>CM060928.1:555306147-558218647 GCA_030765085.1 Allium cepa | reverse complement strand
CACTTAGCAAATAATACCTTAGACTCATTTGTGTTTATAACTGCTATAGTATTATGTATCAGTTACACCGTAAGACTGAATTAAAATAAGAGCAGTCGTGATGCGACAAATAGCCCGCTAAATTAAACCCATAATTCTTGGAGAAAAAGTCAATTAACTAAGGAAATACGATCTAACTTCTCTCCGAAATAAATCTATGTACCCAGAGTGCGGATTGAAGTATAAATATAAATCGGGCGTGAATCGTCCCCCCACAAAATAACTCTAAGTCCCCACAGTGCGGAACCAGAGTATAAACATAAGTTGGGTTTGAATTGTCCGCCCGCGGAACAACTCTAAGTCCCTAGAGTGCGGGTTGGAGTATAAACATAATTCAGGTGTGAATCACATCCACGAAATAAATTGTAACGACCCTAATTTTGATTAACATTATTTAGGACATTTATTTAGTTAAATTAAATGAAATAAATAAATGGTTAGAGGACTGAGATTTGTGTAAATAAGAAGTAGTTGTGCCTAATAACAAATGAACTATAGGGAAACTAAAATGAAATAGAATAAGTTAGAGTAGTTGATGAGGGCAATATAGGAATAAGTAACATTCTTATACCATAAACCCTCACCCTAGTTCATTATTCATGTTCACAATTAAAAGTCAAATACCAAAGAGGTCGGCCGCCATTAAAGGAAAACAAGACGAAGATAAGAGGGAGAAGCTTAAGCAACTTAATCCAAGATCAAATCTCAACTACTTAATCACAAAGCTAAGGTGGATAATAGGTTACATCTCATGTTTTTATTATTTTTGATTTTAGATTGAAATATGAATATTTTTCAAACGTTTGCCATGTTTTTTATTGTTAAAATGGATATATATGCTTGTTGATATTTTTGCTATTTCATATGGATTTTATGATAATTTTTAATGTGAAAACCCTATTAGATGACATCCAAATGCCTTACGATTTTGAGATAAGGTTGGAAATAATATTTTACAGACGGGATTCAAATTTCATAATTTTCAAAATTAAAGTGTATTTATTACTAATTTTCTAGTAAAGAAAATGGTTAAATGGGTTTAAAATTAAATATGACTAATTTATATTTTTTGGGTCAAAAATTAATATATGTTAGAAAACATATTAGAAATGATTTATGAGAATTTTCGTAGAAGTGTTTTATAATTATATAAAATTATTTAAGGTATGAGACTTCAATGTTTTATATATTTATAAAAGGAGAAGGGGTATTTTTTAAGCATTACAAATTATTTATTTCTAAAAATTTCGGCAGCGCTTTTAGAAAAGAAATTAGCAACCAATCATGTGTTGACAAACAAAGCAGGTTAGCTGAAAAGGAATTAACTTTTAAAGTTAAAAATCAGTTTTACCATGTTTTTCTTGTTTCGCCACTTTCGACACCAACTTTACCACTATGTACTTCCGCCTCCGTCTCCATTGAAACCAATGCATATGGTATCAAAGACTTGGTACATAGTGAATTGGACATAGGCGAAAGATATTGGGTCGAAACAGGGAGTTCCGATGGGGTCGAAACCTTACTTGCTTTTAAAAGGAAATGTGCCTGCTTTGGTTTCAAGAAGAAAGCTTTCGACTTAGATAGCTTTCGACTTGGTTAAATGGTTTTAAAGAATGCTTTCAAAAGAGGATGCACTTTTGTTTTATAAAGAAGCTTTCGAAGGGGTTGAAACCCCTAGCTGTTGCATCTTACCTTTCGAAGCAATGCTTTTGGAAGGGTTTCTTTGTTTTAAAATCGAAGCCGCATCTTCAATGCTTTCGAACGGATTAGTCTCGACATCATCCACTTCTTTAACTTATGAAATTATTTTTGAAAGAGTGCTTTTGACTTAGTTTTTTATGACCCTTTATGCTATTGAAAGTTATACCCAAATGGTTTCAAAAGGAATGGTTTTGAATATTTTCGAAAGGTTGTTCCACATGCTTTACTTAAACCCAATGCTTTCAAAAGGTTTGTATATAGAAAAGAGTTTGAATGTTTTCAAAAGGTTTTAAATGAAGATTTCGAAAGGGTGGTTCCTCAATGTTTTTGAAAGGATTTTAATGGAAGGTTTCAAAAGGTTTCGAAATGTATATTTTGGCCTTCGGCTTAGGTTATAAAGGAAAGTAGCTTATTTGTATCGAAAGGGGTACTCTCAATGGTTTTGAAAGGGGTACTTTCAAAGGTTTCGAATGATTTTATCAACAATGTTTTGTGTAAAGTATATAAAACATGGAAAAGTGATTTGAGTAATACATAGAGCATATTTCTTTATTTAAATATGATTTAAAGGGTTAAATCGATTTGAAAGAAATATTTTCAAGAAATATTTTCAAGAAAAGTATATGATTTAAATATGCTTTACTTATCAACTTTGGATTCCATCCAAAGGTCCAGTATTAAAATTCAATCCAACTAGACTTTAAATAAATTTGAGAAACCATTTCCATATCTATATATATACCCAGATTCACAAATTATCTCAATTTCAAATATTAAGTTATTATTATTATCCAAATCCAATTTAATCATTATATTTGAAATTATAACTCATTTTATTAATTTAACCCAAATCTCCATATTTCAAAATCAATTAACAACCCACACTCAACATTTAAAATGAATTAAATGTTCAAAAACTAACGACCAAAATTCTGGGTCATTACAGGTAGCATTTGCCCTTAAATTGAGAGTAAGTATTTTAGCGACTTGTGATCCATATACAACTCGAATCGTTCTCCCAAAAGGTAATGTCTCCACACCTTCAAACCAAAAATTACGGTAGCCAACTCTAAATCATGAGTCGAGTATCTAACTTTGTGCAGCCTGAGCTATCACGAAACATAACCAGAAGCAATCACTTTACCCATCTGCGTTAATACGGTTATTAATCATGTTTTGCACGCATCAGTATACACCACTAAATCCTGATTCCCATCTGAAACAACTAACACGGGTGCATTGGTCAATAAAAGTTTTAGCATCTGGAATGCCTCCTTACATTTATCAATCCAAACATGCTTCACGTCCTTCCTTATTAGCATAGTCATCAGTGCTGCCATACAAGACAAATCCTTGATGAACCTTCGGTAATAGCCAGTTAGTCTAAAAAAATTCTTATTCTATCACTGTCTTGGGTTTCTTCCAATTATTTACAGCTTTTATCTCAGCTGGATCTACTAATAATCCTTTTTCTAAGACTACATGACCAAGAAACTTCACTTCCTTTTTCCAGAAATGACACTGCGAAAACTTCGCATTTATTTAATGCTGCCACAGCGTCTCAAAGACTATTCTAAGATGAATCTCATTATCTCTATCATCTTTAGAAGATATCAAAATATCGTCTATGAATACTAATACGAATATATCTAAATGCTCTTGGAAGATTCGATTCATTAAATCTACGAAGAAAGCAGGTGCGTTAGTCAATCCGAATGGCATTACTAACCACTCGTATGATCTTGTTTAAACACCATTAACGGAATACTTTCCTCTGCCGCTCTGAGCTGATAGAACCTTGTTGCCAAATCTAATTGGGAAAATATTTTAGCTCCACTCAACTGATCAAACAAATCATCAATTCTCGACAAAGGATATTGGTTCTTTATTGTCTTTTCATTCAACTTATGATAATCGATACACAATCTTAACGACCCATCCGGTTTCTTTACAAACTCCGTAGTCGCTCTCTAAGGCTAGCTACTTGGTCTAATAAAATTCTTTCCTTCAAACTCCACTAGGTGCAAATTTTACTCCTTCATCTCGGTGGGTGTCATTCTGCTAGGCGGTCTACTTGGTTCAGCTCCAAGTACAAGATCTATTTGAAACTAGATAGCTCATTTCGACGGTAGTCTTGAAACAAGTTCAAAAACATCTACAAATTCTCTGACTATAAAAACCTGATTCAACTCATCCTCCTCCCCCTGTTACACCCAATAAATCTTAGCCATCAAAACTTATTTTCTATTGAGTATATAATTCGGTCACTCCTAATAGGGTGTCTTAGTTATATTTTACCATCATGGAAAAATATCCTAGCATTATACTTACTTAACCAGTCCATACCCAAAATAATCCCAAAAAGCCTACGAAATCAAACACATGCAAATATATGACCTAATAATGCAAACTCTAAATGGTCACATCTCATCCCTAGAGTTGCATATTCTCCTATTGAATTTGCAACCCTTAAGGAAGTAAGTAGGTATAAGGGTTGTAGGTTAAGCTTATCTATCAAACAATGAGATACAAAAGAATGTGATGCACCAGTATCATATAGTACACCAACAGTTATACCATGAGTCAAAAGCGTACCTTCCATCATAACTTCTCTTTTCTCCTCAGTTGTTGGTCTCGAGGTTGCCAGTTCTAAAGCAAATACTTTTCCTTTTCCCTCTTGGCCACTTTCGGACATTTGTTCTTGTAATGTATCGCTTGGTCGCAGTTAAAGCACCTAGTGTTCTTCTTCCTAATGACTTCCTTTCCCTTACCGATTAGGCACTCATAAGCATAATATCTTTCCTTATCACACTTGTAACATGCAACCTCAGACTTCTCTCTCTTGGAAGCTCCACCTTTTGAGCTCCCTTCTTTTGGTAAAATTTTCTCTTCTGATTTTGACCAACCTGACTTTCTACTTGCCTATTATTACTGAACAAAATAAGCATATCTTCATTTCGCAAATCCATCTCTACCAACACATCACATGGATCCTAAGATGTAGTAAAGTTACCATAGAAAGCTCAGATCTCAGTCCACGAATGAACTTCTCATTCCTTTTGATCACAATGTCCATGGTAGCATACCCATATCGGGACAGCTCCTCAAATCTAGTTGCATACTCCAACACCATCATGTCACTTTGCATCAATTCTGCAAACTTTCTTAACAGAGTTGGCTTGGCGATATTAAACATAAATCTTTCTTCAAACCTCCTTCTGAACTTAGCCTAAGTCAAAGTCTCATGTGCTACCCGAACAGTCACACTATTCCACCAATACAACATTGCTCCTTGCAATTGCCTGAATGCCAATCTCCTCTTCCGTTCATCACTTAAACCAAGATCCATGAAAATACTCTCACGATGAAGCAACCAATTCTTCTCTTCAATTGCATTCTCCATTCCAATAAATGTTTTCCTCCATGTCTTGCATAGTCTCTACTCAAAACAGCATAATTGTTGATAATTGGAACATCCTGATTAGCTCCTCTAGCATTTCCACCAACTAATCCAGCAGCAGATCCTACTTTGATAATGTTGACAGAGAACTGATACATTGCTCCCATATCAACTGGCGGTGTTCCTACACTCGAATTAGTAGCTATTTATCGACCTGCATTCCTTCTAGTATTGGACATGACATTTCCATTAGTAGTGGTGCTTCCTCCATCAAAATTCACTCTTCTATTTCCAGCCTCCGTATCTTACTTTCTTAAGTCTTCATTCGAACCTTACAAAGGTACGAAATAACGGTCTAAGAGAGAGGGATAATAGAGGTAAAGCGTATACTGATATATAGCAAATACAAGTACATTGCTATAGCATTATCCATACCTAAATCTTATTCTCTGATTCAATAGGAATATGTTTTCAATTCCTTTTAAAGTTCAAAATTCTTTAGTTTCACAAAAACCTATGCTCTGATACCAAGTTGTAACATCCCCTATTTTGAGGCCCAAAACTAAGCGCTATAGATATTGCAGTTATCTATAGTATTAATTTTCGATGACAAAATGTGGTCATGTTAACGGTATCTATAATATTAGAAGCATAAGAATATGAAATAATTTTAAACACAATTTCAAAGCAATTTTCACATTTCATTTTAAGCTAATATTCCATATTTGTTACATAATCTCAAACTTTTCCCAGGTTTAGGTAAAATATAATTATTATAAAACACTCCAAGAGCGACATATGAATATGCCCCTTGGTTAATAAGAGTTACTAAATAGACAGATACATATATTGTCAATACATTCATACAACAGCTAACATAATACAACGGATGATAGTAGTAAATAGACTCCTACATAGCTAGCTTTGCCTCTTGCATACTCTAAAAGCTTTATTCGCTAAAACCCACTTAACTTATAAAACCCTTACTCTCGACCAACTTAAATCAAATTTTGAGCACCCGAGATTTTAAGGGAAAAGCATAAATTTTGAGTCAGACAAAAAGCCTGGTGTGAATAGTAATATGCCATCTCGGTTTATAGATATTAAGTGAGACCATGTAGCTGAGCGAAACAGGTTTTTCCTTTACTAATATCCCTTTAAAATATATTTTTTGCAAATCAAAGTCATGCAACCAAACTAGTTATGATAAAAAAATATAAACAATAACGTGCATGCATGCTATATAGTAATCATGACTATCCGTCAATTCAGTGGACTATACGTGCTAATGTTTAGTTTTCACAAGGTAACCACCAACCTACATGGCTGATTCAGGCCTACTAGATATATCAATTTTTCTAACCGACTGTTAAAAAAATTGAACGGACCATCCAAATACACTTATCCTAGTGTTTACCTGACTATTTGTCAAACTCATTATTTTGCTTGGCTTACTATGAACCTAAAGTTTTTATAGGCTAACCTATAACCTATCTTATCTTTATGTATTCCTTTCTGTGTGTAAACCTACTTTTTGTCTTACCCTTGACAAAGCCCTACATACTGGAACTTTGGACTTATATCGGCTAGGGCCTAAGAGCTGAAGTACAGGACGCAACCCGACACCAGTCCCATCTGGTCTTCTAATCTCTGAGTTAATTCATCCAGTCATAATCTATCAAAAAGTGAGAAGAACAATAAAAAAAATTAGTAAAATTCTGGGCTAATGATGTGCACGTAAACGTACATATTTTTACCACCATATTTAGTCTATTTGAATTAAATAAATGATCATATTGGGTATTTTAACTTGTTTAAACCAAAATTCAAATTATTTTCAAATCGTCATATATTCATCTCTATATAAGGGCAAAATGATCATTTTTGTGAATATATTAATTTGGGAAAATTTTATTGGAAATTTCTATATTATTTTGCAAGAATTTGGCTTCAATAAAAGTGGTTTCATGAAGTTGTATATATGCACAAGAGTGAATACAAATGAATGGAGATGGAAATAATTCATTTCATGGATCATGGAGGACCCCACATACCCACCTTCATGTACAAATTAGAAACAAGTCCATATGTTAATGGCCATTACATTCATGCACACTTAATAGAGGATTATCTCATGCTAATGATTACTTAGCCACCATAATTCCTAAAGAGTAGTTTCCTAAAAATTGAATTAGGGTTTCTAACTTATATAAATACCACTTATGCTTCATGTAACCTCTCTTCCTCTTAGCTCTTTAGTTTAGGATAAAAATAAAACAAAGCTCTCTTTCTTTTCATGGCTACTTAGCCATTTTTTAATGTAATTTTCTTTTTTTTATGCAATGTTAATTAGTATTCTCTTTTATTTACATGTTTTTTTCATTTGTTGTTAGTAGTTAGTTTATTTTTCACGCAAGTAGAATAGCATTCATTTTCTTATAATTAGCTCTCTATTTACTTTGCTCTCATTTTCCTCTTCTTTTTGTTTCATGTTGCAAGCTACATTTATTGATTTGATAATAAATATGAGAGGCTAAACCCCTTCAATTTAGGAGAAATGAAGCTCTCTAATTATGTAGTTCGATATTTTGATAACTATTGCTCTCTTTTTGTGCTTAATGGAAATACTTGGATGTGGTTTAATGCTTTTGTTTAGCTTTGAATTCAATAGCCTATGTTGTTTATAACAAATAGGCTATGTGGTGCGGGTTGCTTAGCTTCGGAGAAATATAGAAGGACAGAGAAGATGTAGAAGAAGATAGTATGGGAGAAACGCAAAGAATAGAAAATTTTGAGATAATTTCTTTTATATCATTTCCATTTCTCACAAGGTACATATATAGCAGCTGCTCTAACCGACTGAACGTGGCTTCATATTAAGCCTTGCACTAAAAAAACTTTTTAGCAGGGATCTCTACAGTAACAGAAATTGCAATAAAGTAAAATAAAGAAAAATACACGTCTACCCATTAGTGGTATTTTGTAACAAACTATCAGTCTTTGTCTCTTGCCCTCTAGTCCAATAACTGCCTGGGTACTTGTATGGTCCTTTTAGGCCTTGCTAAGTAGTGGTGCTGCTATCTTGTGCTAATGGAATAGTAGTGTACGTATCATTACCCACCCCTTCAAGATCGACCTTGTCCTTGAGGACGTTGATAATGGAATTTGTGGTAGTGTTTGTGGTAGTGTTTGTGTTGGGTTTGGGCAGTATTTAAGGAGGGATACGTGGAAGACAGCGTGGATGCAAGCTTCTATTGGTAGGAGGGGTTTATAGGCTATTGGCCCTATACGTTCAATGATTTGGAATGGCCCAAAGTACCTTCTTGAAAGTTTATGATGGTTGTTACGAATAGTTGTCTGATAGTAAGGCTGAAGCTTGATATATACCCATGACCCGATAGAAAATTGTTTGTCACTTCTGTGGAGGTCGGCTTTGCTTTTCATGCGATTTTGAGCTTTCTGTAAATTAGATTTGATAAGTTGGAGCAGTTGGTCTCTGGAAGCAACCGAAGAATGCAACTCTGGTATTGGTGTTGTGGAGGTAATGTAATTGGCGAGTATCGATGGTGGTCTACCGTAAACAATCTGAAATGGTGACATACCGATGGGTGTGTGCTTTGTGGTGCTGTACCACCACTCAGCCCATGGTAGGCATTTTACCCATTTTGTAGGCATGTCACCGACAATGGCACGCAAATAAGTTTCTAGGCAGCGAATAACCACTTCGGATTGACCATCGGATTGCGGGTGATAGGCGCTACTCATGTGAAGTTTCGTTCCATGTAAGCGAAATAACTCTTTCCAGAATTGGCTTGTGAACAAACGATCACGGTCAGATACTATCGAGCGAGGGAAACCATGTAAACGAACGTATTCTTGGAGGAATTATGAAGCCAGTTGGGAAGTCGAAATTGAAGTGGGTAGTGCTGAGAAATGTGCGTATTTCAAAAGCCTGTCAACTATAACCCATATAACAGTTTTTCCAACTGATGGTGGAAAATGTGTAACAAAATCCATGGTTATATCTTTCCATATTTGAGCTGGAATCGGAAGTGGTTGGAGTAAACCTTTGTAGGGGGTGTTATCGGGTTTGGTCTGGAGGTAAGTCGGACATTGTTTAACGAATGTGTGGACTGTAGATGCTAATTTCGGCTAGTAAAAACTGCTTGCTACCCTCGCTATGATGCCCTTAATTCCCAAATGCCCTCTAATTTTGGATGAATGCAATTCCGAAATGATTTTGTTTTGTAGCTCGGTGTCATTGGGAATGTATATACGATTACCCCAAAATAATATGTCATTATGTGATTTGAAATTAAGGTTTGATGTCGTACCTGAATTCAACTGATTGATGATGGATTGAGCTTCCTGGTCACTATTCAATGCGTGTTGGATCTTGGACAACAGTGGAAACATGGGTCCAGAGATCGCCGTCATTGTTGCTTCGTTGGTGAAGCGAGAAAGACCGTCAACCACCACGTTTTGTCGACCTGGACGGTAACGGATTGTAAATTCAAAGCCAAGAAGTTTTATAAGCTATTTTTGCTGCTCTGGTGTCTGTATGGATTAGGACGCTAGCTCTCGGAGGCTCTGGTGGTCGGTGTAGATCTGGAACGGTCGGCCAAGCATGTAATGACGCCATTTTTTGACGGAAGCTGTTATTGCGAACATTTTGCGGGAGTAAGTGGATGATTTTTGAAGATGAAGAGGTAGTTTGAGGCTGAAGTATGCTATCGGGTGGTCGGATTGGGCTAAAACTGCCCCGATTGCAGTTGTGGATGCGTCGGTGGTGACTGTAAAGGGTTCGGTGAAGTTTGGGAGAGATAAAGTTTGGGTGTGGGTTACGGGCCAATGTAATTTTTCAAATGCTTCCTGGGCTTGTGAGGTCCATGAAAATTCTGCATGCTTCAATAAGTCTATTGGCAGGCTTGCAATTAAAGCATAGTCCTTAATGAAGCGGCGATAGTATCCGACGAGGCCTAGAAATCCTCAAACAGTGGTGACCGAGTTAGGCGCTGGCCATTTCACCATTGCATCAATTTTTGATGGATCTACACGTACACCTGTATTAGAAATTATATGGCCCAAATAATCTAGCTCCATGAGGCCAAAACTACATTTTGCGAAGTTGGCAAAGAATTGGTATTGATCGAGAATTTTTAAAGTGGTGTGTAGGTGATCCAAGTGTGCCTCCCATAACGAACTATAAATAAGAATACCGTGAAAGAAAACGAGCACAAATTTTCTCAAATGTGGGCGAAATATATTATTCATTGTAGCTTGGAACGTGAATGGTGCGTTTATCAATCCGAAGGGCATTACAAGAAAATCATAGTGGCCTTCATGAGTACGGAAAGCGGTTTTTGGAATGTCGGGTGGGTGTACACGGATTTGGAAGTAGCCACTGTGGAGGTCGAGTTTAGAGAAGAAAATTGCACCATATAGTTCATCTAAAAGTTCGTCCACTGTCGGAATTGGAAAACGGTCTTTAACGGTGATGGTGTTAAGTGCATGGTAATCGACGCAAAACCGCCATGATCCGTCTTTCTTTTTGACTAAGAGAACGGGTGAAGAAAATGGGCTGGTGGACGGTTGGATAAGGTTAGAATGGAGAATTTCTTGGATTTGCCGTTCAATTTCAGTTTTTTGAAAGTATAGGTAACTGTATGGTTTGGTGTTGATTGGTGTAGAATTTGGGATGAGGTTTATGTGGTGATTAAGAGCTCGATTTGGTGGAAGGCCTTTTGGTTTATTGAAGATGTGTGTATAGGACGTTAATAATTGGTTAATTTGTGGATCAGTATGATTTATGGTTTGGCTATCTTGGATGAAGTTGGTCGGTTGAAAGTGTAAATAGAAAAGGCTTGAAACCGAGACAGCGGTCTCCATTCGTTTGAGCTATTGCAGTGAGATAGGAGATGGGTGATAAAATGGGCCCAGCCCAGTTAGGCAGATAGCCTTATTTTGAAAAGTAAAGGCCATAATCAGATTTTGGTAATCCATTGTAATTGGGCCTAACTGTTCCAGCCACTGAATGCCACAGACCGCATCAGAGCCCACGATTTCCGGTAAATAAAAATCGATGCAAAATTGATGGTGTTGGATATCTACACCAACATCTAAGCAACAGCCCGAACTTTTTAATTTCTCTCCATTTCCTACGGTCACCACAAATGAATTCGCGTGTTCGATTTCCAATCCCATAAACTTTGCGGTCTTCGGATGCAGATAGTTGTGCATTGATCCCGTATCCACCAAGATCGAAATTGGGCAACCCTTTATGAAGGCTGGAAGTCAAATAGCATGCGGGTGGGATGAGCCAGTGAAGGCGTGGAAGGATATTTTTTGTGGAATTTCTAAGGTTGGGTCCGTGTTGTCAGGTGTGGTGATATGGGTTGGAGAATCAATTTGAGGCTAGGTTGGAAGTGGAGTAGCATCTAGGTTTTCATCGGGTAAAATCATGAGAACATGGGTGGGTTTGCATTGATGACCGAACCGGTACTTTTCATCACAGTTAAAACGCATCTCTTGCTGTTTTCAGATATTCATCTCGGCTTGGGATAGTTGCTTGATAGGAATATGTGGTTTAGGGTTCTGTAGTTATGGTATTTGTTGAATTGACTGAGTAGGTTGTGAGGCATTATATGGTTTTTGGAACCGTGAGGTTGTTTTTGTGATTGGAAATTTGGTTAGATCGTGCAGTTTTATTTCTATAAGTTTGGCCCATCAATAGCGTCGGAAATGGTTGTGGGTTTAAGGATGTGGACTTCGTTTTGTATGTTTGTTTTGAGGCTGGAAATGAAACATTGGAGTATGGATTCATTGGAAAGTGTAGTAATACAGTTGGAAAGGTTTTCAAAGGTGGCTTGGTAATTTTCGATGGTGGTAATTTGTTTGAGTTTGAACAAGGTGGCTTGTGGGTTGAGAAATGTAGGTGGTCCGAAGCGTTTCTCGATCGCTTTTGTCAACGCCGTCCAGGTAGAAATTTGATTGTTGTGATGCATCCATTGAAACCATGATAGTGATTGGCCTTGCATATGGAAGCTTGCGAGATCAACTCATTGGTCTTCCGGTGTGGAGTAATAAGCAAAAAATCAGTCCGCTTGAAATATCTAATCGTGTAGGTTGGATCCATCAAATGAGGTTAAGGAGCATTTGGGAGTTCGAGTGGGTGTTGGAGTTGCTAATAGGGGCGGTTGACGGTTTTTAGGTGATGGGTGGAATGTGGTTGATGCGTGGTTAGTTGGAGAAGAAATTTGTGGATTGTCTAGTTTGCGGTGGATATTGGCTATTTGTTTGGTGAGATCATAGAAGATGGTTTTGATGTCGATGTTGTCGGCGGTTAAAGTTTCAAACATGGTGTTGTGGTTGGTTTGATTTTCTTGGATTATGGTGATGGCATCGTGGTGTTGGGCGAGTTGTTGCAGTGCGTCGTCGATTTTGGTCATGGTGGTGGGGAAATTTGGAAATTTTGGAAGGAGGGAAGGGGAGAACAGTCGGTGAAAGCACCAAAATGATGCAGGTTGCTTGGCTTTCGAGAAATATAGAAGGACAGATAAGATGTAGAAGAAGATAGTATGGGAGAAATGCAGAGAATGGGAAGTTTTGAGATAAACTTTTTTATATCATTTCCATTTCTCACAAGGTACATATATAGCAGCTGCTCTAACCGACTGCCTACGTGGCTTCGTATTGAGCCTTGCACTAAAACAACTTTTTAGCAGGAATCTCTACAGTAACAGAAATTGCAATAAAGTAAAATAAAGAAAAATACACGTCTGCCCATTAGTGGTATTTTGTAACAAACTGTCAGTCTTTGTCTCTTGCCTTGTGGTCCAATAACCGCCTGGGTAATTATATGGTCCTTTCAGGCCTTGCATGAGTAGTGGTGCTGTTATCTTGTGCTGATGGAATAGTAGTGTGCGTATCACTATGCTTAAACAAACAAAACACAAATTGCCTCTTCTTTAAATATGAATATTGCAAAGAACTGAATGTTGAAATTAAAATTCAGTGGCATATATTTCTAAACAATAGTTAATAGGCCATGCTTAAAATAGATTTCAGTTTCAACTTATTGTCATTTTTCATGGAAATTGGTATGTAATTTAAGGGATGTGTTATAGTTTGATGGCTTATGTTGAGCTAATTAATAGCACATAAATAGGCCATACTTATGATAAGCACATCAATTAAACTCACTAATGACAAAAAAAAAATTATAATTTCATATTTTGTTGAACTATGTGATCTAGAGAGTGGAATTATCTCTAAATTGTCATTTAACTCATATTTTTATCAAATTTCTTTTGTTAGTTAGTTAGTTAGTTTATTTACATTTTTAGCTTCACGCTCTTCAAATTCTTAGTTTAATTTGATTGAATAGAGATTTAAAATCTAGCAATTCTCTGCGGATGGATCCGTACTCGCCACGTATTAACATTTGTACGCCGTGTGCTTGCGGTAAATTTTATAATAAATTTTTCAGCGATTTTCTAAACCAACAGAAAATCCATCGTTCAACAAATTTTTGGCGCCGTTGTCGGGGAATTGCTTTGATTTTAAGTTATACTCTCCGAATTATTTTTCGTTTAATTTTTGTGTGTTTGTTTGTGTATGTTGCATTAAAAAAAAAAATTGTGTTTATTGTGCTTTTTGTGGCATTTTGTTTGTGTGCATGTTGTTCTAGTTCTTTCATTTACATTGCATATTCTATTTAAAAAAAGATCATCAACTAAAAAAAAAATATTTGCAAATTTAGATTTACATTGCGTTCTTTTTTTTATTTACGTTTTTCATTTGCTAATTTGTTTCTCCTTCACAACTCCCCCTTCTCTGTTTTGTCTTCCCCTCATCCTCTCTCCATCTCTGTTCATATCCTACAACTACACTCAACATCCCACTGCTACTTCACAATAGCATACATTACCGTTGCTTATCAACCTGCCACAC
Source organism: Allium cepa (assembly GCA_030765085.1). NCBI lineage: Eukaryota > Viridiplantae > Streptophyta > Magnoliopsida > Asparagales > Amaryllidaceae > Allium > Allium cepa. Next base: position 558,204,555 of record CM060928.1, on the reverse strand, counting down.
TTCTAACATCAAGCTACAACATCCACCAAAACAAACAACATCGCGACAACACAAAACTGCTGCATTTACCCTTGACATCAACTCCTCCTCATACATACCCATCCATGCTCCCTTGACAATCACCACTACACTGCGCAGTCACTTCTACCTTCAACATTTAATCAATGCACAGTCACATCTACCTCGATATCAAACAATCATCCTTTCCTCCATTAACCACTGCATGTCACCTCCTCATAGTCTTCTACCAACAGTCCATAGCCATTCATTCATCACAGCACATCATCTGCACGGCTGCAGCAATCCAACTTCTGAACGACCCGCGATCACTGCAACCCCGCAATCAGACACGACCTCACTAGCAACCACCCTCCACTATCAACACAACAGCATCCAAAGACAATCAATAAAAAAAAAACCACCTCTGCCTTATACTCACTGCAGAAAACACTGCTACATCCAATTTACTTCTCCATCCAATTCACAACTGACCACAACTCTCCTGCTAACACCATCACTTCTTTGCAATAGCATCACTTCCTTGCAATTCTTCCACCAACAACCTACTACCACTGCTGTTCAACCACACACATACATCAACTCCACTGTCAAAACGTCCCTCTGCACTTCAACCAAACATTGCACTACCTTCTCTTCTAGACCCACCCTCTGCCTGATCCGCAATACTACAAGCAACCACTAATTCCAACTCCTCAACTTCACAACCACTTTCCATACCACTCTCCCTCTCTTCAACTACAAAACATCATACATCTCAATTAACCACCTGCAGTTCCCCCTTCAATAACTGCCCCCATCTTCAAATACCCCATGCTGCACCCATACAACAACCTTCCATCATCGAAAAACCATTGGCTTGCTACTACAAGTCCATTGCCTTCCTCTGAAAACTGCTACAAATTGCATACAAACATCTCCTTAGCTACAAGCAGCAACCACCTGCGATTGCCAAACTCAATTCTTCCGCAAACCCAGCGACCATACTACATCACAAGTCGTCAGAAAAACAGCCATCACCACTTCGATCCCAATCGCCAAATTCCACAACCCGAAACACCATATTACGACCTCTACTCCTCAATCGCCTCTCTAAAGCAGCTACGTCGACTAAATCGCAATTCCCATAACCCGATTACACGATCGCAATTCGAAAAAAAGAAAATAATCGTCTGCAATTGATTTTTGTTTTAGAAAAAAAAGAAGCATGCATTCTTTGGACAGAGAGAAGCAGGATTTGGATTTTGTGCATTCTTTTGATTACAATAAAAACAGAACATTGTTTTGGGCTTGTATATTTTGTGGGTCGAATTGAAAGTTAAGCTCGTGTTCAAATTTTTTTTCTTCTTCATCACATTAATTATCTAGTTTAAGTTTTTTTAGAAAAATAAAGAAAGAAAAAAAACAAATATGAATTTGTATTACTTTCAATTGTTTTGTTTGTTTTGTTTTCTTTCTTCATCTTAAAAAAAAGAAAAAAATTGAATATATATCTTGTTTTAATTTTCAGGTTGCCAAAGCAGAATGAAAGAGTTGCTTGGTTCGCTAAGCTTTTCAAAAAAAATAGCTTGTTTATAAATATATTTTTTTCATCTTTATCTATTTTTTTATTTACTTTGCATTATTGACTGCTTGCATTTAAAAATATTCAAAAACAAAAACAAAAATCCATTCGTAGTTGCATTGTTAATACACGTTTAATTTCAGTTTTTTCATTTCATCCTAGATTTTTGTTAATAATAATGGTTAGACATCGATAATACTTAATTGTATATTGACAATTTTTCCACTTTCGACAAATTATTTTCTTGGTGTCTAGGCTACGGCGGAGCAATAACCATTTATAAATATTACGGTGATTCGTAAATATCGTAGTGGTTGTTTCTTTAAAGATACTTAAACCTTCGGCTGCATTGCTACGGTGATTCGTGGTACACCGATAACCCCTGTCTGTTACCTGACTGAGAACTATCTTGTTGGATTAAGACAAAATGTGAATATACAATTATGGGTTAATTAGGATAGATAATTTGTAACTAAACTTTTGCATTCATTTAGTTGCATTAGTTTATGCATCTATTTTTTTTTAAAAAGAAAAAATTCAAAATCATAAACTAAAAAAAATTGTGAATATTCCTTAATTTAGTTATTTTTCTTTTTAAAATTTCAAAATCCAAATCCAAAAATAAAATAAATTCAAAAAAACAAAAAAATTGAAAATCCAAAAACTAAAACAAATCAGATTTACTATTTTAAAAAATAAATTCCTTTTGGTAAAAAAAATTTCTTTATAAAAAAAACCAAAAACATTCTTGAAAATGTTTGAGTTTCCCTATTCATTTGAATTTTACAATAGTTGTGAAGATCAATATAATCCATACGATTTCACCCAAATTCGTATGGATATTTTAATGACGGCTATTCTATAAACAATTCGAATTTTTGGACAACAAAGTTTTCAAAACGATGACCAACCCTCGACTCTTGGGAAGAGCATTTCATCTTTACTTGAACTCTCTACTCAACATAAATGATTTGTGTAATTCATATTTGTGCAATAACTCGAGTCAAGGATTTAAAATTTGAATTCAATTCAAAATTCAAATGATTTCGATTATAACTCATGCCAATACAACTTCGAACTCCAAAACCAATTTCAAAATGGAAACGTGAACCACTTTTCAAATAATTTTGGCAATGGGAATAATCTCAACTACGATGCGATTAAAAAAAATTGATCCCAACGTGTCCAAATCCAAAATTCTTAAAGTCAACAATTATAAGTTGGATTTTTTCGAACAAATGAATGAAATTTACGATGATCATGCGGATTTGTTTATTGAAACGTATAAAAAATTACATGAACAACAAAATCAAATCCCAATGTGTGATAAGTCAAATAGTAATCCATCTTTTACCACAATTGACGATTTTAAAATAGCAACTTTTGAAACTGAAAATGATGATCTTAATGAAGTTTTTGAAAACACGGTAATTGAGTTGGATTTCAATTGTTTTGAGGGTAAGAAACTCGATTTAAATTTCGATCTTCCTTTTTCCAATTTCGAAAATTTAAATGCAAGAACTTTGGATTTCGAAAATGATATACATAATGAAGTTGTTGATAATCCAACAAGACAAATTTAATGAACATGAATTTTTTGGACTTTCAGAATACGAGTTATTGAATTCTAAAGGGGATGATTTAAATCATCATTTTGATTTTGAAGTTGATAATTATAAAGAAGGTTTCAATGACAAACTTGAATTTCAATTTGGTGAAAATAAACTTGAACTTCAACCAATTGTTTTATCAAACTCGAAAATCATCAAAAATGAAACAACTCGTATGATTTTCAATAAAACGACATTCATTTTTCTGAATCAACAGTCAACTTCGAAATCTTTTATAGTTTGGTTTTTCGAGCTTAAGCCGTGTCTTGCATATTTGATGAGACAAATGAATCGGTCTTTGGAAGACCGTTTATTTATTTTTTGATGATATATGTTCTGATCTCGTGTAAATACCGTTCATTTTCATGTAAACATAGGTCATCTTATTATTATTATTTTATTTTTCTCCTTCCACTTAGGTTGACTATGTAGATGTAGTCAAAATCAAGGGTGGTGGGAGACTCATCATCATTTTCAATTTTTCATGGTTTATTTTTACATTTTTTTTCCAAAAAAAATTTCTAAAAAAAATCTCAAAAACAAAATAAAATTATTTTTTAAGCATTTTGATCTATTTTCAAAGAAACGGTACAGGATAAATATATGGCTTTGGTTAATTAAATTGAAATTTTTGAAAAAACTATTTGTCTTAACAAAAATAAAAAAGAAGTTTGACTACAAATAACGATGGTTTAACTAGTATATAGGAAGGTTCAAACATGTTAATTATGAAATATCCTGATTGAAAATCTTTGTTTTAAAAAGTGATGAATTCAGATAAAAGGATATAACATTTTTTTGTCTTCTAAGTTAAATGGTGGTAAGATGATTTTGCAAAACTCTTTCTTTAAAAAAACAAAAAAAAATCTTGTATATATGTATGTATTTTTCTTAATAAACACCTAGAGTCATATGTTCACTCGCCATGCTTTGTACCCTTCTCATGTAAGCTCGAAAGCAGTGCATGATCAGTATATCCGACCTTAGTTTATCTGAGTTAGGTGTATGTATATAAAAATTCTTTCTAAATGCATATAGTCGATGAGTGTTCACACTTGTATGTTTACTCGCAACGCTCTGTATTCCCCTCACATAAGTCCGCAAGGTAGTGCACGAGTTATATATCTGGCCTCAGATTATCTGAGTTAGGCATATTGATATATTGTTAATATCAATAAAATTTTCAAAATAAAAAATGGAGCTAGTAAGCAAATGAAATCCAAGCACTATTTTAACGTATTTGATTTGACTTGTTATTGAAAAAAATAAAAATACCACTTTGATAAACTTTGATAATCGACTAAGGATCTATTTCATAGTTACACCGTGTTATCAACCGAAACAACGAGTTAAACTATAGTACATTTGCTATAATAACTTTGCATTTACTAGAAATTTTGATGAGTAAATGGGTTAAATTTTCAAGATAATGAACGAAACCTATATTTAACTTATTTGTGTCGATTTAAAAGTGAATCCTTCATTGTAAATATTTTCAAAAACTCGCATTCATCTCTTTGTAAATAAATCTTGCATTTTCTAAATATTTTCATCCTGTATTTGGATTTTGTGAGTAGTATCAGCTGAAAACCCTCACGAGACAGCACTCGCCCTATTGAGAACACCCAGAGGTTTAACGGCTTATTGCATACGCTCAATGCAATCATGCTTTTTACGAAAACAGACTTATCTTAGTTTTTTTTACTTTATTCGAGGACGAATAAAAAGATAAGTGTGGGGGTATTTGATGTGCACGTAAATGTGCATATTTTTAGCACCATATTTAATCTATTTAAATTAAATAAATGATCATATTGGGTATTTTAACTTCTTTAAATTAAAAATCAAACTATTTTCAAACTGTCATATATTCATCTTCATATAAGGAAAAATTGTCATTTTTGTGCATATACTAATTTGAGAAAATTTAATTGGAAATTTCTACATTATTTTGTAGGAATTTGGCTTCATATACAAGTGGTTTCATGGAGATGTATACATGCACAAGAGTGAATATAAAGGAATGAAGATGGAAATAATCCATTTCATGGAAATCATGGAGGACCCCATCCACCTACCTTCATGTATAAATTAGAAGCTAATGCATATGCTAATGGGCATTACACTTTCATGCACACTTAATGGAGGATTATCTCATGCTAATGATTACTTGACCACCACACTTCCTAAAGAGTAGTTTAGGTAGTTCCTAAAAATTGAATTAGGGTTTCTAACTTGTATAAATACCTCTTATGCTTCATGTAACCTCTCTTCCTCTTAGCTCTTTAGTTTATGATAAAAATAAAACAAAGCTCTCTTTCTTTTCATGGCTACTTAGCCATTTTTTATGTTATTTTCTATTTTTTATGCAATGTTAATTAGTATTCTCTTTTATTTACATGCTCTTTTCCTTTGTTGTTAGTAGTTAGTTTATTTTTCATGCAAGTATAATAGCTTTTATTTTCTTGTAATTAACTCTCTATTTACTTTGCACTCATTTTCCTCTTCTTTTTGTTTCACGTTGCAAGCTACATTTGTTGATTTGATAACAAATATGAGAGGATAAACCTCCTTCAATTTAAGAGTAATGAAGCTCTCTAATTATGTAGCTTCAACATTTTGATAATTATTGCTCTCTTTTTGTGCTTAATGAAAATACTTGCATGTGGTTTAATGTTGTTTTTTAACTTTGAATGTGATAGTCTATATTGTTCATAACATATAGGCTATGCTTAAACAAACTAAACACAAATTGCCTCTTCTCTAAATGTGAATGCGGCAAAGAACTGAATGTTGAAATTAAAATTCAATGGCCTATATTTCTAAACAATAGCTAATAGGCCATGCTTAAAATAGATTTCATTTTCAACTGTTGTCATTTTTCATGAGAATTAGTAAATGGTTTAAGGGGTGTATTATAGTTTGATGACTTATGTTGAGCTAGTTAATAACACACAAATATGTCATACTTATGATAAGGACATCAATTAAACTCACTAATGACCAAAAAAGATAGATCATAATTTCATATTTTGTGGAACTATGTGATCTAGAGAGTGGAATTATCTCTTAATTATCATTTAACTCATATTTTTATCAAATTTCTTTTCTTAGTTTATTTACCTTTTTAGCTTCTCACTCTTCAAATTCTTGGTTTAAGTTGATTGAATAGAGATTTAAAATCTAACAATTTCCTAAGGATCGACCGTACTTGCCACGTACTAACATTTGTACGACGTGCGCTTGCGGTAAATTTTATTATAAATTTTTCGACGAGTTTCTAAACCAATAGAAAATCCGTCGTTAAACAGCTAAATACCCTTTTCTATTTCCTTGAAACCACTTTCTTTATAAATGATTTAACCCTTGAATCATACTTTCAAAACAAGAAAAATATAATCCTTTACATTATCAAAAATAATAATGGCATGATATATGCTTTATAAAATAATATTGATGATGTTTCAAGTCATTCAAGGTCATCGCCTTACAAAACCAAAGGATGTAAAGCCAAAATAATATAAAGTCTTTATATTGATAAAACACGGCAAGGACATAGTTGATAATGGTCTTCGACCCTCAAAACATAGGCTATAAGGCCAAAACAACATAAAATCTTTATATTGATAAATGCGGCAAGGATATGACCGAGGTGGATCTTCGCCCCTCAAAATATGTTAAAGTCTTTTATTTATAAAACACAAATATATATAGTCGAAGTCAACCGCTTCGTATATAATGTTACAAAACTTGAAAAGAAACTCGACGGCATTGATGGGTCTCAATGTCAATGCCTTAAAAGAATATAAGCAGCATCATTAGCATCAAAGTGATAAAACACAGCAACATAGCCTTCTTTGAAAATATGCACTAAGGATTAAATGCGACAACCAGGACAGTCAAAATCATAACACACGACATTATATAGCTGAAACATTTATAGCAGCAAGTCGCCTATAGAGTCAAAGTCAATAGGTATAAAATATGTGGCATCATTATTGCCACTATAAGTACTTCGTAAGCAATAGGGTCAGCGATGTTACGGGAATGTGGCCATATACCCATATAGATATAAAAAGTGGCACTAAAGCGACACATGCAGCAAGGTCGACGTCGACGATGAGGATGTCGACTTCGAAACTCTTTAACTCTAGCTGATTCACTACATACCAACACAGGTTGATATCATGTGCATCGCTATCGGTTGACGTTAAGGACATAGCAGCGATGAAAAGAAACAATGACGTCGTCATTGACGACATGGCATTTCTATAATTAATATTAAAACTTTTTATTTGCTAATAAAAGTAAGCTCTATTCAACCAACTCCTATTGTTTGTCAAAATCTCATTAGTTAACAAATACTTTATCATAATTCTTTTTCAGAAATCTGCCCATTACCAAAATTTATCATTCCCAAAACAATTTGCAAAATATTAACTTATATTAATACTTTAATATAAATAATAAGCTTTTCTAGCCCAACAAATTTATATAAAATACAAACTTATGGGAAAATCACTAAATATCATAATAAATATAATTTACTATATTCTTTAACATATAAAAATTTCGAGGCCAAAAACATAATTTAATTACTTTTAATAATTAAGCTTGAAATAAACTATTTTTCAACCTTAGGAAATTCACCAAATATTCTCATTAAATCAGAAAGTTCTGAAGTTGAATAACCACTTTAAAATAATGTTTCTAACATCATATCAAAATTTCAGGTCATTTGGGTGTCATACGGTTGACTTTCTAAATTAAACATAACGGTTAATTCATAAATAAATTCAATAAATTCACCAAGCATATTCATTCAAACTATCATAGCATGGCATAATATGGACAAAAGAACCAGATTTATACTTGAAATCGAAAATAATACTTAAAACATGAGATGCATAACTATTATTCATCATGAATGGTTTAAGAAGATTGAGATTTGTCTTTGATTTGATTGCCCTAAACTTTGATCTTGGTTTTCCTATCTTTACTTCTCTTGAGTCACCTTGCTATGGCCAGCCTTACTCTTTTAGTTTTGTTTATAATGAATGAATGAGGGAGAAAACAAGATAATAAGGGTTTATGTTTTGAAATTTAAATCTATTCCTATTTTGTCCTTAGCATATATTCCTCCCTCGTATTATGTTTTAAACCATTCTTATTAACTCATTCCTTAAGGCACGACCCCTAATAATTATCAAATCTCAATCTCCTTAACTTTTATATTATTTTATTTTATTTATCCAATTTAATCTTCTAAATGATGTTAATTAAAATTAGGGTTGCTACATCATACCTGCTTCTTCAGCAGTAAAAGGTTAATGTTGTTAGGTTTTGATTTGATCTAAGGATTGATTCAGATCTTGGCTTTGAGCTTGGTATCGGTTTTTTTACCAGCATCACCATTCTAACTTCTGAGATTATCGTTATCACTCACACGCTGCATAGCCAGTGCAGTTGGTGAATGATGGCGGTGAGCTATGGAAGGTTGAGCTGAGATCAGCTTAGGGGAAGCACATTGGGCAGGGATCTCTCTATCCATCCATGCGTTGGCTAAATTGGTTTGTAAAGGCTTGAAGGGATGCAGGATAGGTTCTAAGGCAGGCTCTGTTAAGGCATCTGCCTCAGCTTGAATTGTAAAGGTGAGGAGTTGCATTTTAGGCATTTTTGAGGTAAGATGGAGTTGTTCCTGATCAGAAGGGGTATCGGGATCTGTGGGATTCATGTACTATATCAGTACCCAAAGGAAATGTAAATAAAGTTTGCTAGAGAGGGAAATCGGGTCCCTCCACCTAGCGTTAAAAAGGTTAACAAGATTTTTCGTCTTAGAAACACTTGAAATTTTTTATGAAGTAATCACGACGTTGAATGCTTTCGTGATTATAAATTAGTAAAATTAAGTAATATTAAGATTGCATTTAAAGAGGAATAATTATGTTGCTTTAATTCTTACTAAATTATAATATTAATGTCCAATTTTTAATTCAATCTATCTCAATTCAAGCATGGAAAAAACTAAAACAGTAAAGTAATGTACTGAAAGCAATAAAAAGGACATAGAGAATTTACGTTTTTCGGATGTTAAGGAATCATATATCTACGGGTAAAATGTCTATTTCTTCTCTCTTGATTCCTACTACTGTAACGACCCATTATTTTCCACCATTCAACTCGATAATAATCCACACATGTCGGACTTGAATAGTACAAAATAACAGATTGTAATAAAAATTCAAAGCAAATCAAATCAAATCACAGAATCATAGACACAGAACATCATAATATCTCGCAGCTGAAAATAAAATACCATAGTAGTTCATGAAGCTACTATCACAAGGTCTCAAAACCAAATACATAATATCAGTCTAAAAATAGATACAACGTAGAATCCCAAATACAAAGAAGTCCTCTAATACAAAGCTGACAACAGAACTGAAATAGATAAAACTAGATAAGCCGATAATCTTCAGCGATTCCAGACCTCTGGAGAGTGGAAATCCAAATCTGTGAATAACTCAGGCTAACCCGAGCGTAAATAAAACACAAACACTCAAGTCAGGACATACATACTTATCCAATGTAAACCAACTCAAGTAAACTATAGTAAAGGTACAAGTAACTTAGAAGATGCTTGGGACCGCCCATCCTCTAAGGATCCGTTAAACTATTTACTACGTAGTATATTGCGCTATTATAATAATGTCTAATAGTAAAATAAACATACTTTTAAATAGCGTTAAGGCTTTACATTTTCTACCTTAACACGTAATAGTCCCAGTAGTCTATCCAATATCTGCATATCTCCTGATCAGGAGACTACGAGAAGATATGCATGGGCTACGGAAGAAAACCTAACTCGTATTAAAGGCTCGATAGGGTAGGTGACATAGCACACAAGGCAATGCCAGGGTAGATATACCAATTACGATATCCGAGCTGGTGGTAACGCAGCAGCCACATACGCCCACTTCGGAACACATTCCCAATCGGAGGGTGGCCACCAAACAATTTCAAGGTAATATAATGGTATCAAAGGAATGCGTCCGACCAGAGGAGCTACCCCTTTTGGCCCGAGACAGCTCCTGTTTTAGCTACCTTATGCCAACTCATGGGAGTTGGGTCCATGTAACATACCACAAAAACGTCGACACAATCCTACTTCATTCTGGAATCTCCACCGCGTACACAGTTGTCAAAGTGGTTTTCGGTATCGGTACAGAGTATGTCCATATCCGATCCTGATCTCTTTGCCAACCAATCGTTATTATAACCCGTGGTTATAACTTTTAAAAATAATAATTTATACTTTAAAATAAAATATCATTTCAAAACCTAATCTTTATCAAGATAAAGATTAAATCATTTCCAACCCATTTCAATATTTCAAAATATCATATCCTTTCAAACTTCCTTTTTCAAATCAATATTTGAATTCAAATCCAAATATCCAATTTTATACTCTTTTAAAGTTCAAAGATAACATTCATTTAATTTCAATTCAAATCATCTTTAAATAATTTGTATTCCAATTTACTTAATTCTTTTAAACCATTTAAAAGTGATGTTATTATTCTTTCAAGTCAAGTATTCAAATTTCAAAGTTTAAAGTCATTCTGAGCTCATTTACTAAGTCAAACACATAATTATTAAAAATTCCAACCTTTCACAACATTTAAAAAAAGCTGTTATAAGTTACACTTGAAAACATTTTAATTCAGCAAAGACAGCGCTTAAAACTGTTGTTGAAACTCAGTTTTAGTTAAATTTTAGTTCAAAACAACAAAGATAGCATTTCCAGAAATGCTGTAGTAGCTCACGTATCAAAACAAGGGTTTTTATTCATTTCAGCAAAGACAGCAGACCACTATAGCATTTACAGAAATGCTATAATAGACCTGAGTTAAGTTTTAAGCCTATTAGTTCAACTACAGTAGTTACAGCATTTCAGAAATGCTATAATAGCTCTTTTATTAGCCTTTTAGTTCATTTCCAGAAACCATAGCACTTCTGAATGCTATTAAAAGTGATTTTCAGATTTTAATGTATTTCCAGCAATTAATAAACTTCATTTTAAACCCTTTAAACATTGTCGAAAATCATATTTTAACATTAAAAATATTCATTAACATATCATTTAACATATTATTTTTTTATAAAATAAATTTCTTATAATTAAATCCAATTTCAACAAATAACTTAATAAATTCAAGTGTAAAAGTTTCCAATTCTTCACATTTTTAATTAAACAACTTAACACTTAATTTTCTCCCTTTTTCTCAAATAAAATTTAATTTCCATTTTTATTTATATAACTAAATTTTTTATTTAAAAAATTCCAATTTTCCACTCAAGTTATATTTTCAAAATTCAATGTAACTATTCATTTTTCCAACATTTTAACTTATAGAAAATTCCAAATTTCTATATTTAATAATTAGAAATCCAATTTAAATCAAATTTTCACATATATACACCTTAAAATTACTTAAAAATTCCATAAAATTTTATAGAAATAACAACGGGCCTGTATATAGTTTTCTAACCTAGGTCAAGTGATATAGATATATCATTTCAATCCGCAGTTTATAAATAAAAATCCTGGTTCTATCATTTCAAACCTGCAGTCCCAAGCCAAAATAAATAATTAAAAACCGTTTAGGCCTATCATTTCAGCCCATAACGATTTTTTCTTATTTTAAAGTCCGTTTGGGTATGTATCATTTCAACCCATGGCGATTTCTAATCTACAGGAAACTTGCAGTGTGATAAACAGATATAAATGAACAGTTTAACAATATACAACAGTAACAGGTGATATGACATATAATTTACAGGTTTAACATCATACGTAAATAATCACAGGCAGTTATAGCATCATTTATAATTCTACACATTCAAATGTTGTCGCTTCACAATTGCGTAAGTATAAAATGTCGTGTGAGATTTACTCACCTCTAAATGTTGGAGATTGCGATACAACTGACACAATGGAATCAAGAGCATAATGACAAGACTATGGACTTGAGTGGAGAGCGAGATCCAATGCTACAACTCTTGTGTTACAACCCAAAACAAAATCAAAACAATTTATAAATATAATACCATTTTGAAATGAAATAATTTTGAAATGCAAAGTGATTTGAATGCAACAACTTTTGCCTTGCTTTCTCTATCCTTTTATACGGCCTAAGGGTGCATATGGTCAGGTTTTGGCAAAGACATGGCTCGGGTTTTGGGCTAGCATGGATCGGGTTTAAGGCATGAACATGGAGAGGAGTTTATAACATGAGAAGGTGAAGGGGCTTTAGGCAATGTAGTGTGATCTTTTCCAAAAAAAAGGCTCGGCCATGGATGATTGAGCTCGGCCTAGGGTGCAACATGACTGGTCAGTGGATGGAGGGATGTGTGGTGGTTAGGTCAGTGAAGTGGTGGCGGCTAGGGTGGTGGCCGTGGTGGTGCTTGAAGGAGATGAGGCAAAGTGGCTTGGCTATGAAGGTTTTTAAGGCATATGTTGCATTTTTTTGGAGTTTTTGCACCATGGTGGGCTCGGTCTTGGTCAAGACAAGAGGAGTAGCTGGTGATGATTGCAGGGAAGAGGTGTAGGAGGTGGTGGCTGTGGCTATGGAGGAGAGGCCGATCAAACATGCATGAGACAACAAGGAAAAATCTTATAAAATGAGAAAAAAAAGAAAAAAAATTATAGCCATTACTAATAAAATTATCTAGCCGTGAATGAAAGATAAGGATGATATTATTTTTTCGCGTGAATGAGGAATGAATACATGACTAAGAAACAAAATTTACATGGCAAAACAAAAATTAATGAAGAGTTATGAAAAATGAAAAGTCTAGAAATTGAAAAGTCATAAGAAAAGGAAGAGTCTTTATCTCTTCAGTTTTCCATTTCTTTTAAAACAAATAAAACAAAATAATTTCATTAAATACATTTTAAAACCGAAACAAAATGAAATAAAATGAAAATATATAATTAAATTTAAATAAAGTATAAAAAGAATTAAGGAAATTGCTTAAAAATTCAAAACAGGGTTCAAAAATTACAAAAATGATCACTAGCCTTTGAAAAATATCCACTTCATTTTAAAAAATATTATGAAGAAAAAATTTGAAATAAATAATTTATTTGTCATTTCTAAATTAAAATTAATAATTAAATTGGAGAAAAATAGAAAAAGAACTAAAGTAATTGTTTAAAAATTGAAAACAGGGCATGAAAATCACAAAAAAATTACCATTAACTCTAGAAAAAATTCTAATTCACTTTAAAAAAAATTTAAACAACATAATTTCTAAAACACTTTCAAAGTGAAATAAATTCAATAAAAATCAATTTCAAAATATTACGTTGTTACACTCTCCCCTACTCAAACCTTTTCGTTCTCGAAAAGAACGGAAATAAGGAAATAAGGAAAACAAGATAGAAAACAAAATAGTACCTGGAATAAACAATTCCGGATTCGAAGCACGAATGCTCTCCTCCATCTCCCAAGTACAATCACGATCATCAGTACTCCACTGTACTCTGACTAGACTAACAGATTTCCTTCTTAGCTGCTTCGTACCTCTATCGACAATACGAAGTGACTTCCTCTCGACAGTCAGGTTAGGCTCAATATTCAAGCTGTCAAGAGCAGAAGGCTGAACAAACAGAGATAGGTCATGGAGATACCGACGAAGATGTGAGACATGGAATACATCATGCATTCCAGAAAGATTCTCGGGTAACTCGAGACGATAAGCCAAGGAACCAACTTTTTCTAAAATGCCAAAAAGACCAATGAATCTGGGAGAAAGCTTCCCTCTACGACCAAAGCGAATGACATTCCTTAAGGGAGAGACCTTAAGGAAAAACATATCGCCAACAGTAAACTCAAGCTTCCACCTTCGCCTATCAGTACACTTCTTCTACCTATCCTGAGCAACCCTAAACCTTCTCTTAATCTCCTCAAATCTCTCCGAAGCTTCCAAAATCATATCAGGACCAAGAACCAGACGATTACCAGATTCAATCCAGCAACATGGAGATCGACAAGGTTGTCCATATAGAGCAGCAAATGGAGACGTCTTGATACTGGCCTGAATTCAAAGGTAGAAAGGGATAGATAAAAGAATAAGATAAGCTTAAAACAAAAGATAAGATTATACCTGATAACTATTATTATAGGTGAACTCGACAAGATGCAAATGATCTTCCCAAGATCCACCATAATCAAGCACACAAGCACGAAGAAAATTTTCGAGTATCTGATTCATTCTTTCCGTTGACCGTCGGTCTACGGATGGTAAGCAGTGCTCAGATTAAGACAAGTACCCAAAGACTCCTGAAAAGCTTTCCATAACTGGCTGGTAAAGATAGGATCACGATCACAAACAATACTGAGAGGAACACCATGGAGACAAACAATCTCCTTCATGTAGATCTCAGACAAGCTAGAAGCAGAACGAGTAGACTTGACCGGAATGAAATGAGTAGATTTGGTCAGCCTATCCACAATAACCTAGATACTCTCATTGCCTTTCCTAGACCTCGGCAATCCATCAATGAAATTCATGGAAACCTGCTCCCACTTCCAGTTGGGAATCTCATAGGCTGCAACATACCAGGAGTCTTTTGATGATCGGCCTTGACTTGCTGACAAGTCGCACACCGACTAACAAAGATAGAGACATCCCGCTTCATCCTCTCCACCAATAAAGCCTCTTCATATCTTGATACATCTTCGACACACCAGGATGGATAGAAAGCCTGGATCGATGATTCTCCTGAAGCAACTCCTGCCTTAATCCATCAACATTCGGGACACAAATCCTGCCATTAATCCTCAAAATCCCTCTATCATCTATCTGAGCTCTACTACTACCACTACCACTTCCACCAACTCTGCTTTGAACACTCTCCTTAATAAGCCTAAGCATCATATCCTCATCTTGCTTAGCTATGATGCGCTTCAAAAGGGAAAAAGAAGAAACAACCATCTGACACAACAAAGCCTTCTTCCGACTCAGAGCATCAGCCACAACATTAGCTTTACGGGGAATATAGCTAATATCCAGGTCATAAGAAGCCAAAAACTCAAGCCAACGGACTTGCCTCTAGTTCAAATCCTTCTGGGAGAAGATATATTTTAGAGACTGACGATCGATGAAAAGCTAAAACTTGGTTCCTAGCAGATGATGCCTCCAAAGCTTCAAAGCAAAGACAATAGCAAGAAACTATAAATCATGGGCAGCATAATTAGCTTAATGGGTTTTCAACTAAGGCTGGCATAGGCAATGACCCTACCATCCTACATGAGAACAGCACCCAATCCCTCACGACAAGCATCAGTATATACCGTCAACCCCCACTTCCATTCGGAACGGTAAGAACTGGTGCGTAAGTTAGCTTGCTCTTTAACTCGTTGAATGCAGCTTTACACTTCTCAGCCCAGATAAACTTAACATTCTTACGAGTCAAAGCTGTGAGAGGTGCAGCAATCCGAGCAAAATTATCAATAAATCTCCGGTAGTAACCGGCAAGGCCCAAAAAACTACGAATCTCAGAAGGAGTCTTAGTAGTTTTCCAATCTTGTAACAGAATAGGGAAAAATAAGAATCACAGAAGAGATAGAATAATTAAATGATAAAGGAAAAGAGAAAGAAGGAAAGACTTACATTGATCGCAGCGATCTTGACTGGATCAACGGAAACTCCATTACCAGAAACAATATGCCCGAGGAATCGGACTTCATCTTTCCCAAAATGGCATTTAGAAAATTTAGCCTTCAACTGATGATTTCTGAGAGTCTCAAGAACATATTTCAAATATGACTCATGCTCCTCCTTGGTCTTAGAGAAGACAAGGATATCATCAACAAAGACTAGAACAAATTTAATAAGCACAGCACGAAAAACACGATTCATAAGATCCACAAAGAATGCAGGAGCATTAGTCAAACCAAAAGGCATGACTAACCATTCATAAAACCCATTCTCAGTCCGAAAAGCTATCTTGGGAATACTTTCCTCAGCAACTCTGAGCTGGTGAAAACCTGAGGCAAGATCAAGTTGAGTGAAACAAGTGGCACCATAAAGCTGATGAAACATATCATTGATGTGAGGCATCGGATATCTGTTTTTCATAGTGAGCTTGTTCAGCTCCCTATAATCAACACACATCCTCAAAGATCTATCAAACTTAGTGACGAAAACCACCGCTACTCCCCATTCTGAATGGCTAGGTCTGATCAGACCTTTGGAGAACAAGTCCTCAATCTGCTTTCCCAACTCAACCTTCTCATGAGATGCCATTCTTCTAGGAGGAAGAACTACAGATCGAGCACTAGGAATAAGATCAACGTGGAAATCTATCTCCCGCTTAGGAGGCAAAGCAGTGACTTCACCAAAAACATCTGGATAAAATTTGACCACACGGGTCGAATAAAGATCACCAAGAGCATAATCCAGAGAATAAATAAAATTGCATGTAAAATCCTAAGGCATGCGGCACTGAATAACAAAGGAAGTACCCAGATCAACCTCAAGATAAACAGACCGGGCTTTACAAGAGATATGGGAATTATACCTACCAAGTCAATCACTTCCAAGCAACAAATCAAAAGAATCAAAGCCCAAAACATAAAAATCACCACTAAAGTAATGATCAGAATAAAGAAGCTTCACTTGTTTACAAATCCGATTAAGGTTTGCGGGACCTCCAATTGGATTTGAAACATGTAAAGGCACAGAAACATACTCAGGAGAAAGGAGATGCTCAAACTTATCACACAAATCAACAGATATAAAACTATGGGATGCACCAGTATCAAACAGAACATGAACATGATGCCGAAATAAAGAAAAAGAACCCTGGAGAGTACCTTGGTCATCACTAGGAGCTGGAGAAGAGGCGAAGGTGACAACAAATATACCAGAAGGCTTACCCTTCTGCTGGGTGGGGCAATCTTTTCTGAAATGGCCAGGCTGGAGACAGATGTGGTAAAGATCACGCCTAGCTGACTGAGCAGGGGGAGAAATGGCAGTACCAACAATAGTAGGACAACTATTCGCATAGTGTCCCTTCTGGTCACACTTAAAGCAGGTGATGGAAAAAAGGTCAACTGCCTGCCTCTGAGATGGAGCAGATGATGAAGATCCCAAACCAGGAATCTTGAGCCAATTCTTCTTCTGCTGCTGGAAACTGAGCTTTCTCTTCTTGGAATTTGCAAAAGAAACCTGAGATGAAGGAGCACCAACTGAAGCAGGACCCTTTGAAGTTGGGTTCTCATAACGAAGAGCCATATCCATAAGCTGGGTAAAAGTGCCATGAACATGAGAAATGAGATGACTATAATACTCGGGACGAGCACCAGTAATAAACTTCTCATTCTTCTTCAGAGGAGTGTCTATCAGGCCAGGTCCGAACTTAGAAAGTTCCTTAAACTTCCTCTCGTACAGTGAAAAAGACATGCTTCCCTGCTTGAGGTCCATAAACTCCCTATAGAGCGGGGATTTCCCCGCTTCGGGCATCCACTTAGCAACGAAAGCCTCCCTGAGAAGAATAATAGATAAGCTTAGAAAAGGCACGAAAAGATAGAAAAACAGAATTCAAAGAAACACAAGAAGATACCTGAACTGTTCCCAAGTAAGATCATCCTCAACGGTGTTAGCCGTAACAGACTCCCACCAATCTTAGGCAGCCTCCTTCAACTGTCATGCGGCTAACTGACGCTTCTATGCATCAGCAATCTCAAGATCAGTAAATATCCTCTCGATACTCCTCAGACATTGCTGAGCCTCAACGATAGACTCAAAACCGGTGAACTTGGTTCCACCAAGCTGAGTAAATTCTTTGCAAAGAACAGTGAAACGGACAGGAGCCAGGGCTGGAACTGGGGTAGCACCACGACCCTGACCTCTAGCATTCCTACGATTCATCCTAAAAATTCAAGAATGAATATTAGGACAAAGGTAGATATAAGATAAAGACAAGACAAGACAAGACATTCACTAGGATGAACATCCTACTTACAGAAATCTCTAACAAGGTAGATACGAAAGGAAAGAAGTTAGAAAAATTTGCTTTTAAAACAAGAAAAAATTTATATCAAAATAATGTTTGAAAAATCCTTTGAAAATCATTTTATACTTTGAAAATACGTTCTCTCATAAATAAATGATTCTGAAGTGGATTTCACTCATTCTAGGGTATTTCTACCCTATCTCTATTGGGTTTTTGCTCCGCAGGCCAAGGTTTGCCTTAAAACCAAAGCTCTGATACCAACTGTAACGACCCATTATTTTCCACCATTCAAATCGACAATAGTCCACACATGTCGGACTTAAATACTACAAAATAACAGATTGTAATAAAAATTCGAAGCAAATAAAATCAAATCACAGAATTACAGACACAGAACATTAGAATATCTCGCAACAGAAAATAAAATACCATAGTAGTTCATGAAGCTACTATCACAAAGTCTCAAAACCAAATACATAATATCAGTTTGAAAATAGATATAACATAAAATCCAAAATACAAAGAAGTCCTCTAATACAAAGATGACAACAGAACAACAGAACTAAAATAGATAAAACTTATAAGCTGATAATCTCCAACAATTCTAGACCTCTAGAGAGTGGAAATCCAAATCTGTGAATAACTCAAGCTGACCCGAGCATAAATAAAACACAAACACTCAAGTCAGGACATACATACTTATCCAATGTAGACCAACTCAAGTGAACTGTAGTAAAGGTACAAGTAACTTAGAAGATGCTTGGGACCGCCCATCCTCTAAGGATCCGTTAAACTATTTACTATGTAGTATATTGCGCTATTATAAAAATGTCTAACAGTAAAATAAACATACTTTTAAATAGCGTTAAGGCTTTACATTTCCCACCTTAACACGTAATAGTCTCAGTAGTCCATCCAATGTCTACATATCTCCTGATCGGGAGACTACGAGAAGATATGCATGCGCTATGGTAGAAAACCAAACTCGTAGTAAAGGCTCGATAGGGTAGGTGACACGGCACACAAGGCAATGCCAGGGTTGATATGCCAATTACGATACCCGGGCTGGTGGTAACACAGCAGCCACATACTCCCACCTCGAAACACATTCCCAAATTAGAGGGTGGCCACCAAACAATCATAAGGTAATAGAATGGTATCGAAGAAATGCGTCCGACCAGAGGAGCTACCCCTTTTGGCCCGAGACCGCTCCTGTTTTAGCCACTTTATGCCAACATACGGGAGTTGGGTCCATGTAACATACCACAAGAACGTCGCCACCATCCTACTTCATTCTAGAATCTTCACCGCGTACACAGTTGTCAAAGTTGTTTTCGGTATCGACAGAGAGTATGTCCATATCCGATCCCGATCTCTTTGCCAACCAATCGTTATTATAATCCGTGGTTATAACTTTTAAAAATAATACTTTATACTTCAAAATAAAATTTCATTTCAAAACCCAATCTTTATAAAAATAAAGATTAAATCGTTTCCAACCCATTTCAATATTTCAAAATATCGTATCCTTTCAAACTTCCTTTTTCAAATCAATATTTGAATTCAAATCCAAATATCCAATTTTATACTCTTTTAAAGTTCAAAGATAACATTCATTTAATTTCAATTCAAATCATCTTTAAATAATTTATATTCCAATTTACTTAATTCTTTTAAACCATTTAAAAGTGAAGTTATTATTCTTTCAAGTCAAGTATTCAAATTTCAAAGTTTAAAGTCATTCTGAGCTCATTTACTAAGTCAAACACATAATTATTAAAAATTCCAACCTTTCACAGCATTTAAAAAAAGCTGTTATAAGTTACGCTTGAAAACATTTTAATTCAGCAAAGACAGCACTTAAAGTTGTTGTTGAAACTCGGTTTTAGTTAAATTTTAGTTCAAAACAACAAAGATAGCATTTCCAGAAATGCTGTAATAGCTTAGGTTTCAAAACAAGGGTTTTTATTCATTTCAGCAAAGACAGCAGACCACTACAGCATTTACAGAAATGCTATAATACACTTGAGTTAAGTTTTAAGCCTATTAGTTCAACTACAGCAGCTACAACATTTCAGAAATGCTATAGTAGCTCTTTTATTAGCCTTTTAGTTCATTTCCAGAAACCATAGCACTTCTGAATGCTATTAAAAGTGATTTTCAGATTTTAGTCTATTTCTAGCAACTAATAAACTTCATTTTAAACCCTTTAAACATTGTCAAAAATCATATTTTAATATTAAAAATGTTCATTAACATATCATTTAACATATTATTTTTTATAAAATAAATTTATTAAAATTAAATCCAATTTCAACAAATTACTTAATAGATTCGAGTGTAAAAGTTTCCAATTCTTCACATTTTTAAATAAACAACTTAACATTTAATTTTCTCCCTTTTTTTCTCAAATAAAATTTAATTTCCATTTTTATTTATATAACTAAATTTTTTATTTAATAAAATTCTAATTTTCCACTCAAGTTATATTTTCAAAATTCAATGTAACTATTCATTTTTCCAATATTTTAACTTATAGAAAATTCCAAATTTCTATATTTAATATTAGAAATCCAATTTAAATCAAATTTTTACATATACCACCTTTAAAATTACTTAAAAATTCCATAAAGTTTATACAAATAACAACACTCCTGTATATAGTTTTCTAACCTAGGTCAAGTGACACAGATATATATCATTTCAATCCGCAGTTTACAAATAAAAATCCGAGTTCTATCATTTCAAACCTGTAGTCCCAAGTCAAAATAAATAATTAAAAACCTCAAGCCTATCATTTTATCCCATAAAGATTTTTCCCATTCTAAAGTCCGTTCGGGTATGTATCATTTCAATCCATAGTGATTTCTAATCTTCAGGGAACTTGCAGTGTGATAAGCAGATATAAATGAACAGTTTAACAATATACAACAGTAACAGGTGATATGACATGTAATTTACAGTTTTAACATCATACATAAATAATCATTGACAGTTATAGCATCATTTATAATTCTACACATTCAAATGTTGTCGCTTCACAATTGCATAAGTATAAAATGTCGTGTGAGATTTACTCATCTCTAATTGCTGGAGATTGCAATACAACTGACACAACGGAATCAGGAGCAAAATGACAAGACAACGGACTTGAGTGGAGAGCGAGATCCAATGCTACAACTCTTGTGTTACAACCCAAAACAAAATCAAAACAATTTATAAATACAATACCATTTTGAAATGAAATAACTTTGGAATGAAAAGTGATTTTAATGCAACAACTTTTGTCTTGCTTTCTCTATCCTTTTGCACGGCCTAGGGGTGCATATGGTCAGGTTTTGGTCAAGACATGGCTTGGGCTTTGGGCTAGCATGGCTCGGGTTTAAGGCATGAACATGGAGAGGAGTTTATAACATGAGAAGGTGAAGGGGCTTTAGGCAATGTAGTGTGATTTTTTCCAAAACAAAGACTCGGCCATGGATGATTGGGCTCGGCCTGGGGTGCACCATGACTGGTCAGTGGCTGGAGGGGTATGTGGTGGTCAGGTCAGTGAAGTGGTGGCGGCTAGGGTGGTAGTCGTGGTGGTGGTTGAAGGAGATGAGGAAAAGTGGCTTGGCTAGGAAGGTTTTTAAGGCATATGTTGCATTTTTTTTGGAGTTTTTGCACCATGGTGGGCTCGGCCTTGGTAAAGACCAGAGGGGTAGCTAGTGATGATGGCAGGGAAGAGGTGTAGGAGGTGGTGGCCGTTGCTATGGAGGAGAGGCCGATCAAACATACATGAGAAAACAAGGCAAAATCTTATAAAATGAGAAGAAAAGAATATAAAAAATGTAACCATTACCAATAAAATTCTCTAGCCGTGGATGAAAGGTGAGGATGATTTTTTTTTTTCTGTGAATGAGGAATGAATACACGACTAAGAAACAAAATTTGCATGGCCAAAAAAAATTAATGAAGAGTTATGAAAAATGAAAAGTCTAGAAATTGAAAAGTCATAAGAAAAGAAAGAGTCTTTGTCTCTTCAATTTTCCATTTCTTTTAAAACAAATAAAACAAAATAATTTCAGTAAATATATTTTAAAACCGAAACAAAGTGAAATAAAATGAAAATATATAATTAAATTTAAAATATAAAAAGAATTAAGGAAATTGCTTAAAAATTCAAAACAGGGTTCAAAAATTACAAATAAATCATCACTAGCCTTTGAAAAATATCCACTTCATTTTAAAAATATTATAAATCAAAAATTTGAAATAAAATAATTTATTTATCATTTCTAAAATGAAATAAATAATTAAATTGGATAAAAATAGAAAAAGAACTAAAGAAATTGTTTAAAAATTGAAAACAGAGAATGAAATTTACAAAAAAATTACCATTAACTCTAGAAAAATTTATACTTCGCTTTAAAAATATTTTAAACAAAATTTTATATAAAATAATTTCTAAAACATTTTCAAAGTGAAATAAATTCAATAAAAATTAATTTCAAAATATTGGATTGTTACAACTATAAATAAAAATGGCAGAGATTACACTTTTTGATTTGCGAGCCTAAACGAGTAAAGTAAAATCCTCATCTCTTTTGCTACAGTGCCATATTCATTTATAGTGCACATAGATTCATGTAGATTGAAAACGTCACTCTTCTGTGCTTTTGATTTATGCTATTAGATTATCCCACATGTTGCTATCCATCTCGCTTATTTGATATGTGGATTGCTAATGTGACTTTTGACTAGAAACAGTAATTTGAGTAGTTGATTTTTGATCTTAGGTGGCAATTATGGAATTAAGCGAGAAAATCCAAATTTGAATAGACCATGACTTTCTAATTCTACAGGGCAACTGGCATGTGGACTACACATATGTGTACATGAAACCACAATAAGAAACTGCCGCCTATTTGAGAAAGAACTGCATAATTATTAGCACTCCATGACTTTGCTTTAGTTTAATGGGAGTTGTGCCTTCATTATATCAAGGGTAGTGATATCACATAGAATTAGTACTACATTTACACTGCTAAAGCTAAATTGCACTGTTCGATCTAAAATGTCTTCAAACTATTGTGTTGGAGTTAAGCTGCATAGCTTAGTAGAATAGACTATGCTGCTATTTTGGAGAGTGGTCGCCTTGCGTGACTCTATTCCGAGCCATTCTCATCACCGGAAAACTATGCCACTACCCTTGTCTTTGAGCTGGTTTAATGATCTTGGAGATGAAGTTGGGATCTTTTGGTTTTCCTTTGAGGAGTGAGGCTGGTCATGAGTCGGTCTTTTTCCATCGCTTCATCCTTCGAGTTCTTATGTTTGTGGGTAGAGTTTTTAGGATTGGGGCGCGGTTCTATCAAATCAACATTAAATAAAGATAGCGGCGCATCCTTATAGTTTTTTGATATAAAATTGAGGTGCATACATGTCACTTTAGATGTTAGTTTATGATTGTAACAGATCCCTACTACATGTTATTGCTTCAGGGATGGTGCCACAGCTTGGACCCTGGAGGTTACTTTCGAGACCACAGTACAAACTTTGTATTTGGTACTTGGAAGTTATGTGATTTGACAATTGTGCCGTAGTCCTACCCATTGGGTGTTCAGGTCACAAATCAATTTTCTTGCTTATGTGGCTATCTCAGTTCATAGGCGCAATATTATAATGTTGCAAATATGTTCAATGGTGTTATTACTACAATTGTCACCGAAGTAGTTGATTACCACCTAACCAAGACATTGTGCAAATAAATAGTGCTAAAGTAAGAGCATCGATTCCATAGATTGCTCTTTCATCACATAACACACCATCATTATTATCGAAGACATAAGGGTAGACCACCTTTCAAGAGATTGGGATTGCGCACTTCGCTGATAAAAGGATATAAACTATGCCACAAGAAATAAGAGGAAACAATGTCGTCGAACCTAATCAACATTGCAAGTGATCAACATCATAAGCTGTTGATGAACGTCGATATAGCAAAGTGGTTATAATGGTGAACACGATATCCACGAAGAACTTAATCCCGCTTTATGGTTATTATTATCAAAGTCATCACCCACTCTTAAAAGTCATCGACCGTCGTGATGAAAGCTTCTAATGCAATGGTTTGTAGTTTCTTTAACTATAAATATGAAGTGCTCTAGTACATAAGATGGGCGACGCTGAAGACTATCAATATTCACAAGGTAAAAGCGATGTTGTCAATACTTCCCAAATTCGGAGCCTAGAACATAGTATATTAAAGTAGTAAACTTGCTAATGCCATCACTAAAGTTAATGCTGAAGTGCATCCAAGACACTAAAAGCAAGACAATGCCGCCTCTTTAGCAACAAAGCTAATGCTATGTTGACATTGTCGAAGCCAAGCACGCTAAAGTCAAGCATGTCAAAGTCATGAAAGGTGAAGAAGAGCTCTACCACCTCTATAAATATAGACACGAGGTGCCAGTTTCAGGGACGAATTTTCTCTCCTCCAACTTCATACATTTTCAACTTTGTAAACCTTAAATCAATTTTGGAATTTTGCCAGTTGTAATACTTGAGCCTTGTAAACATAAGGAATTGAAAATCAACCAATTTCATAGCATAATTGACTCGACTATGAATTTGCATAGCATATTGAATAGACTTCGACTTTGAACTTGCATAACATATTGGATAGGTTCAATTTTGGACTTGTATATCAATCTAACTTGGAATCGTATTTGGTATATTGAATTGCATATAGAATTATGGTTATGTTCTCATATTGAGTTCGACATTGACTTCAATCATGAATCATATGACTTTGACTTTCATGACTAGGATTGGAATTAGCATGGATTCACACTTTACTATAATGACTTCGACAAGCCTCAACAAAGCCTCTCTTTGATTTTGCACTGCTTACTCATACTTTTGGGTTTAGCGAATTTATTCATTAACATCTTGGCACTAGAAGGAGGGCTCGAACCTCCAACTTCGTTAAAATCACAAGTGAAATTAACTTAACCTGCTTTGAACTACGCTAACCTGCTCATTTAAGGCTTAAAGAACTTACCCAACCAAGCATAATCCAAACAAACCAACCTTTGATTACATTAACTAAGTCATCCCAATTAACGAGTTAAGATGTCTAAATAAGGGTCTTCCAAACCTCGAACGACTAGGCCCATTTGCCCGATTGCTAATGATTCCCGGCTTCATAAAGAACAAGTGTTAAAAATCAGGGAATTGCAAATCATGGAAAATAAGAGAAGACGAGCAGCGTCTTATAACCTAGATAAATGGAGCTTGAATCCATTCCATCTCGAGCCATCATCGATTAAACAGTGTAAGAGAGATAATATCTTCTCAATAATAAGAAAAGAGATTCAACTTAAAGCTAAAGGAACCATTTTTAAAAGAGAAGTAACAAAGGATTTCGAACGATTCACTAGAAAGTGAAAAGGTGTTCTTAGCCACTCCCAAGGACAAAACGAAATTTGAGATTGTTTGAAAAGGAAGCTTGTTGAGGAATCTAAGGAACTTAATGTAAGCAACAAAAAGCTAAGCATCAGTTAAAAGGGCTAGCCTCTAAATCACGACTTCCAGAAGAATGTACCTTCACTACTTCTGCGGAAAATATTTATTTCTTGACTAAAGATGAGCTTAACTATTGACCTTTACAAAAGAGGAGATCCAAGTTCGAATGAAATCATGTTGTCATTATCATCTTGTAAATGGCCATGACACCAAAAAGAGTAGAAGCTTTGAGGGAATGATCATTAATTTTCTAGGGCAAGGAAAATTCAATGAATTTGTAAAGAGATGTTAAACAGGTTAACAATAATTAAAGATTCTTCAAATAAGAGAATATACACCGTTAAGGAGAAGGATTCTCCTAGGATAAAGAATGTAATCATCAATGGCTCATGACCACAAGAGGTCCTTGGCCATTAAAGGCCTTAGCCATCAAAGGCTTATGACCACAAGAGGTCCCTGGCCGTCAAAGGCCCTAAACCTTCAGTGTTACCATCAAAGGCCTCGATGAAGCACCTTCTAGAAGAAGGTCGGAGTAAGCCTTTAGTATCGTCATCAAAGGCCTCACTAAATCACTGGGAAGCCTTCGACCCTTGCCTATGTGGCATGGTTGGAGCACCTCCTAGAGGGAGGACGTAGTAACCCTTCAGTGTTGTCATCAAAGGCCTTACTAAAACATTGAACCAAGCCTTCAGTGTTGTCATCAAAGGTCTCGCTAAAGCACCTCCTAGAAAGAGGTCAGGTAAGTCTTTGGTTTTGCTTAAGATGGCTAACCAAATGCACCAGAAAATAGACCTAAGTCATTATCCATGATGGTGACATGGGTTTCGATCCAAGTAGAGATCATTACCTAAGATGGTGATAAGAAAATCTATCAAAATCAGAGCCATGCAGTCCTCCCAATCCATCAAAGTCTGAGCTAAGTGGTGCTTCTAAAATTAGAGCCAGGCAGTGCTTCGAATCAAACAAATCTCCTAAAGGAAGGTCCATCAAATATGAGCTATTTATGCACCGCAAAAAAGATGCAATTTTCAGCTGCCAGATATGGATTTTTGATCTTTTATTATTATTATCAGATATGGATTTCTGGTCCTCTTTTATTATTATTGCCAGATATGGAATTCCGGTCTTCTTCTATTATTATTGCCAGATAGGGAATTTTGGTCTTCTTTTATCATTGCTAAATACGCTTTTCTAGTCTACTTATATTCTTATTGCAAACATGGATTTCTGGCCTTCTATTATTATTATTGCCATATGTGGATGTCTAGTCTTTTATTATTATTGTTGCCATATACGGATTTCTGGTCTTCTATTATTGCCAGATATGGATTTCTGGTCTTCTTTTACCATTATCAGATATGGATTTTTGGTCTTCTATTATTACTGCCAGATATGGATTCCTGATTTTCTATTATTGCTGTTAAATATGGGGTTTCTGGTCTTTTATTATTATTGCCAGACTCTGGTCTTCTTTATTATTGCCAGATTTGGATTAGTGGTCTTCTTCTACTATTATCAGTATGAATTTCTAGACTTTTTCTATCAGATAGATTTTTGGCTTTCTATTATTAACTATCGAATAGATTTTTGGTCTTTTGTGAGAAAACTAATTCTAATATAAAGGTTTTAATTATCTTAACAAGCAAAATTTTGATCTAGACATCAAAATCTCGGAGTACAAACACAAAATAATTAGACAATTCGATTCAAAGTCACATACTTTACATTTAAGGTAACTTTCATTCCAATACAAGTTCATTTATAACTAATATATTATATACAAAATTACAGGTATAAAAGTTAGGCAGATAAGAGTATTTTTTCAAGGCAGACCTTTGCTATGATTATGTGCTAGCTTATCTAAGTCCTTGGCAATTAAAGGATTGGTTATGTGGCGAATGTCCACATTGAGAAATTCTTTGATCTTCTTTTCTTTTCTTTGAATAGTATTTGCATCATCAACTAAGTCAATTTGGATTTCCAAAGCATGTTGAAAGGTCTTATTGGCTCCTCGTAAATTTTGAATCTTACTCTTTAATTCTTCGATGCTTTGTTTAAGAGTATATTTTTCATGCTCAAGCCTTTGAATTTCGCTTTTATATTCGTGGATACATTGAGATAGCTTTTCATCCCATTTCCTGCTAAAATTTTGCATACATTCAAACTTAACTTTTCTGCTCCATTTCAAGGTCATGTCATTGCTTAAGTCTAGAGGTGGGTTTAATAAAGTAGGGAATTCTTGGCTCACCAAAGGCCGAGATCCGGTCATTCTCCGGGGAGTAGGGGTATGAAGGTTAATTTCACCTTCACTTGCAATAAATTCTAATGGCTGATAGTAGACTTGGCCTTTCATTAGCTCTAGTTCGAAATCGTTTATTTTCCATTGAAATTGGATTATTTTAGCGTCAAAATCAACTGGAGGCTTAGGTTCTAAGAATGATTCAATTCTCTCTATCAATGGTTGAATTCCTTTGTCCTTCTTTTTCATTTCTCCTTCCAAGCAGGAAATTTTCACTTTCAGACCTTTAAAAATCATTCTCATTTGAAAGTACTTCCTGTGTCATTTTTGTTCTTTTGGATTATTCAAGAATAATAAAACTGAGTCATCTTGAGAAGATTTCTTCTTCCTAATATCTGCTAGCAATCTATCTATCTTTGATTTCAAAAACTTGTGAAAAACGTCCTGAAGATCAGATGAATGCATTAACTGAGTTTCCTATTAAGGATAAGGGAAACAAAGATCAATACATAAAGAAAAATTATAAGTTCTTTCATTTGACAGCGACAAAAGTTTACAAATAACAAAAAAGTTTAAAATATACCAATACTCTATTTTTAAACATTTAATTGATTCCTTAAGCTTAGAAAGGGTGGTTTTCACCTTTTCAAATGAACTAGCCGACATAGTGAGCGTAGAATCAAAGAAGCCTTGATTCCTTCCAAAGTATAAACATGAGGGAACTTGTTGAATCAACGGTTATCCTATCGGTTAGAAAATCGCCTAAAAATTATGTGATAAATTTAACTACAAGTGCACGACGTATAATTTTAGTACGTGACATGTACGGATCGATCTACAAGGAATTAAAGTAATTTAAAATTCTACTCAATCAAAAAGGCCAAGAGTTTGAAGTTGCTTAAGCTAAAAAATCTAAAAAAAAACTAGCAAAAGAAAGTGAATAAAAATATGAGAGTAGAAGACAATTTGATGGATATTCCCTTCTCATGATCATATAAATCAACATAATGAAATTGTGATCTTTTTTTTGTTATTAGTGAATTTAGTTGATGTGTTTATCATAAGTATAGTCTATTTGGCTATTAATTAGCCTAAGATAAACCATTAAACTTCAACTCACCATCCAAACCACTTGTTAACTCTCATGAAAATGATAATGAAATATAAAAAATCTATTCTAAGCATGATCTTTTATTATTGATTAGCAATATAGGCCATCAAATTCTGGTTCTAAAATCCACCTCATTATCATAATCATATGTAGATAAAGAGGTCATTTGTGTTTATGTTTATTTAAGCATAGCATATTTGGTGTCAACAACATAGGCTAACAAATTCAAAGTTAACCTACAAAATTTTACCACATCAAAAATTTCATGAATCATAAAAAGAGATCAAATGAAATCACTATGTTGAATCTACATGATTAAGAGAGCTTCATTACCCCTAAATTGAAGGGGTTTAGCTTCTCATATTTGTTGTTATTTCAACAAATGTAGATTGTAACATAGAACCAAAACAAAAGGAAAAGGAGTACTAACTAAATTGCACGTAAATAAATCTAATCTACTTGCATAAAATAAAACTACATTAATTGCATAAAGTAGAGAACAATAATTAAAAGAGAATGAAATTAAATTGCATAAAAAATTACAAAAGAGTAAAAAGGATAAGAAGCCATGAAAGAGAAAAAGAGATTTTATGTTACAAATTATGGCTACCATTAAATTAATCGGAAGGTGGTGCTAAGAGCTTCATTACATGAAACATAAGTGGTATTTATACATGTCTAAAAATTTAATCCATATTTTAGGAACTATCCAAATTTCCCTTGAGGATGTGTGGCCACCAAGTTATCATTAGCATGTAATTGATCTCCATTAAATATGCATGTGCTTTTAATCTCCACTAACTTGTGCATTAGCTCCTAAATGCAGATCTTGATAAGTGGGTAGGTGAGATCCTCCATGTTGCATGAATTGATTTATTTCTTCATTTTTTTTGTTTCCATCTCTTGTGCATGCATACATATATGAAGGCCTCTTCCATGTTGAATCCAATTTCTATAAAACAACATTAAAATGAGCAAGTAAATTTTCTCAAATTAAATCATACACAAAAATGACCATTTTGCCCCTATATGAAGACGGAAAAATGATGATTTGAAAATAATTTAAATTTTGGTTTAAACATGTACAATACCTTATATGCTCATTTATTTAATTAAATTAGATTAAATATGGAAGTAAAAATATGCACTTTTACATGCATATCAAACACCCCCACACTTATCTTTTTATTCATCCTCGAATAAAGAAAAACTAAGATAAATCCATTTTCGTAGGAAACACGATTGCATTGAGCGTATGTAACAAGCTGTTAAACTCTAGGTGTTCCTAGTAGAACGAGTGTTGTCTCATGAGGGTTTTCAGTAGATACTACCCATAAAATCCAAATACAACATGAAAAATTCATAAATGCAAGATTTATTTATAAAGAGATGAATGCAAGTATTTGAAAATATTTACAAATGAAGAATTTATTTTTAAATTGACATGAATAAGTTAAATATAAGTTCTGGTCATTATCAAGAAATTTAAGTCCTTTTACTAGTCAAAATTTCCAACAAAAATTAAGTTATCATCACAATTAGACTCTGGTTTGGCTAGTTGTTTTGGTTGATAACGTAGTGCGACTATGAAATGGATCCTTGGTTGATTTTCAAAGTTTGCAAAGTAGTATTTTTATTTCTTTCAAATAACAAGTCAAATCAAATAAGTAAAAATAGTGCTTAGATTTCAACTGCATACTCTCTCTTTATTTGAAAATTTGTTTAATATTAACAATAATTGCATATGCCTAACTCAGACATCTGAGGCCAGATATACCACCCATGCACTGCCTTTCGGACTTAAGTGAGAAGGATAGAGAGTGTGGCAAATGAACACACAAGTGTGTACACCTATCGACTGTAGGTGTTATTAATGAAATAATTTGTATATACATACACCTAACTCAGATAAATTGAGGCCAAATATACCGATCATCACTGTATTTCATGCTTATGTGAGAAGGGTACAGAGCATGGTGTATACACACTTATATGTGAAAACATGACTCTAAGTGTTTTTTATTTCACAAAAACCTTTTTTATGTTTTTTTTTATGTTTTTTGTTTTTTTTTTGTTTTTTTAAGAGAGAGTTTTGCAAAATCATCCTAGCACCAATTAACTTAAAAGGTTAAAATTTTTATAGGCTTTACTTTAAATTAACCACTCTTTTAAACAAAGATTTCAATTAAGATATACTTTAGAATTATCACCTATGAATCTTCTTATATACTAGTTAAAGCATAGTTAATTATAATCAAACTTTATTTTTATTTTTGTTGAGACAAATAAATTTTCAAAAATTTCAATCTAATAACCAAAACTTATCCTGTAGTATTTCTTCAAAAGTAAATCAATATACTAAAAAGAATTTTGAAAATTTTTTTTGTTTTGAAAAGCAAATGCAAAAAATTAAACCATGAAAAATCAAAAACGCATATGAGACTCCCCCCACACTTGATTTTGATTGTGTCCCCACAGTCAATCCAAGTGAAAGGAGAAAAATAAAAATATGATCTATATTTACATGAAAATGAAAAGATTATTATTTACACGACATTAGAAAATATACCTTTAAAGAGTAAATTAAATGATCTTCCAAGGACCAATTCATTTGTCTTGTCAAATATGAGAGACGTAGCTTAAGCACAGAAAATCAAACCATAAAAAATTTCAAAGTTGAATGTTGATTTAAAAAAACGAATGTCGTTTATTAAAAATCATATGAGTTATTTTATTTTCGATGATTTTTGGGGTAGATAGAACAATTGGTTGAAGTTCAAGTTTATTTTCACCACATTTAATTTCGAACTCATTAGTGACAAATTCTTCAAAATTATTAATTTTAAGATTAGAATGGTGATTTAAATCTATCTTTTTAGAATTCAACAGCTCATCTTTGAAAAGTTCAAAAAATTTATGTTCACTAAATTCACCTACTTTTGTTGCATTATCAATAATTTTATTGCATGTATCAATTTCAAAATCTAAAGTTGTTGTTTTCAATTTTCCAAAATTGGAAAAGGGGAGATCGAATTTTAAATCTGGTTCCACACTCTCAAAAGAATTGAAATCCAACTCAATTACCGCATTTTCAACAACTTCACTAAGATTATCATTTTCAATTTCAAAATTTGTTATTGAAAAATCATCAATTTTGGTAAAAGGTGAATTATCATTTGACTTGTCAAACGTTGGGATTTGATTTCGTTTCTTACGTTGTTTCATGTATGTTAACAAATCCGTGTCATCTTTTGAATTTCTTCCGTTTGCTCAATGAAATCAAATTTATAATTATTAATTTGAGAATTTTCAATTTGAAATTGTTGAGAACAAAAATTATCCATTGCACAATTATTGAAATTATTCTCATTGCCAAAAGTTATTTAAAAAATGGTTCATATTTCTATTTTTTCTTTGAAATTCATTTTGGTGTTCGGAATTGTGTTGGCATGAGTTATAATCGAAATCATTTGAATTTTGAAGTGAATTCAAATTTTGATTATTTTGAAATCCTTGACTTGAGTTATTGCGCAAATATGAATTACACAATCATTTATTCTTTGATTTTTTTTTGCATAGAGAGTTCAATTAAAGACGAAATAGTTTCAGTACTCTTTTCAAGAGTTGAGGGTTGCTTACCATTTTGAAAACTTTATGGTACAAAATCCAAACTATTTACACAGTAGTTGTTATTGAAATATCCATAAGAATTTTGTACGGAATTATATGGATTATATTGATTTTTACAAAACCATTGTAAAATTCTTGAGAGTAGGGAAATTCAGACATTTTCAAAAATGTTTTTTTCAAAGGAAAAGTATTTACGAAGGAGAATTTATTTTTCAAAAGGAATATTTGATTTTTTTTTTTTTGGTTTTTTGGATTTTAGCTTTTCTAGAAAAAGAACTTAATTTTTTTCTTTTTGAAATTTCGATTTTGATTGAAAATTTTTAAACGAAAAGTTTTAAAAAGATTTTTTTTGGACTAAAAAAACTAAGTTAAGGAGAATTTACAATTTTTTTTTTTGATTTTGAAAAAAAAGAACTTTTTAAAAATATGCATGAACTCATGCAACTAAATGAATGCAAAGACTTAATTATAAATTTTTTGTCCTTAGTAGCTCCTAATCCAAAATTGTATAATCACACTTTTCTTAACCCAACAAAATATTTCTTAGCCAGGTAACGGACATGAGTTATCGGTGCACCACGAATCACCGTAGCGATACAAACCGAAAGTTTAAGTATATTCAGAGAAACAATCAGTATAAAATTTACGAATCGCTATAATATTTATAATTGATATTGCTCTGCCATATCCAAGATACGAAGAAAATAAATTGTCGAAAAAGGATAACTTGTCAAGATAAAATTAAGCTCCAGATGAGCTCGTGATTCCCTTAAGTCCAATGTCTAAGCATTATTATTAACAAATTCTAAGATGAAATATAATTTGTAGGCCAAGAAAGGGGTGATGAAATCTTCTATCTTATGTGGATTTGGGTGTTGCTCTTAGAAAAGAAATAAGATTATATGAATGCAAAACAGAAATTAAATGTGATTTAACATTGCAATTACGAATGAAATTTTTTGCGGTTTTTGCTTTTTTGAATTTTTTTATAAAGAAAATGCAAGCAACCAACAATGCGAAACAAATAAAAATAAGGGATAAGGGCATGATACTAGAGCGTGCAGAATTATTAGCAATTTATTTTAAAGCGGCAATTTTTTCAAGCAAACAATTTTATTTTGGCAAGTCAAGCGGTAGTTTTGACAAACAAGACTTCTTCTTCTAAGTTTCTACAATTTTCAGCCTGCAAAATTGTTGACACGAATATTTGCAAGCCAAAACAAAATAACATAAAACGGATCTCAAATTTTTTAAAAACAATAAAATTCCTTTTTTTTTCTTTTTCTTTTATTTCTTTGATCAAGGAAGAACTAAAACAAGACAAAACAAAACAGATGGAAACTTGTTTTTTTTAAATTCTTTTAAAGAAACTTTAAAAAACTAACTTAACGCAAGAAGATAAACTATAAATAAATGATTTTTAAATTAGTTAAAACAAACTCAAACCCACAGCCCAAATACAATATATTTTTTTATATCCTAATCCTCTCTTCTCTGTAGAAAAACAGGAATACATGAAATCGCATACTAAAAAAAGGAAACAAGGAAATTGCAAAATCGAAATCACGAACAAAAAGGAAAAAAGGCTATTGCTCAAATTGCTTTGATTTGGGTTTGAGATTGCGGTGCGGGCGATCGGTGGCCGCGAGTAGAGGTGTAGTGGTTTGCAGATTTGGGGATTTTATTGATTTTGGGTGTTCGTGATTCTCGATTCAGGGTGATTGGTGACGGGTGATTGCAACAGAACCACGGCAACAGGTAATTAAGCGGTCGGCGATTGGCAAAGTGGTTTTATTTTTTTGGTTGTGGTTGAAAGCGAGAATGGTGGTTGCGGATTGTAGCAATTTAGTTGTTTATAATAGAGGAAGGAGCAGAGACTGGTTTTGGTTAGACAGAGGGCTGATGGTAATCGCAGAAGTGTTGGTCGAAGTGGGAAGAGGTGGCGTGCAACAATGTTTGGGGATGGTTTGTGATGCACAGTGGAATGATAAATGAAGTGCAGGGAGATGGTAGCAGTGGATGGAGGTTGAGTACGGTGGTTTATGTGCACATTGGGTTATGGGGTTGGTGATATGTGCACATTGGGTTTGATGATAGTATTGATATGTATGAACAGGGAAGTGACAGTGGTTATCTGTGTACACAACAATGTATGGCAACAGGTAGTGAAGTCAGTGGGAACTTTGAGGCGGGATGCACTAAAATGCAGTGTAGTGTATTATGTAGTAAGGAGGAATATGATAGTGTTTGTAGTATGTATGGTTGAGGCAGGGAATGAGTTGCATGCACTAGTGGTGGTATTAGCAGATTATAAGGCAGTGATGGTTAGTGCAAGTTATAGTGTTGAAGTGGTAGTTTTTTGATGAGGCAGCAGTGTTGTTGTGACTGGTAATGCTGGGAGGAGCAGTTGTTAAAGGAGATAGAGGTGGTGGAGCAGTTATGGGAGGTATGAGTTGTGATGATGGAGCAGTTATCGAAGGTAGTTAATGAGTTGTATATATGTTGTTGAGTATGTGGCAAGAGAGTTGAATATGCAGTGCATTGACATGTGCAATGCAGGAGAAATGTAATTTATGCACCGATATATAGTAGATAATGGACAGAGTTGCACAGAGGTGGTAGATGATGGTCAGGGGTGATGTTTGATGGTCAGCAGTGAAGGAGTGATGCAGCAGTAATTGAACTGATGGTAGCAGCAAGTAGGTTCTCTGGTTGAAGTGTTGACAAGCAGTAAGTTTTGATGGTGAATGCGATTGACAGTGAGTATGCAGCGGCTCACAGTGGGGTATCTGATGTGTTGTTTGCGCTGTAGGCTGGTAGTATGGAAATGTTGGCACTGGAAATGGCAACAGTTAGAGGTGTGATAGTAGTGGATGATGGCAAAATCAGAATAACTCACAGCGGAAGAAAAAAAAACAGTAGATTGTAATATAATCTGGAGCAAATAAAACCAATCAAAAAATCATAGACACGGATAAATCAGAATAACTCGCAGCGGAAATAAAATAACCATAATAGTTCATGAAGCTACTACAAATACAGTCTCAAACATAGTCTCAAAACGAGTACAAAATACCAGAGTCTGAAAAGTAAATACAACAGAAAATCCTAATACATAAATGTCCACTAATACATAAACTGAATAGAAAATACTGAATGAAAATAGATAACAACTAGGTAGATTGATAGTCTCTAGCAATCCTAGCTCCAGAAGGTGACATCCAAAGCTGATACGCAGGCTGACCCGAGCGTAAAGCAAAACACAAAACACTCGAGTTAGGACGTACATACTTATACAAGGTAAACCAACTCAAGTGAACTATAATAGAAATGCACAAGTAACTTAAAGGATGCTTGGGACCGTCCATCCTTTAAGTATCCGTTAAACTATTTACTATGTAGTAATATACGCTATTATAATAATGTCTAAAGTAAAGTAAACTTACTTAAAAATAAAGTTAAGGCTTTACATTTTCCACCTTAACACATATATAGTGTCAATAGTCTATACAGTACTTTAATACCTTAGTATTGATCGGGAGGCTACCAGAGGATACTCCATAGGTACGACACAAATCAAAACTCGTACAAGGCGCGCTAGAGTAGATGACACGACACAACAATGCAATGTCATGATAGATATACCAATTACGCATCCGGACTGGTGGTAACGCGCAGCATCCACTACCGTCCACCTCAAGCCACACTCCCAAAATCAAAGATGCGCACCAATCAATCACAAAATAATAGAACGACATACGAAGAAGTGTGTCTGATAAGAGGAGCTACCTCATTGGTCTAGAATCGCTCATGTTTTAGCCACCTTATGCCAATTCACAGGAGCCGGATCCACGTACATACCTTAAAAGAACGTCATTGTCATCCTACATCATTCTGGAATCTCCACCGCGTGCATGGTTGTTAAAGTGGTTTTCGGATTTGGCAGAGAGTATGACAACTTCTGATCCCGGTCTCTTTAACAACCAAACATTATTATCACCCATGGTTCTTTATTTCAAAACATTTCTATTCCAAAACCATTAAAATCAAGTGCTATTACTCTTCCAAAATAATATACATTTCAAATGGTAATATTTCCAAACCTATATATATTAGTTATAGCATTTAATGTATAATAATTTAGAAATCATAACACTTTCCAAAACCACACTTACTATAGTACTTTAAAAAATGTTATCTTTAAGAAATCATACTACTTGAAAATATGATCCATATATACAATAGCATTTTCGAAATGTTAATTTTTAGAAATCAAAATACTTGAAAATGTGATCCATATATATGATAGCATTTCAAAAATGTTATCTTTTATAATTACAGCATTTAAAAACATTATCTTAAAATAGTATAACATTTTTAACAATATAACTTAAATAACATAGCATTTGGGAAAACATTATAATTTGAAAATAGTAGCATTTTCAAAACATAACCTAAAGTAACACAGCCTTTTTAAACATAACTAAATTTAGCATTTTTAAAATGCAACGAATACTACTATAACATGTTTGAAACATACTATTCCAATTTTTATCATAGTTTTATTTATACAAAACATATCTGTTCCATAAATAAAATCTATTTTATTATTAGGTTAGAATCAAAATTCCATATTAAATCAAATTTTAAATTATTAAGATATTTATCATAAATAAGATCTTTAATTTAGTTTAAGCCAATTACTTACTTATAAAATTCCAATATCTCATTATATTTAAAAATCATTAAATCAAATTTTAAATTAAAATTTCATATATTTAAAGATTCAAATTACTTAATAATTTTCACAAATAAAATTCTTAAAATTCTAGTTTTTAAAACCATTCATTTACTTATAAATTTTAATTTATTTTAACTTATTAAAATTAACTTATTAAAACCATTATATATTATATTCAAAAATCATTAAATAAAATTTTAAGTTAAAATTTCATATATTTATAAGTTCAAAATACCTAATAATTTTTTATTTTAGAAAACTATTTTTAAAAATCAACCATGGGTCTGTATATAATTTTCTAACCTAGGTCAAGTGATACAGATATGTATCATTTCAATCGGTAATTTAAAATAAAAATCGGGTTCTATCATTTCAAACCCGCAATTCCAAGTCAAATAAAATAAAAATCGCTTGAGCTTATCATTTCAGCTCATAACGATTTTTCCCTATTCTAATGTCCGTTCGGGCATGTATCATTTTAACCCATAGTGATTCTATACTAACATGGAACTTGTAATGTGAGAAGCAGAAATATAAATAAGCAGTATAACATGGCATATTATATTAGGTGATGTAACAAACATATAATCAGGTTTTAACATCATAAATGTCATGTAACTAGCGTATATAACTACTATAACATAGCATATCAACTACTACAATTCACATATCATCGTTTCGCAATTATATAAGTGTGAATGTAGAGAGTGATAAACTCACATTCTAAAGCTGAAGATAACAATTCAAGACACCCGAACAAACTTCGAAAAGCACGATAAAGCACGAATCCAATTCGACTGGATGGAGAGCTAAGATCCAAGTCTTGTAATCAACAAAATAAAATATACATAAACAAACTATTTATACATAAAAAATAAAACGGAACACAAGGAAAATGAGCTAGCAGCTTACAAAATAGGCTCGTCCACATGAGAATAGGCTCGGCCACTTGTGTTTTGGCTTGGTCACACCACTTGTACTCGGCCATCATCCGAAACATGGCTCGGCCATGATGGTCTAGAAGCAAGCATGCACGACTAAGGCTAGCAAAAGGCACGGCTAGGGGTTATGAAGAGATGGCAACCCAAAATCAAGTGAAGGCAAAAAGGAAAAGGGCATGATGTGTTTGGGTTCGGCCCTATGCTACTATGGCTCGGCTTAGGTTTGTTTGGCTTGGATCAGATCTAGTCACATCTGTATAGGGTTGGAGATGAAATATTGGTCACGGCAAAGCATTGGGATGGAGCAACTTGTGGTGGCCGAGTCAAGCAAGGAAGGGTTTGGCCTTGTGGTGCTCGGCTAGGGTTTGCAATCAAGTTTTGGTGATGGGTTTTTGAAGCATGGTTCACGGCAAGGCAAGTAAGAGGTGATGAGGTAGTGGAGGTCGGTCAGGTGGTGGTGGTGAGGAGGAGATAGTCAGCAATAGGAGGTGGTGGCCGAGCCTTGCAAATAGAAAAACAAAAAAGAAGAGAAAGGAAAAAGAAAGAGGAAGCCATGAGAAAACTTACTGTAAATCTTTTGATCAGAAAAGGCAAATGAGGAGAGAGATGAATGAGAAATATTTTATATGTGAATTGAGAAGTAAATGAGAAGTGAATGGCTAGGGCAATCAATATTTTGAGCGGCTAGAAAAAGAAAAGGCATTACTTCATTTCCAAGAAAAGAAACTTAAGTCTTTTAGCATTTCCAACCCCAAAATTCAAATAAAATGAAGTAAAAATCCCAAACAAAATAGAAAATAGAAAAGAAGTAGAAAATATAGAATAGAAAATAAACAGAAAAATGCTGAAAATAGTCGCGTGTAAAACGCTGAAATTTATCAGATTTAAAAAGTATTAAACAGAATTTGACGAGACGAAAAGCAGAACCAATATCAGAATCAAATACACTTTAAAAGAAAATGATTAGAAATTTAAAATTCAAACTTAAAAATTTCAAACGAGAGTCAAAGTTTGACCATATTTGACCAAAATAT
Organism: Allium cepa; assembly: GCA_030765085.1. Taxonomy (NCBI): domain Eukaryota; kingdom Viridiplantae; phylum Streptophyta; class Magnoliopsida; order Asparagales; family Amaryllidaceae; genus Allium; species Allium cepa. Next base: position 558,165,133 of record CM060928.1, on the reverse strand, counting down.
AAAATTTTCAGAAAATCTTTAATTTATTATATTTGAAAATTAATTATAAACAAAATCCAAAAAATCATTGGAAAATTCCAAAAATTCAAATTTTAAATGATTAAAAATCAAAGTTTTAAAATATATTGAATTAAAAATATTTACAAAATTATAGGTTGTTACACTCTCCCCCACTCAAAACTTTTCGTCCTCGAAAAGGAACGAGACATGAAAACAAGGAAAGATAAGATAGAAAAGAAAATAGTACTTGAAACAAACAATTCCGGATTCGAAGCACGCATGCTCTTCTTCGTCTCCCAGGTACAATCCTGATCATCCATGCTCTATTGCACTTTGACCAGGTTGACAGACTTCCTTCTCAACTGCTTCGTACCGCTATCGATAGTACGAAGTGGCTTCCTCTCGACAGTAAGGTTAAGCTCAATATCCAGACCCTCAAGAGCAGAAGGCCGGACAATCAAAAATGGATCATGAAGGTACCAACGAAAGTGCGAAACATGGAATACATTATGCACTCCAAAAAACTTCCCAGGCAAATCCAGACGATAAACTAAAGAACCAATCCTCTCCGAGATACGGAAAGGACAAACAACTAGGAACAAGCTTCCCTCATTATCCTCTTTCTCCCAAATTATTATTAAAATTTTCCACTTAATATGTCTTACCACATATATTAAGTATATTTACTCTTATCATAACTAATCGAGTTTATTTATGAATTCCTTTAAACACCATTTTATATTGTATATTATCCAATTACATACCTAACTTTTGAATAATTAGATAAGTTATGTTGGAATGCAATTTAGTATTATAAATACAATTTTCCGATTTCAATAATTTATCCAAAATTCAAATTATTTATCCAATTTTTTTTTTCAATTCATTTATTTCAAGTTCAATTATTTATCCAAAGATTTTTCCAGTTTATAATTGAAATCATCTCTGAATCATAAAATTAAGAAATTACATCTCCGATTTACCTCAAACCATTAAGATATATACATCTATGTATGTATGTATATATATCAGATCAAATAAAATCTAAAATCATATACTTATATATTAAATCGAACATACTTAAGAAATTTAAATCAAATTTTTTCTTTCAAACAAAAGTGTAGCAAAGCTACGAATTGGTCTCTCCTCTTCGAAACTCGAAAATGAAGTCGACGATACGGCCGCCAACACCGAAATTATTTTCCAGCCACATAAGAGAAGTGCATAGATTTAAACATTTTAAAATTTATATTCAAACATACCCTTAAACAATATACATTTTAAAATATAAAAACCGAAGTTTGAAATCACCGGAATTTAATTCTCAAATCCATAATTTAAATTCATTTAAATTCCAAATCAGTTTATAAAACATGCTTTAAAATTTTATTTATTTATATCATGTGTCAATAGTCATTAATTTTCAAAACAATAAATGAAATGAACTATTATCATTTCAATAACCAATTCAGTTAACTAACAAATTTCAACTCAATTCAGCTTTCAATTTCCATAATTTCGAAGCTTTAAATATTCCATAATTTCAAAACTAATTTTTTTGATAATTCCATATATATCAAATTCAATTTGCTATTATTTAGTTTTGAAATATTCACTTAATAAATTCAAAATCATTTAAATAAAACCTTTAAACTTCAAATAACTGAATATTCCTTTAATTTATTTAAACTTGATATATTCATTTAAAACACCTTAAACCAAATCAAGTTATAAAAATCATATCCTTTAAAATTTCAAATTTAACAAATTTCAAATCAAACTTATCCACATCCTATCAAAATAAATTTTCAACAGATAATATAATTCTATCAAGTATTATATATATAAATCATATAAAATTATTTCATTTACCAAATTTAAAAACAAAATTGTGTCAGTTTGTTCTGTTCAAGTGTTTTGACAATCCTATCGATATCGCTGATCAGACGAATCGATCAAAATCCCAAATCAACATCAACCACCCAAACAACACACATATAAAACATTTAATATCAATACAACGAAACTTTTCAGAATGGGTTTCAAAATAAGGATAGAATTCAAATTTGGGAGATTCTAATCAAAAGAATTCAAAGATGAAATGAGATAGATAAAGGATTAAGATAAGGTTAAGATAGAAGATTGAAAATATACCTCATAACGGTTGTTATAGGTGAATTCAACGAGATGGAAATGATCTTCCCAAGATCCTCCATAATCAAGAACACAAGCACGAAAAAGATCCTCGAGAATCTGATTCACTCTTTCTGTTTGACCGTCTGCCTGTGGATGGTAAGCAGTGCTCAGATTTAGATGAGTAACTATAGATTCCTGAAAAGCTTTACAAAACTGACTGGTTGGTAAGGATGGGATCTCTATGAAGACGAACAGTCTCCCTCATATAGATCTCAGCCAAACAAGAAGCAGAACAGGTAGACTTGACCGGAAAGAAATGAGTTGACTTGGTCAATCTATCCACAAAGAGAGAAAAGAAGAAAGACTTACATTGGTAGCAGTGATTTCAACTAGATCAACGGAAACTCCATTACTAGAAACAATATGCTCGAGAAATCGGACTTCATCCTTCCAGATATGGCATTTCAAGAATTTAGCCTTCAATCGATGATTTCTAAGAGTCTCCAAAACAAATTTCAAATGTAACTCATGTTCTTGCCTTGACTTAGAGAAGACAAGGATATCATCAACAAAGACTAGAACAAACTTGTTAAGCACATCACAAAAAACACGATTCATCAAATCAACAAAGAAGCAGGAGCGTTAGTCAAACAAAAAGGCATAACTAACCATTCATACAAACCATTCTCTATATGGAGAGTAGTCTTGGGGATACTTTCTTCAGAAACTCTAAGCTGGTGAAAACATGTGAGAAAAAACTGTAGCTCCATGGAGCTGATTGAGTATATCATTGATGCGAGGTATAGGATATCTATTCCCCATAGTGAGCTTGTTTAGCTCCCTATAATCAACACACATTCTCAAAGAAACAGTTCAGGTTTTACAAGAGATAACGGCTTCCTGCCTCTTCAGCCAATCACCTCCAAGTAATAGATTAAAAGCATCAGAACCCAGAACATAGAAATGACCACTGAAACGGTGATCAAAAGAGAGAAGTTTCACTTGGTTATAAATCCTACCAAGGTTCGCAGGACCACCAATAGGATTTGAAACACACAAGGGCTCAGAAACAACCTAGGAGAAAGAAGATGCTCAAAATTTATCCCAAAGATCCACCAAAATAATTCTATGGGAAATTCTAGTATCGAAAAACACGAACAAGAAAATGGAACAAAGAAAAAGGTGCTCTGAAGAGTACCTTGGATAACACTAGGAGCAGGAGCAGAGGTAACAACAAAATACTAGATGGCTTTCCCTTCTGCTGAGTAGGACAATTGTAATTAAGAAACAAAGACAAGATTCAACCAGAATGGAAATCCTAATCAAGGAATTTAATTAACAAGGCGGATAGGGAAATGAAAGAAGTTAAGAAAATTTGGTTTCAAAACAAGAAAAGTTTATGTCAAAATAATTTTTTGAAATCCTTTGAAAATCATTTGAAAATCTTTTATACTTTAAAATATGTTCTCTCATAAAGAAATGATTCTAAGATTGATTTCACTCATAATAGGGTATTCCTACCCTATCTCTAATGAGTTTTTGCTCCACAGGCTAAAGTTTGCCTAAAACCAAAGCTCGAATACCAAATGTAACGACTCGCTATTTTGGACCATTCAAATCGACAATAAAACCACACATGTTTGACTTGAATAATTCAAAATAGTGTATTGTAATATAATTTGGAGTAAATAAAACCAATCACAGAATCACAGACACAGATAAATTAGAATAACTTGCAGCGGAAATAAAATAACCATAGTAGTTCATGAGGCTACTATAAATAGTCTCAAACACAATCTCAAAACGAATACAAAATACCAGAGTTTGAATAGTAAATACAACAGAAAATACCAATACATAAATGCCCACTAATACATAAGCTGAATAGAAAATACTGAATGGAAATAGATAACAACTAGATAGATAGATAGTCTCCAGCAATCCTAGCTCCAGAAGGTGAAATCCAAAGCTGATACTCAGGCTGACCCGAGTGTAAAGCAAAACACAAAACACTCGAATCAGGACATACATACTTATACAAGGTAAACCAACTCAAGTGAACTGTAATAGTAATGCACAAGTAACTTAAAGGACGTTTGGAACCGCCTATCCTTTAAGGATCCTTAAACTATTTATTATGTAGCAATATACGCTATTATAATAATGTCTAAAGTAAAGTAAACTTACTTAAAAATAGCGTTAAAGATTTACATTTTCCACCTTAATACATAAATAGTGCAAATAGTCTATATAGTACCGTAATACCTCCTGATCGGGAGGCTACCAGAGGATACTCCGTAGGTACGACACAAATCAAAACTCGTACAAGGCGCGCTAGGGTAGGTGACACAGAACAACAAGGCAATGTCAGGGTAGATATACCAATTACGCATCCGGACTAGTTGTAACGCGTAGCAGCCACTACCGACCGCCTCGAGCCACACTCCCAAAATCAAACATGCGCACCAATCAATCATAAAGTAATAGAATGGCATACGAAAAAGTGTGTCCGATAAGAGGAGCTACCTCATTGGTCCAGAATCGCTCATGTTTTAGCCACCTTATGCCAACTCACGGGAGTCGGGTCCACGTACATACCTTAAAAGAACGCCGTCGCCATCCTACTTCATTTTAGAATCTCCACTGCGTATATTATTGTTAAAGTGTTTTTCATAATTGGCGGAGAGTATAACAACTTCCGATCCCGGTTTCTGTAACAACCAAACGTTATTATCACCCATGGTTCTTTATTTCAAAACATTTCTATTCCAAAACCATTAAAATCAAGTGCTATTACTCTTCCAAAATAATATACATTTCAAATGGTAATATTTCCAAATCCATATATATTAGTTATAACATTTCAAAATTTATAACAATTTAGAAATCATAACACTTTCCAAAACCATACACTTACTATAACACTTTAAAAATGTTATCTTTTAGAAATCATAATACTTGCAAAATATGATCCATATATACAGTAGCATTTTCGAAATGTTATCTTTCAGAAATCAGAATACTTGAAAATGTGATCCATACACATGATAGCATTTCAAAAATGTTATCTTTTATAATTACAGCATTTTAAAACATTACCTTAAAGTAATATAATATTTTTAACAATATAACTTAAATAACATAGCATTTTGGAAAACATTACAATTTGAAAATAGTAGCACTTTCAAAACATAACCTAAAGTAACATAGCCTTTTTAAACATAACTAAATTTTATATAGAATTTTTAAAATGCTACGAATAATACTATAACATGTTTTAAACATACTCCAATTTTTATCATAGTTTTATTTATACAAAACATATCTATTTCATAAATAAAATCTATTATTATTAGGTTAGAATAAAAATTCCATATTAAATCAAATTTTAAATTATTAAGTTATTTATCATAGATAAAATCTTTATTAGTTAAAACCAATTATTTACTTATAAAATTTCAATATCTCATTATATTCAAAAATCATTAAATCAAATTTTAAATTAAAATTTCATATATTTAAAGATTCAAAGTACTTAATAATTTTCATAAATAAAATTCTTAAAATTCTAGTTTTAAAACCATTCATTTACTTATAAATTTTAACTTATTAAAACCATTATATACTATATTCAAAAATCATTAGATAGAATTTTAAGTTAAAATTTCATATATTTATAAGTTCAAAATGCTTAATAATTTTTTATTTTAGAAAACTATTTTTAAAAGTTAACCATGGGTCTGTATATAATTTTCTAACCTAGGTCAAGTGATATGGATATGTATCATTTCAATCCGTAATTTAAAATAAAAATCCGAGTTCTATCATTTCAAACCCGCAATCCCAAGTCAAATAACATAAAAATCGCTCGAGCTTATCTTTTCAGCTCATAACGATTTTTCCTATTCTAATATCCGTTCAAGTATGTATCATTTTAACTCATAGTGATTCTATACTAACAAGGAACTTGTAGTGTGAGAAGCAGAAACATAAATAAGCAGTATAACATGGCATATTATATCAGGTGATGTAACAAGCATATAATCAAGTTATAACATCATAAAAGTCATGTAATTGGCATATATAAACTACTATACCATAGCATATCAACTACTACAATTCACATGTCATCGTTTCACAATTATATAAGTACGAATGTCGAGAGTGATAAACTCAACTTCTAAAGCTGAAGATAACAATTCAAGACACCCGAACAAACTTCGAAAAGTACGACAAAGCATGAATCAAATTCGAGTGGATGGAGAGCTAAGATCCAAGTCTTGTAATTAATAAAATAAAATATACGTAATCAAACTATTTGTACATAAAAAATAAAATGAAACACAAGAAAAATGAGCTAGCAGCTTACACAATGGGCTCGGCCACAGGAGAATAGGCTCGGCCACTTGTGTTTTGGTTTGGTCACAGCACTTGTGCTCGGCCATCATCCAAAACATGGCTCGGCCATGATGGTCTAGAAGCAAGCATGCACGACTAAGGCTAGCAAAAAGGCACGGCTAGGGGTTATGAAGAGATGGCAACCCAAAAGTCAAGTGAAGGCAAAAAGGAAAAGGGCATGATGTGTTTGGGTTCAGCCCTATGCTACTATGGCTCGGCTTGGGTTTGTTTGGCTTGGATCAGATCTGGTCACATCTAGATAGGCTTGTAGATGAAGTATTGGTCACGGAAAAGCATAGGGATGGAGGAACTAGTGGTGGCCGAGGCAAGCAAGGAGAGGTTTGGCCTTGTGGTGCTCCGCTAGAGTTTGCAATCAAGTTTTGGTGATGGGTTTTAAGATCATGGTTCACGGCAAGGCAAGAGGGAGGTGATGAGGTGGTGGAGGTCTGTCAGATGGTGGTGGTGAGTAGGAGATGGTCGGTAATAGGAGGTGGTGGCCGAGCCTTGCAAATAGGAAAACAAAAGAGAAGAGAAAGGAAAAAGAAAGAGGAAGCTATGAGAAAACTTAACGTAAATCTTTGATCAGAAAAGGCACACGAGGAAAGAGATGAATGAGAAATATTTTGTACATGAATTGAGAAGTAAATGAGAAGTGAACGGCTAGGGCGATCAAAGTTTTGAACGGCTAGAAAAAGTAAAGGCATTACTTCATTTCCAAGAAAAGAAATTTAAGTCTTTTAGCATTTCCAAGCCCAAAATTCAAAAAAATTCAAATAAAAAGTCCAAACAAAATAGAAAATAGAAAATAAAATATAAAACAGAAATGAAGTAGAAAATATAGAATAGAAAATAAACAAAAAAATGCTGAAAATAATCACGTGTAAAATGCTGAAATTTATCAGATTTAAAAAGTATAAAACAGAATTTGACGAAACGAAATGCAGAACCAATATCAGAATCAAATATAGTTTAAAAGAAAACGATTAGAAATTTAAAATTCAAATTTAAAATTTTCAACTGAGAGTCAAAGTTTGACCACAGTTGACCAAAATATATAATTTGGAGAAACTCTTTAAATTATTATATTTGCAAAATTAATTATAAACAAAATCCAAAAATTCATTGGAAAATTCCAAAAATTCAAATTTTAAATGATTAAAAATCAAAGTTTAAAATATATTGAATTTAAAATGTTTACAAAATTATAGGTTGTTACATGTTGATGATGTGTTATGGTAATGAAATGCAGTAGTGCCAAAGGAAAGCAGAAATGTATTGTGTCAGTAAGGTGGTCAGCGGTATGTGAAGGGATAGACTGTTTTGTAAAAAAAGAAAAAGAATGTAATTGTAAATGAAAATGTAAATGCAATGCAATAAAATAGTTTTGTTTAGAAATTGTGTATTTCTTTTAAAAAAAATAAGAAATGCAAATGCATAATAGAAAAGCAACAAGCACATAACCAAATGCAAGAACAAATCACACAAACACATAACATAATTTTTTTTAAATGCAAATAAACATACAAAATGAAAACATGTTAAAATCACATAAAATAATTAGATGAGTAAAATTAAAATCAAATTAATTCTCCAGCAATGGCGCTAAAATCTTTTTGAATCAACGGTTTTTCTATCGGTTAGAAAATCGCCTAAAAATTATGTGATGAATTTTACCGCAAGCGCAGGGCGTACAAACGGCTCGATCTATAGGGAATAAAGTGATTTAAAATTCTACTCAATCAAATTAACGTAAGAGTTTGAAGTTGCTTAAGCTAAAAAATGTGTAAAAAAAACTAACAAAAGAAAGTAAATAAAAATATGAGTGTAGAAGGCAATTTAGAGGCAATTCCCTTCTCATGATCATACAAATCAACATAATGAAATTAGAATCTCTCTTTTTTGGTCATTAGTGAATTTAGTTGATGTGTTTATCATAAGTATGGTTTATTTGTGCTATTAATTTGTCTAATATAAACCATCAAACTTTAACACACCCTCCAAATCACTTGTTAACTCTCATGAAAATGATAATGAAATCCAAAATAAAATCCACTCTAAGCATGATCTATTTATTATTGATTAGTAATATAGACCATCAAATTTTGATTCTAAAATCCACTTCATTACCATAATCATATGTAGATGATGAGGTAATTTGTATCTATGTTTGTTTAAGCATAGCCTATTTGGTGTTAACAACATAGGCTATCAAATTCAAAGTTAAACAACAAATACCACATAAAAACTTTCATGAAGCATAAAGAGAGATGAAATGAAATCACTATGTTGAATCTACATGATTAAGAGAGCTTTATTACCCCTAAATTAAAGGGGTTCAGCTTCTCATATTTTTTATCATTTCAATAAATATAGATTGCAACATAGAACAAAAAGAAAAAGAAAAGGAGAACTAAGTAAATTACATGTAAATAAATCTAATCTACTTGCATAAAATAAAACTACACTAATTGAATAACGTAAAGAATAATAATTAAGAGAGCATGAAATTAAATTGCATAAAAATTTACATAAGAGTAAAAATGGTAAGAAGATATGGAAGAGAAAAGGAGATTTTATGTTATAATTTGTGGCTACCACTAAATTAATTAAAAGGTGATACTAAGAGCTTCATTACATGAAACATAAAGGGTATTTATACATATTTAAAACCCTAATCCATATTTTTGGGGACTACCCAAATTGCCCTTAAGGAAGTATAGCCACCTAGTTATCAGTAACATGTATTTAATCATCCATTAAATGTGCATGTGCTTTTAATCTCCACTAACATATGCATTAGCTCCTAATTGAACATTATGGTAAGTGGGTAGGTGGAGTCTTCCATGTTACATGAATTGATTTATTTCTTCATTCTTTTGTTTCCTTCTCTTGTGCATGCATACATATATAAAGGCTTCCTCCATGTTGAACCCAATTCCTAAAAAACAACATTATAATGTCCAAGTAAATTTTCTCAAATTAAATCATACAAAAAATGACCATTTTGCCCCTATATGAAGATGAATAAATGATGATTTGAAAATAGTTTTAATTTTGGTTTAAACATGTAAAATACCCTGTGTGCTCTTTTATTTAATTAAATTAGATTAAATATGGAAGTAAAAATATGCACTTTTACGTGCACATCTGGAACTGATGATAATCCCATTTTCCAACTGGAGGGCTATTATGACCATATATTGATTTTGTATAATAGAATCGGATTTCTCTGAGCAACTTATCCTTTTAATCACCTAGGAAGTCAGAGCGAAAGTGAGGGAAATGCATGCAAACTTCTTGTAAATCCATAAGGAAGCAATACCTCGCCAGTTGTGATGTTTTGGGTATCAAAGATTTTTTCGTAAAATATCTCTTTAGCTTGAAAATTTTACTTAAGACATCCTTAAGAACTAGAATTCTCAAGAGGTTTTTATTCTGTAAAACATATTGAAATTAAACTAAGGATAAGAAACTAAAATGATAACATTCATATGTGAACCAAGTTGCATGTTACAATTATACAAGACATTCGGGTTCATACAAGATTGATTTCTTATACATTTTAGAAATAAATCTCTTCCTATTATATTTAAACTTTCAAGGAGGGAGAGAGCGAAAAGAAAGTGGGATAGAAGCCACTCTACGAAGGTTCCAACACACCACGGGATGAGGATCAGACACATACTCATCCAAATGTCTATGACGAAAGCATCTGAGCAACCCCCACGGTTGTCGCTTAAATATGAGAAATTGACAGGTTCACCCCCATAATCATCTTTGTATAGAAACTCCACTAGGACGTTTCTATCATCAATTAACAACCAAAGGAGGGTCATCGATTCGGAATTCTCTTTCATAAGTATTTCCCGATGACGACAGGCTTTCTACATCTGAGGAGCGACTTCTCTTTCTTTGAAATATCATAATTTTGACGCGCTCTTAGCAAGCTTCTTGTACTACTCAGAAAATTCATTATACTCTTTCAGTTGTCTGTCTAATTCTGTATTTAGATGATTTATATCCATTTGTTTCTTTTCAAGCATCATGTCATAACATTATTTTGGTTTTCTTCTTAACTAAACAGTCAATGTATTAACTATAGGTTACTTGATAGCATAAGGAATTTGGACAAAGAGATCTATACCTGAGGGAGTGAAACTGAAGGCGACGAGATTTTTCCCTTGTCTTTTGATTTTTGTCTTTGAAAAGCACTGTCGTTTTTAGGAGAATTTGTCCTTGGAGCATCAGTGATTTCAGTGGCCTCCATGCCTTGAGTAGCTAGGCATGGGTTAGCATCTCCTGACCCATTCTTGTCATCTGATGGCCCAGAGAGGCCTTTTCCGTCATCTCCGTCGTTGTCATCATTGTCATCGTCAGGATCATCATTTTCATTATCATCCCTATCCCTATTCTCATCATCATCCTCCTTTCTTCATCTGACTGTCTCCTCATCAGTTGGAGGATCATTGAAAGCCGATAGCTTTGCAGCGTCGACCTCCTCCACTTTCTTAAGTGCTTGAGATTCATGAGACATTGCTTCAAACTTGTCCATGAACTTTTTGTTCCATGATGGAGGGAGATTAGGGAAGCCAAAATCCGAGCACTAATGAGTGTTATCAACATATGCAATAAAAAAATGCCTTCTCGTAAGAACTCTTGATAAGTACTAAGGGGTTTGCCAAGGAAATAGGAAACCTTCTGTTTTGCATCCTTAATCACAACGGTTGACTTATCCGAAAAAAAATTCTTTCCTTTTAGCTTCTTTTTGAGGGATGCATTCTCTGCCACAAGCTCAGCCTTCTTCATTTCATCCTCCTCAAGTGAAATTTCTAAAGCCTTTACCCATTCATTAGAAATTTGTTTGTCATTCTTTTTTTAAGGACTAAGGCTTCCGTTTCTTTAAAGAAGTAGCCAGATTTTCCTTTTTCTACGCTGCTCCCTCTCTTGCCTTAGTTTAATCAATAATGTAGTTGCTAAGCAAGGATTTCTGCTCCTTAAGCTTGGATATCTTAATTGTCAATCATGAAGCTTCTTCTTAAAGTGAAAACAAATGTTTGGCATCCTGAAACAAGTAGCAAAACTTAAGACAAAATGTTATACGCGAAGTATTAAGAGCTTAAAGTAGTTAGTCAAGAAAGGTAGTTGCCTAAGAAGGGAAAATCAATGGTCTTGATTATAGGAGGAAGGCTGTAACGATGTGAGAGCAGCAAAAGAAGGTCATTGGATGACTAGTTGGAGAAGGTCATCGAACTTGCTGACATGAGTTGATGATTGGGATTTGGAAGGAAGTGGACCCTCTGATGTAAAAGAAAATCCAAGATCCTCATAAATGAGGTTCAACGCTTCAGGAGAGTTTGGAAACCTGATATAGAGAAGTATATCTCATGAATGCTGTGCTTCAGTCACTTGATGGACCTCATCTCCAGCAGCATTAAGATTAATCTTGTCTCTGGCAACATTAAGATTTGGTGTCTTGAGATTTGGATCGGTACCGACCAACCCTTCCGCTTCAATAATAATAGGGGCTTCACGTTCCCAATCTTAGGCTTCTTACTAGGGGTAGGTGCAGTAGTAGAACTTTCCTTAGTTTCCTTTTGGAAAAAGTAAATGAGTTAGAAATAACATCTTTAAGAGATTGAGGTTTGGGAGCCTAAATCGAAGCAGAAGTGTCATCTTTCTCCGACCTATCATTAGGAGCATCAATAATGGCTTCCTTCTCTATAGGAACAACTTTCAAAGAAGATGAACCCAAACTAAGGGAATAAGCATATGAGGTGGTAGTATAATAAATTTTGAATGAATATAATGGTATCTTACTAGGTATCCCGAATTGAACAGAGGAGTTGGATGTAAAAAATTCGACCTTGCCCATTGCCAACGAGCTTTTGCCCGAGAGTTGTACTTAAACATCGAAGGCTACTCCAAAATTTTATGCCATCCAAAATGATAGAATATTGAAGAAGCCTAGCTGGGATTAGTGACCTAGCTTATTTCTTATTTCCCTACAGTCTGAGTTAGCGAAAAAACAAGTTTTTGATCCTCTAAGTTTAACTTCTCGGGGGCAGGATCTGAAAGAGAGACATCTATTAGTAAAGAATAATAAACCAACATGGATACCAGCAGTAGAAAGCGTTCCTCTTATATTAGAGAAGCAGTTAACAAAGAAGAATTGAGTCTTCCGTCCTCTCATCTTGTTAACATTTATAGAAATCAAACTATTTGGATGGGATGGATTTGGTATAGTTGATGCCGTGGATGTTCTCCAACCTTAGCAGGGCTAGCTATGTAATGGAGAATTTGGGGACTAAGAGATGGGAGTCCAACCTCTGGAGCTAAAACTTCCAAGAAGGTCAAATATGTGTAGGAGTTTGGTAAGAACTGGATCGGTATAATACTTAGGTGCATCGAATATTTGAGAAGAAACCCTAGAAAAGGAAGATAGCCTGTGTGCCAGACGTGAATAATAGAAAAAGCAAAGTATCCCTCCAATGGGTTATAAAAGTTATCTAGAGGGCTAGCAGGAATTGCTTCAACTCTCGTAATTCCAAATTGTTGAAGAATGGAGTCCATTTTAGCTTGGGTGGTAATGTACGATGGGTTCGAAATAATGTCTCCCTTCTTACTAACTGAAGGAGACGGTTTGATATCTTTATAAGCTTTCTTTGCGGGCTTCTTGTCGGATTGTTGGACTTCCATTTTCCTACTAGGTGATATTTTTCTAAACTTAAGAAATTACCACAATTTATATTATATAAAAAAATTAATACATGCTAATGCTAAATCTTAAATTGTTACTTAATTAATCTATTCGCTACCAGGGTGATAAGGTATATATTAATCATAAGCCAACAGTACATAAATAACCACGATAATTTGTTAGAAAACATTAATTTCAAATCTCAATAAAAAGCCTCATGAAAGAGCTATAAAATGGGAGTCAACATGCAATGTCCATGAATTCATGACAAATAAGACAAATTATTGTCAAAAGTCTCGTAATCATGGAACAATGGTAAATTCCAAAAGTTGATTAGTGTCGAGAATAATGAGATTATTGAAGTTAACAAATAAGTGCCCTAATAAGTTGATAACGTGTTAATCGGTTAAATAGTTTGGAACATGTAAAAATAGTAATGTCATGAATAGTAGTATCATATAAAGCTCCATTTGTGATATGAAGGTCGATAACACACACTAAAGCTGTTAGGATCAATAAGGCCACATTGATAATGTTATGAAACTTATGCTATAACTAACAAACCCTACAACCTTGATTAATGTCGAAGCAATGAGGATATCGAGTTGATGAATAGCGATGATATGAATTGGAAATATGATAGTTGGTTAGACAACTTATAACAAGTTAAAATCAATGGTGTCGAAAGGGTTGATGTCGTATAGAGCTCCAATTGAAATGCTAAAATTGGTTGTGAAAAAGTAAAGGAAAACAGTAAGGTTTTGACCATCAATCTACGTTTATAAGCAGACATCGAATATATATTATCGACAAGAATATTGATAAGAGTGTTGATAAGGTAAACCGGAAAGAATATTATCGATAACCTCTACGATCTCAACAAAGGGATGTCATGCTTTAACTTAATCGATAAGACGTCAGATGACTTCGGCATTATTGATATTAATTAATCAACAAAGAACGTGATTGGCATTAACAGTCGCGATAACAAAGATTGTCGCGGCTCAATGAGATTAAACTTTAGTGGTGCCAAAACAATAAGGGTTTTATTAGTGTTAAATGTCATGCTAACATCACAATATTGTTTTAAAACTATTATTGATCCAATTTGTGCCACGTCTATTCAACTTAGACGCCCAAATGACTGCAGTGTACGTGACTTCGAACGGATTATCGCACTTCGCTCTTATTACAAGAAAAATGAAAGTCATTAGCTAGTAAAATAACAACGCAATATGAAGACTTATAAATTTCATAAATTGCAGCAACGGGATAATGGTCAATGTCGATATGATGACATTCCGAGTTGGGGTCGTCCTTATCGGTAGTTGAATCCATGACATATGAGTTTTTAATCAATAATAATCAATATTTGAAACCAATTCAGGCGATACAAAAACCTTATGTTGTTGATTAACCAATAATTAAACTCCATGGAAGTATCGTGAGTGTGGATACCAATTTGGGTCAAGAATAATAGTGGATTCGGGACTAATAGGCCAACCGCCCCGACATTAAGCTAAAAACCTCATACCTTTGTGATGAAATCAATTCATAATCAATTAGTTCAAAGAATAATAAAAATAGACGACACTCAGCAAAGGAAAATTTGCAACCTCAATCTTTAGCACATTAATAATCGAACTAAAGTTAAAAAAAGTCCTAAATCAAACCCTAATAACGATTTTGAAATCTAATTGATTGGATCGGCGTCTCAACTGAATTGAATTGAAATGAAAATCGTACATGAATGAGAACTGGATAATTAAGGACTGAAGAAGTTTTGAATTTTCTTAACAGAAACGTAGATTTCTCGCTTGAGCTATTGATTACAAGTAAAAGAAGAAAGAGGGAAGAGCTTGCATATTTATAAAAGGAGATAGGTGAGCGAGAGTCGTTGGATTAATTTTAAATAAACGGTTAAGATCGGCAAGAGAAGACCAAAAGGTTATAAAAGGATGGCGCCAACACTATTGACTTGAAAAGTTAACGGCTACTCTATACTATGGGGCAAATATTACTGCTACAATTATCACCAAAGGAGTCGATGTGCCACCTTACCAGGTAGTCGCGTGAATAAACAGTATTAATGTAATAGTGTCGATGCTAGAGGTTGCTCTTTGATCACATCGTATGCCATCATTATTATCGAAGATATAAAGGTATATCAGCGTCGAAGGAGTAGGATTCCACACTTCATTGGTAAAAGGAGATAAACTACGTCACAAGAAATAAGAGAAAATAATGACGCCGAAACTAATCGGCATCATAAGTGATTAACATCATAAGCCATTAATGAGTGTCGATATAGCCGGCAATAAATCTCATTGAAGTGATACTCATATGACACCACTGTTTACCTATTGTAACCAAGACAAGCTCATCATCGACAACCATAGAAGATGTCGATAGCACTACACTTCATAGCTCTTCGAAGATATTTCACCACAATGACGCTAAGTTAATACGAAGCAATACCGCACTTCGACTAATATTGCATTTTGCCTTTTATGCAACACATTTCTTCAACATTTGGAGGATGCCATCAATATCCATAAGACCTTAACACTGTTTTATGATTATCATTATCAAAATTATCATCCACCTTTAAAATACGTTGACCATCATGATGAAAGCCGCCAATGCAAAAATTTGTAGTTGTCGCTAACTATCAATCTGAAGTGTTCCGGTACATAAGATGGGCAACATTGAAGACTATCAATATTAACAAGGTAAAAGAGACATTGTCGACACCTCTCAAATTCAAAGCCTAGCACATAGTAATATTAAAGTCATAAAAGATGCTGCTAATCCATCATTGAAGTTGATGCTGAAGTGCATTGAAGACACTGAAAGCAAGACAATGTCGACTCTTCAATGATGAAGCTAATGCTAGGTTGACATTATCGAAGCTAAGCACGACGAAGTTGAGCATGCCGAAGTCATGAAAGGTAGAATGAAGACATGCCACCTCCATAAATATAGACATAGGGGTGCCGATTTGGGGGTCGAATTTTCTCTCCTTCCACTTCTTACATTTTCAACATTGTAAAACCTAAATTAATTTGGGGATTTTTCTAACTGTAATACTTGAACTATGTACACATAAGGAATTGGAAATCAAACGATTGCATAGCATAATTGACATCTACTTTGAACTTGCATAGCATATTGAATTGACTTCGACTTTGAACTTGCATAACATATTGGTTCGATTCAACTTTGAACCTGCATATCAATCTAACTTGGGATCGTAATTTGCGTATTAACTCGTGCTTCTATTCTTATGTTGATGTAAACATTAACTTCGATCATGAATCATGTGACATCAACTTTGATGACTAGGCTTGGAATTGGCATGGATGTATACTTCACTACGATGACTTCGACAAGCCTCAACAAGGTCTCTCTTCGAGTTTTCACAGCTTACTCATACTTTTGGGGTTAGCGAATTTATTGGTTAACAAATGAGAAAGTGCGATTTTTACATTTTGCCACCGACTCAGGTTTTGGCATAATACTATTTGGATTTTGTCCTTTCGTGTTTCGATTCATATTGTGGGAGTATTTCTTTTGGTTTGGAGTTTGTATTAATTTTACTTTCACAATGGTTGGAAAATATAGGAGTAATAGTTATCTTAAATTGTTTAAGATAATATGAGCATGCATGTTTGTGTAAAAGTATTTTCAAAATTAATAAAATTTAATTTAAATTGTTTAGTTAAATAAATTAATTAAAAGTTAGTTAATGAATTAAAATACACACACACACACACACACACACACACACACACACACATATATATAAGATATATGTGTTTTACTATAATGCTATAGTGTATATGTTCAATATAATATGTTATAATTAAATAATATAATAATTAATTAAAGTGTTATTTAATTACTAAATAATATTCGATCAATATAATGTTATAATTAAAATATTATATAAGTTAAATATAATATAAAAGTTATATAATAATTAAAATTTTATAATATTAATATATAAACTAAAGGCGAAATAGTAAGAAACCCATTTAGGCTTAAAGAATAAATACATACATACGTATAGTACAAATATCGTGATTTATGATGTATCCAATACTTGAATCATGAGGATATTTCATAAGAAATATATTATTCCATATAAGTCAATATCACTCATTAAATATATTGAAGACTATGGATCTTTAATATAAGTGTTGTACTCTATAATTTAGATAGTAATAAATTATTTTCATACTCTCTAGTTATTGAGTAAACTCAAGCTAGAGATGTTATGTGTAGTATTATCAATATATTGCCTAAATGTGGTAAGATAAATATATGTATTTTTTGATAAAATTCAAGGTATATATATACTTAGGTAGCCGTGAAATGGTTGGTATGAACGAATAATTTTTTTTGATTTGTTGAGTAAACTCAAGGTCGAAATGAGATTAGGACAAGGAACAATGGGCTAGGAGTTGAACATGATACAACAGATATGGAGTTATCCATCATTTGTGAAGCTATGACTTATTGAACAAACTTAAGGTAGAAATCTCGAGACAGATGAGTCCTAACACCCACTAGTAAAGTCGAAAGATATCTATGTTTTGTCTTAAGGTTTGGCAAAACATAAAGGATTGTGGGAGCTTTATTAGAAAAATGAAATCATAAAATTTAACCTTTCTAATATGTAAGAACATCTACTATACGAAGTTATAATAATCAACATCGATAAAGTTGTGCAATTAGTATAATCGACAAAAAATTTATCAATTAAAATATGCAAATGAATTGAATTAATATTGACAAACAGAAATATAAACATATTTACAAATAAAATTTTGCATTTTGACCCATGCAAGCATCTAGTTATACAACCACTGAAAAAGTTCGTAAATTAGTCATCTACGAGTTTGCTTGCCGGAGACTGTGTATTGTTTTCAGTGAGTTTTGAATACTAAAATTAATACAAAAATATGGATATTGGATCTATATACGATCGCTTATAAATGTTATATGATGAGCGGTCATAATTCGTAATGTATGGAACTTCGATGAAAATAGCTTTTTGAAATAAGCAAGTAAGTTATAGTGTGAGATCATCCATTCAATATGATTGATTACAATAATGTTCTTGTTGTGTTAAATGCAATTCTAGACCAAAGGCTACAATAAAGATCTATGAATTCGATCACTGAAATGTCAGTTTGATCAGTTTATGTAAAATGCTGTATATTTGATATCCTTAAAAGTTATGGAAAACCAAATGCGTTTTTGTGAAGAGTTCGTTATGATATTGTAGTAAAGATCTCCTTTGAATGGTTGGACCGTTTAGAAAGGAAGTTGAATGTATAAGAGTGGAAGTAACCTACAACACAGTTGGGATAAAGAGAGTCAATAACAACTTCTTCTTTATAACTAAACATTGAAAACGAGAATTGTAAAATAATAGTTGATACTTAACACTGGAATGAGAAATATAATTTCTATTAGAAAATGTATTTCATATAGAAAATTGTTTTCAATGATATTTATTCCTCTGAGTTTAAATTATTTAATCCAAAAAAATCTCGACTGTAAAATTGGTTATGGTTGATGGAATAAATAGCATGCATTAAGTTGTTGAATGGACCTCCGTATTTCATGCGTTATTATGGTAATGATAGAAATAGTGAGAGCTTTCCATATAGCACTTATTGGTCGAATCAAGTTATGAAAATTATTTTCGTAGATCATACCAAACATTATTTATGAAATAATAGTTATTTTTCAGTATTGACTAGAAGACATAGTTTCATTTCAGTGGGAGTGCGATAAGAGTTGATGAACTCTTCGGATAGATACATATATATATATATATATATATATATATATATATATATATATGAAATCATAAGTCTATTAATACTAAAATGGTTTCGCATACTTCGTTATATTTACTGATGAGTTATCACCGACATGGACATATGTATTTGATACACACATAGTCTGCTGATGATAAGCTCATAAAACGGAAGTAAATAAAATAATGTGTAGCAGAAAATAAAATTGATTCAATGTGATCAGATAGGTGAATATATTGGAAATAATTCCAGACATGTTTAAAAATGAATAAAGATTCAATTCAGAAGTTATCCCTTCTTATGATACATTCATTGATATAGAGTAATCGAACTTTGTCAAACAAAATATGATTGATGTTGGGCGAAGTTGAGTTAACATCCTCCTATAAGGTCGTATACTTAAGAGTGGCATACAAAGTTAAAATTAATTTCATCTAAAGAAAAGTCCTAGCATCGATGAATCCATGTCTATGTCAACTAGCTTACCAAAACAACCACGCAAACATAAAAATAACCTAACGAGCAAACTAATACAAACTAACTAAAAGAAAAAACTTATTGGAAGAGATCTCGTGATGGAAACCTTGGACTCTCTCCTTGAGTTCCCATGTACTACCATCCAAACCTTTTCCTCACCATACTTGGATTAATTTCATTTCTTCATTCTTATATCTCATCAAGTTCTAAATTACGAATACGCCTATATAGTATTCTAGACTCTAGACTCTCCCTATAATTTCACCTCACTAAACCAACTATGCTCTACAGTAACTGCTAAACAATCAATGTATGTTCTCAAATGGGATAACTAAATGTGTAAGAACACCCACTAACTTTCATAAAAAGCCCATTCAAGCGTGCTGACTCCCTTACTCTTTGAAAATTGGGAAAGGCCTAACAACTGGTGGTGCTAGTTTCCCTACATAACAAATCGCAATAGTGATTCCTTCACCTATACAATTGTTGTAACAACCCTCTTCGAAATGAGCCAAACTTTTGATCCAATAAAAGCCTATCGAACCTTAAGTACATTTTCGAAGCTAGTTCTTGGTTGGTAAAACTGATAAAAAAATATTCAGAGCTATCTATCTATTCTTTCAGAATCTTGCAAAAGGAACAAAATATAGTAGTAACAATAATTACCCATTTCATAAAACCATGTCTCGAAAATACAATATCTCAATATTTCTGAGACACGATAGTCAAGTCAAGTACATTATTTTCAAGGTACATAAAAATATAAATAGATAACTAGTACTACCACCAGGACTTTGCCATCTTCTCCCCCACCCACATCATCAAACCTAACCTGTATGTTGTATTGAAGAGGGAGTCATACAACAATGTATGATGAATGAAAACCTCAAGTTTCACATTAATAGTATATGAGTAGTAATCATTCAAATAATTATTATGTCTTACGTACACATACACATATCCATTATAGGCTAGTGACCCTTCGAATCCTATTCCATAACTACAAAAGCAGGAACAAACAACTATTGAATATATTGGGTTCAACAACCCATCTCCCGTCCAATCATATCCTAACAATGCAAGAGGAAGTATCTTGGTTACTTACTACCCTTGAATTGGGAAACACCAAACCACCTCCTTCCCCCAGTCATTTGCTACCTAACTCTAGGTGAGCCTCTCCTTCTCTTAGTACTCCCTAACTATCATACTAATCCTCTTGCAGGCCATTTGATATTTCTTGAATAGGAAAGAGGCAGATTCCAGACGGTCATTTAATACCTCAATCCCGAAGTGGGTTTTCCCCAAGGTATTTTCACTAACGCACGCCAATGATCCCCCCTATTTTATGCTCCATAGCCCAAATGTGATGTCTCACTAGGTACTGATAGCCATATTAACTAGGTGGACTTACCCTACAAAAACTGGGACTAACACAACATCCTCCATAGGTACTTATTATAGGCGACGTCCCACATCAATTACAAAAGTCACACTAAAAGTCACACTAATGGTAGCCATATTAGCTAGGCATTCTTTTGTGTGCTTTTTAATTAATCCTACATCACTATAACTTGGCCATATTCTCACTCTCTCCAACACTTAACACAATACTATACCTACATATATGTGTGTGTGTGTGTGTGTGTGTGTGAATGTATGTATTTATGTATGTATGTGTATATATATACACCTTACCCGTAATTATGCATTAAAGGCCTTATAAGGGAACTCCTTATTTCGTCTTTATTTTATTGATTAATTTCCATAATTACCCTTAACTCATCTTTATTAGATTTATAGTTGATTATTAATTTCCATATATGTGCCTTAATTATTATATGCGTTAGAAGTATATAATTATATAAGAGTTTCGATGTTTTATGGAAATATACATTTACATATATGTATACATACATATATATATATATACATATAGTCTAATACTAAATTGAACCTAACCAACTTTTTATTCCTAGTTCATTGCATTTGTCCATTGTCTATTTAAGGCAGCATACTATCAATAGCTATTTCCATACAAGTCAAAACAATACTGTAATTTCATAAGGGACAATATTACCTATAATTTAACACTTAATTCAGACTTGTACATATGTATAAAATGGAATCTAAACTTGTAATTTTATTTTATACTGATATAATAGGATTACATCACTTTTTCCAAAGAAGAAATTTTACAATATAAACCATTCATATTCCATCCAATCAATTTGAACATATGGTGCTAAAACAAAAAAGAAATTAGGGTTATTTCAATTATTCTAAACATGAGGTGCAAACAACGTATAAGAGTAAAATCCTCTTCTTCCCTACTTTGCATAGCCATTTCTATCTATTTGTTCTGGGATTCTTATTATTACAATAGCAAAGTGAAAAGTGGAATTGAATAGAATATAAAATGTTTATCACGTAATTATTAACAAAATTCAATCCCATTACATTAATATAAAACAACCATGATTTCGGATAAATTATATGGGGGAGATCTTGGGGTTTAAGGTACTAGATTTTTGTATGCAAAATCCCTTAAGGCATAATACAGATCAAAATATCAAAATAAACAATACCATCAATGAAAAATCAAGGTTCCCATTCACATATGATTCCTTTAGAATTCCCTTGGATTTGATTCCACGCATTTGCATTGTTCCTTCCTCCAATTATCTTTTCTTTTTCCTTGCTAGATTCTTTAATCTTCCCTAAACCCTTAAATCTTATATATAATATTTCAAAAATTATTTTTCTTTAAGAATTTTATTGAGGAGGAAGGAAATGGTAGAGTTTCGTTGGCTTGTATGTTTTTTTGAATAAAAGTGAGTGAGCTAGCCTCTTATTTATAGTGGTTAGGATGCATGTGGACCGTATGATCAAGTTCTATTAAATTCATACCATTCAAACCATTTAAAACCCTAACCATTATTAGAAGATTGGTCGACCGGTCGACTTGGGGTGGTCGATCACTAGCAGTCGACTAGCCAAAGAAGGCTGCTGACTGGTTTATGGTCCTTCGACTTGGTTTATTCTTGCCTTATTTTTGACATTTTAAATATTTATCACCGTTTAAATTTCTTGCTAACAATTGTTTCTAATGTTAAGCTATCATTAACATTAATAGTATTTATTACTTTAAATACATTTTAAATTATTTTTGATTTTACATTTTCAAATATCAATAACTTCTTCTTTTGAACTTCGATCATGAAGCTCTATATATGAAAATATCTTAGAAAATCACCATAAATAGAATAGTGTAAATTTTGTAGCCAAATTCCAAACTTTGCAGAATTTCCATTTTTGATATCATTAATAATTAACTGATTTTTCTTATTTAATTTCATGATAGTACTACGAGGTGTTCCATTCTTTCCCCTTAAAAGAATTTCGTTCCTGAAATTCCTAACGGATAGGTAGGGTAACACGCACTATAAAACCATGTAGTACGACATGTTATCTACATAACCATGTACTGAACCAAAAATGCAATATAATTATATATGCAACATATCAATAGGTGAGCTCGAGCCTAATGTGAATGAAAGAACGTGACATATAGGCATCTGTGTAAACAATCTAAATATGCATAAAATTTAATACTATTGCAAAAAATAACAGAAAGAAGTGTGGCTACCATCCCCTACCATACAATCTAGCACTTATGATGTAACCAAAACTTATATAATACTAAATCTACAGAGAGGAAATTTTCTGGAGAAAAGCACTTGATGAGAAGCCTTTATCTTTTCCTCCATTTCCTAACTGCTCTCCATCAGTTTATCTCCCCTTGAGTTCAGTCCAACCTAATTTCTTTGTTACGAAGCTTCCTGACTTTGTGCTCTACTATACGTGCAGTGGCACAGGATGCTATCGGTTGGGTTTCTATATGTAATGACCCGATATTTTCAACCATTCGCATCCACACATGCCAGACATGAATAGCTCAAAATACCGAATTGTTAATTTAAATTTGACAAAACACAGAATATAAAATAAATAAATAAATAAATAAATAAATCACAGATCACAGACACAGAGTAATATAATGCAACGAAAGCAAAGAAATAGTAGTCCATGAAGCTACTATATAAATATACATCGGAGATAAACAAGATACAATAGAAGTCTCAATATGATAGTCAAGTACAAATCAGAATACATCACTGGAATCAACTGGATAACTGGAATGAACTGAACAAATGAAAGAGAAATAGATAGCTGGATCTTCAAGCAAAGCTCCATGTAACAACCCGGGATTTCACATCTATTAATTATCGTCATTAAACGACTAATGGTGATAGCTAATTGCTGTTAGGAGTCTGTAATCGGGTTGAAATTCTTTTATAAATTTGTTAAATGTTGTGTGGGTCTTAAATATTAAATCTTGGCCCACATCCTTTTGGTTCTATGTTGTATAAAGCGAAGATCCGTCCCTCCGTTCATTCGATTTCAACGCAAGCCCTAAACATAACGAACGAAAAAAATGGCTGCGCTCGTTCCTCTTTCTTCGAAAATTAGGGTTTCGGTAATTCGTAGATGCTGACTTCAAATTCTCGATTGGGTTCGATTTTCTTGCTCTATTTGTGGATCGTCTCTTGAGATGATTTCGACCGCTTGAATGAGTTCGTCTTCACTTCGTTTTGGGCACCGTGCAAAGGCGAGCAAAAGGAGATGCATTCGGCGGCGATTTGGGTTGGGTTCTTCGACAAAGGTGAGTGATTTTTCACTCACATCTAATTCTATACTATGCTCGGTAGTTCGATTTTGTTTTGTTGTTGATGATTTCTTTGACGTTTTCAATCCACATGGTTTTGATTTCTGATTTTTGTTCGATTCCTTAATACTTACGGCTTGAATTGCCTTGCTCATCATGGTTTCGATTTTGCTGGTTCGACTTTGGCACTTTAATGACTCGACTTCCTAACACCAGAAAATCGCATCATCTTGAAGAAAGAAAGGGATAGAATAATAAAAGAAAGAGAAAGAAGGAAGACAACAACATCAGACAACTCATAGCGGAACGAATGAAATATAATATATCACATAAAATAATACATAGTATCATAATACATCAGAGTACAAAACTTATACAACACATATTAGGCAGCTATAAACATGTGTCTAATTCATACAACTCAAGTATATAAGATACAGATATCACAAACACAGCAGAATCATATCATATGTACAAGATGAAGCATCCTGCTCCAAAACTCCTCCAGAATTCGTCAAGCTAACATGAATCACTTGACAACTCATACATAATATGAGTACCCAAGAGTTTAATAAAACAGAAAATAAATACTCGGGTCAGACAGGGGTCTGGTGTGAGTAAACAGTTTAAAATTGCTTAACTTTAGAAAAACTTTTGAAAAGAAAAGGTATCACGTAAGACTTCCCACACATAAACATGGAAAAGTTTTTACCTTACGCTAACCAAAACATTTGATAGGAAATCAAGTGATATTATAATAGTGTCTAGGGTTTTCAAGTAAATATGAAATAGCCGAAATTGTTACATGATTAAATTCCAGCTACTAGCCACAAAAGTGGGTAATACAAACAAAACCGTAGGGTCTCATAAGGAAAATGAGTTTCCATCAATGCCAGGGCTACTGGGGTACCGCCCGTCACAGTACGTGGCCTAGATCAGCGTACCGGGGAGTACGCCCGCTCCCCTGCAACACAAGGCCGGGACCATTCCTTACTGAACAGTCCCGAACAAGACAACCCTGGCAGTTGTCTGGATCAACCGCCCCATACAGCCGAATAAAAAGGGACTTCTAGACAGGAGTAAATCTTGCTCTCTAGTGGGAGCTACCCACGAAGCCTTGTTGCATCTCCCCTGTTTTAGCCATTCCCGGTTGATGAGGCTTGAGGCTGCGATTACCTTTATAGAACGCATCTATCTTAGAATGCTCATCGTCCACCTGACGATGTGCTGAAAGCATTCAATCCATACAAGTTCGTTCCAGGTTCGAACGAAACCGAAGGCACTATCTCGTTTCACTCATTTTGGAATCACCCTCAGAGTCAACGACCATAGCCCTTGCACTTTGGATCTCCATCTCGAACCTATAAGTACTATTCCGTCAAACTCATTACGGAATCACCCACAGAGTTATACTGACGTATAGCCCTTACACCTCGAGTCTTCACTTGCTCCACTTGGATTCACGACCTAACGTTCAATTGGAATCGACGTGGTTTTCGGATATCCGAATATGGAAACCCGATCCCGGTCTCATCGAAACCAAACGCCATTTTAATGTCCAAGTTGTACTTAAGGGTTTTAAACATTTAACTTATATTCAGGATGATATAAAACAGATAGATGAATCATATTATCACAATAGATAAATCAATCAAACATTCATCTCACAAAGCAGCATTACATATCTCTTAGATATCCAAATCATCAAGTATCAACCAAACACCCAATATCAATCAACATCCAATATCAACCAATCATCCAATATCAATCATTCATCCATAACAAAATTGATTAACTTCAAATCAATTGGATTACTTAAATCCTTTTCATTTATTTATCCCAAATAAATAAATAAATCATCTCTAATGATCTTCCTTAATTAATCTCCTTGATTAATTATACTTTAATTACATTCAAGTAATTATCCTTAACCATATTCAGTAATTATTCTTTAATACTATTATTAATTAAAATAATTAATGATCCTTCATTGATTAATTAACTATAATTAATTACGTTAATCCTTAATTAATTACAATTAGTTAATCCTACTTAAATTAATTACTTTCATTAATCAACCTTGATTAATTCATTAATTACACTAATGATCCGTTTTAATTAATAATTCCTTTAATTACTTAAATAATTAATTTATAATTAATCATCTTATTAATCTTAAACAGTAATTAACAACTTGTAATTACTTATCTTAAATAACTTCTTAATTAATTATATTAATCCTGATTAATTAATTATTTTAATTAATTAATCTTTAATTACTTCATTAAGTAATTATTAAACAATTAAATTAACAATTAATCCTTAATTAAATGCCTTATTAATTAATTACAATTTAATTAATTACACTTAGTAATTAATCTTAAATTAATTTCATTCATTAATTAATTAATTACATTAATTAGTTAACTAAAATAATTAAGTAATTAACTCTTATTTACTTACATAAGTAATTATCTTTAATTACATCTATTAATAAATCTTAATTACTCTCTTAACCAATTACTTATCAAATAATTAATTCCATCATTAAATAATTTTTTAATTAATTAATTAATTAATTACTCCATAATTAATTATCTTCAAAACAATTAAGTTAATCAATTCCTTAATTGATAACATTAAGTGATTATCCATTAATCACTTGAATTAATTATCCCCATGAGTAACTTCTCTAATTACTTCCCTAAATAATTACCATTCTAATTATATTCAAAAATTAACCATCGATTACTTCATTAAGTAATCACATTTAATAAATCCATAATTAAGTGATTATTTAAATAAACAATTAAATAATTATTTAAAATTAATTAAATAATTAATTAACTTCTTATATTTTAAAATCCTTAATTAATTAAGAAAATCATTTACATTAATTAAACTCTTTACTTATTAACGAATCATGTTAAGTATTCTTAAGTTTATATCAATAATAATTTAACCATAATTATTATCACAATTAAATCATTTGAATTAACTAAATTTTAATAACTTTAAAGACAAATTATTTTATTGGTTCAAAGTTATAACCTTAACCTTGTTTGAAAATAAAGCAATAAGAAATCGATTTAGAAATTTTAAACACTTTAACTACCTAATTCAAACTCATTCATTTTAAGTAAAATTTGAAAACTTTGTTTTTAAAACATTGCTTTAAAATTTACTTTAAAACTGATTTAATACTTTAAATTCAAACATTCTTTTAAATTAAAACTCAAAATTTACTTAGATACTTAACAAATTAAATTTAAAACAAATTCAATTATCACCTTTAAAAGTTTGATTTACATTTACTTAAAGGAAACAAGTTTTTAACTTTGTAATTCATTTTCTTTATAAAAACCGTTTTATAATTAGCACCAGGAAAGTAGTATCGGGTTAAACCCGAGTAAACTCTCAGAAAAACATAAGTCACACCCGAAGACACACACGAGCAACTCCTACTCAAAAAGCTTCGAGTCGTCCCCGCAAATAACACGAGAGCTACTTCGATCAAACCCTTATTCCCCAACCGCTCCACTACCAGTATACACATCGTACACGCGTGCATATGCACCCCCAATCCACACAACTCCGGCCAACATCCTGACCGTCGACCCATCACAAACGTCCTCAACAATCTGTCTTACATCCCAGATTCAAAAATCCAAGCTCGAAACAAAATTCGACTTTCAGTTCGAAAAACTGCAGCGAACTCGACCTCCAAACCCCCCCCCCTCAAATGCCGACGCCACGACGACATTCGACCCTCGCCGTCCTCACCTCAGAAAAGCCATGTCACAAGCTAGTTTCTCCCCAAAAGCGAACACCTCAGGTCCTCCTTTCACGACGCAAAAGCCATGACAAACTGCCGAAACCAAAAACCAAAAACCAAAGTAAACCCTAGTTTGATCAAATTCACACACCACAATCAATAGAAAAATTCCAAAGCATTTTTCCCTAAATCCTTGGCACTAGAGCAAGCTTAACCAGAATTTCGTCTCAAATTATGGAGTTTTTCATCGGCAATTCACCAAAGTTCCTAAAACAAATAAATACAAAGTACACACTAAATACCCAACTAGAAATTATGAAATGCATGTCTAAATTCATGATCTTTCATCAAGATTACATGCATATAATCCAAATTTGAATTTAAAGCAGTTGATTTTTGACCAAAATTTTAGGTTTCACTGTATTATCCTATTTAAACATTATTTGTAAATTTAATTTTACATAAATTATTTTTAAAATTACTATCAAACATTATTACACAACTTTCATTTTATCATCAAAATCAAATGATGATGTTATTGGAAGGTTTGGATTTTTCTTAGGTGCATCCTGGTCTGTAAAAAAAATAAACAGGGAACAAAATGTTTACATACACAGATTTATTCCACATATAAACATATATATATATAAAATTCAGTAATATGTATACTGAAGATTTTCCATGCAACATCAAGAAAAATTTCAAACCATCACATGCATGTATCAACAACCAGATCAAACTGTTTTTTTTAAAATAAATTTACTCACCTTATCTATTATGCAGAGCAATTTTGATTCCAGGCTTTTGAACATTTATTTGAAAAGCTTTGATATGCATGTTGTTGAAATCCTTAGAAATGCAAGTTGAACTCCATTTTGAAGTGCAGGTCGATTTTATGTTGTAGGTTCGAAAAAAATGCAGCTTTGGTTGCAGATTTTTAAATTTGTTAAAACAGATCTTCATTTGCAATTGCATTAGCTTTTGAAAATCTCAGGTTTTGGAATCATTGAGTTTTGGGTTTGAGAAGTTTTTAAACTTGAATTCATCTTTGTTGAGAAGAACATCAGATTTACTTTTGGTTATCATTTTCAGGTTTGATAAAATAGTTTTTCAGGGTTGCCATTAATTTGTTTTAGAAGTGAAAACAAAGAAAAAAGTTTCTGAAAACAAATTTTATTCTTAATACATTTATTAAAAATTAGAACAAAATGGTTGCCACTTGTTTGATACACTTACATTTGTCATATGCTTGCTTAATTTACTTACATGTGTTTTAAACATGTTAATATGTTTACACATACTACTTAAGTGTTTCTAAACAAATTTTTATTTGATTTAAATGATAATATAAACTTACTTATTTACTTAATTAACAAATACTTATGTATGAGAATATGAGTTTACTTTTTAAAGAAAATATTCTAAAATTAATTATAACACAAATATATCTTATACATAAAATTTGAAATCTAAAACATTTATATACATACATTTATAACCATTTTAATTTGAGCATCTTTAAAATAAAGCTTGTTTGAAATTCTTTTTAACTATCATATTTGAAAATAACAGTTTATCTTATATTTTAAAAACAATTGAATTAGTCTTTAAATTAGCTTTTGAAAATATAAATTAAAACAAAGCTTTAAATTATAATTTCATACATATTCAAATTATCAATAAAGTATATTAAATTTCAAAACGACATTAAATTATAACATATACATACATATATATTACAATTTGAAAATTTAACTTTATTTAAAACAAAAGATATTTCTATTCACAATATATATCAATTATATATATTATAAATAGAATAAAATTTCATTAGCTTTTGAAAAACAATTCTTCTCAAAATTTTAAATTGTTAAAAGATATTGATCACACTTACCAGATTAAATATTTGTTATCTTTAAAAGATTAATTTCACCAATTTAAATTAAAATTATAAAGAAAATTATCAAACCAATTAAATTATTTATACAGATTATTAAATTCATATTGCCCAAAATTACGGGTCGTTACAATCCTCCCCCCTTAAAAGAATTTCGTCCCCGAAATTTAAAAGCAAAGGTAATTTAATGACCCAGCAAAGATTTTAATTCAATAAGCAAAGCATACTTATAAATCAGTTACTATCAACCAAAGCAATCAATCACACAAACAGACTTAACTAATTATCCTGACATACGTCAGAATAAAATTCGAATACTATTTCGAGTTTCCCAAGTAAAAATAACCGGGAGACTCGCTCTTCAAAAGCCAACAAACTAACAACACTACCAAAATCCAGAGCTCTTCTTTCTAGATTCATCAATCTGAACTGAGCATCAGACTATGCTCAAATCCAGCTCAACTTCCAAATCTAACTGAACTATAGATTCAATAACCAACAATGAATCATACACGTACTCTCTCAGAGGTACGTGAAATTCAATGAATTCCAGCTACCCAAACTGGCAATTCAATCTTATAGTCAACAGATCTTATCTTATCAGAACACAGATAAGAATTCTCAAATGCCTCAGCACCAGCCATCCAATCTAATCCATCACTACTCTCTCTTAACCAGAGAAATCTTAACAACAATGAAGTCTCCAACTTCGAATTCCAAATTCCTTAACTCATATCAGCATAACTTAACAAACAATCCTGGGCTACCAATTCTTTTCCTGATTAGCTCAATCTATGCTAATATTTCCAGAAACAACTAGAGCAAAACAAACTAGTTTCAGGATCCCATCCAACGGAAAAGTCTTCCAAAATTCATCGAAATCAAGGACTTAAGCTCTATTACTCAAGCAAAAGCAAACAGAACTTGCTTCCCTCATTGCGCAGCTGCTACCTCACTTCCGCTGCACAACTCCGATTCGGAAATAGATAAGAATACTGTTGATGAACATGAGTACAAATTTATCCAATATATCCGGGAAACTTTGTTCATCAAATCCATAAAAATCTGAGTGACTTATCTGACTTGGTCACACAACCTTACTACAGAATCCAATTCAAAAATTAGATCTGACCAAATCAAACCCAGAAATTTCTGAGCTGCTACACCAATTCTACTACCAGGTTAACCACCAATATCGCTTCTGGAACCAAAACAATATGGAACTCAATTCCAGATGCAGACGAATTTCTGATTACTCCAGCAGCTCCTACTTCCTCATGAGAATCCTCCGTCTCAAACAAAAGAATGCTCAAGTAAATTCCAAACCAATCGCAAGTCACTTATGCGATCCTACCTAATTTGAATTCCAAAGAAACTGTCCTCTCTTTACCAATTAGAACAGCTCTAAGCTTTTCCAAACAAGGTTAACTCTTCAAGATAACTTCCACCAACTGCTCGGGTTGCTGATAGAAGAAACACTAAGATTCCTGAACCATCCGAGAAACAACCAACACTGCTGCTTCCAAACTCTACTTCGATGATACTACAAAGCTAAAAGACCTTCTCGTCAGCACACCGAACACTTCGAACTGAAACTGCTACCAAAGCTAACCAAAGACTTCTAATCCAAAGACTTCTCGAAAACCAAAACCATCAAAAAACCACACAACGGACCTTCGAGATGGCAGACAACCTAAAAGAACTCGGGCTCCAAACCAAGCATCAACATCTCACTCTCCTTAAAGGATGACAAATGAGACCATGCCGAAGTGAAGCAACTCATAGACCTTAGTCTCATATTCCAAAACAGCCAACCTCCATACTGAAGATCCAGATAACTTATACACAGACGAGTCTTCCCTGAGGCAGGTAAATACTGCTCCTCAACCATCTCTAAAACTGCTTCAAGAGAAAACACCCTCTGACAATATCCATGGATACTGCATCTCATCACGCAGTTACCAAGATATCATTACTTACTTCTGCACTACCAACAGATCCAAACTCAAGAAAATTCGCTCGCTCGAGCGAAATCCAAACTTACACTTCAAAGATCTCTGAAATTTTAAAAAGATTTTCTTCGGATATCAGAGAAATCCTTACTCCAAACAACAAATCTCACTCGAGACGGTATTAGGTCTACAGTCTCGACAAATACTTCCGACCTCAACATATGGACCTCTTCCATCAGTGGTAGTCGTGTTACACACACACACACCACTACTACTCCACTCTCTACCTCTAAAACTTATGTTGGAAAATCCGAACAGATAACCCAACAGATCAGGTAGACATAAATATATATATATATATAGTTATATATATAAAAATTGCAAGTATGCTCTCTCAAGGAAGACGCCACTCCAGAGCCTAGGTATTCACTCAACCTAATGCTCTGATACCAACTTTAATGGCTCGACTTCCTAACTCCAGGAAATCGCATCATCTTGAAGAAAGAAAGGGGTAGAAGAAGAAAAGAAAGAGAAAGAAGGAAGACAACAGCATCGGAGAATTCACAGCGGAACGAATGAAATATAATATATCACATAAAATAATACATGGTATCATAAGACATCAGAGTACACGAATTATACAACACATATTAGGCAGTTATAAACATCTGTGTAATTCATACAACTCAAGTATATAAGATACAGATATCACAAACACAGCGGAATCATATCATATCTACACGATGAAGCCTCCTGCTCCAAAACTCCTCCAGAATTCGTCAAGCTAACCTGAATCACTTGACTACTTATACATAATATGAGTACCCAAGAGTTTAATAAAACATAAAATAAACACTCGGGTCAGACAGGGGTCTGGTGTGAGTAAACGGTTTAAAATTGCTTAACTTTAGAAAAACTTTTGAAAAGAAAAGTTATTACGTAAGACTTCCCACACATAAACATGGAAATTTTTTTACATTACGCTAACCAAAACATTTGATAGGAAATCCAGTGATATTATAATAGTGTCTAGGGTTTTCAAGTAAATATGAAATAGCCGAAATTGTTACATGATTAAATTCCAGCTACCAGCCACAAAAGTGGGTAATACAAACAAAACCGTAGTCTCGTAGGGAAAATGAGTTTCCATCAATGGCAGGGCTACTGGGGTACCGCCCGTCATAGTAAGTGGCCTAGATCACCGTACCGAGGAGTATGCCCGCTCCCCTACAACACAAGGCCGGGACCATTCCTTACTGAAAAGTCCCGAACAAGACAACCCTGGCAGTTGTCCGGATCAACCGCCCCACACAGCCGAATAAAAAGGGACTTCTAGACAGGAGTAAATCTTGCTCTCCAGTGGGAGCTACCCACGAAGCCTTGCTGCATCTCCCCTGTTTTAGCTATTCCCGGTTGATGAGGCTTGAGGCTGCGATTACCTTTATAGAACGCATCTATCTTAGAATGCTCACCGTCCACCTGACGATGTGCTGAAAGCATTCAGTCCATACAAGTTCGTTCCGGGTTCGAACGAAACCGAAGGCACTATCTCGTTGCACTCATTTTGGAATCACCCTCAGAGTCAACGACTATAGCCCTTGCACTTTGGATCTCCATCTCGAACGTATAAGTACTATTCCGTCAAACTCATTACGGAATCACCCACAGAGTTATACTAACGTATAGCCCTTACACCTTGAGTCTTCACTTGCTCCACTTGGATTCACGACCTAATGTTTAATTGGAATCGACGTGGTTTTCGGATATCCAAATATGGAAACCCGATCCCGGTCTCATCGAAACCAAACGCCATTTTAATGTCCAAGTTGTACTTAAGGGTTTTAAAAATTTAACTTATATTCAGGATGATATAAAACAGATAGATGAATCACATTATCACAATAGATAATTCAATCAAACATTCATCTCACAAAGCAGCATTACATATTTCATAGATATCCAAATCATCCAGTATCAACCAAACACCCAATATCAATCAACATCCAATATCAACCAATCATCCAACGTTCATCCATAACAAAATTGATTAACTTTAAATCAATTGGATTACTTAAATCCTTTTCATTTATTTATCCCAAATAAATTAATTAATCATCTCTAGTGATCTTACTTAATTAATCTCCTTGATTAATTATACTTTAATTACATTCAAGTAATTATCCTTAACCATATTCAGTAATTATTCTTTAATACTATCATTAATTAAAATAATTAATGATCCTTCATTAATTAATTAACTATAATTAATTACATTAATCCTTAATTAATTACAATTAATTAATCCTACTTAAATTAATTACTTTCATTAATCAACCTTGATTAATTCATTAATTACACTAATGATCCTTTTTAATTAATAATTTCTTTAATTAATTAAATAATTAATTTATAATTAATCATCTTATTAGTCTTAAACAATAATTAACAACTTGTAATTACTTATCTTAAATAACTTCTTAATTAATTATATTAATCCTGATTAATTAATTATTTTAACTAATTAATCTTTAATTACTTCATTAAGTAATTATTAAACAATTAAATTAACAATTATCCTTAATTAAATACCTTATTAATTAATTACATTTTAATTAATTACACTTAGTAATTAATCTTAAATTAATTTCATTCATTAATTAATTAATTACATTAATTAGTTAACTAAAATAATTAAGTAATTAACTCTTAATTACTTACATAAGTAATTATCTTTAATTACATCTATTAATAAATCTTAATTACTCTCTTAACTAATTACTTATCAAATAATTAATTCCATCATTAAATAATTTTTAATTCATTAATTAATTAATTACTCCATAATTAATTATCTTCAAAACAATTAAGTTAATCAATTCCTTAATTGATAACATTAAGTGATTATCCATTAATCATTTTAATTAATTACCCCTATAAGTAACTTCTCTAATTACTTTCCTAAATAATTACCATTCTAATTATATTCAAAAATTAACCATCGATTACTTCATTAAGTAATCACATTTAATAAATCCATAATTAAGTGATTATTTAAATAAACAATTAACTAATTATTTAAAATTAATTAAATAATTAATTAACTTCTTATGTTTTAAAATCCTTAATTAATTAAGAAAATCATTTATCTTAATTAAACTCTTTACTTATTAACGAATCATGTTAAGTATTCTTAAGTTTATATTAGTAATAATTTAACCATAATTATTATCACAATTAAATCATTTGAATTAACTAAATTTTAATAACTTTAAAGAAAAATTATTTTATTGGTTCAAAGTTATAACCTTGACCTTGTTTGAAAATAAAGCAATAAGAAATCAATTTAGAAATTTTAAACACTTTAACTACCTAATTCAAACTCATTCATTTTAAGTAAAATTTGAAAACTTAGTTATTAAAACATTGCTTTAAAATTTACTTTAAAACTTTGATTTAATACTTTAAATTCAAACATTCCTTTTAAATTGAAACTCAAAATTTACTTAGATAATTACTTCCAAAACAAAACAAATGTCTTAACAAATTAAATTTAAAACAAATTCAGTTATCACCTTTAAAAGTTTGATTTACATTTACTTAAAGGAAACAAGTTTTTAACTTTGTAATTTATTTTCTTTATAAAAACCTTTTTATAATTAGCACCAGGAAAGTAGTATCGGGTTAAACCCGAGTAAACTCTCAGAAAAACATAAGTCACACCCGAAGACACACACGATCAACCCCTACTCAAAAAGCTTCGAGTCGTCCCCGCGAATAACACGAGAGCTACTTCGGTCAAACCCTTCTTCCCCAACTGCTCCACTACCAGTGTACACATCGCACACGCGTGCATATGCACCCCCAATCCACATAACTCCGGCCAACATCCTGACCGTCAACCCATCACACACGTCCTCGACAATCTGTCTTACATCCCAGATTCAAAAATCCAAGCTCGAAACAAAATTCAACTTTCAGTTCGAAAAACTTCAGCGAACTCGACCTCCAAACCCCCCCTCCAAATGCCGACGCCACGATGACATTCCACCCTCGCCGTCCTCACCTCAGAAATGCCATGTCACAAGCTACTTTCTCCCCAAAATCGAACACCTCCAGTCCTCCTTTCACGACGCAAAAGCCATGACAAACACCCGAAACCAAAAACCAAAATAAACCCTAGTTTGATCAAATTCACACACTACGATCAATAGAAAAATTCCAAAGCATTTTTCCCTAAATCCCTGGCACTAGAGCAAATTAACCCAGAATTTCATCTCAAGTTATGGAGTTTTTCATCGGCAATTCACCAAAGTTCCCAAAACAAACAAATACAAAATACACACTAAATACCCAACTAGAAATTATGAAATGCATGTCTAAATTCATGATCTTTCATCACGATTACATGCATATAATCCAAATTTGAATTTAAAGCAGTTGATTTTTGACCAAAATTTTAGGTTTCACTGTATTATCCTATTTAAACATTATTTGTAAATTTAATTTTACATAAATTATTTTTAAAATTACTATCAAACATTATTACACAAGTTTCATTTTATCATCAAAATCAAATGATGATGTTATTGGAAGGTTTGGATTTTTCTTAGGTGTATCCTGGTCTGTAAAAAAAAATAAACAGGGAACAGAATGTTTACATATACAGATTTATTCCACATATAAACATATATATATATATATATAGAATTCAGTAATATGTATACTGAAGATTTTCCATGCAACATCAAGAAAAATTTCAAACCATCACATGCATGTATCAACAACCAGATCAAACTGTTTTTTTTAAAAGAAGTTTACTCACCTTATCTATTATGCAGAGCAATTTTGATTCCAGGCTTTTGAACATTTATTTGAAAAGCTTTGATATGCATGTTGTTGATATCCTTAGAAATGCAGGTTGAACTCCATTTTGAAGTGCAGGTCGATTTTATGTTGTAGGTTTGAAAAAAATGCAGCTTTGGTTGCAGATTTTTAAATTTGCTGAAACAGATCTTCATTTGCAATTTCATTAGCTTTTGAAAATCTCAGGTTTTGGAATCATTGAGTTTTGGGTTTGAGAAGTTTTTAAACTTGAATTCATCTTTGTTGAGAATAACATCAGATTTACTTTTGGTTATCATTTTTAGGTTTGATAAAATAGTTTTTCAAGGTTGCCATTAATTTGTTTTAGAAGTGAAAACAAAGAAAAAGGTTTGTGAAAACAAATTTTCTTCTTAATACATTTATTAAAAATTAGAATAAAATGGTTGCCATTTGTTTGATACACTTACATTTGTCATATGCTTGCTTAATTTACTTACATGTGTTTTAAACATGTTAATATGTTTACACATATTACTTAAGTGTTTTTAAACAAATTTTTATTTGATTTAAATGATAATATAAACTTACTTATTTACTTAATTAACAAATACTTATGTATGAGTATATGAGATTACTTTTTAAAGAAAATATTCTAAAATTAATTATAACACAAATATATCTTATACATATAATTTAAAATCTAAAACATTTATATATATACATTTATAACCATTTTAATTTGAGCATCTTTAAAATAAAGCTTGTTTAAAATTCTTTTTAACTATCATATTTGAAAATAACAGTTTATCTTATATTTTAAAAACAATTGAATTAGTCTTTAAATTAGCTTTTGAAAATATAAATTAAAACAAAGCTTTAAATTATAATTTCATACATATTCAAATTATCAATAAATTATATTAAATTTCAAAACAACATCAAATTATAACATATACATACATATATATTACAATTTGAAAATTTAACTTTATATAAAACAAAAGATATTTCTATTCACAATATATATCAATTATATATATTATAAATAGAATAAAATTTCATTAGCTTTTGAGAAACAATTCTTATCAAAATTTTAAATTGTTAAAAGATATTGATCACACTTACCAGATTAAATATTTGTTATCTTTAAAATATTAATTTTACCAATTTAAATTAAAATTATAAAGAAAATTATCAAACCAATTAAATTATTTATACGGATTATTAAATTCATATTGCCCAAAATTCCGGGTCGTTACAGGCACTGACTTGTGTAATGTCGACCTTGACACTTTTGTTGATATTATTTGAAATTGCTATACATTTGAATCCCTGTCACTTGTTAATTTCGGCCACTTGATGCTGTTATGTGAATTTCTATCTTTGAGTTGCTTTGAGCAATTGTGTTATGTGGTAACTTGTTGTATTGGATGGCATCTTCTGTCAACATTCTAATTTGTTACATTAGTTTTATAACTATTGTATCTAAGTGTTTGCATGTTAATCTTGTCACAGATCTTGTGCATTCATGTGCTTGATGTTCCCTTATTGTTCGAGACAGTTTGCATTAATCTGTACCCTAATTGAGCCGAGCACTTCGACTTGTTCAGGTTTCATTTGATTCCTGTACAATCTGCCTGGTGTCTTTTGCAGCATTGTTCACTTGATTTCTAAACAGTTCTGGTTAGTTGTTGTTTTCTGGTTCTAATATGTGATGTTTACATATCAACTCGTTGAAGTCACTTTTCGTGTTTCACACATCTCTGGTCTTTGCTCCAGGCAATTCTGCTGCTTTGTTTGTGTGTTTGAACCTCCTTTTTTTTAACATTTTTGATGATTTCCGGATGATTTTCTTTCTTGTTTTCTAAGACCGGAGGCTCTGATTTGGTGAATTCAATTCGTTTTAAGTTTTGAATTGATTTACTTGGTAATCATATATATTTAAACAAGAAGTTATAAAAGAAAGTTTATTATAAACTATGGATTTTTAATTGTTTTCCAATCAATCTTATTCCTCATTTTAAATAAGAAATTATATATATATATATATATATATATATATATATATATATATATATATTAAGTGTTGTTGTAGAAATGGTTGTGTATGTTTAACCCTGTAACATACTCACTCTCCACTCCTGATGCATTGATTTGAAACTGCTGCATGACGACGTTGTTCAATTTTTAACCTTGACCACTTTGGCTCTGACTAAATGCTAAACTTTGGCATCGCTTTGCTTTGTTCGAACATGTATACTTGTTGTTGCTTGAGACAGCCATCCACTTCACTTCACTGTTGTACTTGTGACGACCCGGGATTTTCAAGCATTTAAAATTGGAATATTTAATTGATTTTAAATATTAAATAGAGCAATTTTAACTTGAATCAAGAATATCACAGTTTATTTGATAATTAAATTACTGAATTAAATAATTTAAAGTTGAGTAAAATGTTGAATCTGGAATTTTAAGCCTCTTAAAAATAAATTGAAGGGCATGTAAAATTTATATTGATAGTGCTGAGGATAATAGAAGTGTTAAAATTGAATTTAACTATGATTTGTTCAGTTTTGAAATTTTATCGTTTAAATTGGATTTAAAAATAGCCTTCCAAGGCACAATCTCATAATTCAACGAAACTAGTTCCATTGGATCCGTAATATTAAAATATTATCGGGTTTCAAATTTCATATTGATCGGAGCTGTTGTGTGAGCATACGAGATATAAACGCGTTGAAAATTTAATTGGTAATAATCTGATGAAATTTAATTTAAATAGTTGAGCCTTCTTGTATACGCCTCCTCCCTTAACTTAAAATCGAATCCAAATCGTCTTCTTGCAGAAGCCATTTTCTACCCCACTTTTTCTTTAAATTTTTTAATTTCCTATCCCCTCTTTCTTCAATTAAAACCGCAGAAAAAATAAAATAATAATGGCCGAACTAATTGAAAACAAAAATCATGCTACCATCCTCTTTAATTCGTTCTTTCTTCTTCCAGTTCAAAATCGAAATCATTCGACAAAAAAAAATCTGATCGAATGGCGGCGTTCGAACTCGACTAGAGTGAGATGTGGTTTCGCGTCGAGCTTGGTATGGGTGCGACGACGTTCGCGTAAGGTAACGCGAGTGCAGGCAAGGGCATGGGGTCGGTGGTCAGAGCTAAGGGGCTTGCAATTTCATTTTCGCTGTGACGGCTTGTAGCGAGCTGGAACTCGAATTTTGGAGGCGCGACTGGGAAGTCGCCGTAAGGAGGCAGCGTGGAGTTGTTCAACCCAGGATGTCGTGTGACCCGAAGCTTTGAGCTAGGGTTTGGAAGCGTCGTGAGCTGAGGGTCGCGCTCGTGATTGGCAGTGGTTGTCGATGGTCGGCGTGATTTCTGGTCCATAGGGAAGTAAGGTATTCCTTTTATTAAATTTTTATGTAAGTTTAAAAATATAATTTTTTAAGGTGGAACAGTAAAAAAATAAATATTTTCACATCGTAGTTTAGTTTAAATATATATAGTGCAAGCAGGAAAATATATGGATAAGACATAGGTATATAGAAAGTTAAAACGGTAATGCAGATCATTATATTAGTATATGTGTTTTTCTGAAACTAATTTATTAAACGAAAATTAGTTTAAGTAAAATTTGTTTAAAATTTAATTATTTGATTAAGATAAATCATTAATTAAAATTTAATTTTTAGTTAAATTAATTTATTGAATGGAAATTGATTTTGGATTGCTTCGAATATTTATAAAACGTATAATATTTATACAAGGTCAAGATTTGGGGATAACGATCGAGATGGGATAGGATTTGCCAAACAAAATCAAAGGTGAGTTAGCCTCACTCATTAAATTTAAATTTAAATTTAATTGATTAAATTTAAATAATCGTTTGGATGGTTGAATTGATTGATGTACAATAGTATGGTATATTTTGGAATTGGTATTTTATGTTGTGCTAACGTCTGTGGATGCAGGGAAAACAGGTTGGAGGGATCCAACTGGACCCCTCAACATGTATTTAAATTAATTAATATTCTTTGTTGTGATTACTTGATATTCTATGATGAATATACTGGAATATGGAATGCTATGGTTTGATTGACTATATTTGGGTATAATGGGTTACCAAAAATGTATAAATTGGATTTTAAAAAGAAAATAAAAGAAGTGAATGTGTAAGCGAAATAATTATATAAAATTTGAATAAATTTAGAATGAATAGAATGAAATGGAAGTGATATCACAATACTAATAAACAACTTCAAATATGAAAAGATTTTGTATAAACAGAAATTAATAAATTGTAAAATCAAGTGATATTATTTTAAAGGGATGAAGAATTATTTTAAAATTTAAAGTTTAAATTTATTTAAAAGAATAAAGAAGAAATTTTTGAGAAATCAAAAATTGGGATTCTCAGTTAAAATATTTTAAATCGTAATTAAGGAATAAAACCTGAAATTAATATATTTTGGAATAAAAGAGAGTAAACTGGGAATCAATTTGGAAATTGTTCAAAGTTTGAATTGGGGATTTAAAGAAAAATGTGAAAAGAAGTATATTTCTCTGGATAGCCAAGTACGTTTAAAGTAAATTTTTAAATATAAGATAAAAAGTTTAATGTTGTTTTTAAAAGCATGTTTTAGAAAAAGTTATTATTTCTAAATGTTTAAATGCTAAAGTAAATATTTTTTTCAAATTTATTATCGTAGTAATTATTTAAGGTAACTTGGTATTTTGTTTTAAAAAGAGAAATTTAGTTCTATATTCTAAAAAGTAGCTTTACTTTAATTATTTTTAAATTATATATATTTCTAATAAAGCAATAAAGTAGTTTTTAATTCAAATATTTAAAAGTATATTTTATAATAAGGTGTTTTAAATCATTTTAAAATCTAAGTGTTGTGCTTGGTCATTTCAGAAGAAATAAAAAATATTTGGTGAATTTATTCAGAAAAGGAAGACAGTTTTGAAAACTATTTTCAAAAAAGGGTTTGAAAAGTGGAAATATATCTCGTGAAGATATTTTGAGGCTAATACATAATTTGGGAAATTATTTATTGTTTGATGGTTGTTTCTGAATATTAATTGATAGTTAAATAACCGACTATCAATATTGGACAAATACGTCGATAGTTTCGAAGAGACCGGGATCGAGTTTGCTATATTATAGCATGATGGGGGTTCTCGCTTCGCGTTTGGTGGCGAACGGGAGACTCTTACCCCTACATGTCCCCGGAGGGGGGGGGGGTTGGTTGCGAGTCGAGAGGCTGGCCGTAAAAGCAAACCCGAGGTACCAATGTAAGCCACGGTGGGGCTGTGATGGTTGAAAAGCCTACCAGTTGTGGCCGCTGTCGATGGTTGCAAAGCCTAGACCGTTACAGTTGGTATCAGAGCTTAGGTTGGTGATAACCTTGGCTCTGGTGGGAATTACTCATAAAAATAGAGTCCATACTACTCTAAAATGAGTTTGAGAGTATTGATAGATATGAGCGCGTATTTGTTAGTGAACACAAAATTGTTTTTATATTTTGTTGATTTATCTGTTGAGTGTTTATGGGTTATGGTCGATATATGGGACGCTATGTTATCGATAGGAATTTCTAAAATCTTGAACAAGGTAAACCGACACGGTATTGTTTTAAATAGGGTAAATGAAATAATTTTACCCAAAATTATTTTGTATATAAAGAAAATAATTTTCGTAAATTGTTATAATTATATATGGATGTTTGGTTGTTAGAAAGTGATAATATTTAATTATTAACATCATTGTATGATAATTGGATAAGGAATTGAAATAATAACTAATGATTAAGGAAAAGTTAATAAGTTAATGGAATTTGTAGATGTGATTCATAATTGATTAAGTAATTGAAACTATGATTAAAAAAAAAACTAAGAAACCAATTCATATACAAATGAAATGTGTAAATATAAACTATAATGTAAATTATAGCGTGATTAATAATTAAAATAAGATAAAATTTCAATGTAATGTTTGAATATAAATTTAAAGGATTTGGTATTTGGAATTTAAATTCCTTTGAATTTGGAAATGTTTCTCAAAAGTTGAGAAGGTAATATATATTGAGAAATATTTTTAAATCGGATATGAAATCTAGAGAGAGATTTGGAATTTTAAAATATTGGAAGAATTTTAAAAGAGATAAAAGCATTGAACTCTTTCGGTCGCTGGAAAATAATTTTGGTGATGACTACAGCATCATCGATGTTTATTTTCGAGTTTCTAAGAGAGAAATGGCTACCAAATTGTTTTGCATTGAATTTTTTTGCAAAACTGGGTGGATATTGAAATTCAAGAGATAAATTGAATTTATCAAAGGATTTTGGATATAGAAGATTTCAAAGGGAATTTTGAAAATGTTAAAGACTATTTAAACTCTGGAATCTTAACTAGCAAAGCTTATGGCATATAATAAGTTTGGAAAAGAAAATTTAGTTAAGTTGGATTAAATAAACAAAGTTTTAAGATTAAAATTTATAAGTAACTGATTAATTAATATGGTATGCAAATGAAATGAAATTGAATATTGGATGGTGTTTGATTTAAATGTGTAAAATAAGGTGCAGAGTAAGTTCAAATGGACTAAAAATAATTAATGTTTGGAAATAAAATTTATTGACTGACAATGAATTTGTGAATGAATAAATGGATCAACTATTGAACTTATAAAGTAAAGTTGATATTAATAAGAAGAAATTGGAAATTTTAATTCGAGAATTAAAATTTAACTTAAGTGAATGAAGTGAAGAAAATATATTTGAATTTAACTTGAGATAAGTTAAATAAAATTGAATTAAATTGGATATAAAGTTGAAAGGAAAAACGATTATAATTGTGAAATGAAATTTATACCTTAAGCTAGTAGGTGTTATATAAATAATTTGAATTTGGTTATAAGATGAAATGACTCAATTGAACAATATAAGCTTTTAAGTAAATAGATAAGTTTTGAACTCATATATTGAGAAATAAAATTTAGTTAAATTTGAATTGAATCAAAAGTCAGTTGTGTCATGAATGTTAGTACATGGAATTAAGTCCTTGTTTAATAAACTTAAAGAATGATATGTAACTAGATTTAA
Source organism: Allium cepa (assembly GCA_030765085.1). Classification (NCBI taxonomy): domain Eukaryota; kingdom Viridiplantae; phylum Streptophyta; class Magnoliopsida; order Asparagales; family Amaryllidaceae; genus Allium; species Allium cepa. Next base: position 558,121,307 of record CM060928.1, on the reverse strand, counting down.
CTGAAGTTGAGTTGGAATAAAACTGAATTTAAATGAATTCAGTCGAATTATAGATAATATTGAATGGAATAAAATTCTTACTTAAATAAATAAATGTAAATTAAGCAAATATTGAATTAGAATAAATAAACTTTGGAAGCTTATAAAAGAATTGAAAAGAATTGAAAATATATATATATATATATATATATATATATATATATATATATATATATAATTGATTATAAATATAATTGATTGTAAATAAATGGGGAAGAATGAATATTAATAAGTGAGTAGACTATAAAAATTTAAAAGGGAAATAAATAAGATGGAATAAAAATACATATATCCAAACTTGGGATATAAAGTAAGATTGAACTCAAGGAAATCAAATAAAATGATTTTATAAAATGATTTCAAGATAAATGAAAAAAATCCAAGTACGGAATTATAATTGGAAGTGTTGATTGAATGAAAGTTCGAATTGGATTAAAATGGATATGGTGTGAAATATAAAAAAATCCAATTAAAGCATAAATTGAATGGCCTTATTATTAATAAATTCAACAATGAATTGTTAATGTAAATTAAAATTTAAAATGGATAAAAGAATAAACTAATCAAATAAATTAGTGAAATGGTTGGGATTTGATCAAAGGAAAATCAAATCAAAGATTGCGAATAGATAATTGGGTTTGGAAATGAAGCTTGAGTTATAAATAGAAATTCAACTTAAAATTTTAAGTGAATTAAATATGAATTGAGTTGTATGGAATTGGATTAAAATAAAAATGATTTGAGATGAAAATAAATCCAATTCGAATATGAATAAATTAAAACTGGAATGAAATTAAGTTATGAAATGGTAGTGAATTGAAGTAAATTAACTTAAGTTTGAATTAATAGAAGCATGGGATATTGTCGAGTATAACAAAACAGCTTTGAATAAAATAAACTTAAGTTATTAGGTGGAATAGTTTGAAGAAAATAAATAACTTAAGTAAATTATGAGATGGTTATTTAATATATTGGTTGTCGAGTATAATAAAATGGTTTGGAATCAAACTTTTTGGATATGATAGAAATTACAATGAAAGTTTGTGAATAAATTAAAATGGGATGGGATTAAGTGTAAATTGAGTTGGAATCAATTTAATGGTTATAAAGCTTAAGTAATTATTTATTCACATTAATATTGTTGAATTGCATTAGTAAATTAGTCGTTCGAAGTAAACGGAAGTAAACAAAATTATATGAATCGATAGCAGTTTGAAAAATTGATTTTTGCATGAAATGGAATGGATAAGAGTTTGTTTTGCTTAGAATGAATTAAATAAAAGCAAAGTTGTAACTCACTTCAACTAAATGGAATGGTATGTAATTTGAATGCAAACAATTTAAAACTAGTGTCGAAATATTGCATATGTACTTAAGAATGTATATCTCATGCATTACTTATGAAATCTATGTGTTAACTATTTGAATATGAGTGAAATGTTAATAATTTGCATATATTTTGTACTTACATGTTTAAATTGAGTAAGTACAGGTTCAGGGTAGCCGTATGGATGGATTAGATTGTGCAAAATGCTAAAATAAATAAACGACTTGCTTATAAATGCTAAATAAGGTACGCCTACGCAATAAAAATAGAAAATATGAACTGTTTTTGGTTTTTCCGACCGTGTGGGTCGATGTATAAATATTTGTATCTTTTGTCAAATTGCAAAAGCTCCTCCGTACAAAGGAGACTCTGCCAAAAAAATTCAGAAATTTTGGGATTTAGAAATTTTTTGAAAAGTTTTGGGAAAATTTTGTTAATGACAAAACGAATTTAAATAGGAAACTAAAATAAATTAGTAAATGAAACTAACTAAAATAATAATATGAATCAGATAAATGGAAGATAAAATTTAATATACAGAGTTGAAGATTAATTGAATTCGGATAGAAATAAAAGAGTCAATTTGAATAGAAATAGATATAAACTAAAGTGGTGAAGTGAAAATAAATAAGCAAGCATCTTAAACGCTTATACTAAACTTTAGAAAAGAATGGTGAATTCTAAATGGGAAATTGATATTACAAATATTCTGAGTTAATATTTGGGATGAATAAATATTGACATTTCGTAAGGAAGTCAATAAAATATTTTGAATGTTGTGATTGGATATTATTGCTAAGTGGAATATGCAGGTATTATAAAAGGAAAAGAGAGTTGGTTTTGATTTCAAAAGATAAATTTGAATCGCTCGACAAAAAGGTATATGTTTAAATTTCTGTGAAATTTGATTGGGTTTTTGGACCGAGCCACTTGGCCTTTTGTTTTCTTTTGGAATTTGGGAGCCCGTAGAGGCCTTTTGTAGTTGTACCGAGCTAGCCGTGCAAAGGAGACGCTGGCGAAATTTTTCGGAAATTTAGGGTGTTAGAAAATTTTTGAGAAAAATTTGAAAACTTAAAACTTAGTTTTGAACTATAATTTGAATAAATAATGTTGTTGGGAACTATGGAAGGTTTTGGAAAGTGGGTTGAAGAAATAGCGGGTCTTTAATAAAAGATATGTTATGGCAAGTTGATAAAACTGTTTGGTTTTGGGAAAAGTAAAACGGATATTGAACCATTCCTCTTAAATAGAAATTTCGGGGACGAAATACTTTGAAGGGGGGAGGAATGCGATGACCCGGGATTTTCAAGCATTTAAAATCGGAATATTTAATTATTTTAAATTTTAAATAGAGCAATTTTAACTTGAATCAAGAATATCACAGTTTATTTGATAATTAAATTACTGAATTAAATAATTTGAAGTTGAGTAAAATGTTGAATCTGGAATTTTAAGCCTCTTAAAAATAAATTGAAGGTCTTGTAAAATTTATATTGATAGTGCTGAGGATAATAGAAGTGTTAAAATTGAATTTAACCGTGATTTGTTCAGTTTTGAAATTTTATCGTTTAAATTGGATTTAAAAATAGCCTTCTGACGCACAATCTCAGAATTCGATGAAACTAGTTCCATTGGATCCGTAATATTAAATTATTATGGGGTTTCAAATTTCATATTGATCGGAGCTGTGGTGTGAGCATACGAGATATAAACGCGTTCAAAATTTAATTGGTAATAATCTGATGAAATTTAATTTAAATAGTTGAGCCTTCTTGTATACGCCTCCTCCCTTAACTTAAAATCGAATCCAAACCTTCTTCTTGCAGAAGCCATTTTCTTCCCCACTTTCTCTTTAAAATTTTTAATTTCCTACCCCCTCTTTCTTCAATTTAAATCGCAGAAAAAATAAAATAATAATGGCCGAACTAATTGAAAACAAAAATCACGCTACCATCCTCTTTAATTCGTTCGCGAGTCCCCCTTTCTTCTTCCAGTTCAAAATCGAAATCATTCGACAAAAAAAAATCTGATCGAATGGCGGTGCTCGAACTCGACTCGAGTGAGATGTGCTTTCGCGTCGAGCTCGGTATGGGTGCGGCGGCGTTCGCATAAGGTAACGCGAGTGCAGGCAAGGGCATGCGGTCGGTGGTTAGAGCCAAGGGGCTCGCGATTTCATTTTCGGTGTGACGGCGTGTAGTGAGCTAGAGTTCGAATTTTGGAGGCGCGACTGGGAAGTCGCCGTGAAGAGGCAGCATGGAGTTGTTCAACCCAGGATGTCGTGCGACCCCAAGCTTTGAGCTAGGGTTTGGAAGCGTCGTGAGTTGGGGATCGCGCTCGTGATTGGCAGTGGTTGTCGATGGTCGGCGTGATTTCTGGCCGATAGGAAAGTAAGGTATTCCTTTTATTAAATTTTTATGTAAGTTTAAAAATATAAATTTTTAGTGTGGAACAGTAAAAAAATAAATATTTTCACATCGTAGTTTAGTTTAAATATATATAGTGCAAGCAGGAAAATATATGGATAAGACATAGGGATATAGAAAGTTAAAACGGTAATGCAGATCATTATATTAGTATATGTGTTTTTCTGAAACTAATTTATTAAACGGAAATTAGTTTAAATAAAATTTGTTTAAAATTTAATTATTTGATTAAGATAAATCATTAGTTAAAATTTAATTTTTAGTTAAATTAATTTATTGAACGGAAATTGATTTTGGATTTCTTCGAATATTTATAAAACGTATAATATCTATACAAGGTCAAGATTTGGGATAACGATCGAGATGGGGTAGGATTTGCCAAACAAAATCAAAGGTGAGTTAATCTCACTCAGTTAAATTTAAATTTAAATTTAATTTATTAAATTTAAATAATTGTTTGGATGGTTGAATTGATTGATGTACAATAGTATGGTATATTTTGGAATTGGTATTTTATGTTGTGCTAACGTCTGTGAATGCATGGAAAACAGGTTGGAGGGATCCAACTGGACCCCTCAACATGTATTTAAATTAATTAATATTCTCTGTTGTGATTACTTGATATTCTATGATGAATATATTGGAATATGGAATAATATGGTTTGATTGACTATATTTGGGTATAATGGGTTACCAAAAATGTATAAATTGGATTTTAGAAAGAAAATAAAAGAAGTGAATGTGTAAGCGAAATAATTATATAAAATTTGAATAAATTAAGAATGAATAGAATGAAATGGAAGTGATATCACAATACTAATAAATAACTTCGAGTATGAAAAGATTTTGAATAAACGGAAATTAATAAATTGTAAAATCAAGTGAAATTATTTTAAAGGGAAGAAGAATTATTTTAAAATTTAAAGTTCAAATTTATTTAAAAGAATAAATAAGAAATTTTGGAGAAATCAAAAATTGGTATTCTCAGTTAAAATATTTTAAATTGTAATTAAGGAATAAAACCTGAAATTAATATATTTTGGAATAAAAGAGAGTAAATTGGGAATCAATTTGGAAATTAATTCAATGTTTGAATGGGGATTTAAAGAAAAATGTGAAAAGAAGTATATTTCGCTGGATAACCAAGTACGTTTAAAGTAAATTTTTAAATACAAGATAAAAAGTTTAATGTTGTTTTTAAAAGCATGTTTTAGAAAAAGTTATTATTTCTAAATGTTTAAATTCTAAAGTAAATATTTTTTTCAAATTTATTATCGTAGTAATTATTTAAGGTAACTTGGTATTTTGTTTTAAAAAGAGAAATTTAGTTCTATATCTAAAAAGTATCTTTACTTTAATTATTTTTAAATTATATATATTTCTAATAAAGCATTAAAGTAGTTCAAATATTTAAAAGTATATTTTATTATAAGGTGTTTTAAATCATTTTAAAATCTAAGTGTTGTGCTTGGTGATTTCAGAAGAAAAAGACAAGATTTGGGAAATTTATTCAGAAAAGGAAGATAGTTTTGAAAACTATTTTCAAAAAAGGGTTTGAAAAGTGGAAATATATCTCGTGAAGATATTTTGAGGGTAATAAATAATTTGGTAAATTATTTATTGTTTGATGGTTGTTTCTGTATATTAATTGATAGTTAAATAACCGACTATCAATATTGGACAAATACGTTGATCGTTTCGAAGAGATCGGGATCGAGATTTATTTCTCGAAAACCACTTCGATCCGGTTTGTACGTTTTGTGGAAACGATTTTGGATTCAAAGATGGAGCAGTGAAGTGCAAGGGCTAGTCGCTACTAATCCTGAGGATATTTCCAAAATGGATGTAGTAGGAGTAGTACCTTCGGTTCCGTTCGAAACCGGGACGGACTTGTATGGATGAATTCTTTCGAAACATCGCCAGGTGGACGATGGGCATTCTAAGGGATATGTTCTGAAAAGGTAACGCTTAGCCTCAAGCCTAATAAAATGGGAATGACTGAAAATCAGGGGTTATGCAGCAAGGCTAGGTGGGTAGCACCCAAGCAGGGTGAGGTCATCCCTGCCTAGATGTCCCTTTATTTCGGCTTAGTGGGCGGTTGTTGATCCCAACCGCGGGGTGATCTCACTCAAGATTATCCAGTAAGGGGTAGTCCCGGTCTTGTGTTGCAGGGGAGCAGGCGTACTCCTCGGTACTATGATGTAGGCCACGTACTGTGACAGGTGGTACCCCTGTGCCTAGTCATTAGTTTGAAATCCATTCTCCCTACGAGCCTTGTACGAGTTTTGTTTGTATTACCCACTCTGTGGCTAGTAGCTGGAATTTAATAGATGTAACAATTTCGGCTATTTTATAAGTATTTGTATATAGACCCTATTATAATATCAGAGGATTTCTATAAAAATTGTTTAGCTATCATAAGGTAAAAACCCAACATGTTTATTTGTGGCATGGTCTTACGAGATGCTTTTGTTTTCAAAAGGATTTTTGAAACTTTAATAATCAATTGAGTGTGATTTTCTCACGCTGGTATTCCAGACCGACTCGGGTGTTATTTAATTGTAATGCTCGAGTCAGACCGAGTGTTATAGGATACAAGATAAGATGCTGTGGAGCTCAGGAGATGAGTTGGAAGACGATACGTACTCCTGTACTTGTTTTATATATATTCCGCTTTGTAGAGTAGTTGTGTATCCAGTTGTATGTTATTGATGTTTGTTGAAATGTGATTGATGTACTCTGATGATGTAATGTATAAACAGATATATTTGTTTTTGAGTAAAGACCATTATTATCTATTATATTTTGTTCCGCTGCGATGGTTAGATTCTGTAGTTGTTTTCTATTTTCTTCTTCTACCTCTTCTTCTTTAACCCAAATGGTTCGTATTTCTGTACAACTTGAGTTGATTTTTGTAGAATAGTGTTGTAACGACCCTGGATTTTGGCCCTGTTTATTTTAATAAATATTTAATATGATTAAATAAAATGTGAACTGATTATTTTCAAATGAATATGATTTTGGAATAATTGCCATTTGTTTATATAAATTTGTATTTTTAAAAGGAAATTTGATTCTGGAAATTTAAATAAAATCTCTTAGTAATATTTACCTTACATAATTGAATTAAAGTACTTTACTTTGTTTACATTTGGAAATATACATATGGATGTTAATGTTTAAATTTAAAATCTAATTCTAACAATATAAAATATAGATGTAAAATATAAATCAAATATGTGTATATAATTTAATTTAAATAGTGATAGTAAAGTACAAATAGAAATAAGTACAAATATAAGTAAGTAAATCATTTTGAATATAACTTAAACATTGATAGTAAAAGTTAAAATACAAATAGAAATAAAAAAAATATAAAAATAAAAATAGAATTCAGTGTTAGTGTGTGCTTGCAACATAAAACTGGAAAATTTTAAAATTTAGTATATCATAATATCAGACAAATATGTATATTGAAGAGTAAACTAGAAGTTAACAAAACAAAATATTTTCATACACAAAATAACAACAACATATGTATATAAACTATTCAAGCCAGAAGTGATGAAACAAATTAACTTCATATACTCAAAATCTACCTGCAATCAGTCCAAGTATAAGGCATAACACCTGACACATATATGTAAAATATTCAAACTGGAGGCTAATAACAAGACAAATATTCATATATAAATTCTCTTCATATACAAACATAAGTTACAAATCAATGTTTGAAAATTTAAATTACCAAAAGAATAAAATTTAGACTATAATGATTATACGTGAACAATACAAATAAAATAAAACTAATATGCTAACAATACTATGATAACTATACGGGAATATATAAGATAAGTTAAAAAGAATAACTTGTAACACATTTGTATAACACAAATCTTTAACAAAGATGCTATGTAAATCTGGTATGCAAAAGAAGACAAGTTTCATAGCATATTCAGATTTATCTTTATTCTCAAAAGCAAAATATCTTTGTATCTAGACAAGAATCAACAATATTAATTAGTGTAAACAAATAGGAGGACATATGCATTAAATTAGCACAATAGTTTGTCAACTCAATTGCAAGAAGATCCTACAGCCGAAATGCAAGATCATTTCACTTTGCAGCGTATTAAATTCAAGCAAATCAAAAGCAAGTAAAACCTATACCTATGGTAACCTATAGCTGTTCAAAATTTTCCTATTTATACATCATACTATTTTAGTTCGTTCATAATAATTTAACCAAAATTAGTAAACCTGAGAAGCAAATCTGAGATAAGAAAAAAAAATTAAACATCTTTACCTTGCAAAACTCAAACTAACCCAACATCAAAACAGAGAGTTTTTTCAGGGATTCAATTGCAACTTCTTCAACAGTTTGTTCTCTGTTCAAGTGATTTTGGTGAGTAAACAAGAAATTTTAAGCTTTAAGTTATTTTAAAATAGTTCGAGATTATTTGATATCCTGGATTATATATATATGTTTCAGCTTGTATATATGTTGTGATGCTCTGTTCACCTTTGTTGATTGATTTAGGTTGTGATATTTTCTTCAAATTCAATTTGCACTTTCCAGATTATTATAAGCTTTAAACTTTTCACCTAAACAAGATGTTTAAACTTAAATTTTGATTTCTAAAGGCCGATTAAACTTTGTAGTAAAATATAATTACTGTAATATTAGTTTACAGGTATCAAATGATAACATGAAAAAAAAATTGATTTTTGTAAAACATTAATTCAAGATTATATGTTGAATTCTTATTACAAATTATGATTTTTAAAACAAAAATCTAGATTTTTGGGTTAATATTTAAATTACAGTTTATAAATGAACAAAGGTTGCATTTTTACTAATTTCTGGTTATCAATGCAATTTAAATTGTTGAAATTTGTTGTAGAGTTAGTATGAACATGCATGATGCTGGGAAAAATAATGAATAATTTTTCAAACTCAAGAATGGGTCGAACGAATTCAAACTAGGGTTTGACTGCACGTTTTTGTTCATGACAGTGATGAGTCGAGAACTAATGTATTTCGCGATCGAGTGCCACGAATTCTGGTCGATGGTCGAAGGTCGTGTTGTCGGCACGTGGTCAAAATCTTGGCGACTCCGGTGGCTTTAATGGTGATCGCGAGGTGATTCTATTGGATGGTGCGAGTTCTGTTTAGGGGTTGAACTATTGTTTTTCAATTCGAAGCTTCTGTAGGTGTTTTGAGTTTAGAGTCCATACTTTGGGGCAAGACGCGACTTGCTGGTGATCTTGGAAGATCGCTAGAGCTTCTCGTGCTGCCGTGCACGTGCACAGCGTGGAGAGGGGAGTCGGCGTCGTGTTAGTGTCGTTTCTCAAGTCGAGCAAGAGGAATTAGGTAGGTGGCTTCGGGTTATCGCGGGCGTAGTTTTAAGGCTGATGCTTTTATTTTTTACTTAGCAAATTTAACTACAGGAACTAAAAAAAGAAGGAGAAAAAGAAGTTTGTGTATAGGGAGAGAGGCCCGGGAATTAGCGTGTTGTACTTGGAGTTATACTCGAGTTTTGTTCAGGAATGGCGCGAGTTTCCTTAGAACTGCAGAAATGCATTTTAATGTTGGAGTTAAAAAAATTTGTTTTCCTCAAATTTTAAGTACTGATAAAATTTTGATTCAAGTTATAATGATTTTTGATTAATACATAATGAAGTTTTTTAAAACGTTTAATTACTATATAATCCAGTAATTATTTTAATTAACTATAAGGTAAATTAACAATTAAGTTGTTGTTAGTTAACATAATTGATTTCCAGAATCAATGAAGGCTTTTAAAAATGTTAGTTAAGTTGAAAATTAATATTAATTGATGATTTCAGGAAGTGGATAAAAATAATTACTATCTAATTTTAATTAGAGATGGATTATAAGTAATAAATAAATTAAGTACTTAAGTAAATTAATGATTAATGGTTAATTGATTAAATAATTTAATTAAGAATTAATAAAGTGAAAAATTAAGTAGTTAGTAATTAATAAATGGATAATTAAGTTTTATTAAGTTCACCAATTAATGATTAAAGAATAGTTAATTAAGTTAATAAAGGTAAATAAATCGATTAGGAAGTAATAAACTAAATAACATGAAATAAAATAAATAAATAATTAAGAAATTAAGTAATTAAGGAAATTAATTACTTATTGTAATTAATGAAGTTTAAGATGAATTATTTGAGTTAATTAATTAAGTTTAATTAACCTAATAATTATTGAAGATGTGATAAGTATAATCACTTGGAGAAGTAATTAATGATAATGGCTAGATGAAATTGACAGAGGATGATTTAATAATGAAAGTAATTTGAATATAATTACTTTGGGCAATTAACCAAATGATTAATTTAAAAGGGAATTAATTGAAGTGAAATTAAGTGATGTGATAGAGTAATTAAAGGTGGTTAATTACTGAATAGTATTAATCAAGAGTGATTAATAAATATAGTTTAATTGAAGATTAATTACTTAAGGTAATTAATTTAATACAGGATAATGAAATTAAAATGTAATTAGTAACCATTAATAAATATAAGTAATAATAAGAGATTAAAGAATAATTAATTAGTGTAATTAAGAAGTAATATAATGTTTGTAATTGAAGGTTAATTTCTATATTTGGATAAGATAATTAATTTGTGAAAATAATTAAAAGATGATTAATTTAATATAATTAAATGTTAACTAATCAAGTGTGATCAAGTGAAATGAATTTATTAATTGATTGATAATTGGTTAATAGTTATATAAGCAAGATTTATAATGGTGAAGTAATTAATTTAATTTACTTTAAATTAATTAGAAATGCAAATGATTGATTTAATTCATTTTAAATTAATTATAGCTGATATGATTGCTTATGTATGGATGAATGATATTGTTTACCTTGAATGGTTTGAGAACTCAAATATGAGATAGATGATGTTGTATGAAATGTATGCTTTGATTGAAGTGTGATAATAATATGGATTATCTGTTGTGATGATAATATTGATTATCTGTTTATGATGATGATGTTGATTATCTATTGTGATATTATGAATTATCTATCTGTGTGTATATGAATAATTGAATTATTGAACTATTTTATACTTTAGAACAACTTGGCCCTAAAAGACACGTTTTGGATTTCGATGAGACCGGGATCGGGTATCCATATTTGGAACATCCGAAAACCACATCGATCCAAATTAACGATAGGTCGTGACTGATGTGAAGATGAAAATTCAGAACGCAAGGGTTGTCGTCGTTAACTCTGAGCGTGATTCCAAAATGAGTGTAACGAGATAATGCCTTCGGTTTCATTCGAACCCGTAACGAACTTGTATGGATTGAATGCCTTCAGCACATCGTCAGGCGGGCGATGAGCATTCTAAGGAATATGTTCTCTAAAGGTAATCGTAGCCTCAAGCCTCATCAACCGGGAATGGCTAAAACAGGGGAGGTTCAGTAAGGTTAGGTGGGTCATGCCCAAACAGGACAAGATTTTCCCCAGTCTAGATGTCCCTTTTTATTCGGCTTAGTGAGCGGTTGGTCGCGCCAACTGCGGGGTTATCTTGTTCGAGACTGTTCAGTAAGGAATGGTTCCGGCCTTGTGTTGCAGGGGAGCGGGCGTACTCCTCGGTACGGTGATCTAGGCCCCGTACTGTGACGGGCTGTACCCCAGTAGCCCTGCCATTGTATGGAACCCATTTTCCAATAAGTGCCAACGATTTTGATTGTATTACCCACTTTTGTGGCTAGTAGCTGGAATTTAATAATGTAACAATTTCGGCTATTTTCTATTTACTTGAAAACCCTAGACACTATTATAATATCACTGAATTTCCTATGAAATGTTTTGGTTAGCGTAAGGTAAAAACTTACCCCTATTTATGTGTGGGGAGTCTTACGTGATACCTTTATTTTCAAATGTTTTTTTTTCAAGTTAAACAACCTTAAACCGTTTACTCATACCAGACCCATGTCTGACCCGGATTTTATATTTTGTGTTTTCATAAACTCTTGGGTACTCAAATTTTTACGAGTAGCCAAGTGTTAGGTTCTTGGATTGCAGAGTTCTGGAGGAGCTTGGAGCAGGAGCCCAGACGTATGTAGACATCTATATAGTTTCGTTATGTTGTTAGAGTATGTTGTATTTTAAGATGTATGTAGTTCAGATGTATATAAAATTGTCAAGTGTATAATATTGTATTACTCTGATATATGTAAACTATGAAATTGTTATGTGGTATATTATATTTTGTTCCGTTTCCGCTGTGAGATTCTGTTATTGTTGTTCTTTCTTTCTTTTATTTTCTATTTCTACATCTTTCTTTCTTAATGATGATACGTCTTTCTGGGAGTAGAAGGGTGGGTCGTCACAGTTGGTATCAGAGCAGAAAGGTTAAGTAAGAACCTTGGCTTTGGTAGGAGATTACTCATTAGAGATAGAGTCGGTAGTACTCTAGAATGAGTCTGAGCGTAATAATAGATATGAGTGCGTACTTGTTAGTGAATATAAAATGGTTTTATATTATGGTGATTGATTTATTGAGTGGTATATGAACCTTCGTCAGTGCAGTTTGCGCAACTGTACCGAAGGGGTTTCTAAACACTTCAATAGAACAATTCGACATGATATTGTTTTCAAAAGTGGGTGAATTAAATAATTTCATCCAAAATATATTTTGATAAAAAAAATTATGCAAATTATTATAACTATAGTGTTTGGGTGATAGTGTTATAGACAAATAAGATTGTAAGAATTTAAATGGCTTATATAACCAAGGTAAGTGTGAGATTGAATTTTGGAGTTAAAATTGAAAATGAAGTCAAAAATAAGAATTTAACTTGGATTAAGTTGAAAATTTGACTTTTGAAATTTAATTAATGATGAGAAATAATAATATAAGTAATTTGGGGAAGTAAATAAAATTTAGAATATAGATGAATAGGATTAAGAAATTTAATAGAAATAAATAAATAAATTTTGAATGTGATTGAAATGGTAAAATAGAAATTAAACGTGAATTGGGAAGACAAAATCCAATTGGACTGAAATTAATTTAAGCTAAGTAAATGGAGGTGAGTTGAATTAATCTGGATTAAAATTCAGTTGTATTTGAATTACGTTGGAATCAAATTGAAATAAAATGAATTGAGATATGGATGATATTAAATGAAATTAAGTTCTTATTTAATTAAATCCAAGTGAATTGGTAGATTTAAGAGAATAGTATGATGCTCAATTTAACGGAAGTTAAGTTAAACAAATTAAATTGAAATAGAATTCAGTTGAGTTATAGATGATGTTAAATAAATTAAATCTTTACTTAAATAAATAAAAGTAAGTTGAAATGAAATTGAATTGGAATAAATATATTCCGATAACTTGTAAAGGAAATTGGCAACACATTGATTTAGAATATTTTTGGCTGTAGATGAGTGTTCAATCTCAAGTTAAAATGAAATATGAATATATTCAAGCTTAAATTGGGTAAAATGTGAAAATATGAACGTGAGACTTATAAAAGAAAATACGGGAAAATTAAATAGTATGTCGAAATAAATTGTTTTGTATTTGGAGAATGAAATAAAAAATCCAAACTTGAATTATGAAATAAAATTGAACACGGATAAAATAATAAGATGATTTTTAAAGATAAAAATCCAATTCGAGTAAAAATGAGTTAAACATGCCCTTATTAATAATAAAAATGAATATGGCCTTGGATTTAATCTTAATAAAATAAATGAAAGTTGATCTAGGTGAGTATCAAATAAATTGGAAATAAATTTAAGTATGAAATTGAAACAAATAAATTAACCTGAGAATAAACTTTATAGAAGCGTAGCTTCGAGGAAAGTGAGAGTTTATTTAGTAAAATCTTGAATAATTTAAGTTGAAGGAAATAAAATCTTTATTCGAATAGAAATAGTTGGATAAGAAATTAAATTTGTATAAATAAACTCTGATGGCTTATCAAAAGAATTTAAATGCTTGAAATAAAATGTATGCTTGTTTAATACAGGTAAGATCTGGAGTTTAAAGTGAAAATGAATGTGATTAAGAGTAAATGGATGTAAGTGTGGAGAATAAATGAAATTATGGCTCATAAAGTTAAAAAGTGGAATTATAAGCCAAAAAAAATTATTTTGTACTTGGGAAACAAAATAGACATCCAAACCAGAATTACAAACTAGAAATAAACTCAAGAACTATAATGAAGTGATTTTGTGATGAAATCAAATATTGAATTGGAAGTAGAAAAAACTAATTTGAAATAAATTAGTAAATTAAGTATGTAAATGAAATTGGAATTGGTCAAATAAAGTTGGATGTTGAATTAATAAATTTGATTAAAATGAATGGGAGGCTGAGACCTTGAGTTATAAATATAAAATTCAACTTGGATTGGTGTTGTAACTTACAAAATTTGACTGTAGTCAGGATTACTGTTCGGATTGTTGATTAAGACGAGAGGCAACTTGGGAGTAAGTAGTGAAGCTTGTCGAGTGCAGTGGAGCGAGGATTCCAGTGATTACACCTGGGAAACTCTGGATAGTTCTAGGGAAGTTTATCCGAATTTGTGTTCGGATAGCTAGTGTTGCTTGTTAGGATAGACTGTTTGATTGTTTGCTAATGTATGAATGATATGTATGTGTGAATGGTTGGTATAACAGCTTTTAAATTATCTTTGTTTTAAATTTCGGGGACGAAATTCTTTTAAGGGGGAGGAATGTAACGACCCTGGATTTTGGCCCTGTTTATTTTAATAAATATATAATATGATTAAATAAAATGTGAACTGATTATTTTCAAATGAATATGATTTTGGAATAATTGCCATTTGTTTATATAAATTTGTATTTTTAAAAGGAAATTTGATTCTGGAAATTTAAATAAAATCTCTTAATAATATTTACCTTACATAATTGAATTAAAATACTTTACTTTGTTTACATTTGGAAATATACATATGGATGTTAATGTTTAAATTTAAAATCTAATTCTAACAATATAAAATATAAATGTAAAATATAAATCAAATATGTGTATATAATTTAATTTAAACAGTGATAGTGAAGTACAAATAGAAATAAGTACAAATATAAGTAAGCAAATCATTTTGAATATAACTTAAACATTGATAGTCAAAGTTAAAATACAAATAGAAATAAAAAAAATATAAAAATAAAAATAGAATTCAGTGTTAGTGTGTGCTTGCAACATAAAACTGGAAAATTTTAAAATATAGTATTTCATAATATCAGACAAATATGTATAATGAAAAGTAAACTAGAAGTCAACAAAACAAAATATTTTCATACACAAAATAACAACAGCATATGTATATAAACTATTCAAGCCAGAAGTAGTGAAACAAATTAACTTCATATACTCAAAATCTACCTGCAATCAGTCCAAGTATAAGGCATAACACATGACACATATATGTAAAATTCCAACTGGAGGCTAATAACAAGACAAATATTCATACATAAATTCTCTTCAAATACAAACATAAGTTACAAATCAATGTTTGAAAATTTAAATTACCAAAAGATTAAAATTTAGACTATAATGATTATACATGAACAATACAAATAAAATAAAACTAATATGCTAACAATACTATGATAACTATACAGGAATATATAAGATAAGTTAAAAAGAATAACTTGTAACACATTTTATATAACACAAATCTTTAACAAAGATGCTATGTAAATCTGGTATGCAAAAGAAGACAAGTTTCATAGCATATTCTGATTTATCTTTATTCTCAAAAGCAAAATATCTTTGTATCTAGACAAGAATCAGCAATATTAATTAGTGTAAACAAATATGAGGACATATGCATTAAATTAGCACAATATTTTGTCAACTCAATTGCAAGAAGATCCTACAGCCGAAATGCAAGATCATTTCACTTTGCAGCGTATTAAATTCAAGCAAATCAAAAGCAAGTAAATCCTGTACCTATGGTAACCTACAGCTGTTCAAAATTTTCCTATTTATACATCATACTATTTTAGTTCGTTCATAATAATTTAACCAAACTTAGTAAACCTGAAAAGCAAATCTGAGATAAGAAAAAAAAATTAAACATCTTTACCTTGCAAAACTCAAACTAACTCAACATCAAAACAGAGAGTTTTTTTCAGGGATTCAATTGCAGCTCCTTCAACACTTTGTTCTCTGTTCAAGTGATTTTGGTGAGTAAACAAGAAATTTTAAGCTTTAAGTTATTTTAAAATAGTTTGAGATTATTTGATATCCTGGATTATATATATATATATACATATGTTTCATCTTGTATATATGATGTGATGCTCTGTTCACCTTTGTTGATTGATTCAGGTTGTGATATTTTCTTCAAATTCAATTTGCACTCTCCAGATTATTATAAGCTTTAAACTTTTCACCTAAACAAGATGTTTAAACTTAAATTTTGATTTCTAAAGGCCGATTAAACTTTGTAGTAAAACATAATTACTGTAATATTAGTTTACAGGTATCAAATGATAACATGAAAAAAAATTAATTTTTGTAAAACATTAATTCAAGATTATATGTTGAATTCTTATTACAAATTATGATTTTTAAAACAAAAATCTTAATTTTTGGGTTAATATTTAAAGTACAGTTTATAAATGAACAAAGGTTGCATTTTTACAAATTTCTGGTTATCAATGCAATTTAAATTGTTGAAATTTGTTGTAGAGTTAGTATGAACCTGCATGATGCTGGGAAAAATGATGAATAATTTTTCGAACTCAAGAATGGGTCGAACGAATTCAAACTAGGGTTTGAGTGCACGTTTTTGTTCATGACAGTGATGAGTCGAGAACTACTGTATTTCGCGATCGAGTGCCACGAATTTCTGGTCGATGGTCGACGGTCGAAGGTCGTGTTGTCGACACGTGGTCAAAATCTTGGCGACTCCGGTGGCTTGAATGGTGATCGCGATCTATTGGATGGTGCGAGTTCTGTTTAGGGGTTGAACTGTTGTTTTTCAATTCGAAGCTTCTGTAGGTGTTTTGAGTTTAGAGTCCATACTTTGGGGCAAGACGCGACTTGCTGGTGATCTTGGAAGATCGCCAGAGCTTCTCGTGCCGTCGTGCACGTGCACAGCGTGGAGGGGGGAGTCGGCGTCGTGTTAGTGTCGTTCCTCGAGTCGAGCACGAGGAATTAGGTATGTGGCTTCGGGTTATCGCGAGCGTAGTTTTAAGGCTGATGCTTTTATTTTTTACTTAGTAAATTTAACTGCAGGAACTAAAAAAAAGAAGGAGAAAAAGAAGTTTGTGTATACGGAGAGAGGCCCGGGAATTAGCGTGTTGTACTTGGAGTTATACTCGCGTTTTGTTCAGGAATGGCGTGAGTTTCCTTGGAACTGCAGAAATGCATTTTAATGTTGGAGTTAAACAAATTTGTCTTCCTCAAATTTGAAGTACTGAGAACATAATGAATGTTTAACAAGTTTTAATTAAAATTTTGATTCAAGTTATAATGATTTTTGATTAATACTTAACGAAGTTTTTTAAAACGTTTAATTATTATATAATCCAGTAATTATTTTAATTAAGTATAAGGTAAATTAACAATTAAGTTGTTGTTAGTTAACATAATTGATTTCCAGAATCAATGAAGGCTTTTAAAAATGTTAGTTAAGCTGAAAATTAATATTAATTGATGATTTCAGGAAGTGGATAAAAATAATTACTATCTAATTTTAATTAGAGATGGATTATAAGTAACAAATAAATTAAGTACTTAAGTAAATTAATGATTAATGGTTAATTGATTAAATAATTTAATTAAGAATTAATAAAGTGAAAAATTAAGTAGTTAGTAATTAATAAATGGATAATTAAGTTTTATTAAGTTCATCAATTAATGATTAAAGAATAGTTAATTAAGTTAATAAAGGTAAATAAATTGATTAGGAAGTAATAAACTAAATAACATGAAATAAAATAAATAATTAAGAAATTAAGTAATTAAGGAAATTAATTACTTATTGTAATTAATGAAGTTTAAGATGAATTATTTGAGTTAATTAATTAAGTTTAATTAACTTAATAATTATTGAAGATGTGATAAGTATAATCACTTGGAGAAGTAATTAATGATAATGGCTGGATGAAATTGACTGAGGATGATTTAATAATGAAAGTAATTTGAATATAATTACTTTGGGCAATTAATCAAAGGATTAATTTAAACGGGAATTAATTGAAGTGAAATTAAGTGATGTGATAGAGTAATTAAAGGTGGTTAATTACTGAATAGTATTAATCAAGAGTGATTAATAAATATAGTTTAATTGAAGATTAATTACTTAAGGTAATTAATTTAATACAGGATAATGAAACTAAAATGTAATTAGTAATCATTAATAAATATAAGTAATAATAAGAGATTAAAGAGTAATTAATTAGTGTAATTAAGAAGTAATATAATGTTTGTAATTGAAGATTAATTTCTATATTTGGATAAGATAATTAATTTGTGAAAATAATTAAAAGATGATTACTTGAATATAATTAAATGTTAACTAATCAAGTGTGATCAAGTGAAATGAATTTATTAATTGATTGAAAACTGGTTACTAGTTATATAAGCAAGATTTATAATGGTGAAGTAATTAATTTAATTTACTTTAAATTAATTAGAAATGAAAATGATTGATTTAATTTATTTTAAATTAATTATAGCTGATATGATTGCTTATGTATGGATGAATGATATTGTTTACCTTGAATGGTTTGAGAACTCAAATATGAGATAGATGATGCTGTGTGAAATGTATGCTTTGATTGAAGTGTGATAATAATATGGATTATCTGTTGTGATGATAATATTGATTATCTGTTTATGATGATGATGTTGATTATCTATTGTGATATTGTGAATTATCTATCTATGTGTATATGAATAATTGAATTATTGAACTATTTTAAACTTTAGAACAACTTGGCCCTAAAAGACACGTTTTGGATTTCGATGAGACCGGGATCGGGTTTCCATATTTGGAACATCTGAAAACCACATCGATCCAAATTAACGATAGGTCGTGAATCTGATGTGAAGATGAACATTCAGAATGCAAGGGTTGTCGTCGTTAACTCTGAGGGTGATTCCAAAATGAGTGTAACGAGATAATGCCTTCGGTTTCGTTCGAACCCGAAACGAACTTGTATCGATTGAATGCTTTCAGCACATCGTCAGGCGGGCGATGAGCATTCTAAGGAATATGTTCTCTAAAGGTAATCGTAGCGTCAAGCCTCATCAACGGGGAATGGCTAAAACAGGGGAGGTGCAGCAAGGTTAGGTGGGTTATGCCCAAGCAGGACAAGATTTTCCTCTGTCTAGATGTCCCTTTTTATTCAGCTTAGTGAGCGGTTGGTCGCGCCAACTGCGGGGTTATCTTGTTCGAAACTGTTCAATAAGGAATGGCTTCGGCCTTGTGTTGCACGGGAGCGGGCGTACTCCTCGGTACGGTGATCTAGGCCCCGTACTGTGACGGGCGGTACCCCAGTAGCCCTGCCATTGTATGGAACCCATTTTCCAATAAGTGCCAACGGTTTTGATTGTATTACCCACTTTTGTGGCTAGTGGCTGGAATTTGATAATATAACAATTTCGGCTATTTTCTATTTACTTGAAAACCCTAGACACTATTATAATATCACCGAGTTTCCTATTAAATGTTTTGGTTAGCGTAAGGTAAAAACTTACCCGTATTTATGTGTGGGGAGTCTTACGTGATACCTTTATTTTCAAATTTTTTCTTTTCAAGTTAAACAACCTTAAACCGTTTACTCATACCAGACCCATGTCTGACCCGGAGTTTATATTTTGTGTTTTCATAAACTCTTGGGTACTCAAATTTTTACGAGTAGCCAAGTGTTAGGTTCTTGGATTGCAGAGTTCTGGAGGAGCTTGGAGCAGGAGCCCAGACGTATGTAGATATCTATATAGTTTCGCTGTGTTGTTAGAGTATGTTGTATTTTAAGATGTATGTAGTTCAGATGTATATAAAATTGTCAAGTGTATAATATTGTATAACTCTGATATATGTAAACTATGAAATTGTTATGTGGTATATTATATTTTGTTCCGTTTCCGCTGTGAGATTATGTCGTTGTTGTTCTTTCTTTCTTTTCTTTTCTATTTCTACCTCTTTCTTTCTTAATGATGATACGTCTTTCTGGGAGTAGAAAGGCGGGTCGTCACAAGTGTTGACTCAAGGGGTACGGATTTGCGGGTCGTTACAGTACTTGTCGCCATTTACTTGGTGTAGTAGTTTGCACTATGCATTCATGTGCATTTCGTTCACTTGTGTACTGTCTGGTCCATATTGCATTTGCACTTGGCCACTTGTTAGAAACTGATACATTGCATTGATGCATTGTATTCATTTGCATTTGCTCACTATATTTCACAAGTGACATTATTCTCATTTGAAGCTACTCTGTGTCTTTTACTATTGTGTGCTGTGGTGCCATATCTTTGGTGCTCTCACCTTCATTCTACTGTCTTCACGTAGTTTGTACCACTGCCTTCGTGCACTTGGTTATTCGAGCCTTCGTGCTTTGGTGCTGTGTTGCCATATCTTTGGTATTTGCAGTTTCACTACTGCCTCTTTAACTTGAATTGATTTTGTTATATTGAGCCACTACTTGTATGTATACATGTGTATACACATGTACATGCGTCGAGGCAGTTGTATTTGTTTGCAGTTTGATTTGAATTGCATTTTTCTGTTGGCATCGACTTTGACTTTGATTTGTTGTTCCATGGCTTGGGCGTGGTTATTCTGTAGCATACTCGACTTTGACTTTGCAGTTTCGACTTGCTGTTAGTATTTGGTGATGTGATGATATCAGATGCTGTAGTGGCGAGGCAGTACACGCGAGCGTGTATTGCAGCCCTATCAGAATTGGCGTTTTAATTGATATTTCAATTGTTTGAATTGCTTCGTATGTCCAATTCAATATTTTGAAATTATATTTTGATCTGGTTTAATTTAATCGTTTTGTTGCTATCTAATTATCTTTGAGATAATTAGATTATGTGTTTTCTAATTGTAGTATCGATAATTAGATTTTGTTGTATATGTTGTTTCACCGGCTAGGGTTTTGCTTTGGCCACTTGTTGTTAATTTCCTTTTAGGCAATTTTGTTGTTTTCAAATAATCTTCATTGATGATACTTCTATTTATCTTTGTTGATGATTTGGCTTTGCTGATTTGCTGTTTAACACTTTTACGTGTTATATTTACCATTATGCGATTCCTTGTCAAAGGATTGGATATGTAAGATTAATTGTGACTGTCGTCTATTTGTTATTTAATTATTATTGCTTCCGTGCATTAATAACTGAGTTCGAATTAGACTGACCCGTGTATTATTTCCTTTTGAATTTAATACTCGAGTCAGACCGAGTTATTACAGGTTGTGGATACCTTGCTTTGGGTTGCTGCTAGAGCTATGAAGTCTCTTTATACCTTTTGGAGTAGTTGTTGTCTTAGTATAGGATGATATGTATTCATGTATATTATTGTCGATAATGTACTTGTATATGTAACTTTCAGTGTTGACAGTTGTAGTTGTGTCATATGTATTGTATCACATGTATTGTAACTGACTTTAGTTATATATATATATATATATATATATATATATATGAGATTTGATATTATCTATGTTCCGTGTTTAGCTTATCTGTGTTATTATTATATATATTGTCCTAAACTATTATGAACCATCATAGTTCATTTTATACTAGAATTGAATATGTCGATGGGAGTAGATAAACAAAGAGATGGAAAAAAGGAATATATACCACTTCTATCGAGATAATCAATACTAGTGTAAGGCCTAACTACGGATGGCCGCTCCTATCCAGCCTTATTCTTCGTAATGACAGACAGTATTTCCTTTTAATACTCTTTGTAATTGTGAGCATAGAGGTGGGGCGTCACAGTTGTATTATATCACATGTATTGTAACCGACTTCATATATATATATATATATATATATATATGAGATTTGATATTATCTGTGTTCCGCATTTAGCTTATCTGTGTTATTATTATATATATTGTCCTAAACTATTATGAACCATAATAGTTCGTTTTATACTAGAATTGAATATGTCGATGGGAGTAAATAAAAAAAGAGATGGAAAAAAAGGAATATATACCACTCCTATCGAGATAATCAATACTAGTGTAAGGCCTAACTACGGATGGCCGCTCCTATCCAGCCTTATTCTTCGTAATGACAGACGGTATTTCCTTTAAATACTCTTTGTTTTTATGAGCATAGAGGTGGGGCGTCATAGTTGGTATCAGAGCAGGGGCTTATGGACATAATATAAAACATAACTTAGATGGAACATGTGTTGCAACTATTTGTTGATGCTTTTATTCGTGTCTTGAGTCAAAACTAAAGTTTTGAAAATATGATGAAATTTTTAAATATCTTTATTTAAAAATAGAAGTGAAATTGTGTTTTAATGATTGAGTAATTTGTGTTTTGTTTATCAGAATGCACAGCGGAAACAGTAAGACTGCCTTCGCTGAATACAGCTGATAACCTTTTGATTTGAAAATAAAAAATACGATAATGAAATAAACTTCATTATGTTGTTATATAGATGTGTTTATTTTGTTTTCTTTGAAAATTTCGAATCTGATTTGAGGATCCGAAGCGATTGCAGTTATGTGATTTTGTTGAGATATTTGTTAAATTATCTTTATTGAAGATATAATCGAGTGATTTCTTTGTTCATCTTGTAGTGTGCGTGCAAATATGAGTTGCATGTTACTGCATTAATTTTACATTGAACCGGTATTTGGTTTAAAACGAATTTTGTTGCCGTTATTTTTATAACGGGATTTTTACACCGGTGCTAAATTCTTGAAGCATGGTGTTTTGTTGACATTTTGGATGAATGAAAATTTACTGGTATTACATTTTGATGCGAATTATTCTGATGAGATTTTGACGTATAAAAATTACTATCGCTTTGACTTCAGTAACCGTCAAATTTAAAGTGAATTTTCAAGCGGTTATCCCGTAATGCTGATTTTGAGATCCGTTTTTACGGTGTTTTGAGAAGTGCAATTTCCTTGTCGAAATTGCTACACATGTTGTTGTTTTAATCATGTGTTTTAAAATCGTTTTAAAATAAAATTATTTTCCAAAATTTCTACAGTTTGCGCTTTTAAAAGAATGAGGAAGCGATTTAAACGCTTCAGCAAAATTGAGGACTATGAACCCTCACTTTTACTGATTCGCTTAATCCGGACTTGTACGTCTGAGGATGTAAAATGTTATTTATTTAAAATACACAATTTTGCACTTTTAAGGAAACGATGAACAGAATTAAACAATTTAGTAAAACACGTGGTATGGGACATGTGCATTTGCTATTTTGATTAATTCCGGACTCGTTAATTGAAACATCTGCCGTTTGATGATTTTGATGATTTTGTGTGCTTTCAAGCCACTATGTTGGACCTTCGGGTCATATGATGGACCTTTGGGTCATTTGTTGGGCTTTCGGGCCACTCTGCGGACCTTCGGGTCAAATACCAGTACTAGACCTTCCGGTTACTCTGTGGACCTTCGGATCATCTGATGGGCGCCAAAAATATAGTACTTGGTAGGTTTTGGCCATTTGTTGATGCACGTGCGGCATAGCTAAAACTCGCCATCTGATGGGATCGATCCAACCTTTTATGTTGATTTTCTAGTCATCTTAATTGATTTCTAGATATTTGTTGTTTCCAATTATCTGCAGGTAATTGGATATTTGTTGTTTCTGATTATCGTTTTTGATTATTAGATATTTGTGATTTCTGATTATCGTTTTTGATAATCAGATATTTGTTGTTTCTAATTATCTTTGTTGATAATTAGATATTTGTTGATTTGAGATTTCTGATTATCGTTTTTGATAATTAGATATTTGTTGTTTTCTAATTATCGTTTTTGATAATTAGATAATTGTTGTTTCTGATTATCTTTTTTGATAATTATATATTTGTTGTTTCTGATTATCGTTTTTGATAATTAGATATTTGTGATTTCTGATTATCGTTTTTGATAATCGGATATTTGCTGTTTCTAATTATCTTTGTTGATAATTAGATATTTGTTAATTTGAGATTTCTGATTATCGTTTTCGATAATTAGATATTTATTGTTTTTTGATTATCATTTTTGATAATTAGATATTTGTTGTTTCTGATTATCGTTTTTGATAATTAGATATTTGTGATTTCTGATTATCGTTTTTGATAATCGGATATTTGTTGTTTCTAATTATCTTTGTTGATAATTAGATATTTGTTTATTTCAGATTTGATTATCGTTTTTGATAATTAGATATTTGTTATTTTCTGATTATCGTTTTTGATAATTAGATAATTGTTGTTTCTGATTATCGTTTTTGATAATTAGATATTTGTTGTTTTTGATTATCGTTTTTGATAATTAGATATTTGTGATTTCTGATTATCGTTTTTGATAATCGGATATTTGTTGTTTCTAATTATCTTTGTTGATAATTAGATATTTTTTGATTTGAGATTTCTGATTATTGTTGTTGATAATTTGATATTTGTGATTTCTGATTATCGTTTTTGATAATTAGATATTTGTTGTTTTCTGATTATCGTTTTTGATAATTGGATATTTGCTAATTTTGCTGATTATGAGGTTTTCTAATCTCTAATTGATTCTACATTATGTTGATTATATTGAATTGCTATTTTCTATCTATCTCTATTGATAGTTAGCGTTTGCTGATTATGAAGTTCGTGTTTTCTATTTATCTGTTGGATAACTAGATATTTGCGGTTTTGCAATATGTGATTTGTGTTTTCTGATTGTCCTTGTTGATAATTATATTTTGTTGTTTTCTACTTATCGTATCGATAATTAGATATTGTTGTTTTGTGATTTCTGTATTCTAATTATCTGATTGATAATTAAATATTGCTGATAATTGTAGTTATTCAGTTTTGTTGTTTTCTGATTATCTACTTGATAATTAGATTTTGTTGAGAAATTGTAGATTTCTTTTATGAAATTAAAAGATTTCTTTAGCGTCTGTGTTTTTTACCTTTATTTTTCTAGCTTAACCAGTTTATGTTAGAAAAATAATTGTTATTGACGACTTTAATTATGAAAATTGCGGGGATGCAATTTTTATAAGGAGGGGAGTCTGTAACAACCCGGGATTTCGCATCTATTAATTATCATCATTAAACGACTAATGGTGATAGCTAATTGCTGTTAGGAGTTTGTAATTGGGTTGAAATTCTTTTATAAATTTGATAAATGTTGTGTGGTCCTTAAATATTAAATCTTGGCCCACGTCCTTTTGGTGCTATGTTGTATCAAGCGAAGATCCGTCCCTCCCTTCATTCAATTTCAACGCAAGCCCTAAACATAACGAACGAAAAAAATGGCTACGCTCGTTCCTCTTTCTTCAAAAATTAGGGTTTCGGTAATTCGAAGATGCTGACTTCAAATTCTCGATTGGGTTCGATTTTCTTGCTCTATTTGTGGATCGTCTCTTGAGATGATTTCGATCGCTTGAATGAGTTCGTCTTCAATTCGTTTTGGGCATCGTGCAAAGGCGAGCAAAAGGAGATGCTTTTGGCAGCGATTTGGGTTGGGTTCTTCAACAAAGGTGAGTGATTTTTTACTCACATCTTGTAACAACCCAACTTCCACACTCCAGAAAGTTGCATCGTTAAGAAGAAAGAAAGGGATAGAAAAGAGAAAAGAAAGGAAAGAAAGAACAGACAACATCAGAATCTCACAGCGGAATCGAATAAATTATAATATATCACATAAAACTTTACATAGTATCATATACATCAGAGTTAAACTGCTAATACAACACAAACTAGACAGTTATAAACATCTGTCTAGCAATTACATTTCAAATACATCAGAGAAACAGACACAACTCAAACACAGCGGAACCACTACATATATCTACACGCTGAAGCCTCCTGCTCCATTATCTCCTCTAGAACTCGTCAAAGAAATCCTGAAACACTTGACTACTCATACGTAATATGAGTACCCAAGAGTTTAATAAAACAGAAAATAAACACTCAGGTCAGACAGGGGTCTGGTGTGAGTAAACGGGAATAAAAGTTGCTTAACTTTAGAAAATCCTTTGAAAATAAAAAGTATCACGTAAGACTTCCCACACATAAACATGGAAAAGTTTTTACCTTACGCTAACCAAAACATTTGATAGGAAATCCTGTGATATTATAATAGTGTCTAGGGTTTTCAAAATAAAATACAGAAATAGCTGGAATGCTTACATCTCACGTTCCAACATAGTTGAGCACAATCAAAACCGTACAGGCACTTATTGGATTATGGATTCCATCAATGGCAGGGCTACTGGGGTACCGCCCATCACAGTACGTGGCCTAGATCAACGTACCGAGGAGTACTCCCACTCCCCTGCAACACAAGGCCGGACCCATTCCTTACTGAATAGTTCCAAACAAGACAACCCTGCAGTTGGTGCGCAATTCCAACTGCCCACTAAGCCGAATAAAAAGGGACCTCTAGACAGGGGAAAATCTTGCTCTCAAGTGGGTGCTACCCACGAAGCCTTGCGGCACCTCCTCTGTTTTAGCCATTCCTGGTTGATGAGGCTTGAGGCTACGATTACCTTTAGAGGACACATTATCTTAGAATGCTCATCGTCCACCTGACGATGTTCTGAAAGCATTCAATCCATACAAGTTCGTTCCGGGTTCGAACGAAACCGAAGGCATTATCTCATTACACTCGTTTTGGAATCACCCTCAGAGTTAACAACGATAACCCTTGTACTCTAAATCCCCATCTCAAATCTATAAGTACTATTCCGTCAAACTCATTACGGAATCACCCACAGAGTTATACTGACGTATAGCCCTTACACCTTGAGTCTTCACTTGCTCCACTTGGATTAACTACCTAACGTTTAATTGGAATCGATGTGGTTTTCGGATATCCAAATATGGAAACCCGATCCCGGTCTCATCGAAACCAAACGCCATTTTAATGCCCAAGTTGTACTTAAGGGTTTTAAACAATTAACTTATTTCACTGTTATCTAATTCACATAGATAGATAAACTATATATTACAATAGATAATCACATTCATAACATAAACAGATAATCTGTATCATCCATAAACAGATAATCATCACCACCAAACAATCCATCACAAATTATCATACTTAACTAATCATTCATGTCATATAGATACGACTCATCTCATTACTGAGATCACATCCATTCAACCAATAACATCCATAAGCAATGATTTACTAACCAACAACTATAATTAATTTAAAATGAATTAAATTAATTACAATCGTCTCTAATTAATTTAAAATAAAATAAATTAATTACCATATTTAAATCCTGCTTAACATTCATTCATTAATTAACCCAGTTAATTAATTAATCCTAAGTATTTAACTTGATTAAACAACTTTGATTAATCATTTACTAATTACAATAAGTAATTAATTCTTAATTAATTTCATAATTTAATTAACCTTAATCATAAGTAATTAACTTTTAATTACCCATTTACTAATTAATTATAATTAATTATATTTGTCCTTAATTAATTTCATAATTAATTAATCAGTTATTTAATTATTACTTAATCAAACAATCCTTAATTACATCATTAATATTAATTAATGATCTTTAATATTTAAATAAATTACTTAATTTAAATTAAATACATTTAGAAATTAATCTAATTATTAATCACCTTGATTAATATCCAATTAAGTATTTAACTGTCTTAATTACTTATTTATAAATTAATTAACCAATAATTAACCATTAATTAATTCCTAAATTAATTACAAAAGTAATTATCCAAATTACTAATTACATTCCAGTAATTATCATTATCACTTTACTGAGTAATCCTGCTCCATTAATTACATTAAGTAATTACACTCTTAAAATCATCAAATGATTTATTTAATTTAATTAAAGTAAATTAATTAACTTAAATAAATCACAACCCAAATTAATTACAATAATTAATTAGTTCCTTAATTACCTAACAAATTACAATTAATTAGATTCAACTAATTAATCTAGTTAATTATCAAAATTAATTTCCTTAATTAATTACTAAATTATCCTTAGATAATTGTCACCATTTATTTATTAACATTTCATTAATTATATACTTAAGAAAATTTAAATTAGATTAATAAATCATTTCTAATTAAAAATTAATCTAAACCATTAACTTTAAAATCAAATAATTAAGTACATCCTTAATTATCTTAATTATTTTCCAAAATAATTTAGATTACTTAACAAATGACTCATTTAAATTCAAAATGTATTAAAACAATACATTTCTAAAAAAATTAAATTCAAATTCCAATTTATTAAAGATTCAAATGTTTAATTATTAAACATTAATCCAAATTTAATAATTATAAACCTTAAAATAAAATTAAATTAAATGAATGTTTAAACAACATTCATTACTTAGATATAAGAGAAAGATTTACATAATTTACTTGATTGAAATAAATTGAGTTTTGTAACTTGATTGATTATTTCAATTTCCAAATTTAAATTAACACTTCATATTTTAAATATTAAAAGAAATAATTCTTCTAAGTTTAAAACTCACTTGAAACCAAATTTCATCTTCAAATTCACCTTGTTAACATTTGAATATGTTTATTCATTTTAAATTTAAAAACTATTTTGAAATTAAAACTGTGTTTCAAAGAAACCTAGAAACAATTTTTAAATTGATTTCAAACTGAGTTTAAAACTTACTTAAAACATTCAAATCTGTTCAAAAATTTAAAACATATAAAAACTGTTTAAATTCAAACTCTGGTTTTAAAAGATAACCTGAAACAGTTTTAAAATCTTGACTTAAACCCATATTTAAATCTTGTTTAAAGTTAAGATTTTCATTTTTAAAATTTTTGAATTTCAACTACACTTGAATTCAGTTTCAACTCATATTTGAATCAAGTTGCAATTTAAAAAAAATTGAATTTCATTTAAAACTACAAACTGTAGGATTAAATCCTGAAACAGTTTTATAATCTTGATTTAACAGAATTTAAAACTTTGTTTAAATCTAAAAGTTTCATTTTTAAAAACTTGAATCAAAACTTCATTTAAATTCAGATTTAATTTATACTTGAATCAAGTTGAAATTTTAAAATATGAGTTTCATTAAAATTCAAAACTGCAAAATCTCTCTGGTTATACTCCTGCAACCAACTTACCCGAGAAACCATAGTATCTACTTCGAGTTCCTACACCATCTACTCCGAGTCAATAACAAGAATACCCGAGTAACCACCTGAGTCAAAATACCCTGCACACAATCCAGAAGTTCACCTGAGTTCAACCACCCAAACCTGTCATCATCTAGCAATCACATCACCAATCACCAGACCACTTACAACTCCGGCTAATGACTCACCTACAACCCCTCTGCAACCTCCCAAAATTTCCCTCCTACTCGATGCAACAGAGAGAAGGTGCAGACCCTCAAAATTCAACACTGCAACCCTTAATACCAGAGTTTTGAAAACCTGGAAATACCCCATCCATATCACCTGACTCTTTGATCCTTCATCACCAAAATCCCCTAACATACTTACATCAAAATTCCACTACAGGAGGCATCTTAACCCCCTCCCAAAATTCATTAGCCTACAGGTACTTCAAATTTTCTATTTTTGCTTTAAAACAGAAATGCTTTCCCCAACAGTTTAATTATAACTGTAATATTTGTTTTTTTTAAAAAGAAACTGTTTTTAAAAGATAAAGAAGCTTACTCACATATAACAATCATCAATAGGCAACCATCACAACATATATATATATATATATATATATTAAATCTTAGTTTTAGAAACAAACAGGTATGCAGATTCCTGGCCATAGCATCATATATATACATAGTTATATATGTATACACAGAACATTCATGACCATTCAATCATACAAGCTTACTTATTACTATCAATTCACATGCAATAGGTTATTTAAGCTTTTCCATTTGTGAAGTTATTTTCCTCAAACAAAATGAATCACTGCAGTTTCATCCATAGCAGTTTATATATATATTTTTAATGACAGTTTTGCTTTGAACATGAGTTCTAATACTTGCATGTGAATTTATTTTAAAACAAAACTGTTTTTAAAATTAAAAGTTTACTCACCTTTTTAAATTGAAGATGCAGAGCAAATAGATGCAGATCCAATTTCCAGAAATGCATAATGAAATGCATGTTGATCTTGGCTTCATTTAGATTACAGAAATTGCTTGCCAGTTGTTGTTGATGATGCATGCAGACCCATACTAATAGCTCAGATTTTATATTGTAGATTTGTTGTATGCAGATCCATTTCTCAAATGCACAGATTTGCAGTTGATATATGAAGAAAGAGATTTGCAGATTTGGTTTGAAATTGGGTTTTCTGGATTTGATTTGTTATGAAGAAATTGAATTGCAGATTTGTAGTTGATAGGTTTGCAGATTTTAACATGCTTTGTTTTGAGGGGTTTTGATTTACTGAAATTTTATTTTCAGGTTTTCAATTTGAAGAAGAAAAAAATGTTTTTATCAAATGCATTTGTGACATTCTCTTATCAATATAGTTTAAATTATGAGATTTAAAACAATTGCCACATGTTAACTTATTATGCTAATTGTTTTACAAGTGTCTACTTAATAGTTTAAATGACTAACACATGTATATATCAATGTTTAAAAGCAAATTTTAAATTTATAAATGTATTTGAATTATCTTAAACTATTTCAAATTATTTAAGCATTTTTCAAATGTTTATTAACATTAGTTTTTTAAGTAAATACATATAAACTTTTTATAAAACTATACTCTTACATTTAAATGCTTGTTTAATTATTTTTAAAATAACATTCTTTATGAAACTAAATGTCAAAAGAAAAGAAGATTTTTAAAAGAAAAGAAAAGTTGAATTCAATTTTATCAATGCTATACTTTAGCAAAAATGAATTAATTCTTATTTCAAAGAGAAAAACAATTTTAAAATAAAACAAATCAAACTTTTATTATAAAATAAAATTAAACTATTTTTATTCTTATAAACAAAATAAATACTCGTTTACTTTTCTATAAAGATATAAGAAAGATTTTTTTAAAACAAACTTTTTGAAAAGTTTACAATATAATTTGAATCAAATTAATCAATTTACAAATTATTCATTCATATAAAAGTTAGAAAATATCCTTTATTAAATATAAACTAAAATTAAAACCAAAATGCTCTATTTACAATGTATAAACATTTATACATTATAAATAAAATATTTTTAAAACAGCATAGAAAGATAAATTTATTACTTAAATATTTTTAACTTTGAAAACAATATCATTAATCAAACTAAATAATCAAAATTTCCAAAAGAGAATTCCAGTTTGAATTAAATTATTAAAACAATATTTCACATTTTAAAACAATTATAAAAGAAATTATTAAATAGTTATTGCCTAAATTTCCGGGACATCACATTCCTCCCCCCTTAAAAGAATTTCGTCCCCGAAATTTAAAAGCAAAGGTAATTTAATAATCCCATACAGATTTTAAATTTTTTTTTAAAAAAAAACAAACATATATTATCAACCAAATACTAGCAACCATAGCAACCAATTCAAACAAACAATTCTAATTATCCAGACAAAAATTCTGGATAAGATTCTCTAGAGTTTCCCAGGCACAAACACCGGTACACTCGCCCTATAAAATCTAAATTAGCCACACCACTCAGATTTAGGGCTCCTATATATCTAGATCTACAAATCTAAACAGAACTCAGGACTACAGACAAGTCCTGATCAACTCCCAAACCTCTCAGAACTACTGATTCTAAAACCAGAGATAACCCATACACGTATTCCCTCAGAGATACGTGGAAAAACAAAACAAATTTCCAGCCATCCGAACTGGAAATTCAATCCTGTAGATCAAACACTTAATCCTCAAGAGAAAACAGAAAGACCCAATCTCTTATCCACAAATCTCTCATATCGATCCTGGGCTGCCCTCAACTCCTAGATCAATCAAAATCCACCACACAATCTCCACTACAGAAACATCAGAAGTCTTCAGACAAACTACTCTATCTGGAACAAACAGATACAAAACAATCAAGTTTCCAAATTCAAAATAAATTTCCTGTAGAAATCCTCGGATCCAAGACAAACTCAAATTCCCAAAGAATCAGGTGCTCCTATTCTGGAATAGCTGCCACCATGCCTCCACTGCGCAACTCTGATTCGAGAATGCTATTGATGAACACAAGTATAAACTTGATCAACTTATCCCGGAACATTGTTCATCAAATTCCATAAAATCTCAGTGACCTATCCGATTCAGTCACAAATACCACAGCAAAAATTACTCAGAGAACCTCCGAGCCATCGCAAATCACTTTTGCGATCCAACTTAGTTCAGAACCCAAGAAATCGTTCTTACTTCAACAAACAGAACAGCTAAAGCCTTCTACCCAAAAGAAGAACTAGTGGTCTACCTCTAACCACAAACATCACACCCATTTGAGCTTCCAGAAGAAATGGACAAGCTCCACCATCTGCCCAGACTTCAGACAAAAGAATCACAAAAATTTCTGAACCATCGAAGATCAGGCCACTCACAGCTGCTACTGCTGCCAAAACTTCCTAATCCAAAGGCTCATCGAACTTCAAAGCTACACCAGCCTCTTCACAATAGAGCCTTCCAGATAGATAGATATCTCTCAGGAAACTCGCTCCCAAACCAAGCTCAAAACACTCTGCCAAACTGAGTCTCAAACTCAAATATAGACAGAACTCCTTCCTGAAGTTGCCAAGATACCCTTTACTGGCTTCAGAACTCCCAACTGATCCAAACTCAAGAAAAACAACTCACACGAGTGCTACCAAGCTTACAAATCCAAAGATAAACTCCGAATCTTAAAAAGATTTCCTTCAGAGATTAGTGAAATCTTTCTCACCAAACTGCAAAACTACTCAAGATACCCAATAATGTAAGCAGATTACTTCCAACCACAAACACTCAAACTCCAATCATTGGTAGTTGTGTTACACACACCACTACCCTATCTACCTTTATTACTTATATTGGAAACCCGAACAGGTAACCCAATCTAATAGGTAGAAATAAAAATATATATACAAAACTACAAATACGCTCTCTCAAGAAGGACACCACTACAGAGTCTAGGTATTTGCTCAACCTAATGCTCTGATACCACGTTGTAACAACCCAACTTCCACACTCCAGAAAGTTGCATCATTAAGAAGAAAGAAAGGGATAGAAAAGAGAAAAGAAAGGAAAGAAAGAACAGACAACATCAGAATCTCATCGGAATCGAATAAATTATAAATATCACATAAAACTTTACATAGTATCATATACATCAGAGTTAAACTGGTAATACAACACAAACTAGACAGTTATAAACATCTGTCTAGCAATTACATTTCAAATACATCAGAGAAACAGACACAACTCGAACACAGCGGAACCACTACATATATCTACACGCTGAAGCCTCCTCCTCCATTATCTCCTCCAGAACTCGTCAAAGAAATCCTGAAACACTTGACTACTCATACGTAATATGAGTACCCAAGAGTTTAATAAAACAGAAAATAAACACTCAGGTCAGACAGGGGTCTGTTGTGAGTAAACGGGAATAAAAGTTGCTTAACTTTAGAAAATCCTTTGAAAACAAAAAGTATCACGTAAGACTTCCCACACATAAATATGGAAAAGTTTTTACCTTACGATAACCAAAACATTTGATAGGAAATCCTGTGATATTATAATAGTGTCTAGGGTTTTCAAAATAAAATAAAGAAATAGCTGGAATGCTTACATCTCACGTTCCAACATAGTTGAGCACAATCAAAACCGTACAGGAACTTATTGGATTATGGATTCCATCAATGGCAGGGCTACTGGGGTACCGGCCGTCACAGTACGTGGCCTAGATCAACGTACCGAGGAGTACTCCCACTCCTCTGCAACACAAGGCCAGACCCATTCCTTACTGAATAGTTCCAAACAAGACAACCCCACAGTTGGTGCGCAATTCCAACTGCCCACTAAGACGAATAAAAAGGGACCTCTAGACAGGGGAAAATCTTGCTCTCAAGTGGGTGCTACCCACGAAGCCTTGCTGCACCTCCCCTGTTTTAGCCATTCCTGGTTGATGAGGCTTGAGGCTACGATTACCTTTAGAGGATACATTATCTTAGAATGCTCATCATCCACCTGACGATGTTCTGAAAGCATTCAATCCATACAAGTTCGTTCCGGGTTTGAACGAAACCGAAGGCATTATCTCGTTACACTTGTTTTGGAATCACCCTCAGAGTTAACGACGATAACCCTTGTACTCTAAATCCCCATCTCGAATCTATAAGTACTATTCCGTCAAACTCATTACGGAATCACCCACAGAGTTATACTGACGTATAGCCCTTACAACTTGAGTCTTCACTTGCTCCACTTGGATTAACGACCTAACGTTTAATTGGAATCGATGTGGTTTTCGGATATCCAAATATGGAAACCCGATCCCGGTCTCATCGAAACCAAACGCCATTTTAATGTCCAAGTTGTACTTAAGGGTTTTAAACAATTAACTTATTTCACTGTTATCTAATTCACATAGATAGATAAACTATATATTACAATAGATAATCACATTCATAACATAAACAGATAATTTGTATCATCCATAAACAGATAATCATCACCACGAACCAATCCATCACAAATTATCATACTTAACTAATCATTCATATCATATAGATACGACTCATCTCATTACTGAGATCACATCCATTCAACCAATAACATCCATAAGCAATGATTTACTAACCAACAACTATAATTAATTTAAAATGAATTAAATTAATTACAATCGTATCTAATTAATTTAAAATAAAATAAATTAATTACCATATTTAAATCCTGCTTAACATTCATTAATTAATTAACCCAGTTAATTAATTAATCCTAAGTATTTAACTTGATTAAACAACTTTGATTAATTATTTACTAATTACAATAAGTAACTAATTCTTAATTAATTCATAATTTAATTAACCTTAATCATAAGTAATTAACCTTTAATTACCCGTTTATTAATTAATTATAATTAATTATATTTGTCCTTAATTAATTTCATAATTAATTAATCACTTATTTAATTATTACTTAATCAAACAATCCTTATTTACATCATTAATATTAATTAATGTTCTTTAATATTTAAATAAATTACTTGATTTAAATTAATTACATTTAGAAATTAATCTAATTATTAATCACCTTGATTAATATCCAATTAAGTAATTAACTGTCTTAATTACTTATTTATAAATTAATTAACCAATAATTAATCATTAATTAATTCCTAAATTAATTACAAAAGTAATTATCCAAATTACTAATTACATTCTAGTAATTATCATTATTACTTTACTGAGTAATCCTGCTCCGTTAATTACATTAAGTAATTACACTCTTAAAATCATCAAATGGTTTATTTAATTTAATTAAACTAAATTAATTAACTTAAATAAATCACAATCTAAATTAATTACAATAAGTAATTAATTCCTTAATTACCTAACAAATTACAATTAATTAGATTCAACTAATTAATCTAGTTAATTATCAAAATTAATTTCCTTAATTAATTACTAAATTATCCTTAGATAATTGTCGCCATTTATTTATTAACATTTCATTAATTATATACTTAAGAAAATTTAAATTAGATTAATAAATCATTTCTAATTAAAAATTAATCTAAACCATTAACTTTAAAATCAAATAATTAAGTACATCCTTAATTATCTTAATTATTTTCCAAAATAATTTAGATTACTTAACAAATGACTCATTTAAATTCAAAATGTATTAAAACAATACATTTCTAAAAAATTAAATTCAAATTCCAATTTATTAAAGATTCAAATGTTTAATTATTAAACATTAATCCAAATTTAATAATTATAAACCTTAAAATAAAATAAAATTAAATGAATGTTTAAACAACATTCATTACTTAGATATAAGAGAAAGATTTACATAATTTACTTGATTAAAATAAATTGAGTTTTGTAACTTGATTGATTATTTCAATTTCTAAATTTAAATTAACACTTCATATTTCAAATATTAAAAGAAATAATTCTTCTAAGTTTAAAACTCACTTGATACCAAATTTCATCTTCAAATTCACCTTGTAAACATTTGAATATGTTTATTCATTTTAAATTTAAAAACTGTTTTGAAATTAAAACTGTGTTTCAAAGAAACCTGGAAACAATTTTTAAATTGATTTCAAACTGAGTTTAAAACTTACTTAAAACATTCAAATCTGTTCAAAAATTTAAAGCATATAAAAACTGTTTAAATTCAAACTCTGGTTTTAAAAGATAACCTGAAACAGTTTTAAAATCTTGTCTTAAACCCATATTTAAATCTTGTTTAAAGTTAAGATTTTCATTTTTAAATTTTTTGAATTTCAACTACACTTGAATTCAATTTCAACTCATATTTGAATCAAGTTGCAATTTAAAAAAAATGAATTTCATTTAAAACTACAAACTGCAGGATTAAATCCTGAAACAGTTTTATAATCTTGATTTAACAGAATTTAAAACTTTGTTTAAATTTAAAAGTTTCATTTTTAAAAACTTGAATCAAAACTTCATTTAAATTCAGATTTAATTTATACTTGAATCAAGTTGAAATTTTAAAATATGAGTTTCATTAAAATTCAAAACTGCAAAATCTCTCTGGTTATACTCCTGCAACCAACTTACCCAAGAAACCATAGTATCTACTTCGAGTTCCTACACCATCTACTCCGAGTCAATAACAAGAATACCCGAGTAACCCCCTGAGTCAAAATACCCTGCACACAATCCAGAAGTTCACCTGAGTTCAACTACCCAAACCTGTCATCATCTAGCAATCACATCACCAATCACCAGACCACTTACAACTCCGGCCAATGACTCACCTACAACCCCTCTGCAACCTCCCAAATTTCCCTCCTACTCGATGCAACAGAGAGAAGGTGCAGACCCTCAAAATTCAACACTGCAACCCTTATTACCAGAGTTTTGAAAACCTAGAAATACCCCATCCATATTACCTGACTCTCTGATCCTTCATCACCAAAATCCCCTAACATACTTACATCAAAATTCCACTACAGGAGGCATCTTAACCCCCTCCCAAAATTCACTAGCCGACAGGTACTTCAAATTTTCTATTTCTGCTTTAAAACAGAAATGCTTTCCCCAACAGTTTAATTAGAACTGTAATATTTTTTTATTTAAAGAAACTATTTTTAAAAGATAAAGAAGCTTACTCACATATAACAATCATCAACGGGCAACCATCACAACATATATATATTTTTCTTTTTTTAAATCTTAGTTTTCGAGACAAACGGGTATGCAGATTCCTGGCCATAGCATCATATATATACATAGTTATATATGTATACATAGAACATTCATCACCATTCAATCATACAAGCTTACTTATTACTATCAATTCACATGCAACAGGTTATTTAAGCTTTTCCATTTGTGAAGTTATTTTCCTCAAACAAAATGAATCACTGCAGTTTCATCCATAGCAGTTTATATATATATATATATATATATATATATATATATATATATATATATTAACGATAGTTTTTCTTTGAACAAGAGTTCTAATACTTGCATGTGAATTTATTTTAAAACAAAACTGTTTTTAAAATTAAAAGTTTACTCACTTTTTAAATTGAAGATGCAGAGCAAATAGATGCAGATCCAATTTCCAGAAATGCATAATGAAATGCATGTTGATCTTGGCTTCATTTAGATTACAGAAATTGCTTGCCAGTTGTTGTTGATGATGCATGCAGACCCATACTAATAGCTCAGATTTTATATTGCAGATTTGTTGTATGCAGATCCATTTCTCAAATGCACAGATTTGCAGTTGATATATGAAGAAAGAGATTTGCAGATTTGGTTTGAAATTGGGTTTTCTGGATTTGATTTGTTATGAAGAAATTGAATTGCAGATTTGTAGTTGATAGGTTTGCAGATTTTAACATGCTTTGTTTTGAGGGTTTTGATTTACTGAAATTTTATTTTCAGGTTTTCAATTTGAAGAAAAAAAAAATGTTTTTATCAAATGCATTTGTGACATTCTCTTATCAATATAGTTTAAATTATGAGATTTAAAACAATTGCCACATGTCAACTTATTATGCTAATTGTTTTACAAGTGTTTACTTAATAGTTTAAATGACTAACACATGTATATATCAATGTTTAAAAGCAAATTTTAAATTTATAAATGTATTTGAATTATCTTAAACTATTTCAAATTATTTAAGCATTTTTCAAATGTTTATTAACATTAGTTTTTTAAGTAAATACATATAAACTTTTTATAAAACTATACTCTTACATTTAAATGCTTGTTTAATTATTTTTAAAATAACATTCTTTATGAAACTAAATTTCAAAAGAAAAGAAGATTTTTAAAAGAAAAGAAAAGTTGAATTCAATTTTATCAATGTTATACTTTAGCAAAAATGAATTAATTCTTATTTCAAAGAGAAAAACAATTTTAAAATAAAACAAATCAAACTTTTATTATAAAATAAAATTAAACTATTTTTATTCTTATAAACAAAATAAATACTCATTTACTTTTCTATAAAGATATAAGAAAGATTTTTTTAAAACAAACTTTTTGAAAAGTTTACAATATAATTTGAATCAAATTAATCAATTTACAAATTATTCATTCATATAAAAATTAGAAAATATCCTTTATTAAATATAAATTAAAATTAAAACCAAAATGCTCTATTTACAATGTATAAACATTTATACATTATAAATAAAATATTTTTAAAACAGCATAGAAAGATAAATTTATTACTTAAATATTTTTAACTTTGAAAACAATATCATTAATCAAACTAAATAATCAAAATTTCCAAAGGAGAATTCCAGTTTGAATTAAATTATTAAAACAATATTTCACGTTTTAAAACAATTACCAAAGAAATTATTAAATAATTATTGCCTAAATTTCCGGGACATCACACATCTAATTCTGTACTATGCTCCGTAGTTCGATTTTGTTTTGTTGTTGATGATTTCTTTGACGTTTTCAATCCACATGGTTTTAATTTCTGATTTTTGTTCTATTCCTTGATACTTACGGCTTGAATTGCCTTGCTCATCATGGTTTCGATTTTGCTGGTCCAAATTTGGCACTGACTTGTTTAATGTCGGCCTTGTCACTTTTGTTGATATTATTTGAATCCCTGTCACTTATTAATTTCGACCAGTTGATGCTGTTATGTGAAATTCTGTCTTTGAGTTACTTTAAGCAATTGTGTTATGTGGTAACTTGTTGTATTAGATGGCATCTTCTGTCAACTTTCTAATTTGTTGCATTAGTTTTATAACTACTGTATCTAAGTGTTTTGCGTGTTAATCTTGTCACAGATCTTATGCATTCATGTACTTGATGTTCCCTTATTGTTCGAGACAGTTTGCATTAATCTGTACCCTAATTGAGCCGAGCACTTCGACTTGTTTTGGTTTCATTTGATTCCTGTACAATCTACCTGGTGTCTTTTGCAGCATTGTTCACTTGATTTCTGAACAGTTCTGGTTGGTTGTTGTTTTCTGGTTCTAATATGTGATGTTTACATATCAACTCGTTGAAGTCACTTTTCGTGTTTCACACATCTCTGGTCTTTGCTCCAGGCAATTCTGCTGCTTTGTTTGTGTGTTTGAACCTCCTTTTGTTTAACATTTTTGATGATTTCCGGATGATTTTCTTTCTAGTTTTCTGAGACTAGAGGCTCTGATTTGGTGAATTCAATTCGTTTTAAGTTTTGAATTGATTTACTTGGTAATCACATATATTTAAACAAAAAGTTATAAAAGAAAGTTTACTATAAACTATGGATTTTTAACTTGTTTTCCAATCAATCTTATTAAGAAATTATATATATATAAATATATTAAGTGTTGTTGTAGAAATGGTTGTGTATGTTTAACCCTATAACATACTCACTGACCTATCCTGATGCATTGATTTGAAACTGCTGCATGACTTCGTTGTTCAATTTTTAACCTTGACCACTTTGGCTCTGACTTGATGCTAAACTTTGGCATTGCATTGCTTTTTTCGAACATGTATACTTGTTTTTGCTTGAGACAGCCATCCACTTCATTTCACTATTGTACTTGTTGCCATTTACTTGGAGCAGTAGTTTGCACTATGCATTCATATGCATTTCGTTTACTTGCGTACTGTCTTGTCCATATTGCATTTGCCCTTGGTC
The DNA here is from genome assembly GCA_030765085.1 of Allium cepa. NCBI lineage: Eukaryota > Viridiplantae > Streptophyta > Magnoliopsida > Asparagales > Amaryllidaceae > Allium > Allium cepa. The sequence continues at coordinate 558,080,991 of CM060928.1, read as the reverse complement.
ACTTGTTAGAAACTGATACATTGCATTGATGCATTGTATTCATTTGCATTTGGTCACTGTATTTCACAGGTGACATTATTCTCATTTGAAGCTGCTCTGTGTAACATCCCGGAGTTTTGTTAAATTAAATTCGTTAAATTGTTTGAACTTTTAAAAAATTTAATTTGAGAATTCCAAAAGAAATAAAAACTGTTGATATTAATATTACACATTTATATAGAATTAAATAAAAAGAAATATTGATGGTTAGGTTTAAAATAATAATAATAATAACTAAAACAACTTTTCCTATATTTAGCAAAGTAACTAAAATAAGTTTGCAAGAAAATATGCAAACCAGGCCTATACAAATAAGAAAATGAAACAAAACAACAAGATAACAAAAGAGTATGAAAAGAAAAAAAAAATAAACTGTAAAAGAAACAAGACTTAGTCTTGCAACAAAAATAAAACAAAAACAGCCACCATTAAGATTAAAATAAAGAAAAAAAATAAAGTAACATTGCCTGTTTGAACATACAAGGATGCGTATGCAATACACGCTTCATTTAATGCTTGCATTAAATGCTTACTCTTCAGCCTCCCTTGAAGAAAGGAGGAAAGCATGGGTTGTACAAATACAGTATAAAGCAACTATACAAAATTTAATTTCAGTACTTTGCTTAAACCTGCCCACCTCTTTTATATATACATGAACATAGTCTCAGTTCATTCGTTCAACAAATATTAACTGAGATCAGAGAATAAAAAAAAACATCACTTATTATTCAAATTTGGAAAGCAATTTATTGAAGAAAGAAGAACATAAGAGGATCAAAACTGCATTTTTTTCAAAAACTCAGAGCAACTCTCTGTTTCAAAACTTCCTATCAAGTGAGTAAACATATCCTTTAAAAAGTTTTAAGTTATTTAAACAGTTTAAAATTCAATTATAAACTGATTTGTTCATGCTTCGGTATGATAATATTCCAGTGATGCTCTGTGTTCTCTATAAACATTTATAAAGGGATTATATTTGTTTTCAAAACTAAAGTCTATTTGTTGTAATCACTGACAAGCTTTGGTTTTTCAAATAAATCAAGTTGTTTTAATCCTCGAACAAGATTTTGCAAAGTTATTTAAACATACAGTAAATTATTTTCACTGTAACTTTGTTTAACAGATTTCAAGTAAAAAAATTGATAAAAATAAAATGTTGTAAAATATTAATTCAAGATTATAATCTGAATCTATACTTAAAACCATGATTTTTAAAACAAAAATGAAGATTTTTAGTTGGTTATTTTAAGAGTAGTTCGTATTTGAATAAAGATCGAACTTTTACAAATTTCTAGCAATCGATTCAATTATAAATGCTGAAACTTGTTATGTAGCAAGTTTAATCCTCCAAGAATCCAAGAAAAATGCTAAAGAATTTTTCTATTGCGTGAGATTTGAATACGAAGCGAAATTAGGGTTTTAACCCTTGGTTTTGCAGTATTGGGTAAACGCGGTGATTTCGTCACCTGGGAGTGATCGAGCGGCTTGTGGCTAAAGGGGAGGTTAGCATGGGTCGTTGACGAGCTATGGCTGAAGTCACGAATTTTTTGGTGACTTGTGATGTGGCGGCGAAGCGATTTTGTTTGATGAGTTCGAGCTGAAGTGTCGAGCAAATAGGTTTATTTCGATCTCGAGTTTTTTGTGTCAATCTGAAGTTCAATTTCGAGTATGGTTGTGGTTTGTGAATTTCCGAGGTCCGTGGTGTTCGCCAAAACGTTGGCCAGAGGCTGTGCACGTGCACGGTGGCGTGGGTGTGTCAGCATCTTCATACGTGTTGCATCGCGTGATCGTGCTCGAGTTTTTTTATGGTTGCTTCGAGTGGGTACACGGGTTCGACGAATTCCCTGATGCTATTTTACTTAGCTTAAGTTTAAACTTACTGGAAAAAAAATTGAAGAAAAAAATAGAGGAGAAAGTATAGCGTAGAGGAAGAAGAAGCAACAGGGGTATACGTGAGGGAGAGAGAGAATGCTGCGGGGAGAGATGGTGAGGAACTCGAGTTTTTACTCGAGTAAAGCCTGGGTTTACTCGGGTTTTAGTTTAAATGCTTAAAGGCCAACATTTTTTTTTATAAACAGTTTTGTGTAAATGCTAAATACAAACCTTGATTTAAATCAAGGGCAAGATGATTGAGAAACTGTGAAGTAATTTAAGATTTGAAATTTAAAATCAAATAAATTTGAAATTAAGAATTTATTTATAATTAAATGGTTAATAGGTTTGAAATTAAGAAATTTTTAAATAAACTAATTTAAAGTTAATTCATAACTAAGAGTTAACTAATTGGAAAAAAAAACTTAAAGTAAGGAATATTAACTAATGGGTTAAGTAATTAAATAAGCAATTTAATTTAAAATAAGAATTGAAGTTAATTTATATTTAAATTTTCAATGCAACAATAAATTAATTTTTTAAAAGTGTACAGCAGATTTTCAAATGATAAGTAAAGTAAATAATTTGTATTAATAAATGATTTTAAAGAAATTAAGAATGATGTAAAATTTGAAATTAAAATTGATTAATAAACAATTAAGTGTCCAAATAAATTTGTAAATTAAGAATTTGTTATCCAAATAAATAAAAATCGCCAAACCAGATTTAGCGGTTAATTTAAATAACTAATTTTAAAACCATAAAACGAGTTAATCAAGATTTAAATTATTTATTCAAATTCTTATCATTTATTTAAAAATAATTTTGTGGTAAATTTATTTAAACCGCATTTGAAAATAAATTAACTATGGCTGTGCACGAGATTGATGTTTCTGTTCTAACTGTGATACTATGTGATGTAAAATTGCCATGTACTGTACTGTGATTGTGGTTTGTTCTGTATTGATGCAGAAACCTTGTTGCCCGTAAAACGGCATTTAAACTTCGATGCGACAGGGAATCGGATTTCAGTTTGTTATCCGAAAACCACATCGAACCTATAAATTTTTGTGAACGACATATCCACATGTGTTTAAAATTGACTCTCAATATTCGAATTAGCCGGGAAAGGACCTTTGTATCGTATAACCCATTCCGAATATGTGATATGACATTATGGATAGCATTTGAAGACCGATGTTGAAGACCGGATATTTACGAGAGCGATAGGATGACCTATCAATTGTCTCTGCACCGAGTAGCTATGGTATAGAGATTCCCTAAGCGATGGAAAGTCAGATCGGGATTGTGAATACCCGGATTGCAAGGACTTCTTTGGAAGTGCCTTCGGTTCTGTTCGAACCAAGAACAGACTTGTATGGATTGTGTGTCTAACATTATAAATTGAGATATAAAGCAGATTTCTTTCAAATATATTTCTGTTGGTGGCGGAGAATTTATTCTCTTATCTTAACACCCTTCTCTGAGACGTACGAGCTCAGAGGTTATGTAGTTGAAGGTTATCAGCAATATATTACCAATTTGGTAATGTGGCATGTTGAGTGTTGCTGATCATTCGTTGATCGAAGCATGGCTTTGTGAAAAGCGTAGCTTTGTGGATGAGTCTTCGTCGAGCCTCACACCCCGGAATGGTTGAAACAGGAAAGTTGCGGCAAGGTTATTGGAGGTAGCACCCCTTAGGTATGTGCATTTCCTTCTGAATAGAAGTGGTATCATGGTATGGAGCCCAGATACTTAACTTATGTTGATATAGTAGATATATATATATATATATATATATATATATATATATATTATTTTGTGATTTGTTGCTGGTACCCCGGTTAAAGGTTGGTTACAATCGGGAGATGGCGTACTCGTGTCAGTAGTTACCCAGTTAGGGGTAACCCGGCCTTGTGTTGGCAGAGATTCGGTTAGGTTCTCGGGTCGTCCCTCCAGAGGCGTACCCATGTGGCCCAGGAAGTTCCTTAGCCTAACCATTGTTGGAAATTCAATTCCCGATACGAAACCTTGTACGGTTTTAGTTGTAGAACCTGCCATTTACTTATGGTGGCACCCCACTGTTTAGATGGTAGCTATAGTAGGCATAGTTCGAAATGTCTATGCTGGCTAAGATTAATATTCTATTTTCGAAATGCTTTCTTCACTATGCACTAGTAATAATATCAAAGAATTCTTTTTCTCGTACCAAGCATATTTGACTATTATAAGAAGAAATCTCCTTCAATTCTGCGTTTGCATTGTGTGTGTGGTGGGAGGTCTTATGGTAGTTCCATTTTTTAAAAGCTTACCGAAAAATTCTTTTATAAATGTAGTCTCTTTAAAAGCAACTGTTTTTTTGTTTATTCATACCAGTCCCATGACTGATATGGAGTTTATTGTTTTCTTTCCTAAACTCTGGGTGCCCATTATTTCCACACGGGCAGCCTAGTAGTAGGTTTCTGTATTTTGGAGTAGCAGTATTTTGGAGCTCTTATCTTGGAGATATTCTTAGGAGCTTTTTGGAGATCTCAGGTGTTTAGCTTTTGGGAGTTCGTTATCACTTCTTTCATCTGAAGACTTTTTTTTATATATGATCACTGTTGTATTACCATGATGTTGTATTTGGAGTTGTGGTGTATGTATTATATACTCTGATGTAGTATGCATATTATGTTGATGTTGTATCTGTGATGATATTTATAATATTCATTATGTTCCGCTGTTTTATATTCATCTGATGTTGTTATAAGCTCCGGCGATGCGAATTTGATGTCGTTTGTCGGACATCAAGTTCGGGTCGTCACACTCTGTGTCTTTTACTGTTGTGTGTTGTGGTGCCATATCTTTGGTGCTCTCACCTTCATTCTACTGTCTTCACGTAGTTTGTACCACTGCCTTCGTGCACTTGGTCATTCAAGCCTTCGTGCTTTGGTGTCGTGTTGCCATATCTTTGGTATTTGCAGTTTCACTACTGCCTCTTTAACTTGAATTGGTTTTGTTATATTGAGTCACTACTTGTATGTATACATGTGTATATACATATGCATGCGTCGAGGCAGTTGTATTTGTTTGCAGTTTGATTTAAACTGCATTTTTCTGTTGGCATCGGCTTTGACTTTGATTTGTTGTTCCATGGCTTGGGCGTGGTTATTCTGTAGCATACTCGACTTTGACTTTGCAGTTTCGACTTGATGTTAGTATTTGGTGATGTGGTGATATCAGATGTTGTAGTGGCGAGGCAGTACACGCGAGTGTGTACAGCAGCCTATCAGAATTGGCGTTTTAATTGATATTTCAATTGTCTGAATTGCTTCGTATGTCCAATTCAATATTTTGAAATTATATTTTGATTTGGTTTAATTTGATCATTTTGTTGCTATCTAATTATCTTTTAGATAATTAGATTATGTGTTTCCTAATTGTCGTATCGATAATTAGATTTTGTTGTATATGCTGTTTCACTGGCTAGGGTTTTGCTTTGGCCACTTGTTGTTAATTGCCGTTTAGGCAATTTTGTTGTTTTCAAATTATCTTCATTGATGATACTTCTATTTATCTTTTTTGATGATTTGGCTTTGCTGATTTGCTGTTTAACACTGTTACGTGTTATATTTACCGTTATCCGATTCCTTATCAAAGGACTGGATAGGTAAGATTTATTATGACTGTCGTCTATTTGCTATTTAATTATTATTGCTTCCGTGCATTAATAACTGAGTTTGAATTAGACTGACCCATGTATTTTTTTTTTGAATTTAATACTCGGGTCAGATCGAGTTATTACAGGTTGTGGATACCTTGCTTTGGGTTGCTGCTAGAGCTATGAAGTCTCTTTATAACTTTTGGAGTAGTTGTTGTCTTAGTATATGATGATATGTATTCATGTATATTATTGTCGATAATGTACTTGTATATACAACTTCCAGTGTCGACAGTTGTAGTTGTATCGTATGTATAGTATCACATGTATTGTAACTGACTTCAATTATATATATATATATGAGATTTGATATTATCCGTGTTCCGCATTTAGCTTATCTGTGTTATCATTATATATATTGTCCTAAACTATTATGTACCATCGTAGTTTTTTTATACTAGAATTGAATATGTCGATGGGAGTAAATAAACAAAGAGATGGAAAAAAAGGAATATATACCACTCCTATCGAGATAATTAATACTAGTGTAAGGCCTAACTACGGATGGTCGCTCCTATCCAGCCTTATTCTTCGTAATGACAGATAGTATTTCCTTTTAATACTCTTTGTTATTGTGAGCATAGAGGTGGGGCGTCACACTCCAACTCCGAAAGTGAGTCTTGAATGCTGTATCACTCAGTCTGACTTGAGCGTAAAGTAAAACACAAAACACTTGAGTCAGGACATACATACTTATACAATGTAAACCAACTCAAGTGAACTGTAATATAAATGTAAATGTAACTTAAAGGATGCTTGGGACTGCTCATCCTCTAAGGATCTGTTAAACTATTTACTATGTAGTAATATTTCGCTATTATAATAATGTCTATAGTAAAGTAAATTTACTTTTAAATAGCGTTAAGGCTTTACATTTTCCACCTTAACACGTAATAGTGCCAGTAGTTTATACAGTACCTGCATATCTCCTGATCGGGAGACTACAAGAAGATATTCCATAGGTACGACACAAATCAAACTCATACAAGGCTCGCTAGGGTAGGTGACACGGCACAACGAGGCAATGCCAGGGTAGATATACCAATTACTATCCACACTGGTGGTAATGCGTAGCAGCTTTTACCGCCCACCTCGAGCCACAGCCCCAAATCAAAAATCAAAAGTGGCCACTGAATCAATCTCAAAGTCAGAATATAATATCGAAGGAGTGTGTCCGATCAAAGGAGTGACCTCATTGGCCTAGAATTGCTCCTGCTTTAGCCACATTATGCCAACTCACGGGAGTTGGGTCCACATATATACATCAATAGAATGTCGCCATCATCCTACTTCATTCTGGAATCTCCACGGCGTACACAATTGTTAAAGTGGTTTTCGGAGTTGGCAGAGAGTATGACAACTTCCAATCCCGGTCTCTTTAATAACCAAACGTTATTATTACCCATGGATATTTATAATTTCAAACATTCCTGTTCCAAAACCTTTAAAACCAAATACCATTACTTTCCAAAATAATATCCATTTCAAAACTAAATACTATATTATTTCATTTCAAAACTAAACCAATATATCATTTGAATAAATCCCACGTTTCCAAATCGCTGAATATTTCCTTCAATCTATTTAACTTGAAATATTCCTTTAAATTATCTTAAACTAAGCAACTTTATAAAGTCATATACATAAATCTTTAATTTCAAAAAGTTTCAAATTAATACATATAAAGACAATTCTTAATTAAATACAATTTCTGATAAATTCATTTCCAAAATCATGTTACTTTCAAGTTATAACAACTCTGAAACCAAACACCTTGAAACCATAATACTTTGAAATCCAACAATTTGGAAATGGTTTCGAATTCATACTGCTTAAAATAACAATACTTTGGAAATGTAACCTTAAGGAATCATAGCATTTTTGGAATGTAATACTTTCCACTTTAATATTTTATATAATCAAAGTATTTATAGACTTACAAATTTTAACATGGTCATTTTATCATAGCCTTATGGTTAAATAAACTTTGTTACTGTAATATCCAATTTAAAGATGAAATTCTTATGTTACGTTAAAAGTACATTATTAACTTACATTTATAATTACAATAAAGAAACTTTATTATTTTAATCATTTAAAATATGCCATTTACATTAATTAAAACTTACCTATCAAATGTGGGTTATCAACTTACATTTTATTATTACAGTAAGGAACATTTATCATTTTAATTAATTTAAAACACACCATTACATTAATTAAAACTTACCTGTCAAATGTACCTTTTAACTTACATTTATTACAATAAAGTGCATTTATCATTTTACTCAATATTACACTAATTAAAACTTACATGATCATATGTACGTTTTAATTTACATTTTTATTACAATAAAGAGTATTTATTATTTTAATCAATATTACACTAATTAAAACTTACATTATCAAATGTATGTTTTAATTTACATTTTTATTACAGTAAAGAGCATTTATTATTTTAATCAATATTACATTAATTAAAACTTTACATGTTTCTTTCATTAATTAAAACTTTACATGTTTCTTTCATTAATTAGAAATTTACACGTTTCTTTCATTAATTAAAACATTACATGTTTCTTGTATTAATTAAAACTTTACATGTTTCTTTTGTTTTCTTATATTACAGTAAAAAAATTATTATTTTAATCAATTAAAATATTAATTAAACTTACATCTCACATGTATGTTTGAACTTACATTTTTCCGTTTAAAAGTCATAGCTATTTATGTTACAAAACATAACATTTCACAAAAGAATATTTTATCATAGTTAATATAGCAATCAAATTTTCTTCATAGATCTATTCATTAAGACATCAATTAACTATGATTTTCTAGTTAAATAAATTTTATTGCAAAATGTCCAATTAAAACTGTATTCCATTTTACCAGTTCAAAATACACTATTTATTATACAAACATGTCCATTTCATAAAGTAAAATTCATAACAATTTCTAGGTTAGATTTACAACATCCATATTAGGTCAAACTCAATTATTAAATTATTTATCACAATAAAGATCTTTGAATTACCATTTAAAACCAATTAAAGATCTTTAAATTACAAGTTAAACCAACTATCAACTTATAAATTTAAACTTATAGAAAACCAATATCTCTTTATATTTCAAATCATTTAATCAAATTTGAGTTAAAATTCCATATATTCTAAGAATTCAAAATACTTAAAAAAAATTCCCAGAAAAATATTACTTTAAAAATATTAACCATGGGCCTGTATAATATTTTCTAACCTAGGTTAAGTGATACAGATATGTATCGTTTCAATCTGTAATTTAAAAGCAAAATCTGGGTTCTATCATTTCAAACCCGCCATCCCAAGTAAAAGAAATACAATAAAAATTATTCGAGCCTATCATTTCAGCTCATAATGATTTTTCCTTATTCTAATGTCCGTTCGGGTATGTATCATTTCAATCCATAGTGATAGGGAACTTGCAGTGTGAGATACAGTAAATAAAATGAATAGTATGTCATATAATAACATATTAGATGATGTAACAAATATATAAATAACATTTAACATCATATAACATATCACAGGCATATATGGACATAGCATATAAATTTATACAATTTACTTGTCATTATTCCACAATAATATAAGTACATATGTCTAGAGTGATAAAACTCACCTTTTTAAAGCTAGAATTGAAATTCAAACCCAAATCTAAACTCCGCAAAGCATGAAAAGGCACGACAAAGCCCGACTATATTTTTGAGTGGATGAAGAGTCAGATCCAACTCTTGTATGCAAACAAATATACGTATATAAGAATATAATTCTCAACACAACATTAGAATATAAGCAATGGAAAAATATGAAATATAGTGACTTAACCTTTGCTCTAACCCACAAGTGGTGATGGTTGATGGAGGTGGCCATGGTGGTGGCTGGAGGCAAGAGGCCGAGCCAAGCTTTGAAGCAAAACAAAGAAAGAGGAAAAGAAAAGAGAAAAGAAATGGAAAAAGAAGAGAAGCCATGACTTTAGAGCTTGAACATATATTGTTCTTTATGCAAATGATAATGATGAGTTTTGAGAATTGTTTGTGCATGAGTTATCAAAAGAAATACACGCCTAAAGTTGGAAGAAAAAAAAGAAACGGCTAAGAAGGATTAAATGATAGGAAACAAAAAGGCATAAACTAAGGAGAAATAAACTTGCATATTTTTTTTTTTAAATGCAAATGAATATGAGAAGTGAGAAATAAATCTTTGTACGTGAATTGATAAAATTTCTCACGGATAGTAGATGGAGTGGTTTGGAAGGCAAGTAAAGAAGTAAATGCTACGAAATGGAAATGCATAAGTTAAGGAGGAAAAAACGTATATATTTATTCTTAATTGCGAATGAAAATGAGGAAATGAGATATTGAGAATATTTTGTGCTTGATTTGTAGGGGAATACACGGCTAGAATAGTTAAATGGATAGGGTAAGAAATAAAGAGGCTAGGCAATTAAAAGCAAGAAATTAATGCATGTAACCTATGTCTCTTAAATTTCTCCAAGCCATTTATTTGCTTAGATTTCTTTCTAGAAATGAAATAAGAGATGAGAATGATTTGATTTGTATATGAATAACAAGTGAAATGCACGGCCAAAAGAAAAATGAACGTCTAAGGGGAAGTTCTGGATGGTAAGAAAAGGAAAAGACTCATTTTGAATTAAAGAAAGAGCAACTTATGACCTTTGAATTTCCTAAACCATTGATCAAAAATAAACCAATCAAAAATCAAAAATAAAATAAAAGTTAAACAAAATAAAATTAGAAAGATGTAAAATAGAAAATAAATTAGGGAAATGAACATAGGAAAAATAGAAAATAAAATATCGAAAGTTATTGCGTGTAAAACATTGTAATTTATCTAATTCAAAAAACATAAATAAGAATTCGACAAAACAAAAGGCAAAATTAACATTAAAATGAAAATCATTTTCCAAGAAAAAGATTAGGATTTAAAAATTCAAATTTAAAATTTTCAACTGTGGTCAAACTTTGACTTTCAGTTGTCCAAAGAACAAAATTTTCAGAAATCCTTATTTTATTGTATTTGGAAAATAAATAACAAACAGATTCCAAGCTTACATTGGAAAATTTCCAGAAATTCAATTTTAAATAATTTAAAAATTAAAGTTTTCAAATAAAAATTTAATTAAAAATAATTACAAAATTATGGATTGTTAGACTCTCCCCCACTCAAAACTTTTCGTCCCTGAAAAGGAAGGAAGCAGGAGAATAGAAACATCCCGAAACAAAAGGGATCGGAAAACAAGATAAGATAACAAATTTAAAATCATGAAAATCTTAAATTAATACCCGACTTCACCTAAGTTAAATAAATCTTAACTATTTTTTTGTTCGTTACCTTATCATCCAATTATCTTAAATTAATAATATCTAAAATCATGAATTTGGAAAATCATTTATTATGCTCAAAATTTATTTAATAAATTTAAGTCTTTCTTTATTCCAAATTATTATTAAATTTATTCCACTTAATACATCTAATCTCATATATCAAGCATATTTACTCCTACTATAAATATACCAGTTTATTTATGAATTCCTTTAACACCATTTATATTGTATTTATTCAATTAACTTTTCATTCTATTTACCTCTATTAATATTTTTATAACTACATTTTAAGTGTATTACATTTATTATAGCCACTCCAATTTTATTTGTAAAATCCTTTTATATTGTATATTATCCAATTACATTGTTAACTTCTAATAATTAAGGTAAGTTATATTGGAATGCAATAGGATATTATACAAATAGAATATTCTAGTTCAATTATTCAAGCTTAAATATTTATTCATAATTTGATTTCCCCTTATAATTGAAATTTTCCTTTAAGATAAAATTTTAGAATTAAATTTCCGATTAACTTCAAACTATTTTAGAGAAAAATAATTTTATATAGATAATATATATCAAAATAGAATTTGAAATCATATACCAATATGTATATTATAAATCAAGTCATGTTTTAGAAATCCAAATCTATTTAATTCTCCAAAGCAAGACTGTAGCAAAATGACAGAATGGTCTCTTCACTTCGAAACTCAAAAATGAAAGTCGATGATGCTGTAGTCATCACCGAAACTATTTTCCAGCGACAAAGAAAAGAGCATTGATTTAACTTAAAATTCTTTGAAATAATTTTACTTGAAGTACACCCTTTAAAACTTTAAACACAAAGTTTGAAACTGTCGGAAATTAAATTCTTAGTTTCTTGTTTTAAATTCATTTAAGTTTCCAATTTAATTTATAACCATGTTTTATAGTTCAATCATTTATATATGAAACAAAAGCTAATGGTTACAAGCTATATATATACAGAGTCAAATATTATTTCCTAACATCCAATTCAATTAACTATCAAATTTCAGAAAATTATACTTATATATATAATATAATTATAAAAAAATTATTTCATTTACTAAATTTGAAAACTATATTATGTCGGTTTGCTGTGTTCAAGTGTTTTGGAAATCCTATCGATAGGGTTGATCGGATAAATCAATCGAAAACCCAAATCAACATCAACAACTCAAACAACACAGTATAAAACATTTTATATATTAATTTACAGATACATTATACAGGAATAGATTTTCCAAGCAAGGATAGAGATTCAAATTTGATTAACTCAAATCAAAGAAAATTTTGGTTTGAGGATGAGTTGGAACAAAAGATAAGATGATTGACTAACCGAATAATGAAATGGATAAGCTTATATAAATCGCGGGCAAATTTAACCGAGTTAACCGTGACTTCAAAAATAAGACCGATGAAGTATTCTAAAGCAAATCTACATTCGATCTCAAGAGAAGAATTCAGGATAACAAGAGATATAAGCATCTAAACCGAGGATAAAGAATTCTCCGGTGCATCAATGCCTATTGTAAAGGAGTCTCAACCCTTTACAAGTAAATTTGAGATTGGAAAGACTGCCGACTCATTAAAAAGATCATTCAAGGTAGAGTTATGGGATACTTCAAAAACAATAGAAGACGAATTATGAGGGACGAGAAAGGATTTCGAAACCGAGGGAACGTCCCAAAATTCAAAGGAAACAGAGTCAAAGAGGAAGAGATTCACACTCGATTGAAAGTGATTCTGTAAATAAATTTACCATATACGCTAGGTTTTGCCTAGAACCAAAGCTCTGAAACCAACTGTAACGACCCGATATTTTCAACCATTCGCATCCACACATGCCGGACTTGAATAGCTCAAAATACCGAATTGTTAATTTAAATTTGGCGAAGCACAGAATATACAATAAATAAATCACAGATCACAGACACAGAGTAATATAATGCAGCGAAAGCAAAGAAATAGTAGTTCATGAAGCTACTATATAAATATACATTAGAGTTAAACAAGATACAACAGAAGTCTCAATATGATAGTCAAGTACAAATAAGAATACATCACTCGAATCATCTGGATAACTGGAATCAACTGAACAAATGAAAGAGAAATAGATAGCTGGATCTTCAAGCAAAGCTCCAACTCTGAAAGTGAGTCTTGAATGTTGTATCACTCAGTCTAACCCGAGCGTAAAGTAAAACACAAAACACTTAAGTCAGGACATACATACTTATACAATGTAAACCAACTCAAGTGAACTGTAATATAAATGTACATGTAACTTAAAGGATGCTTGGGACCGCCCATTCTCTAAGGATCCGTTAAACTATTTACTATGTAGTAATATTTCGCTATTATAATAATATCTAGCGTTAAGGCTTGACATTTTTCACCTTAACACCTAATAGTGCCAGTAGTCTATACAGTACCTACATATCTCCTGATCGGGAGACTACGAGAAGATACTCCATAGGTACGACACAAATCAAACTCGCACAAGGCTTGCTAAGGTAGGTGACACGGCACAACAAGGCAATGCCAGGGTAGATATACCAATTACTATCCGGACTGGTGGTAACGCATAGCAGCTACTACCGCCCACCTCGAGGCACATCTCCAAATCAAAAATCAAAAGTGGCCACCGAATCAATCTCAAAGTCAGAATATAATATCGAAGGAGTGTGTCTGATCAGAGAAGCGACCTCATTGGCTCGGAATCGCTCCTGTTTTTGCCACCTCATGCCAGCTCACTAGAGTTGGGTCCATGTGTATACCTCAATAGAACGTCGCCACCATCCTACTTCATTCTGGAATCTTCACCATGTACACGGTTGTTAAAGTGGTTTTCGGAGTTGGCAAAGAGTATAACAACTTCTGATCTCGGTCTCTTTAACAACCAAACGTTATTATTACCTATGAATATTTATTTCAAACATTTCTGTTCCAAAAACATTCAAAACCAAATACCATTACTTTCCAAAATAATATCCATTTCAAAACTAAATACTATATTATTTGATTTCAAAACTAAACGAATATATCATTTAAATAAAACCCACATTTCCAAATCACTGAATATTTCCTTCAATCTATTTAACTTGAAATACTCCTTTAAATTATCTAAAAACAAGCCACTTTATAAAGTCATATTCTTAAATCTTTAATTTCAACAAGTTTCAAATTAATAGATATAAAGACAATTCTTAATTAAATACAATTTCCAATAAATTCATTTCCAAAATCATATTACTTTCAAGTTATAACAACTCTGAAACCAAACACCTTGAAACCATAATACTTTGAAATGCTAACAATTTAGAAAAGTTACCATTTGGAATTCATACTGCTTAAAATAACAATACTTTGGAAATGTAACCTTAAGGAATCATAGCATTTTTGGAATGTAATATTTTCCACTTTAACATTTTATATAATCAAAGTATTTACACGCTTACAAATTTTAACATGGTCATTTTATCATAGCCATATAGTTAAATAAAATTTGTTACGGTAATATCCAATTTAAAGCCGAAATTCTTATGTTAAGTTAAAAGTACATTATTAACTTACATTTATAATTACAATAAAGAAACTTTATTATTTTAATCATTTAAAATATGCCATTTACATTAATTAAAACTTACCTATCAAATGTAGGTTATCAACTTACATTTTATTATTACAGTTAGGAACATTTATCATTTTAATCAATTTAAAATACACCATTACATTAATTAAAACTTACATGTCAAATGTACGTTTTAATTTACATTTATTACAATAAAGAGCATTTATTATTTTAATCAATATTACACTAATTAAAACTTACATTATCAAATGTACGTTTTAATTTACATTTTTATTATAATAAAGAGCATTTATTAATTTAATAAATATTACACTAGTTAAAACTTTCATTATCAAATGTACATTTTAATTTACAATTCTATTACAGTAAAGAGCATTTATTATTTTAAGCAATATTACATTAATTAAAACTTTACATGTTTCTTTCATTAATTAGAACTTTACACATTTCTTTCATTAATTAAAACTTTACATGTTTCTTGTATTAATTAAAACTTTACATGTTTCTTTCATTTTTATTATTATAGCAAAGAACATTTATTATATTAATCAATTAAAATATTAATTAAACTTACATCTCACATTTATGTTTGAACTTACATTTTTCCATTTTAAAGTCCTAGATATTTATCTTATAAAACATAACATTTCACAAAAGAATATTTTATCACAGTTAATATAACAATCAAATTTTCTTCATAGATCTATTCATTAGGACATAAATTAACTATGATTTTCTAGTTAAATAAATTTTATTGCAAGATGTCCAATTAAAACCGTATTCCATTTTACCAATTCAAAATACATAATTTATTATACAAACATTTCCATTTCATAAAGTAAAATTCATAACAATTTCTAGGTTAGATTTACAACTTCCATGTTAGGTCAAACTCAATTATTAAATTATTTATCACAATAAAAGATCTTTGAATTACCATTTAAAACCAATTAAAGATCTTTAATTACAAGTTAAACCAATTATCGACTTATAAAATTTAAACTTAAAGAAAACCAATATCTCTTTATATTTAAAGTTCCACATATTCTAAGAATTCAAAATACTTAAAAAAATTCTTTTTCCTAGAAAAATATTACTTCAAAAATATTAATCATGGGCCTGTATAATATTTTCTAACCTATGTCAAGTGATACGGATATGCATCATTTCAATCCGTAATTTAAAAGAAAAATCCGAGTTTTATCATTTCAAACCCGCCATCCCAAGTAACACAAATACAATAAAAATCATTCGAGCCTATCATTTCAGCTCATAATGATTTTTCCTTATTCTAATGTCCGTTCGGGTATGTATCATTTCAACCCATAGTGATAAGGAACTTGCAGTGTGAGATACAGTAAATAAAATGAACCATATATCATATAATAACATATTAGATGATGTAACAAATATATAAACAAGATTTAACATCATATAACATATTACAGGCATATATGGACATAGCATATAAATTTATACAATTTACTTGTCATTATTCCACAATAATATAAGTACATATGTCTAGAGTGATAAAACTCACCTTTTTAAAGCTAGAATTGAAATTCAAACCCAAATCTAAACTCCGCAAAGCACAAAAAGGCACGGCAAAGCCCGACTATATTTTTGAGTGGATGAAGAGTCAGATCCAACTCTTGTATGCAAACAAATACACATATATAAGAATATAATTCTCAACACAAAGATTAGAATATAAAAAATGGAAAAATATGAAATATAGTGACATAACCTTAGCTCTAACCCATATTTGGTGATGGTTGATGGAGGTGGTCATGGTAGTGGCTAGAGGCAAGAGGCCAAGCCTAGCTTTGAAGCAAAACAAAGAAAGAGGAAAAGAAAAGAGAAAAGAAATGGAAAAAGAAGAGAAGCCATGACTTTAGAGCTTGAATATATATTTTTCTTCATGCAAATGATAATAATGAGTTTTGAGAATTGTTTGTGTGTGAGTTACCAAAAGAAATACACAGCTAAAGATGGAAGAAAAAAGAAATGGCTAAGGAGGAGTAAATGATAGGAAACAAAAAGGCATAAACTAAGGAGAAATAAACTTGCATATATTTTATTCTTAAATGCAAATGAATATGAGAAGTGGGAAGTAAATCTTTGTACGTGAATTGATAAAGTTTCTCACGGCTAATAGATGAAGTGGTTTGGAAGGCAAGCAAAGAAGTAAATGCTAGGAAATGGAAAGGCATAAGTTAAGGAGAAAGAAACGTATATATTTATTCTTAACTGCAAATGAAAATGAGGAAATGAGATAATGAGAATATTTTGTGCTTGATTTGATAGGGGAATACACGGCTAGAATAATTGAACGGATAGGGTAAGAAATAAAGAGGCTAGGCAATTAAAAGCAAGAAATTAACGCATGTAACCTATGTCTCTTAAATTTCTCCAAGCCATTTATTTGCTTAGATTTCTTTCTAGAAATGAAATGAGAGATGAGAATGATTTGATTTGTACGTGAATAACAAGTGAAGTGCATGGCCAAAATAAAAATGAACGTCTAAGGGGAAGTTCTGGATGGTAAGAAAAGGAAAAGTCTCATTTTGAATTAAAGAAAGAGCAACTTATGACTTTTGAATTTCCTAAACCATTTATCAAAACTAAACCGGTCAAGAACAAAAATAAAATAAAGGTTAAATAAAATAAAATTAGAAAGATGAAAAATATAAAATAGAAAATAAATTAGGGAAATGAACATAGGAAAAATAGAAAATAAAATATCGAAAGTTATTGCGTGTAAAACACTGTAATTTATCTAATTCATAAAGTATAAATCAGAATTCAACGAAACGAAAAGCAGTATTAATATTAAAATAAAATACATTTTCAAAGAAACAGATTAGGATTTAAAATTTAAAATTTAAAATTTTCAACTGTGTTCAAACTTTGACTTTCATTTGCCCAAAGTACAAAGTTTCAGAAAATGTTTATTTTATTGTATTTGAAAAATAAATTACAAACAAATTCTAAACTTACATTGGAAAAATTCCAAAAATTTAATTAAAAATATTTACAAACTTATGGGTTGTTACACTATATCTACTAACTGGTCAGGCACCACTACAAAGGTCATGCTATGTAGACACTTTCTCAAGTGTTATACATGGATAACATTATGGATTCCAACCACCTTAGCTTGAAGCTCTACTCGATAGGCGAGTCTTCCTACTATTTCTAAAATCGGGAAAGGCCCTACGAATATCAGTGCTAACTTCACTGAAGTTCCAAATCACATAACCTTCCTTAAAAGGGAAACCTTAACAAACACTTTGTCCCCAACTAAAAATTCCAACTCCTTCTTTCATCCATCGGCATAGGATTTTTGTCTGTCCCGAGAATTCTTTATTCACTATCTAATTACCTCAACCTACTCTACTGTCTTATGTATCAAATATGGCCCAAGTTGGATCTTGTAACTATTCTCCTACGAACGACTAATGGACTTGCATGGCCTCTAGCATAAGGCTTCAAAGGATGCCATACCTATCCTCTCCTGATAACTATTATTATAGGTAAATTCAACCAAAATTAAATGCTGCTTCCAATGTCCTTAAAAATCCATGATGCATGCCTTTAGTAAATCCTTCAAGACTCTTTTCATCCTTTCTATCTGTCCATCGATCCGAGGGTAGTATGTGGTGTTAAGATTCAATATCATCCCTAAAGCTGACTGCAAACTCCTCTAAAATTTACTAGTAAATCAAGCGTCCCTATTGTTGACAACACTGACTAGGATTCCATATAATCGGACCACCTCCTTGGTGGAAATCCATATTAGCGACTCTACAGTCCTGTTACTTTTTATCGAAATAAAATGGGAACTTTTAGCAAGTCTATCCACTATAACCCTAATAGCTTCATTATATTTTTGACTTCTTGGCAACCCTTTTACAAAATCCATCGATATGTGCTCCCACTTCTAAGTTAGGACCTCTAATGGTAATAGTATACCTTCGGGCTTCCCTTGCTCTATTTTAATATGTTAGCATGGCAAACACCTTTCTATATATTCCGCTACTTGCCTCTTCATTCCTGTCCAATAGAAAACCTATTTCATATCCCTTTACATCTTATCTCCATTGGGATGAATAGTTGTCTTAGAATAGTGGCATTTCGCTAGTACTTCCTCCACAACGTCCTCCATCATTGTAACACAAAGGCGTCTATCTCTCCTTGGCCATCCTCTTTCTTCAATCAAATACCTACCTTGATGAGGGAAATTCTCTCCCCTATTCAACTTAGCCAAAATATCTACTACCACCCCATCCTTCTTCTAATCTTGACCGATGCAGTCGAGCAATACTGGCCTCACTTCTATTACCGCCAAATATCTCGGAGTGAATTCTAATGGCAATTGGAAATTAAAATTCATGAGGAATTCTGACTATCTCTACTCATTTATAGCACTTAGAGTAGCATGCCCCTGGCTAAGGGCATCGACAACAACATTCCTTTTTCCATGGGTTTACCGAATCTCGAAGTCATGTGACGCTATAAACTCCATCCATCTATGTTTCCTAAGGTTCAAGTCATTTTGGAAAAATAGGTATTTAAGGGACTTATGGTTCGTAAATAGCTCAAACTTTTCTCTAAAAAGATAATGCCTCCATATCTTCAAAGGGAATATAATATCCGCTAATTCTAAATCATGAGTGAGATACCTCTTCTCATGGTCCTTCAACTGCCTGCTTGCATAGGCTACCACCTTCCCTTCTTATATAAGAATAACTCCTAATCCTATACCACGTGCATCAGTATAAATAGTGAAGGGTTTCAATCCATCTATAATCGTTAGTACATGTGCATTAGTTAATAAGTCCTTCATCTTCTCGAAGGCTTTCATGTATTTCTCATTCCATGCAAAGATAAAGTTCTATTTTGTCGGACGAGTCAAAGCTATCTTTGCAAATCCTTGATGAACTTCCTATAGTAACCTGTAAATCCAAGAAAACTCTTAACTTCAGTAGAGTTCTTTGAAATCTTCCTGTCTTGAGTAGCTTCCATCTTTGCAGGATCAACTGACAACCCCCTTTCGGAGACAATGTGACCAAGAAACTTTACCTTCTTCCTCCAAAAATGACACTTCGAGAATTTGGTTTTATGTCGGTGCCTTCTCAAGGTCTCTAGTACCTGATTTAAGTGGTTTTCATGCTCTCATCACTTTTGGAGAATAGCAGGATGTCATCCACAAATACTACCACGAACTTATTCAACTGCCCTCTAAAGACTTTACTCATCAAATCCATAAAGTATGAAGGGGCATTTTCCAAACCATACCTTCCATTCATACAGTTCGTCTAGAGTGGAAAAGCGGTCTTCTCCTTACTATCCTCGACAATTCTCAATTGGTGTAATCCGTTTGCTAAGTTTAACTGCGAAAAGACTTTGGCTTCCACAAGCTGGTCAAATAAGTCATCTATTCTAGGTAAGGGATATCTATTCTTCTTGGTCAGCTTGTTAAGTTCTTGGTAACCGATGCATAGCCTTATAGAGCCGTCCGCCTTAGTAGTAAAGGTAACTGGTGCTCCCTATTCTAATGAATTATGATGAATAAACTTCTTCTACAATAGCTCTGAAATCCGCTTATCTAATTCCTACCTTTCTTTAGGGGCCATATGCCTTATTGGTAATGCGACTGGTTTAGTTTCTTTCTCCAAATCGATCTTAAGCTTTATTTCTCTTTGGGGTGAGAGACCGGTGAATCCTTCAAAAACATTTGGAAAATCCCGAACTATAGTTAAAGATGAGAGCTCATCTTGTGATAGGTTAAGAGAATACAGATAGCTCAATAGTGCGGAGTCTTGGGGAATGCATTGAACATCTATATCTCATCCTCATAACTTTTTAACCATACAATTCTACTATCACAAACTAAGACAGTTCATAGTAAAACAACAAACCAAGACCATACCCCCTGAAACCGAGAATGGATGCATTACATATAAAGTCTACATTGCATATATGCACCATTAGGTCTTTGTTAATCATAGAAAGATGTGTCGACCCCTAACTGGATTCGACACAAACTATAGGGTTAGTGACAAGTTAGGTTTCTGATTCTAAGGTTTTAACTATATTTCTAGCTACGAATGAATGTGATGCTCCTGAAACAAATATGGTATGAACAGTATTTTCGAAAATAATAGGTTTGCCATCCATAACAACTTTTCCCTTATCCTTAGGAGGAGGTTTCCTTTAGCAAGGTATAACTTTGTTGGCATAAGCCTGCACAACCTGTGCCCACTTGGCTAGCTTCGGACGTTGGTTCTTATACTACCCTTCTTAGTGGAAACAGTATCATTTCCCTTTAAACACCTCCTTATTTATATGTCCCTTCTTGTGGCATGTTGGACATGCTAGTCCTTTCTTCTTGAACCTTTTTATGGCCTTCTTATCCTTCTAGAACCTTCTCTCCATTGATCCAGCTTGATCATTAGACTGCCTTACCTTTTCCTTCTCTTCTTTACCAACTATCTGAAGCAGGGCCATTTAGACTAGCATCTCATGGATGGATCTTGTGGGAACTTGTATTAAAAGAAGTTCCCTCAAGTGAGAATTTAGGCCCTTCATAATTTTCATCGCCTTCTTTTCTTGGATGGCAATCGGACTCATTCCAAATTTTGTTGACTACGTGAACTTGTTAATGCACTCCTTTACTGTGGTGTGCCTTGCTTCAAGTGGATGAACATCCCCAATTATTGGTTTAGTTCTGCATTAGACATGAATCGCAACTCAAAGAAAGTCTTGAATTCAGTCCAAGTTATCCCTTCCTCAGAATTCTCTACGGTTGCTATGGTCCACCAGTTCAGCGCTTCCCTTTTCAAGTGGCATGCGGCTAAGTTCCTCCTAACTTGATCTTTCAATTCTAACTACTTGAATATGCAGTCACAGTCATCAATCCAAGCTTGGGTTCCTACTAAGTTCTCCAAGCCTGAGAATTCTCATCCATCCATACTCTAAAAATCCTTGCATAGCCTAGGAAAGCCTAGCAGTTAAAATATCGGCACAATAAGCGAAGAGACTGGCGCTGCTGGCGCAGCTTGTTGGCAAATGGGGATTTTCCTTATTGATCTTAAGTATTGTCAAAACCATGCTAGCATACTCTTAATGGTAGGTATCTTTTGGTTGGTACAGTTCCCAACCTTGAAGCTATTGTTTTCCACCATTATCAACTATCTATAGGTTTTAAATTTTAAATAGTCATGACTCCATATGATAGCATTGCTCGTTAAAATAAGAATTTGCCTAGTATAACGACTGTCCTATATCATTGGCATGAATAGTATATAAATAGTGTGTTGTTGTCATGCCTGGCCGATATAAGACGTTCATCAAAATTGAAATAATCAATATAGCATATAACCTATCATAAATCTCACAGCACATGGATAAAATATAATATCACATATGCAGCAGAAGAAACAGTAATAACAGTATGAACATATCACCATCATTAGAGCATAATATCCATAGAGTTATACATCAATAGTAGAGTTTATACAATGAAAAACAAATTCAACAACTATATTAATGGTAAGAAATCAATGCTAAAGCTCCCTAGTGTTGCATAGCAGAATAAGCATAGACCCTGTATATAATACAAAATAGCTCCATCCAGCTCATCCTCCGAACAGCTACCGCATCACCTAGACCTGTTATCTAGTATACTCAGTTAAGAGTACCCAAGATAATAAGTAACAAAGTATAAAACCTTAGGTCAGACAATAGTCAAATGTGAGCGATAAATAAGTCTTAAAATACTATGCAGGTTAATATAGTAAGGAACAAGAGTACATGAACCATACCTGACCTGTCTCTACAACCAAAGAGTTAGCATATAACATCATAGTATGAAACTGTACAATATCATAAAGGTATACCACAAAAAAATAAAGGCTATCGGTCTTTCAGGTATTCCTATCTCCAATACCTACTTCCCCCAGTACCAATGAGTGATAGCCTACTAAAGAAAACAACTAAAACATCCATAGCATCCATCAACAATCCTAACTATCACTCCTTATGCTCTGAATATAAGATAACTTGTATGACCCCAAGCCATGGACTAATGGAAATCTCGGTTCTCTGTTGTACTCTTGTATCTCGCAGCCCAAAGCTAGATACGTGTCTTGCAGCCCATAGCTAGACACTTGACCCAATGCTGTAGGTCCAAGGTTTACAGGTCCCATAATTGACCCATGCGCGTCCCCACTTACAATACCCCTGCTTCGAGTACAACTGAAAACTCCGAACATCAACGATTCTGTAACATATATACCCGAGCCCCTATTTCTCCATTTGGATACCAAGCCCTTCTTGCTCAATCCAGTTTCCACTATTCACAAGGAACCCTTCCACATTCCCCGATCATACAGCTCCTTCCTTCATAAGCCTCCATATTCGGAATCTACTCCAAACACGAGCCAACATCCGAAGACCATAGATTTTCATCATGTTATTATATCATCATCGAACCCGATGCGAATGAACCAACACCTTTATCATGATCTCAAAGCATCCCCTTCTTGCCTAAAAATTTCCACACCCATATCATTCCCTATGATAACTCGACATCGAGTTATACACTTAGCCAACCAGACACTAATTTTCTTCCATGTCTCTAGTACCCTTCTTCAAGTGCTTTAGACCCTAACTCATCCATCTTTGATAACTCGGCCCAATCCACAGCTCCTTCTTTTAGTTCTAGAGATAACTCATCATCCCATCCAATACTTAGCTAAATTTCCTGCATCAAGCCATAGACAACCTACTTGACAAGCTCTTCCCATCCATGAAATCGAGAAGTGCACACGAGTTAGCACCATAACTCAGTGTCGAGTTATAGCTATAACTGAACTCGGTGTCAAGTTATGACTTTAACTCCTACCAAATTGTGAGTTATCATGTAGCCTCTTACCATTCTCCTAAGCCTATCTGCCAAGTTTCGTCCAACTCCGACCAACTTTGCCTCTGATTTGCTCAGTTTTTCGACCTAACTTTCTATGTAATCACAACACTTGAAAACAACATCAAATCATATCGTCAAACATAGAACAACAAGCAATTTCATCCAATCAAACTTGAAACCTGTCAAAATAAGATAAACAAGGCAATTTCTAACATAGATCTACATGTAGCATGAATATATGAACATAAATCAAGGTTATTTCTAACCAATCTATATCATATGCTTGGATTAACATGTTATTTAAGTTAGAAAAGGTATTTATGGCCAAAATCAATTTAATACAAATTAAATCATGTAATTCTACCATATAAACATGTGTAGTATAGTGAGAAGGCATAAACCACTCACCAATTACCAAATCAAACCAGTTTGTAAGGTGATCTAATCCAGACAGCGAAGAAAAGCACTACACATCAAGAAATTTGATGATCCTTAGTTTCTAATTGAGGATCTAATCTCTAATCTGCATTCTGGTTTCATTTAGAGAGCAATTTTGGTGATTTTGGAAGAAATTAGGATGGATCTAGGGCTAATTAAGGTTTGGACTTGATTTAGAATGAGTGGCAAAAATTTTAATTTGACTCTTCGGTCCTCTATTATTGTGTTATATAATTAGACTAATGGACTCACTAATGGACTTAATTAATTACACATTAATGCTGGCCAGCAGCTTTAAAAACTTAAAATGGGCTTAACTTTCTAACTGTAAGTCCAATTTTCTATTATGACCAATCTACAGAGTGGTAAACTATTATCCTTAAGCAATGGAACTAGTTTGGTTAAGCAACGTGACTAGTTTGAGACCCTAATTCAACTCCTATAAAAAATTATAGCTCAAATAAGACTTCGGAGTCAAAATGGTCACATAGAAATTCAGGAAAAATCACAGGTATGTAAAATGTACCTAAGATTCATATTCCAAAATTATAGAATCATACAATCTCATAGGAATAAAATAAATTTTTTTTACGATCCTCTGATACATAAAATACGGGTAGTCACATCTAGTGTGTTTGCATATGTCCATATATGCATATTTGTACATGTATATATAATATGGTCATGAAAATATTTACAAAAATAAAATATATGTACTCTCATGCATTTCTATTCCCATTGATCATGTAACCTATGCTCTGATACCATGTAACAACCCTCTTTGAAACAGGCCTAATTTTCGATCCAATAGAAACCCATCAAACCGTATATCCTTTTTGGAGCTGGCTATTGGTTGGTCTAATTGATAAAACGATATGTTGATCTATCTATTTGTACTTTCAAAATCTCACAGTGGAGGGAAAAAATACAATAATGAAAATAAATGCCTATTTCCTAAAAACATGTCTCAGAAATACATTATCTCTAAATACAATAATTAAGTCAAATACATTATTTTCAGGGCGCATAAAAATATAAATAGATAACCTGCCATCGAGACTTGGTCGTCTCTCCTCCACCCACATCATCAAACCTAACATGTATATCATAATGAGGAAAGGGTCAGAACAACAATGTTTGGTGAATGCATACCTCAAGTTTGACTTTAATAGTATATGGGTAGTAATCATTCAAATATGAATTATGGCTTATGTATTTAAATATATATATATATATGATACGATTAGGGGTATGCTCTATGGGCAATTATGTAATTTGTTATACATATAAATAACTTGATAAAATATTGTCCAAAACAAAAGGTATTTTCTTTCTATTATATACTTGTAATATGGTATATTAATTAATTCAATTAAAAGTATATTTAATAGAAAATCCATAAATGGTATTTTTTGTGATAGTAGTTACAATGTATTGTAGCTACATGTGATTTATCACAATAAAATAAACATACCATTTTAAATATTCCTAGTTAAGATGTATTGAGATTTGATATCGATGCATCTGTTGAGGCTCGAGTACGTAACACTCTCCAATGTTGGATAGTGTATCACTTATGATTGTTGGGGGAACCAAAGGGTTACGTACTGGCAGTAATGAATAACTATGGAATGACTCGCTCAATAGTTCTTTGTTGTTTATTATAACTTAGGTCAAACAGAAAATATCGATGTGATAAAATTACATGGTTCTATTGACTTGAGAATACTGTTGATCTTCAATGTGGAAGCTCCACTTTGATTATAATTATGGCATGACATCCATCCAAACAACTATAGTTGGGTCAAGTAGAAGCATTGGAAGTGAAACACTATTCGAAAGAGGATTCATCTCCTTAGTTATATGAGGTTAGTATCACAGTTAACTGAAGTCACTCAAAGTCGAAGTCTCTAGCCAGAGCATTTCGGTTAATAATAATTATTATTATTGAACCAAGGACAAAGTGTTTGGACTATAGAGTTGAATACGGATAATATTGAAATTTTTACCATTACCAAATTCAATAAGTCCAAAGTGATATAGTTTGGACAAAGAGAATCGGTGTAAATAATGTCACAATCTGGTAACGTTTGACAAAGTAAATTGGATTTTATCAAAACTAAGTAAGTGATAAATTTAGCCAAAATTTCACACCACCAACTAAGTGACGTGTGAATGTAATATTCAAATAGTTTAATATTTATCGCTGACCAAATTTATACCTAAAGAGTGACACAATCAAAATGTCGAGTACTCCTTTACCAAATGATTTAATTAATTTATAATTTTACAAATTAAATTAATTAATTTATATTTATGAAATATTAATTATAAATTTTTTAATTTGATTTGAATAAAAATATTAATACTAGTTATAAATATATAAATCGATATATGATATCGATACATGTTTAAATTGGATTAAACTGCAATATAATTTCTATAACGACCTGAGAATTCAAATGATTTTTATAACGTAATTAATTAAATTTTTCTTGAAAATAAACAATTAAAATTTTGAAATGAAAATTTGATATTTGAAATACGTCTTTTTAAACAAGCAAGTGTCAGATTTTCATTAGAAAATATGAATGTTTGTTTGGTTGGGGAATTTTAATCTAAAATTTAAAATTTAAAATCGGTTAAATTTGATGAAAATTAATTATTTTTGAAATCATAATATTTCTATATAAGGAAAACGTAAATCGTTTTCTGAGTGAGACATCATATTTCGTTTCGCCAAATTTGGACTGCTCTAGCTCCGTTTATATTGTTTTCGGCGTTTTAGCAGCAATTTTCGGTGTCCAGTACGCGGCGAAATCAACGAAACGATTAGCGGTATCGGTTCTGCATTTGAGCCTTTGGGGTTCCTTATGTCTTTTCATTTGTCCATCGACTGAAAACAAGTGGCCACTATCCTTATTATTTCCATAAATTTAGCTCTTGACCTTTTCTTTTCCCATTACATTGGTATACATGCTGGTATGTTTGGTTCATTCTCTCCCTTCCTTTTTCTTTCTTTATTCTGCTCATTGCTATTGAAAGAAAAATATATGTAATATAATATAAGTATATATACATATTTTACCTGAATCTATTCATCTTCTTTTCAATTGCCCTTCCTTTTGTTGCCGATCTCACCAAACCCACCCTGACCAACCATCGAGCATCGCAAGCAACCACAAACCCACCATTTGGCCTTCGATCCTCGACACACCACAACCCAATCCTCCATCAACGCCAAAGCCACCTTCATTGCCCATGACAAACTCGGTCTGCCTACACATTCGCCGCAACCCTCGGTAGCCTCACATGATTGCTTCCTGCTTCCGAAAGCCCTTCCACATATAGTCGTAAAAGTCCTCGAACCCAACACCACCACCACAACCGAACCAATCTCCGCCCGCCACTTGCTCATCCCAGTCCAACCCGATCCCATCTCCTCCTTTAATATATATATATATATATATATATATATATTTCTGCAAATATTTGTTTGATTGAGAGCCTGCTTCCCCTTGCTTCACCTCAAACTATTCGTACCCTTGCCCTTGCTTTTCCTTGCTCCACTTAGACCTGAATCGACCCTCTACCCTTAACAGCAACACCATCAGCCATCGGAGCACCGCCCTCAACCCAACCCACTGCCACGGTCGAATGAAGCACCACCTGACAGCCTCTTCGCTCCATAATGTCCCACCTTAAGCGCACCCGGTAGCCAATGCGAGCAGTCACAACAGATCAGCCGCTTTTCCATTTTAAAAATAATAATATGACTTTATGAATTCTTTGTTTTATATTTTTCTTATTAATAGTTTTATAAGCTTAAAGTGTATTAGAAATATGTGTGTGTGTGTGTATAGCTTATATATATAAGTTCACTTATATATTTGGTTTTCATTGAATCCAGTTCATCGTGCTTTGCTTTTGTTCGTCGTTGTCCAGAATTGGTCGCAGCAGCTTTTTGCTTTCCTTCGTATGCGTGTGTGTGTGCGTGTGCATATCCGTGTAGGCGTCGTGTTCATACTAGCCTCAATAGGTGGAGAATCACTCACAACTAGCATTCTTATGTTTAGTAAATTGATTTCACATGAAATGACGATTTAAATATGCTGTTAAATTTGAATTTTTTAATAATCTAATCGTGGGATATGATATGTTAATATCTAAAATTGTTTGACTATGTTAATTGACATATGACACCATAACCATGTTGTGAGTGTGTGTGTGTATATTATAGATAAATTATTAATTTTGATCCATATTGCAATTGATATACTATGTTAATTTATGCTATTATTTTATTTTTCTCACGCTCCCAGTTCCCTATTAGTTAGGAAATCCCTATGGGTTGAAATGATACATACCCGAACAATATTATAGACTAGGGAAAAATCGTTATGAGTTGAAAAGATAAACCCAAGCGATTTTATTGATTTTGAAATTTCGGGATTTGCAGGTTGAGATGATATATACCCGTAAATATTAAATTATTGTGGATTGAAATGACAAATATCTGTATCACTTGACCATAGGATAGAAAATTATATACAGACACCATTGGTCTATTTTTAAATGATTTTCGAATTTTTGAAAAGAATAAATATATGTATGTTGATTTTTAGAATATAATATAAAGATATTTGATTTTAATATATATGAAAATTTTAAATTTTAAAAATTATATGTTTTAGAGATTTTAAAATTTTAAGTTAAGTTTTAAAATGTAAATTATAAAATTTTACTTATAACTTTATTATTTTCAAAATATATAAAATAAGATTTAAAATAAATTTAATAATAATGTGGTTTAATTTAATAATAATTAATATAACAAAATTCATAAGTATTTAATTTAACTAATATATATATAATATGTATTAAATATTCATTACAATCTATATTAATATTTTGAAATAGATTTTTGTAACAACATTTATATATATAATATATGTTTAAATATTTATTTGAATTTATGTTATTATTTTCAAAATAGATTTTTATAATAACTTTAGTAATAGAGGTTGGAAATTGACTTGAAATTTAAATTGGTTGATAAATGTATTTAAATAGGAATTAATATGAAACTTATTAATTTGGATATTTTAAAGATATGATTTTTATAATTTGATAACTAAATTTGTATTTTAAGGTGATTAAATGAATATTTTCAGATTTATATAATATTGAAATTGAATATTTAATATTGATTTAAAGTTGTAATTTGAGATTTTATTCAAATGTTATTCAAGAAGATTAAGTGAATATTTTCAAAGTTAAATAAAGATTAAAAGTTGAATTTTGAAATATAAATGAAATTTATCAAATTGAGTTATTGTAAAATGTTTGAATATTTAAACTTTGAAACCTATTGAATTGAAAGTGGTTTAAATTTGTAGTTCAAATCTAAATTTGAAATCGATATAAATTAAAAATAGTTTTAATGAGAATTTGAATTGAACCTTTAGCCTGTTAACTGAAATTATTGAACTGAGATTGATTTTAACTGAATTTTGGAACTAAATTTGATTTGAATTTATTTGTTAAATTGGAAGAAAATTCTAATTTGAACTATTTTCGATATAAATTCTTTTTAATACATAAACTATTTTTATATATATACTATTTTAATCTATAACCTATTTTTAAATATAAACTATTTTAATGTATAACTATTCCTATATATAAACTACTTTCAATATTCAAACTATTTAAGTTGGAATTGTTATGATTTAGATTCAATGGATTTAAATGTGAATACCTTGATATGATGGTTCAGCTTATTTTGTGATATGGTTTTAGAAATGAATATCATTTTGAAAATGATATGATTTCAAAACTGAATATGATTTCGAAAGTAAATATGATTTTGAAAGTGATTTGATTTTGAAATGAAAGTGATATTTTGATATGAAGTATGAAGTATGAACTATGAACTATTTGAAATATAAAAGGACCTCGATGTGAAATAAACGTTTGGTTATTAAAGAGACTGGGATCGGATATTGCCATACTCTCTGCCAATACCGGAAACCACTTTAACGACTATGCAGGTGGTGGAGATTCAAGAACGAAGTAGGATGGTTTGGCGAAAGTTTGTATGAGGTATGAACGCAGCCCTGACTTCGTCGAGTCAGCTTGATGTGGCTAAAACATGGGCTGTACCGGGCCAAGTGGGGTCGCTCCCCTTATCGGGCACATTTCTTCGATACCATTCTATTACTTTGTGATTTGATAGGGTGCACCTTTGATTTGGGAGTGTGTCTCGAGGTGAGCGGTAGTAGCTATTATGCATTACCACCAGTCCGGGGGTGCAAACGGTAGAATCCTACCCTGGCATTGCCTCGCGTGCCTTGTCACATGCCTTGTCGATCCCATTACAAGTTTGGTTTGTACCATACCTATGGAGTGCCCTCCGATTGCCCTCCAGTTTACGGAGGAATTACGGTACTGTATAGACTATGGGAATATTTAAAATGTGTTAAGGGCGGTATGGATAATGCCTCAACGCTATTTTAATAGTTTATTTTACTATAGACATTATCTATATAGCATATTTTACTATGTATGTAAATAGTCTAACGGATCCTTAAGAGATGGAATCCTAACATCCTTTAATTTATATTGCATTTCACTTGGACATTTCACTTGAGTTAATTTACTTGCATAAGAATATTAATCCTGACTCGAATGTTTTGTGTTTTGCTTTATGCTCAAGTTAGACTGAGTGTCACAGCATTTGAGATCGCCTTTGGAGCTTAGAGATTTGCTTGGAGATATATCTTTTATCTATTTAGCTTTGCAATTATTTCAGTTATTTCCTGTTGTTTATGTTCAACCATGTCAGTTGCTTTGTATTGAGACTGCTTGTATTCAAGATTTATGTTGTACTTGTTTTAGACCCTCTGATGTTCTATAGTAGCTTCATGAACAATTATTTATCTATTTCTACTGCTTATTGTTGTAATACTCTTTTTTTATGATTCCGTGCTTGATTTATTTACTGTATATGCTAAGTTTTGCCAAATATAAATTAAAAATATATTGTTTTGAACAATTCAAGTCTAACATGTATGGATGATTGTCGATTTGAATGGTTAGAAATAGCAGGTCGTTACAAGTGTTATCAGAGCTCTGGTTTAGGCAAAACTAAGCATATGGAATAAAAACTCATTAGAGATAGGGTAGTAATACCCTAGAATGAGTGGAATTGGTTATAGAATCATATTCATTGGAGGTTGAAATTCTTCGTTAGGATCCTCCTGAATTAGAATTTCTTTTGAATTTTGGAACTTTCCCTTTGTTCTAAAATCCATTCTTATCTTTTCCTATTCGTGTTCCTTTTGATACTGGAGCATCCCATAGCTTTATTTCTGTTGATCTTCATAATAAATTAAGAACATCCTACAGTCTTAATTGGCTACTCCATCCTTGTGTGTGACTAATCCCAACGGCGGTCCTGCCAACTTTAGTATGATTTGTAAAGGAGTGAAGCTTCTTTACAACTGGCATCGATTTACTGGAGATTTTAAGTCCTCGGTTTTGATGCTATTATTTTCTTACAAGGCCCAAACCGTTTCTTTAGTAGATGACCAGGGCAATTCTACGGTGATCTAAGGTCGACTGCCTCAGGATTATGCAGGCAGTTTTACTTTTCGATTGATTCTCAGCCTAGTGATCTTGACTCCACCTCGGTAGTAAGAGATTATCTTGATGTTTTGGTGAATTCACTTCTCTACCACCAAAGCGGGAAATTGAATTCCGCATCCTTCTTATTCCTGGAGCTCAATCTTGTTATCGGTTTTCACCAGCTTCATGTAGCTGAGGAGAGCATTCCAAAGATAGCTTTTTCAATGGAGAATGGTTTCTATGGATGGTTAGTCACACCTTTGGATTAACCAATGCTCCTGCCTTCTTCATTGACCCTATGAATTGCGTTTTCCCTGATGTTCTCAACAAGTTGTCCTGGTTTCCGTTGATGATATTCTCGTTTTTCTAAGTCAGAGAAGGAGCGTAAATCTCATTTGAGCTATATTCTTCAAAATCTTAGGAGTCATCAGTTGAAAGCCAAATTTTCTAAATGTCATTTCTAGACGGATGAATTTTATTCCTTGGGCACATTTTGCTTGAAAATGGAGTCTTGGTTGACCCGGGTAAGGTCGCCACAATTAATATAGGTTTATTCAACTTTCCTCTTTTGTAATTCAATTATCTTATCTTCCTTTCGAGCCTATCTTCTTAGTTAGAATTCTTTTAATTTGGGTTCCTCAAATTTTGGATCTGTATCTTTGTTCTAACATCCATTCTTGAATCATCCTGGAGCGTATTTGTCATTAATATAAAAATATTTTATATTGTGTTGTTTGAGTTGTTAAGTTTGAATTTTGGATTTCGATCAATTCGTCTGGCCAACGGTATCGATAGGAATCCAAAATACTTGAACAGACCAAACTGACACAATATTGTTTTCGAAATTGTAAATGAAATAATTTTATGTATGATCATATTTTATATATAAAGGTATAATTTTAAAAATAGATAGTTAATTGAATTGGTTGTTAGAAATGATAATACTAGATTATCATTAATTGTTTGTCAACATTCCTAAACTGTTAACTATTGTGGTTGTTATAAGGAGATAAAATTTTAAAATATGGTTTATAATTTGATTTGCAAATGAAAGAATTTAAATTAAGGATTTGAGAATTAAATTTTTGGTGCTTTTCAAAATTTGGTTTTCAAAGTTTTGGAAAATTATATTATTTGAAAGTGTTTTCGAATGGAAATTGTTTCCAAAGAATATTAAAAGAAGTAAGTCAGTACTTTCCTCTTGTGTCGCTGGAAAATAATTTCGATGATGATTGCGGCATCATCAACATTCATTTTCGAGTCTCAAAATAAGGAGACCACTTAGTATATTTGCTAAAATTTTGTTTTGGAAAATGGATTTGATTTGAATTTCTTGAGTATGATTTAATATGTGTGTGTGTGTGTGTATTTCAAAATAGTTTGAAGTGAAATCGAAAATTTAACTCTTAAATTTTATGTTAAGTGATGGTTTTTAATTGTTGAAATGAAGCAAATTTTTGAATAATTGGAATGTCTAAAATGGGAAATGGAATTGGAACAAGTTAAGACATTTGAACTACGATAAAATTTATTTGTATAATACTCAATTGCATTTTAAAACATATATAACTTACCTGAAATATTCAAAAAGTTAAACATAATGTGAATATGTAATTGACGGTTATTCAAGAAAAAACTTAGGTAATAAAATGTGAAAACTAAATTTTGCTTCATAGAAATGTTGTAAATGAAAGGTAAATTTGTATAGTGCTCAATTACATTCGGAAACATTCATAAAACTTACCTAGAAGAAGTTTGAATGTAATGAGAGCATGTAATTGCATAGTATACAATATAAATGAGGTAAGAAGATGTCCAAAATTGAAATTTATATGGTTTTGAATTAATTTTTGTATCTGGTAGTATGTATTTTGAATCTATCTCTCTTTTCTGTTGCTTCTATTCTCAAATCTCGTTCCTTTTCAGGCATGAAAATTTTTTAGCAGGGGAGAGTATAACGACCTGAGAATTTTAACAATTTCTATAACGTAATTAATTAAATTTTTCTTGAAAATAAACAATTAAAATTTTGAAATGAAAATTTGATATTTGGAATACGTCTATCTAAACTTAGCAAGTGTTAGATTTTCATCAGAAAATAAGAATGTTTGTTGGTTGGGAAATTTCAATTTAAAATTTAAAATCGGTTAAATTTGATGAAAATTAAATATTTTTGAAATCTGAATATTTTTATATATGGAAAATGTAAATCATTTCTAAGTGAGACATCATATTTCGTTGCGCCAAATTTAGACTGCTCTAACTCCTTTTATATTATTTTCGACGTTTAGCGGCAGTTTTGGCAGCGAATATCGATTTTTTATAGGATAGTCGAATATCCGTGTACCATTTTGTTCATCTCGTCGTGCCGATCTCTACAGTATAATTATTTGTGCATTTCGGTGTCCGATACGCGGCGAAATCGGCAAATCGATTAGCCGTATTGGTTCCGTATTTGAGCCTTTTGGGTTCCTTGTGTCTTTTCATTTGTCCATCGACTGAAAATAAATGGCCACTATCTTTATTATTTCCATAAATTCAGCTCTTGACTTTTGCATTTCTCATTGCATTTGTATACATGCTGGTTTGTTTGGTTCATTCTTTCCCTTCCTTTTTCTTTCTTCATTCTGCTCATTGCTATTGAAAGAAAAATATATATAATATAATATAAGTATATTATATACATATATATATATATATTAGCTGTAGCTGTTCATCTTCTTTTCAATTGGCCCTTCCTTTGGTTTTCGATCTCACCAAACTCACCCTGACCAACCGTCAAGCATCGCAAGCAGCCACAGACACATCACTCGGCCTTCGATCCTCAACTTGCCACAGCCCGATGCTCCATCAACACCGAAGCCACCTTCATTGCCCACGACAAACCCGATCTGCAAATCCATTTGCCATAATCCTCAGCTGCCTCAACCAATCGCCTCCTGCCTCCGACATCCCTTCCACTATAGTCGGACAGTCCTCAAACCCCACACCATAACCAAACCGGTCCTCGCCCTTACATCCTCCGCCCGCTACTTGCTCATCGCAGTCCAACCTAATCCCATCTCCACCTTTAGAGTTATTTGGGTCCTGGAGGATTGACGGGACGAACTGCTAGCTTTCGGATACGAGAAATATATATATATATATATATATATATATATATATATATATCTGCAAATATTTGTTTAACTGAGAACCTGTTTCCCCTTGCTTCGCCCTAAATTGTTCGTGCCCTTGCCCCTACTTTCCCCACTCCACTTAGACCTGAACCAACCCTCCACCTCTGACAGCAACACCATCATCCAATGGAGCATCGCCCTCAACCCACCCCGCTACCACAACTGAATGAAACACCATCTGACAACCTCTTCGCTCTACGCTGTCCTACTTGAGTGCACCCAGTAGTCAATGCGAGCAGTCACACCAGATCAGCCACCTTTCCATTTTTTTTAAAAAATGTGAGTTTATGATTTCTTTGTTTTATATTTTTCTTATTAATAGTTTTATAAGCTTAAAATGTATTTGAATATATATATATATAGTTTTCACTGATATATTTGATTTTCATCGAATCCTATTCATTGTGCTTTGCTTCTGTTCGCTGCTATCCAGAGTTGATCGCAGCAGCTTTTTGCTTTACTTCGCGTTGTGTCTGTATCCATGTAGGCGTCATGTTCATTTTTCGTTATTCTCTAGCCTCGAAAGGTAAGCAATCACTTGCGATTAGCATTCTAATGTTTAGTAAATCAGTTTCACATGAAATGACGATTGAAATATGTTGTTAAATTTGAATTTGTTAATAATTTAATCGTTGGATATGATATGTTAGTTTTAAAAAAAATTCCTATGTTTATTGACATATGACACCTCAACCATGTTGTATATATATTATATATAAATTGATAATTATGATCCATGTTGCAATTGATATGATATGTCATTTTATGCTATTATTTTATTTTTCTCACTCTGCAAATTCCGTGTTAGTTAGGAAACGCCTATGGGTTGACATGATACATATCCAAACAATCTTATAAATTAGGAAAAATCATTATGGGTTGAAAGAGAAACCCAAGCGATTTTACTAATTTTGAAATTTTTGGATTTGCGGGTTGAAATGATATATACCCGTAAATATTAAATTATTACGGATTGAAATGATAAATATATGTATCACTTGACCATAAGATAGAAAATCATATACAGACACCATTGGTCTATTTTTAAATGATATCCGAATTTTTGAAAAGAAGAAATATATGTGTATTTATTTATATAATATAAAGATATTTTTTTAATATATGTGTAAAATTTAGATTTTTAAAATTATATGTTTTGGAGATTTTAAAATTTTAAGTTAAGTTTTGAAATGTGAATTATAAAATTTTACTAATAACTTTATTATTTTTATACTACATAAAATAAGATTTAAATAAATTTAATAATGACCAATATAACAAAATTTAATAAGTACTTAATTTAACTAATATATATACTATGTTTTAAATATTTATTCACGATCTGTATTAATATTTTGAAATAGATTTTTGTAACAACTTTAATATATAATATATATTTAAATGTATATTTGAATTTATGTTATTACCTTAAAATAGATTTTTATAATAACTTTAATAAATAGAGGTTGGAAGATAAATTAAAGTTGACTTGAAATTTAAATTGGTTGATAGACTTATTTAAATAGGAATTAATATGAAACTTATTAATTTGGAGATATTAAAGATATGATTTTTATAACTTGGTAACTAAAATTTGATTTTAAGGTGATTAAATGAATATTTTCAAATTGAAATAAAATTGAAATTGAATATTTAATATTGATTTAAAGATGTAATTTGAGATTTTATTTAAATGTTATTAAAGATGATTAAGTGAATATTTTCAAAGTTAAATAAAGATTAAAAAAGTTGAATTTTTAAATATAAATGAAATTTATCAAATTATGTTATTGTAAAATGTTCGAATATTTAAACTTTTAAACCTATTGAATTGAAAGTGGTTTAGCTTTGTAGTTCAAATCTGGATTTGAAATCGATATAAATTAAAAATGTTTTAATGAGAATTTGAATTGAACCTTTAGCATGTTAATTGGAATTGTTGAAATGAGATTGATTTAAACTGAATTTTGGAACTAAAGTAGATTTGAATTGATTTGTGAAATTGGAAGAAAACTCTAATTTGAACTATTTTCGATATAAATTCTTTTTAATACATAAACTATTTTAATATATATACTATTTTAATCTATAACCTAATTTTAAATATGAACTATTTTAATGCATAACTATTCCTATATAAACTACTTTCAATATTCAAACTGTTTAAGTTGGAATTGTTATGATTTAGATTTAATAGATTTATGCAAAAACCTTGATATGATGGTTTAGCCTATTTTGTGATATGATTTTAGAAATGAAGATGATTTAAAGTGAATATGATTTCGAAAGTGAATATGATTTCGAAAGTGAATATGATTTCGAAAGTGATTATGATTTCGAAAGTGATTTGATTTTGAAATGAAAGTGATATTTAAATATGAAGTATAAACTATTTGAAACATAAAAGGACCACGATGTGAAATAAGCGTTTGGCTGTTAAAGAAACCAAGATCGGATATTGTCATACTCTATGCCAATACCGAAAACCAATTTAGCAACTGTGCATATGGTGGAGATCCCAGAACGTAGTAGGATGGTTTGGCGAACGTCTATATAAGGTATGAACATAGCCTTGACTCCCTCGAGTCATCTTGATGTGGCTAAAACAGGAGCTATACTGGGCCAAGTGGGGTTGTTCACCCTATCGGGAACATTTCTTGGATTCTATTACTTTGTGATTTGATTGGGTGCACCTTCGATTTGGGAATGTGTCTCGAGATGGGCGATAGTAGCTGCTATGCGTTACCACCAGTCCGGGAGTGCCAACGGTAGAATCGTCCCCTGGCATTTCCTCGCATGCCTTGTCATATGCCTTATAGATCCCATTATGAGTTTGGTTTGTACCGTACATATGGAGTGCCCTCTGATAGCCCTCTAGTTTATGGAGGAATTACGGTACTGTATAAATTACGGGAATATATAAAATGTACTAAGGGGGATATGGGTAATGCCTTAACGCTATTTTAATAGTTTATTTTACTATAGACATTATCTATATAGCGTATTGTACTATGTATGTAGCTAGTTTAACGAATCCTTAAGGGATGGATTCCCAACATCATTTAAGTTATACTGCATTTCACCTAGACATTTCACTTGAGCTAATTTATTTGCATAAGAATGTTAATACTGACTCAAGTATTTTGTGTTTTGCTTTTTGCTCGGGTCAGACTTAGGGTCACAGCATTTGAGACTCATCTTTGGAGCTTGGAGCTTTGCTTGGAGATCTATCTTTTATCTATTCAGCTTTGTAGTTATTTCAGTTATTTCCTGTTGTTTATGTTCAGCCATATCAGTTGCTTTGTATTATGACTTCTATGTATTCGGGATTTCTGTTGTATTTGTTTTAGACACTCTAATGTTTTATAGTAGCTTCATGAACTACTATTTATCTATTTCCGCTGCTTGTCGTTGTAATACTCTATGTTTGTGATTCTGTAATTGATTTATTTACTGTACATGCTAAGTTTTGCTAGATATAAATTAACAATATGTTGCTTTGAGCAATTCAAGTCTGACATGTATGGATGATTGTCGATTTGAATGGTTTGAAATAGCAGGTCGTTAGAATTTGTTCGGGATTTAAATGGGCTTGAATCCTATATAGGGCATGTGTATTTCAACCATGAATGGACCAGGTAGAGGCAGGCATATGATGGCAAGAGGGGCTAGGATATTGGTTTGATTAGAGGATAAAATGGGTAAGAGAGAATGTTGATCTTGGTCCAAACTTATCCCTCTAGTCTCTCCTCTATATAAGCATCTCAATCCATATTCATTTACTCCTTTGTGGAGTCTCCATCTACTTTATTGCTGGTCAAAAATAATCCTCATCCTCCCACTACAAGAAAATGGTTTACTGATAGCATGAAAATATTGCACCGTAGCATGACTTGCTATCATTAGCTATTTACTAGATGTTGATATTAAAATTATAACCCATTCACACGCTATTGATCAAAAAGAAAAAGCGGGCGCCTATATTTTTATTCTCCTGTTAATATTTCATTCTCACAACGAACACCATTTCACCCTAACTCCCAACTCCCTAAATTAATCTCGTTGTTCCTCAACTTCGCTATTCATCATTCCTCAAATTCGTTGCTCGCCACTTCTACGATCCCTGAACTCGCTGCTGATGCGATCCCTCAAACTCGCCGCTGATACAATCCCTCGACCTTGCCTTCCTCGACTTCGCCATTGCTACGTTCTCTCGACTTGACCTCACCACTACAACGTTCCCTCGACTTCGCTACTGCTACGATCCATATAGTGCTTTGATTCCTCAACTGCCGTGAACTTTGACCATTTTTTAGGTATGTATTTTTTAGATTTTACGCATATCTCCATGTTTGATTTTGCTCCGCCTACGAATAATCGATTTTCTGAGCTGAAAGATACTTTTGCTATTAGCAGATGAATTATTGTTTCTTATTTTGTGATATTCATTCTTAGCCAGTTTAGCTTTAAACTTTTGGTTTCCACTATTACTATTGTAGTTAAAAATTTGCTATGGTGAGGAACGGTTAAATTTTTCTGTGATATTTGTGCTTAGCCAATAGATGATATGAGAAATCATAGCAGCTAGGTTCTAGGAATATGAATATAAAAGGTCTATCAGTATAAAGAGCCAGGTTTCCACTATCAACATGTAATATATGTAATATATGAATATAAAATGTCTATATAAAAATTAGTATAAAGAGCCAGGTTCCATGCATGATTCTAGGAAAAATTAGTATAAGGAGCCAGGTTCAATCTTAAAATTATGGATAAATAGTTATGAGTATACACAAGGCCCATAAGAAAAGTAGTGTAAACAGCCCAGTTCCATGTCACATTTTTGGTGTATAAGCAATTTATGAATAAGTTATTGTGTTTATTGTTTTCTTTGAAAATTGTGGAGCAAAGTGTGAAACCAAAGCAATCAATTTAAATAAACAAGTCATTTTGTTATCAGTTTTTGGGATACATAAGTCATTTCTAAAACCTATTTTTCCAACTTAATCAGTAGCTGGAATTAAACTTGTAAGGACCCGCTATTTTGGACTATTCGCAT
Organism: Allium cepa; assembly: GCA_030765085.1. Lineage (NCBI taxonomy): Eukaryota > Viridiplantae > Streptophyta > Magnoliopsida > Asparagales > Amaryllidaceae > Allium > Allium cepa. The sequence continues at coordinate 558,041,138 of CM060928.1, read as the reverse complement.
CCGCATATGTCAGACTTGAATAATTCAAAATACCGAATTGTTAATTTAAATTTGGAAAAACTCAGATATACAGTAAATAAATGATCACAGATCACAAACACAGAGTAATAAATATGCAGCGGAAGTAAAAGAGATAGTAGTTCATGAAGCTACTATATAAAATATATAAGATACATCAGAGTTAAACAAGTTACAACAGAAGTCTCGAATACAATAGTCGAATACAATAATCAGAATACATCACTGGAATCAACTGAATATCTGAAAGCTGGGAAGATAGTTGGATCTCCAAGCGAAGCTCCAACTCCAAAGGTGAGCCTCGAAAGCTGGTACTCTCAGTCTGACCCGAGCATAAAGCAAAACACAAAACACTCGAGTCAGGATTAACATTCTTATATAAATAAATCCAACTCAAGTGAAATAGCAATTGAAATACAAGTAACTCAAAGGACGTTGGAATAACCATCCTTTAAGAATCCGTTAAACTATCTACTAGGTAGTAGTGTACGCTAAATAGATAATGTCTATCAGTAATATAAAGTATTAAAATAGTGTTAAGACGTTACCATTATCCCCCTTAACACATTTTATATAAATGTCATAGTCTATACAACACTGTAAACTCCACCGTAAACTAGTGGGATATCAGGGATTACTCCGTAGGTATAACACAAAACAAATTCGTAGTGGTCGCGTATATAGGGATACAAGTATGACAAGGCACATGAGGCAATACCCAAGGTAGTGAAACTACCGTTTGCCTGATCCGGACTGGTGAAAACGTATTGCCGCATCGATCGCAACACCGCGAAACAACACTCCTGAAATTCCGAGGGTGCACCAATCAATCACAAGTAATGAGTAGTAGTTACGAAGAAGTGTGTTCGCTCGAGGTAGCTAACCCCATTTGGCCCGGCACGGCTCCTGATTTTAGTAATTTCCAATTTGACACAAATGCAAGGCTATCCATTATCGTTCTCTTTCTTCAGTCATCACGTACATCATTCCACCCACTTCATTCTGGATCACCACTCCGTGTATAGTTATTAAAGTGGTTTTCGGTTTAGACAGAGAGTATGTCCATAACCGATTCCGGTCTCTTTAATAACTTCCATAATTATTACACCGATTGATCGTTTAATATATTTCAAAACCAAATAAAATTCAATTTCAATTAGAATTTATAAATCAACATTCCATTTGTCTTTCAATATCAATTTCCAAAATCTACGTTTCAAAACTTCCAAATTACCATTTCAAAGTCTTACAATTCAATTTCAAAATTATTTAAACAATTCAAATATTGATTCAAGTTCGCATGTAAGTTTCATTACGAAATCATTTAAATTAATTTAATTTAACATTCAAATCAATTTAAATTCATTGATCGATTTTATTCAATATTCATTAAGTAAATTTGTCGTTCAAAACAATTTCTATTTAATTTCCAATCCATTAAATCAATTACTTAAGTTCAACTTCATTATATCAAAACTTCAAATTAAATTAAATTAGATTCGTCAAATCAATTCTTTAAATTACAAGTCTTACATTAATTTCAATAAATCACATTTTTATTTCCTGTTAAAGAAATTCAATTACACTTATTTATTTACTTAGTTACAAATTCAAACTCAATTACCAAAGAAACTAAATTTCACATATTCAAGAAGTTCCATTTCATTTATTAACTTACTTAAATAAATTTTTTCAAAACTTTAAATAAATAAAGAAATTCAATTTCATTTATTAACGAATTTAAAATCCACTTATTCAAAAGTTCAATTTCTCTTATCAATGAATTCAATTTTTATTCAATTATCAAATAATTAAATCTTATTCAATTATTACATAATTTCAATCTTAATTATTAATAATTTCAAAACTTAATAATTACAAACTTGATTATAAATTCAAACTTAATTATTAAATCATTTCCACTTAATTATGAATTCAAACTTAATAATTTCAAACTTAATTATAATTTCAAACTTAATTATAATTTCAAATTTAGTTATTAAATGATTTCAAACTTAATAATTTCAAAACTCAATTATTACTAATTTCAAATTATTTATTAATAATTACAAATTTAATTATCAAATAATTAAATTTCAAACAACGTTCTTTTGTTAATTACTGTATTAATATTTGTTTTAGATTTCAATCTTTACATTTTCCTTTCAAAAAATTCAAATTCCAACTTTATTTCAAAACTAATTCTTTGCTCGAATGAAATCATTATTATTATTATTTTTCAAATCAAATGATTGACCAATCGGATTTTATTAAATTCTCTATCCTAGGTCAAATTCATTTGGTATATATCATTTCAACCCGATTCCAATTTCAATTCAAGATCAAGCATAATAAAGGGAACTTGCAGTGTGATAACTGGGATGGTTCAAAGTAAATAAACAAGCAATAACAACAACCAATAACAATTCAATAATCAATTCAAATAATCCCGAAATAATCGTTTTAATTCACATTGTCGTTTGTGTAAATTAATATAATTATTTTTATAATCTACACTATCATTTCATGTAGATTAAAGATTATTACATTATGGTTCTTCACTTGTCATCTATTTATAGTTTCATACATCATCAATTTAAACAACATACCTTCAACGGTTCAAGATGTAATTAATCAAATCCTACGTGTCAATTAATTTGACATTTAAAGAGGTCATATTACACAAATATCATCGAATCAATTTTATACATAAGTCGTTTCAAATTTTTTTACTATCCTACGTCAAATACAATTGCATACTATTTATCACTTTATACATTACAATTTAACATCTAATATAAACAACAAACAACCAAACTGTATTATCGTCGCATAAATAATTAACATATAATAGTGCCAGATGTCATAGGTGAACAGATACATGTAATAACAATGTACATAACTAACAACAGCATATTTCAATTGTCGTTTTAATTGAAATTGAATTTAATAAATAAAAGAACATTAATCGTGAGTGATTGCTCACCTTTCGAGGCTAGAGAGGATTTGACGATGGAGTCGAGTTACGAAATCCAAGCATGAATCTGAAAGCAAAGTATGATTGAATGCGAATTGGACGAACAAGACAGAGAATCAAGATTCGATAAACCGAATCAGAATCAGTTGATATATATAGAAAATATTTGTCATTTTATAAAATCGATATTTTAATCTAAGACAAAAATTAAAAATAAATATATATAGTTAAAATAAAATACATACCAAAAAAAATTGATTCAGTTCAACCATTTAGAATTCATGTATATTCACTCAAAAAACCCATAACTAAAACAAATATACTAGTTACAAAATCCTACACATCTATATCCACAACAAACCTATTACTTAAAATATATATATATATATATATATATATATATATATATATATATCAACCATATTTTTTTAAAATATGCCAATGCAGACAGTCCATACTATATGCAGACTAGACTTATATAGTATGTAAACTTAACTAAAACATATTACATAACTTATACCAATAACCAGACTATACATGTATAGATTCAAAATCAATGTTAAAATCTTTTGTTCATTTTAATTTATACTATGGAACATAAATCTTTTCTATTACATACTGGAAACATCTAAACTAATATATAAAAACTATACTATTATATTTAAAACTAACACACATCTAACCGGTACACATATATGTATACTGACATTAATATATAACATATATACTAACAATGTATATTACTATTCATTACACAATATATTTTAACCCATTATTCAAATATATACACTTCGTATGTATAGGTCTAGGATAGAGCAAAGATGTAATGCATGTAGCTCAGCTCGAACGAGTCATAAAATTGCAAATACAACAGTCGAATAAAATCATATGATTGTAAACATAAACTGTACTATAGATATATAAATTTTTATAACTTTTAATATAATTTACTTACATGCATATACACATGAATCTTATAAACAGAAAATGTGCAAACTAATATACACGCGTAATATTATATAACAAATTACTGTAAACAGTGTACAAGATTTCTTTAAATCTAGAATCTACTTTACTATGCATCCACTTTATATACATATTTATACACTTATTTACATACCACGCGTATACTAAGATACAAACCAAACTTACAGTTGTACGATATAAGCAAGGAAGGAGGTCGAGGCTTGCATTGGTGAGGAGGAACAAAAGTGTGATTGTTTGGCAAGGGAAGGCAGAGACCGAGATGAGGAGTGGAGAGGTCAGTCGAGTCAGAGGTTTTGTGGGGCCGAGGCTGATGGTGGCAGCGGTAGGTCAGTGGTTGGGTTCGGCTTGCTGTGGGGCGGAGGAAGCGAGCGGAAACCAGTCGGCGTGGTGGAAACGGCGGTTCGACTTTGGGTTTGAGGGGAAGAAGAAGCCGAGAATAGAAAGGGAGGGGAAAAGGTGGAAGTTGGTGGAGGATCTCGGTGGAGGAGCGGTCGGCGGAGGGTAGGGTGGTTGCTTCGGTTTGAGGTGGAGGCGACACGCGAGTTGCGCGTGGAGGCAGTGGGAAGGAGGCCGAGGGGTTGCGGGCTTCGGCCAGAGCAGGTGGAGGTGATCGGTCGCGGGTAAGTGCAGGGCGGCGGTGGTTATCGTAGCGGAGGAGAGGCGCGTGAAGTGGTGCGGCCACTGGTGGGGTTATCGGTGCAGTCGAGGAGAGGAGGATGGGCTTGGTGATTGGTTGTCGAAGGGTAAGTCGGAGGGGTTTGCGTGTGGGAAGGAGGGCGGTGCGGCTGGGAATGGAAGGTGCTAGCATGGTGGATAGGGGAAAAAGTGTGGCGCAAGGTGGGTTGGAGTATTGAGGGTGGACACAAATTCATGGAGGAATAAAAACGAGAGGAGGCTGGAGCAGTTTGGTTTCCTATACATTTTCTTTTTCCAAGATGACAGATATAATAAAAGAAACGGGCAACATTTTTGGAATTTGAAGGGAATGGTGTAGCAACCCGCATATTTATCGAGTTTGTATTTAAATATTTTATTTAAAATATTAACTCGTTAATCGGATTTTGGTCCGAAAAGCTACTTTTTGCAAACGGTCAAATTAGGACTCGAGACCACTTCCATTGAGTTCGAAATGTCGTTTACAACTTTTTTAAGTATAAACATCGATAGGTTTGGAGTTAGTGAAATTTCACTAACTTTTCCCGCTTTGGACTTTGGGTTAGTTTAGCCTATTAAGCCCAAGTTCCAACCCTCTTCTCCTCACTCTTCATAAATTTCCTAACTAATCAAGCTTTGGCATTAATGGTGGAGGGAATGGGAAATTAAAATTCCAAAACTCAAATTCAATTGCAATCCATCTTTCTACTCCAAATTCAAGAAGAAGACATTGGATTCAAGCTTCTTGTGCTTAGATAGAAGAAGGATTGGTTCTTGCTTGCTTAAAACTTCATTTTCATTGATATTTGGTGCAAAGGTGAGATTTTTATCTCACAATTCTAGCCTATAACTATATTGGACTGTTGGGAATGATTCCCTATCATTTTTGCATGCATGTTGGCATTTGGTTTGGATTGGATTGGCGAAAAACTCCAATTTTTAGCGTTTTGTTGAATTTTCTGCACTTAGGTCGTTCTGGCCATTTTTAGCTCGTTCGGAGTTAAGTCGTTCGTCCATAGGTCGTGAGTCGTTCACGAGTTAACCCTAGGTCGTTCTGGCCATTTTTAGCTCGTTCGGAGTTAAGTCGTTCGTCCATAGGTCGTGAGTCGTTCACGAGTTAACCCTAGGTCGTTCTGGCCATTTTTAGCTCGTTAAGAGTTAAGTCGTTCGTCCATAGGTCGTGAGTCGTTCACGAGTTAACCCTAGGTCGTTCTGGCCATTTTTTAGCTCGTTCGGAGTTAAGTCGTTCATCCATAGGTCGTGAGTCGTTTACGAGTTAACCCTTAAGTCGTGCAGCCCTTCAGTCACGCAACCCTTAAGTCGGTTACGAGTTATCCCGATAGGTCGTTGGACCCTTAACTCGTAGGTCGCTGGACCTTATCTCGTTAGGTCGCTCCTCGCCTAACCCTTAAGTCGTGCAACCCTTAAGTCGTGTAACCCTTCAGTCACGCAACTCTTAAGTCGGTTACGAGTTATCCCGATAGGTCGTTGGACCCTTAACTCGTAGGTCGTTGGACCTTATCTCGTTAGGTCGCTCCTGGCCTAACCCTTAAGTCGTGCAACTCTTAAGTCGTGCAACCCTTAAGTCGTGGAACCCTTCAGTCACGCAACTCTTAAGTCGGTCACGAGTTACCCTGTTAGGTCGCGACCTCTGTTAAGTCGGCCATGTTGGGTCGTGAGTCACCGTTAGGTCGCGAACACCTCTAGGTCGCAACCACTAAGTCGCTTGACCCCTTAGACCCCTAGGTCGCAACCGTTAGGTCGCTCGACCCTATCCCTCTTAGGTCGTTAGACCCCCTTTTTGTCTTCACTAGGTCGTACCGTTTTGGACGGGGCGCTGCCCTGCACCCCGTCGGGGGCGCTGCCCCCTGGACCCCCGCGACCTGACCGGGCAGGTCGAACCCCGTAAGCGGTGGGTTGCCCCCGCACCCCCACCTTGAGGGGTTGCCACCCCCCCGGACCCCCCCTCCGTAGGGGATCTTATCTGAAAAACATTGAGCTAATTTCCTTGGATTTTATTCACATCTCCGTATGCGATTTTTGTGACTGATTGTTTCTACAATTGCTTCTGTGTTTTGTCACTTTATAATATAAAGGTTTCAATACTAGTAGTAAATATAAAAACTCTTTTAACAAACAATTTCAACTCTATTTTTAATAACAAAGCTCTTTTCTTAAACCGTTTTCCAATCTATTAGTATATACAAACCTTTACCTCACTCGGATGAGAAATCTAATTAAACGACTTAGTAAAACAAGTGGTATGAAACGCTTGCGTTCACTTCGTCGGTTAATTCTTGGACTTGTTCGATTGAACCTCTTGTGACAATTTTATTAGTGAAGATTTATAGTTTGTTCGTAAATATTTAAGTTAAGCAAGTGGTTATGGGACATGAAGCTAAACTTCTATATTTACTAGCTTAGTGTAATTGACACTTCTCGTTGATCATGACGATCATTCTGATGATTTAGACTAGCAACTGTGCGATGTATCTTGTTGCGAGGTTAGACTAGACACCACTTGTGTGATTCCACTCACACATACCTTTTTGCTTTTTGGTTAGCCTGGACCTTAATCTGTGTGATTCCATTCACACATGTGGGGTAGCTCCCCTTGGTCTTCGGACCGTCATGTGATAGGCCTCTTTCTCTTTTCTATGATTTCTGGACTTCTTGCATTGATTTCTAGAATTTATGTCATTGACTTGTTATGAGTACAAGTTTGGGGTATGATGCCCTTTCCGAATCTTTGAGAAGATTCTTGTGATATTGATTATCTCTTATTGATTGATCTTCTGTTGATCATTATTTACATACTTATAGTGGTATGTCATTATGGATGTTTATGTTTATGCCATATCTTTTATGTTATATCATGTCATCTGATATTTATAGCTAGACTGACCCGTTTATTATTTTCTTAAATAATACTCGGGTCAGACCGAGATGTTACAGGTGCTTCTGCTTGACTTCTTCCCAGGGATTCATCACTCTGACTTTTGGCTAACTGTTTAGATTAGCAGTTTTTTTGTTGTATACACTTGAGATATAGACTCATAGTTGTATTCTTTTGTATAGCACGTGTTGCTATTCTTTTGTATTATCGTGGATCTTACTGACCACTACTCTGATGTACACTTTCATGTGTTAGTTATATATTCATATCTTCTTCCGCCTTTGTGATATGGATATCTGTGACTGATTTGTGATATGATTATTTCTATGTTTGTTTCCGAAGATTATTTATAGCCACCGTGTGATAAGCAATTACATGGATGGTCGCTCCTCAACAGCCTTATTCTCCGCGCTAGTTGACAGCACTACTCCGGAGTGTTCTTGGCTAGCGTGGGTATAGAGGTGGGGCGTCACAAATGGGCTAGCTTCAGATACCAAGGGGACGTGAGTGATTAATACTATATTACGTTAGCTCTTAACATTTTGAAGGACTGGTCCAAAATAAAAGGCAAACGAAATGAATGAGTCGGAGATAAAATGAAAAAGCACGTATAATAAATTGACTATAGTAGATAATGAATGTTACCATAACTGCTAGTTGTTGTTCATTCGCGTTTGAAATTTGAATGGAACCAACTATTAAAATGGTACCGGTACAATTAACCGTTATCGGATTACACTGCGTACCAGCCATTGAAAATGACAATTGAATATACCGTCGAGATCAGCACGACGAGACGATCAAAACGGTATGCATGTATCAGTGGTACGATTGGATTACAAAAGTTCGAAATTTTCTACTGGTGGAAAATGCATGAAAAACGTTGAAAAATAAAATCGACGGAGCCAAAGATGTCCGAATTTGGAAAAACGACAAACTGACAACTTGCTCAAAAGATGTTTTAGAATTTTTCTATATAAAAATATTTTGATTTTGAAAACGTTTTATTTTCATCGCTTTTTAACTGATTAAATTGAAGTAAATTTACGCGCGAAATAAACTTTCATATTTCCGGACGAAAATTTACTGGTTCCTATGTTTAACTGGACGCATTCCAAATATAAAAATTTTATTTCAAAATTTTACTGTTTAAAACTTCACAAAATTTCAGTTAATAACGTTACTAAAACCCTACATTTACGGGTCGTTACACTCTCCCCCACTCAAAACTTTTCGTCCCCGAAAAGGAAGGAGGTAGGAGAATAGAAACAACCAAAAAAATAGACTTGAATTACATTATAAAAAATTAATTTAAACCATATAAATTTCAATTTAAATCAATTTATATTCAACAATTTGTTTCTTAAATTCAGGATTTTCAGTAAATTGATTTGATTTCTCATTTATTAATGTTAGGTACAAAAGGTTCCTTTCAAATGAAATTCAATTAATTTGAGATACTCCTTTAAGTTGATTTAATTTAATTTATTAACTTTCAAAACAAATTTTTCTTCTATTAATCATACCTATTATTTATTTAACTTATTATTCTATTTATCTCCATAAACATTTTATAATTAAAATTTAAGTGAATAACATTTATTATACGCACTCACATTTTATTTATAAAGACAATTTATATTGTATATTATCCAATTTTCTTAAATTAACAATTTCAAAGATCATAAATTTGAATAGTCATTTATTATAATCATATTTTATTCGACCAATTTAATTCTTCCTTATTTAAATTATTATTAAATTTATTCTACTTAATCTACCTTATTACATATATTATATATATTTACACTTATTATAACCACTCAATTTATTTAAAAATTCCTTTGATATCATTTTCTACTGTATAATATTCAATTACATAGTTAACTTTTGAAAATTTTAGGTAAGTTATATATAATGCAATTGAGTATTATCCAATCAAATTTTACAATTTACTTATTTCAAGTTAAGTGTTTAGCCAAAACTTTTGACTTCATTGAAAATCATCTTTAAATCGAAATTTTAAGAATAAATTTTCAATTAATTTCAAACCATTTTAGAGATAATTATGTATATACTATATGTATCAAATCAAATAAAATTTAAATTTACATACCTATATATATAAGTCAAATCATACTTAAGAAATTTAAATCGATTTAATTTCCAAAACAAAACTGTAGCAAAGCTACGAATTCGTCTCTCCACTTCGAAACTCGAAAATGAATGTCGATGATGCGGCCGTCATCACCGAAATTATTTTCCAGCGATAAGAGAAAAGCACTGATTTTAACTTCTAAAATTATTTGAAAAAAAATCTATTTGAAAATATTTTATATACTCTATACTTTAAAACTTTTAAAATCAAGGTTTGAAATCATCAAAAATCAAATTCTCAACTTCCTGATTTACATTCATTTCAAATTCCAAATCAATTTACAAACCAAGTTTTATAATTCCGTTTATTTATAAGTTGGTAAATCAATGGTTCACTAAACAATAAATGGAAATCAAAATAACATCATTTCGTTAACCAATTCGTTTAACAATCGTCGGAAAATTTTCTAATGTATATATATATATATTTATAATCATACACGATTTTATTTCGTTTTCCAATTTTGAAAACAATATTGTGTTAGTTTTCTCTGTTCAAGTGTTTTGGAAATTCCATCGATAGCGTTGATCATACGAATCGATTGGAAACCCAAATCAACATCAACAACTCAAACAGCACAAAATACTTAAATATATAGCATTTTTAATATTAATTTTCAAATACGCTTTCTCTCTCGACGGTGCAAGAAAGGATTTCAAAGCAAGGATAGAGATTCAATTTGATGGAAATCAAATCAAAGAGAATTTTGATTCGATAATAAGTTCGAACAGAAGATAGGATAATTCAATCAACAGAATCGGGAGATGGATAAGCTTATTTAATTTACGGGCAATCTTAACCGGGTCGACCGTAACTTCAAGAATAAGATCGATGCTGAATTCCGAGGTAAATCAACATTCGATCTTAAGAGATAGAATTCAGGCATAGCAGAAGATAGATAGCATCGTAAACCGAGGATACAGAGATCTCTGGTAAATTAATGCTATTTTAAAGGAGTTTCATTCCTTTACAAATCAATTTGAGATTGACGAGATCTCCGACTCATTAAAAGGTCATTCGAAGTGGAGTTATGTAATGCTCCAGAATCGAAAGAAGACGAATAGTGAGGGACATGAATGAATTTCTGAAACCGTAGGGACGTTCCAAAAATTCAAGGGAATTGAGTCAAAAGGAAGAGATTGAAACTCGAATGAGAGTGATTCTGTAAATACATGTACCATATATGCTAAGTTTTTGCCTAGAGCTACCAAAAGCTCTGATACCAACTGTAACGACCCGCTATTTTGGACTATTCGCATCCGCACATGTCGGACTTGAATAATTCAAAATACCGAATTGTTAATTTAAATTTGGCAAAACTCAGATATACAGTAAATTAATAATCACAGATCACAAACACAGAGTAATAAATATGCAGCGGAAGTAAAAGAGATAGTAGTTTATGAAGCTACTATATAAAATATATAAGATACATCAGAGTTAAACAAGTTACAACAGAAGACTCGAATACAATAGTCGAATACAATAATCAGAATACATCACTGGAATCAACTGAATATCTGAAAGCTAGAAAGATAGTTGGATCTCCAAGCGAAGCTCCAACTCCAAAGGTGAGCCTCGAAAGCTGGTACTCTCAGTCTGACCCGAGCATAAAGCAAAACACAAAACACTCGAGTCAGGATTAACATTCTTATATCAATAAATCCAATTCAAGTGAAATAGCAATTGAAATACAAGTAACTGAAAGGACGTTGGAATAACCATCCTTTAAGAATCCGTTAAACTATCTACTAGGTAGTAGTGTACGCTAAATAGATAATGTCTATCAGTAATATAAAGTATCAAAATAGTGTTAAGGCGTTACCATTATCCCCCTTAACACATTTTATATAAATGTCATAGTCTATACAGCACTGTAAACTCCACCGTAAACTAGTGGGATATCAGGGAGTACTCCATAGGTATAACACAAAACAAATTCGTAGTGGTCGCATATAAAGGGATACAAGTATGACAAGGCACATGAGGCAATACCCAAGGTAGTGAAACTACCGTTTGCCTGATCCGGACCGGTGAAAACGCATTGCCGCAGCGATCGCAACACCGCGAAAAAACACTCCTGAAATTTCAAGGGCGCACCAATCAATCACAAGTAATGAGTAGTAGTTACGAAGAAGTGTGTTCGCTCGAGGTAGCTAACCCCATTTGTCCCGGCACGGCTCCTGATTTTAGTCATTTCCAATTTGACACAAATGTCAAGGCTATCCATTATCGCTCTCTTTCTTCAGTCATCACGTACATCATTCCAACCACTTCATTCTAGATCACCACTCCGTGTATAGTTATTAAAGTGGTTTTCGGTTTAGACAGAGAGTATGTCCATAACCGATTCCGGTCTCTTTAATAACTTCCGTAATTATTACACCGATCGGTCGTTTAATATATTTTAAAATCAAATCAAATTCAATTTCAATTAGAATTTATAAATCAACATTCCATTTGTCTTTCAATATCTATCTCCAAAATCTACGTTTCAAAACTTCCAAATTACCATTTACGCACGAAATAAACTTTCATATTTTCAGACGAAAATTTACCGGTTTCTATATTTAACTGGACGCATTCCAAATATAAAATTTTTATTTCAAAATTTTATTGTTTAAAACTTCACAAAATTTCAGTTAATAACGTTACTAAAACCGGTTACATTTACGGGTCGTTACAAAACTAGTCTTTTAAGATTCAGGCTTTTGCAAACTATGACCAAACTTAGAACATTTGATACTAAGTTTTATTTTCTAAATTTTGTAAGCTAAAGTTTATGTGTGTATACAAAATGTGGTAATAAAGGGGATGGCCCGGATGTAGTTGTGTGCGTGTACAAAATATGTAGTTGTGTAGGTAACAAAGGGGAGTCTTCCTTTGTATAGCTGCAAAAACATTTAACAAGCAGAAACTATTTTATTTATTTTTTCTTTCCTTTTTCATAAGAAAGTATAAGGCTTTGTGAATGCAAAATTGCAAATACTAAAAAACCTTTCCAATGATCCCTCTCCAATAAACGATGCGCTATGAAAATTTCTTGTGGCTTCTCTTAATTCCTTAAGAGAAAATACTTGATATGTAGGCAAAATTGATGATCGAAAATTTGTATTTTCAGTTATGTATCCTAAAATGAAGTTGGTATTAGGTGTACAAGCAAGTTTCTTGCAAGATGCATAAAGATAATATGGACATGATGTCAACTACGAATAATTTAGCAATTAAAAAAAATGAAATTATAAGCAACTAGCATCTTTGGTTGGAACCCCAAGGTATACATTTACTAATTTTATTTTTCCTATTTTTTTCATGAAAAATAAAGAAAGAACATAATATGCACTTGACAAGTTAAATCGTTGACAGTTTTCTATCTCGACTTCTATCTAAGAAATCCTACAATGAAATCATTAATGATATTAATAAAGTATTAATTGAAACTACCGTCAGTTCATGTGCGCACACACTAGCGCATCAAAAGGGAAACCTTTTATGTCAAATGTGTGTTCAAGCAGTATAGAACATACCAGCATCTGCGATAATTCCAAATAAACTCAATACTGTTTGTAGACTCCTGATAAAAGTGTCATTTACAGCCATTACACATGCATATGGACTCTTGGAATTATGAAATGATGTAAAACATAATAAAGGGTATGCATTAAATTTTGTAGAATGCATTTATACTTGTCGTTTATAGGAAGATGAAATGTCATATATCCGTTTTGTACCGAATGAAGTATATTTAAAGAATGTAACAAGAGAAATTTCACCATAGTTTGGTCTATCATGTCAGCAAATTAACTATCCAACATACTTTAAACGAAATAGTATATGATGTCATAGTTATCAAATCAGCAATTGTGTTCTTCCAAGAAATATTTGAAATGATTTGTACGGATCATCACAAATCTATGTTTCTCTTTAACAATAATGTTGTGATGTGAATTACAGTGTACACTTTCTTGGAATTACAGTGTATATTCATGATGGAGAAAGACTGGTTGCATTCACACAGGTAATAGGATAATATACAACTAAATACACTTCGAAAATTTTAAAATTTTAATATTACAATTAGTATTTGTGTTGTCTACTTTTCATCATAGAACTAGTATAGAGTACCGACAAGGAGCATTGAATTTTGTGCAATCCGTGAAGAAAAATTTGGCAATTGCAAAAAAAAATTATGTCCTTGCATAGATTGTCGAAACCTTACTCATCATCATGACAAGATTGTCTTTGAGCATTTGGTTATAAAAGGAATGGATCCTAAGTACAAATGAAGTAGGTGGTATAATCATGGTGAATAAAAAAATATAGTTGAAGAAATGGATTTGAATGATACATATGATTTATTCCAAGCTGTTCACTATGAAGATGAAGATTTTGTTGATCATACCTTTTTTGACGATGATAAAGGTAATGTTGATACACAAAGACGAGAAGATGATTTGATAAAAAAAATTGAAGATGTAGAAAGTCCATTGTATCCTGATTGTGCAGGTTAGACAAAATTATCTGCTATCGCCGCTTTATATAATCTTTAATGTGAGTGCGGTTTATCCGATACTGGTTTTGATAAGCTATTAAATGTGTTACATGTATTATTGCCGAAGGATAATGTACTTCCCAAGACTATATATGAAGTAAAAAAATTCTTAAAATATTTGATATGAGTTTTGAGAAGATTCATGCATGTAAAAACGATTGTTGTTTTTAGAAAAGAATACAAAGATTTGAATAGTTGTCCAAAGTGTGGTTCTTCAAGATGGAAGATAAATAAAAGTACAAAAGAGATCATTCAAGGCATCCCTGTCAAAGTGTTGGGATATTTTCCAATTATTCCAAAATTTAGGAGAATGTTTAGATCCAAAAAAATGGCAGAAGATTTAAGATGACATTATAGTAATAAAAGCAACGATGGACAAATGCGTACCCTGTGGATTCTATGACTTGGAATGTAGTGGATGAGAAATATAAATCATTTTCAGCCGATCCATGCAATCTCATACTTGGTCGAGCTCTAGACGGTTTCAATCCATTTGTCATTAAAAGTTCTAAATATAGTTGCTGGCCAGTAATGCTAGTGACATATAATCTTCCGCCTATGTTGTGCATGAAAGAAGAAGATATTATTCTAACATTGGTGGTTCCTAGTCCGAAGCAACCGGGAAATGATATTGACATATATATGGCACCACTTGTAGAAGATTTACATCGTTTGTGTCATAACGGTGTTGATATTTATGACGCATTTAGTAAAACACTTTTTATTTTAAAAGCAATCTTACTATGGACAATAAATTATTTTTCGGCTTATGGAAATCTTGTTGGATGTTGTGTAAAGGGTAAAAAGCTTGTCCATTAAGTGGTGTTAACGCTCATAGTCGATGGTTAAATCATAGTCGAAAGATTGTGTATATGGGTCATAGAAGATTTTGACCCCCTTCAGACTCATTGAGAAAACATAAGACTTGGTTTGATAATACGGTGGAGAAAGACACCAAGCCTAGGATTTTGACAGGTGGAAACATTTCTGCTATGCTGCAAGATTTTCCTAATGATTTTGGAAAAGATAAGAAAGAAGAAATATAAAAAAGATAAAGAAGAAAAGACTAGATAAGAAGGGAAAAAAAGACAATGGACAAAAAAGGAAGCGTGTTCACAACAAAGAAGATGAACATGATGACAATGGTAACCCTATAAAAACAGAGTTATCAAGGTGGAAAAAAAGATCAATTTTCTTTGATTTACCATATTGGGAGGTTAGTGTTTATTTTTTTCCCTACATTGATTAAATAGAAAAACTGTATATTACTAAAATGTTATATTCTTGATTGTAATGACCCAAAAAATTTAATGGTTTTAAATAATGTAATTAGCTAAATTTTATGGCATTTTAAACAACAAATTTTGAAAATAAAAATTTGATATTTGGAATACGTCTATTTAAATATAGAAAATGGTAAATTTTCAGTTAGTAATATGGAAGTTTATTTTCTTGTGTAATTTTATTCCAATTTAAATCAGATAATAACAGTTGAATTTAAAAGTGTTCCAAAATCTAAATATGTCAACATGAGAAAATTTATTAAGAATACTCTAAATAAGATTGCGTAATTCGTTTCGCAAATTTTGGACGTTTCTAGCTCCGTTTGAATTTTTCCGTACGGAATAGCAACATATATCAGTATCCATATCGACTTTCGATAGTATGATCGTACCATCGATATCTGTATACCGTTTTGATCATCTTGTCGTGCTGATCTCCGCAGTATATTCGTTCATGTGTTTTGAATCCCGATTCAGAGCGGAAACTGTGAAACGGATGACCGTATCAGTATTCAAATCTTTACCTTTTGGCTTTCTGTGACCATTTATATTCACGTGATGATTCCAATGGTGACTGCATTCAATATTTTTTTAGAAATTATTATTTGTGACCTTTCGATTCTTATGTTTACAATAGCCTAAAAATGTATGTAACCTAACTAAGTTTCAAATAATGGCTGTTCATTGTTTCAGAAAGAAATCATATATTATGATTTAATATAAGTATATATAACGGTTCAATCGCTTCACCTGTTCATTTGATTCCTATATTCACCATTTATAGTTATTGAAATTATTGCTTGCTCCTCTGAAACCCATCTTCTTCACTCATGAATAAGCTCCAACCAACACCGTGCCTAAGTGGCCTCTCCACGCTTCACACCTTGACCGGCCACCACTACCTAACAGCCCTCTGTCCGCTTGCTTCGCCTACAACACATCGCCTCAGCCTATCACCATCCATCTGACCTAGCACCCAAGCCGAGAAGCCCTCCTCCTTATCCACCAAAGCCATGCAACCCAAGAGAGCCCAGCCCTGTCTTCCTACTCCACTCACCCTCCTATTTTCTTCCCACATGCTTCCACCTCTACTTCTTTTCATGTGAGCTTGCCACCACTTCTCAAAACGAAAGCTGTGATCGGCCGCATGAGTTCTCTCTCTCTTCTACTGTCCATTGCCTTGCTGGTGCTTTGCTCCTCTTTTGCATAGGATAAGGTACATAAATATATAGATATGTTTATGGTTTGTATATAAAAATACGTTAGTTATGCAAGATGTAATCTACTTATATATCTAACAAGCTATTTTTCTATATTAATAACGTACAAGTTATGCGTATATTCTATTATATATAAATATTTATATAAGTTGTTCGGTTATAAACCTCTGGAAGAAGAAGAAAATAATACATGTTTGTATAGATTTAGTCTGTTAAAATGTAAACTCTAGAAGAAAAAATATACATGGTTGAAGTAGTTTTGATATTATATTAGTCTGTTGAGTTTGTATAAATTTATAATAATTTGCTTTATATACCGTGTATATATATTGTGTATATATATATTGTTATATAAAGCTGTTTGTTGTTGTATATGTATGGACTTGTATCAATTAAATATATGTCTGTTGTGTTGAGATATTGATATTTTAGTTAAAGCTTTGTTATTAATTCGAAGATTATAAATAATATAAATTTTAGTGTGTATATATATAGATTTCATTTGTTGCATGCATGTCTCTGGAATAAAATGTTGGTTCAAGTGAGATTTATATGGGTTATAGATATAAAGTAGGTTGTATTGTTATAGTATATTTATATATAAATCTATATATGTATGAATGTTAGATATATATATATATATAATACGTTTAATCTATAGTAATTTATATTAGTTTTCTCTTTGGACAGACATGTTTTAAATTTTTAAATTTACATAAGATATATGTATGTCATTTTAAATACGCAATTTAAATTGAATATTGGTTTTAGGAAATAATAATAATTATGATAGTAATAGTTTATATATATTTCATTTGCATCGAGCTTATTTGACTCATTCTCATCGATTCATATATATCAGCTTTGATCGCCAAATCGTGCCAATCTAGCTTTGCATTGGAAGTCGTGCTTGCATTTCGTAACTCAATTTCATTATTTATCATCTCTAGCTTTAGAAGGTGAGTTTATCACGCTCGACATACGTACTTTTATAATTGTGAAATGATGATAAGTGAATATGTAAAATTGATATGTAATGTTAGTACATGCCTGTGATATATTTATATGATGTTAAATGATGTTTATATACCTGTTACATCATCTGATATGATATCATATGCTATACCGTTATTTTATTTCCTGTTTATCCCAATGCAAGTTCCCTATCACTACGGGTTGAAATGATACATACCGGAACGGGCTTTAGAATGAGGAATAATCATTATGGTCTGAAATGATAGGCTTGAGTGATTTTTATTGTATTTATTTTACTTCGGATTGCGGGTTTGAAATGACAGAACCCGGATTTTTCTTTTTAAATTACAGATTGAAATGATACATATCTGTATCACTTGACCTAGGTAAGAAAATATTACACAAGGCCATGGTTAATATTTTTAAAAGTAATATTTTCCTAAAAAGTTATTAAGTATTTTGAATTTTTAGAATATATGAAATTTTAACATAAATTTTTATTTAAAGATTAGAAATATAAAGAGATATTGGTTTCTATAAGCTAAATTTTTATAAGTTGATTTTTAGTTTTAATTGTAATTTAAGAATCTTTATTTGGTTTTAAATTTGTAATTAAATTTTTTACGTATGATAAGCAACTTAATAATGAAATTTGATTTAATGTGGAATTCTAAATCTAACCTAGTGGTTGTAATAAATTTTATTTCATGAAATGGATATCTTTTGTATAAATAAGTTTACAGTGATTTTCTATAAGTTAAATTGTATAGGTAAAATTTATAAAATGTAATTTAAATATGACTTAACTTGATAATTGGTTTCAAATGGAGATTTTAAGTTAAGTAAATAATGTAATTTGAATTGATAAAAATGAAATACAGTTTTAATTGGACATGTTGTAATAAATTTATTTAACTTGAAATCATAATTAATTGATGTCTAAATGAATAGAAAGTTGATTTTTGTATTAACTATGACAACTTATTTTATTTCTGAAATGGGTATTTTCAAATAAAGTATTAAGTCATAGGTTGAAAATAAAAGTTAAGTAATGATGTACTTTTGACTTAATAAATGAATTATAGTTTAATTTGAATATTTATTGATAAAATTTTATTCTATTAAATCATAAGTTAAATGATATCCAAATGAATATTTTCGAAAGCGTGAAATATGATTTTTATAAGTTAAAATGGCTAAAAGAAAATTGAAATTTTAATGTGGCTGAAATGTTATTATAAATCTGGAATTAGTTTCGGTAGCACTTCAGAAATGCTGTGATTTAAGATAGCATTTGCTAAGTGCTATCAATTTCGAGACTTAACTATATTCTGAAATAATAATAAAGCTACTGCAGCACTTTGTAAGTGCTGATTTTGCTGAATGTAAACTGTTTTGCAATACTCGTAAGCTACTGCAGCACTTTGTAAGTGTTGTTGTTGCTGAAAGTAAACTGTTTTGAAATAATAACTAAATACCTACTGTAGCACTTTATAAGTGCTGCTGTTTTCGAATTTGACAATGTTTTGAAATATTACTATATCTACCGTAACATTAGTAAATGCTGTTGTAGCTGAAATTTACAATGTATTGGAAATTTCATAATTAAATGAATGAACTTAGAAATGCTACAACTTTGAAATGAATATTATTTGATATTGAATTTAAATGATTCAAATGAATATTGTTTTAAAATATATTAACATAGAATTTAAATGGTTTAAATAAATATGTTTCAAAGTGGTATGATTTTCTAAATATTATTATTTACAAATGATAACATTTCCAAGTGTTATGATTTCAAAGTATTATGGTTTCAAAGTGTTTGATCAAAGAAGTGTTATAACTTTGGAAGTACTATGGTTTTGGAAATGAGTTTATTTAAAATTGAATTTAATTAACAATTTTCTTCAAATATAGTGATTTGAAACTCATTGAAATTGATGATTTAGGAATATGACTTTATAACCTGGTTTTGGTTTAAGATGATTTAAAGGAATATTTCAAGTTTAATAAGTCGAAGGAAATATTCAGTGATTTGGAAATTTGGGTTTTAATGATATATTGATTTGGTTTGGAATTTAAATGGTATATTATTACTTTGGTTTTTGAAATGGAAATGATATATTGATTTGGTTTTGAAATGAAATAATATAGTACTTAGTTTTGAAATGGATATGATATTTTGGTTTTAAAGTATAAATGATTTTGAAATGAATATCCGTGGGTTATAATAACGTTGGGTTGTTAAAGAGACTGGGATCTGAAGTTGTCATACTCTCTGCCAAATCCGAAAATCACTTTAACAACCATGTACGCGGTGGAGATTCCAGAATGAAGTAGGATGGTGGCGACGATCCCACTGAGGTATGAACGTGGTCCCGACTCACGTAAGTTGCCTTAAGGTGGCTAAAACATGAGCGATCTCGAGCCAATGAGGTAGCTTCTCTGATCGGACACACTCCTTCGATATTATTCGGACTTTGAGATTGATTTGGTGGCCACTTTTGATTTTTGATTTAGGGGTGTGGCTCGAGGTGGGTGGTAGCTGCGCGCTACGCGTTACCACTAGCCCGTGTGCGTAATTGGTATATCTACCCTGGCATTGCCTCGTTGTGCGGTGTCACCTACCCTATCGCGCCTTGTACGAGTTTGGTTTTCTCCCGTAGCCCGTGGAGTATTCTCTGGCGGCTTCCCGATAAGGAGGGACTATGATACTGGATGGACTACTGGGACTATTACGTGTTAAGGTGGAAAATGTAAAGCCTTAACTCTATTTAAAAGTAAGTTTATTTTACTATAGACATTATTATAATAGTGAAATATTACTACATAGTAAATAGTTTAACGGATCCTTGGAGGACGGGCGGTCCCAAGCATCCTTTAAGTTACTTGTATATTTTATTACAGTTCACTTGAGTTGGTTTACATTGTATAAGTATGTATGTCCTGACTCGAGTGTTTTTTGTTTTGCTTTACATTCGCGTCAGACTAAGTGATGCAGCATTAGAGACTCACCTTCAAAGTTGGAGCTTTGCTTGAAGATCCAGCTATCTATTTCGCTTTCAGTTATTCAGTTGATTCCAGGGCTGTATTCAGCTTTATGCTTGTTTATCATATTGAAACTTCTACTGCAACTCGTTACTTCTGTTGTATCTTGTATAACTCTGATGCATGTATATAATAGCTTCATGAACTACTATCTCTTCCTTCCGTTGCATTATTATATTACTCTGTGTCTGTGATCTGTGATTTATTCACTCTGTATTCTGAGCTTTTCCAAATTTATTTTTACTATTTGGTATTTTGAGCAATTCAAGTCCGGCATGTGCGGATGCGAATGGTTGAAAATAGTAGGTCGTTACATTCGGTACCAGAGCTTTGGCTCTAGGCAAACTTAGCATATATGGTAAATTTATTCACAGAATCATTTTCGTTCGAGCTTGAATCTCTTTCTCTTTGACTCTGTTTCCTTTGAATTTTGGAACATTCCCTCGGTTCCGAAATCCTTTCTTGTCCCTTACTATTCGTCTTCTTTTGATTATGAAGTATCCCATAACTCCACTTCGAAGGAGATTTTAATGAATCGGTGGTCTCGCCAATCTTCAAATGACTTGTAAAAGGGATGAAACTCCTTTACAATTGGCATCCATTCACCAGAGATTTATATATCCTCGGTTTAGATGCTAGTATCTCTGGTTATCTCGAATTCTATCTTTTGAGATCGAATGTAGATTTGCCTTAGAATTCCACATCGATCTAATCCTTGAAATCGCGGTTGACGTGGTTAAGGTCGCCCGCGATTTATATAAGCTTATCCATTTCCTTATTCGGTTAGTTAAACGTCTTATCTTTTGTTCTAACTTATCCTCAAATCAAAATTTTCTTCGATTTGAGTTAATCAAATTTGAATCTCTATCCTTGCTTTGAAAATCTATTCCTATATAGTGTATTTGTAAATCTATGTTTAAAATGTTATATATATTGTGTTGTTTGAGTTGTTGATGTTGGTTTGGGTTTTCGGTCGATTCATCTGATCAACATTATCGATAGGATCTCCAAAACACTTGAACAGAGCAAACCAACATAATATAATTTTCAAACTTAGTAGATAAAATAAATTTGTATAATTATATTGTATATGTATATAAGTATAATTTTCTGAATTTTGATAGTTAATTGAATTGGATGTTAAGAAATAATGTTTGACTTTGTATATATAGCTTGTAACTATTGGCTTTTGTCTCATATGTAAACAATTGGACTATAAAACATGATTATAGATTAATATAGATTAATTTGGAAATTTAAATGAATTTAAAACAAGAAAACTAAGAATTTAATTTCCGATGGTTTCAAACTTTGTGTTTAAAAATTTAAAGGGTGTATTATTTAAACTGTTTCAAGTAGAAATTGTTTCAAAAAAATTTATAAGTTTTAAATCAGTCTTTTCTTTATCGCTGGAAAATAATTTCGGGGATGACTACAGCATCATCGACATTCATTTTTGAGTTTCGATGTGAAGAGACCATTATGTAGTTTTGCTACAGTCTTGCTTTGGAGAATTAAATTGATTTAGATTTCTAAAATATGACTTGATTTATAATAAATGTGATATATGATTTAAAATTTGATTTGATATATATATATATATATATATATATATATATATATATATGATACATAATTTTCTCTAAATGGTTTGAAGTGAATCGGAAATTTAGTTCTTAAAATTATGTTGAAGGATGATTTTAAACAAAGTCAAAATTTTGAATAAATATTTAAACTTGAAATTTTTTTAATAAGGATATTTTACTTATATAATACTCAATTGCATTCTAAAATATAACATACCTAAATTATTCAGAAGTTAACTATGTGATTGAATAATATACAATGTAAAATGATGTTAAAAGAAATTTCAAATAAATTTGAGTAATTATAATAAGTGTAAATATACTAAATATATGTAATAAGATATATTAAGTGAAATAAATATAATAATAATTTGGAATAAAGAAGAACTAAATTTGTTGAATAAAATATGATTATAACAAGATTTGTGATCTTAGAAAATTATTAATAAAGGATAATTGGATAATAAGATAATGAATAAATAAGATAAACTAAATAAATTTTTCTTTGAAGGAATTAATAAATTAACAATTTAATCAACTTAATGAAATACTTTGAATCAAAAATCAATTATTGAATATTAATTAATTTAAACTGAAATTGATATGATTAGAATTAGCAGTTTGAACCAACAAATTTCAAGTGAATGACTATTCATTGATTTAATATAAATGGATTTAACCAAATTGTTAAATATAGAAATTAATTTAAATTGGAATTTATATGGTTTAATTTAATTATTTTCTTTTGTTCCAAATCTATTTCCTTTCTGGTTGTTTTTAGTCTCCTACCTCCTTCCTTTTCAAGGACGAAAAGTTTTGAGTGGGAGAAGAGTGTAATGACCCAAAATTTTTAATGGTTTTAAATAATGTAAGTAGCTAAATTTTGTGGAATTTTAAATAATAGAGTTTGGAAAAAAAAATTGATATTTGGAATACGCCTATTTAAATATAGAAAATGGTAAATTTTCAATTAATAAAATGGAAGTTATTTTCTTGTGTAATTTTATTCCAATTTAAACCAGTTAATAACAGTTGAATTTAAAAGTGTTTCGAAACCTAAATATTTCAACATGAGAAAATTTATTTAGAATACTCTGAATAAGACTGCATAATTCGTTTGGCAAATTTCGAACGTTTCTAGCTCCGTTTTGATTTTTCCGTACGGAATAGCAACGTATATCAGTATCCGTATCGACTTTTGATAGGTTAATCGTACCACTGATATGTGTATATCTTTTTGATCGTCTTGTTATGATGATCTCTGCAGTATATTCATTCCTGTGTTTTGAATCCCGATTCAGAGCGGAATCCATGAAACGGATGACCGTATCGGTATTCAAATCGTTACCTTTTGGCTTTCTGTGACCATTTATATTCACCTGATGGTCCAATGGTGACTGCATTTAATATTTTTTTCAGAAATTATTATTTGTGACCTTTCGATTCTTATGTTTCCAATAGCCTAAAAATGTATACAACCTAACTAAGTTTCATATAGTGTCTGTTCATTGTTTCAGAAAGAAATCGTATATTATAATTTAATATAAGTATATATAACGGTTCAGTTGCTTCACCTGTTCATTTTGATTCCTATATTCACTGTTCGTATATAATTATTGAAATTATTTCTTGCTCCTCTGACCATCTTCTTCTCTCATGAATAAGCTCCAACCAACACCATGCCCAATTGGCCTCTCCACGCTTCACACCTTGACCGGCCACCACTACCTAACAGCCCTTTGTCCACTTGCTTCACCTACAACGCATCGCCTCAGCCTATCACCATCCATCTGATGTAGC
Source organism: Allium cepa (assembly GCA_030765085.1). Lineage (NCBI taxonomy): Eukaryota > Viridiplantae > Streptophyta > Magnoliopsida > Asparagales > Amaryllidaceae > Allium > Allium cepa. Next base: position 558,016,981 of record CM060928.1, on the reverse strand, counting down.
ACCCCAGCCGAGAAACCCTCCTCCTTATCCACCAAAGCCATGCAACCCACGCGAGCCCAACCCTGTCTTCCTACTCCACTCACCCTTCTATTTTCTTCCCCACATGCTTCCACCTCCGCTTCTTTTCACATGAGCTCGCCACCACTTCTCAAAACGAGAGCTGTGATCGGCCGCATGCGTTCTCTCTCTCCTCTTCTGTCCAGTGCCTTGCTGGTGCTTTGCTCCTCTTTTGCATAAGATGAGGTACATAAATATATAGATATGTTTATGGTTTGTATATAAAAATAAGTTAGTTATGCAAGATGTAATCTACTTATATATCTAAAAGCTATTTTGCTATATTAATAACGTATAAGTTATGAGTGTATTCTATTATATATAAATATTTATATAATTTGCTTGGCTATAAACCTCTGGAAGAAGAAGAAAATAATACATGTTTGTATAGATTTAGTCTGTTAAAATGTAAACCTCTGGAAGAAAAAAATATACATGGTTGAAGTAGTTTTGATATTATATTAGTCTGTTGAGTTTGTATAAATTTATAATAATTTTCTTTATATACCGTGCATATATATATAATATATATTGTTATATAAAGCTATTTTCTGTTGTATATATATGAACTTGAATCAATTAAGTATAAGTCTGTTGTGTTGAGATATTGATATGTTAGTTAAAGCTTTGTCATATATTTCAAGGTGATAAATAATATAAATTTTAGTGTACATATATATATATATATATATATATATATTTCATTTATTGTATATGTGTCTTTGGGATAAAATGCTGGTTTAAGTGTGAGTTTATATGGGTTATAGATATAAAGTAGGTTGTATTGTTATAGTATATTTATATATAAATCTATATATGTACGAATGTTAGATATATATATAATACGTTTAATCTATAGTAAGTTTTATATTAGTTTTCTCTTTGGAAGGATATGTTTTAAATTTTTAAATTTACATGAGATATATGTATGTCGTTTTAAATACGTAATTTAAATTGAATATTGGTTTTAGGAAATAATAATAATTATAATAATAACAATTTATATATATTCCATTTGCATCGAGCTTATTTGACTCATTCTTATCGATTCATATATATCAGCTTTGATCGCCGAATCATGCCAATCTAGATTTGCTTTGGAAGTCGTGCTTGCATTTCGTAACTCAATTTCATTATCTATCATCTCTAGCTTTAGAAGGTGAGTTTATTACACTCGACATACGTGCTTTTGTAATTATGAAATGATGACAAGTGAATATGCAAAACTGATATGTTATGTTCATACATGCCTGTGATATATTTATATGATGTTAAATGCTGTTTATATAACTGTTACATCATCTAATATGATATCATATGCTATACTGTTATTTTATTTTCTGTTTATCACACTGCAAGTCCCTTAACATTATGGGTTGAAATGATACATACCCGAACGGACTCTAGAATAAGGAAAAATCACTATGGGCTGAAATGATAGGCTCGAGTGATTTTTATTACATTTATTTTACTTAGGATTGCGGGTTTGAAATAATAGAACCCGGATTTTTCTGTTTAAATTATGGATTGAAATGATACATATCCGTATCACTTGACCTAAATTAGAAAATATTATACATGCCCATGGTTAATATTTTTAAGTAATATTTTCCTAAAAAGTTATTAAGTATTTTGAATTTTTAGAATATATGAAATTTTAACTTAAATTTTTATTTAAAGATTTGAAATATAAAGAGATGTTGGTTTCTATACGTTAAATTTTTATAAGTTGATTTTTGGTTTTAATTGTAATTTAAAAATCTTTATTAGATTTTAAATTTGTAATTTAAAATTTTTATGTATGATAAGCAACTTAATAATGAAATTTGATTTAATGTGGAATTCTAAATCTAGCCTAGTGGTTGTACTGAATTTTATTTCATGAAATGGATATCTTTGTATAAATAAGTTTACAATGCTTTTCTATAAGTTAAATTGTATAAGTAAAATATATAAAATGTAATTTAAATATGACTTAACATTATAATTGGAAAATGGTTTCCAAATGGAGATTTTAAGTTAAGTAAATAATGTAATTTGAATTGATAAAAATGAAATATGGCTTTAATTGGACATTTTGTAATAAATTTACTTAACTTGGAATCATAGTTAATTGATGTCTAAATGAATAGATTTATAAGGAAAGTTGATTTTTGTATTAACTATGACAACTTATTTTATTTTTGAAATAGGTATTTTAAAATAAAGTATTAAGTCATTGGTTAAAAATAAAAGTTAAGTAATAATGTACTTTTGACTTAATAAATGAATTATAGTTTAATTTGAATATTTATTGATAAAATTTTATTCTATTAAATCATAAGTAAAATAATATCCAAATGAATATTTTCTGAAGCGTGAAATATGATTTTATAAGTTAAAATGGCTAAAAAAAATTAAAATTTTAATGTGGCTGAAATGTTATTATAAATCTGGAATTAGTATCGGTAGTACTTCAGAAATGCTGTGGTTTAAGATAGCATTTGCTAAGTGCTATAAATTCTGAGACTTAACTATATTCAAGCTACTGCAACACTTTGTAAGTGCTGTTGTTGCTGAATGTAAACTATATCGAATTACTAGTAAGCTACTGTAGCACTTTGCAAGTGTTGTTATTGCTGAAAATAAACTATTTTGAAATAATAACTAAATACCTACTATAGCACTTTGTAGGTGTTGTTGTTTCTGAATTTGACAATGTTTTGAAATATTACTATATCTACCGTAACATTAATAAATGTTGTTGTAGCTGAAATTTACAATGTATTGGAAATTTCATAATTAAATGAATGAACTTAGAAATCTTACAACTAAGAAATGAATATTATTTGACATTAAATTTAAATGATTTAAATGAATATTGTTTTAAAAGATATTAACATTAAATTTAAATGGTTTGGATAAATATGTTTCAAAGTGATATGATTTTCTAAATATTATGATTTACAAATGATAACATTTACAAGTGTTATGATTTCAAAATATTATGGTTTCAAAGTGTTTGGTCTAAGAAGTTTAATAATTTAGAAGTACTATGGTTTTGGAAATGAGTTTATTTGAAATTGAATTTAATTAAGAATTGTCTTTAAATATAGTGATTTGAAACTCATTGAAATTGATGATTTAAGAATATGACTTTATAACCTGGTTTTGGTTTAAGATGATTTAAAGGAATATTTCAAGTTTAATAAGTTGAAGGAAATATTCAGTGATTTGGAAATTTGGGTTTTAATGATATATTGATTTGGTTTGGAATTTAAATGATATATTATTACTTTGGTTTTTGAAATGGAAATGATATATTGATTTTGTTTTGAAATGAAATAATATAGTATTTAGTTTTGAAATGGATATGATAATTTGGTTTTAAAGTATAAATGATTTTGAAATAAATATCCATGGGTTACAATAACATTGGGTTGTTAAAGAGACTGTCATACTCTCTGCCAACTCCGAAAATCACTTTAACAACCGTGTACACGCTGGAGATTCCAGAATGAAGTAGGATGGTGGCGACGATCCTATTGAGGTATGAATGTGGAGCCAACTCCCGTAAGTTGGCTTAAGGTGGCTAAAACAGGAGCGATCTCGGGCCAATGATGTAGCTCCTATGATCGGACACACTCCTTTGATATTATTCAGACTTTGAGATTGATTTGGTGGCCACTTTTGATTTTTGATTTGGGAGTGTGGCTCGAGGTGGGCGGTAGCTACGCGTTACGCGTTACCACCAGCCCGTGTGCATAATTGGTATATCTACCCTGGCATTGCCTCATTGCGCCGTGTCACCTACCTTATCGCGCCTTATACGAGTTTGGTTTTCTCCCGTAGCCCATGGAGTATTCTTTGGTGGCTCCCATTCAGGAGGGACTACGATACTGGATGGACTACTGGACTATTATGTGTTAAAGTGGAAAATATAAAGCCTTAACACTATTTAAAAGTAATTTTATTTTACTATAGACATTATTATAATAGCGACATATTGCTACATTGTAAATAGTTTAGCGACTCCTTAGAGGATGGGCGGTCCTAAGCATCCTTTAAGTTACTTGTACATTTTATTACAGTTCACTTGAGTTGGTTTATATTGTATAAGTATGTATGTCCTGATTCGAGTATTTTGTGTTTTGCTTTACCCTTGGGTCAGAATGAGTGATAAGCATTAGAGACTCACCTTCGGAGTTGGAGCTTGGCTTGAAAATCTAGCAATCTATTTCGCTTTCAGTTATACAGTTGATTCCAGGGATGTATTCAGCTTTATGCTTGTTTAGCATATTGAAACTTCTGTTGCAACTCATTACTTCTGTTGTATCTTGTATAACTTTGATGTACATATTTTGTAGCTTCATGAACTACTATCTCTTTCTTCCATTGCATTACTATATTATTATGTGTTTGTGATCTGTGATTTATTTACTGCATATTCTAAGCTTTGCCAAATTTATTTTACCTATTCGGTATTTTGAGCAATTCAAGTCCGGCATGTGCGGATGCAAATGGTTGAAAATAGCGGGTCGTTACATTGATTGTTACAAGAACTTACATTGCGACATTATTTAGATGTAATGCATGTCGAGAAAAATGTTGGAGAAAGTTTGCTAGGCGCAATATTGCATGATAGCAAATCAAAAGATGGAACTAATTCTAGAAAAGATTTAGAGGACTGGCGAATTCGACATAGTCTTTTTGCACAACCTCGTGGAAAGAAAACATATCTTCCACCAGCATTGTACACATTGTCAAGTTGTGAAAAAAATTCTGCAAGAGATTATATGATTTCAAAGGGTCTGATGGTTATTGCTCAAATTTCAAAAGATGTATATCATTAGAGGATTGCAAAGTTAGTGGCTTTAAGTCTCATGATTATCATGTTTTGATGCAGCGTATATTGTCAGTTTCAATAAGAGGATTGTTGCAAAAAAAGCCGTGGAAAACAATAATCTGTTTATTTTCATTTTTCAATAAATGTGTCAACGTGTACTTGATAAAGAAAAGCTGCAACAACTTGATGATGAGATCGTTACAATTTTATGTGATCTAGAAAGATATTTTCCACCTTCTTTTTTCTATATAATGATACATTTAACAATTCATCTCGGAAGAGAAGCTTGATTGTGTGGACCGGTTTATTTTTGTTAGATGTACACCTTTGTAAGGTATATGAAGGCTCTTAAAGATTATGTAAGAAACTATGCACGAGCTGAAGGATGTATTGCGAAGTCCTACCTTGTAGAAGAACCTATGAGATTTTTTGGCGAATTTTAAAAAAAATCATCACTAATAGAGGAGAAACAAGGTCGAAATGAAGATTATGAAAACCATGCAATACTCAAAGGTCGTCCAATTTCAAAGCTTGAGACAATTACATTGCCATTAAACGAGAAAGAAAGTGCTCATTTGGTTGTCCTAATGAATATGGATATATTGGAACCTTTTTTTAGACTAAATAAATATTGCATTCTATTTTGTTTTGTTTTGATGAGTATAACAACATGTATAACTTACAATTTTTTTCTTTTATGCTAGTTTGCATCTTGAGGAGCTGGAAAATTCAGACCTACGTATGAAAAAAAATGCGACATTGCTTTGGAACAATCATACAAAAAACTTCGCTAATTGGATTAAAAAAAGGTTATTGTAAATACTCTTTAATTGGCTTTAAAATAATATTTGTAAATACATTGATTTTTTTCAAATATCTATTAAATCGAAGGATCATGATACATTGTTAAAATGGATGCATATGGTCCGAGTACTAATGCATGGTCATGTAAAGGATATATTATAAACGGGCAACGTTTTCACACGCAAGATGCTGAGAGAGAAACTCAAAATTGCGGGATGACTAATGATGCCACTACTATGTGTAGAGCAAGCGCAAAGGATACCTCTCAACTGGTTGATATGGTCACATATTATAGGATTTTAACCGACATAATTTTGTTAGACTACCATGACTTTTATATTCCTGTTTTTAAGTGCAATTAGGAAAACAAAGGAAATGGAGTGAAAGTTAAAGACGGGTTTACTCTTGTTAATTTACATCAACATCAAGCCTCATTTTCAAGATATTCGTATATTCTTACGTCTCAAGCGAAACAAATTAATTATTTAAGGGAAGACGATTCTTCTAATTGGTATGTTGTATTGAAGGCACCCCCGCGAGGGTATCATGAATTAGAGACAGATGAGTCTATTGATGAAATAAGTTTTGTTAGAGAAGAATGCAAAGAAAATGACAGGGATGTTGATTCCATGGAGGATGTTATCGACGTTAAAGAGGATTGTGAAGGCACACTTGAGTAGTTTCAGTAAGTTGTTTAATTAACCAAAGTTGCTTAATAGATTGGGAATGCATAAATTAAACAAAGTTACCAAACTTCGTTTTAGTGTTTATATATATACAAGCATAATATTATGACCTGAAATGCAGTGTTAGGAATACATATATACAAGCATAATATTATAACCAAAGTTACCAAACTTCGTTAAAGTCCTAGAGTGTTCTGTGATATAGTATTCTATCTTCTTGAATTCCTAAACATGCTATAAAAGCTCGGTTTACATCATTGTGATCTTTTTGTTAATTCAGTTCTAATGTTCTATTCCATTTGTTAGTTCATCTCTGTCATTTTTGAGCATTTCAGGTTCATTTGCAAATCTCAGTTTACTTTTCATTTTTTTGTTAGATCATCTCACTTAGATTTCAGCATCATCCCTATTAGATCATTTCATTTGTGTTGTTAATTGAATTTGCATCTCGGTTTCCGTTTCATTTTAGATTAAAAAACACAAAGCTGTTTAGTCCTTATTTAAATTTGTACAAACTGTTCTCTATGTGCATAATAGGGTGTGCACTCAATACTTCACTGTCCAAACTGCTAATCATTACAGCAAATCATCACCATAATAGTGTGTGCACTCAATACTTCACTGTCCAAATAGCAAATCATCACAGCAAAACATTATGAATACACTGCATAATTATGCAACTGTTTTTGTAATTGTAATTGTAATTATGCAACTTTCATGCAGTAATTGTAACCACGCAACTATTTTTTTACTTGGAGAAATTATGCAACTCTCATAATTATTTGACTCCAAAATAGTATAATATTAACTCTAATTAACAAAACATTAAAAGGGATATTGTTGAAAGTTACTAAGATAGATGAAGTGTGATATTGTTGTTTTGGTCTTACACTAGTGAAATACAAAGAGATTATTTTGTGTTTTTTTTCATTTATGCTTACGTACATTATAATAATATTGTGTTGAAATCGAATGCACGGACCAATATTGTATATCAAATTTAATCCAAAGAATTAGAGATTAGTTTAATGATATATTATTTGTTCTTTCAAACGTAAACTTTCACTAATAGGATAAGTAGGAGGACGCTACGTCTGTTTAATTCATTATCTCTTCCTACCTTCTTGAATTTTTCTTCTTTTTTTACTCTTAATACAAAATTTTGCATTTTTATTTAGTGGTTTTATATTTTGAAAAAAAGGTCTTTTATCAAGATAGGTATCAACTGAAGTTGAATATTATTCTAATTATATTTTTTTCAGTAAGTATCTTATTGTTTTGATATAAAATAATTCAAGGCCATTTTATAATAATTTTTACCCAATATACCAACATACATACAAACTATTCCCTTACAATGACATAAGAGTAAGACATTGTTACTTAAATGACAAAGCATGTTTTGTCCTGAGTCAAACACAAGAAGCTAAAACCATCTCACCATAGTGAAACATATGACACATCACGGCAAAACATCATAGTATTTTACATTCAAATCTGAAACAAGAAGACAACAACCTTAGTGCCTAGCTAAAATGTCATATTAGTACTTCAACAAATTAAAAGGCCAGAAAGCCTAAATTTACTTTTGTTTAATTTCTTTTTCTTACATAGAGTTTGATCTGAAAATAGTTTGTATATCTTAGTGTTTTCCTTGTCATAAATTTACTTTTATTAGCTATGTATATCTTAATGTTTGTATATATGTACTTTTATTAGCTATGCATGAATACAAAAATGTTTGTTTATATGTACTTTTAATTGCAGAAAATGGGTAAATATACGAAAAGAAAGAGGACTGTGGTTAACAACAATATTCAGAATGAATGCAATTTTGAAAATAATGATGCTCCAATTCAAGAAATTCCAAAAGCCATCAACGATACTGCAATACAACAAGAGGGAAATGTTGAAGTTGTTGAAGCAAGCGAGAAAAATGACAATTTCGATGTTAATCCAATTATGAAAAAAAGAACTAGAGGACGAACAAAAGTCAAAAGACATCCTTTAAATATTTTAAGTCGAATTGAAGTTGAGTTTAATGGGGAAGGTGAACTAGTAGGAGATGGATCAGTCAAGTTATCTTCCTATTTAGGCCCACTTATACGCCAGCATGTTCCGGTTACACTGGATAATTGGAAGCATCTCAGCAATGAATTAAAAGTCATTCTTTGGGAATCCACTCGGGTAAGAAATAAACAATAATGCATTCAACTCATATTTTAGCACTTTTTGTGTTGATACATGAATCGGCCATAGATCTGTTTACCTTATGGATAGAGTCAACCTCGAAATGAAGTGGTAAGAAGCCTAGAAAAATGAATAAGAGAGTCCCAGAGTAATTTACTTTTCCATTGTAGTAGTTTTCCTCTAATGATTTCTACTGGCTTTACAATGGTCGAATATAGTTTCACTTAAAAGGAAAAATAATATGTAGAACATAATATATATTTTTGCAATTTTATATTTTATCTATGTTTAATTTTACACTGGTAACATGGTAATTTTAAAGGGAAAAATACATTCTATGTCTTGGTGTTGTTGCATTATTGTACGGTTTGAAAGCACAAATCCAAAAAACTATGATTACACGTAGAGTTAAACCAAAACGAATAATATTCCAACTTTGGCTTCATCTTGTTTAGAGGGCTCTTTTTGGCTTTCATGAAGCAAAAGAAAGAGCGGCAAGGGCATGTTTTAGGACCCAATTCAATCCTTTTGTATACCGAACCATGAAATTTAAAGCAAAAAATCATTTAATAAAAAAATAAAATAAAAAACAAGAACACATGAATTTTCTAATGATTAGCCAACATGTTCGGTTGGCTATGAATATATGAGTGTTGACCACATTCTCTGCACATTTCCGTCCCGTTTAGATTAGGGGTTTATTATTGTCAATATTGAGATAAAATATATTATATGCTTCCTACTAGTTTGCTGGTGGCTTCTTCGAACTACAAAAAAATGGTTTGGGCTACCTCACAAATTTGTATTATTTTGGACTTGGATCCTATTCTATGATAACAGCCCATACCTCTAACAAATTTGGGCCATATAATAAAGGGGTTATCTAATCAGATTCGTTTCTGCTGACAAGCACCAAGTGCTTTGTATGAACTTCCAAAAAATGGATTTTTTTTCTTTCATATACTTGCAGTATTCTCAACTGTCATCAAATATTTTAACTTTTATTAGTTACTTATTTTAGAGAGTTTGTTTATACTTGCAGTATTCTCAACTATCATTATATACTTGCAGTATTCTCAACTATCATTAAATATTCATGTGTATCACATATTCCCAATTGATATGTTATTATGTTGATATAAAAAAATATTGCAGGCTAGATTTAAATTAGACAAGGAATGGCAAAAGGTGCCTATATTTCATCAAATGGGATGTATTTTTAGAGCTTCAAAGAGCATACTAGTTCGCAAAATAGTAATGCAAAGAACAAAGAAGAGAGACTTGAACTAAAACCATGACGGAGTGGAAGAAGTTTATTAAGTTGAAAACAAATCCGGACTTTAAGGTAAATCATTCATAACACATTAGTGGTTTATACTTATCTAATGTGAATTGTGATGTTAATTATTATTTTGAATACTGCATGTGTATATATGTGTGTGTTGAAAATTAAAATGTATACAAAAAATTGAGAAGTTTCTCTTTTTGTTTTTTTGAACACTGCAGATGGTAAGTGATCGATTCAGAGCTATTAGACAAAATTAGATGCCATATACATGCAGTCGTAGAGGCATGGCTCAATTGGCTGAAGATACGGTACAAAGTTAATTTATATACCATAATATTTATTGACTAGTTAGTTGATACAGTTTGTTGTTTCAATGATCGTTTGAATGTAGAAAGAGAAGAGCAAGGATTGCTATCTCGTTCCTAGAGTTGATGTTTGGGTCAAATCTCATATTAGAAAAGATGGCAAACCAGTGAATGTCGCTGTTGTAGTTACTATTTTAAGTTTTTTTAATAATGTGATAGTTGTATAATATCAATGTTAATCATTGTAGGAAAAATTAAAAACGTTGTCGTTTGATCTCATTCGGGTTCAATAACCAGTTACAAAGATGATGCATTGTCGCAAGTGTTAAGACGTGATAAACTAGGACGATTAAGAGGAATGGGAAGGGGTATGACCGCCACCATGGCAACTTGTTCTCATGCTAGGGATAAACAAAAAATCCAAGTGCAAAACCAAATTTTGGAATTAAAGGCGATTGTTCAAGGGCTAATGAAAAAACAGGTAATATTTTAGGTTACCGCAATATGCATGTTTAGAATATATAATTATAATATTGTATTAATATATTTTGACAGAGCAAAGAAAGTTGGGGAGAAGCAAGCACACATCAAAAGGTAAAATAAATTTCATTAATATTGTGATATCATTTAAATTTGGGTAATTAATTCTATAACCACTATATTTTGCTATCGGTTAATTGTAGGGTAATCATGACCACAAACATGATAAATGTGAATTATTGGATTGGTGTGGGACAGATGAAATTGTTGTAGAAGGAACAGTTCTATCAAGTGATCCAAATGAGCTTATCCAACTATGTCCTTTAGGGTCAGATGCTATGAAAATTATTATACACATTTCAAGAAAACCAGACGCTTTTTTATGGAGGCTCACACTTCATTTGATAAGTATTGGAGAAGTTGAAGGCGAGATAGTAGCATGGCCAGTTACCAGAGTAGTTTTGCACAACGTAGACCATTTGTAGAAATAAGACAATGAGGTAACTTTAAATTATTTCGCAACTAACATTCAATCTGATTACATAAAATTATAATAATTCATTAATATAATAATTTTTATTTAATAGAGTAAAACCGGTAGCACTGATCATAAGTGAAAGTTGTATGATTGGACTGGGACCGAAGAAATAGTTGTTAAAGGACGGTTGCACTCGACTAATCCAACAAAACTTGTGAATGGTCTTCCTCTTGGACCATCTGCAATGGCAGTTTGGATAGATAATCCAATAAAATGAGATGCTTATTTATGGAGACCGACCGTTGGTTTGACACGAGTTGGAGAAGCTAATGGTAAGAAAGTGGCTTGGCCTGAATCGAGGGTGGTTGTGGAGTAGGTTAATATTATTGCGTCTTCTACTCATACGGTTACTACTGTAGTTGTCGGAAAGGTTAACTTATTAAATTAATTTATTTATTTGTTTTATTAACTATTTAATCATATGATAAAATAGTATATTCTTAATTGACATGGTACAAATTCAATGATAAATAACAAGTGCAAGTTGATCGATTTGGATCGAAAGGGAGAAATTGTAGCGGAAGGACGTGTCTCTTCATTCAATCCAAAAGTATCGGTTCATTTTGCTCCCCTAGGATAAATGTAGATAAGGTTTGGGTTGATGTTGCAAATGCTCCAAATGCACGTCTATGGAGACCAACATCCAACTTATAAAATATTGAAGATGCAGTTGGCACTACAATTGCTTGGCCTGCTAATAAAGTTATAACAGATGCAAATTCCGGTAAGTCGGCACTACATTCTAGTTATGTTCGATGTATCTGTGTATGTGGATGGGGTGTTTAACTTCATAAATCATTTTTATTTGACAGGCTCTGCGTTATTTATGATACTTATTCAAGGGCAGAAGGTTGAAGATAATATGGTGGTTGAGAATGGTTAAAGAGATGTTGTCATACTTGATGAGGTACATTCTACTGATGTCATTACACTTTTGCATTATACTATTTTGTTCATACTCCCAGTCCATTGATTATATAAATTTGCAAAGCTAAAATTAAAGAAAAATTCAAACAAATTCACACTTTAATATTTTATAGTGGAAAAACAATGAATAAAGATTTTTCTACCATTTGCAAAAAATTTCTACAAATATCTGCAGAGATCTTTGCATATTTTTGTAAAATTCTACACAAACATTAGCATTTTCTCAAAAAACTAAAATATAAATTGTTTTGATCACAAAAACATGCAATCAATATTCAGATTTAAATTAAAAAACCGATTTTTTGTTTTACCGAAATTAAAAATAGGATTGTAATTTAAATCATGATTCGGAAATGTATTTTTGCTATTAAATCTTAAAATACGGGACATAACCCAATTTCTAATTTGTTTAAAACATATTTATTACTGACATTATTACGAATATTTAGAAATTCATACATAGCTGAAACTGGTTTATTTATGTTTTTACATTTATTCTTATATTATTAACGAAGAGTGAAATATGGTTAAAGTTATATGTGTATACCAACCAGAAATATGGAACATTATTATACCAAAAAATGGTTAAGGATTCACTTTGGTATCTAATTGATGAGAGAAAAACAAAATTAGCACGGAGTTCCTCATAATGATGTGTTTTTAGTTTTGATATTGATTACTATTTCATCATTGACCCAGATTGGAAACAATGTATATTAAAAGACTTGATAATGATTTCTTCTGTATATTATGTTATAACAGCAAAACCTTCAAAAATAGTATTATTATCATAAAATAATAAAAATGCTTCAAAACAGTATAAAATAGTAGAAATGCATATCAAACTGCCACATAATCTTAAACAATTCCAGTTGCAGAATATGATAATTTTATAATGGAAATCATGATTTAGATACAATAAAACCTCCGATTTTTGCAATGTAGATAGAGTAAAATAATTGAAATCATGATGTAGATACAATAAATCATGATGTAGTTACAGGATATAAAAATTCATGAAATATACCACTTGGAGAAACACTACTAGCCATTTGAAGTATCCATGCATCTAAACGCTAGCGCTGTTACTTATGCAATCATTTAGTGAAAGAACAATATTGTATTTTATTAGAAACATATGTTACTGGTGATGCCTCAGGTGTTATTTATGGTTATGTCACCTTATTTTGTTATGATCAAAATCAACTGTAATGTGTTACTATTTTTTTTGCAGGAAAATATGTTGCTGACTTATTTTCATTTCTGAATGCATATGTTGACCTTTTTTTGGTTAGTAGCTATGTAGTTAATTTTGGGAAGTTTTGATGAAAATTCAACAAAGCTTCAAATACCAAACTTTAAGTGATTTACTCATAGGATTTCAGCTAAGATACTATAGTTTAATATCAGCGAATTTTACAGATATTTTCATCTTAGATTTTATTTTATTTTTCAAGAAAAACAGTAAAATATAGATAGTTATTTTAATATATGTAATGAAGAAAAACATAGGTATTGACAAATTGAACTTTCAACATTTTTGTGCTGTACTTGATGAATGATCCACCATAAAGTGCCATAAATTCCATATGTATCGTTCTTCCCAATTTTTACGTGTTAATTGGATGTTAATCGACCGGTATTGCTTTTCTCACATTCTCTTTCTTGAAGCTTATTTGAGTACATCGTACTTATCTTCTTTATTAAAATTTTTTACACTTAAGGTCATAGTAAAAGTACTTGCATATACATAGAGAGTTGATGTTCCTATGTCTCCATAGACTACTCTTATGCTTTGAAATGCGTAATGCATTGTTACTGCCCAACTTGCCTGCACCATCTTAATTTTCAGACTCATGTTACTAGTAAATTTCTGCACTTAACTAACTCTTATATATCATGTCGAATTATTATACACATTGAGTGATATTTGGAAATATACTACGGTTATTAGTTTTCTTCTGAAATATATGCAATAAAAACCTGATTGAATAAAAGACCTTTTTTTCTAAGCATATTCAAAACTGTTTCCCACATTTTTCTAGTGGAATATTACTGTTTTCAGTTTTTGTTTGTTCAATCATGGTACATAATATGTGTTCGATGCTAAGGTTATATACTTGTATTAGTCAATCGCCTACTGAAATAGTGTGTTGAATTTTTAGTGTTTGCATTATGAATCTGATTTAACTTTGTGTACACTTTTTTGATGAATTGATTCTCAAGCATTGCTTTTACTTTACAGGTAGATAGATGACTTTGATGCAAAAAAGGTTGCAATGAGTTATGGATCGAAGTTATTTTTGCCGCTATAACTACTTTTTGGTTTTAACATATGTACTAGTTGCTTTTGTTTTGATATTTTTACTTGTTCTATATTTTGTTTTTGAATTATTGATGATAAACTATTTATGTTTGGTGTAAGAATATTGTGTATTTTAATTACGAAATTTCATACGTTGGTTATCATATATGTGTCCAAAATGTGGTATTGATATAATATGTTGATTTTGAAATATGATATTGATATAATATGCCAATTTAGAGAGGTGGTATATATACGCACATTATGGTGGATGTTTGCAGAAATGAAATTAAAGCATTCCACAGCGTTTTTAAAATGCTGTTAAAATATTCCACAGCGTTTTTTAATCGCAGTTAAAACATTTAACAACTTTTAAAGCAGTTAAAACATTCCACGGCGTTTATAAAACACTGTTGAAAGTTTTAACAGCGTTTTAAAAATGTCGTTAAATTGTATCTAAAAATATAAAGAACGATCTATTGCAACAAAAAAACGCTATAAATAAATATCACAGCATTGAAAAAAGCTATAAAATCTTATCTTAGCATGAAACAAACGCTAAGAAAGATCTATAGTTGCACCCAACCAAATGCTTTTAAAAGATTTCATGACACCAGGGAAACGCTGTTAAAAAGGATATTTAACAGCGTTTATTTCTTGTCATCGTATATCCCTGACATATAACTGCATGTCGATATACAGCGTAGGCAAAAACGTTGTTAAAAACTTTTATAGCGTTTTTAAAACGCTGTTAAAAGTCCTGTTTGTTGTAGTGTCCCCTCGGTTTCCAAGAACAAATCGAATAAAAAATCGTTATCTGATAGTCGTTGGTTATTAGTTCAAGAGTTTGTACCTTGCTAAATTGGAATCTTGTTCAAGGAGTCAATCTCTTTGTATCAATGTGTAATAATAAGCTTTGGAGATAAGGTAATTTTCTAATTAACAACTATATATTAATGTTTAGACAATTTATATATAATATATTGTTTTGTTATTTATTTGACAATTCTAGTATATCGGTATATTATCACATTCAGAATGGTTGTTTGTTCATACGCTTATATAATTAAAATAAAAGTAATTTTTTACACATACATTCCTTGATGCTCACATCTTAAGATTATATAAAAAAATATTTTTATTTAAATTAATTTAATATACATTGTTTTTTTTGGCAAGGCTAGCTGGCTTTATAGTGGGTGCCACTATTATTAAAACATTAAAATAGATGCCCTGTACATGCACAGAATAGAAAAAAGGAAAAGATAAAACGGATGATTGGCATGTAAACATTGTTTAAATAACCTATGATTTAAAATATAAGTATTAAACATTATAATGTATGAAATATGTTTTAAAATTACATATAGATAGTTTTATGCCAAATATATTTTTTGACACATAAAATATATATATATATATATATATATATATATTATCTAGTTCAAATCATTTAAATAAATCTATAAAATAAATAAATATATCATAATAATATAATTTAAATTGTATAAATCATTTACACACTGGATGAACTTTCGACTGCAAAAATAATAATTATATATGTGTATGAGTGTGTGTGTGTGTGTGTAAGTATATTAATTATTAATATAAATGCCGAAATTAAAATTAAAATTTATTTTAAATTATAAAATATATATTGAAATATTCAAATACTAAAATACTAAAATATCATCTAATTTTTATAAAGTATAGGAACATAAAATTATAACTTCTAAATCATATTTATATATATATATATATATATATAATATTATAGTTTATTTTAGATCGGAAATTTTAAATTAAATAAATTTTACAAAAATTAATTCTTCCACGAGTGCTTTTAGGCCAAGCTATTTATAAGAATATATATATATATATATATTATCTGCAAATAAATTGGTCACAAACACCCAAGAATAGATTTTTGTAATGAAGTGAAGAAAAAAAATTAAACTGAGTAGATTAATCAACAAGTAATAGGGACTCAGATATAATCAGAGACATAAAGATTTATAGTGGTTCGTCGTTGTATGCCTACATCCACTTTGAATATTACCCTTTATTAATCACTTATAAATCCAACTATAGCAGCAGATAGTAGAAAATAGCAAACACTTGATTACAATAGAGCCTAGAGTAACAAGCAGCATAAAGATCCTCAGAATAACCGATCAGGCTAGTATTTATAGGTGAAGACGACAATCTCTCTGAAATTTCGGTTCAAGGACCTTCTTACCTACATGGGCCCACTAGATGGATCGCTAGGCCCAATTCCTATGTGAAGGGATCAGTACCGATCCCTTTTTTGGTTGAATTTTGGGAAGAGATCCCTACAAAGGCTTCATCATGCTAAAATATGTTCAAACTCCAATTTTCACATCATTTGGATCACTAGAACTCGAGTTATTGCTTGATCCTTGACTCAACATTACTTATACATTGCTCTCTACCGATCTCTTCCAAGGGATACACGCCATTCCCTCCATGTTTTCCTTGTGATGTGTGATCCCTAGGGTAGTTCCCTAGGGTCCATATACCTTGCCCTTCGAATTTCATATGCTTTGAATCTGTTGATCTCGAGATATTGATTGCTTTTCGTAAGAATGCTTTTGTATTTCTATGTATGTCGAACCCTCCTCCATGAAGTATGACGATCCCTCCTAATGAGCCAAACTATGTCGAACCTTTCCATTCATTGAACCAAATTCCATGCTTTGATCATCCTACATTATACATCCATCAAATCCATTCAACCTTGACTTTATATGACCATTTGTACTTGACTTTTGCGTCCCATAATCATTACATTAGAGTCGTTTTCCTTGATGGACATCGAATCTAACTAATGCAATCAGCTTGATGTAGCAGGGCAAGAATGCCAGACAACACTTGCCCCCCAAAGTACGTCTTGTAACGAACATGACATGCTTTGAATCGAAGCAAGATAGAGTCGTCGACAAGAAATCCATCAAGATTTCGGAATAGTTGATATCCATCTGCTGAACTATTCCTTCAAGGCATTATTTTTCTCATTGATCACCAATAATATAAATCCAAGGCTAATACTCGATTAGATAATACATAGTAACGACCCACAAATCCGTACCCCTTGAATCATCACTATTCTAACTAAATCAACTCAAGTTGTACAGAAATACGAACCATTTGGGTTAAAGAAGAAGAGGTAGAAGAAGAAAATAGAAATCAACATCAGAATCTAACCATCGCAGTGGAATAAAATATAATAGATAATAATGATCTTTACTCAAAAATCAAATATATCTCTGTTTAAATATTACATTATCAGAGTACATCAATCACAGCTCAACATCAATAACATACAACTGAATACACAACTAACAACACGGCGGAACATATATATAAACAAGTACGGGAGTACGTATTGTCATCCAGCTCGTCTCTTGAGCTCCACAGCATCAATTCCTGTATCCTATAATACTCGGTCTAACCCGAGCATTACAGTTAAATAACACCCGAGTCGGTATGGAATACCAGCGTGAGAAAATCACACTCAATTGATTATTAAAGTTTCAAAAATCCTTTTGAAAACAAAAGCATCTCGTAAGACCACGCCACAACTAAACATGTCGGGTTTTTACCTTACGATAGCTAAAACATTTTTATAGAAATCCTCTGATATTATAATAGGGTCTATATACAAATACTTATAAAATAGCCGAAATTGTTACATTATTAAATTCCAGCTACTAGCCACAAAGTGTGTAATACAAACAAAACTCGTACAAGGCTCGTAGGGAGAATGGATTTCCAACTAATGACTAGGCATTGGGGGACCACCTGCCACAGTACGGGGCCTAGATACCGTACTGAGGAGTACGCCCGCTCCCCTGCAACACAAGACCGGGACTACCCCTTACTGGATAATCTCGAGTGAGATCACCCCGCGGTTGGGATCAGCAACCGCCCACTAAGCCGAAATAAAAGGAACATCTAGACAGGAATGACCTCACCCTGCTTGGGTGCTACCCACCTAGCCTTGCTGCATAACCCCTGATTTTCAGTCATTCCCATTTGATGAGGCTTGAGGCTAAGTGTTACCTTTTTAGAACATATCCCTTAGAATGCCGATCGTCCACCTGACGATGTTTCGCAAGCATTCATCCATATAAGTCCGTCCCGGGTTCGAGCGGAACCGAAGGCACTATTCCTACTACATCCCTTTTGGAAATATCCTCAGGATTAGTAGCGATTAGGCCTTGCACTTCACTGCTCCATCTTCGAATCCAAAGTCGTTTTCACGAAACGTACAAACCGGATCGAAGTGGTTTTCGAGAAATAAATCTCGATCCCGGTCTCTTCGAAACGATCAACGCATTTGTCCAATATTGATAGTTAGTTATTTAACTATCAGTTAACATTCACAAACAACCATCAAACAATAAATAATTTTTCAAATTATTTATTATCCTCAAAAATATCTTCACAAGATATATTTTCACTTTTCAAACCCTTTTGAAAATAGTTTTCAAAACTATCTTCCTTTCTCAGAATAAATTCCAAGTATTTCTATTTCTACTGGAATCACCAAGCATAAAACTTTAGATTTTTAAAATAATTTAAAGCGCTTTACTTTGAAATATACTTTAAAACATTTAAGTTAACAACTATTTCAATAATTTGTTAAAAATACATACTATATGAATATTTGAAAACAATGTTACTTTATAAATATAAAACTAGGTTTTCACCATTTAAAAACAAAATACTAAGTCATCTTTAAATAATTGTTACAATAATAGTTTTGAAAAATATTTACCTTAGAATTTTAAACATTCAGAAATAATAAATTTTCTAAAACATGCTTGTTAAAACAACATTAAACTTTTATCTTATATTTAAAAATTTACTTAAAACGTACTTGGCTATCTAGAGAAATATACTTCTCTTCACAACCTTTAAAAATAAATCACTATTTATTTTTAAACAATTTTTCTCATTCCTCTAATAAATTTCCACCTTGAGTTTATCCTTCCAAATATCCAATTTCAAACACTTAAATCAATTTCCAAATTGATTTCCAATTTACTTCATTTATTCAAAAATCCTTTAATTTCACATTTTATTCCTTAATTATAATTTAAAATACTTTTATTGAAATACCAATTTAGATTTCTCAATTTACTTCTTATTCCTTTAAATAAATTTAAAACTTTAAGTTTTAAAATAATTCTTTATTCATTTAAATTAATATCACATAATTTTACAATTCATTAATTACTGTTTATTCAAACCCTTTTCTTTTCATACTCGAAGTTATTTGTTAGTATTTAACATACTTCCATTTCTTTTGCATTTCATTCTTAATTTATTAAATTTTCTAAGATTATTACGTTTACAAATTTACTTCCTTTATTTTCTTTCCAAAACCCAATTTATATATTTTTGGTAATTCATTGTACCCAAATATATCCAATCAAATCATAACATTCAATATTCCAATATATTCATCATAGAATATCAAGTAATCACAACAGAGATTATTAAATAATAAATGTTGAGGGGTCCAGTTGGATCCCTCCAACCTGTTTTCCCTGCATCCACAGATGTTAGCACAATAATATGCAAATTCCAGAATATACTATACTATAGCACATCAATCAATTTCAACCATTCAAACAATTATTTAAATTTAATCATTTAAATTTAAATTTAAATTAACTGAGTGAGATTAACTCACCTTTGACCAAAGATTTGTAAATCCGATCCACACCGGCTTGATTTCTTTCAGAATTTAACCTTGAATAACATTAGACGATTTCATTAACATTCGAACCAATCGAATAATTAAATTCTTCTTTGATGAGTTTAATTTACTAGTGATTTCATTTTAATAGTTCTCATTTAAACAAAAGATTTAATCTAAACAAATAATTAATTTTAAACCAATAACTTAAATTGTAAATGAACATTTAATTTCCATTTAATAGATTCCATTAGTTAATCATCAAAATTTTAATTAATCATTTGGTTTTAACTAGTAATTTGATTTTTTTATTTTTAAACTAATTTTTTCCTGAAATAATGATTTTTAAGTTACAAAAATGATTATAATTTAATCTCTTTAGTACATCATATTAAAATAATATAAGAAATTAAAAATGTGTAAACATATATATAAACCTTTAAATTGAAAAAGAATAAATTATTTTATATCGTATTGTACATTTAATCTTCTCTAACTATGTTTTCCTGTTTCTATATATATACACACACACACACATCTGTAAATTAAAGCCTGACTCTACTACAAATATAAAATTCTTATATATATATATATATATATATATATATATATATATATATTCTTCATCATTAATTTTTCTTTTAAACAAATATACATATATCTTTATAAAATAGGTTATATAGATTTCAAAATCTATATCCATATATTCCTATAAGAATAATCTATACTCCCTTGTAAAATTTCCATTTCTAAATCCTATATATTATTTCTGTGAATATTCAAAATTTGCATATATTAAAATAATTGGAAAAGGAAGAAGTCGAATACCTACTGCCTCTGAACCCTCGGCCCTCCATGCGCAGCTACCCTACATCATCGCCACCGCACGAACCCTACCCCACGCCTCAACCCGATCGCATACGCGAGGCCGACCCCCCCCCCCCAGTCGCACCCACGCGCTCGCACGAATTGCCAAAACCCTAGCCCATCGTGAATTCAATCGCGAACTATTGCCGTGCTTTCTCACGCCACCTCCGCCTCCTTGCACGAGTGCGAGCGCTTGCCATTCCCAGTTGAATGCCGCGACTCGCACAAACCCCAGATCGAACTCCTGCCCCTTGCTCGACGACGAAGCCCAAATGCGAGTTTCGAATTGCACGAGGAGAGGAAAAATAGGGTGAACGATAGTTGAATTTTTTTTCGAAGGTTTACTACGGCCATAGATACAATTTATTTCATTGGTTTGAAAAATTGGAAAGGAAGAGGAATGAATATAGTGTCGACCATAATTTTTTTAACTACTTGCGTTGAAGATTTCTGAGGAAGATTGCGTGATATCAGTTGGCAAGGGAACCAGGAAAAGATGTTTGCGTGCTGTTGTTAAAAAGAGAAACATGATATGAGAGGAAGTCGGCTGGTGAGATTGACATATGAAATTTAAATTAAATTTTCGTTGTAAATTTCAACGCATTTATGTATCGTACGCTCACACAACTGCTCTAATTACTACGAAATTTTAAATCCGATAATAATACAATATTACGGATCAAATGAAACTGGTTTCGTCAAATTCCGAGACTGCGTCTCGGAAGGCTATTTTTAAATTCAATTTAAACAAATAAAATTTTAAAACTAAACGAAGCTTTGTTAATTTCAATTTTACAACTTCTATTATCTTCAGTATTATCAATATAAATTTTACAAGCCTTCAAATTTTCTTTATAGGTTTAGAATTCCAGATTCAATATTTTATCCAACTTAAAATTATTTAATTCAATAATTTAATTATCAGATAAATGGTGATATTTGAAATTCAAGTTAAAAATCAACTTTTAAATATTAAAAATCAATTAAATATTCCGATTTCAAAAGCTTAAAAATTCTGGGTCGTCATAACACATAAGTTTGGTCCCGTAAGACTAATAAATTTTGTTATCTGCTCCAACCTCGAACTTGAAGGTTTCAGGTTTGATTTCAATTTCTACTGATTCTAAAAATTGAACTTTTGGGTCATACATGTGCATGCTTATATAAACGTTTTTGTTGTTGATTCCCGGACATATTCGTAAACTTACAGATGGTCACCAATTTTCATTGCATTTTGTATGTGCATGCTTTCAGTAATTTCTATGCATATATTTATTTGCATACATACCTATAGCTGATCCCCACCATTCATCATCCATTCTTTTTTTTCTTTTATTTTGAAGGATGCATAGGTTTAACAGATCCCTCCTCTTCCTTTTAATGTTTACAAGGGTCGGCATGCTTTTAGTCGATCCCTCTCTCTCTTATTTTTCTTTCATGCGCTCACTTATAGGGATCGGTAGTTTCCTAGCTGAGCCCTTCCAATTGTGTGATCTCGAAGACACATGCGAACCCCTAATTCCAATATATCTCATGCCTATCCCTCCACTCCTTGTTTCATATGCCGATCGTACTCCTCTTATACAAGCTGCCACTCTTTCTTACCATCCTCCACACACCTAAAATTTCTAACTATTCTCCATTCACATCTCCTACTCCAAACCCTCCTTTACTCTAAGAAACCCGTACCCTTCCTCCTTAATTAAAACACTACCTTCTTCCAATCATTTGTCGACCAACTTAGCTTCTATCATCCCGCCTTTCATTCGAACCATACTTTTCCTCAAATCACCCATCTTTAATGCATCTAGATAGGATATTCATCTCTAATATTTTTATTTACGATGATATGCTGGATTTTAATGTCCGCCATCAATCCCTCTAATCCCTCTTTGCAATTCTACTATTAGATCGATGACCAAGATCGCCTAGAAGAGAGGAGAAGTAGGATTTGGTAGGTTTCGATAGAGCAAAGGATAAGAGGAAGAAGAAGGGAGACCTCGACATAGGGTTCGATTGTGTATGAGGAGAAGATGACAAGTTGAATGGAGAAGGGTTCGGTGGAAACTTGATAGGAAGCGTGGATATACCAATCCCTCGCTTGATGAAGTGGGAAAGGGATCGGTATGGAAAATTCATGGGAGGATTGATAGGCAAAGTTTAGAGGGAGATGGTGTAGTAGAGGGGTCAGTAGTCTTAGGTTGAAGAGAGGGATCAGTCAAGAAGCTTTGGGATAGGAATCAGTACGAAGTGTTCGGTACACGGGGATTGGCATATGGGGTTCTTTGAATTTAAAACCTAATCTAACCTTAATTGTTTGAACAATTACCACCAATTCACCTTGATGAACTTGGACACATGATGACGATGAACAATAAAATTTGCATATTCACTATTGAACTTGAGATTGGAAAATCAAATCCTTGGAACTTTAAACACATACTAAAAACTTACACATGGACTTGAATGACAAACTTTACACCTCGATATGCCGACAGTCGATCCTAAAGCTTTCATAACCGATCAATCTTTTTTCCAATTGAGACAGTCAGCGATGATGGTCGCTCTAGTTGAAAACCAAAGTTTCGCCATTTAACTTATTTTCTGATTTTAAACTGTTTATTTCTGTTATACACTTCACTACACTGCACTAGCTCACACTTAACATGGGGGGATCAGGTAAACTTTTCTAACCATGATTGTCTACTGAGTATAACTAATATGGACTCCAGACACTCAAATCGTTTAGCTGCTATGTCTTCTGGACCGGCCATGCAGCATATCGATCTCGAACCAAAATAGAGCTCTACGACTATATCCGGCAAGCTTTCTCCTAAATATCAAGCAGAACAAATGGAAGTTTTAGGTCCGTCGATCAACCTTTTCTCAAATGTTTCGGTCCTCCCAGCGGAGGATATAAGCCCTGCTCCCAGTGCAATAGAAGGTGTCATTCTCCTAGAGAACCCAATAGATTCTCGGGCTTCTCAAATTGGCGAGGCTGCCCTTTGTAAACTATGTTCCATACATGGAATTCTGTTCACAGACAGCTTGGTTCCTTCGATAAATGATACGCCTCACTTGCCCTTGGAGGGGTACACGGCATGTGATAAATTTATATGCTGGGCAGGATGCGTACCGCCCTTTATTTTATTTATTCGAGAGATGTTGAGATATCTTGGAATAGCTCCCACTCAACTCCATCCGAACAACAATGCCTTCCTACATGGAACCTTTTAGTTGTTCATGAGTGTTCTATTTCGTCCGCCAACTCTCGAGGACATAAATTCATTTACAACTTTAAAGGTGGTCAAGAAGTCCTTCCTACATTTTTCTTGAACCTTCACTTAACTGCTAAGTCTTAACAGGCACTTAGATTAAACTTTCTCTATTCAAACATGAGTGGTTCTACGTTCGGTGTCCACCTGGCTTCACAAGGCGATGGTTGAAAGGACGTAAGTGTTATTTTCATCTCATTCTTGAGTCTATTAATCCAAGACATTTTTTTGAATCTACTAACATCCGGGATTTCTCTAGGTGTCCACCCACATCCTGAAGGTACTAGTTTTTCAAGAGCGACCATTGATGTTCACACTACCCTTGTCAAAGAAAGGGACATCAAACTTCTTAGAACGATGAGTTATTACTTTATTCGAGCTGTTGGAAGAGGGTCGTAGCATTAGTCTCCTCAGAGTGTAGCATTGCTGAGAAATGTCATAGAGCAAGAAAGGATGCCATCAATCCTGTCATTCCTCGAGCGAGGGGACTCGGGATAACATTGAAGAAGGTGTGATCAGGGATTCCCAGGCTAATAAATCCGACGGCGCTGATGTGGGCCCAAGCAAGGCGCCTGTGGTCGAACCACCACAAGGTGTGCAATTTCAAATACCAACCAAGAGTAAGAAGAAGCCGACATATAAACTTCATAGAAGAAAACCTGCCACAGATCTAGAATCGTCATCACTTGTATTGAAGAAGAATCATCTTCCAACCACTTAGAAAGTTCACTGAAGGGGTTTTCAAATCTCCAAATTCCCGATGACATTATGACCTACGTCTTTTAAAATATTAATATCGAATGGCTCAATTCTTCTTCTAGGAGCAGTGGAGGCATTCTCCCTGCCGATAAAGGAGAGAAAACACCCATAAGTAAGGCTGCAGCCACCAGTCTATCAGAGGGGAACACTAGGACACTCATGACCACATGCACTTTACTACATGCTCTTCATTAATCCTTTGCACAATAGTTACTCACATATTCTCATTTGATCTTTGCAGATGCAATGACTTAGTCATGAGCCTTCGATCGCTTAAGGAGCTCTTCGACGCATTATCGATCTAGCTGCGACTTGAATTCTGGCAGGCACAGGGAGAAAGGGGACGAATGGGAAAAAAGATATTATTCAAGGGAATCCTTGTAACAACCTGGTATTTTCAACCATTCGCATCCGCACATGTCAGACTTTAATTGCTCAAAATACGGCGTTGTAAATAAAATTTGGCAAATCTCAGAATATATAGTAAATAAAAGTCACAGATCACAGACACAGAGTAATAATAGTGCAGCGGAAATAAAAGAAATAGTAGTTCATGAAGCTACTATGTAAATATATCAGAGTTAAATAAGATACAACAGAAGAAATAAAGTACAACAGAAGTCTAAGATAATATCCAAGTACAAAATGAATACAACACGGGGACCAACAGGATAACTGGAAGTGAAACAGATAAAACTGGACAAGCAGAGAACCTCTAGCGATTCCAATATCCAGAATGCTGAAATCCAAATCTGTGAATACTCGGGCTGACCCGAGCGTAAATAAAAATACAAACACTCGAGTCAGGACATACATACTTATATAATGTAAACCAACTCAAGTGAACTGTAGTAAAAGTACAAGTAACTTAAAGGATGATTGAGACCGCCCATCCTCTAAGGATCCGTTAAACTATTTACTATATAGTATATTGCGCTATTATAATAATATCTAACAGCAAAATAAACATACTTTTAAATAGCGTTAAGGCTTTACATTTTCCACCTTAACACAAATAATGCCAATAGTCTATACAATACCTGCATATCTCCTGATCGGGAGACTACGAGAAGATACTGCACAGGTACGACACAAATAGAAACTCATAGTAAAAGCTCGATATGGTAGGTGGGACGGCACACAAGGCAATGGCAGGGTAGATATACCAATTATGACACTCGGGCTGGTGGTAACGCAGCAGCCACATACGCCCACCGCGGAACACATTCCCACAAAAATAGGAAGGGCGCCCAAACAATCACAAGTAATAGTGTGGCATCGAAGAAATGCGTCCGCTACGAGGTGCGACCTCAACTGGCCCGAGACCGCTCCTGTTTTAGCTACCTTATGCCAAATCACGGGAGTTGGGTCCATGTAGTATACCTCAAGAACGTCGCCACCATCCTACTTCATTATGGAATCTCCACCGCGTACACGGTTGTCAAAGTGGTTTTGGTATTGACAAAGAGTATGTCCATATCCGAACCTGGTCTCTTTGCCAACCAATCGTTATTATAACCCGTGGTTATAACTTTAGTACAATATTTTATACTTCAAAAATAAAATATCCTTTTCAATCCAAATCTTTATCAAAATAAAGATTAAATCATTTCCAAATCATTTCAATATATCAACATACTATATCTTTCAAATTCGGTTATTTATCAAAATAAATATCAAGTCATTTCTAAACATTTCAATATATTAAATTATCATATCCTTTCAAAACTTCCTTTCAAATCATTTTAATACATAAAATATCATATCCTTTCAAAGCTTCATTTACAAATCATTTTAATATCAAAATATCATATCTTTCAGAACTTCATTTTCAAATCATTTTAATATCAAAATATCATATCCTTCAAAATTTTATTTCAAATCATTTTAATATCAAAGTATCATATCTTTCAGAATTTTATTTTCAAATCATTTAATATATTTCAAAATATCATATCTTTCCAAACTTCATTTCAAAACATTTAATATGTCAAAATATCATATCTTTCAAAACTTCATTTCAAAACATTTAATATATATCAAAATATCATATCTTTCAAAACTTCATTTTTAGATCATTTTAATATCAAAATATCATATCTTTCAAAATTTTATTTCAAATCATTTTAATATCAAAATATCATATCTTTCGGAATTTTATTTTCAAATCATTTAATATATATCAAAATATCATATCTTTCCAAACTTCATTTCAAAACATTTAATATATCAAAATATCATATCTTTCAAAACTTCATTTCAAAACATTTAATATATATCAAAATATCATATCTTTCAAAACTTCATTTTCAGATCATTCTAATATCAAAATATCATATCTTTCAAAACTTCATTTTCAGATCATTTTAATATCAAAATATCATATCTTTCATAACTTCATTTTAATAAGTTCAAATCCAAATATTCAACTTTAAATACCTTTTAAATTCAAAGATATCATTCATTTATTATCATTCCAAATCACCTTTTAAATAGCTTATATTTCAATCAAAATAATTCATTTAAACCATTTAAAAGTGATTTTTATATATTTTCAAATCAAGTATTCAATTTCCAATGTTTTAAACCATTCTGATTTCATTTACTAAGTTAAAACCATAAACATTGAAAATTTCAACCTTTTTCAGCATTCAGAAAAAGCTGTTGTAAGTTATACTTGAAAACATTTCAATTTAAACCATTTAAACATTATAAAAAAAATCATATTTTAACATTCATAGATGTTCATTAAATACTCTTTTAATTTATGATTTTTATAAAGCAAACCTTTACAGAAAATCCAATTTTTTTATATAATTTCACATAACAAATTCAATTGTACAATTTTCCAATTTTTACATTTGACACATAATTAACACTTACATTTTAAAATCTCCATTTCACAAATTAACCTAATTTCCAATTTATTTAATTAACTTAAACCGTTAAACAAAACCAAATTCCACATTTCCAAATCAAGTTGTATTTTAAAATTTCACTTTTAAGCATTCATTTACTTAACCATTTTAATTCATAGAAAATTCAATAATACTTTATTAAATCATTTAAATTCAAATTTAAATCAAATTATCATATTTACCATTTTTCAAATAAGAATAAATTTCCATTTTATTTATATAACTTAAATATCATTTTTAACCAAAATTCTAAATTTTCAAACTTAAGTTATATTTCAATAATCCAATTTAACCATTCATTAAGTACATTTTTAACTCATAGAAAAATCATAATTTCTTTATTTTAAAACATTTCAAAATCTATTTAAATCAAATTTCATAAATTTATATTTTTAAAATACTTAAAAATATCCAAAAACACTTTATAAAATAACCACGGGCCTGTATATTGTTTTCTAACCTAGGTCAAGTGATACGGATATATATCATTTCAATCCACAGTTTACAAAGAAAAATCCGGGTTCTATCATTTCAAACCCGCAATCTCAAGTTAGAAACAAATAAATAAAAACCGTTCAAGCCTATCATTTCAGCCCATAACGATTTTTCCCTATTCTAAAGTCCGTTCGGATATGTATCATTTCAACCCATAGTGA
The DNA here is from genome assembly GCA_030765085.1 of Allium cepa. NCBI lineage: Eukaryota > Viridiplantae > Streptophyta > Magnoliopsida > Asparagales > Amaryllidaceae > Allium > Allium cepa. The sequence continues at coordinate 557,988,373 of CM060928.1, read as the reverse complement.
ACCTAATCTATAGGGAACTTGCAGTGTGATAAACAGATATAAATAAACAGTTAACAACATATATAAATAACAGATGATATGACATGAAATTTAACAGGTTGAACATCATACATAAATAATCACATGGCAGTTATAACATCATATATATTTTTTCTACACATTCAGTTGTTGTTTCACAACTGCATAAGTATAAATGTCGTGTGAGCTTTACTCACCTCAAAATGCTAGAGATTGTAATACAACTGACACAACGGAATCAAGAGAAAAATGACAAGCCTATGGACTTGAGTGGAGAGAGAGATCCAAGCTAATGATCTTGTCACAAACCAATAAACAAAACAAAATATAAATATGAATACAATACAACATTGAATTGAAACAATTAGAAAATGAAAGCAACACGAACACAATTGCTTTCGCCATGCTTTCTACAATCACTTGCTCGGCCTAGGGGTTAGTACGGCTCGGCTAAGACATGGTTTAGGTTTAGGTTCAGGTTTGGACCTATAAAGGCACGGCTAAAAGAGAATAGGAAGTGTAGAGGAGTTACAAGTGTGGAGTACAAGTGGTTAAGGCAAATATATGAGTTTTGGTTCAACTTTTGGCTCGGTCTATGTCCCACCTAGGTTCTGCACTTTCATGTACAGGTATGGACAGAGGTAGGAGGTGATGATTAGAGGTGTGTCAAGGGGGTGGTGGAGCAATAGGAGGTGGCCAAGGTCATCTAAGGTGATGGTGATGAAGACTGGGTGGCTAGGCATGCTTTTTAAGGAGTTTAGCGATGTTTTGTGTGGTTTTTGTTCAAGTGGAGCGCATGGCCAGTCATGATCAGGTCTGGATAGAGGCAAAGGCTGATGGCTAGGGGTGTGTACTTGCTGGTGGTGGTGGCTAGAGGTGGTGGTCGTGGCTACAAATGAAGGTGGTGAAGCAAAAGTGGTGGCTAGCATGGATATTAGGGGTTTTTGCATGTTTTTGTGGAGTTTTTGCCAAGGGGAGAGGCATGACTTGTATTGGTCAGAGGAGGAAGGAGTTTGGTTGTGAATGATGTATGGAAGGAAGTGGTGGTGGTCGGTGGAGGTGCTAGGCCGAGCAAAGCGAGAGAATCCAAGGCAAAACAATGAAAAATAATAAGAAAATGAAGAAAAGAGTGAAAAAGGAAGAGGCCATTACCCAAATCTTTCTTAGCCGTGAAAATGGAGTGAGGAGGAAGGTTTTTCACATGAATTACAATTAAGAACTCACGGCTAAAGATCAGGCAGTGTACGACCAAGCAAAGTAAATGAAAAGTTACGGAAAATGAAAAGGTTTTGGCAAGTGAAAGGTCTTAGGTTTAAAGCTTTAGTCTCTCCATATTTCCGCTTATTTTAATTAAATAAAAACAATTAAAATTAAGTAAATGAATTACATAACTGAAAACAAAATAAAATAAAAAATAAAATAAGTAAATAAATTTAGAAAAATAGAAAAAGAATTAAAGAAATTACTTAAAAATTCAAAACGGGGTTCAAAATTTACAATTAAAACATCACTAGCTTTATAAAAATATCTACTTAATTTTAAAAATATTCTAGAGTAAAATTTTGAAATAAAATAATTTATTTATCATTTCTAAAATAAATAAATTAATAAAATTTGAGAAAAATAGAAAAAGAATTAAAGAAATTGTTTAAAAATTGGAAACAGGGCATGAAAATCTCAAATAAATATCACTAGCCTTAGAAAATTTCTATTTCACTTTAAAACAAATTAAAAGTGAAATAAATAAACAGATGAGAAACAAAATAAAGTAGGAATGAGAATAAATAAGTTCTTAAGAAATTATAAAGATAAATAAAGAATTACTTTAATTATTTGAAACTAGGAATTAAAATTATAAACAGAATACAACTGACATTTAAAAATATCAATAACACTTAAAAAAATGTTTAAAACCAAAATATATTCATAACATGTTATTTTACCCATATAAATATAAATTAGAACATTACATGACCAAATAAAATATTATTTATATAATTTAAAATAAACAATTTTGTTAAATACAGCAAATTACACTCAATGGTTAAAAAGGCATAACTTTCACATTATAAATCAGATTTCAATGAAACGAAAAGCAGTGTTCTTAAAATTTTATTTACTTTCATAATAAAAGATAAAATTCAAATTTTAAAACTTTCAAAATTTTAAATTTAAAATTCAAAGTTGACCATATTGACCAAAATACAATTTTTTGGAAAATATTCTTTTTAATCATATTTGGAGTTCTAATTCACATCAAAATCAAAGTTTATATTTGAAATAACAAAATTATCTAAATTAAATAAATATAATAAAGTTAAATCAAAATTTAATTAAAATAATTACAAAATACAGGGTTGTTACATTCTCCTCCACTCAAAACTTTTCGTTCCCGAAAAGGAATGAGGTACGGGAAAGCACAGAAAAGATAGAAATGAAATAAGATTGAGACAAGGTGATAAGAAAATTGAGATTATACATGATAACCGTTGTTATAGGTAATTTTAACAAGGTGGATATGATCTTTCCAAGATCCTCCAGAATCAAGAACACAAGTACGAAAAAGGTGGATTAAAATGAGTACCAAAGATTATCAAAGATTATAGAAAGATTTCTAAACAGGAAGATTATAGAAAAATATCTATACCAATCTGTAGCAAGATAAGGATAATAAGGACAACCAAAAGATAGTTTGAAAAACAAAATAAGGAAATAAGTTCGAAACCATGGAAAATTTCAACTTAAATAGATAATTAATTTTTACACAAGTTAAATAAATCTTAACTATCTCAAATTTCATTATCTTATTATCCAATTACCTTAAATTAACAATTTTTAAAACCATGGATTTTAAAAATCTTTTATTATACTCAAAATGTACTTAAGAAATTTAATTCTTCTTTATTCCTAATAAAAATTAAATTTATTCCTCTCAATATTTATCACCTATGTTAAATATACTTACACTTATTATAACTACTTTATTTTATTCTTAGTTCTTTTAACATTATTTTATTGTAAGTTATTCAATTACCCTTTATTATATTTACCTCTGTTAATCATTTTCTAACTAAAATTTAAGTGTATAATATTTATTATAACCACTCAAATTTTATTTATAAAATCTTTCTATATTATATATTATCCAATTACATTGTTAACTTCTGTAATTAAGGTAAGTTATATTTGATTGGAATTGTATTATACAAATAAAACTTTTCAATTAAATCATTTCATGCTTGAATATTCATCCAAAATTTTGATTTTCTTTTAATAATTGAAATTATTCTTTAAAATAACAATTAAGAATTAAATTTCCGATTTCTTCAAACCATTTAGAAAAATGTATGTACATAATTTATCAAATCAAATTTAAATCATGTATCTATATATATTATAGATCAAGTCATATTTTAGATATTCAAATCAATTTGAATCCAAAACAAAGCTTTAGCAAGACTACAGAGCGGTCTCTTCACTTCGAAACTCGAAACTAAATATCGATGATGTTGCAGTCATCACCGAAATTATTTCCCAGCGACAAAGAGAAGAGCACTAATTTTAAACTTTAAAATTCTTTGGAAACAAGTTTCTATTAGAAAATACTTAAAATAATATACCCTTTTCAAAACTTTAAACCAAAGTTCGAAATCATCGGAAATTAAGTTCTCAAATTCTTGATTTAAGCTCATTTTAGTTCTCAAATCAATTTATAAACAGCTATTTCTAAATTCATTTATAGAATAATAAATGATAAATCAAGTATTATCATTTCAAATGATTAATTTAATTTTTTTTTATTAAGTTCCATAAATTTACTTATATATCAAAATTTATTTCACTAACCAAATTTTAAAATAATATTGTGTCAGTTTGTTCTGTCAAAGTGTTTTAGAAATCCTATCGATAACGTTGATCAGTCGAATTGATCGAAAACCCAAATCAACATCAACTACTCAAACAACACAATATATAAAAAAACATAGATATACAAGTACAATTCAAAATGTTTGGAAGAATAGATTGGAAACAAAAGACAAGATGATTAATTAACAAAGTAGGGAGATAGGTAAGCTTAAGTTAATCGCGGGCAACCTTAACCAGGTCAACCGTGACTTAAAGAAAAAAAATCAATGTGGATTTTTCTGGGGTAAATCTACATTCGATCTCAAGAGGTAGATTTTGGAATAACAAAAGATATTAGCATCTAAACCAAGGATAGATATAAATCTCTGGTGAATCGATGCTAACTGTAAAGGAGTTTCCCCCTTTACAAATGAATTTTTGAGATTGGCGGGACCGCCAATTCACTATAAAGCACATTCGAAGCGGAGTTATGGGATACTCCAGAATCAGAAGAAGATGAATGGTGAGGGACAAGAATGGATTTTGGAACCGTAGGGAATGTTTCAAAATTCAAAGGAAATTCAAATCAAAGTGGGAAGATTCAAACTCGAAGGAAAGTTATTCTGTAAATAATTTACCTTATATTCTAAGTTTTGCCTCAAAGCCAAAGCTCTGATACCAAATGTAACAACCTGGTATTTTCAACCATTCGCATCCGCACACGTCAGACTTGAATTGCTCAAAATATCGCGTTGTAAATAAAATTTGGCAAATCTCAGAATATACAGTAAATAAAAGTCACAGATCACAGACACAGAGTAATAATAGTGCAGCGGAAATAAAAGAAATAGTAGTTCATGAAGCTACTATGTAAATATATCAGAGTTAAATAAGATACAGCAGAAGAAATAAAGTACAACAGAAGTCTAAGATAATAACCAAGTACAAAATGAATACAACACTGGGACCAACAGGATAACTAGAAGTGAAATAGATAAAACTGGACAAGCAGATAAACTCCAGCGATTCCAATCTCCAGAATGTTGAAATCAAAATTTGTGAATACTCAGGCTGACCCGAGCGTAAATAAAAATACAAACACTCGAGTCAGGACATACATACTTATACAATGTAAACCAACTCATGTGAACTGTAGTAAAAGTATAAGTAACTTAAAGGATGCTTGGGACCGCCCATCCTCTAAGGATCCGTTAAACTATTTACTATATAGTATATTGCGCTATTATAATAATGTCTAACAGTAAAATAAACATACTTTTAAATAGCGTTAAAGCTTTACATTTTCCACCTTAACACAAATAATGCCAATAGTCTATACAATACCTGCATATCTCCTGATCGGGAGACTACGAGAAGATACTGCATAGGTACGACACAAATAGAAACTCGTAGTAAAGGCTCGATATGGTAGGTGACACGGCACACAAGGCAATGCCAGGGTAGATATATCAATTACGACACTCGGGCTGGTGGTAACGCAGCAGTCACATACGCCCACCGTGGAACACATTCCCACAAAAATCGGAGGGGCGCCCAAACAATCACAAGTAATAGTATGGCATCGAAGAAATGCGTCCGCTATGAGGTGCGACCTCAACTGGCCCGAGACCGCTCCTGTTTTAGCCACCTTATGCCAACTCACGGGAGTTGGGTCCACGTAGTATACCTCAAGAACGTCGCCACCATCCTACTTCATTCTGGAATCCTCACCGCGTACACGGTTGTCAAAGTGGTTTTCGGTATCGACAGAGATTATGCCCATATCCGATCCCGGTCTCTTTACCAACCAATCATTATTATAACCCATGGTTATAACTTTAGGACAATATTTTATACTTCAAAAATAAAATATCCTTTTCAATCCAAATCTTTATCAAAATAAATATTAAATCATTTCCAAATCATTTCAATATATCAACATACTATATCTTTCAAATTCAGTTATTTATCAAAATAAATATCAAATAATTTCTAAATGTTTCAATATATTAAATTATCATATCCTTTCAAAACTTCCTTTCAAATCATTTTAACACATAAAATATCATATCCTTTCAAAGCTTCATTTCCAAATCATTTTAATATCAAAATATCATATCTTTCAGAACTTCATTTTCAAATCATTTTAATATCAAAATATCATATCTTTCAAAAACTTATTTCAAATCATTTTAATATCAAAATATCATATCTTTCAGAATTTTATTATCAACTCATTTAATATATATCAAAATATCATATCTTTCCAAACTTCATTTCAAAACATTTAATATATCGAAATATCATATCTTTCAAAACTTCATTTCAAAACATTTAATATATATCAAAATATCTTATCTTTCAAAACATCATTTTCAGATCATTTTAATATCAAAATATCATATCTTTCAATACTTCATTTTCAGATCATTTTAATATCAAAATATTATATCTTTCATAACTTCATTTTAATAAGTTCAAATCCAAATATTCAACTTTAAATACCTTTTAAATTCAAAGATATCATTCATTTATTATCATTCCAAATCACCTTTTAAATAGCTTATATTTCAATCAAAATAATTCATTTAAAACATTTAAAAGTGAATTTTATATATTTTCAAATCAAGTATTAAATTTTCAAAGTTTTAAACCATTCTGAGTTCATTTACTAAGTTAAAACCATAAACATTGAAAATTTCAACCTTTTTCAGCATTCAGAAAAAGCTACTGTAAGTTATACTTCAAAACATTTCATTTTAAACCATTTAAACATTATAAAAAATATCATATTTTAACATTCAAAGATGTTCATTAAATACTCTTTTAATTTATGATTTTTATAAAGCAAACCTTTACAGAAAATCCAAATTTTTTATATAATTTCAATTAACAAATTCAATTGTACAATTTTCCTATTTTTACATTTGACACATTATTAACACTTACATTTTCAAATCTCCATTTCACAAATTAAACTAAATTTCCAATTTATTTAATTAACTTAAACCTTTAAACAAAACCAAAATTCCACATTTCCAAATCAAGTTGTATTTTAAAATTTCACTTTTAAGCATTCATTTACTTAACCATTTTAATTCATAGGAAATTCAATAATACTTTATTAAATCATTTAAATTCAAATTTAAATCAAATTATCATATTTACCATTTTCCAAATAAGAATATATTTCCATTTTATTTACATAACTTACATATCATTTTTAACCTAAATTCTAAATTTCCAAACTTAAGTTATATTTCAATAATCCAATTTAACCATTCATTAAGTACATTTTTAACTCATAGAAAAATCATAATTTCTTTATTTTAAAACATTTCAAAATCTATTTAAATCAAATTTCATAAATTTATATTTTTAAAATACTTAAAAACATCCAAAACCACTTTATAAAATAACCACGGGCCTGTATATAGTTTTCTAACCTAGGTCAAGTGATACGGATATATATCATTTCAATTCGCGGTTTATAGAGAAAAATCCGGGTCCTATCATTTCAGACCCGCAATCCCAAGTTAAAAACAAATAGATAAAAACTGTTCAAACCTATCATTTCAGCCCATAACGATTTTTCCTTATTCTAAAGTCCGTTCAGGTATGTATCATTTCAACCCATAGTGAACCTAATCTACAGGGAACTTGCAGTGTGATAAACAGATATAAATAAACAGTTAACAACATGTATAAATAACAGATGATATGGCATGAAATTTAACAGGTTGAATATCATACATAAATAATCACATGGCAGTTATAATATCATATATATATTTTCTACACATTCAGTTGTTGTTGTTTCACAACTGCATAAGTATAAATGTCGTGTGAGCTTTACTCACCTCAAAATGTTGTGCAATACAACTGACACAACGGAATCAAGAGCAAAATGACAAGCCTATGGACTTGAGTGGAGAGCGAGATCCAAGCTAATGGTCTTGTCACAAACCAATAAACAAAACAAAAGATAAATATGAATACAATACAACATTGAATTGAAACAATTAGAAAATGAAAGCAACACGAACACAATTGCTTTGGCCATGCTTTCTACAATCACTTGCTCGGCCTAGGGGTTAGTATGGCTCGGCTAAGACATGGTTTAGGTTCAGGTTTGGACCTATAAAGGCACGGCTAAAAGAGAATAGGAAGTGTAGAGGAGTTACAAGTGAGGAGTACAAGTGGTTAAGGCAAATATATGAGTTTTGGTTCAACTTTTGGCTCGGTCTATGTCCCATCTAGGTTCTGCACTTTCATGTACAGGTATGGACAGAGGTAGGAGGTGATGGTTAGAGGTGTGTCAAGGTGGTGGTGGAGCAATAGGAGGTGGCCAAGGTCATCTAAGGTGATGGTGATGAAGACTAGGTGGCTAGGCATGCTTTTTAATGAGTTTAGCGATGTTTTGTGTGGTTTTTGTTCAAGCGGAGTGCACGGCCAGTCATGGTCAGGTCTGGACAGAGGCTAAGGCTGATGGCTAGGGGTTTGTACTTGCTGGTGGTGGTGGCTAGAGGTGGTGGTCGTGGCTACAAATGAAGGTGGTGAAGCAAAAGTGGTGGCTAGCATGGATATAAGGGGTTTTTGCATGTTTTTATGGAGTTTTTGCCAAAGGGAGAGGCATGGCTTGTATTGGTCAGAGAAGGAAGGAGTTTGGCTGTGAATGATGTGTGGAAGGAAGTGGTGGTGGTCAGTGGAGGTGATGGTGGAGGTTCTAGGCCGAGCAAAGCAAGAGAATCCAAGGCAAAACATTGAAAAACAATAAGAAAATGAAGAAAAGAGTGAAAAAGGAAGAGGCCATTACCCAAATCTTTCTTAGCCATGAAAATGGAGTGAGAAGGAAGGTTTTCCACGTGAATTATAATTAAGAACTCATGGCTAAAGATCAGGCAGTGTACGGCCAAGCAAAGTAAATGAAAAGTTACGGAAAATGAAAAGGTTTTGGCAAGTGAAAGGTCTTAGGTTTAAAGCTTTAGTCTCTCCATATTTCCACTTCTTTTAATTAAATAAAAACAATTAAAATTAAGTAAATGAATTAAAAAATTTAAAACAAAATAAAATAAGTAAATAAATTTAGAAAAATAGAAAAGGAATTAAAGAAATTGCTTAAAAATTCAAAACAGGGTTCAAAATTTACAATTAAAACATCACTGGCTTTATAAAAATATCTACTTAATTTTAAAAATATTCTAGAGAAAAATTTTGAAATAAAATAATTTATTTATAATTTCTAAAATAAAATAAATAATTAAATTGGAGAAAAATAGAAAAAGAATTAAAGAAATTGTTTAAAAATTGGAAACAGGGCATGAAAATCTCAAATAAATATCACTAGCTTTAGAAAATTTCTATTTCACTTTAAAACAAATAAAAAGTCAAACAAATAAATAAATGAGAAACAAAATAAAGTAGGAATGAGAATAAATAGTTTCTTAAGAAATTATAAAGATAAATAAAGAATTACTTTAATTATTTGAAACTAGGAATTGAAATTATAAACAGAATACAACTGACATTTGAAAATGTCAATAACACTTAAAAAAAATGTTTAAAACCAAAATATATTCATAACATGTTATTTTACCCATATAAATATAAATTAGAACATTACTTGACCAAATAAAATATTATTTATATAATTTAAAATAAACAATTTTGTTAAATACAACAAATTACACTCAATGGTTAAAAAGGCATAACTTTCACATTATAAATCAGATTTCAATGAAACGAAAAGTAGTGTTCTTAAAATTTTATTTATTTTTCATAATAAAATATAAAATTCAAATTTTCAAACTTTTAAATTTTTAAATTTAAAAGTCAAAGTTGACCATATTGACCAAAATACAATTTTTTTGGAAAATATTCTATTTAATCATATTTGGAATTCTAATTCACATCAAAATCAAAGTTTATATTTGAAATAAAAAAATTATCTAAATTAAATAAATAAAATAAAGTTAAATCATAATTTAATTAAAATAATTACAAACTACAGGGTTGTTACAGTCCTCCTCTTCCAAGCGCTAGTCCCAGTCTCAGACATCTCACGAGGGAGATCAGCCCAATTTTCTTGTTTATAGCAGAGATCGGCCTCCCTTCCACGGTCTTTAAATTGCCACATCACATGAGTAGCACTCTGGTTCTTCTAGCTCTAAGCAATCTCCTGATCATGGGTCGAGAAAGCATCCAATTGTCGCTTTCGATCCATCCTTGCTAGCCGCTGCTCCTGATACTTCTATAGAGGAGAAATTGGCTGAGCTTAAGGCCACTTTCCCTAAGATCTGTTTCGATGGGCTTAAATTCCTTCCCATGGTACATATGATCTCGAGACATGCCAAAGCAAGTTCTCTCGCATATATTAATGAATTGTTTGTGCAACATGAATCAGTTCAACACTTAGCGAAAAAAATCTTTGAAGTGTCGATCGAGCGACAATATGAGATAGGTTGTCTCAACCTAGAGCTGATACACGATAAAGACATAATCAAACACCAAGATGATGAACTATTGGAGTTGACAACAAACCTTGCTGAGGTGGAAAAGAGTGCCAAGGAAACATCGGAGGCAGTGAGTTGTTTAAAAGCTTCCTATAAGAAAGAACTCGATGCTACCCTCAATCGCAGCGGAGTACTCGCCCTGGAAAAGGATTCCTTGCAAAAGGAAAAAGATATCTTGGCCCACCGTATCAAGGAACTTGAGGAGCTTCTCAAGAAAGAAAGGGAAGAGAAGATTGAGGCTCAAGAAGGATCAGAAAGGTATTGCGAAGAGGCTGTTGAAGCCAGGAGCCTAAAAATTAAACTTGATGAGCAATTTTCCAAAATAGAAGCCTTTAAAGATGAGGCACGAGAGGAAGACCACAAGGAAATGATGGAACAAATTGAATCCCGAGTATAAGATGCTAAGGATTCCGGTCAGAATGAAATCAAGGACTTGTTTGATCCACTGATCATCGAATATAACGCCAAAGTCCTCATCCATCGTGACTTGAGTTTTCTTGGCTTGAGTCACTTGCTGAAGCCTGGGAGTACATCATTGAGATGAATAAGAGGGAGCTGGGCAGAGCCGAGTTGATGAAGAAAAATTAGCGTAGGAGATTCTCTATGGAAACGAACCCCTAGATCTTGGCGAAGGCTTTGATATTTTGATGTTTTAACGCCTTTTGACAAAAGGGAACACATAGCCGGATCCTCGAAGGCCGATCCTAAGGGCCCCTCTTCTTTCCAAGTGGTTAGAGCATCGGCTTCCTTTGGCTAAGAGAAACACTTGAGCTATGATCCAGATAAGCCAGGTTATCAATCTAAAGTGCTATCCTCTATTTTGGAAAAGGGCACTTCAATAACCACCAAGAGCCAGCCGGATATGGGTATTCCACTTTACTCTCTAATTTATAAGAGGTTTTGTTCTTCGTGCCCAATGGTTTTTGGCTTATCTCCCTTTTTAGCAAATTTGCACGTCTTCTGGGTCCCAGTCAAACTCCTAAAAGCGATGCTGCTATGGAGCACCAAGAGAAACTAACAGAGATTTCGACGACCATTGATGTACCGAGGCTCGATGATCAAGTCATCGAAGCTCTCGACGATGATAAGGTCGAAGATCCGCTCCCGATGGATAAATCTGACGACGTTGTGATTACCAGCACCTCTGAACGCACTGATGAGATTAGCTTGAAGGAGCATATCAAGAAGGAGGTGTTGCTGAAGAAAAAGGCTAAAGCTGATCCCGATGAGGTGGACATCGATGATCCACAACAATCTACACCTTGTCCCGCTAGAAGTTATTCCACCTGGCAGGTCAATTCCCAACGAATTTCCTCCTACCTTTAAATGCTTTCCTACAAAAGGTGGCAGTGGATTCAGGAAGAGAAACATTTGGGACTCAAGTGGCACCACTCCTGAAAAATCCAAAATTGAGAGAAGATCGAAGAAATAGCCGTCACTTAGGCCCGGTGTGTACATAGTTTTCATAGTTATTTGTTCACCATTTTCTTTTTTTAGTTTGTGGTTGTATGGGTATGATTCTCGGCTATTTGAAAAACTTGTACCATAATTTTGAAACTTATCATATGAATAAAGTTATTGTTTTCGGTTGAAGTTCGTGTGAATTGCTATTTAAGTAATTGAATTATTACTTTCCATTCAATGTACTTGTAATTCATTGTTTACCAATTCTGGTAACAATCTACTAGCTCTATCCCAAGGCCTCCATGTGGTCGTGGCCTTGAGTCGTACTAGACGCTACGCTCGAGCCTTAATGCTACGCCGCCAAATTCAGCAGTTTTGAGTAACCGTACTCCTGCCCCCGGTCTTATGTTAGCGAGGTTAGACGTTAGATGGTCGAACTCCATTCTTAGCTAGTTTATACTCTTTCTATTGATTTTAGGCCAGACTTCATAGAACAATGAATGGTAGAACCTCACTCATCTATCTATTTATGCTTATATCCGCACTTTGGGGATAAAAGTTAATTGATGGGTAGTCGAATCGCACCCAATTTATGTTTAATTATACTCCGCACTCTGGGGACTGAGTTATTTCGTGGGTGGTTGACTCATACCCGATTTATGTTTATTCTCTATTCCGCACTCTAGGGACTTGGAGTTATTTCATGGGTGGTTGATTTATACCCAATTTATGTTTATACTCTAGTCCCACTCTAGGGACTTAGAGTTATTTCAGGGAGCAGTGAGACTGTACTCTCCTTAATTGATCAATTTTCCCTCTGGGTCTGAGGTTTTATTTAGTGAGCGATTGGTCATGTCACGGTCGCTCTTATTTTATTTCAGTTCCACAGTTTGGTTCGATTTATTCGACCATCTAATGATCGAGCCGCATTTATTCCTTATGTGTGTCGCATCTGTTGGATTATGAATGGGAGTTATTATAACAACCCGGAATTTTGGGCAATATCGATTTAATAATCTGTAATAATAATTAATTGGTTTGATAAATTTTCTTTATAATTTTAATTTAAATTGGTAAATGTAATCTTTAAAGGTTAATAAATTTTTAATCTGGCAAAATTTGATAAGAATTGTTTTTCAAAAGCTAATGAAATTTTATTCTGTTTATAATATATATATAACTGATATATATTGTGAATAGAAATATCTTTTGTTTTAAATAAAGTTAAATTTTCAAATTGTAATATATATGTATGTATATGTTATAATTTGAGTTGTTTTGAAATTTTACTTAATCTGTTGATAATTTAAATATGGATGAATAGTAATTTGAAGTTTTGTCTTAAAACTTAATATTTTTCAAAAGTTAAATTAAAGATTAATTCATTTGTTTTCAAAAATATAAGATAATTGTTATTTTAAATAAGATAGTTTAAAAATGATTTAAACAAGCTTTGCTTTGTTTTCTTTTATAATGCTTAAATTTTAAATGGTTATAAATGTTTAAGTATAATGTTTAGATTTTAAATACATGTATAAGATTATATTTATATTATAATTAGTTTAGAATATTTTCTTTTAAAGGTAAACTTATATTTATTCATTTAGAGAATTAAATAAGTAAATATCTACATTTTAAAATAAATAAAAATTAATTAAAAATACTTAAGTAACATATGTAAGCATGTTAAGGCTTCTCTAAAACACATGTAAAAAGATTAAGCAAATAGAATGACATGTGTTCAATTTTAAGACAAATGGCAATTTATTCATTTTAATTTTAATAAACATTTTTTTTTAAATAAGAAAACTAATTTTCTCAAACACTTTCATTTCTTTGTTTACATTTCTTAACTTAAATTAATGGCAACCTGAAAACTGCAAATCTTCAACCTGCAATTTCTTATCAACTAAAATTTGCAAAGCAAATTCAAAATCTGCAAAATCAACCTGCAATTGCAAATCTCCTGAAATTCAAATGAAGTTCTTCTAAAAAATTTAAACTGCAAACTTCAAATCTGCATTCAATGGAAAGTTCAACACTTTTAATCAACTCAGCAACTTCAAGATCCATTTCAACTTTTAAACAACTAATTGATGGCATGGATTCAATTTTCAACGGCAAAGCAAAAATTTGATCTGCAAATTGTTCAAGAGCATGGGAATAATGAACTGCTCTGCTTAAAAGAAAATAGGTGAGTAATTTTTTTTTTTAAAACAGTTAGATCTACTTTTAACTACCATGCATATGATAATCTGTAAATTTATCTTGGTAATTGCATGAATATCTTTCAGTGTTTAATTTGTTGAATTGATGGATATGTTAATATGTATGTGAAAATATGTCTGAGTATAGAGGAATCTGTAAGTTCATCTCTGTATATTACAGGGGTTATTCTTCTTTAAGGAAGATGCAAAATCTTTAAAATCTATACCCTATTTGAATCTGAGATGTAAATGAAAAGTGTGTGTTAATGCTTGGTAATGATTTTAAATATAATTTCATAATTTTTAAAACAACAAATAATTTTAAATAAGGAATTTACAGTAAAGTTAGGATTTTTGAAAAAACTCAACTGCTTTAAATTCTGAATTGAATTGCATGCATGTATTCGTGATGTAAAATCATGAATTTAGACATGCATTTCAAAATTTCTAGTTGGGTATTTAGTGTGTATTTGGGGTTTGTTCGAAAATTGGGTTTTAGTGATTTGCCAATGATCCAGATGATGTTTGTAGCTAGGATTTTTATCGAAGCTTGTTTAAGGGTTTTAGATTAAGGGTAAAATGTAAGGGAATTTTTCAAATGTTCGATTTATGCAGAATTGATCTTAGTAGGGTTTAAGCTTGCTTTTATTTGGGGTTTACTGTTGAGGTGATTGCGTCGCGATCGAAGGGTAGGGGGTGTTCGCACATAGGGGAATTTGAAGTTCGTGTCGTAGCGTCTCGATGGTGAGGTCAGCGGAGCATAACGTCGATGTGGTGGTCGGCGTTGGGAGTTTGGTGTTGAGTTGCTGCTGCAGTTGTTCGAGCCATGGGTCGAATTTTTGATTTGCGCTCAAATCCTTCGATCTGGGTTCATTTTATTGCTTGCATATGATCGGGAGATCATCGGCGATGAACGCGACCATCTACAGCGGCGGTAGGCAGGAGGACATGTGCACAATGCACATTCGTGTGCACTGGAAGTTTTCGATTGGGAGAATGTGCTCGTCTCGAGTTAGTGCTCGCGTTTCATCGCGACTGTCTCGAAGCAGAGAGGATTGGATTTTAGCTCGGGGTGGCTCGTGATGGCTACTGTGTTTGGCTCGAGTTTTGGTTGTTGTGTTTTATTAATACTATATAATGTTAGATCTTAAAAATTTAAATAGTGAGTCGCAGATTTAACTTGATGTTGAGGTAAATAAAATTAAACTTTGAACTATAAACAAGTTTTATAGAAGGAAACCATAAATGCAAAGTAAACCTGTAGTTTTAAAAAAAGTAATTGTTAATCAAGCTTTAAAGGTATAAATTGAATTTATCTTAAATTTTAAATTTTGTTTAAAATGAATTCTTCTTGAAAGAAATTTAATTTAATTACATTTTGGATTTTAAATTTAAAGAGGTATGTTTTGAATTTAAATATTGAACCGAAGTTTAAGTTAAATTTTTAAGTAATGAAAAAAAACTATGGTTTCAAATTTTATTTGAAATGAATAAGTTTAAATTTTGATAATTTAAAGTGTTTTAAATTTTAAAATTTGATTACCAAATGTCTCCTCTTCAAATAAGGTTATTATTATGATTTCGGAAAACCAAATTGAATAATTTGTTTTAAGTTATTAAAATTTAATTAATTCAAATAATTTATTTATGGAAATAAATAAGGTTAAATTATTTGGATAATTATCTTAATAATATATATTTAATATGATTTGTTAATAAGATAAGTTTGATTAAGATTTATGGTTTTCTTAATTTATTAAAGATTTTCTTTAATATTAGAAGTTAATTAACTAATTGTTTAATTAATTTTAAATAATTAGTTAATTGTTTGTTTAATTTTAATATCACTTAATTTTGAATTAATTAAGTGAAATTACTTAATGAAGTAACCAATGGTTAATGTTTTAATATAATTAAGAATGGAAGAAATTACTAATGGAAATAATTAATAGGAAATTACTCATGGGAGTAATTAAATGGAAGTGATTAATGGATAATCACTAAATGTTATCAGTTAAGGAAATTGATTTGTTTCGAAGTTAATTAATTATGAAGTAATTAATTAATTAATTAATTAAAGAATTAAGGATTATTTAATAATGGAATTAATTAGTTGTTAAGTAATTAATTTAGAAGTAATTAAGATTTATTAATAGAAGTAATTAGAGATAATTACTTATGTAAGTAATTAAGAGTTAATTACTTAATTATTTTGGTTAATTAGTTAATGTGATTAATTACTGAATGAGATTAATTTAAGATTAATTACTAAGTGTAATTAATTAAAATTGTAATTAATTAATAAGGTGATTAATTAATGATTTATTTATTAATTTAATTGTTTAATAATTACTTAATGAAGTAATTAAGGATTAATTAATTGGATTAATTAATCAAGGATTAATATAATTAAATTAGAAATTAATTAATTAAGGAGTTAATTAAATTAAGATAAGTAATTACAAGTTGTTAATTACTGATTTTAAATGAGTTGATTAATTACAAGTTAATTATTCAATTATTAATTAATAAGGATCATTAGTTAATGTGATTGATGATATTAATCAAGGATTGATTAATATAAGTGATTAATGTAAGTGTGATTAATTAATTGTAACTAATTAGAGTTTAATGTAATTAATTATAATTGATTAATTAATAAAGTAAATGTAGGGTCATTAATTATTGAATTAATAATAGTAATTAAAGGTTAATTACTGAATATGGATAAGGATAATTACTTGAAGGTAATTAAAGTAAAATTAATCAAGGAAGATTAATTAAGGAAGATTATTAGAGACGATTAATTTATTTATCTGGAATAATAATTAATGAAGAAGGATTATGGTAATCCAATTGATTAAGAGATGATCAATTCTATTTGGATGATTGATTAATATGGGTTGATTGATTAATATTGGTTGATATTGGTTGATACTGGATATCTCTGTTATGCGATATGTTGTTGTGAGATGAATGTTGTTATATCTATTGTGGTAATATGGTTCATCTATCTGTTTATACCATCCTGAAATATAAGTTTAAATTGTTTAAACCCTTAAGTACAACTTGGACATTAAAATGGCGTTTGGTTTCGATGAGACCGGGATCGGGTTTCCATATTTGGGATCCGAAAACCACACCGATTCCAATTAAACGTTAGGTCGTGAATCCAAGTGGAGCTAGTGAAGACTCGAGGTGTAAGGGCTATACGTCAGTATAACTCTGTGGGTGATTCCAATGAGTTTGATGGAATAGTACTTATAGATTCGAGATGGTGATTTAGAGTACAAGGGCTATGGTCGTTGACTCTGAGGGTGATTCCAAAATGAGTGCAACGAGATAGTGCCTTCGGTTTCGTTCGAACCCGGAACGAACTTGTATGGATTGAATGCTTTCAGAACATCGTCAGGCGGACGATGAGAATTCTAAGATAGATGTGTTCTATAAAGGTAATCGCAGCCTCAAGCCTCATCAACCGGGAATGGCTAAAACAGGGGAGGTGCAGCAAGGCTTCGTGGGTAGCTCCCACTGGAGAGCAAGATTTACTCCTGTCTAGAAGACCCTTTTTATTCGGCTATGTGGGGCGGTTGATCCGGACAACTGCTGGGGTTGTCTTGTTCGGGACTGTTCAGTAAGGAATGGTCCCGGCCTTGTGTTGCAGAGGAGCAGGCGTACTCCTCGATACGGTGATCTAGGCCACGTACTGTGACGGGCGGTACCCCAGTAGCCTTGCCATTGATGGAAACCCATTCTTCATACGAGACCCTACGGTTTTGTTTGTATTACCCATTTTTGTGGCTAGTAGCTGGAATCTAATAAATGTAACAATTTCGGCTATTTCTTATTTACTTGAAAACCCTAGACACTATTATAATATCACTGGATTTCATATCAAATGTCTTGGTTGGCGTAAGGTAAAAACTTTTCCATGTTTATGTGTGGGAAGTCTTACGTGATACCTTTTCTTTTCAAAGGTTTTTCTAAAGTTAAGAAATTTTAAACCGTTTACTCACACCAGACCCCTGTCTGACCCGAGTGTTTATTTTCTGTTATATGGGTACTCATATTATGTATGAGTAGTCAAGTGATTCAGGTTAGCTTGACGAATTCTGAAGGATTAATGGAGCAGGAGGCTTCCACGTGTAGATATATTATGGTTCCGTTGTGTTTGTTGTATCTGTTTCTGTTGTGCTTGAGTTGTATGAATTAGACAGATGTTTATAACTGTCTAATATGTGTTGTATAAGTTGTGTGGCTCTGATGTAGTAAGATACTATGTAATATCTTATGTGATATATTATATTTCATTCGTTTCGCTATGAGTTCTCTGATGTTGTTGTTTCTTTCTTTCTCTTTCTTTTCTTCTTCTATCCCTTCCTTTCTTCATTGATGATACGATTTCCTGGAGATAGGAAGTCGGGTCGTTAAAGTTATCAAATGAACAAGTGAAGCAAGCTCATCTTGTTTAGTCCCATTCGAAACTAGCATAATTGGTTAATTTCAAACTCTTAGAGAATGTTCGTACATATCAACATTAATCAGTTTTGTTATATAACTAATACATAATGCTACAACAAACATAAATATAAAGGAAGTTCGAAACTTTATTCGCTAAATGGAAAGGAATAGCATAATTTGTCTCATTACACATCTGGAAAGTCAAATGCTAAAGCTAATTTTGAAAGAAAATATAAATAAAATGAAAAAAGAAATAGATTAAGTGAAATAGCATCGTAAATGCTCGCTACTCCACGCCCTTGGAAGTGTGATGCCATCGACAGTTGCTAACTTGAAAGTTCCCTCTCTAAGCCTATGTTCAATGACCTTCCCAGATTGGACTCATGTGCGATGGGGTAGGAAAAATCCATTTTAGGTTGAGATCGCCGATTTAAAAGGTTTTAGGTTGGACTTTAATGTTGTAAACCGGGCGACTCGGTGTCGGTGCGAGGCTGCCCTCAAATCAACTTCCTCGTGCGTCTCATCTATGAAATCAAGAGATTCCAAAAGGAGATCTTTATTCATTTTGGAATCATAGTGAGTCACTCGATGAGCTGGAACCTCTCGCTCAACAGGAGTGATGGCTTTAGAACCGTAAGTAAGGACGAATGGAGTATGCCTAGCCGTAGATTTGTGGCTGGTCCTGGAAGCCTACAATGCTATCGAGAGTTCATCCACCTACTAGCCTATAGCCTTCTCCAAATGCTTCTTCAGAATGGACTTTATGATCTTATTAATAGCTTCAACCTGTCCATTTTCCTAAGTGTGAGCGACCATTGCAAATCTCTATTCAATACGATACCTCTGATAGAAGTCTTTGAATTTACTACTATCAATTTGAGTCCCATATCTATTACAATGGTTCGTGAAAGACTGAAACGACATATGATGTTTCAGAAAATAAAGTTTATTTCTTTCTTGGTTGTGATCGTGGCTTAAGGTTCTGCTTCAGTCCATTTGGTGAAGTAATTAACTGCGGTGATCGCGTACTTTGCGCCTCATTTAGAGATCGATAAGGAACCGATAATATCTATACCCCACGTGGCAAATGGCCGTGGGCTAACTATTTGCGTGATTTCCATCGGCAGAGCTCTTGGAACTTTTGCATGTATCTGGCACTTATAGCATCGTCGTAGATAGTCAATGGCGTCTCGATTGGCAGTTGGTCAATAATACCCGTAATAGAGTATTTTCTTTGCTAGAGTTTGCCCCACAGTGTGATTGTCACATCCCCTTCATGAACTTCGTTTAGGACACATTTTATCTCAACATGAGCGACGCACCGGAATAGGGGAATTGGGAAACCTTTTGTGTACATAATTCCTTTTTGCATGACATACCGCGAAGCTTTACAAAGGACTTGTCGCTTTTCATTTCTTTGATCTAGTAGGACTCCATGTAGCAAATAGTATTTGATCGGAGTCATCCATGATTCCCTTCAGGCTTCGCTTCTAGTGTCCGGTCGATTTCAATCATGTTTGTACGTGAGGCATTTAATACTTCGATCGAAACCAAGCCCATCTGATGTGCGTCGCCGGTGCTAACAAACTTTGCCATTGAATCAACCTCTCTGTTTCGATCCCGTGGAATATGCAAATTTCATAGTACTCAAATTCTACCAACAACTCTTGGACTTAGTTAAGGTATGGGGCAAGTCGTTGTGCCTTAGCTTGATAATCTCCCTTGACTTGGTACACTACCAACTACACATCGCAAAATATTTTAAGAGACTTTATTCTGAGTTCTCTAGCGAGATTAAGTCCAGCAATCAAAGCTTCATACTCAGCTTCGTTGTTTGTTGCTAGGAAATCAAGCTTTAAAGAATAACAGATTGATCGGTCTTCGAGAGTTATAAGCATAATTCCAGCTCCAAAACAATGATCATTAGATGCTCCATCAATATACAATTTCCATTATACGGTAGAAATTTTGCTGCCGTCTGGGGAATCATCCTGGATGGTAAACTTTGTTATAAAATCTGCCAGTTCCTGACCCTGGATAGCCCTCCGAGGGAGATAGGTAATACTGAATTGACTGAGCTCGATATTCCACTCGAGTAACCTTCTAGACATCTCAGGTCGTTATAGGACCTGTCGTAATGGCTAGTCGGTGTAAACATTGATCGGGTATGCCTACAAGTATGGACAAAGCTTTCGTGATGCAATCAGTAAGCAGTTTGCAAGTTTCTCTATTTTTAGATAGTTCCTTTTAGCTATCGTTAATCATTATCGACGTAATACACCGACCTCTAGATTTGATCCTCCTCACGAAGCAATGCGGTACTCATAGCATGTGCCGAATGGCCAAATAAATGTACAAATATTCATGATCCACCGACTTTGACAAGACGGGGGGTCTCTCCAAATGATTGACCAAAGCTTGAAACACATCTTTACAATCCTGTGTCTATTCGAAGTTTCTTTTCTCCTTCGTAATCAAATCAAGGAAAGGAATGCATTTGTCGATAGCTCTAGAAATAAATCGGTTTAAGGCAGCAAATTTCCCATTCAGATTATGTACTTGTTTAATAGTCTTTGGCGCTTGGATGTCGCGGATAGCCTGAATCTTCTTGGGATTAGCTTCTATTCATGAGCGTTGACAATAAAGCCCAAGAATTTCCCTGATACAACACCAGAAAAACACTTCAAGGGATTAATTTTCATCTTGTAATGTCGAAGGATGTCAAACATTTCTGCCAAGTCTTCAATGTGGTCGCTTGATCGTCGTGACTTCATGAGCATATCATCAACATATACTTCCATCGTTTTTCCAATATGATCTTTAAACATCCAGTTGACTAAGCGCTGATAAGTAGCTCCTGCATTTTTTAATCCAAACGGCATTATTACATTGTCGTACTAACCAACATCGATAATAAACTGGTGTGCTCCTGATCGGGAATATGCATCGAGATTTGGTTATATCCTGAATATGCATCCATGAAAGATAGCAATTCGTGTCCCATGGTTGAATCCACCAACTGGTCGATCCTCAAAAGGGCAAAATTATCTTTTAGACACGCCTTGTTCAAATTTGAATAATCAATGCATGTTCTTCATTTCTCATTCGCTTTTTTCACAAGTATAGGATTAGATACCCATTTAGGGTAGAGGGAGTCGTTGATAAACCCGTTGTCTTTTAGGCTATCCACCTCCTCTTTGAGAGTGGCAGATCTCTCTGATTTATGTCGCATCTTTTTGCTTCATTGGGACATGTCTCGGGTCGATATTCAATGCATGGCTCACAATGGCAGACGAGATTCCACACATGTGAGAGTGAGTCCAAGAAAATATGTCTATATTCGCTTGGAGAAAACCAGCAAGTTCCTTCATCATCGGGGGGTTGAGTTGTGATCCAATCTTTAGGACTCGTGACGGGTCATCGTGGCTGACCATGGTATCAATTGTCAGCTCAACCGATGTAGTCTTGGTCGCTTTGGGCTCCTCTTCATCATCTCTCGGGTATATATATCTCTATAGAACCGACTATGCACCTGAACCAAGGCTTAGGTGATAGTTATCAATCTTCGGTAGCTTGGATTTGGATAGTCTTGACCACACCCTTACCTTTTTTTTTGCGCTAAACATCCCTCAACTCAGCCACATAACAGACATGTCCAGTTTCCTGATCGTCAGAAATACTCCAATACCATTATCTGTCGGAAACTTCATAGTCAAACATCATGGGGCAAGAGCTGCCCGAAATTTAGCTCGGGCCGGTCGGCCTAGAAAAACGTTGTATGGAGAGTTAACATCCAAAATAGAAAACTGAAAATTTTGCACTCTCCTTTGTTCGCCTTCTCCTAACTCCATGGGTAGCTCGACGTAACCAACGGCTTCAGTTGCAACGTCGTTAGAACCGTGTATACAAGCTATAGACGGTTTTAAATCTTTGGCTTCCATCCTTATCTGATCATAAGCTTTTTTGAAAACTATATTTACTGAACTTCCACAATCAATCAATATTCTTTTCACCAAAGTGGGGTCAATCATGCCAAAATGATCATTGGGTCGATCGTCGGAGCCTCTACCTTATCTACATCTCTGTTCCTAAACCCAACATCATCCGCCATCATACATTGTTGTTTTGCCGAAGCTCCATCTTCTGTATTTGAATAGCATTGAAAATCCACATGCGTAATCATGCTAGCATAGCGCTTCATTTCTTGCCAACTCTTATCTGCTGGATGCAGTCCTCCAACTACCATATTTATCACCAGCCTTCCACCAATTCATGCAAGCTCCTTAGCCCTACGCGGTGCTTGTCCTCGGTTGGGGTCAGATGTCCCCAGCCCACCATCTGTGGGGCTTTTCACAAACTATCGTAATTTCCTTTCTCGAATCAGTTTTTCTATAACATCCAGGAGATGCCTACATTCATTAGTATTGTGCCCACAACACTCGTACAACCGACTATACTTCCCGGTCTGTTTCTGCTTCTCCATTGATTCTTTTGGAGGCGGCTTCATATATTACATGGTATTGCAAGCAGCCAGATATGTACTATATAAGGACGTATTCAACGGCATGTAAGTATTATACATCAGAATCCTAGGCTTCCCTCTTCCAGAATCCCTTTTTCGTTCTCGGTTCCTATCTCCGCCTCTCTTTTGCTGATTTGGTATATTACGGACATTCACTTGGACCTTTCCAGAACTGTCGTCAGACTTTTTTATTACAATGTTACTCTGTACTTCCTCTCTACCTAGTTTTGCAACATTCTTTTTTCCAAAGGACCTGGCTTCCTCCTTTCTCAAATACTGAGTCGCCTTTGTGTAAAAGCTCTCCAATGTTGTGCACAGCTTACCGGCTGACCAATCGCCATCAAACTCTATATAAATCCCCCTCGTCACAACCATGAGTATCGCATGGTCATTCAGATTACTCCGTAACAACTATGTAAAATCTCTTCAAATACTTTCAATGAATCTTATGGAGTCTGAATCATGCTGGAAAGGGACATCACATCTTCGGGACGAGTTGCGTGCATCCAAAACTACTCCACAAACTTGGTTGCCAAATCATCGAATCTATAAATTGATAATGGCGGTAGTCTTGTGAAACACATCGTTGCTATTCCATAGAGAGTTATGAGAAAGCATCTACACTTGGTTGCATCATCAGCTAGCGTAGAATCCATTGGCCATTTGTATCTCATGATATGCTACTGCGGTCGGTTTTTACCTCGTAGACAAGAATTGACGTCATGTTGAACCTCCTTGGATATTCCACATTTAGAACATTACCAGTGAACGGGGTATGGCTCCTCGAGATTCCTTAGTCATCGTTAGTCAAGCCCTGACTCTCTCTCACCAACTGTCTGACCATTACTAATAAGTCCAGCATTTAGATGGTTGGTCCCAAGAGGTGGCCGTTCTCCAACTCACATGTATGGTCTGATCGATGTCTGCAAGCCGTTTCATGCCTTCTTTCTTCACCGTCTTCCCGATGCATATCTTGTATACTTAATTCATCATCATGCCAGGGAGGTACCTAGTCAGCATTCAATCGAACTCCATCATCCAAACCAACAGAAACAGTTCCACCTCGATTTCCAAGGTGTACGAGCGGAATCCCTCCTCTAGAGGAGGAATTGGTACCGATACCTATGTAGAGATCGACACCTATCGGTCCTACCATACCACGATTGTCTGCCAGGTGACGCTCTAAAGTTTCTGCATGATACTCTTTTATCCTGAAACTTTTATGCCAGTGATATTCACCCGATGAGCTAGAATTTTTCGATGCCGAGTAAGGAGTGGGAACCCTCATAGCTTTCCCCAGTTGTTGCTGATTGATTTGGTTTATCAAGTTGATATTGGTCTGAATTTTTTGATTTAGTGGTCGACAGCTGTCCATCAGCTCTCTCATTAAATTATGAAATTCATCTCTCGTAATAGAATAAGTGGGATTTTAAACTTCATCGGATTAACATTCACATTTGTTGGTTGATTGCTTGGGTTTCCTTACTGAATGCTAGTATTCTCATTTCCTTCCACATTCTGAGAGGTAGATCTAGTATGTCTCACCATTATTAATAGCCTTGCATTTAAACAAATATGAGTATTATTAGCATCTTCTTAAAGATAACTGCAGATCTCCTTCGGATAATTTATCACATACAGTAGCATGAAAGGGATCCTAGTAAGCTGAGAATCAAGGTTCTCGGTGAAAGCACCAAAATGTTTGCAACTAAATTGGTCATAAACACCTAAGAATAAATTTTTGTGGAGAAGTAAGTGAAGAAAAACAAAATTAAACTGAGTAGATAAATCAACGAGTAACAGAGAATCAGTCATAATCGGAGACATAAAGATTTATATTGGTTCCGCGTTGTATGCCTACATCCACTTTGAAGATTATCCTTTATTAATCTCTTATAAATTTAATTACAGTAGTAGAAAGTAGAAAATAGCAAACACTCTATTGCAATAGAGTCTAATGTAACAAGCAGCGTAAAGATTCTCAGAATGACCCATTAGGACAATATATATAGGTGAAGATGACCACCAATCTCTCGAAAATTTCGGCTGAAGGACCTTCTAATCCTCATGGGCCCGCTAGAGGGATCGCTAGGCCCAATTCCCAATATGGAGGGATCAGTACTAATCCCTTTTTCGGTTGAATTTTGGGGAGCGATCCCTATAGAGACTTCATCATGCTAAAATATGTTCAACCTCTAATTTTCACATCATTTGGATCACTGGAACTCGAGTTATTGCTTGATCTTTGCCTCAACGTTACTTATACACTGTTCTCTGCCAATCCCTTCAAAGGGATACCTATCGATCCCTCCAATGTTGTCCTTATGACGTGCGATCCCTAGGGTAGGTTCCCCAGGGTCGTTATACCTTACCTGCCAAATTTATGCTTTGGACTCGTAGATCTCGAGGTATTGATTGCATTCCATAAGAATGCTCTTGTATTTATATGTATGTTGACCCCTCCTTCATGAAGTATGCTGATCCCTACTAATTAGCCAACATATGCCAAACCCTTCCATTCGTTGAGTCAAATTCCATGCTTTGAGCATCTTACATTGTACATCCATCAAATCCATTTAATCCTGACTTTATACAACCATTTGTACTTGATTTCTGGGTCCCACAATCATCACTCTGGAGTCGTTGGCCTTGTTGGCAATCGAATCTAACTCGTGCAATCAGCTTGACATAGCCGGGCTAGAATGCCAAATAACATATATCATACATACATATATATACATATATATATATATAATATTACATGAAAAAACTAATAACGGTTTAGTTTTGTTTTTGGTTTTACAACAAAATAAATAATTAAGCATTGTGACATATTTTAAATATTTTTCATATACATAATTATAAATACATATATACATATTATAAATTCTATGTGTGTGTGTGTGTATAATTATTCAAAATAAAATATAAATTTATACACATATTTGTAAAAATTTGTATACATATGCTAAAGAATATAAGTATACATTTGGATGGTATATGTGTATACTAAATGAGTTAACATGTCCATTGCGGTGTAAATTCCAGCATTTATGCACGGGCATGTTAAACCTTGCACGACTTCCTAAGTTGCACATGCACACACACACTAACACATATGTGCGTATATGATACACACACACACATATACATGTGTATAGGATACACCCATATATATATAATATAAATAACGTAATACAAGACTATATTATAAATTTAAATAAAATAATGATTTTATTTAAAAGTAATTTAGAAATCTTCTAAATAAATTAGACTTCATAGGCCCAATAAATATCCAATATAGTGAAATTCACTTATTTCTTCTGTTTACGGGCTGACCCAATTCCAACAATATCTCCAATATAAGCTAGCGACCTTCCGAATCCTATTCGGTGACTACAAAATCGGGTATCAATCAACTACGAAATATATCGGGTTCAACAAACCATTTCCTGTACAATCATATCCTAACGATCTTAGAGGAATAGCTACTTACCGTGAGTCGGCGGAGTATGGATCTTAAGGAGGGGTGAATAGTGTTTAATAGATTATATAAATATTTTTCCAAATTATTTAAGATTATACTTTGAATGATGTAATTAACAATTACATAAACAATCACAAAATGAAGGTACAGATAATAGTAAATGCAGCAAAATGGAAATCACGCACTAGGATTTTATACGGGTTCGGAGTTATCCTACATCCAGTCTCGCAGAATTCCTTGTATGGATTTCTTTTCAACAAGTAAATGTAAATACAATCTCGATTTCAAGGCACGGGATACACCCTTTAGAATCCAGGCCTTTGGGTAGAGCCACTTTATTTCTAAGCTACAAGCACATCTACTGGATTTACGGGCTACTAAGCACACCCAGATTGTTTTAACGGGCTGCAATTATAGCTACTTGGATTTCAGAGATACCAAGCACACCACAAAGTATAAGAGTATGGTTTAATAGAGTTCACTCAGGTCTTCGATCTTGATTACAATTGATCCTATAACTCTTGACTAGTACTTTGATCATCGAGAGATATAAGAGAAATCAGAGAGTATATGAAAGAGAATCAAACTAGTAATGATTGAATTCGATTCTGGTTGAATTTTAGTAGAGTTTCAGTATAAATTGATTTAGAAATCAAGAGAGTGAAATAAGAAGAGAAAAATAAGAAAGTAGTTAATTAAAATTCGTTTGAAAGTGTGGTGTATATAAGAAAACAACGGTCATGTCCATTCCGAGGAGATACGATGAAAAGTCACTTCATTTTAAAATTGAATTTTAAAATTTATGGCTAGTATGTCAACATATAGGAATTGGATATGTTGACATAGCCTTCACAAAATTGGAAAACACTTTATAAAAAATATTTTGAAAATCCGTTGCTTTGTAAAATTATATGATACTTTGTAGAATCATTTAAGTGTAGTTTACACACATTTTAATCAAAATATAACTTAATAAAACTTCATAAAATAATTTTGAAAGATTTAATAAGAATATTCAATATAATGTAAATAATATATATAAAATCAATATAATTATAAATTATTAAAGTATAAACAAAAACATAATATATAAACTTAAAAATATTAAAATAATATCTTCATAAGTATAAGAGATTGAAAATCATTTTGAGAAATATTTTAAAAAGATTATTTTTAATATAGAATATTTAAAAAACAATTTTAAAAAAAATTGAAGAAGGTGAGAAGGATTAGGAAAGTGCTATCAAGGTTTAACATAAATTCTATGAATCTATAACTTATTTTGAATATTTTGAAATCTTGAACTCTTCAATACTCATGAGTCTTCATTCTTGAACTCATGAAACTTTATATCAGCATCTTGAATCTACTTTTAATATCGGTATCTTGATACTACAGCCTTCTTAATCAATGCATGTCTAATATCCTGCACTATATACTATATATATCTTGATAATACATTAGTATCCATATTTTATATAATGTCCTATAGTTGTTACCATCAAAACTAATACCTAAGGTACTAAATGTCTCCCCCTTTTTGGTATGATAACTCTATATATAAAATATATTATAACTCCCCTAGGTTACAAAACTCCCCCTTAATTTATGCCTAGATTTATATATTTCTCTTCCTTTGTCATCAACGAAAAAAATAAGCTCCTAAAATTATAACTCTAACACTAACTCTTACTATAATCCTAACTCTAACTTCCCTAAATAAAATAGTAATCAACATGTATAAGAATTATATATAAAATGATAAGAAAGAATACATAAAAACAATAAATGATATGTATTAAATAATCATGAAATAATCAATCCTAGTATTCATCCAGTCAAACAAAGTTTATGTCACATAGCATTCAAACAAATCCACACAAATAAAAAAACAATCAACTCCAAACCAAATCAAGTATATATTATTATTTATATACAATTAAACCTATTTAAACTAGACGTTTTTAGGAACTCAACCCATCCGTCAGCGCCAAAAAGTGGATCTGCTTTGATAGCATCCCCTGTTCATTATCTTTGTTGATGGTACACTCTGGATTGATGGTTGATTCTTCTTTGTTCAAGGCATAAATCATCCATTGAATTGCATCTAAATTCCCTTCTTGCTCCTTGATCATCTATATTTGACTCAATTCTAAGTGCCTCTAGTTTCTTAGGATGAAAGTAAGAATGTTCGTGAATGATTCAAGAGTTTGTTCGAGGTTTTTAGTTAGTTTTTGGATAGGAGAAACCATTATTTTGGTTTTAGAGTTTAAAAATGCAAAGGAAGATTAAAGAGAGTAGAAAATAATGATTCTCTGGTCTTAATAAGTATTTAAAGGAGTGGAAATTTATTGGAAATGAATAGACATTTGTTGTCTATTCAATTTTCAAAATTAGAAAATTTTGTAAAATTACTGTTGTATGTCGACATACATAACTAGGGTATGTCGACATATATGCAGAATATTCAAAACAACTTTGTTTTACTTTTCTATTGTATTTGGCTTATACAATTATGTTTGTATGACATTCTAGAGATAGTTAACAATATGTAATAGTAAGAAATAGAATTTTTCATTGATAATACTGATGAATACAAGAAATAAAAGAAAGATACATGAGATTTAATATAAACTGAAACTAGAAAATCAAAATATAAGGATAGTTCAAACAAACAACTAGAAAGATACAGATGAAGATGAAAAAGAACTACCAAGTTTGTGGAGGATCTTTCCAAAGAATTTATCCATTTTGTTAGAAATTAAAGTAAATCTCTTTGAAAATAATTTCTTAAGCTTCCATTGGTTATGGATGGTCTTCTCTGGATTTTTGGAAGATCTTTGTTGGATGGATTTGGTGGCATATTGATACTTTCCAAAGAAGTATCCCCCTCCTCTTCTTGTTCTTCCTCCTCGACTTCCATTTTCACTCCTTCCTCTTCCTCCTCTTCTCTTATTTCACGCTCTTCTTTCCAAGCCAACCTTTGTTCCTTTTCTGCAAGCGTTTCATAAGGCTCGAAAAAGGGTGAAATATGCATAAGTGAAATGTTGGCATTGTCAAATATTTTTCAAACAATTGCTTCCTCTCCTTTATGTCCAACACCAAAATAATTGAAAACAGAAGTAAGATACACACCATGAAATAGTGTGTTTTCATGTTTAGAAAGATCTTTAGAAAAAAGTTCATCCAAAATGACTTGAGACCAATTTATGTTATATTGACCATAAATTGCGAAAAGAGCTTTGAAAACCTTTTAAGTTAGGTTATTATAATTACCCGTTCTAGGAGTGATATTTTGTTGTAAAAGAAGGCCTGAAATTCTTTCTTTTGGATGCAATTTTTGTTTTTAAATTCAAAATCATCACCAGTTTCTAAAATATCATGAATTGCTTCATGATTTTGAAAATCAATTTGAAAAGATGAAAGGTCCATCCCACTAGATTTGCATCCAAGATTGTGACCCAAAAGCTCACAATTTAAAACAATTTGTGTTCCTTTAACACTACTCCAAACTTCTCATTCTCTATTCATAAAACTTTCCATTAAAATTTGCATAAAATATTTTTACTAATTTTGGATAACAAACAAAATCATTTTGAGAAGCATCAATTAGATCCAAAATTTCATTTTGCAAACAAATATTGAAAAGATCGTAAGTAGGAAAATCTTCAAAAATAGCAAATCTTCTGGGAAAGAATTTTCTAAAAGATGAATACTCAATATAGGCTTGAATGGCTTCTTGATCATTGAAAATATATTCTTTTATTTTCTTAGAAAGCCTCATGGTTGCCTTATTATTGCTTTAGGATGCCAATGAAGAATAGTTTGAGAGATAATAGAGTTTATGATTTTTGAATTTGAAAATGAAAGTGAGAAATGAATGGACGGAGATAAAGTAAGTAAAAGGAGAATCAAAGGACATGTTCTCTGGTCAAAAGACAACTTTTCAGAATATAGAAGTTGGTGAATAGGTGGAGGAAAATTCAAATTTTGAATTTGAAATTGGAATTCAAAATGTGTCTACATATGTCGACATATGCTCGTGGGGTATGTCGACATATAAGTCGAAAATTCCAAAAATGTTTTTTGTTTAACTATATCCTATTTTATTATACAGAACTATTTATAGTTATTCTATTTTCAGAAAAATAATCTTAAATATATTTTATATTTTATTATCAAATATATAAAAAATTATATTTAAAATATAGTCACACAATATTCAACCAATATTGTCATTAATCTATGGGATATTCCTAACAACCAATAAAGCAATTAAAAGAAAAGAAAATTTCATTCAAAAAATTAAAAAAAAAACTTTTGATTATTAAAAGGGTGCATTTTTCTAGTCATTTCACCATTTTGTTCTGAATTAGGTATTGCTATAAGGCACATGTTAACCATTTCTATATCTGATTCATTATCACTTGAGGATGTATCTGAATCGTCTAATGTTGCAGTATAGGCTCTTCTCCATTTTCTGATGAATCAGTGTTTGGTGCAGTTTTTAGTTTATTGGGACGTGGAAAGTCTTTTTTTAAATGACCAGGGTCATCACAATTATAACATCTAATGCCATTTCCATTTCTACTTTCGCTTCCTAGATTTTTTGTTGTCATTTCTTTTTAAATTGTTCATCTTTCTATATTTTAGAAATTTTCTGAAATTCCTTGTCATGAAAGCAGTTTCTTCATCGTCATCGCTGTTCGAATCCAGAATATCCATTATTGCATTAAAAGCTATAGATTTCTTCTCCATTGCTTTGCTTTCTCTCCTGCCCTGCATTTATGCTTCAAAGACATGCCAATTAACTCTTCAATTTTTAGAGTGCTAATGTCATTAGAATCTTTGATTGTAGGAGTCTTTTGATCCCATTCAAGTTTAAGTGAATCGAGGATTTTTCTAACTTGATCCTCTTCAGAAAAACTTTTATTCAATGCAATAAGTGAGTGTACTATATCTTGGAATCTACTATACATATTAGATACAGACTCAATTAGACTCATTTTGAATAAGTGAAACCGGTTTATTAACATGGAAATTTCAGCCTATGCTTCTTCCTTCATGTGTAACTTGCAAAGTTCTCCAAATTTCAAATGTAGACTTACATATAGATACTCTATTAAATTCATTTCTATCTAGTGAATAAAATAATATATTCATAGCCTTAGAGTTCATTTGTGCAACTACTTTTTCGTCATCGGTCCATTGAGCAAAAATTTTATAGGGTCCGATGTACTCAGTTTGTGTGATATTCCAAGTGTCTAAACCAATTGACTGTAAATAATTTTCATTCTACGTTGAATGATGAAATTAACAATCACAAAAATAATCATAGAATCAAAGTACAGATAAAAGTAAATGCAGTAAAAGTAAAAAAGGAAAGAACATACCAGGATTTTATACTGGTTCGGAGTTATCTTATATCCAGTTCCACACAATTACTTGTACGGATTTTTTTTTCAACTAATAAATGCAAGTACAATCTCGATTTCAAGGCTACAAGACACACCCTCGAGAATCCCAGCCTCTAGGTAGAGCCACTTGATTTCCGAGCTACAAGCATACCCACTAGGTTTATGGGCTACTACATACACCCAATTGATTTTAATAGGATACAATCACTCCTACTTGGATTTCAAGGATACCAAGCACACCATAAAGTATAAGAATGTGATTTGATAGAGTTTACAGACTCAGATCTTCGATCTTGATTACAATTGATCCTATAACCCTTGAATAGCACTTTGAGCTTTGAGAGAGATGAGAGAAATCAGATAGTATATGAAAGAGAATCAAGCTAATAATGATTGAATTTGATTCTGGTTGAATTTTGATAGAGTTTCGATAGAAATTGATTTAGAAATCAAGAGAGTAAAAGATGAGAGAAAAATAAGAAAGTAATTAATTAAAATTCATTTGAAAGTCTCGTATATATAGGGAAACAACGGTCATGTCCATTCACGAAGAGATATGATGAAAATATACTTCGTTTCAAATTTGAATTTTGAAATTTATGGCTAGTTTGTCGACATATAAGGATTGGATATGTCGACATATCCTTCTCAAAATTGAAAAACGCTTTATAAAAATCATTTTAAAAATCTGTTGCGTCGTAAAATGATTTGATACTTTGTAAAATCATTTAAATATAGTTGATACACATTTTAATCAAAATATAACTTAATAAAACTTTATAAAATAATTTTGAAAGATTTAATAAGAATATTCCATATAATGTAAATAATATATATAAAATCAATATAGTTATAAACTATTAAAGTATAAACAAAAGCTTAATATATAAACTCAAAAATATTAAAAAATTTCTTTATAAGTATAAAAGATTGAAAACCATTTTAAAAAAATTATTTTAAACACAGAATATTCGAAAAACAATTTTAAACAAAAATGGAGAAGGTAGAGAGATCAGGAAAGTGCTATCAAGATTTTAACATAAATTCTATGACTCTATAACTTATTTGGAATACTTGAAATCTTGAACTCTTTAATACTCATGAGTCTTCATTCTTGAACTCTTGAAATTTTATATCAACATCTTGAATCTACTCTTGATATCAGCATCTAGATACTGTACATTCTTCTTAATCAATGCCCGTCTAATATCCTACACTATATACTATACATATCTTGATTAGACATTGGTATTTATACTTTCTATAATGTCCTAAGTTATCATCAAAACCAATACCTAAGGTACTAAAACTTACAACCATTAAATTAGGAAATAGGCGGACTCCAGGTCGTTTACTACCTAACCTCAAGTGAGCCTCTCCTTCTCTTAATATTTTATAACTGTCATCGTACCAATCCTCTTATAGGCCACTCGTATTTCTTAAATAGGGAAGAGACAGATTCCCAATGGTCATTTAGTACAATAACCTCGTAGTGGGCCTCCCTTGAGGGATTTTCACTCACGCACGTCAAGGATACTCCTTAAATTTTATGGTTCGTAACTCAACCGTGACGTCTCGTATTAATCCAACTATTTGCAGGTACTGGTAGCCAAACTGGCCGAATAGACTTACCATACAACAATTAGGACTAACTCGCATTCACCGTATGAACTTATTATAGATGATGTCCCACATCAGTTATAAAATTCACACTACAAATAGCTAGATTAGTTGTGTAGGCTTCCATGTACTTTTTAACCGACCTCGCATCCCTATATATAGTATACACATACATACATACATACATTATATAAATACACCTCATCCGCAACTACACATTAAATGCCTTATAAGGGAAACTCCTTATTTGCCTTTATTTTATGGATTGATTTCTATAATTATCCTTAACTTATCTTTATTAGATTTATGGTTGATTATTAATTGATATTTGTGCATCTTGATTAATATATACGTTATAAGTTATAATTATAATTATTAGTTTTGAAATTTTAAGGGAATATATATATATATATATATATATATATATATATATATATATATATATATATATATATATATATGCGCGTGTGCACGTGCCTGCATGTGTTTGTATAATCTAATACTAAATTGCTCCTAACCAATTTTTAATACCAAATTTATTACATTTGTTTGTTGTGGGTGGTATATTATTTACAACTACAATTCCTATACTAATCCAAACAATACAGTAATTTTATAAAGGCCAATATTATTAATAATTTAACACTTAATTAATTAAGACTTGTACATATATATAAAAATGGAATCTAAACGTATAATTTTATTTTGTATTAATATAATAGGATTACACCTCCTTTTCCATTGAAGAAATTTTGCAATATAAACCTTCCATATTCCAACTAATTAATTTGAACATATGCCGTTGAAACAACAAAAAAACTAGGTTTGTTTCAATTATTTTATATAAGCGGTGCAAACTATGGATAAGAGTAAAAATCTCTCCTTTCTACTTTGCAAACTCATTTCTATATATATTTTTCTCAAATTCTTTGTTATCACAACAACATCAAAGTGAAAAGTGGAATTAAATAGAATACAAAATGTTTATCATGTAATTATTAATAAAATCTAATCCTATCGCATTAATATAAAACAACCATGATTTCAAATACATTATATGAGTAGATTTAGGGTTTAAGGTATTTGATTTTTGTATGAAAAATCCCTTAAGGCATAATACAATCAAAATGTCAAACTAAACAATACTATCAGTGAAAAATCAAGGCTCCACTTACATATGATTCTTCTAGAATTCCCCTGGATTTGATCAACACCTTCGCTTTGTTCCTTCCTTCAATTATCTTTTCATTTCCCTTGGTTGACTCTTTAATCTTCCCTAAACTCTTAAATATTTTAAATATATTTATTCTGAAATTTTTTGTTTTAAGAATTGTATCGAGGAGGAAGTAAATAGCCAATTTTTATTTGACTTACGTATTTTATTCTAAATAGATGTGAGGGCGCTAGCCTCTTATTTATGGTGGTTAGAATGTGTTTGGACCGTATGATCAAATTCTATTGAATCCGGGTCATTAAGGCCATTTAAACCCTAGTCGTTAGTAGAAGACCGGTCGACCGGTCAACTTAGGACAGTCGATCAGTTAACTTAAGTGTCGACCAGTTAATTGGCATTTGGCATAGTTTATTTCTTGCTTTACTTTTAACATTATAAATATTTATTTCCTGTTTAAATTTCTCACTAACGATTTATTTTATCGTTAAGCTATAGCTAACGTTAATAATATTTATTAAGCTAAGATTAAATCCAAATAGCTAGAAAATGGTAGTTTTGGTTTACTAGAACCATCAGCATATTATTTTAGCTCGGTGGAAACTAAATAAAATTCTTTTCCTCAAGATTCCTCGAGTGGAAATAGGGAACGAAGTAACTAGATTAGATGGATGTGGGGTAATATAATCCCCCTTCTCTATAGGTATTTTAAATAGGATTCGAATTATTTTCGATTTGAAATTTTCAAACGTCGATAACTTATTCGTTTAAACTCCGATTGCGAAGCTTTATATAAAAATTGATCAGAATATTATCACGAACAAAATGTTGCAAGTTTCGTAGTCAACTTTCGATATTTGCAAAATTTCCATTTTTAACGTGATTAATAATTAACTGATTTCTCTTATTTAATTTACTGTTAAATTTATGAGGTATTACAATGGCTTTAACTCTCTATGCATGTCTATCTTATGCAGTTTCCATTCCTTTGCATAACACTTCAACTTTCATTAGAGTCTCTGATCATATATTGTCTGGGTATGACTTTGATTTAAAGACACTACAGTACTGGCATATCTCCATCATCAAATACATTGCAACATGCTCTACCAATTTCTTCCACATCTTTGGTCAAAAGAAATCCCTTTACATATCGCAGTACGTTTTATCACCGTTGGGGTAGATATTCATCCTAGAACGGTAACACTTACTAGGTACATTGTCCATCACATCATTAATCACTGGCGCATGTAACTTTCCATACGGCCACGTCTTTCTTCGTTGTCAATGGAATAGCACTCCAACAGTGTAGATTGATTGTCTTTCTCTAACTGCTGAAAGTACTAAATAATTCCACGTCCTTTGACGTATCCTACTAAAACTCATTCGTTAAGTCCATAGGGACGACAAAACGATAACGGACAATGTTTCCCCTTAAGTGGACTAATATTCAAGGTTCTTGGATGAACCCCATATTCCATCACTATCTAATTTACAGACGTCACAAATGAATGATGCTTGAATTTCGGTGAATACAATATTGCTTCAACTTGGCAACTAAATGAAAAAAATAAACAAACTCAAATAATGATGTATCTAATAAACCTTAAATAAAACAAAAAGAATCTATGACATATCCCTATATTATCTGAAAATTCAACCTAGTAATTACTATATCAAACTCACAGTTAGATTGTGCATTTTTTTTATCATGTCCAATCGGCATTGTAAATAAGTTATGCACAAAAAGTTATTACTTTAGAAAATTGACTTAATAAGGTGTTTCTTTCAATCCAAACGATGACCGAAAATAACTACCTCTTCGTTGATTTTCTTCCAAGTCGTCAAATCTTGCATTCCTTAAAAATCACATTCATACCTTCGTACGTACTGTAAAGCCATTTACTTCATGTCTTGAAATCATACAATATGACAAACCCAAAGAATATGGACGAGCTCTGCTGCTATAGGATAAATGACTTATATTCCTATTTTATTTATTTATTTACTATTTGGAAACAAGTATACAACATTGATGATTAAGGTATATCTAGTAAGTCAAGTTTAATACCTCTAGGGCTTTATATGCTCATTTAAAACGCTCAACGGTTTCTTATCGATGAAGATGCAAAAAGTAACGATGATAATATAGCCAGGATATAACAGAAAATACATGATGACCCTAAAACAGCACACTGAATTTATTTAAATACTTTTACATGGTGACAATTAATTAAGCATATAATCTAATTAAATGTAAAATTAACATTTAAGTCAACCAAAATTAAGACGCAACTAGAAAAAACTTAATTTTGAATACATATCGAGAATTATTTTGTTGTGGTGGTCTTATATACATTATGTATCTAGATAATGAAGTAAATAGATTTAATATCTTGCTTTAAACTCGGTAAAAGTTCACCGGCTTTAATGATAAATATTATCACTTCAATCAAATCAAAAAATTTATTTAAAATTACTAATTTTAAATTAAAATTAGAGGATGTTGAGCGTTTTAATGAACTCGAACTGCATACGCTTACTTGCTCGAAGAGAGTGATTTGCCACTTCTACTATTGGGTATTGCCATCCTTAGTTTCGGTATGGATATATTAACCAAAAATAAAGGTAGTTGATTATGAATTTAAGTTAGTGGTTAACATAACATGAATCATCAAATGGATTATAATATTCAGTGTATAAGTTCAATTCAAACGTGTTGCCAAGTTACCCACTGATCCCACTGCTAAATTTAGATGGTAGAAAGATAAAAAGAATATAAAGATAAGACAAAGAAGTACAAAAGTCAGAACTTAAATGCGACAAATTGCCAACATATATATAACATGTAATAAAAAGTTTATTCCAATGCACGACAAGAGAAAGCGAAAAGTATATTTTATTAAAGTAGCAAAAGTTAAAATGTACATTATTTGAGGTCGAGGGTTAAGCAAAGAATCAGATTATTAAACATGAACGACATTTGGTTTTATGTGTCACGTGGCGAATATTTAGTTGTGGTGTTTCAAATTTGCATTGATTTCCCACCACATGCTAAGTTTGGTTCAAGCACGCTCGGATATAGAGCACTACGAACTGAAACAAATTCAACTTTTATTCGATTATATTATCAATGTTGACATTTTCGTTCGTTTATGCTTTAGTCGAGCTTAAATTGTAAGATTTTATCATATTTGATTGAATATAGAAGACTTTTTAAAAAATATTAAAAAGTTTCGTTTTAACGTTATTTCAGGAAAATCTTACCGTGAATTAGATCCATATTTTTTAAAATTTTAAAAGTACCGATAGAAAATGTAGATTGATTTGAATTTTTTATATTACTTTTAGAATTTTATTTTATGAAATTTGACTTTTGAAAACTTCTCGAATAATGCAATATAAATTGCACTTTAATTAGAAAAGTGCAAGATAGGTAATATTTTGTTTAAAAAATAAAAATCTAATTTACATATTTATTAAGATAGTAGTTTTTCTTACAACCATATTGAAACATGGAATCCTAATCTATCAATGGAAGTCGGATATCTGTATTCGTGGATAAGCATGGATATCAGACAATTATTCAATCCGCTAATAACTAAAAATAAATTAATGAAAAAAATTGTTTTAGCATAAATAATTATCAGTAACACCACTAATATAAATAAATAAAAGAAATGAAAATACATGATGATAAAAATTAGTTTTAAACAACAAAAATTCATTCATATAAGTCGGGATGTCAATAGATACTCGAAAAGTCCGAAATCTGTCCGCGTCCGCATCCGCATCCAAAAAGCGATTAAATATCTGATATCCGAAAAAGTGGATGTGGACGCGGATGCGAAAACACCCGCATTCGAAAATTATCCGTCCGGTTTTTATCAAAATTTATAGTTCAAATTAAGTGTATTTTAATACAGTGAAATATATTCGTTTATTATTTTTATTAAGTTAGCAATTTATATTACATGCATTTAATGTTTATTAACTGTTTGAAACTATTTTTTATCATCATATTTGTTAATTTTTAACGCTTTTATAATCAGTGGTATGGAAAAATATTTATGTTAAACTAAAATTTTCATTTTATAATTCTAGATTTATCGGTGGTTAGCGGATAAGATAATTATCCGATATCTTTCCGTATCCGCAGATGCAGATATCCGATATTCAAAAATAATTTCGGACGCGGATATAACACCATCCGCATCCAAAAGCATCCGTTCAGAGGCCTACATATACACATACTATTAATTATTATCAAGATAAAACATTAAATATCAATTTTAAGTACTAAAGTATGCATAACCTTAACTATTGTCTGGATAAAAGTTACATATACCTTTAGAATGTAGATACTATCATATTTTGGTCTGCATATGTTTTTTGGATATCAGATATTTTTTTGTTTTTATATGGATACCAACAAAAAAAAATAATTTTTAGATATCCCCCAGTTTCAAAGGTAGTAGTACATTGCTGACTATACAATGAGCACAAATTACGCTATAGTCGGAGATGTGCCGCCGAGTTTTTCTTAAAGCAGTCAGTCTGGGTAGTTTCGAAATTACGTAAGATGCATTTAGCAGCAGCAAATTGTGGTAATTATTTTTATATTATCCAGCAAACTCCATTTTGAAGAAGCTAAATTTACTTAGTAAATACACGTTTGTCTCACAAATATCCTTTTTTTTAGTTCTAGATCAAAGTTATTTGAAAAGTTTTGTCCAATCATTGTCCTAATCAGCACTAAATCGCTAAAACTAAAATGAAATGTGTCTAATGTTTTACATCGATGCTCACATTAAAACGATATAACATTTGAAAAATTATTTAGGTACTTAAAAATTTAGATCTAAAAAAAATGCATGGGGAAAAATATTCTATCTAAAATGGTATACTATTTGAAAAGTTATTTCAAAAAAATATTCGAAAATTCTTGTTCACTCATCGTTATTACTTAATTTTCGAGTTCAGGTCTACAAAAATAATTGAATTTGATGCAGTGGAATTTGGTTGTAATGAAAATTTAAATGGTCGTATGATATTTCATCATCATCGTTATATTATTATTTACTATCACAATAATTAAATTGATACAGATGACATATTTTTGGAGCATATTTATGTTCAAATAATTTGAACTATGAATAGCTCATTTATCTACTGGCTTGTAGTTACTTCAACTGTTGGGCGCATCACGACGAAATGACCCTTGGCTTATAGTTACATGGGCTTTTATTGGGCTTATTACAGAACGAAAAAGGATTCAGTAGAATTAAATGATTTTATCAAAAACCTTTTTTGACGCAAATAAATAACAATTAAAAATGCTGCGATTTAATTTCCTACCTTTTTCTTCCTCCTCTGAATTACGCTCTTTACAGTATAATCCCAATATTTCATCCTCGTTAATATCGTCCAAAAGAACTAAATTTAGCCGTCGCGAAACGGTGTCTCTTCTCAGTTCGTCATTTACTATTTCTTTAATTTTGGAATGTTTGGCGGTTCGAATAGCTAAAGCTGATGATAAGGATGAAGTCCAACAAGAAGAGGAACGTGTGGTTCATATTTTTGAGGTTCTATGTCTGTGCTTTTGGGTTTTATTCCTACCTTTTAATATTCTGAAATTGTTAAATCGACTGAGTCAAATAGAATAATCAAATCAAAACTCTTTGGTGCAATTAGTTTTTCTTTTTCCATCCGCACAATAATTTTAGCTGGTACAAATTGAATTCGTTGCCTTATTCTGCAACAAAAATATGGTCTTGTTCATTTGATATTTGAACAAGATAATATGCATGTCAGTGAATTTGCATTTGTCATGATATCAGCCATTCATTATTGTAAATATTTTAATTCAACAAAAACAACAAGACAAATTTGATACTGCAGTCTACCCCAAAACTCAAGTATTCAGTCTACTTGACTAACACAAACCCACCAAACCACCACCACCACAGCAGTGGCTGCCCAATGGGGTGGGTTTCCCGCGCCAAAAGAAAATTTTGTTGCCCCAATTTTTTTACCAAGAAAAACTTAAATTAGTTTATAGAATAAAAATTCACATAAGTATCACATTATCATATTATAAAAGATATATAAATATATGTATCTCACAATATATTTTTATAAATTGACAATGTTTGGATTCTCGAAAAACAAATCGTATGAAAACATAATTTAGTTTTGATAAAATTTCTCATTC
Source organism: Allium cepa (assembly GCA_030765085.1). Classification (NCBI taxonomy): domain Eukaryota; kingdom Viridiplantae; phylum Streptophyta; class Magnoliopsida; order Asparagales; family Amaryllidaceae; genus Allium; species Allium cepa. Next base: position 557,947,494 of record CM060928.1, on the reverse strand, counting down.
GATAGATTTTTCTTAGACCAACGAGTAAAAAATATGTGTTGTGGACATATACGTCCCCTTGATTAACCAGAGCTTGTACAGTGAGTTTAATGCATATTTCATCAAAGTATACCAGGAGACCTTGATTCCATAACAATTAAAATGAACAATGTAATGTTAAATTGTTGGTCTAGTACTGTAATAGTATCTGTAGATATCAAAATCAAATTATTTATTAAAATATTTGTTTGGATATAAACCATATAAGTCACAATGACATGAATTGAACTTTTAACCTCTTGATTATTATCATCTCATACTAACCACTTAGACAAATGCCTGTTATTTACTTCTACTGTTTATAAACTATATAACCACAATAATATATATACAAATATTTTGTTGTTGTCATGGTCTTGATGGTTGCTCCAACCTGTGGGCTTCGTGGGTTGCCCACAGAGCCGACCCGCAATACACAGGACCCCCAATCAGTTGAAAACATCAACCAAACAACAATTGGACACACACAAGTTCGAGGAGGTTCAGTCAACTCAATCTGCATTCTCAGATCCATTAACTATTATCACTTTCACTATAATTCGGATGTCATAAGAGTAACCAAAATCATAAGCATCATGTCTTGGGGGTATTATATCTATGAGACAATGATAGTCTTTCTTGCTACCCCAACCCCAGTACCATAGATAATGGCAAAAGCAGAACCCTCCAGAAACCACAAATAAATACAGACATAACCACACTATTTGTTTAAAAATGGATCACTGTAATAAATTTGCTACTCGATATGTAAAACGTTAAGCATATGCTACACGATAGAAAACTGCTGCTACCTGGTAGAAAAGGATGGGTTTAATATCCGAAAGCTACCCCAACTTGGGTAGCAATTGAATAATTGAATAATAATACTCATATTCTACCCGATTAGAGATGCGTATAGTCAACTTACATGATTGTAACAACTAAATGAACAATGATCTTGTACGAATCAGGAGAAACCTTTTGGACAAAATCTTCCACGTTGAGGTCTAAATTCCCATAATTTTGATTAAATTTTATGGGTTAAGATGTATATGAATTTTTTTTTTGAGGCTATGGATTGTGGTTATAAACCACTTTCCATATTCAATTATTAGGTTAGAAGTAAACATGGTCATGTTTGAAACTTGCTCAATACAAATTGAAATAGTATGGATTGTTATGAACGGTTGATCGCTTGATTGCTTGATGTGTGTTGTCTCGAGTTGTGACAACAAGTGGTTGACCCCCAATTGATAATAGTGTCAAACATATTCCATCATCATATTTTATATAGAGAACAATTACGTGTTAAGAATCTCCTAAATCAATATTCACAAAGTATTCTTCATCTTTGTAGAATCCATCAAAAATACAGTAGTATCCTTATTAGGCTCAAATCCTAGATATTTTCATCGATATTGATCCATCCCTTTGTAATTAGGATTCTTTGATTCACATTGGGGGTAATTTTTATCTAACGGGGGAGGTTCGAGTTCCATTCTTATGCTATGTGCACCGTGTAGAAACGTCAAACTCACTTGAGTACTCGATCCGCGGGTGTGCGAAGACTCTAACCTAAAATGTGATATGCACATCCCGAAGGTTCATGCGTTGTTGGTTACTTAGTTTCCTTATTATTAAAAAAAAATAAAAACTAGAATAAGGGTTTTTCTTCTTCAGATTATGATGTAATATAAATATGTAATTTATTGGGTATGTCGATTCATCGGTATAAGTATATTAAGTGAAGCATGCAATTTCATGCTACAGTCAAAGCTAAGTATGCTTTTATAACTTATTTCGCATTTGTTAAACAATAATACAATTCTTACATTCTCTCAACAACAAAAATGGTTCTTCCAATGTATTCGTGTAAGGTAGATTGTTTATAAAACATGTAAAAATACGAATTAAATATGATTGTCTATATAAGTGGTTATTCATATTAAAAAGACAAAATTCTTAAAATTGAAATATAAACCGGTTAAATTGAAAAAGGATTGCGTTGCTCGTTTTTCTCGTAAAAGTATAAACGAGTCTATCAGATCCAAAATCCAACGATAAAGGCGTGCATAGCACATATCGACCATCATCTTCTCCAATCTAGTAGAATGTCCGCGTATCGATTGACCTGACGACTACTCCTGTTCACTACTAAGCAGTCAGATAATGAATATTACATTCCCACTCGGAAGGTCTGCTACCCCATCATCCTTGCCCGAACCTTGCTGACTATTTTTCCAAGAATGATGAAGAGCCTTATGCTTCTTCGACAACATATTTCGATCATCCTCTGTACATCTCCTCGTTGGCGACCAAGCCACAACAAGACAACACCAATTCTTGAAACCGATTGACCGTCCATATCTTTCCATGTTCATCAAGATTTCTCGTCGATCAACTTCTTTGTCCATTTCATTTTGTCGTACTGACCAGACCTCTGACAAAAGCTTCAGTTCGCCCCTGTAAAAAGAGACAGCGATATCTTACTGTTTTTCTGGCAAAAGCAATTTAGCGGCAATGTTAAAAGCTTTACTATGGCACAACCACTCTCCATATTTCACTATTTTCTTGGCTAAAGCGCCACTGTACAACAACTCTTTATATCTTGCTGCTATATTGAATAAGACGAAATACGGCTCAACAGTTGGCATTTATCTGAACCACTTCGTCCACATAAAATCCAAGTTGGTCGCATTTGGACCGTTGATCACAATCAACGGTTCTCTTAAAAACTTAGTATCGAAAGCACCAATCTCAGCCCTTTAAAGCGTGACCTTTACAATTACAATTAGAGTTTCTCATTCACTTGTACAATGAACGGTTTTTCCAATTTTAAGAGATATATTTGCTAGCTCCAAGCTCTTGAAATAGCCACTAAAATTCTTTTTGTAATCAAAACTTCAAAGTAATAAGAATATTAACCATAGTGGACATAGATCTCTTCGAAGTCGAACTACTTTACATATTGTGTTATTTACTTTAGTTGCATTAAAATTCTCCCTCGTTTTACATTTTAAACAATGATTTTAATGAATTACCTTCACTAAGAACTATCTTTAGCCATCATTACAGGATTGACTAGAAATCCAGTAACTTTTTTGATAATTTAACGGGATCGAGCCCAAGATCCCAACCTATCGTCTTCTACCTAAATGAAGGGGGCAGTTCAGTAATTTAATGATTTTCTTGAAGTTTTCAGGACATACCCAGTTCGATGCTTGTCTGGCAACATCGAACTTTCGACTAACTACAACCTAAACCCTAACATATCAGAGGAAAAAAAAGAAAGGGAAATACACAAAAATCTCAACATGAAAAGCGAGAAGCTTCAGGAAAATCATAAGAAAAACAACAAGAAGCAAAAGAGAAGTGAAAGAGGGGAAGAAATACTCACTGCTGATGGGATCGAAGTCGAAAATATAGTCAGAGAATTTTCACTTGCAGAGAGCTTGAGAATCGTTAATGGTGGATTTAATTGCAAAGAACGGTAAGGGGATTTTGGTCTCCGATCTTGATCGTTGGATGGAAGAGCATGAAGCAATTTGAGTCGTCAAATTCTTATTGAGTGCGTCGTGACATCAAACGTCACGTCTCTAAGACAATCGCAAGAAACGAATGCCACGGCCAAAGAAATACGTTACATGACATTCACATTAATTACGAATAAGACGTGTTCGCTCTTCCTCTCCGAGGCGAACTTAAGGGCAAAATGTTGTTCGATTTTCTTGTAAAAGTTCGAACGGATCCATTAGATCTAAAGCCCAACGACAAAGGCCCGCATAGCACATGTCAACTACCATTGTTGTCAAAGATATTAAAATCATACGATTTAAATCTCGATTCGGATCGGATCTTTCACTTTACGATTCGATTTACATTTCTGTTCAAACTTAGTCAAACCTGCAATTTACAGAAACATTGCGCTTATACTAACATGTTCAATATGCTTATTTGGATTCACAATTCCAATTATAATGTTTTGAAAATAAAATAAAAATGTAATAAAAAAAGAATAGTAAGTTTTAAGTTTATTGTAAAGTTAAAATATCAAAATCAATTTCAAAGTTCAAACATTGTTTAAAATATGGATCTTTTGAATTCACGATTTACGATTTAAATCTTGTTACGATTTAAAGTTCGAACTTTACGATTTAAATGCCACCTTGAAAGCCTTGACAACCACTGTCTTCTCTTGCACAATATTATATTCGTCTACTACTTCCCAATGCACAAGGTCTGGGCGCTTCGCCATCCTTGTCCGTTATTTTTTCAAGAACAATGAAGAACCTCATGCCTTGTGGACAACATATCCCGACTATCCTTCGTACTTCTCCTTGCCCCACTTCTCGACAATCATGCCACAACAATACAACGGTAACCCTTGAGACCGCCTGACTGCCCATAGGCCTTGTTCGTACCCTTCATGTTCGTCATGATTCCTCACGGATCAACGTCTTTGTCCACTTCAGTTTGTCATGACTAATCAGACCTTTACAAAAGCTTATGCTTGTCCCTGCAAAAAGAGACGACGAGTCCATACTGTTTTTTTGGTAAAAGCGCCATAACAACATTGCTCATCTGACAAAAGGATCACCGTGACACAATTGCTCTTTGTATTTCATTGTCTAACTGGCTAAAGCATCATTATAAAACAACCACTTCTTGCGACACAAGCACGTCGAAATACGACTAAAGAGTTGACATGTATTTGGATCACTTCATCCACGTGGAATCCAAGATGGTTGCATCTGAATTGTTGATCACAATTAACAGTTCTCACGAAACTTAGCACCCAAGGTATTGATCTCATCCTTTCAAAACATAATGATCCCTACAACTATAAATAGAGGTTCATGACTTGAATAAAGATCGATTTTTTCACTTTTAAGAGGTATATTCGTTAGCTCTAAGCTCTTTGTAGTAGCCGTTAAATTTTCTTTTACAACCGAGAAAGCTCAAAATAATAAGAATATCAATCATAGTAGACGTAGACGTCTTATAAATTTTACCATTTTATATCTTGTGTTATTTACTTTAATTGCATTATGTATTACTTTTTTAATCCTTCCTCATTTTACATTTTAAACAACGATTTTAGTAAATTACATTTGCTAAGATTCATCTTTAATCATTTTATGACTTGTTCAGTTTTAATTAGTTTGTCGTATTTTTTCTTAAACCACCAAAACCTACTTATCCTTACTCTTAAGGTTGCTTCATCGTTGAGCACCAAACTAAGAAATGGGATGGATAAAGTTTGAATGATGTTATTGATTTTATTTATAGTTAATAAAAGTAAACATAAAAAATAATTAAATATGCATAATTGTAGTAAAAAAATTCGAAAAATCTATTCGATGGTGCTTGAAAAGACCAAGTGTGACTCTAGTTCTTAAACATCAACCAACACAAGAAATAAATGTCTTAGAAAACCCGATGTTCACTCCAAAGCTAAAAACGAGTTTCCATCACAAAAGAACATAAGAGAAGATTATGTTGCATACAATGATCCTTTTGTCTTGTTCTTCTGTGTAAATCTGCCTTCTAAGCACCTCATGGAATTGAATGCAACAAAGCAACAATTTTTTTTGCTCATAATGTATACTTGGCTTGTAAGAGCAGTTTTGAGTAGTCCGAGTTGGCAGCTGGCATAGGAAGTCGGTTTTCCTCAATTTTATTTTAAGATATACGTCATGCTCTTTTTCCTTATCAATGCACAGACAGGAGACTGATGGGATTATTTATTTATTTAATTTTTTCTTCCTTTTTTTCTAGAAAAAGGAATACAAAAAAGTACTATTGGATGTAGAAAAAGTATTATACTAGACGATGTCACAGATCATTAGCATCCTTCCAAGCTTAGAGGAAAAGAAAAAAAGAAAAAAAATCCATTGATTTATCCGATTCGTTCCCTAACATAATTGTGAGACATACATTATGCATTATAGAAAAATAATTTACCTCTCATTGGGCTATGCATTCATATATAAATTCCTCGTAAGCAATTAGAATTTTTCTCGTCATTTGAGTCTGAAACTCCTCTTTTACGAAGACTAAACGGTTTATTGCAACTAAAATATAGGATGTCTTGAATGGTTATGCAAAGCGATTCGGAATATTGCAGGTTCAAGGTCTTTAAGTAAGGAAGCGGAAAAATATATCCAATCATTAGTATGCGTGTACTAATCATGTATTGAAATTTGGAATTTTGAATCGACATCTATTACATCTGTATTTCCCGAACCCTATTAAAGGCGAGATGATGCAAGCAACAAATCAAAAGAGCCGCTCTCACAAGAAAAGATAGACTACAGGAAGTGGAAGCAAAGTTTAAGGAGAGGTCCAGAAAGTATTGCTCTTAGTCATTCAAACAGAGTCTTGGCACAATAGCCATAGATGGCTACCAGATTGGGAACCGACCTACGGCCGCAATTTGCGATCTAATAGAAATAATTATAGCGCAACCCAGAAGTGGAAACAAGATGGAGATACTGCGCTGCCACACCAAAAGTTGCACAAATGATACCAGAGTACAACACGTTTCCCCTGAAAGGCTATATGCAAATAGGGACTTGTCGCACGCATAAATCAATATGCAAAAATAACGGGTCTTCCTTAACAATCTTATATCTATAGGTTAATAAAGAGGTGCACCGTCCGCAGAATATGCTAACAAAGAAGCGCATCGCCTTCAAAATATGCTAATAAAGAAGGGCGCTGCCATCGAATAGGTAAATAAAGAAACGCGTCGCCATCAGAACGTAACAACCATAGGAGTGCAAAGAAGGGATAAAGGAAGAGGACTGCGCTACAACTAAAAGGCCAAATAAGCCATACATTATTTCCAAAGCTTATGCATTGCTAACACTTTCAAGTACGGATTTGTACTGCACTAACATAGGACAGCCTAAGCAGTACTACGAGGAATCAAAAGCATTGCAAGAGCTGCACACATGGTCGCTCCAACAGTGCTCCAGTGCAGGTCCACGCTTACAAGTAAACAACAAAGATATAAGCTTCTGTAATTAATAACCTATGTTGTCCAGTACCAAGAGCAGTTCAGCATGGAATAATATAAGGTGATAATCCTCACAAATGACAACTCGACCTCTCTTACCAAGTAATGCAGCTTGAACTCCGACTATCTCCATCTCCAGGGCAGTATCATACAAATGTGATACATTAGATAACATAATTCAGTCTTGTGAGTATCAACAACTCACAAGGCAGAAAAAAAGGCACAACCGTCAACACCCATATGGCCAAATTAATAAAGGCGGCACAGTTCACCCCGAAGAAGAAAGGAAAATAATTGGTCGCACTCTCATTAACGAAAGGAGATAGTGTGTGGGCCATTCATCCCTCAAGGGCGGAAAGGCAGAGCTCGTCCAAATTTAGGGTCTCCCGACTCAATTTCAAACGTTCCGCTTCAATTTCAAATTCCCGGTCAAAGTTCAGAATTTAACCGTTCAAATCAGGGTTTTCCGTCAAAGACACGTCATCAATCCGTGTACATCAAATGAATGATACAGATGGATGACACAAGACATAATCCAAAGCTGGAAACCAGAATAGCGCAAGAAAGATTGTGGCGATCCATGTGCATCTTTGTACTATAAATAGGAAAAGTATCGTAGCAAGAAAAATACCTTTTTTTCAAATTTGACATTTTTTAAGGTTAATAATTAAAAGTTTTGTACTCTCTACCATTAATGCTTGTACAATGAATATAAAGAAAGAAATTGATATTTCCTCGTGGACGTAGAATTTTTTAGCATCTGAACCACGTAAAATTCTCCGTGTCTTTATCTTTTTTTGCATTTTTACTTACCTAGATTCCAGTGTTAGGTTCTTTGTCCTCTTTTTTACTTGAAGTAGACATCAATTTGATTTGACATTTTAACAAACAGTTAAAGTGCAACTACATAATTGTGTATGCTTCAAGCAACATAATTACTATCTAAAGACAAATTTGATATTACTTAAATTCATTGATTCTAATTCGCGGAAGTACGCTATAAATATCATGACTATTTGAGGTGTTCGTGAGATGAACAACATCCATGCATGATTAAATGTTAGGCTTGACATGTAAATAATAGTTTATTTTCATACAGCATCTGTGCATGTTAAGAAATCGGGTCCCACATTTTAACTTAGCCTTTGACAGCTCTAGTCTACAGAGTTGGTTAGCTTATTAAGCTCAGCACTCGTATCTTTGCATTACTCTGTGTTGGGTATTAATAGTTTAGCATATACTACATTAGCCGTCCTTCAAGACTGTGAAGTTAAAATCTTCATATTAAACTTGATCAATTGATAACGGGGCACTAAAACTTTTTGTATCAATGTAACGAGCATTTTCATGTGGCTGTATTAGAGATATCAAGATTACAATACCTTGTCTCTCACCCTTAGCAAGTTGGTGTATATTTGTAAGATATTCAGGAGCAAGACATCCATAATCTTGTAGTTGTTTTTATATTTAAAGCTACCACCATTGTTGTACTGACTAATAACCTTTGCCTAGTACAATATGGTGCACACTCTTGAATTTTTATCATAGAATCTCTAAATTTATTTTGAAATGAGTTTGATGCAAGGTGCAAATATGCTTTCATGTTTATTGTATACCAATGAAATGCAACAAATTATTTGGCTCCTAGTTGATGAATATGTTATGTGTCTTTCGATTTCAGTTTCCATGAACCCAAATATGAGTTACTGATAGATAACGTTTTAGGGCGCATCGCCTTCAGTTGTATTCATTAAAGACTTAGAATTGCAACCCAAAAATGGAAAGAATAAGAAGGTTTCTCTTGCCTCAACAACAACAACAAGTCCGATAATTGAGGAAGACGATGAAGAGCTGAGAGATGCAAAAGTTGAAGGTACTGGTTCTGGATTTGTCTGGGATAAGTTTGGACACATTGTAAGATTTCTCAATTCTATTATGATAGATAATGATCTGATAACTTGTCAGTAAGTCGATGCTTTGATTGTGCGAATAACCCTTCTAACTGCTGGTATAAATTGCATACAAGCTCGACTTTTTGAAGTATTTTATCATTTTATGAAGACTTTGTGAAAGAACTAACCACTAGATTGGTTAGTGGATGGTGTTGCATTGTAGGACTTTAATGTATCAACTCTTTAGGAGTACCTTTTGGTACATGAAATTTCTTCAAGGGACCTTTTGACAATATTTCCCAGTATGTAATGGGTAATTTCATAAACTGCTGATATCAGTATTTTGTATGCTGATGGATATAGGTAACAAATTATCATGTTATTGCTAAGTTGGCTACAGATCAATCGGGTCTACAGCGTTGCAAGGTGGGGATAAGTTTTCGATGTGCGAAATGATTTAATTACTTTTTTTAATCCTAATTACTAAATTGTGATTAAGCATTTATATTCAGGTTTACTTCAAAAATTCAGAAGGGGCAACCTTTTCCAAGCAAGGAAAGCTTATAGGATACGATCTTGCATATGATCTTGCTGTTTTGAAGGTTTATTTCGTTAGAAATCTTTATAAGCCTGGTTACTATTAGTTCTTAATAGATTGACGAATGTAGGTTGATGTAGAAGAAGATAAGCTGAAACCCGCACTTATTGGTTCTTCAAATGATCTGAGAGTTGGTCAAAGTTGTTTTGCTATTGGAAATCCTTATGGATACGAGCAGACTTTAACTACTGGGGTAATTGACATGTAAACATATGCTTTTTCAATCTGGTTTCAAATAGAATCTTTCCAGTTGCGATTTTTGGAATTGTGATTCAAATACTCATTTAAAATTGGAATTTAGATTCTCTAATTTATGATATTTTTTTAACTAGCACTGTCTTCGAACAAAGGATCACTCTTATTCTTAAAAATTAAAACTGAAACATAGAAAAATCATTAAATTCATTACAAACTAAAAAAACAAGATGCTTTTTGAATTTATGATTAAAAATTAATTGTTTTAAACCAAAATAAAGATAGAATGAAAGATAAAACTAAGCCTTGGGTTTAGAAGCAGAAGATAAAGATCAAAATCAATTTAAAATTTTGAAATATTATTATGGAAAGAAGAAATCCATTTTTCCACATGTTTAAATGTCATTTTGTACCATAGATAAAGCAAACTTCCAGCATATAATTGTCTATACACATTCTATTATGAATCAGTTGTCAACACATAGTTACGGTTCGGATTTAAAATTTGAACTTTACGATTAATGATTTAGATCTCAATTTGAAATCCTTGATTCATTTTAATGTGTACTTGATGTATTGCTAATATGAATATCATAACTATTTAGAAAATGTAAAGATACAATTTATCAATACATTTCCCAAACTTGTAGAGCCATGTGCTTTCTTCATTAATCCATGGTCATAAAGAAGTATCTAATGCAAGTGCAATGTTTCTTTTTTGTTGATGTCGGTATTTGTAGGTTGTAAGCGGGTTAGGAAGGGAAATACCATCGCCAAATGGGAGGCCAATTCGTGGAGCCATACAAACAGATGCAGCAATCAACGCTGGTAAATTTCCATATCATCCTTAATTTGCATGTTTATATCATGTTCCATAATGCACAGACTAATTTTCTTGGTTGATTCTTGTCTGCAATAGGCAATTCTGGGGGCCCTTTGTTAAACTCTTACGGATATGTAATTGGAGTCAATACAGCTACATTCACTCGTAAAGGTATCTACTTGAAAACTTCTCTTCAATTCAACTTATCAATAGGTGAAGCAATGTTCACAAAAAGAAATTTGCTTGAACTTATAAGTATTCAGTTTATAAAGACGAGTTGTTTGTTACTTGCGTGGCGCATGCATGTAAAAAGATAGATATAAAATATATTAATTAATATAAAAAATGTTTTCGAATACATTTGCGAAATTTTTAGTAAACATTTCATCCTAGTAATTAAATTTACCACCAGGAACTGCCTAAGAAAATTATTGAAAATTTACGTGAATATAATGGTATGCTGAAATAATTTACGAAATATGAGCTGTGTTCTTTTTATATATATAAAAAATGATACTTTATTCTAACATAACATTCATTTTGATATCTCGGAAGTTTGAACTTTTGACCTCTAGAATCTCAATCTAAAATATCATATCACTTGTCACTTGAGTTGGGAGTCCTTTATGAAATATGAGTTTTTTTTAATTGGAAAGAAAATTATTATATTATTATTCTATGTTTTATTTAAGGTATGTTAGTTTTTTTACATTATTACTTATGAAACTTTCTCATAATTTTTTGTTCTAAATAGTTGGATTGATTGTTATCTCACTCCTATTTTTCTGTTTATTGTTCTATTTCTATTTCTAATTTTGTTAGTGTTTTTGTATTGAATATTATTTATTTTCGATTTTATTGAAATTTTGCAACATGATGATATAAGAATATATAGTTTGAAGTAACTTCAAAATTGTTCAAATTCAATTTTTTTAATTTTATACGGTTAAATTGAAAACTATAAAGTTTCAAGATCAGAAAGGAAATATAAACATTTTTATAAATAATATCAACTTTCTATTTCTAATAAAAAAAGAGTATGCATACCATTGAAGTTCTAAAATTCTATTTTGGAAATTAAAAGCTAAGATAATCAATTAATCGTGAATAGTTTTTAATAAGAGAAATATTGTTTATGAAGATAGTGTCAAATAAATAAAAAGAAGCAAGGATCCAGATCCCATCTATTTTTAGACCATTTGTAGATCTTTCATATTTACTATTCATTTCTACAGTTTAGTTTTGCGAACATATATTTAATATTTTCTTAGGAAGAGAACCGACCCACTATTTTTAGTCTCTGTATAGTCCCTTTGTATTCAATATTGTATGTAATATATTAGTGGATACAAGCGCTAATGATGTAAGAGAGAGAAAATTGATTAAATAAGATAGAGTATTTTTTTGATAACATGAATGCTCCGCTTAATTAAGTATCACTCTTGTTATCAAAAAATACTCTATCTCATTGAATCAATTTTCTCTCTCTTACATCATTGGCAAATTTATCGATTAATTTATTAAATACAATGTTGAATACGAAAGGACTATAAGGAGACTAAAAATACCCTCCTCTATGAAATATTAAACATATGTTTGTAAAACAAAACTGTATAAATAAAACAGCAAATATATGGTTGTAAAATAAAATCATGAAGAATACAATTTTTTAAGAAATATTGTGGTATTAAGACGAAGATACAAATTTTAAATAAAATATTAAAGTATTTTTTTTTACAAAATAAAGGCATGAAGATTTCTTTTTATTTTTAGATCTCATGGAATTAAGATTATAAATTGGAAATATATATAAAAAAAAATTTGGTAGAGTATTCGAACTCGTGTACTTACAAAGTAAAAATGTATATTTTTTTTAAAGAGTATGACTCGAACTCGTGGAGGAAAAAACTATAAAGATATTTTTATCGAATGTGGGATTAAACCTTGTGACCTAGTATGCTTTAACATATTGACATTTTGAAAAGTTTGTGTTTATACATAAAAAATATAACACCAAATTTATTACACCTATCAATAAAGAAAAGATAAAGATTGAGAGGAAGTTCTAGTTAATTATCCTTCTATCTTCTTATTAAAAATAATGAAAAGACCAGGTTAAATGATTTGCACTGATTTGCCTATGTAATGTTGTAGGTTCTGGCATGTCTTCTGGCGTTAACTTTGCAATTCCAGTTGATGTCGTCGTTAGTACGGTTCCTTATTTGATAGTATATGGTACTTCAACCAGTAATAGGTTCTAATTCTTCAATGGTGTTTATTATTTTTCCTTCCAGTCCATATTCCAATTCAAATAGGTGGATTACGTATGTATCTTTGTATGTACTTTGACATATCCTGAAATGTAAATTGGGTTGGTTATGCATATCTTTGCTAGTTTATGCTATACACAATTATTTTTCTTCTCTTCTTTATACGCATGTTAAAAATATCAAATATCATATGTGGTTCACCCTGCTTTGGTTCTCAAATACCAAAGAAAATGGTTCCATTTTTTTTAGACAAGCTTTAATTTACCTCTTTAATAATAGTTGCAATAACTTTGATGTTATAATTTTTTGATTTTAGCGTAAACTACTAAAAACGCTTTTCTATAAATATTATTAAATATTGAATCACTTAAAAATAGCATCTAACAAATAAACTTTTTTGCAAATTTAAAATGTCTCTTTACAAATAGTATCGTATCTTAATATCTTTTAAAAATTTGATTCAACAAATAAACTTTCTTTTATAAATTTTAGCGATTAAAAGCAATAAAAATTGCCATCATCACAAGTGAAGAGCATGTTATTGTTTGTATCAAAGGGCACAACACTCTTCGGACGTATTTGAAGAGATTAAAATGATTAAAATGAAGAATTTAAATGTAAGTAGAGGCTAACATAACAAATACGCCAAAATAAGCAAACATGAATGTAAAAAGACAGAGATTTATAGTGGTTCGGTGTTGTAACCTATGTCGATTTTGAAAGATTTGTTGTTTATTGATGTTTACTAACTGATTACAACAGAGAATAACTCAAACACTCAAGTTACAATGGATCTCTGGCAGAGTAACGACGTAATGGCGTCAAAAGTCTCTTTTCTGAAGGCATAGGGCTGATATTTATAATTATAGGCGTAGTCTGAAAATATCTGGCTTAGATTTCGGAATACCTCTTCTCCAACGTGGGTGAGCCCACTTGATCGATCCAAGGTCATTTGGGATCGATCTCTGATCGATCACTACCTTATTCATATCGATCAAAACGACATCCATTTGAGTTGAGATCGATCAGAGACAACGTGGAGATGGTAAGTAAGCTCCCATGAAAATTTGGTAGCATTTGGACTTGTAGATTTTGGGCTATGATCGATCCAAGTTTGACTTTGCAACGTGTTGAAGTGTGTGTATCGATCGGTTCATATCGATAGCATTTCGTATCGATGCTATGCATATCGATCAGATCGTTCAGTGGTGACATGGAGCGATGGTTCGGGAGAGATCCACATTTCATGCCGCATGACCGTTTCCTCCACTTGACCATGCCTTGTTCGTTTCGATCTGGAGTAACTTCTTTCGTATTGATGATTTAGAGGTTGCTTCGTATCGGTCGAAAATGATGATATTCATATCAATCTGTCATGAGTTTTTCATATCGATCAATGGCTGATCGATTCGAAATGTTTGAATGGGAGGATCGATACACAGCGTGTAGAAATGAGATCGATACGAAATGACGACTTCCCATGGATAAGAATAAGGTCGACTCCGATGGACACGAAGCCGCATGGATACGAAGGAGGTAGGCCTATGATGGATACGAATTAAGGCATTCCCTCTTGATTTTGATCGATCCATAACTTGAGCATACGAATTCCGATTGACCTGAAATTTGAAATGTTGGCTTTCATAGCTTTACTTACCATGCATGTTAATTGTAGCTTGATCCGGACTCGAATCAAATTTGCTAGTATCCATAGTGAACATGTGTACAACCGATCTTGAGGACGGATTGTCCTTAGTTTCTATTTAAGTTCTTGGTGTCATGGCTTTGCCAAAAGGTGGGATAACATTTTCCCTTCAAAGTACATCTTGTGTGAATATGACGTGCTTTGAAAAGCTGCAATCTCCATTTTGAAGAGTCCTATCTGATTCGCTGAATAGTTGTTGTCTTTTCGTCGATAGATGTAACATTTGATTGATTTCCAATTATATAAATATTGAATTGTTGATTGCCAACGATCACGTTGTGTTTTGTTGTAACCGAGTGTCGAGTGTTAGTAATTTGTTGTTCACTGTTTCGATTGCAAGTAGGTAAGCATTCAATTCCTATCGATTTTGAAAATTGAATGTTTTCATACATGCATGCATGTTAACTTGACTCCTGTTCACGTTTGCACGTTCATGGGTTGTTGTTAAGTCTTTTAGTTTTCATTTGGATCGAGCTTCGTATCGATCCTCTCCTGGACCAATATAAAATTCGAGTTGTAACAACGTTTTGGTGGTTGTTCTAAGTTCTTCCTTCGTATCGATCCTCTCCCGGATCGATTTGAGAAGTTAGGATTTGAATTTCATAACGATGGCTATTGATACAAAGCATCTCCAAAATCACCACGATGGGTACTAGTTCTTGTGGTGTCCAAGGGGATGGATACGAAATTGTTACTTCGTATAAATGGATTCGAATAGTTCAAATAAGTCTTTGTTGCATCTTTCATTATCGATGGGTGACCAATGGATACGAACAACCATGCTCTGAATCAATCTGAATTGATGGTTACGAACTAGCCTTTTCATATCGATGGAACTTGTGACTGCTCCAGGTTTGTTTGCTCATTCGCTTTTGTATCAATCTGACTTTGACCGCTCGACCGATACATGTTACAGGGAGACGAATCGTTTTTCCCCTTGGTTTTGCATCCATATAAATTCATTTTGGACTTAGCCAAATTTTCACTTGCTATAATTTTCACACTTTGCTTTCGTATCGATAGAAAGCTTGAGAAAGTGAAAATTGTCTTTGTCTCCTAACCGAATAACTACTAATCCTTCGAACCAAATCTTTAAATTAGGTAATTAGTTGAAATAATTTATCTTAGAATGACGAGACTCGAAATTTTATGCCAATTCGTACAAGTCTAGGATCGATTCCGGTGATGTTAATGCCGGAGTTGGGTTGGAGTATGGTCGAGGAAGGAAGAAATGGTGTGCTATCTGCTTGGGGAAGAAGAAGAAGGGATGATGGACATGAAGGACGTACTCGTATTGATTGTGGATGAAGGAGAAGTTCGTATCGATCCCGACGTAATGGAATTTCATATCGGTGGAAGGAATTGTTTCGCATCGATTGATGATGGGCATTCGTATCGATCCAGAGTGATCGATATGAAGGTGCTTCTGTCGATTGACACGAAACAGAGGGTTTAGGATCAATATAAACTGACCTTTGAGCGATTGACAAGAAACGCTGCTTCCCATGATCGATATGAATTGTGCTCCCGGTGATCGATCCAAGTTCGAACTAGAGGGGCTTCAGAGTGCTTTAGATATAAGGGAGCCAACTCCTTCGAGCACGGCTTCCACAAACGGTTGGTTGGGGTGTTTGCACATGCACGCACCACTTTATGACTCCACACAACCTTTAATCACATGTTTCTCAATTTTTGGAGATATCTAACCCGTTTCTCCTTTCATTTTATAGATACGATGTTGAAGCGGGGATCCATGCTTGATAGTCTTCGTCCAGCGCACCATGCTTCTAGCTCATATTCCAAATCCTGCAGGCGTGAGTTCGAAAGAGAACATGATCGCGGGCGCTCCAGCCAAGAGAGGGAGCATTACGAAAGGGATAAGGAGAGAGAGACCGAGAGGGAGAAAGTAGGTGTCGTTCCCGGTCGCGTTCTCCACCACTTAGAGGTCCTTCGCAACCCTCTGGCTCCGGAAAATAAAGCGATGAAACTTCACATCACATAGTGCCTCCCAAAACTTTGAGGCCTGGCGAGCAATGCCGTAGATCTGATGCAGAAACTCCCACTGTCACCACATCAACTGCTATGGAGCCCGCGAGAGAAGGGGCCATCATAATAGCTAAGTTAAAGACGGATTTTCCAAACATCTGCTCCGATGGCTACCATTTCCCCCCAAACTTAAAGTGGATCCCTAATGAGGCAGAATAGATGGTACATGATTATGTATATGGTTGCTATAATTAGTACCGAGAATGGGTGAAGACAGTAGAGAAAGCTTTAGTGGTGGCCTTCGATCGGGCGAAAATAATTGAGAAACTGGAGAAGGATCTTGCCTAGAAGGACCGTACAGTGCAAGTGCTTACCAATGAAAATGAAACTTTAAGGAACTGGAAACGGAGGCCAATAAGAGAGCCGACAAGATGAATAAGTCTATGGAAAAATGCGGCAGGAGCACTTGGCCTTGGTTGAAGAGATGAGCTATAGGACCACCACTGTCGTAGCGGAAAGGAATGTTGTGCTCAAAGAACTCGAGGAGCTAAAGGCAAAGTTTACTGAGGCTGTCAAAGAAAAAGACGACACTAATAAAGCTGCCCAAGAAGCATGTGAGCAGTAAGTGGCTCTTAGGGGTGAAAGGGACGCGGCAGTTTTGAAGTCACGAGAGGATGAAGCCCGAGTTGAAACTGAGGTAAAAGCGGCGGAGGCCAGGATGTAAAGTGATATTAAGGATCTCCTAGTCACATATAATGCCAATGTCTTAAAACACAGCAACCTGGGCTGGTTCGAAGACTACCCATTTCATCTATAAAATGCATGGCGCCGCCTGGTAAAGGACAAGAAGGCGGACCGCGGCACTTCAACTATCGACGACTTTGAGCTTGAAAACCGGATATTAGTTGGAGATGACCCGAAGGTTCTTTATGACGCCATCATCACTTTTGTAAAGGAAAAACTAGCTGCCCAGTACCCGGATGTTGGAAAAGGGTCAGGAGTTGAACATCAGAAGTTAGCTCTGAAATGCCTACAGCAACCCAGCCTGAGCTTACTTCTACAGTTGATCCTCCGACTGTTCCGGTGTACGACCCTGACAGGCTGCACATATCTCCGGTACTCGAACAAGCTTCTGAAGGCGCATCGGCTCATCATGTGAGCTAATCTGAGGAAGATACTTTGAACACTTTTTCCATTTGCCTAAGTGTAGGAGCATTGTCGAAATACGTCACTAATATCTTCTCTTATCTTTATTCAGCTATAGATGCTACATCAGTCGTTCCTCCTGCAACCCAAGAATTGCATCATGAGCAGGAGCCATTATGATGGAGACAGCGACCACAACGACCGCTACATTAACTAGGGAGGCTCACGAGAGCAGTTTCGTTCTTGACGAACAAATGATGGAAGAACTCCTCTGTCACCGAAGCGACCCAATCACTGATCTGCCTTTTAATATAGGTGAAGATGTGTTTACAACTATCTCCTCGAGCCCGACTAGTAGCATTCTAGCGAGCGTTAGCGCATAAAGAGCTGATGACATAATGGCAGAAATCAAAGCCGAAATAGAGCAAGACCAGCGGGCCAGTAGTGTTGGAGGTGGTATGGTGGGTCCTAGCCCGGTCCCTATGCGTATGATTTCTCCTGGTGGCACAATCATCGATACTGGCATGCCTCCTTCATATTCCTATATTGAAAGTGCCACCGTTCCTCCGGCCCCACATTCAGAAAGTATCCCGATTCAGATGAGCTCGGAGGAAGAGACCACCGTAATTCCTCTGACTGAAGACCAACCAGCAAAAGGAGGCCGGGAAGGCAAAGGCTCGAAGAGGCATCCGAGTGGCAGCTCTAGTGGGTCAACGCCGAGGAAGAAGAAGAAGAAGTCGAAGGAGTAGATGTGTCCTTCTATTCCTTCTTTTGGTAGATAGATAGGGTAGGATATCATTTTGCTTTTTGAAGTCGTGTATAGATGTAGTTTCGACCCCTGCTTATACAAGGTCTTGGAATAAGTTTTTGTACTTGTCTTTTTTTTCAAAGAATAGTAGAAATAAAATCTCCTTTTGTTTTCAACATAGCTCTTTGTTCATTTTCTTAAGTGTATTAGAGCTCGAATTTCCATTAAATGTACTTATGAGGCTTTAGTCTCTGGATCAAACTTGAGTTCGGTTTTTAAGTCCTCAAGTCATGGCTTCGGGTCATAACCAAACGTTAAGTCGAATTCCAATGTTGCATTGCTTTAATTAGCTGCTTGTACTTGAGCTATGCCTCAAGTTCTGGGGAGAACTGAAGTAGTTGGTCGGCTGTCGCCTTCAATAATTTTAACTTTAGCTTAGTTGGAACATAGTTAAAGTGAAATGAGTTTGAGTGGTCGGTTCACACTCGCTCATTTGTTGGTATTCACATCCACACTCTCGGGATTAAACTTGTATGTCGGTGGTCGGCCACGCCTGCTTAATGATTAAAGTTATATTCGCGTTTCGAGATTTAAGTTATTTTACGGGCGGTCAGTCACACCCGTTTTATGTTTATACTCCAATGCGCGCTTCGAGCACTTAAAGTTATCTCACGGGCATTTGGTTCATGCACAATTTATGTTTATACTCCAGTCCGCACTCTAGGGACTTAGAGCTGGTCAATGGGTGTTCAGTCACACCCATTTGGTGTTATACTCCGAACCACGCTCTGGGGACCAGAGTCAGCTGATGGGTGGTCAATCACACCCATTTCAATGTTTATACCCCATTTCACACTCTAGGAATCTGGAGTTAGTTGACAGATGGCCGATCACATATGTTCAAGTATTAGGATCTTGTTCTCACTCTAGGAACAAGGAGTTGATTAGGGTTGTGGACGGTCAGATCACATCCACCTTGAGTAGGTAAGCGAAGTCGTAGACGGACGGGTCCATCCTCCTCGAGCTTGTAAAAATGGAGGGTGAGGTCGTGGATGAGCAGATGGATCCACCCTCCTTAATCCCATGTTTTGGAGTTTGTGCTCCGGTTCACACTATGGGAGCCAGAGTTCGTTAGAGAATTGTCGTGTATCAATCCTTTTTGGTTTTAATGTGGTTGCTTGCCCTCGAGCTTGGGGTTTCACTTAGCGAGTGACTGGTCGGATCATAGTCACTCCCTATTTGAACGAGTCTCATCGTAAGATGGAGCTTAGCTCTTTGTGTATCGTGATGGTCGCATGATGCATTTCAAGAATCGCCACTCTGGCTTGACAAGTTTGCATTTTATTGCTAAAATAAGAAAGTATGGCAAAGTCATTTGCCTTATTACAAGTTCAAATTTCGAAATGCATAAACAAATTTCAAAGGAAAATCACACACTAAACAAATAAATAAAGCACATTATGTGTAATAGCGACGGAGACTCTCGTTGTTTCAAGCTCTTGGTAAAGTGAGACCTTAACAGTTGATAGTTTTAAAGTGCCGTCTCCAAGTCTTCGTTCGATAACATATGGCCCTTCCCATGTCGGTTTCATACGTAAAAGGACTAGATAGATTCTCTTGAGTACGAGATCGCCAAATTCAAAGGTTCTGGGTCGGACCTTAGCATTACAATGGGGCGACTCAACTGCGGTATGCGGCTGCCCTCAAAGCAGCCTCTTTATACTTCTCATCCAATAAATCCAGAGATTCGGCAAGTAAAATGGCGTTTGTCTTTGGATCATAATATGTCACATGATGAGAAGGTACTTCCAACTCAACTAGAATAATGGCTTCAAAGCCATAAGAAAGTGAAAATGGAGTGTGACTGGTTACAAACTTGTGGGTAGTTCAATATGCCCATAAGGCCATGGGAAGTTCATTGACTCATCTGCCTCCGACCTTCTTTAGTTGTTTCTTCACGGTGGACTTAATAATTTTGTTAACAGCTTCAATGTAACAACCCCGAAATTTTAAATCCCGGAAATTCCAGATGTTTAGGAAAAAGAAGAAAGAGATAGAAGAATAAGAAGAACAAAAATACCAACATCTCACATTCGCAGTGGATAAAATATAATAACAAACAATAACAGTTTACAAAAGAATACTATATCTGTAGATTATATCTTCAATAAATCAGAGTTACATATATATATATACACACACACAGACACTGGATATGCACAATCATCATGTCACGGATATACAATAATATAATACAGCAGAAATACTCTATATGTTCTTGCTATCTAGCTCGCCTCCTGAGCTCCAGAACGTCCTTACCTGAAAATCTATAATACTCGGTCTGACCCAAGCATTACATCAAAGTAACATCTGGGTAGGCTGGAAACCAGTGTGAGTAAACCCATCCAACATGAAATACGAAGCATACAACTTATTTAAAACCTGGGCTAACTCGTATAAATTTACAAATTCACAGTTTGTTATAGACATCACTTATTTCACACATCAATTTTCTAAGTACCAAAATTTATATTAAATAGTCCAATTCACCTAAATCATTCCATTCCAGCCTATTGATTTCACATATCAATCTATAGAAAATTCGAAGTGGTTTCGGATATTTTCCAATACCCGACTCCGGTCACTTCGAGTCTCATTCAAGACATCAAATACCATTCAATCATCCATAAGCAACTTGATCACTTCCAAATTAATTTAATTAATTCTAATTGAATTACTAACCTCAATCACTTAGATTCCTTCACTTAGCATTAATTAATTTGCAATCAATTAATTAATCATCCCTCAATTATCCATCTTAATTAATCACCCTGCATTAATTATCCTTCAATTACATTCAAGTAATTATCTTTAATTAATTACACAAATTAAGAATTAACCATAACAGTAATTAATTTTTCATTACTTCACACATTAATTAACTATAATTAATTACATTAATCCTTAATTACTTATATTAATCAATTTCTCATAAATCACTTAGTATTGATTAATTAATCTTTGTTAATCAATTTTTTAATTACGTCATTAATTATATAAATTAATGATTTCCCATTTACATTTCAATTTATCCTAATCTAATTTAATTACATTTAATAATTAATCATTAATTAAATCACAAATATTAATCACTCTTGATTTATCTCATCCTGTAATTATCCACCCTTTTGTTTACTTCATTAAATAGATTAATTATTCCTTAATTTATTTTCTTAATTAATCTCTTGATTAATTACATAAAGTAATTATACCCAACTTACTTCTATTAACAAATCATCATTTAGCTACTTACATCCAGTGATTATTTATTAGTTACTTCCCTACGTAATTATATTTTATTAATTACATTAAGTAATTACCTATCAAACCACCCAATTTATTCTATTTATAATTTAGAATCCCAAATTATACTTAGCCAATCATAACACAACACAATTTAATTCCCAAATTTATCTTTCACCTATATAAATAAAATGCATCATCAATTATGAAAATAATTTCTATATTGTGAGGAATCCAGTTGGATCCCTCCAACCTGTTTCCCTGCATCCACATGTGTTAGCACAATACCAATTCCACTTCGAGGAGGAATATCGCGGTATATGAGATTTAAATATAATATCATCCACTATTATGCAGCGCATATGGTCTCATTCGCTATATAATGCGGGAAATCGATCATTCCAAGATATATTATATACTTTAATATAGCACATCAAATCGATTCAACCATTCAACCAATTATTTAAATTTAACTATTTAAATTTAATGGAAATCACATGAGTGAGATTAACTCACATTTGACTTTCGATTTGCAAATCCGATCCAATCTCGGCTTGGCTTCACGGTTTTTCGACCTTGTATAAACATTAGGTGATTTATTAATATTCGAACAAATCGAACAATCCATTACTGTTTAATATATTTATTTTAAACTAATAATTTAAATTTAAACTAATATTTTCCTGTAAAAATCCTTTAGTAACTAAAATAATTGAATAGGTTAATAAAACAAATTAATCACCCAAAATACATTGTTTAAAATAAGCTAGTGGATTTTAAAAATGTGTGTATGTAAATTTTATTTCCATTTATGAAATACATATAAAAACAATCTATATAAGTCTAAAAATCTAATTTTCTATATAAACCCTTATATATTTTTTCAAAGTCCTATATATATAATTTTTGTTTACTTCGTATATATTAAAATATGTGTGTATTTATATTTAAAAAAATCCTCCTTTTCTTTTTTGTAAAAATAACAGTAATTAACTTCATTATTAAATTCTTAAAACAGATTCCCCTTTTAAAAACCTTACTTTATATATATATATATAAATTGAAAACAATCTGTATCTATCTCACTGCCATAATTTTCTTCTGTATATATATATATATGTGTGTGTGTGTGTATATATATATATGTGTATATATATATATTTATTAAATCAAAATTTAATTGGGAAAAATGATTTACCTCACTGCTCCAGCTGAAATTGTCGCCGCCTCAAACACATCGCGATCGAATTCCAGGCGATCACTGCTGCCGACCTCACGACCAAACCCACCGAAGTCGCCTGTGGCTCGAGAAGTCGCGCCACTACAAACCCTAGCTGAGCATGGCAAAACCCTCGGCCTCCCTCCTCGACAATCACAAAATCGCCCCTTCCTCCAATTCATGCACGCGAGTTAAATGCCTCGACCCGAGGTACTGCGATGCTGATGCGGCGGTTCGGGCTCGAAGTTGCCCCTTTCCCAATTGTCGCACCTCACCTTGCAGCCCACAGTATCGATCCATGCTCCACGAGATCAAGCTTGCGATTTCCACTCGGCTTTCCTCTTTTTTTTTTAGCCGAAGACGAATTGATTTGGGTAGTAGATTCGTTCGGCAATGGATCGTTTCTTAATTCCTATCCTTTCGAAGTGATCTGCTTGGGTTATAAAAAGAAAAGAAGGAGGGAAGTGTGATGTAGAATACTAAAGTGAAATGAAAGTTGCGTGTACGAGTGGGGACAGTGATTTGAGGGAGCTGCAGTGATTTGAAGGCAAAAGTTTTGATTAGAAAGAAAGGCAGCTGAATGTTGGGTTGTATGGGAATAAATATATGTATTTAATTTAAATTCAAATTCAAAACGTCTCGATTACGTGGCTTAAAATTTTCGAACTCCTATCAAGGCGTGCTGTCCGGCATTTATAATGTTATACCCCTATTACGAACACGATGGAAATGGTTTCGAGTCTTAATTCGATCGTAGGGAGAAGATAGCTTTTTGAACCCAGTTATTATATTAAATTTCGATTAAATTTTCAGCGCGATTACTTATCGTAAGGCCAAACGATCCCTCCAAACACTACAAAGATTGAAATCCGATAATAATAAAATATTACGGATCCAATGAAACTGGTTTCGTCAAATTCCGAGACTGTGCCTCGGAAGGCTATTTTAAAATATAGTTTTTAAACGATATATTATTAAAACTGAACAAATCACCTTCAAATTAAATTTTAACCATTCTATTATCTTTAGTATCATCATTATAAATTTTACAAGCCTTCAAATTATTTTTAATAGGCTTAAAACTGAAGATTCAATAATTTACCCAAATTCAAATTATTAAATTCAATAAATTCAACCGCCAAATTCAAACTGATATTTGAATTCAAGCTAAAAGTTAACTTTTAAATATTTAAAATCAATTAAATATTCCAATTTAAATTATTAAAAATTCTGGATCGTCACATTCCTCGCCCCCTAAAAGAATTTCGTCCCCGAAATTACTAGTTAGGAAGAATGGTCCAACACCCGTTACAATTTTCCCAAAACCATACAGTTTTATCAACTTGCCACAACATATCTTTTATTAAAGATTCACTATTACTTCAACCAACTTCCAAAACCTTCCATAGTTTCCAACAGCATTATTTACTTCATTTATTCAATTATAAATTTAAAATTCAAATTTAAATTATCAAAACTTTCTCAATATTTTTCTAACTTCCTAAATTTTTGAAATTTTTTACCAGCATTGTAACAACCAGGTATTTTCAACCATTCGCATCCATTATAAGTGTATAGGTAGACACTCATGCCGGAATTGAATTGCTCAAAATACCGCGTTGTAAATAAAAATTTGGCAAATCTCAGGGTATACAGTAAATAAAAATCACAGATCACAGACACAGAGCAATAAAAATGCAGCGGAAGTAAAAGAGGAGATACATCAGAGTTAAATAAGATACAACAGAAGAGTAACAAGATATATCGCTGAAACACTGGATACTGAAACAAAATAGAAGGCTGGATCTTCAAGGAAAGCTCCAACGCCGAAGGTGAATCTGGAATGCTAACTCACTCAATCTGACCCGAGCGTAAAGCAAAACACAAAACCCTCGAGTCAGGACATAAATACTTATAAACTGTAAATCAACTCAAGTGAACAGTAACAAAATGCATCAGTAACTTAAAGGATGCTTGGGACCGCCCATCCTCTAAGGATCCGTTAAACTATTTACTATGTAGTAATATACGCTATATACGGTAGTGTCTAATCAGTAAAGTATAATCATATAGAAAATAGCGTTAAGGGGATGGTGAACCTTAACGCGGTCGGATCTTTAAAACCAAAATCGTAGTGGGATCGGTATAAGGATATGACACGGCACGCGAGGCAATGCCAGGGTGGATACACCGTTCGCACTCCCGGACCGGTGGTGACGGCAAGCCAGCAGCTTCCGCCCACCTCGAACAATACCCCCGAATCAAAGTGGCGCCAACGAATCGAATCACAACAGTAATAGAATGGTTTCCGATGGAGCATGCTCGATGAAAGGGTGCGACCCTTTGTGTAGCCCGGTATAGCTCCTGTTTTTGTCATATATGCCAACTCACGGGAGTTGGGTCCACGTAATATACCTCGAGAACGTCGCCACCATCCTACTTCATTCTGGAATCTCCACCGCGTACACAGTTGTTAAAGTGGTTTTCGGTATTGCCCGGCTATAAAACAATATCCCATCCCGGTCTCTTTAACAACCAATCGTTATTATAACCCATGGATATTTATTTCAAATAATTTATACTTTCAAGACCAAAATATCATACTCATTTCAAAACAATATCACAATTGTATCATTTCCATTTCAAAAATAATTCAATATTATATCATTCAAATAAAACCCAAATTTTCAAATCATTGAATATTTCTTTAAATTTATTAAACTTGAAATATTCCTTTAAATTATCATAGCATTTTGGAAATGTTACCTTAAGGAATCATAGAATTTTTGGAATTTACTACTTTCCACTTTACATTGTATATAATTCAAAGTATTGATAAGCTTAAAATTTTAACATGTCAATTTATCATAGCCTTATAGTTAAATAAACTTTCTTACTGTAATATACAATTTAAACCGAAATTCTTATGTTAAATTAAAAGCACCTTATTAACTTACATTATTATTACAATAAAGAAACTTTATTATTTTAATCATTTAAAGTATGTCATTCACATAAATTAAAACTTGCTTATCAAATGTACGTTATCAACTTACATTTTATTATTACAGTAAGTAACATTTATCATTTTAATCAATTAAAAATACACCATTACATTGATTAAAATCTACCTGTCAAATGTACGTTTTAAATTTTATATTCCTATTACAATAATGAACATTTATTAATTAAATCAACACCACACTACTTAAAACTTTAAATGTTTCTTTCTTAATTAAAACTTTACATGTTCTTGCATTAATTAAAACTTTCATGTTCTCTCATTAATTAGGACTTTACACGTTTCTTTCATTAATTAAAAACTTATACGTTTCTTTCATTAATTAAAACTTATACCTTTCTTTCATTAATTAGGAATTTACATGTTCCTATCATTAATTAGAACACCATACGTTCTTTCATTAAATAAAACCTATACGTTTCTTTCATAAATTAAAACCTATACGTTTCTTTCATAAATTAAAACCTATACGTTTCTTTCATAAATTAAAACCTATACGTTTCAACCTATACGTTTCTTTCATAAATTAAAACCTATACGTTTCAACCTATACGTTTCTTTCATAAATTAAAACCTATACGTTTCAACCTATACGTTTCTTTCATAAATTAAAACCTATACGTTTCTTTCATAAATTAAAACCTATACGTTTCAACCTATACGTTTCTTTCATTAATTAAAACTTAACATTTCAGATTTATATTACCATTTCACAAATTTAACTAAACTTCCAGTTTATTTAATTAATTTAACATCTTTAGTTAAAACTCAAATTTCACATTTTCAAGCCAAGTTATATTTTAAAATTTCATTTTCAACAGTCATTTATTCAACCACTTAAATTTATAGAAAATCAATAATTCTTTAATGAATCACTTAAATTCAAATATAAATCAATTTATCATATTTACCATTTTCCAAATAAAATTAAACTCCATTTCAAACCCGCAATACCAAGGTCAAGTGATACGGATATGTATCATTTCAATCCGCAGTTTAAAAGGTAAAAATCTGGGTTCTATCATTTCAAACCCGCAATCCCAAGTTTAAATAAATAAATAAAATAACTCAGGCCTATCATTTCAGCCCATAATGATTTTTTATCCTAATAGGGAACTTGCAGTGTGATCATATACAGAAATAATATAAACAATGTCAATATCACAATATACAGTCATGTATCAGATGTTAGGTGAAAATTAACAGATTTAACATGGTAATAACATGGTAATAACACGGCATAGCATATCATGTGATCATCATTAACTTGCATAAACATTTTACATTACTAAACACTTGTCATCAATCCACTTTTCATAAGTATATATGTAAGAGTGAGAAAGACTCACCTTTTCGAAGCTAGAGACCAAAACAACAAACACAAGAGCGATTCCAAAAGCACGACAAACACGATTTGAATTGAATGAATGGAAAGCCTTGATAATGATCTTGTATACAACAAATAAACAAGACCATATAAACATATGCATACAATATAAAGATTTGTTGAACAATAGAAAAGTAGAAGCAACAAATGACATTACCAAGCTTTTCAACCACTTTTGCTTGACCACAACTCCATGTATGCTCGGCCATACATGCTTAGGGCTAGGCCACACATGTTTTCAGGTGGAAAAGGATCTGGTTTGGCATCACAAAGGCATGGCAAGCACAAAAATGTGAAGTGGTAGGAGATGATATGAGGAGGTGTTAGGGTTGATTGGTGAAAGGTTAGGTTAAAAGTAAAAGGGTGGACTATAAAGGCCCATAGAAAGATAGAAAGTTTAAGGCCTTTCAAATTTCCTTTTCTATTTAATTTTATAAAAACAAAATAAACTATGACTTCAAAAATACAAGACCACTTTTAAAATAGACTATAACTTCAAAACAAAGGTGACAAAACAAATTTTGTTCATTTCTTTTTTTTTTCAAACAAAAGGGCAGAGGGAATATAGACTAGAATGCCAAATTAAGAGGTGACAAAACAATTTTTTTTTTCTCATTTCTTTTTTTCCAGAACAAGGGCCAGTGGAAAAATAGATTATAACTTCAAAAATACAAAGTGACAAAAGCAACTTTTTTTTCATTTCCCTTTTTTTTTCAAAACAAGGCTCGGTGGCAATATTACTTCAAAAAAAAATACAAAGGCGACAAAAATGGAATTTTTTTCATTCTTTTTTTTTTCTCAAACAAGGCTCGGTGGTCTGGCATGGGTAGGGTCGGAAAAATATGGTGAATGGCCAAGCACGGTGGCAGGCAATAGGATAAAGCAAAACAATGAAAGGAGAACAAATGAAATAAAACAAGAGTGAAAAGAAGAAAGAAAGAAAAAAGAGAAAAAAAATGAAAGGAAAAGCATGCGCCGGTTCATACCTTCAGGAGATGCTCACGCAAATTTTGATGGAAGCAAAATGAATAATTTGTGGTATGGAACTTTTGAACGTGAAATATATATTAACATTTGCTCACTAATTTATGTAGAGGGCAGGCAAGAGTAAAATGCTTGAACGGTAGAGGCAATTTAATTCTATCCAATAGGTGGAAACGTATGGGAGGCAAGAGGGAAAGAAATAATTCACACACGGAAATGATTTAAGGCAATATTTGAGCAAGATTTTGGATTCTCAAAAGAGAATATACGGCTGAAAACTTTGCATTGTTAACGCAAGAAAAAAAATCAAATAGATAACGAAAAGGCAAGAGCAACAATTAAATATATGCCCAAAGTAACGTACAAATTATTTTGTTTCTCTTATTAAATAAATTTAAAATACTAACGTTTCTATTTGGAAAAATAAACCATCACTTTAAACCAAAATTTAATAGCTATTATACCATAATTAATAACATTTGATTTAGCTTCATCCAATTGATTGTTAAATATAAAGTTAAGAAACAGATGTAAACATATGTAAAAGAAATGTAAATTTATTTCCCGTTTCACACTAATTATTACTAACTTTTTTTTTAAAAGTATACAACAAATCTGACCAAAACAAAAGTGAAACAAATGTTACACAATTGTATATAGTTCAAGATGAAAATTTTGCCTTTAGAATTATAAAATTTAGAATTTCTATTAAAGTTACACATTTTATCCAAATCAAATTTTCAAACATTGTTTATTTTTATTTGGACAAATGATCAGAAATCATTTCAAGAAAATTTCCAAAATTAGATTTTTAAGAAAACAAAAGCCAAAGTCTTTAAATAAATGAAAAAAATTAAAATTTTAAAATTTTAAGTTGAAAGTCACAGTTTGACTATTTTGACCAAAATCAGCATTTCAGGCAAATATTCAACTTACACAAGTTTGGAATTATAACTCATAAAAATCAAGATTATATTTAAATAATAAATTTAATCATTTCAAATAAATAAAATAAGTTTTTAAATCAAAATCTTACATTAAAAATAATTAAAATATACAATAAAATAATTACAAAATACAGGGTTGTTACACTCTCCCCCACTCAAAACTTTTCGTCCCCGAAAAGGAATGAGGTATGGAAGGGCACAGAAAAGATAGAGTGAAATAGGATTAAGATAAGATGACAAGAAGATTGAAGTTATACCTGATAACTGTTGTTATAGGTAAATTTTACTAGGTGGGGATTATCAAAGATTATAGAAAGATTTCTAAACAGAAAGATCATAGAAAGATGCGTATACCAGTCTATAGCAAGATGAGGACGATAAGAACAACCAAAAGATAGTTTGAAAAACAAAATAAGAAAATGAATTTGAAAGCATGGAGATTTCAACTTAAATAGAAAATAAACTTTTACACAAGTTACATAAATCTTAACTATCTCAAATTTCATTATCTTATTATCCAATCATCTTAAATTAACAATTTTTTTTTAAAACCATGGGTTAGAAAAATAATCATTTATTACACTCACAATGTATTTAATAAATTTTATTCTTCTTTATTCCTAATAAAAATTAAATTTATTCCTCTCAATATATTTATCACTCGTGTTCAATATACTTACACTTATTATAACTGCTTTCTTTTATTCTTAGTTCTTTTAACATCATTTTATTGTAAGTTATTCAATTACCCTTTATTATATTTACCTCTGTTAATCATTTTATAATTAATATTTAAGTGTATAACATTTATTATAACCACCAAAATTTTATTTATAAAATCTTTTTATATTGTATATTACCCAATTACATTGTTAACTTCTGAAATTAAGGTAAGTTATATTGGAATGGAATTGTGTCATACAAATACAACTTTCCAATTCAATTATCTCAAGTTTAATCATTTATCCAAAAAAATTTGATTTTCTTTTTATAATTGAAATTATTGTTAAAAATAAAATTTAAGAATTAAATTTCCGATTTCTTCAAACCATTTAGAGATAAGTAATAATATATATATATATAATATGTCAAATCAAATTTCAATCATATATCTATATATATTATAAATTAAGTCATATTTTAGAAATTCAAATCAATTTAATTTCCCAAAACAAAGCTGTAGCAAGACTACAGAACAGTCTCTTCACTTCGAAACTCGAAAATGAACGTCGATGATGCTGCAGTCATCACCGAAGTTATTTTCCAGCGACAAAGAGAAGAGTACTAATTTTAAACTTAAAATTCTTTGGAAACAAATTTCTATTTGAAAATATTTTAAATATTATATCCCTTTAAACTTTTAAACAAAAGGTTTGGAACCATCGAAAATTAAATTCTCAAATTTCTTTTTCTAAATTCATTTAAGTTCCCATATAAATTTATAAACAATTATTTATAAATTCATTTATAGAACAATAAATGATAAATCAAGTATTATCATTTCAAATTATCAATTTGAATCATTTTATTAAGTTCCATAAATATATATATCAAAATTTTATTTCATTAACCAAAACAAAATTTAAAATAATATCGTGTCAGTTTGTTCTGTCAAAGTGTTTTAGAAATCCTATCGATAGCGTTGATCAGACGAATCGATCGGAAACCCAAATCAACATCAACAACTTCAACAACACAATATAAAAAATATAGATTGACAAATACAATTCAAAATGTTTGAAAATATGTTGGAAACAAAAGACAAGATGATTAAATATAGAGTAGGGAGGTGAATAAGCTAAAATAAATCACGGGCAACCTTAATCGGGTCAACCGTGACTTAAAGTATAAGATCGAAGTGGATTTTCTGGGGTAAATCTACGTTTGATCTCAAGAGTTAGAGTTTGGGATAATAGGAGATACTAGCATCTAAACCGAGGATATAAAATCTTTGGTGAATCGATGCTGTTGTAATGGAGTTTCACCCCTCTTACAAGAAAATTTTTGAGATTGACGGGACCGCCAATTCACTATAAAGATCATTCGAAGTGGAGTTGTGGGATACTCCAGAATCAAATGAAGATGAATAGCGGGGAATAAGAATGGACTTTGGAACCGCAGGGAACGTTCCAAAATTCAAAGGAATCGAGTCAAAAGGGAAGAGATTCAAACTCGAATGAAAGTGATTCTGTAAATACATTCACTCTATATGCTGAGTTTTGCCTAGAGCAACCTGGCTCTGATACCAACTGTAACAACCAGGTATTTTCAACCATTCGCATCCATTATAAGTGTATAGGTAGACACTCATGCCGGAATTGAATTGCTCAAAATACCGCGTTGTAAATAAAAATTTGGCAAATCTCAGGGTATACAGTAAATAAAAATCACAGATCACAGACACAGAGTAATAATAATGCAGCGGAAGTAAAAGAGGAGATACATCAGAGTTAAATAAGATACAACAGAAGAGTAACAAGATACATCACTGAAACACTGGATACTGAAACAAAATAGAAGGCTGGATCTTCAAGGAAAGCTCCAACGCCGAAGGTGAATCTGGAATGCTAACTCACTCAATCTGACCCGAGCGTAAAGCAAAACACAAAACCCTCGAGTCAGGACATAAATACTTATAAACTGTAAATCAACTCAAGTGAACAGTAACAAAATGCATCAGTAACTTAAAGGATGCTTGGGACTGCCCATCCTCTAAGGATCCGTTAAACTATTTACTATGTAGTAATATACGCTATATACGGTAGTGTCTAATCAGTAAAGTATAATCATATAGAAAATAGCGTTAAGGGGATGGTGAACCTTAACGCGGTCGGATCTTTAAAACCAAAATCGTAGTGGGATCGGTATAAGGATATGACACGGCACGCGAGGCAATGCCAGGGTGGATGCACCGTTTGCACTCCTGGACCGGTGGTGACGGCAAGCCAGCAGCTTCCGCCCACCTCGAACAATACCCCCGAATCAAAGTGGCGCCACCGAATCGAATCACAACAGTAATAGAATGGTTTCCGATGGAGCATGCTCGATGAAAGGGTGCGACCCTTTGTGTAGCCCGGTATAGCTCATGTTTTTGTCATATATGCCAACTCATGGGAGTTGGATCCACGTAATATACTTCGAAAACGTCGCCACCATCCTACTTCATTCTGGAATCTCCACCGGGTACACAGTTGTTAAAGTGGTTTTCGGTATTGTCCGGCCATAAGACAATATCCGATCCCGGTCTCTTTAACAACCAATCTTTATTATAACCCATGGATATTTATTTCAAATAATTTATACTTTCAAGACCAAAATATCATACTCATTTCAAAACAATATCACAATTGTATCATTTCCATTTCAAAAATAATTCAATATTATATCATTCAAATAAAATCCAAATTTTCAAATCATTGAATATTTCTTTAAATTTATTAAACTTGAAATATTCCTTTAAATTATCATAGCATTTTGGAAATGTTACCTTAAGGAATCATAGCATTTTTGGAATGTACTACTTTCCACTTTACATTGTATATAATTCAAAGTATTGATAAGCTTAAAATTTTAACATGTCAATTTATCATAGCCTTATAGTTAAATAAACTTTCTTACTGTAATATACAATTTAAACTGAAATTCTTATGTTAAGTTAAAAGCACCTTATTAACTTACATTATTATTACAATAAAGAAACTTTATTATTTTAATCATTTAAAGTATGCCATTCACATAAATTAAAACTTGCTTATCAAATGTACGTTATCAACTTACATTTTATTATTACAGTAAGTAACATTTATCATTTTAATCAATTTAAAATACACCATTACATTGGTTAAAATCTACGTGTCAAATGTACGTTTTAAATTTTATATTCCTGTTAGCGCCAAAATTGGTCACTAACACCCAAATCCAAGTGAAAGTACCAAACAACAATCACAGTTCACGGGTAGGATGTATGTAGAGGATATTTAATATGAAGAATAATGGAAATTAAAATAAAAGCGGTAAAGACACGGAATTTATAGTGGTTCGGCTAACTCTGGCCTACGTCCACTCCAGTAATTTCTTTTTTATTGCTGTAACAATCGATTACAGCTTCAAAGTGATAGGCTAGCCTTAGCCTTAGGGGATAGAAAGTTAGAGAGCAGGAGAGAGAATCAGGATCCCTTTTCTGAACCCCCACACGCTG
Organism: Allium cepa; assembly: GCA_030765085.1. NCBI lineage: Eukaryota > Viridiplantae > Streptophyta > Magnoliopsida > Asparagales > Amaryllidaceae > Allium > Allium cepa. Next base: position 557,914,032 of record CM060928.1, on the reverse strand, counting down.
TATTTATAGGAAAATCCTGAGTTGTTGGGCCTTTGCGTGATTCAGGCCCACCGAGTTTATGGTCGGTCCACATATGCCGAGCCATGTAATGCCGAGCCATCAACGCCGACCCGTTCCATGCCGAACGAAGCGTTTGGAGGAAGAATGCCGAACGAAGTCTGATAGAATAATGTCGGTCGAGGCATTTGAGTGATGCATGCCGATCGATGCTGGGGTGAGGTGTGCCGAGCGCACTTTAATGCTGAGTTCAAATGCCGAGTGGAGGATGCCGAGTGAAGGAATGCCGGACGTACTTCAATGCCGAGTACAAATGCCGAGTGGAGGGTGCCGAGTGAAGGAATGTCGGACGTACTTCAATGCCGAGTACAAATGCCGAGTGGAGGATGCCGAGTGAAGGAATGTCGGACGTACTTCAATGCCGAGTACAAATGCCGAGTGGAGGATGCCGAGTGAAGGAATGCCGGACGTACTTCAATGCCGAGTACAAATGCCGAGTGGAGGATGCCGAGTGAAGGAATGCCGGACGTACTTCAATGCCGAGTACAAATGCCGAGTGGAGGAATGCCGGACGTACTTCAATGTCGAATGATTGCCAATGCCGAACCATATTTCCTAGACCCAAACCATAGTTGATTCATCTTTATCCAATCATATTTCCATCTCCTAAGCACGTTGCGTCATCCATCCATCCAGACGACTTAATCCATCGTACACCAGCCTTGGCGAACGTGCAACTGATTATGTTAATCCCGCATGTCCGTGGCCTGGTAAAAAGGTGGGTTAACCCTTGCCCCCCAAAACATGCCTTGCTATTGGAAGGTGTGTTTTGAGTAGCCTCAAATCTGATATCCAAAGTCCACATCCTTTTTGTAACCATATCATCAAATCCACGACCTCTCCGGGCTTAATCTTGATTTTGTAGACCTCGTCGGGTCGTGTTATCCTGTTCCAGCCTTGACTTTTCCATCACGGGCTTGTATGTTCTTCGGCCTCGACTCTCCGGTCAAAGACTTTGATATTCACCGGCCTCAGCAAACCGGCTAAGGATTTTGATATTCTCCGGCCTCGACTCTCCAGTCAAGGACTTTTTATATTCTCCGGCCTCGACTCTCCGGTCAAGGACTTTTATATTCTCCGGCCTCGACTCTCCGGTCAAAGACTTTGATATTCACCGGCCTCAGCAAACCGGCTAAGGATTTTGATATTCTCCGGCCTCGACTCTCCGGTCAAGGACTTTTTATATTCTCTGGCCTCGACTCTCCGGTCAAGGACTTTTTATATTCTCCGGCCTCGACTCTCCGGTCAAGGACTTTTTATATTCTCCGGTCTCGACTCTCCGGTCAAGGACTTTTTATATTCTGCCCGAGTCCATTTCTTCGCTCTCCGGCGAAGGGACTCGTAACTTGTGACCATTACCCCGTCTCTCCGGTCGGGGCCGTAATTATAAAACCTGAACTGTTTATTACATTGATCCAAAACCAAATATAAAACCAGAAATCCGTATCAAAAATCAAACATCCAAACCAGAATGGGAAACCAAGAAAAAACCAACCAAATCGGGAGTTCAATCCAAACTCCAAAACCATACCAAAGAAAAGTAAATGTCCTAAATACGAAAGAGAGAACCAAAGTTTGCAGAAAACTAGAAAGAAAGCAGAATTTCATAGACTCAAGTAGTACGGTTTTCAGTTATCTCAGAGCACGCCTAGGGACCGTCCTCAATCCCGTACGTGTGTAAGTGACCTAGCCGTATTACTTTGAGTTCTATTACTTATTCAAAACCATGAACCTGTTTAGTTGATAGTAAACCGGCGTTGACCAGACCCAATGCCGCCATTGCTAGAGGTAGGTGGTGGCTGCTCTTGCTCCACTGCCGTAGTTCGATTCCTGACATATTGCTGTAGGTGACCATTCCTTACATGCTCCTCAATGATATCCCTCAAATGCATACAGTCGTTTGTGTTGTGCCCATCCAGCTCATGGAATAGGCAATGCTTTCCCGATGTCCGTTCGTATTCTGAAGGCTCTCTCTTTGCTGGCCTTCGGTATTGGAGCCGCCCTCGAGTGTCCAAGTAAATCCTTTCTAGAGTCTCAGGTCTGCCCCTCGAGTTTATGAGGGAATTCTGGCACATACTCCTCATCTCGCACTCCTGCACTCCTGTTGGTGTCGGGTTGCCCAACATCGTCTGGTATCCCTCCATGGGTTGGTCCAACATTTCCTGGTGGTATGCCCCCAAGTCTAGATCCATCTGGATTGATAGCTGTTTGCTGATTGGGGGTTTCCCCCTGCCGAGCTATTCCCTCTGCTTGCTGGTTGAGTGCTTCTGATCCAGCTCCACGGATCTGAGCTCCTACATTTTCTGTTTGTGCAAATTGTCTGAGAAGAGTCTGCATCATCTCCTCTTGTCTTTTCATCATCGCCTCCATTTCCTCTCTAGTGATGTAAATGGATGCTCCACCTGCTCCATCTCCAGAGGAAGCCTCTTGACTTCCCTCCTGATTTCTCCTTTCCATTACTTGCTTCCTTGCTGATGGTCTAGCCATTTCTCTTTTAAATCCAAGTTTCTAGCTCTAAAATTCCTGAGTTTAGCTCTCAATGAAAGCACCAAAATGTTAGCGTCAAAATTGGTCACTAACACCCAAATCTAAGTGAAAGTACCAAACAACAATCACAGTTCACGGGTAGGATGTATGTAGAGGATATTTAATATGAAGAATAACAGAAATTAAAATGAAAGCGGAAAAGACACGGAATTTATAGTGGTTCGGCTAACTCTGGTCTACGTCCACTCCAGTAATTTCTTTTTTATTGCTGTAACAATCGATTACAGTTACAAAGTGATAGGCTAGCCTTAGCCTTAGGGGATAGAAAGTTAGAGAGAAGGAGAGAGAATCAGGATCCCTTTTCTGAACCCCCACACGCTGTATTTATAGGAAAATCCTGAGTTGTTGGGCCTTCGCGTGATTCAGGCCCACCGAGTTTATGGCCGGTCCACATATGCCGAGCCATGTAATGCCGAGCCATCAACGCCGACCCGTTCCATGCCGAACGAAGCGTCTGGAGGAAGAATGCCGAACGAAGTCTGATAGAATAATGTCGGTCGAGGCATTTGAGTGATGCATGCCGATTGATGCTGGGGTGAGGTGTGCCGAGCGCACTTTAATGCTGAGTTCAAATGCCGAGTGGAGGATGCCGAGTGAAGGAATGCCGGACGTACTTCAATGCCGAGTACAAATGCCGAGTGGAGGATGCCGAGTGAAGGAATGCCGGACGTACTTCAATGCCGAGTACAAATGCCGAGTGGAGGATGCCGAGTGAAGGAATGCCGGACGTACTTCAATGCCGAGTACAAATGCCGAGTGGAGGATGCCGAGTGAAGGAATGCCGGACGTACTTCAATGCCGGGTACAAAGCCGAGTGGAGGAATGCCGGACGTACTTCAATGCCGAATGATTGCCAATGCCGAACCATATTTCCTAGACCCAAACCATAGTTGATTCATCTTTATCCAATCATATTTCCATCTCCTAAGCACGTTGCGTCATCCATCCATCCAGTCGACTGAGTCCATCGTACACCAGCCATGGCGAACGTGCAACCGATTATGTTAATCCCGCATGTCCGTGGCCGGGTAAAAAGGCGGGTTAACAATTCCTATTACAATAATGAACATTTATTAATTAAATCAATACCACACTACTTAAAACTTTACATGTTTCTTTCTTAATTAAAACTTTACATGTTCTTGCATTAATTAAAACTTTCATGTTCTCTCATTAATTAGGACTTTACACGTTTCTTTCATTATTTAAAAACTTACACGTTTCTTTCATTAATTAAAACTTATACCTTTCTTTCATTAATTAGGAATTTACATGTTCCTATCATTAATTAGAACACCATACGTTCTTTCATTAATTAAAACCTATACGTTTCTTTCATAAATTAAAACCTATACGTTTCTTTCATAAATTAAAACCTATACGTTTCAACCTATACGTTTCTTTCATAAATTAGAACCTATACGTTTCAACCTATACGTTTCTTTCATAAATTAAAACCTATACGTTTCTTTCATAAATTAAAACCTATACGTTTCAACCTATACGTTTCTTTCATTAATTAAAACTTAACATTTCAGATTTATATTACCATTTCACAAATTTAACTAAACTTCCAGTTTATTTAATTAATTTAACATCTTTAGTTAAAACTCAAATTTCACATTTTCAAGTCAAGTTATATTTTAAAATTTCATTTTCAACAGTCATTTATTCAACCACTTAAATTTATAGAAAATCAATAATTCTTTAATAAATCACTTAAATTCAAATATAAATCAATTTATCATATTTACCATTTTCCAAATAAAATTAAAGTCCATTTTATTCATGTAACTTAAATATCATTTTTAGTCAAAATTCCAAAATTTCAAACATAAGTTATATTTCAAAATCCAGTTAATCCATTCATAAATTACATTTTTAACACATAGAAAAATCATAATTTTTTTATTTTAAAACCTTTCAAAATCTATTTAAATCAAATTTCATAATTTTATATTTTTAAAATACTTAAAATATTCAAAGCACTTTATAGAATAACCACGGATCTGTATATAGTTTTCTAACCTAGGTCAAGTGATACGGATATGTATCATTTCAATCCGCAGTTTAAAAGGTAAAAATCTGGGTTCTATCATTTCAAACCCGCAATCCCAAGTTTAAATAAATAAATAAAATAACTCAGGCCTATCATTTCAGCCCATAATGATTTTTTATCCTAATAGGGAACTTGCAGTGTGATCATATACAGAAATAATATAAACAATGTCAATATCACAATATACAGTCATGTATCAGATGTTAGGTGAAAATTAACAGATTTAACATGGTAATAACATGGTAATAACACGGCATAGCATATCATGTGATCATCATTAACTTGCATAAACATTTTACATTACTAAACACTTGTCATCAATCCACTTTTCATAAGTATATATATAAGAGTGAGAAAGACTCACCTTTTCGAAGCTAGAGACCAAAACAACAAACACAAGAGCGATTCCAAAAGCACGACAAACACGATTTGAATTGAATGAATGGAAAGCCTTGATAATGATCTTGTATACAACAAATAAACAAGACCATATAAACATATGCATACAATATAAAGATTTGTTGAACAATAGAAAAGTAGAAGCAACAAATGACATTACCAAGCTTTTCAACCACTTTTGCTTGACCACAACTCCATGTATGCTCGGCCATACATGCTTAGGGCTAGGCCACACATGTTTTCAGGTGGAAAAGGATCTGGTTTGGCATCACAAAGGCATGGCAAGCACAAAAATGTGAAGTGGTAGGAGATGATATGAGGAGGTGTTAGGGTTAATTGGTGAAAGGTTAGGTTAAAAGTAAAAGGGTGGACTATAAAGGCCCATAGAAAGATAGAAAGTTTAAGGCCTTTCAAATTTCCTTTTCTATTTAATTTTATAAAAACAAAATAAACTATGACTTCAAAAATACAAGACCACTTTTAAAATAGACTATAACTTCAAAACAAAGGTGACAAAACAAATTTTGTTCATTTCTTTTTTTTTTCAAACAAAAGGGCAGAGGGAATATAGACTAGAATGCCAAATTACAGAGGTGACAAAACAATTTTTTTTTTCTCATTTCTTTTTTTCCAGAACAAGGGCCAGTGGAAAAATAGATTATAACTTCAAAAATACAAAGTGACAAAAGCAACATTTTTTTCATTCCCCCTTTTTTTTTTCAAAACAAGGCTCGGTGGCAATATTACTTCAAAACAAAATACAAAGGCGACAAAAATGGAATTTTTTTCATTCCTTTTTTTTCTCAAACAAGGCTCGGTGGTCTGGCATGGGTAGGGTCGGAAAAATATGGTGGATGGCCAAGCACGGTGGCAGGCAATAGGATAAAGCAAAACAATGAAAGGAGAACAAATGAAATAAAACAAGAGTGAAAAGAAGAAAGAAAGAAAAAAGAGAAAAAAAATGAAAGGAAAAGAATGCGCCGGTTCATACCTTCAGGAGATGCTCACGCAAATTTTGATGGAAGCAAAATGAATAATTTGTGGTATGGAACTTTTGAACGTGAAATATATATAACATTTGCTCACTAATTTATGTAGAGGGCAGGCAAGAGTAAAATGCTTGAACGGTAGAGGCAATTTAATTCTATCCAATAGGTGGAAACGTATGGGAGGCAAGAGGGAAAGAAATAATCCACACACGGAAATGATTTAAGGCAAGATTTGAGCAAGATTTTGGATTCTCAAAAGAGAATATACAGCTGAAAACTTTGCATTGTTAACGCAAGAAAAAAAATCAAATAGATAACGAAAAGGCAAGAGCAACAATTAAATATATGCCTAAAGTAACGTACAAATTATTTTGTTTCTCTTATTAAATAAATTTTAAATACTGACGTTTCTATTAGGAAAAATAAACCATCACTTTAAACCAAAATTTAATAGCTATTATACCATAATTAATAACATTTGATTTAGCTTCATCCAATTGATTGTTAAATATAAAGTTAAGAAACAGATGTAAATATATGTAAAAGAAATGTAAAGTTTATTTCCCGTTTCACACTAATTATTACTAACTTTTAAAAAAAAAAGTATACAACAAATCTGACCAAAACAAAAGTGAAACAAATGTTACACAATTGTATACAGTTCAAGATGAAAATTTTGCCTTTAGAATTATAAAATTTAGAATTTCTATTAAAGTTACACTTTTTATCCAAATCAAATTTTCAGACATTGTTTATTTTTATTTGGACAAATGATCAGAAATCATTTCAAGAAAATTTCCAAAATTAGATTTTAAGAAAACAAAAGCCAAAGTCTTTAAATAAATGAAAAAAAAATAAAATTTTAAACTTTTAAAATTTTAAGTTGAAAGTCACAGTTTGACTATTTTGACCAAAATCAGCATTTCAGGCAAATATTCAACTTACACAAGTTTGGAATTATAACTCATAAAAATCAAGATTATATTTAAATAATAAATTTAATCATTTCAAATAAGTAAAATAAGTTTTTAAATCAAAATCTTACATTAAAAATAATTAAAATATACAATAAAATAATTACAAAATACAATGTTGTTACAAGCATCTTCTTTGCGCGGCTAGCTCGGTACAACTACAAAATGCCTCTACGAGCTCCCAAATTCCAAAAGAGAACAAAAGCCAAGTGGCTAGATCAAAAACCCAATCAAATTTCATACATAAATTTAAGCACATACCTTTTTATCGAGCAATTCAAATTTATCTTCTGAAATCAAAACCAATTTCCTTTTCCCTTTAATACCTGCATATCCTACTTAGCAATAATATCCAATCGTAACTTTTCAAATCATTTTATACATTTCCTTACATAAGTTTCATACCTACTTCTTTCAAATTAGTTTTTCCATTTCCATATGAATTCAATTTATCTTCAATTTTGAATATTGAATTTTATCTTCCATTTATAACTGATTCATATCATTATTTTAAATTAGTTTCATTAACAAATTTATTTCAATTTCCAATTTGACATGTTTTGTTGCTAACAAAAATTTTCCCAAAAATTTTCTAACTCTAAAAATTTTCGGAAAATTTTAGCAGAGTCTCCTTTGTACGGAGAAGCTTTTGCAATTTGACAAGAGATATAAATATATATACATCGACCCACACGGTCGGAAAAACAAAAACAGTTCATATTTCCTATTTTTATTGCGTAGGCGTACCTTTATTTAGCATTTTAAGCAAGCGGCTTATTATTTTAGCAATTAGCGTAACCAAATCCAGCCAAACGGCATCCCGATACCTGTACTTACTCAATTTAAATATGTAAGTGCCATATATATAAATTTATTAGCATTTCACTTACTTTCAATAGCTAAACACATGCATTTCATAAGCAACAAGCACCAAACGCTTTCCATAAGCGATTTATATGATTTAAAGCTAATTCAATTGCTTCCGACCAATTCATATGCCATTTCATTCAATTTTAATGGTTGACAACTCAATTTCTTACATTCAATTTATTTTTAATCCAAATAAGCTCATATTCAATTCAATTGATCCTAAAATCAATTTATTTATTCTCTATCAACTTATAGAATTTTAATTACTTTTGTTTACGTCAAACGACAACTATTTTTATGTAAATTCGACGATATTTGCTTAATAGAGTATCCATTTTAATTTTATAACTACTTCAAATTAATTTCAACTCATTCCGTATTTAATTCCATTTCATTTCTAATTTATTCACCAACCATTCATTGCATTTCATTTCATCCCCGCATTGGATTCATTTTAAAACTATTTCATTGAGCTTGACACATTCATGCTTATATTAGTATCCATTTCCCAATAAATTTAACCCAAACTTTTCTTTAATGGTCTTCCCTTCTTACTCAAAACCAAGCTTTTATTGATTTAAGTAATTTTACTTCAAATTAATATGCCTCATAACTTAAGTTTATTCTGATAAACCAATTCCAATTAAAACTTTGATTTAATTTCTTATTCAATCAGACTTCATCTATTTATTATTTAATTCAATTAACCCATTTATTCACCCCATTTTAGATTTTTAATTCACCTACTTAATTCATTTTCGAATTTATTTTATTTATACAAAACCATTCCCAACTTGTTTCTACTCACCTGGGTTTTGATTGCAATCTCAAACCATTTCTAATATAAATTCAATTCCATTTTATTTTTTTACAACATCTCCACTTATTTCAATTCATTATCAAATCCAAGTCGAATTCTATTTATAATTCGATTTTATTTCCAAACTCCATTATTAACTTACAATCCATTTTATTTAACCGAGTTAAATTTTGTTAATATACTCTATCAAATAATTTATTTAGCTAATTAGCTTACTTTCACTTTTAATTCAATATTCGATTTTTATTACAAAAAAAATCACTTCATTAAACTTTCCTGAGTTCAATTTTTTTTTTATAATTCCAGTTTGGATTTCCTTTCATTTTTCAAAATTCTACACTTTTATTTTAAAATTTTAGAAATGCTTTTAAATTTATGTAATACTATTAAAATAGCTCTCTTATAAAAATATTTCTTATAACTCGATGTTTCAACCAGTCCATCCTTGTTCTCATAGAAATTCGGTCGTACGTTGATCAGGTGTAGGACTGAAAATCTATAAGTACTTAGCAGACCCATTTTGAACATCCAATGAAAATACTTGGGAAAATAATTTTATTAAAAATATAGAAAACAATTTTGAAAATAGAGGAAATATCTTTGGTGAGAATGCTCTGAAAATCATCACCCTTATCCATGGTCGCAGTTACATCCAGGGTTACGTTGCCATCGCAGCAAAAGTCCATGTAACTGTAGGCACTCCGCGCCCCTCGATTACGCCATGGAACCCACAACAGATCGCAGTTACATTTCAGGGTTACGTTGCCATTGCAGCAAAAGTCCATGTAACTGTAGGCATCAGCGCCTTCGATTTTCACTATTAAAATGAAACTTCTCCACTCCTACATAGGTCGCAGTCTACCGATGTAAAATCAAACGCAGACTGTTGGCTCTCAGCGGCACACACAACTTTCGCTATGTTACCATAGGTCGCAGTCTACCGATGGAAAATCAAACGCAGACTGTTGGCTCTCAGCGGCACGCACGACTTTCGCAATCGTCTGCAGTAGACCGCAGTGACATTGAGTTACGCTGTCGTCACAGCATAACCCAGATGCCTCTGTAGGCATCAGCGCCCTCGACTTTTGCTACACACTACTCATAATCCTCATGAACTAGTTTTGTCCGGACTCCTCACAGGATCAACTTTAGAACCCCCCTTAGGGTTCAAGGCAGCACCACCCGATGGCAATCCTGAGAAGTTCATTTCAAGGGGGAGCCTTTTTCCCCAGAGCCATTATCAAAACACTTTATACTATACACATATAGTATCTTTCAAATCATACACCTAGTATGATCTCATACAAAGCTCCTTTACACAAAATCGATTATCCCAAAATCGATAATTCTCAAACTAGGCTTTTCAAATTCCAATATTGATTTTATCCAAAAATCAAAAGCCTTTCCAAATCCAAAGGTTCCCAAAACCTTTTTCCAAAATCCTCATAAGATCCTTTATATATATATATATATATATATATAATTTTTTAGAAAAAAACTTTGGATCATTTCAATCTTGTATAAAACTCCTTTTATACTTCAAACGCTTTCAAAATCATTTTCTTCCGTCAATAGATACAACAAGGGCAGATTTATCTTATATAACAAAGATATATAACTTTTTTTATTCAAAATAAAATATTCAAATTTGATTAATCTTTTCAATATCAATTTCATTCAAATCCGTACGATGTACACTTATCATCCATACGCCGTACCAATCTGATCGTTCACTCGATCACACGAATTTCACTTCCGAACTAGTATCGTCCACCTGACTTCCTAGTGCGGACATAGATTTGGTTTCTTGATCAGAAACTGTCATTCTCCTTGTATAGCCATAACTATGATAGTGAACATCCAAAACCAATCAACAATCTATATCTAGGTTCGCCGTCAAAAATTGAGTGGAAAATCTCAACTCGGATCGTTAAACTATCTCGAAATTCTATGCTCGAATCTGGATCAAATCACTATGTGAATAGAATAATATTCATACATCCTACGTATTTAACTTCATTGATTATTAGCCAAATCAATTTCCTTTCTATTCATCCTCACTTCGATTTTATTCACTTATTCACATTTACCTTAATCCTCATTTGGATTATCACTTCAATTTTTATCTCAGTTGGGTATTTAATCAATAACAGTTTGAACTCCGACCAGTTTATATTTAGAAAATAGCTTGAAAATTTTAAAAACAGACAAGTAGCTGAAAATAATTATTAGTTTGCAAAATAGCTGTAAAATTGTTAATTAATTGTAAAATATTTGGAAAATAGTTGAATAGTTTCAGAAATTTTAGTTAATTGCAAAATAGTTGTAAAATAATAATTAATTGTAAAATAGTTGAAAAATAGTAATTAGTTTATAAAACAGTTGAAAAAATGTTAAATAGTTCCAAAAATAATCGTAAAACAAATATAAAATAATTTGGCTTTAAAAAGAAAGGTTGTATATATTAAATAGCTTAGAAAAATAAGTTTATATTGAAACAATTTATATTGAAAATAGTCCAGAGTCAAAACTGTTCACTTTCTCATCAATTCGATTTAAATTTCCATTTGACTTTAAACCTATTCAACTTTAATTATAATTTCAAATTATTCTAATCAATTTGGACTAATATCAATTGAACCCACTTCAATTTCAAATCATTTCAATTTAATCCAATCCAAATTTTCCATTTAACCTTTTAAACTTATCCATCTTCAATCACAAATCCAATTAATTTAAATCAGATTCAATTTGAATGAATTCAATTCAAATTTCAAATTTAAACCATCCTGGATTATATGATTTCGAGTTAAATTTTTAAATGTTGATTTAATCCTTCAAATAAAATCAACCTATCTCTTTAAACCATTTAATTCTGAATCCATTTCAAACTTATCCTCATTTAATTTAATTTGATTGTATTTCTATTACCACTTGATTTAATCCCAATTCAAGATTTCAATTTGGTTGTATTATTTTACTTCTTAATTTAATTCCAATAATTTAACAACCAATCACCTAAATATTTATTAGAAGGAAATATTGCTTTATATATCAACATATATTCTTATATAAAATCATTAAAAAAAATTATATAAGAAAATAACAAGTACGCTCTCATAAAAATACACACACACACTCAACTCATTCTAGGGTACCATTGACCCTATTCTTAATGAGTAGTCCCACCAGAGCCAAGGTTCTCGCTTAAGCTTTCAACTCCGATACCAACTGTAAAGACCCTGAAATTTTCGATCCTGAAAATTGCAGATAGTTAGGAAAAAGAAGAAAGAGATAGAAGAATAAGAAGAACAAAAATACCAACATCTCACATTCGCAGTGGATAAAATATAATAACAAATAATAAAAGTTTACAAAAGAATTCTATATCTGTCGATTACATCTTTAATACATCAGAGTTACACTTACATATAGACACTGGATATACACAATCATCATGTCACAGATATACAATAATATAATACAGTGGAAATACTCTATACGTTCTTGCCGTCCAGCTCGCCTCCTGAGCTCTAGAACGTCCTTACCTGAAAATTTGTAATACTCGGTCTGACCCGAGCATTACATCAAAGTAACACCCGGGTCAGGCTGGAAACCAGCGTGAGTAAACCCATCCAACATGGAATACGAAGCATACAACTTATTTAAAACCATGGTAACTCGTATCAATTCACAAATTCACAATTTGTTATAAACATCACTTATTTCACACATCAATTTTCTAAGTACCAAAATTTATATTAAATAGTCCAATTCACCTAAATCATTCCATTCCAGCCTATTGATTTCACATATCAATCTATAGAAAATTCGAAGTGGTTTCGGATATTTTCCAATACCCGACTCCGGTCACTTCGAGTCTCATTCAAGACATCCAATACCATTCAATCATCCATAAGCAACTTGATCACTTCCAAATTAATTTAATTAATTCTAATTGAATTACTAACCTCAATCACTTAGATTCCTTCACTTAGCATTAATTAATTCCCAATCAATTAATTAATCATCCCTCAATCATCCATCTTAATTAATCACCCTGGATTAATTATCCTTCAATTACATTCAAGTAATTATCTTTAATTAATTATACAAATTAATTTTTCTTAACCATAACAGTAATTAATTTTTCATTACTTCACACATTAATTAACTATAATTAATTACATTAATCCTTAATTACTTATATTAATAAATTTCTCATAAATCACTTAGTATTGATTAATTAATCTTTGTTAATCAATTTTTTAATTACGTCGTTAATTATATAAATTAATGATTTCCCACTTACATTTCAATTTATCCTAATCTAATTTAATTATATTTAATAATTAATCATTAATTAAATCACAAATATTAATCACTCTTGATTTATCTCATCGTGTAATTATCCACCCTTTTGTTTACTTCATTAAATAGATTAATTATTCCTTAATTTATTTTCTTAATAATCTCTTGATTAATTACATAAAGTAATTATACCCAACTTACTTCTATTAACAAATCATCATTTAACTACTTACATCTGGTGATTATTTATTAATTACTTTCCTACGTAATTATATTTTATTAATTACATTAAATAATTACCTATCAAACCACCCAATTTATTCTATTTATAATTTAGAATCCCAAATTATACTTATCCAATCATAACACAACACAATTTAATTCCCAAATTTATCTTTCACCTATATAAATAAAATGCATCATCAATTATGAAAATAATTTCTATATTGTGAGGAATCCAGTTGGATCCCTCCAACCTGTTTCCCTACATGCACAGGTGTTAGCACAATACCAATTCCACTTCGAGGAGGAATATCGCGGTATATGGGATTTAAATATAATATCATCCGCTATTATGTGGCGCATAGGGTCTCATCCGCTATATAAAGCGGGAAATCAATCATTTCGAGATATATTATATACTTTAATATAGCACATCAAATCAATTCAACCATTCAACCAATTATTTAAATTTAACTATTTAAATTTAATGGAAATCCACATGAGTGAGATTAACTCACCTTTAATTTTCGATTTGCAAATCCGATCCAATCTTGGCTTGGCTTCACGGTTTTTCGACCTTGTATAAACATTAGGTGATTTATTAACATTCGAACAAATCGAACAATCCATTACTATTTAATAAATTTATTTTCATCTAATAATTTAAATTTAAACTAATATTTTCCTGTAAAAATCCTTTAGTAACTAAAATAGTTGAATAGGTTAATAAAAAAAATTAATCACCCAAAATACATTGTTTAAAATAAGCTAGTGGATTTTAAAAATGTGTGTATGTATATTTTATTTCCATTTACGAAATACATATAAAACAATCTATATAAGTCTAAAAATCTAATTTTCTATATAAACCCTTATATATTTTTTCAAAGTCCTATATATATAATTTCTGTTTATTGCATATATATTAAAATATGCGTGTATTTATATTTAAAAAAAATCCTCCTTTTCTTTTTTGTAAAAATAAACAGCAATTAACTTCATTATTAAATTCTTAAAACAGATTCCCCATTTAAGAACCTTACTTTATATATATATATATATATATATATATATATATATATATATATATATATAAAAATTGAAAACAATCTGTATCTATCTCACTTCCATAATTTTCTTATGTATATATATATATATTTATTAAATCAAAATTTAATTGGGAAAAATGATTCGAATACCTCACTGCTCCAGCTGAAATTGGCGCCGCCTCAAACACATCGCGATCGAGTTCCAGGCGATCACTGCTGCCGACCTCACGGCCAAACCCATCGAAGTCGCCTGTGGCTCGAGAAGTCGCGCCACTACAAACCCTAGCTGAGCACAGCAAAACCCTCGGCCTCCCTCCTCGACAATCACAAAATCGCCCCTTCCTCCAATTCACGCACGCTAGTCAAACGCCTCGACCCGAGGTACTGCGATGTTGATGCGGCTATTCGGGCTCGAAGTTGCCCCTTTCCCAATTGTCGCACCTCACCTTGCAGCCCACAGTCTCGATCCATGCTCCACGAGATCAAGCTCACGATTTCCACTCGTCTTTCCCCTTTTTTTAGGTGAAGACGAATTGATTTGGGTAGTAGATTCGTTCGGCAATGGATCGTTTCTTAATTCCTATCCTTTCGAAGTTATCTGCTTGGGTTATAAAAAGAAAAGGAGGAGGGAAGCGTGATGTAGAAGACTGAAGTGAAATGAAAGTTGCGTGTACGAGTGGGGACAGTGATTTGAGGGAGCTGCAGTGATTTGAAGGCAAAAGTTTTGATTAGAAAGAAAGGCAGCTGAATGTTGGGTTGTATGGGAATAAATATATATATTTAATTTAAATTCAAATTCAAAACGTCTCGATTACATGGCTTAAAAATTTCGAACTCCTATCAAGGCGTGCCACCAGGCGTTTATAATGTTATACCCCTATTACGAACATGATGGAAAAGGTTTCGAGTCCGAATTCGATCGTAGGGAGAAGATAGCTTTTTGAACCCAGTTATTATATTAAATTTCGATTAAATTTTCAGCGCGTTTACTTATCGTAAGGCCAAACGATCCCTCCAAACACTACAAAAATTGAAATCCGATAATAATACAATATTACGGATCCAATGAAACTAGTTTCGTCAAATTCCGAGACTGTACCTCGAAAGGCTATTTTAAAATATCGATTTTAAACGATATATTTTTAAAACTGAAAAAATCACCTTCAAATTAAATTTTAACCATTCTATTATCTTCAGTATCATCATTATAAATTTTATAAGCTTTCAAATTATTTTTAATAGGCTTAAAACTGAAGATTCAATAATCTACCCAAATTCAAATTATTAAATTCAATAAATTCAATCGCCAAATTCAAACTGATATTCGAATTCAAGTTAAAAGTTAACTTTTAAATGTTTAAAATCAATTAAATATTCCAATTTAAATTGTTAAAAATTCCGGATCATCACATTCAACATGTCCATTCGCTTGAGGGTAAGCAACTGCCAAGAATTTCTTTTGGATGTGGAAACGTTGGTAGAAATCTTGAAGTCGACACTATCGAATTGGGCTTCATTGTCAGTGATAATTGTATACGGGAGGCCAAAACGATGGATAATGTTGCGTACAATGAAGTTGATGACTTTCTTCGTCATGATAGTAGCAAGGTGCTCCCTTCCGCCCATTTAGTAAAGTAGTCAACTGCAACGATGGCTACTTCGCACCACCTTTAGCCAGCGGTAAAGACCCAGTTATATCAATGCCCCATGTGGCGAACGGCCATGGACTGACCTTCTGGTTGATTTCAGTAGGCGGGGCCCTTGGAATTCTAGCATGCTTCTGGCATTTATCACATTTCTTGGCATAGTCTGATGCATCTCGGTTCATAGTCGGCCAATAATACACGTCTCGGAGTATCTTCTTAGCAAGGACTTGCCCTCTAGTGTAATCGCCGCATTCTTCCTCGTGCACGTCATGTAACACTTATTTGATTTCATCATGGGCGATACAACGGAGTAAAGGAACAGAGTATCCTCTCCTGTACATGACTCCGTTCTGGATAATGAACCGTGAAGCTTTTTGGAGAACTTGTCTTTTCTCACTTCTACGCTCAGATAAAGCTCCGTGCTCAAGATAATTTCTGAGCGGGGTCATCCATGACTCCTTCTCGGATGTGGCCTCATGCACCCAGTCTGTTTCCATTTGATCGATACTTAGAGTCGTATGTATTTCAACAAGGATGGGTACCATTTGTTGTGCTTCACCAGTGCTGACAAACTTTGCTAATGAATCGTCTTTCTGATTGTGCTCTCGAGGTATGCAATAGATGGCATAATAGTTGAACTGATTCAACACTTCCTGAACCCAAGTATGATAAGCAGCCAACCTCTGGTCTCTAGCTTGATATTCTCCCCGAACTTGGCATACGACCAGTTGCGAGTCACGATCCTCCACAACAATAATCCCCAAGTCTCTGGCAAGTCCGAGTCCTATGAGTAAAGCTTCGTATTCTTTCTCGTTGTTAGTCACATGGAAGTGAAACTTCAAAGCATAGCATATGGATTGACCTTTTGGAGTTTCAAGTACTATTTCAACGCCTGAGCAACGGTCATTTGATGCACCATCAGTGTATAGCTTCCATATGTACTTGGGAGATTCACTGGTTTTGGACAAGTCCTCTGGTATAGTGAATTCAGCTATAAAGTCCACGAGAACTTGTCCTTGAATGGTTTGCCTTGGTGTATAAGAAATTTCGAATTGACTCAACTTGATTTTTTACTTGAGTAATCTATCAGACGTCTCAGGTCGTGTAAGGACCCGTCGTAATGGCTGGTCGGTGTAGACTCTGATCGGATGAGCCTGAAAATAAGGACGAAGCTTTCTCGAGGCAATGATGAGGCAATAAGCCAACTTTTCCAACTTCGGGTAGTTTCTCTCCGCCCCAGTTAATCGCTTGCTGATGTAGTAGATCAGTCACTGGATCCGGTCCTCTTCTCGAATCAATATAACACTGATCGCATTCGTCGAAACCACCAAATAGATATACAATCTTTCATGATCAACCGACTTTGACAAAATGGGTGGCATCGCCAGATGTTGAACCAGTGCTTGGAATGCGCCTTCACACTCCTCCGTCCACTCAAAATTCCTCTTTCCTTTTCTGATCAAATCGAAGAAGGGAATGCACTTGTCTGTCTATTTGGAGATGAATCTACTTAAGGCTGCCACCTTCCCGTTGAGGCTTTGCACTTTCTTTATAGTTCTGGAAGTCTCGAGATTCCGAATCGCCTAGATTTTCTGATGATTGGCTTCAATTCCTCAAGCATTAACAATGAATCCAAGGAAATTTTCGGATGTGACTCCGAAATGATACTTCAATGGGTTGAGCTTCATTCGGTACTGTTGGAGGATGTTGAACATCGTTTCCAAGTCTTTGACGTGATTGATGGACAACCGTGACTTCACGAGCATATCGTCTACGTACACCTCCATGGTTCTCCCAATCTAGTTAGCGAACTTTGGTTGACGAGTCTTTGATAGGTCACCCCGGCGTTCTTGAGTTCGAACGACATCACTTTATAGTAATAGAGTTCCAGATCGGTGATGAAGCTTGTATGCTCTTGATCAGGTAGATGCATTGGTATTTGATTATAGCCATAATGCGCATCCATAAAAGATAAGAGCTCTTGTCTGGATCATCCACAAGTTGATCAATCGTGGGAAGTGGAAAGTTGTCTTTGGGGCAAGCTTTATTCGAATCTGAGTAGTCCACACAAATTCTCCATTTCCTATTGGATTTTCCGACAAGCACTATATTGGATACCCATTCAAGATAAAGAGCATCTCGAATAAACCCCATTCGATTTGAGTTTGTTTACCTTTTCCTTTAGGGTGGTAGATCTCTCTGGATCTATACCGCGCCTTTTCTGTTTGACCGGGACATGCCAGGAGTCAATATTCAAAGCATGGCTCACGATGTCCGATGAGATCCTACACATATCTGAGTGAGCCCAGGCAAACACATCGAGGTTTTCCAGGAGAAATCCAACCAATTCCTCTCTCATCTGGTGGCTAAGTTGAGATCCGACCTTTATCATTCTAGAGTCATCATTATCATCAATCGGAATATCGATCGTCAACTCTGCCGGAGAAGCCCGACTGTCTTTGACTTCCTCTTCATTATCATTATCCCGTGGATCAAGATCTTTCAGGAACGGGTTGGGGCGCCCAGGCCTAGGCCCAGGCGGCAGCTGTCAATTTTAAAACGGACGTAGAGATATTCCTCTACGTCCTTGCCCTTCTCTTTCCGCTGCGCCTCCCGCAACTCAGTAACATAACAGGCGCGTCCAGCCGCCTGATCTCCTTGAACAACTCCAACCACATTATCTGTGGGGAACTTAAGAGTTAAACACCACGGGGCAGTAGCTGCTCTGAATTCAACGAGGGTCAGTCGGCCTAAGAAAGCATTATACAGAGAATTAATGTCTAACACAACAAATTGTAGCATCTGGACTCTCCAACGATCTCCAATTCCCAACTCGACTGGCAACTCCACCATCTCAGTAGGTATCATTGCACTTCCATTAAAGCCATGTATGCGAGATTAACACGACTTTAGATCCTTTGCCTCCATTCTCATCTAGTCATAAGCCCATTTAAAACGAATATTCACGGAGCTTCCACTATCTACCAAGATCCTCTTCATCCAAGCAGGACCTATTTGAGCTGATATGACTAGTGTATCGATAGTGGGGGGGGAGGGGGTTGACTATATCAGCGTCTCTGTTCCAAAAAGCGATGTCATCTATCATCGTTTTCTGTTGTTTCGTTGGAGCCACATCATCAATATTACTGCAACATTCGAAGTCCGCATGCCTAATCGAACTGGCATATGATTCCATTTTCTTTCAGCTCCGATCAGCTAGATGAGGACCACCACTAACTGTATTTATCACCAACCTCCCGCCAGTACGCATGGGTTCCTCTGGTCTAGCCTGGTTTTGATCTTGATTTGGGTTTGATGGGACCGCACCTCCAGCTTGCGGCGCCCGAACGAACCGTTCCAACTTCCTCTCTCTGATTAACTTCTCAATGATGTCTTATAAATGACGACACTTATTGGTATTGTGGCCATAACAATCGTGGAATATGTAGAAAATTCCAATTTGAATCTGCTTCTCAGATGACTGTTTCGGAGCTGGTTTCTTATAATGGCCAGTGTTACAAGTCTATAAATAAACATTCTTCAAGGATGTATTCAAAGGGGTATATTGGTCAAACATGGAAGCTTTGGGTCTCGGTCCATGATTTTGGTCTCGCTTCTTACCCTGACCTCCATTGCCTTTCTGCTGGCTCTGCTTGTTCTTTATATCTAACTGCACTTTACCGGAACTCTCACCGGTCTGTTTCACAACAATATTGCTTTGAATGCCTTTGACACTAGGCCCCGCATCGTCCTTCTTTCTAGATTGTAACGACCCGTATTTTACGTGTCGATGGATCGTAGAATTTGTAGGTCGTTAGTGTTGTTGTGTTGTCTCTAGCCTAAGTCATTCAGAATTGAGTCGTATAGGGGCATGAGTCGTGACCGACTTAGTGCTTAGGTCGCATGATAGCTTGAGTCGAGTGGCCGAGTTAGGATGGTGACCGACCGATAGTAAGTCGTAGCCGACTTAGGAGGTGAGACAAGGTAATGGGTTAAGGCTTGAGTCGTAACCGACTCATAGAATGGGTTGTGTATGAGTGACCGACTTATAGAAGCAACGGTTTATAGGTTGTGACCGAGTTAAGGTTGGCCGACTCATGGGGTTTGCCGAGTTAAGAGTTGGAGTGTTGGAACGACCTAAGTTAGTGGCCGACTTATAGGGAACCGACTCAAGTGTTGAGTCGCGCTCGAGTTAATAGGGTCTTAAGTCGTTAACGACTCATAGGGGACCGGCTCAAGGAGGGGTTGCGGTTTAGAATGTTGGCCGAGATAAGGAAGCGACCGACTTAAGAGTTTCTCGAGTTAAAACGTTGCCGACTTAAGGAGGTTGGTGGTTTAAGGGTTGGCCGACTCATAGGAGTTAACTCGTGACCGAGTCATAGAATTGCCGACTCATAGTATTAGGGCTTAGGTCGTGGGGTCCTGAGTCGGTAGGGGTTTGGGTCGGCATGGCGTTATTCCATGTGTCGTTAGGTCGGTGGGCCGACTTAGTGGATAAGTCGTTGGGGACTTAGGCTTTTGAGTCGTGTCTCGAGGGATAAGGATTAGGCTTAGGTCGGCAGGGATAAGTCGTGTGACCTTCTTGCTGTGATGAGTCGGTAGAATTTAAGTCGGCATTGGTTGAGTCGGTAGGAAGTAGGTCGGCACTTGGTTGAGTCGTAAGTCGACATCTGGGAGTATATGTTGTGTAGTTGAGTCGGTAGGTGCTAGGTCGTGAGTCGGCGAGGGATGAGTCGGGGGCGACTCAGGAGTTGGGTCGGCGGCGACTTAGGACGGCCGAGACATGGAGGTTTCAGCCTATAAATAGAGGCGTTCGGCTCACTTTTTGGCACCGGATTTCGAAGCGACGAAGTGCTGCCATTTTGGAAACTCGACTACGGTATTTTCTTCACTTCTTTCTCTACTTCCATCAAGTGCTAACATCCATTGAAGATTGAAGATCAAGATCAAAGATCAAGAGCCAAAGTTGAAGATTTTCATCCGAAGAGGCTAGATTTCACCGTTTCAAGTGAAATTTCTCCGGATCAAGTCCAAGTCCTTGCTGTCCAGATCTGTAGTTGATTCATTTTAGGTTGTTTTGGTGATTTGGTGAGTGGTAGTTATCTCTCACACGGACCCAAAGGAGTGTAGTGGATTGGTGATATGTTTATGTGTTAAAGTTAGCGTTTTCTCGCATTTTCCTTAAGTCTGCATGTAGATCCATCATATTTGAAGATGTTTATCTATGAAAGTTATTTATCAAGTATTAGAGACAAAACCCATGTTTTAGATTTGATAGATCTATGCTAAAAACCATGATTTCACGTATGTTGGACTTTTGCTCACTTAATTACGAAATTGCCATTATAATTGATATTGCTTAATAGATCTTGTTTGAATGGTTGAATGTTTGAATGTATGTTAGATTTGATTGCTCCAAGTTAGCTTGTAGTTGATTTGGAACAAGATGGTTGAAGATGATTCAAAAGCTAAGTGGAAAGGCTCTTGAATGGTGAAAGCTGCCAATGGCATATGAAGCGGATGTGGAAGCTCATATGGATGGATTCGAGGATGTGGGATCTTGCCATGATGCGAGAAGGCAAAGCATGGTTGAGTTGGGACTTTGCGATGATATGATGAGGCAAGGCTTGTGTTGAGATGGGACGGGTCATGATGACGTTCCAAGTTGAGAGACTTTGCTATGATGTGATGAGGCAAGACATATGTTGTGATGGGACGGGTCACGAAGACGTTCCAAGCACGGGTCATGACGACGTGCAAAGTTATAACTCGGTGATGCGGTCCGGGTTGGGGTGGATAATGGTTAGCTTGAGAGGCGCTTGAGCTAGTATGGAAGTAGTCGTCGAGGAGGATGACTAGGAGGCTAGGATCTCATCGTTGTTGAAGGTTCTAGCATACTCAAAGCAAGGGTACGTTGGAACGGGTCACGATGACGTTCCAGGCACGGGTCATGATGACATGCTAGTACTCTGGGCTGATGCGTTCGGCTTAGGCACGGGTCACGATGACGTGCGGAGTTATGGCTAAACCGGGGTTACCATTAGCCCTTGACAGGCGGTCATTCAACTAACGGTGAAATCAAGGCAATGATAACAGTGATAGCCAGAGTCATGGATGTTTGGATGTTTGGTTGTATCATCATTCGGCTTCAAGAGCGGTGTTTTCTGGGTGCTTATCTGATCTTGGTTTAGGCCTTGGGGGTTTGTATTTGGAAAACATCGTCCTTGACTCGAGTGATTATTGCTTTACCTTACTTATCTGCTATGTTATGCTTACTTCTCCTTAGTGTGTGTCTGGGGGCTATCACTGTAGAAAGAGGTGGAGTGGGATGGTTTGGTTCCTATTCCTTTATTTCCTTATGCTCTTTTGGTATGCTTGATAGTTGATTTACTGCTCACTAAGACTTTGTCTGACTCAAGGTTTTATGTCTCCTCTTATTACCTTGGGCTGTTCATCCATGTTGGGATGGGCAGACTAGGTAGCAGGTGACAGGTGCTGTTCTTAGAGATCTACGCTGATGATGACGAAGACGAGCAGGAGGCTTTGCATACTAGTTTTCTTACTATATGTACTGGGTGTTCCGCTGTTATATCTGATTGAGTGTTTGTAGTGAGGCTTTGATGTATGGATGATTCATGATTGTATAAAACTACTACGATGCTTATATGACGATTTTTCTGTTATGGGGCTTCACCATATATTTCTCTATTGTATTTTATCCATGCGCTGTGAGTTGTACGATAGAGTTTGCTGTTTTATTTTACCCTGACTATCGTCCATGGCTACCTGGCACGCCTTTCAGCGCACTATTCCATTGATTTGGTGCGGGAGTCATGGGCGGTCGTCACATTTGGTATCAGAGCTTTGGTTAATCGATATTAGTCAACGCTCGCTGACGTAATTACGTAAGAGAGACGTAATTGTATTTTGATGGATGATTACTATATATAATATAGTAGCTTAGATGGATTTGAACTCCTTATGCAGTTGTTTCTTAAGGTGTTCTAATCATTCTTATTACAGATATTAAGGATGAGTCGAAGAGGAAGACCAGCTGCAAGGGAAAGCCGTGCTGATGAAGGAGCTGTTGACTATGCTGCGATGTTCGAAGCAATGATGACTTCGATCATGAGGAGGGTACCAGCTTCTGGATCATCTGTAGATGTTGGAGTTCAAGTCCAGGCTCCAAGACCAGTGGATTTTGCCAAGCTTTGCAAGGATTATACTTCTCTTGGAGGAAAAGCTTTCTTAGGGACGGAGTCGACTATTGAGGTGCAGAGATGGATTGATGCTTGCCGAAGGATTTTTGGTGATCTAGGGATTGAGGATGCAACCAAGAGAAAGCTTGCATCGAGGCAGCTTCAAGGGAGAGCTGTGGATTGGTGGAATTCTATCACCATAGATACACCAGAAGAGGATATTACTTGGGAGCAGTTCCAAGTTACATTTGAAGCCAAGTTCATCTCTACTGCTCAGAGGTCTGTTTTGTTCAAGAGATTTGTGGAGCTCAAACAAGGCGGAAGGCCTGTTCTGGAGTATATTTCTGAGTTCGAAGCTTTGTCTAAGTATGCCAGATCATATATTGATTCTCCCTACCAGAAGAATGAAAAGTTTGTGACTGGTCTGGATGCTTATCTAGGAAGGCAGTTAGTGGATCATCTGGACGATCCATTTGAGAAGCTGGTGGAGAAAGCTCTGAGGCATGAGAGTTTGTTTCCTAGGGAAAGTTCTGTTGTTGCTGTAACCAGGGAAGGATCTAAACCACAGCAGAGTGGGAATAAGAAGAGGAAGCAGCAGCAACAGAAGGGAAAGGATGGTCAGAAGAAGCCAAAGGGCGAGGTGACTTGTTATAACTGCCGTCAGAAGGGTCATCTTTCTCGGGATTGCAAGAATCCGAAGGTGCAGTTGAAGTGTTACAACTGTGATAAGCTGGGACACATTAAGAAGGACTGTCCAGAACCGAGGAAAGATAGGCAGGTTGTGCAAGCCTATGCTTTGGGGGCTGTTCCATCGTCTTCAAAAGCTCCGACTGCTGAAGAAAAGGGGAAGAGTGTGGTGGTTCAAGGTACTCTTTCTATTTGTGGTGTTCCAGTTAGAGTGTTGTTTGATACTGGAGCGTCGCATTCTTTTGTTTGTGATGATTTGGTAAGCCGGTTAGGTATGAAACCGGATATTGTTGATAGGCCATTGGTTGTGACTAATCCAGTGGGGGGTTCGTCATGTTTGTGTATGATATGCCGTGGTCTAGTTGTGTCGAGTCATGATTGCTCGTTTGTTTGTGATTGCTTTGTTCTGAACTTTGCGGGGTTCGGAATTATTTTGGGTATGGACTGGCTTAGGAAGTATGCGGCTAGGATTGATTGTGAGAGGCTTGAGGTGACAGTCGGGAATGTGGAAGGGCGAAAGGTTGTGATACGATGTAAGCATGAAGAAGGCGTCTTCATGAGCTTCATGTATTCGCTAGTTGTTCCACGGGATGGACTGTCATCGGTGCCTATTGTGAATGGATTTGAGGATGTCTTTGACGAAGTCAAAGGGTTGCCGCCGCATAGGGAGATCGAGTTTCGTATCGATCTAGTTGAGGGAGCCAGACCTGTTGTGATGCCTCTTAGGCGGATGGCACCGAGGGAGCAGCAAGAGCTGAAGGTGCAAGTTGATGACCTTTTACGGAAAGGATTCATTCGGAGGAGTGTGTCCGAATGGGGTGCGCCCGTTGTGTTCGCAACCAAAGCGGATGGATCGTTGAGGTTGTGTGTGGATTATCGTGAGCTGAATAAGGTGACTAAGAAGAACAAGTATCCATTGCCGAGAATAGATGACTTGTTTGATCAGCTTCACGAGGCTAAGGTGTTTTCTCAGATGGATTTGGCAACGGGATTTCACCAGTTGAGAGTGGCGAAGGATAGTGTGCCGAAGACTGCTTTCAGGACACCATCCGGGTTTTATGAGTGGCTGGTAATGCCGTTTGGGTTGACTAACGCGCCAGCATATTTTGTGGATCTTATGAATAGAGTGTTCAGAGATCAGTTGAATAAGTTCGTGCTTGTGTTCGTGGATGATATTTTGGTTTATTCCAGAACTGAGGAAGAGCACAAGACACACTTGAGGATTGTTTTGGATATATTGCGGAAACATCAGCTGAAGGCTAAGTTTTCGAAGTGTCACTTCTGGAAGAATGAAGTGAGGTTCTTAGGTCATGTTATTTCTGGAAATGGAATAGCGGTTGATCCCGCTAAGGTGGCAGCAATCCAGGATTGGGTTAGACCTAAGAATGCATCTGATGTAAGAAGTTTTCTTGGATTAGCAGGATATTATCGTCGGTTTATCAAAGACTTTTCCAAGATAGCTGCACCGTTGACAGGATTGACGAAGAAGAACCAGTTGTTCAAATGGGATGATAAGTGTGAGCAAGCTTTCGTGATCCTGAAAGAGCGACTGACGAGTGCTCCTGTTTTGACTATTCCAAGTGGGAATGATGAGATGGTGGTTTATACCGATGCATGTGGTACTGGACTTGGAGCGGTGCTAATGCAGAAGGATAAAGTTGTTGCATATGCTAGTCGACAACTGAAGCCGCATGAAAGGAATTATCCGACTCATGATTTGGAGTTAGCGGCGATTGTGTTTGCTTTGAAGATATGGAGACATTACCTATTGGGAGTTAGATTCGAGTTGTTTACAGATCATAAGTCGTTAAAGTATCTGTTCTCCCAAAAGGATTTGAATCTTCGACAGCAACGGTGGTTAGAGTTTCTAGCATCTTATGATTTTGGTATAGCCTATACTCCGGGAAAAGGAAACGCAGTGGCTGATGCGTTAAGTCGAAGACATGCAGGATTGGGAGCCATGTTTTCGGAATGGAAGAGTCTTGAGTATTTGGCTGGATTTGATTTCAGGCCTAGATGTGAATTGGAACCTGAAATGTTGGCAAACTTATCAATAAGGCCTACTCTTGTGGAAAGAATTGGCAAGAGCCAAAAGAAAGACGATAAGCTTGTCAAGATTATCCGTGATTTGGAATCTGGATTGGAACCAGAGAAGGATAAGGAATTCGAGGTCGATCGAGAGGGTTGGCTTCGAAAGCAAGGACGATTAGTTGTTCCCGATGTAGATGGATTGAGAGATGAGGTTCTGAGGGAGAGTCATCACTCGAAGTTGACAATTCATCCAGGTGGAAATAAGATGTATCGGGATATGAAGAGAACCTACTACTGGGAAGGTATGAAGAATGATGTTGGAAGTTTTATTTCCAAGTGTATGAATTGTCAGTTGGTGAAAGCTGAGCAGAAGAAGCCCAGTGGATTACTTCAGCCATTAGAGGTTCCTACGTGGAAATGGGAGCAAGTGTCGATGGATTTTATTGATGGTCTACCTAGAACCAGGGCAGGGAATGAAGGGATTTGGGTCATTGTAGATCGTTTGACCAAGAGTGCAAGGTTCATTCCCGTTCGATCGACTAGGACTGCATCGAAACTGGCTGAGTTGTATGTGAAGTGGATTGTTCGATTCCATGGTGTTCCGAAGAATATAGTGAGCGATCGAGACCCATTGTTCACTAGTGGATTTTGGAAGAGCTTCCAGGAAGTTTTGGGAACTGAGTTGTGTTTGAGTACAGCTTATCACCCTCAAACAGATGGTCAGACTGAGAGAGTCAACCGGGTTTTGGAAGATCTTCTTAGAGCTTGTGTTTTGGACTTCGGAGGATCATGGGAAGATCACCTTCATTTGGTGGAGTTTGCTTATAATAACAGTTATCAGTCGAGCATTGGTATGGCACCATATGAGGCATTATATGGAAGACCGTGTAACTCTCCGACATGTTGGTTGGAAACTGGAGAAAAGCTGATACTTGGGCCAGAGATGATTCGACAGACTTCGGATTGTATAGAGATCATTCGGCAACGAATGAAGGCAGCCCAAGATCGTCAGAAAAGTTATGCAGATAATCGTCGAAAGGATTTGGAATTCGACGTAGGTGATATGGTTTTTGTGAAGATTTCTCCTCTGAAGAGTGTCATTAGATTCGGAAAGAAAGGAAAGTTAACTCCGAGATTTGTTGGACCATTCCCGATTATCGAGCGAATTGGAAAGCTCGCTTATAGATTGGAGTTACCGGAAAAGATGGCGGGTGTGCACAATGTTTTTCATGTATCTTATCTACGGAAGTATGTGCACGACCCAACTACTGTGGTTTCTGCTGATAGCTGTGAAGACTTGGAGGTTTATCCAGTTGTTTCGAGACCTCGTAAGCCGCTTCGTATTGTTGAAACCGATACGAAACAGCTTAGGAGGAAGACGATTACGTTTCTCAAGGTACAATGGAGTGATGATGTTAACGACTGTACATGGGAGGAGGAAGAGAGGATGAAGGCAGCTCATCCCGGACTCTTCGAGGTATGGCCCTAAAGTGTCGTGACATCTCATGAATTTGTAGCTTGTTCTGAGTCTTAGAATTCTGCATGCTAGGCTAGAATTGGTTGCATGGTTTGTTGATTGCTTTGGATGGTAGGCATGCAGAATATCTTTGATTTCTGATTGTTTGCTTGGAATTTCGGGGGCGAAATTCCTAAGGGGGAGAGAATGTAACGACCCGTATTTTACGTGTCGATGGATCGTAGAATTTGTAGGTCGTTAGTGTTGTTGTGTTGTCTCTAGCCTAAGTCATTCAGAATTGAGTCGTATAGGGGCATGAGTCGTGACCGACTTAGTGCTTAGGTCGCATGATAGCTTGAGTCGAGTGGCCGAGTTAGGATGGTGACCGACCGATAGTAAGTCGTAGCCGACTTAGGAGGTGAGACAAGGTAATGGGTTAAGGCTTGAGTCGTAACCGACTCATAGAATGGGTTGTGTATGAGTGACCGACTTATAGAAGCAACGGTTTATAGGTTGTGACCGAGTTAAGGTTGGCCGACTCATGGGGTTTGCCGAGTTAAGAGTTGGAGTGTTGGAACGACCTAAGTTAGTGGCCGACTTATAGGGAACCGACTCAAGTGTTGAGTCGCGCTCGAGTTAATAGGGTCTTAAGTCGTTAACGACTCATAGGGGACCGGCTCAAGGAGGGGTTGCGGTTTAGAATGTTGGCCGAGATAAGGAAGCGACCGACTTAAGAGTTTCTCGAGTTAAAACGTTGCCGACTTAAGGAGGTTGGTGGTTTAAGGGTTGGCCGACTCATAGGAGTTAACTCGTGACCGAGTCATAGAATTGCCGACTCATAGTATTAGGGCTTAGGTCGTGGGGTCCTGAGTCGGTAGGGGTTTGGGTCGGCATGGCGTTATTCCATGTGTCGTTAGGTCGGTGGGCCGACTTAGTGGATAAGTCGTTGGGGACTTAGGCTTTTGAGTCGTGTCTCGAGGGATAAGGATTAGGCTTAGGTCGGCAGGGATAAGTCGTGTGACCTTCTTGCTGTGATGAGTCGGTAGAATTTAAGTCGGCATTGGTTGAGTCGGTAGGAAGTAGGTCGGCACTTGGTTGAGTCGTAAGTCGACATCTGGGAGTATATGTTGTGTAGTTGAGTCGGTAGGTGCTAGGTCGTGAGTCGGCGAGGGATGAGTCGGGGGCGACTCAGGAGTTGGGTCGGCGGCGACTTAGGACGGCCGAGACATGGAGGTTTCAGCCTATAAATAGAGGCGTTCGGCTCACTTTTTGGCACCGGATTTCGAAGCGACGAAGTGCTGCCATTTTGGAAACTCGACTACGGTATTTTCTTCACTTCTTTCTCTACTTCCATCAAGTGCTAACATCCATTGAAGATTGAAGATCAAGATCAAAGATCAAGAGCCAAAGTTGAAGATTTTCATCCGAAGAGGCTAGATTTCACCGTTTCAAGTGAAATTTCTCCGGATCAAGTCCAAGTCCTTGCTGTCCAGATCTGTAGTTGATTCATTTTAGGTTGTTTTGGTGATTTGGTGAGTGGTAGTTATCTCTCACACGGACCCAAAGGAGTGTAGTGGATTGGTGATATGTTTATGTGTTAAAGTTAGCGTTTTCTCGCATTTTCCTTAAGTCTGCATGTAGATCCATCATATTTGAAGATGTTTATCTATGAAAGTTATTTATCAAGTATTAGAGACAAAACCCATGTTTTAGATTTGATAGATCTATGCTAAAAACCATGATTTCACGTATGTTGGACTTTTGCTCACTTAATTACGAAATTGCCATTATAATTGATATTGCTTAATAGATCTTGTTTGAATGGTTGAATGTTTGAATGTATGTTAGATTTGATTGCTCCAAGTTAGCTTGTAGTTGATTTGGAACAAGATGGTTGAAGATGATTCAAAAGCTAAGTGGAAAGGCTCTTGAATGGTGAAAGCTGCCAATGGCATATGAAGCGGATGTGGAAGCTCATATGGATGGATTCGAGGATGTGGGATCTTGCCATGATGCGAGAAGGCAAAGCATGGTTGAGTTGGGACTTTGCGATGATATGATGAGGCAAGGCTTGTGTTGAGATGGGACGGGTCATGATGACGTTCCAAGTTGAGAGACTTTGCTATGATGTGATGAGGCAAGACATATGTTGTGATGGGACGGGTCACGAAGACGTTCCAAGCACGGGTCATGACGACGTGCAAAGTTATAACTCGGTGATGCGGTCCGGGTTGGGGTGGATAATGGTTAGCTTGAGAGGCGCTTGAGCTAGTATGGAAGTAGTCGTCGAGGAGGATGACTAGGAGGCTAGGATCTCATCGTTGTTGAAGGTTCTAGCATACTCAAAGCAAGGGTACGTTGGAACGGGTCACGATGACGTTCCAGGCACGGGTCATGATGACATGCTAGTACTCTGGGCTGATGCGTTCGGCTTAGGCACGGGTCACGATGACGTGCGGAGTTATGGCTAAACCGGGGTTACCATTAGCCCTTGACAGGCGGTCATTCAACTAACGGTGAAATCAAGGCAATGATAACAGTGATAGCCAGAGTCATGGATGTTTGGATGTTTGGTTGTATCATCATTCGGCTTCAAGAGCGGTGTTTTCTGGGTGCTTATCTGATCTTGGTTTAGGCCTTGGGGGTTTGTATTTGGAAAACATCGTCCTTGACTCGAGTGATTATTGCTTTACCTTACTTATCTGCTATGTTATGCTTACTTCTCCTTAGTGTGTGTCTGGGGGCTATCACTGTAGAAAGAGGTGGAGTGGGATGGTTTGGTTCCTATTCCTTTATTTCCTTATGCTCTTTTGGTATGCTTGATAGTTGATTTACTGCTCACTAAGACTTTGTCTGACTCAAGGTTTTATGTCTCCTCTTATTACCTTGGGCTGTTCATCCATGTTGGGATGGGCAGACTAGGTAGCAGGTGACAGGTGCTGTTCTTAGAGATCTACGCTGATGATGACGAAGACGAGCAGGAGGCTTTGCATACTAGTTTTCTTACTATATGTACTGGGTGTTCCGCTGTTATATCTGATTGAGTGTTTGTAGTGAGGCTTTGATGTATGGATGATTCATGATTGTATAAAACTACTACGATGCTTATATGACGATTTTTCTGTTATGGGGCTTCACCATATATTTCTCTATTGTATTTTATCCATGCGCTGTGAGTTGTACGATAGAGTTTGCTGTTTTATTTTACCCTGACTATCGTCCATGGCTACCTGGCACGCCTTTCAGCGCACTATTCCATTGATTTGGTGCGGGAGTCATGGGCGGTCGTCACATAGATCGTCTAGCGTCTTCTCTCCTCATAAACTAGGCTGGCTTAGCATAGAAACGATCCAACTACGCAGGGGGGTTTCCCAGCCAACCAACTGCCAAACTCGCAATCGAGAACGATTCCTTTAGTCAGTGCCATTAAGATAGAATTTCCATTTGGGTTGCTGACCTCAGCGCAGGCAGCATGAAACCTTTCTAGATAACGTCCAAGTGTCACTCTCGGAGCTTAGGTAACATTGGACAAGGTGTTGACATCCTTTGGCCTTGTAGCATGCATACAGAATTGTTCAACAAACTTCATAGCCAACTGATCGAAACTGGAAGTAGATCTGGGTGGTAAACGAGTAAACCACATTGTTGCAATACCTCTCAAGGAAGTAGGAAAACTCCCACACTTAACCGTATGGTCAACTCGTGCAGCATTCATGAGCCATTCGTACTTTAATATGTGCTGATTAAGATCTGAACTTCCTTTATACACAGGGAGGTTAGGCATCCTGAATCAGCGAGGTGGCTCAGCACAAAGGATGTCATTCGTGAATGGAGTATGACTTCAGGAGATTCCCTAACCGTCATTAGTAAGGCATTAACTTTCACGGATCATTTGGCGGATCATTGTTGGAATGTCAGGAATTTGGACATTCGAGGCCAATGCGTGGTCGAGTTCCACATTGCAGGGACAGTCCGGGCGTGGCCAATAGTCCATTCCTTTCCTCCTTGGCTCTGGGTCTCCAGGAACATAGAGTTTTGGAGCATGAACATGTTGATGAAGGGTCGGATCTGCTCGGTTTTGAATCTCAGCGTCCAAGTATATGGCGTTGGCAGCTGTATGGCTATCGACAGTGTGATAGGGAAGCACCCCTCATTGGGAGGAGGGCCCAGCTTGGTGTCCTGCGAAAGGACCTGCCCCGGCTTGTCCGAGGTTCAAAGCATGCTGATTCCCGGAGGCTTGAGCATATTTTCCATCTAGCTGTTGGGGTGTAGGTTTATGATTGTAATCAAAGGAAGTCGAGCATTCGGTGGATGAATAGAAATCACGAACCCTTTTGGATCTCCTCCATCTTTCCTCATTCAGTTGATTCGCAAGCTCTGCGTTGGCGTAGATCTGCTGGTTAAGCTGCTGACGGGTCTGGGTTAGCTCTTGCGTCAGAATCTGAAACTCCTCCCTAGTCATAGGGCCTTTTGGATTTGGAGCTTCGGTAGATGCTTGACCCATTGTATTCAGCTGTGTGAGATTCTGCCTATCCCTACCTTCTGGATTTATAGCAGTTCTGGTAGTAACCGTGGTGAGTGATGTAGCTATTTCCTAAATCCGGTGAAATCTAAATAGAATGGAAGGAACTGCTAGATGAAAGATCTAGATCTTCTCCTTAGATTTCAACAATCCAACAACGGTAGTAGATCCAATGAGCAGGAGAAAAACTGGATTTTCTTAGTGGAAGCACCAAATTGTTTGTACCAAATTGGACACAATACTCTTCGAACGTATTTAAAGAGATTAAAATAAAGAATTTAAATGTAAACAGAGGCTAATCTAACAAACATGCCAAAATCAGTAAACAGAAATGTAAAAAGACACAGATTTATAGTGGTTTGACATTGTAGCCTATGTCCACTTTGAAAATTTTGCTATTTTATTAATGTCTACTAACTGATTACAACAGAGAATAACCCAAACACTCAAGTTACAATGGATCTTCGGCAGAGTAAAGGCGTAATGACGGAAAAAGTCTTTTTTCTAAAGGCATAGAGCTGCTATTTATAGGCGTAGTCTGAAAATATCTGGCTTAGATCTCGGAATACCTTTTCTCCCACGTGAGTGGGTCCACCTGATCGATCACTACCTTATTCGTATCGACCAAAACGACATCCATTTGAGCTGAGATCGATCAAAGACAATATTGAGGTGGTAAGTAAGCTCCTGTGAAAATTTGGTAGCATTTGGACTTGTAGATTTGAGCTATGATCGATCCAAGTTTGACTTTGCAATGGGCCGAACTGTGCGTATCGATCGGTTCGTATTGATGCTATGCATATCGATCAGATCATTCAACGATGACATGTAGTGATGGTTCAGGAGAGATCCACATTTCATGCCGCATGACCGTTTCCTCCACTTGACTATGGCTTATTTGTATCGATCTGGAGTAACTTCTTTCATATTGATGATTTAGAGGCCGCTTCACATCGATCGAAAGTGATGATATTTATATCGATCTGTCATGTGTTCTTCGTATCGATCAATGGTTGATCGATACGAAATGTATGAATGGAAGGATCCATACGAAGGGTATAGAAATGAGATCGATACAAAATGACAACTTCCTATGGGTACGAATAAGGTCGACTCCGATGGACTCGAAGTCGCATGGATACGTAGGAGGTTGGCCTATGATGGATACGAATTGAGCCTTTCCTCTTGATTTGGATCGACCCATAATTTGAGCATACGAACTCCGATTGACCTGAAATTTGGAATGTTGGCTTTCATAGCTTGTCGTGTCATGTTAATCGTAGCTTTATCCGGACTCGAACCAAATTTGCTAGTATCCATAGTGAACTTGTGTATAACCGATCTTCGGGATGGATTGTCCTTGGTTTCAAGTCAAGTTCTTTGTGTCATGGCCATGTAAAAGGCGGGATAACAAATGTTACCCCGCCCTTTGGATCAAGACCAGGACATCAACAAATTGGCTAAAAAGGATGGATATTAAGGTTGGAGATCGATTGGAAACAAGGATACGATCGATACCGTCAAAAATGGACCAAACTCCAATCAAAGTGTGATCGATTGGGAACGACAAATAGGGCTTGGAAAGGCTACATTTAAATTTCAGGTCAATCAGAGTTTGTATGCTCAAGATATGGATAGATCAATATTGGTGAGAAATGGTTTTGCATCGATGCCTTCGTATCAATCATTATGATGATTAGTTCGAATCGATCGATCTTCAGATCGATAGGTTTTGTATCGATGTAATTCACATCGATTTGGTTAGACACGGCAAAAGTGTGGCGGCATACTTTGTATCGATCAAGGCTGGGATCGATACGAACAAGGGAGCGGTTGACGGACACGAAGAAGGCAGTAGACATGGATCGATATGAAGCGGAAAAGAATGCAGTACTTGGATCGATACGAAGGACACATGCAATGGATCGATATAAAGGAGGCGAGCGGGGATCGATACAAAAGCTACAGATGGATGGATATGAATTGTGTTATGGATATGAAACCTCTGGCCTACTTGCAAATACAAACTTGGTTCGATCATAACTCTCAAACCATGGATCCAAATGTTATGAAATTTTCACAAAAGCTTCCTTATGCACTCAGGAATGTTCATGATCGATCTCAACTTGATTGGAACATTTTTGGATCGATATGAATTATACTTGGACCGATCGGGATCGATCTCGAACGACCCTGGATCGATCTGGTGGGCCCACCTACGCATGAGAAGAGGTATTCTAGGTTTTAGGGCGGATATTTTCAGATCTACACCTATAAGTAGCAAATTTATGGTAACTAAAATGGGATCTTCTTCTGCTTTCCTAGGAAAAACTCTACCATTTTGTTTACTGATTTCAAAGGCTTGTAATTGTAATTACAGTATAAAAGAAATAAAAGGATTGATTCAAAGTGGACATAGGCCGAAGATAGCCGAACCACTATAAACCTTGTGTTCTTTGCTTTCTTACTCATTTTAATTTTGCTATTTCTTCGTTTTTATTCTCTACGTTATCTAGATATGAAATTTGTGTTTAAATATTGTGGATCTATGTGCAAACACTGGTGCTTTTACGACTTTCGAGGTTTATGACCAATTTTGGCACAAACATTTTGGTGCTTTCACCAAAAAGGACTAGCACGAGCTACACCAGAATTGGAGTTCAGATTTGGAAAGCTAAAGGCTTGGATCTGAGAGGAACCATGGTTAGGCCATCGACAAGGAAACAAGTGACAGAAAGTAGCTATTAGGAGGGAAGTTGGGAGGCTTCTTCCGGAGCTGGATCGGATCAAGCATCCATCTACAACATGAGATGCAAACTATGATGGATTTCATGCAAGAGCAATTGATGAAAAGGCAGGAGGAGATAATGCAGAACCTTCTCAGACAGTTTGGACAGTCAGGAGCTACAGGAGCTCAAATCCATGGAGCTGCATCAGAGGGACTCAGCAAGCAACTAGATGGTGTGGTTCTACAGGGGGAAGCCCCCAATCAGCAAACATCTATCAATTTAGGTGGACCTAGGCTTGGGGGTACACCATCGGGTAATGTTGGACCAATCCATGGAAGGATACTAGATGATGCAGCGTTGCAGGCGCCAACAGGAATACAGCAGTGCGTGACGAGGAGATGTACCAGAATTCCCTCGAGGACTTGGATGGCAGCTAGGAAATGGAGGTGGGGGGAAACCCTTGGCAATAAGCAAAGGATTACTGAGATTATTTGGCGAACTATTCGTGGAGGTCTGGCAAATAGGGATCTGGAAGAAGTAAACAAAAGTCTGTTTACCCGTGACATTAGGATGGCTAGGAATCTACTGGAGTTCAAGCTACCTACTCTGGAACTGTACAATGGTCAGATGGATCCAACCGATCATTTGATGAGATATACAAGAGACATGGAAGATGTTGGGGGCATCAGATGAGGTTATGGCCTGGTGTTTCCCCCTGTACTTAATGGATATAGCTGCTATGTGGTTTAGGCAGTTGGAAGATGGATCACCAAGACATGGACGGAATTGGTGGAAGAGTTTTTAAAGCGGTTTCGGGTTCATATCAAGAAGCCGAAAAACATGATGACACTGATGTCAGAAAACAAAGGTTAGGAGAATCGCTCAAGGCTTTCTTGATCCGGTTCATTGTGGCAGTTGCTTGGGTGGATCGGCCAGATCCATCAATAGTTCTGATGGCGTCAGTGTCAGGAATCAGGGATAACTCGGATTTCAAGGTATCATTGATACAGGATCCACCAATTGATCTCGGGGAATTCTTCCATGAAGCCGAGAGATTTCTTCGATAAGAGGATGCATGTTGGATATGTAGCTCTAGGAAGTGAACATGGTTAAGGATGGAGAACCATCCGGTGAAAGCTCGGATAAGGATAAGGATAAAGAGAAAAGGAAGTCGGATAATGAATCTGGAAGAGCAAAGAAGTGGTAGAGAGCCAAAATTCTTCACATACATAAGGTTGAATGAAACATTGGAGCAGATATTCATGGAAACTCAGGATCACCTTTCTTATCGAAGGTCGGTAAGGAGGGAACCCTCGGAACGCGAGCATGCATATGGAAGGCATTATTCCTTTCATAACCTGGGCGGGCATGATACCAACAGCTACACGCATCTAAAGGATATGATCAAGGAACACATAAGGAATGGTCAGTTACGACAATATGTTGGGACTCGGAATGCAACGGTGGAACAGGAGCAGCCACCATCAACCTCAAACGATGACGGTGCAAGGCTTGGGATGATGGTCGATTAGTTATCGATTAATCAAGATGATATGGAATAAGTAGCGAACTCTGGGCAGACGGCCAAGTCACTTACTCATGTACGGGGATGAAGATAGCCCCTAAGCATGCTCCGAGATGACGAC
This sequence comes from Allium cepa, assembly GCA_030765085.1. NCBI lineage: Eukaryota > Viridiplantae > Streptophyta > Magnoliopsida > Asparagales > Amaryllidaceae > Allium > Allium cepa. The sequence goes on along the minus strand of CM060928.1, from coordinate 557,877,819 downwards.
AAATCGCAGTGCTCTAGCTTGTGAAATCTGCTCTTTCTATTTGATTTAGACACTTGTTTTTTCTAATTTTGTTTTGGAGGTTGGTTTGAACTCCTGATTTTGTTTGTTTTTTGGTTTGGATTTTGGTTTGGACTTTGATAAGGATTTCTGGATTTTTGGTTTTATTTGGATTTCGATTGGATTTTTATTTTTTTTGGTAAAAAGGTCGTCGGGTATGGATTATACCAGACAAAGGGTAAGTCGCTTTGTCTGAATGAGGCGAATCGACTTATTTAGTTCGTCGAGTATGGACTATGCTCGGCAAGGGTCTGGAGAGACCAAGATTCGGCCTAGGACTTAGGCCCCATATTATCTATCACTTATTAATTCAGGTCGTCAAGTATGGATTATGCTCGGCAAAGGTTCGGAGCGACCAGGATTCGACTTAGGGCTTAAGCCTTAGCATTACTCAACGTTCAGGGACACTGAACCTAGAACACCAAGGAATTGCTTGGCACAGCTCCTCGAGCGCATGAGTTGTTCGGCAAGAACCCATAGAGGTCGTGGATTTGGATTTCGGCTTTGAAACAGCTAAGGATTGGCTATGGACCTGGAGTGGTCTCGGATTTGGCTATAGGCCCGGAGTGGTCCCGGATTTGGCTATAGGCCCGGAGTGGTCCCAGATTTGGATATCGACCCAGAGAGGTTATGGATTTGGTTATTGGCTATTGGATGTGGATGGATTAAAGCTCGGTTGTTTGGTTCGGATGGCTATGGAACTGGCTAAGGTTTTGGTTACTGTATTTGGAATCAGATATCGACTCGGAGCAGTTGTCGATTTGGATAAGGATATGGCTACGGCGTTTGGATATGATAGCTTGGTAATGGATTGGATGATATGGCTATGGATGGAATGTGGACTTTGAATGTTGCATTTGGAGCTATTCAGAAACACGCCTTTCCATGGCAAGACATGTTTTGGGGGGCAAATGTTACCCGCCTTTTGTCATGGCTGGAACATCAACAAATTGGCTAAAAAGAATGGATACCAAAGTTGGAGACCGATTGAAAAGGAGGATATGAGCGATACCGTCAAAATTTAACCGAGCTCCAATCAAGGTGGGATCGTTTGGGAACGATAAACAAGGCTTGAAAATGCTACATTTCAAATTTCAAGTCAATTGGAGTTCGTATGCTCAATATATGAATGGATCAATATTGGTGAGAAATGGTTTTGGATCGATGCCTTCGTATTGATCATTGTGACGGTTAGTTCAGATATATCGGTCTTTGGATTGATAGGTTTTGTATCAATGCAATGCGCATCGATTTGGTTGAACATGGCAGAAGTATAGAGGCATACTTCGTATCGATACTAAGGCCTTCACTTTTACGGATTATTTGGCGGATCATCGTTGGAATGTCAGGCATTTGGACATTCGGGGCCAAGGTGTGGTCGGGTTCCATGTTGCAGGGACGGTCCGTTCCTTGCCTCCTTGACTTTGGGTCTTCAGGAACATAGGGTTCTGGAGCATGAACATATCGACGAAGGGTCGGATCTGCTCGGTTTCGAATCTCAGCATCCAAGTCTATGGCGACGGCGTTGCATGGCTATCGACAGTGTGATAAGGAAGCGCCCCTCCTCGGGAGGAGGGCCCAGCTTTGTGTCCTGCGGAAGGACCAGCCTCGGCTTGTCCGAGGTTCAGAGCATGCTGATGCCTGAAGGCTTGCGCATAGTTTCGATCTAGCCATTGGCGTGTAGGTCTATGATTGTAATCAGAGAAAGCCGAGCTTTCGGTGGATAAATAGAAAGCACGATCCCTTTTGGATCTCCTCTGTCTTTCCTTATTCAGTTGGTTCGCGAGCTTTGTGTTGGCATGGATCTGTTGGGCTATCATTAAAAAAAATTATATGTTCATTGTTTAACAATACACATGGAGAAACTGTCTTCACAAGAGAGGAACTCAAGGGGAAAATGGTTCTAAGTATTTTTCAATCAGTTTATTTCCCCATGTTATTAATGTCCACTGATTATTACTGTTCATATATTTTGGACGTGAGTTAAGATTTGGGTTGCCACACTTATCATAATATATTCTTAGCAAATGAAGTATTGTAAGTTTGCAATCTGCAGTTGTCGACGCAATTGGGAAAGAAGGATAGGCCTTGGAACTACTATAAAGTTCGACCTTGGTGGGTTACCTTAAATCAAAACTGGAAAAGCAAAAATCTAGGGCAACGATCTTTAACGCTTCAGGCAACCAAGCCTCACTCCTGTGTAGTTTGTGGCCAAGTCCGACGACTTTGTCAAATGCGCGACTCAGAATGCATACTGCCCAAAGACGAAGTACGTGGCTCAAATGGAGGTCGCGATGTCAGATATAGGTGACACGAGATTCGATACTGGCAAGAAGAGTCAAAGTTCGGTGGATTCAAACCCCTAGACTCGAGAAGGTTTCAAGCCACAAATTTGGGATTTGGGACCTGATCTTGAAGACAGATCGATGCCGAGTCAGGTTATCTAATCCCTGTATATGTCAAGGATGAATCGTGGTTTTGCAAAGAAGGCAGAACGTTGGCGATCACGGCAGGGAGCAGGGCGTACGGTTTGGGCGAATTCCCAGAATGTGAACGGTTAATTTCAGTTACAATAACCACTTTGGAAGAACGTGCATGTAAATTGGGCTGTTTTGAGATAATAGATATTGAAGATAAATGGGCCGAATAGTTAATGGATTGAGAAACATGGCTATGCAAGAGTTTTTGTTCAACAGAGAGGGAGCATAATGGCAACTGCAACTGTACGTGTCGGATGTGCCTTCATGTGATGTAGTCTGCGTGTGTTGTATGATTGTTAGTCAACTATCTGTACTTTATAGTTTTGTATTTGGGTTTGGACTGGGTAGTTTAGGTGGATGATGGCGACTATGATTGTAAGGGTAGTGTATTTGTGTTTATAGCATTGTATTACTGAGTGTATTATAGCTATTAGTTATTAATAAATGAACCGATTTTCAAAAAAAAAAAATAAAATAAAATAAAATCGATACACATGCCCTGTTGCCGTTATTTTTATTAAGTTTCTATCAAATTTCTTTTGTTAGATGTCCTATAAATGTCTGCGTGCCTAAAATGTTACATATGTTATGAAATGAAGAAATAAGAAGCCATTAGAGAGAGACAAAAGATATATTATTCACTTCTCAGAACAGATATAGAATTATGAAACAAGAATATTTAAATCTAGATGTAAATTAATCGCAAAATAAATCTAGAAAAGCAGATCTAGAAAATTTCAAACCTGATTTCAATGGTTGAATAAGAGGAAGAGATAGATCTGATTTCAGTAACTGAATAAGAGAAAGAGATGTACATACATGAAAAAAAAATGGATCTAATCTTCTGGATTAGAATATCCAATACATTCGAGAAAAAGGTCAGATCGTGCTGATAACGTGTTATAAACAAATAAGAATATGTTATAAATAAACAAGAGCAGAAGCTATTAGAGGAAAAGAGTGGAGACATTTTATTCATTCAGAGAATAGATTATCTACTTACACTACATTAGCACCTTTATATAGAGGCCTAGGAGCTTGGGGTAGAACTAATCCCACGACGTGGGACTAAATACAAAACAGTATATAGCGTATTCATATTTACATATATTATAACACTGTACATTTCCTAATTTTTATATTCACGATGTGGAACTAATCCCACGATGTCTATTTCCTAATTTTTCAGATTTGAATTTAAGTTTTAATAGATCTTATCTTTTCAAGATCTTATTTTGTTATAGATCTAAATTTAAAAATCTTATTCCACTGTACATGTATTTTTGTCATTATATTTCAGATCTCATCCTACAATAGATCCGATTTTTTGGTTTTTATTTTTCTGATCTCATTATATTGTAGATCTTAAAATCACACTCAAATAATATATCGTTGAGATCTGTGCATTGTTTAAAAATAAAATGTTGTGATTTTTTTTTTTGAATTTGACAGTTTCTATTGTTGATTCAAATAAATTTATTGATCATGATTACGTTTTGGTTTGTGATATAGATCTAAGTAATATATACATGTTTGATAAATGAAGTTTTCATTTTGAAAACTCTTTGATTTGGATTTGGATTTTGGAAATTATTTTGATATATATTGTTTATATTTCCAGAAGAAATATTTTTTTATTTCTTAGAGAAACATATACAAGAATAATGCATATTTAGAAGATCATATTAGTTTAGATCCAATATTAATATTGATTTAGTACACCTGAAGTGAATGGAAACATTAATGAAAACATATACGGTAAACTTAATTTCTAGCATTTGAAATAAAAGTTGAGAACCTGCAGTTCCTATAATGCTAAAAGCTTGAGTTTCCATAAATTATTAAATTTCAAGTTTTCTTATAATAAAAAACCAAAAGTTTCAATAAAAGAGCAGAAACTTGAATTATAAAACAAAAGGATATATATATATATATGTATGTATATATATATATATATAAGAGTTATTTTAGTTATTTTAGAAATTTTGACTATTAAGAGATAAAGTTTCTCTTATGGTATTCATTTAATTTTATTATTGAGTATATTAAACTTAGCATTGAGATTAAATTTTGCTAACTAAAGTTAGTTAGATTGATTTATTTGTTTGTAAAGAAATCAATTCGTTGTGATAATATTTTATATTTTATGCCACAATAATGGTAAATTGCATTCATTTTTTAATCATAAATGCATTAAATGTTGTCGTCATGGTAATAAATTAAATTATCATATCATCATAAATGCATTGGCTACGGTAAATTAAATGATGTTGTATTTTTATGTTTGGAGTAAAAATAGACATATGGTTTATTATATGGTGTATTCATTTTGGCAAACAATGCTCGATATAATGAAAGAAATAAGTTTGAACAACAACCTGAAGTTAAAAGATTTTTTTTTTCCAACCAGAAGTTGTATAACTCAAAGTCCCAGACCTAAAGTCTTGAATTATGAAAAGATTACTGATAAACTTTACAAGCTCGAATTCTAATCGACTTTTATTTTGTAACAATATGGTACAAAAAAGGGGAGAAGTTTACACAAAATTTAAGAACTTGAAGTTCATAACAAATCAATGAACTTGAAGTTCATGAATTAGAAGCCCGAAGCTCTATTGAAATTATGTAAAATGATAAGGTTGTACTTCCTGAAGAAGCTAAAGAAAATTAATAAATAATCATATGATAAAATGATGCTGCATTCAAGAGATTACAAATATCTCCAAATGAGTTATACCTTACCTTATATCTTAACATTTACACTATATTAACCAAATATCCTGAAGATATTATGTTACATGATATTTCAAACATCATTGGATGCGTATGTGTGTATATTAATCTCTTGAAAAGATGTTTTAGAGATTTATTTATATTTATATTGCAAAATCTAACATCCCAGAAGAGATGTTATATGAATTTTATCTTTTTTACATTGCAATTCCTTAAAAGGAAATACTATATTCCCAGAAGGAATAATGATATAATTTTTTTTTGAGTAATAACAATAATTTGTCCAAAAAAAGGATATTGTATACCAATGTTACACTCCAGAAGTAGTGGTTTTATCTCTTCACATCTTACTTTCATTTCGTGCATCTAATTTTGTTACTGTATTTAAAGTTTGATATGTCATTTCAAAGATAGTTACAACAAAAATCTCAAGTAGGGATATTTTGTGTTTTTGTAAAGGTAGTAATTATGTAATTTCTACAAATAGAAACATTATACATTGATATGATATTCCAATAATACATATATATATCTCTAGAAGAGATAAATTCACTCCAGAAGTAGTGATAATAAAATATCCCTAAAAGAGACTAATAAATTAGGAAATGATAACATATCTCTAGAAGAGATTTGCTTATATATTTGGTAATTTTATTAAACCAAATAAATGCATAGTAATTTGATTATAAAGGATCCTAATTTAGTTTAGATTAGATCCTAAAGTTTGAGAGCTATGCAACATATATCATATATTTCATTATAATTATATCAAACGTGAGAAATATTACACGTATAATCAATTCTTGAAGATATATCTTTAAATACTCTCCAGAAGAGATAGTCCATATTTCATATCATAATTTTCATGCAAGCTATACATACGGTCCTGAGGAAATCTGTATCTGTAACATTCCAAATATCCAGAAGATATTATTATTATTTTTGCTGTAATTTTTTTTTACAAAACTCTCAATAGAGATGTGTAGAAATGTCTATATGCAATTAAAAATTACTCCTCGATAAGTAATCATAATTATTGTTCAAAACTGATATTTGAGATATAATTAAGGAATAAAACTTAACAACTTAAAGTTGTGTGTATATTTTGTTCGAACCAGAAGTTCGATATGGTTTCAAACCAGATGTTTTGAACATTATCATGCGGTTTTGACAGGTTTGCATTGACAATGATTTATAAATAAAAATTAATAGTTTGGATCCTTGTAATAATTTGTTCTAAAAATCACTAATTCAAATGAGAAAGAATATGAAAATTTTATAATATATATGTAATAGGTGGACGCACGTATACATCCATATATGTAAATATTCAGCTAACAATCTGAAGTTTGTTATGAGCTCATCTTATAGATCATGTATAGATATTATTTAGTGATTTAAAATTCAATCAACATAAATGTTGAATGACCTGAAGTTGTGTATGTGATCAAATGATCTATATAATAAGTAAATTCCTCCAATTGACTAGATCAATGAATGAGAACAAACTCTAATAAGCTATATCAATTGAATGCATCTTATCAACTAATAAAAGAATTATCCTCCTATTATTAATATTTATGATGTATTTGCTAGTAGCAATATCATAATGGATCAAAGTTAGAGTCCAAAGATGATTATCATTTAATTTGACAATGTTTGTCAACATTGAGGGGGAGGATAAAGGGATACAAGTTCATTTTGATCATCAGTGTTAAATATTTATTAAAATATACAATGATGCAAAATATTATCAGTATTATCCTTAGTAGACTTTCTCCAGTATAGATTTGAATCCCCGAAGGATCAAAATGTGAAAACCACATCTGAAATATGGTTCAAAAGTCAGTTCAAAATACTTTTGGAGTAAGTAATAAAGATGCAAAATAAAGGAGGTAAGTGTTCTTGAAGAAACACTTAAGGATGCTCTGAAAGAGATCCATGACATGATTGCCAAATAACCCTAAAAGCGGATTAGGTACCTAAAACACGATAATTAAAGATATCTCAATAAAATCATGTCTAGAACTGACAAGAAATAATCATTGATGATAAATTTATAAATAATAAAGCACTTATGTATATAAATGGATTAAAGATCTTGGATTAGAGAAAAACATGATTGACCATCATGAAATTCTCATAAATAAGAAATGTGAACCTGTAGTTCGCAAATATATATATATATATATATATATATATATATATATAGATAATAGAAAAACACACTGAAATTACTGAAGCACATGTAGTGGTACATTGTGTTAAATGCTCTAGGCATATGTTTTTATAAATAATTGAATTCATTGAAGCAGTGAAAGTGTTTGAACACTTAAAATACCCTGAAGGTATAAATATCGTTAAAATATTATAAACAATGAAAGTACACAAATTCCTGAAGAATATAAATAACTTTGGTGGTTATAAAGAAGATAAAGAACAAGACCATAGATTACAACTTCTTTTAAGTATTGTTGTAATGAAAATCTTGATATAATTCATGATGAGCAGATTACTTTCTATTTTTAAGTACTGTTGTAATGAAACTCTTAATATCCATTGAATGGTAGTTGCGATATGCAAATATTTATTAAAGTATACAAATTCTTGAAGAATATATATAACTTTTGTAGTTATAAAGTATGCAAAGGACATGAAATGTAGATTACAACCTTCTTCAAAGTATTGTTGTAATGAAAATCTTGATATACTTCAAGATGAGTAGATTACTTCCTGCTTTTTAGCAATGTTGTAATGAAATTTTAATATTCATGAAAGATGTATAGTTGCAATATGCAAAACTGATTTGAAGCACAAAAATGAAAGCACATGAAGTGTTTTTCATAAAAGTAGCATACAAAATGCATAAAATGCAAACCATATTTGGAAGAAACAATCTTAGAAAATTTGATTGTATCGAAGTAAACTATTAATAAATTGTATTATTAATGAGATACACATTTATGGATTCAGAAGTATCTATAACCAATTTGAATTATCGAAAAACGAATATGAATTCAGAGGAAAATTTAAAACAGGGGGAGCATCCATAAGTATTTTATAATGCACTTTTTTCCTTAACTAAGATTTCTCCCATTGGGTTTTTATTAGTAAGGTTTTAATGAGGCATTATCTTGATCCAGAAGTATCAACTCCCCAGTAACATTTGAAAATAAGTTACAATGTACTCTTTTCCCTTATTTAAGATTTTTCCCACTGGGTTTTTCTTACAAAGGTTTTAACGAGGCATTATCTTGATCTAGGAGAATCAAACGTCTTTTCAAGAAAAAGCATCTCAAATATGTTATTTAAGTTAAATTATATTTTTATCCTTGACTAAGGTTTTCCCATCGGGTTTTCCTTTATAAGGTTTTTAATGAAGTATTAAATTAATCCAGAAGTATCAAACTCTATCTGATGCAGTAAATTATTGAAATATGACATACTATATTGTACTCTTTTTCCTTCACTAAGATTTTTCCCATAGGGTTTTACTTAGTAAGGTTTAACGAGGCATTAGTTTGATCCAGAAGTATCAAGCTTCATTTAAAGAGATAAGAAAATAAAACATGTCATTGTACTCTTTTTCCTTCACTAAGATTTTTCTCATTGGGTTTTTCTTAGTAAGGTTTTAATGAGGCATTATTTTGATCCCGAAGTATCAAACTAGAAAGAATATCATCTTTAGTATGATATTTATGATTTCACGAGTTGCACTCTTTTCCTCTTTCAAGGTTTTTCCCATTGGGTTTTCCTTATAGAGGTTTTTAATGAGGCAATGGACAATATCTATATCGACTAAATGGATAAATGCAAGCAAGATAATAGTGAGGGGGAGCAATCATCATACACGTTTCGAAACGGACAATTTCTAGTTATCAGAGGATTCAACATTTTGAAGACGCATATTCAAGGGGGAGTGTTATAATATATGTAAATATAAATAGTGAATATGCTATATACTGTTTTGTATTTAGTCCCACATCGTGGGATTAGTTCTACCCCAAGCTCCTAGGCCTCTATATAAAGGTGCTAATGTAATGTAAATAGATAATCTATTCTCTGAATGAATAAAATGTCTCCACTCTTTTCCTCTAATAGCTTCTGCTCTTGTTTATTTATAACATATTCTTATTTGTTTATAACAACATATACTTCTAAAATAATGCTTCGAGTTCATTGTAAATTTTGCAGTGAAGAATATTTGAGCTAAGAATATTAAGAAGGAAAACACTATTTACAATAGAAAATCAAGGACACGGGAAAATAGATTAAAAATTGATCATAGTTATTGTCGATATAATCAATTCGTGGCCACATAAGATTACACCATAGAATTTATAATTCGTTACGGGCCTAATAGCACTATAATACAAACATACATATATGAACAATCCTTTTAGGTTGACCAATCTTCAAGCCTACTAACTAAAAGAAACTTCTTTTTTCGAAAATTATCCTCCCAATATAATAATTCTTTTTCTTCGTTTTTTTTCTTCTCATTTTGGAAACTAAAAGAATAACTTTTATATATTTGACCATTTTAATCATTAACGAGCACGAACCTGTGCTATGCACACGATATTCTAAAGTTACATAAACTGAAATAGTTAAAATGTGATATTGATAATTATAATAGTGATTCCAAAATACAAAACTGATCGTCGTAACTTTAAATAGATATCTACACTTATATGGTTAAATAAACAAAATATTCTTCATACTAAAAAATTTCTGACAACAAATTACATACAACATAAATGTATCTAGTCAAAATTCATTAAAAAAATAAAATCCATAGTGCAATGTAGAATGAAGAAATTTAGAATAATGTTAAAAAGGAGAAAAAAAATGATTTTTAAGCCCAACAGCATAGAGTTCAATTGAATACCATGGAAAATCGATCCAATAGCAATAAGTATCTACAAAATATGATAACGTAAAAATTACTCTTAACGTTACATTTATGCACTTCAAATTACATAAAAAACTTTCTTGTTTAATTACTAGCAAATGAGCTGGGAATAATCAAAGAACAGAAGATTCATAAATGAGCCTCCAAATAGTATAAAAAGTAAATTTGTATAATATAGCTACATTAATCTTTGATATATAACAATAAACTATTGAAACCATTTTTAGTGTTTTTGAAACAGCTTTGACACTTGAATTTACTAAATTTAACAAATGAGTAATTTTATTGTGGAAAACTGCTCAACCAACAAAATTTCTAGCTTATTTATTTTTATTTATTTCAATATTTAGTTATAATTTAGACACTATTAATAGTTTTTCAAGAGGTTCAACATAGAGAATTTAATATTTAATATCTACCTACAAATAGATTTGACATATTGGAAGAACAAATGATTCATGTATAAACCTGCAAATTACATATAAAAGCAAATTAGTTGAACGTGGTTGACGTTAATTTAATTTTTTGTATAACAAACAAAATTTTGAATTCACTTTCAATATTTTAATTATGCATCGAAATCATGATCCCAACTTAATTTATAAAAAATACCTAATACAACCATTCTTACTTATTTTAGGAAATAAAAAGAAAAATAAATTAATTATTAACATGTTATACTTTAGATTCTAAATATTGTACAAACTTTTCTTTAGACGTAATTTTAATAAAATAGTGAATATTTGAGATAATTCAAAGAAAATTGTTTATATAGATGGAACGTAAAGAATGAATTGTAAATAGTAATAAAAATTCTAGTTAATTGAGTGGGAAAGAGAGTTAGATATCATCTATGTACAAATCCAAATTACAATCAAATTATGTGACCTTCTATGAAAATTGAATTGTGTAATTAAAATTATGACATGATTTTGAGATCTTGAGAAGTTCAAGACTAAAGAGTAAATGAAATGAAAGAATGAAGAAGATGGGCTAGAGATCCAACTTTAATATATACAGTTTAAATTATGATGCCCTTTTGAGTTCATGTGAAGCTCGAGAGTAAAATGAAAATAAAGTGAAGGAACGGAAGAAAAAGATTATAGAATTTATTTTAGATCAGAAAAAAGTACTTTTTCCTAAGGATTGAAGTATATAGATATGTAATATTTTATGGAATAGAATAAATGAAAAATTGGTAAACAAATTAAAGAGGATGTAAAAGGGAATGGTTTGGTTTAAGAGAATAAAAGTCATGGAGAAATTTTCCATAAAAGTCAATAATTGATAGAGGGAGAAACTTTTAACTTGTACTAAATATTTAGACAAAATTATCACAAAAATTTCCACTATTACTCTTCATTTCATTTAGAGTCATTTTCATTATTTTCTGTTGTGTCACTTCAATTTAAAAACAAATAAAATACTGATATTAGTTTTGTTTGAACAAATAAAAAAAATCTTGATTAAGTAGATAATTGCATACCTTATTTTGGACCTTCATCAAGGTATAAGATCGAAAATCTCTTCCAAAGACATTATTCAAATATATTGAATATTATAGGAAAAAAATAATCCTATCGTCTTTTTAGGACAGTGACTTGATTTTATGATGGAAGAATTGATTTTATAATGGAAGAATCAATTGTTCAAGTCTTTCCTTTTCAACTCTATTTTACTTAAGAAAATGTTATTCCTTCGTTACCCTTATCTAAACCGATTCTCCCTCCCTAATCAAAAGGAGAAGATACGCGGATGAATTTATTAAAAGTAATTAATTAGAATTTTAGATCAAAAGTTAATAAATTGCCAAATTCTAATTTGGTTTATTTTAATATTTGAGCACAACGTAGATACCATCCATAGATTTTAAATAGGTTCAATATAAATTATTAACTTTCAACGTTCTTTATTCTCAATGCTATCAATAATTAGATTGTATGTATATAAAGAACAAAAGGACCAAAAATGAACTTGCTAATTAGATAGAAAACCATAAATTGGTTTAATAGAGTAAAGCATGTTTTTGAGAAGTAACTAGTCAACAAAATGAAATCACTATCTGTATTTTAATTATGCATACAGATTTATGATCTAGACATAATTTATAAAAATGACAAAATAAAATAAATTCTACAAATTAGTTGTTACTTACATACGGAGAAAATGGAGAATAAAATATTATATAATTATCTTAAGGATAATAAATGACATTTTAAGGAAAAGTGAAAACCTACAATGATCAAAGATTTTTTTGTAGATATGGTGTTTAAAAAATGAATAAAGCATAGAGCAAGAATAAGTTAAGTGGCATACACACACACATACATACGTACATATATACATACATACATAGATTACATGAAGTTAATGGTTGAATTAGAAAAAAAATTATGACAATATTATCCTTCATTATCACAAAAAATGGATTTGATACAAAATCATCACAAAAATTTCCACTATCACTATTCATTTCATTTAGATTCATTTTCATTATTTTCCTTTTATGTCACTTCAATCTAGAAACAAATAAAATATTGCCACTTGATTTTTTCTTACTCTACGTTTTACTCATTTTTTAAATACCATTCTACAAAAAAATCATTGATCGTTGTAGGTTTCCACTTTTCCTTGAAATGTCATTTATTATCCCTGAAGATAACTATATAATATTTTATTCTCTATTTTCTCCATATATAAGTAAGAATTAGATTGTAGAATTTATTTTATTTTGTTATTTTATAAAATATGTTTAGATTATAAATCTGTATGCATAACTAAAGTACAGATAGTGATTCCATTTTGTCAATTAGTTACTCCTCAAAGAACAATCTTAACTCCATCAAACCAATTTATGATTTTTGTTTAATTAGCAGGTTTATTTTCGATTTTTTTGTTCCTCAAATATGCACACTCTAATTACCGGTAGCACTGAGAATAAAGGATGTTGATAGTTAATTATTTATATTCAACCTGTTTAACTATGAATGATGTCTATATTTTGCTTAAATATTAAAAGAAACCAAATTAGAATTTGGTAGTTTAAAGCTTTTGGTCTAAAATTTATAATTAGTTACTTTTAATAAATCCATCTCTGGCAGTTGTTTCTTTGTCTTCTTGTTTTGATTAAGGAGGAAGAATTAGTTCATATAAGGGAAAATAAAGAAAAACATTTTCTTAATTAAAATAGAGTTGAAATGGGAGGGCTTGAACAATTGATTCGTCCATTATAAAACCAAATCACTACTAAAAAGACGATAAGAGTATTTTTCTTCTTCTTATATTCAATGTTTTAATGATGTCTTTGGAAGATATTTAGGATCTTATATCTTGAAGAAGGTTCAAAATAAGATATACAATTATCTACTTAATTAAGATTTTTTATTTATTCAAACAAAACCAATATCAATATTTTATTTGTTTTTAGATTGAAGTGACACAAAAGAAACATAATGAAAAAGATTCTTAACGAAATAAAGGGTGATAGTGGAAATTTTTGTGATAATTTTGTCTAAAAAATCTAAATTTTGTGACAACGAAGGATAATTTTATCATAATTTTTTTTTTGGTAATTCAACCATTAACTTAATGTAATCTAATTATGTATGTGTATGTGTGTGTTTATATATATGTATGTGCATATATGTATGGATGTATGTTTTAATGTTGGATTATCCTAATTCTTTTACTTTTTATCACATACTTTTACAATTTAAATCCTTCTTTCTTTATGATTCATGTGCATATTCAAAAATTTAAAGCTTTGAAATTTCTCATTTAACAAGATTTAATATACTCAACCTTAATAACATGTCTCTTCGAATTTCCTATTTATTGGTTTTACTCTTTTTGTTCAAATCTATTTTATATATCTATGAACTTAAACATAAGAAAATTTTCTTTATTATCATTAGAAGTAAATATCTATTCTCCTTATTTTTATATTTTATTATGGTTCTCTTTAATCTCAAGCTCCGCAATAACTCAAAATGATATCAAATTTCAATTGCACAATTCAAATCATCAAGATGGGCCATATAATATTATGGTAAGGTTTAAACTTTGATGATATTAAACTCTCTTTCCCACTCATTCACTTGATTTTTATTTTGACTCTACATATAGTTTATTTTATATAATCTATACTTACAATTCTCTTTCAATCATTGGAGACCTTCACGTTTCCTTGAAATTGCATTTATTACCTTGAATGGTAAAGTCCTATAATATTTTAGTATCAAGGTACAACATACTTTGAGTTTATATTATTCTTCCTATTTCCTACAGATAGGTAAGAATTAGTTTATATAATGTATTTTAATTTAACATTCTTAATTTGTGTGGGTGTGTGTTAAAGTTTGATCTCTCATAATCGTTTTTTCTTTTTTTCATAACTTTAGAATTGAAATCCTCCTTTCTACATAATTCATCTGTATATTTCCAGTTTACCCCTCTAAAGTTTCTCATTTGGAAAGTTTCAATATATTCAGTTGTAACAACATGCCTTTTTGACTATCCCATTTATTATTTTTGCTCATTGTATCTAATTCAATCTTATTTCTAATTGAAGTTAAAAAGTATCTAAGAAGGAGTTGCTTTTCTCTAATCAGAAATAAAATTTCCACTCTCTTTGTTTCTATATTTCATTATACTGTCTCTTTTATCTCAAGTTCCACAAGAACATAGGCAAAATATTGATAAATCACTCAAAAATTTGTTTTTAATTCAACCATTAACTTCATCTAATCTAATTATGTGTGTGCGTGTGTATGTGTTTTTTTTTTATATATGTGTATATGTATATATGTATGCACGTATGTTTTAATGTTGGATTTATCCTAATTCTTTTGCTTTTTATCACATACGTTTACAATTAAATCCTTCTTTCTTTATGATTCATATGCATATTCAAAAATTTAGAGCTTTGAATTTTCTCATTTAATAAGATTTAATATACCCAACCTTAATAGCATGTCTCTTCGACTTTCGTATTTATTGGTTTTACTCTTTTTTTTTCAAATCTATTTTATATATCTGTGAACTTTAAACATAGGCAAAATTCCTTTATTATCATTAGAAGTAAATATCTATTCTTCTTATTTCCATCTTTCATTATGGTTCTTTTTATTGTCAAGCTCCGCAATAATTCAAAATGATATTAAATTTCAATTGCACGATTCAATCATCAAAATGGGCCATATAATATTATGCTAGGGTTTAAACATTGATGGTATTAAACTCTCTTTCCCACTCATTCACTTGATTTTTGTTTTCACTCTACATATAATTCATTTTATATATTCCATATTTATAGACAATTCTCTTTGAATCATTGCAGACCTTCATGTTTCCTTGAAATTGCGTTTATTTCCTAGAAGGGTAAAGTTCGTATAATATTTTAGTACCAAAGTACAACATACTTTGAGTTTATATTATTCTCTCTTTTTCATACAGATAAGTAAGATTTAGTTTATATAATGCATTTTATTTTAACGTTCTTAATTTGTGTGTGCGTGTGTTAAAGCTAGATCGCTCCTAATCGTTTTTTTCTTTTTTTCATGATTTTAGAATTAAAATCCTCCTTTCTACATGATTCATCTGTATATTTCCAATTTTACCCCTCTAAAGTCTCTCATTTAACAAGTTTCAGTATATTCAATTGTAACAACATGCCTCTTTGACTATCCCATTTATTATTTTTGCTCATTGTATTGAATTCAGTTTTTTGTCTAATTGAAGTTAAAACCGTTCCTAAGAAGGAGTTTCTTTTCTCTAATCAGAATTAAAATCTCCACTCTCTTTGTTTTTATATTTCATTATACTGTGTCTTTATCTCAAGTTCCACGAGAACTCAAGGGTCAATAATATAGTGGTAAGTTTTTTATTTTGATGAAATTTTACCCCATTTCCCTGTCAATTCACTTGATTTTTTCTTACTCTATGTTTTAATCAATTTTGGAACACCATATCTATGGAAAAAAATTGATGATATTAAACTCTCTATCCCACTTATTCACTTGATTTTTATTTTCATTTTATATACAGTTCATTTTATATATTCCATATTTACAGACAATTCTACTTAAATCATTGTAGACCTTCATGTTTCCTTGAAATTGCATTTATTATCTTGAATGGTAAAGTTTGTATAATAATCACTATCACCCTTCATTTCATTTAGATTCGTTTTCATTATTTTCCTTTTGTATCACTGCAGTCCAAAACAAATAAAATATTGATAAAATACTCCTATTGTCTTTTTTGATAGTGATTTGATTTTATAATGGAAGAATCCATTGTTCAAGTCTTCCGTTTTCAAGTCTATTTTAATTTAGAAAATGTTTCCTCTTCATTCTCCTTATTTGAACTATTCTTCCTCCTTAATCAAAAGGAGAAGACAAAGAAACAACCGCCACAGATGGATTTATTAAAAGTAATTGACTAGAAATTTTAGACCAAAATTTATTAAACTACCAAATTCTAATTTGGTTTCTTTTAATATTTAAGCACAACATAGACATCGTCCATAGATTTTAAATAAATTCAATATAAATAATTAAATTTCAACATTCTTTATTCCTAATGCAACTAGTTATTAGATTGTGTTATTTGAAGAACAAAAGAACCAAAAATAAACTTGCTAACTAGACACAAAATCATAAATTGGTTTAATAGAGTTAAGATTGTTCTTTGAAAAGTAACTAATTAAAAAAAATGAAATCCCTATTTGTACTCTAATTATGCATACAGATTCATGATCTAAACATATTTTATAAAAATAACAAAATTAAATAAATTCATAAACTAATTCTTACTTATATATGGGCAAAATGGAGAATCAAATATTACATAGTTAACTTCAGCGATAATAAGTGGCATTTCAAGGAGAAGTGAAAATCTATAATGATCATAGATTTTTTGTAGATATGGTATTTAAAAAAAGAATATAACATAGAGTAAGAAAAAAATCAAGTGAATTGATTGAGAAATAGAGTAAAAAATAATCAAAATTAAGAATTTACTGCTATATTATTTGATCTTTTTTGATGATTTAGTTTGAAATTCAAATTTGATGTCATTTTAAGTTCTCATGGAACTTAATTTAAAAGAGACGGTACAATGAAATGTAGAAAAAAAGGGTAAAGATTTTATTTCTGATTAAAGAAAAGAAACTACTTCTTAGGGATGGTTTACTTCAGCTAGAAATAAAACTAAATTAAGTACAGTGAGTAAAAATAATAGACGGGGTAGTCGAAGAGGCATGCTGTTACAGTTGAATATACTGAAACTTGTTAAATGAGAAACTTTAGACAGGTAAATTGGAAATATACAAATGAATCATGTAGAAATGATGATTTAAATTCTAAAATTATGAGAAAAACATAAAACAATTAGGAGAGATCTAACTTTAACACACACACACAAAAACTAAGAACGTTAAACTAAAATACATAATATAAACTAATTCTTAATTATCTATAGGAAAAGGGAGAATAATGTAAACTTAAAAGTATCTTGTACTTTGATACTAAAATATTATATGGACTTCACTGTTTGAGATAATAAATGCAATTTCAACGAAACATGAAGGGCTGCAACAAAGAATGTTGAAAGCTAATTGTTTATATTGAACTTGTTTAAAATCGATTGATGATGTCTATGTTGTGCTTAAATATAAAAAGAAACCAAATTAGAATTTAGTAGTTTGATTACTTTTGCTCTAAATTTCTAATTAATTACTTTTAATAAGACCATCTATGGTGGTTGTTTCTTTGTCTTCTCTATTTGATTAAGGAGGAAAAATCGGTTCACATAAGAGGAAATGAAGAATAAAATATATTTTCTTAACTAAAATAAAGTTGAAATGGAAAGACTTAAATAATTGATTCTTCCATTATAAAATCAAATCACTACTAAAAAAGACGAAAGGTGTATTTTCTTCTTCTTCTTATATTCATATATTAGTGATGTCTTTGGAAGAGATTTAGGATCTTATATCTTGATGAAGGCTCAAAATAAGGTATGCAATTATCTACTTAATTAAGATTTTTTATTTTTTCGAACAAAACTAATATCAATATTTTATTCGTTTTAGACCGAGGTGACACAAAAGGCAAATAATGAAAATGAATCTTAATGAAATGAAGGGTGACAGTGGAAATTTTTGTGATAATTTTGTTAAAATATCTAATTTTTGTGATAATGAAGGATAACTGCATCATAATATTTTTTGTAATTCAACTATTAACTTCATCTAATCTAATTGTATGTGTGTGTATTTATATATATATATATATATATATATGTATGTATGTATGTATGTATATATGTTTTAATGTTGGATTTATCCTAATTCTTTTGCTTTTTATCACGTACTTTTACAGTTTAAATCCTTCTTTCTTTATGATTCCTATGCATATTCAAAAATTTAAAGCTTTGAAATTTCTCATTCAACAAGATTTAATATAGTCAACCTTAATAGCATGTCTCTTCGACTTTCGTATTTATTGGTTTTACTCTTTTTGTTCAAATCTATTTTATATATCTATGAACTTTTAACATAGGCAAAATTTCTTTATTATCATTAGAAGTAAATATCTATTCTCCTTATTTCCATCTTTCATTATGGTTCTCTTTAATCTCAAGCTCCGTAACAATTCAAAATTATATTAAATTTCAGTTGCACAATTCAATCATCAAAATGGGCCATATAATATTATGGTAAAGCTTGAACATATTAAACTCTCTTTCCCACTCATTCACTAGATTTTTATTTTCACTCTACATATAGTTCATTTTATATATTCCATATTTATAGATAATTCTCTTTGAATCATTGCAGACCTTCACGTTTCCTTCAAATTGCGTTTATTATTTCGAATGGTAAAGTCCGTACAATAATTTATTACTAAAGTACAACATACTTAGAGTTTATATTATTCTCTTTTTCCTACAGATAAGCAAGAATTAGTTTATATAATGTATTTTAATTTAACGTTCTTAATTTGTGTGTGCGTGTGTTAAAGCTAGATCTCGCTTAATCGTTTTCTTTTTTTTCATGATTTTAGAATTAAAATCCTCCTTTCTCCACGATTCATCTGTATATTTCCAGTTTATCCCTCTAAAGTTTCTAATTTAACAAGTTTTAATATGT
This sequence comes from Allium cepa, assembly GCA_030765085.1. Lineage (NCBI taxonomy): Eukaryota > Viridiplantae > Streptophyta > Magnoliopsida > Asparagales > Amaryllidaceae > Allium > Allium cepa. The sequence goes on along the minus strand of CM060928.1, from coordinate 557,858,480 downwards.
TCAATTGTAGCAGCATGCCTCTTTGATTATCCCATTTATTATTTTTGCTCATTGTATTGAATTCAGTTTTATTTCTAATTGAAGTTAAAACCATCCCTAAGAAGGAGTTTCTTTTCTTTAATCAGAACTAAAATCTCTATGACGACCCAAACCGATATCCGACAAACAACATCAAATTCGTATCGCTGGAGCTTGCAACAATATTAGATGATAAATAACACAGCGGAAACAAAAGATGATATCATTGATAAAAAATGAATATAATATCCGATACATCAATTTGATACAATGATAATCATTAACATCGGAGAATATATACAACACAAAATACAGTGAAACACGACACAATATGAGATAAGTCTTCAAAAGAAACCAAAACTGCATCCAAACTCCAAAGCCAAAGCTCTAAAATTCCAAGCTCAAATCTCCATCAAGGTTGCACAAAGATAAGAAAGTGCAGCCCTTGCACTCCAAAGACTCCAAAATGTATCAAACAGAAAGCTAAAGGCTACCAATCGATATCCACTACCCGACTATCTAAAAAATCAAACTCTAGACTGCCCGTGTGGAAAATTTGTGGGCATCCAGAGTTTAGGAAGGGAACAATAAACTCTAGGTCAGTCGTGGGACTTGTATGAGCAAACAAAAACATATGGTCTTTAAAAAAAACAAAAGAATTTAAATTTGAAATCCGCAATGCTTTTTGGAAAATGAAACTACCATAAGGCCTTACGGCACACACACCATGCAATCACACACTTGAGGGAGATTTCCCCTTATGATAGCCAAACATGCTTACTACGCAAAATCCTTTTTGATATTATTATTAGTGCATAGTGGAAAACATTTCGAAAGTATAATATTAATCTTAGCCAGCATAGGTACCATTATACTATGCCTACTATAGCTACCACCTGAGGTGGCAGGTAATACAACTGCAATCATAAAGGGCCCATATTGGATGATTGAATTTCCAACAAATGGTCAGGCTAAGGAACTTCCTATTGCCACATGGGAACGCCTCTGGAGGGACGCCCCGAGAACCTATCCGGCTCTCTGCCAATACAAGGCCGGTTACCCCCTTCCCGGGAAGTAAAACCTAAGATATGACACCCCCGGTCGTTTGCGACCTTTATCCAAGGATCCTCTACACCAACAACCACAAAGAAAAGTATTTGCAGTAACCACATAGGTTAAATATCAGGGATCCATATTTGATACCACCCTTTTCCATAAGGAATGGACATACCCTAGGGGAGCTACCCCTGAAACCTTGCTGCATCTTTTCTGTTTCGACCATTACCGGTTTGTGAGGCTCGATGAGGTCTCGTCCACAAAGCTACGCTTTTTCACGAACCATGCTTTGATCAACAAATGATCAGCAACACTTCATATGCCACATTACCAAATTAGGAATGTATCACTAGTAACCATCAACTACATAACCTCTGAGTTCGTACGTCTCAGAGAAGGGTGTTAAGCTAAGAGAATAAATCTCCACCACCAAACAGAAATGTATTTGATAGAAACCAGTTTTACATCTCAAAGCGTAATGTCAGATACACATCCATACAAGTCTGTTCTGGTTCGAACAGAACCGAAGGCACTTCCGAAGAAGCCCTTGCAATTCGGGTATTCACAATCCTGATCGAACTTCCCATCACTTAGGAAATCTCTATACCATAGCTACTCAGTGCAGAGACAATCGATAGATTATCCTATCGTTCTCGCAAATACTCAGTCTTCACCACCGGTTTTCAAATGCTATCCATAACATCGTATCATTATTCGGAATGGGTTATATGACACAAAGGTCCTCTCCCGGCTAAACCGAATAATGAGCGTAAAATTTAAAAACATATGGATATGGGATTTCAGTTAAGTCACAACTTAAAAATTCAAAACTTTCTTTCAAATGGTTTAAACAAATTACCATTTCAAATCTTTAAACAAAAAGATTTATTTCACAAAGTTCACCCAGTTTCATAAAGATCCATTCACGGATTTCAAAACAATTTCCATTTCTATTGGATTAACTCATTTAATCTTTAATCAAAGATTTAACTTATAGCTTTCAAAACTATTTCTAAAGATTCATTCATAACTTGAAAAACCGTTTTCAATTCAAACTTGAGATTTCTTTAATACAAACTGGAAATTCATTTCTTATATGAAAGCTTTTATTATTTGAAAACAATTAGTTTTCATTGCGGAAAAATCCGATTTCATTTATACAAGTTAAAATCTTTGGGTTAATTCAAATTCTCAAAAAATACTTCTAAAATGGTTTAAAACCCATATAACTTGTACACTCCTTTTTCATCATAAATTCTCAACATAGAATTCAATTTCAATTTTTTTTGAATTCAAATTTAAATCAAAATTTAAAATTAGATTAAGTTATTCAAAATAACTTTTATCTTTGAAATTATTTTTCAAAAGTTTTTCACTTTAAATCTGATCCATTTCCAAAACCATTAGATTCAAAAATTCAATTTTAAAATTATTTCAAAAATCTATGACTTAACCGATTCCCACGTGCAATCCATATTTGTGTGTGTATAGTGTAGCCTAGGGGTTTTACACAATAGTGCACAACATCAATCATCACAGATTCAATCATATCAATATCGATAAGCGGTATAACCCACAACGCTTATCTTCATTTACGGATTCATAGATAAAGTAAATTTATCAATCACAAAGATTCATCATTACGATTCGATGTGGGTTTCGGATAACCACTAGAATCCGACTCTCTGTCGCATCGAAGTCCAAATGTCGTTTTACGGGCCAAGGGGTTTTCATATTCATACAACAGTATATTCATCACAGATATAACAGCTCAGCACAAAGCATTTCATATCACATAGCATCACATCGTATATCAAATATATCAATCCATCACACATCATTCAATGACAATCAAACATCTACAATTAAGATGAATAAATTGGATGGTTTTTAAATTTATTAACCACATAATTACTTTCATTAGTAATCATTAATCAATGATTTATTATAATTAATTTCAATTGATTAAGTCTTAATCACCTTCATTAATTAATCATCCCTTAATTAATTATCTTACTTAATTAACCCTTAATTGTAATTAATTAAATCTTAATAAATTATTCCTTAATTAATTACTTTAATTAATAAACCCTTAATTATTAATTAATTAAATCTTAACTATAATTTATTAATTACTTGATTATCATTAACAATATAAATTAACTTACTTTTAAGTTAAAAATTTAAAACATTTGATTTTATTCCTAAATCACTTTATTAAGTTTTATTTAAAATAACTTGCTAAAAATATAAGTTTAAAATTTAATTGTTTTAAAGATCTTTTATTTCAAAACCTTTAATTTATACCTTCTAACTTAACAATAAATCATCATTTATAAAATGAAATAAATTTTAGAAATTTATTTAATTAATTTATTAAAGTTTTAAAACTGGAAACATAAAACCCCAGCCAAACCCGAGTGTTCCCCGAGCCACTCCACGATCTACTTCGAGTTTTCCCAAAAATTAACCCGTATGCCTAAAATTTTCAAACTTAATTTTTCTAAGTACTTTTACCCTCACACCAACATCCTACTCGAGTTAAAACTCGAGCTGCCACACATTCACCCCCAGCTTGGCTTCGAGCCTTCCATCTTCTTTCCCAAATACTCGAACCATTGATACAAACGTTTGCACGTATACGTGCACAAGCACGTTGACCACCTGCGATCGACGTTGAAGCCTTCCGATCATCTACCATGATCTCCAGAAATGATTCGTACAACCAAAAACGCGAGATTGCTATTAAATCGAAATCGAGAAAAATTTCGAAACCAATTCTACTTTCTGTAACCCACACGCTCACCCTAACTCCCCTCGCTCCACCGCTACACCGCACCAGAACCCACGTGCTTCCGACCAAAAGTAAACTGATCCACCACGAACCTATCACCACAAGTGCGGTCGCCTGAATCGCCGTGGCTGCGACGCAATTTACTCGCGACTTCGACCTTCAAAACACAGGGTTTAAACCCTACTTTGATCCCAAACTCAAATCATAGTGAATAGAAAAATTTTCTTGCAATTTTCCTATAACCTATAATCGTTCCAGCATCCGCCACCTCGATCCCGAAGCCCCATTCTTTATCAATCATCAGAAAATCGAGAGAACCCATTTTCTGTTCATCTCGCAAATGCCACCCTAATACGCAACTAAAAATTCCAATTTTCGTTTTAAAAATCGTTATTTTCAAGGTAGTTTTATGTGATGTAATTCAATTTCGATTCCATGCAAATCAAAAATTGGGTAGAGCTTGAATTTTTCACTGTATCTCCACATCGAGATAAAACTACTTCTTGTTACATCAAAGTCATAATTTTAACATTACATTCTAATGATTTTGATCATATTTCATTTTACATTACTGGTTAAAAATGATCAGAACAATTGGAATTGGATTTTTTTTTTCATTTTTTATTTTAAAACAGGTTCTCTGGAAACCTGAACTTGAAAACATGGATAAATGCCCTTGTATATCAACATGCACATTCACATTTCACACAAATACAAACACTCAGGCATATTTCAAACATTAACAAAACAAACCTTCACCTATTTATCACATGCAAGAGATTTAAGCTTTTTAAAATGGGACGTTTGCTCACCTGACTTCTAAGTTTGAACAGAGGAAGTTGAATACTGGAAAGAATTCTGAAGCTTGATGCTTTGAAGGTTGTACTCCGATCTATGTTTTAAAACTATGATGATTTGAACAGATCTGAACTTGGTTGCTTATTGTTGAATTAGCTAACTTTGCTTCAAATTTGAATTTGTTTGATTTGGATTCATAGCTTCAGGTTGAAGTTGAAGCCTTGCATTGATTTCTTTGCTCTGGTTTGGTTTGTTTTCCAAGCTTTGATCTTTACTTCAGAATTGAACTAAAGCATTTTGTTTTGGTTTTTAAATTTTTGAATGAGGAAATTTCGAATTTCTTGAATTGAAGATGATTTTGTTTCTTCTTTTCAGGTTTGAGAAGAATGAACACAACCTGACTTTTAACTCTTTTTTTCTTTGGTTCCTTATTTCAGGTTGATAAGTTGAATGGCCTGGTTATTATTATTTTCCTTTTTATTTTCCAAAAGTTGAATGCCACTTGTTATCTGTTAGAGAACCTCATATTATCACAAAACTAATTGGTAATGTGAATGGAGGTCTCTTAGTATTTATGCATGATTTATACTGTAAATTATCCGATGTAGGACTAATCTCAACACACCCCTGCACATGTGGCGTATCATTAGTCAAACACGTGGACAATCATTGAGGGTGACGTGTGACACAATTAAACCCGCTCTGATGCCATGTTAGAGAACCTCATATTATCACAAAACCAACTGGTAATGTGAAGGGAGGTCTCTTAGTATTTATGCATGATTTTATATTGTAAATTGTCCGATGTGGGACTAATCTCAACATTATCACATGAGAGTTCTCATTTGCATGTTTTACACTTGTTACATGTAGGAAAAATTGTGTTTAAGCCCTTCATTCAAATTGTTTTGTAAACTTTATTTTAATCCTTCATGTAAATATATTTCCATATGTAACATATGTCTTATTTTAAAATGTTTATGTTTTCTTTAATATCTATATTTCACATTACAACCTTTAATTTAACTCACTATATTTATATACATATATTTTTATACATTCTACATTCATACGTTCTTTATCATTTATTTTTGTACAACTTTAAAAAAAAAAGAATGACTTAAATATTTTGATTTCATATTGAAAAATGATCACTTTTATTTATATAAGTATATATATAAGAAGATTAAATCTAAAAAAATAATATTTTGAAAATTAGTACATTAATTCTTTGAAAATTAATACATCTTCCAAGTATATTTAAAAATTTTAGAAAACAAACTATCATTAACTTTCTAAAGCTTTTAAATTCTACTTTATTTTTAATACATTTTATTTTTAAATCCAATTTTATTTATAAAATTACTTATCCTTAAATTTTTAAACCAAATTCTACTTATAATCTAAATTTTTTTATTTGTAAAATACTTATGCTTAAATTTCAAATCAAATTTCTATTTAAAATCAAAATTTTGTTTATTTTGGAAATTTCTAATTTATTCACAATTTAATTCCATAATTTAATTTCAAAATTAAATTAATTATCAAATTAAACGTGGTTGATTTTCAGGAATGTTACAATCTCTACTCTCTTTGTTTCAATATTTCATTATACTGTCTCTTTTATCTCAAGTTCCATGATAACTCAAGGGTCAAATAATATAGTGGTAAGTTTTTTCTGATGAAATTTTACCCTATTTCCCTATCAAATTCACTTGATTTTTTCTTACTCTATGTTTTATTCATTTTTTGAACACCATATCTACAAAAAATCTTTGATGATATTAAACTCTCTATCCCACTTATTCACTTGATTTTTATTTTCACTTTACATACAGTTCATTTTATATATACCATATTTGTAGACAATTCTCTTTAAATCATTGCAGCCCTTCATGTTTCGTTGAAATTACATTTATTATATCGAATTGTAAAGTCCATAAAATATTTTAGTGTCAAAGTACAAGATATTCCGAGTTCACATTATTCTCCCTTTTTTTATAGATAACTAAGCGTTAGTTTATATAATGTATTTTAGTTTAACGTTCTTAGTTTATTTATTTTTGTGTGTGTGTGTTTTAAAGTTAGATTTCTCCTAATTGTTTTATCCTTTTCTTATAATTTTAGAATTCAAATACTCCTTTCTACACGATTCATCTGTATATTTCCATTTTACCCCTCTAAAGTTTATCATTTAACAAGTTTCAGTATATTCAACTATAACAGCATGCCTCTTTGACTATACCATCTATTATTTTTACTGATTATACTTAATTTAGTTTTATTTCTAACTGAAGTTGAAACCATCCCTAAGAAGTAGTTTCTTTTCTCTATTCAGAAATAAAATCTTTACTCTTTTTTTCTCTATATTTCATTATACTGTCTCTTTTATCTTAAGTTACATGAGGACTCAAATGACATCAAATTTGAATTTCAAACTAAATCATCAATAAAATCAAATAACATAGCAGTAAATTTTTAATTTTTATTATTTTTTACTATATTTCCCAATTAATTCACTTGTTTTTTTTACTCCATGTTTTATTCTTTTTTTAAATACCATATCTATAAAAAAAAAATCTTTGAACATTGTAGATTTTCACTTTTCCTTGAAATGCTACTTATTATCGCTGAAGTTAACTATATAATATTTGATTCTCCATTTTCCCCATATATAAGTAATAATTAGTTTGTGAATTTATTTAATTTTGTTATTTTTATATAATATGTTTAGATCATGAATCTGTATGCATAATTAGAGTAAAAATAGTGATTTTATTTTGTTAATTAGTTATTTCTCAATGAACAATCTTAACTCTATTAAACTAATTTATGCTTTTCTGTTTAATTAGCAAGTTTATTTTTGTTCTTCTGTTCTTCAAATAACACAATCTAATTACCGGTAGTATTGGGAGCAAAGAATGTTGAAAATTAATTATTTATATCGAACCTGTTTAAAATCTACGGATGTTGTCTATGCTGTGCTTAAATATTAAAAGAAATCAAATTAGAATTTGGTGGTTTAATAACTTTTGGTCTAAAATTTCTGATTAGTTACTTTTAATAAATCCATCTGTAGCAGTTGTTTCTCTGTTCTCCTTTTGATTAAAGAGGTAGAATCGTTCAAATAAGGGGAATAAAGAAAAAACATTTTCTTAATTACAATAGAGTTGAAAAGGGAAGAAACAAAGGGAGTAAAGATTTTTTTTTCTGATTAGAGAAAAGAAATTCCTTCTTAGAGTTTGTTTTAACTCCGGCTATGAATAAAACTGAGTTAAATACAACGAGTAAAAATAATAGATGGGATAATCAAACTGGCATGCCGTTACAACTGAATATACTAAAACTTGTTTAATGAGAAACTTTAGAGGGGAAAACTAGGAATATACAGATGAATCATGTAGAAATAAATTGAATTCTAAAATTATGAGAAAAAGTCAACGATTAGGAGACATCTAACTTTAACACATACACAATGATTAAAAATGTTAAATTAAAATACATTATATAAACCAATTCTTACTTGTCTATAGGAAAAGGGAGAATAATGTAAACTCAAAGTATGTTGTACGTTGATACTAAAATATTATACGGACTTTACCATTCAAGATAACAAAAGCAATTTCATGAAAACATGAAGGTTTGCAGTGGTTTAGAGAGAACTGTCTATAAATATGGAATATATAAAATGAACGTATGTAGAGTGAAAATAAAAATTAATTGAATGACTAGGAAAGAGAGTTCTATATCATCAAAATTTTAACCTTACGATAATATTATATAGCCCATTTTGGTGATTGAATTGTGTGATTAAAATTTGATAACATTTCGAGTTACTGTGGAGCTTGAGATTAAAGAGAACCATAATGAAAGATGGAAATAAGGAGAATAGATATTTACTTTCGATGATAATAAAGGAATTTTGCCTATGTTTAAAGTTTATGGTATATAAAATAGAGTTGAACAAAAAGAGTAAAATCAATAAATAGGAAAGCTGAAGAGACATGTTATTAAGGTTGAGTGTATTAAATCTTGTTAAATGAGAAGTTTCAAAGCATTAATGTTTGAATATACACATGAATCATAAGGATTCAAATTGTAATGATATGTGATAAAAAACAAAAGAATTAGGATACTCCAACACTAAAACATATAGGCATACGTGCATACATATATACATATACATTAAGTGTTTATTGAAGACACTTGTTAAAAACTTTATATTTTAAAAAACTGAACAAACAAAATTTGAATAAAGATCATGCTTATCAAATTAGCTGGAAAGTATACAACTGTACAACATGAGATTTGATTTTGAGTGCAGTTTATATGTTGTAGGAGACTTAATAGAAAAATAAATATTTTTAAATGAATTAAGTGATTCTAAAATTTATTGGATAAAATGAGGTTAACCGGGTTCGAACCGATGTGCTTAGGCTTAAACTAAACAAGGCAAATAAGGTTATTGTAAGATAATAAGATATAGGAGTGACCAGCAGGAATTGATCTTATGACCTTCTTTAGAACATACTTAATCAAGGAGAGATGAGCTTTTAAGTTCTAAAATTATGAGAAAAAAGAAAAAATTGCAAGTAAGATCCGACTTTAAGGTATATAGTATAAAATTTGGTACAGTCATGTTTTAAAAAGCAAGTATGTAAGTAGACGATTGAAATACAAGAAAAAAGTAAAAAGATCAAAGATAATAAAGCTTGAAATTACACTTAGGTTCCTAATAATCCTAGAGAAAAAATATATCCAGCGAAAATTCAAGAAAATAATATAAGCCACTCTATTCCGCATTATGTAATATGTGACCTTGAACTAATGTAGCGAGTAATATACTATTCGCTATCGAACTTACTTCATGTACATCTACTGACTGTGGTCTAAAGATAATTTGTTAAATACCTTGCTACTAGTTCACTTGTCGATAGCTTGCAAAAAATTTGAAAAATATATTTTATAGAAGATTCTAGATACAATCCTCGCAGTTTTGCATAGTAAACAAACCTTACCATAAGAATGGTTAACTAACAACATATGAAAAAGGTAGAAACTAATAAGGATATGATATCGCTACAACAATAAAATTTTGCAACGACTGAAATCAATCATTAGTAATTTATATTTAACTAATTGCATTGGAAATAAAATCTATTAGAACATGATCTATACTTGGAATTTTTATGATTTTTCTAAAAACTTTGTATGAAAAAATATGTTTTTTCTAATAATATTTGAACATTTTTTAAACAATTGGAACTATTTTGATAATTTTGACTTTTTTTTCTTGTTTGAATTTTTTTACTCAAAGTGCAAAAAAAAATAAAAAAAATAAAAAAAGAAATCAAAGGGGAAAAAGGGGAAAAAAGGGAGAGATGAAGAATCATCTAGCGAGGATTCATTATTAAATAAGCTTCATCGTTCATTGGAAGATTTGTAAATATATTGCATGAATATAATACAACTATATACTGAATCTTTAAATAAATTTCGAACATTTTTTTTATGTGGAACAACTCCTTTAATGAATTTCTAAATTTCGTGACATCAATTTCTACTACATCCTAAAATATTATCAAATATGAAACTACTGGTAAGTCGTAGAAAATTTTCAAAATATACAAAAATCATGGATGAGCCAAAGGAGACCAGCTGACACCCTTTAATTATTTATAGTTTGCACCTAAGACCAAATTGCAATATATATGACCCTACCCTATGATTAATTTTCGATAGTTTAACTTAGGTTACTTTTGTCCTCGTTTATTTTAATTTCCAAGCCACTAAAACCCTGCCTTTTTATTATCTAAATACACAACAAAAACCCTAGTTTTTTATCACTTAATCCATTATTCATGTTAGAATTACTAAATTAGTTGAGTATTACTAATGACACTCCAAAAATGATTATGAAGGAGTCAATTTTTTTTAAATATCTTTATTACGAAGAGTACTAATGAAAACAACCCCCCTCATAAAATTAAATATAGAGATGACTATTGTACTTTACACCCAACGTCACTGTACTTTTTGTTTACTGCTTAACCCTAATAAAAAATTAATGGATAATTTACAGACAACTATAGGTGAAATTCAAAGGAGAAAGAACTAAGGATAATTCCTATCGAGAAAGAGCATTGCTATAATAGATTTTGACAAGAAAGACAATCAGGTATTGTTATTTTTAAATTTTTAGGGTTTTGCACCAGTGTTTACGTATTTTACTATATATGAGGATTTTGTTGTCAAGTTTGTGTACACTAGGGGGAGTTGTGCCGTCTATTAGAAACCCTTACTTCGGCATTGGCTTCTAGTTTAATTGTTTTAGTTCGGTGACAGATTGTCGTTTTTAGTATAGGGTTCGACAGCATGTCGTCAAATTGAAGAAACCTTTCTTTTAGAAAAAAGTTAAACAAACTTTGAAATTAATTTTTGTTTAAACATCGGAGAATGATTGTGGAAATGAAATGAATGAAGGAAAGAATTGGAATGAGTACGAAAACAATTATGTCTTTGACGTTCAAACTCAAAATGAAGATGTTAACATGTCGGCTTCAGATTATCCTGATTTGACTTCTCATTTTACTACTGATATGGTATGATTAATTCCATAAATTTGATCTCAATATTAGAGTTATGGTTAATTATTTTGCCAATACATGTTGCAAGTTTTTGAGTCAAAGGAAAACATTTGTGATTGGCATATAGAGCGCGAACACATCGTCAGTTGTACTAGTGTGACAAAAAGAACAAGAATGAGAAATTTACGAGCTAACGAAAAGGATCATGGATATTTCTTATATCTGAAAGAAGTGGTGAGTATATTGATTATAGGGCAAAGAATTATGTTCCAAAAACTCAATAAAAATGGACGAAATCAAGTTATAGAAAAACGTGGTTGTCCATTTGAGTTGAGTACACATTGCCATTGTGATGGCACATGATATTGATGTAAGGAATAGACGCCGTAATCACATGATTCAAAATGTACTAACCGAACAACCATATGTTGCAAGGTTGAAAGATCACAAAATTAAGACTGTTGAAATAATAACTAATAGCAGAGCTAGGCATCGCAATATTTTAACCGCCAGAAGAACCAGTCAACTATTAGAAATATGTACAATGCAAAAGCAAAATTGAAATTACAAAATACGGAAGGCAGATCCATTATGCAGTAGTTTATGAAATTGGCTTGTGGTCATCATTATTCTGTGAAACACGGACTTGACGGCACAACCAATCAAGTCTCTGATCTACTCTTCAGTCTTTCTAGATACGTTGTTCTTGCTCAGTGTTTTCATAAAATTGTTTTTGGACTGCACCTTCAAAACAAATCGATACAAGTTACCATGTTTCTATATGGTTTCGCAAACATCCATGGGGCGTCCTTCACCATTGCACTCGCTTTTATAAGTCGTGTGACTATGAATCATATAAATGGGCTCTTGAATGTTTGAGAAAATTGTATAGAGATAAAGAAATTCCAGGTGATATTATAACGGACACCGAAATTGCTCTTATAAATGCAATAGCAAGTGTATTTCCAACAGCTCATCATATTATTTATGCTTGGCATATTTCTAAGCATGTTCAAATGAATTGCAAAACAAATCAGTGTTGATTGGAGAAAAAAAGATAGTGTTGGAGGACGAGGAAGGAAGAAGGAAAATGAACTTTTTTGGGATAGTTGGATTAAGGTGATCAACTCTTTGTCAGAAGAAGAGTGCTATAGGAACTTAAACTCATTTCGTGATATATGGCTTGTGAAACAAAAAAATCGGTCACATATGTCATGAAAAATTGGTTGAGCAAATATAAGGAAATGTTTGTTTTGGCTTGGATCAACAAAATAAAACACTATGATAATATGTCCACCAGTACAGTTAAATACGCACACCATCGTTTGAAAATGTATTTCGAATCGGATTTAGGTAGCTTTGTACAATGTTGGACGAATGTACATCTCTATGCAGAGAATGGATTAGTTGGAATTGAACATGCTTACGAGACAAGTACTTCTAAGGAAATGCATCGATTTCGAAATAATTCAAAGAAATTTTAGGATTCATATCTCACAAAGCTTTAGATTTATTATTGCAAGAGTTGGGTAGCATTTCAAACATCGAACTGAGTATTGAGGCTTATGGTTGTGTTCTATAGCAAGTAATGGATTACCACGTGCATATATGCTTGTAGACTTTAGACATTCACACAGATTCATTCCTCTTACCGCTATAGACTTTTTTTGGAAATAATTATCTTTCACGCCTCCTACATTGCATCGTTCAACTATTGATTTCCTTGACTTGCTTAAAATCCAAGCTCTGAAGTGAAGAAATGATGAAGCTCCTTATAACGAGAGAGTAATTATTCAAAGTGAATTGAAATTGATATCCTTCCCTCAAACTACCAATATTTTAGAACCATCTATGCAAACTATTAAAAAAGGTAGACCTTTAAAAAAAGATAAGTCGACTAAAGGAGATCCTTCATACTTTGAGCATGTTAAAGCAACATTGTCTTGTGATTCAAATCTCCCTCCAATTCATTCGAATCAAATGAGAAGTATGAAAAGTAAAGTATGCGAGAACAATTAGCAGTGTCAATGGATACCCGAAAAGTCCGAAATCTATCCGCATCTGCATCCGAAAAGCAGATAAATATCCGATATTCGAAAAAACGAATACGGATGCGGATATGAAGACATCCGCATCCGAAAATTATCCGTTTGGTTTTTGTTAAGATTATAGTTCAAATTATGTGTATTTTAGTGTGGTGAAAGATATTCGCTTATTATTTTGTTAAGTTAGTAGTTTATATTATATGCACTTAATGCTTTTTAACTGCTCGAAACTATTTATTATTATCATATTTGTTAATTCTTAACACTTTTATAGTCAAAAGGATTGAAAAGTATTTATGTTAAACTAAAATTTTCTTTTTATATTTCTTGATTTATCGGTCGTTAGCGGATAGGATAATTTTCCGATGTCCATCTGTATCCACGGATGCGGACATCCGATATCCGAAAATGATTTCAGATGCGGATACAAATATGACACCATCCGCATTCAAATGCATCCGTTGACAGGCTTAAGAGCAATGAAGTTGATGCATATTACTTGTTGCAAATGCCTAAATGCATGAGGCCTTATATTATTGGTATAGATAACATGCCTAGTAATGGTAATTGCGGTTGTTGAGTTGGGGTTAATTAATTGAATCTCCATAATCAAAGACCTGAAAATCCATGTAAGTTTATACGGGAGTCTATGGTCAATAATTTACTTTTACATTCTGAGATGTACAAACAAATGTGGGAAGAACATTGTTATGAAGAAATAAAGAGTAGGATAAATGGTACGATATTATTAGGTTAAGGATTGGATGCAGATGCCATAATTTGGATTTGTTATCATTGAAACGTATAACACTATTGTGATTTTTTAAGCAAGCATGTGAGTTGTACGTTTGTCCCCACTATAGTTCGTGCAACCTTGTTAAAACTGAATAGTATGGTAGTTATGGGCTACATAGACAACTCTCATTTCGTTCGTATTAAACTCCATCCAGACTCTCCTTTACTGCCTACTCCTCAATTCACTTATTTTCAACAGTTTTACAACATTAATGCAACAGATCGGGTCAAACCGTCCATGGAAAGAATGAATAAGTATGTAGCTTTAATGGAGGATCATGAAGATGAAGGGCTACTAGATGTAGATTAGGGCACTACTTGTAAAATTTGATAAAATGGAAATGGTGGATGTATTTATTTTTTGTTGTACACAAACATTGTATGGGTGTAATTTTGGTTCTATGGTTTAAACTTGTTTGAAGTTCAATGATATGTTAATGGTTTAATGGTATTTGAGCTTATTATTTTAATGGTTGAATGTTTAATGTTGAGTGGTTGGATAGTTTAATGGTTGGATGGTTTAATATTGAATGTTGAATGGTATAGTGACTGAACGATATTTAAATGCTATAGTGATTGAATGATATTTGAATGGTATGATGATTGAAAGGTTGAGTTTTTGAATGTTGAATGATATTCAAATGGATCTTATCCCATAAACATAGCAGTTTTGGCATACCATCATTGAAAGTACATGTCTACTTAATGGTTCGTTAACCATTCTCTGTCTTTAGGTGATGAATTCAACAAGGGGGCCACCTCGAAAGTTTTGCTATTGTATGATGGCCACATGTCGAAGTAAAATATTTTATTCACTTGCCTCCATTGTTTCTGCATTGTAAATTACTTGCTCCTGATCAATACAATTATTCGGTGGTCATAAATCGATTGTACCAAAGTAATTCGACACATGCACGTCGTTCTCGAAAGTTATGGCTCTTTTCGGTGAACACATGTCGAATTAAATATATTAACATGGAAAGCCACTGCCATTCCTGCTATCATGATGTGCTTTCCCTCTGAAATAGCCTACTTGGATGATGCAAGGTTCATATAAGCATAATATTTTAGTCACCTCCCACCGAAACTGTCACATGGCAAATACAACCCCCATCGAATCAACAATTTCCATCACATACCAATGACATCAAATTGCCATCACCAACCACTGCCATCAACAACCATTAGCCATCACCAACCACTACTATACGTGCAAGATCTCATGTCGACAACAAAGATACATATCCACAGTTGAATACACATAAAACAATGTCATCATAGATACTAAACACACATAAACATAAATATCCATAGGCGAACGTAAACATACACAAAAATACATATCCATATTTGAGCATAAACATATACAAAAATAGAGAACCATATGTAGGATCGTTTTCACCCTAGAGGTGTTGGGGGTGAATAGGGTGTACTAAAAATTAATGCGTAAATAGAAACATAAAAATAAAGTAATGCAGTAGAGATCACACACATATTTACCAGCTTCGGCAATAATTTGTCTACGTGCTGCCTCCAAGGTTTCTAATAGAAATTAGGTAATCAGACGCTTCCAAAAACATGTAAACTTGCGACAACCGCTGACTTGATTAACCTAACTCTAAGCTCAAAACCTTACCACAACTCAGCCACCGATTTGTGAATTCTCAAACTACACTCGTTATTCCACTTCTAGAACTTAAGCAATTAAAAGAGAAAATTACAAAATATAAAATAACAACTATAAAATAAAAAACCTATTTCTTAAAGTTGAAGCCCAAATTTATATAAAAAAAAACCGGCACATTCAATCATATGACTCAACAAAATGTCTCCCTTTTCTTTTGTATTTCGGCCGCCTTGTTTCGTTTGCAAACTGGAACTTGGGGGTTTCTTCAATTCAAAGCCGCCTCTTGGAAATTTATCAATTTGAAGTGATGATATTGTTTTATTCTACTTCGTCAATCGATTATCTGGTAATAACTTGCAACGGCTTCAATGTCGAGTTGAATGATGTTTTGAATTGGTACGTGACTTTGCCCTTTTTCAATTTTGATTATGTTTGACTTCGATTCAAGCTTTGGATTTGTGGGTGATTTGTTCTAAGTGAGTTTTCTGAATTTTTGCTCGTACTCGAATCTATATTTTGCCAATGATGATTTTTGGTATTTATAGGAATCGATTTCCTATATTTTCGTATATACTTTCATCTTGAATTTGTCAGTGAGTTTTGGTGCTTGCATTGATTTCTAATCGAACGATTGTGAGATTTTTTTGACTTGTTCATCTTTGATATATTTGAGCTTTGTTTTGTTATTTCTCCTATGACCTGTTTATCATTCGATGACTGCTTGCATTTGAACTTGAAATATATATTCACCGATTTTGACTTCCTGAAGCCTGACTTGTTCATCATGTTACCCTCTGCAATTTTTATCTCGGTCTTGACTTGTTTGAACATTGTAAGTTTGCTTCAAGTTAAGTTGTGGTCTCCATGTCTATACATTTATACATACATACATATATATATATATATATATATATATATATATATATATTTGTGTGTGTGTGTGATTCTGACTTTTCTTGTTTCATTTCTTTGAAAAAACTGCTACTTTTGAATCTTTGAGCCTCTTTAATTTTGTGCTAATTGCTATCTCCACCCGAGTGCTTGCATTCATGTGTGTGTGATTTTCTAAACTGATATGTGTATACATACATACATACATACATATATATATATATATATGCATATATGTATACATATGTATATGTGATTGTTGCGTACTCATGTTGCCTTGCACTTGAACATATTTATCTCTTTGCTATCGAACTAGTAATTTCTTTTGCCTGTGTGCTTATTGTCTCCTATGTTGCATATGATCTATTATCTGCATTTACTTGGACATTTATATTTTTGTAGTCATGCTGCTTTGTACCTGTTCATGCTATTGAACTTGTATTCTATGAAGTCCGGTTTGCTACTACTTTGTTCACCCGAACTTCTGTGCGCCTGTTCACTTGTTTGGTTCTTTGTACATTTGGTGGTCAGACTTGTTTTCATTGTGCTTGTTAGTCTTACTATTATTGTGAGCATTTTTGTCGCCTTTATACATGTCTGGTGTGGTTTTGGTTGAGGCTTCATGTGTATATTGATTTAGAGAATTTCCTTCTTGGTTGAGGCTTCACTTGCATGCTTCACTTTGTTTTTCATTCACTGTTTGCTGGGTTTCTTATGTTCCAATGCCTTCGTACCTTTCTCTGTCCACTATGCTAGAGTCTGATCTAATGTCACATGTATATACACACATACATACGTGATTTGTGTTGCTATGCTCTCTATTCATCCCTGGTGTGTTCTTTGCATTCATGTCTGGTCTCATGTTGAATGAAGTTGAACCTGAGCATGTATTAAATGTTTTTTGTTGTTTCTTTGCATTCATGATAACCCATTTGGACCTGCAATTGATCACTGTCACTGTTTTATTAGACTTGCTGTGTCTGGTTCTTGATGCCTTCACTTGTACATGCTACTATTCGCATGTCTGGTGCACTTTGGTATACTAAGACTGAACTTGTACTTGAACTTGTTTCATGTTGATTGAACCTGAGCATTCTGATCTGGTTCATGTTATTTTGCACTCACTTAAGTTGAATCCAGTCTAGGCTTGGGTTTGACCTTGTGCTCAACTGTCCCTGCTATTTAAACAAACAAGTGTATATTGGTGTGCACGATCTTATGGCATGTACAGTGATTCACTGTGCATGTCACAAGTTGCTCGTGTAAGATGAATTAAAAGAATGATGAAGAACAACCCAAATAACTAACGCAAATAATATTTTCAAAACACACACACTTCATTGTGCACTGCAAAATATTTCTTTTTCAATTTTACCGTGTTAGTATTTATTTTGCAGATGGTTCAGATGTTGGATACAGGCTGGAATAGAGTTGAAGATCAAATATGAGTAACGAGTGAAATTGTAGTGAGGTGAAATATGCATGTAAAGTTGTATAGTGAAAATTGTGTTGTAATTTAAACATGTATAGTAAGAGCTTAAATTTGTGCTATTCGAATTTGTAATAAAATATTTGTTTGAATAAAAATTGTTTGAATATTAATTCTGAGTTATTTATTTTATTCAATGAATATTTATTTAATTGAGTGAAAAAATAAAATAGTACAATAACAATTACATTTAAATGAATATATATGTTTAATATTATCAAACAAAAATCATAGGCTATCGTATTCTACACCATAAACAACAAAGAGAACCATAACGATAGTGAACCATAGTTTAATAAACATATATAAGTTTAATAACATGCACCGTCATCGTTACAAACTACGAAATGCACCATCACCAAAATACACCATCATGCATACTATACTTACATAGTTGACACACTAAACACAAATACTACCCAACATACATGACCATCACCATCACAAACAACAAAATGCACCATCACCAAAATGCACTCACCTAACATACATAACCATCATCATACATACATAATTTCTTCTTAACTTTTTCCTTTCTTGCCATGTTTACTCATTCCTTTACCTTCTTTATTGTTTAGTTTCTTCGCCTTTGATCTTTACACATTTTCTTTTACAATGTAAGATCTTATGAAGTGTGTAAGATCTTATGAAGTCTGCAATGTAGCGAAATCTCCATTTCTATAAATATACTTATTTGTATTGGTAACAAACTTACATAATATATGAAATAGTTATGCTAACATAAGAACTTACAATGCGTACAGTAAGTGAATTTTGTTCACTCATTTGAACAGGCTCAGTGATTCGTTCTTGTGGATTGGCCACCAATGGACATGACCCGGACTTATACCATTCCAAGTACATTGAATCACAATCCCAGGACATACAACATGTTAGTTTTCAAACTCCCATTAAGAGGATGATTTTTCCACTCACTCCAGCTAAAATCTCCTAAATTAGAGTAGGCCGCCCTATATGACTTTATCGAAGATTTCATTTTTTTATATTTAGGGTGAAGATGGTGGTAGGAACTGATTGAACAAATCCAAATTGATGAAGAAATCTTTGAGGCAGATACAACTTTACTATTTCAAAACAAACTATCATACCATTTTACAAAGCACATCGTTGAAAAGGATAATGGTCTCTAATATCCTTTAGACAGTCCCAAATAACATCCATGACTTTAAGGTCATTAATCTTCTCTCTAAATGATCAAATCAAAAGCTGAATTGTTACTAGGCTCCATTATGAAATAAATGACGACTTTCGCTCACCAAACGTTGCGCTAATACACTGATTATGTTGTCTTAAAATTGGGCAGTGCTCATATACCCAAAGCTATACAAGAACTTTGTCTTAAATAGACACCATAAAAATTATTTATAATTTTAATTTTTCTTGTACCCAAAGTAGATTCATACAATAGGCAATTGGACGTATGCCTTTTCTAGTACCCTAAGTCAAATTGTAGAACAACCAACTTAAGCATGTGATCCCCCAAGAGTAAGTGTGCACTTGCCTTAATACATGTAAACATTGCAAAAAATATACTGAAACTTTGTTTCCTAATTTATCACCGCAAACTAGCACGCCAATGGTATACAATAGGTATGCAATCGCACATTGTCTTTCCTATCTACACTAGCTTCCTTTTGAGAACCAAAAAATGTTGTTCTTAACTACTCCAAACCTACATTTTTCTCCCCAGCCAACAAACCATCAGCCATTTTTTCATCGACGCTAAGACACTTACCCAACAAGTCATGTACATCGACGTCACTTATCCCCCTCGACCCTCCAATGGGTCCACTGACTGCTTTCCATCCATATGAACACTAATAATGTGAAACACTTCATCAATCGTAATTCCCGTTTCACTGAATGGAAGATGAAATCTGTTCGTTTCTAGGTAGAAACATTCTATAAATGCATTGATTAACATCCTATCAACTTTATCATGAGAATATTTGATTATATGATCAAATCCAGGTTCGATAATCATAATATTCACTAAGTCACATTCCTTGGTGAAATCCCATAGGGGTTCCAACATGGCTATGAAGTTTGACGATTCTAGCTTCACCTCTAGGTGTCTATGCTAACAAAAGGCTATTCAATATAAACATACATAATAATTAATAATCAACTAAGTAAACTACTTAGTGAAAAAATTACTAATGAATTCCAAATGGTAGTAGCAATATGATCTACGTAAGTGAAGAGCAATGATGGTTGAGCTTTAGTTTAGATGGTTGAGCTTGAGTTTTCGACAGTTGAACTCTAGTTTTCAAACGACTTGAAGACTGTGTGATCAACTTCTTGCCTTTATTCTTCCTCATCAACGATTTAATCTCCGTCTCGCTCTTCTCTTTGCTTTCCTCCACTTGCTTATTAGCAATTTCTCCTCCTGATTACACCCCTATAACATCCTCAACATCGTGATCGAATCGAGTATTCTCATCCTCACTACTACTACCACTACCGTTGTAATTGCCACAGAGATTTAAACTTACCTCTTCAATTCATTTCTTCAGTCTTTCGAAAGCTAGTTTTTTCGATTTGATGCCACTAGTGGTATATGAGTACTCCAAGATGTAGACGTTGATTTCTTACTGCAACAATAAATAAAAACAGTCATTCACTAAGTAGATACAACAAAGCACTAGATAGAAATAACATAACTAAAACTAGTTTTAGTTTCAATGAACCACCACCGAACAAAAATAAATCACCATCGAATGACATAACTAGTGCGGTAATACGAGGCTAGAAAAAAACGACAAAGTCATGTCAAATAAAAATAAAAAAGTCGACAGCCCCTCCTTAAACTAAAATCAACATTTCGACCACCTACCTCCAAATAAAAATTTACTAATCGACCCTACTATTCCGTTAGTTAGTTGAATGAAGAAATTAGTGTCAGCCGAATTCAATAGTTGCAAATTCAAAAAATTAGGGTTCCCTGCTACTTACCTTACTGCGATTTTCTCCTTGAAGTGTTCTTCGTTGGAATCAATTTTTACTTGCCAACTTCAATCACACTTCTTCGATTTTTTTAACTTTAACTGGTAGGGTAAGTTGAAAGTAAGAAGAAAAGGTTTGACTTTTGAACAAGGGCAAAATAGGAACAATCAATAATTTTAATTAAACTTGGTGTAGTCCTCATATCAACTTTGTTAAACACGGAGTGCTCATAAAATATAGCCCCATCATATCCATTTTTGGAGTGTCATTAATAATACCTAATTAGTTTCTTTGGCTCTTTGCTCCAATAATCTTCTTCTCCTGATTTCATTGATATCTCTTCCTCCTCTTCAATTTGTTTCGGTTAACGTACTTCATTTTCCTTATTAATTTACTAATTTGGTTGGCTAATATGTAGGGACTAGTTCTTGTAATTTTCTCGAAACTAAATTAGACAGTAAAGGATGAGATCTAAATAGAGTTGACTGTAGCATTGGGTAGGAGGCTTTGGTATTTTGCTTATATGGTAGTAACCATAATTTATGCTACCCTCATTAGCGTTACTTACCCCAATTTCAAAAATAGAAAACCTTATGTTTTTGAATGAAAATCACGAGTTTTACAATTTACTCTAAAGGATGATGAATGCTATATTAATATAGCATTAGATAAAACAAATGATATATGGACTATGAAAACGAATTTTATACGAACTTAGCATTATATACATGTAATGCTATATGAACTTATTATATATATATTTATATTTATATATATTATAACTGTGGAAACGAATATAATTCATCTAGAGTTCATATAAAGTTAGTTTAATTTGGTATTTCATTTATCTGATGCAAGTATAATATAATATTTTGTTTTATCTGATGCTATATTAATATAGCATTAAGTTTTCTTTCGATTGAAATTTAAAACTTGTGTCTTTCAGACTAAAATCAATCTCAATTTTTTCTTTTAATTTCCCATTTCGTAAACTCAAATAAGTTAATATCGAATAGCTGACCCCTACATGGGGGCTTTAAATCATATATGCACTTACTTGAGAATCTGATTCTGGTTCTCTGTTAAGAATGTATATTATTTTAAACTAACATATAGAGTCATATATTGGACATATCATTTACCTGGATTTTTGAAACTTTGATATGTGATATGCTAGCGCGTACTAACTATTGCTATTGGTAGTTACTTTTGGGGTATAACCCTTAAAGCTTCCCCAATTGAGGTAGTATTTCAGTACGATGCTCAGAATGGTGTGTTTCAAGTTTTAATTTATGATCTATCAAATGATTTGATTCATGTATTAAAATTTATTGTATTCTTGATTTAAAATCTTAGTGCAGTGTAGTCTTGAACTGGAATGTTTTATTAAATCCATCAATAATTACTATTATGTAATTTTACAGCTTGTAATCACTATTTTTTCTAGCATGGACTGTAATTTAATGCCCATAAACTACTATAAGAGGAGCCTAGATAACACGCACCTTATATTTGATTGAAATTGCATCAAATCCTTTTTGTAGAAGTAGGGTAATATTCCATCCGAAGGTGGTTTAAATTAATCTTGTGGTAATCGAAAATGAGAAAAATAAAATGCATAAACAAAGGCAACGATGTTTAGAGTGGTTCAGAGTCGATTATATTATCTTACTCTTTCAAAAATTAGATTGTAGTTGGTTTGCCCATTTTAAATTTGAGTTTCTGTCCATACAAAAATGCATGCATGTATATAATCTAAAAAAATTAATTTAGAAAATGAAGTAAACATAAAAAATAGAAAAAATTTACTTTTATTTTTGTGTTTTGAAAAATAACGAAAACACCGGAAATAATTTATCCTCCCATCGCCTCTCCATCCCCTCCGTCGTCATCACTATCTTCCTTCCACCCCCTCTGTCGTCTCTCTATCATTCTTATATTTTGTAATCAATATTAAAAACCTAAAGCACAAAATATAAAACAAAACCAAATGGATCCTTAGCTTTTCATTTTTATTGAAAATATTACATTTATCTTTTTCAAAATGAGTTTTTCGTATGGTAATACTATTTTGATGAATTCTTCTTTACAAATACAATATTTTATAAGCTCTCAATCTTCCATTAATGCCACTCTCGAGATTTTAAAAAATTTTCAAAGATGGGAAATGAGCAATGAAGAAGAAGGCAAAGAAAGAAAATTCCATCTTCCTGTGGGTATGAGGGTTTATTTATATTAGTTGGTCGTCATTGGATGTTTGCCATATTGTCTTTAATCAAACGACCGAGAGTGCTTCTTTCTTGAATTAATGGTCATGATGTGGATCAATAAGAAGAGGTCGAGTGGCCTTTTTTTAGAAAAACACAAAATCTCTAGATCTTCTTACCTACAAGCATCGTTAAATAAACAACCAATTGTGATATGCTACATTTAATCAGTGATTGACCCTTTAAAACTTGCAATAGCCTTAGTCCAATAAAGTGCGATCGCTTTAGACCATCAAAATGCAACAATCTTCATAGTATGTAGTAGATTGCGATGATTACATGCGACAATTGTTG
The DNA here is from genome assembly GCA_030765085.1 of Allium cepa. Taxonomy (NCBI): domain Eukaryota; kingdom Viridiplantae; phylum Streptophyta; class Magnoliopsida; order Asparagales; family Amaryllidaceae; genus Allium; species Allium cepa. The sequence continues at coordinate 557,834,852 of CM060928.1, read as the reverse complement.
CTTATAACATCTTTTCACTTAGAGGAAAGTTTTAAGAGTATAATTTATGGTAGCGAATATTCACTCATCATGTGAAAACCGTTTGTCTTTAAAATGCGATGACTTATTAACAGACCTAAGCTGATAAGGTGAGATAAATTTTTGAATAATCATATGTGATAACCTCATTTCAATAGAATGCGATAGTTTATAAATATGTAAATTCTATTTATATACAAAAAATAATCTAATTTTATATTATTTTGTTGAGAAAATTCATGACTAATTCAGCCACAATGGATTTTGGATTGTAATCTTTAAATTCAAATTTTTGTAAGATTAGGTTTGTAGTCAACTATTTGAAGCAATTTTGAGTGTTAAAATTATGTAAATGAAATTTATACACTCACGGTTGACGATACTCTTAGTTTCCATATATAACTCTCACATGTTATTATTACACCCGAGTTGGTTCCTCACAGCATATAGAAAATTCAGGTAATAATCATAATTGTATGTGACCATAATAAGGCACGTAACCATCACACAAGTATAATGAAGCCGCGTAATTAATAATCTTATGAACTATGGTTGGTCTAATATTGATTTGGTTTTGTGTACACAAAAAGACGACTTTAAAGGAATTGGGAATGTAACTACTATGCAAATATTCCGTTTCATTAAATTTTTGTGCGAAATATTAGTTTGCAATGTAAGTTTATTGGTTTTTATTGAAAATTTGAATAATTCTTTGGTTTATAAATAAAAATTTATGGTTAATAATATTTTTGGTTACTTATTTTGTGTCCCCTCTCAGAAATAATTTTGAATTCGCCTTTGTAACGTGATGCTGAATTCGCCTTTTTGTAAAAATAAGGATGTTATTAAAGTGACTTCAATTTCGAATAAGGGTTGACCAATTTTTTGAGGACTCCACTTGAAAAATGTATGTCATTGGGACGTGATAAATGGAACCAAATAAAACGATTTACTTTTTTTCCATCGTGCAAAGCAAAATTCGACAAAATTGCATCGACAATGGAAAAAAGCATTGATGGTTCATCGAAAAACCATTTTCCACAAAGTCTGATCGAATATAAAGTCAAAAATTGATGTAAGACACCAAAATAATGATTTATAGTTTTCTGTTAAAGAGGGCAACAATTTCTGGTACGTCCCATATCAATTTTATGAAAATTTACAAATTGTCATCTTTATTCAAAATTGGAGCCCCTTTAACAATGCCTCGTATAATTAGGTAAAATTAATTTAGAATCAAAATAATACAAAAAAATACAACACATCATCTAAAAGAACAATATTCTCAATCATCTTACAATAGCAAGATCTTTTGGCTTTTTAATTTCTGCAAACTTGAAAATAGTAGGAGAAGATGCATTTATCAAAATTTTTCAGTATGTGATGGTTCTACCCATTTAGTTGTCCAAATGGAAAAAAGCAATGGGAAAAAATCAAGGGTATTATTATCTACACACAAAAATAGCATGCCTTACTAATTTATTCCCTCATCCATATAAACACTTCTCACACCCACTTACACCAACCTTTCCTTTTTACACATCTTTTCTTTTGTTTTCTCTTTAAAAAACAAAACCGAATTAAAACCTTACCTTAATTTCTCATTTCGAATGTGTTCGCTGTGCAATCAACTAGCAAAATTGCAATAACATTATCCATTGACCTAAGCATCCAAGCTAAGTTCGACTACCTTAGTGAGGATGAAGGGGAATCAAATTTTCGATGAACAAGCTGCTTAATGTAGTAGTACATAATTTTTTCTTCTTATAATTTATGCTACCTGTTGTAATTAGATCTCCAAATTTGTGATGATTTAAGGAGCAATTAATGAGTCATAGTTAAGATGGGTTCAAATTAGTTTGAATGGTAGAATGATGTAGCTTTTGGTTTACAACTAGGGATTGGATTCGAAATATTTCAAATGGTTTTTAATTATGACAATTTAGGTTTTATTCGGTTTTGGAAAATCAAGCTATAGGTGTGAAAATTTATTTCTTTGGGTTTTAGTTTTTTTTCTTTTCAGTATTGAATAACCGAGCTGCTTTTTTATTTATTTCTATTTTCTTGATGACTTTGTTGATGGCTAGGGACTTAGTTATTGTTTGAATAACCGAGCTAACTTTTAATTTTTCTTTCATAAAATTGTAACAAGCAAACATATTTTTTAGTATAAAAGTATTTGTAACAAAAATACTATAAATGTATTTAGTTCTAGACTGTTAGTATGGCTCTTTATATGAAGAAATTGTATATTTAGTTGCAATTGAAAACACATTACATCATTCCATATTAATTTAAGTGAGCCATGTTTTCTTTTTCTGGTTATTGGCATAATACTAGCAGTTTTGATAACGGAAATTATGTGTTTGTGGTGCGATTATTTTGGGTCTGATTGTGTATAACTTTGAAAGTGGAGGTGGGCAATCACTATATTCATTTTAGAAATAGGAATTATATCATATCCAGTTGAATGTATCTAATTTCGTTCAATAGGTCCGTTCATATTTTGTTAATAGGAAATAATTCTCAATTTTTGTGAGTAAATGGGTAGTAGTAATGTAATATTTTTTTGGTTACTAACTCATATATTGGGATGGTTAGGGGTATGCACTAGGATAATTATGTAATTTGTTATATCTATCTAACTCTATCACTAATCCTGTTTGTAAAAAAACTATTTGATTCCTATTATACACTTTTTATGACTAAAAAATTAGCCAATCACACAATCAGATTAATGTGTTCATATTAGCAAATTTTACTTGCTAATACTAGGTTTAGAAATGTAGAATGATAAGTAAAGCAAACAATTAATGTAAATGACACAAGATGTAGACGAGTTCGTTCGAGATATGCCTACGTACACTATGAAGATCTTTTACAGTATTTACCTCTTATAATTATAAGGAATTACAAAAGAATAAAAATAACTTTGGTACTTAAGCTTACAATAGTAAAATGTATTTATAACAGTTGATACGAGCAGTGGATGAATGTGATTGCACTATAAATTGGAAGGAATGAATTTCGTCTAGTCCCACTTTTGATCGCTTATATCCCGGATACCATGTTGTGCCATGGTTGAGTCTCATGGCAAAACTGATTAATCCTGCGCTAGCTGTTTGGTCACGCCATGCTTGCCCCTTGTCAAAAAGCAAGGCCAACAGGTTCAAATGGTAGTTAATTTGCTTGCACTTATATTCATTTTCCTTGCATTTTGACTAACTCTTATCTGTTGTTGTTGCATTGGTAGATAAGCTTAGATTCGACATTTTTAACAAACTTGGCTCCACTACCTAGGCCTTCATGACTTCCGTGCATAAGGCGCCCAAGGAAAAATAGGAGGTCATTGAGTTGCCCCTAGCCCCAAGCAGGAGCAACTGCATTCCACTGTCAGCAAGAGAAGAAAGTGGGCCAAGGGGGTCGTCCCTTAAGACCCGCACTCCATTTGCCAGGTAAACACCTATTTATAATGAAGATGGGTTGGCCCAAGGGGAAAGGGGGTGGTGATGATGCGTATGTCTCTGAAGATGGACCAGATTATGAACCATGTTGACATGGTGTAGCTGATGAGGTCGTTCTAGCTCATGTCTATGGAGATCTTGTCATCTACCCACTGGCTTGGGTTTGGATGGAGCCAACACTCTAGGGAGCCCATAATTGATGCACATGCATAGGATGCCCTTCCCGTGAGCATCCAAATTTGACATTTATTGCTTGCTTCATGGATTTTTCTCTAACATCATCTTTTTATCATGCGCCACCGCTTAGTTCGTGTCTAGGACGACTTTCTAGAGCTAGAAGAGTAGACCAAAAAAAATAAGAAGCTTCAAAGGAGGCCATAGAGGCGACAACAACGATCGATAAGGCGACGAAGGAGGCGGTCGAGGCTAGGGATCGACCAAAGAAGGAGGCCGAGGATCACAGGATGTAAACAGCCTACCTTTATATCAATATTATCTAAGAGTATCACTATGTAATACTATTAGATAATATGGAGAATATGGCAATATATACGGTACACACATGAATAATGTAACAAACCAAATTCCAGTGGTTCGGATTTTTCATAAAAATGCTAAAAACCAATCCCATTGAAGCCCGAGTTGGGTATCTGGTATCCTGGAAATAGGCAAAGATAAATATATCAGAGTTCAATAAATTATCTCACAGTAGAATTGACTAAAATATAATAGTAAGTGAATACTCACCCATATAATAACACTTTCTAAGGAAGTGTCGTAAAGCTGAGAAGTCTCTGCATTCTACCTAACCTGTAGGATGTTATGAGGAGGGGGTCAGAACAAAAGTTCTGGTGAATGAATAAATTATGTAATTCTAGGCTTAATTCTACATATATCGTTTTATTTTCATTTACTCTTATATTAGGTTCATTAGGCTACAATATTCTCGCCTCTGTTCTTGAACTGTGCCCATCTACTCCATAGTAGATTAAAACCTAATAACTAATATATACATATATGTAGCTATATCTCCAATGACCGTATTGGTCCTAGGTACCACCCATGGTACCTTACATATCCTCATCGAAAAGTGCTCCATAGTCTAGCTTCGAGAGCGTTCGTAACTACACCTGTAAAGGACCACTTCGTAAGGCCTACAATACAGATGCTCCACTACTTATTATGAAAATGTAAATCGTGTTCACACTAGTCAATACCAGTGCTTGGACATCCACAATGTATCACCCAGCGCGAACATTGAGGACTACGTAATCATTCTATCTACTATCTGAATCCCGTCAACAAGGTCTATTTTGTATGGAACTTGGTCAGGGATTTTATATATCTTTAAAGGACCGCTTTATTAGGCCTACAATAAAGATATTCTAGTTGGTATGTCCCTTTCTCATCGTGGTTATGGCCCCACGCAGCCATCCCTCAACTAATCAAAAGACTTCTAAAGAGTTAAGTGGTCGTGTCGTACTACAAACAATCTTACATCTAATTGGCGGTTCCCCTCCATCCAATGTCTAGATAGTGAAAGAATCATTGGCCTTTTAGTTTAACTCTAGTCTTTCTCGAAATCGCTCTTGGTCTTAATGCTGGCCGATATCCGCGTGCGACTATCCTTAACCTTACTTGCAAGTACTGGACATACGAATACCCCACTCCGAACACCAAGCCCTTCTGACTGCCTAAAAGGTCCGCTTCATTAGGCCTACAATGCAAATGCATTCAAGGCATACTCTCTTGATGGAACACCTACAGACCTGCCTTCGGGGATGCAGCTTCGTTAGGCCTACCCAGAGCGCCATCCTAGAGTATCCTCATGTCTTGTTGAAGTCTCGTACTTCTTTAAAGCCCAAAAGTTCTAAGTTGGACGTGCTTCTCCATTGCTGAAGTCCGTGATGAACTTCTTCGTTAGGCACTTCATCCTTTGGGCTGCTCCAAACGCATTTCGATTCTTTTATTAGACCCTAAGTCTAATCTTTAAATTTGCCTTTAGTTTGCTTTCTTATTTTGTTGGCTACTTATTTTAATTCAATTAGCATATTCTTGCACTCATCTCACTTCTACCTATTGTGAGATAACCATAGGTCTAATAGGGAATGTTTTAGTATGAGCCACATTCATTATCTTTCTTATTTGACTTGATATATAAATCCCTAAGTTCAATAAAATAAGCCTCTTTTATTATTTCTGCGTTATTTTCTTATCAACTTAATATAAGTTGTTTAAATAAGCTTCTATCATTATTCTCTACTATCATTGCTTATTAATTTATTATAAGTCTCACGATAAGCTTTTCCTTTCTTATTTCATGATGATAACTTATGTTATAATTCTACTCGTAATTATTACCTTTTCTTCTTTTATGGTCCATTACGTAATTACAACCGTTTCTTGTCTGCTCTAGTCTGTCTTCTTTTATTACGATATAGAATTTTCTTTAATTTTCTTATATTAAAATTTCACTTATCATAATAGTTGCCTAGTTAAATAGCCTATGCAATAAATGCAGACTTAGGCTCCTTAAATTTTATTTATAACCTCAAATTCGTAAATTAATAATTCTCTTGTTTCAAATCATACTTCACTTTATTGTCATTTATTTTAGGAAGTAAATTATATTTTATTTGGTTGGTTATGAAAACTATATAATCCATTTCCATATCTTAATATTGAATAATACTATAAAAATAATTCGTAACTGCAAGGTATCTCTTTACTATTTTGGAGTAGCATAAAATACAGTGGTTTCTCTATTTTACACTAATTCCCCCTTTTTATTTCTTTTATGCTGGCAGTTATGTTTATCTTTATTTTTAGATACTAAGTTATGGAATTGTATCCTATTTTCTAAACCAACCAATTAATCTAATAATTACACCCAAATTAATATTTTCCATTTTAGTATAATTTATTACAGTAATTCTATTCCTCAACCTTTATTATTTTACATCAAATTACCTTTATTTCAGTTTTCTTAATTAAATCTATATTCGCATTTAATCTATTCTAATCCATACGCGAAGAAAAAAAGAAGGGATAGAAGAAAACTAATGCTTGCATAAAAATTCAAAACGTAGAAAAAGATGTAAATAAGGCATAGACAATAGTGTATAAATATTGATACTGTAAATAAACTACTAGTTTTCTTATAGTTCAGCCTAATTAATTAATATGATTAATTACTGAATAAAATTTTCTAAACGGGAATATAACAATAATATATCTTAAACTTAAAAGATATATAAATAAAACCACTCATATGTTGTTTTTTAGCTTCAATATCTCCCTTTTAATTTGCTAAGCTTTTCTCTGCTTTTTTCCCTTTTTAATTCGCTGTAAATTCCCTGATCTGTTTGCACAATTCTCTGATTTTCATGTAGATATATCCTTGCTTAATTTTATTTTCTGTTTGGGGAAAGATTTGATTGATAGAGGAGAAAGGAAGAGTGAAGAGAAGAGGAGTTTGCTGTAAATGACAGTAGCTGATTCAGAGAAATAATGTGGGCTAGGGTTAAGTTACGCTCAATTTATAGGTGTAGTGAACAACTATGAACCATCCATTAACCCTAAAAACAATCCTCACAATCATTTATTGATTTGTTTACGTTAGCTTATAACATATAATTCTCTAATGTTATTCATTTATTCCTTTGTTATACGACCCTATTAATTCACGTTTCCTTCTAAATGAGATTCTCCTATTAATTAGATCATACATACATACATATATGTATATCCAATATTATTTATCCTTATACGTTATAATTTCTTACCTATTTGAACACGTCAATTAATGCCTCTATTAATTGATTGTATATAAAAGTTATACTTTTTAATTTATTCTTATTAACTTACCTTCATCATAAACTTAATTGCTCCGTTTGATTTTCGTACTCATTCCAATTCTTTTTTATTCTTTTTAACTTGGAAACAAATAATCCTATAACTGTCATTTTCTTCTAGCTAATAAATTTATATCGTTTGCTATTGTAACAGTGGCATATTCTTTGATTAATTGACATCCTTTATAAAACGCTCAACTGATTGCCAATTAATTAATTGACACATTTTCCCATTTTAATCGATATTCAAATTAATTCTTATGCGTCACTCAATCACATATTTATTAGTTGTATATATTTAAACCACCAATTCATTGCCCAATTAATTGACATATAAGTTTCTCTCTTTCATTAATTCATATTTACGTAATGTCTTTAATTAATTTCTTAATTAATTGATTGCGTCGATTATAAATTAATATATGCATGTTATCATTTAATTTATTCCCCACATACATTTCCCTTTATTAGAAGATCCCTTAATTAATTAATGTTATAAAAGTGACATATTCTCTAACCAATTGATGTCTTTATGTCTTTTAATTAATTCCCCTTTTAATTGATTGATACGTCAATTAATCACACACTTGCGTAAATCTATGTAACCTCTTAATTCTTAAATGCATATATTAGACAATATATTATGTTTTACGATTATGTTAATTCAATTGATTTTATTTAATTATATAAAAATGTGGGGTGTTACATTCTCCCATCTTTAGGAAATTTCATCCCGAAATTCGATAAGAGTAAAATTATGCAATTCCTCGCATCAATCACATCTATTTTGTGTACATCCATTTTTTCGACCACTCGCGCTCTTGTGCAGAAGTGTTATTTAATACAAAATATATACATGTACATGAATCTCTAAGCGGTACCTCCTATATGAATGTTTGCTTCTTGAAAAAATTATTTTTAAAACATGATGCACACATCCTAAATATACTTGTAATTTCTATATGAATGCAATCCTTTGAAAATTTAAAACACTTTTCTTCCTATTTTTCCCACACTCCTATTGAATAGGTGTGTAGTTCAACGAATTTTGCATCCAAACCCAACCATATAACTTTAAATGTTCGAATTTCAAAGAAATTCTAATTTTCTGAATTCAATCTCTTATATCAGAAAGAAGGTAGAAAACAGAAAAACTTTATCTTTCTTCGATTTTCTTTTGTGCACATCTTCCTCCTTACTTGAGATTTAGGCTACTATTCTAGAAAAAAAATATTTACTTCCCCAAGCACAGTTTACATAAGGAAATATCTCTTTTTAATTTTTTCTTTTGACATTTCTGTCACTTTCTTTAAATTTATTATTTTCCTTTTAGTTATCTTATTCTTCTTTTACTCTTTTTTATATACAGCAACTAAACACAATTATCATCTAGGGAAAGGAGGTCTAGGGCCATGCCCACTTTGATAAAAAAAAGGTCCTACTATAGGAATCCAAGTAATTTATATGCTCCTTCTGCCGTCTATTACTTGTTACCAACATACGCTGTATTACTCATGATGAATAAGATCTATTCATCTCTTCAATTCCACGCTCAAAAGGAATAACTAAGTCTCATTTACTGCAATGGATAAGGGTTTCAATCTATGCAGTCTCTATCTAAAAAGGCAACTAAGCTTGGGGAAATTGTCTCTTTACTCTTCGTGTCTTCCCAATTAATATCTACTTTTTCCACCACGTATATCTTATTATCTTACTAATATCACTTCACTATTCTTCTATAGTCTATACATGTGAAGAAACATTTCTAGATTTTCACCTGTGTCCTATACACCTTACGGGAACTTTTATTATTACTACTAGGAGTAATTACTGCTACAGCCTTGTGCTTTTCCCATCACACTTAGGAAATGAATCCTATCCACTCCATATTTAAAAGTCTGGTTCGGTTTGGTATTTACTATTTTACTTCAAAAATTAAAGCTTTTAAATTTTTGAAACGTCAAATCCTAAAGTTCCTGCATTTGAAAGTGTTATTTTGATGTTTTCTGTTAAATTCAAAGGTACAGGGTTACTTAAAATTTTATCTTTTCAAAAACTTATTTACTTTTCCACCAAAACATCTTTCACTTTTTTTTCTTGACTTAAAAAAATGTCCTCACATGTTTTTAAAATATCATATACTTTTTTCCACATATTTTCAAATTTACTAAAACTGGAGTAGATAAATTTTATCAAAAATCTCTTAAATTTCATACTCTTCCAATTACTTAACCTTAAAGGAGTTTCTAACTTACTACATTTAATGGTGTTATACCTTAATTTATTGGAACTACTTTATCTTATGTGAAACTCTCAACGCTAAAACCTTCTATGAATACTTTAGAGGAGGATTTCATGTTTATGTGAAATTATAAAGAATTTGTTTTATATTTTATTGAAATAGGCTATACGAAATATGGTGATTTCCGTACTTGAACATCACTTTCACGTATTCCTTATAACTTGCACAAAACATCTTTATTTATGATTCATAGAAAATTTTATCATTATTTATATCATTCCAATAGATTAAATAATATTACTGTATATTCACTTAGATAAATATTTCCTACTAAATTCATTAATTTATCGTACATTTTTTTTTCTTCAAAAGAACTCATTTTCTTTTATAACTAGAAAATATTTTCAAATACTTATTTAAATAATAAGTGTACATATAAATCACATTAGAAATTATCTCCAAAACTCATTTGAGTCAAAACAGATGTTGCGTAAAGCACCGTTCCTACAACCCAAAAATACTAGTTTATGGATTCAATTAAAATAAATATTAATAAATCTCATATGTTATGTTAAGAATATTTCCTTTGGGAGTCACCTACTATGACAATAGTGTTAAGTCTATGCTTCCTTTATTTTTACCGAAAACATCTATTACAACAATAAATGTTGTAATCTTTGTTTTCGATACCTAACACACTCTAGGTTTTTATATTTAAAATATGTGTTCACCTAAAGGAAACTAGCGAGCTATACAAGCTCTATAATTCTTCAAAAGGAATTTCACTTTTAATAAAATTTACATCATATAAAACCCAATTTAATTTTCATACCGCCTTTTTTTTCAAAAACCTAATATTTACTTCCACAAATATATTAACAATTATATTTTTCAACTTTTCAATTCCAAAAGTTTCATTTTATTTGTCGTATCCCAGAATTTTTGGCAATATCAATTTAATAATCTTTATTTAAAATTAAATTGATTTGATAATATTGATTAATAAAATATGAATTGGTTTAATAATCTAATTAGATAAATATTTAATTAGTGATTTTATCTTTTAAAGCTAAATAAATGTTTTTATTTATAATGTGTATATATATATATATATATATTTGTATATATTATAGATAATCTTTGATTTGGAATTTATTAAATAAATAAAGTCTTGTTTTCAAATTCTAATAATATATTTAATAATTTGGAAATTATGATTTAAATTAATATTAAGCTTTTCAAATTTATTTAATTAATAACTATATGGTTTGTAAATACTTAAGATAAATGTTAATTGCTTAAAATTTTGTCTTAGCTTAATTTTTAAATTTAAATAAAAAGTTTGTTTCATTTCTTTTAAATATTACTTGATATATATGATTTGAAATAGAAGTTTAAACTACAATATAACATATGGTCTTAATTCATTTAATAATAGAAGTGATTTATAATCCCTTTTATAAATCATTTAAAATTGTCAAATTTGTTATTTTCAATGATAATTATAATACTTAGCTTCTAAAAACATAAATAGATTTTATAGGAATGGGATTGTTATTTTTAAATTTAATAAGTAGTTATATATGTATAGATATAACTTAATTCTTAGATTTGATTTTATAATTTAGTTTGAATTTAAAGCTTTGAAATTCCAAAGAATAAATATTTAAAAAACTAAATATTTAAAATGTTTTGGATCTTAAAAATATTTGGATAAGTTTTATTTATAATTTGTTTTTATTACATTTTCTTTACATAAGAAATTCACATATATATTTACATAAGTATAAATAAATTAAGTAAAACCTTTATTAACATTTAAAATAAAAAGAAAATTAAACAAAGACAAGTGTTAACATATTAAGTAATCAAACAACATGTGTTAATTTATGAATTAAACAATAGGACAAGTGTCATGTTTGAATTATATTCCCTTTTTGTTTTTTTTAAATGAAATTCAGCCTTTATAAACCATATTTTTCTTCCCTTTCACTCTTTTTCCTATCTTTTATTCAAAAGCTAAGAAAAGAAAATATGAAAACCCCTCAAATAAAAAAAAAATCAAAACACTGTAAAACTGTATCATTCCTCAGATCAACAACTTGTAGAGCAGTTTCTAAATCAAGCCAAAGATCATTCCAACTTAAATTAAAATCTGGAATCATCAAAGCTTGAGCATTTTTCTTCAAATCTGGAACTCCTGCATGCATGTAGTTTTAAAGTTTTCAAAGGCAAGAAGCATTTCGGTTTCAAACAACAACAATCATTCCAGTTTCCAGTTTTTAAGGGTTCAAAAACTGTTTTCAAAGATCAAGGCTATCTCTGTTTTAAATCAGGTGAGTATGTTTTTTATGGATATGGATAAGTAAGTTTGCATATATATATATTTGTGTGTGTGTGTGAAGTATTTGTGAATATTGGGATGTAAATGTGTGCATGCCTATTACAATTAAGTTATCTCCATTCTTTGCTTTTTAAGACTCAGATTTGCAAACAACATCATTATTCCTTGATCTGATAACTGTTAGGGTATAGAATAAAAACAAATATTGTTTGTTTGGTTATAAACTAAATTTTAAAAATTTATTTAACTTAAATTAAATCCGGAATTGCTCTGGAAATAAAATTAAACAGGAAACTCGAGTCTTTGTAAAAATTCAAATATGTTAATTGTGTAATTCAGGCATATAAACTAAATCCTTAAACTAAGACATGGTTTTTAAGAGTAAACTCATAATTTTTAATTTGGGTTTGATTGAGCAAGTAAGGGTTGATCAGAATTTGGTTTTGGGGTAGTCTCTGGTGATCTCAGTGGATTGGGAGGTCGAGTTCCTGTCTGAAGGAAGAAGGATGGTCGGAGATTGAAGGAAAAATAACAGGATGTCGATCAGAGGTCGATGGTGACGATGGGAGGTCGTTAATGTCTGTAAACCTAATTTTGGGTGGATGGTCAGTTTTGCTTCAGCAATCATCCTCTAGTGGATCGAGCGTTACCAAATTTTGGGAATAGAAAGAATAGACATGGACGAAGTTGTGGCCGGAGCCTCTGGAGTTCTGGTGATCAGCAGTGGAAGGACGAAGAGATGTCTCAGGTTTGAGTGATGTTCCTGTTTGGGTTTCTGTTACTCGATTTTGAATTCGAGTGGATGGTGAAGATTCGGTGGTCGAGGACTGGTCAGGAGATGATCGTCGATGTGCTCGATGTTCTACTGAAGATCGAAGGTGGTCGACGGCACCGTGCATGTGCACGGCGCACTTGTTTCTGGTGTTCTGATTTTTGCTCTGATAGTTTGGGTTGATGCAGTTTCTACTCGAGCTTGTCTCGAGTAACTCGAGTATGTTACTCGAAGGTTTTAGGTTTTGGACTCGAGGCAATGTTAGTCTAGCTCGAGTAAATTTTAGATTACAGGTTTTGTTTTAGAAACCCGACAGTGTTTCAGTTTTAAAATTTAAACTAACTTAAAAAATATAAAGCAAGTTTTAAAACCTGAATTCAAATGAGTTTGAATTCTAGTTTTTAAAATAAAAAAGTTTTATAAAATGGAATGTTTTTAACAACTAAAATTTTGTTAAAGTATTTTATAAAGTGTTTTTTTAAAATCTGAAGAAAAAAGATTTAAACAGAATTTTAAAATCTAAGTTTAAAATCTGGATTCAAAAATGAATTTGAATCCTAGTTTGAAATAAAACAAAGTTTTGAATTTAAATTGTTTTAAAACAACTTTGAATTTTTGAAGTGTATTTTAATTGATTTAAATTGAATATGTTTTAACACTATTTTAAATTTCCTTTAGAAGATAAGTATTTCTTTAACATGTAATTAAAAGGTTTTTGAATTGTTAAACTTTGTTCAAGTTAAAATTGTTTTCATTTTAAATCTTAAATTTAAAATGGAATTTAATAGTAAATTTAAAAGCTAATTGTTTTTAAAATACTTTGTTAATGATAATTAAATCATTAATAAGATTAAGGGTTATCTTAAAGTTAATTAGGGCTTAATGATTTATAATTCATTAAATTATTAAGGTAATTAAGAAGGATCATTAATTAATTTAATTAATTTATGATTTGGGTTGATTAATTAAGTAATTAAGGGTTTTATTTAATTAATTAAAGGATTAAGCAAGTTAATTAAGATTAATTAAATTGTAATTAAGAAATCATTAATTAGATAAGATTTGATTTTAAATTAATGATTTGAAATTTATTAATCAAGTAATCAAAAATTAATTAAGTTACAGATTAACACTTAATTAATTAAACAATTAGAGATTAATTAATGGGTTATTATAGATAAATTAATTTATAATTAATAATGATTAATCTTAGTTATACTTTAGAGAAGTAATTAAAGATTTGTTAATAGTTAATAAAAGTCATTAACTTAGGATTATTTAATACTTAATTAATGTGATTAATTTTAATAATTAATTAGATTAATTAATTTAAGATAATCAACTGTGAAATTGTTTAAGTAATTACTTAGTTGGAAGTAATTAAGAAATTAATTACTAATTGTAATTAATTAAGTTTATTTTGATTAGTTTAAGTTAATTAATTAAGTTCAATTAATTTAAAATAATCACTGGATAATTTGAGAAGTAATTACTCAATGTAATTAATAAAGAATAATTACTTAGGGAAGTAATTAAGAAGATAATTACTAAATGTGATTAAATTGTAGGATAATTAGGTAATGGAAGAGATTTGAAAATTACTTAGGGAAGTAATTAAGAAGGTAATTACTGAATGTAATTAAATTATAGGATAATTAGGTAATGGAAGAGATTTGAAAATTAATTACTTTGTGTAATTAATATGAAGAATAATTACTTAGTGGAAGTAATTAATAATTAACTACTTAGTGTAATTAATTAAGAATTGATTAATAAAGTTATTTGAAGATAATTAAGAGATGTAATTGATTAAGGGTAATTAATTACTTAATGAAATTAATTTGATAAATATAATTAATTAAAGATTAATTATTAAAGACAATTAATTAATGAGTAATTAATTTATTTAATGAAGTAATTAAAGGTAGTTAATTACTGAATGTGGTTAATAAATAGTGATTAATCAATATTGTTTAATTGATGGTTAATTACTTAATGTAATTAATTTAAATAGGGTAATTATAAATAAAAATAATTAGGGATCATTAATTAATATAATGATGTAATTAAGGATTGAATAATTAAGAACAATTAATCAATGAAGGAATTAATTAATGTAATTAATTAAGGATTAATGTAATTAATTATAGTTAATTAATTAATAAAGTAATTAAAGGTTAATTACTGAATTTGGTTTAGAATGATTAATTTGTGAAATTAATTAAAGGCTAATTACTTGAATGTAATTAAAGGATAAGTAATCAAGAGTGATTAATTAAGGTGATTAATTAGAGGATAATTAATTAATTAATTTGTAATTAATTAATGGTTATGTAAGCAAGATTTATATTGATGAAGTAATTAATTTATTTACTTTAAATTAATTAGAGATGAAGTAATTAATTTAATCATTTTAAATTAATTATAGATAGTGATTAATCCTTGCTTATGTATGGATGAATGATGTTGATTGCCTTGAATGGTTTGAGATCTCAGATATGAGATAAGTGATGTTGTGTGATATGGATGCTTTGGTTGCATTGTGATGATAATATGAATTATCTATTTGTGATGATAATATGAATTACCTGTTTGTGATGATAATATGGATTATCTGTTTATGATGATAACGTTGATTATCTATTGTGATATGTGAATTATCTATCTGTGTGTATATAGATAATAGAATTGAATTGTTTTAAACTTTAAAACAACTTAGACCTAAAAGATGGCATTTTGGATTTCGATGTGACGGGGATCGGGTTTCCATATTTGGATATCCGAAAACCACATCGATCCAAATTAACAATAGGTTATGAATCTCAAGTGAAGATGAAGATTCATAGTGCAAGGGTTATCGTCGTTAACTCTGAGGGTGATTCCAAAATGAGTGTAACGAAATAATGCCTTCCGTTTTGTTCGAACCCGGAACGAACTTGTATGGATTGAATACTTTTAGAACATCGTCAGGTGGACGATGAGCATTCTAAAAGATGTGTTCTCTAAAGGTAATCGTAGCCTCAAGCCTCATCTATCGGGAATGGCTAAAACAGGGGAGGTGCAGCAAGGCTAAGTGGGTCATGCCCAAGTAGGACGAGATTTACCCCTGTCTAGAAGTCCCTTTATATATTCGGCTGTGTGGGGCAGTTGATTGCAACAACTGCCGGGGTTGTCTTGTTCGAGACTGTCCAGTATGGGATGGTTCCGGCTTTGTGTTGCAGGGGATTGGGAGTAATCCTCGGTATGGTGATCTAGGCCACGTTCTGTGACGGGCGGTACCCCAGTAGCCCTGCCGTTGTATGGAATCCAAACTCCAATGAGTGCCGTACGTTTTAGATGTGCCCAACTATGTTGGAACGTGAGATGTAAGTATTCTAGCTATTTCTGTATTTTACTTGAAAACCTTAGACACTATTATAATATCTTCGGATTTCCTATCAAATGTTTTGGTTAGCGTAAGGTAAAAACTTACCCGTGTTTATTTATGGGGAGTCTTACGTGATACCTTTTGTTTTCAAAGGATTTTAAAGTCAAGCAACCTTAACCTGTTACTCATACCAGACCTATGTCTGACCCGGAGTTTATTTTCTATTTTTCTTAAACTCTTGGGTACTCAAATTTTTACGAGTAGCCAAGGGATTCAGGTTAGCTTTGACGAAATGTGGAGGAGCAACGGAGCAGGAGGCTTCGGCGGTAGAAATATAGTTTTCGCTGTGTGTTCTCTGTATTGGTATCTCT
The DNA here is from genome assembly GCA_030765085.1 of Allium cepa. Lineage (NCBI taxonomy): Eukaryota > Viridiplantae > Streptophyta > Magnoliopsida > Asparagales > Amaryllidaceae > Allium > Allium cepa. The sequence continues at coordinate 557,818,420 of CM060928.1, read as the reverse complement.
TTGTTGAGTTGTATTTAAGTTGTAATAACTAGACATGTGTTTATAACTGTCTAGTATATGTTGTATAAGCCATGTAACTCTGTTTGGTATTGTATATTATGTAATACTTATGTTATTAATATAATTTATCCGTTTCGCTATTGAGATTCTGGTGTTGCTTCTTCTTTCTCTTCTTTCTTTTCTCTTTTCTATCCCTTTCTTTCTTTAAGATGATGCGTCATTCTGTGGAATGAATGGCGGGTCGTCACAGTTGGTATCAGAGCGCTAGGTTGAGTGAATATCTAGGCTTTGGAGTGATTTCTTTCTTGAGAGAGCGCATTTGTAATTTTGATATATATATATATATATATATATATATATATATATATATATATATATATATTTATCTCTACCTATTTGTTGGTTTACCTGTTCGGGTTTTCCAATATAAGTTATAAAGGTAGATGGGGTAGTGGTGTGTGTAACACGACTACCATTGGTTGGAGTTTGAATGTTTGAGGTTGGAAGTGTATTTGTCGGGATTGTGGACCTAATACCGTCTCGAGTGAGCTTTGTAAGTGGTGTAAGGATTTCGTTGATCTCTGAAGGCAACCTGTTAAGATTTGGAGCCCATCTTTGAAGTTGGTAGATGAGTTGAGTTAGGATCTATTGGTTGGGCAGAAGCGAGTGATGGTATCTTGATACCTTAGGAAGAAGTAATTGCGTGATGAGACGCAGTGACTATGGGTGATACCAAAGATATTTCTTTGGAACAAGTTAAGGAAGTAGGTCTGCTTCGGTGTAGTGGCTGAGTTCAGCAGGGTGTTTCTGTTTGGTTTGAAGTTCGAGTTTCTCGAAGAGCTTTGGTTAGGAAGTCTTTGGCATTTGTGTCAGCACTGCAGCTCGTAGTGTTCTGTGTGCTGTCAAGGAGATCTTCTGGTTTAGTAGTTTTTCTGAGATGGAGTTCAAAAGCAGCAGAGTGAATCCATTTTTTCAATAAATTGGCTAGACCAGTGCAAGCTGTTCTGATTGGTAAAGAGAGAACAATTTTCTTTGGATGTTAGGCTGGATTGATCGCAAAAGTGACTTGCGATAGCTGAGTGTTCTCTTGGTTATCAGAGATTTTCTGGGTTATATTGTCCAGTTTGTGCTCTTATTCTTCATCAGCATTATTTTCTACTTCAAAGCAGAGTTGTGCAGCGGAAGTAGTTTGGGAGTGCATCTGCTTTTCTTTTCTGGATAGGAGAAGTTTGTTTTCTTTTGATGGTTGTAAGTGGAGTTTGTTCTTGATCTTAGTTGATCTTGGAGGATCATTCTGGTGGATTAGGTTTGGTCCAGTTTGTTTCTTGAGACATCAGAGAGGATTGAGCTGATCAGAAAGGAAGTAGGCAGCCCAGGATCGTTTGAAGAGTTTTGTGGATCAGAATCGGAGATCTGATTTTGGATAAGTTTTCTCCGGTTTTAGGAGCTATAAGATTGGGTAAGGTTGGGAATCTAGCTCCAAGGTGTATAGGATCTCTTCTGTGTTTTGTTTTGGATAATTATTTGGTCTTCAGGATTGAATTGCCAGTTTGGAAAACTGGAATTCAGTGAGCTTCATGTATCTCTGAAGGAGTACGTGTATGATCTATCTCTGGTTGTGGAATCAACTGTTCTGGGAGATTTGTTTATTGAGTCAAACTTATCTATAGTCTGATATCCTATTCAGTTGTAGATCTAGATGAGTATGAGCTCTGTAGCTTAGTAGTTTTGATTGTTTGGATTCTGTAGAGCGAGTATCTCGGTGTTTATACTTGGGAAACTCGAGAAAATTCTATTCAGAATTTTTGACTGGATAGTTAAATTTGTTTGTTTGGGTGAATTGGTTGCTATGGTTATTAGCATATGGTTGATAATCTATGCTTGTGGTTTAAATTAAAATCTTTAAAATAGATTATTAAATTACCTTTGTTTTAAATTTCGAGGACGAAATTCTTTTAAGGGGAAGGAATGTGATATCCCGGAAATTTGGCAATATCAATTTAATAATCTTTATTTAAAATTAAATTGATTCGATAATATTGATTAATAAAATATGAATTGGTTTGATAATCTAATTAGATAAATATTTAATTAGTGATTTTATCTTTTAAAAGCTAAATAAATGTTTTTATTTATAATGCATATATATATATATATATTTGTATATATTATAGATAATATTTGATTTGGAATTTAATAAATAAATAAAGTCTTGTTTCAAATTCTAATAATATATTTAATAATTTGGAAATTATGATTTAAATTAATACTAAGCTTTTCAAAGTTATTTAATTAATAACTCTATGGTTTGTAAATATTTAAGATAAATGTTAATTGCTTAAAATTTTATCTTAGCTTAATTTTTAAATTTAAATAAAAAGTTTGTTTCATTTCTTTTAAATACTACTTGATATATATGATTTGAAATAGAAGTTTCAAATACAATATAGCATATGGTCTTAATTCATTTAATAATAGAAGTGATTTATAATCTCTTTATAAATAATTTAAAATTGTCAAATTTTTTATTTTCAATGATAATTATAATACTTAGCTTTTAAAAACATAAATAGATTTTATAGGAATAGGATTGTTATTTTTAAATTTAATAAGTAGTTATATATGTACAGATATAACTTGATTCTTAGATTTGATTTTATAATTTAGTTTGAATTTAAAGCTTCGAAATTCAAAAGAATAGATATTTAAAAAAAATATTTAAAATGTTTTGGATCTTAAAAATATCTGGATAAGTTTTATTTATAATTTGTTTTTATTACATTTTCTTTACATAAGAAATTCACATATATATTTACATAAGTATAAATAAATTAAGTAAAACCTTTATCAACATTTAAAATAAAAAGAAAATTAAACAAAGAGAAGTGTTAACATATTAAGTAATCAAACAACATGTGTTAATTTATGAATTAAACAATATGACAAGTGTCATGTTTGAATTATATTCTCTTTTTGTTTTTTTAAATGAAATTCAGCCTTTATAAATCATATTTTTCTTCCCCTTCACTCTTTTTCCTATCTTTTATTCAAAAGCTAAGAAAAAAAAATCTGAAGACCCCTCAAACAAAAAAAATCAAAACACTGTAAACTATATCATTTCTCAGATCAACAACCCGTAGAGCAGTTTCTGAATCAAGGCAGAGATCATTCCAGTTTAAAGTAAAATCTGGAATCATCAAAGCTTGAGCATTTTTCTTCAAATCTGGAACTCCTGCATGCATGTAGTTTTAAAGTTTTCAAAGGCGAGAAGCATTTCGGTTTCAGACAACAACAATCATTCCAGTTTCCAGTTTTTAAGGGTTTAAAAACTGTTTTCAAAAATCATAGCTGTCTCTGTTTTAAATCAGGTGAGTAACATTTTTGTTAAAAATTACTTAAGTTTAAACATGGTCGCATGATTATTCCTGTGATAAGTAGTTTTGTGTGGATATGGATAAGTAAGTTTGCATATACATACATACATACATACATATATATATGTGTGTGAAGTATCTGTGAATATTGGGATGTAAATGTGTGCATGCCTGTTACAATTAAGTTATCTCTGTTCTTTGCTTTTTAGGACTCAGATTTGCAACCAACATCATTATTCCTTGATCTGATAACTGTTAGGGCTTAGAATAAAAACAAATATTGTTTGTTTGATTATAAACTAAGTTTTAAAAGTTTATTTAACTTAAATTAAATCTGGAATTGCTCTAGAAATAAAATTAAACAGGAACTCGAGTCTTTGTAAAATTTCAAACATGTTAATTGTGCAATTTAGGCATATAAACTAAATCCTTAAACTAAGACATGATTTTTAAGAGTAAAATCATAATTTTTAATTTGGGTTTGACTGAGCAAGTAAGGGTTGATCAGAATTTGGTTTTGGGTTAGTCTCTGGTGATCTCAGTGGATTGGGAGGTCGAGTTCCTGTCTGAAGGAAGAAGGGTGGTCGGAGATTGAGGGAAAAATAACAGGATGTCGATCAGAGGTCGGTGGTGACGATGGGAGGTCGTTGATGTCTGTAAACCTAATTTTGGGTGGATGGTCGGTTTTGCTTCAGCAATCATCCTCTGGTGGATCTAGTGTTACCAAACTTTGGGAATAGAAAGAATAGACGTGGACGAAGTTGTGGCCGGAGCCTCTGGAGTTCTGGTGATCGGAAGTGGAAGGACGAAGAGATGTTTCAGGTTTGAGTGATGTTCCTGTTTGGGTTTCTGTTACTCGATTTTGAATTCGAGTGGATGGTGAAGATTCGATGGTCGAGGATTGGTCAGGAGATGATCGTCGATGTGCTCGACGTTCTAGTGATGATCGGAGGTGGTCGACGGCACCGTGCATGTGCACGACGCACTTGTTTCTGGTGTTCTGATTTTTGCTTTGATAGTTTGGGTTGATGCAGTTTTGACTCAAGTTTGTCTCGAGTGGCTCGAGTATGTTACTCAAAGGTTTTAGGTTTTGGACTCGAGGCAATGTTAGTCTAGCACTTGTTTGACCCGGAGTTTATTTTATGTTTTACTTAAACTCTTGGGTACTCAAATTTTTACGAGTAGCCAAGGGATTCAGGTTAGCTTTGACGAAATGTGGAGAAGCAACGGAGCAGGAGGCTTCGACGGTAGTTATATAGTTTCCGCTGTGTATTCTCTGTATTGGTATCTCTTTGTTGAGTTGTATTTAAGTTGTAATAAATAGATAGGTGTTTATAACTGTCAAGTATGTGTTGTATAAGCCATGTAACTCTGTTTGGTGTTGTATATTATGTAATACTTATGTTATTAATATAATTTATCCGTTCCGCTATTGAGATTCTGGTGTTGTTTCTTCTTTCTCTTCTTTCTTTTCTCTTTTCTACCCTTTTCTTTCTTTAAGATGATGCGTCATTCTGTGAAATGAATGGCGGGTCGTCACAGTTGGTATCAGGTTTGCATGTGCACGACGCACTTGTTTCTGGTGTTCTGATTTTTGCTTTGATAGTTTGGTTGATGCAGTTTTTACTCGAGTTTGTCTCGAGTAACTCGAGTATGTTACTCGAAGGTTTTAGGTTTTGGACTCGAGGCAATGTTAGTCTAGCACGAGTAAATTTTAGATTACAGGTTTTGTTTTAGAAACCTGACAGTGTTTCAGTTTTAAAATTTAAACTAAATTTAAAAAAAAATATAAAGCAAGTTTCAAACAAAGATTTTGAAACAAGTTTAAACCTGAATTCAAATGAGTTTGAATTCTAGTTTTTAAAATATTTTTTTTTATAAAATGGAATGTTTTTAACAACTAAAATTTTGTTAAAGTATTTTATAAACTGTTTTTTCAATTCTGAAGATAAAAGATTTAAACAGGGCTTTAAAATTTAAGTTTAAAATCTGGATTCCAAAAAGAATTTGAATCCTAATTTGAAGTAAAACTGAGTTTTTGAATTTAAATTATTTTAAAACAACTTTGAATTTTTGAAGTGTATTTTAATTGATTTAAATGAATATGTTTTAAAACTATTTTAAATTCTCTTTAGAAGATAAGTATTTCTTTAACATGTAATTAAAAGGTTTTTGAATTGTTAAACTTTGTTAATGTTAAAATTGTTTTCATTTTAAATCTTAAATTTAAAATGGAATCTAATAGTAAATTTAAAAGCAAATTGTTTTTAAAATACTTTGTTAATGATAATTAAATCATAATAAGATTAAGGGTTATCTTAAAGTTAATTAGGACTTAATGATTTATAATTCATTAAATTATTAAGGTAATTAAGAAGGATCATTAATTAATTTATAATTTGGGTTAATTAATTAAGTAATTAAGGGTTTTTATTTAATTGATTAAAGGATTAAGCAAGTTAATTAAGATTAATTAAATTGTAATTAAGGAATCATTAATTAGATAAGATTTGATTTGAAATTAATGATTTGAAATTTATTAATCAAGTAATCAAATATTAATTAAGTTATAGATTAACACTTAATTAATTAAATAATTAGAGATTAATTAATGGGTTATTATAGATAAATTAATTTGTAATTAATAATGATTAATCTTAGTTAATTACTTTAGAGAAGTAACTAAAGATTTGTTAATAGTTAATAAAGGTCATTAACTTAGGATTATTTAATAATTAATTAATGTGATTAATTTTAATAATTAATTAGATTAATTAATTTAAGATAATAAATTGTGAAATTGTTTAAGTAATTACTTAGTTGGAAGTAATTAAGAAATTAATTACCAATTGTAATTAATTAAGTTTATTTTGATTAGTATAAGTTAATTAATTAAGTTCAATTAATTTAAAATAATCACTGGGTAATTTGAGAAGTAATTACTCAATGTAATCAATAAAGAATAATTACTTAGGGAAGTAATTAAGAAGATAATTACTGAATGTAATAAAATTGAAGGATAATTAGGTAATGGAAGAGATTTGGAAATTAATTACTTTGTGTAATTAATATGAAGAATAATTACTTAGTGGAAGTAATTAATAATTAATTACTTAGTGTAATTAATTAAGAATTGATTAATAAAGTTATTTGAAGATAATTAAGAGATGTAATTAATTAAGGGTAATTAATTACTGAATGAAATTAATCTAGGGTGATTAATAAATATAATTAATTAAATATCATTTATTAAAGATAATTAATTAAGGAGTAATTAATTTATCTAATGAAGTAATTAAAGGTAGTTAATTACTAAATGTGGTTAATCAAGAGTGATTAATCAGTTTTGTTTAATTGATGATTAATTACTTAATGTAATTAATTTAAATAGGGTAATTATAAATAAAAATAATTAGGGACCATTAATCAATATAATGATGTAATTAAGGATTGATTAATTAAGAACAATTAATCAATGAAGGAATTAATTAATGTAATTAATTAAGAATTAATGTAATTAATTATGGTTAATTAATTAATAAAGTAATTAAAGGTTAATTACTGAATTTGGTTTAGAATGATTAATTTGTGAAATTAATTAAAGGCTAATTACCTGAATGTAATTAAAGGATAATTAATCAAGAGTGATTAATTAAGGTGATTAGTTAGAGGATAATTAATTAATTAATTTGTAATTAATTAATGGTTATGTAAGAAAGATTTATATTGATGAAGTAATTAATTTAATTTACTTTAAATTAATTAGAGATGAAGTAATTAATTTAATTCATTTTAAATTAATTATAGATAGTGATTTACCCCTGTCTAGAAGTCCCTTTATATATTTGGCTGTGTGGGGCAGTTGATTGCAACAACTGCCGGGGTTGTCTTGTTCGGGACTGTCCAGTAAGGGATGGTTCCGGCTTTGTGTTGCAGGGGATTGGGAGTAATCCTCGATACAGTTATCTAGGCCACGTACTATGACGGACGGTACCCCAGTAGCCCTGCCATTGTATGGAATCCAAACTCCAATAAGTGCCGTACGTTTTAGATGTGCCCAACTATGATGGAACGTGAGATGCAAGCATTCCAGCTATTTCTGTATTTTACTTGAAAACCCTAGACACTATTATAATATCATCGGATTTCCTATCAAATGTTTTGGTTAGCGTAAGGTAAAAACTTACCCGTGTTTGTTTGTGGGGAGTCTTACGTGATACCTTTTGTTTTCAAAGGATTTTAAAGTTAAGCAACCTTAACCTGTTACTCACACCAGACCTATGTCTAACCCGGAGTTTATTTTCTGTTTTTCTTAAACTCTTGGGTACTCAAATTTTTACGAGTAGCCAAGGATTAAGGTTAGCTTTGACGAAATGTGGAGGAGAAATGGAGCAGGAGGCTTCAGCGTTAAATATATAGTTTCCGCTGTGTGTTCTCTGTGTTGGTATCTCTTTGTTGAGTTGCATTCAAGTTGTAATAACTAGACAGGTGTTTATAACTGTCTAGTATGTGTTTTATAAGCTATGTAACTCTGTCTGGTGTTGTATATTATGTAATAATTATGTTATTAATATAATTTATGTGTTCCGCTGTTGAGATTCTGGTGTTATTTCTTCTTTCTCTTCTTTCTTTTCTCTTTTCTATCCCTTTCGTTCTTTAAGATGATGCGTCATTCCGTGGAATGAATGGCGGGTCGTCACATTATTGGGCTGGACATAAAGTGAATTTTTTTCTTACTAAAACCACTTATTTCGTTCAAAATAAAAACACTCCCCCTACTATTTGTTGGGAACTTCTCCACTTCCTATAACATATGGATACCAATCTTCTCTCAAAACATGACTTATTTGCATGCTATAAATCGGTAATTAACATAGGGCTTAACATATATGGGCCATTCCAAACCCAACTAGCAAACTATGCACAAATATACTTCTAAAAACTTTCCATATGTTAAAATCTAAGGTTGGGGACTATTTGGATTTTAGTACATAATATATCTATATTTTATTCAAAAATATAAACACATTCACTCACTATCTACCTAGGAACCCTAAACCTAGGTTCTGACACCACATGTAATAACCCAAATTTCAGTGGTTCAGATTTTTCGCAAATATGCTAAAAACCAAGCCCATTGAAGTCCGAGTTGGATATCTGGTATCTTGCAAATAGGCAAAGATAAATATATCAAAGCTCAATTAATTATCTCACAACAGAATTGACAAAAATATAATAGAAAGTAAATACTCACCCAAATAATAACACTTTCTAAGCAAGTGTCGTAAAACTGAGAAGTCTCTGCCATCTACCTAACCTGTAGGATGTAATGAGAAGGAGGTTAGAAAAAGAGTTTTGGTGAATGAATAAATTATATACTTCTAGGCTTAATTCTACATATACCATTTTATTTCCATTTACTCTTATATTAGGTTCATTAGGTTACAATACTCTCGCCTCTGTTCGTGAACCGTGCCCATCCACTCTATAGTAGATTAAAACCTAATAACTAATATATACATATATGTAGCTATATGCCCAATGACGGTATTGGTCCAAGGTACTACCCATTGTACCTTCCGTATCCTCCTCGAAAAGAGCTCCATCATCTAGCTTCGAGAGCGTTCCATAACTACATCTACAAAGGACCGTTTCGTAAGGCCTACATACAGACGCTCCACTACTTACTATGAAAATGTGAATCGTGTCCGCACTAGTCTATACCAGTGCTCGGACATCCACAATGTGCCACCCAATGTGTACATTGAGGACTATGTAATCGTTCTGTCTACTATCTAAATCCCGCCAACAAGGTCTGCCTTGTACGGAACTCAGTCGAAAATTTTCTATTGTAAAAGACCGCTTCATTAGGCCTACAATACAGATATTCTAGTTGGTCTGTCCCTTTCTTATTATGGCAATAGCCCCATGCAGCCATCCCTCAACTAATCGAAAGACTACTAAAGAGTTAAGTGGTCGTGCTCTACTACAAACAATCTAACATCTAATTGGCAGTGCCCCCCATCTAATGTCTCGATAGTAAAATAATCATTGGCCTATTGGTTTAACTCTAATCTTTTCCAAAATCGCTTTTGGTTTTGATGCTCGCCGATATCCACATGCAACTACCCTTAACCTTACTTGCAAGTACTGGACATATGAATACCCTACTCTGAACACCAAGCCCTTCTGACTACCTACAAAGGTCCACTTCATTAGGCCAACAATGCAAATGCATTAAAGGCATACTCTCTTAATGGAACACCTACAGACCTACCTTCGGGAATGCAGCTTCGTTAGGCCTACCCAGAGAGCCATCCTAGAGTATCCTCACGTCTTGTTGAAGTTTCGTACTTCTTTAAAGCCCAAAAATACTAAGTTGGATGTGCTTCTCCATTGCTGAAATCCATGATGAATTGCTTTGTTAGGCGCTTCCTTTGGGCTGCTCCAAATGCATTTCGATTCTTTTATTAGACCCTAAGTCTAATCTTTAAATTTGCATTTAGTTTGCTTTCTTATTTTGTTTGCTACTTAGTTTAATTTAATTAGCATATTCTTCCCCTCGTCTCACTTCTAACTATTATGAGATAACCATAGGTCTAATAGGCAATGCTGTTAGTATGAGCCACATTCATTATCTTGCTTATTTGACTTGATATATAAATCCCTAAGTTCAATAAAATAAGCCTCTTTTATTATTTCTGTGTTATTTTCTTGTCAACTTAATATAAGTTGTTTAAATAAGCTTCTATTATTATTCTCTACTATCATTGCTTACCAATTTATTATAAGTCTCACGATAAGCTTTTCCGTTCTTATTTCATGATTATAGCTTTTGTTATAATATACTCGTAATTATTACTTTTCTTCTTTTATGGTCCATTATGTAATTACAAGCTTTCTTGTCTGCTCTAGTTTGCCTTCTTTTATTATGATATAGAATTTTCTTTAAGTCTCTTATATTAAAAAAATTCACTTATCATAATAGTTACCTAGTTAAATAGCCTACGCAGTAAATGCAGACTTAGGCTTCTTAAATTTTTTTTATAGCCTCAACTTCTTAAATTAATAATTCTCTTGTTTCAAATCATACTTCACTTTATTGTCCGCTATTTTAGGAAGTATTTCTATTTTATTTGGTTGGTTATTAAAACTATATAATCCATTTCCATATCTTAATACTGAATAATACTATAAGAATAATGCGTAACTGCAGCGTATCTCTTTTACTATTTTGAAGTAGTGTAAAATACAGTGGTTTCTCTATTTTACACTTATTTCCCCTTTTTATTTCTTTTATTCTGGCAGTTACGTTTATCTTTATCTTTTAGATATTAAGTTATGGAATTGTATCCTATTTTCTAAACCAACCAATTAATCTAATAATTACTCCTAAATTAACTTTTTCCGTTTTAATGTAATTTATTACAGTAATTCTATTCCTTAACCTTTATTATTTTACATCTAATTTCCTTTATTTCAATTTTCTTAATTATATAATCCATATTTGTGTTTAATCTATTCTAATCCAAACGCGAAGAAAAAACCAAGCCCACTGAAGCCCGAGTTGGGTATCTGGTATCCTGAAAATAGGCAAAGATAAATATATCAGAGTTCAATTAACTATCTCACAAAAGAATTGACTAAAATATAACAGTAAGTAAATACTCACCCAAATAATAACACTTTCTAAGTAAGTGTCATAAAGCTGAGAAATCTCTACATTCTACCTAACATGTAGAATGTTATGAGAAGGGGGTTAGAATAAAAGTTCTGGTGAATGAATAAATATATACTTCTAGGCTTAATTCTACATATATCGTTTTATTTCCATTTACTCTTATATTAGGTTCATTCGGTTACAAAACTCTCGCCATTGTTCACGAACCTGCCCATCTACTCCATAGTAGATTAAAACCTAATAACTAATATATACATATATGTAGCTATATTTCCAATGACCGTATTGGTCCTAGGTACTACCCATAGTACCTTCCATATCCTCATCGATAAGCGCTCCATAGTCTAGCTTCGAGAGCGTTCCGTAACTACATCTGTAAAGGAATGCTTCGTAAGGCCTATAATATAGATGCTCCACTACTTACTATGAAAATGTAAAATCGCGTTCGCACTAGTCTATACCAATGCACAAACATCCACAATGTACCACCCAGTGCGAACATTGAGGATTACGTAATCGTTTTACCTACTATCCAAATCCCGTCAACAAGGTCTGTCTTATACAGAACTTGGTCAGGGATTTTCTATATCTATGAAGGACAGCTTCGTTAGGCCTACAATACAGATATTCTAGTTGGTCTGTCCCTTTCTCATCGTGGCTATGGCCCCACGCAGCCACCCTCAACTAATTGAAAGGATTCTAAGGAGTTAAGTGGTCGTGCCCTACTATAAACAATCTAACATTCAATTGGCGATGCCCCTCCATCCAATGTCTTGACAGTGAAAGAATCATTGGCCTGTTAGTTTAACTCTGATCTTTTCCAAAACCACTCTTGGTCTAGATGTTGGCTGATATTCGCATGCGACTATCCTTAACCTTACTTCCAAGTACTGGACATACGAATACCCTACTCTGAACACCAAGCCCTTCTGACTGCCTAAAAAGTCCGCTTCATTAGGCCTACAATGAAAATGCATTCAAGGCATACTCTCTTGATGGAACACCTACAGACCTGCCTTCGGGAATGCAGCTGATTTAGACCTACCTAGAGGGCCATCCTAGAGTACCCTCACATCTCGTTGAAGTCTCGTACTTCTTTAAATCCCAAAAATAGTAAGTTGAACGTGCTTCTCCATTGCTGAAATCCGTGATGAACTGCTTCGTTAGGCGCTTCCTTTGGGCTGTTCCAAACGCATTTCGATTCTTTTATTAGACCCTAAGTCTAATCTTTAAATTTTCGTTTAGTTTGCTTTCTTATTTTGTTGGCTACTTAGTTTAATTTAGTTAGCATATTCTTACCCTCGTCTCACTTCTAACTATTGTGAGATAACCATAGGTCTAATAGAGAATGCTGCTAGTATGAGCTACATTCATTATCTTGCTTATTTGACCTGATATATAAATCCCTAAGTTCAATAATATAAGCCTCTTTTATTATTTCTGCGTTATTTTCTTATCAACTTAATATAAGTTGTTTAAATAAGCTTCTATCATTATTCTCTACTATCATTGCTTATTAATTTATTATAAGTCTCACGTTAAGCTTTTCCGTTCTTATTTCATGATTATAACTTATGTTATAATTCTACTCGGAATTATTACTTTTTCTTCTTTTATGGTCCATTATGTAATTAAAACCATTTCCTGTCTACTCTAGTCTGCCTTCTTTTATTATGATATAGTATTTTCTTTAATTCTCTTATATTAAAAAATTCACTTATCATAATAGTTTCCTAGTAAATAGCCTACGCAGTAAATGTAAACTTAGGCTCCTTAGATTTTCTTTATAGCCTCAAATTGTTAAATTAATAATTCTCTTATTTAAAATCATACTTCACTTTATTGTCTGCTATTTTAAGAAGTAATTCTATTTTATTTGGTTGGTTATGAAAAATATATAATCCATTTCCATATCTTAAGATTGAATAATACAATAAAAATAATTCGAAACTGCAAGGTATCTCTTTACTATTTTTGAGTAGCATAAAATACAATGGTTTCTCTATTTTACACCAATTCCTCCTTTTTATTTCTTTTATTCTGGCAGTTACGTTTATCTTTATTTTTAGATACTAAGTTATTGAATTGTATCCTATTTTCTAAACCAACCAATTAATCTAATAATTACTCCTAAATTAACTTTCCCGTTTTAATGTAATTTATTACAGTAATTCTATTACTCAACCTTTATTATTTTACATCTAATTTCCTTTATTTCAGTTTTCTTAATTATATAATGCATATTCGTGTTTAATCTATTCTAATCCAAACACGAATAAAAAAAAGAGGGGATAGAAGAAAAGTGGCACTTGCATACAAATCCAGAATGTAGAAAAAGATGTACATAAAGCATAGAAAATCGTGTATAAATATTGATACTGTAAATAAACTACAAGTTTTCTTATAGTTCAGCCTAATTTAATTAATATGATTAATTACTGAATAAAAATTTCTAAACGGAAATCTAACTATAATATATCTTAAACTTTAAAGATATATAAATAAATCCGCTCACATGTCGTCCATAATTTCAATCTCTATTCCTTCTAATTTGCTACGCTTTTCTCTATTTTCCCCCTTTTAATTCACTGTAAATTCCATGATATTTTGCACAATTCTCTAATTTGCTTGTATGTATATCCTTGCTTAATTTTATTTTTTATTTACTGAATGATTTGTTTGATAGAGGAGAAAGGAAGAGGGAGAAGGGAAGAGGAGTTTGCTGTAAATGACAACTGCTGATTCAGAGAAAATAGTGTGGGTTATGGTTAAGTTACGTTCAATTTATAGGTGTAGTGAACAACTATGAACCATCCGATTAACCCTAAAAATAATCCTCACCATCATTTATTGATTTGTTTACGTTAGCTTATAATGTATAATTTTCCAATGTTATTCATTTATTCCTTGTTATACGACCCTATTAATTCACGTTTCCTTTTAAATAAGATTCTTTCATTAATTATCCAATTAATTAGATCATATATATATGTATATGTATATGTATATGTATATGTATATGTATATGTATATGTATATGTATATGTATATGTATATGTATATGTATATGTATATGTATATGTATATGTATATCCAACACTAATTTATTCTTTTACGTTATAATTTCTTACCTATTTGAACATGTCAATTAATACCTCTATTACTTGATTGTATATAAAAGTTATACTTTTTAATTTATTCTTATTAACTTACCTTCATCATAAACTTAATTATTACGTTTGATTTTTGTATGCATTCCAATTCTTTTTTTGCTTTTTTTACTTGGAAATAAATAATCCTATAACTGGTGTTTTCTTTTAGCTAATTAATTTACATTATTAGCTATTGTAACAAGGGCATATTCTTTGATTAATTGACACACTTTTTAAAACGCTCAACCGATTGTTAATTAAGTAATTGACACCTTTTTCCGTTTTAATCGATATCCAAATTGTAATAACCCTGTATTTTGTGATTATTTTAATTGTATATTTTAATTATTTTAAATTAAATCCCTGATCATGAATAAATAGAATATTTCCAGAAAATGTGAATTTTGGTCAATATGGTCAAACTTTGACTTTTAAATTTAAAATTTAAATATTCGAATTTTTTAATTTTATCTTTAATAATGAAAATAAATTAAATTTCAAGAATACTGCTTTTCGTTTCGTTAAAATCGGATTAATATTGTGAAAGTTATGCTTTTTACAATATTGTGTGTAAATTGTTTTATTTAACAAAATTGTCTATTTTAATTTTATAAATAATATTTTTGTTGTCAAATCATGTTCTAATATGTATATATGACATGTTATGTCTATATTTTACTTTTAAACATTTTATAAGTAGAGTTATAATTTTTAAATGTTATTTGTATATTGTTTTCAATGTTTAAATTCTAGTTTCAATATATTAAACTATTTCTTATTTATTTTATATTTTTCCTTAAATTATTTATTTATTTATTTTTCATTTTATTTTGTTCAGTATTTTATTTTATTTTCTGAATTGTATTTAGTTTATTTTAATTTAAAGGAAATTGGAAATCAAAGAGTCAAAGTCCATTCATTTTCCATTGACTTTTCATATACCTTGTCTTTTCAATTTCAATTACCTTTTCATTTCTCTTGATAGCCGACCATTCCCTTTGCTTCAGCCATGACTTCCCTCTTCATTTCACGTGAAAATGTTTCTCATATCTCCCCTAAAACTCACGGCTTCAAAGAATGAAAGCAAACATGCTAATTTCTTCCTTGATCTCTTCCCTTTTTCACAATTTCAATGATTTTTGTTTGCTCCTCTTCTAGCTTTGCTCGGCCTTGCTTATCCACAATCACCACCGACCACCACCTCCTCTATCTACAACAGCCATCACCCCCTCCTCTGACCAAAATTCAGGCTGTGCCTTCATGTTGAAGCATCATCACAAAATCAATGCAAATCTCCACCAAAATTTCCTTAGCCGAACTATATCATCACCTACCCTTCATATCTTGCTTTGGCCACCCCTTAGCCGCCACCACCACCATCATCTACTTCACCTCTGGCCACCACTTTAGCAACCATCTGTCCCGACCTGACCTGTGCAAGCATGATCCGAGCCCAATTGACCCGTAGGCCGAGTCAAAAATGTTGCATCCAAGCTTGCCTTTTACCTTGTCGCTTTATATGCTTCATATTGCAACTCCTACACCTTCATACCCATATTGCCATGCCTACATGACACCATACCTGACCCAAACACACATCAATGGCCGAGCATATGTTCCTCTGGTCGAGCTTTTGGATGGTCAAAAGCAAGGTCTAATCATTTCATTCTTTGTTGCTTTTTATTTCCATTTGTTTATATGTTATTTGGTGTTGAATCAAAATATATTCATGTACATGTTGTTTGTGTTATTGGTTGTTTACAAGATCGTACCTTGGCTCTCTCCACTTATTTGAATCCGTAGTCATGCTGTATCATGCTTGTCGTGCCTTTGGAATTGTTTTGTGTGTCGTAGTGGTTTCCAGCTTGAAAAAGGTGAGTCTTTCTCGCTCTGACATCTTTACTTATGAAATAGTGAATCGATGACAAGTGTTTAGTAATTTGAAACGTTTATGCAAGTAAGTAATGATTATATGATATGTTATTCCATACTATTACCATGTTTACTTTGTTAATTATCACCTGACATATGATAAATGATATTATATTGTGACACTGACATTGTTTATATTGTTTATGTATATGATCACACTGCAAGTTCCCTGTTAGAATAAAATCACTATGGGTACCCAAACGGACTTTAGAATAGGGAAAAATCGTTATGGGTTGAAATGATAGGCCTGAGCGATTTTTATTGTATTTTATTTGACTTGAGATTACGGGTTTGAAATGATAGAACTCGGGTTTTTCTTTTTAAACTGCGGATTGTAATGATATGTATCTGTATCACTTGACCTAGGTTAGAAAATTATATACAAACCCCATGGTATATTTTTAAAATGATTTTTCTTAATATATGTATTTTCAAAGGTTTGAAATTTGATTTAATTTTTTTTTATGGTTTTGAGAAAGTTAAATATTAAGTCTTGAAATTGTGAATTTAAGTATGTGAATTTGAAGTAAATGTGATTTTTGACATTAAATTTATTTTTAAAATGTAAATAAATAATGGAAATTAAATTTAAAGTTCTAAATTGATATTTGAAGAAAAATATTAAGTTTTATTAAATTTATAAGTAAATAAAAAGTGAATTTTTGATTTGATAAATGAAAGTGAGTTTTAAATTGGATGTTTGATTTAAAAAATTTGTTGTGACAAATCATACGTTAAAATTATTAAAATATGAAAATTTGAAGTCTAGGAATATGATTTATAAGTTTAAATTTTGCTAAAATTGAAGCTTTATTGTTTCTGAAAAGTTATAATAAAATCAAGAATTTTATTAATAACACTTCCAAAATGCTGTAGTCTTATGACAGCATTTTTAAATGCTGTTGTTTTTGAATTTAACTATGTTGTAATAACTAAATATCTATTATGACATTTTATAAATGCCGTTGTCTCTGAACTAACCCATTTTGGAAACTATAAGCTACGATGACATCTTATAAATGCTGTCGTTGCTATAATTTGACAATGTTTTGAAATGTTGTAGATTTTAACACTTTTTATGTTATATTTTAAAGTGTTAAATGATTTAACTTTTGGAATTGATTATTTTTGAAATTTAAGAAGTTTGAGTATATATTTTAATATTTAAATTTGAATTTTTAAGGAATTTAAATTGAATTTGAATTTAAATAAAGTTTACTTGGTTATGTGTTAATTTGAATGAAATGTAATGAGATAAATGAATTTTTTTAAATGGAATTTTGAAATGTATTTTGTAATGATTTTGAAATAATAAATGAATGACAAATTTGATTTTTAAATGATATTTAAATTTGAATATTTGAAATTGAATTCAAATAATGATTTGACAATGTGGTTTTGAAGGATATGATATTTTAATGATTTTGAAATGGTTTTGAATGATATAATCTTTATTTGACAAAGAATGTGAATTTGAAATGATATTTGATTTTGATAAATGAATATTTGAAGTTTATATTGGTGTGAAAGGATATTTGGTTTACTTGTAATTCTAGTTTATTTAAATGATATTGGATTTGTGAAATGAATATTTCAAAACTATGAAATAATGAAGTTAAATTTGAGATATATGAAATTGTAAAATTTCGTTTTGAAATATGGTATATTAAAGCTTTGAAATATGTTAAAAATTGAATAGTTTGTTTTGTGGATCAAATCTGTATTTGAAATTGATAAGATTTGAAATGTTTGTGGGGAAACTGAATTGAATTGAAACTAATGGTTTGAATTTAATTAAATTGGAAATTTGAAAATTTGAATTAAAGGAATGCTCCATGATTTCAAATGTATGATTTCAAAATGTTATGATTTTCGAAGCGTAATGATTTCAAGTATTTTGGTTTCAAAAGAGTTATAACTTTGAAAGTATTATGATTTTTAAAGGTGAATATATGTTTGAAATGGAAATGATAAACTATTTTGATTTGGATATAGTTTTGAGATAAAAATGGCTTTGTTTTCGAAGTATAAACTATTTTGAAAGGAATATAGTTTTGAAATGAAATGATTTGATTTTTTTGAAGTATAAACTATTTTGAAATTAACACGGCGTCATAATAACGTTTGGTTGTTAAAGAGATCGGGATCGGAAGTTGTCATACTCTCTGCCAACTACGAAAACCACTTTAACAACCGTGTACGCGGTGGAGATTCCAGAATGAAGTAGGATAGTGGCGATGATCCTATTGAGGTATGAACGTGGACCCGACTCCTGTGAGTTGGCGTAAGGTGGATAAAACAGAAGCGATCGACGGGCCAAGTGAGATCATTCCTCTGATCCGACACATTCCTTCGATACTATACTCTTACATGCGATGGATTAGATGGCCATCCTCCAATTGTGATTTGGGAGTGTGTTCCGAGGTGGGCGGTAGTGGCTGCTATGCGTTACTCCAGCCCAGAAGCGTAATTGATATATCTACCCTGGCATTGCCTAGTTGTGCCGTGTCACCTACCATAGTGAGCCTTACTACGAGTTTGTTTTTCTCCCATAGCCCATGGAGTATTTAGGGTAGTCTTCCGATCTGGAGATATGATGATAATAAATGGATTACTGGGACTATTACATGTTAAGGGGAATATTGGGTCACCCCTTAACGCTATTTTAAAGTAACTTTATTTTACTGTAGACATTATTATTATAGCGCAATATTACTATATAGTAAATAGTTTAATGGATCCTTAAAGGATGGGCGATCCCAAGCATCCTTTAAGTTACTGATGCATTTTTGTTACTGTTCACTTGATTTGATTTACAGTTCATAAGTATTTATGTCCTGACTCGAGTGCTTTGTGTTTTGCTTTACGCTCGAGTCAGACCGAGTGATTCAGCATTCAAGACTCACCTTTAGAGTTGGCGCTTTTCTTGAAGATCCAGCCATCTATCTTTGCTTCCTGCATCCAGTGTTTCTAGTGATGTATTTTGATTTGTGCCTGATGTATCTTGTTACTCTTCTGTTGTATCTTGTTTAACTCTGATGTATCTTATTTTATATAGTAGCTTCATGAACTATTATCTCTTTTAATTCCACTGCATTATTATTTACTCTATGCCTGTGATCCGTGATTATTTATTTACTGTATATTTTGAGATTTGCCAAATTTTATTTACAACGCGGTATTTTGAGCAATTCAGGTCCGACATGTGCGGATGCGAATGGCTGAAAATATCGAATTGTTACATTTGGTATCAGAGCTTTGGTTGCTCTAGGCAAAACTCAGCATGTATGGTAAATGTATTTACAGAATCACTTTCAATCGAGTTTGAATCTCTTCCTTTTTGACTTGATTCCTTCAATTTTGGAACATTCCCTGCGGTTCCAAAATCCATT
Organism: Allium cepa; assembly: GCA_030765085.1. NCBI lineage: Eukaryota > Viridiplantae > Streptophyta > Magnoliopsida > Asparagales > Amaryllidaceae > Allium > Allium cepa. The sequence continues at coordinate 557,798,889 of CM060928.1, read as the reverse complement.
CGTGTCCCTCACTATTTGTCTTCTTTTGATTCTGGAGTATCCCATAACTCCACTTCGAATGACCTTTATAATGAGTCGGTGGTCCCGCCAATCTCAAATTAATTTGTAAAGGGGTGAAACTCCTTTACAACAGCATCGATTCACCAGAGATTTTATATCCTCAGTTTAGATGTTAGTATCTCATATTATCCAAAACTCTATCTCTTGAGATCGATTGTTCATTTACCCAGAAATCCACATCGATCTTATTCTTTAAGTCATGATTGACCAGGTTAAGGTTGCCCACGATTTATTTAAGCTTATCCATCTTCCTATTCTGTTATTTAATCATCTCATCTTTGTTTCCAACTTACCTTCAAATCATTTTTGAAGTGTATTTATTAACTAATATTTAAAATGTTTATATATTGTGTTGTTTGAGTTTTTGATTTGGGTTTCTGATCGATTCGTCTGATCAACGCTATCGATAAGATTCCCAAAACGCTTGAACAGAGCAAACTGACACAATATGTTTTTTTTCAAATTTAGTAATGAAATAAATTTTGTAACTGTATTATGAATTTTTATGGATTTTTATTGAATTGGTTGTTGATAAATAATATTTGATTTTATATATCATTATCTCTTGTTTCATATATAAATAATTGAGCTACAAACATGGTTAAATTTATTTGGAAATTTAAAATGAATTTAAAACAAGAATTTGAGAATTTAATTTCTGATGGATTTCAAACCTTGTATTTAAAGTTTTAAAGGATATATTATTTAAAGTATTTTCGAATATAAATTTGTTTCCAAAGAATTTTAAAATTTAAAATTAGTGCTCTTCTCTTTGTCATTGGAAAATAATTTCGGTGATGACTACAACATCATCGATATTCATTTTCGAGTTTCGAAGTGAAGGGACCGTTCTGTAGTCTTGCTACAGTTTTGTTTCGGGCAATTTAATTGATTCGAATTTCTAAAAAATGACTGGATTTGTAACATATGCAGATATATGATTTAAATTTTAATGGATATATATAGTATATATGCATTTATTTATCTCTAAATAGCTTCGAATTTATCGAAAATTTAATTCCTAAATTTTATCTTGAAAGATAATTTTTAAGTATAATTTCAAGATTTGGATAAATATTCAAGCTTGAAATGATTAAATTAGAAAGTTTTATTTGTATAATTTCCAATTTCATTCCAATATAACTTACCTAAATTATACGGAAGTTGAATATGTAATTGGATAATATACAATGTAAAATGGCTTTTATAAATAAAATTTGAGTAGTTATAATAATTGTTATATACTTAAATTTTAGTTATAAAAGATTAACAAAGGTAAATAAAGAAAAAGGGTAATGGAATAACTTACAATTTAAAATAATGTTAAAGGAACTAAGAATAAATTTAAAGCAGCTATAATAATTATAAATATATTTAACATAGGTGATAAAATATATTGAGAGGAAATAATTTTAATTTTAATTAGGAATAAAGAAGAATTAAATTTTATTGAGTACATTTTTGAGTATATTAAAAGATTTTTTTACAAATCCATGATTTTAGAGATTTTTTATTTAAGATAATTTGATGATAAGATAATGAAATTTGAGATGATTAAGATTTATTTAACTTGTGTAAATTAGTTTTCAATTTAAGTTGAAATTTTCATGATTTCCAGTTTATTATCTTATTTTGTTTTTCAAACTATCTTTTGGTTGTCCTTATTTCCCTTATCTTGCTACAGAATGAGGAGGCTATTTCTTATACCAGTCTGTTTGAAAATCTATCTATAATCTTTGGTACTCATTTTGAATTTGAGCACTGATTGCCATCCACAGACCGTCGGTCAAGCGGAAAGAGTGAATTAGATTCTTGAAGATCTTTTTCGTGATTGTGTTCTTGATTCTGGAGGATCTTGGGAAGATCATATCCACCTCGTTAAACTTACCTATAAAAACAGTTATCATGTATAATTTCAATCTTCTTGTCATCTTGTCTTAATCTTGTTTCAATCTATCTTTTTCTGTACTTTCCCCTACCTCATTCCTTTTCGAGGACGAAAAGTTTTGAGTGGGGGAGAGTGTAACAACCCTGTATTTTGTGATTATTTTAATTGTATATTTTAATTATTGTAAATTGAATTCCTGATTTAAAAAAATTATTTTATTTATTTAAAATGAATAAATTTTGTTATTTTAAATATAAATTTTGATTTTGATGTAATTTAGAATTTCAAACATGAATAAATAGAATATTTCCAAACAATGTGAATTTTGGTCAATATGATCAACTTTTACTTTTAAATTTAAAATTTAAAATTTAAATATTTTACTTTTTGAATTTTATCTTTTATAATGAAAATAAATTAAATTTTCAAGAATACTGCTTTTCATTTCGTTGAAATCGGATTAATATTGTGAAAGTTATGTTTTTTACAATATTGTGTGTAAATTGTTTTATTTAATAAAGTTGTCTATTTTAAATTATATAAATAATATTTTTATTTATCAAATCATGTTCTAATATGTATATATGACATGTTATGTATATATTTTACTTTTAAAACATTTTATAAGCATAGTTATAATTTTCAAATGTTATTTGTATATTGTTTTCAATGTTTAAATTCTAGTTTCAATATATTAAACTATTTCTTATTTATTTTATATTTTTCCTTAAATTATTTATTTATTTTTTTTCATTTTATTTTATTCAGTATTTTATTTTCTGAATTGTATTTAGTTTATTTTAATTTAAAGGAAATTGGAAATCAAAGAGTCAAAGTCCTTTCATTTTCCATTGACTTTTCATATACCTTGTCTTTTCAATTTCAATTACCTTTTCATTTTTCTTTATAGCCGACCATTCTCTTTGCTTCAGCCATGACTTCCCTCTTCATTGCATGTGAAAATGTTTCTCATATCTCCCCTAAAACTCATGGCTTCAAAGAATGAAAGAAAACATGCTAATGGCTTCCTTTATCTCTTCTCTTCTTCACAATTTCAATGATTTTTGTTTGCTCCTCTTCTAGCTTTGCTCGGCCTTGCTTCTCCACAATCACCAACGACCACCACCTCCTCTATCTACAGCAGCCATCAGCCCCTCCCCTGACCAAAATTCAGGCCATGCCGTCATGTTGAAACATCATCACAAAATCAATGCAAATATCCACCAAAATTGCTGTAGCCGAACTATATCATTAGCTACCCTCCATATCTTGCGTTGGCCACCCCCTTAGCCACCACCACCATCATCTACTTCACCTCTGGCCACCACTTCAGCAACCACCTGTACTGACCTGACCTGTACAAGCATGAGACGAGCCCAAATGATCCATCGGCTGAGCCAAAAAAGTTGCATCCAAGCATGCCTTTTACTTTGTCCCTTTATATGCTTCATATTGCAACTCCTACACCATCATACCCATATTGCCGAGCCTCCATGATAGCATATCTGACCCAAAAATACATCAATGGCCGAGTATGTGTTCCTTTGGTAGAGCTTTTGGATGGTCAAAATCAAGGTCTAATCATTTCATTCTTTGTAGCTTTTTATTTCCATTTGTTTCTATGGTATTTGGTGTTGAATCAAAATATATTCATGTATATGTTGTTTGTGTTATTGGTTATTTACTAGATCATATATTGGCTCTCTCTCCACTCATTTGAATTTGTAGTCATGTTGTATCATGCTTGTCGTGCCTTTGGAATCGTTTTGTGTGTCATAGTGGTTTCCAGCTTGAAAAGGTGAGTCTTTCTCACTCTGACATCTTTACTTATGAAATAGTAAATCGATGACAAGTGTTTAGTAATTTAAAATGTTTATGCAAGTAAATGATGATTGTATGATATGTTATTCCATACCATTACCATGTTTACTTTGTTAATTATCACCTGACATATGATAAATGACATTATATTGTGACATTGACATTGTTTATATTGTTTATGTATATGATCACACTGCAAGTTCCCTGTTAGAATAGAATTACTATGGGTTGAAATGATACATACCCGAACAGACATTAGAATGGAGAAAAATCGTTTTGGGATGGAATGTTAGGCCTGAGCGATTTTTATTGTATTTTATTTGACTTGGGATTGCGGGTTTGAAATGATAGAACCCGGGTTTTTCTTTTTAAACTACGGATTGAAATGATATATATCTGTATCACTTGATCTAGGTTAGAAAATTATACACAGACCCCGTGATATATTTTTAAAATGATTTTTCTTAAGATATGTATTTTTAAAGATATGAAATTTGATTTAAAAATATATATTTTATGGTTTTGAGAAAGTTAAATATTAAGTCTTGAAATTGTGAATTTAAGATGTGAATTTGAAGTAAATGTGATTTTTGACTTTAAATTTATTTTTAAAATGTAAATAAACAATGGAAATTAAATTTAAGGCTTTGAAATGATATTTGGAGCAAAATATTAAGTTTTATTAAATTTATGAGTAAATAGTGAAATTTTGATTTAATAAATGAAAGTGAGTTTTAAATTGGATATTTGATTTAAAAAATTTATTGTGATAAATCATATGTTAAAATTATTAAAATATGAAAATTTTAAGTCTAGGAATATGATTTATAAGTTTGAATTTGCTAAAATTGAAGTTTTACTATTTTTGAAAAGTTATAATAAAATCTAAAACTTTATTAATAGCATTTCCAAAATGCTGTAGTCTTATAACATCATTTTTAAATGCTGTTGTTTTTTTTAATTTAACTATGCTGTAATAACTAAATATCTATTACGGCATTTTATAAATGTCGTTATCCCTGAACTAAACTATTTTGGAAACTATAAGCTACGATAGCACTTTATAAATGCTGCCGTTGCTATAATTTGACAATGTTTTGAAATGTTATAGATTTTAACACTGTTGTGTTATATTTTAAAGTATTAAATGATTTAACTTTTGAAATTAATTATTTATGAAATTTAAGAAGTTTGAGTACATATTTTAATATTTAAATTTGGATTTTTAAGGAATTTAAATTGAATTTGAATTTAAATAAGGTTTACTTGGTTATGTGTTAATTTGAATGAAATGTAATGAGATAAATGAATTTTTTTAAAATGGAATTTTGAAATGTATTTTGTAATGATATTTGAAATAATAAATGATTGACATATTTGATTTTTAAATGGTATTTAAATTTGAATATTTGAAATTGAATTTAAACAATGATTTGATAATGAGGTTTTGAAGGATATGATATTTTAATGATTTTGAAATGGTTTTGAATGATATAATCTTTATTTGATAAAAAATGTGAATTTGGAATGATATTTGATTTTGATAAATGAAAAATTGAAATTTACATTGGTATGAAAGGATATTTGGTTTACTTGTAATTCTGGTTTATTTAAATGATATTGAATTTATGAAATGAATATTTCAAAACTATGAAATAATGAAGTTAAATTTGAGATATATGAAATTGTAAAATTTAGTTTTGAAATATGGTATATTAAAGCTTTGAAATATATTAAAAATTGAATAGTTTGTTTTGTGGATCAAATTTGTATTTGAAATTGATAAGATTTGAAATGTTTATGGGAAGACTGAATTGAATTGAAACTGATGATTTGAATTTAATTAAATTGGAAATTTGAAAATTTGAATTAAAGGAATGTTCCATGATTTCAAATGTATGATTTCGAAATGTTATGATTTTCCAATGATTTCAAGTATTTTGGTTTCAAAAGAGTTATAACTTTGAAAGTATTATGATTTTTGAAGGTGAATATATGTTTGAAATGGAAATGATAAACTATTTTTATTTGGATATAGTTTTGAGATAAAATGGCTTTGGTTTCGAAGTATAAACTATTTTGAAAGGAATATAGTTTTGAAATGACCACGGCGTTATAATAACGTTTGGTTGTTAAAGAGACCGGGATCGAAAGTTGTCATACTCTCTGCCAACTCCGAAAACCACTTTAACAACCGTGTACACGGTGGAGATTCCAGAATGAAGTAGAATGGTGGCGATGATCCTATTGAGGTATGAACGTGGACCCGACTCCCATGAGTTGGCATAAGGTGGCTAAAACAGGAGCGATCGACGGGCCAAGTAAGGTCATTCCTTCCATCGGACACATTCCTTCGATACTATACTCTTACTTGTGATTGATTAGATGGCCATCGTCCAATTTCGATTTGGGAGTGTGTTTCGAGGTGGGAGGTAGTGGCTGCTATGCGTTACCACCAGCCTGAAAGCGTAATTGGTATACTACCCTGGCATTGCCTAGTTGTGTCGTGTCACCTACCATAGCGAGCCTTACTACGAGTTTGTTTTTCTTCCGTAGCCCATGGAGTATTTAGGGTAGTCTCTCGATCTGGAGATATGCTAATACTGGATGGACTACTGGGACTATTACGTGTTAAAGGGAATATTGGGTCCCCTTAACTCTATTTTAAAGTAAGTTTAATTTACTGTAGACATTATTATAATAGCGCAATATTACTATATAGTAAATAGTTTAACGGATCCTTAAAGGATGGGCGATCCCAAGCATCCTTTAAGTTACTGATGCATTTTTTGTTACTGTTCACTTGAGTTGATTTATAGTTCATAAGTATTTATGTCCTGACTTGAGTGTTTTGTGTTTTGCTTTACGCTCGAGTCAGACTGAGTGATTCAGCATTCAAGACTCACATTCAGAGTTAGAGCTTTTCTTGAAGATCCAGCCATCTATCTTTGCTTTCTATATCCAGTGTTTCCAGTGATGTATTCTAATTTGTACCTGATGTATCTTATTACTCTTCTGTCGTATCTTGTTTAACTCTGATGTATCTTATTTTATATAGTAGCTTCATGAACTACTATCTCTTTTAATTCCACTGCATTATTATTTACTCTTTGTATGTGATCTGTGATTATTTATTTATTGTATATTCTGAGTTTGCCAAATTTACATACAACGCGGTATTTTGAGCAATTCAGGTCCAACATGTGCGGATGTGAATGGCTGAAAATATCGGGTTGTTACACAAATTAATTCATATGCATCACTCAGTCACACATTTATTAGTTGTATATATTTAAATCGCTAATTCATTACCCAATTGATTGACATATAAGTTTCCCTCTTTTATTAATTTAAGTTTACTTAATGTTTTAATTAATTTCTTAATTAATTTATTACATCAATTATAAATTATTATATGTCTCTCCACATAAACTTTCCTTTATTAGAAGATCCCTTAATTAATTAATGTTATAAAAGTGACATATCCTCTGACTAATTGACTCCTCTATGTCTCTTAATTAATTCTCCTTTTAATTGATTAATGCGTCAATTAATCACACACTCATTGCTTTCATAAATCTATATAACCTCTTAATTCTTAAATGCATATATTTGACATTTATATTATGTTTTGCAATTATGTTAATTCAATTGATTATATTTGACTATATAAAAATTCGTGGTGTTACAAATATTCACTTGGTCTAACACCGATATATATATTTAAATATCGAATAAATAACTCAACTATACGTACATAGAATCGACACAAAGTAATAAATTCATGTGCTACTAGGATAGAATAATACACAATATACAATAAATAGTAGATAGCATAGAGTTAGAATCGTGGCAATAATATATAATGTAGAATGTATATTAAAATGTGGATTCAAAACATCTCAAATGTCTGGTATAGGCCCTAGTTGATCTATGCTTTTGGCCATGGCTGTTGAGGCAAGGAATTTGGAAGAAGAAAATGAGATCTGGAAGATAGAAGATGATTTCAAACTTGTGCATATGCACAGATTTGTTTGTGCACACAAAAAATCAGAAAATGACTAATAGTGGTTCACAGACTTTCAAGAAAATCAAGAAATAGCAAAATTCAACTGTGGCTCGAAGGAAGTATCAGGAAAAAAAATGCAAATTTTCTCGAAGAAGAAGACATGGCTACTGCATATAATAGAGACATTCACATACATATATCTTTGACTAGAACATCAATTTCAGAAAACTTTAAATTCACACAAGAATGTTTAACAGGATTGCTTCATAAGACTTTAACAAATAAAATTAGAGGAAAGTACAAAGATAGAAACTTGAACTGATAGCAAGGAAGAAGAATTCGAGGGTTACAGTTTATTGGAAGATTACTAAGACATAAAAAAGAACAAATTAATAACTTGAAAAGGAAACTATCAAGACAAAGTAATAGCTGATTCAAGAATTTAGAACTAAAGTGTAAAAAGAAAACAAAATGAACAGCAAATGAATTAACCCATAGCAGATAGAAGGAATTTAACAAGAACGTATTAAATCTGAGAAAACAAATGGATAACAGACTAAAAAAACTTGAATGGAAAGAAAATAATCCTCACAATATAGTAACAAAGTAATTTGATTTTTATTGTTTCAAGTTTCTTCACACACTTACAAAATGATCATGACAGTATTTATAAAGACAGAATGCACATTTCTTCTGGATTCAACTCGGTCTAGTTACAACCTGTATCAAGCATGCACACTGGCACTAAAGGAGAGAAGTGGTACTCTTTAACAAGAAAATGTGTCAATTGGTTTAAGTGATGGTCAACTAAAATTTTCCATTTTCTGAATATCAAGTCTTCGACAGCCTTGTATTTACTTTCTGGTAGTTTTTTCGCTTGCACTCTTGCTAATAGTAGCCGATACCATAGTGAATTATGTAGAGCTTCTTTGAGGTTTTGTAGCCACAGAGTCTGCACTATGGATATGGCTTGGACCAGTATTTTATACATCTCAATTTCACCTCTCCTTGACAAGGCATCAGCTACCTTATTCTCCTCGCCAGTTTTATACTCGACCTTATAATCGGATGCATGGAGTTTAGCCAACCATTTCCCTTTGCACAACCGTGTGTATCTGTTGTGTTAACAAGTATTTTAAACTCTGATGGTCAGTCTTTATTACAAATTGTCTCCCCGTCAAGTATTGTGACCATTTTTGTGCGGCAATAATGATAGCAAGGAGTTCTTTCTCATAAGTAGATAAAGCTAGATTTCTTCCATGGAGAGCTTTACTCAAATAGGCTATAGTTTTTTTGTTTTGAAGGAGAACTGCCCCTACCCCATGTCCACTGGCATCACATTCCAAGATGAAAGGCTGGGTGAAATCTGGCATAGCTAACATTGGTGGTGATACCAAGCATTGCTTTAACTGCTCAAAAGCTTCTTTTGCTTCATTACTCCATTTAAAAGCATCCTTCTTCAACATCGAGGTTAAAGGCTTAGCAATTATACCATATCCTTTTATAAATTTGCAGTAGTAACCCGTAAGCCCCAAAAAACCCTTTAAGGCTTTCAAGCTTTGCGGAATTGGCCAATTAAGGACAGCCTGCACCTTGCTAGGATTTATTGAAAGGCCTTCGGCAGAAATAACATGACCTAGGTAATCAATAGATTGCTTGGCAAACTGACATTTGGAAAGCTTGACCTTTCAATCAATCCTAGCAAGGTGCAGGCTGTCCTTAATTGGCCAATTCCGCAAAGCTTGAAAGCCTTAAAGGGTTTTTTGGGGCTTACGGGTTACTACTGCAAATTTTATAAATTTGCAGTAGTAACCCGTAAGCCCCAAAAAACCCTTTAAGGCTTTCAAGCTTTGCGGAATTGGCCAATTAAGGACAGCCTGCACCTTGCTAGGATTGATTGAAAGGCCTTCGGCAGAAATAACATGACCTAGGTAATCAATAGATTGCTTGGCAAACTGACATTTGGTCCCTTATGAATGATATATTCAAAGCATATTTGAGAAAATTTATCTTGGTGTTCTTTGATGATATACTTGTGTATAGTCAAACCTGGAATGAGCATCTCAAAAACCTTGAAATAACTTTTCATCTTTTGCAAAAAAATGCTTTGATGATCAAGCTTTCCAAATGTCTGTTTGCCAAGCAATCTATTGATTACCTAGGTCATGTTATTTCTGCCGAAGGCCTTTCAATCAATCCTAGCAAGGTGCAGGCTGTCCTTAATTGGCCAATTCCGCAAAGCTTGAAAGCCTTAAAGGGTTTTTTGGGGCTTAAGGGTTACTACTGCTTGCACCAAAAAACCCTTTAAGGCTTTCAAGCTTTGCGGAATTGGCCAATTAAGGACAGCCTGCACCTTGCTAGGATTGATTGAAAGGCCTTCGGCAGAAATAACATGACCTAGGTAATCAATAGATTGCTTGGCAAACTGACATTTGGAAAGCTTGATCATCAAAGCATTTTTTTTGCAAAAGATGAAAAGTTATTTCAAGGTTTTTAAGATGCTCATTCCAGGTTTGACTATACACAAGTATATCATCAAAGAATACCAAGATAAATTTTCTCAAATATGCTCTGAATATATCATTCATAAGAGACTGGAAGGTGGAAGGGGCATTTTCCAAACCAAATGGCATCACCATAAACTCATAGTAGCAATCATGTGTTCTAAAAGCAGTTTTGTGGATATCTTCTTCAAGCATTCTGATTTAATGGTAACCAGATATTAAGTCCAGTTTCGAATAATATTGAGAACCATGCAACTCATCAAAAAGCTCTTCAATTAATGGAATAGGAAAACTTGCCCTTAATGGTCTGTGCATTCAACCTCCTATAATCAATACATAGCCTCCATGTTCCATCCTTCTTACTCACCATAACAACAGGAGATGAGTAAGAACTATGACTAGGCCTAATAATGCTAGAATCTAACATGTCTTAAATTATTTTTTCCAACTCATTTTTGATATGATATGAGTGCCTTTAAGGTCTTAGACAAATAGGTTTAAATTTGGCAAAAGGGGTATTTGGTGGTCATGGGGTCTTGGTAGTGGTAAATTTGGAGAGGGGTTAGTGATCAGGGGATATTGCTTGAGCATGGCATCGATTTTTGATGGAATAGGAATTGCATTGTGCTCTGACTGTATAAGCTGACAACATACCATCATAGCTATCTAGCCATGCACATACCCTTTATTTAGCCTTCTGTTGTTAATGAACTTCAACTCATCCTGTTTCAAACCCTGCCAAATATAAGGCTTATCATTATAAACAAATTTAACTTGTAACTGATCTAAGTTAAGTGTTATTTCTCCCAAGCTCTTCATCCACTGAGCCCCAAGCACCACCTGACAGCCATCTAAAGGAAATAAGAGCAAATCCATTGCCATGGTACATCCTTGGCACTTGAGCACAACATCATTACAAACCCTCGAATCAGTTAGTTTCTCCCATTAGCCACCATTACTTCAAATAGTTTAGTTTCATCAATTTTTAAATCTAATTTCCTAGCAAGTTTATCATTGATGAAGCTATAGGTAGAACCAGAATCAATTAGAATATGAACTGGTTTACCTTGAATACCGCCTCTTACTTTGATGGTGGATAAAGCAGGAATTCCACATAAACCTTGCAAGGTGATGGCTAAAATCTCTTCAATTTGTATATTAGATTCTATCATGGGTACCTCACTAGCATTGGAATCCTCCCAGTCCTGTAATGGCATCATTCCTTCCAGCACATAGACTTGAGGGGTTTTACATTTGTGATCTCTTGACCATTTTTCTTTACAATCGTAACACAAACTTGGTCTTCTCATTTCAATGATTTGTTTAGGAGTGAGTCCTCTACTTTTTTCCAGGGATTCAAATTGAGTATCTTTGGAGCTATTAACATGGTTATAGTGAGAATAGGAAGTGGACTCTTGTGATGACTTTGGTAGAGGCAGTTGTCTGGTTTTGGTAGATGAAGTGCTAGGTGATGGATACTTAATTTTTTTGGTTTGAAGGCATTTATTTTCATACATTTTTTCTAACGCTACTACCTCCCTAAAGTCCACTGGTCTTGAAGTGAGGACATCATAGATAATTTCTTCTTTTAATCCTCCAATAAACCTATCAAGTAAGTACTTTGGTGGAAGAGTTTCTAATACAGCCTGCAACTGTTCAAACTTACTCAAATAAGATCTAACTATTGTATGCTGCTTAAGCTTGGATAAAGTTTCATATGGTCTTTCTACTTCTTCAGAGTTAAATCTGACCAATATTTCCTTCTTAAAAATTGGCCAGGATTCATTATTGTTCACAATATTCACATACCAATGATACCACTGCAAGGCTTCTTTTTTAAAAGCAAATTAACATATTTCTACCCATTGACGTTCTTCAGTGTGATGGAATTTAAAAAATTGTTCGACTTGTGTTAGCCAATCTGCCACTCCTTCCTTTCCAAAATATGTAAGGAAATCTAATTTGATGATTTGTTATGGGTTGTGGTTATGAAGCAGGGAATAATCGGGTAATGGGTTTTTGGATTAATGAGGAGGCAGTGGTTGGGGATATCTTGGAGGAGTGTTAAAGAAAGGAACATTCTTGGGTGGTACAATAGGTGTTCTGTGAGGTTGCGTGAAAATCCTTGGTGGTGGTGGTTGCGATGGATATACAAGTTGCAATGAGGGAAGGGGATAAGGCTGAAAAGATGTTGAAGGCTAAGAAGTTGCCGGCGGTGGTTGGAAAGAGTTCCTGTTATTGCAATACTTATTAACAAAAGTGGTCAACATATTATGCACTCCCTCGAATTTAGTATGCATATCTTTGATGGATTGATCAAACTTTTTGTCCAAGTTTTGAACAGTAAACTCCAAATTTCTGGCTGTGATTTCTAAATTTCCCAAAGCATAAGTAGTACGGTTGTTAATTTCTTCTTGCCTTAGCCATGAATCATTTGGGTTTGAAATTAGGGTTGGATCTGGATCTGAATTTTGGGCATGCTCGGGTCGAATGTGGGATTGTGGTTTAATTCCGACGACTGCTCTGATGGCAAATTGGTAGGTCCTAGTTGATCAGTGCTTTTGGGCATGGCTGTTGAGGTATGGAATTTGGAAAAAGAAGATGAGATCTGGAAGATAGAAGATGATTTCAAACTTATGCACGTTCAAAGATTTGTTTGTGCACACAAAATAGAAGAAAATGACGAATAGTGGTTGGCAGACTTTCAAGAAAATCAAGAAATAGTGAAATTCAACCATGGCTCGAAGGAAGTATCAGGAAAAAATGCAAATTTTCTCGAAGAAGAACACATGGCTACTGCATAGAACAAAGACATTCACATACATATATCTTTGACAAGAACATCAATTTCAGAAAACTTTAAATTCATACAAGAATGTTAAACAAGATTGCTTCACATGACTTTAACAAATAAAATTTGAGGAAAGTACAAAGATAAAAACTTGAACTGATAGCAAGGAAGAAGAATTTGAGGGTTACAGTTTACTGGAAGTTTACTAAAACATAAAAAAGAACAAGATTAAAGACTGGAAAAGAAAACTATCAAGACAAAGTAATAGTTGATTCAAGAATTAAGAACTAAAGTGTAAAAAGAAAACAAAATGAACAGCAAATGAGTTAACCTATAGCAGATAAAAAGAATTTAACAAGAACGTATTAAATCTGAAAAAAACAAATGGATAACAGACTAACAAAAAACTAGAATGGAAAGAAGATAATCCTCACAATACAGTAACGAAGTAATATGATTTTTATTATTTCAAGTTTCTTCACACACTTACAAAATGATCATGACGGTATTTTTAAAGACAGATTGCACATTTTTTTTTTTACATTCAACTCGGCCCAGTTACAACCCATATACTGACATATCAAGCATGCACATTGACACTAAACATACACACACTGATATTCTTACCTAATCCTCTCCTCTGTCCCAGATCTTCCTGCTTTTTGCCTCTGACAAGTGCCTGCTACTCCCAGCGTTTTTTCCTATAATCTCCAGCCAACTCTGGTGAACAGTGCTTAGTTGCAAAAGCTTCTTCTTCCTCAATCCTCTCACAACAGTTTTTGTTCACCATAATCATGTCTGTCAAACTATGGTTGTTACAATGTCACTACCTCAATATAATACAATACACACACCCTGTGATGACACACATACAATTAATCCAACATATACAAATAATATACAACAATAATCATGACTTCACTAAGCCTACAAAACATAAGCTGGTCCAATTGTCCTTATACCTGAAATATCTTAAACTGACTCGAGTATAAAACACATGGGTCAGACTATGTCTAAATCAAGAATCCATCAATATAGGTAACATGGAATATGCTAGAAATAATAATACGATAACACTATCAAAGTAACTCAAGACAATGATTATGGTGTCAATATATACACAAACACACACATAAAAATTTTGATTTGGTAAAAAAAGGCAGACATAATGACTCAAGGGGAAGCAATTACGTCTGAGAAACCACATCCTAAACCCCCAGATCCACATCAAAGGCCACCAGCAACTGCACGTCCATCTTCAGAAACATAGAGTAGATCTTGGGCTAAGGCGGTTAGAGGAGTACCAACACAGAAGTTGAACAGCAGGATGTAAATCTCAACTTCATACACCTGCCTTTTGATAATGGAAAGGCAAAGTTTCAAATCCTTAAATCAAACAAAACCGTTGCAGAATCCAAATAGAGGAATTCAATCATTGCCTATGTCATTGGTAGTAGACCGTTATATACCCAATTCACAAACTTTGTTCCAAATGTCTAGAAACCGGTTGGTAATGCTGATATATAAACAACATGGTTTTATTATTATTAGATTTGAAAAAGAGAATGGTTGCATTAGAATAATCAAGTCATGACCCTATACTTTCAATTCTAGAATTGTTATTTTGAACTTCTGGAAACCGAGAATGCAATTAACAAGGGATTTATTTTCCTCAATTCCAATTTGGATTAAATTACATGATTTGAATCTACAAATTTGGAATCAAGATGCTATTAGTAGAATTGCAAGTACTTTGGGGAAACCCATTCGTATAAACAACAACACTGTGAAGGAGACTGGACTACATTATGCTAATCTTGGTAGAGATTGATTCAGGGTTTGGTTATCCTATATCAGTACAAGGTGTTAACTAGGACGGATCAAAATTTGATACTAGGATATCATATAAGTATAAACCAAAACCCTATGAGAATTGCTAAGCGTTTGGTCACAGTACAAAAAATTATGGATTCACATTTCAAAAATCATGGAAATCAAAGACTACCACTTCAGAAGTCCCTAATAATACTAATAATACAGTCTAATGGGGAACATAATAATCAACATGATTATGGGAAGAAAGGCACTACATCAAATATGGAAGTACATGTTAATACTAGATATAATCATAGTGTAACAGCATAGAAAGGAAAAGAAAAAACTGGAACTCAGACTTCTAATAGATTTTCTTGCTTTGCATTCGAAGACGAAGAGAATGTTACAATCTGAATGTAGAGCAAATACAAACATCCATGAAGGCAGCACTAGATCTCATCCTGGCCCTGAACCAATTACCTTAACCAAAGATCAGCAAGATGCATTTGTCCCTACAAGGAGTGCTGAGCATATAAGCACCAGAGTTCAGTCTGATCCTTTGTCAATTGCTCCTACCATTGATTATCAGACTATTTTGGAGGCCCTCAAAAAAAGTTTTAGAAACAAATGAGGGGGTTTCTCATACAACTAGCTTCACAGTTCCTCAACGCACAAGGAGACATGCACGGCAACACACAGAGACTCCATTACGTAACCCTTTTACCTGTCTGCAGCAATAAGATCCCTCATATTCTGCTACACCGCTGCCAGGTTTAGATCCGTTTCAGCCTTCACCAATATCACTACACATGAGATACCCAAACAAGATCATGTTATTATTGAAGATGTAAATGGAAGTTCTAGTTCTGATAACCACTGTGTAGGAGATGATTACTTTGGCGATTCCTACCAATAATTTATAGAAAACGTAGCAGCTCATTAGAAAAAGTTCCAACCTCAAAAGACAATGTAGATTTTGTAAATATGATTACTGAAAATCCTGCATATATTCAAAAATAAGCACAGAAAAATCCTAAACCAACCACTGCAAAAATGGAGCTCGGGGAATACAACATGAAGTTAATGGTTTACATTACAAGGGGTATGAACGTGAATAATGATTTCATACCACTACTCTCCCATATACTCTTTTCTGAGTTTGATGGGAAATAATCTAGTATGACTACTAACTACAAATCAATTTGAGCAATGGGATAGTAAAAATGAGGTAAAAAAGGATTTATGTCAACAACATATGATCATACACTTAACGTTATTATTAACTATGAATGGTAGCTGATCAAGTGAGGAACAACCAATGCTAGATCAATATCTACAACGATCTTCTCACCGCGAAAGACGATTTCAAAGCTTTGATTTGACAGCTATAAGATGTAAGCTGTTGTGCTCACATGTCATCCAGGACGTAAACGGCACATAATAGAGTCAAGAGTATTTTTAGTATTTCCTTTGCTAATATTAGGTTTCCTTATTATAGAGATTTAGATAATAATCTGTGGATTTTCTTTTGATTTCTCTCTGATTATGTGTGTGTGGAAAACAAGGAACCACATGCTATTTTTAGTTAACATTGTATTAGGATATTTCTTACCATGTTTTGTTTTAAGTATTGAATAAAAGCTATGAGAAAACAGAAAAAGGTGCGGCATCTTTGCACCACATACTAGTCTTCTTTGTTATCTGTCTTATCTCTTCCAACATTAAAATTACAATCTTTTGATTTGTTTCCAACATTTGGTATCAGAGCCAGGTTGAATCATGACAGATGGGAGTGGAGAGAAAACACAACCTAGAACGATTACAAGAGTAGGTGTGCCGATTCAGTACCCTTTACTGAACGACACAAACTACGGGCTGTGGGCGGTGAAGATGAAGACAATCCTGGGAGCACTGGGTGTATGGGAAGCAGTGGAGGGCGACACACCTGTCGAAAAAGAAAAGGATCAGGGAGTCCTAGCCGTCATCTTCCAAGCCGTGTCTAATGCCGTGATAATGGCAGTAGCTGAAAAGGAGACAGCAAAAGAAGCATGGGAGACGATCAAGCAGATGAGTGTAGGGGAGGACCGTGTCAGGAAAGCAAGGGCACATGTATTAAAACGACAGTTCGATCGGATGATTATGTCGGATGCTACTAGTATAGCAGAATTCTCTCAAAAATTAATAAGTGCAGTAGGAGAAATTAGATCCCTAGGGGTGGATCTGAAAGATAGTATTGTGGTAGAAAGGTTATTTAGCGCCGTACCCGATAAATTCTTACCAATTATTGGAACCATAGAACAATGGGGTGACATATCTTCGATGTCAGTGGCAGAAGCTGTAGGGCGGTTGAGTGTATTTGAGGAGAGTATAAAAGGGAGACAACAAAATAAAGAAGAAGATGAGAAACTAATGCTTACGCGTTCACAGTGGGAGGCACTATCCTTGCAAGAAAGAAAGAATGGAGAAGGATCTGATAGTAAAGAACGATGGCAGAAAGGGGAATATGGGAAAAAACCATACAAGAAATTCGACAAGTCAAAGATCAAGTGTTTTAATTGCTCGATTTTCGGGCACTTTGCATCAGAGTGTCGTAAACCAAAGAAGGAAAGGGCGAATCTGACAGAGAAAGAAGAAGAGGAGCCAGCCTTACTAATGCATGAGTTAATAAGAACTCAAAAAGTGAATTTTGGTTTTGAGACGCTTACCGAAAAGTCAGAGGAAATGTACATGGGGGTAAAGGTGAAAACTGAAGATAATATTTGGTATTTGGATTCAGGAGCTAGCAATCACACGACGGGTTGCATAGAAAATCTTACAAACCTTGAAACAATAATTCGAGGAGTAGTGAAGCTTGGAGATGGGTCAGAGGCACCTATAGGAGGGCGTGGCACTGTGGTAATTAAAGGGCGTACAGGAGAACACCGGGCGATAACTGATGTGTATTATATTCCAAGGCTGACTAGCAATATCATTAGTTTAGGGTAGCTTGAAGAAAGGGGGTGCAAAGTACAACTTGAAGGTGGTAGCTTAAAGGTGTTAGATAAAAATGGGAGGTTGATTATCCGTGTTCAAAGATAAAAAAACAGACTACATACTCTGAATCTCGAATTGGTGCAGTTTGTGTGTTTAAAAACAAGTGTTGAGTCCGATACACGGAAATGGCATGCAAGATATGGGCACATTAACTTTCAATCTCTTAAGAAGATGTGTCAAGAAAATTTGGTAGAAGGGCTACCAAGAATTGAAGGCATAGAAGAAGCGTGTAGAGGATGTTTAATTGGCAAGCAGCGCCGATTGCCTTTTCCACAAGAGGCAGGCTTCAAAGCAAGTGAGACACTAGAGTTAATTCATGGGGATTTGTGTGGACCTATTACTCCTCCCACTCCAGCCGGTAACAGATATTTACTTTTACTGGTGATGATCACAGCAGATACATGTGGATTGTGTTGATGAAAACCAAGGACAAAGCTTTCTCTGCGTTCAAGGAAGTCAAGGAGGCGATCGAGGTAGAGAAGAATGCAACGTTAAAGGCATTCAGAACTGATCGAGGAGGTGAGTTCAGATCAGCTGAATTTGTCGAGTATTGCAACAGAATGGGTATTAAGAGGTATCTGACTGCCTCATATTCCCCACAACAGAATGGAGTGGTCGAAAGGAGAAATCAAACTGTCTTGGGAATGGCTCGAAGTATGATCAAAAGCATGTGTGTTCCATCAGAGTTCTGGGGAGAAGCCGTGACTACTGCTGTGTACATTCTGAATCGAGCATCAACTAAGAGTCTGACAAGGATGACTCCATATGAGGGATGGTACAAAAGAAAGCCTAAGGTAGATCATTTTCGTACTTTTGGGTGTTTGGTGCATGTGAAAGTAACAAACACCTATATGTCAAAGCTCGATGACAGGAGCTCTCTGATGGTGTTCATTGGATACGAAAAGAGGTTCAAAGCTTACAGGGTGTACAATCCTATTACTAGGAAAGTACATGTGACAAGAGATGCGATATTTGGGGAAGATAAGGCATGGGGCTGGGATACCGAAGAAAAGCACACAAACACCCAAACCAGTATTGGATTCAGACTAGAGAATGAACATGATGAGTTAGGTAGTGAGCCAGGTGATGAGCACCAGTATGACAGTGAAGATGGGAGAGAACAAATTCCAACCTCACCTACATCTACACATGGACCTGTGGAAGGTACAAACCATGAAGGGCCTAGAGATTTAGAAGGAACACCAGTGAAATTTCGGAGTCTCGCTGAGATATACAGTGAAACTGAACCGATGCAGTTGAATTACTCTGACATGTGCTTGATTGGGATGGAAGAACCAAATTTTTTTACTGATGCAGAAAAGGATAAGAACTGGAACCGTGCCATGATAGAAGAAATTGAAGCTATTCAAGACAACAAAACATGCAGTCTAGTAGAACCTGTTCAGGGACAGAAGGTTATCGGACTCAAGTGGGTGTTTAAATTAAAGAAAGATTCAGAAGGCAAAATTGCAAAGTACAAGGCTCGTCTTGTAGCAAAGGGATACGTGCAAAAGCAAGGAGTCGATTTTGAGGAAGTGTTTGCTCCTGTGGCCAGAATGGAAACAGTGAGGATGACCATGGTGATAGCAGTGCAATAAGGATGGTTATTGCATCATATGGATGTCAAATCTGCATTTTTAAATGGAGAATTAAAAGAAGAGGTTTATGTCAAACAACCACCAGGATTCGAAATAAAAGGAAAGGAACACAAAGTGTTAAAATTGCACAAGGCACTTTATGGTTTAAAAACAGGCTCCAAGAGCCTGGAATTTCAAGTTGGATAGCACATTGAGGTCAATGAATTTTGAAAGAAGGCAACTGGAGCATGCAGTTTATAGGAGAAAGCAAGGGGAAAGATGCATTTTGGTAGGAGTGTATGTGGATGATTTGCTAATTACAGGAACATGTGAATTAGAGATTGCAAGGTTTAAGTCAGAGATGATGAAAAAATTCAAGATGAGTGATTTAGGCTTATTAACCTATTATCTTGGCATAGAGGTTAGACAGACAACTAAAATGATTACCTTTTGTCAGGAAAGTTTTGCTCAGAAAATTTTGAAGGAATGTGGTATGGATGAGTGTAATCCAACACAGGCACCCATGGAAGCCAGGCTCAAACTCAGTAAGAATAGTAGCTCTCCTCGAGTTGATCAAACCAGATATAGGAGTATTGTGGGCAGCCTTCGATACCTGTTGAACACTAGACCTGATCTAGCATTTTCCGTGGGGATTGTCTGTCGATTTATGGAATCTCCTACAATTGAGCATATGGAAGCCGTGAAACACATACTAAGGTATGTAAGAGGGACAACTAGTATGGGTTGCTGTTATAGGAAAATGCCAGAAGAAAACATGAACTTTGTTGGTTTCTCTGATAGTGATATGGCCGGGGATTTGGATGACAGGAAGAGTACTACTGGTGTGATTTATTTCTTGGGAAGCAATCCAGATAGTTGGTTTTCGAGGAAGCAAAAGGTAGTAGCCCTATCTTCTTGTGAAGCTGAATACATACCGGCTGCATCAGCAGCATGCCAGGGTGTCGGGTTAGAATCGTTGCGTGCGGATTTCTTGAGTCAGCTGCCTCAGAAGATAAAACTAAAAATTGATAATAAATCTGCAATCTCTCTATGCAAAAACCCGGTATACCATGATCGAAGTAAACACATCGATACTCGATTTCACTTTATAAGAGAGTGTGTAGAAGAAGGGAGAATGGAGGTCGAACATATCGGAACCAACAACCAGCTTGCTGACATACTAACCAAACCATTGGGAAGAGTCAAATTTCTGGAGCTAAGGGAAAGAATAGAAGTGCAGACTATCAAGAGGTCACAAGCAGCTTAGGGGGGTGAATATAAGATGTAAGCTGTTGTGCTCACATGTCATCCGGGACGTAAACGACACGTAATAGAGTCAAGAGTACTTTTAGTATTTCCTTTGCTAATATTAGGTTTCCTTATTATAGAGATTTAGATAATAATCTGTGGATTTTCTTATGATTTCTCTCTGATTATGTGTGTGTGGAAAACAAGGAACCACACGCTATTTTTAGTTAACATTGTATTAGGATATTTCTTACCATGTTTTGTTTTAAGTATTGAATAAAAGCTATGAGAAATCAGAAAAAGGTGCGGCATCTTTGCACCACATACTAGTCTTCTTTGTTATCTGTCTTATCTCTTCCAACATTAAAATTACAATCTTTTGATTTGTTTCCAACAACAACTAATATTGCAACTCACCGTAATAGGGCAGATAAGATTTCATGCATTTTTGACTTGAAATTCTTCAATGATGAACAATGAGCAATCGTCCTGTATTATGACCATGAGAAGAAATAAGTATACGTTTTGCTACGAAGGAAATTAATATTTAATCTAGGATAAAGAGGTGGCTCTTTAGGCTCTGCTAGTCTTTTATGTTTTATTTTAGTTGCCGGGCTGGACTGGTAGGCTAGAGGGAGATAGGCGATTGTGTTTGTAAGGGTGGTGTATGCGTTTGCTGCGTTGTAAATATATGTGTTCTATTTTATTAGTTAGTAACATATGAACCCACTTTCAATATATATGTGTGAATTTCTGCGCATGAAAATGTATGCATGATATATTATGATAATAGCATAGATATTCACCAAAAATCACATATCACAAATGTCAAAAAACCATGTATGAAGATGTATCACCCATACAGAACCACACTTAATTAGAAATAACTAAATCAACATCGAATGAGTGGATCATTCATATCTCGAAAACATCATCAAAATTGCAGAAAACATCTATAAGTGAGATATCTCCATGTATAATCAGGCTAGTACATAGCACTGTCGAAATATAATCCTCAAACTTAATAAATAGAACAACATTATTATATATATATAGACATATATATATATAGGCTACTTATTAATATAAATAAGATATGAGAATCCATTATACTCTGGACACTTATTCAGATATAGTCTCATCTCCTCATAAATAAATAATCATAATATATCTTGACGAGGAATGTTTGTACGACAAACACGAAGTACTATATATATATATATATATATATGTCAATAAGTGGGTCTTCTAACCCATATCTATACATATGTGAGGTGTATCAATAGTATATGCTAATCTGTCACTCCATTAGTACCACAATCGAGATTGATAGCATGAAGCAAGCTCCATAAGTCATGAAGTTTCTAGAGTCTTTAGCTACCTTCACGGTACAATGACATGTATCCATCGATGTGCCTATCAATGCATGGGTACGAAGCCACGACATTGCTCCCACCCTATAAGTAATAGACTGCTGGCTTAGGTGACACACGGACGATATGCATGAAGCTATATAAATATAAAGTGTCATAGATACGAGGCGCGACCTAACGATCAGAGCGCTATGGTGGATTCTAGCCATCTGGTCCTCTCCAACATCAATAAAAGGATTACATCATGATAGTGGCACATAGAACTAATAAATATAGGCACAAAGTTATGCATATAATTAGGCATGTAGCCTTACTCATTGAATATAGGCACAGAGCCATAATCATCAATACATGTATCATCTCGCATTCATATCGCTATTCCTATCTCATTAGTGTCATCTACTTACAAGGAATAGCCGAATAAATATCACAACAACGTCTCATATCATTGCATGATACTCAATTATTTATTCATTACTCATAAACTATACTCAATCTTCATAATATTCTATACAACGAGACCAAAGAATAACAGAAGAAATATTACCGAGTGGCTCATACCAAATGGTAATGGTATTATAACTCTATTTATTCAAATTTTCCGTCACATAGAATTCAATACTACAAAATCATATAAAGGATGTCATCATTGTATCATGTTTAAATCATCAATCAATACAATATCAACGGTGAATCATTCATAACATCCAAAATCTTCATAGATACATGAGAAATCAAAAAAGCAGAATAAAATCACTTCAGTCCTATATTTAAGAAACTTTCATATTTGATATATATATATATATATATTTGTTTATTTATTGTACTTTAAAATACTTTATATATTAATTAGAAATCACTTCATATTTTTAAAAATTGTATACACATATATACATACATATATATTATATATAATATTTAAATAATCTTTTAGAAATCCAAAATAGATTCACTTTCAAATAAATTAATTATCTTTTAAATATAATAAAATGCAATACCCAATTTAGAATAAAATGTTTCTTTATATACTTGCATATATAAAATATTTGATAATGAATTATCAACATATCCAACTCACAAAACCAATAGTAGAATTAAGTTGGATATTTACATAGACTTTAAATTATTGAATACACATTTTTGTCTCTATAATCAAATATGGTTTAATATATAACATTCTTATATTTAAGCTTATTAATTACATAATTTGCTCTCAAATACTTAAATTATTAGTTAGGATCTACTTAATAATTTTATAAATTTAAGTAAACTTTGTAAATAATTATTAATCACAAATATGAATTTCTTTTCAATAAACTCCTCGCTTATTAAATATACAAATATCCTTAATAATATATTAATTGCAAAATTACATTTGACTATTAAGTTTTATTTTCCCTGTCACATTTATTATATGTTTTGTTCATATATTTATTATATATTATTATTATTTAACTTTAATTTAATTAATTTTGTTAAAAAAAGAGACTTCTTTAGATATAGGTTAGGAAACCCAATTATATATATATGTATATGTATATGTATCTATATATTTATGGCCCTACTTGGGACTTCGTGTCTATCGTACAGTCATTCCCCATCAAGTTATGTTATAATTATTTATATATGAGGAGATGAGATTATATCTGATAGGCGTCTAAAGTATAGTGGATTCTTATATCATTATTTATACTGATAGACAGCCTGTCTTATATATATTGGTATTGTTGTTCTACTCATTGATACCGAGGGATACAATTGAGCATGGTTATATGCTAGCCTGATTATACTTCATAATATCTCAATTATAGATGATTTCTAGATTTCTAATAATGATTTTGAGATATGGATGATTCAATCATTCGATGTTGATTATTGTGTATTTTTCTATCTTGGTAGCACATGTGTTTATTGCTTTGTGCCGATTCCTTGTATGTATAAGTGAGTTATTGTTCAATGTTTAAATATGTAAAAAAATTAGCCCGAGGTAATATTCACGTGTGTATCCCATATAATCTCATTCTCCCTATTAGTTGAAAATATTACTTACTGATACTTTTGGATAGTATGGGTATAGAGGTAGGGTGTTTACATAGGGCAAAGCTGGAGAAGGCCAAAAAGAAGGTTAAAGCATTATTAAAAGACCTGTCCTAGCATACCACTAAGTGTCGGTCGACTGCTGATATGGAGACTGCTTGGTCGATGGAGGAGAATTTATGGAAGAATCGGCTGAAGAATATGGTGAATGCCCTGCTTAAGGAAAACTTCATTTGTTGATCATCGTTCGCATCTTCGACATAAGGCCATTGTCGTGACCTGGGCGGAGGTGGCTATCCAGGTAGAGGCAGTTGGGATGGTCGTGTCGGCTATTTTGACACAAGAATAGATTGGTTCCTTGGCCCGGCCGGCTAGTAAACCAACTTTGTAGATAACCTTGTATATATTTTTCCAATCATTTTGTAAACCCAAGGGACGGGCACTGTGCTCCATATTTTTTGATATGAATGAACCTTTATTATGAAATTTGTATAAATGTTTGGCTATCTTTTCTTGCTTATCTATGCTTGAATAATAGGGTAGCGTACTTTGAGTGGTCAGGATAGACCTTGTTCATCTATAGTTAACCGTTTTCACAAAATAGATAAAATTGTAGTGTATGGAAATGAGATAGGCTGTGATTAAAACTCATTCATGTGAACCGTGTAAACTGATTTCATATATAACTTATCTTGTTGATAAGCCAATCATGGGTTCCTTAATAGCGACCGCAGTTAAACAAAGTGGCAGGCACATGGTGGCCGAGTCTGTTTTTGTTATCATTGGCGGTCCTGACATGAACCAGAGTGTTGAACGGATCAAGGGTTCTCCTGGGTGATATGTGGCAAGATTGACTAGCAAGTGGTCCCAACACAAACTGGAGTGCTAAGCAGCTCAAAATTTCTCCCGGGTGACACATAACAAATTGAGAGGTTGGACAGTCCCAGCATGAACTGGATCGCTAAAAGGCACGAGGGTTCTCCACACACAGGTAATTAGCCAATCCCCAATTAAGGAATAAATGATTAGTAGTTCACCATCATTGGATAGCTAGCAGACAAGGAGGGAAGTAAGGCACGTGCGGTCCTTGGCGGTAGGAGTGTAAATTGGTCGGACTGGACGGGACGGAGGTGTGTTCAGTTTATGTCCTAAATAAAATCGGACCGGGCATGGATGGGACGAGATTTATGTTCTTACAAATTTTATTATCCTAGCTTGTGTCCTAAATGAAATCGGAGAGACTCGTACGTACATTTTTCGGACACGGATTCGAAGGGACACAGACGGACATTGCTATTTACATCAAATTTTATGTTGTTTAATAGAATTTCCATCAAAAATACTGAATTATAAGAAATTCGGATGAATTCAAACGAACTTAGACCGAACAATATTTTTGCTCGTACAAATTTTTTTGTCCTAACTCGTGTCCTAAATGAAAATCGAACGGACTCATACGGATGTATTTCGGTTACGGACATGAACGGACATCGAATACTCGTACAAAATTAACAGCCCTACTTGGCGATAGAGACCAGCAGTCGTTAAGTAAGGAAATGAGCACATAATTACTCACTCTTTACCGGATAGCCTTTAGAAGTGGCAGTTTCCAAACAAGGAAGTGAATGCATGGTAGTCCACCTTCGTTGGATAGCTAGTTTGGTAAGAAGGGGTGTAGGGCTCGGGCGATCCTTAGCAGCAAAGGTCAACGGTCTACAAGCAATGAAGTAAGCACATAATAACTCACCTTCACCGGATAGCCTATAGAGGTGACAATCCCTAAATAAGGAAGAAGTGAATGCATGGTATTTCATCTTTGTTGGATAGCTGACCGACAAGGTGGTGAGCGTGGCTCGTGCAGTCCTTGGTAACATAAGTCGGCAATCCTCAGTAAGGAAGTGAGCACATTATAATTTACCCTTCAATGGATAGCCATGATAGTGCTGACAGAATTAGCTCTGAAGTCTTCCTTGTATTATTCACAAAATGATTTTACAATGGTCTTATAATTGTGGCTCATATCTGATAGGCACGACGAAGATTTTTGTTCTAACTGTGGATATGTGAGTTCTATCCCGGTGTAAGAGGCTGCAGGTACCATTAGACAGGACGACGTTAATGATATAGGGCCGCTTCCAATTTGGGCCGAGCACTACTTCAGTTAGGTTCTTTAAGTTTGCGAACAACCAATGCAGTACTAAATCTTTGACAAAGAATTTAGTGCTTTAATAGGGACTTACAGTGCTTCACTATCTTTCTTTTAAACGCTTCAGTGCGGAATTCAGCTTCAGCTCTTTGTTCTTCAATGGAGTTGAGTCTAAGTTTGAGTAACTCATAGTTTTGTTCGAGCTCATATGTAAGGGTGTAAACGGGTCGGACCAGACTAGATGATAGTTCATCTGTATCCTATCCTATAAGAGTTTCGGACGGACACAAACCGAACAAGGTTTGAGTTGGGACGTTGTTCATACAAGCTGGACAATGGATAGACAATGTTCAAATAGTAGAAAACATCAAACATTTTTGAATAGACATATTTTTGTGCATTTTTTCTTATCCTAATTCATATCATAAATGCCAATCGTACGAACATGGATCAAAAGCCTTATAGCCTCGGATCGAGCCAGACTTCGGATAATCATGCAAAATTTACACCCCTACTCGTATGTGAGACCCTAAAGGAGTAACGTCCACTTTAATAGGCATCACAGCTTTGTACCCATAAGAAAATGAGATGGGAATATGGTTGATTGATGTTAGCTAAAAGTTTGATAAGACCAGAGGACAAGCGGCAGCTCCTACTTCCAGTTTCCCTAAGCTTTTACAAGGTGCTTTCGAAGTGTTGAGTTGATGGTTTTGTTGACGACCTCTACGCTTTCATATTCTTGGACATGAGCAATGAAAGAGAGGCACTTCTTAATCTCATTGATTATGTAGAAGTCTTGGAAGAGGTAGCTTTCGACTTGTGTGCCATTGTTAGTGATAATCTTCTTTAATAAGTCAAACCGACAGACGATGTTCTTAATGAGAAAGTTCAATATCTTAGTGGCTCAATCTCGACCAATTTGGTGAAGTAGTTGATGGAAACTGTAGCATGGTTGTATCCTCACTTTTTATTTGGTAACTTTCCTATATTAAGTCAATTTCCCAAGTGTTAGATTACCAAGGAAAGTCATCGGAGTGAGGAGGGTTGAAGAGGCTCTAAGGGTTTTGGTGAACCATTGGCATTGGTCGTACTTCTTGCTGCAGTCCATTGAATCCTTGATCATAGTTGGGCAACAATAGCCTTGTCGGACGGTCTTCATAGCCAGGCTCTTCCCCTAGAATGATCCATATAGGATCCTTCATGCAGCTCTTTCATTATTTTGTTGGCTTTGTTTTCAGACAAGCACCACTAAAGTGGTGCAGAGTACCCTTACCTATAGAGTTACATTTCCATGATTGTGTACAAGGAGCCTAACAAAGGACATTTTGGAGTCCTTGTGGTTTATTGGAAGCTCTACGTTTACTAAGCATTTGATTGAGGGAGCCATCTAATTGTCTGTGCATGGTGTAACAGTCTCCACTGTAGTTTCCCATAGTCTGTAGTAAGGGTCGTCTTGGGCTTCTAACGGGACCCATGGAGTGGCTTCTTCTAGATTGATTGCTGCCTTAGCTAACTGATCGACCTTGGCATTTTACTCCCTGGTGCCTTCTCTAGCTTGAACTCAACAAAGGTGTTGATTATCCTCTTGGCTACTACTATAAAAATAATTAATGTTTTGCCTTTGACTTAGAAACGATCGCCTATTTCATTGACGACCAATGTTCCGTCGTTGAATACACGATAGAATCCACGAATAGTTCTTTTTCCATCCTAAGACCAGCCAAAATATCGACTAACTCATCTTCATTGTTGTTCGCCTTGAAAGTAAGGTACATCGCAGAACAAAGTTCTCTCCTTTTGGAGGTGACAAGGGCCATGCTAGGCCCTGCACTTTTCTTATTTAATGCCCCATCCACATACAGGTGCCAAGCTTGTTAATTTTGATGGTCTCGTCTTCATCACTATCCGGTCTTTTGCACTCTATAATTGAATCTGCGACGACTAGCCCTTTGATGGAAGCGTGATTCTATAAAGAGATGTGATGTTTTCCAAGCTCAACAGACCACTTCAGTAGCAAGACCGTTGTGCCCAGTCAGATGAGAATTTGTTTCAACGGTTGGTTGGTTAGGACTTTGGTGGGATAAGATTAGAAATATGGCTAGGTTTTTCATGTGGCCATGAGCAAGAAAAAAGCTATTTTTCCAATCGTGCTTATGCTGGCTCGGCCAATAAACTTTTTCCAACATAGTAGATCGGCTGTCGAATCTTCTCATCTTCTTTGATCAAAGCATTACTAATTGCATGCTCAAACACTGCAATGTAAAGGTACATTTATTCCCTATCTATAGGCTTGGAGAATACCGGTGGTGTAGCTAACTACTGCTTCAGTTGTTCTAATGCTATGGTGTACTAGTCATTCCAAATAAATGATTTCCCTTCTTCGTAAGGTCGAAGAAGGTAAAACACTGGTTAGTTGATTTGGACATGTACCGAGTCAAATCTACAACCACCTCATTTAGGCTTTGTACTTGCATTACATTTCCCATGACTTTCATATCTTGGGTTGCTTGTATTTTATTGGGGTTAGTTTCAAATCCCTTGGCGCTCACGGCATAGCCGAGAAACTTTCTTAATCGATGACGAAAGTACACTTCTTCGGGTTCAACTTAATGTTATATTGGCATAGGATGTTGAAAGTCTCAACTAGGTTCTATATATGCTATCTTCCTTCTCTGACTTTACCAGGATGTCGTATACATATACTTCCATAAACCGATCGATCTATTTTGAGAACACATGTTTAACTAGCCGTCGATAGGGAGCGTCCACATTCGTAACCCAAATGGCATAGCACAATAGTAATACAAGTTGGCATTGGTGATAAATAAGGTGTGTTCTTGGTTTGGGATATGCATGGCTATCTGGTTTTATGCATAATATACATTGATGAGGATAAGGAGCTCATGTCAAGTGGTCGCATCCACTAGTTGATTGATGCAAAACAATGGAAAGCTATATCTAGGTAGACTTTGTTGAGGTCAAAGAAGTTAATGCATGTTCTCCAGGGCACTTTGGTTTTCTAACCAGTACATGGTTGGCTACCCAGATTAGATGTACTACCTCCTGGATGAAGTCATTGACTAATAGTTCTCTGCCTCTTCTTTGAGAGCTCAATATCTTGCTGGGTTAAGTGGTCTGCATTCTTGTCGGAGAAGGTTGCCTTTGGATCGATATTAAATGCATGAAATATGTTTCTAGAATCAATGCCGATCATATTGGTATGCCCCAGTGAAGACGTCTTTACTTTTCCTCAAGAACTTGGATAGCTTGATTCTGATTTCTAGGCTGAGTTCGGTGTAGATCTTGACAACTTTGCTTGGGTTTGTGCTATCTATAAATATCCACTGAAGGGGAGTGGTTAGCCCGCCTTTAATGTTTGGATCTCCCATGCATGGTCGAGCAAGTCATCATCCAATCAGGGTCAATTTCTAAGTTTTATTGGTTCAGTACGTAAATTAGGCACTCTATGACATCCTTGGTCGGGATAAATGTCTATGCTCGAGTCAAGAGGTTCCGCTTGCCCTCGACTCTCATAGATGAGTCTGTTGAAATTGAGGGGGTAGGAATTTCCCTGCTAGAAAACCCCACTTGCTAATGGGGTGCAACATTCTCATTCCATATTGTGATGAGCTTTTTTTTTCATAAGGAGATGCCAAGGAAATAGGATCAAGGCCATTCGGGTCTTCAATGCGGCGGGCACTCCAAGCATGAAGCAGAGCACTGCTGGGCTTGATGGTTCTCTCGAGTGGCACACAACCAGTTTATGTATTTTTTAATCCTTGGTCCCAGCATGAGTCGCTCGGGGTAACACCTGGGTGACACTTTATCGGTAGTAGATTCTTCATAGCTAAGGTTGAAGCTAACACAATGGAGAACCACTACTACAAAACAAGCCATTTGCATCGGTTGTTTACCCCCCTTTTGCATCAGTTCAACAGCCGATGCATATGCAACCGATGTAACAGGCTATATCAAAATAAACATATGAAAATAATTAAAGTGTTAATAATCTATACAAAATAATGGTTCATACATTCATTTTTGCAGCATAGTTCAGATCTTTAGTACAATCATTAAGTGATATAGTCTTAATTCAGATCTTTAATTAGTACAACCATTAAGAAATAGTATAGTGAAAACCTTAAAAACTTCATGGAATCTTGAGAACCCAAATTTTTAGGCTTTATCTCAAAACCATATGCTGCGTTTCTTTTTTTGCAATGTCAACTTGAACCTAGAAAAAACAAGAAATAAACATGTGAAAATGGCTTACAGGTTAATGCGTCTTAAAATTACATGACAAAATTTAAAATAGCAAATTGAAGTGTTTTACAAATTAGAAAAAACACACAACAGTTCACCACACTGCCCTGCCTCTGCTGCTTTATTGCCTTCAGACATCTCCAAACTGCTGCACCCTTCACACACTGTACACTGGTACAGTTCACTACTGCCATACCTCTCATACTACCTTATATACAACTACCCACCCACTACTTCAACTGCTATACCACACTTGCCACTGCACTTCAACCTTGCCAACTCCCCTCTGCCTTATACAACTTACCCACCAGTACAATTTCATACTATACCATACTTCTCTGCCTACTCACACATATCATTTCAAACTATACTGCTAAACACTTCATATTCATGTCAACTCACCTGAACACCACAGAATTGCCATTCTCTATACTTCACTTCACATCACCTAATTTCTCAACCATCCTCTGCAGTTCAACCATCAATACTCAGTGCTTCCAAATTGTTGTGCACACATCTTCATCCATAGATGCTACATTACTACTGCTGCCTTTCTCCATCACAACTGCCTCTTACCTCTTCAACCTGTTGCAAACTGTGCACTTCCTCTTTCAACAAATATCCCACTGTCAACATAACCACACCACTAGCAACATTCATCTCACTGCCTAAAGACTAACCAAACCAATTCACAAATTTTTTCAGTTATGGTGCAGTTGAAAAAACGAAGATTAAAAATATTTTAAAGGTTGAAGAGCATAAGTTACCTATTAAATACCTTTGCGTGCCTCTGAATTCTGATTACATTCATGCCTTGCATTGTGTTTCTCTCCTGAACAGAATTAGCACTAAATTAAATGGATGGGAGACTGGCCTACTATCAACTATGGGAAGAGCAGGACTTATACATAGCACAATCATGCCAATAGTTATGAATTAGTTATTAATTTATCATCTATCAGTATTAGTCCAGAAGAGTAATGGCAGGGAAGTGAGGTGCATGTTGGTGGTGAAGTATTATTGTATTGATGTGCATCAAGTGTGGTTGTAGTAGAGCGGAAGGGGTATAGAAGTTTGCTATTGGTAGGTAGGTGAAGTTTATGGATCAAGTGGTGGATGATGTAACCGTGGTAGGGAGAAGGAGGCAACATAAGATGATGCAGTTGGATGGATGTGTTATGGAAGAGAAGTGTGTTGATGCAGTTTAGAAAAACAATAATTTCATTTATCATTTTGATGCAAACTACTTGTTCCAAGATGCTGAGCATTCAGCCTAATTTTTAT
Source organism: Allium cepa (assembly GCA_030765085.1). Classification (NCBI taxonomy): domain Eukaryota; kingdom Viridiplantae; phylum Streptophyta; class Magnoliopsida; order Asparagales; family Amaryllidaceae; genus Allium; species Allium cepa. Next base: position 557,767,040 of record CM060928.1, on the reverse strand, counting down.
ATGTGTCATGCCGTAATCAGCACTTGTGCCAACCAGAAACCCACGAGTCATTTACATTTTGGGTTGACATTTCTTAAAAATTACGAATCCAGTTTAGAACTCAAACTGTAGTATGCACAATTATTGATTATATTGTAACTCAGTAACTGTTACCTCTCTTTGTTAACTTTAGATTTCCCCAGTAGTTCCTTTAGCACCGTAGATGACTTGAATTTTGTGTCAAGTCCTGTATATCTTTTCTGATTTTCATCTGCAATAAGTTTCTGTTAAATCAATTCTCATCAACTCCTTTCATATCCTTCATGATACAAATTAACAAAAAAAATAATACAAGGATTAAAATGAACAAAGGCATACCATTCCATTTGTTGAGGAAGTCGATCTTTGGTAGTTCAGGGCTAGGAACTGACTCCAAGCCTTTTGACCCAGAAAGAAATCCAGCATTTGTTGCATACAAACCATAAATCTTGCTCGGTATACATTCTCGTTTTCTATAACCACACTTTTATAACTACAAGCAGAACACTCAATCAGAACACTCATTATGATACCTTAGGAGCTCGAATGGATATGACCTTTAGAAGCTTTGTTTAAAATGTCGTACCTCTAACCACTTGAGATAGAGATACTTGACCATTTTCTATAACCACACTTAACTAACTATATAGCAAAATCATGTAAATTCAGTAAATATAACTAAAAATGGTGAATAATATACCTGGGTTAGACCAAAGAACAATAGATAGAGAGGCATCCACAGGCAAAGCAGGCTCAATTATTTTCAGAGGAGAAGAATTAGATATGAGCTTTATTGATGCAAAATCCAAACTTTGTATTTTACACAAAACATTGCTCAAGCTATTGTTTTTGGAAGACGTATTAAAGCTACTTATTGAGAGTGTGGATGTTGACATAGATACAACCATAGATGAAGAAGATATCATGAATATTTACTAAAAAGAAATTGCAGTTTTTTCTCCTCCTATTTTTGTAGCTCAGGAGAAAGAACTGAGCTTAAAGAAAGAAAAATATGCATTGCAAAATATTATAATAAAAAGGATATGACAAGTATAGAACTAGAGGGGGAGACTAAGCTGGGTACAAGAAACCAAAAGTCACATTTTTCCGTAAGTATATGGTTATAAACTTTAGTAAGGAATAAATAGTAGCCACTCAAACTCTATCATGTATAGAAACCTTACCCAAAACCTCAAACAACACTTAAGTTTCACCTCCAGCTAAAGATGCAAAACCTGATGTTACATCATCTTAAGCTATTTTTGCTACAGATTGCTCAAAGAAGCAGAAAAAGTCAGTTCAAGCATATATATGCAAAGAAATCAAATTCTGGTGAAAATTCTAGAACAAAAAGCTCCCTCTTCAGCTTCAAAATTTCAAAAGCTTTTATTGCAAAGTCTGCTGTAGTTATCTTTGGATCGGGTTTCATTGATGCAGGGTAAGAATTACTCATATTTGAAAACACACACACACGCTATATATGAAATTTAATTGTTGCTAATAAAATCGAGTACGTATTTTTCAAACATGTATGAAAACCGTATGAATATACATAATCAACTCAAAAGTTTGTAAATGAATTATTTAAGGTGCAGCGGGGACTGGTCAAGGATAGGAGCAATTACCAAAGAAACCGAAGAAATATTAAAGGTTGCAGCATACATTGTCTTTCCACTGTGTCTTTTGCTTGCAGCTTCCATTTCTGTCTCTGATGAAAGTTAAGCATGTATACTGGAGTATCCATGTATAATCATGTTTGTGAATATTGCACTTGGAGGGTAAATGTTTGTAAACTTTTGAATATGATCATGAAAGCTTAAAACCATTGGCTCACCGAACATATTCAGAAGGCAATGATAATTTTGGTTGTAATTTGAGATTGTTTGGAGTGGACTTGATCAAAGCACAGATATTTTCAGTTTTTCTTGATTTCACATTTAAATCACGAGAAACAAATGTCAACTGCTACAATATGTGTGGACGGTAGTGAAAATGTCTAATTAGGAGGATTTGTTAAAGAGAGATGGCTAAAGTGACAATCAAACCAGAAATTTGAGTACTTGAGCTTGGTGAGTGAATGTTTTCTATCTAAGCAAGTATTTAGTATTTATGTACTATTAGCACATTTAGAGAAGTGAACTAAACACAAAATCAAACAACAAATAAACAGCAATTTTTTAAATAACACAAAATAAAATAGGACAATTGTAAAAATAATCTGAAGAACCGATCAGTTTTTAATATGAATATTCAATTCTTACAACTTGTGATCAGTTTTTTTTCACTATAATAAAATCTGTATTAGTACTGCACAGTTGTTTTTCTCTAAGTTGATCGAAAAAATAAGCTAAATATATCTCATCAAAAAATAAGCTAAATTAAGGTTTTAATTTGCTAACAGTATAACATACAGTATAATATCCATAGACTGAGATTTTCCTTATTTTTTTTCTTTTGAATGTTAAGGAAAAATGCAATTTTTGGAAGAATATGTAAAATTAGGGTACCTCATGTCTGTAATTTACTTCTTAGGGATGAAAATTAGAACATAAACATCATAGCTGGTTAGTCATATCTAAACTAAGCTGAGATATCCAGATTCGTAAGAAGAAAAAGTATTACCTTAACGAAATGAAGAAAAAATACAACTGTCGTTCTAATAATTAATCAAGATATAAAGAAAAAATGGGTTTATATGTATCTTCATTCTGATCATTTCATTCTCCAATAGTAAAGCCAAAAACTACTTGTACTCAATGCGATTAAGTTCACTGAATTTTAAACTGAAATAAGAAACTTGCACAAAAATGCATGGCAAAACTGTGTTTAAAATTGTACTAATTAGAAAAATGGCATCTTATATGTTACATGAATATAAAATAATATTATTAATATGTGCACAAAAGAAATATAAATACATGAAACATTGTAACAAAAGTTAAGCTGAAATATAAATATTATTTATATATGCACCATGCTTTGCTTTATTTAGTTTATAGTTGAATGTTTGATGACTTACATCTTTCTCATAATCCCCACGTATTAGTCTTGAGAATAGTCTGACATTAGCAGTTAATAGATCACCATTCAATAATTTCCAAAACTGTTCCAAAAGCACTTATTTTATAAAACCAATAATTTCCATATCCAAAAGCGTGTTTTTAAGTTCACTTATATTATAAAATAACAATTATTCCTCTTCCAAACTCTTATTGAAATAATCATATCCTAAGAAATAAACTAAGTTTATATTTTCCAAAATCTATACATTTAAAATCCATATAATATTCTCTAATGCCTAAGATTTGCAAGCCAAGCTAAGTGGCTTAGTACATGAAATTAAAAGCAACATATATATTTCAAAGCCAAGTCAAGTTAAAAGGAGAGAAGGCTGTTGTTTTTATTTTTAAAAGCAAAAGAAAAGGTGTCAGTCCCTTAAAATAAGCATGAAAAAGGAATGGACACTATGCTATATAACATACCAAACATGGACAGCACACATCCCTATCCCATTCCTCTAGTAAAATGATTTTATACCACAGCGAAGGACAAAGCAATATATAAAACAAAACAAAATAAAATAAAAACACTACCCATTTTAGGACGTAGGCAATACATGCAAATACAAATGTAAGTGAAACTATGCGGCCATCTTAAGCTACAGGCAAAAGAGGTAATAATGTTAAGCAATAAATATTACTACTATTCACAAACAAAAGTTTTGCAATTAAGTCTAACTAAATGTGTACAATTGCACAAATGGAGATACAACTATGGCTACAGGCATTAACTTAAAAAAATGAGATAAACTATGCAACTTGACAATATAGGACGTGCTAACCTAAGAATAGGTAACTATGCATAGGTATGTCCATTTTTTTCTTAACAATGGGAAGGAAGGGACGTGATACATCAGTAGATTGTATAGTCTATTTTCAAGGCAACTAGTATATATATAAGTACAAATAAACCAAAGACAATTTATTGCTACTATTCACCAATGAAGAATTTCACATATAGGCCCAAATTAATATGTACAATTGCAAGGCTACAAAGCAGAGGCAAATAGAAAACATAGAAGCAACAATATGTTAACCATTCACTTCAAAATACTGGTGCCGTCAACCTAGATTTTACTTGTGTCTATGGGTTTCACACTTAAGCTCAAAGAATAAAACTTTGGGATCACACAAGAGAGCTTGCTAGTATAACCAATATTCCCTGGATCATTTATAGAGATTTTAACTATGCTTTTTTGATCAAGACACGATTGGTCTTGACAATAGCTCAAGAAATGCAGATGTAGACATTTTAATACTATGCAATCATAGGTCTTCATGAAATCCACTGCATTGGTAATGAGTACACGTAGAGAGATGGTGAAAAATTTTCAACTCGTAGCAAAACTGATAGAACATTCTTTAACTTTGAATGCAACATTATTTTCCCTAATGCACATGCCATCAACATGAATCACTTAATAAGCGATCACATGCCAGTCTTGATTTAGCTTATCTTTGATAATTGCACTGACACAACTCAATTCAGATTCAATAACTCCTAGGTAAATTATAATTGTGACATAAATGTGATTTCTAGTGCTTGGCATAGTGAGGTTTCAGGTAACCCACTTTGATATATGCATATCATGGCAGTGGCGAACGAAACAAAGAGAAGGCAACTGACTTTGGACGTGACTCAATTCATGGCAACAAATTTTGGCATCAGGGACGAAATAATTCAAGCAAAAATGCTTGAGTGGGTGGCCATTTTCCAAGGCCAAGTACATGTACAAGACGTGCAAATTAAACAATATAGGATGTGCACTAAGTAAGGCTGAGACCATTACTTCTTTTAGTTCATGAATGAGAAAGTACAGGGCAACAGGCAGAGACGTGCAAATTAAAACAATAGTGTGTAGTCATCATTATCTAAGGCAACATACTAAGAAGAAAACTATCAGGGACATTTTCTTTTTAGCATGCAGTGAACCAAAGCTAATAAGAAAATGTGTATCAATTTCAAAGTAAGGGCAGGAACGCATTCAATTCAATGCTACAAAATCTTCAAACAACACACACAATTTAACAATCAAGTCCAAGCAATTACAGTAAGAATTCACCTAGAGACCATATTCACAAATTTAGAGATAGATTTGTGAGAAATTACTCACCTTAAATCCTTAATTAAATAGCAGCGCTAAACAATTGCATCACCACCGGACGCCTAGCCTAGCCCGCCATCACCTGAATGCAGCCACCACCAACGCCCACACCTTCGGCCACGCAGCTCGGCCTCCGCCATACCACTACTCTAATCTATGGTGGCTCCAATAGCTTTAGGTTTGAATGAATTTGCAATTTGAGATTTACCAGTTTTTTGCTTTGTTTAGATTTCCAGAATTTGTTAACCCTCTCTTTTAGTTGCTGTCCTTTGTTTAAACAATGAGGAGAATTTTTTTTTTCGGAGTGGGTTATTGAGGAGGAAGGAGTACATTTATCCAAAGTACTAACTTTGGAGCCAATTTTTCATTATTTCCCACCTAAATTTGCCATCAACATGTAGTTGCATCGGTTGACTTTAAAACCGATGCGACTAAAACTATTTGCATCAGTTCTATCTTAATAACCGATGCAAATTTGATTTTTTTATTACCTATTGCTTTCCACGTACCAATTGCATCAGTTATTAAGATAGAACTGATGCAAATAGTTCTATTTGCATCAGTTTTTACTTCAACCGATGCAAATGAGGCGAAGCAATATGCACTTTTTGTACTAGCGAATGCTGACCAGCTCAGCCACTCTCTTGAGAGACATGTCGTTGATGCCAATTTTTTCACACCCTTAGATGGTTCTAGCAAGAGTGTGAGTACTGACCAGCTCGACCACTCTCTTAGGTAACACATCATTGATAGCCATGACTTCATTAGGTGGGTTGTTCGTAGGGGAAGTTGTTGATGTAGATGCCTCTACTTTAGAGCTGAGGGTGGTCTTGGTATGAACCGAAGCCTTGATCGGCTCGACGGCTCTCGCAAGGGACTCGCCATTGATTATCATAAATTTTTGTTGAAGCATGAGAACAACCTTATTTTCCTGTCCGAGGGAGGTCCTATAACAGTCCCAAGCTTTCTATTGGTTGCCACAAATTTTTCCAACCCTACCTTGGATAAGAAACATCATGATGAGCTGATTGTAAGAGACAATCATGTCAAGTTCTAAAAGGGACAGTCGTCCTATCAAGAGATTAAAAGCAGATGGGAAATTAACTACAATCAGTTCACTTGTATCTTTGTAGCATGGTAATCATGCCAAATGTGGTCATGGGAGAGTTCATTTCCATTCGAACAATGTTGATACCCTTAAAGCCATAAATGGGTAAGGCACATAGGGTGAGGTTGGAGGCAAGAAGTTTGAGTGCCTCGAAGAGATGCTTGAACATGAAATTTACCGAGCTACCACCATCCATGAAGGCTTAGTGTACATTTGCATTGGTCATCGCAACGGTGATGGCCATAGGGTCGTGATGGAGGTAGGAGATGGCTTCTTTGTCTTCAGCAGTAAAGGTGATGAGCTGATCCGCCTCTAGTCTGGAACTTTGGATATTCAGTTCTCTAATGATTAAATTTAGCCAGTTGAACCTAATTCTCCCTAGTATCGAAATTGAGCTACCCAGCTGCTTTCATTCACACATAGACCTCTGTAGATAGTCTAGATGCCAGTTTTTGCTATGACATTGCTGTTAGGTTGCTAGGATCGAGTCAACTGATTATTGCAAGCAATCCTTTTGATTGACATACTGCCAAACGAAATCTATGAGCGCGCCTTCCCGGATCTATCGCTCTATCTAATCCTTCAATATATGACATTCATAGCTAGGGTGACCATTGATTCGATGTAACTCACAATATTTACCATTATCGCGAGGTTCCTCCCTTCTCCCAGCTCCAGTGGTGGATAGTCTTTGGAATCATACAAGTTCCCTTGTTGTAAGATATATGGAATCCATATCTCGAGTCAAGGTGGCATAATGAGCACACTTGGGCTTGTGCAGGTTGCCATCTTCTACATGTCTCTTGTTGTTATTTAGCCGATCATTACTTCGACGGCCTATTGTCGCCCTGGGTCCCATTTGAATGTTGGGCTTCATCTTCATTGCCTGAAAGATCAACATCCTCCATCCTCATAGTTTCATTCTGCCATTGATAAAAATCTATTAAGGACATGGCTGGTTGCTTCTGCAACACATTTTGAACTTGTATCTGACCGTCGAACAAAGGGCCACAATCAGGTTGTTCTTTTCAACACCCTTAGCCCAGGTGGACTTTCTGTTGAAGTGATCACATAAAATAAAATATTCTTGATATGCCCTTGTTTGATGTTACCTAGCTTACTAGTCATCATGTGTCTTGGAAGAAAAGAACCTAATCTTGAAGTCTATGTAGAGCTAGGCCTAAGAATAGATGTTGCCCGGCTATATATGTAAGAACTAACAGGAGGCCTACCCTATGAGGTTTTATAGGGAAGAGCAAACACTTTGTAGGACTAGAAAGATAGCCACTCGGGTTATGGAGTTGAATGTAGTGATGCGGTCTGATGGGTAAGCACTCTTGTCATATTTGTCAATAGGTAGCAAGGCATATCATTAGGGGATGTATGTGTTCAATATTTGTTTAGAAAGTGGTTACCCATTCTTGTCATTAGATATAGCTTCGCTCGGGCATTTCGGGATTGCATTCCATTAAGTTGCTAATGAATATGATTCATTTCCTCTTAAATGCTAGCATCGAGCTGTTGTGGGAGCGTTTAGCCTACAACTGGCACTGTTCTTGACAGATGTCTATTTAACGTAGGAGACTGGTAATGATAATACATTGGAGAGTGATGATGATGATGATGAGCTGGAGATGGGCTCCTTCTTTCCCATGCACAATGGGTGACCGTGAATGACCAGCCCACTCTTCTCTCGATCAGGGCCTAGCCACACACCATGGGCTTGAAAGGGCATCGATCGGGCCCCTGTCTCTTTGCCGATGGCATGAACACCACTGCTAAGTTGCTCAAACATCAAGTATTGAGCTCCTTTTTTTGCTTTAAGGAATTCAAAAGCCGATGGTCGTTCTGCTGAAGGAGAACGCCAATGCCTTAGTTCCCTATGTATGACAATTCTCAGTCAATTTCAATAGCCTGATATGGCATGTGCGTAGTATGCTATCTACTTATGTTAACAGGAGCTACCTTGGATAGGGTTTAAAGAACCACCCTCTCCTGGATGGTATTAAGCATTGGTAAGGGCATGATGGATAGAACAAGATTAACCACAAGAGGAGTGGAGGACCAAAGTTCACAATCGTTAAGCATTCAATCTTGCCCTGAGATCATTTACCTCATGGGCTAGAGTTCCCACGTTGGTCGATCCTTAGGGCACACTTTGCCACATACCATTACTGAGCCCAGGGATAGGACTAACAGCGCTGGCTATACTGTTACTATTAGTCTCACGGTCAATAGAGTTGATTATTTCATTCTCACCAATAGGAATATGAATGGTGACAACTAGAATACACATTTCTAAAGGAGAGAAAGTGAATAAAGGTGAGAGCTTTTAATGGAGGCCCTCCTTCAAATGCCAAATTTTTGACTAAAAAATTAGCCAGTCTCAAAGTTAGACTAATGCGTTTGTGTCAGTAAAGGTTACTAATTAATATTAGGCTTAAAATGAAAAATGAGGAGTAAATCCAACAAATAATGAAAATGACATATGATGTGGAGTCATTCAACAGAGATTTTTCTATGTCTACTATGAAGATCTCTTGCTATGTTTGTCTCTTACAATTACAAGAAATTACTAGACAATTATAATTTTTTTAGCACTTATGGTACTAAACTTAAGACCTTGAGGAGAGTTGCTTGCGGAAAATGGGATATTTAGGCATAAAATCAACCCTTTGATGTGTATGGCAAGAGGTATTTATATTAGCCGATAGAGACGGTGGATAGCTGAGATTACACCGTAAATAGGCGAGAATCGCTCTCAGCTATTGATCTAGTTACTTGGATGGGTGGAAATAGTTGGAATATGTAGCTAAGAAGAAAGTCTGCTATAATTCTGAATGAGGCACGTACTTGTATTAAGATAGGTGACACACTACGAGAGTTGGTATACTTTAAGTAAATAGACTACAATAGTAGGTGTACTAAATCGTACTAGGCTATACGTTATGGAATCTTGCACATTTCTCTTGGAAGCATGCCTGGAGAGAAGCTCTTGCATAGTGACATTCATTTACTTGTTACCCAAGCTTGCTGAGAAAAAAATGAAAATGCTAAGGCTGGACCATGAAGGAACAGCCTGAGACATAGTAATGGGACGAGCTGCTTGGAATCGTCGTAGGCGGACTGAGTGAGCCAGGCCATAGATTGGTTGCTTTGAGTTGGTCAAATCACATGAGATGGCCATGTCAACTCATGCTAGGATAAGCTAGGCATAAGGGTCTTGGCCGGCCTCGCTGTGAGTTGCTTATTTGATTTGCTGAGGTAGACCCAAGTTAAACATGATTTGTATGAACTAGGGTGGGTGGAGTGCTAGCTGACCAAGATTTGGGTTGGGCTTTGATATGCTGGCCAACTAATCATACTTTTGAGAAATTTTAGCAATAACTTTGTTATATAGCGATATAATTAATTAAAAAAATAAATTTAATGTATATTAAATAAAAAACCTTAGATGACATGTTATGTCAAATCACAAGGAGTTGTTAGTCATGAGAAGATTGCGATAATATTAAATAATATATTATTTTAAATATTCCCAATCAAGATGTTTCAAGAAAGCATATAAATACCGAGAGAGTTAGGTATATGCCTTAAAGGAAATTCTGTTATTTATTATGAATTATTAACTTTGTAATAAAATCTTGTTCGAAATAAAAGAAGTTTTTTTTTCTATTATATACTTGTTATATCGTGATATATTAATTAACTAATTTAAGTATTTTTAATAAAAACCTCTTAAATGATATGCTATGTGATAATGATCCCAAGAAGTTGTAATCATGAGAAAATTATCACAACATCAAATAATATACTATTTGAAATATTCCTAGTCAAGATATTTCAAGAAAGGATACCAACATATCCGTTGAGACCAGAGTACATAACGCTCTCTAAATTTAGTCAATATATTATTATTGGCTGTTAGGGGCATCAAGGGGTTATGAACTAATATTTAATGGATAATGATGACGTGACTCACCAGAGGGTTTTCTATTGGTTAATAACAACTAAGGTCAAATGCAAAATCTCATAGTGATGTTGTTACACGGTTCTCTTGAATCGAGAATACTATTGAACTTCAATATGGTTTCTTTACTTCGATTATAGTTAAACCATGGCATTGATACCATCGAGTAACTCTAATTGGTTTTGAGTTTAAACATAAGTAAAACACTATTTATCATAGAATTTGTCTCCTCGGTTTTACAATTTAATATCACGGTCAACTATAGTCAACTCAAAGTCAAAATCTCTTGCCAGAGTAGTGTGTTGATAATAAGTATTATTATTTTACCAAGAACTTTGTTTATGGACTAGCAGACTTCAATACGGATGATATTAGAGTTCTGACCAAAAAAAAATCCCATAAGCCCTAATGTAATATAGTGTTGATGAAGAGAACGGGTGTAAATATTCGTTACTAAAGGTACTGCTTAAATTTGTAGAATTGGACTTTGCCGATAAGATTGTAAGTGATGAATTAGATTAAACTATCACATCAATAACCAAGTTGAAGTATGAAAATTAGTATTTGAATTGTTCGAACATTAATTATTGGCTAAATTCACACCTATGGGTCGCACGACCAAATCTATTTAGTCTTCACAACATCGCTTGATTTAATTGATTTATAATAGATTTAAATTAACTAAATTAACTTATGTTTTTGGAACATTAATAATTATTGTATTCATTGCATGAGGTATGTTTAGTAAAATGAAGTGGACTCTAGAATTATTCAGGGTGTTGTTAGTAATTTATTTGGGTGCATATATGATTTTATATATGTATGTGTGTATATATAATAGTGATGTATATTTAAATTAGATTTAAATTATATAAATTACTAAATTGGTTTTGTAGGGATTTGGTGCATCTTCGACTCATTCTAGGTTGGCCAAGAAAGAGGAGAAATAAGGGGGTCTCGTGTTTGAAAGAACGTGGAGATTCTTTCTCTTAATCTCCCTATTAATTCGAACATAAGCATCCACTTTTCATTTTTACTTTTTGCTCATCTCTCTTCTACTATTGGCTGCATGTCTCTACCAATAGAACTACACCTTTTCAACTCAATTCACATCCATTCAAAAACATTAAGATCTGATATTAGCATGCCATTTATTTACAGCAATGTGTGTAGATCGGATAGATCATGGAGACAGAATAGATCAACATGTGTATATACAACATCATCTCATAAGTTAAAATTTATCTAATATCATACGACGATCATTATGTATTGTGTTAATTATATCACCTTTCATGTATGTTAATGCTTATCACTTTTATATCAATTTCATATTTAATATTAAATCTGTATGTATCACCTTAATATTATGATATGTAATTATTTTAAAAATTTTATAATAACATGTATACTATGTTTTGGCTAAACAAACTAAATTAATTTTACACGTATAATGTTGTTCATTGAATTTTAAAACATTGGCTAGTAATTAAATGTATTGTTTATAAATTAAAATTAAGTTAAAATATTATATAAATATTTTATACATTAAACTTTTTTTTGGAAAATAAAAATGGTTTTGGTTGAATTATTCTTGATACAAAAAAATTATATACATTATATAAAAATAAGTATATTTTTTTATTCTGAAAAAATGCTTATGATATTTTAAATTTTTTTTGCCGAAACATATATATATATATATTTAAATTTTTATATAAATGTTTTTAAATAAATTTATTTTTAGATTTGTTTTTATAATACATACATATACGTATAATTTTGAGATAAAGGATGTATGATCAAAAGATCATACAAGCATACCAGATATATATAAACTACAAAAGATATAAAAGTATAGGACCCTCAGCTCACACCATAAATAACCACCAACATGCCTGGCAATCTAGTAAATAAAAACGAAGTACACACAACCAACATGCTTAGCTAGATAATAAGGAAATCAATAATACATAAATTCTAGAAAACATGTAAATAGCCTTCAAGAACGGGGGGGTGGACCATGGAAAATTAAATCCAGGCACACCTATGGAACCATCCAATAAGTTTGGGATAATAACCAGGAGTGCGTGAAGAGAAGCGATATTTTTTATCCTAGTCCTTGGTGGCCAAAATCTCCTCTTTTGTGGCTCCAAATTCCCCATCAATCCATAAAACCAGCTCATCATCCATAATTCTATAGCATAGCTCACGTTAATCTCTTTCATCATTTGGAATCCACTTTGAAAAGACTTTCCATGCAGCATAGGAGCAAAGACTCCTCTCTTGGTGAGATCAAGTCCCGACCTTCTTGATAGAAAAGCGAAGCACCTATTGAAAGTTTATCTACAAGATGATGGGAAATCCTCTCAACACTAGTGGTGTCAGTATGAATGACGTAAAAAATTCTTCTTAATCCTAGTAATAGGTGAGTCAACATGAGTCAGGACTAGAGAAGAGCCAGGGCTAATAAAGTCAAGGCTGGGGAAATGAAGGCATCGTTGGAACAGAGGTACTAGGGAAGGGCGAGGAAGGAGCGGAACATCTTCTTAAGGGGCTAAAGATATGTCATAGGAGAGAACTGACGGCACCTAGGTGATAGGCGAAAGCTTAGGAATGGAGATACCTAATGTAGGCGAAGATGCTGGTGAAATGGGATACGATCTATGTAACGACCCATATTTTTTAACTATTTTACAATTATTAAATTTAATACAATTATTGAACAAAAATGGCTAAAATAAAATTTTAATGATTTATCATGTAATTTATTGGATATGAACTTGAAATTTTTTGAATAACAAAACCCAATCAGATTAAGGATGATAACTCATATTAGAAAGTAAACTAAATAATATTGAATTGTAAATAATTGCATTGATGTTGAATTACTGTAAACTGGAAGTTGTTGTTTTATTATTTGAATTCATTTTAGAAGTTAAATAACCTATATTTCAAATAAAACGATTTATTAAATAATTAAGATCGTTTAAATTTAATATTGGAATTATTTAAGTAATTGAATCCTGAATTTAATATGAATGAAAATGATGTCGAAAGTTGATTTAAATTTTATTTAAACATGAACGAAAATTTTCAACTTTTCAAATTGAATGTAAAAGTGAATAAATTTATTTTGGAAATTGCTTGTTTTAATTAACGCGTAAAGATAGTGTTTTTGATCACTATCTCGGATTTTGACAAAACCGATTTAATCAGATCCGTAATAGTCAATTGTTATAGGATTTCAAGTTTCGTAGCGATCATACTAATCGTTTAGCGGTGCGAGCTTGAAATGCATAGAAATCAGTTGAAGGAATTTAATTAAAATAACTTGATTTGAAAAGCTCTCTTCTAAATATTATGCAATTGGCTCAATCCATATTCCATTGTATTCGAAACAGGGGTATAACATGTAGAATGCCAGACGATACGCTTCGTTTGGAGTTTGAACTTTTCAAACGTGAATAGTGCTAGTTGAGAACCCTATATAAGGATCCATGCTCTTCACTTCTGCCCAAACTAGAAAACAGAAACCCTAGCTGTTGCTAGATCCTACGGCCGTCAATCATCTAAGCCACTAAGGGCCATATCAGGCAAAGTTACCAACTAGGGAAATGTCTGGGGTGGCGAGGCTAGCGTATTGACCGGTTGGATTAAGGCACGATCGCCTGAGGTGGCCAGGATTTGGCTCTGAGTTCGCTGTAGTTTTAAGGTTGGTCACGATTTTTTTTGATGCGACGTGCGCACGAGGGGATTGGCTAGGCGAGGGCGACCATGGCAGGGCGTGCGTATGCACGAAGTCGGTGGCGGTGGTTGGCATCGTTTTGGTGATTGGTAAAAATATATACATATACATATACATAAACATATACATATACATATACATATACATATACGTATGTACATACATATATCTATATGTATGTATGTATGTAAAGCGAATGAAGAAGTCGCGCATGAGAGAGAAAGACGCGTGTTTGGAGCTGGCAAGGTTTAGTTTGTTAAGTATTTTATTTTAGTTAATTTTAATTTAATATAATTATCGAATGCTAAACATTGAATAACTTTTCCATGCGAGGTCCGTTTCGAACGAAACAAGTCACGTTGGATTCGTATCGACGAAGGTGACTTCATAGAGTGGTATTGGAATTTATTAGAAGCTGAAAATTCTTTGGTTTCAGATAAAGATGTTCGATTAAACCCACTCACGAATACTAAAATATTTCTTATGTTAATTAAATCAAAATCGTGAAGTTATTTTTTTTATTGATTGTTGTTTAGAAATTTAAATGACATTTAAATTGACATATGAATTTAATTCATAGGAATTTAAATTGATAGTTAAATTGGAAATTGAAATTGAATTACTAGTTAGACAGCCGATATTAATAACTAGTTAACTGTCATAATTTATAGGCTGATTTGGATGTTGATTGCGATGGATGATTATTGGTTGATATTTTGGATGATTGGATGTTTATTTATTTTATATATATCATGTATGTTGTTGACAACACGTAAATCATAACTTGAATTATTTTGAATAAATTAAGAAATAGGTTGAAATGATATATGCCTATGACACTTTGATTGGGATTAAAATGATATATATATATATATATATATATATTTGGAATTAAAACTGAATAACTAATCACTTGACCATAGGAAAGAAAATTATATACGGACACCAGATTGGTTAAATTAAACAGTTTTAAAATTCTTGGTTTTAAAATTGTTTACATGATATCGATTTTAAAGAATAAAACAATTGAATTTACGAGAATTGAATTCAAATTCGAGTCTTGAAATATTGAGATTGTAATTGGTTAAAAGAAATTATTTAAAGAACGCAATGTGAAATTTTGAAGTTATAATTGCAAAGTCATTTGAATAATGGAAATTGAAATTGTTTTAGAAGAGTTGAACCTTTACTTGAACTTTGAAATTTTTATTGGTTGGTAATTTAGATTGATTCCAAATTTGGACTTGGAATTGAAATATTTGAAATGGAATTAATTTAAAATTTTGAATCTAAAATTTGAACTTTGCAGTTAATTTGAATTAAACGATTTAAATTGGTATTTTGAAATCGAACTCGAAATTTATATAAATTTAAATAGTTTAAAAATAAGAATAGAATTGAAATTTAAACCATTGAATCAAATCGTGGAGTCAAATTTGAAGTTAAAAATGAATGTTTCGAGATTGAAGATAATTCGAATTAAAACTGAAATTTAGTTGTTTTGAATTTAAATCAAAATTGAGTCAATTGAATTGAAAGATTGAAAATTAAACTTTCTTTGTTTGAAATTTGGACCTGAGTCCAGATTTATGGAAATTGGAAAGAAAGAGTCTGATTTGAAACTATTTTCAAAACAAATTATTTAAAATCTATCTTTTTAAGTGTTCAAATTATTTTGATTTTCCAAACTGTTTTACTATATAAATCATTTTCAGTACTCAAACCTTTTTATATCAACTGTTTAAACTGCTTAAACTATTTTGACTATTCAAACTATTTTCTAAAAATAGAAACTATTCATGTTTGGAGCTGTTTATATTTAAATCGATGATTTAAATACGAATGTGGTTAAATTGAAGTTATAGCTTAATTTGGTATTCGAAATGATTATCGAAGTGAAGATAACATATTTTAAGTAAATATGATTTTCGAAGTGAATATTATAATTTTGAAATGAATGACATTTTGAAGTGAAAAGGATATTTTGATATCAAGTATGAATCGTTTTCGAAAAATAAACGAACCACCGGTGTGTAAACGACGTTTGGTTGTTAAAAAGACCGGGGTCTCTTATTACCATACTCTCTATCAATATTGGAACCACTTTAACAACTATGTACACAGAGGAGGCTCCAAAATGAAGTGGTTGGATTTGGTGTACGTTGCTGTACTTAAAGAAAGGGAACGATGATGGATAACCCCGACACTTATGTCAATTTGAAATTACTAAAACATGATGGCTTGACAGAGCCAATGAGGGTAGATACCTCTAGCGGACTTCCGCTCTTTGATTTTCCTTTTGAATTTGGTCCACACTTTTACTTTTGATGTTGGTTTCCATTGGTGCACCTTGAGTTGGAATGACCTCCCTTTGACTCGATATTGGATGGATGGACGCAGGAGCGGTCGTGGCTACGATGCGTTACCACCAGCCCTACGACCCGAACTGGTAGTATCCTATCTTGGGCATTGCCTCACGTGGCTTGTCATACTTTTATCCTTATATGAGACCACTACGACTTTAGTTTATTTTTGTCGTATCATGACGCATCCCTATCCCCCAACGTGCTACTAGGGCGTTATATGCAAACTGTATTACAATGCTAAATACACGTTAAGAGGATTAATGTAAAGCCTTAACACTAAAAAATATATTTATTTTATTGATCGGACATTACATGTTTAGTGTTTCTGCTATATACGGATATTTTAACGGATCCTTAAGAGATGGAAAATTCCATAACATCTCTTACATTATTACACGCATGTTATACAGTGAATAGGGGATGTAAAACCCTGTAAACATCTCTGACGCTATTACTCCTTTGTTATACATGATATTGATTTGACTCAAATAATAATATAATTCTGACTTAAGTGTATTGTTTCACTTTATGCTCGGGTCAGCCTTTAGTTTTCAGTGTATTGAAGATCATTTATTTTGGAGGACGAAGACGAAGATTTGGTATATTGTTACTAGTATTATTTCCCCGCATCATGTTGTTCTGCTGCATTATTCTGTTTTTCTATTGTATGTATAACTCTGATAAATGTTGTATAAATTATAATCAAATGTAAAATATAACAGCTTCATGAGCTGCTTATTTGATTATTATATTTTTTTCATTTTGCTATGAGATTCTGTGCTTGTTTTCTCTTTTCTTATTCTTCTTAATTAACCCTATCGATTATCTATGTTTCAGATTGTTTTGAGTTGGACATGTATGGTTTATTGTCGATATAAACCTTTCAAAATGTAGGTCGTCACAGTTAGAATCAGAGCTTTTTTTTAGCAATAACCTGAACTTTGATGGGGATTGACTCAATAGAGATGGGGTAGCAATACCCTAGAATGAGCTTGTTTGACTATGTGTATAAATATGAGAGCACGTACTTGTTAGTGTTATAAAATATTCTATATTGTGTTTACTTATATGTTGAGTTGTTTATGAATTATGATCAGTACATGAGGCGTCATGTTATCGATAGGGGTTTCTAAACACTTAAACGAGGCAAGTCAACATAATACTGTTTTTAAAATCGGGTAAACGAAATAATTTTACCTAAATTATATTTTATATATAAAATGATAACTTTCATAAACCTGTATGATTATCAATGGATGTTGTTTGTTAGGAGATGATAATATTTAGTTATCATCGATTATTGGTTAAATTAAACTATAAATAAATACTTTGTAAACTCTATTTCATGAAGCGTTCGATAATTAGATTGAATTGAAATCTAATTACAATAAGAATTGTTTGCGATAGAAAAAATGTAAATTAGTCAAATTTTTTCATAATAAGATAATGGAATTGTATAAGTATATTTATAATATAGCTTGTAAATAGAAGAATTTAAAAACTGAGAATTTTAGAATTTAAAATCTCGCCGCTTTCAAAATTGTTTTCAAAGCCTTTAGAATTAATAGTAATATTATTTTGGAAGTGTTTTTACTAGAAATATATTTTAAAAAGATTTTTGAGAGGAATAAAAGCATTGAACTCATTTTATTCGTAGCGAAATAATTCTGGGGGTGACTGCAACATCGTCGGTATTCATTTTCGAGTTTCTGGGTGAGAATTGCTACTAAAAGAAATTTATTTCCAGTTAAAACAAGTTTTGATTGTGAAAAAAATTCCAAGTATGATTTGATAAATATATGAAAATAGTTTTTGAATTTATAAATTGAAAATGGTATAGATAAGAAATAAGTTTATAACTTATAAATTTGAATAGGAAAGTAAAACGGAATTTTAAAATGGTTGAACATTTTGGTTGAGCAAACAAGAGAAAATTTGAATTTGAGATATGAATTACAAGAATCAACCTAAGTAATATTAAATAAATTTAGTTAGTGAAATGAAGTAAATAAAATGAACTTTAACTGAAGAAAGTTTAAATGGAATCGAATTGTATTTAAAATGAATTAGATAAAATAATGAAATGAAATTTCAAGTGAATAAGTTTGTATACCTTATAGATTTGAGAAATATTAAGATAAAAATAAATTTTGCATGTGTTGAATGTGAATGATAGGAAAAGAAAATTTTAACTTAGATTAAGCGGTAGTGCTAAGAAATAATTTCAAACTTTAAGTTTAAATTATGAAATGAATGGATTTATAAAAGAAATTATATGAAGTGAATAGGTTATTAAACCAAGTTTGAAAATGTTAACTTAACTAATTTGAGTTATGGATGTGTATAAACATAAGTAATGAGTTATGAAATAAAAATCTAATCATAGTTTAAGTTAAAAGAATGAATTTAAAACCGAGAATTTGAGAACTTGAATCCCGGTGCTTTTGAAATTGTTTTCTAAGATTTTGAAAATAATGAATGAAATTTGTTTTCAAAAATGGATTTTAAAAAGGGAAGTAAGTCTTATACTCCTCTATTTTGTCATTGGAAAATAATTTCGGTAATGATGGCCGCATCATCGTCATTCATTTTCGAGTCTCAAAGTGGGGGAGGCCACTTAGTAGCTTTGCTACGCATTTGATTTAATAAATAAATTTTTTATTTGAAATTATAAATATGATTATATATATATATATATAAGATATGAATATATGTATTATTTATAAATGATTTTGAAAGAAACCCGGTGTTTAATTCTTACATTCTCTGTAAATAAACAAATTTCACTTATTGAAATGAAATCAATTAATAAAATAATTTTATAAAATAGTCTAGAAATGATTTGTTAAGAAATGTGTTAAACATAAAGTGAAATAACTGAAATTTGAATAAATTTTGTAAATGAAATAGATGTGAATAAATAGAAAGTAAACCAATTAAATGTTAATAAAGAATGAATGTTAATAAGAAATGATAGTGTATAATTAAATATCGACATTGGAAAATGTAAATTGTGACATTTATGAATTAATTCAATGAATATTAATTATTGAATGGTTTCATTTTTTGCAAACTGTTATTATTAATGCTTTTGATTGCATATAATTGTGATGTTATGTATTAGTGCTTATGCTTTTGATTTGGATTCAGAATTCATTTCATATAGTTCTATTAAACTCATACATGTCACTATATCTTTTATATGCAATTAATATTCTAATCTGAGTTGAGATAGGTACATATGAAGACCATTTGGATGTATACGTGGTTTGATTTGCTTTTGCTTGCTTTAATATGAGCGAACTCGTGCGTATTAATAATAATAAGGTACATATTTAAGATTACGTATCGTACTTTTATGTTTCTCCCTACGGGATGCCTCATCACTGAGATGAGATGTATATATATATATATATATATATATATATATATGTATGTATGTATGTATGTGTGTGTGTGTGTGTTGTAAATTTTTACGATCGAGTCATGCAAATGAGACGGTGCTCAAATTTTCCGTAAATTCGAATGTTAGAAAAATTTTGTGACTTTAAAATTTTATAACTAGTTTTGCAATAAGTCGTTATCAGAGTGGCATAGCGGAGGCGTAATAATGGTTTTGTGAAATAGATTTTAAGTTTTTGTAAGTCAATTATTTTGAGTAAAATATATCGTATGTTAGATTCCTTACTTAACCCCTTTTCGAACGAAATTTTTTGAGTGAGGGAGATTGTAACGACCTGTATTTTTAACTATTTTAAAATTAACAAATTTAGTATAATTATTGAACAAAAATGGTTAGAAATAAAAATTTAATGATTTACTATGTTATTTATTGGATATGAACTTGGAAAAATTTTAAATAACAACATCCAATTAGATAAAGGATGATAACTTAGATTAGAAAGTAAATTAAATGATGTTGAATTGTAAAAAATTGCATTGATGTTGAATTACTGTAAACTGGAAGTAGTTGTTTTATTATTTGTTTCGTTTTAAAAGTTAATTTTTATAAGCTAAATAACTTATATTTCAAATATAATGTTTTATTAAATAATTAAAATTGTTTAAATTTAATATTGATATTATTTAAGTAATTAAATCATGAATATAATATGAATGAAAACAACTTCAAAAGTTAAAGTGTGGTATGGATCGTGTAATATGGATATATAATGATACAGAGTATAATGATGATAGTAATGCTGTAAATAGTGCGGAATAAAAAGCAGTATAGTAAAATGACAACAGAGATTTTTATACTGGTTTAGAGCACCGTCCTACGTCCAGTCCCAGACTCCTTCTGGAATTTCACTAAAACAACAATCCTCACTTAACCCATAGGAACTGGTCTATACACCCTTGAGCAGCCGAACAGCGACCTAAGCAGCAGATCAGGATTTCGCCTCAACAGCCAAAGAGTACTTCACTCGCATGAGCAGCAGAACAGGACTTTAACTAATACAAAAAATAATTTTGACCAATGTGCGTTCTGATAACACGGATTCGTCACTTGTAGTACACCCTTCCTATAATCTTCTCCTCGAGTGTGTGTGTGTGTATTGAAGTATATGAAGAATAGAAAGGTATAGTATTGCTTTAATGCAGAATAACTGAATGTATGATAGCAAATAGATTTCAGAAAGTTTGATCAGAGAATAAGAGAATTCGATTGTGATTCAGTGATTTGGAATGATGTTGGAGTTTGTATTTATAAAGTTAGAAAGCAACAACTATTGGTGAAGAGTACTGATTGAAGTGTTGCGTCCAATCTTTTCGTAGAGGTTCGTATCTCTTCACAGAAAATCGTGTCTTTTCAAAAAGTGGCTGTTATAGAAACTTAGTCAACTGAGCCTCTAGGTCGGTCGATTGAATGTTCAAAGTAATTTTAAAATTTTAAAATTCGTATATCTATGTATCTGTGCATACTGCACAAAATTCCCAGTGTCAGTCGACCGTCTCAAGTGGTCAGTCGACTGACCTGGTTAATTTTGTGCAGTTTGCACAATTTACATAGATATATTAATTTACGTAACTTTAAAACACTTTTAAATTTAAATGTAAGCTTACATATGTATAAAATATTTAGTAAATATAATGATTAAATATATAATCTAATGTAGAATTAATCGAGGAGAGATTTTAACAATATTGACCTAAGACTTAAAAACAAAATACCATAGTTGATGCATCGGTTTTTAAAGTCTCGTATCCTTGTCTCTTTTTGTCGTAGCAGTCGTCAAATCTGTATGTCGTAGTGATAGCTTCGCGTCGTGAGTCCAAATCAAGTCTCAACATTCTCCCCCTTTTTGATTGATGACAACCTGTAAGAAGATATAGATTTTGACTGTATATATATTACATAAATACTTACTCCCCCTAAATCTTTGATGCTTTATATCTTCCATTCTTATTATTAGCAATAATATTTCTCCCACTTTGTCATCGATAAAAAGGAATAAGTAATATGAAATTATTATGTGAAAAATATTATGAGATAAAAACAAAAACAATCATATATACATTTAACTTCCATAGTTAAGAGTGTTCAAAATAAATAAACTAGAATGGTCATTCAGTACAAGCCATACGAATTGAAAACAAATGTTTGGATAAAAAGAAAAAGAACATCTTGCGCCATTGGTTGCTCACCCCTACCACTGTCACCTTCATCTCCATCATCATCACTACTACTTGCTTGATCGTCGTTAGAAGAAGACCATGTAAACACAGGTTGCTTACCCGGATCGCCTATAGTAGCCGTAGATGTCCCGGAAGAGCATGAGATAGCTTGCCATAATTTGGTAAAAAATCCTTCGACCTTATCAAGCTTCTTATCAACTTTGATGATGTTGGATTGTAGAAATTGTTGATTTCGGCAAATTATAGAGATGGATTCACGTGGTTGAAGACACGGATTTGAAATCAAAATTTCTTCTTGCTGATGGCGAGTCAATCTTTGACGAGATGGTCCTTGAGATGGCTCACCATGTTGTTGTGGTTGGTCTTGAGCTGTTTGCCTTTGGACCAATTCTTTAAAAGATATGACATGAGGGGGTCGGGTAACCGCTAGTTTCTTCAAGGCTAAAGTCCGAGCGTTCAAACATCCAATGATAGAAATTGGTGAATTCGGTTCCAGAATTTCACAAGCTTTTAGAAGACGCATATATATTCGCCATAGTAGATTGTATTCATTCTACTATTGTTGAAGCTTGAAATTCATCAACAATTAAATGGAGCCAGTTGACTTTAATGTTTCCAAAGATAGAATATAAAGCTTCAAAGTTATTTTTGTAGACAAGTTCATAATCCTCAGATTTAGGAGTAATAGTTTTCATTAGAGCGTGATGAATAATTCATGCCTTTGGTCGTAAAAACATCGATTTTAGTTGATGCATGTCGTCTTCTAGAAAGAAATGGCTTACATTGTCTCGAACAACCAAGTCACAATTAATAGTGGCCAATTCCACACTATCATTTTCCGTTTGCAAGATATGAGCCATGCGGTCTAAAGAGAAAAATACGGATTTTCCACATACAAACTCCATACACAGTCTTGTTGATTTGGAATGTTTTGGTGACCCAAATTTAGGTTTGCATAGAACAATTTCACCATTATTTAGTTGATTTTGTGTTTGTTATCATTAGTGTTAAATAACGACTCTAAATTGCTCCTTGGAGCTAACTCTTGGATGGGATATGGAGAAAAATCAGGGAATTCGACAAACAAACCTTCGAAAAACCTTGAGTCTTGCATTCGTCTCCACCTCCGAATCGCGTTGTCATCAAATAGCCACTTTTGAATTTGTTTTTTTGACGGAGGTTGAGATGATGAGGAAGCTTGTCCCTTTTGTTTAGGGGTCATTAATTTTAATTTCGAAGAATGAAAATGGAGTTCTGGAGAGCCTAGGGTTTTTGAAAATCTGAAATGGTAATGGAGAAAGAAGGTAAAGTAGAAGATAAAAGGAGTGAAGTGGGTAGGTAAAAGTTAAAAAGTAATTCAGATCTAAGGCTTAGTCGACTGGCTCAGGGCTTCAGTCGGCTGAAGCTGAAGGTCGATATTTTCAACATTTTGGTCCAGTCGACTGAAGCTTTAAGACATTCAACTGTGCATGTATACAAAAAAATTATGTTGTTGCGTCAGTCGACTGGCTCCGGGCTTCAGTCGACTGAAGCCGAAGGTCGAAATTTTTCTACCTTCTGGTCCAATCGAATGAGGCTCTGGGACAGTCGACTGGTCATTTATAGATAAAAATTAAGTTGCTGTGTCAATCGACTGACCACCTGAGACAGTCGACTGACTTGGAAGTTTTTTTTACAGTGAATTTTATTTTGGTGGTAAATGTTAATATATTATATATGTTGTTAGTTTTATTAATATAAATAGTTTTTATTTTGATAAATGATACAGAAATAAATTTAGTTTACTGTGAAATGTTAATATTTTCTATATGTGATTGTTGTAATTTCTATTGTTTAATATAAATAGTTGTCTTGATGATTAATGAGCGAGAAATAAATTTATTCCAAACACATACATACATAGAGAATTTATTCAGAAATATAACAAAAGATAATGACAACTACAATTATTTCGAGGGGCTAGGCGTCTTGTATTCTTTCAATTGCTTGCGACGAGCATTCGGTTCTTTGTTGCGATCCCATGAATTTGGTGAGTGCGGTGGTCGTGGTGGAGACGAAGATGGTCGTCTGATAGGCGAAATAGCATGCTCGTCTCTCGGATGTGACGATGTCTCACAGAACTTCATAGCGATGTGCTCAATGATTCCTGTCCGTCTGGATTTTATCTTTTGTTTGTAATACATTTTCCGTTGTAGCATTAGCGATTCTTGCTGATAATGATGGAGATCATCTATCTTTTGCTTCATATTTGGAGAAATATCGATCGTCTTCTTTCCCTTCTTCTTATCCAGAGTATATCCGGTGTGATAGACAGATGATGGTGAAATTTTATGATCCGGAGTTTTTGGAGTGTTGTTTGAAGCAATATTTTCGATAGAATCCGTTGAAGAGGAGGTTGACATTCTTGAAAAATAGTTGTTCATAAAAGATTTACTTCAGTTTTAGAGGAAAATAAATGATGGCTTTACTTCAGTCTGATTGCATAGAAGGAGTATGCATCTATTTATAGGCTAAGTCTAGGAAAAATAGGATGGAATTGAGTGGATTATATTAAATTTGGCCAAGAAGTATGGAAATACGTTAGTTTTTCTGTTGGCTAATATATTTATGTAATTTTAATATTTATAAATATAGTAATGTATATTTATAAAGTTAAATGTGACATGTATTGTAGTATATATTAATGTCACCATATAATAAACTGCCCATGCTAGGCTACAACAGAAAAAATCAATAGCTCAAGTGGTTAAGACACTTGGGCGATTCGCAGCAGGTCATGGGTTCGAGTCTCAACATGCTCAAAATTTTGAATTTTTGCAAAAAAATTTATTTTTTAGTTTTTAGTTATAAAATTTTATATTTTATTTATATATCTTTAATTGACATTATACCAAGCTCACGTCGCAATTTTATAAACATATTTTCTAACAGTGGTTTAGTAAAAATATTGGCTAATTGATTTTCTGATGGTACGTAGTCCAGATTTATCACTTCTTTTTCTATATTATCACGTAAAAAATGATGTCTAATATCTATATGTTTAGTTCTTAAGTGGTTTACTAGATTTTTAGATAGATTTATTGCACTAGAATTATCACGGCAAACTATTGATTTTAATAGATTGATCCCAAAATCTTTAAGTGTCTGTTGCATATAAATTACTTGTGTGCAAGCTAGTGCCGCAGAAATATATTCTGCTTCACAAGTTGATAAAGAGACACAGTTTTGTTTCTTACTAAACCTTGATATTAAAGATTTACCAATAAAGTGAACATATCGTTTGTACTTTTTCTATCTGTTCGTGATCCTCCGAAATCAGCATCGTTGTATGATACTAATTCAAACGAACGCTCTTTTGGATAGATAAGTCAAAAATTTGTAGTTTTACTAAGATAGCGTAGTATACGTTTTATAGCACGTAAATGTGATTCTTTCGGGTCAGCTTGAAATCGTGCACATAAGCACACACTCATCATAATTTCTGGTCTACTTGCTGTTAGATAAAGTAGTGATCCTATCATATTGCGATATAGTTTTTGGTCTACACTTTTTCCGTTTTCATCTTTATCACGATGTGTTGTTGTCCACATAGGTGTTGGTTTGGTAGAAGTGTTTTCCATTCCAAAACGTTTGATAAGATTATTACAGTATTTTTCTTGATTAATAAAAATTCCATTTGAAACTTGTTTTATTTGAAGTCCTAGAAAATATGATAATTCTCCCATATAGGACGTTTCAAATTCTCTAGTAATTATTTCAGAAAAATCATTACATAATTCATTATTAGTTGAGCCAAATAAAATATCGTCGACTTATATTTGAACTATTAATATATCACTTTCCGAATGTTTTATAAATAAAGTTTGGTCTACTTTTCCTATTTCGAATCCAGAATCAATTAGATAGCTTTTAAGGCGTTCATACCAAGCACATGGTGCTTGTTTTAAACCATATAAATCTTTCTTAAGTTTATATACATGATCTGGATATTTTTCATGAATAAATAAAGGAGGCTGTTCAACATAAACGTTTTCTTTAATATATCCATTTAAAAAAGCACTTTTAACATCCATTTGATAGAGTTTAAAGTTATTATAACATGCATATGTCAATAAAATTCATATTGCTTCTAGTCTAGCAACTGAAGCATACATTTCTTCGTAGTCTATTCCTTCTTCCTGGTTATATCGTTGTGCTACTAGTCTCGCTTTGTTTCTAGTTATATTTCATAATCCGTCAGCTTTATTTTTATAAACCCATTTAGTTCCTATAACAGTCTGATCAGTCGGTCTGGGTATTAGTTTGCCCAAACTTCATTTCGTTCAAACTAATTTAATTCTTCTTGCATAACAATAATCCAATTTTCATCGGATGATGCTTCCTTAGTAATTTTAGGTTCTATAGTAGAGAGAAAAGCTATATTACCCTTTAAATTTAATTGTTTCTAGTTTGAACATTTGAATTTATTTCTCTAATTATATTCTCTATAGGATGATTTCGTAAAACTCTTCGAGGTGATCTTATTGTATTAGAAATATTTCTGTTTTCTAAATTATTACTAATGTTTTCATTTTCTCTAGAATTATAAATGATATCGTCATCATCTCTTAAATTGTATATTATTATTAAGTAAGTCATTTTCATTAATTGTATCAGAAATAGGTTTAGAGTTCTCATCAAAAGATACATGGAGTGATTCTTCTATAGTATTAGTTCGTTTATTAAAAACTCGATAAGCTTTGCTTCAATTCGAATATCTAAGAAATATTCCTTCGTCACATTTTGAATCAAATTTGCCAAGCTGATCTTTGGTATTTAACATAAAACATTTTGATCCAAACATTTTAAAATAAACATATCGTTAAAACATTCGTAAGGAGTACTTTTGGTGAGAGATCTAATAGAAACATAATTGAAAACATAACAAGTAGTTGCAAACATCTTCTGCCTAAAATTGTTTTGGTAACGTGCTTTCATTTAGTAAAGTTCTTGCACATTCTTATAGAGTTCAATTCTTTCGTTCTACAACTCCATTTTGTTGTGGAGTTCTAGGAAATGAAAAGTTATGAAATATTCCTTTCTTTTTACAATAATTATCAAACTGTATATTTTCAAATTCACCTCCGTGATCACTTCTAATATTTTTTAATTTTAATACCTTTTAAATTTTGAATTTTTTTAACAAATGTTTTGAAATTTTCAAAGGTATCACTTTTATTTTTCATAAA
Organism: Allium cepa; assembly: GCA_030765085.1. Taxonomy (NCBI): domain Eukaryota; kingdom Viridiplantae; phylum Streptophyta; class Magnoliopsida; order Asparagales; family Amaryllidaceae; genus Allium; species Allium cepa. The sequence goes on along the minus strand of CM060928.1, from coordinate 557,739,798 downwards.
GATAGTCCGTGTGTATCTAGAAAAACCATCAGCTATTACAAATACGTATTTATTATGATTTATGGATTGAATTTGGGCAGGGCCAAATAAATCCATATAAAGTAACTCGAGCGGTTGTAATGTTGAAATAACTTTCTTAGATTGAAACGAAGATTTAGTTAATTTACCTAATTGACATGAGTCACATATATTATTAGCTTTAAAATTAATATTTGGTAATCCTTTTACAAGATTATTTTTAGAAATTTTATTTGAAATTGATATGACAGAGTTGTTTGTGCCATATCCAGGGATCATTTTCTTTAGCTATTAAACACATATTTGAGTTATGATTGACTTCATATTCAAAATGTAAATGTTTTTATCTCTATTTCCTTCGAAAATAAGATTATTATTCTGATCAAGAATACTACATTTACTTTCAAAAAATGATATTTTAAAACCTTTATCGCATAATTGACTTATACTTAATAGATTATGTGTTAATTCTTAACTAATAAAACATTTGCAATAAGAGGTAAATTAGATGTACCATAATTGCTTACATCGCCTTTGCCGATGATATATCCCTTGAAATCATCTCCAAAAGTCACAGAACGTCCATCTGAGTATGTAATATTTATCAGCATATCTTTGTCTCCTGTCATGTGTTTTGAGCAACCACTGTCGAGTGTCCATTCTCCTCTTTTCTTGAGTGGGACCTGCAAAAAATATGAGATAACGTTGGTATCCACCTTTTTAACAGGGTCCTAAGAGTTAGGTCTTAGGATACCGAACCCAAGTGGGTTTAGTATCCCTTTTATAAATATAATTTTTATTATTATGAAGATTTTCTATACATGAATTAATATACTTTTTCCTTATTAGTTTGTTATTAGTTTTAGGTACCCATATATTTATAGTTTTAGAAACTAATCTATTTGAAGATGTGGATGTTTTATTATACTTAGCTTTGTTTAAATTACTAGATTGTGAAATCTTGACTTTCTTTTTATATCCTAAACCATTTTTATTACTAACAGATTGTGAATTCTTAATAATTCTGGATAAATTCTCTCTTCCTTTATTGAAATTTGAAACATTCTTAGTGATTCCTTCTAGTTTGGTCTTTAGACTTGAATTTTCTAGTTCTACCATTTTAATATTAGTTTTTAAAACATGATTTTCAGAAACAGGACTATCATTCTTTTCTTTTTGAGTTTCAATTTCTTGAATCAATAAAATAAGTTGAGAATTAACATCTGAAAGAGATTCCTGTGTTTTCTCAAGTTCTTCTTCTAATATTTTGTTCTCGTCTTTAAGCATTTCTTTCGAATTCTGCCTTGTTCTGATTTTCTACAGCTTCTTTATATTTTCTTTGAGACTTTTTAAAGTACCTAATAATTTAAAATTTATTTCTATCATATCATCAAAAGTTAAATCACTAACCTCACTAGCTTTAGCCATAAAAACATACGTTAGCTTGTTCATTATCGCTATCACTTTCACTTCTCGAAGAAGAAGATGAGGAATCTGAATCATCCCATGTGACTGAAAATGCTTTTCTTTTCAATTTTTACCTTCCTTTTATTTTGATATTCTTTCTTTTGATCTGGACAATCCTTCTGCATATGCCCCTTTTTATGACATTTAAAACATTCCATAACTGATAAAGTGGTTTATTATTATTTGAGCTTCTCTTGCCATTATTTCTATTTCCTTTTCTACATTTCAAGAATTTATTGAAGTTCTTGGCAATAAAGGCTAGGGCCTCTTTATCTGAATCTGATTCTTCTTGTTTATCATTAAATGTTGTATTCTTTTGATCTTGAGCCTGAACTCTTTTTGCCTACAAATTCACGTAATAAGACATTAGATTTCTTATTAACTCTTCCGGATTTATTTTGGAAATATCGTTTGCTTCTTTAATAGCGAGAACTTTTCTTTCCCATTCTTCTGTTAAAGAGTTAAGGATTTTGGATACAATATCAAAGTCTGAATATTTTTCTCCTAGTCCTACTAATGAATGATAGATATCCTGAAATCTTGAGTATATGTCATTTATAGATTCATTTTCTTTCATTCTAAGTTTTGAAACTAACTCTTGAGCATGGATATTTTGCTTTTTTGATCTTGTTGGTTCCTTCGTGTGTAACTTTGAGTGCACGCCATATTTCATATGCAATATTGCATATGCTAACACGGTTAAACTCATTTTATCTAAGGCACAAAATAACATATTCATGACTTTTGCATTAGCCATGGCATCTAATTTCTTGTATTTGACCAAGTGGAATATTCTTTAGTAGGAATAGTATATTCTGTTTGATTTATATTGATGAATCAAAACCATTTGCTTGCATATAAATTCTCATTTGTGTGGCCCAATAGATATAATTCATGTCATTAAATTGTGGTGGACGTGCAGTGGATTGTCGATCAATGAAGCTAGTATTAATGCTAGTGTTAGTGTCCATATTATTAGATTATCAGATAACTATGTTACGGTTATATGATGACCTTACTCCAATACCAACTTAAAGTGTGCTATGGATCGTGTAATATGGATATATAATGATACAGAGTATAATGATGATAGTAATGTTGTAAATAGTGTGGAATAAAAAGCAGTATAGTAAAATGACACCGGATATTTTTATACTAGTTCGGAGCACCGTCCTACATCCAGTCCCAGACTCCTTTCATTAAAACAACAGTCCTCACTTAACCCGGAGGAACATGTCTATACACCCTTGAGAAGCCGAACAGGAATCTAAGCAGAAGAACTGGATTTCACCTCAACAGCCGAAGAGGACTTCACTCGCCTGAGCGGCAGAATAGGACTTTAACTAATGCAGAAAATAGTTCTGACAAATGTGTGTTCTGATAACACGGATTTGTCACTTGTAGTACACCCTTCCTATAATCTTCTCCTCGAGTGTGTGTGTGTGTGTGTGTGTATATATATATATATGAAGTATATGAAGAATAGAAAGATATATGTTACTTTAATGCAGAATAATTAAAAGTATGATAGCAAATAGATTTCCCAAAGTTAGATCAGAGAATAAGAGAATTCGATTGTGATTCAGTGATTTGGAATGAAGTTGGAGTTTGTATTTATAAAGGTTAGAAAGCAGCAACTGTTGGTAAGGAGGTTTGATTGAAGTGTTGCGTCCAATCTTTTCGTAGAGGTTCGTATCTCTTCACAGAAAGTCGTGTCTTTTCGAAAAGTGGCTATTATAAAAATTGAGTCAACTATGCCTCTGGGTCAGTCGACTGAATATTCAAAGTAATTTAAAAAATTTAATATTCTTATATCAATGTATCTGTGCATGCTGCACAAAATTCCCAGTGCCAGTCGACTGTCTCAGGTAGTCAGTCGACTGACCTGGTTAATTATGTGTAGTCTGCACAATTTATACAGATATATTAATTTCTATAACTTTAAATACTTTTATAATTTAAATGTATGCTTATATATAGATAAAATATTTAGTAAATATATGATTAAATATATAAGTTACGTAGACATAATCGAGGATATATTTTACCAATATTGACCTAAGACTCAAAACAAAATACCATAGTTGATGCATCGGTTTTAAAGTATCGTCTCCTTGTCTCTTTTTGTCGTAGTGGTCGTTAAATCTATATGTCGTAGTGATAGCATTGTGTCATGAATCAAAATCAAGTCCCAATAGAAAGTTAATTTAAATTTTATTTCAACAGGAATGAAAATTTTCAAATTTTAAAATCGAATTTAGAAGTGAATAAATTTATTTTGGAAATTACTGTTTTAAGCAACGCGTAAAAATAGTCTTTTTGGATATTGTCTCGGATTTTGAAGAAACTAATTTCATCGGATCCGTAATAGTGAATTACTATAGGATTTCAAGTTTCGTAGCGATCAGACTTATCGTTTGGCCGTGCGAGCTTGAAACGCGTAGAAATCAGTTAAAGGAAATTAATTGAAATAATTTGATTTGAAAAGCTATCTTCATAATGTGATGTAATTAACTCTCGATACATATTCTATTGTGTTCGGAATAGGGGTATAACATATAGATTGTCAGGCGATACGCTTCGTTTGGAGTTTGAAATTTTCGAACGTGAATAGTGTACGTTAAGAACCCCATATAAGGATACATATTCATCACTTCTACCCAAACTAGAAAATAGAAACCCTAGCCGTTCCTATATCCTATAACCGTCAATCATCGAAGCCACTAAGGGCCATATCAAGCGAAGTTCTCAATGAGAGAAATGTTCGGGGTGGCGAGGCGAGCACATCGACCGGTTGGATTATGGCATGACCGCCTGAGGTGGCCAGGATCTGGCTCCGAGTTCATTGCAGTTTTAGGGTTGGGTCGCTATTTTTCTTGATGCGACGTGCACGCGAGGGTGTTAGCAGGGCGAGAGCGACTGCGACAAGGCATGTATAGGCGCAGGCGGCGACGCAAAGTCGACAGCGTTTGCTGGCATCGTTCTGGCGATCGGTTAATATATATATATCTGTGCGTGTGTGTGTCAGTCACGCCCGGGAGTTGAAGACGCGTGATTGGAGCTGGGAAGGTTTAGTTAGTTAATTATTTTATTTTTGCTAATTTTAATTTAATTACCGAATGTTAAATATTGAATAACTTTTCCAAGCGAGGTCCATTTCAAACGAAACAAGTTGTGTGGGATTCATATCGACAAAGGCTACTTCATGGAGTTGTATTGGAATTTATATGAAGCCGAAAAATTTTCAACTTCAAATAAAGGTGAGTGATTAAACCCGCTCACGAATACTAGAATATTTCTTATGTTAATTAAATTGAAATAGTGAATTTATTTATTTTTATTGACTATTTTTTGGTAATTTAAATGACATTTAAATTGACATATGAATTGAACTGATAGGATTTTAAATTGACGGTTAAATTTTAAACTAAAATTAAATTGCTAGTCAGACACCCGATATAGATAACTAGTTAATTGTCATGATTTATTGGCTAATTTTGATGTTGATTGTGATGGATGGCTATTGTTTGATATTTTAAATGATTGGATGTTTATTTATTCTATATATATCCTGTGTGTTGTTGATAGCATGTAAGTTGTAATTGAATTATTTTAAATAAATTAAGAAATATGTTGAAATGATATATACCTATGACACTTTGATTTGGATTGAAATGATATATATCAATTCCTGGAGTTAAAATTGAAATAACTGATCACTTAGCCATATGATAGAAAATTATATATGGACACCAGATTGGTTAATTAAATGGTTTTAAAATTCTTGGTTTTTAAATTATTTAAATTATATCAATTTTAAAGAATAAATAGTTGAATTTATGAGAATTGAATTAATTTTGAATTCGAGCCTTGAAATGTTGAGATTGAAATTGGTTAAAAGAAATTGTTTAAAGAATGCAATGTGAAACTTTGAAGTTATTATAATTGAGAAATCATTTGAATAATGTAAAATGAAATTGTTTTAAAAGGATTGAACCTTTATTCGAACTTAGAAATTTATCTTAGTTAGTAGTTTAGATTGATATTCCAAATCTGGGCTTGGAATTGAAATATTCGAAATGGAAATAATTTAAAATTTTGAATCTAAAATTCGAACTTTAAAGTTAATTTGAATTAAGTGATTTAAATCTGTATTCTGAAATCAGACTCGAAATTTATATAGATTGAAATGGTTTAAAAATAAGAACTGAATTGCAATTTAAACCATTGTCGAATCATTGAATCGAATTTAAAGTTAAAAATGAACATTTTGAAATTGAATGTGATGCCGCACCTCTATACCCACGCTAGCCAAGGACACTACGGTGTAATGCTGTCAACTAGCGCGGAGAATAAGGCTGTTGAGGAGCGATCATCCGTGTAATTGCTTTGTGCGAGCACCGCTATGTCGGATAGTATAACATGCATTTTATTTCAAGTGGAAATCCTACATATCGATACAAACTCAAAGCTACTACACAGTGGCTATATATAATCTTCGGAAACAAATATAGAAATAAAACATAACATAAATCAGTCACAGATAATTCATATCACAAAGGCAGAAATAGATATGAATATAACACATGAAAGTGTACATCAGAGTAGTGGTCAAACAAGATCCACAATATCAAAAAGAATAGATACGAGTGCTAGACAAAAGAATACGTATACATCAAGGAGTCTAAATCTCAAATGTATACAACCAAAAAAATACTAAACTAGAGTAGTTAGCCAAAAGATCAGATGAAGGTCCGATAAGGAGTCAAGCAGAAGCACCTGTAAAATCTCAGTCTGACCCGAGTATTATTTAAGAAGAAAATAATAAACGGATCAGTCTAGCTATAATTATCAGTTAAAATGAGATATAATAAGAGATATAATAAAAATACGTACGATAACCAAAAATGTCATACTACGACAAGTACACATTAGAAAATCCACAAAAGTCATACAATATCTCAAGAATCTCATAACATCAAAAAGAATGTCATATTCTTTATTTAATTCACCAAGCCACAAAAATGACATACATATCAATGCCAATCCTAAAAGTTGGTGAAACATAAATTCCAGAAATCATCAATTAGAAATCCAGAAATCACAAAAAAAAGGATGGCCAATCCCAAACGGGAGCATGAAAACTCACCGACACGTGTATCACAAACAATTCGGAACATCGACGCAGTACAAACGGTACGTCCAATGAATCGAAAAGCCGAGACATCGATTGAGTACAAACGGTACATCCAATGAATCGAAACACAAAACAATTCGAATCATCAACGCAATACAAACGGTACGCCCAATGAATCGAAAAGCCGAGACATCGATGTAGTACAAACGGTACATCACATGAATCGAAACACAAAACAATTCGAAATATCGACGCAGTGCAAACGATACGCCCAATGAATCGAAAACCGAGACATCGATGTAGTACAAACGGTACATCCAATGAATCGAAACACAAAACAATTCGAAACATCGACGTAGTACAAACGGTAAACCCAATGAATCGAAAAGCCGAGACATCGTTGTAGTACAAACGGTACATCCAATGAATCGAAACACATTAAAAGTACATGGGTCGCTAGCCCATAAAGAAATGAGACGAAGCTCAATGAAATGAGGTACAGTCCTCCACTTGGATAAAGAGACATCGCACATTGCTAGTCTAAACCATAAAATGATCATCATCGATCATCAAGAAGTGTCAATTACAATAAGCTAGTAAATATACGAGTTTAGCTTCATGTCCCATAACCACTAGCTTAACTTAAATATTTGCGAACAAATTGTAGATCTCCACTAGAAAATTGTCATAAGAGTTTCAATCGAATAAGTCCAAGAATTAACCGACGAAGTAAACGCAAGCGTTTCATACCGCTCGTTTTACTAAGCCTTTTAATTAGATTTCTCATACGAGTGAGGTAAAGGCTCGTATATACTAATAGATTGGAAAACGGTTTAAGAAAAGAGCTTAGTAGTAAAATAGTTTTGAAATCGCTTTGATGAAAGAATTTTGATATTTACTACTAGTATTGAAACCTTTATATTTTTAAAGTGACAAATCACAAAAATGATTGTAATATAATCAATCACCGAAATTCACATTCGAAGACGTGAATAAAATCCAAAGAAATCGATATCAAATCTATCAAAATGGATATTCTGAAAATTCCCAAACAAAATGTCATCAAAGTCAATAATAAATGATAACAACAAAAGGGAAACAACACGAATCGGTTAAAGTTGGAAATTCAACAAAATAGGCAATATAGGAAAAATTGGCAAATAGGAGCAGGTCGGTCAATCGGACTCCCTGAGTCGGTTGACCAAACCAAAGATGGAAGTGCTCGGGTAGCAGGTCGGTCGACCGGACCCTGAGCTCGGTCGGCCGGAGCCTGTGACCTGCATTTCCAAACCAGAGGCAGGAAGTGCTCGGGTAGCAGGTCGGTCGGCCGGCTACAGAGCTCGGTCAGCCGGACCTGTTGCTAGCACTCCCATGCCTAATTTAATGAATACCAATCCCCTCCGAATTGCAATCGATCGAGCAACGGCACTAAGGGTTTACGCCAATCGACTACCCGGCCATAGAAGCTCTTCGATGCATCACAAAATCACGATCAAAGATCAAAGCTATGATTTTTAAAGAATTGAACCCAAAACACCAAAAATTGGAATATTCACCAAATCAATCCAAACCAAAAGAAATTGCACAAGAATAAGTGTTAGGAATTCATACCCAACCATCGAAGATAGTTATAGACTAAGATGTGAGATAAAATCTCACCTTTGAACCCAAAAACAATGAATGAGAAGCTTGAAGATAAGGGAAGATCAACCATACTTCAATCTCAACACTAGAAGCTTGAATCTAAGCTTAAAAGAAGAACATTCCCTAAGTTAGGTTTAGGAAATTTCTGAAATTGAATGGAGATAGAGTTGGAGAAGAAGAAGAGGAGGCTTACCAAAGCTTCTTCTATTGATTTGGAGCTAGAACTTGATTTGTAAATGGAAACTAGGGTTTGGAGTTTTAATTTCCCATTCCACTCACCATTAATCTCTTTAGAACTTAAAAGTAGAGGAAGAGGGAGTGAATGAAGAGGAGTGGTTCAGTTTGGGGTATTAAGTTGGCTAGTGGGCAGAACCCAACCCATAGCCCTAAGTGAAAAGGTAGCAAAATTCAACTTACTCCAAACATATCGAAGCTTATACTCAAAAAGGTTGCAAACGGAATTTTGAACTTAATGAAAGGGGTCTCGAGTCCCAATTCGACTTTTTTCTAAAAGTAGGTTTTCGCTAAAATTCGACGAACGATGAAATATTTAAATAAAATATTTAAATATACAATCGATAAATATGCGGGTTGTTACAGACTCTCTTCCTTAAAGAAATTGCGTCCTCGCAATACTTAAGAAGAAAATAAAGAGTAACAACCATAAAAACATATTTACACAAAAGAAATTTGAAATAGGAAGTTCACCATAAAGAGCATGAAAGGGTAAGCCTAAACGGGATCGCTCAATGAATTCCCAGGAATCCTAAGAGAAATCCTTAGGATCTGAGAACCAATGAACTTTCATAAGAAGAACATCTTTATTCCGAAGGCACTTAACCTCCGAAGCAATGATGCGAATGGAATGTTGCTCATAAGTTAAATCCGGTGAAACTTCAATTTCCTCAATAGCACCGGGCTCAAGAATAAAATCAGAATCCCTAAGATATTTCCGCAGATAAAAGACGTGGAAATCGTCATGAATAGCAGAAGATTTAACCGGTGCAACGGCGTAGTACAACAATGGTACGCCCAAGAAACTAGAAACTAGAATAATTTGGAACAACGGCGTAGTACAATGACGGTACGCCAGATGAACCAAAGCTCAAATAATTCGGAACATCGACGCAGTACAAAAACGGTACGTCCAATGGACCGAACGCCATAAAAGAACATCGGACGCTAGTCCATAAAAGAAATGAGACAAAGCTCAATAAAATGAAGCACATCAAAACATCCGACAAACTTGGTAAAAAGATCATAAGATACAAGGAATCTCAAGCCAACGAGGTTGACGCAGATTGAGTTCCTTATGAGAAATAAATATTCCAAAAATTTATGATCGGGGTAGAGAACAGATTTCTCATCCAAAAATGATGATGCCAAACTCTAAAAGTGAAATCAATTGCCGTGATCACTAGATCATGAATGGCATATCTAGTCTCGATAGGCTTTAATGATTTAGAAACATAAATGATAGCACGTTCTCTTCCACAAGAGAACGACACTCAAACCAATACAACTAGCATCGGTAGAAAAGATAAAGTCTTGGTTCCCCTCGAGAATCACAAGAATAAGAGTATCAAAAGAAAGAATTTCTTTTAAATAATCTTCTTTCCCAAAAAGGTAAAACTTTAAAAATTACAATTATCTCAATGTAAAAATCTTTCTAGAAAAATTTACATTTTACAAGTCAATATATTGTGTCTGTTTGTCTCATCAAAGCGTTTAGGAAATTCCTATCGATAACGTTGATCAAGCGTATCGACCAGAACTCTTAAAACACAAAATGGGCAATAGAATCACAAAATCATCTTTTATAGGATAAATAAGTCTCTTAAAAAGTTTTAAGAATATTCTTTGCTCGTTTTAAGAACAAAATCCAATTATACTTATAAATAAATCTTTATGAAAAAGATTTGTAAAAATTTTAAGTTGCTATTTTCATCCAAAATCAATAAATACAAGAAAGGTCTCATCGAAATATTCATAGAATACTCGATTTATAAAATGGATGAAGTTAGATGGACAAACCGAATGACATAATAAGTCATTCATAAGTATCATAACGAGTTTGGAATGCGGTAAGTGGAATGCTAACTTCCGCGACTCGTAGCATATGAAAACTTGTGGCAAGGTCGAGCTGAAAAGACCTTAACACCACATAAGATATTTCTTAGGTGATGATCCTAAGACAAACTCAAAAATACCGGAAAATTCTTAAACTACATGAATAAGAGAAGTAACACTTTCCTCATCATGTGGACTTAAAGAATAAAATGATGCCATCAAGTTGGAATCGAAATCACAAAGGAGGAATAGAAATCTGCTTAACAGATTAAGAATGTCGCAGAAGAATAGTCTACACGGGAGATAAGATATGGCTTCATAATGATTAAGCCAATCCTTTCACAAAAATCAATTCCGAAGCCTAAGTAACACATAACATGCAAATCGGCTCGGACATAAAATAATCTCGACATCAAAACAAAGCAAACAAACTAAGTGTTGCGGATTCACCAACCGGATTCGCAAATCTCAGTAAAGTTCCCAAACCAAAATGTTTAAAGAAAAAGAATCAACAAGTTCCGTTGATATAAAATGATGAAATGATCCCATATAAAAAAGAACTCAAATAGGAAGATCACAAAATAGAACAATGCTATCGAGGATTTAATGAAAAATACCTTGACCAAAAGAAGAGTCGTTCAGCTCCCTCTCTCTCTTGCTTTGAAGTTTGGGACATGAAGACATATAATGGTCCGCACCTTTGCAATAGCGGCAAGAGATAAGTCTAGGACACTTATTTATATAGTGGTCCTTAGAGCCACAATTGTAGCATTCTCCACGATTAGAGATTTTAGTCTTCGCCACCGAAGCTTCCAGCTTCGCTTACTTATTGGAATTGGGGCCTTTGAACATAATAGGCCTCTTCATGTTGTTGTTGAAGTTTTGTTTGGCACCCACAACTTCAACATCACACTCTTTATCGGCCTCTTCAGGATGAAGAGCGATATCAATAAGCTGATCAAAAGAAACTTCTAGTTTCAGAAGTAATGGCTTCTTAAGATTCTTATTCAAGCCATAGACAAATCTCAGATTTTTCTACAATGGTGTATTAATATACTCGACCCCATACTTAGAGAGAGATTCAAAAGATGCGATGTAATCCATCACAGAAGATTCACCTTGAACAAGGTCAATAAAACGCCGGGCCAAAGTTACTTTTTCAGCTTCCGGCACAAATTTCAATTTGAATCGTTCCTGGAATTTCTCCCAAGTAAGATCCGCTTCCATAATCTCCAAAGTCAAGAGCTCATACCAATCTAATGCTCTTTCATGGAGCATGCTAGAAGCCACTTAGACTCGATGTAAATCAATAAGATTCATGCGAGAAAAGATGCGATCGCACAATTTGAGCCAAGCTTGTATTTCTATAACACTCTCGGATCCCGTGAATGGCCTTTCACCTAAATCGGTATAGTCTCTGCACAAGCGTGCAAAACCGGATCTAGAATAAGTAGGCTCAGGATTGGGTCTGGTAGCTTGAGCATTCTTCACGAGATCTAAAAGCTGCTGAGTAGACATAAAAACTCCATCTTGGGGAGTAGCACTAGATTGACTGGCGTTAGGATGGCCAGGTCTAACCATTTCTCTTCTTTAAGAAAGAAAGAAGAAGAAAAGTTATTCTCAAATAAATATCAAGCAATCTTGATAGATAAAACAAGGAATCATAAAGGAAATAGGATGAATCGGTACGAAGACTCGAATTAAATCCTAAAGCACGACTCCTAAGAAAGACTTAGGACGATGATCCTTGTTATATTATTCAACATTGTTTCGAAGTTTGGCTCTGATACCAAGATGTGACGCCCCACCTCTATACCCATGCTAGCCAAGGACACTGCGGTGTAATGCTGTCAACTAGCGCGGAGAATAAGGCTGTTGAGGAGCGACCATCCGTGTAATTGCTTTGTGCGAGCACTGCTATGTCGGATAGTATAACATGCATTTTATTTCAAGTGGAAATCCGACATATCAATGCAAACTCAAAGCTACTACACAGTGGCTATATATAAACTTCGGAAACAAATATAGAAATAAAACATAACATAAATCAGTCACAGATAATTCATATCACAAAGGCGGAAATAGATATGAATATAACGCATGAAAGTGTACATCAGAGTAGTGGTCAAACAAGATCCACAATATCAAAAAGAATAGATAAAAGTGATAGACAAAAGAACATGTATACATCAAGGAGTCTAAATCTCAAATGTATACAACCAAAAACTACTAAACTAGAGTAGTTAGCCAAAAGATCAGACGAAGGTCCGATAAGGAGTCAAGCAGAAGCACCTGTAAAATCTCAGTCTGAACCGAGTATTATTTAAGAAGAAAATAATAAACGGATCAGTCTAGCTATAATTATCAGTTAAAATGAGATATGATAAGAGATATAATAAAAAGACGTATGATAACCAAAAATGTCATACTACGACAAGTACATATTAGAAAATCCACAAAAGTCATACAATATCTCAAGAATCTCATAACATCAAAAAGAATGTCATATTCTTTATTTAATTCACCAAGCCACAAAAACGACATACATATCAATGCCAATCGTAAAAGTTGGTGAAACATAAATTCCAGAAATCATCAATTAGAAATCCAGAAATCACAAAAAAAAGGATGGCCAATCCCAAACGGGAGCATGAAAACTCACCAACACGTGTATCACAAACAATTCGGAACATCGACGCAGTACAAACGGTACGTCCAATGAATCGAAAAGCCGAGACATCGATGTAGTACAAACGTACATCCAATGAATCGAAACACAAAACAATTCGAAACATCGACGCGGTACAAACGGTACGCCCAATGAATCGAAAAGTCGAGACATCGATGTAGTACAAATGGTACATCACATGAATCGAAACACAAAACAATTCGAAACATCGACACAATGCAAACGGTACGCCCAATGAATCGAAAAGCCGAGACATCGATGTAGTACAACGGTACATCCAATGAATCGAAACACAAAACAATTCAAAACATCGACGCAGTACAAACGGTACACCCAATGAATCGAAAAGCGGAGACATCGATGTAGTACAAATGGTACATCCAATGAATCGAAACACATTAAAAGTACATGGGTCGCTAGCCCACAAAGAAATGAGACGAAGCTCAATAAAATGAGGTACAGTCCTCCACACGGACAAAGAGACATCGCACATTGCTAGTCCAAACCATAAAATGATCATCATCGATCATCAAGAAGTGTCAATTACAATAAGCTAGTAAATATATGAGTTTAGCTTCATGTCCCATAACCACTAGCTTAACTTAAATATTTGCGAACAAATTGTAGATCTCCACTAGAAAATTGTCACAAGAGTTTCAATCGAACAAGTCCAAGAATTAACCGACGGTGTAACGACCCGGAAGTTTCGATCCCGAAAATTCCAGATAGTTAGGAAAAGAAGAAGAGATAGAAGAAAAAGAAACAGAAAACCAAACCCAAAATCTCACATACAAAGCGGATAAAATATAAATCACATATATAATAGTTACACAAAGGAAACTGTACTTGTCAAATTACACTTTATTATATATTAGAGTTACAACAGATTTACAATCATAGAACTGATAAATCAATCTGTTTCAGATACTATAATATATCACATCAGAAGCTTTCCATACGTTCCTGCTCTCCAGCTCGCCTCCTGAGCTCCAGAACGTCCTTACCTGAAATCTGTAACACTCGGTCTGACCCGAGCATTACATCAAAGTAACACCCGGGTCAGGCTAGAAACCAGCGTGAGTAAACCCATCTAACATGGAATACAAAAGTATACAACTTATATAAACTTGGGTAACTTATACCAATTTACAACTTCACAAGTTGTTATAGACATCACCTATTTCCCATAACAATTTATACAGAATCGAAGTGGCTACGGGAATTTACTAATACCCGACTCCGGTCTCTTCGAGTCCAAAGTCATCTTAACCAAAATTATCCAATTAAATACAATTCAACCTTAATTACCAGATAACATTTTTATTCACATCAACTCATAATTGACAGATAATCACAATATCATCATCCATTCAGCATATCATGTCACAAAGCAATTCATATCAGAGGTATCAACCAGTCCAAAGCACTCATCATCATTCAATCATTAATAAGCAAGATTGATCACTTCATTAATTATATTAATTAATGATCATCAAATTACTTTCATTAGTAAATTATTCTTAAATTTCATATAATAATTAACCTTTACCTTAATCACATTCATTAATCAATATTGATTATTCATCAATAGATATCAATTCAATAGATATCATCTAATCTTGACATTCAACAACCTATCATCCATAAGCAAGCATTATCAATTCATATCATAATTAATTTAATTACTTAAATTAATTTAACTTCTTAAGGATTAATCACTTAATCTTGCTTATATAATAATTAATTAATTACTAACCTTAATTAATTAATCACATCCTTGATTAACTCAAATAATCAATTTATCAATCCTTAATCGCATATTAATTATCCTTTATATATCAATTAATAATCCACAATTATTATTTAATTTCCTTTAATATAAAGTAATTAATCCTTAATTACTTCCATAATCAATTAATTAACCTTTAATTAACCCTTCATTAACTGTTAACCCATCCTTAATCAATAGATAATCAATCCCTAATTACCATTTGATTAATCTTTAATCACCATTGATTAATTAAGTAATTTCTGTTTAAAAACTTCTTAATTAATCATTAATTACGGATTAACTATTCTTTAATTATTAATTAATAAAACCTTAATTATTAATTAATAAATCTTAATTACAAGTTAAGCACTACTTAATTATTAGTTAAGTAACCCTTATTACTTAACTAACAACTTATTAATTAATTTCTTAATCAATCCTTTATAATTAAACTAATTAATTAAACTTAATTTCTTTAAATTGACTTAATCAAAATTAAGATATTAAAACTTTAATTAAAATAAAACATTTATCTTATAAATGCTTTAATTACCCTTAACACATTAGCATCATTTACTTTATAACAATCTTTGCTTAATTAAATTATTAATCAAGTTTTTTTAAAAAAAAAACAATCATTTAACTTGATAAAAATTAAAGTTATCAAAACACAACTAAAAATATCTTAAATATTTATCAATTATTAGTTGTTTTAAACTATTTCAATTTGGATTTAAAACTTGTCTTTTATATAAACTTCTCAAATTACATTCAAACTCGATTTTTAAAATCACTTTAAAATTTCTTAACAAAGTTTAAATTTAACAGACTTCAAAACTTCTTAAAATATGTTAAAGAAAACGTTTATTAAAACATCAAATAATTTATATAAGAGTTTTAAACTAATTTAAAATTTTAAATATCAAAACACAAACTTTTAAAACCTTAATTACTGTTTACTTGAGCTGCTTCGGGTCAAACCCGTAGATTACTCGGGTCATACCCGAGTTTCCTTATCTTTTCTATCTCAATTTATTTTAAAATTTTAACCCTGTAGCAACATAAATTTTTAACAACTAATCATCACGAGCTACTCGTGTTTAAACTCGAGCAAATTTCCCTCAGACCGAGCTTCAACCCGTGTCCCAATCTTCCTCGTCAATTACTGACACCAGAACTCGCTGTGCAAGTGCACCAGCGATCACCGAAGCTTCGGCCACCACGACCTCCCTTGACAAGTCGCCGACGCCACACACATTTGATTCCGATCACCCAAATTTCCCTACAAACCCCAAAATAAGATCGAGCTATCACGATCAAAATCGAAAAACACCCATCACCAGAAAACTGGCCGAAACCACGACACTGACCACCAGAAGTTGCTGCGACCTTGGCTACGCCTTCCCGAGCTTCCATGCTGCCTTTACCCAAGGTTTCGTGCAACTCGATCACCAGAGTTGCTGTAGTGACATGAGATTTTGATCTCTCCAAAAACTAGGGTTTAAAACCACTCCAACCCACCGCCGCTGCCACGGTGGCTTGTCCACCCATCTACCATTTTTGCCAACATCCTAGATCATCCAGCTAACTCGGGCAAAAACCCCGAACCTCCACAATACTCCAATCACCCACAAATGCACATAACTCATATTCTGATCAAACCCCAATATCTCCCTCTGAATTCAATTAGAATTTTTGATTTTCATTCTAAAAACCAAATTTCACCGTGAAGATTCATGCTACATTCCTGAAACAACAATTTTCATTGTTTTATTTTTAACAAGATTAAAAGAATCTTCACTGTCTTTTTTTTTATTTTCTTTAATCAACCAATTATTTTCTTTAATTCATTTCAGAGATTTAATTTATAATTAATCTAACACTTCTTGTTTGTAAATTTAATCCTAACAGAAATAAGTAGTAGAGAAAACAAAATTTATCCAAAATTTAGACCCTGTAACAAGTAACAGAGTTTACAACCATGCACATCATAAACCCATATGAGCAAACAAAGATTTTTTTTATATACATACATGCAAAGTAATCTTCATTTCAGAAAATCACATTCAACATATTTCACTTATTTAAGCTTATGAATTTAAATGTAGATTCTGAGTTCTGGGAAACAACAGAAAGGTTATATACACAATCATCTATATTTATATCCTTGCATTCATTTAAATCCATTCATGCATCAAAATTTCTTCAGCCATTATATCACACACATCATGTTTAAATCAAATATACTAGTGAAAGATGGTTTACTCACCTTTTGAAAAGCAGAGGTTTTAAACTAGATTTGAAACATTTGCATTGCTTGACTTCCTTAAAACTGAATAAGCTTTGATCTCTTTAAAATGAAAAGCTTTAGCTATTGTTTTTTATTAACACTGGAACAACTTTGATGATTAAGTTTTGTTTTCAGGTTGCTGCTTTTCTGGAGAAGATTCGGGTTTGATACATGCATTTTGAGTTTGCAAAGTTTTGGATTGCATGAAATTTCTTTTTTTTTTCTTGTGGAGATGAACGCAGTTTCTTTTGATTTAGAACTGAGAATAGGGAAAAAAATATTTGATGGAAAAAGATAAAATTTTATATAAGTTAATTTCAGATTTTCTTAAAATTAAAAGAAATTCAAATAATGAGACACTTGTCTCTTACCTTACTTAGTATGTTGACACATGTACTAAAGAGGTTTATAACTTTAACACTTGTCATTATTTATATTTACTTTATTTTTAAATGATATAAAAAGCTTTTCTTATTAAATTCCTAATTAACAAATACATATATAAATTTTATATAAATACAATCTAAAATCATGATTTAAAACATCACATTATAAATTAATTGGTTATTTATATTTAAAGATAACAATTTTATCAATTTATATTTTATATTTATATTCACACCTTTCTAGTATTTATACATATAAAAATTTTCAAAAGAGAAGACTTTAAAAATCTTAATTATACACTAATATAATTATTCTTTGAATTTCAAACCTCAAATTCAAATTCAAATTCAATTTAAATTGACTTATATACATATTTTAAACAAACACACATTACATGTGTTTTGAAAATAATGATTTTGCAAATTTTAAAATTATTATACTAGAAGATTATCAAATAAATATCTATCCTAGTCTAAATATTTAACATCAGATTATTTGTTTAATCCATAAATTAATATTCTATATTTTATTATATATATATATTTATTTATTTTTAAATCAGATAATTATACAATTATCTGATGCCAAAGAAATCCGGGTTATCACATTCCTCCCCTATGAATCTTTTCGTCCTCGAAAAGGAACGAAGCCAGATTTATTAAAATGCTTGTAATCAGATAAATTACTCTTTGATTATTTTAAAATACTTTTATAATTTATATAGTATTATAAAATAGTTTTTATGAAAATAGTTTTTATAACTCGATGTTTCAATACCGTCCTCGTTCTCGTAGAAATTTGGTCATACGTTGATCAGGCGTAGGACTGAAAATCTATAAGTGCTTAGTAGACCCATCTTCAACACCCAGTGAAAACACTTGGAAAATTATTTTATTGAAAATATAGAAAACATTTTTTGAAAATAGAGGATATATTTTTAGTGAGAATGCTCTGCAAATCATCACCTCCATCCATGGTCACAGTTACATTCCAAGGTTACGTTGCCATCGCAGCAAAAGTCCATGTAACTGCAGGCTCTCCGCGGCCTCTGGATTACGCCATGGATCCCACACAACAGATCACAGTTACACCCAGGGTTACGTTGCCGTCGCAGCGAAAGTCCATGTAACTGCAGGCTCTCAGCGGCCTCTTATTTTAGCTGTCGAAATGAAACCTCTCCACTCCTACATAGGTCGCAGTCTGCCGATATAAAATCAAACGCAGACTGTTGGCTCTCAGCGGCACACACGACTTTCGCTATGTTATACCATAGGTCGCAGTCTACCGATATAAAATCAAACGCAGACTGTTGGCTCTCAGTGGCACACACGACTTTCGCTATGGTATACTCTACTCATAATCCCCAGGAACTTGTTTCGTCCGGACTCCTCACAGGATCAACTTTATAACCCCCCTTGGGGCTCAAGGCAGCACCACCCGGTGGTACTCTTGAGAAGTTCATTTCAAGGGTGCGCCTTTTTCCCCAAAGCCATCATCAAAACATTTTATACTATACATATATAGTATCTTTAAATCATACACCCAGTATGTTCTCATACAAAGCTCCTTTACACAAAATCGATTATTCCAAAATCGATAATTCTCAAACTAGGCTTTCCAAATTTCAATATTGTTTTTACCCAAAAATCAAAAGCCTTTCCAAATCCAAATCCAAATCCAAAGGTTCCCAAAACCTTGTCCAAAATCCTCATAAGATCATTTATATATATATATATATATATATATATATATATATATATATATAGACACACACACACACATACACAGATATATATAATTTTTAAAACTTTGGATCATTTCAAACTTGTATAAGAATCCTTTTATACTTCAAACATTTCCAAAAACCGTTTTCTTCTGGCAAAAGATCGAACAAGGGGAGTTTCATTTTATAAAACAAAGATATTTAACTTTGTTTACTCAAAATCAAATGTTCAAATTTGATTATTCTTTTTCAATACCATTTTCATTCAAATCCGTATAATGTACACATATCATCCGTACGCTATACCAATCTGATCGCTCACTCGATCACACAATTTCACTTCCGAACTAGTATCTCCGCCCGACTTCCTAGTACGGACACAGATCTGGTTTCTTGATCAGAAACCGTCATTCTCCTTGCATAGCCTAACTATGATAGAGAATATCCAGAACCAATCAACAATCCAAATCCAGGTTCGCCGTCGAAAATCGAGTGAAAAATTCCAACTCGGATCGACATACTATCCTGAAATTTTGTGCTCAAATTTAGATCAAATTACTATGCGAATAGAATAACATACGTACACCATATGTATTTATCTTTATTGGTCATTAGCCAAATCAATTCCATTTCTATTCACATTAACTTTGATTTTCATTCACTTACTCACAATTGCTTAAATCCGTTCGGATTATTACCTCTATTCTTATCTCGATTTTGTATTTAACTAATAACAGTTTGAACTCCGACCAGTTTGTTTAGAAAATAGCTTGAAAATTTGAAAAATAGACAAGTAGTTGGAATATAATTACTAGTTTGTAAAATAGGTGTAAAATAGTTAGAAAATAGTTAAAATAATTATAGAAATTTTAGATAATTGCAAAATAATAGTAAAAGAGTAATTAGTTTCGTAAAATAGTTGAAATATAATAGTTAGTTTATAAAACAGTTGGAAAATTGTTAAACAGTTCCAAAAATAATTGTAAAACAAATATAAGATAGTTTTGGCTTTTAAAAGAAAGGTTGTATATATAATAAATAGCTTGGAAAAATAGGTTTATATTAAAACAATTTATATTAAAAATAGTCCAGAGTCAAAACTGTTCAATTCCCAATCTCCATTCCCATCAATTCAATTTAAATACCACTTCCATTTAAATTGACCCAATTCCAATTTAAATAACTTCAGTTTCCATTGAAATTGATTTAACTCCAATTCAAGTTGAATTAACCACAGTTTCTTTTCAAATTTAACTTTATTCAACCTTGATCTCAAATTCTACTAATTCAAATAAATTTCAATTGAACTAGTTCCAATTTAAATTTATTTCAACTTCAGTTTGAATTAATCCCAATTTCAAACTCCATTTCCAAACCAAGTTGAATTATTCTTGATTTCCTCCCAAATTTAATTCAAACTCCATTTGAATTTTATACTATTCAACTTTAATTACAATTCCAAATTATTCAAATCAATCCAATTCAAATTTTCCATTTGAATCTTATACTCATACATCTTCAATCACCATTTCAATTAATTCAAATCAAATTCAATTTGAACTATTTCAAATTTCAAATTTAAACCATCTCGAATTTATATAAATTCGAGTTAATACTTCAAATATTGACTTGATTCCTTTAAATCAATTTACCTTTAAAGTTTTAAACAATTCAATTCACAGTTCAGACCTAACATATTATACCACAAATCAAATTAGCCTTTATTTAAAAAAAATCCATCCATTTCCAATTTTTGGATCTCAAACCCAATTTGAGATCACTCAGACTCTCAAATATAATCAATCATTTAACTTTCCAAGTTAAAACTTAATTTCATCTTGAAATTTCCATATCAGGTTGATCATTCTAATTTATTTAACATTTCCCAAGTTAAACTCAATTCACTTAATCCAGTCAACCTTACCCAGTTTGAACTTCCATTTCAAATTTTAAACTTCTCATAAATAATCTTCCCACTTATTAAGTTCAAAAGTTCATCACTTTTGGGTATCACATCTTATTCCAAATTTAAAACTCAATATTTAGAGTTTATTTCAAACCAACTTTGATATTATGTACATCCAAATATACACATATTAACTTCTTTTACATAGCAAATTATACTTTAAAATTTTAAACCACCCTTTGTTTTTTTTTAATTCAAAACAAATTTCTTTTAAATTTTCAAACAACTCTTGTTTGAAATAGGACTATTTCATTCAATTGCATAAAATAATATTATTTGTTGTTTCTTTAAATTAATTACGTCATTAATTAATTCCAATTAATCACATTCGGTAATTAACTTATTTCTTAATTACCTTCATTAAGTAATTGTCCTTTAAATTACTTACCTCTAGTTACTTCATCAAGTAATTTTCTCTTGATTTATCATTTCCAATTATTATCCATTAATTAATCTCATTAAATAAAGTTTAATTAATTACATAAATTAACTGATTATCCTTATCCTGAAACCTTTCCCAAATTCAAGATTTAATTTCAGTTTGGTTGTATTTCTACTTCTTCTTAATTTAACTTAATAATTTAACAACCAATTCCTTTACTATTTGTTAGAAAGATATATTGCTTTATATATCAAAATATATTCTTATATAAAACCATTTAAAATTTTATATAAGAAAATAACAAGTACGCTTTCTCACACACACACACACACACACACACACACACACACACATATATACACTCAACTCATTCTAGGGTACCACTTACCCTATCCTTAATGAGTAATCCCACTAGATCCAAGGTTCTCGCTTAACCTTCAGCTCTGATACCAAATGTAACGACCCGGAAGTTTCGATCCCGAAAATTTCAGATAGTTAGGAAAAGAAGAAGAGATAGAAGAAAAAGAAACAAAAAACCAAATCAAAAATCTCACATACGCAGCGGATAAAATATAATATCACATAAATAATAGTTACACAAAGGAAACTGTACTTGTCAAATTACACTTTTTATATATCAGAGCTACAACATATTTACAATCACAGAACAGATAAATCAATCTATTCTAGATACTATAATATATCACATCAGAAGCTTTCCATACGTTCTTGCTCTCCAGGTCGCCTCCTGAGCTCCAGAACGTCCTTACCTGAAATCTGTCACACTCGGTCTGACCCGAGCATTACATCAAAGTAACACCCAGGTCAGGCTGGAAACCAGCGTGAGTAAACCTATCTAACATGGAATACAAAAGTATACAACTTATATGAACCCGGGTAACTTATACCAATATACAACTTCACAAGTTGTTATAGACATCACCTATTTCCCATAACAATTTATACAAAATCTAAGTGGCTTCGGGAATTTACTAATACCCGACTCCGGTCTCTTCGAGTCCAAAGTCATCTTAACCAAAATTATCTAATTAAATACAATTCAACCTTAATTACCAGATAACATTTTTATTCACATCAACTCATAATTCATAGATAATCACAATAGCATCATCCATTCAACATATCATGTCACAAAGCAATTCATATCAGAGGTATCAACCAGTCCAAAGCACTCATCATCATTCAATCATTAATAAGCAAGATTGATCACTTCATTAATTATATTAATTAATGATCATCAAATTACTTTCATTAGTAAATTATTCTTAAATTTCATATAATAATTAACCTTTACCTTAATCACATTCATTAATCAATATTGATTATTCATCAATAGATATCATCCAATCTAGACATTCAACAACCAATCATCCATAAGCAAGCATTATCAATTCATATCATAATTAATTTAATTACTTAAATTAATTTAACTTCTTAAGGATTAATCACTTAATCTTGCTTCTATAATCATTAATTAGTTACTAACCTTAATTAATTGATCACATCCTTGATTAACTCAAATAATCAATTTATCAATCCTTAATCCCACATTAATTATCCTTTATTTATCAATTAATAATCCATAATTATTATTTAATTTCCTTTAATACAAAGTAATTAATCCTTAATTACTTCCATAATCAATTAATTAACCTTTAATTAACCCTTCATTAACTATTAACCCATCCTTAATCAACAGATAATCAATCCCTAATTACCATTTGAATAATCCTTAATCACCATTGATTAATCAAGTAATTACCGTTTAAAAACTTCTTAATTAATCCTTAATTACGGATTAACTATTCTTTAATAATTAATTAATAAAACCTTAATTATTAATTAATAAAGCTTAATTACAAGTTAAGCACTACTTAATTATTAGTTAAGTAACCCTTATTACTTAACTAACAACTTATTAATTAATTTCTTAATCAATCCCTTATAATTACACTAATTAATTAAATTTAATTTCTTTAAATTGACTTAATCAAAATTAAGATATTAAAACCTTAATTAAAATAAAACATTTATCTTATAAATGCTTTAATTGCCCTTAACACATTAGCATCATTTACTTTATAACAATCTTTGCTCAATTAAATTATTAATTAAGTTTTTTTTTAAAATAAAACAATCATTTAACTTGATAAAAATTAAAGTTATCAAAACACAACTAAAAATAACTTAAATATTTATCAATTATTAGTTGTTTTAAACTATTTCAATTTGGATTTAAAACTTGTCTTTTATATAAACTTCTCAAATTACATTCAAACTCGATTTTTAAAATCACTTTAAAATTTCTTAACAAAGTTTAAATTTAACAGACTTCAAAACTTCTTAAAATATGTTTAAGAAAACGTTTATTAAAACATCAAATAATTTATATAAGAGTTTTAAACTAATTTAAAATTTTAAATATCAAAACACAAACTTTTAAAACCTTAATTATTGTTTACTTAAGCTGCTTCGGGTCAAACCCGTAGATTACTCGGGTCATACCCCAGTTTCCTTATCTTTTCCATCTCAATTTATTTTAAAATTTTAACCCTGTAGCAACATAAATTGTTAGCAACTAATCATCATGAGCTGCTCGCGTTTAAACCCGAGCAAATTTCCCTCAGACCCGAGATTCAACCCGTGTCCCAATCTTCCTCCTCAATTACTGACACCAGAACTCACTATGCAAGTGCACCAGGGATCGCCGATGCTCCGGCCACCACGACCTCCCTTGACAAGTCGCCGACGCCACACCCATTTGATTCCGATCACCCAAATTTCCCTACAAACCCCAAAATAAGATCGAGCTATCACGATCAAAATCGAAAAACACCCATCACCAGAAAACTGGCCGAAACCACGACACTGACCACCAGAAGTTGCTGCGACCTTGGCTACGCCTTCCCGAGCTTCCATGCTGCCTTTACCCAAGGTTTCGTGCAACTCGATCACCAGAGTTGCTGTAGTGACATGAGATTTTGATCTCTCCAAAAACTAGGGTTTAAAACCACTCCAACCCACCGCCGCTGCCACGGTGGCTTGTCCACCCATCTACCATTTTTGCCAACATCCTAGATCATCCAGCTAACTCGGGCAAAAACCCCGAACCTCCACAATACTCCAATCACCCACAAATGCACATAACTCATATTCTGATCAAACCCCAATATCTCCCTCTGAATTCAATTAGAATTTTTGATTTTCATTCTAAAAACCAAATTTCACCATGAAGATTCATGTTACATTCCTGAAACAACAATTTTCAATGTTTTATTTTTAACAAGATTAAAAGAATCTTCACTGTCGTTTTTTAATTTTCTTTAATCAACCAATTATTTTCTTAAATTCATTTCAGAGATTTAATTTATCACTAATCTAACACTTCTTGTTTGTAAATTTAATCCTAACTGAAATCAGTAGTAGAGAAAACGAAATTTATCCAAAATTTAGACCCTGTAACAAGTAACAGAGTTTACAGCCATGCACATCATAAACCCATATGAACAAACAAAGTTTTATTTTATATACATACATGCAAAGTAATCTTCATTTCAGAAAATCACATTCAACATATTTCACTTATTTAAGCTTATGAATTTAAATGTATATTCTGAGTTCTGGGAAACAACAAAAAGGTTATATACACAATCATCTATATTTATATCCATGCATTCATTTAAATCCATTCATGCATCAAAATTTCTTCAGCCATTATATCACACACATTAGGTTTAAATCAAATATACTAGTGAAAGATGGTTTACTCAGCTTTTGAAAAGCAAAGATTTTAAACTGGATTTGAAACATTTGCATTGCTTGACTTCCTTAAAACTGAATAAGCTTTGATCTCTTTAAAATGAAAAGCTTTAGCTACTGTTTTTGATTAACACTGGAACAACTTTGATGATTAAGGTTTGTTTTCAGGTTGCTGCTTTTCTGGAGATGATTCAGGTTTTGATACATGCATTTCGAGTTTGCAAAGTTTTGGATTGCATGAAATTTCTGTTTTTTTTCTTTTGGAGATGAACACAGTTTCTTTTGATTTAGAACTGAGATTAGGGAAAAAATATTTGATGGAAAAAGATAAAATTTTATATAAGTTAATTTCAGATTTTCTTAAAATTAAAAGAAAATTCAAATAATGAGACACTTGTCTCTTACCTTACTTAGTATGTTGACACATGTACTAAAGAGGTTTATAATTTAACACTTGTCATTATTTATATTTACTTTATTTTTAAATGATATAAAAAGCTTTTCTCATTAATTCCTAATTAACAAATACATTTATAAATTTTATATAAATACAATCTAAAATCATGATTTAAAACATCACATTATAAATTCATTGGTTATTTATATTTAAAGATAACAATTTCATCAATTTATATTTTATATTTATATTCACACCTTTCTAGTATTTACACATATAAAAAATTTCAAAAGAGAAGACTTTAAAAATCTTAATTATACACTAATATAACTATTCTTTGAATTTCAAACCTAAAATTCAAATTCAATTTAAATTGACTCATATACATATTTTAAACAAACACACATTACAGTGTTTTGAAAATAATGATTTTGCAAATTTTAAAATTATTATACTAGAAGATTATCAAATAAATATCTATCCAGTCTAAATATTTATCATCAGATTATTTGTTTAATCCATAAATCAATATTCTATATTTTATTATATATTTATTTATTTATTTTTAAATCAGATAATTATACAATTATCTGATGCCAAAGAAATCCGGGTTATCACAGTCAAAGTAAACGCAAGCGTTTCATCCCACTCGTTTTACTAGGCCGTTTAATTAGATTTCTCATACGAGTGAGGTAAAGGCTTGTATATACTAATAGATTGGAAAACGGTTTAAGAAAAGTGCTTAGTAATAAAATAGTTTTGAAATCGCTTTGATGAAAGAATTTTGATATTTACTACTAGTATTGAAACCTTTATATTTTTAAAGTGACAAATCACAAAAATGATTGTAAAATAATCAATCACCGAAATTCACATTCGAAGACGTGAATAAAATCCAAAGAAATCGATATCAAATCTATCAAAATGGATATTCTGAAAATTCCCAAAGAAAATGTCATCAATGTCGATAATAAATGATAACAATAAAAGGGAAACAACACGAATCGATTAAAGTTGGAAATTCAACAAAATAGGCAATATAGGCAAAATTGGCAAATAGGAGCAGGTCGGTCAATCGGACTCCCTGAGTCGGTTGACCAAACCAAAGATGGAAGTGCTCGGGTAGCAGGTCGGTCGACCAGACCCTGAGCTCGGTTCGGCCGGAGCCTGTAACCTGCATTTCCAAACCAGAGGCAGGAAGTGCTCGGGTAGCAGGTCGGTCAGCCGGCTACATAGCTCGTTCGGCCGGACCTGTTGCCAGCACTCCCATGCCTAATTTAATGAGTGCCAATCCCCTCCGAATTGCAATCGGTCGAGCAACGGCACTAAGGGTTTACGCCAATCGACTACCCGGCCATAGAAGCTCTTCGATGCATCACAAAATCATGATCAAAGGTCAAAGCTATGATTTTTAAAGAATTGAACCCAAAACACCAAAAATTGGAATATTCACCAAATCAATCCAAACCGAAAGCAATTGCACAAGAATAAGTGTTAGGAATTCACACCTAACCATCGAAGATAGTTATAGATTAAGATGTGAGATAAAAATCTCACCTTTGAACCCAAAAACAATGAATGAGAAGCTTGGAGACAAGGGGAAGATCAACCACACTTCAATCTCAACACTAGAAGCTTGAATCTAGCTCAAAAGAAGAGCATTCCCTAAGTTAGGTTTAGGAAATTTCTGAAATTGAATGGAGATAGAGTTGGAGAAGAAGAAGAGGAGGCTTACCAAAGCTTCTTCTATTGATTTGGAGCTAGAACTTGATTTACAAATGGAAACTAGGGTTTGGAGTTTTAATTTCCCATTCCACTCACCATTAATCTCTTTAGAACTGAAAAGTAGAGGAAGAGGGAGTGAATGAAGAGGAGTGGTTCAGTTTGGGGTATTAAGTTGGCTAGTGGGCTGAACCCAACCTAAAGCCCTAAGTGAAAAGGTAGCAAAATTCAACTTACTTCAAACATATCGAAGCTTATACTCAAAAAGGTTGCAAACGGCATTTTGAACTCAATGGAAGGGGTCTCGAGTCCCAATTCGACTGTTTGCTAAAAGTAGGTTTTCGGACTAAAATCCAACGAACGATGAAATATTTAAATAAAATATTTAAATATACAATCGATAAATATGCGGGTTGTTACATTGAATATAATTCAAATCGAAATTTAGTTAATTTGAATTTAAATTGAAATTGAGCCGATTGAATTGAAAGATTGGAAATTAAATTTGTTTGTTGAAATTTGGACCTGAGTTCAGATTTACGGAAAATGGAAAGAAATGGTTTAATTTGAAACTATTTTAAAAATAAATGATTTAAATCTATCTTTTTAAATATTAGAATTATTTTAATTTTTCAAACTATTTTACTATATAAACCATTTTCAAACACTCAAACCTTTCTATATCAACTATTTAAACTATTTTCACTATTCAAACTATTTTATAAAATTCAAACTATTCGAAATGGCAACTGTTTATATTTAAGTCATTGATTTTAATATGAATGTGGTTAAATTAAAGTTATAAACCTAAGTTGAAATACGAAATGATTATTGAAGTGAAAATAACATATTTTAAGTAACTATGATTTTCGAAGGGTATATGATAATTTTGAAATGAATGATATTTTGAAGTGAATAGGATATTTTGATATCAGTATGAATTGTTTTCGAAATATAAAACAACCAGTCGGTATGTAAAACGACGTTTGGTTGTTAAAGACACCGGAGCCTCTTATTGGCATATTCTCTGTCAATATTGGAACCGCTTTAACAACTGTGTACGTGGAGAAGACTCCATGAAGTGGTTAGATTTTGTGTACATTGCTGGATTTGAAGAAAGAGAATGTTGATGGATAGGCTCGACACTTGTGTCGATTTGAAATGACTAAAACATGATGGCTTGCCATGGCCAATAAGGGTATCTACCTCTAGCGGACATATGTTCTTTGATTTTCGTTTTGGACTTGTTCCATACTATTACTTTCGATGTTGGTTTCGATTAGTACACATTTATTTGGGATGACCTTCCTTTGACTCAATATGGGATGGATGGGCGTGATGGACGGTCGTGGCTACGATGCTTTACCACCAGACCTGCGTCTCGAACTGGTAATATCCTACCTTGAGAATTGCCTCATGTTCCACTTCATACTTTTATCCTTATACAAGACCACTACGAGTTTGGTTTAGTGTTTTCATATCACGGTGCATCCCTATCCCCCGACGTGCTACTGGGGTGTTATATGCAAACTGTATGACAATGCTTAAAAACACGTTAATGGGGATTATTGTAAGCCTTAACACTAAGAAAAATATTTCTTTTATTGATTAGACATGCATATATAACGTATTCTACTATATAGATATTTGAACGGATCCTTAAGAGATGGAAAATTCGGTAATATCTCTTAAGTTATTGCACGCACATTATACACTGTATAAGAGATGTAAAACCCCATAAACATCTCTGACGCTATTACACTTATGTTATACATGATACTGATTTGACTCACATAAGAACATTTTAGTTCTGACTCGAGTTTATTATTTTACTTTATTGCCGAGTTAGCCATGAGTTTTCAGTGTATTGAAGATTATTTATTTTAGATGACGAAGATGAAGATATGGTATATTATTACTGGTATTGTTTCCCTGCATCATGTTGTTCTGCTGCATTATCCTGTTTTTTTGTTGTATGTATAACTTTGATAAATGTTGTATAAATTATAATCAAATGTATAGTGTAAACAGCTTCATGAACTATTTATTTGATTATTATATTTTTTCATTCCGCTGCGAGATTTTGTGTTTATTTTCTATTTTTTTATTCTTCTTAATTAACCCCATTGATTATCTGTGCTTCAGATTGTTTTGAGTTGGACATGTGTGGTTTATTGTCGACTTAAACCTTCTGAAATGAGGGTCGTCACAATCTACTAGGAGAGAGGGGGAATGAGGCCTTAGCCTTTCACCTATGAGCCGAAGGCTTTAGGAGAGTAAATTTCTAAGGAAAGTCATAGGGCAAAATGGGGCAAGTCAAGTTGAAGTGGCCAAAGGAATGACCACTTCAAAAATCCAGGAACTCTCCTAAGGACACCCAAATTTGAAAAAATACAAAGCTTTGTCACATCTAACATCCATAGATCCATGCAATTTCCAAGTCCTCGTAAATTTTTTTAACGGTATAGGAGCTTGACCGCAAGACCCACCAATCGAGTAGGGACGAAAGTCGCCCTTAATAATTTAATGGTGCCAAGTGGAAGGGCCATCACTTAATGGATAAAAGTTACTCTAAGGATAATAGGTTGATCTTCTCCAAGAGATCATATCGATGATAAGGTTTGGCACCTCGATGTCAGGTCTTCGCCATCTGGGGCTGTAGTATGTTCCAAGGGTGTGGAGATGGGTCATCAAATAAAAAACCCACATGGTGCTCCTCCCAAAAAGAAATGTCGTCATCTACGATTTCTTTAGATGGGGTGACAGGCTTATCGACGAAATAACCACAAATTATTTAAAGGTGTTTGAGTCAACATTTCCCGACTTCTTCTTAAAAAAGACAGATAGTTGCTTTTGGGAGAGGAATTTTATTTGCCACGGGCTAGGAGCTAGATTGCCACAACAACTATTGGTGGCCCGAACAATATTAATATTAGGTATAAAGTCTATCTAAGCAGAAGCATAAAAAGATCCAGGGCCAATAACATGAGGCTCAGAAATAGGAGTGTCTAGCTGGACGTAAACTCTTTTGTAACAGGAAGCTGTGACATTCAAATTCAGAATCACTAGAGCTAAAGATAACGGGGATAAGCATCTTCATCACCAAGCTACAGAGGTATGGAAACTGGTTCAACCACCAAAACGCATGACAATGGCACGCACATGCCTGATAAGACGCATAGATCTGAGATCTTTAAGCAAGGAAGCGGCAAGTTCGAAATTCAAAAATACTAGAGCTGACAGACTAGATCTAAGAGGAGACGATTTGTAACAGCCTGAAATTTTCGATCCCGAAAATTCCAGATAGCTAGGAAAAAGAAGAAAGGGATAAAAGAATAATAAGATCAAAAACACCAACATCTCACATTCGCAGCGGATAAACTATAATAACAGTTTACAAAAGAATTCTGTTTCTGTCAAAATACCTTTATAATACATCAGAGTTACACATATATACAAACATTGGATATACACAATCATCATGCCTTGGATATACAACAATAAAATACAGCGGGAACAGTCCATACATTCTTGTCATCCAGCTCGTCTCCTAAGCTCCAGAATGTCCTTACCTGAAATCTGTAATACTCGATCTGACCCGAGCATTACATTAAAGTAACACCCGGGTCAGGCTGGAAACCAGCGTGAGTAAACCCATCTAACATGGAATACAAACCATACAACTTATATAAAACCCGGGTAACTCATATCAATTTACAAATTCGCAATTTGTTATAGACTTCTCTAATTTCACACATCGATATCTAAGTACTAAAAACTTAGATTAAACAATCCAATTCACTTAAATCATTCCATTCCAGCCTATTGATTTCACATATCAATCTATAAAACTTCGAAGTGGTTTCAGGTATTTTCTAATACCCGACCCCGGTCTCTTCGAGTCTCGCGTCATCCTAACCCAAGTTATCCAAATGAAATACACTTCAAACTTTAAATATAGGATGTCCCTTTACACAACAATTGATCATTGATAGATAACCACAATATCTTGTCCGTCCAAACATATGATACTACAAAACATTTTATATCAGAGGTATCATCTCATTCAGGGCATCCAATACCATTCAATCATCCATAAGCAAAGCTTGATCACTTCCAAATTAATTTAATTAATTCTAATTGAATTACTAACCTCAATCTCTTAAATTTCTTCACTTAACATTAATTAATTTTAATCAATTAATTAATGTCAATCAGTTAATTAATTTCAATCAATTAATTAATATCCCTTAATTATCCATCTTAATTAATCACCTTGGCTTAATTATCCTTCAATTACATATCAAGTAATTATCTTTAATTAATTACACAAATTAATTATTCTTAACCAAAAACAGTAATTAATCTTTAATTACTTCACAAATTAATTAACTATAATTAATTACATTAATCCTTATTTACTTATATTAATTAATTTCTCATAAATCACTTATTATTGATTAATTAATCTTAATTAATCAACCTTTAATTACATCACTAATTTTATAAATTGATGATTTCTAATTACATTTTAATTTTTCCTAAGCTAAATTAATTACATTAAGTAATTAATCATTAATTAAACTACAAATATTAATCACTCTTGATTAATCTCAACCAGTAATTAACTAACTCCTTATTTTCTTCATTAAATGAATAAATTACTCATTTTATAAAAGAAGTTTAAAGGAATTTAAAACCAAATTTATTTTTAAATTCAAATCAATTTAAAAATGCACTTTACATTCAAGTTGTTAATACAATTTAAATTTTAAAAACTTATTTGTTTAAAAACTGAGATTCACTAACTTGAATTCCAGATTTAACTTTGATTTAAAACCTGTTTTAAATCTTTACTTTACAATTTAACTTCAGTTTCAAAAAAAATCACTTTCATTTCTTTCCAATTCATTCTTATTTTTATTCTATAATTATTTCACTTCCAAATTTTACTCTTATATTTCTTTTCAAAAATCCAGTCTATATATTTTGATAACTCAGTGTACCGGAATATCCAATTAAACCATGGTAACCAATATTCCAATTAACAATATAATTCATCACAGCATATCAAACATTCATAACACGGAATATTAAACAATCTAAATAATTTTGAGGAATTTAGTTGGATCCCTCCAACCTATATTCCTACATCCACAGACGTTGGCACAATACCAATTCCACTTCGAGGTGGAATATCGCAGTATATTGGATTTATATAATATCATTCACTATTATGCGACGTATAGGGTCTCATCCGCTATATAATGCAGGAAATCAATCACTCCAATATATACTATATATTACTATATAATATACCATATCAATCAATTCAACCATTCAACCAGTAATTTAAATTTAAATATTCAAATTTAAATAAAAACCCAGTTGAGTGAGATTAACTCACCTTTGGTTTGTTTGCAGTCCACATTCATTTCAGTTTGTTTCTACACAATTTTGACCTTGAATAAACATTTATACAGTTTATTAATATTTGAATAAATCGAACAACCCAATTATCATTTAATAATTTTATTTAATCTAATAATTAAACTTTAAATTAATCCTTTTATAAAAGAATCTTTTAGTAACTAAAATAAATTAAATAAGCAAATTAATCTCCAAACCTGTTATTTTAAAATAAACTTGTAAATTTAAAACGTATATGTATATATTTATTGTTATTTTTATTTTTGAAAATACATATACTTATAAAAATAACCTTTATAGCTTTAAAAAATCAAATCTTTATACAAATTCCTAATTTTTCCAAAATAAAAATAATTTCCTGATTATCCCTTCTTTTTACTGTATATGTATACGTTTTCCATTCTTAATCTGTATATATATATATATATATATATATTCTCAGTTATTATCTATTTCAAATCTACAAATTTATATATATACATTTAAATTTAATTAAACTAATAAAAAACAACGCAGCAATACCTCACCGATGCTCTCACCCGAGTCCACAACGCGACCTCGATCATTCCTTACTACTGCTGCCCAGAACCAATCATCGCCGCATGCCTACATCACCGGCCTTGACCCCTAGACGCCAATCACGCTCGAGCTCGCTACTTCCTCCGCGAACCACTAAGCGACTGTACTGCTCCACCCACTGCCTCGCACCTCCTCGAAACGCGCGCCTACGTACGCGATCCACCAATCTACGCCACGGCCTCCCATCTCGCAAACCCTTTCCCCCAATCTGCTCGCGCTTTAATAACATAATCATGGTAACTTCTTCTTCCTTATCTGAGTTTGACGTTGCGATTCTTCTTCAAACGCCTTCGTGTTTTTTGTTCTTTTTTTTTAAAAACATCGAGAACTGGAAATCAAGTTTTAGGGCTAGATAATGGAAGCGTGAGTTACAAAAGAGGAAGGAGAGATCGTGGGCTGGGTTGAAAAATTGAAATGCCTTGCGTAAAGAATTTGTCTTGCATGTTTTCAGGGTTAAAATTAAACGAGGTGATGTTTTGTATGCTGATGTGAGTATATATGCCAATCAATGAATATATATTTTATTTAAATTAAAATCATCTCGAATCCGCAACTTAAAATCTCGATATAAATTCAGTGCGTTTATAAGTCGTATGCTCACCCAATAACTGCAAATATTATGAAAATTGAAATCGACAATAATACAATATTACAGATCCAATGGAACTGGTTTCGTCGAAATCCGAGACCGTGGCTCGGAAGGATATTTTTAAACGTTGATTTAAACGATATATTTTCAAAACTTAACAAATCACTGTTAAATTCAATTTTAAAATTCTTATTATTCTCAACACTATCAATATAGATTTTAGAAGCCTTCAAATTATTCTTAACAGGCTCAAAATTCCAAATTCAACATTTTATCCAATTTCAAATTATTTAATTCAATAATTTAATTATCAAATAAATAGTGATATTTGAATTCAAGTTAATAATTAACTTTTAAATATTTAATAATTAACTTTTAAATATTTAAAATCAATTAAATATTCTTATTTTAAATATCCAAAAATTCCGGGTCGTCACATTCCTTCCCCCTTAAAAGAATTTCGTCCCTGAAATTACTAGTTAGAAGGAATGGTCCATAACCCGTTAACTATCTTCCCTAAAACCATTCAGTTTCAAATTCTTCCCAACACAATCTTTTTATTAAAGACACACTATCACTCTTACTAACTTCCCAAACTCTCCCATAGTTTTCAAATAATACTATTTGCTCAATCATTAAAATTTCAATTTAAAACCAAATTTTGAATTATGAAAATTTCTTCAAAATTTCTCTAACTCTTTAAATTTCCGAAAAATTTCGCCAGTGTCTCCTTTCACAGCTAGCTCGGTACAACTACAAATGCCTTTACAGGCTCTCAAACTACAAAAGAAAATAAAAAGCCAAGTGGCTACATGAAAACCCAATCTATAAATTTAAACACATGCCTTTTTTTTTCTTCGAGCCATTCAAATTTATCTTCTGAAATCAAAACCAATTATCTTTTCCCTTTTATAATACATACATATCCTACTTAGCAATAGTATCCAATCACAGCTTTAAAAATCATTTTATACATTTCCTTATAGAAGTTTTCATATCTACTTCTATTCAAATTAGTTTTTCCATTTCCATATGAATTCAATTTATCTTCGACTCTGAATATTTAATTTTATCTTCCATTTATAACTGATTCATATCATTATTTTAAATTTGTTTCATCCACTAATTTATTTCAATTTCCAATTTGAAATCGTTTTGTCGCTAACAAAAAATTTCCAAAAATTTTCTAACTCCCAAAATTTTCAGAAAATTTTGGCCGAGTCTCCTTTGTACGGTGGAGCTTTTGCAATTTGACAAGAGATATAAATATATATACATTGACCCACACGGTCGGAAAAACAAAAACAGTTCATATTTCCTATTTTTGTTGCATAGACGTACCTTTATTTAGCATTTTAAGCAAGCGGCTTATTATTTTAGCAATTAGCGTGTCCAAATCCAGCCAAACGGCCTTCAGGTACCTGTACTTACTCAATTTAAATATATAAGTGCCATATATAGGAAATTTATTAACATTTCACTTACTTCCAATAGCTAAACACATGCATTTCATAAGCAACATGTACTAAACACTTTCCATAAGCAATTTATATGATTTTAAAGCTAATTCAATTGCTTTCAACCAATTCATGTGCCAATCCATTCAATTTTAATGGTTTACGCTTCAATTTCTTACATTCAATTTATTTTTAATCCAAACAACTCACATTTATTTTAATTGATTCCAAAAATCAAATTTATTTAGCTCTACCAATTCATAGAATTTTTATTTACTTCCATTTAAGTCGAACGAGTAATTTATTCTGTGAAATTTGGCGATATTTACTTAATAGAATATCCATTTTAGTTTTTAGCCACATCCAATTGATTCCAACTCATTTTATACTCGAATTGGATTTTATTTGTAACTCAAATCATTTCTATTATAATCCAATTCCATTTTATTTTTACAACATCTCCACTTATTTTAATTCATTATCAATCCAAACCGAACTCTATTTTAATTCAAATTTATTTCCGAACTTCATTATTAACTTACAATCCATTTTATTTAACCGAGTTAAATTTTATTAACATGCTCTATCAAATACTTTACTTAGCTAATTAGCTTACTTCCAATTTTTAAATCAATATTCAATTTTATTACAAAAATCACTTCAATAAATTTTTCCGAGTTCAATTTTTTTTTCATAATTCCAATTTGGATTTCTTTCATTTTCCAAAATTCCATCATTTTTATTTTAAAATTTTAGAAATACTTTTAAATTCACATAATACTATTAAAATAGCTTTTTATAAAAATACTTCTTACAACTCAATGTCTCAACCAGTCCATCCTTGTTTTCATAGAAATTCGGTCATATGTTGATCAAGCGTAGGACTGAAAATCTATAAGTACTTGGTAAACCCATTTTCAACACCCAGTGAAAATACTTGGGAAAATAATTTTATTGAAAATATAGAAAATAGTTTTTGAAAATAGAGGAAATATCTTTGGTGAGAATGCTCTGGAAATCATCACCCCATCCATGGTCGTAGTTACATCCTGGGTTACGTTGCCATCGCAGCAAAAGTCCATGTAATTGTAGGCAATATGCGCCCCTCGATTACGCCATGGGACCCACAACATATCGCAGTTACATTCCAGTGTTACGTTGCCATTGCAGCAAAAGTCCATGTAACTGTAGACATCAGCACCCTCGATTTTCGCCGTCAAAAATGAAACTTCTCCACTCCCGCATAGGTCGCAGTCTACCGATGTAAAATCAAACACAGACTGTTGGCTCTCAGCGGCACACACGACTTTCTCTATGTTACCATAGATCGCAGTCTACCGATATAAAATCAAATGCAGACTATTGGCTTAAAACAGCACACACGACTTTCACTATGGTTTGCAGTAGATCGCATTGACATCGAGTTACACTATCGTCATAGCATAACCCAAATGACTCTGTAGGCATCAGCGCCCTCGACTTCCGCTACACACTACACATAATCCTCAGGAACTAGTTTTGTCCGGACTCCTCACAGGATCAACTTTAGAACCCCCCCTTAGGGTTCAAGGCAGTACCAACCTACGACACTTCTAAGAAGTTCATTTCAAGGGAGCGCTTTTTTCCCAGAGTCATTTTCAAAACACTTTATACTGTACACATATAGTATCTTCCAAATCATACACCTAGTATGAATCTCAAATAGATCTCTTTTCTCAAAACTGATTATCCCAAGATCGAAAATTCTCAAAATAGGCTTTCCAAATTCCAAGATTGATTTTACCCAAAAATCCAAAGCCTTTCCAAATCCAAAGGTTCCCAAAACCTTTTTCCAAAATCCTCATAAGATCCTATATATATATATATATATATATATATATTTGAAGATACGTATAATTTCTAAAAAAAATTTGGATCATTTCAAACTTGTATAAAACTCCTTTATACTTCAAACACCTTCAAATTCCTTTTCTTCCGGCAATAGATTCAACAACGGTAGATTTATGTTATATAACGAAGATATATAATTTTGTTTATTCAAAATCAAATATTCAAATTTAATTACGCTTTTTTTTAAAGTTGTTTCCATCTTACTTATCATCATAAAAATATCCAACTTTCACTTTTATCCATTTTATATTTCACAAAATATGCTTTCATTTCATAAAAATCATTTCACGTTTCTTTTTCACAAATTTTCAATATCAATTTCATTCGAATCCGTATGATGTACACCTATCATCCATACGCTATACCAATCTGATCGCTCACTCGATCACACAATTTCACTTCCGAACTAGTATCGTCCACCCGACTTCCTAGTGCGGACACATATCTGGTTTCTTGATGAGAAACCGTTATTCTCCTTACATAGACATAACTATGATAGAGAATATTCGAAACCAATCAACAATCCATATCTAGGTTCGCCGTCGAAAATCGAGTGAAAAGTCCTAACTTGGATCGATATAACTATCTCGAAATTATATGCTCGAATTTGGATCAATTCATTATGCGAACAGAATAATATACATACATCCTACGTATTTAACTTCATTGATTATTACCCAAGTCAATTTCCATTCTATTCATCCTCACTTTGATTTTATTCACTTATTCACATTTGCCTTAATTTCCATTTGGATTATCACTTCAATTCTTATCTCAGTTGGGTATTTAACCAATAACAGTTTGAACTCCGACCAGTTTATATTTAGAAGATAGCTTAAAAATTTTAAAAATAGAAGTAGTTGAAAAATAATTATTAGTTTGTAAAATAGCTGTAAAATAGTTAAGTAATTGTAAAATAGTTGAAAAATAGTCAAATACTTATAGAGATTTTAAATAATTGCAAAATAGTTGTAAAATAGTAATTAATTTGTAAAATAGTTGAAAAATAGTAATTAATAGTAATTAATTTGTAAAATAGTTGAAAAATTGTTAAATAGTTTCAAAAATAATTGTAAAATAAATATAAAATAATTTGGCTTTTAAAAAGAAAGGTTGTATACATTAACTAGCTTGGAAAAATAAGTTTATATTAAAACAATTTATATTGAAAATAGTCCAGAGTCAAAACTGTTCACTTCCCCATCAACTCAATTTAAATTTCCACTTCCATTTAAATTGATTGAATTCCAATTTGAATAACTCCAATTTCCATTGAAATTGATTTAATCCCAATTCAAGTTGAATCAATCTTGATTTCTTTCCAAATTCAAATCAAATTCCATTTGATTTTAGTCCTACTCAACTTTAATTACAATTCCAAATTATTCCAATCAATTTGGACTAATATCAATTGAACCCACTTCAATTTCAAATCATTTCAATTCAATCCAATTCAAATTTTCCATTTAAAATTTTAAACTTATACCTCTTCAATCACAAATCCAATTAATTAAAATCAGATTCAATTTTAATGAATTCAATTCAAATTTCAAGTTTAAACCATCTTGAATTATATAAATTCGAGTAATTTTTTTAAATGTTGATTTAATCCTTTAAATTGAATCAACTTATCTCTTTAAACCATTTAATTCTAAATCCATTTCAAGCTTATCTTCATTTAATTTTAATTTGGTTGTATTTCTATTACCACTTAATTCTCATTATTAAATTTTAAAATAATATAACAACCAATTACCTTAATATTTATTAGAAAGAAATATTGCTTTATATATCTAAATATATTCTTATATAAAATCATTTAAAACCTTTATATAAGAAAATAACAAGTACGCTCTCATATATATATATATATATATATATATATATATTTATATATATATATGTACTCAACTCCTTCTAGGGTACCATTGACCCTATCCTTAATGAGTAATCCCACCAGAGCCAAGATTCTCGCTTAACCTTTCAGCATTGATACCAACTGTAACAGCTCGAAATTTTCGATCCCGAAAATTCCAGATAGTTAGGAAAAAGAAGAAAGAGATAGAAGAATAAGAAGATCAAAAACACCAACATCTCACATTTGCAGCAGATAAAATATAATAACAAATTATAACAGTTTACAAAAGAATCTGTATCTGTCAAAATACCTTTATAATACATCAGAGTTACACATATATACAGACACTGGATATACACAATCAACATGTCTCGGATATACAACAATAAAATATAGCGGGAACACTCCAGACGTTCTTGCCATCTAGCTCGCCTCCTGAACTTTAGAACTTCCTTACTTGAAATCTGTAATACTCGGTCTGACCCGAACATTACATCAAAGTAACACCCAGGTCAAGTTGGAAACCAGCGTGAGTAAACCCATCTAACATTGAATACAAAACATACAACTTATATAAAACCCGGGTAACTCATATCAATTTACAAATTCACAATTTGTTATAGACTTCTCTAATTTCACACATCAGTATCTAAGTACCAAAAACTTAGATTAAATAGTCCAATTCACTTAAATCATTCCATTCCAGCCTATTGATTTCACATATCAATCTATTAAAATTCGAAGTGGTTTCGGGTATTTTCTAATACACGACCCCGGTCTCTTCGAGTCTCACGTCATCCTAACCCAAGTTATCCAATTGAAATACACTTCAAAGTTTAAATACAGGATGTCCCTTTACACAACAATTGATCATTGATAGATAACCACAATATCATGTCCGCCCAAACATATGATACTACAAAACATTTCATATCAGAGATATCAACTCATTCAAGGCATCCAATACCATTCAATCATCCATAAGCAAAGCTTGATCACTTCCAAATTAATTTAATTAATTCTAATTGAATTACTAACCTCAATCGCTTAGAATTCTTCACTTAATATTAATTAATTTCAATCAATTAATTAATCATCCCTTAATTATCCATCTTAATTAATCACCCTGGATTAATTATCCTTCAATTACATTCAAGTAACTATCTTTAAATAATTACACAAATTGATCATTCTTAACCAAAAATAGTAATTAATCTTTAATCACTTCACAAATTAATTAACCATAATACATTAATCCTTAATTACTTAAATTAATTAATTTCTCATACATCACTTATATTGATTAATTAATCTTAATTAATCAACCTTTAATTACATCATTAATTTTATAAATCAATGATTTCTAATTACATTTTAATTTTTCCTAATCTAAATTAATTACATTAAGTAACTAATCATTAATTAAACCATAAATATTAATCACTCTTGATTAATCTCAACCAGTAATTAACGACCTTTTATTTTCTTCATTAAATAAATTAATTACTCATTTGTAAAAGAAGCTTAAAGGAATTTAAAACCAAATTTATTTTTAAATTCAAATCAATTTAAAAATGCACTTTACATTCAAGTTGTAAAAACAATTTAAATTTTAAAAACTTTATTTGTTAAAAAACTGAGATTCACTAACTTGAATTCCAGATTTAACTTTGATTTAAAACTTGTTTTAAATCTCTACTTTACAATTTAACTTCAGTTTTAAAAAAATCCCTTTCATTTCTTTCCAATTCATTCTTATTTTTAGTCTATAATTATTTCACTTCTAAATTTTACTCTTATGTTTCTTTTCAAAAATCCAATTCTATATATTTTGATAACCCAGTGTACATGAATATCTAATTAAACCACCATAACCAATATTCCAATTATCAATATAATTCATCACAGCATATCAACATTCATAACACAGAATATTAAACAATCTAAATAATTTTGAGAAATCCAGTTGGATCCCTCCAACCTGTTTTCCTACATCCACAGACGTTAGTACAATACCAATTCCACTTCGAGATGGAATATCACGGTATATGGTATTTATATAATATCATCCGCTATTATGCGGCGCATAGGGTCTCATCCGCTATATAATGCGGGAAATCAATCACTCCAATATATACTATATATTACTATATAATATACCACATCAATCAATTCAACCATTCAACCAATCATTTAAATTTAACCAATTAAATTTAAATAAAAACACAATTGAGTGAGATTAACTCACCTTTGGTGTGTTGCAGTCCACCTTCATTTCAGTTTGTTTCTACACAATTTTGACCTTGAATAAACATATATACAGTTTATTAATATTTGAATAAATCGAACAACCCAATTACCATTTAATAATTTTATTTAATCTAATAATTAAATTTTAAATTAATCCTTTTATATATAAAAAATCTTTTAGTAACTAAAATAAATTAAATAAGCAAATTAATCTCCAAATCTATTATTTTAAAATAAACTTGTAAATTTAAAACGTATATGTATATATTTATTGTTATTTTTATTTTTATTTTTGAAAATACATATGCTTATAAAAATAACCTTTATAGCTTTAAAAAATCAAATCTTTATACAAATTCCTAATTTCCCAAAATTAAAATAATTTCCTGATTAACCTTTCTTTTTTACTGTATATGTATATATTTTCCATTCTTAATTTGTGTATATATATATATATATATATTCTCAGTTATTATCTGTTTCAAATCTACAAATTTATATATATACATTTAAATTTAATTAAATTAATAAAAAACAACGCAGCAATACCTCACCGATGCTCACCTGAGTCCACAACGCGACCTCGATCATTCCTTACAGCCGCTGCCCAGAACCAATCATCGCCGCATGCTTACATCACCGACCTTGACCCTAGACGCCAACCACGCTCGAGCTCGCTACTTCCTCCGAGAACCACAAAACGACTGTACTGCTCCACCCACTGCCTCGCGCCTCCCCGAAACACGTGCCTACGTACGCGATCCACCAATCAACGCCACGATCTCCCATCTCGCAAACCCTTTCCCCCAATTTGCTCACGCTTCAGTAACATAATCATGGTAACTTCTTCTTCCTTATCTAATTTCGACGTCGCGATTCTTCTTTAGACGCCTTCGTGTTTTTTGTTTTTTTAAAAAAAATCGAGAACTGGAAATCAAGTTTTAGGGCTAGGGAATGGAAGCGTGAGTTAGAAAAGAGGAAGGAGAGATTGTGGGCTGGGTTGAAAATTTGAAATGCCTTGCGTAAAGAATTTGTCTTACGTGTTTTCAGGGTTAAAGTTAAACGAGGTGATGTGTTGTATGTTGATATGAGTATATATGTCAATCAATGACTATATATTTTATTTAAATTAAAATCATCTCAAATCCGCAACTTAAAATCTCGATATAAATTCAGCGTGTTTATAAGTCGTACGATCACACAACAACTTCAAACATTACGAAAATTGAAATCCGACAATAATACAACATTACGGATCCAATATTGGAATTAGTTTCGCCGAAATCCGAGACTGCGTCTCGGAAGGCTATTTTTAAACGTCGATTTAAACGTATTTTTAAAACTTAACAAATCACTGTTAAATTAAATTTTAAAATTTTATTATTCTCAACACTATCAATATAAATTTTACA
Source organism: Allium cepa (assembly GCA_030765085.1). Classification (NCBI taxonomy): domain Eukaryota; kingdom Viridiplantae; phylum Streptophyta; class Magnoliopsida; order Asparagales; family Amaryllidaceae; genus Allium; species Allium cepa. Next base: position 557,696,890 of record CM060928.1, on the reverse strand, counting down.
AGCCTTCAAATTATTCTTAACAGGCTTAAAACTCCAAATTCAACATTTTACCCAATTTCAAATTATTTAATTCAATAATTTACTTATCAAATAAATAGTGATATTTGAATTCAAGTTAAAAATTAATTTTTAAATATTTAAAAACAATTAAATATTCCTATTTTAAATATCCAAAAATTCCAGGTCGCCACACGATTTTTGATTAAGACAGATGTAAATATTTGGAGATTCAGTTTCACCATTTTTTCAGATCTAGGGCCACCAAAAGTTTCAAAATACTCTTTGCTTTTATTGTTTTAATTATTGATTCTGCAATTCTCCAGACACATATACACAAACGTATACATATATAAGATCAAACTATTATATTTTTGAAATTTTGAATTTAAATTTCAAATCTAGTTTTGAATCTTAATCTTATTTATTAAGTCAAATTAGATATTTAAAGCTTAAAATTAAAGAATTAATCAAATTTTGTATTATAGCTAAAATCAATTCACATATAATTTTTGATCAAAAATTTTGAAAATTATTTATATATGAACATATATGATTTATAATATGTTTTATTCAATGAATAGAAATATATAAAAGAGCTAAGTGTACACATAGAAGATATAAATCACGATATCTACTTATATATAAACGTGGCTATGTATACCTTTTTATGTTATACACGCACGCTACACACATACAAGTATATAATAATATACTCATAATCTATATAAATACCAATTTATCAACTTCAATAATTCAAAAAATTAAATAAAATTGGATTTTATTAAAATAATCTAGATTGGATCTACTATAACCTACTAGACTTCACAGGCCCACTATGATCCATAAAGGATTTTTTTTAGAAATATATTTAATTCACCCATGGACCGCCCCGGTTCCAACAGATACATCCATTGAGACCAACTTAACGCTCTTCAAATATTAGGCACTGTATTACTCATAGCTACTAGAGGAACCAAGGGGTTATGTATTAATAATTATTAGATGACTATGGAATAGCTCACTTGAGAGTTTCTAGTTGGTTAATAACAACAAGGTCAAATCGAAAATCTTACAGTGATGATGCTACATAGTTCTCTCAAGTTAAGAATACCATTGGGCTTCGATATGAATACTCTACTTCCATTATAGTTAAATTATGGCATGGCGACCATCTAGTGGCCATATTTGGGTTCGGATGAAAGCATTAGAAGTGAAACTTTATTCAATAGAGAATTCATCTCCTTAATTGTACAAGGTTGGTATCATGGTCACCTATAGTAAACTCAAAGTTAATATCTTTGGTAAGAACAGTGAGGTTAATAATAGATATTATTGTTGAACCAAGGACTCTATTTATAGACTAACCAAGTTGAATGTGGAAGGTATTGGAATTTTGACCAAAACCAAATCCTATAAACCCCTAAGTGATATAGCATTGATGGATTTTGACAAAAATCAAATCCTATAAACCCCAAAGTGATATAGTGTTGATGAAGAGAATGTGTGTAAATGATCATTACTAAAAGGTACCGCTCAAATTATAAAATTGGATTTTATCGATAAAGATATATAAAATTGATAAATTCGACCAAGCGTCATACCACTAACTAAGGTGACGTGTGAACGTTAATATTTGAACTGTTCGATATTAATTGCTGACCGAATTTACACTACGGGTCGCACAACCGTATTGGTGATTTCTTTGATATTTCTCATGGTTTAATTTATTTATAAATTAATTAATATTTTTTAAATATTATTAATTGATTGAATGATGTATCGGGCGATAATGTCTCATTAGCTCATAAGGTATTGATATATGATATTGATGCGTATTTAATTTTTTTTTAAATGACATTATTTACTAAATGGATTTTGATGTCACATTAGCCCATAAGAGCCCATACGATGGCTGACCTAGCGGAGAAATATGCGGAATTTCGTTGTGAATTTGGATTTGATCTAGAATTGGTAAACAAAGAAGTAGTAAAAGAAGGAGAAGTTATCTCCACTCATTCTCTATTTAAACAAGCCTTCCCCTCATTCTTTTGTCTCTCTTTTGATTCTTCCATTTCCCCTTTAGCCATGAGCACAATCCCTCCAACCCAATTACCAAAAATTTCCAAAGCTAAAAACATATCAAATAAATACAAATTGTGGCGCTCCAAGCCATTCCAGTGATTGGAGATCGACTCAAGGTGAATTTTGGAGATCTCGTCAATCAACGTGTGTTCAAAGGGAACATCCCTAAAGTATAAATTCTTGTTTATAATTTATAATATAATTAATTATCATGCAATAGATAATATATATGCAACGATTTTATATATGTATTAGTTGTATCCCATTTTATCTATAGTTAAATAATAATGTTCCGTCTATGTTAATCAACATTGTTCTTCAAATTTAAAACTAATAATAACAATTTTAGTTTTTAGCCATGATTAATTTATACTAAGTATTTATAATTTTTAAAACATTAATATTAATTTTTAATTATTTAAAATTTTTGTTACTAATTATAGTTCATCTATATAAATGTTATATATTTTAAATTGTTTTAAAATTAGTCACAAATTTATAAAGGGTTTCAAATTTAAAAAATTATTTTGTGCTGAACATGCACACACGCATACATACACAGATACACACACGTATATATTATATTTATTTTTTAAATGTATTCAAAAAATATTTAGATGTTTAAATGAACTATTTACTTTATTTAGAATAAAATAAATTTTGAAACTTATTACAACTATACACACACACACACACACACACACTTTAAAAAATATTTTAAGACAATCAGTATATTTGTGTATATGGCTAATGTATATATTGTAGATGCAAATACCAACATGTGTATACGTATGAATTAATTATGTACATACTATAATGTTGCACTCGCATGTTATACACATATGAGTATATAATGATATACTCATAAACTATATACAAATCAATTTTAATTAACTAATTAATTAATTTAATCAGGAAAGTAAATAAAATTTGATCGTATATAAATTTACTAGATTGGATCTAGGATAACCCATTAGATTTCATAGGATCACTATGGTCCAAGGAAAAATATATTAAAATCTACACTTGCTACAAATCGGACTAGAATACATAATGGTATTAAACCCAAAATGATCTATGTATGATCCTGTTAGAAACTTTAGCGCCAACCAATAAAGCCTACTAATCCAGTGGGTATTTAAAATAGTAGTGTCTAGGCTTGGGTTGAATAATCTAGTATTCTCCCTTTCCTCCCTATTGGTCAACCCAATGGGTGAGTAATTCCAAAACGGTTGTCCAACCATAAGGGAGCAAATTGATTTAGGCATGCGGCTAATTTTTGAATTTTACTTTGAAAAATAAAGATATATTTTGAATTTAAAAGTTAAATTTAAAATAAACATTATAATTTTACAAAAGTTATAAAATATTTTTCAAATTTGTTTTGAAATTAGATTTAATATTTTCGAAAATTATTTAATATTTGATTAATTGGATTAATTAAATAAATAATTATTAAAAGTTAATTTATTAAAATAAACATACACACATAGATACATACATATATGTATGTGTGTGTGTATGTAACTATAAACGTTATGGTTCAGTATATACATTTATCTTAAATCATTTATCCTAAATTGAATTATATTTTGAATTTATTAAAAACACTTAATTACTTTTTTAATTAAATAAAATATTTATTTGATAAATAAGTAACTTAAATGTCAATTAATAAAAATATATATATAATGATATATGTATATAAAACTACGAATTTTATAGTTGATATTCGACTTAAATTGTTTAGGATGAATGAAATAAATTTTGAATTTTAAAAATAATTTAACTAATTTGTTAATTAAATTAATAAATTAAAATTAATTACATTGATTTAATTAATAACATACATATGAATATTATATAAGTTAATTAAATTATAAACAGTTATTAAATTAAATCTATATAATATAAATGTATAATATGAGTGGAATTATAAGGAACCTAACCGAGGTATAAGGAATGAATACATACGTATTGCGTGTATACCTAGGTTTTTGATGTATCTGACACATGAATTATGAGGGTATTTCATAAGAAATACTTTATTTTCTAAACTAATATCACTATAATAAATGAATATATTAAATATTATGAATCTTTAATATATAAAATTGACCTCTACCATTTATATATAAATAAATTGCTTGCATACTCTTTAGTTGTTAAATAGACTCAAGCTAGGGATGTTATGTGTAGTACTATCAACATACTGACTGGACGAGGTAAGATACATGCATGTATTTGTTAAGAAAACTCAAGGTACACGCACTATACTTAGGCCATCATGAAATAGTAGGCGCGAGTGGATATTCTTTTTTGGATTGTTACGAAAACCCAAGTTTAAGATGAGATTAGGACAAAGATCATGGGTTATATGTTGTATATAATACGCCTAATAAACCTTTACAGACCTATGGTTTGTGAGCAAAATAAAGGTCAAAATTCCAACGCAAGCGAGTTCTAACACTCAGTAGAGAAATCTCTATATATATCTTAGGGTTTTGATGAATATAAAAATTTAGCGGAATCCTTATTAGAAAAAATGATTTGAACATTTAGCCTTTCTAATATTGTAAGAGTATATATTATACAAGTTAACATAATCTACTTCGATAAATTTATGCAAATAATATAACTGATAAAATGTTCAACTATTAAGACATACAATTGAACAAAATTAAATTTAACATAAAAATTTAAATACCAAAAAATCTTTTGGCATATTGGCAATCCATGACCCATGCAAGAGAAAAATTGTACAGTGACTGAAACACTAGTATCTCGATCACTTATGTGTTTATCTGTTTGAGACTGTGTATTGAGTTTTAAACTCTTAAACAATACAAGAATATGGATATTTGACCCATATTCGAACACACATAATGTTATATGGTGAACAGTCATGATTCGTAAGAAACCGTGATGAAATTAGTTCATTTGGAATGAGCAAGTAAACCATAATGCTATATCATGTATTCAATACATTTGATTTCAATAAGGATCTTGTTGTGTTAAGTGTAGCACTGGATTGAAAGCTAGAAAATGAACTTAGGAATTCGATCACTAAAATGCAGTGCGATTTTTTTATTTTAAGTGCAATTTAATTGGTATCCTTAAATGTCAAGGATGAAAAAATGCTTATTTGTAAAGAGTTGGTGCAGTGTTGTAGTAAGGATTTCCTTTAGATGGATCACGAAGAAAAAAAATTGTACGAGAGTGGATGTAACTTACTCGCAGTTGAGATGAAGGGAGTGAATGGTCACCTCTACTTCATGAAGAGGCATTGAAGAATGATAATTGTATAAAATACTTTGAGGTTATTAATATGGAATAAGAAATGTAATTTCTATTCCACATGTAATCTTCTTATAGAAAATTGTTTTGTACGAAAGTTATTTCTTTGAGTTTAAGATATTTTGATCTGAAACCCTTAGCCGTAAATTAGTCATAATGGATGAAATAAAACCTCATAATAAGTGGTTGAATGGAGCTTAATACTTTATATGATGTTATAATAATGACAAAAATAGTGGGAGCATACCATATGATCGTAGACGCATCATGTTATAGAAGATTGTCTCTTATGCATGCAGTATTAGTTGTGAAATAAAGTTGTTTTTTTAGTGTTGATTGCAAATAGATTTTATTTTATTTTAAGATGAATATTATGAATATTCGTTATAAGATAAATCTATATGGTATTTTTTTTCCATAACAAAAGTGATGCACGAGTAGAAAGTATAAAAGTACCTTAAAAATCATTTTGATTTTTTTAGAATTATGGACTAAGCCATATCTTTGAGAAATAACTCTTTAATCATATAGTACCGATGAATTATATCTCAAATGATTAAATACAAAGCACCCATTTAGTGGGAGAGACAAAAGAGTCAATGAAATTTTTGAATTTATATATATATATATATATATATATATATATATATATGCATGTATTTGTTAGACCAAAAACTGGTATAACACCTGTAAAGCTAGCTGTGACAAATTTATCCTTGATTCAAACACGATAAGGCTTGTCTTAATCAATGTTGACCAAATGATGTTATTAAGAACTAATTTTTCACTTGAGATTTAATGCGATACGGAATCATTAAAGGATGGATTTATGATGCCAATGGGCCTTTAAGATGAATTATTATAAAGTTCATACGTTTTCTTGGAACATTGTGTTCGAGATCGTTAAAGATATATTGGAGTTTATATGTTTAACAACCCATACGAGCTTTGGATGTGATATTCTCTAAAGGTCCATCTCATGTTATATTTTCATAAAAGGCAAAGAAGATAAGCAACAAATTTTTGCAATAGTCCATCAAGTTCATCAATGGTCCATGTGATTCATTCTTATATTCAAGGTCCAATGTCCATATGTATTGGTCATGGTATATATGTGCTTATGATCGACTTTTACAATCCAATACTTCACTAAAATAATCATATCGAGTTTTTGGCTTTAAGGATTCAATCATATGCCCGTCTATGTCACCAATGTTCAAAAAGGCATATAAATAAGAGGCAAGTCCAAGTTCTTGTTCATGTGAGTTATGCGTGATTATAGGTAAATAGGTTTTGTCCCCAATTTGATTTAGTATTTATAAGAATTTAATTTCAAGAATAGAGAGAAGAAATGATTGCCCCCATTTGCACACCCCTAGGTCCATATTTATAAGGGTAATGTAGCTCCATCCCGTCTCCAATGTCTTTGGCAAGCTTGGCTTTAGCAATGCCAATGATGTCATTGGGCATTAGCTTTGTCGTTGAATGGCATGAATAAAGGGCGGCATCAATCATTGATGAGGAGCGATGTCGACATTAGGTAGTGTGGTGAAAGAGCAACTTTATATAGGATAGTATTAAAGTTGATGACTCTTGGTGTTGATGATTGGTGCTTCTCACTGGTTGATGGAAGTGTTGAATTAAAGTGACATCAACTGTCATCCCATCTTTGTGGACACTGATGATATTCATCATCTACATCGCAAGGATAGATGCTGATGGTACTCCCAAAGCGGAGTGTTGGTAACAACCTATTTTAATGAGATCCGAGATCATTGAAGGGCCGACATCAATAAGAAGTGGATCTGATGACTTACGACATGGTCTATCAAAGATGTTGATTGATTGCAAATAGTATCATAAGCAGTATCTTACGACGGATGATGAAGTGCGACATTGCTTGGAAGTGACACCAAATAGATGCGACAACCATAAACTACTTGACTTCTATGATGAGTAGCGTGTATTTCATGTGACACCAATTAAGTGTAGTGTTCTCCTTTTCCTTATTGGTGGAATGTGACACTACTGAATTTTGACGTGATGAAACATGGTAAGAATGAAAGACGGCATTGTTGACATGCGACATTGGTTATATACAAGGGATTGTTGATGATACCGATTTGAAGCAATATTAATCCTAGCTTTACTAATAGGCGACGATGCTTGGGAATTGACAATAGTATAAGATAGAGGCGATGCCAAAGAGAAGAAGCATCGACTATACTTATTATTGATCACCGCGGTGTTATTGATCTTCGACACTAAACTCAATGGCACCAATTCCTTTGTGATGCCGTCACTTATGACATTACTTTTGATATTGAAATTATATGTATAACATTTGCCCCCTCGTAGTTTAAGTGATGCTTTTTACTCTTTAGGGTAAAATCATGAATTTCTTTGCAATGCCCAGTCTTTAGCGAGATCTCCTCTCTAGTGCTATTTTCCTATAAAATTCGAAATAAGTTATGATTTTCGTTAATAACCTTTTCATCGATTCCTAGCAAACATTTTAGGGGATCATAAAGGAGCTTTTGTCCATAACCTAATGATACTTTTGAAGTTTATCAAGTTGAGAAAATTATCTAATAAATATTTTCATGAATTAAAAACTAGATAATTATTTATGCATTATAATCTCCTAAAGATAATTATTTATGCATTATAATTTCCTAATGAAATATCATAGGAGGAAAGTCAAGAAACATTTCTAGCAATGATAAAAGAAGGTCAATGGGTCCGCCTGACAACTATAATAGAAAGCCAGAAATCTCATCCAATAATAATAAAAGACTAAAAATCCTTCTGGCAATAATAATAATAGAACGCCGGAAATCCATAATCGGCAATAGTGGAAGAAGACCAAAAATCCTTATAAATAGAAGAAGACAAGGAACCCATATCTATCAATAAAAGAAGACCAGAAATTCATATCTGGAAATAATGAAGAAGACTAGAAATCCATATCTGGCAATAGTAGAAGACCAAATATCCATATCTGGCAATAATGGTAGAAGACCAGAAATCCATATCTGGCAATAAAAGAAGGCTAGAAATCCATATATTTAATAATAAAAGAAGACTAGAAATCCTTATTTGATAATAATAGAAGACAAAAAATAATAATAGAAGACCAGAATTCTTTATCTGGCAATAATAGTACACTAGAAATCCATATCTAGCAAATAATGATAGATGACCAAAAATCCATATATGACAATAATAGAAGACCAAAAATCCTTATCTGTTAGATGGAAATTGCATTTGTTAGGAACATAAATTACTCATATTTGATGGATCTTCCTCTAGCAGATTTGTTTGATTTGAAGAGCTACTTGGCTTGGATTTTGGTAGATCTTCCTCTAGAGGATTTATTGATTTGGAGCACTACTTGGTTCGGACCTCTTATACATCTTAGGATATGATTTAGGTTTGTTTTTCGATGTGTTTGGTTAACTATCATGAGCAGGACCAAAATTTACCCCACCTCCCTCTAGGAGGCGCTTTAGTGAGGCATTTGATGATGACACTGAATGCTGGTTTGGCTCTATGGACTAGTCAAAGGCTTACCCATCATTCCTCTAGGAGGCGCTTCATTGAGGCCTTTGATGATGGCACCGAAGGCTGATTCGGTGCTTTAGTGAGGTTTTTGATGATGACGCTAAAGGCTTACACCGTCCTCCCTTTAGGAGGCGCTTTAGTGAGGCTTTTTATGGCAGCACTAAAGGCTTGTTCGATGCATTGGATAGGCCAAAGGCTTACCCATCCTTCCTCTAGGAGGCGCTTTAGTGAGGCCTTTGAGGACGACACTAAAGGCTTTTCTCTTATAAGGCCTTTGATGGTCAGGTCTTTTGTCTTAGAAGTGTCTCACTCATTCTCCTGGATAAGCTAGTAAATTCTTATTCTTCAACTTATTTATTCATCCATTATTGGAAAATACGATCGCAAATGTTCGGCATTCCAAGTTATTGCTATTACGTTGTCATCAGGTCGGCATAGTTTATAAGCCTTAGGTGGGATTACTCTATGTATGAATAGGGCCCCTTCACAATTTGGCCCAAGTGGTCCATCTGCTTGATTCTTAGTATTTGCCATTACTCTTCGGAGTACTGAATTTCCTTTTTGGAATGATCTTCCTCTTACTCTAAAGTTGTAGTACTTGGATATTCTTTGTTGATATTCAACCATTTATGTGGCTGCTTCATCTCTTAATCATTGATCAGGTCCACGGACTCTTCCTTTAATTCTTAATTTAGATTAAAAGCATATGCAATCCTACGATGAGAAGGTACTTCAACCTCAATTGGGAGAATGGCCTCACATCCATATGTTGGGGAATATGGGGTACACCGTGTTGTAGTTTTAGTAGAGGTTCTATATACCAATAGAACAAGAGGTGGTTCCTCTACCAAAATTCATCTTGCTTTGTCTAGCCGCTTCTTTTGGATGGCCGTTACTGTTTTATTGGCTGCTTTAATAGCTCAATTTGCTTTGGGTTGAGCTAAAGATAAAAAGCTTTTGATGATACCATTCTTATTATAGAATCGGGTGAATTCTTCACTTCCAAATTGAATTTCATTTTCGGATATTATCCTGTATGGAATTCCGAATCTTGTGACGATATTCTTAATTATGAATTTGAAAATTTTTCTCGATGTGATATTCAAAAATGACTCGGCTTCTTCCCATTTCATAAAGTAATCAATGGTTACAACCACGTACTTAGCCCTTCCTTTGCTTATCCACAATGGCACGATTAGATCAACTCCCCATATATCGAAAGGCTATGGGCCTGAGGTAGAAGTCAATACGCTTGATAGTAAATGTGAGATCTTAGAGAAATTTTGACATTTTTCACATCTTATTATATAATCAATAGATTGACTAGTCATTTGAGGCCAATAAAAGACTTGTGTCATAGCTTTCTTGGCCAGTTTCACACCGTTGGAATGATCCCCATAGAATCCTTCATGGGCTTCCCTTAGTAATCTTGTTCCCATTTTGGATCAATACATCTTAAGTAAGGGAGTGAATATCCCTTTTTATAAAGTGTCCTATTTTTCATGATAAAAGTTGAAGCCTGGCATTTATTCTCCTCGCCTCCTTTTTATCTGATGACAGACTTCCTTTTGTTATGTATTCAACGATTGGTGTCATCTAATTATTCTCGTATTGATCATTAGTTTTTATATAAGGAGGTTTTTCTTAAAGAATCTTAGTCTCATATTTCTTCTCCTTGTGTGTTAAGGCTTGAGATCTGGTCAACATTAAGGGTTCATTTCATGGATTAGGGCTTTTCTCCTCTATACTACGATTCTCTTGGTAACCTACTGGCATGATTCAGGCTTCTGGTGCACCTCGTAAGCTTGCCAACTTAGCAAAAGAATCAGCTTAAGCATTCTTATCGCTTGGCACTTGATGTATTGAGAAAACTTCGAATTGGGTTAACATTTTCAATATCATTTTGACATACAGAGTTAAACTGGAATCCTTCGTCTAATATTTCAAGTTTAGCTGATTTACCATTAATTATAAATCATTGGAAATCTCGATTCTAGGGATTATCAATTGGAGGGCTAGGGTAAGTTTTGCTGTCAAAGATTTATATTCCGCCATAGTATTGGAGGCGCGAAATCTTAACCTTATTACATAATGTCAACGATGTCCATCGGGGTTATAACCACATACCCGGCCCCAGCTCCTTATTCATTTGAGGCTCCGTCCATAAATAGTTTCCATTTAGGTTTTAGATCTTTTTCCTTTTCTGATTGCTCACTAATGAATCCTACACATTTTGACAAAATGGGCTAGAGTCTGTCCCTTAATTGATACTTGAGGTAGGAATTTGATATCATATTGGCTAAGCTCTATTCCTCATTTAACTAATCTTCTCAAAGTTTCCGACTTACTAAAAACTTGCTTAAGTGGGAAATTTGTTAGGACTTTGATTAGATGCGCTTGAAAATAAGCTTTCAATTTTTGCGCTCTGAGCATTAATTAGTATGCCAATTTCTCTATAACTGGATACTAATTTTTGCAACTTTGAGTCTTCTACTGGTACAATGTTATAGAAGCTGAATTCGCTTCTCTTCTTTTATTAGCACTGAGCTAATTGCATGCTCAGAAATGATCATATACAGATAAAGATTTACCCTATCCACATGGCTAGAGGGAATTGGTGGTTTTTACAAATGATCATTCATCTCCTTAAAAGCTTTTTGACAATCTTCACTCCATTCTAAGTTTTTATTCTTCTTAATCACATTAAAGAATAGAATGCACTTGTCACTAGCCTTAGAAATGAATCTGTTCAATGCTTCCACTCTCCCATTCAAGCTCATTTCATCTTTTCTTGTCTTAGGTTCTATAATATCTCTAATTACTTGAATTATGTCCAGGTTAGCTTCACTTGCACTAACAATATATCTTAGTAATTTGTCAAACTAAATTCCAAAAGAAGCCTTTGTGGGTTAAGCTTCATCTGGTATCTTCGTAATACATCAAACATTTCTTCTAGGTTTTTTAAAATAACTGCTTATCTCTTGGGACTTGACCAACATATCACCCACATATACTTCCATGTTTCGACCAATTAGTTCTCTGAACATACTATTCATTAATATCTCGTATGTTGCTCCAACATTTTTCAATCCAAAGGGTATAACTTTGTAGCAATATGTACCCTAATCTGTTATAAAACTGGTGTTTTTATCATCTAGTTTGAACGTTGGAATTTGATTGTATCCAAAATACGCGTCAATGAAAATAAAGTTGGTGTCTGCATTGCATGGACCAACTTGTCTATCCTCAGGAGAGGATAGCAGTCTTTTGGGCATGCTTTATTCAAATTAGTGTAATCGACACAAGTTCTCCACTTCCCAATAGATTTCTTGACTAACACTAGATTTTCCCACCACCTTGGATAAAGCACCTCTATGATAAATCCATTTTCAAGCAATCTTTTAACTTCTTCTTTTAAAGCATTACACCAAACTTTATCGAACTATCTTTTCTTCTGTCGAATTGATGTGATATTTAGGTATATATTCAAAGCACGACACATGATAGTCGGGTCTATTCCAACCACATCTGAATGAGTCCAAGCAAATACATCTTTGCTGGATTGAAGGAACCAAACTATCTCTTCTTTCAGCTTGTTGTATAGCTCTTTCCGATCTTAACTGCCTTCGTTGCATCGGCCAGATCCAAGCATATGTCCTCTAGATATTTGTTAACTGGTTTTTTAGCTTAATAGAATTCAAAGGAACTACAACATCTATAACAAGTCAAAATATCTCAAGGATCGACCAAGAAGGCCAGAAGGAAAAGAAGAGAAAGATTAAAGAAGAAAAATGCCAAAATAAGCTAAGACAATGAATTACTAGCGATCCATAGTTTGCTTGTGGATCCTCCAGTTCTCTTGGATCATGACCTAATATGTTCCCTAGATATGCTTGTCAAGTTTCATAGCATGCCAAACAATCTAGCTCGAGAAGTGAAGACCCACCTGATTTTAGCTGTTTGACCAAAAGCAGTAACTTAAAATGAACCTACAGAAATCATACGAAGCGGATTGACATGAAATTTTGGTAGAACATTTAGAAGACATAGAAGAATACTCACAAAAAAAAATGAGATCGTTTGAAGTTGATTTGATGGATCACCAACGACCTAACTAAATAGACCATTAGTGACCCATTTAGATTAGGCCCACTATCTCAAATTTTTATGGTGGGTCCTTGACACCCTCTAGAGTGTTCTTTCAAAGTTTCGTTTAATTTCTTTAAGATTTGGGTGAGTTATAAATGATTCTTTTGGACCAGATGACCCATGAAGACGAATGATCAAATTAGCTTCAAACGACTTGATATTTGGACAGACACTTAAGTAGAAGATAGGAAGACAACCAAACAATGATCACTCAAAAATATGCTAAGTGGATAGATAGCTAGCGATCCATCCCCTATAGATAGCTAGCGATCCATCAAGATATGTCGGATCGCCCTCAAACTTTCCGAGATCCTTCGTAGCACTAAGTAAAGGCTTTTGGTAGAAAAATATGCTATGTTGATGGATAGTTAGCGATCCATCCTCTATGGATAGCTAGCGATCCATCCCCTTTTGATAGCTAGCGATCAATAGAAATGACTCAAATTGATTTGAGATTTTCAAAGATGACTGGGCATAACAACTGGAATCTTCTACTCTTGAACTTCTGGCCCAACACTCACTGAATTCCCCTATAAGTACTCAACATACCTACAATTAGAGATGGATCCTTTTCGAGAAGAGAGCGACCATTACTCTACTGAAAATCCTTTACTTCTTCAACTTTCTTCTCCCTCACAATAGTCATCAAGGGTGTTACTGTGATTCTACAGTCAATCCTTGCACTTGTGACTTATTCTAACACGTCGTAACTTAGATCTAAGGACTAACTAGTTGATATCCAGAGAGATTCAACTAGGATAATCATAATAAATATTGATTAAAGTAGACGTAGGCCATAGTTAGCCGAACCACTATGAAAATTTTGTGTCTCTTTTCTTACTTTGTCTTTTTATTTGTTGTTTATCTAAGATTCATGTTGCTGATATCTGCATTGGTGCTTTCACACTTGATCCAGGATGTTGATCCATTTTTGGGTTAACAATCTTCAGTAGGCTTCATTCTTTCTTGTTTATTTCTACAGTCCAGTTTAGTAACAATCTCCCCATCTTCTATTTTGTCTTCTACTAAGTTTGCCTCCTTCCTTTTACTTTTCTTTTTAGAAAAGTCAAATTTCCTCAACATATGTTTAGTCTTCTTAATGGACTCTGTTCTTGCTTTGGGTGATGAGTCTGAAGAATGATCATCCAAAGCCTTTTTACTATTAGTTCCGATTAGTTCATTTCTCTCTAAATCATAACAAGAAGGGTTGTCTTGTTTGTATTGCTAAATAGTTGCAAAGTACATCTCACGAGCACTGAATTATTTCCTTCTTATGGTTCCCTTCACTTTTGGCCATGAAATTCACCATCGAATACTTTGGTGAAACAAAAGCATCAACGTCATCTAAAGCTGTTCTTCCAATTATGATAAGATGGTTGGTACATGATGACAAAGAGAGTTTCAAAGGTTCAAGAACATGGTGGAACCTATTTGCACAAGAAGCTTTAGCTACCCTACAGGAGTTGACCCCTTATCATTGAACCCAAAAATAGGCTTAAAACTTGGTTTAGGTTTTTCCTTTGGAATTCCCATCTAGTTAAATGCATGCTTGAGAATTACGTTGATTGCACCTTCAGTATCCATTAAAATTTTGGTAACCACAGAAAATCCAATTTGCGGAGTAATCATAAGCGGGTCATTATGTAGGTGGCAAACCCCTCTTAGCTCTTGTGGAGTGATGGTCAAATTATGCATTTGGAATCTCATATTCTTGAGCGGCGGCTCCCCTTGGATAGAGAAACTTCCTTCTCTTGCCTCTCTAACATAGCGACTTCTAACTACTTAGCTATTTCCAGCCAGGTGTGAGCCTCCATGGATAATGTCAATTCTGTTGAGAGGTGGTATGAAATCTGGTTGAATATCACCTTCCACCAGATTTGCAGCGTTGTTTAGTAGTCTATGATTGCCATTTTATGCTTTCTGATTATCCTTACTAAATTCCTTTAGGTGTTCGGAACAGATCGTACGTTGAATTATGCCTGCCAGTTCTTGGCATTTATCGCTGTTATGCCCATTCGATCTATGATAAGCGCAGTAATCTCCCCTTTTTATTGGTTCAAGATCTGTTTTGCCTTTGTAAGAAATTGAGAAGTCACCACTTTCCTTCACTTTAGCATATATGTAGGATATTGGCTTGTTCAAAACAACATGATTAACATTCGAAGTTTCTTCCCTTCTTGGCTTCTTATGGTTGCAGTTGCGATTAATTTTCCCTATTTCCTTTTTGATTTAGGCTTTTTTTCTAGCATGATATACTTTATCCATGCGAATGAATTTATTAGCTTGAAAATGGAAATCCTACAAGTCCTTACACCCATGTATATAGAGTTCTCACCAAAACTAGGTCTGCTCAATCAATCCTGAATGTACCACCACCAGCTTATCCCTGTCGGTCATATTTTTCGCATTCAGGGCCTCCATGTTAGACTTAGTAAGATAATCACCCAACAATTCTTTTGGTCTTTGTTTGATATTAGCTAGCACGGTGTTGTCGATAGCAGGATCTTTGGAAATGCAGAATTGTACCAAGAATTTATAAAAAAATTGCTTCTAGGAATTAGTAGTTTTCTCACGGTACTGTCGATACCATTTAGTTGTTGCTCCTTAAAAAGTAGTTGGAAAAAGCCTACAACACACAGCTTCAGATGCGTTATATAAGCCCATCTGACTTTTGAAATCCAATAAGTGATCATCTGGATCAGTCTTTCCATTTTATCTGGTGGATGGAATCTTGATGTGAGAAGGAATTTTCATGGACAAGGTTCACCTGTGAAGGGAGCTTCTCGATGACTATTGTTGAACCTATCGTTTAGGGTTATCTTTCCCTTGAGATTAAGCATATCTTTTGCTATTTTTTTGGTCATGTTCTTCAAGTAGACTTTATCACTATGGTAGATGTTCCTTTCAGATTTGTACTCTTCGGAGGTTGAGCTTCCAGATTGCTTCATGGACTTTTCTTCTAATCATCCACTACACCTAATAAGCAATTTTGTAATCATTCTTTAGTTGAAATTAGTAACAGTTATTACTGTGATAGATTTGTAATGGTGTTTTCCGTGAATTTTGTATTACAACACTTATAACTATTGGGATAGTTGGTAATTGTGTAAATACACTCAAAGTGACTAGACAGACATGTAACTCACATTTAATTTTTACATTATCTTGTATCTAATGCACATATCATGCATACGCTTTCCCAGCTATGGTTCTACCATCTGCCTCCATCAATATTGTAGATCTTAGGTAACAATTTTTTCAATTTCACATCTTTTCCATGATGTTCAAATTCAAATATTTGGTACGGAGATCAATTTTTGTTATTAGAATTTAAATCATGTATTTTTGACCCCTTCAAATATAGGGATTTTCCCTTGGAACTCAATTCATATATATAATATTAGATTCTTTTATTATCAATATTAGAAATGTTATTTGTATATCTATTTTAATTTTGTTGGTTGACTCATAGTTAAATTATATTTGGCTATTGATTTGTGATGATTCCGTTGTAGTAGGAAGCAAAGCTTGCTCAAAATATATTCATTATGCATAATTTGGCAATTAATTGTAATTAATTTTTGTTTACTTGAAAATATAACCATAATAAGAAAAACAATCAAACGAGTATTGTAAATAATTTTTGAAATATATGCTATAGGCCGCACTAGAGGATAATGCATAATACATTGGTGCTAAATTAGTTTGGCAAACTACTACAAAGACTAATGGTTTCTGGACATGGCACTAACATTTATATTGCTCTTGCTCAAGATTTGTTCACTGAAGGTTTCAAGATAAACAAATATACATTATGTTTGGTTAGATTATTTGAGAGTGAAATTACTTGATATCAATTATCTTTAAATATTATTTACATAGGCTGTTACTGTCGGTGCTAACTCACTTTAAATGAATCTCGTCATCGAGAAAACCGCCAAAGCTTTGATTTCAAAACTCAAGCAAATGTCAAAAAAGGAAAGTCTTATTTCTTCTTAGTTCAATATGTTGCTTATATTTGGCTAACGTAAGTAAAATTGTATATCCTTTTAAACTTTAAGTTCTAATAAGTAGCAAAAGTCAGATAATCGTGTGATATACTCTATGTCAAATAATTTGTCTACGTCAACTCATTCATTCCTTCTTTCACCTATAAGTCAAATAGAAACTTTTTGCCCTCGCCTATAGGACTAATTTTCACATGATTAAATTGATTATCATGTGGATATGCCATGGTTTATGTGTAGTCAATTCATTAAGTTAAAAAGTAGTATCATCTCTATACTTTTCCTGTATGCAATGTTTTCTGATATTATGTTGTTATAGGTGCTAGTTATCTTTGGTTAAAAAAATATTTGAATTAAGAATGACATGTTTTCAGTGTAAATAACATTGTTATTTTATATTTACAAATAACATTAATATTTTCTATGCTATAACATATAGTAAGTTTTCGTTTCTAAGCTGTGAAAGCATATAAGAAAAAAAAAAGAGTACTCAATGTGGTTGACCTCACAATGTGACAATGTGGATGTTTAAAATATATGTGAATTAAATAAAGATTAAGAGTGTACACGTTTGGTGTTGCGTAATAACATTTAACAAAGCAACTAATTCAAATACATATATGCATGCATTATTAGAGCATTAAATGCAATACAAATTGCACATTCAAATTTGTATTAAATTCTTTTCCTTTATCACTAATTGTCTTTAATTATAATTTAATATAAGAATATTGATAAAGATTGGATTAATTATAATTTATTGAAATTGGTTTGGATTAATGCGAAATCAAATCAATTATTTATGTTATTATCATTGTAGCAAATGGTAAATTAAAAAATAAATTATGTTCAAGTATTAATTCATTTGCATATAAATAAGGATGTAAACAAAAAGTTTTTAACATTCTATTAAATTATGTTCTAATCAAATTTATTGAAGAGTTATCTTTCATAATTTAGTTTTTTTATGTTCCACGTTTTTACAAATTTTACGACCAATATTTTTCTTATGCACAAAATGGTAGAAAACTCACAAGCAACCTTGATACTTGAGTCTACTTGGTTTTTGAGTTCAAATATATTTAACAAACATAGTTTATATGTACTGTGGAACACAATCATATTGAATGCTGCTTAATATGTGTCTACTTTTGGAAGTTCGCATAATTTTCAAGTTAAGATGTGTATAGTAATAAAACGCCCACCATCTCTTTTATATATAATATAGGGTATGGCAGTATAATATTTAATCTTAGCCATTGCATTTTTCGACCTTTCAAGATTATATTTGGAGTGATGATATTCATTTGCAACGATCTTTGATATAGTCACGTAGTTGGTTACCTTTATGTTCATTCCTGTCATGATTGAAGAACTGTTGTTGTTGCTGTTGTTGTTGAGGTAGTCTTTATTATGCAATTAGATTATCCGATGGACAGAAGGGAGGTCTTTGCTGGTGCAACCTCCAACAAAGATTTTGCCTATCTAAGGCTTTTGGGTACTTCCTTTATCAAATAATCCAAGTATTGGTTCCCATGTAATCAAAACTTCAATTCAAGAATACTATAGACAAATTCAAGTGAGAAAAATTGATGTTGATGTTGACAAACTGAGAGTGGAGCAGTTACTGATAAAGCTGTTGATGAAAGGTATCAGTAAATCATTGTTTTTATCTTTTAAATTTTGCATTAATGCATATGGAGTATTATATAACTATACTTTTATTGACATAATTATTGTAGTTTTTACATTTAATGTGCTATATCGTTCTCGCAGGAAATGAATCCATGAAACCAACAAACGGGAAAGAGAAATAAAACAAAATGAAAAGACAGTCATCATCGCCTGGTTTCATTTACATGTATGCCCAATTTGAACTTCAATATTGACATATTACTCTTATTACATGGATTTGTCTAGAAAATACATCTTTAATATAAAAAAACCATTTGTATGTATACATCTTTAATTTACCCCTTTCCATGTATTATAAATTATAATGATGTTATCTTAATGATTTATAACGACAATGTGTCACAGTATGGTTGCTGCTATTTTTTATGTGCCTAAAGCAAACTCCTAATAATATTTAATTGTGTCATCTATCATCTTTTTGACATTAAATAATTTATAAATATGTGATGCGTCCATGCATTTATTATTAGAAATATTTGTGTGATTAATGGTTATTTATGGCCAAGTTTCTACCAATAGTAAGGTGTTATGTAGGTGTTAATCACGTTGGTTTTATAAGCTAGAGTAGGTAACTGTAATATGGTATAATAATTAAAGGACCCTTTTGGCTACATTTTGAATTATTTCTTTTTAGAATTTCGAAATTCTGATTTTATTATGATGGGAATTTTGTTGATCACAAGATAATCGGTTAATTGTTTCTCTACTTGAGTTTCATTTAACACTAAGTGAGTTATTTTCAATTTTCAAACATTAATCTGCATGCAGCGCATCTAATCTTGAGTCACTAGGTATTTTAATCAGAACCTACCCTTTTTATTATAAGAAAGGGAAAGAAAGAAAGAAAGAAAGAAAAAAAAAAAAAAGGAAAATTGTCCTACTACCCATATAGAATTCACCTAATAACATATAAATTCCTACTTTCATGTTTCCAAACATAAATCCGCACCAAACATAGTACCATTTATATTTGTTTGCCGGAACTTTTGTTTTTATCCAAACTAATCTATACTATAATATATTATTGTTGAGTTAGATTTCAAGAGCACACAAACTTTCTTCATATTTTGGGAAATAAACAGTCGCGTTTTTAATTTCTTTCTATTCTAAACTTTGAAATGTGATAACTTTTTCTAAATTAATTGGATTTAAGAATCGATTTCACTATTAAATTTCAAATTTAATTTGCTTTCCAACGATATCCATTGTTAATAGCTAAAAATAAATTTTTTAAAATCATAGTTTTCCAAATTATTCATATTATTAAAGTTATTAAATCTGTTTGACTTTATTTCTTTTAACTAATCTATGTCGTTGATTGTTTTGAAAATTTCCAGCCTCTGGTTCTACTTTCACAAATTGCAGTAAAGTCTGATGAAATCCAACATTACCAAAATACAGCAACAATGTTAGATGGAATTAGAAATGGAACCAGAAAGCTCAAAAGCATTAAATATAATTATATGCTTTTTGTTATATTGAATTTGCTTTGACTGTACAATAAATACAATGATATTCTCCACATTAAAATAAATATTGTTGAATAATGGTTGTTAGTTTCAACACTTCAGACGTAAAATATGTATGCTTTAGATTTAGCATATTTTTCGAATAATATTATTATTGAGTTAGGTTTCAAGAGCACACGGATCTCCTTCATATTTTGGAAAAGAAACAGTCACGTTTTTTATTTCCTTCTATTCCAAACTTTGAAATGTGATAACTTTTTCTACATTAATTGGATTTAAGAATCGATTTCACTATTAAATCTCAAATTTAATTGCTTTCCAATGATATCCATTGTTGATAGATAAAAATATTTTTTTAAAACCATAATTTTTCGAATTATTCATATTATTAAAGTTATTAAATCTGCTTAACTTTATTTTTTAACTAATCTATATCGTTGATTGTTTTGAAAATTTTCAGCCTCTGATTCTACTTTCATAAATTGCAGTCAAGTCTGGTGAAATCCAACATTACCAAAATACAGCAACAATGTTAGATGGAATCAGAAATGGAACCAGAAAGCTGAAAAGCATTAAATACAATTATATGCTTCTTATTATATTGAATTTGCTTTGACTGTAAAAGAAATACAATGGTATTCTTCACATTAAAATAAATATTGTTGAATAATGATTGTTAGTTCTAACACTTCAGACATAAAATATGTATGCTTTAGATTTAACATATTTTTCATAAGAATTGTTTAAAACAGAAATAAATCTCTTTATTATCTAATCTTATCATTCTTCAATAATATGACGCTGCATAATGTGTTCCTAGACATAGTCAGTTATGCGACCATCGTCAACACTTGCGTTCTCATGAATCATGTCAACGTTGCTTTTGTCATTTTTGGATCAATGGTCAAGTGTAAACCAAATGTAGTTATCTGCACTGCTCTTATAGGTAGTTATTACCGAAGCAGCAAATGGAATCAACGACATCAAGTATTAAATGAAATGATTGATAAAGGTATCTCACCAAATGAAATTACATATAATATAGCTGATGCATGGAATAACAGCTGATGTATACAATAAATTTATATGTGTATTGTGTGGAAATTTTATCTTCGAAATCATTTTCGCTCGATATTTTGCAATTGTTTATCAAGCACCGTACTATCTGCATTATTGTTTTCAAAGATTTATACACAAGTTTTAGACAAAATGCAAACTTATATGAAAATTGATAAAAAAAATCACTATTTCTTAATCAATGAACCATATAAATCATTTAAACATGTTATGATGGTAAGAGGTTGAGTGCGGTCCGTATGCGAAGCACGGGTTCGCACTAGTCTATTGTTATTATTGACATATCTGCTACCATATTTGTCCATTTAATCGTAACCGACCGTATTCCAATCTTGTTATGTCGGTATATGATCCTTATAAATAATAAAGAAAAATGTACTTTCATACCAATATTAAACATTGTAGACCTTTATGAAAATAATAAAAAATCTGTTGTAATATACATTAATAACAGGGATGAATATGCTAAATAAGAAAGGACATTATTGTAATCTGCACTGCATAAGGAGTCTATAAATATGGTGCTTGATTGTATTGCAATATCTATCTCAATTCAATAAAATTGTTCTCTCTCTAATGGTCTTCATTCTCTTTATTTTGTAACACGTTATCAGCACGAAGGTGTTCTTCTTTTATTTTTATTTTCTTGCTGCTCAACTAGGAATATATTTTTTGAGTAGCACAAACTTTCTGTATACTGCATTCTCAATGTTATGCATAAGAATGCGAATCAATTATTGTTCTCAACCTGTTCACCTTCAAACTTTCCAACTTCTCAACGAGTAATTATATATTAATTACTCTGACTGTTCCACTTCTGACCATTCCAATTCTAAGGCTATTCATATTCAAAATCCTATTATATATTGGTGCAAACGAGTCTTTTATAAAATATCTACATACGTTCTATTTTTTATTTCCTTTAAAATAACAAGCAGGTAAAGGAATTGTTCTTGCATTTCTTTATAAACTCGTTACTTTTGCTCTCTACAAAAAGATAATTGTCAATATCATGTTTTTTGATAAAGCTGTCTAGTTTGGGGTTCGCTTCTATATTTTTCATGTCTTTTCTTGTATCACTCTTATTTTAATTCTTTGGCTTCTAAATTCAATATTTCTTTTTTTCTTTGTGGATTTATTGCCAAATAAAATTCAAAAGTTTGCAATGGAATATACGCAAAAGCTAACTTTCCTTTCTTATATAATAAATACATGAAAGTTGCAAAATCCAAATGTTTGGTTTTGTTGATACATTTTTTTGGGGTACGGTTGTTTGATACCATGAATGAAGACTTTCCATTTTTTATTTTTTATTTTTTATTACTTTTTAGCTGGAAACAAACAAATAGTGAATGCTGTTGTGGCGAATATTTTCACCTTATGCAATTTATTTTATGAATATTTCACAAAATGGAAAACATCGCCAAGCTTGAATTTAATGCTTTAGATATATCTGGAGACAACTACTTATCATGGATACTGGATGCTGAGATTCATTTGCAATCTTAATGCTTAGAAAATACCATTAAAAATGGCAATACTATGTCCCAGCAGGACAAGGTAAATGCTCTAATATTTTTAAGACGCCATATCCATAACGATCTAAAAACAGAATATTTGACTGAAAAAATTCCTTTCCACTTATGGAACTCCCTGAAGGAGCGTTATGACCACCCAAAGACGGTCATACTTCCAAACACTAGGCAAGAGTGGTTGAACCTGAGGTTTCAGGACTTTAAGTCTGTAATGTTTAGAATCACTTCTAAACTGAAATTATGTGGAGAAAAGGTGGATGACGCACAAATGCTTGAAAAGACTTTCTCAACATTTCATGCCTCAAATATACTCCTACAGTAGCAATATCAAAAGCGTCATTTTACAAAATATTCTGAACTCATAGAATGCTTACTAATTGCTGAATAAAATAATGAATTGCTTATAAAAAGTCACTCCTCAAGACCAACTGGTTCGGCTGCATTACCTGAAGTTAATGCTAATTTTGCCCACTCTGGAAGAGGTAAGGGTCGAGGTAGAGGACATGGTCATGAACGTGGATATAACTCTAGCAGAGGAGGTTATGGTGGTTTTAAAGGTAGCAAAACCACCAAATTTAAAAAGAAACAAAAGAAAATTGAGCCTGTAAAAAATAATGATTCAGCTTCAGAAAATAAAAGGCACTATGATGAAGTTTGTTATAGATGTGGACGATCTGGTCACTGGTCATGTTCATGTAGATCATCAAAGAAAACAATTGAAAAATATCATCGCTCGAAGAATATTGAGGCAAATAATGCTGAAAAGTTACTTGAAAACACTAACCTGAAGTTAGATGATTTCTTCGAAGATGACAATGGAAATTTCATTAATGAAGAAAATCTAAGTGCAATGATCAATGATATGACCGAGTTGATCAATTAGAAATATCTTGAAGTTTGTTATGTGGCTTTCGTTTTATTTCATTATCTTGCATCAATAAATCAGTTTGAAGTTTGTGTTCGTTTACTTGTATTTCCCTTTGCAGTACTAGTTAAAAACAATGTGTAATGTGGATGTTGTTTTTAATCAGCAGCCTATTTTAATCATATTACTTTGTTTTTTTACATTAATTTATTTATGCATACAATTTTTTAATGATTGACTAATTATTGCCTTTAATTCTTAAGGTATGGAATGCCATTTGGGTGATGATATATGCTTACTAGATAGTGCAACTACTCATACAATTTTGAATAACCAGAAGTTTTTCTCTGAATTATCTGAAAATTTCTCAGCTAAAGTCTCCACTATAGCTGGATCTACTAATATAATTGACGGGTCCGAAAGAGCCCATATAATATTACCAAATGGTACGCATATCTTTATTCAGAATGCATTATGCTCAAGTAACCCTAAAATAAATTTGCTGAGTTTCAAAGATCTAAGAATGAATGGATGCCATATTGAAACTATAAATGAAAGCAACAAAGAATATCTTTGTGTTATTTCTAGAATTGAAAGCCAGAAGCTTATCCTAGAAAGATTTAGTACAATTTCAACAGGTTTATATTTTACAAAAATTAGCATAGTTGAATCTCACTCTATAAACATGAGCCAGAAGCTCACAATACAAAGACATTGATTCTTTGGCATGATCGCTTGGGTCATCCTGTATCAACTATGATGCGTAAAATTGCCAAAAACTCAAATGGACATGATATATCAAACCAATTGAATTTACCAAGTGATTACTTATGTGCCTCATGTGCACAAGGAAAATTAATCACTCGACCTTCATATAGTAAAATCACATCTGAATCTCCAACATTTCTTCAAAGAATTCAAGGTGATATATGTGGCCCAATCCACCCTGAATGAGGACCATTCAGATATTTTATGGTATTGATTGATGCATCAACTCGTTGGTCACATGTCTTTTTACTTTCTACAAGAAATTTGGCATTCTCCAAGCTACTTGCTCAAATAATAAAATTAAGAGCACACTTCCCTGATCATCAAATTAAATCAGTTTGTCTAGATAATGCTGGAGAATTTACTTCTCAAGTATTTGATGATTATTGTCTATCATTGGGAATTGAAATTGAACATCCAGTAGCTCACGTTCATACTCAAAATGGTCTAGCAGAATCATTAATTAAGCGCCTGCAACTTATTGCAAGACCATTGCTTATGCAATCAAAACTACCGGTTCAGCTTGGGGGCATGCAATTTTGCATGCATCGAAATTGGTTAAAATTAGACCAACAGCTTATCATCATCTTTCACCATCATAACTCTTAACTGGATCTCAACCAAATATTTCACATTTACGAAAATTTGGTTGTGCTGTGCATATGTCTATTAATCCCCCACTTCGTACTAAAATGGGTCCTCAACGACGGTTGGGAATAAGATTTGATTCTTCATCGATATTTCGTTACCTTAAACCCCTTACAGGTGATGTCTTCACTGCAAGATTTTCAGACTGTAAATTTGATGAGACGATCTTCCCACCGTTAGGGGGAGGAAAGACCGTTCGAGTAGAACGGCGTGAAATATCATGGAATAATCCATCTATGTCTTATTTGGATCCACGTACCAAACAATGCCAATATGAGGTACAAAGAATTTTGCGTATTCAAAATATTGCAAATCAACTGCCAGATGCATTTAGTGACACTACAAAAATAACCAAATCTCACATTCCAGCAGCAAATGCACCAGCAAAAATTGATGTCCCTGAAGGATCAAAAATAAATATAGCAGCAAATGAATCTAAAGCAAGACAAAAACGTGGAAGGCCAAATGGTCCAAAAGACTTGGCATCTAGAAAAGAAAGTCTAATGAAAAATCATCAATCCTCAAGAGGTTATAAATGATCAAAAGAATCACTCAAATGAAAATCCCAATTCTCCTAGAAGTATGGAAGGAAATATTATCCCAGAAGAGATAAAAGAAGATTCCAACGATAAAATGGTACCTAATAATAATGAGATCTCAATATTTTATACGAGCTATGGAGAAATATGGGATCGAAGTAAAATAATAATTGATGATGTATTCTCATTCGTAGTAGCTACTGGAATAATTGAAAGTCATGACCATAATGATAATAATGAGAATGACAATAATGAACCAAATAACATAAATGAATGTCAAAAAAGACACGATTGGCCAAAATGGAAAGATGCTATCCAAGTGGAACTAGATTCACTTCAAAAACATGGTGTATTTGAAACAACAGAGAAAACACCAAAAAACGTTAAACCAGCAGGTTATAAATGGGTATTCGTTGGAAAACGAAATGATAAAAATGAAGTCGTGAGGTACAAGGCACGAGTTGTCGCACAAGGTTTCCTTACAGAGACCGAGTTTTGACTTTAAGGAAACTTACTCTCCTATTATGGATGTCATAACATTCCGATGTTTGATAAGTCTTGTAGTTTCTGAAAAATTCGATATAAGATTAACAGATGTTGTGACAGCTTATCTTTACGGTGAACTAGATACCAATATTTACATGAAAATGCCAGATGGATATAAATTACCTGAAGCAAAATCAAAGTCCATGTACTCATTAAAACTAAGACGATCGCTATATGGCTTGAAATAATCTGGAAGGATGTGGTATAACCGTCTTAGTAAATATTTGGTAAAAGAAGGATACGAAAACAATCTCATTTGTCCATGTGTCTTTATAAAGAAATCGGTAAAGGGATTTGCTATCTTAGTAGTTTATGTTGATGACATAAATTTGATTGGGACTCCAGAAGAGATTAATGAAACAATAAATTATTTAAAGAAGGAATTTGAAATAAAAGATCTTGGCAAATATAAGCACTGTCTCAGTCTACAGATTGAGCATAGTACTAATGGCATATTAATCCATCAATCAAACTATATTGAGAAAATTCTAAAGCGTTTTCAAATGGATAAAGCATATCCACTTACTACGCTGATGGTTGTTAGATCTTTAGATATTAAAAAGGACCCTTACCGTCCAAAAGAAGAAGATGAGAATGTGCTTGGCCCGGAAGTGCCATATCTTAGTGCCATTGGTGCATTATTATATTTGGTCCAATGTACAAGACCATATATTGCATTTTCAGTTAATCTTCTAGCAAGGTACAGTTCAGAACAAACAAAAAGACACTGCAATGGTATAAAACATATCATGAGATATCTTCGTGGAACGACAAATTTGGGTTTGGTTTACTCTAACTCATGCAATAATCCAAATCTAGTTGGCTATGCTAATGCAGGTTATCTTTCTGACCCACATAAAGCAAGATCACAAACTGGATATGTGTTTAATAACAGCAATGCAACAACTTCATGGTAATCTACAAAACAAATATTAGTAGCAACAAAATCTAATCACTCTGAAATACTGCACTATATGAAGCAAGTAAAGAATGTATTTGGCTGAGATCACTAATTGAGCATATTCGAAAAAGCTGCCAACTTCCATCAGTAACAGAAGGGTCAACCATTATTTATGAAGACAATGCAGCTTGTGTGGCTCAAATTCAAGCGTGTTACATTAAGGGTGATAGGACGAAACACATTTCGCCTAAATTTTTCTTCACTTATGAGCTACAAAAGGATAATAAGATAGAAGTGAAACAAATTTGATACCAAGAAAATCCGGCGGACTTATTCACAAAGGCACTTCCAAAATCAACATTTCAGAAGATGGTGTACAAAATTGGTATGCGTTGGCTGCATCAAAAAACTAATTGAATAATGCGTTATAATTCAGGGGGAGCATATGAAATACGCTATAATATACTCTTTTTCCTTCACTTATATTATTTCCCACAGAGTTTTTATTAATAAGGTTTTAATGAGGCGTTATCTTGATCCAGAAGTATCAACCCTCGTAGTAACATTATAAAATATATGTTACTTAAAGATGAAATAATGTTGTACTCTTTTCCTTGTTTATGATTTTTTCCCATTGGGTTTTTCATAACAAGGTTTTTAATGAGGCAATTACTCTTATCATCTTTACATACACATATTCAATGTGGAGTGTTGTAATATACATTAATAATAGGGATGAATATGCTAAATAAGAAAGGGCATTATTGTAATCTGTACTGCATAAGGAGTCTACAAATATGGAGCTTGATTGTATTGTAATATCTATCTCAATTCAATAAAATTATTCTCTCTCTAATGGTCTCCATTCTCTTTAGTTTGTAACAAAATCAGTTTAATATTTTGACTAAGCTATTTTTATCTTCCTTAGTAGGCCACATATGTTCCATCTAAATTCTTCCCATGGACTTTCTATAATGTAGAATCATTAACATATTTTTTGAAATAATCTCCAATGCTAATTGAAATAGTATATTTGACTGTTAAGGTTCATAACTTGTCCTTTTCCCCTGATGTTTACTTTGGATTGGGTTTATGTTTTCATGGATTCTGATATGAATTTAAGTCTAAAACATTAATAATAAAGGGAAGTAAAATTTCTTAATTGCCATTATGTTATGATGAAAAATTATACAGAAATAAAGCATCAAATTTTCAAAAGATAACATAAATATATAGCAATAATTGTATAACAATGTGAATCAACTGTAATCAAAGTAATGATTAAACAATCAAACTGAAAACTACCAGCTTTTATTTTTTGAAATTCATAATACTACATTACATAAACAAAAATTCAAATAATGCACATTCACCAAAATTTCTCATTTAACCCAATCCTCCTTGTAAAACACCAATCAGTAAAAATAGCAGGAGACCACCTACGAACATCAAACAAACTTGCCATACTGCTTCTATCTAATCAACTAAACACTGAACACTGCTAGTGTAACGACCCACCATTTTGGACAGTTTAAACCGATGATCAAATACACATGCCGATTCCAAACCATTCAAAAGGGCAGATGGTTATTGGGGTAAATAAGAAAAGAAAAGAAAGAGAAATAAAGGAAATGAAACAACACAAAATCTCGCAGCGAAACGATAAAATATAATAGTCAAATAAACAGTTCATGAAGCTGTTTACTATACTTTGAAAATTATTTATACAACATTTATCAGAGTTATACATATACAACAGAACAATTTAAAATAATGCAGCAGATAGCATGATGCACGGGTAATAATAGTAATAGTATACCAAATCTTCATCTTCATCCTCCAGAATAGATCTTCGAAAATCTGAAAAACTCAGGACTGACCCGAGCGTAATGAAAAGACAAAACACTCGAGTCAGGACTAAAATATCCTATGAAAGTTAAATCAATCATAAACAAATATGAGTGTAACGGCGTCAGAGATGTTTACGGGGTTTGACATCTCATATTCAGTGTCAACATGCGTGCAATAACTTAAGAGATGTTACGGGATTTTCCACCTCTTAAGGATCCGTTAAACTATCTACTATGTAGTACAATACGCTAAGTAGATAATGCCTATCAGTGATATAAAGTATCAAAATAGCGTTAAGGCGTTACCATAATCCCCCTTAACACATTTTTATACTGCCATTGTCTATACAGCACCGTAAGCCCCACCGTAAACTGGTGGTTATCAGAGGGTACCCCATAGGTATAACACAAAACATAACGTAGTGGTCGTGAATAGGATAATCAGTAATCAAGGTACATGAGGCGATACCAACTAGGATACTAGTAGTTGCGTGATCCGGACTGATGTTGAGCATAGCCAGCAGCTACCCCAACACCGCGAAACAACACTCCCAAATCAAGGGGTGCACCCAAATCGCATCACAAATGTAATAGATATGGTATTGAAGAAGTGTGTCCGCTAGAGGTGGCGAACCCCAATGGCCCGGCGCGGCTCCTGTTTTAGTCATGTCAGGGGTCATCCAATATCGTTCTCTTTCTTCAGTCAACTCGTTCACCAAACCATCCACTTCATTCTGGATCAACACTCCGCGTATAATAGTTATTAAAGTGGTTTTCGGTATCGACAGAGAGTATGTCCATATCTGATCCCGGTCTCTTTAATAACTACGTATTATTACACCGTTGGCTCTTTTACATTTCAAATCGATTCATAATTGATATCAAAATATCATATTCGCTTCCAAAAATCAAATCCATTTCAAATATCATCGTATCCTTTCAAATGTAAGATTCCGTTTCAAAAATCATTTTTCGCATCAATATCTCATTTCGATTTCAAAATCATTTCGAATTTCAATTTAGGTTGCAACTTCATTTAAGCCAATTCGTATTTAAATTCAAGATTTAAATATAAACATTTCACCTTATTGACCAGCTTACAATTTTAGAAAATAGTTTTAAGTAGTTTAAAAGTAGTTTTAAATAATTAAAATAATTAAAAATACTTAAAATCTTAAAACGGATTTGAAATAGATAAATTAGTTTAAATTAATTTAAATTGGGTTAAGTAGATCTAAAATAGATTAAAATAGTTAAGTATTCAAAATGGTTTATATGACCGAGTAATTTGGAAACAAATAAAACAGCTTCAAAACCAATCCATTTCAATTATAATTCCCAATTCAAATCAATTTCAATTTCCATTCTACCGATTCAATTTCGATTTCAGTTCAAATCAATGTCAACTTTGACTTCAAATTAATTCAATTTTACATTCACCTTCAATTTATTCAATTTCAATTTATATCGATTTTTAGCTTGATTTTCAAAATATCCATTTATAACACTTAACAAAATTTTCCATCAATATTCAAGTTTAAATCCAAATTTCAAATATGATTCAATTCTAAGCTCGATTTCAAAATATCATTTTTATATTACTTTTACTTAGTAATATTCAAAGCTCGAATTAAGGTTCAATCTTTAAACAAATCAAATTTCGAAATTCAATCATATCCCGATTTTAAAATTCCAAAGTCTCCACTTAAATTATTTAACAATTTCTTTAACCAAAATTTATTTCAACATTCCAAACTCAAATTTTCGATAAATTCGATTTCTATAAATTCGATTTCTATTTATAACTTTTACATCAGACATTTAAATAAATTTCAAATCGATGATTTTAAAAATTATTAATTTAGCCAATTTGGTGTCCATATATAATTTTCTATCCTATGGCCAAGTAATTATTTATTTCAATTAAATGTCAGAGATGAATATATCACTTAAATTAAATCACAGTATCATATGTATGCATAACAGGATATATAAGCAAATAAACATCCAAACATTCAAATATCAACCAATAGCATCCATCAAAATACATCATCCAATAGGCAATACAATTCATGGCAATTTCATAGTTATCGATGTTAGATAATTAAATCGCAATTCAATTTCAATTTTAATTTCAAATTTAGCTGTCAATTTAATTTTTGATGGTTAATTCAAATGACAATTAAATTCTATCAAACAACGACAAATAAAATTCATATCACTTCATAATATCAAATTTAACTAGCGTAAAGATTTTCAGTACGTTGTGAGCGTTATAAAACACTCACCTTGATTTTTACGATTTTAAATCAAATCGAACGACGTTCGATTTAACTCAAAATTTTCTCTAGGTCCAAATGATTCCAATCCATCTCCATAGCGTAGTACTCGTCGAAACGACTCCAACGCAAAAACTTTCGTCAAATTCCAACCTCGTATGAACAAGTTATAGCAGTTTAAAGATCAAACGAATTAACATAAATATAATTTACAATTTTAAACCACAGATCCATCATCACCGTTGATTCCTACTCAAAGAAATCCAGGCCGCTCCCCATGCTTCTTCCTCATGCACGCATGCTCCAGGCTACAATCGCGTGCGCAACCCAAACACGCCCCAAAACCCTAATCACGTAACACCCTACGCTCGACGAAAATCCATCACAGCAGCCCACGTCGAAGCTCGTCATGAGCTCGAACTACGCCAGCCTCCACGCTGCACTCGGCCTCCCCATTGCCTCGGAATTCGTGAATGAACGCGCCCACTTTGAGGCCAGATTTCCGTTGATCCGCCACTCAATATACGATCTTGACCGTTGGATTCGTAGTACACATTGGCCTCTACAAGTTTCTAGTTGATGACTTTGCGTGGATGTTGACGGATTGGGAGATATATGAGAACGAACGTAGGAAAATTTCAGCCATTAGTTGGAGGGTGGCGGCTGAAGCTATCTGCCTAGGGTTTAGTTTATTTTGAAAAAAAAGAAAAAAAATGAAGTGCCTCCTTTATAGAAAACGACGAACACCATTCATCCCGGGTTTTTCGAACTTCGATTTACGAGCGGTGACTGGCGTTTCTAGGGTTTACCCTGCATTCCGGACACAATGGAATAGGTTTTGGGAGCTAATTCGATCATCTGTGCGAGATATGGCAATAAACGATCGATTTAAATTAAACCGATTTAAACTTATTTCTAGGCGTTTTGGCTTGCGCCGGACAAACGATAAATCCGATTGACTTGAAATTTGAAACCTTACAATAATATCACGTTACAGATCCGATGAAACTGATTTCGTCAAAATCCGAGACTGTTTGAAAAATGACTATTTTTCAGTCGATAATTAAATATTAAAATATTCAATTTTTACAAATTTACTTTTAATTCGATTTTAAAAGTTCCATAACCTCATTCTAACTTTAATATGATAAAATAAAATTTTACAAATCATTTTTAATCATATTAACCCGATATTCAATTTCCCAATAAATTCCAATTTTAAAATCTTATTAACTCTATTATAATTCCGATATAACTTACATTCACTTTGGAAACCAATTTGAATCATATTAAATCAAATTTCAATTATTCACTCTATTTTCATATATTAAATTTCAATATCACTTAATCATAGCAAATTCGAAATTTAATTATTCAAACATTTGTAATATTAAATTTAATCAAATTTGATTATTCTTAAATCACTATCTTTTGAAATATTCAAAACGAACTTATAAAATTTTACTTTTGAAACGAATTAAAATTATAGAACAACCATTTCTATTATATGGTTATTCAATTCCCATTATTAAATTATTCAATAAATTCCAAATATTAAATTCAAATAATTTCAATTATCCAATAATTCATTATCTTTTGAAATATTGAAATTGAACTTATAAGATTCAACTTTTAAAATCAATTCACAATTTAGAACACTATTTTCATTTTACAGTTATTCAATTATTCAATAAGGTTTAAATATTTAATTTAAATAATTTACCTGTTCAATATTCAATATTTGATTTAAATAGATTTTACTTGTCAATCAATTACTCTATTATACCCAATGGATTCAACATTTATTATTATTCCAAACGACTTACAAATTTTTTTCTAACATTAAATCACGAAATCTTTTAAATTAGCTATTTCAATTATCGAAAATTTACGAGTCGTTACACTCTCCCCCACTCAAAACTTTTCGTCCTCGAAAATGAAAAAGAAGGGAAAAGGAACTAAGTATAGAATTCAACATTAGATATATTTTATTCAAAGTTACTAGCTCATAAAACATTGAAATTCCATTTATAAAGTCATAACTACGCTTTTACTAGGTTATTCCAAACGCCTTTCTAACTTTAAAAGTTAGTTATCAAAACAAGTTATAAAATTTTTAAAACTTGAAAATTTTTCTAACACCCGGATTTTACGGAAAATTTCGGCAGAGTCTCCTTTGCGCGGCTCGATCGGTACAGCTACAAAACGCCTCTACGTGCCCCAAACCAACAAACGAAAATCAAAAGCCAAGTGGCTCATCGAAAATCACCAAATCCAATGATAAAATAAACATGTACCTTATATTTTTATTAGCGAGCATATACGACTAATATAACACGAAAGCGAGCTCCAAATGCGAAGCAAGCGCAATCCGCACCTACTAAACACTCAACAAACCATGAGAAACATGCATATATGAAAATAATATCAATATACATCATATAGCAACATAACAACTACATGTGCCAACATAGCAAATGCAACAAATAACAAATGCATCCACCAAATCAATTATCATCCAAGTATCATCCAACAAATCCATAACCAATCAATATAAATTCACTTCTCATTAATATTTATTTACTTGGTTTTCCATTTTAATCACAGTTGATTCATTAACGTTGGATTTTTACTAACATTCATTCTCAATTCGATTAGTTAACATTCACTAATTTATATTTTCATTAGTTCACTTCCAATTTGAATCAAATTAAATTCTATTTAAATTCATTTAACTTCCAATTTGATTTCAATGATTTATAGCTTTCAATTTCATTAACACTTAATGAATTATATACAATCAACTAACAATCATATAACAACCAAATCATACCCAACATAACCAACTTATTAATTTTTACATTCAATTTGGTTTATCTCTTTTATATATATATCCTGTTATATAATTTCAAAAGAATCATTTTCTATTCGGCATCCTAAATTTCCAATATTAACTTTAATTAAGTCCGTAAGCCATACATATATCATCCGTGAGTAATATCAATCTAATCGCTTATTCGATCACACAATTTCACTTCCAAACTAGTATCGTTCACCCGACTCTCTAGTGCGGACTCAGATTTAGTTCCTTGATTGGAAACTGTTACTCTCCTTGCATAGCCATATACTATGATAGAGAATTCCAGAATCAAATTAAAAATCCATATCTAGGGTTCGCCGTCGAAAATCGAGTGAAAAATCCTAACTTGGATCGATATAAATCATCTCGAAATTTTATGCTCGAATTTGGATCAGATCGTTATGCGAAATAAATAATATACGTATAATCTCACGTATTACCTTCCAATGGATTTTCTATCCAATTTATCTATACTAAATTATTTTATTGACTTCTATTTTTTTTCCACTTAATTACTCACAATCCATTATTCAGTATATTCATTTCTTTACCTAGCATATTCTTTAACATTATCTTTTCTCAAACATCATATCGAAGAATTTGCTTACTCAAGTTCATTTTAAACATTCTATATAATTTAATTAAACTCAATTTCCTTTCCCAATTGATTCTTAGCTATACCTAATTCTTTGGTTTACATTTACTCCATATTCATAGTTTCAGTTAATACAAATTTATTTGTGGAACATTTTATTAATCATCACTTTAGTTTATAGTCATTCCATAAAAGTCTAACTTCTCATATATGACTTTTCTTAGTTTACAGTTATCTTAAAGGTTACAAATTCAATTATTTTTTTCTATGCAATTTATATTTATTTTCTATAACCAATTTACAAAAGATATTATACAATTCATTTGTCTTCTTTCTTAAGTTCACTTACTTGTTTCATTTATCCATTCATCATTTCATGTTATTATTTAAGTATAGAACCTTTTTATCACAACCAAATTTTCATTTATATACATTTTAATTCCTTTTTGAGTTTTCCTTACTTGTATACTTCAATTATTTTCAGGTTCTGTTTATTTGTACAATATCTCATTACATATACAAAACATTATTTTAACTTTTAACATTCAGTAAGTCTTGTTATATGTTATCAGAATGTAATTTTGGTATTATACAAATTTATAGAATTTCATTTTACTTAATTAGAATGTTCACAAATTTAATTTATTTAAATCCTCTTTACCTTTCAACTTTAAAGTTTTCCCAAACTATAGCTTAGATGTCTTAATCCTCTTATTTTATAAATTCTAATTATTCACATTTCATTCAAATAATTTGAAAATTATTAATTAACAGAATTTAGAATTTTAAATGCCCGGTTCTTTCCAAATCATTTGAAATAAACATATATACTTATTTCCTTTTAAATATATCAAATTATACCTTTGGAGTTTAAACCAAGATTAATTTACCCAAAATAATTTAGAAGAAAAGCAAAGCTTCTTAGAAGTCTCCCCCACTTTGAGACTCGAAAATGAACGTCGATGATGCTGCGTAGTCATCACCGAAATTATTTTCCAGCGACATAAGATAGGAGTACTATATTCATTCCTTCTTAAAAAAATCCTTTAAAATATTTCCATAAACAATTTCCAACTAATATTACTATATATTTCTTTAAAACTTGAGAATCATTTTTCAAAATCTCCGGGTCTTAAATTCAATATTTTCCAATTTAAATCTATTTTAATTTATAAGTCACCTTTATAAAACATTCTTATAGGATTTTCTTTCTTAAACATTCCACAAGTGTTTTATCATTGTTCATTTTGTAATTTAGCTTATTTATTAAATTACAATATCCAATTAATGATAATAACCAATATTTTCAGTCCTAACAACCAGGTAAATTAGATAAGTCACAATAATTTCTGAATATTTTTCTTTATATTCAAAATATAATTTGAGCAAAATTATTTCATTTACCCAATTTCAAAACAATACTATGTCGAATTGTTCTGTTTAAGTGTTTAGAGATCCCTATCAATGATGTTAATTACTCGTATTGACCAGAATCCATAAGCCACTCAACAAATCAACCGACACAATATAAAACATTTTATAACACTAACAAATACGCTCTCTCATATGTATACACTCAACGACTCATCATAGGGTATTACTACCCTATTTATAAAGAGTCGGACCCCACAAAGCTAAGGTTATCGCTAAACCTCAGCTCTGATACTAACTGTAACGACCCACCTTTTTGGACAGTTTAAACCGACGATCAAATACACATGCCGATTCCAAACCATTCAAAAGGGCAGATGGTTATTGGGGTAAATAAGAAAAGAAAAGAAAGAGAAATAAAGGAAATGAAACAATACATAATCTCACAGCGGAACAATAAAATATAATAGTCAAATAAACAGTTCATGAAGCTGCTTACTATATTTTGACAATTATTTATACAACATTTATCAGAGTTATACATATACAACAGAACAATTAAAATAATGCAGCAGATAGCATGATGCACGGGTAATAATAGTAATAGTATACCAAATCTTCGTCTTCGTCCTCCAGAATAGATCTTCGAAAATCTGAAAAACTCAGGACTGACCCGAGCGTAATGAAAAGACAAAACACTCGAGTCAGGACTAAAATATCCTATGAAAGTTAAATCAATCGTAAATAAATATGAGTGTAACGGCGTCAGAGATGTTTATGGGGTTTGACATCTCATATCCAGTGTCAATGTGCGTGCAATAACATAAGAGATGTTACGGGATTTTCCATCTCTTAAGGATCCGTTAAACTATCTACTATGTAGTGCAATACGCTAAGTAGATAATGCCTATCAGTAATATAAAGTATCAAAATAGCGTTAAGGCGTTACCATAATCCCCCTTAACACATTTTTATAATGCCATAGTCTATACAACACCGTAAGCCCCACCGTAAACTGGTGGTTATCAGAGGGTACCCCATAGGTATAACACAAAACATAACGTAGTGGTCGCGAATAGGATAATCAGTAATCAAGGTACATGAGGCGATACCAACTAGGATACTAGTAGTTGCGTGATCCGGACTGATGTTGAGCATAGCCAGCAGCTACCCCAACACCGCGAAACAACACTCCCAAATCAAGGGGTGCACCCAAATCGCATCACAAATGTAATAGATATGGTATCGAAGAAGTGTGTCCGCTAGAGGTGGCGAACCCCAATGGCCCGGCGCGGCTCCTGTTTTAGTCATGTCAGGGGTCATCCAATATCGTTCTCTTTCTTTAGTCAACGCGTTCACCAAACCATCCACTTCATTCTGGATCAACACTCCGCGTATAATAGTTATTAAAGTGGTTTTCGGTATCGACAGAGAGTATGTCCATATCCAATCCCGGTCTCTTTAATAACTACGTATTATTACACCGTTGGCTCTTTTACATTTCAAATCGATTCATAATTGATATCAAAATATCATATTCGCTTCCAAAAATCAAATCCATTTCAAATATCATCGTATCCTTTCAAATGTAAGATTCCGTTTCAAAAATCACTTTTCGCATCAATATCTCATTTCGATTTCAAAATCATTTCGAATTTCAATTTAGG
The DNA here is from genome assembly GCA_030765085.1 of Allium cepa. Lineage (NCBI taxonomy): Eukaryota > Viridiplantae > Streptophyta > Magnoliopsida > Asparagales > Amaryllidaceae > Allium > Allium cepa. The sequence goes on along the minus strand of CM060928.1, from coordinate 557,659,126 downwards.
TTTCAACTTCATTTAACCCAATTCGTATTTAAATTCAAGATTTAAATATAAACATTTCACCTTATTGACCAGCTTAGAATTTTAGAAAATAGTTTTAAGTAGTTTAAAAGTAGTTTTAAATAATTAAAATAGTTAAAAATACTTAAAATCTTAAAACGGATTTGAAATAGATAAATTATTTTAAATTAATTTAAATTGGGTTAAGTATATTTAAAATAGATTAAAATAGTTAAGTATTCAAAATGGTTTATATAACCGAGTAATTTGGAAACAAATAAAACAGCTTCAAAACCAATCCATTTCAATTATAACTTCCCAATTCAAATCAATTTCAATTTCCATTCTACCGATTCAATTTCTATTTCAATTCAAATCAATGTCAACTTTGACTTCAAATTAATTCAACTTTACATTCACCTTCAATTTATTCAATTTCAATTTATATCAATTTTTAGCTTGATTTTCAAAATATCCATTTATAACACTTAACAAAATTTTCCATTAATATTCAAGTTTAAATCCAAATTTCAAATATGATTCAATTCCAAGCTCGATTTCAAAATATCATTTTTATATTACTTTTACTTAGTAATATTCAAAGCTCGAATTAAGGTTCAGTCTTTAAACAAATCAAATTTCGAAATTCAATCATATCCCGATTTTAAAATTCCAAAGTCTCCACTTAAATTATTTAACAATTTCTTTAACCAAAATTTATTTCAACATTCCAAACTCAAATTTTCGATAAATTCGATTTCTATTTATAACTTTTACATCAAACATTTAAATAAATTTCAAATCGATGATTTTAAAAATTAATAATTTAGCCAATTCGGTGTCCGTATATAATTTTCAATCCTATGGCCAAGTAATTATTTATTTCAATTAAATGTCAGGGATGAATATATCACTTAAAATAAATCACAATATCATATGTATGCATAACAGGATATATATAAGCAAATAAACATCCAAACATTCAAAATCAACCAATAGCATCCATCGAAATATATCATCCAATAGGCAATACAATTCATGGAAATTTCATAGTTATCGATGTCAGGTAATTAAATCGCAATTCAATTTCAATTTTAATTTCAAATTTAACTGTCAATTTAATTTTCGACGGTTAATTCAAATGATAATTAAATTCTATCAAACAACGACAAATAAAATTCATATCACTTCATAATATCAAATTTAACTAGCATAAAGATTTTCAGTACGTTGTGAGTGTTATAAAACACTCACCTTGATTTTTACGATTTTAAATCAAATCGAACGACGTTCGATTTAACTCAAAATTTTCTCTAGCTCCAAATGATTCCAATCCATCTCCATAGCGTAGTACTCGTCGGAACGATTCCAACGCAAAATGTTTCGTCGAATTCCGACCTCGTATGAACAAGTTATAGCAGTTTAAAGATCAAACGAATTAATATAAATATAATTTACAATTTTAAACCACAGATCCATCATCACCGTTGATTCCTGCTCAAAGAAATCCAGGCCGATCCCCATGCTTCTTCCTCACGCACGTATGCTCCAGGCTACAATCGCGTACCCTAATCACGCAACTCCCTACGCTCGACGAAAATCCATCACAGCAGCACGACGTCGAAGCTCGTCACGAGCTCGACCCACGCCTGCCACCATGTTGCACTCAGCCTCCCCATTGCCTCGGAATTCGTGAATGAACGCGCCCACTTTGAGGCCAGATTGCCGTTGATCCGCCTCTCAATATACGATCATGACCGTTGGATTCGTAGTACACATTGGCCTCTACAAGTTTCTAGTTGGTGACTTTGCGTGGATGTTGACGGATTGGGAGATATGTGAGAACAAACGTAGGCAAATTTCGGCCATTAGTTGGAGGGTGGAGGCTGAAGCTATTTGCCTAGGGTTTAGTTTATTTTGAAAAAAAAAAGAAAAAAAATGAAGTGCCTTTATAGAAAACGACGAACACCATTCATCTCAGGTTTTCCGAACTCCGATTTACGCACGGTGACCGGCGTTTCTAGGGATTACCCCGCGTTCCGGACACAACGGAATAGTTTCGGGAGCTAATTCGATCATCTGTGCGAGATATGGCAATAAATGATCGATTTAAATTAAACCGATTTAAACTAATTTCTAGGCGTTTTGGCTTGCACCGGACAAACGATAAATCCGATTGACTTGAAATTTAAAACCTTACAATAATATCACGTTACGGATCCGATGAAACTGGTTTCGTCGAAATCCGAGACTGTTTGAAAAATGACTATTCTTCAGTCAATAATTAAATATTAAAATATTCAATTTTTACAAATTTACTTTTAATTCGATTTTTAAAGTTCCATAACCTCATTCTAACTTTAATATGATAAAATAAAATTTTACAAATCATTTTTAATCATATTAACCCGGTATTCAATTTCCCAATAAATTCCAATTTTAAAATCTTATTAACTCTATTATAATCCCGATATAACTTACATTCACTTTGGAAACCAATTTGAATCATATTAAATCAAATTTCAATTATTCACTCTATTTTCATATATTAAATTTCAATATCACTTAATCATATCAAATTCGGAATTTAATTATTCAAACATTTGTAATATTAAATTTAATCAAATTTGATTATTCTTAAATCACTATCTTTTGAAATATTCAAAACGAACTTATAAAATTTTACTTTTGAAACGAATTAAAATTATAGAACAACCATTTCCATTATACGGTTATTCAATTCCCATTATTAAATTATTCAATAAATTCCAAATATTAAATTCAAATAATTTCGATTATCCAATAATTCATTATCTTTTGAAATATTGAAATTGAACTTATAAGATTCAACTTTTAAATCAATTCACAATTTAGAACACTATTTTCATTTTACAGTTATTCAATTATTCAATAAGGTTTAAATATTTAATTTAAATAATTTACCTGTTCAATATTCAATATTTGATTTAAATAGATTTTACTTGTCAATCAATTACTCTATTATACCCAATGGATTCAACATTTATTATTATTCCAAATGACTTACAAATTTTTTTCTAACATTAAATCACGAAATCTTTTAAATTAACTATTTCAGTTATCGAAAATTTACGGGTCGTTACAGATAGTAAAATTTTAAGATAATGGTTAAATTATTATGGATTGAGCATTTTTATTACTTTGTAAAAAAATTAGGAAGTTTATATTTTGACTAAAGACACTTTTTGATTGAAATTATGTTGCTTATGTTCACTATATAACCTCAACATAATAAAGAAATGTAATGAATAAGCGCAATTGGCAAGAGGGTCAATTTCCCAACCACATCTTATAGTATCAAGGCGAAGCTCGGCTACTGCCATCGAATATTCGATCCTACTTTTTTACTATTTTTAGGATCTCTTTCTATTTGTCATCTTCTAATGCTTTTCTGTGCTTCTTTAAGACCGGGGTGTAGGCTGTATTAGAGGTGCTGTAGAACTTTATAATTTGGCAGAAAGTGTCACATATTTGCACTCTGTCCTTGTACGATTAAAGGCAAGGTATCCTGTAAAATCAAATCCTCAAACCTAACTAATAGTTTAGTTATATTCAGACGACAACAATCAATTACCATTACTCTGCATAATTTTTTCTTGGATGGCTTATAATAGGTATTCAATGGAGGATACTAATCTTGTTGCTTATATAGTGGAATCCCGTTAATTTTGTTTTGGTAATAGATTGGAGATATATAGTGGTCTTACTATAGGGACTTTATTATGGTACGACATAAGGTGCATAATTCGACAAGCTAGGTCTAACTCTATGTCTTCTCCAATGGTTTTCTTAATAATGATAAAAAAATTAAACTTCTTGTGAATGTAACCTCTTCGGTGCAATGTTAGGATTTTGGATACAAGGTACGTGATAAAACTTCATCAGATATAATCCTTTCTTTGATAAACAATTTCTTGAAGTGGACTTTTATTGCTATGACATATGTGTCAAATTTTCTATGCATAAGATTGGGTACTCATTGTGCAATCTAAAGATATGCATTAAAACTATTCCATCTTAAAATTCTAATTGGGTTCCTGAATTTTTATTTAATATCATGAATTGGAATATTATGTATTTTATTACTGAATGGATGTTATTTCTTTCCAACTAGCTTACTATTTTCAAAAATGGCTAGTTTTAAATGTTGGTAAGCCAGGATGGAACCCTGGAATAAATGCTGGCAATTAACAAAATGGTAATTGCATTAAAGTATGAATCCTCCATCCATATCATTAGTCTACATCTCTCACTCTAATATTATATATATATATAATATTTCTACAACAACAGTATAAATGGGATGTGATCAATAGATAAACACTTGGTGATCCTTGTATGCACTATTTAATCTAGTTAATGGTGGCTTTGTAATCTATAATCTTCTTAACTTGTTTCTAGGTTGTGATACATTGAAGTTATTTGGTACTTTGATGTTTTTTAGGTATAGAAAATGGTTGTACATTTAATTGCGATATTTTGACGTTTGTTACATACTGAGTTGCTTACAATGGTTGTACATTTAATTGCGATATTTTGACGTTTGTTACATACTGAGTTGCTTTGTATGACGTTTGTGAAATCTTATGTATGTATGTATGTATGTATGTATGTATGTATGCGTGTGTGTAATGAAAACTGATTATATAATTGTTGTCGTATAGTTTAAACACTTAAATTGAGATGAAACTTTTATGTGAAATTTGTATGCTGAAATTTGCTTCAGGAAATTAAGTTCCTAACCGTAATAAGCGTTAGTAATTTTGGGAAGAATGTAACAAAGTGTATATCATTTGTAACGGTAATAATCATTATAACATTTTGATTTGTCACCGTAATAAGTGGTATAATGTTTTCATTAGTAGTGGTAATTACTGTTACAAATCTTTTTATTTGTAACGGTAATTACTGTTATAATTTTCGTGATAAAACTTTGTCACGCACATAGTAATCATGGGTATAACCGTTACAATTTTCGTGATAAAATTTTGCCACACACATGGTAATCATGGGTATAACCGTTACAATACCCCTTTTTGGTGTTGTGTTCCTTGATAGTTTGCTTTAGCCTGCTGGTCACTTCTTCTCTTTTGTGGAGTTAGGATAACTTTGCTTTTGCTTTTATTTATAAGCAAAGAGGTATTCAAATCCTTCATTGGAGAATCTACCTTATCTCCCCTTTGAGCCTAGTGGTTTTTGAGGATTTTTGAGCAAGTATTTCTTCCAAAAGTTCTTTCATAATCAACACTTGTTGTCAGAAGCTATTAATCTTGGCTTCATTGTTGGTCGGTTGTGCCTTATCACCAATATAGAACAATCTTATACTAATAGGAATCAGGACTATGAGTGTTTAAGAATTCGAAGCACGTTATGATTAAAAATAACAAGTGCTTTGGAACTCAAAACAAGCCATAAGTCATGAAATCTTTATTCAAATGCTATGAAATAGTTGAATGTACATAGCCTTATGTGTACAAAATTCAAGTGTTACAATTAGAAAAAATCCCCAAATCAATTTAGGGTTGCAAAGTTTAAAAAGTAATAAGTCGGAAAAAAATGACCCGCCCTCCTTCATGTTCCTAGGTCGGTGTTTATAGGGTGGTAAAATGTTAGCATGGTTGTTATGCGGCATGCCTGTTCTCTAGCATTGAGGTTCATCTCGATGGAATTAAGGATACTAATGTGATTCAATGACTTGCGGCATTCTCTAGTGTATTGATGGATTATGGCATCATCAAGTCGTGGTATTGATAACAGACGGTATCGATAATAGGCGGCATCGATAATAGGCAACATCGATAATATGTGGCATTGACGATAGGAGGCATTAATTGAGACGACATTGGTGATGAGTAGCTTCAAAAAGAGCGACATCAGAGGGAAATGGCATTAAGGAGATGCGGTATCATCTAAGGTGATATTAACTAGATGCAGAATCCATTATACCCTTAGAGATAAAGTGCAACATTGATTAGAATGCAACATCAATGAAGGGCGACATGGATGATAAATCATGTCATTATAACATTGATGGCTTTCGATATAGCATTCTTTAACGTCACCACTTCCTTGATGAGATATGACATCATTCATTAAAATCTACAAGTGGTATTGCGGCACTGATGACATTTAATATTCTTGGCTTCACTAATGACTTGCGACATTGTCTATTAACCCTTGTTGATGATGGCAGCATTGTATGATTTTGGCATTGGCTTATCTCTATACTTTCGATATTACTGGTTAATGTAAGATAATGTTTATGTCGGCATGTCGCATACCTTTGGGATCAATAGTGATAATAGTAACATTTCCCCTAGTGTAAAAGTAGCATTGACTTTTCTAGTCGACAATCTTAAAAATAGTGCTCGTCGCCTATTAGTATTCTATGCAATTCCCGCCCATTTAAAATTAATGAATGGTGACCAATTTTCTTCCTCTCCAATATAAATAATCAAGCCTTTCCCTCTTCCTCTCTCTTACCTACATTTCAAACTCAAGCAAAAAAGCTTTTATATTCGCAAAAATTTAAAACTTCAAATCTCAAGCATCTAAACCATTACTAAGGTATGATTTCTAATTCTAACTACATCGATTAACTAGAATTGAGAAGCTTTATACCAAAATCATTGTTAGGGTTTTGTTCAGGTTTTATCAATTTTGAACTGACACTTGGGACTAATTACATGTTTTTGATGTTAATATTCATATTATTATTTAGATTAATTATCGACTGTGCTTACAGATTGAACTAGTGACGAATTTCTGTGGCACTTAGATAATTTTTAGATTAATTAATGGCTAGGAAATATTGATTTGGAAGCTTGGACATTTCTAGTTTAATGATGAAACAAATAGTTTATCAAATCTGAACCTAATATCGCCTTGAGCTATACCAACACTGATGTTTTACGACATTGCTGGGATTTTCGATATTGATTAATCCATTCTATTTTACTTCAAGATTGATATTTAATGATATCATTTTGATCTTTGGTATCAATTAAGTTTTTGCTTTATCCATTGTTATGATAATCAGTTCCGAAGTTTAAAAATATTAGTTTAAAACACTTATGTTATCAGTAACCAAAAAGAGGTGCATCAACCTATCTACAAACATTAGAGTAATTATCATGAGATAGTTTATGTCGGTCACTAAGTATTGATGTGACATACACAAATTTGAAATTAACTAAAAGCATTATCATTTAGATTCAATATTGATTTATGAGATTATCATATGCCATTAATAAGCTTATTATATGTTATTATCCTTCTTCGGTGATCGTTTCCAATACCCTTACGACATTGTTATCTTACGACATTGTTTCCATAGTAATTTTATAACCTACCTATACATTTAGCATTTTTGAAATATGTTGACTTGCTCATAGATGTCAGTTATTTTATCATTTCAATATTGACCATGGCCGCAACATTATGTTATAATTTTATAGCATAACTAATGTGACAGTCGACATTAATTCATCCGTTCAACATGGATTAAGATATTCTCATGATAATTCTTATTTTTAGTTTCTTGTAAGTATAGATAGGCTTATTTTCTTACCATAAGTCTAACATTTATTTGTATGCTCTTAATCGACCAAAAAGTTTAAGTTTTCTATGATTTCAACATTAACCATGCAATGGTCACTGACCTCTTGTAAACATTATATAGGGCTTTAGACTATTAAAATTTTAGTATCATAATCTAGGCAATATGTAAATAAATGATCTATTTCCTCGTTTTAGCATATAATAATTTCATGTCATGGGCATTTCAAATTTCATAGAATATCTAGTACTTTTCTAATTTGGAATAACATCAGTTGGTTAATGAATAGAAGGCAAGAAGACAGCCCAGAAAGGAATCAAGAAATCCAGTAAGGGTCTAAAGTTTCTCCATTTGCTAAGAAAGGAGATCATCTTCTTAACCAGTCGTATATTATTACCCAAAAAGAAGTAGACTCCATCCTCAAACAATTTGGTATCATAGGAATAAAAGCTATTCATGTCGGTCCTTCTAGCAGAATTGAAAAACTCAGAAGGGTTTTTCGCCTTCACTCTAATACACATATGGAACTCAGGATACCATCCTTTCTCTAACTTTCTCTTGGGATTTCTGGAGCACCTAAACATTGCTCCAATTTAGTTATCTATAAATTCATACAATTATTTGACTTTCTTGGAAATTCTTGCCAGGAGGCCAAGCTTCCCTCTCTTAGTGCTGAGATTCTTTGTACCATAGTTAGCCCTGTAAAAATAGGCAAGCAGTAGGGGAATCCATAATATTGCATTCGTCCTCTTCTGAAAAGCTTAATCACCAATGGCGTCAACAAGACTATGGACTGGGAAACTTAGTTTTTCTATGTCAAATGTTACTCTAAGATTAGGGGAAGTTTCTCTGTTATAAGTAATTTTCTATTTCCGATTGCTTATGTTACATTTTTCACTCTCTTACACCAGATGTTTTCCTTTATGTTCGACTCCTAAGCAGTTAAAGCCTTCTGATAGTGATAATATCAAATCCTTGACTTTGGTATCTAAGAGCATGGGTGATAGACTCATGCTTTTGATGGAAGCGAATCTTCATCACTACCCATTAATTTTAGATAATCATATAATACTCGAGCATCCTCCGATGATGAAAGGAAATGCCCAAGGAAATTAGTCATTGATCATCAATAACCGTAATGCTTTTTCTACTTCCTCCCTAATTCAACTTGAGCCCATTGGGACGTTTGTATAATAACTAATATGGAATTCCTAATGTTATTATCCTATAAATTTCCCTCTTTGACTTAGGTTCTTCTTCTCTCATTATTGCTTTCAAGGGGAAAAAGGCCAAAAAAGATACTCCCGTCTTAACCGTATCAAGCGAACCCACTCCTATTGAGGATTCTATTTATAAGGTAATAGAGGCGCTTAAAAGAAAAGCAACCGGTGATGCTCTTGCTGATATACTTCCTCCTTCCCTGAGTAAAAAGCCAAAATTGATGGGTGATTATACTCCTATTATTGTAGAATAGTATGCATATGTAAATATTAACTCAAGTCCTGATGTTATCAACCTAGAATCTCTTGGCATAAAGTTCAAGAATCAACTAAGGTGGCTCATTCTCTGGATCCTTTCCTTAGGATTTCTCTTCCTACTTCTCCGATAGCTTCTAGTAGTTTATATGCTGATCTTGGTCTGTCTCCTTCTCTAAATGATCCTCTTCCTTTAAAGGCCCATACCAGATCTCCTATGGCAAAATTTGATGATCTTGTTCGACTGGATATCCAATCTCCTTCTACTACTTCTCTTGGGTCTTCGCAACCTTTAATTTGTTCCAGGGATTATCTTTTCATTGTTCTTAAACAACTTCTATCGGTATGTAATGCATTTCCTTTTGTTTGATTAATTTTTTAGCCTTATAGGTCATGCTCTTACTTAGGCGTATTATACATTCCAAGTGGGAAAGCATATTTCTTCTTCAAGAGGCTTCTTAAAGGCTTTCTAGTGAAGTGGCTAAGCTCAAAGGATATGATTTTTTGCATAATCATTGTATGATCGATATTACGATAGTAAGCAATGAAGCTGTTACTGAAAAAGAGAAACTCATCAATGAGGAGAAAAATTCTAGCCAATTGCAAGTGAGGCGGTGGAAGTGTTAAAAATAGACCTCGAAAATACTAATAAAGAGAAACCAGAGCTAGTTAAGAATGAAGTACAAACAGTAAAAGCGGATCTTGAGAATGCTAACAAAGAGAAGGCCAAGCTGGCTAACGAGAATAAATCTCTAAATGATAAGCTTAGGAGATAAAAGGAGCTCTTGACCTACTCAAACAACATTATTAGGGATGCAAAGGAGAAAATTATCTTTTTTCTCAACGTAGATCTCATTAAGATTGTAGAGAAGTGTTTCGAAAAGGCTTTGCTTGTGGCATATGGTGATAACATCCGAAAGTGTTCAGATTTAGACTTTCCTTCTCTTCCAGATTGGAAAAAGAAATTCAAAAGGAAGTCTAGCCTTATATTGGAGAGAGCTGAGGGGTCCCTTCAAGAAGAGTTTCTTGATAAGGAGAAAAATGTGCTAAAAAGTTATTAACTTTTGATGACTCGCTACCCGAAGAGGAGATAGATTCTTAGGAAGGAGAGGATAATAAGGATGACAACAATGAGAATAATGATGAATGTCATGATGATGATGTAAGTTATGGTAGAGATGGAAATGGTCCTTCAGATCCATAACACAGGGGAAATGGATCAGGCGATCCTAACTTAGACCCGACTACCTATAATGCTGGCATCACCGAATTGCCCAATCCTCAAGACATGACAAACAAAAACTCTACTCCAAAAGATAGCACTCCTTCCATCCACCACCAAAAAGGAAAGACTCAAGCTTCCACTTCTCAAGTACCAGTTTCTCAAGTATGGTAATTGTCATTTAAATAATTAAGATTATCTGCTTGGCCTCCAATTGTTAAGCTTACTATTTTAGTTGAAGAAAAAGGACAAGTATTATTACAAAATTCTTTTATAAAAAGACTGTGAATAAGGAACGTCAATTAAGTGGGAAAACTGAAAGGCTTGTTAAACAATACAATGACTTGTTTGATAAATATAAGCACATCTCTTGTGATGTTGCGCGGTTATAATTTTTTAAGGAGAAATAGGTTGCCTCTCGCTTGAAAAGTGCTTGCCTCCATCGAGACAAAATTATGAAAGAGAATGCAGAATTGATGGCACTTTTCTGGATGTTAATTGACGACATAAATACTTTATGGAGTTTCTCTATAACGTTTACTCCATGGGCAAATTTGTTGACTTCTCTTAGTTAGGCGAGAATAGTGGGTTTAATTAGATGTCTTTATAAAAATATTTAGATGAATATGGTTTTGATCCTCATCTGGGGAATTGCTACAACCTTCCTAGGATGGCGATCATTACACTTTCTTCTTTTTCACTTCCCTCCGATAAAATTAAATATAGCAAGGAAAGATTTATTTATGAATTTTATAAGGGATCAATATTGTACAAACCCAAATGATTATATAATTGTAATGTATAATTCAAAACCTTCTCGCTCTAATTTCTTTTTCTTTAGTCCAATTTTCACATATTATACAGTCTAAGAAACTTTCCAATAGCCCTATTCCCATGGAACATTTTAGTGTGTTTATCAAATTAAAGGGAGATTTTAAAGAGAAGTCTTTAATCTTCAGAACATCTCAATTAGCAATGCATTACTTTCTTAGAGATCTATAAGAAATTTACATGTGATTTTCTCACTTTTATTTCGACTTCTTTGGCGACATAGTGAAATTCGAACTTATCACACCAAAGTGCTATGCAGTCATACTAGCTCTCTGCCTGAGAAATGGGACTATCATCGATTTTCCTCTAGTTCATATCCTAGAGGAGGACTAAAGCTTCTTTTGATTCTACCCTTACTTTATCTTTTAGATCATTTGAAAAGGCAAAAACTACCATTTCAAAACTTTAGGAGTTAATTGAATGTTTTAAATTGAGTTGTGACGTAATTTGAATTTCGTTATTGTTTGTAACTTTTTCTGTTACTAATAAAAAAAGCTTACTTTCTATGTATTAATTTCCTTTTTTTATTTATTTCGAATAGGAAAGATAATTAACGCTTGGATCTGGTCCTTTAGATGTTATTTCTCAACTGAATGATATTAAAGATAGATTGATAGCTGATATTGAAAAGAAGCGCTCTTCTTATGACGCTTTGGCTTCACAGTTTCCAAACAACCCAGAAGCGCAAGAGTGGCATAGGAAATATTCAGACACTTTAAAGAAATGAAATCTGGCTTAGAGGTTCAAACTAAAAAAAGACAAAGAATTTCAAGAGTTGAAAGAGAAGATAGACACAGTCCTATGTTCTGGACCTTCAGTTGAGATCGACGCAGAAGTGGCTAAATAACATCAATGGATAAATGACCTTGAAGTGGATATTCTAAAGAGTCAATTATCCTACCAATCTTTGGACCTTATTATGGATGGAGGTGATTTCAGCCGTCCTACTCTTGGAAGAATGACAAGATCTCAATTTTTGGCTAGCAAGGAATTTCCTACATTCTTAAACCTACCTCTAGGCCTAAGTAATGAAGAGATCTCCAAATGGGTCAGACAAGTAAAATTTGAATGCGTGCATTTTTTCAACAAGAAATGGGATGTATAGGTTTCTCAACATCTCAATGATTATGAAAGCTAGGTTGAAAAGCTTAAGTGAGAAAGGCATATGCTCGAGCAAGTGATTGGGGAGTTAAAGAGCATGGTTCAAACCTTAAAAGGAGCCAGTAAGACTCTTAAGCGTGCGCTGAAGACTCAAATTGATTCAGTTGATGATGCATACACTATTTGAAGAAAAGAGAAGAAACTCAAAGAGCTTTTGGATGTGACCATTTGACACATTACTGACTCTTCATCAGTTGCTGAAGAAGAGGATGGAGCCAAGCCTTACCCTTTAACAGATAACTACTTGTAGATCTTTGAATATACCCTTTTGCAGTTCAATTCATGTACTTGTGATTTTTGCATTTAGCATGTAAATTGTAAACAAACTCATACCTGAATTATTGATATTCAATTCTTTTCGCCTTTGTCTAAGATTGGAAATTAATTTACCAATTGCAATCTAGTGCTTTGTAATTGCTATTTTTTCCATAATCTCCTTTTTTTTATTTTGAACCTTTAATGTAGAGATTAATAGCCTTCTTGTTAAGAGATCTAGGAACCTTGCAGATTGAGTATTCATAGTTTTAGTGGTATGAAAACCATAAATTTGATCTTGTTGTAAGAATCTGCCTTTTCATTAATAAATATCCAATAACTTATCTAGTAATGGAAATTCCCGCTATTTTAACAGAAAATCGGAATTAAGAGCCGATGTAGTGCAACCCCATTTTAGAGTAATTACAATGTCATCTAAATTGGGAACACAATTCCCAACAAATTGCATGGAAATAATATGAGACTAAAATATCATCTGATAATTATGAACAAAAGACTAGAAAATCCATTTGGCGAATCCATCTGGATAAAGACCAGAAAATCCTTCTAGTACTAATAGAAGATTAGAAAACCATCTGGACATAATTGAAGAACAAAAAACCATCTGCTAATAATAGAGGACTAGAAAACCGTCTGGTAATAATAAAAGACTAGGAAACTCCTCCAACTTCTTAAATGATCGGTTTTCTTTTTAGGAAGTTTTGTACTTCATTTGTTTTGTAGGATTGATCAAGCACACTACTCCACCTTCTAATAAATTGATCAAAATCCCTTTTTGTTTCCTTTTTGAAGATGGTTACCTTAACTTTGTGTTAGATTTCATTTCTCATTTTTATGAAGAAGCTATCTCTTTTGCATTTCCTTCCAAGGGCAAAGATTGTTATTGGCCCTATGTTGAATGAATTTAAACTCCAATTTTTGGATTATAGGGAACCATTTGTCTCTTATTAACTTCCATTACTTGCAGTGCTATTAATCTCAATCCCTGCTCTTCATGAAGCTTAGACTCACTTGTAATTTGGTAGGTTGGCTTAATCATTCAGGACTCGAAGGATCCTTGTTCGGAGATTTTAACATAGACATGACTAACCAAAGCTTAATTGATGTGATTAAATGGTGTTAAGAATCAATGGCATGCCAACATAGAATGGTTCCTCATTGGGATATCTTGGTAGGGACAAATCCTCTAAACCCTATATAAGTAGGCTAAGGTAGTTCCACTTACGGATTAAACGAAGATGGAGGTTCAGCCCTCATTCTAGCATCAAAATGTTAACAAATTTCTTTGTTAATACCCAAAAGTTGCAAGGAAAGAGGAATTTGGTTGAGTGAAGGCTTGGTTTACATTTGTGGACCTCAACGAGTTGACAAAAGCGACACTTGGTTAAGAAAGAGCTTAGGAAAATAGGCTACGTATGTCCAAGTCCATGATGATATCACAAGTTGTCCATACCAAAACTATGTTCAAATTTATGTAGAAGTCATATCACCAATATGAAACAATCCTATACCAGTAGGAATCATGATATGAGTGTTTAATAATTCAAAGCAAGTTATGATTAAAATCACAAGTGCTTTGGTACTCGAAATAAGCCATAAGTAATGAAATCTTTATTCAAATGCTATGAAACAGTTGAATGTACATAGCTTATGTGTACAAAGTTTGAATGTTACAATCGAAAAAAATCCCTAAATCAGTTTAGGATTACAAAATTTTAAAATGCAATAAGTTAGGAAAAGAATTATCTGCCCTCCTCCATTCCCCTAAGTCAATATTTATATGGATGGTAAGATGCGGCATGGTTGTTATGCGGCATGCATGTTCTGCGGCATTGAGGTTTATCTCGATAGCGCTGAGGATATTACTTTGATCCGATGACTTGCGGCATTCTCTACTATATTTGATGGACTATTGCATAATCAATGATAAAAACGATGTCAAGAGATGTGGTATCAACCTGAGGTGATGTTAACTAGATATGGCATCCATTCTACCTTCAGAGAGGAAGTGCGACATTGATTAGAATGCGGCATCAATGAGGGGAGACATGGATGATAAATCATGTCACTATAACATTGATGGCTTTCAATATAGTATTCTTCAACATCACCCCTTCCATGATGAGATACAACATCATTCATTTAACTGTAAAAGTGGTAGCGGCATTGATGGCATTCGATATTCTTGGTTTCATTGATGACCTGCGACATTGTCTATTAACCCTTATATACGAGCTGCGACATTGTTTTACTTGTCGATGTGAGATCATGGTTATATCGACATGCTGCACAACTTTGGGATCAATAGTGATAGTGGTATGATACACCGACCCCAAACGTGTCTTCAAGGAGAAGATCCATGTTTTTGGGATATAGTTCGCGATGTTGATGAGAATTACATTTTGAATTTCAATTGCTAACATCAACGTAACTTATTCATCATTCAACGTGCTAAAATTAAGTAGGCTTTTACTTGCAAAATTATCATATGATAAGACCGTTTATATAGTACATGTATATTTAAAAACCCATTTTTCCGTACCCTTTGAATCGATAATAAATCGCACATGTCCAACTCAAATTGCATGAATAAGCGGATCATTAAGGGTAGAAAGAAAAATAAAGATAGAACGGAATAGAGAAACAGAATCTCACACGAATGGAATAACATATATTATTTCAACAGTAATATTTATAGTGGAAAATTTTAAAACATATATCAGACTCTAATCTAGATTCAGCCTGGACAGCTATAACACCTACCCTTACAAATGCTGACAAAACAAATGCAATAGATGCAGCGGACAATAGAATACATCCATACGATGATGAATATCTCCAGCTCTCCTCTGGAAATTCCAAGCATCTTCAGCTAATCTAGAAACTACTCGGATCTGATCCAAGTATTAAAAATACCTAAATCAGGCTTAATAAACCTGCATGAGATACTCGAAATTTTAACCTATCAAAACATTTGAAAAGAAGGGTATCTCATAAGACCTTGCCCACATATAAATACAAACGGGTTTTTACCTTATGATAACCAAAACACTTATTACCAAAATATTTTGATATTATCTTTAATGACATTCTTTTGGAAAACATCTTTCGAATAAACTTATTCAAATAAGGTATTAATACCCGGACTAAGTCTATGGGAATATAACCGGACTAGGTCAAACAGAATATATCAGATGGAATATATGATACTAAAAACGTAGTTGAAATGTTTGCAAAGCATTACAGCTATTTTAGGAATATAATCAAAACCGTAAAGCTTGTATTGGAATTGGATTTTCCAATATGATAGGGAACCTCGATAATCATGCATAGCAACCGGAACCCGGTGGTTTTTCGTGCAATGACTCACACAGCACTATCTTATATTGCCACACTTCTTGATATCCAGTGGCTTCTCATGTAAGGACTCACACAACACTATACCATGCAATAAGGGTCCCATCTGGATACCGTGGTGACCTAGATCATACGCCATCAGTCACCTTGAGGGATCATACGCCACCCTTGTCATACTAAGCCTAAAATATGAAACATAATTCCCGTATCATTTCCGAGATGTGAGGTTGGGAGTGAGGTTACCCTTAACTTAAACAAAGCCATGCTTTTCATGAACCACAATATGATTATAATAGGTTCCATTTTGAATGCGACATTACCATTACTTAATCACACAACTAATTTCTAATGATGTATAACTCCTGAGCTCGTACATCTCAGAAAAGAGTGTTAAGCTAAGAGAAGTTACCTTCTTCGCCACCAAGTAGATAATACGTTGATAGAGATCAATTTATGTGATCAAAAATGCACTGTCGGACACTCATCCATAAAAGTTTGTTCTGGGACTGAATGAAACCGAAGGCACTCCTCCTACTACCATTAGTAGAAAGTACCCCTTGCAATCCGAAGATTTCAAAACACGATAGAACCACTGATATAAATGTCTCTATATTAGGAGCTACCTAAATAATGTCAACAAGCAGTCTTTCTACTATGAAGATCTTCGGTCTTTAAGACAACGAAGATTTTCAGAATGCATCCATCACTTCCATATAAATATAATGCGGGGTAAAACCTTAGGACTCGTGACAGCATTCCTTACATCCTGAAGATCCCTGGTCTTCAAAAATCCTCATCTTCAGCATGTATTCACTTCCGAACGTATACATTGGTTCGAAGTGGTTTTTGGACAGGAGTTACCCAAATCTGACCCCGGTTCCTATGCACCAATCATTGATTAAAAAGATGTTAAGTTCATATATACATATGACTATCAATCATCATTCAGTTTAATTCATCTTTTATTCATTTATAAATATCTCTTAGAGATAAATTCAACAAATCATATCTTTGTCTTTCAGAGTGTATGGAACCATTAAGCCACATTTTATCAAATAATTTGGTTAATTAAAACCTTTTTAATCTTGGGATAATTCCAAATCAATTCACCTTTCACTTAGGAAATTTTTTCAAATCATTTACGTAACTCTTTAACCAAGATTTTCCATTTCAAATCATGACTTTTAAATGGGTCAAAAATGATTTAATTTAAGACATAGTTTACTGCAAGCACAAAACAATTAATTTCAAGTATAGGAATTAAAATAATTACAATTCATTTATTTAAATGTCATATTCGAAAACATTATTTTAGAGCATCCGGGCTTTCCCATCGATCTGTTCCACCCCTCGTCTAAAAGAGTAAAGAGAGGCCAAGTAAGTGTAGGTGCAACGACCCGTAAATTCTAGTTATTTTATTTACTTAATTAATTGAAATTTTGTAAAATTTTAAATAATATAATTTTGAAATGTAAATTTTATATTTGGATTACATCTAGTTAAACATCGTAACTGGTAAATTTTCATTTGATGATATGAAAGTTTATTTTATTATGTAATTCTATTTCAATTAAATCAGTTAATATTTGATGATAATAAAATGTTTTCCAAACTTGAATATTTTTCTATAGAAAATTGTAAATCATTTTCTGAGTGAGACGTCATATTTCATTTCTTCAAATTTTGACTGCTATTATTCCGTTTATCTTATTTTCGGTGTTTTAGCAGCATTTTTGGTACCGAATACCAGCTTTTGATCAGATGATCCTATCACTGATATCTACGAATTATTTTTATCGTCTTGTCATGCTGATCTCCACAGCATATTCGTATGAGTGTTTCAGTGTCCGATTCACGGCGAGAACTGCGAAGCAATTAACCATGTCGGTATTCAGTTTGAAGTTGGTGTTGTTTTGGGTCTCCTTATTTTACAACGTGAGAAATTGAATGGTCATTCTTTTTAGTATTCCTAGAATTTAATTGTGGACTTTTGTTCATCCATCTATTTCATCAATATCCGCTGGTTCGTTTACATTTTTTTCGTTTTTCTCTGTATTCGTGCTTTGAAAATAAAATTTATTCTTTATAACTCTCTTTCTCATTCACGGAACATAATTCATATTTGCATTACATTTTCCATTTTCTATCAAACCACCCTGTCGTTCCATCACTTCATCTCTGCCAAACCGCCACCAAAGTTCACCTACTCGAGCTCCTCCTCCCTCCCTCCGCCATAATTCTCGACCACCCAGGGCACATGCCACTTCCCAAGCCAGCCGAAAGTTTTCCCCTCTCCAGAACCCTCTACGTCAGCCTCCTGTAGTTTCTGCTTCATGAACGGCAAGTTTTTCTCTTTTATATTTTATATATATTAGCATATATCTTGTTATATCAATTTATGTTTCTCTGTTTGTGTATATATATTCTTAAACATGAGTTTAAATATTTGTATATAAGTGCGTATATATCGTGATGATTCTGATATTTATAATCTTTCAGTAAGGTATATAACCTAGTTATAATTATTTATATTTTTAATATATCAGTGATATATTTGTATAAGGGAACACGGGTTTTAATATATGTAAATATTTTGTTTAGAATAGTATATATACATCTATGATGTTCAGGGTTTTCGCAGATGTATATAGTAAAATCGCTTAGTTTGTATAATTGACTTTTACAAATGTATATCTTATTGTATCATTCTATATAACTGTTTATATATTAAAGTTATGCTTTTTTTTTTGTATATAAAGGTTTCAACTATATGTATGAAGCCCATATATATATATATATATATATATATATATATATATATATATATATATCGGTAGCGCACACACACACACATATATATATATTAGTGTGCTAGGGTCTGTTGATATGAAGTTAAATATATGTATTATACTTTATATGAATACAGTTTTCAAGTTGCATACAACCTGCTTGATTTTATTTATATATAATATGATATACACATATGAAGGTCGTACGTGATTTTTATATATATGAAAGGTTATTTCAGTTCTTAAATATATGATCATATTGGTTCAAATTTTAGTATTATGTGTTGTTTTAATTTATATATAAGGTTGCAGTATTGTTTGTATACAGATTTATACATATGCTGTTATCTAGTACAGTTTTATTTATTTGTATTATTTGCATTATCATAGTACTGTATTTATATGCAAGTCTTAAACAGTGTTGTTTATAATATATTAAATTATAAATACTTATATATTCATACGTATATAATATTATACATTTGTTTGTTACAGGTTTCATATTCTGTGAGTATGTATTATGTTTGTTGAAATATATTTATTTATTTAATCATTGTTTCTGTATATATATACTAATAGATGAGGTTGTATATATATGTGTACTTTTACAGAGAACCATTTTCGTTTTGTATATATATGATATATTAATTTATATATCTACTATTATCTATATATTTAAATTTGTATATAAGTCTTCTTATATATGTGTTTTGATTTCAAGTTGTACAAAGCTGTTTGACTGTGTAAGTTATGTATGTATATACTTTATATTTATCTGTGTTAATACACTTTGATATAATTTGTATGGAGTTATTCCTGAGTTTTGGATAAGATGATGCGAATATATAAATTTATAAAGTTTATGACCTATTTGCTATATATATATATATATATAAATTTTATTAGTTATATTCTGAAATAGGTTTTAGAAGTGTGTATATATATATATAGTTCATATAAAATTGTGTTTGAATTTAGAATATGATTTTATATACATAAATAGTATATAGTCATATATATAAGTTCCTTTAGACTATTTATCTTTATCAATCCAGTTCTGATTTGATTTCGCCAATTTCTATTTATCAGCCTTGTTCATCGATTCGTGAATCTTATTTGATTTGGAATTCGTGTTTGGATCCACAATTAGCTTCCATTCTCGTTCATCTCTCTAGCCTCGAAAGGTGAGAAATCACTCACGATTAATGTTCTTATATTTATTAAATTTGATTTCAATTGAAATGACAATTGAAATATGCTACTGTTAGATATTTACATTGCTATATATATGGTATCTGTTCATATGTGACATCTGACACCATTATCTGTTATTTATATTGATGATATATGCCTGTTATATTATTATCATATCTATTATCTCTCTACAAGTTCCCTGCTAGTATAGAATTCACTATGGGTTTAAATGATACATACCCAAATGATCTATAGAATAGGAGAAAATTGTTATGGGTTGAAATGATAAACCCAAGCGATTTTCATTAAATTGAATTTGGGATTGTGGGTTGAAATGATATAAACCTGTATATATATTTAAATTGCGGATTGAAATGATAAATATCTGTATCACTTGACCATAGGATAGAAAATTATATATAGACACAGTTGGTCTATATATATATTGAAATTGATTTTATGGTTTTTGCAAAGAAATATATGGCTTTATATAAATATTAACTTTTGATATGATATAAATGTTATTTTATATATAGTTAAGTTCTTGATTTGAGCTATGTATAAATTTGTTTTGATGTCAAATAAGTTCGGTATTAAAGTTTGATTTTATTAAAATGTAACATGGTTAAGTATTTATTTAAGTTATATTTTACAGAGTTTATAATGATTTAATAAATTAAGGTGATAAGATAGATTTGCAAATTGTATTTAACTAAGAATGATATTTAATTAAATCGATTTGAAACTTACTGAATTTAAGATTTTTGAAAGGATATGATTTTATAACTTGATTTTAAATAAAGGTGATTTAAATGGATATTTCAAATTTACATAAGTTGAAAATGGTATATTTAGTTCTATTTAAATTTGAAATTTGAAGTTTTATTTATATAATACTTGAATAATTAAGTAAATATTTCAAAATAAATAATGGTAAAGTGAATTTGATGTATATATGGAGTTATCAAATCTAGTTTTGAGATTGTGGAATATATAAAGGGTTTGGAAATTTATTGAAATTGAAATGGGTTATTTGGGGTTCAAATCTATATTTGAAATCAATAAAATTTAAATGGTTTATTGAGAACTGAATTGAGTTGAAATTTATGAACTGAGATTTTTGGGATTCAAGTTGATTT
Organism: Allium cepa; assembly: GCA_030765085.1. Lineage (NCBI taxonomy): Eukaryota > Viridiplantae > Streptophyta > Magnoliopsida > Asparagales > Amaryllidaceae > Allium > Allium cepa. Next base: position 557,638,088 of record CM060928.1, on the reverse strand, counting down.
GAATCAATTTGTGAAGTTCGAGGAAATTATTTTATCTTATGAAGTAATTTTAAAATATATTTAAAACTATTTATATTTATTTTATAAATTATTTTAATATAATAACTATTTTAATATAAACTATTTTAACTTATAACTCTTTATGTAAACTATATTACTTTATAAACTATTTTGTTTTATATACTATTTTAATATCTAAACTATTTAGGTAGTGGAAGTTATGTTTTCAAAGTTATGGATTTCAAAGTGTATGATTTTAAAGGTGTTATGATTTCCAAAGTGTTGATTTAGAAGTGTTATAACTTTGAAATGCTATGATTTTGGAAATGAATATATATATTTGAAACAGAAATGATATCGTAATGATATGGTTTTTGAAATGGCAATGATATTTTGGTTTTGAAGTACAAACTATTTTGAAATGACCGCGATGTTATAATAACATTTGGTTGTTAAAGAAACCAGGATCGGAAGTTGTCATACTCTCTGCCTACTCCGAAAACCACTTTAACAACTGTGTACGCCGTGGAGATTCCAGAATGAAGTAGGATGGTGGCGACGTCCTATTAAGGTATATACGTGGACTCGACTCTTATAAGTTGGCATAAGGTGGCTAAAATATGAGCGATTCTGGGCCAATGAGGTAGCTCCTCTGATCGAACACACTCCTTCGATACTATATTCTTACTTTGTGCTTGATTTGGTGGCCACTTTTGATTTTGGAAGTGTGGCTCGAGGTGGGCGGTAGCTGCGGTTATGCGCTACCACCAGTCCGGACGCGTAATTGGTATATCTACCCTGGCATTGTCTAGTTGTGTCATGTCACCTACCCTAGCATGCTTTACTATGAGTTTGATTTGTGTCGTACCTATGGAGTATCCTCTGGTGGCCTTTCGATCAGGAGGGACTACGGTACTGTATAGACTATTGGCACTATATATGTGTTAAGGTGGAAAATGTAAAGCCTTAACGCTATTTTTAAGTAAGTTTATTTTACTTTCGACATTATTTTAATAGAGTATATATTACTACATAGCAAATAGTTTAACGGATTCTTAGAGGATGGTTATCCCAAACATCCATTGAGTTATTTGTATTTCAGTTGTTATTTCACTTGAGTTGGATTTATTGAGAATGTTAATCCTGACTCGTGAGTTTTGCATTACGCTCGGGTAAGACTGAGTGATACAGCTTTTGAGACTCGCCTTTGGAGTTGGAGCTTCGTTTGGAGATCCATCTATATCTTTCTGCTTGGAGTTATTCAGTTGATTCCAGTGATGTATTATGATTTTGTATTTAGCTGTTGTATTTGAAACTTTTATTGTAACTTATTTAACTCCGATATATATAGTAGCTTCATGAAAAACTATTCTTTTTGTTTTCGCTGCATATCGTATATGTGGTTCTATGATTATTTATTTACTGTATATGTTGAGTTTTGCCAAATATAAATTAACAATCTGGTGTTTTGAGCAATTCAAATCCGGCATGCGTGAATGCGAATGGTTGAAAATATCGAGATGTTACAATTGGTATCAGAGCTTTGGTTTTAGGCAAAACTCAACATATAGGGTAAATTTAATTATGGAATTACTTTCGTTCGAGGTTGAATCCTTTCCTCTTTGACTCGGTTTCCTTTGAATTTTGGAACGTTCCCATTGGTTCCAAAATCCATCCTTATCTCTCCCTATTCGTATTCTAGAGTGTCCCATAACTCCACTTCAACAGTCTCTACAATAAATCGACGATCTCGCCAATCTTTGAATGATTTGTAAAGGGATGAAACTCCTTTACAATAGGCATTGATTTACTGGAGATTTTTGTATCCTCGTTTTACGATGCTATCTGTCTCCTGCTATGCCCAAATTCTATTTTTTGCGATCGAATGTCGATTTGCCTCGGAATCCTACATTGATCTTATTCTTAAAGTCATGATCGACCCGATTAAGGTTGCCCGCGATTTATATAAACTTATCTATCTCCCTATTTTGTCGATTTGCCTCAAAATTCTCTTTAATTTGAGTCCATCAAATTTGAATCTCTATCCTTGCTTTGAAATCCATTATTGTATCATCGAGCAAGGAAGTGTATTTGTAAATTAATATTAAAATGTTTCATATATTGTGTTTTTTGAGTTGTTGATGCTGATATGAATTTTTGATCGATTCGTCTTATCAATGCTATCGATAGGAATTCCAAAACACTTGAACAGAGCAAACTGACATAATATTATGTTCAAATTTGGTAAATAAATAAGTTTTTGTATAACTATATTATATATATAAATATAAGTTTTCTAAAATTAAATAGTTAATGAATTGGTTGTTGAAATAATTATTTGATTTTCATTTATTATTGTAACAACCGGATTTATCGACACCCGAAAGTCGACGACAATACGTCCACTGTATCAAATGTTGAACAATCGAATGTCAAAAAGCCGAACCGTTAGGGCTAAAGAAGTAGAAGGTAGGAGAAGAAGACGGAAATAATATCATAATCTCATATTCGCAGCGGGACATTATATAATAGATAAATGGATAATCTTTAACAAAAGAACTATATCAGTTTATACATTACATGATCAGAGTATTACAAGAACAAAACACAACACTAGCAGTTATTATAACTTGTCCATATGAAGACTGAACTTGCAGCAACCCATACGCAGCAAATACTACATAACGTAAGTGATACATCTCGCCTCCAACTTGCCTTCTGATCTCCATAGCATACTTTTCTGACTTCGCTCCAGAACAATGATAACCTGACTCTAGGCTGCCCGTGTGGAAAATTATGGGCACCCAGAGTTTAGAAAGGGAACAATAAACTCCAGGTCAGTCATGAGACTGGTGTGAGATCTTAAAATAGTTATTTGCATAAAAGAAAAGGAAAAGAAATCCGTTGATGCATTTGGAAAATGAAACTACCATAAGGCCTCCCAGCACACACACAATGCAATCGCACACTTAGGGGAGATTTCTCCTTATGATAGTCAGACATGCTTGATACGCGGAAATCATTTTGATATTATCATTATTGCTTAGTATGGAAAACATTTGCAAGTATAATATTAATCTTAGCCAGCATACGTACCATTATAGTATGCCTACTATAGCTACCATGTTAAATGGCAGGTTCTACAACTAAAACCGTGCATGGCTCGTATTGGGTAATTGGATTTCCAACAAATGGCTAAGGCTAAGGAACTTCCTTTCCAAATTGATACGCCTCTGGAGGGATGCCCCGAGAACCTAACCGGCTCTCTGCCAATACAAGGCCGGGTTACCTCTGTAACTAAGTAACTAACTATCACGAGTATGCCATTCCCCGGTCTAGACCAACCTTTACTGAGGTGCCTCAACAACCAACAACTACATAAGTAGAATAATCTAGGCTCCATACCAGAATGCCACTTTTTTAACCATATAAGTTAAATATTTGGGTTCCATACCAGATGCCACTTTTTATCCAAAAGAAAATCACATACCCTGAGGGGCGCGACCCCCATAACCTTGCTGCATCCTTTCTTGTTTCAACCATTTCCGAGGTGTGAGGTTCAACGAAGTCTCGTCCTACAAAGCTACGCTTTTCACAAAAGTCATGCTTCAATCAACCAATGATCAACACTTAGCATGCCACATTACCAATTTGGGAATATATCACTAGTGACAATCAACTACATAACTCTGAGCTCGTACATCTCAGAGAAGGGTGTTAAGCTTAGAGAATAAATTCTCCGCCACTAAATAGAAATGTATTTGATAGAAACCAGCTTTACATCTCAAAGTGTAACGTCAGACATATATCCATACAAGTTCATCCTGGGTCTGAAGGGAACCGAAGGCACTTCCTCCAATTAAGGAAAGAAGCCATTGCAAATCTGGATATTCCCTAATCACGTTCAGACTCCCCATCACATGGGGTGATATATATCTTTATACCGGAGCAACTCGGTGCAAAGACATTCGATAGTTAATCCTTTCGTTTTCGAAAATACCCAGTCTTCAACACCATCTTCAAATGCAATCTCATTTCTTCTTATCATTATTCGGAATGGGTTTTATGACTCAATGCCCTCTTTTGGCTAATCCAAATAATGAGCGCTTATTTGAAAAATAAGTGGTTACATTCAAATTTCAAGCAAGTCACAACAAATTTCTACTTTGATCTTTTAAACAAAAGATCCATCACTATGATTCGATGTGGTTTTTCGAAAACTATTTGGAATCTGACCCGCGGTCGCATCGAAATTCAAATATCGTTTAAAGGCCAATATTGATAATCGGTTATTTAACAATCAACAACATTCACAACAACCCTTAGATTTAAATAATTTCCCCCAAATTATTTATTTCAAAATATCTTCGCAAGACATAATTTCACACTTCAACCCTTTGAAAACAATTTTCAAATCACATTCCTCTCGCGGAATGAATTTTCTAATATTATTTATTTCCACTAAAAGTTTACCAAGTCCGAATACTTTAAAATAGTTTAAATCACTTATCCAAAAATATATACTTGGAAACACTTAAAATAGAAACTATTTAAAAATATTTATCTAAAATATTAGTTATGAAATTTTTATTCTAATATCTCATATAAAACTTAAGCCCAAAAAAATTTTAAAAAATAAATAATTAGGTAGAGTGTAACTATTTAAATAACCATTTTCTAAATCAAATATCAATTAAATCTTCAAAATAATCACTTCTATAATTAACTTAATAAATATTAACTTTAAAATTTTAAAAACAATTTAAGAAAATAATTTCTCCAAAACAATCGTTTTAAAACCAACTTTAGAATTTTTAGTTTATACTTAAAAGCTATTTTGAAAACTTACTCGGCTTTCCAGGAAAAAATATGCTTTCCATTTCAAAATGGTCCATTTAAATCAATTAATAATTCCTTCTCGATTTATTTCAATTTATATACCAAATTCGTAACTTTTACTTCCACACTTTTAAAAAATAAACCAGTATTTGTTTTTAAACAAATTACCCATTCCTTTATAAATTCCCATTGCGAGTTTATATTTCCAAATATCCACTGATATACGATTTTCAAATCGATTTCCAAAATTTGCTTTCAAACATTAAATCAATTTCCAAAAATTTATTTTCAAACAGCAAATCAATTTCCAAATTGATTTCCAAAATTTTACTACCTTTTAAAATAAATTCCTTTATTTCTCCCAGTCTATTTAAAATTTGAATTTTAAATAAATTATTCGACTTTTAAACAATATTACTCAAAATCCATTTATTTCCATTTATTAAAATCCTTTTCCTATATTTTAGATTTTATTCGGTAGGATTTCAAAAATTAGCTTTTATCTTTTTCCAAATTCCTTCTTTAAATTTATTCAATTTTCTACTTTAATTTCCAAAAATCTAATTTATGTATTTCTGGCATTTTAAAATTTTAGTATATATTTGGCAAAACCATAGCCTTCAATAATTTCAATCACTAATATAATCATTCACAAATTATCAATAAATCACGTCACAACATATGAAATAAATTCAAACAATTTGCGGAATCCAGTTGGATCCCTCCAACCTTTTTCTCTGCATCCACAAATGTTAGCACAATATAAAATGCCAATTCCACTTCGAGGTGGAATATCGCGGAAGGAGTTATATTCTCTCATCCGCTATTATGTGGCGCATAAGGTCTCATCCGCTATATAATGCGGAAAATCAACCACTCCAATATATATATATATATATATATATCACCAATAGACAAATTATCAAATTCATTCAAGCACGTCCAGAATTTAAATTTAAAATTAAATAAATCAATTCGATTGAGTGAGAAGATCTCACATTTACCTTTTTATTTGCAATCCATTTCTATCTTGACTATTTCTTTACTGTATTAGACCTTGTATAAACATTTATATAATTTATTAATATTTTGAACAATTGGAAAATCAATTATATTTAAATAAATTTATTTTAATTTTAACTAATAAATTTAATTTAAACAAATAATTTAATTTTAAAATGATAGTTTAACTTAAACTAGTACTTCCTTTAATAGGTTATTTTTAGTAAATTAAAGCATGTATACTTATTTTTCAACTTGAAACTAAAAATAATTTCTCGGTTTCAAAAACAAAATTTACATTAACTTTTAATATTTAAAAATTTCTATTTATTTATTTTTGCAAACTTAACTATATATAGTTATAAAAAAAATTCCTGCATCTTACTATAAATCGGAAAACTGTATATATTTTTCTTTCTTTTGCATGTATAATATATATAAAAATTAAAAAAAACTGCATACATATATTTCCACTGTATATATTATTATATTTTTCTTTTCTACATATATCCATCTATATAAACTAAATAAAGAAAATACCTTATTGTCGAAATCAACTGCAGCTCCTACCACAGTCGCGACCACGAAATCAACCCTCTCCAAGCCTAGCTTCGTTTTGTGACGCCGCCACGACCATACTGCCGTCAACGAGATGCGTGCGGCTATATGACTTCGTTGATCCCACGTGAGCTTCCACCATGTGACGCCGTGCCTCGTCGACGCCTTGCATGCCTCATGCGCCACAAATCCAACGTGAGCCTCCTTGACGCTCGTTCCATAATCAATGTCGCGACCACAAGCTTCGATCGAATGCGACCTACGACCCCTAGTACTTGCGCGAAGACCATGAAGTTGGTCCCGTCCAGTCGCCTTTGAGCTCGGCCGCCATTTTTTTTTATGAAAGCGATTTGATTTTCAAAGATGAAAGGGGGAAAAGAATAGATAGGGTTCGAACAAGAGAGGGAGGAGAGGGAAAATCGAAATTGTTTCTGTTTCGCCATTTTTTTGATCTTGTTGTTCGACAATGATTTTCAATTCGAGATGAAGCCGAGAAGTTATATTTTCTTTGTTCGATATATAAATTTTTTTATAAAAACTTAGACGCGTGTTAAACCAACGAACACGTGGTTAAAGAGGCAAGCAACGTGTAAAAAATGATCTTGTGAAAACAATTTATATTAAATGCATACATATTATATTATATTTAAATCGTCTCGATTATCACAACTTAAATTTTCGAATTCCTATCGAGGCGTGCCGCTAGGAGTTTATAATGTTTAATTCCTATTCCAAATATAATGGAAAAGGTTTTGAGTCCAAATTCGATCGTATGGAGAAGTTAGCTTCTTGGACCAATTATTGTATTGAATTTTCGATTTAAATTTCAACGCCTTTTCAATCCGTACGGTTACACGACAAATCCAAACACTATGAAAATTGAAATCAAAAAATAAAATACTATTACGGATCCAATGGAACAGGTTTCGTTGAATTACGAGACTGTGCCTCGGAAGGCAATTGTTAAATATCGATTTTAAACGATATAATTTCAAAATTAAACAAACACTTCAAATTTCAATTCTGAAGCTTCCATTATCTTCAGTATTATTAATATAGATTTTCTAAGTCTTTAAAATATTTTTAACAAGCTTAAAAATCAAGATTCAATCATTTATCCAATTTTCAATAATTAAATTCAATAATTTAATTGCCAAATAAACGACGATATTTGAAATTCAAGTTAAATTAACTTCCAAATATTTAAAATCAATTAAATATTTTCAATTTCAGATGTTTAAAATTTTCGGGTTGTCACAATTATTTTGTAAACCATTGACTATTCAACATCCAGATTAGAAAATTTAACTGAATTTAAAATTAGAATTTGAGAATTTAATTTTCGTTCATTCCAAACTTTGGTTTTAAATTTTTAAAATATAAAATATTGAAAGTATTTTCGAATAGAAATCATTTTGAAGAATTTCAAATGTTTAAATTTGTGCTCTCCTTTTTGGTCGTTGGAAAATAATTTCGGTGATGACGGTCACATCATCGACGTTCATTTTTGAGTTTTAGAATAGAGAGACCATTCTGCAGCTTTGCTACATTTTTGTTTTGAAAAATTAATTTGATTTAAATTTCTTGAGTATGACTTGATTTATTATAGGTATATGATTATAGATTTGATTTGATATATAGTATATATATTTATCTCTAAACGGTCTGAAGTTAATCGGATATTTAATTCTTAAATTTATGTTAAAGGTGATTTTAATTTTGAAATAAAGCCAAAATTTTGAATAAATATTTAAATTTGAAATAATTTAGTTAGGAAAAGTTTACTTGTATAATACCCAGTTACATTCTAATACGGCTTACCTAAATTATTCAGAAGTAAAATATGTAATTGGATAATATACAATGTAAAATGATTTTATAAATAAAAATTGAGTAGTTATAATATATGTTATACGCTTAAATTTTAATTATAAAAAGGTTATAGAGATAAATAGAATAATAAGTTAATTGAATAGTAAATGAGGCAAATTAAATAAAATCTTGTTTGGAAGAAATCTTTTGTATCAAATATTAATAAATTGAAATAAAATAAACTTAATGAATTATCTTGAATTTAAAATCAATTGTTGAATATAAATTAATTTAAATTAGAATTTATATGGTTTTAATTAATTGTTTTATTTTGTATTTCAGCTTTTTTGTTTCTATTCTCCTACCTCCTTCCTTTTCGAGGACGAAAAATATTGAGTGGGGGAGAGTGTAACGACCCGTAAATTCTAGTAGTTTAATTTACTTAATTAATTGAAATTTTGTGAAATTTTAAATAATAAAATTTTGAAATGTAAATTTGATACTTGGATTACGTCTAATTAAACATGGTAAGTGGTAAATTTTCATTTGATAATATGAAAGTTTATTTTATTGTGTAATTCGATTTCAGTTAAATCAGTTAATATTTGATGATAATAAAATGTTTTCCAAACTTGAATATTTTTCTATAGAAAATTTGTAAATCATTTTCTTAGTGAGACGTCATATTCCGTTTCTCCAAATTTTGAACTGCTATTGCTCCATTTTTTCTTATTTTCGGTGTTTTAGTAGCATTTTTGGTACCGAATACTGACTTTTGATCGGATTATCCTATCATTGATATTTGTGTATCATTTTGATCGTCTTGTCATGCTGATCTCCATAGCATATTCATGTGAGTTTCTCGGTGTCCAGTTCACGACAAGAAATGCGAAGCTATTAACCGTGTCGGTATTCTGTTTGAAGCTGTTATTGTTCTGGGTCTCCTCATTTTACAACGTGAGAAATTGAATGGTCATTCTCTTTAGTATTCCTAGAATTTAATTGTGGACTTTTGGTTATCCATCTATTTCATCAATATCCACCGGTTCGTTTACATTTTTTTCGTTTTTCTTTGTATTCATGCTTTGAAAATAAAATTTATTCTTTATAATTCTCCTGCTCATTCACGAAACATAATTCATATTTGCATTACATTTTCCGTTTTCTACTAAACCACCCTGTCGTTCCGTCACTTCATCTCAGCCGAACCGCCACTAAAGCTCACCTACCCGAGCTCCTCCTCCCTCCCTCCACCATAATTCTTGACCACTCGGGGCTCAAGCCGCATCCTAAGCCAGCTGAACGTTTTCCCCTTTCTAGAACCCTCTACGTCAGCCTCCTGTAGTTTCTACTTCATGACTGGCAAGTTTTTCTCTTTTATATTTTATATATATTAGCGTATATCATGTTATATCAATTTATGTTTCTATGTTTGTATATATATATATATACATATATATATATATTCTTAAACATGAGTTTATATATTTGTATATAAGTGTATATATATCGTGATGATTCTAATATTTATAATCTTTTAGTAAGATATATATACTAGTTATAATTGTTTATATTTTAATATATCAATGATATATTTGTATAAAGGAACACAGGTTTTAATATATATATATATATATATATATGTACATATTTTGTTTAGAAAAGTATATATACATTTATGATGTTCAAGGTTTTGGCAGATGTATATAGTAAAATTGTTTATGTATATAATTGACTTTTACAAATGTATATCTTATTGTATCGTTCTATGAAACTGTTTATATATTAAAGTTATGTTTTTTTGTTTTGTTTTGTATATAAAGGTTTCAACTATATGTACGAGGCCCATTTATATATCAGGTAGCACATATATATGTGTATATATATTAGTGTGCTAGGATCTATTGATATGAAGTTAAATATATGTATTATACTTTATATGTATACAGTTTTCAAGTTGCATACAACCTGCTTGATTTTATTTATATATAATATGCTATACACATATGAAGGTCGTACGTGATTTTTATATATATGAAAGGTTATTTCAGTTCTTAAAGTATATGATCGTATTGGTTCAAATTTTAGTATTATGTGTTGTTTTAATTTATATATAAGTTTGCAGTATTATTTGTATATAGATTTATACATATGTTGTTATCTAGTACAGCTTTATTTATATTTGTATTATTTACATTATCATGGTACTGTATTTATATGCAAGTCTTAAGCAGTGTTGTTTATAATAAATTAACTTATAAATACTTATATATTCATATGTATATAATATTATACACTTTTTTTATACAGTTTCATATTCTGTGAGTATATATTATGTTTGTTGAAATATATTTGCTTATTTAATCATCGTTTCTGCATATATATACACCGATATATAAGGTTGTATATATATGTGTACTTTTACAGAGAACCAATTTCGTTTTGTATATATACATATGATATATTATTTTATATAAGTCTACTCCTATTTATATATCTACATTTGTAGATAAGTCTTCTTATATATGCGTTTTGATTTCAAGTTATACAAAGCAGTTTGACTGGGTGAGTTATGTATGTATATACTTTATATTTATCTGTGTTAATACATTTTGATATATAATTTGTATGGATTTATTCCTGAGTTTTGGATAAGCTGATGTGAATATATAAGTTTATAAAGTTTATGACCTATTTGATATATATATATATATATATATATATTATTAGTTATATTCTGAAATAGGTATTAAAAGTGTGTATATATATAGTTCATATAAAATTGTGTTTGAATTTAGAATATGATTTTTATATACATAAATAATATATAGTCGTGTATATAAGTTCCTTCAGACTATTTATTTTTATCGATCCAGTTCTGATTTGGTTACGTCAATTTCTATTTATCAGCCTTGTTCATCGATTCGGGCAAATCTTGTTTGATTTGGAATTCGTATTTGGATCCACAATTCGCTTCCATTCTCATTCATCTCTCTAGCCTCGAAAGGTGAGTAATCATCACGATTAACATTCTAATATTTATTAAATTTGATTTCAATTGAAACGACAATTGAAATATGCTATTGTTAGATATTTACATTGCTATATACATGCTATCTGTTCATCTATGACATCTGACACCATTATCTGTTGTTTATATTGATGATATATGCATGTTATATTATTATCATATCTGTTATCTCTCTATAAGTTCCCTGTTAGTATAGAATTCACTATGGGTTGAAATATACATACCCGAATGATCTGTAGAATAGGAGAAAATTGTTATGGGTTGAAATGATAAACCCAAGCGATTTTCATTAAATTGAATTTGGGATTGCGGGTTGAAATGATATATACCTGTATATATATATATTTAAATTGCGGATTAAAATGATAAATATCCCTATCACTTGACCATAGGATAGAAAATTATATACAAACACCGTTGGTCTATACATACATACATACATACATACATACATACATACATATATATATATATATTGAAATTGATTTTATGGTTTTTGGAAAGAAATATATGGTTTTATATAAATATTGATTTTTGATATTACATAAATGTTATTTTATATATAGTTAAATTCTTGATTTGAGCTATGTCTAAATTTGTTTGATATAAAATAAGTTTAGTATTAAAGTTTGGTTTTGTTAAAAGATAATATGGTAAAGTATTTATTTAAATTATATTTTAATATAAAGTTATAATGATTAAATAAATTAAGGTGAGAAGATAGATTTGATATTGATTTGAAATTGTATTTAATTAAGAATGATATTTAATTAAATCGATCTGAAACTTATTGAATTTAAGATTTTTGAAAGGATATGATTTTATAACTTGATTTTGAATAAAGGTGATTTAAATGGATATTTCAAATTTACATAAATTGAAATGGTATATTTAGTTTTATTTAAATTTGAAATTTGAAGTTTTATTTAAATAATCTTTGAATGATTATGTAAATATTTCAAAATAAATGATGGTAAAGTGAATTTGATGTATATATGGAGTTGTCAAATCTAGTTTTGAGATTGTGGAATATATAAAGCTTTGGAAATTTATTGAAATTGAAATGGGTTATTTGGGGTTCAAATCTGTATTTGAAATCGATATAAAAATTGAAATGGTTTATTGAGAACTGAATTGATTTGAAATTTATGAATTGAGAATTTTGGGATTCAAGTTGATTTGAATCAATTTGTGAAGTTCGAGGAAATTATTTTATCATATGAAGTAATTTTAAACTATATTTAATACTATTTATATTTATTTTATAAATTATTATAAATACTAACTATTTTATTATAAACTATTTTAACTTATAACTCTTTATGTAAACTATTTTACTTAATAAACTATTTTATTTTATATGCTATTTTAATATCCAAACTATTTAGGTGGTGAAAGTTATGTTTCCAAAGTTATGTATTTCAAAGTGTATGATTTTAAAAGTGTTATGATTTCCAAATTGTTGATTTAGAAGTGTTATAACTTTGAAGTGCTATGATTTTGGAAATGAATATATATATATATATATATATATATATATATATATATATTTGAAATGGAAATGATATCATATTGATAGGGTTTTGAAATGGCAATGATATTTTGGTTTGATGTATAAACTATTTTGAAATGACCATGTTGTTATAATAACGTTGGTTGTTAAAGAGACCGAGATCAAAAGTTGTCATACTCTCTGCCAACTCCGTAAACCACTTTAACAACTGTGTATGCGGTGGAGATTCCAGAATGAAGTATGATTGTAGGGACTCCTATTGAGGTATATACGTGGACCCGACTCCCGTAAGTTGGCATAAGGTAGCTAAAATAGGAGCGATTCCGAGCCAATGAGGTAGCTCCTCTGATCGGACACACTCCTTCGATACTATATTCTGAGTTTGTGATTGATTTGGTGGCCACCTTTTTATTTTTGTATTTAGGAGCACGACTGGAGGTGGACGGAAGCTGCAGTTATGCATTACCACCAGTCCGGATGCGTAATTGGCATATCTACCCCGGTATTGCCTAGTTGTGCTGTACCACCTATCCTAACATGCTTTACTACGAGTTTGATTTGTGTCGTACCTATAGAGTATCCTCTGGTGGCCTCCTGATCCGGAGGAACTATCGTACTGTATAGACTATTGGTACTATATATGTGTTAAGGTGTAAAATGTAAAGCCTTAACGCTATTTTTAAGTTAGTTTATTTTACTTTAGAAATTATTATAATAGCATTTATTACAACATAGTAGATAGTTTAACGGATCCTTAGGGTTATCCCAAACATCCTTTGAGTTACTTGTATTTCAGTTTTTATTTCACTTGAGTTGGATTTATTGATATAAGAATGTTAATCCTGACTCGAGTGTTTTGTGTTTTGCTTTACGCTCGGGTCAGACTGAGTGATACGTCTTTCGAGACTCATCTTTGGGGTTGAAGCTTCGTTTGAAGATCCATCTACATCTTTCAGCTTGGAGTTATTCAGTTGATTCCAGTGATGTATTATGATCTTGTATTTGACTATTATATTTGAAAATTCTATTGTAACTTATTTAACTCTGATATATATATATAGTAGCTTCATGAACTACTATTCATTCTTTATTGCATATTGTATATTACTCCGTCTCTATGATTCTGTGATCATTTATTTACTGTTTATGTTGAGTTTTGCCAAATATAAATTAACAATCTGGTATTTTGAGCAATTCAAATCATGCATGTGTGGATGCGAATGGTTGAAAAGATCAAGATGTTACAGTAAGGCACTGGTTGCTCCGTTCCTAAACTTGTTATACACCTTGTTTTACTGTTTAGATCTCACAGGCGGGACAAATGTACTAGTCGTTTTTGCATACCACTTTCAATTTTAGAAATGATTTATAAAACTTCCAAATCATTATTTAAAATACTTATTCATTTAACCATTCAATAAATCATTCAAATCACCTTTCAAATAATTATTAATCATTTAAGAACCTTTACAAAATATTTGAAAAGGAATGGTTGTGTTTAAACCATATTTCAAAAGTTACTGAAAAGTGCCGCGAAAAAGCGCTACGGAAAGTGCTTTTTTAAGCTATATTGATCTATCATTTGAAATTTCATTTTTATAACTGAAATTAATTTTAAAACATTTTAAAAAATTTATAAGATTTATTCCATATTTTTAAACGTTTTGAAACACCATTAAAGAAATCCTTTTCTAGATTTCGGACTACAAAACCGCAATTTTTCCAAAAGCTTGTTTTACTCATATCTTAAAATCTACTTATCAAATCTTGATTTTCTTTCTTTGTTGGAAAAGTCTAATATGATAGTTCAAAAAAAAATTATCTCAAAGAATTCCGAGCTATATTCCATTTATGCACTCATTGACTTTTAAGGCGCGAAATCGCGAATTATCGTTACGCGAAGCACCTATTTTTGACTAAGTTTTCATTTACCTTTCAAACATCACCAAAACAGTTTCATATGATTATAAAACATTTAAAAATCATTTTCAAACATTTAAACCAATATTTTTCCATATTAAATCTCTTTTTCACTTTTAAATCATTTCATAATATTATATTATTATAATATTCATTTTCAACCTTTCTATATTTTCAAACCATTAAGAGGAAAAATAAACTTCATACACATATTTATATGGATTAAAATTCACATTTAATTTCTAACCATTTCTCTGATCATCTATTAAACCATGTAATCATCAATATTAATAATCATGTAAACAACCAACTTTGCACCCAAGTTATCAAACATATTAATAATCTAAAATATTTAACTTTAATATTATTAGACTTGGAATAATTAATTAAGTCAAAATGAGTACTCACCTTTAACTAAATTGATTAACTTCCTACCAACATTTTTATAAAATCACTCTTCACTAAATTAACCCATACTTCACTAATACACCGATAAACAACTCCACCACCTTGCCAATGCTCACGACCACCCTTACCCGTCCACTTTGCTCTGGGCCTAAACCTTCCTCCTACCTCCATATCCTCCCCATCACAATACTCATGCCCTAAGGCCATTTAAAGAAGAAAAGAAGAAAAAGTGAATTAAGAAGATGTTAGAGAGCAATTAGTTGATTGGTACTTAAGCACTCTACAATTTTTAACCCTCCTACCTCTCTTAAAGAAGAGAAGCCATTAATGAGCAAAAGAAAGCTCAAAAATGATGAAGAAAAAGAAAAAGAAGTGTGAAGAAAATGAGAAGAATGGATGGGTATTTATAAGAAAAGTAAGGAGTGGTGAATTACAAAACTAACCCTTTACAAAATTACCAAAATATCCTTACTTTATCTTACTTTTTCAACACTTACCATCACTTTGTCATATCATTACTTTATGTCTTAATCATTTAATGCATAAGGAAAATAAAGTAAAGGTTTTATTTGATTTGACATGATTTTGTCCTTTTATGTTTACTATTTCTTAATGATTTTCTAGAAATTTCTAACTTTACTTAGCAAAAGTAAATTTGATAAGTTAATTGTTAATACTTAACATATTTAAAAATGTGTACACGTATATGTACATAATGAAGCAACAACGTTGTGGTAACTTTTATTCGACTAAACGTTGATTTTCAACAAAATATTTTAACGTTACATTTTGACGTTTTTGTTAAACTATTTATTCATGTAAACCAAATTTAAAAAAAAATTCTTATCATCTTTAAATAATTAAAACGAGTGTATTTGACTCATAAAATAATATAAAACAATATCAAAATTCATTTGCAAATATATGACATTGATTTTGTCAATGCGCGACGAAATTTATCAATCGTTATAACATAAGTACATATACAGTTATCAAACTTTTATTAACCAGTTATATAATGATTTTAAAAGAAATTATTTATCCTTTAAAATAATTATTGGACCGTATATTCCATTTTATCGAAAGCCAGCTTTACGATAAAGTTCAAAATCTTTATGCAGTTCTAAAAATAAGTTCACCATTCTTATTTATTATATAAAACATGATTACTTAAGTTTGAAAATTCAATATTTGAATATTTAAATACATTAAATATTTCATTTTCAAAATGTTAAAGCTACGGGTCGTTACAGTGAAATAGAAATTCTAAATAATGATTTAAAATACACTTATTGTGCATAACAACCAAAGCGTATCGTAGTCAGCGGAAGTGAAAAATGAGTTTGTAGGTTTTAGATAGCATCCAAGAACTGATACGATAGTATCATTCAATAAGCATGAGAATTGAGCAAATATTTTCATAGAAAACTCAAATAGTTCAATTTTTAATCAAAATGTAGAGGACGCGTGTGTTTGCAAGAAAGAACTTCAAAAGGCATATACTTTTATAACTATAAGTAAACAACAAGCTACTAATTATTGACGATGTACTTATGTTAAAGTTGGTTTTAGTCTAGTTGTTTAATATTCGACATTAGATTTGGAAATGATATCTTTATAATTAGTATAAAAGGATGTCAAGATTTTTACAAACAGTATAAATAGACATTGTATTAAACGTTAAATATGGATCATATGAGATGGATTCACTATGCATTAGCAACATGAAATATGATACAATCTATGCTGCCTATTGTATAACGTTTTGCTTATGTACTTGGTACATTTAGCGAACATCAAATTTGAGTTAAAATTACAAAATGGTAGTAAAGAGTATTCCTAAGTATTTACAAATAATAAAGAACTATTTTTAAAAACAACATATTACTCATAAAGGAATGTTCGGACATCCTTACGTTTATAATATTTGTAAAAATTAGCCAACATGAACAACTACTACTAATTTGTAGTGGTAATAACCGTTGCAAATTCCAGAAAGTACACGTTATAAATGACTACTTTAGTGTGGAGAAATTCATGTTCCCTCTAAGTTAAGGCTTTATGTCAGAAATGTTCCAAATAAGAGAATGGATTATGGCTAATTCATCCAATATGCTATGTATATCTTAATAAACACAATAATAAAATTAGTGTATACATAAACAAATGCATAAATTTACAACTGAGCGAGGAGCGAGTCCCAATGTTGAGAATCCATCGACATTGTTATATGATAACAATGTTGTGATACATATCACAGAGGAGTCTAGAGCTCATTATTATTTGAGAAAAATCAACATGATAAAGGCATTTAATCAACGATAGGGAGATGTTGATTGGTAGAGTAGATAATTGAGATAATATAGCATATACATTCACTAATGCACTGATTCGCTCAGTTTGAGAAACAAATCGCGGGGATGGGATAAAGATTTCGTAATTGAACCCAAGTGCAAATCAAATATTAAGATAGAAATAGATATTCCCTATAGGCAATTATATAAGTTGTTACACATATCTAACTCTATACCAATCTTGTTCGTAAAAAAGGTATTTGATTTCTATTATATACTTTGTTATATAGTGATATGATTAATCAAATATATAAATTCAAAGTATATTAAAATAGACAATCCTTAAATGATATTTTATGTGATAATAAGTACAAGGAGTTGTGATCATGATAAAATTATCATAATATATTATTTTAAATATTCATGATCAAGATGTTTTAAGAAAGGATATCGATACATTCGTTGAGACCAAAGTACATAACGCTCTCCAAATGCTGGTCAGTGTATTACTCATGGCTATTGGAGACACCAAGGGGTTAAGTACCAATAGTTATTAGATAATTATGGACGACTCACTTGAGATTTTCCATTTAGTTAACAGGAAATCTCGGAGTGACTATATTAGATAGTTCTCTCAACTTGAGAATACTGGTGAGCTTCAATGTGGATACTTCAATATGATCATAGTTAAATCATGGCCCGATGACCATCAAGCGACTATAGTTGGGTCAAAGTTGAAGCGTTGGAAGTGAAACAATATAAATAGAGAATTTGTCTCTTTAGTTGTATGAGATTAGTATTACGGTTAATTATTGTCAACTCAAAGTCAAAATCTCTAGTCGAAGCAGTACAGTTAATAATAAAAATTATTATTCAACCTAGGAAAGTTTATGAACTAACCAAGTTGAATGTGGATGCTATTGGAATATTAACTAAAATCAAATTCTATAAACCTTAAGTGATATAATGTTGACGAAGAGAATGTGCGTAAACGATTATTATTTAATGCTGCGACTTAAATTGTAAAATTAGATTTTACCAATAAAGATGTATATATAAGCTACAAAATTAGCCCAATTGTCACACCACTAACTAAGGTGATGTGTGAATATTGATATTCAAATTGTTTGACATTAATTGCCGACTGAATTTACATCTACAAGTCGCACAGCTGTATTGGTAATTTCTTCGAAGCACCCTACGATTTAATTGATTTATAAATTGTTATAAATAAGTTAAATTAATTAATATTTATGAAATATTAATTGTTATAAATTAGTGATTATTATATATTAGTTAAATTAATTAATATTTATGAAATATAATATATTTATTTGATATATTCAGTCTTGTTAATAATTTTCTAGGTACCATTAGTGTAACGACCAGATATTTTCAACCATTCGCATCCGCACATGTCGGACTTGAATTGCTCAAAATACCGCGTTGTAAATAAAATTTGGCAAATCTCAGAACATAGAGTAAATAATAATCACAGATCACAGACACAGAGTATTTAATAATGCAGCGGAAGTAAAAGAAATAGTAGTTCATGAAGCTACTATATAAATATATCAGAGTTAAATAAAATATAACAGAAGAAATAAAGTACAACAGAAGCCTCAAGATGATAACCGAGTACAAGCTGAATAGACAACAAAACTGGAATAGATAAACTAAATAAGCAGATAATCTCCAGCGATTCCAATCTCCAGAAAGTGGAATCCAAATCTGTGAATAACTCAGGCTGACACGAGCGTAAATAAAAATACAAACACTCGAGTCAGGACAATATATACTTATATAATGTAAACCAACTCAAGTGAACTGTAATAAGGTACAAGTAACTTAAAGGATGCCTGGGACCGTCCATCCTCTAAGGATCCGTTAAACTATTTACTATATAGTAATATTGCGCTATTATAATAATGTCTATAGTAAAATAAACTTACTTTTAAATAGCGTTCCGAGCTACTTATATCACCCTTCACACATAATAGTCACAACAGTCCATCCAATATCATGACGTCTCCACACCGGATGACTGTCAGAGGATACCACATGGGCTACGGGAGATAAACAAACTTGTAGTAAAGGCTCGGTATGGTAGGTGACACGGCACACAAGGCAATGCCAGGGTAGATATACCAATTACGCACACGGGCTGGTGGTAACGCAGCAGCCACATACGCCCACCTCGGAACACACTTCCATATCAAAATCGGAGGATGGCCATCTAATCAATCACCAGTAAGAGTATAGTATCGAAGGAATGTGTCCGATCGGAGGAATGACCTCACTTGGCCCGAGATCGCTCCTGTTTTAGCCACCTTATGCCAACTCACGGGAGTTGGGTCCACGTAATATACCTCAAGAACGTCGCCACCATCCTACTTCATTCTGGAATCTCCACCGCATACACGGTTAGTCAAAGTGGTTTTCGGTATCGACAGAGAGTATGCCCATATCCAATCCCGGTCTCTTTGCCAACCAATCGTTATTATAACCCGTAGTTATAATTTAAAATGGTATTTATACTTCAAAATAAAATATCATTTCAATCCAAATCTTTATCAAAATAAAGATTAAATCATCCCAAACCATTTCAATATATCATCATACCATATCTTCCAAATTCAAATATTTATCAAAATAAATATTAGGTCATTTCTAACCATTTCAATATATTAAATTATCCTATCCTTTCAAAACTTCCATTCAAATCATTTTAATTTATTAAAATATCATAACCTTTCAAATCTTCATTTCCAAATTATCGTATCTTTCAAAATTTCTTTTCAAATCATTTTAATATCGAAGTATCATTCTTTCAAAACTATATTTTTTTTCAAATCATTCAATGTCAAAATATCATATATTTCAAAACTTCGTTTCAAATCATTTTAATATATTAAAATATCATGTCTTTACAAACTTCCTTTCAAATCATTATTAATTTTATTCAATTTAAAATACCATTTCAATTCACGTTCCAAAACAGTTTATATTTCAAAAATCATTTTAAATCATTAAAATGAAGTTATTATATTTAATAATTAAATTATTAAATTTTCAAAACTTTCAACTTCCAAAGTTCATTTATTCACTTAAGTTTATCAAAACAGTGAAAATTCACTTTTCGCAGCATTTAGAAAACGCTACGGAAAGTTACATTCGAAACGGTTCAATTTAACAAAAGACAGCATTTTAAAAATATTGTAATAGGGTTTACTTAAATTTCAAATAACTTAGTTAAATTCAACAATTAGAGCACTTAAAAATATTGCTATAATAGCCTTTAATTTAATTTAGCTTTTTAGTTCATTATCATCAACTACAACATTTACAAATACTGCAATATCATTCGCATTGCAATTAATAGCATTTCGAAATGCAGTTAATTCACTTCAAATATTCAATATAATTTCACAACCAATTATAATTTTATTTAAAATATTTTTTGACTTATAAAATCATATATTTTCACATTTATAAACAACATTTAATTTTCCTTAAGTTCATGATTTTATAAAGTTAAATTTCCATTCAGAAATCAAGATTTAATAATAATTCACTTATTAAATTTCAACATTCAATTTTAAATTCATTGAATTAAATTTCAACTTAACACTTAAATTTAAAATTTCAAAATATAACTTAATTTCAATTTTATTCACTTAACTTAAAATTCACTTTTAAGCCAAATTCACAATTCCCATTTGGTTATATTTCAAAATTTCAACTTAAATAATCATCCCTTTCACTTTTTAACTTTACTCAAAAATCATTTTAAATCCATTTTAAATTCAAATTATCATAAATTTATCATAATTCCATATTTAATTTAATTGTCAATTATAATTAAATCAAAATTTCCAAAAACTCTTACATTCAAATTTTCTAACCTTTCCATAATTTATTTAACTTATAAATTTCCAGAAAATCAATAATACTTTACAAAAATTATTTTTAATTAATTTTATATCAAAATATTATAATAATTATATTTCTAAAAAAATTTAAAATTTTTTAGGAAAACATATTTTAACTACGGGTCTGTATATAATTTTCTACGCTAGGTAAAGTGATACGGGTAATATATCATTTCAACCTGTAATTTACAAAGAAAATCCGGGTTTTATCATTTCAAACCCGCAGTCCAAGTAAATGAAATAAATTGAAAATCGCTCAGGCCTATCATTTCAGCCCATAACTATTTTCCCTTATTCTAAAGCCCGTTCGGGTATGTATCATTTCAACCCATAGTGATTCTAATCTAAAGGGAACTTACAGTGTGATAAACTGATAAAATAACAGAACATCATAATATAACAGTAACATATGATATAATAGGTGTTTAAACATGGGTAAACATCATATAATCATAACATAGCAGATGTGATATGGTTATGCATTTTTACAGATTCTAATGGGGTCAGTGTACTAGTTATATATGTACATATTGTCAGGTGAGAATAACTCACTTGTATAAGCTGGAGGCAACGATCAAAAGCACAAACTGAGATCTTCAAAAGCACTATGGCATGACAACGCGGATACGACAAGAGAGTGGAGAGCCAAAACTAATAGCCTTGTTCAAACATTTACACAAAACAATACAAATATATGCAAGTTTCAACACGATTTAAACATCAAATAACATTAGAATTCAAAGCCCAAATCAACATCGAATGAATTGCACATGTCCTCAACCTCATGTACTTCAGTTAGGCACTAATTAGGCTCAGCTAACATAGGCATTGGGTCTGGTTTGGGTGTGCAAGAGGTCGGCCTACATGGTGTTAAATGGTGAAGAGGTATAGGTGCATCAATCTACCACTACAAAGCAAAGTTCATCATTTTCTAGGCTACAACTAGGTTCGGCCATGGATTATGTGGGCCCAACCAGAGGTTTAGGTGGTGGTGGGTGATGTGGAGGGGGTGGAGGTTAGGTCAGAGGTGGTGGTGGTGGTGGCGGTGGCGGTGGCGGTAAAAGGTGGAGGAAAAAGGAGATGGCAATCCTAGACTAGGTTTGGTACAGGTGATGGCTAGTGTTAGTTTAGATGGATTTTTGTGATCATATTCACCATGGCTTAGCTTGTCCTGAGGGGGAGAGGTGTTAGGATGTGTGATGGTCAGAAAAAAGTGGTGGTGGTGGTCGGCCACAGCTTGGAGGAAGGGAATACAGCTATGAAGGTGGAGAGCATGTGCAAATTCAAGTAGAAAATCAATAAAATGAGAAGAAGAAGATAGAATTTTTTACCAAATCTTCACAAGGCGAATAGACGTGATTTTTTTATGGAAGAAAGAGAAATGATTTTCATGAAAGTAAAAAAAAATGCAGCTGAAATGAGTAGATTACACGGCCAAAACAATTAAGAGAAGAGTTGGGAAAATGAAAGGTCGGAAATGCAAAGAGACATAGGAATTTCAAGAGTTTAAAACTCTTCGAATTTCCTATATTCTTTTTATTTTTATTTTTTACAAATCAATGGCTGAAAACAAAGATGAAAGATCTCAAAAAATAAATTAAATAAGAAATGAAAATAAATAAATTTAAACAATATCAATTAAATAAAGAAAATGCAGTAAATACCAAACTAGGCTTTATAAATTTGAATAAATTCAAGTGTACTTTAGAAAATTTATATTATTATTCTAAAAATATTAAATATGAAAATATACCCAAATAACATATTTACAAAAATTAAAATAAAATATGACAAAGAAAATATAATTTATATAATTTAAAATAGACAAAATTGCAAAATAAAACAAATTATACTCAAAATTGAAATGTACATAACTTTTGCAGTTTAACTCCGTTTTCAACGAAACAAAAAGCAGTTTTCAAGTTATTTCATCTATTTTCATAATAAAAGATAAAATTTAAGATTTAAAATAATTTAAATTTGAAGTTTAAAAGCCAAAGTTTGAACAGCTTGACCGAAAATTCACTTTGCAGTAAAATATTCAAATTATACTAGTTTGAACTATAAATCACTTAATAATCAACATTTATATTTAAAATGAAATGTTTGAAATAAAACAAATTTAAATTAATTTAAAAATAAAATAAAGTCCAATTTAAATAATATACAAAGTATAGGGTTGTTACACTCTCCCCCACTCAAAACTTTTCGTCCCCGAAAAGGAAGGAGGAAAGGGAAAGCACAGAAAAAATAGAGTGAAATAAGATTAAGACAAAATGACAAGGATATTGAAATTATACCTGATAACTATTGTTATAGGTATGTTTCACAAGGTGGAGATGATCTTCCCAAGATTCTCCAGAATTAGGAACACATGCACGAAAAGATTCTTTAGAATCTGATTCACTCTTCCCGCTTGACCGACGGTCTGTGGATGGAAAGCAGTGCTCAAATTCAAAATGTGTACCAAAGATTATTAAAGATTATAGAAAGATTTCTAAACAGAAAGATTATAGAAAGATGCCTATACCGGTCCATAGTAAGATGAGGAAAATAAGGACAACTAAAGACAATTTGAAAACAAAATAGAATAATAAGTTTGAAAAAAATAAATAAGATAATAGGTTTGAAATTTCCATGGTTTCAACTTAATATTGATAATTAATTTTTACACAAGTTACATGAATCTTAAATATATCTAATTCCATTATCTTATCATCTAATCATCTTAAACTAAAAATTTCAAAAATCATGAATTTGAAAAGAAAAAAAATCATTATTATACTCAAAATGTACTTAATAAATTTAATTCCACTTTATTCCTAATTAAATTAAATTTATTCCTCTTAATATATTTTATCACTTATGTTAAATATACTTACACTTATTATAACTATTTTAATTTATTCTTAATTCCTTTAACACCATTTATATTGTAAATTATTCAATTAACCTTTTATTCTATTTACCTCTGTTAATCTTTTTTTTAAACTAAAATTTAAGTGTATAACATTTATTATAACCACTCAAATTTTATTTATAAATCCTTTTATGTTATATATTATCCAATTACATTATTAACTTCTGAAAACTAAGGAAAGTTATATTTGAATGCAATTGTATTATACAAATAAAACTTTCTAATTCAATCATCTCAAGTTTGAATCATTTATTCAAAAAGTTTGATTTTCTTTTTATAATTGAAATTATTATTTAAGAAAAATTTAAGAATTAAATTTCTGATTCCCTTCAAACCATTTAGAGATAAATATATATTTACATAATATGTCCAATCAATTTAAATCGTATATCTATATATATATTATAAATCAAGTCATATTTTAGGAATTCAAATAAATTTGATTTCTCAAAACAAAGCTGTAGCAAGACTACAAAGCGGTCTCTTCACTTCAAAACTCGAAAATGAATGTCGATGATGTCGCGGTCATCACCGAAATTATTTTCCAGCGACAAAGAGAAGAGCACTAATTTCTTTGAACTTCAAAATTCTTTGGAAACGAATTTCTTATTCGAAAATACTTTAAATGATATATCCTTTTAAAACTTGAAAACACAAGATTTGAAACCATCGAAAATTAAATTCTCAAATTCTTGTTTTAAATTCATTTCAGTTCCTAAATCAGTTTATAACAACTATTTATAAATTCATTCGTAGAACTATAAATGATAAATCACGTATTATCATTTTAAATGATTAGTTTAAATAAATTTATTAAGTTCCATAAATTTTCTTATATCAAAATTTATTTCATTAACCAAATTTTAAAATAATATTATGTCAGTTTGTTCTGTCAAAGTGTTTTAGAAATCCTATCGATGGCGTTGATTAGACGAATCAATCGGAAACCCAAATCAACATCAACAACTCAAACAACACAATATATAAAACATTTTAAATATTAGTTTAAAATTACACTTTAAGAATGATTTGAAGATAAGTTGGAAAACAAAGATGAGATAATTAAATAACAGAATAGGAAGATGGATAAGCTTATATAAATCGCGGGCATCCATAACATGGTCAACCGTGACTTGAAGAATAAGGTCGATGTGGATTACTGGAGTAAATCAACATTCGATCTCAAGAGATAGAGTTTGGGATAATTAGAGATACTAGCATCTAAGCCGAGGATATAAAATCTTTGGTGAATCGATGCTGTTGTAACGGAGTTTCGCCCCTTTACAAATAATTTGAGATTGGTGAGACCACCGACTCATTATAAAGATCTTTTGAAGTGGAGTTATGGGATACTCCAGAATCAAAAGAAGATAAATAGTGAGGGGCGCGAATGGATTTTGGAACCGCAAGGAACGTTCCAAAATTCAAAGGAATCAAGTCAAAAAGGAAGAGATTTAAACTCAAATGAAAGTGATTCTGTAAATACATTTACCCAATATACCGAGTTTTTCCTAGAGCTACCACAGCTATGATACCAACTGTAACGACCATGTATCTTCAACCATTCGCATCCGCATATGTCAGACTTGAATTGCTCAAAATACCACGTTGTAAATGAAATTTGGCAAATCTCAGAACATACAGTAAATAATAATCACAGATCACAGACACCTAGTATTTAATAATGCAGCGGAAGTAAAAGAAATAGTAGTTCATGAAGCTACTATATAAATATATCAGAGTTAAATAAAATATAACAGAAGAAATAAAGTACAACAGAAGCCTCAAGATGATAACCGAGTACAAGCTGAATAGACAACAGAACTGGAATAGATAAACTAAATAAGCAGATAATCTCCAGCGATTCCAATCTCTAGAAAGTGGAATCCAAATCTGTGAATAACTCAGGCTGACGCGAGCGTAAATAAAAATACAAACACTCGAGTCAGGACAATATATACTTATATAATGTAAACCAACTCAAGTGAACTGTAATAAGGTACAAGTAACTTAAAGGATGCCTAGGACCGCCCATCCTCTAAGGATCCGTTAAACTATTTACTATATAGTAATGGTGCGCTATTATAATAATGTCTACAGTAAAATAAACTTACTTTTAAATAGCATTCCAGGCTACCCATATCACCCTTTACACATAATAGTTCCAGCAGTCCATCCAATATCATGACATCTCCACATCGGGTGACTGTCAGAGGATACCACACGGGCTACGGAAGAAAAATAAACTCGTAGTAAAGGCTCGGTATGGTAGGTGACACGGCACACAAGGCAATGCCAAGGTAGATATGTCAATTACGCACACGGGCTGGTGGTAACGCAGCAGCCACATACGCCCACCTCGGAACACACTCCCATATCAAAATCGGAGGATGGCCATCTAATCAATCACCAGTAAGAATATAGTATCGAAGGAATGTGTCCGATCGGAGGAATGACCTCACTTGGCCCGAGATCGCTCCTGTTTTAGCCACCTTATGCCAACTCACGGGAGTTGGGTCCACGTAATATACCTCAAGAACGTCGCCACCGTCCTACTTCATTCTGGAATCTCCACCGCGTACACGGTTAGTCAAAGTGGTTTTCGGTATCAACAGAGAGTATGCCCATATCTGATCCCGGTCTCTTTGCCAACCAATCGTTAATATAACCTGTAGTTATAATTTAAAATGGTATTTATACTTCAAAATAAAATATCATTTCAATCCAAATCTTTATCAAAATAAAGATTAAATCATTCCAAACCATTTCAATATATCATCATGCCATATCTTCCAAATTCAAATATTTATCAAAATAAATATTACGTCATTTCTAACCATTTCAATATATTAAATTATCCTATCCTTTCAGAACTTCCTTTCAAATCATTTTAATATATTAAAATATCATAACCTTTCAAAGCTTCATTTCCAAATTATCATATCTTTCAAAATTTCTTTTCAAATCATTTTAATTTCGAAGTATCATATCTTTCAAAATTTTATTTTTTTCAAATCATTTAATGTCAAAATATCATATCTTTCAAAACTTCATTTCAAATTATTTTAATATATTAAAATATCATGTCTTTACAAACTTCCTTTCTAATCATTATTCATTTTATTCAATTTAAAATACCATTTCAATTCACGTTTCAAAACGGTTTATATTTCATAAATCATTTTAAATCATTAAAATGAAGTTATTATATTTAATAATTAAATCTTCAAAATGTTCAACTTCCAAAGCTCATTTAATCACTTAAGTTTATCAAAACAGTGAAAATTCACTTTTCGCAGCATTTAGAAAACACTACGGAAAGTTACATTCAAAACGATTCAATTTAACAAAAGACAGCATTTTAAAAATGCTGTAATAGGGTTTACTTAAATTTAAAATAACTTAGTTAAATTCAACAATTATAGCACTTAAAAAGATTGCTATAATAGCCTTTAATTTAATTTATCATTTTAGTTCATTATCATCAACTACAACATTTACAAATACTGTAATATCATTTACATTGCAATTAATAGCATTTCAAAATGCAGTTATTTAACTTCAAATATTCAATATAATTTCACAACCAATTATAATTTTATTTAAAACATTTTTTACTTATAAAATCATATATTTTCACATTTATAAACAACATTTAATTTTCCTTAAGTTCATGATTTTATAAAGTTAAATTTCCATTCAAAAATCAAGATTTAATAATAATTCACTTATTAAATTTCAACATTCAATTTTAAATTCATTGAATTAAATTTCAACTTAACACTTAAGTTTAAAATTTCAAAATATAACTTAATTTCAATTTTATTCACTTAACTTAAAATTCACTTTTAAGCCAAATTCACAATTCCCATTTGGTTATATTTCAAAATTTCAACTTAAATAATCATTCCTTTCACTTTTTAACTTTACTCAAACATCATTTTAAATTCATTTTAAATTAAAATTATCATAAATTTATCATAATTCCATATTTAATCTAATTTCCAATTATAATTAAATCAAAATTTCCAAAAACTCTTATATTCAAATTTTCTAACCTTTCTATAATTTATTTAACTTATAAATTTCCAGAAAATCAATAATACTTTACAAAAATTATTTTTAATTAATTTTAAATCAAAATATTATAATAATTACATTTCTAAAATATTTTAAATTTTTTTAGAAGAACATATTTTAACTACGGGTCTGTATATAATTTTCTACGCTAGGTAAAGTGATACGGGTAATATATCATTTCAACCCGTAATTTACAAAGAAAATCCGTGTTTTATCTTTTCAAAACCGCAGTCCCAAGTAAATGAAATAAATTGAAAATCGCTCAGGCCTATCATTTCAGTCCATAACGATCTTCCCTTATTCTAAAGTTCGTTCGGGTATGTATCATTTCAACCCATAGCGATTCTAAACTAAAGGGAACTTGCAGTGTGATAAACTGATATAAATAACAAAACAACAAAATAAAACAGTAACATATGATATAACAGGTGTTTAAGCATGGGTGAACATCATATAATCATAACATAGCAGATGTGATATGGTTATGCATTTTTACAGATTCAAAAGGGGTCAGTGTACTAGTTATATATGTACATATTGCCAGGTGAGAATAACTCACTTGTATAAGCTGGAGACAACGATCAAAAGCACAAACTGAGATCTTCAAAAGCACTATGGCACGACAACACGAATACGACAAGAGTGTGGAGAGCCAAAGCTAATAGCCTTGTTCAAACATTTACACAAAACAATACAAATATATGTAAGTTTCAACACGATTTAAACATCAAATAACATTAGAATTCAAAGCCCAAAACAACATCGAATGAATTGCACATGTTCTCAACCTCATGTACTTCAGTTAGACACTGATTAGGCTTAGCTAACACAGGCATTGGGTCTGGTTTGGGTGTGCAAGAGGTCGGCCTACATGGTGTTAAATGGTGAAGAGGTATAGGTGCATCAATCTACCACTACAAAGCAAAGTTCATCATTTTCTAGGCTATAACTAGGTTCGGCCATGGGTTATGTGGGCCCAACCAGAGGTGCATGTGGTGGTGGGTGATGTGGTAGGGGGTGGAGATCAGGTCAGAGGTTGTGGTGGTGGCGGCAAAAGGTGTAGGCAGAAGGAGATGGCAATCCGAGACTAGGTTTGGTACAGGTGAGTGTTAGTTTAGATGGATTTTTGTGATGATCTTCACCATGACTTGGCTTGGCCTGAGGGGGAGAGGTGTTAGGATATGTGATGGTCAGAAAAAAGTGGTGGTGGTGGTCGGCCACAGCTTGGAGGAGGGGAATACAGCTATGAAGGTGGAGAGCATGTGCAAATTCAAGTAGAAAATCAATAAAAAGAGAAGAAGATAGAAATTTTTACCAAAGCTTCACAAGGGGAATAACCATGATTTTTTTGTGGGAGAAAGATAAATGATTTTCGTTAAAGTGAAAAAAAAAATGCAGCTGAAATGAGTAGATTACATGGCCAAAACAATTAAGAGAAGAGATGGGAAAATGAAAGGTCGGAAATGCAAAAAGACATAGGAATTTCAAGAGTTTAAAACTCTTCGAATTTCCTATATTATTTTTATTTTTATTTTTTATATATTAATGGCTGAAAACAAAGATGAAAGATCTCAGAAAATAAAATAAATAAGAAAAGAAGATAAATAAATTTAAACAATATTAATTAAATAAAGAAAATGCAGTAAATACCAAACAAGGTTTTATAAATTTGAATAAATTCAAGTGTACTTTAGAAAATTTATATTATTATTCTAAAAATATTAAAACATGAAAATATACCCAAAATAACACATTAACACAAATTAAATTAAAATATGACAAAGAAAATATAATTTATGTAATTTAAAATTGACAAAGTTGCAAAATAAAACAAATTATACTAAAAATTGAAATGTACATAACTTCTGCAGTTTGACTCCGTTTTCAATGAAACAAAAAGAAGTGTTCAAGTTATTTCATCTATTTTCATAATAAAAGATAAAATTTAAGATTTAAAATAATTTAAATTTGATGTTTAAAAGTCAAAGTTTGAACAGTTTGACCAGAAATTCACTTTATAGTTAAATATTCAAATTATACTAGTTTGAACTATAAATCACTTAATAATCAACATTTATATTTAAAATGAAATGTTTGAAATGAAAAAAATTTAAATTAATTTAAAAACAAAAGAAAGTCATTAAATAATATACAAAATCTTGGGTTGTTACAATTAGTAATTAGTTGGGTGCGTATATAAAAGTTATACACGTATATCAATATACGATATCAATACGCATTTAAATACAATTTAAATGACATTCTTTACTAAATGGTTTTTGATGTCTCATTATCCCATATGATGGCCGGCCTACGGGAAAAGAAGGGAGAGGTTGTTTTTGAATTCCATATCTGATCTGGAATTGGTAAAGAAAGCAGTGAAAGGATGAGACATTATAACAAAATTTGTTATTAGTTGCATTGTTTGGTAGTGTTTCAAGACTATTTACAACCATTAATCATTTTGAAAATATAAAAATGGACAAGGAAACGCTGCCAATTGATTCCCGCCAACAATTCAGTAAAATTTTGCTATAATTTTATACGACCGCTTCTATTTCTTTTGGCACTTAAAATTATTTTTATCCCTCTCCTCTCCAAAGAACAATGAAAACCCATAAAAGAAATCTTCTTTGGATCTGATTCGACGCTTTTCCTCTTTTATCAATCAACAGTCAGTATAATTGGTCAAATTATCCCTCATCTTCATCTGGCTCATGGAAAAACTTTGCATCGATT
This sequence comes from Allium cepa, assembly GCA_030765085.1. Classification (NCBI taxonomy): domain Eukaryota; kingdom Viridiplantae; phylum Streptophyta; class Magnoliopsida; order Asparagales; family Amaryllidaceae; genus Allium; species Allium cepa. Next base: position 557,607,040 of record CM060928.1, on the reverse strand, counting down.
CCTCCCCAAAATCCTAGTGCATGAAATATGGCCCAAAAATGCATCCTCTACCTCGCACCTTCAACTCTTATCTCACAATTCAAATACCAGTTTTCTTTTGTGTCTCCATTTTGAACTGGATTAGATCATTTCTGTTTAAAGTTGTTATTTGAATTTAGTTCGAAATTTTTTAAGTTGCTTGAGTTTGTTGCTTGAATTAATTTCGGTTTATCCAAAATATAAATTGGTTGATTTTTATATTATGTTATTAGAGTTTATGCAGTTTTCTACTTGAAAATGGTATATAGTTTGCAGCTACTAATTGTGAATAGTGTAGTTTGATTCTGGATCTAGGAAAATTAAATTTGATGCTCGGACCAAAATCGTCGAAAAATAATTACTATTCAGTCTCAAATGAAGTATGTTAACATCATCACATTGGTCCCCCAAATTCTCTGTTTTATATAATAATATTACAAAAGATGCACAATATTCCTTTTCTGAATCTAATGTAAATAGTTTAAGTACATATGATAGGATACATTATAAATTTTGCCAATTACTATTCTAATAAGGCAATGAGATAATATATTAACATGCTAGCTATACTAAGACAAATAAATAATAACCTCTCAATTTTGAAATTTTGGAATTTCAAAGTGAATTAAAAAATAGAGCTTTTATATTCATTTTATAATAATATCTCAATTATATTTGGTTATTTTCCTGCAATGATATATGTGTAATGAATGAGAAAGCTTTCATGCTTCTCTTAGAAAAATTGAAATGATTACTTTGAGTGGTGTGCTACTACTAAAACATCGTCATCATATATACAATGCAAATATTGGTTTTACTATCATTATTGACATAATTCAAGAGAATGATGAGAGTTATTCTACTACACATTTCTCTTCTGATATGAATAATATGTAGACATTTTGACAAAAGCATACTTTTCGATTTTGAATGTACTAATAGCAATATGATATTATGCATTTTTGTAAAATTTTCAAAAAGTTTCTTGTACAATCTTGGACATTTTACACTGAATTGTTTGTGTAGTTAGATTGTGGTATATCCATTAATGCAAATGAACTAAAAAATAAAAAAAGAATTCACATTATATGAGACAATTAAAATCTTTAAAATTGTTGAACCAACAATGTATAACGACCCAGAATTTTGGATATTTGAAATTGGAATATTTAATTGATTTCAATAATTTAAAAGTTATTATTTAACTTGAATTTCAAATATAACCAATTATTGGATAATTAAATTATTGAATAATTAAATTATTGAATTTGATAATTGAAAATTGGTTAAAATATTAAATCTGGAGTTTTAAGCTTGTTATAAATAATTTAAAGGCTTATAAAATTTATATTGATAATGATGAAGACAATAAAAGTATTAAAATAGAATTTTGATGTGATTTGTTCAGTTTCTTGATGTGATTTGTTCAGTTTTAAAAATATATAGTTTGAATTTGCATTTGCAAAGAGCCTTTCGAGGCACAGTCTCGGAATTCGATGAAACCAGTTCCATTGGATCCATAATAGTGTATTATTATTGGATTTTAAATCTCATAGGTTTGTAGTTATCGTTTGGTCATACGGTATATAAACGCGCTGAAATTTATATCAAAAATACAATATAATAATCGGGTCTAAAAAGCTATCTTCTCTATATGATCGAATTAGGACTCAAAACATTTTCCATGCGTTCGAAATAGGGGTATAATATTGTAAACGCCTAGCGGCATGCCTCATTAGGAATTCGAGATTTTGAGTTATGTAATCGAGATGGTTTAAAATTTTAAAAGAATATATTTATATGTTGATTTTCCAAAAAAAATTCACAACAACTTTTTCCTTCCTATCAAAAGCTGTACTGCTTGTAAGAGTGTTTTCCCATCTCTTCTTTAACCATTTTCTCTTTTTAATCAAGACGGTAAAAATAAAAGATATTGGCCTTTAAACTGAAAAGATTTTTTTTTATATGTATGAGCTTGCATTGCAAACCCTTCCCAGTGCGAAATGCATGCAACCCCTTCTTCCTCTTTTCCTTTCTCGTTTACATTGTCGAAATTCTAAAAGCAGAAAAAAATGAATTCATGCTGGTTTTAAAATTTCAAAAAAAAGATGGCTTAAAAATCTAGTGATAGCCTAAGTTTCACTTTGAGAAGCAAATGAAAGAATGCAACATCCATTTGTGAGCTCGATAGTAATGGCCGAGGATCTAGGGGTTGTATTTATGAGTCTATGGTCACAATTAGGCAAAACCGAGGTTAGGGTTGAGTTCATCATAGTAAGAAGCTGCTCTGGTTGAAGTATGGTAGGTCGCGACTGTGTTTGGGGAAAGCGAGTTGCGACCTGCGGTGAAGGAACGACAGGGCTGAGGACAGGTTCGTATAGGTGGAGGCGCAGTCTACTTCGATGTGGAGATGCTAGCTCGTTCAAAGAGAGGAGGAATGGTGGTGTGTTTAGTGGGTTTCGTCGATGAAAGGGGAGGCAAATCGATGGTCAAAGCGTCGTTCATGGTGGGTTTTGAAATTCTGGTGAGGGGCAAAATTTTTGGGTAAGAAGCTTTCTGGCAGGCCAGGTTTGAAATGTGGGTGTGGGCTGTTTTCTATTTGATTTATAAAGAATTGTATATATACGTCACATTTAAACTTATAAAATTTCTGTCTCATGCGTACGAGGTTCGATTCAGATGATTCAAGATTCATTGGGATAGTGATGTCTTCATCTATGCATAAGAAATGGTTTGGATGTAAACGAAGCTTTTGAAATTTTCAGGTAATTTCAAACGTGTTCGGATTCAATCAGAATCGGAAGAAAAGAAATAGGAAATAAAAGTGAGTTAATCTCACTCAAATTTGGAATACTTCAATTAATTTTAAATAGTTAAATTAATTATTGATTGATTGTTGTATTTGATAGTTACTATCAGGTGAATATAATATTACATATATAGTAGTACATATATTGGATGATTGATATTCCCGCATATATATAGCGGATGAGACCCTATGCATCCCGCATAATAGCAGATGACCCACTAGGCCGCGATATCCCCGTCGAAGTAAGATTGGTATTTTTTATATTGTGTTAGAATCTACGGTTTCAGGGAAACAGGTTGGAGGGATCCTACTGGATTCCTCAAAAATGTTGAAATTATTTTCATATTCAATGATATGATTTATTTGAATAATTTATGATAGATTAAATTAAAAATTGAATTTTATTGGATGCTATAGTATTGCCGGATAGATTCTTAGCATTTTAAAATATCATAATATGAATATTGGACTTTTATATTTATAATGAAGTTGAATAAATTAAACGTAATAAATTTGGGAAAAATAAATAGTTTGATTTTAAAATTCTACTTAATCATTCCGGAATATGGATCAATAAAGATTTTTGAATAAATGTGAATAAAAGGGTTTTTAAATAAAAGAACTTAAGCGATATTTTTTAAGTATAAAAGAATTATTTTTAAATTTGAGATTTAAATAGTTGGGAGGATAAAACGGGAAATTTGAGAATTAAATATAAAATTTTAAATGACGAAAAGGAAAGTGGAATATGGTTGGGTTATTAAGAACTTTATTTGGAAATGGAATTTAATTCAGAAATCGAATTAAAATCGATCAAGTGTTGTGAAAACGTTTTAAAACGGGAAATAAGACTATGAAATTTATAAACAAGGTTTATAAATAATGTAAAGTGAATTATCAGTGGATAAATTAGAAATTATAAATTCAATGTGACGTTTCGAATTTTGTCCGCTCAAAAATCGACATCCATACTTCAAGTCGTATTCGAATGCCATAGATTCGACCGTTCAAATCCGATTCGCCGGAGCTTATAACAACATTAAGTAAATAACACAGCGGAATAAAAGAATAATACATTGATATATAGCTTTGATACAATATCTGATACAACAGATGATCCAATAGATATCAATATACATCGGAGATATGATACAAAAAAATAGCAGCGGAAAAGAAAATAGATGACATCTAGCAGCGGAACAATATAACTCTAAGATAGTCTTCAAAGAAGAACTCCGAGAACTGCAACTCCATCTCCAAGAATCAATCCAGCAATAGCTCGAACTCCCAATAACGATGCACCAAGCGACTGGTGTGTTCCAAAGACTGAACTAACTCCAGATAATCCACTATATCTAACTATCTGAAAACCCAACTCTAGACTGCTCGTGTAGAAATATAATGAGCACCCAGAGTTTAGGAAAGAAACAATAAACTCCGGATCAGTCGTGGGACTGGTGTGAGCAACAAAAACAGTTTATCTTTTAAAACATTCAACAAAAGATTTTCAAAGTCCATTCGCAATGCTTTTTAAAAATGAGACTACCATAAGGCCTCCCGCACACACACATAATGCAAACGCAGAATCGGAGGAGATTTCTCCTTATGATAGTCAAAGATGCTTGATACGCATTAAAAGAAACATTTGATATTATTACTAGTGCATAGTGTAGGAAAAATTCATTTCAAAAGTAGAATATAAATCTTAGCCAACATACGACCATTATCGTATGCCTACTATAGCTACCATCTAAACAGTGGTGACCACCATAAGTAAATGGCAGGTTCTACAACTAAAACCGTACAGGGTTTCGTATTGGGAATTGGATTTCCAACAAATGGTCAGGCCAAGGAACTTCCCATTGCCACATGAGAACGCCTCTGGAAGGACGTCCCCGAGAACCAAACCGGATCTCTGCCAACACAAGGCCGGGTTACCCCTAACTGGGTAACTACTGACACGAGTATGCCATCCCCCGATCGTAAACGACCTTTCTCACGGGATCCCGATAACCAACAACCACAAAGTAATAAATTCGCAGTAACCACATAGGTTAAATATCTGGGCTCCATACCATGATACCACCTCTATCCAGAAGGAAATGCACATACCCTAAAGGGAGCTACCCCTCATAACCTTGTCGCATCTTTCCTGTTTTGACCATTTCCGGGGTGTGAGGCTCGACGAAGTCTCGTCCACAAAAACATACTTTATACAAAAGCCATGCTTTGGGTCAACAAATGATCATAGAAATGATCACAAAGATAAACGATCAAACAAATGATCCTATCACAAATAGTCAACACAATGATCATTTCACAGCAACACTTAGTATATCACATTACCAAATTGGGAATATATCGCTAATAACCTTCAACTACATAACCTCTGAGCTCGTACGTCTCAGAGAAGGGTGTTAAGCTAAAAGAATAAATTCTCCGCCACCAACAGAAATATTGAAAGAAATCGGCTTTATATCTCAATTCGTAATGTCAGACATACAATCCATACAAGTCTGTTCCGGGCTCGAACAAAACCGAAGGCACTTACAAAGAAGTCCTTGCAATCCGGATATTCACAATCCCGATCGGACTTCCCATCACTTAGGAAATCTCTATACCGGAGCAACTCAGTGCAGAGACAATCGACAGGTCATCCTATCGTTCTCGCAAATACCTGGTCTTCACCACCGGTCTTCAAATGCTATCCATAACGACGTATCACATATTCGGAATGGGATATATGACTTAAAGGTCCTCTCCCGGCTAAACCGAATAGTGAGCGCAACATTTAAAACATATGGATATGGGATTTCAATTAAGTCACAACTTAAAACCCAAAAAATTTCTTTCAGTGGTTAAACAATTTACCATTTCAAATCTTTAGACAAAAAGATTTATTTCACAAAGATCACTTCATAGATTTCCAAAACAACTTCATTCCTATTGTATTAACTCGTTAAATCTTTAAATCAAAGATTTAACTTGTAGCTTTCAAACTGTTTCTATAACTTGGAAGTCATTTTCATTTTCAAACTTGAAATTCTTTTTAACACAAATTGACGTTCATTTCTTATGTGAAAACTTTTATTATGTGAAAACAAACAGTTTTCGTTTCAGAAAAATCCAATTAATTTACACGAGTTAAAGTTCTCAATTTATGTTCATATTCCCAAATTAATACATTTAAAAATGGTTTAACCCATATATAACTGGTATAACATCTTTAATCCCTAGTTTCAAATTATAGAATTCAGTTTCACATTTTGAATTTAAATTTAAATCAAATTATTTAAATTTCAAACTTTATCAAGTTATTCAAAATAAATTTCATCTTTGAAATTCCATTTTTAAAAAGCTTTTCACTTTAAACTCAATCTGATTTTCAAAACATTTGGATTTAAATTGTCTATTTAAAAATCATTTCAAAAAAATCTGTGACTTAAATCGATTTCCTCGTGAAATCCATATTTGTGTGTGTATAGGTGTGGTCCAGGGGTATAACACAATAGTGCAACATCATTCAATCATTCATAAGTAAGGTCAATCATTCAATAAACATTTATAAGCAGGATTAACTATTCGCTTAATCCTAATCAATTCAATTTATTTCCTAGTAAATTAATTACTTATAAATTAATTATCTAATCCTGATTTATAAATTAATTACAAATAATTTGATATAATTTAATTTATCAAACACTTTAATTAATTATCCTTAATTAATAAATTAATTAGATTAACCTTAGGTAAATTACAAAATTATTTAACCTTAATTAATTTCATTAAATAATTATTTTTAAGTAATTAATTATCTTTATTGATAAATCAACATTTTAACTACATTAAATGAAATTTTATCTTAATCACTTGATTAATTAACTTTAATAATTAACTACTTACAATACCTAATTAATCTTCAATTAATTATAACTCATTAATTAATAAATCTTTAATTAACTATCATTCAATTAATTATCCTTAACTGGCTACAATAAGTGCTCATCCCAAATCACTTATTTTAATGAGTCACAATTTAATTTCATCGAGTAATTTTACTTAGACTCCTTGATTAATCATTCTTTAATTAAGTTAAATCATTTTCACCCTTTAATTATTTCTGAGGTAATTTATTCCTTTAATAATGATTTAAAGGAATATTAAAGTGTATTTTAAAAACATTACTCTTTTTGAATTTAAATTTGAATTCCATTTTGAATTCAAGATCCAAAATGATTTACCATTTAACATTAGCCAAATTTAAATATAAATTTATAAACTTTTTTTAAGAGAAATGAAAAAGAACATTTTATTACTTATATAAGAAAAGCCTTTAAATTAAACTACTTAGTTTTTAGATAAAAATTTAGCTTTTTAAATTACATTGCCTTTTAACTGGCAAATTTTAATTTAAAAACAATTTATTTAACCTTTCATTTAAAATCCTTAAATAGAAGAATTTTATCAAAATCAAATTTAAACATTTGTTTGGAACTAATTACCTAAAAAAAATTAATTTAAACTTGTTTTAAAACATACAGATTTAAAAACTGATTCGAAATTTCTGATTTGAATTCAAAGAACTTGAATCCAATAATTTAACTTTGATTTAAAAACTTTGGTTTTAACTTGCTTTTAAAAACTTGATTTTTAATTCTTGATTTAAAACCCAAATTCATTTTTTTTTTAAACCTTGGATTCAAAAGTTCATTTGAATTACAAAGTTAAATTTTGAATTTAAAACCCCTGTTTTACATTCTGCTTTAAATTTAAATTTCATTTAAATTTTAAAAACAGAACTCTGTCAGGTTATAAAACCTGAAACAACTCATTGACCCGAGGCCCCCCTGTTAATGCTTCGAGTCAGATACTCGAATAACTCGAGTCATCCTCTGAAAACCCTTCATCTTCCCTAACGTGATGACCACCAGATACGCCAATGCCCACGTGCACGTGCACGATCAATGCAGCTGACTCCGATCAACCACGGCGATCTCCTCACATCAACGATCACCCTTTCACCCCATCTCGATCAACAACGCATCAATTCTTCCTCGAATTTGGATTCGAATGTTAAACACAAACCTGGAACGACCCAAAGTTCACCACCACTCATTCCTGACATCACCTCATTCTCAACGCCTCGACCAACGAAGTTCGTGCAACTCCGGCCACTCCATCTCCGTTCATCCACGAAGCCATCCTCCAAAAATCGTACAACTCGATCACCGGGGGATGTCGCAATGCTCCAATTTTCACCGTTCGACCAAAACTAGGTTTACAAACTAGTTCGATCAATCATCGCTACCATGGCGAACAATAGCCACTCTCTCCATTTTTCCCAAACACCATAATCATCAGTCAAACCCCAGACGAAGTCTCGACCACTCGAGTGTCTCTGACCACCAGAAAACACTCAAAATCCATTTCCAGTTCACTTCCAAACTACACCTTCATCCCTAAACTAAAAACTGTGAATCTTGTTTTGAAATTCATGTTTTAGTTTATATATTCAATTCATAATACTGATTTCATAAATTACAATGTTTGAATTTCACATTATTAACCAGGCACTGCTGTTTTTGTACGTCCAGAGACAAATCAGGCTTTAATTTGCCTTGATTAGATTTTTAAACCTTAATCAATGTTAATCAAACATCTTTTGTTTGTAAACCAAGTCCTAACAATAATTGGTTCCAGAGAAAATGAATTTAAATCATTAACAGAAATCTAAAACTATAAACAGAGAGTGGTTCTAGGTAACCAGCATGCATACCAATCATCCATATGTATACACAACATACTTCACATTACATATTCATTTTACCAACATTAGCATGCAACTATATTTTATACTTTTAAGTTCTAAAAGTTACTCACCTGTTAAAGAAGATGAACAGAGCTCATCATTCATGTTGAAACAGGCTTGAGATTTTATTTGCTGAAGCTTCCCTCTTTGATTCTCTGATTGGTATTGTTGTTTTGTTTTGTTCAAGTTGTTTCTCATTTCAGTTTTTCTCAGCTTTTGTAAGTGAACGAACTGAAATGAATTTTGTTTGAAGTATGGAAAGAAGCTACTAGTTGATATCACTTTGTACAGGTGATAGAATAGTGTTTGTACAATACTAGGCATGCTTGCATTATAATGTTTTATTTGTACAACAGGGAATGTTATCTGTTTATACCTTCAAGGACAGAGATCTTTTCTTTTGTTCCTTCTTTACTTCACATGCTACTTACAGGCTACATATTTATTATTGTCTTCTCTTGTACTTCTTTGTTTCTTTTTAAAATCTGGCCATCAAGATTTTGTGGAGGCTATGCAGATTTGTTTTGGCTGAGATGGGATGGTTTATGTTGAGATGATTTCTTATTTTTTTTGTGCTTTGTTTTATCCTTGCATATTTATTTTACTTCTAATTTGCTTTGAGTACTTGTTTATGCATTTATGGAGGCTGATATGTTTGCATTTATTATGTTTGATTTGTTTATACTTAAATATATTTATTTTACTTTATGTACATATTTTAAAAGTTGTTATATTTATTTTTATTACATTAACTTGTATATTTATTTCTATTCTTACATGACTACTTATTTTTATTTCTATTTATTTTAAAACCATTTATTTAAGATTTTATTTCTAATCCAATATATACATATATTCACATATATACAAATTTTCAAATTCATATGACTTAATATATATTTTCTATTTACGATCGGGGAAACTCGCTGCCATTTATAATCAATTTTACAATTTTAATTCAAAAATTCATTTAATTATTAATTTAAATTTTAAAAATTATATAAATTATCAATTTAAATTTATATAAAATTCGGGGTCGTTACAAAATTCCCCCTTAAAAGAATTTCGTCCTCGAAATTCGCCGGCACGAAAATAATACAGAGATAGACAGATTCGATCTCCTATAATTCCTCAAACTTAAGATATGAATTCCAAACTCGGTTTTGAACAATGTCGTTTTATCGATTCAATTCAATTTATTCTTCATATTTTATAAATCAATTTAACTCAATTTAAATTTCCAATTTATTTAAAATTTCAATTCTAAATTTCAAATTCATTATAGTTTAAAACGAAAAACTGATAAGAAATTGATGAAGATACGAAATAAAAATTTCCTACAACTATACGTAGGCCACAATCACACCGAAACTTCTTTCTGGAGCTGTCACGAAGAAATCAAAAGAATTTAGAAACGAATCAAAGGAGATTGATAGAGAAAGTTGTTTCCACTGTTGTTATAGAGTATTGACCAATTATAGTCGTATTTCCCTGTCCCCTATCTCGTTCTCTTCTTGCACTCATACTTACTATCAGTGGATAGTAAGAGAATTTACTGAGGCGTTAAAACGGATATCTTAAGGATTACTCATTCTAGGGTACACTTCACCCTATCTTTAATGAGTTACTTAATGTGTTATACTCCTGAGCTAAAGTTCAACCCTTAGCTCTGATACCAAAATGTGACGTTTCGAATTTTGTCCGCTCAAAACTCGACATCCATACTTCAAATCGTATTCGAATGCCATAGATTCGACCGTTCAAATCCGATTCGCCGGAGCTTATAACAACATTAAGTAAATAACACAGCGGAATAAAAGAATAATACATTGATATATAGCTTTGATACAATATCTGATACAACAGATGATCCAATAGGTATCAATATACATCAGAGATATGATACAAAAAAGTAGCAGCGGAAAAGAAAATAGATGACATCTAGCAGCGGAACAATATAACTCTAAGATAGTCTTCAAGGAAGAACTCCGAGAACTGCAACTCCATCTCCAAGAATCAATCCAGCAATAGCTCGAACTCCCAATAACGATGCACCAAGCGACTGGTGTGGTCCAAAGACTGAACTAACTCCAGATAATCCACTATATCTAACTATTTGAAAACCCAACTCTAGACTGCTCGTGTAGAAATATAATGAGCACCCAGAGTTTAGGAAAGAAACAATAAACTCCGGATCAGTCGTGGGACTGGTGTGAGCAACAAAAACAGTTTATCTTTTAAAACATTCAACAAAAGATTTTCAAAGTCCATTCGCAATGCTTTTTAAAAATGAGACTACCATAAGGCCTCCCGCACACACACATAATGAAAACGCAGAATCGGAGGAGATTTCTCCTTATGATAGTCAAAGATGCTTGATACGCATTAAAAGAAACATTTGATATTATTACTAGTGCATAGTGTAGGAAAAATTCATTTCAAAAGTAGAATATAAATCTTAGCCAACATACGACCATTATCGTATGCCTACTATAGCTACCATCTAAACAGTGGTGACCACCATAAGTAAATGGCAGGTTCTACAACTAAAACCGTACAGGGTTTCGTATTGGGAATTGGATTTCCAACAAATGGTCAGGCCAAGGAACTTCCCATTGTCACATGAGAACGCCTCTGGAAGGACGTCCCCGAGAACCAAACCGGATCTCTGCCAACACAAGGCCGGGTTACCCTTAACTGGGTAACTACTGACACGAGTATGCCATCCCCCGATCGTAAACGACCTTTCTCACGGGATCCCGATAACCATCAACCACAAAGTAATAAATTCGCAGTAACCACATAGGTTAAATATCTGGGCTCCATACCATGATACCACCTCTATCCAGAAGGAAATGCACATACCCTAAAGGGAGCTACCCCTCATAACCTTGCCGCATCTTTCCTGTTTTGACCATTTCCGGGGTGTGAGGCTCGACGAAGTCTCGTCCACAAAAACATATTTATACAAAATCCATGCTTTGGGTCAACAAATGATCATAGAAATGATCACAAAGATAAACGATCAAACAAATGATCCTATCACAAATAATCAACACAATGATCATTTCACAGCAACACTTAGTATATCACATTACCAAATTGGGAATATATCGCTAATAACCTTCAACTACATAACCTCTGAGCTCGTACGTCTCAGAGAAGGGTGTTAAGCTAAAAGAATAAATTCTCCGCCACCAACAGAAATATATTTGAAAGAAATCGGCTTTATATCTCAATTCGTAATGTCAGACATACAATCCATACAAGTCTATTCCGGGCTCGAACAGAACCGAAGGCACTTACAAAGAAGTCCTTGCAATCCGGATATTCACAATCCCGATCGGACTTCCCATCACTTAGGAAATCTCTATACCGGAGCAACTCAGTGCAGAGACAATCGACAGGTCATCCTATCGTTCTCGCAAATACCCGGTCTTCACCACCGGTCTTCAAATGCTATCCATAACGACGTATCACATATTCGGAATGGGATATATGACTTAAAGGTCCTCTCCCGGCTAAACCGAATAGTGAGCACAACATTTAAAACATATGGATATGGGATTTCAATTAAGTCACAACTTAAAACCCAAAAACTTTCTTTCAATGATTAAACAATTTACCATTTCAAATCTTTAGACAAAAAGATTTATTTCACAAAGATCAATTCATAGATTTCCAAAACAATTTCATTCCTATTGTATTAACTCGTTAAATCTTTAAATCAAAGATTTAACTTGTAGCTTTCAAACTGTTTCTATAACTTGGAAGTCATTTTCATTTTCAAACTTGAAATTCTTTTTAACACAAATTGGACGTTCATTTCTTATGTGAAAGCTTTTATTATGTGAAAACAAACAGTTTTCGTTTCAGAAAAATCCAATTAATTTACACGAGTTAAAGTTCTCAATTTATGTTCATATTCCCAAATTAATACATTTAAAAATGGTTTAACCCATATATAACTGGTATAACATCTTTAATCCCTAGTTTCAAATTATAGAATTCAGTTTCACATTTTGAATTTAAATTTAAATCAAATTATTTAAATTTCAAACTTTATCAAGTTATTCAAAATAAATTTCATCTTTGAAATTCCATTTTTAAAAAGCTTTTCACTTTAAACTCAATCTGATTTTCAAAACATTTGGATTTAAATTGTTTATTTAAAAATCATTTCAAAAAAATCTGTGACTTAAATCGATTTCCTCGTGAAATCCATATTTGTGTGTGTATAGGTGTGGTCCAGGGGTTTAACACAATAGTGCAACATCATTCAATCATTCATAAGTAAGGTCAATCATTCAATAAACATTTATAAGCAGGATTAACTATTCTCTTAATCCTAATCAATTCAATTTGTTTCCTAGTAAATTAATTACTTATAAATTAATTATCTAATCCTGATTTATAAATTAATTACAAATAATTTGATATAATTTAATTTATCAAACACTTTAATTAATTATCATTAATTAATAAATTAATTAGATTAACCTTAGGTAAATTACAAAATTATTTAACCTTAATTAATTTCATTAAATAATTATTTTTAAGTAATTAATTATCTTTATAGATAAATCAACATTTTAACTACATTAAATGAAATTTATCTTAATCACTTGATTAATTAACTTTAATAATTAACTACTTACAATACCTAATTAATCTTCAATTAATTATAACTCATTAATTAATAAATCTTTAATTAACTATCATTCAATTAATTATCCTTAACTGGCTACAATAAGTGCTCATCCCAAATCACTTATTTTAATGAGTCACAATTTAATTTCATTGAGTAATTTTACTTAGACTCCTTGATTAATCATTCTTTAATTAAGTTAAATCATTTTCACCCTTTAATTATTTCTGAGGTAATTTATTCCTTTAATAATGATTTAAAGGAATATTAAAGTGTATTTTAAAAACATTACTCTTTTTGAATTTAAATTTGAATTCCATTTTGAATTCAAAATCCAAAATGATTTACCATTTAACATTAGCCAAATTTAAATATAAATTTATAAACTTTTTTTAAGAGAAATGAAAAAGAACATTTTATTACTTATATAAGAAAAGCCTTTAAATTAAACTACTTAATTTTTAGATAAAAATTTAGCCTTTTAAATTACATTGCCTTTTAACTGGCAAATTTTAATTTAAAAACAATTTATTTAACCTTTCATTTAAAATCCTTAAATAGAAGAATTTTATCAAAATCAAATTTAAACATTTGTTTGGAACTAATTACCTAAAAAAAATCAATTTAAACTTGTTTTAAAACATACAGATTTAAAAACGGATTCGAAATTTCTGATTTGAATTCAAAGAACTTGAATCCAATAATTTAACTTTGATTTAAAAACTTTGGTTTTAACTTGCTTTTAAAAACTTGATTTTTAATTCTTGATTTAAAACCCAAATTCATTTTTTTTTAAAACCTTGGATTCAAAAGTTCATTTGAATTACAAAGTTAAATTTTGAATTTAAAACCCCTGTTTTACATTCTGCTTTAAATTTAAATTTCATTTAAATTTTAAAAACAGAACTCTGTCAGGTTATAAAACCTGAAACAACTCATTGACCCGAGGCCCCCCTGTTAATGCTTCGAGTCAGAATTCTAAATGCTTCGAGTCAGATACTCGAATAACTCGAGTCATCCCCTGAAAACCCTTCATCTCCCCTAACGTGATGACCACCAGATATGCCAATGCCCACGTGCACGTGCACGATCAACGCAGCTGACTCTGATCAACCACGGCGATCTCCTCACATCAACGATCTCCCTTTCACCCCATCTCGATCAACAACGCATCAATTCTTCCTCGAATTTGGATTCGAGTGTTAAACGCAAACCTGGAACGACCCAAAGTTCACCACCACTCATTCCTGACATCACCTCATTCTCAACGCCTCGACCAACGGAGTTCGTGCAAATCCGGCCACTCCATCTCCGTTCATCCACGAAGCCATCCTCCAAAAATCGTACAACTCGATCACCGGGGGATGTCGCAATGCTCCAATTTTCACCGTTCGACCAAAACTAGGTTTACAAGCTTGTTCGATCAATCATCGCTACCATGGCGAACAATAGCCACTCTCTCCATTTTTCCCAAACACCATGATCATCAGTCAAACCCCAGACGAAGTCTCGACCACTCGAGTGTCTCTGACCACCAGAAAACACTCAAAATCCATTTCCAGTTCACTTCCAAACTACACCTTCATCCCCAAACTAAAAACTGTGAATCTTGTTTTGAAATTCATGTTTTAGTTTATATATTCAATTCATAATACTGATTTTATAAATTACAATGTTTGAATTTCACATTATTAACCAGGCACTGCTGCTTTTGTACTTCCAGAGACAAATCAGGCTTTAATTTGCCTTGATTAGATTTTTAAACCTTAATCAATGTTAATCAAACATCTTTTGTTTGTAAACCAAGTCCTAACAATAATTGGTTCCAGAGAAAATGAATTTAAATCATTAACAGAAATCTAAAACTATAAACAGAGAGTGGTTCTAGGTAACCAGCATGCATACCAATCATCCATATGTATACACAACATACTTCACAGTACATATTCATTTTACCAACATTAGCATGCAACTATATTTTATACTTTTAAGTTCTAAAAGTTACTCACCTGTTAAAGAAGATGAACAGAGCTCATCATTCATGTTGAAACAGGCTTGAGATTTTATTTGCTGAAGCTTCCCTCTTTGATTCTCTGATTGGTATTGTTGTTTTGTTTTGTTCAATTTGTTTCTCATTTCAGTTTTACTCAGCTTTTGTAAGTGAACGAACCGAAATGAATTTTGTTTGAAGTATGGAAAGAAGCTACTAGTTGATATCACTTTGTACAGGTGATAGAATAGTGTTTGTACAATACTAGGCATGCTTGCATTATAATGTTTTATTTGTACAACAGGGAATGTTATCTGTTTATACCTTCAAGGACAGAGATCTTTTCTTTTGTTCCTTCTTTACTTTACATGCTACTTACAGGCTACATATTTATTATTGTCTTCTCTTCTACTTCTTTGTTTCTTTTTAAAATCTGGCCATCAAGATTTTGTGGAGGCTATGCAGATTTGTTTTGGCTGAGATGGGATGGTTTATGTTGAGATGATTTCTTATTTTTTTTGTGCTTTGTTTTATCCTTGCATATTTATTTTACTTCTACTTTGCTTTGAGTACTTGTTTATGCATTTATGGAGGCTGATATGTTTGCATTTATTATGTTTGATTTGTTTATACTTAAATATATTTATTTTACTTTATGTACATATTTTAAAAGTTGTTATATTTATTTTTATTACATTAACTTGTATATTTATTTCTATTCTTACATGACTACTTATTTTTATTTCTATTTATTTTAAAACCATTTATTTAAGATTTTATTTCTAATCCAATATATACATATATTCACATATATACAAATTTTCAAATTCATATGACTTAATATATATTTTCTATTTACGATCGGGGAAACTCGCTGCCATTTATAATCAATTTTACAATTTTAATTCAAAAATTCATTTAATTATTAATTTAAATTTTAAAAATTATATAAATTATCAATTTAAATTTATATAAAATTCGGGGTCGTTACATTCACCTTGAGGATTTATAAGGAGATGGGTAAATCGGTTAAAAAATAAATGGTCGATTTATTTTTAGAAACGTGAAAAGGGATTTAATGGAATTGGAACATAAATCAAACTGGAATAAATCGTGAGGAATTTATAAATAATTAGACTGGCTATATTGGAGTTGGAAGTATATTTTTCTTGAGAAGTTAAGTTTATTCTAAAACGGAGGATTTTTAAGTATTAACTAGAAAATTTAAAAGGGGCTTAAAGAATATTTCAGAAAATTTATTATTCAGTTGTTTAAATTTTTTTTAAAGTATATTTAAGCATTAATTAAGTAGTCTTATAAATGGTTGATATTATGTTAATTATTATCTAAGAATTAATCGGTATTATTATTTTAAGAGATAGATTATTCTATGTTAATATTATTTTATAATAACTTTTGTTTTAAATGAGTAACAGCCAAAAATTTACTTAGATAATTGTTATATAAATTTCATAATTATTATTTTGAAAATTTTAAAATAAAGTTTTCGGGAAGTAATGGTATACCCACATGGGAAATCGGAGACAGTGAGTGCCAGCAGTTAAGTCTTGAATTTCTCTGGGATAGAGATATAACCATTGAGCTGTGAATCCGTGGTTTGATACCGCAGTGGTCCTTTCTGAATTATTTTAAAGGTTTTCCAATTATCTTTGAAAGAATAGTTTTGGTGAATTTGCTTAACTCGATAAGATAAGTATATATTTTGGATAAAGAAATTTAATTTATTAAAATTAAATTAAAAGGAGATTTGGAGTTATTCAGTGGAAAAATAGAATATTTGGTTGAATGATTGTTTATTTGATAGTTAAATAACCGACTATCAAATCTGAACGCAAAATATAACTTTGGGAACATCTCGAAGAAATACAGGAATTATATAGTACGGTTACCGTTCGAGGTGGTATACTATACGTATATACTCGTTTCGTTCCTCTAGGACGTTTATAAGGAAATCCATCCACTAATGGTTAGGAGGAGATCTCCAATCTTATTTCATCTGTTTATTTCCTAAAGAACGGGGGTTGAGTTTTCTGGAAAATATCGAACGTTGTTCCAAAGAGACCGGGACCAGAATTGCTATCCGAATACCACTTCGATCCAACGTATACATTTTCGATCTGAAAACAAGAGCATGGAGTCGAAGATAGAGCAGTGAAGTGCAAGTGCTAATTGCTACTAATCCTAAGGACTATTCCAAAATGGACGTAGTAGTTGTAGTGCCTTCGGTTCCTTTCGGACCCAAAACGGACTTGTGTAGATGAATGCTATCAGTACATTGTCATCAGTGGGCAGTGAGCATTCTAAGTAAAAATTACGTAAAAGGGTAATGATAGCCTCTAGCCTCATCAACCGGGAATGATTGAAAATTAAGGGAGATGCAGCAAGGCTAAGTGGGTCACATCCAATTTGGGTATGTTTATCACCTTTCTTAATACCCATGGATATTATTACAACGGTATATGGGAGGAGCTCGAAAGAGGGTGGGAACACCCGGGGTGATAGCATATTCGGTCTATCCACGTTAGGGATAGTCCAGTCTTGTTGTGGCAGGGGATCCGACATGGCCCTCGGTACGTTGTTTCTAGACGTGTACTGTAACAGGTGGTACCCCAGTGCCTTGTCATTCATATCGAATCCATTCTCCAATATGTTCCTTTACGGTTTTGATTGTATAGCCTAATATGCTGGAATTTAATTAATGTGACAATTTTAGCTATTTGATTAAGTATTTATACTTAGATGCTATTATAATATCAGAGAATTTGATATGAAATGTTTTGGTTATCGTAAGGTAAAACTCGTCATGCTTATGTATAGCGTGGTCTTACGAGATACCTTTGATTTTCAAAGGATTTTGAAAACTTTAATAATTCTAATTGAGTGTGTTTTCTCACGCTAGTTTTCCATACTAACTCGGGTGTTATTTTATTGTAATGCTTGGGTCAGACCAAGTATTTCAAATTCAGGATAGGACGCTATGGAGCTCAGGAGACGAGTTGGATGGCGAATACGAATTACCTGTATCTGATTTATATTCCGTTGTGTATTATAGGCTCTATATTCAGCTTTTGTGAGGATAAATTATTACAACTGCCCAGCGTTGTATCATTGATGTATTGTACTCTGATGATGTAACGTATAAAAATAGTTATAGTTCTTTTTGTATAAAGATCGATTGTTATCTATTATATATTGTTCCGCTGCGATTGTGAGATTCTATATTGTTATTTCTATTTTCTTCTTCTACCTCTTTCTTCTTTTCCCTAATGATCTGGTATTTTCGGCATTCGATTTCTTGGCATGTAATACAGTGGACATACTGATGTCGATTTTTGAGCGTCGAAAATCCGGTTCATCACGCTTGGCATCAGAGCTAAAGTTTAAGCGAGAACCTTGGCTCTAGTGGGGATTACTCATTAGAGATAGGGTCAGTAACACCCTCAATGAGCTTGATTGTATTGATAGATATGAACGCGTATTTTTTAGTGAATATAAAATTATTTATATTGTGTTGATTGGTTTGTTGAGTGGCTTATGGATTTTGGTCAATACAGTAACTAATGTTATTGATAGGGATCTCTAAACTCTTGAACATAACAATTTGACACGGTATTGTTTTGAATTGGGGTGAATGAAATAATTTTACCCCAAATTATTTTTATATATAAAGAAATAAATTTTCAGAAAATTATTATAATTAGATGTAGTGTGCTTGGTTGTTAGGAAATAATATTAAACTATTATCGGTGTTGTATTCAAAATAAAAGTTGATATTATAATCCAAAAGTTAAGAAAATAATTCATATACAAAATAGAGTTTGTAAATACGACTTTATAAAGGTGATTTATAATTGAAATGGAATGAAATTCCAGGGAAATATTTAAATATAGATTTAAAGGATTTAAAAGTTGGAAATTTGGAAATTTAAGCCCAGTAGGTTTTTGAAATGTTTTTCAAAGTTGGGAAATAATAATGATATCATTTGGAGAATATTTTTGAATTGAAATGTATTTAAAAATGGTTTTTAAATACATTTCAATTCAAAAATAGCGCTGAACTCACTCTGGTCGCTGGAAAATAATTTCGGTGATGACTGCAGCATCATCAACTTTCATTTTCAAGTTTCCAAGGAAGAATTGCTACCTAAATGTTTTGAATTGGAGTTTGTTTGCAAAACTGGTTTTGGTTTTGAAATTCAAAGGGATGATTTGGTATACCAATGATACTGGGGTATATGATTTCCAGAATGATTTTGAAATACTTGAGTAATTGTTTAGATTCTGGAGTTTGAGAATAAAATGTTTTTTGAATATAAATATGTTTAAAAACTTATAAGAATTTGAAATTTGTTTAGAACAAAATTTAACTTAAGAAGAATTAAATAAATGTGGGTGTGATAATGAAATAAATTAGTAAAGTAAACCAATTAAATGAAGCGAATTTGCATAAATTGGTGAATAGAATATTAAAAGTTTGACAACTTAAGAAATTTTGAAATTTGATTTTGTGGACTGAAATTTAACTTAAATTAAGTTAAATAAGAATGAATTTTGGGAAATTTAGCCTAAGTAGAACGAAATGGTTATTGAAATAGAATTTATTATGTTGGGAATAAATTAGTGGATGAATAAATTAATTTAATTTTTAAGTAAATGGAACTGAAATTGAATATTGGAATGATGTTTAATTTGAATTATGTTTAACAAAGTGGATTGAAGAATTAGTTCGAGTGGACTAAATAAAATAAAAGTTTGGAAATAAATTTGGTTGGGATATTCATTAAACTAGTGAATGGAACTAATTTAAATAATTAGTGGATTAAATATGGGTTGAGATATGGTCAATAAAATTCGATACTTATGATCTGGAAGGTAAGTTTGGTCGAATAGAAATTGGAATTAAATCTGAATAGAAATGGATATAAACCAAAATGATGAAGTGGAAAGAAATATAAGGAGTTGTATAAGGTATTTATAACAGACTTAAGAAATTAATGGTGAATTCTAAAGTGAAATCGGTATTGAAGAATATACTAAGTTAATATTTGAATGAAGATTAAATAAAAGTTGTGTAAAAGGATAATTGTAAATATGTGAATGGAAATTAAAATAAATGCAAATAAAACGATTTGTATATAGCTAATAATCAATTGGAAATTAATACATAAGTTGTATGTTTATTATTTTATTCGCATAACTATTCGATTCAGATTCGGACATAGAATTTTGAGACAGTTATATCGATCTGATAGGGATCTTTTGCTCGGTTTTCGACAGCGAACCTTGGATGTGGTGGTTGATTCTGGAATTCTCTATCATAGTATATGACTATGAAAGGAAAATGACGGTTTCTGATCAAGGAACCAGATCTGAGTCCGCACTAGAAATTCGTGTGAACGATACTAGTTTGGAAGTGAAATTGTGTGATCGAGTGAGCGATCAAAGTTAATATTGCGTACGGATGATATATGCGCATCGTACGGGCTTAACTAATAAATATTAGAAATTTAAAAAAAATGCTAAATCAAATGATTTGAATTGTATGATTTGATACTATTGGTAAGTCAAATGTAGGTAATTAAAAGCAAAAGCTAAATTGATATCTTCGTTTTCAGAAGTAAAATTTAAATTGCCTGACAAAAAGGTATGTGGTTAAATTATTGTATGAAATTGATGATTTTCTGATTGAGCCACTTGGCTTTTGTTTTATTTTGATGATTTTGAGTCGTAGAGGAAGTTTTGTAGTTTCAGATCTAGCCGCGCAAAAGAGATGCTGGCGAAATTTTCGAAAATTTAAGGAGTTAGAAAATTTTTGGAATTTTTTTTGACAATTTAAATTTTGGTTTTAAATTATAATTTGAAGGATTGATGGGATTATTAGTTGTAATCTAGGGATGAAGTTTGTAACGCCCCACCCCGAGACCCACCTTAGCAAAGAGAATTAAAAAGTAATTCTGTCTACTAAAGCGGAGAATAGGGCTGGTTAAGGGCGACCATCTATAATTTTGTCTTAAACATCTATTGAATACGTCGATAAATGCAATATTTTATTTTATTTTGCAACTCAAGTGGATCGACATACCCAGTAAATGCTTAATCCAAAACTATAGGTGGCTAACGGATCTATCAGAATAAAATACAATAACTGAATGTAAATCACGTCACAGAACAGTAACCAACATCATATATATACATATACACTGATATATGTTTAGTACAATACAATATGAATACAATAAAGGTAGTACTCAACCACGCCATATACATTGAATCAAATATAATTACATCAGAGTATGCGGAAGAACAGAAATTGCTAAAGAAAAAGGAGAGCTGATATCCAACATCAACTTCAAGCTAAGTCCAATAGATGATACCTGAAACAACTCGGTCTGACCCGAGTATAAATACACAGGTCAGTCTAGCTACACAAATCAGTTAATATCGGTAATATGAAGCAGAATAGACATGAAGATCTTCTTCTCGAAAGAGAAGAATGAATTGATAAACTCAAAAGCTCAACACTTAAGTAACAAGCGCTACTTAAGTGAACAAATACATCGAAGGAGGTAACTCAAATCAAACACAAGTGCCTCATATCATCCGCGACATCCTAAAATGTCTACATGGTTTCCATGAACCATATTTCCTCAAAAGGAGAAACATCAATAAAAACTCTCGCTAAAATGGCAAACATAAAACATTCTCAAATAGGGTGATCCAAAACTCAATTATAGATGAATCTCCAAATTCAATTATACCTCATCTCATCGGTGTAAATGTATATAAGTCTCAATCTCAAGTCGCCAAAACGGCAAAACCCGGAATATCCTATAAAATCATGAAATTATCAAAACTCATAACTCAAGGAACTCGATAAGAGTTTAAAACATCATAATTGAAATCACCATATATATAACATCTCATATAGCACTAGGCTATCGATGTAATAAAACATCTTAAAAAGGTGAAATCATAATAAAACAAAAAACTCAGAAAATTCGGATTCGCCAAATCCCCGATTGCAATGCCGAAGCAATGCTGCACGTGCTAAACTCAGACGGCCGAAGCCTCAGGCAAGGTCGCTAACACCTCTCAAAGCAGTTCGTCCTCATGACAAGGTTGCTGACACCCCTCCAAGCCGTTTTTTCAACCTTAACAAGGTCGTTAACACCTCCCAAAGCAATTTGTCCTCATGACTAGGTCGCTGACACCTCTCCAAGCTGTTTTGTCAGCCCTAACAAGGTCGCTAACACCTCCCAAAGCAGTTTGTCCTCATCACTAAGTCGCTAACACCTCTCAAAGCAATTCTGTTAGGTAAACATCGTGAATGTGTCACAAACTCACGGATTGGAACCCGAAAAGTGTTAAGTGTGTCCCATACCACACATTCGCACTTAGCGGTTTACCACCCGTTAGTCGATGCCACACTAGAAACATCATAAAACTTAGAAAATTATATCTCGCCTAGTCTCATTGGCGAGTGATAAAGAGACACTATACTCATCTCATCGACAAGTATTAAATGGCATCGTAACTTGTCTCATCTCACCGACAAGTGAAAACATCGTGATGGTTACTCATAAACCATAAATCTCAAAGTAGAAATCTCAAACCATAAAACTCCCCAAATATTGGCCTTTTCAAATAATTCCTAAATATAGGAATTATAATCTCAAACACCCGCAATAAATTGTCTAAGTAACTCAAAAATCATAACCCGGATAGTTTTGATCGTACAAGTCCGGAATTAACCGAAATAGTAAACGCACGTGTCCCATACCACGTGTTTTACTAAATCGTTTAATTCTCATTCTCATACGTTTGAATAGTATATAAATGTGTATTTTAAATTTAAAATAATTTTTTTGAGAAAACAAGTTTTTAAAACCATTTTCTGAAATCAATTTTGAAGACGATATTTGAAAATTCCCTTATTATGGAAAATAAATAGATTTTATAAATTAAAATAATACTATATAATAATTTCACAAGCCAATTTGTTTGAAAAACACTTTAAAATTCTTTATAAAACCCATGCCCGAAATCTAGAGAGAAAACTCAAGAATTCGGGAAAATATCAAAAATGGTGGAAATTATTCTAAATATAAACACCGTTGAAATCAAGCTATGATCACTAGTTCGACAGCAGGTTTGGACCTGAAAACAGAGTCCAAATGAAATGAAATTTAGCAGTAGTATGGAGGAACAGCCCTACTCTAATCTGCAAAAAGATTGATCCAATTCCGACTTGAAATGAAGATTCTGTGTCGCTTCGAAGTCGGACTAAAACCACTATAAACTGCAGTGTAAAAACAGCGCAAATGTTCAACTTCGACGATGAGTTCGAAGGGGCAACTGAATACAGATCTTCGTGAAATTTGGTAGGAGCATAGACTAATACTTCTAATACAATTTTATAAAAGAACCGTTTGATTCGGACTTGAAAGGAAGAAGTGGCGTCGTCTCAAAGTTGGACCGAAACTAGGATTTTCTGTTTATTCAAAACAGCGCAAAGGTCCGACTCGGGCAACGAGATCGTCATAGCTAACCAACCCATATTATTACGAAACTATACAAAAGTGTAGATAATCACTTTGTATTTCCAACAAGACCAAGAATGGCGGATTCCGACATTGGACGTTCCCCGGATGGCGTCGCAAAGTCGGGGTTCTGCGTTGAAAACAACGGGAGAAAAGAGACTAAGGCCGGTAGCTATGCACTAACAGGCCAGAGACGAAAAACCACAATTTTGACATAGTAAACTTCAAATTCTAGCAAAATAAATAAAATAAAAGTTGTAGATTAATTTCTAATCTTTCAGGAATGACTAAGATTATCAAAATCGGTTAGGAAACGAAGAAGTTATGATCAAATTCGTTTCAGCTTCAATGACATAGCAAATATTGGATTTGGTCTCGGGTTAGCAGTAGAAAAATTGGATTTTGACATGGCTAACATCCAAACTATAGAAAATATAAAACATGAACGTTGTAGCACATGAAGTATGCTTTCTGGAACATCCAAAATTTCTAAAATCGGTTTGGAAACGAAAAAGTTATGATCAAATATGTTTCAGCTTCAATGACAGAGCAAATATTGGATTTGCTCTCAGGTTAGCAGTAGAAAAACTGAATTTTGACATAGCTAACATCAAAATTACAGAAAATACAAAACATAATAGTTGTTTCACATTAATTAAGCTTTCCAGAACATCCATAATTATCAAATTCCGATAAACAATGAAAAAGTTACGACTAAAACAATTTTCAGATTTAAAGTTCACATCTGCTGTCATTTTAGCCTCGGGATAACGCCATTAGAAGAAACTTTCAACCATATAAAGCTCAAAATTTAACAAAATACAAAACAATAAAGTTATAGAAAATAAGCTAAGATTTCCAGAACATCAAGAATCGTTAAATTTAGATATCACATGAGAAAGATATGCTAAAATTACCAACAATATTAAGCACAGTTTTCCAATGACAGGACAGTAAGTTAGTATTGGTGTTTTCGATACTCTATGCTCAAAATTTGCGAAAGTGTTTAACATGAAATTTATCGCACTTTCTTCAAGCTTTCCATAAAATCAAACAAAATACAATTCCGATTTAAAACGAAAAAGATATGCCTAATTTACTGACAGTGATTCACAAATGAACATGCAATAAAAATAAAATTGAGATTTCTAACCTTGAAATCTCAATCTATGCTAGAACATGTGAGTTTTCAACTCACCTTGAAATAGAGATGATCAAATCTCAGATTTTTTCTGAAATAAGCAAGTTTTGAGGAGAATAAAGCTTCCAACAGCCTGTAGAAAATTAGAACAGCATATGCAAAAGGAAATATAAAAAGAATCAGAAAACCCTCTTCTCAAATAAGAATTTTGATGAAATAGCAATGTTTTGGAATGAGACTACCTTTTGATTCTCTTTAGATTTGATAATAACAACAATTTATTGAAGAGTATTTGGAGATTTAAAAGCCTGTCTTTGAAAAAATAAGAGAAATTTGTTCACTGCTATTTCCAGGTGAGGTGGAAGAAAGAATGAGATGTAGATTGTACGTACCGGTTAATTTCTCGTTTTTTTTTCTTATTTTTGGTTTTAGCCTAATGGGCTTTTGGACCCAAAGATTAAAAGAAATCAAATAGGCCTAAGTTTTAATTCATACTTGAACTAAAATACATATATTCACAAATACGTAATAAACAAAGGCCATTTTCTTTCAAATTTTCCTAAAAATAAAATTGTAAACTTACATAAACATGAAATAAATTATTTTACATTATAAAAAGATTAATTAATTTTAATTTTTATTTTTATTTAAATAATTACTATTATTAAAATTCTTTATTTTCACAATAATACACAATTTTCACCAAATAAATGTAAAAGTTTACATTTTTAACTTCTAAAATTCAACAAAAATCATTTTCTTATCTAGAAATATATTTCCCACCATATCCAAACTTTATTTATAGCCAAAACTCACTTTGAAACCAATTTCCATCATTTTACTTAATTAAACACCCTTTAAAAAAAATTAAATACTTCATTTAAAAATTATTAAAAGAAGTAATTGGAAATGATTAATAAAATTATTGCATTTTCTGCAAATAAAATCACATTTCATTCATTATTAACTCAATCAAACAAAATAAAGTTTTCAATCTTTATTTTCACGTTTTGTTTTCAAAATTCATTGTTACTTTTTTTTCAAATAAACAGTTTAAATCTCTAATTTATTTTAATTCACAATATTAAATTATAACTTCCGTTATAATTTAACATTTACAGGTAATCTCCAAAACCTATGTTGTTACAGACTCTCCTCCTTAACAAAATTGCGTCCGCACAATTTCTAGAGGAAAAGGCTGTAAACAACACAAAAATTCAATCGAAAAGGATAAAAGACAAGCTTGAAACTCAAGCCATTCATACTCTCAACATAGAATGGTAGAGAAAAACAATGAAAAACTCAGTTGGTTAATCCAATGGCCCATCAAATGCTAATATAGCGATTAGCAAAGCATCGAATTTTCCAAGCAACTCGAAAGAATTCGAACATCTCCCATCTCGAATTAAAACTCAATAAAATGCTCAACAAATAATCAATCGAAAATGATTGATTACTCAAAATTCTATGAATAGAGTTGGGACTAAACTCACACAAACCCAATCTCTAAGCAATAAAGAAGATCAAAAACAAGATTTTCCACACGATAATACGGAAAGAACATCCTCACAACAAGATAAACACAATAAGAAAGATTGATAAATCACTAGATGGCTTCTCACAAGGCCACCAAACTCGAACGACCACGAAATATGCATGTCGTTGATATTAGCTCAGGGATAGAATATACTCAAGAAACAAGAATATGAGCTCAAATTACTTTTCAGTCCAAGATATTTAGATTTTTTTTTCAACATCTTTTAAATTTTAAATCTGCATTTTCAACATTTGAAAATTTTCAAACTCTCTACTATATTACTTAGTATGTAATATAAAACTCAAATTAAAAGTCCAAATTTCTTCTCTTACTTCAAAATTAATTTTCAAAGAATTTTGTAAATCCATCATAATATTCCTCAAAATAAAGTAAGGGTTTAAATTCCCTTTACTCTTTTTATTAAACCGCTTAAATACTTTAACACAATCTTCAAATCCTCTTATAACTCTTCTCTTAAAACATCCAATGTAATATAATATAAATTCTAAAATCTCAAAATATACTTTCAATAAAGTATAGCTCAATAATTTTCTCACATATTTTCATCTTTATAATTTCAAAATAAATATATAAATAAATGGCATTGCCTCGCCACTGAATCTCTAATAAATGGATATGTCTGTTGGCTGCAGAGTCGATCGAACGATCAAAGATGCCTCGCCACTCTGATACTCATCTCTAAAATAAATGGCTGCAATTACCATTCAAAAATAAATTTACTATTTAATCTCAAATATTATTTTCAAAATTTCAATTTTTAAAACACAAACCATCATGTCTGATTGTCTCATCATAGCATTTAGGAGATTCATGTCGATAACGTTGATCAAACGTATCGACTAGAACTCTTAACTACTCGATGGACAACCCAACACTCTCAAATTATTTCTATAAATGAAGTACTACTCATGTAAATATATTCTCAAAATATCCTTTGATTTTTTTTTATCTCAAAGCTCAAATTTCTCTTTAAAACTCATATTTATATAGCTTCAAAACTCAAACCAAAGAACATTAAGAGAATGCATCGAGATATTCCCAGAATACTCGATTCTCAAAATCAATAGAAGGAGATAGAGTGTTCATCGATCTTACAATGTCACGAGCCACTCCCAAAAATCATCAAGATACGGGATAAGCAAGATATTCTTCTCGAAGGAAAAGAAGAAACAATCCACGAATCACTACTTCAGTAATGCTAAAGGATAACATTGATTGAGTATATGAAAAGAACACTCAAATGAAGCTGAATGATAAACTCAATCAAACTCGAACAATCTAGAAACTCACCTCATTCCTTAGTGGATGCCCTCGTGGAAGGATAACCGAAGAGCTAAGAACCAGGAATAAGGTTATCTCAACACTCGATTGCCCGATTGGATGTGAAATCCAAAAGGACTCACAAAACTCAACAAAGTCACCTTGACTGGAATTCGAGATATATCATCACATCTCGATACTCAAGAGTGAATTCAGAAACCTTGGAATCATCATTAACGTTAGTGATAGAAATAATAAAACAATCAAAATAGTAAACCTAAATATACAATAGGATCCTATAAAACAAAGGATTGGACTTAAACATCAAATAAATCCATCCATCTCAAATCAAATACATCTCAAGATGGTGAGTAATAAACAAATACTCACTAAAACAGCAACAAATAAAGAACTCGGAATGCTCACAACAAGCCAATCGTTGTGGATCCCTTCAATAGGATTCACAACTCTCAAAGGAATGCAACAAGAATGCCCAAAGAAATTAATCAGCTCCATCGATACAAACTCACTCGTATCGACAAATATAAGAATCTAATAATCCCAAATAAGATTTTATATAAGTAAGATGACATCAAACTCTATTATGGAATACTACGAAATACAATTTATATTCCTAGACATATTCCATCTCAACATATCCCAAAACTTGAAAAAGAATCAAAGCACGATTCGAAAACAAGCTCGAAGAAAGGACAATGATTCACTCGTATTGTACTTCGATGTATCGTGATATACGTACTATTCTATGTTTATTCTACTTTGTTCTGACCACAGCTCTGATGCCATGCTGTAACGCCCCACCCCGAGACCCACCTTAGCAAAGAGAATTAACAAGTAATTCTGTCTACTAAAGCGGAGAATAGGGCTGGTTAAGGGCGACCATCTATAATTTTGTCTTAAACATCTATTGAATACGTCGATAAATGCAATATTTTTTTTTGCAACTCAAGTGGATCGACATACCCAGTAAATGCTTAATCCAAAACTATAGGTGGCTAACGGATCTATCAGAACAAAATACAATAACTGAATGTAAATCACATCACAGAACAGTAACCAGCATCATATATATACATATACACTGATATATGTTTAGTACAATACGATATGAATGCAACAAAGGTGGTACTCAACCACGCCATATAGATTGAATCAAATATAATTACATCAGAGAATGCGAAAGAACATAAATTGCTAAAGAAAAAGGAGAGCTGATATCCAACATCAACTTCAAGCTAAGTCCAATAGATGATACCTGAAACAACTCGGTCTGACCCGAGTATAAATACGCGGGTCAGTCTAGCTACACAAATCAGTTAATATCGATAATATGAAGAAGAATAGACATGAAGATACTTCTTCTCGAAAGAGAAGAATGAATTGATAAACTCATAAGCTCAACACTTAAGTAACAAGCGCTACTTAAGTGAACAAATAATTCGAAGGAGGTAACTCAAATCAAACACAAGTGCCTCATATCATCGGCGACATCCTAAAATGTCTACATGGTTTCCATGAACCATATTTCCTCAAAAGGAGAAACATCAATAAAAACTCTCACTAAAATGGCAAACATAAAACATTCTCAAATAGGGTGATCCAAAACTCAATTATAGATGAATCTCCAAATTCAATTGTACCTCATCTCATCGGTGTAAATGTATATAAGTCTCAATCTCAAGTCGCCAAAATGGCAAAACCTAGAATATCCTATAAAATCATGAAATTATCAAAACTCATAACTCAAGTAACTCGATAAGAGTTTAAAACATCATAATTGAAACCACCATATATATAACATCTCATATAGCACTAGGTTATCGATGTAATAAAACATCTTAAAAAGGTGAAATCATAATAAAACAGAAAAACTCAGAAAATTCGGATTCACCAAATCCCCGATTGCAATGCCGAAGCAATGCTGCACGTGCTAAACTTAGACGGCCGAAGCCTCAGGCAAGGTCGCTAACACCTCTCAAAGCAGTTCGTCCTCATGACAAGGTTGCTGACACCTCTCCAAGCCGTTTTTTCAACCTTAACAAGGTCGCTAACACCTCCTAAAGCAATTTGTCCTCATGACTAGGTCGTTGACACCTCTCCAAGCTGTTTTGTCAGCCCTAACAAGGTCGCTAACACCTCCCAAAGCAGTTTGTCCTCATGACTAGGTCGCCAACACCTCTCAAAGCAGTTCTGTTAGGTAAACATCGTGAATGTGTCACAAACTCACGGATAGGAACCCGAAAAGTGTTAAGTGTGTCCCATACCACACATTCGCACTTAGCGGTTTACC
Source organism: Allium cepa (assembly GCA_030765085.1). Classification (NCBI taxonomy): domain Eukaryota; kingdom Viridiplantae; phylum Streptophyta; class Magnoliopsida; order Asparagales; family Amaryllidaceae; genus Allium; species Allium cepa. The sequence goes on along the minus strand of CM060928.1, from coordinate 557,576,935 downwards.
ACCCGTTAGTCGATGCCACACTAGAAACATCATAAAACTCAGAAAAATATATCTCGCCTAGTCTCATTGGCGAGTGATAAAGAGACACTATACTCGTCTCGTCTCATCGACAAGTATTAAATGGCATCGTAACTTGTCTCATCTCATCGACAAGTGAAAACATCGTGATGGTTGCTCATAAACCATAAATCTCAAAGTAGAAATCTCAAACCATAAAACTCGCCAAATATTGGCCTTTTCAAATAATTCCTAAACATAGGAATTATAATCTCAAACACCCGCAATAAATTGTCTAAGTAACTCAAAAATCATAACCCGGATAGTTTCGATCGTACAAGTCCGGAATTAACCGAAATAGTAAACGCACGTGTCCCATACCACGTGTTTTACTAAATCGCTTAATTCCCGTTCTCATACGTTCGAATAGCATATAAATGTGTATTTTAAATTTAAAATAATTTATTTGAGAAAACAAGCTTTAAAACCATTTTCCGAAATCAATTTTGAAGACGATATTTGAAAATTCCCTTATTATGGAGAATAAATAGATTTTATAGATTAAAATAATACTATAAAATAATTTCACAAGCCAATTTGTTTGAAAAACACTTTAAAATACTTTATAAAACCCGTGCACGAAATGTAGAGAGAAAACTCAAGAATTCGGGAAATATCAAAAATGGTGGAAATTATTCTAAATATAAACACCGTTAAAATCAAGCTATGATCACTAGTTCGACAACATGTTTGGACCTGAAAACAGAGTCCAAATGACATAAAATTTTGCAGTAATGTAAACTAACAGCCCTACTCTAATTTGCAAAAAGATTGATCCAATTCTGACTTGAAATGAAGATTCTGTGTCGCTTCGAAGTCGGACTAAAACCACTATAAACTGCTGTGTAAAAACAGCGCAAATGTTCAACTTCGACGATGAGTTCGAAGGGGCAACTCAACCCAGATCTTCATGAAATTCGGTAGGAGCATAGACTAACACTTCTACTACAATATGAGAAAAGAACCGTTCGATTCGGACTTGAAAGGAAGAAATGGCGTCGTCTCAAAGTTGGACCGAAACTAGGATTTTCTGTTTATTCAAAACAGCGCAAAGGTCCGACTTCGGCAACGAGATCGTCATAGCTAACCAATACATATTTTTATGAAACTATACAAAAGTGTAGATCATCACTTTGTATTTCCAACAAGACCAAGAATGGCAGATTCCGACATTGGACGTGCCCAGGATGGTGTCGCAAAGTCGGGGTTCTGCGTTGAAAATAACGGGAGAAAAGAAACTAAGGCCGGTAGCTATGCACTAAAAAGCCAGAGACGAAAAACCACAATTTTGACATAGTAAACTTTAAATTCTGGCAAAATAAATAAAATAAAAGTTGTAGATTAATTTCTAAGCTTTCCGGAATGACCAAGATTATCAAAATCGGTTAGGAAACGAAGAAGTTATGATCAAATTCGTTTCAGCTTCAATGACATAGCAAATATTGGATTTGGTCTCGGGTTAGCAGTAGAAAAATTGGATTTTGACATGGCTAACATCCAAATTATAGAAAATACAAAACATGAAAGTTGTAGCACATGAAATATGCTTTCTACAACATCCAAAATTACCAAAATCGGTTTGGAAACGAAAAAGTTATGATCAAATATGTTTCAGCTTCAATGACAGTGCAAATATTGGATTTGCTCTCAGGTTAGCAGTAGAAAAACTGAATTTTGACATAGCTAACATCAAAATTACAGAAAACACAAAACATAAAAGTTGTTTCACATAAATTAAGCTTTCCGTAACATCCATAATTATCAAATTCCAATAAACAATGAAAAAGTTACGACAAACAATTTTCAGATTTAAAGTTCACATCTGCTGTCATTTTAGCCTCGGGACAGCGTCATTAGAAGCAACTTTCAACCATATAAAGCTCAAAATTTAACAAAATACAAAACAAGAAAGTTATAGAAGACAAGCTAAGCTTTCCAGAACATCAAGAATCGTTAAATTTAGATATCACATAAGAATGATATGCTAAAATTACCAACAATATTAAGCACAGTAAGTTAGTATTGGGGTTTTCGATAATCTATGCTCAAAATTTGCGAAAGTGTTTAACATGAAAGTTATCGCACTTTCTTCATGCTTTCCATAACATCAAACATAATACAATTCCGATTTAAAACGAAAAAGATATGCCTAATTTACTGACAGTGATTCACAAATGAACATGCAAAAAAAATAAAATTGAGATTTCTAACCTTGAAATCTCAATCTATGCTAGAATATGTGAGTTTTCAACTCACTTTAAAATAGAGATGATCAAATCTCATATTTTTGCTGAAATAAGCAAGTTTTGAGGAGAATAAAGCTTCCAACAACCTGTAGAAAATTAGAACAGCACATGCAAAAGGAAATATAAAAAGAATCAGCAAACTCTCTTCTCAAATAAGAATTTTGATGAAATAGCAATATTTTGGAATGACATTACCTTTTAATTCTCTTTAGATTTGATAATAACAACAATTTATTGAAGTGTATTTGGAGATTTAAAAGCCTATCTTTGAAAAAATAAGAGAAATTTGTTTACTGCTTCTATTTCCAGGTGAGGAGGAAGAAAGAATGAGATGTAGATTATACGTACCAGCTAATTTCTCATTTTTTTTTCTTTCTTATTTTTGGTTTTAGCCTAATGGGCTTTTGGACCCAAAGATTAAAAGAAATCAAATAGGCCTAAGTTTTAATTCATACTTAAACTAAAATACACACATATGTAATTAACAAAGGCCATTTTCTTTCAAATTTTCCTACAAATAAAATTGTAAACTTACATAAACATGAAATAAATTATTTTACATCATAAAAAGATTAATTAATTTTTTTAATAATTACTATTATTAAAATTCTTTATTTTCACAATAATACACAATTTTCACCAAATAAATGTAAAAGTTTACATTTTTAACTTCTAAAATTCAACAAAAATCATTTTCTTATCTAGAAATATATTTCCCACCATATCCAAACTTTATTTATAGCCAAAACTCACTTTGAAACCGATTTCCATCATTTTACTTAATTAAACACCCTTTAAAAAAATTAAATACTTCATTTAAAGATTATTAAAAGAAGTAATTGGAAATAATTAATAAAATTATTGTATTTTCTCCAAATAAAATTACATTTCATTCATTATTAACTCAATAGAAAAAATTCAATCTTTATTTTCACATTTTATTTTCAAAATTCATTGTTATTTTTTTCCAAATAAACAGTTTAAATCTCTAATTTATTTTAATTCACCATATTAAATTATAACTTCCGTTACAATTTAACATTTACAGGTCATCTCCAAAACCAAGGTTGTTACAAAGTTGGAAATTAGTATAAGTGATAATGTGGTTTCAATAAATTGATTTGGAAAGTTGTTTAAACTGGTGGGTTTTGGGAAAAATAGTTAACGGTTTTGGACCATTCTTCTTACCTAGCAATTTCGATGATGAATTTATTATATGGGGAAGGAATGTAAGGACCTAAAATTTTAGATATTTGAAATTGGAATAATTGATTTTAAATAATTTAATTTAATTTTTAACTTGAATTTCAAATATAACCAATTATTGGATAATTAAATTATTGAATTTAATAATTGAAAATCAGTAAAAATATTGAATCTAGAGTTTTAAGCTTGTAAAAAATTATTTGAAGGCTTATAAAATCTATATTGATAATAATGAAGACAATAAAAGTTTTAAAATTGAATTTTGAAGTGATTTGTTCAGTTTTAAAAATATATCGTTTGAATTTACATTTAAAAATAGCCTTCCGGGGCCCAGTCTCAGAATTCGATGAAACTAGTTACATTAGATCCGTAAATAGTGTATTATTATTGGATTTAAATTTCACAGCGTTTAGAATTATCGTTTGGCCATACGGTATATAAACGCGTTGGAATTTATACTCAAAATTCAATATGATAATTGGTCCAAAAAGCTATCTTCTCCATATGATCGAATTAGGACTCGAAACATTTTCATTGCGTTCGAAATACGGGTACAATGTTATAAATGTCTAGCGGCACGCCTTGTTAGGAGTTTGAGACTTTGAGTTACGTAATCAAGATGGTTTAAAATTTTAAAAGAATATATTTATATGTTGACTTGACAAATTTTTTTCACATCGGCCTTTTCCTTCCTATCAAACACGATAGCTGCCTATACGAGTGTTTTCCCTTCTCTTCTTTAACATACTTTCTCTTTTTAATCAAAACAGCAAAAAATGAAAATAAAAAGGATGTTGGCCTTTAAACTGAAAAGAATAAAATTATATGTATGAGCTTGCATTGCAAACCCTTCCTAGTATGAAATGCATGCAACTCCTTCTTCCTCTTCTCCTTTCTCGTTTTCATTGCCAAAATTCTAAAAGCAGAAAAAAGTGAATTCATGCCAGTTTTAATATTTGAAAAAAAGGCTTAAAAATCTAATGATAGCCTAATTTTCAATCTGAGAAGCAAATCAAAAAATGCAACATCCAGTTGTGAGCTCGACAGTAATGGCCGAGGATCTAGGGCTAGGATTATGGGTAGTATGGTCATAGTCAGGGAAAACCATGGTTAGGGTTGAGTTCGTTGTAGCAAGGAGCTGCTTCAGTTGAAGTATGGGAGGCCACGACTGTGTTTGGGGGGAGGGGTTGCGATCTATGGTGAAGGAACGACAGGACTGAGGAAGGGTTCGTATAGGTGGAGGCACAGTCTACTTCGATGGGTGGAGATGGAAGCTCGTTCGAAGAGAGGAGGAATGGTGGTGTGTTTGGTGGGTTTCGTCGATGAAAGGGGAGGCAAATCGATGGTCAAAAGGTCGGCTATGGTGGGTTTTGAAATTCTGGTGAGCGGTAAATTTTTGGGGAAGAAGCTTTCTGGTGGACCGGGTTTGAAACATGGGTAGGGGCTATTTTCTTTTTGTTTTGTTAAAAAAAGAAATTGTTTATATAAGTTAAATTTAAACTTATAAAATTTCTTTCTCATGCGTATGAGGTCCGATTCGGAGGATTCAAGATTCGGTGGGATCGTGGTGTCGTCATCTACACGTAGGAAACAGTTTGGATGTAAATGAAGCTTCTGAAATTTTCAGATAATTTCAAACACTTTTGGACTCAATCAGAACTGGAACGCGAAAAGCAACAAGGAATAAAAGTGAGTTAATCTCACTCAAATTTAGAAATACTACAATTTATTTTAAATAGTTAAATTAATGATTGGTTGACTGTTGAATTTGATAGTTATTATTAGTTGAATGTGATATTACATATATAGTAGTATGTATATTGGAGTGATTGATATTTCCACATATATATAACTGATAAGACCCTATGCACCCTGCATAATAGCGGATGACCCTATATACCACGATACCCCCTCGAAGTGGGTTTGGTATTTTTATATTGTGTTAATATCTGTAGATGCAGGAAAGCGGGTTCGAGGGATCCAAATGGATTCCTCAAAAATGTTGAAAATATTTTCGTATTCAATAATATGATTTATTTGAATAATCTGTGATAGATTATATTAGAAATTGAATTTTATTGGATGCTATGGTATTACTGGATAGATTCTTGGCATTTTAAAATACCATAAATATGAATTTTGGATTTTTAAAGAAAATCAAAAGGGAATTTTAAAGTAAAATATTCATAGCGAAGTTGGATAAATCAAAAGCAATGAATTTGGGAGAGATACATAATTTGATTTTAAAATTCTATTTAATAATTCTAAAATATGGATGAATAGAGATTTTTGAATAAATGTGAATAAAATGGATTTTAAATAATAGAACTTAAGCGACATTGTTTAAGTATAAAAGAATTTATTTCTAAATTCAAGATTTAAATAGTTGGGAGGATAAAAGCGGAAATTTGAGAATAAAATATGAAATTGTTATACCGGATTTTAATTAAAATTTTAAACGATGAAAAGAAAAGTGGAATATGGTTGGTTTATTGTGAAATTAATTTGGAAATAAAATTTAATTCAGAAATCGAATTAAAATCGACTTAGTGTTGTGAAAATGTTTTAAAATGGGAAACGAGTCTATGAAATTTATAAACAAGGTTTATAAATAATATAAAGTGAATTATTAGTCGATAAATTAGAAATTATAAATTCACGGTGAGGATTTATAAGGAGATGGGTAAATCGGTTTAAAAATAAATGGTAGATTTCTTTTTAGAAATGTGAAAAGGGAATTTACGGAATTGGAACATAAATCAAACTGGAAATAAATAGAGAGCGATATTAGACTGGCTATATTAGAGTTGGAAATATATTTTTCTTGAGAAGTTAAGTTTATTCTAAAAAGGAGGATTTTTAAGTATTAACTTGAAAATTTAAAAGTGGTTTAAAGAATATTTCGGAAAATTTATTATATAGTTGTTTAAAGTTTGTTTCAAGTATATTTAAGCATTAATTAAGTAGTTTTATAAATGGTTGATATTATGTTAATTATTATTTAAGAATTAATCAGTATTATTATTTTAAAAGATAGATTATTCTATATTAATATTATTTTGTAATAACTTTTATTTTGAAAGAGTAACGACCAAAAATTTACTTAGAAAATTATTATATAAATTTTAGAAGTATTATTTTAAAAAATTTACAATAAACTTTCTGAGAAGTAATGGTATACCCGCATGGCGAAATCAGAGGCAGTGAGTCCTGCAGTTAAGTCTTGATTTTCGCTGGGATAGAGACGTAACCATTGAGCCATGAATCCATGGTTTGATACTGCAGTGGTACTTTCCAAATTATTTTAAAGGTTTTCCAATATCGTTGAAAGAATAGTTTTGGTGAATTTACTTAACTCGAAAAGATAAGTATATATTTTGGATAAAGAGATTTAATTTGTTAAAATTAAATTGAAAGGAGATTTGGATTTATTCTATAGAAAAATATAATATTTGGTTGAATGATTGTTTATTTGAAGTTAAATAACTGATTATCAAATCTAGACCCAAAATATAACTTTAGGAATATCTAGGAGAAATACGAGAATTATATGGTACAGTTATCGCTCGAGGTGCTATACTATACGTATAAACTCGTTTCATTCTTCTAGGACGTTTATAAGGAAATCCGTCCACTAACGGCTAGGAGGTGATCTCTGATCTTATTTCATCTATTTATTTCCTAAAGAACCGGGTGTTATCCCGCCTTTTGGCAAGGCCGGGATACCTAGGAACTGACTAGAAAAAACAGGGTCACACATCCTCAGCATTGAATGATTGTTGGACAACTAAAAATATCAATGAATTTTTGCCCAAGTCCAGATCAGGCTACAGCTGATAAGGCAAGTCAAGCAAAGATGTGGAAACCAACGTTCCAAATTTCGAAACAATCCTGGTTCGTATGCTCAAGTTATCGCCAGAGGAAAGTGGAAGGAATTGCCTTGGTTCGAACCCAATAGAACCAAGCCTTAGGTTCGAATCCATCATCCTTGCATTAGTTCGAACCCGTGAGATGTAGCCGTGCCTCGAATCCATCAAGATAGAAATAGTTCGAATCCATCAGACGTGTATTACTTCGAACCCATGAAACCTTCTCCTACTTCGAACCCATCAAGTAGAATCCATCGAATTCATGCAAGTGAAGAGGCTTCGAATCCATCCACGCGTGCCTAAAGTTCGAATCCATTGGAGCATTCCCACCTTCGAGTCCATCAAGGGAGAATCCTTCGAATCCATGCAATTGAGGGAGCTCTGACTCCATTCCCTACACGTCTTCGAATCCCCATGTTGAGACAGCTTCGAATCGATCCACGGTAACATATTTTGATCGGTTCGAATGAGTACAGGTTCCATCGATTCGAAGGTAACGAACCTTCGAATCCAACACCTCGAATCCACCAAGCAAACGCGGCTAAAACCTAGGATTTGACCCAGTAAACTCGGAGGAACAAGAAGATCAACCCGGGAAGTTCGCGCCACGTCATCATTCTCATGCGCAGGAGCATGGATTCGACCCTATGGATTCGAACCATATCGATTCGAACGAATCCATAGGACGAGGAGTACCATCTTGAATCGATCATAACTTGATATCTACAGGTCCAAATGCTATGAAATTTTCACAGGAGCTTGCGTACACATAGAAGAATATCCACGCCAAGTTTCATCACGATTGGACGCTTTTTTGATTGATTCGAACTAAGGGTCGAATCGATCCCAAGGTGGGCCCGGATCTCCAGAATTCGGCCATATGGGCCCCCTCACGTGCCAGAAGCGTTCTCCCCTGATTTTAGGCGAAATATCAGCCTCCTACATCTATAAATAGAGCCCCTGGTCATTCAGAAAGGGGATCGGAAAATTTCTAGAGAAAAAGAACGCTTGGAAGCTGCCAGAATCACTCCATATCGTCTTCATTGTGGCTGATTTCGAATTCAAGTCTATTATCTGCTGTACTTCGCTTTAAAACATTTGTAATCTTCAAGTATTAAGCAATAAAGTGACAAAACTTCATAGTGGACGTAGGCAAAACGCCGAACCACTCTAAATTACTGTCTTCCGTGCAATTTACTTTTCTGTGATTTGGAGTTTTTATTAGATAATCCTCATTTTCAATTTAGTTTCTTCATTTATTATCTCTTCAAAAACTTCCGAAGGGTGTTGTCCAATTTTGGTGCAAACACTTTGGTTCTTTCATTGAGAGAACCCAGTTTTTCTCCTGCTCATTGGATCTGTCATCGATATAGGATTACATAAATCTAAGGGAGAGATCCAGACTTCAATTTCAGACTCCTTCCATACTATTCAGATTTATCAAAATTTAGGAAAGGATTCTACACCTCAAGATGGTTAGCACGAGAACCGCTTCTACTGCCCCCGGCCAAGAAGGCCGAGATAGATAAAATCCCCCGCAACTCCATCCACCCAATCAAGATGATACCGGGCACACAGATCCATCAGGTCCGGTCACTCGACAAGAATTCCAGGCGTTACTCCAGGAATTAACCCAAAATCGACAACAGCTGACTGAACAACTACGTGCCAATGCTGAGTTGACTGATGAGCTAAACCGCCAAAGGCGTAGAAAATCCAGAAGGGACCACGCCCCTCATTCCTCCACCGAAAGCTCTGCCTCGTCTGACTATAGCGGCAGATCTACCCGTCTCAGGCTAGACGGAAACCATGCGCATACCGCTGGTCACCAACAAGCATTAACTGTTGGGCAGATAAGAGTTGGCCCTTCCGCTAGTTTTCACACAGGACCCTCCTCACGAGGAGGCACTGTTCCACAACATACTATGGACAACCAAGCCACCGCCACTGCAGTTGACATAGGAATTGATACCCAAAATCACTCCAATCAAAACTACCACCAGCGGGAACATACTCCGGGGACATATGTCCCAGAAGACACCGAGCCAAGGAGGCGAGATACGGATCGTCGACAGCGGCCGATCCTACCTCGCACTGTGGAACCCGACCACACTTTAGCTCACCACCCTCCGAATATAGCAACACCTGACCTCTCAGCTTTGGTACGCCAGATGATCCGCGAAAGTCAGGGCTTAACAAATGACGATTGGGGAATCTCCCGAAGTCATACTCCGTTCACCGACGACATATTATTTGCTGAACCTCCTCGGCGATTCAGGATGCCGACTCTTCCCATGTATGAAGGAAATTCCGACCCTAACCAACACATTTTGAAATACGAATGGTCGATGACTGCTGTAAGAGATGATGATGCAGTAAAATGCCGTAGTTTTCCCATCGTAGGGAATTGCGACACGATTACCACCCCGATCCATTTCTTCATTTGACCAATTGGCCACTAAATTTGTTGAACAGTTCCGTATGCACATTGCCAGGCCTAAAGACGTAAATACTTTATCTAGTGTCACTCAAGCTCTAGGAGAGACACTCAGGCGATATTTGGAAAGATTCAATGCCGCTTGTGCAGAGATCACTAACCCCAATGATAATTCAATCTTGATGGCCTTGACTAAGGGGATTGACCCCGACTCTGAATTTGGAAATTGGCTAGCTGGGAAACCTCCCGCATCGTTGGATCGTTTCTACTCCAAAGCCGCCCAATTCTTAAGGCGTGAGGATGCGAAACAATCTAGGAAGCAGGACGATGCAAGACCCGACAATGAAGGGGTTCAAAGTAATGTGGCGGTTAAACAATCAGGGGAGAGCTCAGGAAAAGTACAGTTGAATATTCAAAACAAGCAAACCCAGCCGAGGAACGGCGATAATAGAAATAAGAAGCAGGATCAGAATCGTGGCCCGCGGCGTAGGGCGCAAATGTTTGAAAGTTATACACCACTGAATACGTCACTGGAAAACGTGTATCTACAAACTTGTAATGCGATGCAGTATAAGAAGCCAACTCCGAAACCGTCATCGGAGAGACAGATTCAAACGGGGAAGTTCTGTAGATTCCACGAGAGTTATGGACACAATACCAATGATTGCAGGCATTTGCAAGACCTTATTGAAAAATTGATCAGGGAAAGGAAGTTAGATCAATTCGTGCGGGCACCGCAGGCTGGTGGTGTGGGCCCGTCAAACCAAAATCGTGCACATAACCAAGAGAGACAGGAGGAGCCCGCTCGTACAGGCGGGAGGTTGGTCATAAATACTGTTAGTGGTGGTCCTCTTTCAGCGGACTGAAGCTGGAGGGAAATGGAATCATACGCCAATTCGATCAGGCATGTGAGTTTTGAAAGTTGCAGTACAATTGATGAAGGGGCTCCGGCCAAACAACAGAGGACGATGGCAGATGACATCGTATTTAGAAACCGAGATGCTGATAAAGTCGAAGCTCCAACTATAGACCCACTAGTCATATCCGCCCAGGTTGGTCCTGCTTGGATGAAGAGGATCCTGGTGGACAGTGGGAGTTCAGTAAATATCTTGTTTAAGAGTGCATACGATCAAATGAAGATGGAAGCCAAAGATTTAAAACCTTGTCAATCTAGAATCCATGGCTTTGATGGAAGTGCTAATATACCCACTGGGGTGGTGGAGTTGCCAGTAGAGTTGGGAGTTGGAGAACGCCGAAGAGTCCGAATGTTACAATTTGTTGTCTTAGATATCCACCCTCCGTACAATGCTTTTTTGGGCCGACCGGCCCTTGCTGAATTCAGGGCAGCAATCGCCCCATGGTGTTTAACTTTGAAATTCCCCACTGATCATGGGATTGGGGTCATTCAAGAAGATCAGGCTGCTGGGAGAGCCTGTTATGTTGCCGAACTGCGAGAGGCGCAAAGAAAGGAGAAAGGAAAGGGCGTGGAGGAATCTCTCTGCGTCCGTTTCGCCGATGATTGACAATTAGTGCCTGGGCCTCGGCCCGGGCACCACGACCAATTCCAGAAAGATCTAGAACCCGAAGACACTGAAGGTAATGATGACTCTAAAGAAAGTCAAGCTTCCCCCGCCGAACTGACAATTGATATCCCAGTTAATGATGATAATGATGATTCAAAAATGTTAAAAATTAGGTCTCAACTAAACCCACAAGCGCAACTGGAATTGGTCGAGTTTCTCCAAGCAAATCTAGATGTATTCGCTTGGACACACTCTGATATGTGTGGAATCCCGCCAGACATCGCGAGCCACACCTTAAATATTGACCCACGGTATATTCCGGTCAAGAAAAAGAGACGCGGTATGGATCCAGAGAGATCTGCCGCCCTCAAAGAAGAAGTTGATAAGCTAAAGACGAATGGGTTTATCCGAGATGCTTTATACCCGGAGTGGGTATCCAATCCCGTACTTGTCCGAAAACCAAATGGGAAATGGAGAACGTGCATCGACTACTCTGACTTAAATAAGGCTTGTCCGAAAGACAGCTTTCCACTTCCCCGAATCGATCAACTTGTGGACTCAACGGCCGGGCACGAATTATTATCTTTCATGGACGCTTATTCTGGTTACAATCAGATACCCATGCATGTGCCTGACCAAGAACATACGAGCTTCGTATCTGACCTGGGACTATACTGCTACAAGGTCATGCCTTTCGGATTAAAGAATGCCGGAGCAACTTACCAGCGCTTAGTCAATCGAATGTTTGCCGACCAGATCGGGAAATATATGGAAGTTTATGTAGATGATATGTTGGTAAAATCGCAATACTCCGCTAATCATGTCAAAGACTTAGAGTCAATGTTCAATGTCCTCCGGAGATACGGGATGAAGCTTAATCCGCTTAAATGTCATTTTGGAGTCGCATCCGAAAAATTCCTTGGGTTCATCGTCAACGCCCGAGGAATAGAGGCCAATCCCGAAAAGATTTGGGCGATCAGGAATCTTCAAACTCCAAGGACAATAAAACAGGTTCAAAGCCTTAATGGAAAGGTTGCAGCACCGAGCAGGTTCATCTCAGAATCAACTGAAAAATGAATACCCTTCTTCGACCTGATCCAAAAGGGAAAACGAAACTTCGAATGGACTACGGAATGCGATGGTGCATTTCAATCACTGATTCAGCATCTTTCCACACCGTCGATTCTTTCAAAACCTGTTGATCATGAACAATTATACCTCTATCTGGTCGTATCTGAAAACGCAATCAGTGCCGCGTTAGTTCGGGAGGAAGACCGAGTACAGAAACCAGTCTATTATGTTAGGAAACGATTAACCGGAGCCGAAAGGAATTATCCAAGGTTGGAAAAATAGGCATACTGCCTAGTCACCGCCTCGAGGAAGCTCCGTCCATATTTTCAGGCTCATCCCATCACCGTGTACACCGATCAGCCGTTACGACAAGTCCTTACACGACCTGAGACGTCCGGCAGGTTAGTAAAATGGAATATTGAACTGAGTCAATTCGACATCACATATACTCTGAGAAGAGCCATACACGGTCAAGTCCTAGCGGATTTCATCGCTGAATTCACTGTACCTGAAGATTTACCCGAAACTAGTAAATCCCCCGAATACATATGGAAGCTATATACTGATGGTGCATCCAACGATCGGTGCTCGGGCGCAGGGATAGTGCTCGAAACTCCCGAGGGCCGATCCATATGCTACGCTTTAAAGTTTGATTTTTGTGCAACCAACAGTGAAGCCGAATATGAAGCTCTGCTTACTAGGTTGAAGTTGGCCCATGACCTAAGAATTATTGCTGTGGAAATCTACTGTGATTCCCAGTTGGTAGTATGCCAAGTTCGGGGTGAATATCAGGCCAAAGATCGAAGATTAGCCGCTTATTTAGCCCGGGTCCGGGAAGTACTTGATCAGTTCGATACTATACAATTTTATACGTACCCCGAGAGCACAATCAGAAAGCCGATTCGTTGGCAAAGTTGGCGAGTACAGGCAAAGCTCAACACTTAGGATTCGTTCCTGTCGAGACTTTATCCTCTCCAAGCATTGATCGAGCAGAGAATGAATTCACATTTGAAGCTACTTCCAGCAGGGAATCGTGGATGACCCCCTACCGGGATTACATTGAGCGTGGTATATTACCCGAACGACGAAGTGAGAAAAGACAAATTCTTCAAAAAGCTTCACGATTTGTCATCCAGAATGGAGTTATGTATCGAAGGGGATATTCTGTTCCCCTTCTCCGGTGTATCGCACACGACGAAGTCAAACGGGTGTTACACGATGTACACGAAGGAGAATGTGGCGATCACACTGGGGGGCAAGCACTTGCCAAGAAAATACTTCGATATGGATATTATTGGCCTACCGTAAATCGCGATGCTATGGACTATGCCAAAAGGTGTGATAAATGCCAAAAACACGCTCGAATTCCCAGAGCTCCGCCTACCGAGATAACCCAAATGGTCAGCCCATGGCCATTTGCAATATGGGGAATTGATATAATTGGTGCTTTGCCTTTAGCTAAAGGTGGTGCGAAGTACGCCATCGTCGCAGTTGATTACTTCACCAAATGGGCCGAAGCTGAACCTCTTGCAACAATTACAACAAAGAAAGTGATCAACTTTGTGGTACGCAACATCATCTGCCGGTTTGGTCTCCCGCATACTATTATCACCGATAATGGAGCCCAGTTCGACAGTGCTGAATTCAAGAACTTCTGTCAACGATTTCACATCCACAAGAATTTCTCTGCAGTAGCACACCCTCAAGCAAATGGTCAAGTTGCAGCCGTCAATAAGATTATCAAGTCTATTTTGAAGAAACGACTGGAAAAAGCCAGGGGGAAGTGGGTTGATGAACTGCCTATGGCTCTATGGGCTTATCAAACGACTCACAAGACTACAACCGGACACACTCCATTTTCTCTATCCTATGGATCTGAAGCCGTTATTCCAGTTGAATTGGAAGTTCGCTCTCATCGTGTGACATTCTATGATTTGAAAACGAATGCCATATACTTGCTGAATCTCTAGATCTACTCGATGAGAAGCGTGAAGAAGCTGATTTGAGGGCAGCCGCGTATCGGGGCCGAGTCGCTCGAATATACAATGCCAAGGTCCGCCCGCGAACCTTTGAACCCGACGATCTCATACTTAAGAGAATTTATCTGGTCCCTCTGCACATGAAGCCAAATTGGGAAGGGCCGTATGTGATTTCACAAAAGCTCGGAGATGGCACGTTCAAATTGTCAACCATTGACGGTCTTACTTTGCCGACAGCTTGGAATAGCGAAAGTCTCCGTCGCTACTACACATGATAGGCTTTACTTATCTATTTTTAGTCAATTTCTTCCTTAGCATTTTATTTTTGCATTTTGAACTTGTAATAAGGCAACTGATTTTGCCATATCTCTTTCATTTTAGCAATAAAATGCCATCTCTTCGAGCCAAAAATTGTGATTCACTGAAAATGACGCATAATATCACGATGCACGAAGAGCTAAATTCCATCACGCGGTGGGATTTATTCAAATAGAGAGTGACTGTGATGCGACCAGTCACTCACTAAGTGAAACCCGAGCTCGGGGACAGAACACTACACCAGCATTTACAAGGATTGATACACGACAATCCTTTTACTAACTCCAACTTCCCAGAGTGCGAATTGGAGTACAAACATTCAACAATTCGTTCCCGGAGTGCGAACGGACTCCAAATTCCCAGAGTGTGAATTGGAGTATACATTCAACAATTCATTCCCGGAGTGCGAACGGACTCCAAATTCCCAGAGTGTGAATTGGAGTATAAACATTCAACAATTCGTTCCCGGAGTGCGAACGGACTCCAAATTCCCAGAGTGTGAATTGGAGTATAAACATTCAGCAATTCGTTCCCGGAGCGCGAACAGACTCCAAATTCCCAGAGTGTGAATTGGAGTATAAACATTCAGCAATTCGTTCCCGGAGTGCGAACGGACTCCAAATTCCCAGAGTGCGAATTGGAGTATAAACATTCAGCAATTCGTTCCCGGAGTGCGAACGGACTCCAAATTCCCAGAGTGTGAATTGGAGTACAAACATTCAGTAATTCGTTCCCGGAGCGCGAACAGACTCCAATGCGAACGGACTCCAAATTCCTAGAGTGCAAATTGGAGTATAAACATTCAGTAATTCGTTCCCGGAGTGCGAACGGACTCCAAATTCCCAGAGTGTGAATTGGAGTATAAACATTCAGCAATTTGTTCCCGAAGTGCAAACGGACTCCAAATTCCCAGAGTGCGAATTGGAGTATAAACATTCAACAACTCGTTCCCAGAGCATGAATAGAGTATAAACATCAATTCCAGGTTCCCGGAACGCGGACTGTGTTACAAGTATCGATAACTCTCAAATTCCCGGAACGCGAACCGGATTATCGATCTCAAATTATCCTAAGTCCCCAGAATGTGGGCATGTGCTTAAGATTTGCAGAAAATGCGATCAACCACCAAAATAAAAATGTTGTTCCCCGAGACTAGGGGGCAAAAAAGCTAAGAGTTAGTCACTAACCAAAGTGATACTATATCCGAAGTTCAACTCATTCATCAAATCATGACACGAAATTATATTTCCATACTTGGCATATATAAAAAAAATCAAACATTGCAAAACACTTAAGTAAAAGAAATGAGCAACTTCCCATTCAATCAACTAACAAAAACAAGTTTGATTACATGGCAAGTCAAAAAGTTTCAATTAAGTGGAGGCCGAATCCACATATATACACGGCTCTAGAAGAACAAAAGAAAAGGTAAAAGAATTGCTATTTAACAACCACATGATAAAACAAGAAGCTCATTCCTTCTTCTTCCGAGGCTTCTTCTTCGGAGTCGAGCCGCTGAACCCGCTACCCCGGCTTCCTATGGGATTTCTTGTCTTTCTTTGGAACATCCTCCGGATCTGGCATAATATCAACGTCTTCCTTAGAGCTGGAAGGGATAGAGATCCTCTTGTGAGGGCGAACCGAAGGCATGGGAGCGGTGACAGGTGTTTGTTCAACAACGCTCGAGACAGTTACCGTGCCACCGGGAGAGATCACCATTAAAGAAGATAAGCTCAAAGGAGCAGTGTCGCTAGCAGGACCACCAACCGTCACCATCGTGGCCATTTCAGCACTTATCTCAGCTAAAATCTCTTCTTCTCGAGTCAACTGAGCTGCGCTGGATACGCTGGTAGTTGTTACGATAGAACTGAAGACTGGAGCAGCTCCACTCGTCGCGAATGAAGGATCAGGAATAGGGTCAAGAGACTGACCAAGTAGCTCTTCAATCATTTGAACATAGAATGACATCGAGCTCCCCTCTCCCATCTCACCGGCCATGGCAGCGGTTGAGATCGCCTCGGTGACAATAACTCCGCGCGTAGGATATAAAACTGGAGGAACTGGGGCACGAATGCGACTTTATCAGTCACTGAACAAAGGAGAACAAAAGTAATCAGTCCATAAAATTCTCTCGAAAATCAATACTTTAAGACATGAAGGAAATAATCAAAGTACCTTCTTCGCCTTGCCTTGGAACTTGAACAGGCTCGGAGATGGCAATCTTGCCAAAGGACAACTCTGGTTGGTCCGGGTTGTAAGCAGTAATAACTTGTGGATCAACCACGGCGGTAGCTTCGGATGAAGTAGGGATAGGGACTTCGATGTTCTCACTATGATGCGCGACTCCCAAACCTTCACCCATCTCCGCTTGACGAATGCCAAGTCTTTCTTTCTCAACAGAAATTATCGCCTCGTGAAGAGTTTTTCTCTCATCCTCGCTAAGCAAACGTGACTCGAGCTCAAACTCATCTAATACTCCATCCGGGCAAGACATCCTCTTGTTCTCCAATAATTTCTTCCAGGCATTGTAGAGAGGCATCGAGTAATCTCCTAGCCAGGAGAGATTTCTATGCTCTAACACATTGGCATTATATGTGTCCAAGAGTTCGTCAAATTCGGCCTCCATCTTGAACCTCTCTGCCTGGACTCTCTCCTTCACCTCCGTTTCAACCTCCTTAACCCTTGCAACTGCCGCATCACGCTCGGCTCGGAGAGACACAGCTTGCTCACACGCTTCTTGCACGGCCGTATTAGCATCATCTTTTTCATTGTTCATATCAGCAAACTTAGCCTTTAATTCCTCTAGTTCTTTGACTGCCGCATCCCGCTCGGCTTCAACATTTTTGTATCGATGGCCCAAATCTTCAACCAAAGTGCAACATGCCTGTTGCATCTTTGCCATCTCAACTAATGTCTCATCAACCTTTTTTATCGACTCAGTTTCAGCCTTATGGGAAGATTCTGCCTCAGATTGGAGTATGTCGACAATGCGATTCTTCTGAGCCAAGTCGGCTTCCAGTTTCTCGATAATTTTGGCCCGATCAAAGGCTGCTTTTGAAGCTTTAACAGCTGCTTTATACCATTCTTTGTACTGCGCATAGAAATCGCGGGTGCAGCTAAGTGCCGTGGTCACGGTGTCTTCGGGGATTCTTTTAAGATTAGGAGGAAAAACTAAAAGCATCGAAGCAAATCTCCAGGAAATCCCTCTTCAATTGAGCAAGTCTGATGGCCCATTCACCAGATGGTTCAATAGGGGCCTCCTCCGTAGCCATGGTCGTAGCAACCTCAGTTCTAGAACGGTGTGGCTCGAGCCTCGAAACCCGCAAAGACGGTTGATGTCGCAGAGACTCAGACACCTGATTATGGCTTCGGGGTGGCGGAGGAGAACGAGAGGAGGAGCGGTGTCTCCGATCTCTATCCGATCGCTCCTGACTGGAATAACTGCGATGATAATCCCTGGCATAGTATTCCTGGCCATGATGCCTTCGTTCACGATCGCAATCGAAGTCTCCACGTCGAGATTCGTAATAAGACGAAGGGTGATGTACTCGTCGGAGTTTGTCCAATGTAGAGTGACGGCCAGACATAACACCTGAAAAAGAGAAGCAATTCAGTTAAATACCAGGCGAAAGCAATGAAATTTGTGTGGAAGTCGTGTAGTGTAATGAAAGTGTATGCAAATGTGCAAAACCCTCGACCAACCAGAAGTGTCGACTGCACTAACAGGTAAAGGCTCGCTTAATTCTAACGCTTCCCGGAGTTCATCCAACCCGAACTCGTGGTGGAGAGATACGTATTCCGGGATGGGAATGTCATCCAGTCCTATAAAAATGTTTCTTGATTCACAAAGAGCAGCGTCAGAGGTAGTAATTCCGGGGATCAAACGAGACACAACTGCAGACTTCCGTCTCTTAAGTTTAGGGACAAAAGCCCTGCCTTTCCGCTTTTCCCCTATTTGGGAAACATCAGCCGCTAACTCGGTATCAGTGGGCGTCCTCTCGTCATCGCTCATTTCTCTTATCACTATGCCGGGTTTTCTTTTCGTCGTTTTCTTCTTTGTCTTTGAAGCCGATTTCGCCAACCCCTCGATGACAATACTCTGGTTCGTCTCAATTAAACCCAGCGTCTTTAAGTTATCATCAGTTAACACCGAGTCGATGTACCGCAAATCACTCGGGACCCCTTGTAAGCATCGGACAACGCCTTTGTAGTGACCACCGTCAGGCCTTGAGATGATAGCTGCAAGAAAAACGCCTGATATTAGTTCAAGTGTTGTCAACGACTATTAAAGAAAGCTTGTGCGATTTACGACACTTACGTCTAGACAGCCATCGCCTAGCGAACCCTGGGGGGCATCGAAAAAAAAACCATTCATTCTTAAAATAACTAAGTCTGGTCCAGGCTCCCGTCATGATCTGGAAGTTTCTAACTGCTTCCAAAAAGGTGAAAGATGGACTATCACCCCTGCTCTTGAAGTTGAATATGTGTCTAATCTCAGTTAGCCTTGGTGGACGAAAGAGATGATCCATAAATAAAACGAAAATGTTGTTCGGCAATGCGTGTCCATTGGGATGAAGTTGTGAGGGGGCGATTCCAATGAACGATAACATCTCCCTGATATATTGGTTAAATGGAGGGAGAGTTCCAGCCGCACAGGCATGGCGATAGAAAGCAGTATACCCCTCGGACGGATTATGAGGTCTGTCATCAACGCCCGGTAGCAAAACATCATGTAGAGATAGGTTATGTTTCGAACATATCCGACCCAATAATGCTTCGGAGATGTTGGACTGGACGGAATCAACGGGGTCCTCGATAAATAAAGCCTCCGGCAATTCGTCCGGAGCCGGATCTATCACTTCAGGAGGGACTTCTGGAATCTCAAGCACTGGAGGAGGCGAGCTTTGTACCTCTTGTTGTTGAGAACTTGAAGACTCCATAATTAACTAACTCACCAGAAAGCAGCGTTAAGTACAAAAGATGCCCGTGTATTCCCCAGTGTGAAGTGTATGAATATGTCGTGCAGTGCAAGTGCTGTGCATAACTTAAGTAGATTTTACAAGTTGGAACAGGATGACTGAATAATGAAACTTTGGAATTTGAGAATGGAAATGACCGTCATCACTGACCGTCACTTCCACACCATCCAGATGCTACTGACCAATTCAAGTATAAATCTGTTATGTTTTGGTTAAGTCGCAGTTCCATCGACGAGCTTCAAAAAGAAAGTCAAATCTTACCGTCAAGTTCGATTGTGCAAGGCCGAAGCTCGTCGGAGTCAAGTATGCTAAAGTTCATTAAGTTCATCAAAATTCAACTTGAAATTGGTCGTAGTTTAGAAGTTGGAACAAATCAAAAGAGTAGCAGTCTCCGGAGCGAAGACATTCGAATCGATCGACTCGAATTGATACGAGTCGAATCGATGCAAATCGAATCGATATCATTCGAATCCATGAGGTTCAACTCGATGTAACTTTGGGATGGAGGAGCACTTCAAACCCATCGGCGCAAGGTAACTTCGTATCGATCAAAGTTCCATGCCTTCGAATCGATCATTGGACTATTACTTCGAATCGATCGACACGAAGCCCCTTCACAAGCATCGATTCGAAACCCTGCTATGTGAAACGATTCAAATGACAACCTTCTGAATCGATACGAGGCAGAGAAAGACAATGTCCTTCGAAAGCTCTGCTCCTCCAAAAACAACACTCTGGGTCGATACGATTCGAAAAGATTCATTTCTCAAAACCATCGAATCGACCCATCTCAGATCTCACAACTCTTCAAAATTTTCAGAAGAAAAAAAGTCGAATCGATGCCAAAAAGAAATTCCAGTTTCATCATTCTTAACTCGAATCGATCCATTGGTTACCTGATTTCATTCGATTACAAATGGAAGCTTGAAGGAATTTGATCGATTCGTGGAAAAGCATGTTTGATTTGGCTCTGGGAGATAGATTCGAAGAAGCAGCTAAAGCAATAGCAAAAAGTAAAAAGTGAAAATGAAACCGGCCTCGTGTATTTATATGGATTCCAGGATGGGTTAGTGGCGCTTCGTCTCCCGGTCATATTGACCGCTTGCCACAGGTCACAACCCCATCGATTCAAACAACTACTTTCGAAACCACAAAGCTTCGTATCCATCACAACGTTGAATCCTTCAGAGACTTCGAATCCCTCATGGCTCTGAATCCTTCGTAAACTTCGAGCCCGGCAAGGCAGCATCGATGCGAGGCATCATCAATTCGAAGAAGCACTTGAACAAGGGCTGGATCGAAGATCCAATCGACTCGAAGTATTGATTATGTCACACCATCGATTCGAAGGCTACCAATTCGAACGGACATGCTTCGAATCCACCAGGAACTGTTGATGAGAATGAACGCGTCGCTTCGATTTGAAAAATCACTTGTCTACCTACGATTCAGGAGAGGATCAATACAAGAGAATGATCATAGACAATCATAAAAACAATATTTTGGCTCGAATCACATATCGTTTCAGGAGAGAATCAATGCAGAATTCGATAACAAACCGAACTGACAACAACTTACAATCACGCAATGATAATTAAGTTCAAGCCGATCACAATCGTACGACGACTGCAGCTTTTCAAAGCACGTCATGTTTACACAAGACGTAATTTGGGGGGCAAATGTTAACCCGCCTTTTGGAAATGCCGGGATACCTAGGAACTGACTAGAAAAAACAGGGTCACACATCCTCAACATTGAATGATTGTTGGACAACTAAAAATATCAATGAATTTTTGCCCGAGTCCGGATCGGGCTACAGCTGATAAGGCAAGTCAAGCAAAGATGTGGAAACCAACGTTCCAAATTCGAAACAATCCGGGTTCGTATGCTCAAGTTATCTCCAGAGGAAAGTGGAAGGAATAGCCTTGGTTCGAACCCAACAGAACCAAGCCTTAGGTTCGAATCCATCATCCTTGCATTAGTTCGAACCCGTGAGATGTAGCCGTGCCTCGAATCCATCAAGATAGCAATAGTTCGAATCCATCAGACGTGTATTACTTCGAATCCATTAAACCTTCTCCTACTTCGAACCCATCAAGTAGAATCCATCGAATCCATGCAAGTGAAGAGGCTTCGAATCCATCCACGCGTGCCTAAAGTTCGAATCAATTGGAGCATTCCCACCTTCGAGTCCATCAAAGGAGAGTCCTTCGAATCCATGCAATTGAGGGAGCTCCGACTCCATTCCCTGCACGTCTTCGAATCCCCATGTTGAGACAGCTTCTAATCGATCCACAGTAACATATTTTGATCGATTCGAATGAGTACCGGTTCCATCGATTCGAAGGTAACGAACCTTCGAATCCAACACCTCGAATCCACCAAGCAAACGCGGCTAAAACCTAGGATTCGACCCAGTAAACTCGGAGGAACAAGAGGATCAACACGGGAAGTTCGTGCCACGTCATCATTCTCACGCGTAGGAGCATGGATTCGACCCTATGGATTCGAACCATGTCGATTCGAACGATTCCATAGGACGAGGAGCACCATCTTGAATCGATTATAACTTGAGATCTACAAGTCCAAATGCTATGAAATTTTCATAGGAGCTTGCGTATACATAGAAGAATGTCCACGCCAAGTTTCATCACGATTGGACGCATTTTTGATCGATTCGAACTAAGGGTCGAATCGATCCCAAAGTGGGCCCGGATCTCCAGAATTCGGCCATATGGGCCCCCTCACCTGCCAGAAGCGCTCTCCCCTGATTTTAGGTGAAATATCAGCCTCCTACATCTATAAATAGAGCGCCTGATCATTCAGAAAGGGGATCGGAAAATTTCTAGAGAAAAAGCACGCCTGGACGCTGCCAGAATCACTCCATATCGTCTTCATTGTGGCTTATTTCGAATTCAAGTCTATTATCTGATGTACTTCGCTTTAAAACATTTGTAATCTTCAAGTATTTAGCAATAAAGTGATAAAACTTCATAGTGGACGTAGGCAAAACGCCGAACCACTCTAAATTACTGTCTTCCGTGCAATTTACTTTTCTGTGATTTGGAGTTTTTGTTAGATAATCCTCATTTTCAATTTAGTTTCTTCATTTATTATCTCTTCAAAAACTTTCGAAGGGTGTTGCCCAATTTTGGTGCAAACACCGGGGTTGAGTTTTTCAAAAAATATTGAAAGTTGTTTCGAAGAGAACGGGATCGTAATTATTACCCGAAAACCACTTCGATCAAACAAATACGTTTTCGATGTGAAATCAAGAGCATGGAGTCAAAGATGGAGCAGTGAAGTGCAAGGGCTAATCGCTACTAATCCTGAATATTGTTCCAAAATGGAAGTAGTAGGAGTTGTGCCTTCGATTCCGTTCGGACCCAGAACGGACTTGTATGGATGAATGCTATCAGTACATTATCATTGGAGGGCAATGAGCATTCTAAGTGAAAATTCCTTAAAAAGGTAATCGTAGCTTCTAGCCTCATCCACTGTGAATGACTGAAAATCAAGGGAGATGCAACAAGGCTAAGTGGGTCGCTTCCAATGAGGGTATGTTTATCACCTTTCTAGATACCCGCGGATATTATTACTACGGTATATGGGAGGAGCTCGAAAGAGGGGTGGGAACACCTAGGGTGATAACATGTTCGGTCTATCAAAGTTAGGGATAGTCCGATCTTGTATGGCAGGGGATCCCGGCGTGGTCCTCGCTACGCTGTTTCTAGACTTGTACTATGATAGGTGGTACCCCAGTGCCTAGTCATTCGTATGGAATCCATTCTCCAATACATGCCTATACGATTTTTATTGTAGGTCCCAGTATGCTGGAATTTAATTAATGTGACAATTTCAGCTATTTGAATAAGTATTTGTATTTAGACACTATTATAATATCAGAGAATTTGATATGAAATGTTTTGGTTATTGTAAGGTAAAAACCCATCATTTTATGTGTGGCATGGTCTTATGAGATACCTTTGATTTTCAAAGGATTTTGAAAACTTTAGTAATTCAAATTGAGTGTGTTTTATCACGTTGGTTTTCCAGACTGACTCGAGTGTTATTTTATTATGATGCTCAGCTTAGACCACGTATTACATGTTGATACATGAAGATTTTGATCAATGACAATAAGCTTCAACAAATAAGGAAGAGAATGCAAAAGCTAGAAGAAGTTAAATGAAGACCAAAGTATAAACATTAGTATGATTTTTCTATGTGTCTTAGTCCGGATTATTTGTTAAAATCTATCCTCAAGAGATTTGCACGAACATTAGAACACAATTCATAAAAACTTCATTCACATGTTCACTATGCATACCTTAATACTTCAGTCGACTGAACAGACATGGCCAGTCGACTGAAACTATACACATATACAAAAATGCACAGTTTTAGTCGACTGAATTGCCTGCACGGTCGACTGAAATTGTTCCTGAAAATTGTTCTTCACATTTTCAGTTGACTGAATCTCCTGCTCAGTCGACTGAATTTAAACCTGCGAATTTTCTCTGAAAAGACACCTTCTTCTTCCCAAGAGTTGCAACCATTCATCAGTGGAAATGGAAGCATCTCTTGTTTGCAACCTTTGACAACTTATGCACCTCTTCTACAAGTATATATACATGATTCTAACATCATTTAATTCACCGAATTCTCTTGCTTTAATCTTACTATTCTCTTGTTCATATTCTCTAGATATTCTCAAAGCAATCACCAATCTATTGCTTGAATCACTGTTTTTGTTTATAACATTCTTTTGATTCATAGCAATTAACATTCCTAAATCTTCACAAACACATTGCATACTCTCAAGGATAAGATTATAGGAATATTGTACTACATTAGACTCATTAGTGTTGACAAGAACACAACAAGTCGAATATTGTATTTTAGTAATTGAGTTGAAGTCCTCTTCGGTAGTTGAGGCAAGAAATCCCGTTCGGTTGTTCGGGTAAGTTGTAAACCTATTCCTTCGGGTGAAGTGAGGGTGTTAGTTAGTGAAATTCCTAAGTGAAGCTTAGGGACTGGACGTAGGACGAGAGGTCCGAACCAGTATAAAATCCTGGTGTCTCCTTGCATTTACCTACTTTATCTACCTAGACTATTTCATTATTCCATATTACATGATCCTACCGCATAGCCCACTCTTTCAATTGGTATCAGAGCAAGGCCGTCCTATAACCATAACACCGTTATTAGACATATTGATAATATGGAAAATAACGCAAGCACAAGTACAACATCTACCTATAGTTCTACATTTGCGGAAGGACAATCCACCCAAAGGCCTCCTCTATTCAATGGACTAAACTATACTATTGGGCTACAAGGATGGGAATTTATATGCAAGCAACAAGTTTCGAAGCCTGGAATGCTACTCAAGCAGAGTTCGTTGTACCCACAACCGATTATCCTACATGGACACAAACTCAAAAGAATGAAGCAAGTGCAAATGCTAATGCTATGAATATGTTGTTTTGCGCCCTGGATAGAAATGAATTCAACCGTGTTAGCATATGTACTACTGCATATCAGATATGGGAAACACTTAAAGTCATACATGAAGGCAGAAACAAGGTTAAACAAACAAAGATATCCATGTTGAAGAATCAATTCCAAAACTTTAGAATGCGACAAAATGAATCCATCAATAACATGTACTCAAGATTTCAAGACATTCATCATGCTCTAATCGGACTAGGAGAAAGATACACGGACTTTGACATTGTGTCTAAAGTTCTAAATTCACTCACTGATGAATGGGAGAGAAAAGTACTAGCAATCGAGGAAGCAAATGATTTATCTACAATGAAACCAGAAGAATTGATTGGAAATCTTATGTCGTATGAAGTAAATATGCAAGCTAAAAAGGATCAAGCTCAAGAAAGAAAGAATATTGCTTTTCATGCGGAAAAGGAAGAATCAGAGTCTGAAGATGAGGATCTAGCATTTGTAGCCAAAAATTTCAAGAAATTCCTAAAGTATAGAAAAGGAAACAAAAACGGATTCAAAAAGAATTTCTTGAACAAACCATCATCGTCAAATATAGAATGCTTCAATTGTCATAAGAAAGGACATATGCAAAAAGATTTTTAAGAACAAATGAAGGAAAATCAGAAAAACTTCAACAACAAAAACAAGAAGGATAAATTCAAAAAGAAGGCATTTTCTGTAACATGGGACGATTCAGATTCATCATCAACCGAAAGTGATAGTGATGGCGACAATGAACAAGCAAATGTATGCTTCATGGCTCAAGAATATGAGGTAAATAATTTAACTTTCGACGATTTAATTGAAGTAAACACTGAACTTTTAAGCACAATAAAAATTCTTAAATAGAAAATTAAGGAAATTCGTGAAAATCAAAACAAAGCTGAGTTTGAGAGAGATATGTTAAATGATGAAAAGAAAATTCTTGAAGAAGAACTTGAAAAAGTTCAAGAATCTTATTCAAATTCGGAAACTCAATTATCACTTTTAAGTCAAGAAATTGAAACTCAAAAATTAAAGAATGATATAATTATTTCTGAAAATCATGATTTAAAAACTAAAATTAAACAAGTTGAGTTAGAAAATAATAGTCTTCAAACTAGATTAGAGAACATCACTAAAAATGTTTCTAACTTTAACAAAGGAAGAGAAAATTTATCTAAGATTTTAGAAAATTCTCAATCCTCTTTAAATAAACATGGATTAGGATATAATAAGGAGTCAAAAATTCCTAAAAAGAAAAATACAAATTTTAAAAGGAATGTGAATTCAAAACAACAAAAATTAATTAAGAAACCTATTAAAACAAAAGTACAAAACAAGGTAGTTACAATTTGTGTACCAAAAACTAACAATGAATTAATAAGAAATAAATATATTAAAACATTTATGGATAATGTTCATCGTAATAAAAACTATATTTATAAAAAGGACACTAAACCAAATTGGGTTTGGTTTCCTAAAACTCTAACTTCTTAGAACCCTATTAAAAAGTGGGTACCAATAATTTCGTATCTATTTTTCAGGTCCCACTTAAAAAGAAGAAATGTATATTAGACAGTGGTTGTT
This sequence comes from Allium cepa, assembly GCA_030765085.1. Taxonomy (NCBI): domain Eukaryota; kingdom Viridiplantae; phylum Streptophyta; class Magnoliopsida; order Asparagales; family Amaryllidaceae; genus Allium; species Allium cepa. Next base: position 557,550,176 of record CM060928.1, on the reverse strand, counting down.
CAAAACACATGACCGGAGACAAAGATATGCTTACAAACATCACATACTTTGATGGTGGCTCGGTTACCTTCGGAGACAATTCAAAAGGCTATATCATTGGCAAAGGAGATGTGAACAATTACGGTACATCAAAATTACCTTTTATAACAAATGTTTCATTAGTTGAAAATTTAAAACATAATCTACTTAGCATAAGTCAACCGTGTGACAAAGGTTTTAAAATAACTTTCTCGAATAATAAATGCAGTATTTTTGATCAAAACCAAAATCTTATTTTTGAAGGAAATAAGATAGAAATATTTATGTTTTAAATATGAATATTAATCATAATTCAAGTATCTGTTTACTTGCCAAAGATAATGATCCTTGGTTATGGCACAAAAGATTTTGTCATATAAATTTTAAAACTATTAGAAAACTTTCTAAAAATGAATTAGTAAGAGGATAACCCAAAATAAATAAATAACTTTTGTGATGATTGTCAAAAAGGAAAATTAACGAAATCATCTTTTAAATCTAAGAAAAATATTTCAACTTTACAACCATTAGAATTACTACATATGGATTTATTCGGACCAACACAAGTTCAATCCATTAATCATAGTCGATACGTATTTGTAATTGTTGATGATTTTTCAAGATATACATGGACTATTTTATGAAAAATAAAAGCGACACTTTTGAGCATTTTAAAACATTTTTCAAAAGAATTCAAAACATTAAAGATTTGAAAATTAAAAATTTTAGAAGTGATCATGGAGGCGAATTCGAAAATGAAGTTTTTGAAACATTTTGTAAAAAGAAAGGAATTAATCATAATTTTTCTTCTCCTAGAACTCCTCAACAAAATGGAGTTATAGAAAGAAAGAATAGAACATTACAAGAATGCGCAAGAACATTGTTAAATGGGTGTTCTCTACCAAAACATTTTTGGGCAGAAGCAGTTGCTACTGCATGTTATGTACTAAATAGAATTTCAATTAGACCTTTAACTAAAAATACTTCTTATGAACTATTCAATAATAAAAAACCAAATATATCTTATTTTAAAATATTTGGATCAAAATGTTTTATTTTAAATACAAAAGATCAACTAGGAAAATTCGATTCAAAAGTTGATGAAGGAATTTTCGTAGGATATTCTGAACGAAGTAAAGCATATCGAGTATTTAATAAATGAACAAACTTAATTGAAGAAACTTTACATATATCTTTTGATGAAAACTTTAATAAAAATTTAAATATAAAAGATGATGAAGAATTAATAAATATAGAAGAAATAAACCCTGAAAATAATAATGAACTAAGATCTCCTTCTAGAATATTACGAGATCATCCAACTCAAAATATAATAGGAGAAATAAATTCTCAAGTTAGAACAAGAAATCAACTAAATCAAATGGGTCATGTGGCTTTCATTTCATCTATAGAACCTAAAAATCCAAAAGAAACATCAACAGATGATTATTGGATTACTGCAATGCAAGAAGAATTAAATCAATTTGAACGTAACAATGTTTGGGAATTAGTTCCCCGACCGAATAATCAATCAGTAATTGGAACAAAATGGATTTACAAAAATAAAGTAGATGAACAAAGTAATATAACAAGGAATAAAGCAAGACTAGTAGCACAAGGGTATAATCAAGAAGAAGGTATTGATTTTGAAGAAACATTTGCTCCCGTTGCAAGATTGGAAGCAATACGTATACTATTAGCCTTTGCTTGTTTTCACAATTTTAAACTTTATCAAATGGATGTTAAAAGTGCATTTTTAAATGGTTTTATTAAAGAGAATGCATATGTAGAACAACCTCCGTTATTTATACATGAAAAATATCCGGATCATGTATTTAAATTGAAAAAAGCACTATATGGTCTTAAACAAGCTCCTCGTGCTTGGTATGAAAGACTTAAAAGTTATTTATTAAACTCAGGATTTAAAATTGGAAAAGTAGACCAAACACTTTTTATTAAACATACTGCCAAAGATATTTTAATATTTCAAATTTATGTAGATGATATTATTTTTGGTTCAACAAATGAAAATTTGTGTAAAGAATTTTCAAAAATAATGACTAATGAGTTCGAAATGTCTCATATGGGAGAACTATCTTATTTTCTCGGACTTCAAATCAAACAATTAACAAACAGAATTTTTATAAACCAAGAAAAATATTGTGATAATTTAATAAAACGATTCGGCATGGAAAACACTTCTGCTAAACCTACTCCTATGAGTACCACTACACATCTCGAGCGAGATGAAAATGGGAAAAGTGTTGATCAAAAATTGTTTAGAAGTATGATAGGTTCTTTGCTCTACTTAACCGCTAGTAGACCTGACATAATGATAAGTGTTTGTTTGTGTGCACGTTTTCAATCCGATCCTAAAGATTCACACTTAAGAGCAGTAAAACGTATAATGCGATATCTTAACCAAAATAAAGATTTCGGTCTTTTCTATCCAAAAGAATGTTCGTTTGAGTTAGTGTCATTAAGTGATGCTGATTTTGGTGGATCACGAACGGATAGAAAAAGTACAAGTGGTACTTGCCATTTCATTGGAAAATCACTTGTGTCTTGGTTTAGTAAGAAACAAAATTGTGTCTCACTTTCCACATGCGAAGCAGAGTATATATCAGCTGCTTTAGCTTGCACACAAGTTATATATATGCAACAAACACTTAAAGATTTTAATATAAATTTAACAAATGCTATAATATATTGTGATAATACAAGTACCATAAACTTATCCAAAAATCCTGTTAATCACTCTCGTACACAACATATAGATATTCGCCACCATTTTTTTACGAGACAATATCGGAAATGGAATAATTAATTTAGAACATATTTCTACCGAAAATCAAATTGCCGATATATTTACCAAACCTCTATTAGAAAACTCCTTTATAAAACTTCGACGAGAATTAGGTATAATATCCTTTAAAGATATCAATTAAAATTTTAAAATATTCAATCATTTCAGTCGACTAAATTTTTTTTTTCAGTCGACTGAATGAAAATATCCAATATTTTTCAGAAATGTTATATGTTACATTATGTAATTTTTAAACCACACGTTTTAAAACTGAATTATTAATATGAACCATACTTTTCTGTCAACATTCTCCTAACCACTAAATCATTGTGCGGTTACAAATTTTAAAATAAATTATAACCATTAGTTATTTAGTAAAGCTCGACTATAAATAAACTCAAATTTTTTTATTTTTTTCACATCTTGATCTTACAATTAAAAGCTTAATCAAATTTCAATACAAAATGTCGTCAAACAACTCCTTCTCTCCAATCAATATCACCTCGTCGGTTGATAACACTCCAACATCGCCAAAACTTCCCACACCAACACCAGCACATGAGCCGGTTTACAAATGGGAAAATTATCGTACTGGTTTCACACCAGAATCTAAAAAGGCAAAAGGAGGACTATTTATTTCCCCTGACACAAAAAGAAAGATTGATGAAATTCATCACTTTCAACAACAACAAATAGATCTTCAACGAGATCTATACTTCGAGCAAAAAGTTACGGCAAGACGTTTGAGTTTTCTAGAACAAATCGGTTTACGCTTCTGTGGATCAAAGAAGAACGAAGTGGCTGAAACCCTACCTCGCCCTGTTAGCTCACTTGATCCATCTTCATCTTATCGTACACCAGTCGATCCTATGAATCCTTGGGCGTCTCCTAAGACTCCTCAATATAGTCCGAATTCATGGGATATAAATTACATGAAGAATGAAGGAAAGAAGACTCCAAGTCCATCCCAAAAGAAATAGTTGAATTTTGAAATATTTATATCAATATTTTTGTAACTATTCCTTTAAATAAATTGTTTAATTTCAAAAATTAACTGAAACAACAACATTTCATGTTTCAGTCGACTGGATTCCTCTGCTTAGTCGACTGAAAATATGACAGAAAATAATATATGCAAAGTTCAGTCGACTGGAAACATCTGCACAGTCGACTGAAAATTCAACAGAAAATTTCAGCAACAAAATTCAGTCGACTGAATGTACTGCTCAGTCGACTGAATCTATCACAGAACACTTCGGCCTTTGATTCAGTCGACTGAACAGAACATTCAGTCGACTGAACGCTGCTTCCCAGGCAGAATTTCCCCTTTTAACCACCAAAATTTACCATACCTATTCACTTTTACCTCCTACAAACCTTCTTCCCCAAATCTATTCGAAACCCTAGCTCTCAAATTCCTCAAAATCAAATCAATTCTCACCAAAATGGCACCAAAAAGATCAAGAGCCTCATCTTCTTCATCCTCCGAGCCAATTGATGCTCAAATAGCACAATGGCTTTATGATGGAACTGCTGTCACCCGATGGAACAAGATGAAGAATTCTCGAATCTTTGAGCATTCTTTCGTTGATTTTTATAGCTTTCAAACCTACAACCTTCAAGCATTAACAGATCCGGCAGGTTTGACTCCACTTCTAGACTTAAAAAGAAATGATCATGCCATTAATCATGTAATGGTAAAATTATTTTACGCTAATCTTAATCTTGGACACCAAACTCCAAGAAATCCAAACAATAGTGTTTGGAGTATGGTGTGTGGAAAGAAAGTTTGGTTCTCCTTGGATAGAATAGCACACATTTTAGAGTCCCCAAATGTTGGAAGAAAGCTCGAGGAGATATAATTCAATCCACACATTTGTGACAACATCAACCATCGATTTATGGAGGATAATATCAACTTTAGGGATTTTAAGTCCACCTCCCTTCGACCTATGGCGAGAATTCTCCATAAAGCCCTAATGAGAACAATTACACCTCGTACGGGATCGTACGAAATTTTCTACCAAAATAACTATCGAGCACTATATGCTATTTTTGGCAATATACAAGTTAATTGGGTACAGCTTATTCTTGATGAGATTCTCACTTTCAACAATGGCAAAATGCGCACTATTTACTTTGGAGAGTACATCATGCGACTTCTCCTAAATGTCGATACGCCATTAGCTGAATCAGAGAATACAATGGTCCATTAGATTAACCATCGGACCATAAGCCTAATGCAACTCCCATCTCGAACTCCTCGCATAATATCACTTGCCGAATTGGAAGCAAGGCATCAAGAACAACAACAAAAACAACAACAACCTCCTCAACCTTGCCATGAAGAACATCTCGAGCAAGATGATGAAATTCGTCTTGTTGACCCAAGCTTCACTACCAACCAATCCTTGGGGATATTGTCAAGAAATCAACAAATTCTTGACACTCGTCTTAAAAAGGTAGATCATAAGCTTGATAAAATCAAAGGATTCTTCAACAAGCTTTGGGATGCAATCTCATGCTCAAGCACCACTACTGCTTCAACATCTCACAGCAAACGTCCGGCACCCACGTTTACATGGACGACATCTGAAGAGCATACAAGTAGCAGCGTAAGCGGAGCTAGTTGTGGCCAAGGAGGAAGAGCACCTAGACCACCAATAGGAGGACCCGTCATACGTGAACCAACTGGAAGGGAAGGTTCATATGACTGGGATAAGGATGAGTGATTTTGTTATTTTGATGTCTATTTTTAAACTTTCTAATGGCTTGTATAAATAGCTATTTTATGCTTGTCTGTCATAACATTTTTTTCTCTTAATTCATGCTTATATTCTCTATGATTTAGTGATTGTTTTGATATATTATTACTGCTATTAGTTCTTCCTTTTTGTCGATGACAAAGGGGGAGAAAATCTATGGTACTAACTTTGTTTTGTAGAAAAGACAGTGCATACATTCAGGGGGAGAAAGTAAGTATATACATTTCTAGAATAGTATTGTCATCAATCAAAAAGGGGGAGAATGTTGATACACGAAGATTTTGATCAATGACAATAAGCTTCAAAAAATAAGGAAGAGAATGCAAAAGCAAGAAGAAGATAAATGAAGACCAAAGTATAAACATTAGTATGATTTTTCTATGTGTCTTAGTCTAGATTATTTGTTAAAATCTATCCTCAAGAGATTTGCACGAACATTAGAACACAATTCATTATAACTTCATTCACATGTTCACTATGCATACCTTAATACTTCAGTCGACTGAACAGACATGGCCAGTCGACTGAAACTATACACATATACAAAAATGCAAAGTTTCAGTCGACTGAATTACCTGCACAGTCGACTGAAATTGTTCCTGAAAATTTTTCTTCACATTTTCAGTCGACTGAATCTCCTGCTCAGTCGACTGAATTTAAACCTGCGAATTTTCTCTCAAAAGACACCTTCTTCTTCCCAAGAGTTGCAACCGTTCATCAATGGAAATGGAAGCATCTCTTGTTTGCAACCTTTGACAACTTATGCACCTCTTCTACAAGTATATATACATGATTCTAACATCATTTAATTCACCGAATTCTCTTGCTTTAATCTTACTATTCTCTTGTTCATATTCTCTAGATATTCTCAAAGCAATCACCAATCTATTGCTTGAATCACTGTTTTTGTTTATAACATTCTTTTGATTCATAGCAATTAACATTCCTAAATCTTCACAAACACATTGCATACTCTCGAGGATAAGATTATAGGAATATTGTACTACATTAGACTCATTAGTGTTGACAAGAACACAACAAGTCGAATATTGTATTTTAGTAATTGAGTTGAAGTCCTCTTCGGTAGTTGAGGCAAGAAATCCCATTCGGTTGTTCGGGTAAGTTGTAAACCTATTCCTCCCGGTGAAGTGAGGGTGATAGTTAGTGAAATTCCTAAGTGAAGCTTAGGGACTGGACGTAGGACGAGAGGTCCGAACCAGTATAAAATCCTGGTGTCTCCTTGCATTTACCTACTTTATCTACCTAGACTATTTCATTATTCCATATTACACGATCCTACCGCATAGCCCACTCTTTCATTACAGATTCAGGATAGGATGCTATGGAGCTTAGGAGATGAGCTAGATGGCGAAGATGTATTACCCATATCTGATTTATATTCTGTTGTGTATTGTAGGCTATATATTCAGCTTTTGTAAGGACAAGTCATAACTACCCAGCATGTGTCATTGATGTGTTGTACTCTAATGATGTAATGTATAAAAAACAGTTGTAGTTCTTTTTGTACAAAGACCTGTTGTTATCTATTATATATTGTTCCGCTGCGATTGTGAGATTCTGTATTGTTATTTCTATTTTCTTCTTCTACCTCTTTCTTCTTTTCTCTAACTATCTGGTATTTTCGGCATTCGATTTCTCAGCATGTAATGCAGTGGACGTATTGATGTCGGTTTTCGAGCGTAGAAATCCGGTTCATCATGGAATGTGTTCATTCTTATTTGGTAGAACAAAGAAAATTACTTTCACGTGTTTTTATTTTGATCGAATTTCATATGCATGAAGGTTTCATATGTATAATTTTCAAATGGGCCAAACAAAAAAAACCCGTTATGCTTTGGAATTCCAAAAAGGAAAAAATGGCGTGCTTCTCCTCTACTGGCATCCAATGCAGTTTCTTCTTTTCCACCTCTCTCTAAAACTCACGTGCAAATCTCGCGTCTCTTTAGCTATAAAGAAGTATTACTCAAATATTTGAACAGGAAACCTAATACAGATCGCTTCCTTTCTTCTAAAAAGCATAATTATGAAGATTTTCTTCAGAAAACCAAATCAAGTAAAAATTGTTTTCTTTGTAGATTTGCTAACCATTGGACAATGGATTGTAGAAATCCACCAATTTTCTTTAACTGCAAACGCACAGGTCATAAGAGGTTTGCACGTAATCTTTTTTTGTGAAAAAATCAAATAGTAAAATAGAGACTGAAAGAAGTTCTCATTTCATTAGCTGAAATTAAAAATGAGCTTTAGAGATCGAGTTCTTAGGTAGTGATTTCGATAATCAAGGATACTTTCACTATTCATCAAATGGAAGATTTGCTTATCTTAAAATTTCAAAATCTTACTCTCAGAAACTAAAATTAGGATGTAAAAAGGCTTAACAATGAGTTTATTGCTAAATTTCCACAGAACTTCTTTAATAGTGACAATGTAGGCTCGATTATCTGCTCTAATGGTATCCATTGTCTTAAGAGATGGAGCTTCCAGGAAGGTTGCTCGAGATTTTCTTGAATAGTGAGGGTCTGGGTAGTGCTCAAAATCTACCATTAGTTTATAGAAGTCCTAATCTGGTGAGAAGTGTGTTAGCCAAGGTAGGGGAGGTCAAGAAAGTGCAAAATGACCTTATGACTACTGCTAATTTTACTACTATGAAAGCGGAAATTGAAGTTGTAGCTCTATGCATATTGCCTTCTCTCATTAAGTTGTATACTAATGAGTATTATCATGAAATCACATTAAGAAGGTATATGGGAGATCCGAAATATGTTATGGACTAAAAAGGTTTCAAGAAGTATGTTTTTGAGAAATGTATTGATGGTAGTCTTAAAGTTTTGATGTTCAAAAGGAACCTGTCAAAATCTTGATATGCATGATCAAGAAGGAGAAATTGGGAATCCTGTTGAGATTACATCGACTAATAATAATGATGCTGCCATGGAGGACAATTGTGATGACCCACCTTATTGGGCAATTTAAGTTGACAGTAAGTCACACATGTCCAACTCAAACCGTTCAAAAGACGAATTACCAATGAGTTTATTCTAAAGAAATATGATACAGAAGAACAACATAGAATCTCGTAGTGGAATGACAAAATATAATAAATACATAAATAGTTCATGAAGCTGTTTACTAATATACATTTGGTTTACACTTTATAATACAGAAATATCAAATAGTGCAACGAAATAATACTAGTAAATACGGTCTTAACTCCATCTTTATCTTCAAAAAATAAATGTCTTCGAAAAAACTGAAATACTCAGGCTGACCCGAGCATAATGGAGAATAATACACTCGAGTCAGAACTAAAAATTCTTATCTAAGTTAAATCAAATCGGGTGAAATATGGCTGCAAATAACTTAATTTTTGCTTCAAAATTTCATAAAAAATGTTTTAGAGCTTTCAAACACCTTTTCAGAATTTCCAGTAAGTTTCATAAATTTCCGTTTGATTTAATAATCTTCACAAATTTCAAACGATTAACTTCAAGATTTAAATTCTAAAATTACTGAATTATCAAAATAAATACATGTTCTTTTATTAGATACCCTTCAAATAACTTACTAAAGTTACAAAAAAGTTTCAAGTCACTCAACACTTTTACATATATATTTTCTACATTTGAGTTCAAATTTTATAAATAAATTTCAGTTTAATAATCTAATTTAACCAAAATTTCCAAATTTACATTATTTATAACATATAATTTTACTTAAGTTTAAAATTTTAATTTATGAAAAATCTAATTAAAAAAATTCTATAAAATCTAATTTAAAAATCAATGAAAAAATGATTTTCAGTTCATAAATAAACAATAGTTGATTTTTCAAAGTTTAAATTTGTGGCCAAAGCAAAACATCCAAATATTTCCACAAATCAATATCATGTGTCCAAGGGTTCATATCATAATCCAATGTCCAGATGATCAATATGACAATTCATATAGTTTCAATAATAACCAGGATGATAACTGTGATCTACCTAAATCAATAACGACATGCATCCAATCACAAAACCATATATCACAATAGTCATTATTTATAAGATGTCAGGGTGTTTATCTAGCATTGACGTTCAGTATTACTGTCAATTTGAATGTTGATTTGAATGTCAATGACATACAGGGTGGTGACAGGGTTTATTTCAAAATGAGTGACTTAACATACAGATAATCCCAATACTAACACTTTAAGGGTCTATACATGCAATCAAGATCCTAATTAATTTAATTAAACTTATGTCACAAAATCAATCATCATCGCAAATCATAATGTCAACTAGCTATGATTTCCAAATTAAATTTCCAAACAAAATCATTGAAAGTTTTCACTTCGTGATTTTGGTTTAACCTGTATAATAATTTGAGTACTGTACGAGTGGGTTTAAGCATTCACCTTTGTATATAAACCTGAAAACTTCACAAAGAAAATCAACAATGAATCCAACTCCATAGCATAAACAACGTCGATTGAAGTCCAATGCAACAGACTGTATCTGAATTCGACCTTGTAAAAGAGAGATACGAATTTTTTAATATCATGGAATTAATTGATTTAAAATAACTAATCAAATTTGTGATTAAGTTGATTACCGTATGTTAAACACGATTAGCCGCTAATCCTTCTTCGTGAACCCAAAACGCGACCAACCCATTCACGTCGATCAATTCTTCACCTACCGCCACCGCTATGGCTCTTTGGCCGTCGCCACTCCACGACTGAAAGTAGTCCTGACCTAGGCCATGCCGTCGACCACAATCCATAGTTCATCGCCGTTATCAAGCAAGAATCCACCAAAGTCGCGCCATTCAAACCCTCTTTTCCACTGCCACAAGCGACTATAGACCACCAGACTCCACTAGCATGTAGCCCTCACCTTCCTCCATAACTTTTCTTCAGGCTCCACCACATATAGATCAACGTCGGTGGATAAAAATCGAACCCTATTTGCGGCTATCTTTTGCAATTTTCGGTCGCTTCGAGCCACCATTCGACGATCCAACCGGTCATCTCTTATATCTCACCAAGATGACACTTTTCTACTTAGGCACTTCACTTAAAAATGCTTCAAGCGGCATCATGAATGTGGAATGTTGGATTGGATGGTTTTGTTTCTTTTGGTTTGGTAATGGCTACGCAAATGAGAAGTGATGGGTCATTTTATAGATTTAACTCGTTAACAATTTGACACTAAATACAAGGACCCTGATCGAGACGTGCTCACCCACATTCATAGTCATATACCCATATTCTGAACTCAATGGAACTAGTTTCGAGACCAAATTTCATCATAAAGCAAGTTGTTTCATTAATAGTTGATCTTATTTAAAATTATGTATTTTTCGAAAATAATAATTTCTTCACTAAATATTAATTGGTTTCTAATTAAATTTGAAACTGAATGAATTTCCCAAATTTTTTTCAATTAATAAATTTCTGTTCAAATTTACTTACTGAAACATGCTTTAATCATACAAATTTAAGTTATTTAAATTTTAAATTTAACATTAAAATCATTTTCATACTGCCTACCACTACTATTTAACGGCTGTCAAAATTTGGTTTAAAATAAAATTCTTTTCATTTTTATAAAATCATACTTGTATTCAAAATGAAAACATTTATTATATCTTTCTCAGAACATTGTTTAAACTGGTCATTACAACAATTCGGGGGTTGGAAGTAATAGCATTGTTAAAGACGTTGATTTTGGATGTTATAGGGCTCGCATGGAGGCTATGGCAAAAATGGCCGATATTGAGGCTAGGCATGAAGATCGTGGAAAGCAGGTGGTAGAATATATTCAACCAGATGTTCCAGAGTGTTCCAAGATGATAAAAAGAAAGGGAAAGTAAGTTAAAGTTATTATCTTAAGGAGGAGTGCAAGGGGGTTGGAAGCTGAGCATCCTCTATAGAGTAGTGTTTTAATCTTTTCTTTTCGTAATAGTTTAACTCATAATCAGATATTCGAGCTTGCTAAATGTTAGGGTTTTATATCAATAAATAATGATGATGATATTGTTGAAATTAAGGAGAAAGAATTAGGGAGGGTTAACTCTCCAAAATGATTGAGTTTTCATGGAATATTAGGGGATTGGACACTGATTTAAAGTGTCTTAGAGTTAGAAATGTTATAATTCTATTAAATTCGACATAGTTATGTTGTAAGAAACAAAAATCAGTTGTCTTGATAATAATTTTTTCCTGTGTTTGGGAGGATCATTCTTGGATGAATGGAGCTTTATAGAAGCAGAGCGTAGTGCTGGAGGAATTTTTGTAGGGTAGGATAGTAGACATTGGTGTTTGATGTAAGAAATGAAGAATGTTCATTATTTACATGTGGCTTTGAAGCGTAGGTCTTCTAGAGTGCTTTATTTTGTCACAAGTGTATATGGACCAAATGCAAGAGTCGAAAAAAACAAATCGTGGGAGGAATGCGTTGCTTTTTAGAATCTAATTCAAGGACCTTAGGTGATTAGAGGGGATTTTAATACACCAAAGTACATTAATGAAATAAATAGTAGACTGATTGCTATGCAGAAGATTTTAATGAATTTATAAGAGAATGTAATCTGGTTGATCTTCCCCTAACTGATAGAAAATTCGCCTGGAGTATTAGGAGAGAAGATCCAACTTAAGTGAAATTGGATAGATTTTTTATAAATCCTGAATTTGAAGATTTACATTCATTGTTTTTTCAAAGGGGATTGGCTTCTATTATCTCCGATCATTGCCCTATTCTCTTTGAATCTGGTGAAAATGCTAAGAGGAAAGCATTTTTTAAGTTATAAAAAATGTGGTGCCTTGAAGAAAATTTTGATAAGATGATTGAAAGGAAATGGCATGAGTATTGGAAAGTTGGAGAGGCTACTTGTATCATGAGTAAAAGGTTAAGGTATCTTAGAAATTTTTTAAAGAAGTGGAACAGAGATATATTTGGTGATATTAAGAAGAACAAGGAAAAAATGGTTGATGAGATTTTGGAACTTAATATATGTGTTGAGAATAAAGGATTAGATGAAGTGGAGTTCGTTATGCTTCATGAAAAAGAGAAGGAGCTAATTAAAATAATTTATCATGATTAGAGGCAAGATCAACAATTCAATGGCTAAAAGAAGGAGATAGGAATGCGGGTTATTTACATAGGGTTGTTAATGAAAGAAGAAGACCAAATATGATTTGTAGTGTTTTGTGTAGGGATGTTTAGATAACTAAGCAAGATGATTTAAATAGAACTTTCACTGACTATTGTAAAAGAATTTTCGAAAGATGTAGAGAGAGTAAAGTGGATGTTGATTGGAAGTTATTATATCCTTCTAATATTGATTTGTATAGACTGGATGCCAATTTCTCAAAAGCTGAACTACTCAGTACTTTGAATGAGATGCCTTGTGATAAAGCTCCTGGACCTGATGGATTTTCAAATTTATTTTTCAAAAAACATAGGAGTTTGCTAAAAAGTGTTATTATGATGGTGTTTGAGGGTTTAGAAGTTGGGTCTTTGAATCTAGAGAAGCCGAGTTTTGCAAATATGGTGTTGATCCCTAAAAAAGAAGGAAATCTACCTTTAGCTAACTTCAGGCCTATTAGTCTATTGAATAGTACTTTTTACTTAATGACTAAAGTATTGTCTAATATATTAGAGGTCGAAATGAATATACTGATAGATAGAGCTTAACTGCTTTTATTAAGGGAAGATAAATTTTGGAGGGAGCTACTTGGTACAAGAAGTGGTGTCATTTTATAGCAAAAATTCTATACCTTGCACTCTGCTTAAACTTGAATTTGCCTAGGCATTTGACATTGTAGATCGGGGCTTTTCGACTAACTTGTTGTGTGCAAAAGGATTTAGTGAGAAATGGATTTTGTGGATTTCGCGTATTTTATCTTCTAGTAAAGCTAACATGTTTGTGAATGAAGTGGCAGGTAAAACAATTAGCTTAAAGAGGGGATTGAGACAACGATACCCACTCTCTCCTCTCCTTTTTGATCTAGCTATTGATGTGTTTACAAAAAAAAATTTAAAGGTCAGTTGCAGCAATGGTATTCTTAAGATCTTTGTTAGTGTGTACATCATTGGTGGTATCAGCTCTTTACACTATACTGATGACACTATCACATTCAGTGATCCGAATTGTAAGTAGCAGCTTTAAAATTCATGTTATATTCATTCAAAAGCTTGTCTGGTCTTTAAATAAATTTTCATAAGAGTTTGGTTATGTTTTTGGGAGTTGATGATGAGATTACTAAAATGACTGCTGAAATGTTAAATTGTAAAATTGGTGAATTTCCATTGAAATATCTTAGTTTTGGTATAAGACCTGGGAAGTTAGATAGAGTGGATTGGTCATTATTGTTTAGTAAAATTGATACTAAACTTTCCAGATGGAAGGGGCATTCTTTTTTGAAAGCCGGTAGATTAATATTAGTTAACTCAGTCATCTTTGTTATTCCTTTATATTTGTTTTCATTCTATAGTGTCACATTTGGGTAATTAAGAAGATTGATGCCATTAGGAGGAAAATTTTTATGGACTGGAGGGAAAAGACTAAAGACTTGAGCTATTTGATAGCCTGGGATCAATTATGTAAGTCATATGATCAAGGTGGTCAAGGCATCATTAATTTGATGGATATGAACATTTCTTTGCATTGTAAATGGATATGGGACATGTTGAGTTCAAGCAATGCTTTATGGAAAGAGTGAATATTGAAGATTCGGTATAATGATTATTTCTCTTGGCATGTTGATAGTAGGAAATGTTCTAAATTCTAGAAGGATATTTTGAGTAACTCGCATCTATTTAGAATTGGAATAGGTATTGAAGTAAATAATGGCAGCAATACTTCTTTTTGGTTAGATAGTTGGATACATTCTATTCCTTTGGCCATTGAGTTATATATTCTTTTTGAGCTAGCTGATGATCAGAAAATTTCAGTGTCAAGGATGTACGATGTACTAGCTACTGGGATTAAGTGGAAGCTTTCTTTTAATAGAATTATTGAAGGTATAGCTCTTATTCAGTTATTGAAGCTTAGTAATCTATTAGAAGGCAGAGAGTTAAACAAATAAAGTGATGTATTTAGTCAGCAATTGAATAGCAAGAGGAGATATAAAGTTGGCATCATGTATAAATTCATAAACTTTTCCTAGAAGAAGATTTACTTGATTTGATAATATGTGGAAAGTTAAGGACATTCCCGGAAAGTTCGAGATACATATATGGATTCTCAAACATGATAAGCTAAATACTTGGAGGATGTTAAAGAGGAAAGGAATGCAGGTTGTGGAGAAATGTGTGTTTTTGTAGTGAAGTAATGGAGAATTATTAACATCTCTTTTTTGATTGTGATATTGCCTTTTATGTTTAGACAAGTGTTTAGTTCAATTGAACATTGACCTAGAACGGAGTGAATTCATCCATGATCAATTCAATTTTTGGACTGTCATTTATGTTAATCTTATTAACAACCCTATGTTTTCCTAGTTTATGTTGTTAAGCTTTGTTTTTTGTTGGTTATTGTGGAACGAGAGAAATAAAAGATGCCTTAAATAGGTTGCTGCAAGCTCGAATGATATTTCAATTCAAATTCTTAAGTTTGTTTATATTTAGACAGGAGGGGATAGGTGGAAATTCTCCGATTATCTGGGTGAGAGTGTTAAAGCTTGGGTGCATAGCAGAAGAAGCAATATGAAGTAGAAGATGGAGCAGCTTTTGGAGTTTAAAGTTGAAGCCTTTTGAAGTTGCCTGTTTGTTATCTTTTTGCTAGGTTGATGTTTTGTTAGTGTCATTTGTATATATGTCTTTCTTTTTTTGGTCTCCTGCGTGAGATAGTACTGGTTGCATTTCTTCTTTTTGTTCAGTGCTGGTGCGTACCAGCTGTGTATATGTTGCAGCATGATTTGGTGTTGGACTTTGTATTTTGTTTTTATGTTTGGTTATATGTGGCGTGGTATAACCACTACAATTTTATCAGAATTTTCAAATGGGTCAAAGCAGTAGTAAATTTCAAAATTTACTTCATATAAACATACGACTTTAATTCTAAGTCACCAAAAAATAAATAACAAAAGTTGCTTCTTAAAAACGTTCTATAAAATTATTTTTTAAGGATATAAATTTCAAAATAATTTGATATGTAGTTTCATTACTTGTATTAGAGTCTTATAATTTATTTTTGCCTTCGTCATTTAGTTATTATTACGATAGTTAAATCATTTCTATCGGCTGTTCTTATTAATATTTTTCTTCATATATAGGTTGTATTATCAAATGTGGTTTACGAGAAGGAAAAAAAATTGAGAATTATGATGAAAATGCGTGGGATCAACGATCGGACATAGTGAATTATATCTTATGCTTATTTCCTTTTCTTATCACTATGTTACATGCTTTGCTTTATGATTATTGGCTCATTCATATGTAAAACTATTAAGTGAAACTAAATCACATATTTTTCTTGCATAAACATCTCATCTTGAAAGCACTACCATTGCAGGTTTAAAGCTTTTCACACTAAATTCTTACAGCTTACATATTCTATTCTATTCTATTTCGTTTACATCAACTTGCAAATTGCTCTAGCCTTTCTGATTTCAACATTTTTTTCACATTTAAGAACTTGATAGCACCAAAATTGGTCACTAACCCCCGTAGAATTTCATGGACATCCGAGAATTAATGGAATCTAGAGAACAAAGCATAAAAGCAAATAGGCATAAAGAATTTATAGTGGTTCGGCAATCTCGTCCTACGTCCACTTTAAATTTCATTCATTCTTCATTTGATTAAAGTTACATGAGTTATTGGATTGGCTAGAATCCATTGGCACAAGTTTACTAGAAAAATAGCCATGGAAGAGTCTCCCTGAAGTTCTCCTAAAAAAAGTCCTTTCAACTGTACCCCTGCCTCTGTATTTATAGACGAAGATAAGTTGGACTTCCTACGTAGGACTAAGAGAAAAGTACTTCGGCCCACAATAGACAACTTCTGTACACCAAGCCAGGCATACCGAACGGCGGTTGCTGAACGATGGTGGCCGAACAAGGGTGGCCGAACGAGAGTGATCGAATGATGGTTGTCAAATGAACCTTGCTGAGCGACTTCTCCTTGGACGCCTAGACCAAGCCATCTCATTTTCCCATTCTTGACCTAGCGATATGTGCTGAATTCCCATAGCTTCCTTTCTCGGCCGAGTGACATATGTCATCCTTTAAGGCCGAACCGCACACATAGGCCGAGCCATGTACATAGGCCGGACTACCCAAAACGGATTGATCCTTTACGTCTCCATTCTCTAACTAGCTTGAGTCTTATCTAGGCTCAATCAAAGCCTTTGTAATTATCACCTTGTAGCTAGGCCAAGAGACCGGATAACATTTGCCCCCCAAAGTGCATCGTGTGAACCAACATGACGTGCTTTGAACCAGTAATCAGTCCTTGTTTCCAGAAAGAAATCCATCATGTTTCCTGAATAGTCATTGTCCTTCAATTTTATCCTTCCAAGGTGTCGTATCCTTCTTTGGTCATCAGGACGCTTGGTTGATTTCCAATAGTATAAATTCAGGGTTGTAGTTCATCATTGGCCATCCGTGTTCGGTTCTACAGGGCTAGTAAGCTTCGGCTATTTGATCCAGTCTTGTCTTAATAATGTAACGACCCAATATTTTCAACCATTCGCATCCGCACATTGTCGGACTTGAATTGTTCAAAATACTGCGTTGTAGAATAAATTTGGCAAAACTCAGAATATACAATAAATAGATCACAGAATCACATACACAGATATCAGAATCTCGCAGCGGAAATTAAAAATTTAGTGGTTCATGAAGCCACCGATATAACTTCAACAAAACAGAACTTACATTGTCTATAATCCTCAATACAAATTTTAAGACATAAATAGAGATAGAGTCTTCAAAGTCTTGAATTCCAGAAAAGATAAAGGCTGAAACAACTTCCAGCAGCGCGAATGATCTACTGAGTGTCCTAGCTACGGAGAAGAAATTGAAGCTGCAACTCAGGCTGACCCGAGCGAAAAATAAAACATAACACTCGAGTCAGGACATACATACTTATATAATGTAAGCTAATTCAAGTGTACTGTAATATAGAGCAAGTAACTTAAAGGATGCTTGGGACCGCCCATCCTCTAAGGATCCGTCAAACTATTTACTATGTAGTATATTGCGCTATTATAATAGTGTCTATTTATAAAATAAACATACTTTTAAATAGCATTAAGGCTTTACATTTTCCACCTTAACACGTAATAGTCCCAGTAGTCCATCCAATATCATAGCTCCTCCTGATCGGGAAGCAACTAGAGGATACCACACGGGCTACGGGAGAAATCTAAACTCGTACAAGGCTCGGTATGGTAGATGACACGGCACAACTAGGCAATGCCAGGGTAGATATACCAATTGCTATCCAGGCTGGTGGAAACGCGTAGCCGCAGTTACCGCCCACCTCGGACTAACTCCCCAAAATCAAAATATAGAGGTGGCCACCGAATCAATCCAAAATCATAGTATAATATCGAAGAGGAGCGTCCGATCAGAGGAATGACCTCATTGGCCTGGAATTGCTCCTGTTTTAGCCACCTTATGCCAACTCACGGGAGCCGGGTCCACGTATTTACCTTACAGGAAACGCCACCACCGACCTACTTCATTCTGGAATCTCCACCGCGTACACGGTTGGTCAAAGTGGTTTTCGGTATCGACAGAGAGTATGTCCATATCCGATCCCGGTCTCTTTGCCAACCCATCGTTATTATAACCCGTGGTCATTTAAAAACAATTTATACTTTAAAACCGGTATAAACATTTCCATTTCAAAACTATAAATACGATATCATTTAAAACCCAAAACAACATGATATCGTTATATTCAAATATAATTCTTTTCCAAAACCATACTGCTTAAAATTTATAATATCTGGAAACCAAATATTTGAATTATACCTTTAAACCATAATATATTGGAAATTTTTCTTTAAAAAAAAACATAACTCCCAAAACACAAATGGTTTGGATATAAATGGTTTAACTTTATGGTTACTTTGTAAAGAAGATAATTTACATAGCTTTACAAATATATTTCTTTATTTAAACCATAATTTAAATATCACTTCATGTTCCCAAGACCATTTCAATTCCTATATATATATCCAATTGGAGTATTAATATTCAAAACTAAGGTTGGATATTTTTTTCTTTCAACAAATTAGTGTTTATTATTTCGTCTTGAATATTCCCATAAATTCCATAGATAAAACTCCAAAATTATGCCATTAAATAATTTCAAAATTTACTTAACACTAGAATGTTCATCTTAAATTTATTAAGAAAAATCCAGTTATAAATCTCATATCTTAAAGGTCTCCAAAACTTAAACATAAATATAATTTATCAATTTCCTTAAATTTCAAAACAATCAAATTCCAGATTCTATAGCACTTAGGAAATGCTACCTAAAGTTACGGGTAAAACTAGTCCAATTTCAAAAGACAGCATTTAAATGCTTTAGTAGATTGTTTAACTTAATAAATATTTCCAAATATAACTTATATATATATTTCTTAACTGAAATCTTATCCTTTCAAAAATCCAGAATTTCCAAAATAAGTTATATTCCAAAATTTTATTCAAATATTTATTTATTTATTTATTAACATTTATAACTCATTCAAAATCAATATAAAATCCTTTAAAGATATTAAATCAAATATTTAACTTCCAAAATAATTTTAAATATTTCAGAAAATATTATAAGGACCACGGGCCTGTATATAGTTTTCTAGCCTAGGTCAAGTGATACGGATTTATATCATTTCAATCCGTAATTTACAAACCCCGGGTTCTATCATTTCAAACCCGAAATCCCAAGTTAACAGTTAAACAGTTAACATAATAATAGCACAGTAATCATCATTTAGGCCTATCATTTCAGCCCACAACAATCTAAATTTAACAGGGAACTTGCAGTGGTGATTTAAGCAGTAAATAAACAATAATATAATATAACTGCAGAAATAATACAACAGATAATAACTGATGAGGTGTCAATTTAAATGGGATTCATCATTCTACGTTATACTACAGACAGATAATATTTAAATAAAATTTTTACACATACACTTGCGATAATTCACAAAATATATGTACATATGTCTGGTGAGGAATACTCACCTGAGAACTGCAGACAATTTGAATTTCAAAACGGCAATTCACCGGACAAGAACGACAAAGGGTAACTATCAGATTTCTCGGATGTCGCCTAGATTCAAATCTAGGACAAAAGTAAATATAGAATACGCGACTTTAGAATTTACGGTCAAAGAAAAATTAAAAATAGAACGAGAATCAGTTTGGCTTGCTCGACCACTCCACCGTGTAATATGACCAAAGTGTACCCAAAATGTGAACCGGGCTAAAACTAAAATCTATAACAAAATTCCTAAGGACGAACTAAGGCAAAATGGTGGGTTTCCTATTATATGTCGGGACATATATACACATGTACACGTGCACGCATTTTTCGACTCACGCCAAAACACTATATGCAGCCAAAATCCTGTACTAATATTCCCAACCTTTATTCCAACTTTCTCAGATCCATCTTCAAACAAATCAGTTCCTATCTCATCCTTACCTAGTTTCCCATCAGTCGCTGCAAAACATGTACAGACGTGCACATATGCACGCCCCCCTTCTTCTGTTATCATTCATCATATCATACTCTGTGCAAAAGATATCTATGAAATTCCCAGCCTATTCCTATCCACTTCTATTTTTGTTTAACTTAGCTTTACATTATATCTTAACCCATCTGATATTTAACTTTCCAGACTGAAACCAATATGCCTAACCCCAAGTCTATCTTCATCTATTACTGCAGGTATGTGTTCTGAAAAGTTTGTTGCCTAATTATATCATTTAGACTCCATTTCTAGTATTCAGTTTCAAATCTTAAATTTTAGGCTTAGTTTTAAAACATTACTTTACAGATTGATTTTCTTAGATTCAAACTTCCCAGGCTAAAACTGAAGCATTTCAGAGGCCTTATCTAACTACCCGAGCCACACTTGCTTTACTTCGAGAAAAATTATTCAAGGCTTTGAGTCACATGTGTCTCTGCTTCGAGACAAATATGCGCATGCTTCGGGTAAAATTTTCCACACAACTTGCTTTCTGAAAAATCACTCCTCACCTACCTCAACACTGAAACTTGCCACTACTTCTATTTCTATCAACTTATCAACTGAAACAAATATATAAGCCTTAGCTGTGCACTTATTACAGCTTTCGAAAAAGAAGGGCCTGTGTTGCATGTACACTATGATGCACCATGATACTTGACATGCACAGCTACTCAAGATTTTGTATAAAGGCAGACTTACTTTATTGATACCAATGCAAACTGAAAAACTCACGTATGCCTTCTCTACCACTTCTCAGACCAAGCTATTCAACTTCAAATTTTTAAACTTCCCTTCTATTCCTATCATCACCCACTCCAGTCTTTATAATTCAAACAGACAGAACCCATATTATCTAGTTCCTCATAACCGCTACTTCTATTTATTAGCATCAAGCAAACTCAACTCTTCACTAAAACAATCAGTTCAGTGGAGAAATCTATAGGCTAGGCTCGGTCTATAACTAATTGTATGCTTCTGATATATGTGTGCTCAGGCTTCAACTTAAAGGTATGTTCAGAGAGGTATCTTACCACTTCAGTACTTCATGCTCAGTCAACTCAGGTCAGGAAATGGGATCATTTATAAATGTTTAGTTCAGCTAGCACAAGATCTCAGATCAGCCTAACCATGCACACAGTGATACACATGTACAGCTACCCCTAAATTACAACATGTAGCCTAATACTTATGAACAAATTTCAACACTACTTTACCCAGTCCCATTCGAATTTATTTTCCAGGTTTAGCAATCCTATTTTCTATATTCTTATCTTCAATTGGTTTACATAAGATTTTTCTCCAAAGTCATAATTTATTCCTCTGCAAAATTTCTTCTTTTAAAAAAAAAATTTCAAAGCAAACTCTCTGTTCCTTACCCAAACATACTACTAAACAACCATATCCAAATCCTATCCTACCCCATCTTCTACTTATGTTCAAACATAGAGATATGGACTCATAAAGTTTAAGGTGGGGCTGGCCGAGCAAGGTATAAAAGGAAGGAAAACTGGGGAAACACTGAAAGGGAGGAGAAGATATTACCTGGTCCGAAGCTCTGAACGAAAGAAGGAGGTGAAGAGGTTTAGATGCAGAGAAAAGTTTGCAAATGCTTTGAAGGGTGGTGAAGATCTCTGGCCTATTTAAATGAATCGGGTCAGTGATCAAGGGATGTGGCATGATTTATTCTTTTCAGTTTTGCAAAAGAATAAATTTTCCATTTATAAAGTTTGATCAGTTATGCGAAATCTGTAAAAGGCAGAGACAAATGGATGATTCGCGTGACCTACTCATCAGTTATAAATATAGATGCGTGATTATAGATTGATAAC
The DNA here is from genome assembly GCA_030765085.1 of Allium cepa. Lineage (NCBI taxonomy): Eukaryota > Viridiplantae > Streptophyta > Magnoliopsida > Asparagales > Amaryllidaceae > Allium > Allium cepa. The sequence goes on along the minus strand of CM060928.1, from coordinate 557,528,029 downwards.
AGATGAGCAGATGTGAAAACAAACTTTATATACACGTTACTTCTGGATTAAAGGCTTGCGAGATGCTCTGATAACTAAAGGCTGAAGTAAAGGAGGGGTTTGATACATATTTCAGTTTTTATTCCCAAGTGTATATTAAATTCCGAGTATCAATTCCATGAATTTCTTTAATTCATTTGTATACGTATGTTTACGATTTGTTTGGCCATGAATGAGATAGGGGCAGATGATTTGCACGTTCCAGTTGAGAAGAGAATGTGTACAAGTTGCAAATGAGACAGCCAGGGTGAAAGAACACTAAATGCTTGAACGTTTTATATATATATATATATTTTTTTTTTAAAAGTTGTGATTCACTTGGCTAAAGTCTTCCCTTAGATTTAGTTTGATTATTGTTAAATACAAACGGTAAAATTTTAGGTAGGCTTGATAAAAAAAACTTATGCAAAGATATTAACAAATGGTCCTTTAAAATGAAATAACGTCCGTCTTAAAATCACGGACCAGTATTTTTCTTCAGAAAAATTTGAAAATATTATTTTTACCCTACGTTAAACAGACGCAGTCTAAAACAGCAAAAATTTTCATAAAAATAGCATTTTTTAAAACACACGTTTTATAACGTTGCTTTATACCCTATAATTGACGCGTCTGTCAACCGCGAATTTAACTGTTCAATCTTAGATTAAATTTTCACAGATATTATTAAATTTTTATTGACACAACAAATTTTATAAAATATATTTCCAAATTAATTAATTAAACTATATATTTTTAAACACAAATTATATAAAATATCTTTAAAAATTAAATAATTAAAATAAAATAAATGGCTAAAACTAGGGTTGTTACACTCTCCCCCACTTAAGAACTTTTCGTCCTCGAAAAGGAACGAAGGAAGAGAACAAAGGAAGGTCAGCTAGATAAACAAGAATCTTAAACGGATAGTTCCGGAATTTGCAGTACTAAGAAGATCCACTAGAATCGGTTTACCCTCATCAGTTTGACCGTCAGCCTAGGGTGCTCAGGTCCTGATGAGTAACAAAGATTTCAAAGATTACAGAAAGATTTCTAAATAGACTGGTATAAGCAATAGCTTCCCCAATCTGTAGCAAATAGGGCAACCAAGGATACTCAAAGATAGTTTGAAAATAAGAAAATAAATTTGAAATCATAATGCCTTTGAAATCATAATACTTTGAAAGTCATTAAAATTTATAGATATCTTCATTTATTCAATTATAAGTTTTCCAAAGCATTTTATTCCTAGAACCACAGCACTTAAAATATGCTATAGTAGATATGATAGTATTCCTAATCAGTTCATTATTTTCTTAACTCTTGATTTAACAACTAACCTAACACTTTGTTTGAAATACCTATTTCACAAATAAGATATTCCTTAAATAAGTGTCACTTGAAATTTTCATTTAAAAACAAATTCTCAATTATCAATTTCAGCGATATTAACATATGTCTTAACTATTTAAATCATCATTACTCATTTAGACATAAATTAAACTATGATTTAAGATAATAATCCTTACTACAAAATATCTCTTCAACTATCTTTTATTTTCTATTCAAAGATACAATGTTTATTACACAACCTATTCATTTCAGGAAATAACCTTTATTAAAATTTCTTGGTTAGATTTAAGCTTCCTTATTAAATCAATTTTTATTATTAGGTTATTCAAATAAGTTCCTTAAATTCCTTTTTTTCTATATTACCTTTATTAGCCTTTTTATAACTAAAATTTAAGTGTATAACCACTCAAATTTTATTTATAAAATCCCTTTAATATTGTATATTATCCAAATTACATTGTTAACTTCTGAAAATCAAAGTAAGTCATATTGAATGAAATTGAGTATTATACAACTAAAACTTTCAAATTCAATTATTTCCAGTTGGAATTTCTTATTCAAAATTTTATTTTCTTTTTCAAGGTAAACTTTAAGAATTAAATTTCTGATTCCCTTCAAACCATTTATAGGTAGATAAATATATACATAATATGTCAAATCAATTTAAATTATATATCTATATATATTAATTCATATTTTAGAAATTCAAATCAATTTAATTTTCAAGGTAACACTGTAGCCAGACTACAGAATGGTCTTTTCGCTTCGAAACTCGAAAATGAATGTCGATGATGCTGCAGTCATCACCGAAATTATTTTCCAGCGACAAAAAGAAGAGCACTATATTTTTAAAATTCTTTGGAAACAAATTTCTATACAAAAATACTTTAAATAGTATATATCCTTTTAAAAATTTTAAACCCAAGGTTTGAAACCATCGGAAATTGAATTCTCAAGTTCTTGTTTTAAATTCATTTCTGTTTCCAAATTATTTTATGACCATTGCTTATATTCAATCATTTATTAGACAAAACACATGGTTTACAAAACCATAAAAAAAATCAAAACTATTATCTCTTGACAACTAGTTAAATTAATTATAAAAATTCTGAAAATTATACTTATATATATTTTAGATTTTCTTTCAAATATAGGAATAAATTTTCAAAACAAGGATAGAAATTCAAATTTGATGAATTCAAATCAAAGAGATTTCAAGATAAGTTGGAATCAGCAGATCTGATGATTAAACAACAAAATAAGGAACTGGGTACGTTTATATAAATCGCGGACAACCCAGACCTGGCCAACCGTGACTTAAAGAGTCAGCTCAAATGTAGATTTACCATTCGATCCGAAGAGAGAGAGTTCGGAATAACCAAAGATACTAGCATCTAAACCGATGTTAAATATAAATTTCTGGTGAATCAATGCTAATGGTAAAGGAGTTTCACCCCTTTATTAGAATAATGGCGAGACCGCCAATTCACTATAAAGATCATCCGAAGTGGAGTTATGGGACACTCCAGAATCTAAAGTAGATGAAAAGTGAGGGACACGAATGAACTTTGGAACCACAGGGGATGTTCCAAAATTCGAAAAGGAAGAGATTCAAGTTTGAATGAAGGTGATTCTATAAATCAAATTTACCATACATTCTAAGTTTTGCCTAGAGCCAAAGCTCTGATACCAAATTGTAACGACCCAATATTTTCAACCATTCGCATCCGCACATTGTCGGACTTGAATTGTTCAAAATACTGCGTTGTAGAATAAATTTGGCAAAACTCAGAATATACAATAAATAGATCACAGAATCACATACACAGATATCAGAATCTCGCAGCGGAAATTAAAAATTTAGTGGTTCATGAAGCCACCGATATAACTTCAACAAAACAGAACTTACATTGTCTATAATCCTCAATACAAATTTTAAGACATAAATAGAGATAGAGTCTTCAAAGTCTTGAATTCCAGAAAAGATAAAGGCTGAAACAACTTCCAGCAGCGCGAATGATCTACTGAGTGTCCTAGCTACGGAGAAGAAATTGAAGCTGCAACTCAGGCTGACCCGAGCGAAAAATAAAACATAACACTCGAGTCAGGACATACATACTTATATAATGTAAGCTAATTCAAGTGTACTGTAATATAGAGCAAGTAACTTAAAGGATGCTTGGGACCGCCCATCCTCTAAGGATCCGTCAAACTATTTACTATGTAGTATATTGCGCTATTATAATAGTGTCTATTTATAAAATAAACATACTTTTAAATAGCATTAAGGCTTTACATTTTCCACCTTAACACGTAATAGTCCCAGTAGTCCATCCAATATCATAGCTCCTCCTGATCGGGAAGCAACTAGAGGATACCACACGGGCTACGGGAGAAATCTAAACTCGTACAAGGCTCGGTATGGTAGATGACACGGCACAACTAGGCAATGCCAGGGTAGATATACCAATTGCTATCCAGGCTGGTGGAAACGCGTAGCCGCAGTTACCGCCCACCTCGGACTAACTCCCCAAAATCAAAATATAGAGGTGGCCACCGAATCAATCCAAAATCATAGTATAATATCGAAGAGGAGCGTCCGATCAGAGGAATGACCTCATTGGCCTGGAATTGCTCCTGTTTTAGCCACCTTATGCCAACTCACGGGAGCCGGGTCCACGTATTTACCTTACAGGAAACGCCACCACCGACCTACTTCATTCTGGAATCTCCACCGCGTACACGGTTGGTCAAAGTGGTTTTCGGTATCGACAGAGAGTATGTCCATATCCGATCCCGGTCTCTTTGCCAACCCATCGTTATTATAACCCGTGGTCATTTAAAAACAATTTATACTTTAAAACCGGTATAAACATTTCCATTTCAAAACTATAAATACGATATCATTTAAAACCCAAAACAACATGATATCGTTATATTCAAATATAATTCTTTTCCAAAACCATACTGCTTAAAATTTATAATATCTGGAAACCAAATATTTGAATTATACCTTTAAACCATAATATATTGGAAATTTTTCTTTAAAAAAAAACATAACTCCCAAAACACAAATGGTTTGGATATAAATGGTTTAACTTTATGGTTACTTTGTAAAGAAGATAATTTACATAGCTTTACAAATATATTTCTTTATTTAAACCATAATTTAAATATCACTTCATGTTCCCAAGACCATTTCAATTCCTATATATATATCCAATTGGAGTATTAATATTCAAAACTAAGGTTGGATATTTTTTTCTTTCAACAAATTAGTGTTTATTATTTCGTCTTGAATATTCCCATAAATTCCATAGATAAAACTCCAAAATTATGCCATTAAATAATTTCAAAATTTACTTAACACTAGAATGTTCATCTTAAATTTATTAAGAAAAATCCAGTTATAAATCTCATATCTTAAAGGTCTCCAAAACTTAAACATAAATATAATTTATCAATTTCCTTAAATTTCAAAACAATCAAATTCCAGATTCTATAGCACTTAGGAAATGCTACCTAAAGTTACGGGTAAAACTAGTCCAATTTCAAAAGACAGCATTTAAATGCTTTAGTAGATTGTTTAACTTAATAAATATTTCCAAATATAACTTATATATATATTTCTTAACTGAAATCTTATCCTTTCAAAAATCCAGAATTTCCAAAATAAGTTATATTCCAAAATTTTATTCAAATATTTATTTATTTATTTATTAACATTTATAACTCATTCAAAATCAATATAAAATCCTTTAAAGATATTAAATCAAATATTTAACTTCCAAAATAATTTTAAATATTTCAGAAAATATTATAAGGACCACGGGCCTGTATATAGTTTTCTAGCCTAGGTCAAGTGATACGGATTTATATCATTTCAATCCGTAATTTACAAACCCCAGGTTCTATCATTTCAAACCCGAAATCCCAAGTTAACAGTTAAACAGTTAACATAATAATAGCACAGTAATCATCATTTAGGCCTATCATTTCAGCCCACAACAATCTAAATTTAACAGGGAACTTGCAGTGGTGATTTAAGCAGTAAATAAACAATAATATAATATAACTGCAGAAATAATACAACAGATAATAACTGATGAGGTGTCAATTTAAATGGGATTCATCATTCTACGTTATACTACAGACAGATAATATTTAAATAAAATTTTTACACATACACTTGCGACAATTCACAAAATATATGTACATATGTCTGGTGAGGAATACTCACCTGAGAACTGCAGACAATTTGAATTTCAAAACGGCAATTCACCGGACAAGAACGACAAAGGGTAACTATCAGATTTCTCGGATGTCGCCTAGATTCAAATCTAGGACAAAAGTAAATATAGAATACGCGACTTTAGAATTTACGGTCAAAGAAAAATTAAAAATAGAACGAGAATCAGTTTGGCTTGCTCGACCACTCCACCGTGTAATATGACCAAAGTGTACCCAAAATGTGAACCGGGCTAAAACTAAAATCTATAACAAAATTCCTAAGGACGAACTAAGGCAAAATGGTGGGTTTCCTATTATATGTCGGGACATATATACACATGTACACGTGCATGCATTTTTCGACTCACGCCAAAACACTATATGCAGCCAAAATCCTGTACTAATATTCCCAACCTTTATTCCAACTTTCTCAGATCCATCTTCAAACAAATCAGTTCCTATCTCATCCTTACCTAGTTTCCCATCAGTCGCTGCAAAACATGTACAGACGTGCACATATGCACGCCCCCCTTCTTCTGTTATCATTCATCATATCATACTCTGTGCAAAAGATATCTATGAAATTCCCAGCCTATTCCTATCCACTTCTATTTTTGTTTAACTTAGCTTTACATTATATCTTAACCCATCTGATATTTAACTTTCCAGACTGAAACCAATATGCCTAACCCCAAGTCTATCTTCATCTATTACTGCAGGTATGTGTTCTGAAAAGTTTGTTGCCTAATTATATCATTTAGACTCCATTTCTAGTATTTAGTTTCAAATCTTAAATTTTAGGCTTAGTTTTAAAACATTACTTTACAGATTGATTTTCTTAGATTCAAACTTCCCAGGCTAAAACTGAAGCATTTCAGAGGCCTTATCTAACTACCCGAGCCACACTTGCTTTACTTCGAGAAAAATTATTCAAGGCTTTGAGTCACATGTGTCTCTGCTTCGAGACAAATATGCGCATGCTTCGGGTAAAATTTTCCACACAACTTGCTTTCTGAAAAATCACTCCTCACCTACCTCAACACTGAAACTTGCCACTACTTCTATTTCTATCAACTTATCAACTGAAACAAATATATAAGCCTTAGCTGTGCACTTATTACAGCTTTCGAAAAAGAAGGGCCTGTGTTGCATGTACACTATGATGCACCATGATACTTGACATGCACAGCTACTCAAGATTTTGTATAAAGGCAGACTTACTTTATTGATACCAATGCAAACTGAAAAACTCACGTATGCCTTCTCTACCACTTCTCAGACCAAGCTATTCAACTTCAAATTTTTAAACTTCCCTTCTATTCCTATCATCACCCACTCCAGTCTTTATAATTCAAACAGACAGAACCCATATTATCTAGTTCCTCATAACCGCTACTTCTATTTATTAGCATCAAGCAAACTCAACTCTTCACTAAAACAATCAGTTCAGTGGAGAAATCTATAGGCTAGGCTCGGTCTATAACTAATTGTATGCTTCTGATATATGTGTGCTCAGGCTTCAACTTAAAGGTATGTTCAGAGAGGTATCTTACCACTTCAGTACTTCATGCTCAGTCAACTCAGGTCAGGAAATGGGATCATTTATAAATGTTTAGTTCAGCTAGCACAAGATCTCAGATCAGCCTAACCATGCACACAGTGATACACATGTACAGCTACCCCTAAATTACAACATGTAGCCTAATACTTATGAACAAATTTCAACACTACTTTACCCAGTCCCATTCGAATTTATTTTCCAGGTTTAGCAATCCTATTTTCTATATTCTTATCTTCAATTGGTTTACATAAGATTTTTCTCCAAAGTCATAATTTATTCCTCTGCAAAATTTCTTCTTTTAAAAAAAAATTTTCAAAGCAAACTCTCTGTTCCTTACCCAAACATACTACTAAACAACCATATCCAAATCCTATCCTACCCCATCTTCTACTTATGTTCAAACATAGAGATATGGACTCATAAAGTTTAAGGTGGGGCTGGCCGAGCAAGGTATAAAAGGAAGGAAAACTGGGGAAACACTGAAAGGGAGGAGAAGATATTACCTGGTCCGAAGCTCTGAACGAAAGAAGGAGGTGAAGAGGTTTAGATGCAGAGAAAAGTTTGCAAATGCTTTGAAGGGTGGTGAAGATCTCTGGCCTATTTAAATGAATCGGGTCAGTGATCAAGGGATGTGGCATGATTTATTCTTTTCAGTTTTGCAAAAGAATAAATTTTCCATTTATAAAGTTTGATCAGTTATGCGAAATCTGTAAAAGGCAGAGACAAATGGATGATTCGCGTGACCTACTCATCAGTTATAAATATAGATGCGTGATTATAGATTGATAACAGATGAGCAGATGTGAAAACAAACTTTATATACACGTTACTTCTGGATTAAAGGCTTGCGAGATGCTCTGATAACTAAAGGCTGAAGTAAAGGAGGGGTTTGATACATATTTCAGTTTTTATTCCCAAGTGTATATTAAATTCCGAGTATCAATTCCATGAATTTCTTTAATTCATTTGTATACGTATGTTTACGATTTGTTTGGCCATGAATGAGATAGGGGCAGATGATTTGCACGTTCCAGTTGAGAAGAGAATGTGTACAAGTTGCAAATGAGACAGCCAGGGTGAAAGAACACTAAATGCTTGAACGTTTTATATATATATATATATATATATATATTTTTAAAAGTTGTGATTCACTTGGCTAAAGTCTTCCCTTAGATTTAGTTTGATTATTGTTAAATACAAACGGTAAAATTTTAGGTAGGCTTGATAAAAAAAACTTATGCAAAGATATTAACAAATGGTCCTTTAAAATGAAATAACGTCCGTCTTAAAATCACGGACCAATATTTTTCTTCAGAAAAATTTGAAAATATTATTTTTACCCTACGTTAAACAGACGCAGTCTAAAACAGCAAAAATTTTCATAAAAATAGCATTTTTTAAAACACACGTTTTATAACGTTGCTTTATACCCTATAATTGACGCGTCTGTCAACCGCGAATTTAACTGTTCAATCTTAGATTAAATTTTCACAGATGTTATTAAATTTTTATTGACACAACAAATTTTATAAAATATATTTCCAAATTAATTAATTAAACTATATATTTTTAAACACAAATTATATAAAATATCTTTAAAAATTAAATAATTAAAATAAAATAAATGGCTAAAACTAGGGTTGTTACAAATAACCTTAGGTGAGAATTCATTTTCTGTTGATTTTAAGAAGTCGAACTTTTTCAAATATATACATGCATGTTCGGGTGCAGGTTCTTGCCATTAGCTCTCGGATGCGTTTTATACGCTCATAAGTCATCACCAATTCCATCTAGTTTAATTGCAAATCAATTATGATTCCTTGTTTTTATTTTTTATGAAATAAGGGTTGTAATCAGCGACTTGATAAGAGGGGACTTCAAGTTCTATATGGATGACGACATCGGAGTAGTAAGCTTGGGCGAATGAAAGTACGACCAGTCACGGACTCATGGATATTTCTATAAGCCCATAATGTTGTTGGGAGTTCATCCACCCATTTACCTCCAGCCTTTTCCAAACCTCTCTTCAGAATAGACTTTATGATTTTGTTCACAGCTTTAACTTGTCCATTTTCAGTTATAATGGATCATGAAAGATCATAAGAACGGATGATGTTACAGACAGTGAAGTTGATTATTTTCTTCATCTTGGTCGTGGTTAAAAGTTCTTCATCTGCCCATTTGGTGAAGTAATCAACTGCTATGATGACATATTTCGCACCACCTTTAGGATCGACAAGAAGATGATGTCAATGCCCCCAAGTGGCAAATGGCTATGGACTAACCATTTGATTAATTTCCATCGGCTGGGCTCCTGGATTTTTTGTGAACATCTTGCACATGTCGCATTGTCTAGCATGATCAACCACATCTGGATTGATAGTTCACTAGTAATACCCGTAGTAGAGTATTTTCTTTATTCGGATTTTCCTCCTGATGTAATCACCGTATTCTTTTTTATAGACTTCACTCAAGACTCATTTGATATCATCATGGGTGATACACTGAAGCATGGGAATAGATAAACTCCTTTCTACACATGACTTCTTCTTGGATGATTTGGCGTGAAGCTTTGAGGAGGATCTGTCATTTTCCATCGCTCCGTTCAGTAAGAATCCCTCATTGCAGATAGTCTTTGATAGGAGTCAACGATAACCCTTTTTCTCGCTTTGTCTCCAAGATTTAGTCGATCTCCATCTGTTAATGCTTGGAATATTAAATTTTTCAACCAAAACAAAGTATGTCCGTTGTTCGTGGCCAACTTGGCCACTGACTTGACTCTTTTCATTTTGTTCACTGAGTATATGTGTAATGATGTAATACGTGAAGTCAGCTAGTAGCTCTTGGACCTGGCCAAGATAAGGAGCAAGACAATGCCCCCTAGCAAGATCAACTTCCTTAACTTTGCATACTACAAATCAGGAATCAAAAAACATATGTAAAGTTTTCACTCCAAGTCCTCTAGCAAGTTTGAGGATGGCGGTCGAGGCTTCATGCTAAGCATCGTTGTTTGTTGCAGGGAAATCGAGTTTCACGACGTAGCAGATCGATCGTTCCACAGGAGTCATTAACATGACTCCTACGCCATAATACTGATTACTGGATGCTCCATCCACGCACATTTTTCATCTGTTGGTTGGTCCTCCACTACTCTTCGAGTAGTCATCTGGTGTAGCGAATTCGGGCATGAGGTCTGCTAATTTCCGTCCTTGGATAGCTCTTCGAGGGAAGTAAGTGATATCGAATTGGCTTAGTTCGACATTCAATTTAAGTAGTCTTTCAGACATCTCAGGTCGTTGTATGCCCTATCGCAACGATTGGTAGGCATAGACGTTAATGGGGTGAGCCTAAAAGTAAGAGTGGAGCTTTCATGATGAAATCAATAGACATTACGCTAGCTTTTGTAGCTTCGGCTCGATATTCAATGCATGGCTCGCGATAGTCGATGAAATCACACGCTTGTCAAAATAGGTCCAAGGGAATATATCATCATTTATACAGAGAAATCCAACTAAATCTTTTATCATCATTGCACTGAGCTATGATCCGATCTTCAGCACCCGCGAAGGGTTTGCATGGCTAACTGTAATGTCGACTGTCAGCTTAGCGGGTGCAATCCCAGATTCTTTGAGTTCAGATGTAACTATTTTGTATGACATTTAATGTGAAATATGGTTGGGACGGTCAATGTTGATGGTTACTCTGGTTAAATCCTAGAGTCTATTCATGAGTTATTAAGTCTAATAATGAAGGGCTCTGAATGCTCTAATCAATTATCTGCAAATGGCCAAAGATCTGGCTTAAAAGCACGTTGAAGGAAATGTAGAGTAGGGTTCAACCTCGAGTTGCGTGCAGCTGCATGGCTGGATCTTGCTATAAACTTGAATTTGCTTGTATATTCGAGTAACGCACTTTCTATTCTATGCATTCATGATCCTTTACCCATCCTTCGGTTTGGAGTGTTAGTCAATTGCCCACGAGCTTAGGTATCAATTTAATGATTCCATCTCTAGGCATTCTTTTGGTCGTAGCCTTGAATAGCTATAAGCACTATATATAAGTTTCAATATTGAGCTATCGCAGCCAGTCCTTGGATGACCATGCGTCTGCTCCTAGTCTCGGGTTGATAAATGTACTTCATGGACAGTTGATTCTTGCCCTAGCTATGTTTATTTACCTAATTAAACTCCAAAGACATAGGGTTTATCGATTAATAGTCGGTTGACATTCATCATGCTTCTAGCTCATGCTTCTAGGTCTGGGGCATATACCGATAAGTAGGAAGGCCAGCCATGCCCACTTTAGCTTTACTCTCTTTCTCGTTGATCGTGGGATCAGGCCAGTCAATGGGAGGCTGAGTCTCGCCTATCTTGGATTGTATTGTGGTTTTTCACTCCAAAAAGAATACTTCGATGCCTCGTCAGTTTCTGGGCATAATTTGAGCACTGGATGGTCAGCCACGTCCACTTTGGTTCACGTTCTGTAATCATATCTCAGGGTAAAGTTGGCTCAAATGCAGTCGGGTTATGCTCATCCAATTTCATACTCCTCCTAGTGGATCAAAGGAGGGTGCTAGAGAATTTATGACCAAGTCTTCATGGTTTACTCTCCTTTCCACACCTACAGGTCATAGGTTTTCAAGGGACATCCGAGTCGCATTCGTATACGCTTGGTGTGGACCGGTATTGACTCTCAATCTGAGGTATGATATAGTCGATCGCTCGTAGCTTTGGATGACGTTTCAATTGGTTCTGTACCGAGCCTCCTTGTAGTCATTGTCTTAAGTTGTAAAGAGCGCCAGGCTAGAACTATAATGAGATGTCGTATTCAGATTTAGTGATTTGTACTCCTGCTTCCAACATTGATTTAGCCAGGCCACAAGTCGGATGGTCGAACTCCATACTTAGAGAGTTAATACTCCTCCTGTTGATTTCAGGCCGAAGGTTATAGAATAAAGAACGGTCGGAATCCACTCATCTATTTATCGATGCTTATATGCCACTCTGCATTCTGGTGACTTAGAGTTACTCTCCTCCCGGTCGACTGGCCCCCGGTTTGTGTTCATGCTTCAGTCCATGCTTCGGGGATTTAGAGATTTGTCAAATGGTTTATGCTTTAATCCACAGTTTAGGATGTAGAGTGCTCTGGGAACTCAGAGTACACTAGTCTGCTTTAGGAACTTAGAGATTTTTCTCAAATCGTTTATACTCTAGTCTACTCAGGGACAAATTTTTACTTAAGTCGTTTGTAGTCTAGTCCACGCTTTGGGGACTTAGAGATATTTCTTAAGTCGTTTATACTCTAGTCCGTTCTTTGGGGACTCAAAATACTCTAGTCCGCTTCAGGACTTAGAGATTTTTCTCAAGTCATTTATACTCTATTCCACGCTCTGGGGACTCAGAGTACTCTAATCCGCTTCAAGGACTTAGAGATTTTTCTCAAGTTGTTTATACTCTAATCCACGCTCTAGGGACTCAGAGTACTCTAGTCCGCTTCAGGAACTTAGAGAGTTTTCTCAAGTCGTTTATACTCTAGTCCGCACTCTGGGGACTCAGAGCACTCTAGTCTGCTTTAGGGACTTAGAGATTTTTCTCAAGTCATTTATACTCTAGTCAATGCTCTGAGGACTCAGAGTACTCTAGTCCGCTTCAGGGACATAGAGGTTTTTCTCAAGTCGTTTATACTCTAGTCCACGCTCTGGGTACTCAGAGTACTCTAGTCCGCTTCACAGTCTTAGAGATTTTAAGCCGTTTATACTCTAATCCGCACTCCGGAGACTCAAAGTACTCTAGTCCGCGCTTCGGGGACTTAGAGATTTTTAAGTCATTTATACTCTAGTACGCACTTAGGGGACTTAGAGTACTGTAGTCTGCTTCAGGGACTTAGAGGTTTTTAAGTCGTTTATACTCTAGTCTACGCTCCTACGACTCAGAGTACTCTAGTCCGTAATCCGAGGACTTAGAGATTTTTAAGTCATTTATATTCTAGTCTGCATTCCGGTGACATAGAGTACTCTAGTCCGTGCTCTGGGGACTTAGAGATTTTTAAGTCATTTATAATCCAGTCCTTTGGGGACTCAGAGTACTTAGTCTGCTCTCTGGGGACATAGAGATTTTTAATTCGTTTATACTTTAGTCCGCACTCTGGGGACTCAGAGTATACTAACCGCGCTACGGGGAGTTAGAGATTTTTGATTCGTTTATACTCTAGTCCGCACTCAAGGGACTTAGAGTACTCTAGTCCACTTCATGGACTTAGAGGTTTTTAAGTAGTTTATACTCTAGTCCGCACTCCTGGGAATCAGAGTACTCTAGTCCATGCTCCGGGGACTTAGAGATTTTTAAGTCATTTATACTCTAGTCCACATTCGGGGGACTCAAAGTACTCTAGTCCGCGCTCTGAGAACTTAGAGATTTTTAAGTCGTTTATACTCTAGTCCTCACTTCAAGGAATTTGAGTACTCTAGTCCGCCGCACTCAGGGGACTTAGAGTACTCTAGTCCGCTTCAGGGACTTAAAGGTTTTTAAGTCGTTTATACTCTAGTCTGCACTCTGGGGTTCAGAGTACTCTAGTCCACGCTCCGGGGACTTAGAGATTTTTAAGTCCTTTACACTCTAGTCCACACTTCGGGGACTCAGAGTACTCTAGTCCGCGCTTTGGGGATTCAGAGTACTCTGGTCCATGCTTCGAGGACTTAGAGATATTTATGTTGTTTATACTCTAGTCCGCACTCTGGAGACTTAGAGTACTCTAGTCCACGCTCCGGAGACATAGAGATTTTAAAGTCATTTATACTCTAGTCTTCATTCCAGGGACTCAGACTACTCTAAGCTTCAAGGACTTAGAGATTTTTGTTGAGAGCGGTCGTATTTCCACCCGTTTAATTTGTATTTAATTTACCTTATCGAGGCTAATGTTGTCGAATGAATGATCAAACCACGTTTGCTCATGGAATAGGACTCTGCCCCCATCATGAAGGATGAAACTTGAAAAATGGATGGTCGATTCTCATCCGCTTGGTGATTATATCTCTTCCAATCAAGTCAAGGTAGGAGGTATATGATAGATGGTTGGATCACATCCACGCCGGGGTTAGATAATCAATTCTCACACAATTTGCTTCGTATATCTTTTTAGAAAACGAGGATAATGGATTACTGAGTAGACAAAGTAAGTTGCATATGTTTCAACGTGTAGCCATGTCCATGTATTCAGAGCGATGGCTAACGAATAGGTAGTCCACCACAGCTACTTCAAGTCGGGTATTCGAACATCCTTTTGTGTTCAGGGTAGGATTTGATGTGTAGATGATCAAATCACGTCTACTATAGATAGATCCCGGTGTCACTGAGCATCAGGAGAGGCATCTGTATTTTTTAAAACTTTGTACTATGACTTGATTTGAGTGGATGTTCGAGCCATATTTAATCCAAGCCTTGCTTAGGTCTCTAAGTCAAATATGGAGGTCGATGAATGGGTGGTCGGTCATGTTGACTTTGTATTGGGCTCTGACCGTGATGAGCTTTTCAATCTCTAGTCCTTGGGCCTAAATTAAAGGCAGTTGATGACGAGCAACCGAATCATGCTCGTCTTGGTGAAACTTCACAAATCCGATCAAGATCTACATGGATTGATTGGCGGCCAACTCTGAGTACTTGGTCACCAACATCGTTTTGGTAGAAGTTTAGTTCAATTCGGTCGCAATTCAAAGCACAATTGAAATTAAAATAATCCAAAGAAGATTGGTATAAATCTCACTGATAAGGGGAGCAGCATCATGTGCTCGCTATTCAACTCTGCTCCTAGCCCCTTCTAGCGGGATGTCGCCTACCAACAGTCCAATTGATAATTAGAGTTCTTTATTGATGGGTATTCGAAGTTCCTGGCTCGCCCTTCAACAAGGCTTGCATGTATTATTAATGCTTTCAAAGAGCATATGAGTCGAATTTTGAGGTCTTGTTTTGTCTACTGGAATCAGAGTCCTTAGCCAATGGCCCTGCATTGTTATTTTTCCTAGTCTGCTCCACTCCTCCTCACTTTGGTTTTGATTCATTTTGTAACAGAAACAATCAATGGTCGTAGGAGACTCTCCAGCTAACTAGCTGCCAAAATATATTTGGAGGTCGACTCTCCTCAAACGCGATCGGTATGATATCCTTGTTAGCATTTGGAATAAATTGCTTAGAGTCCAGTATTGGTCTGCTTGGAGTCACTAAATTCGAAGTGCCGGGTCAGTGAAGAATGGTGCTTGGAGTCATCTTGGCATTTTCCTAGAGCCATATCATCTATGTTCTCCAAGCTTTGGGAGTATCGTTTGAGTAGCGGTTGCTTGTTCATTCTCTTGTTGCCATTTTGAAGCTGACGCTTGATCCTCTATGCCCTAGTCGATCATAGGATCTAAGGAAAGTGGATAGAATGTTCCTTTATTAAGTTTAATTTCGAATTCACTATGTGGGTGCTCTACGCTGCGACTGGGGTTCCTTTATTAAGTTTAGCCTCTTTTATGAAAATTTGGGTCATACCAGATTTTTTTTGGAAATAGGGGTCGTATAAGAGACCGATGTAACTTAAGTTTGGATCGGCCAAGAGTGGCTCGGCCAAGACAGTTCGTCCAAGGTGGATCGGCTAAGAGTGGCTCGGCCAAGGCTGTTCGGCCAAGGTGGATCGGCCAAGAGTCGCTCGCCCAAGAATGGCTCGGCAAAGGCGGTTTGGCCAAGGTGGATGACCTTGAGTGGCTCAGCCAAGGCAGTTCGGCCAAGTGGATTGGGTAAGAGTGGCTCGACCAAGGAGGTTCAGCCAGGAGTGGCTCAACCAAGGAGGTTCGGCCAAGGTGGATTGGCAAAGAGTGGGTTAGCCAAGGTGGTTCAACCAAGGCGGTTCGGCCTGGAGCGGCATAGCCAAGGAGGTTCGGCCAAGGTGGATCGGCTAAGAGTGGCTCGGTCAAGGTGGTTCGGCCAAGGTGGTTCGGCCAAGAGTGGCTCGGCCAAGGCAATTCGGCCAAGGTGGATCAATATACACGGTTCAACATTTGCTCAGTATATATGCTAGAGCGATTGACTGTCAACTTTTGAGTAGGAGATCAAATATCTGCGTTAAGTGAGATGTTTTCTATATGAAAGATTGGCTGAATTGCCTTCAAAAAGGGGCCGACCCTTATATGACTTCGGTGAAAACTTCAACATCCAATCCTAAAAACTTGCGTACATCAGTGAGTCCAATCCTATGGCTAATGGCTTCCTTTAGATCTCTTTCAAATCTGAGTAGAATTGGATGTTTGCTGGTAAACAACTGGATCTATCTCGCGAATATGGAATTCCACTAGTAGACGATGAGATCCAATCAAGCTGAGAATTCAGTTCTCAATGAAAGCACCAAAATGTTAGCACCAAAATTGATCACTAACACCGGTAGAATTTCATGGACATCAAAGACTTAATGGAATCTAGAGAATAAAGGATAAAAGTAAATAGAAACAAAGATTTTATAGCGGCTCTGCAATCTCAGTCTACGTCCACTTCAAATTTCATTCATTCTTCATTTGATTACAATTACATGAGTTATTGGATTGGTTAGAACCCATTGATACTAGTTTATAAGAAAAATAGCCATGACAGAGTCTCCACGAAGTTCTTCCAAAAAAAGGACATTTCAGTTGTACCTCTGCCTCTATATTTATAAATGAAGATAGGCTGGACTTCCTTCGCAGGCCTAAGAGCAAAGTACTTCGGCCTGTAATAGACAACTTCTGTGCACCAAGCCGGGCATATCGAACGGCAATTGCCGAACGATGGTGGCCGAATGATGGTGGCCGAACGAGGGTGGCCGAACGATGCTTGCCGAATGAACCTGCCCGAGTGACCTCTTCTTGGACACCTAGACTGAGCCAGTTCGTTTTCCCATTCCTGACGGAGCGATATGTGCTGAATTCCCATTGCTTCCTTTCTCGGCCTATCGACATGTGCCATCCTTCAAGGTCGAACCATATGCATAGGCCGAGCCATGCATATAGGGCGAACCATACACATAGGCCGAACCATGCACATAGGCCAAACTACCCAAAACGGATCAATCCATTACGTCTCCAATCTCTAACTAGCTCGAGTCTTATCTAGACTCAATCAAAGCCTTTGTAATTATCACCTTATAGCCAGGCCAAGTGACCTGATAACAGAACTGTTGTGGATGATTTTATTTTTTGATTAGCATATCTTGTATGACATGTTGTTTACTAACTAACGCAATTTTGTGATGAGCTTAAAATATTATAGAAGTTGCATATCTTTAGGTATTGCTTACTTAGATGGTTTCTTTTAAGATTCTTTATTGAAGATTGTTTTTTCCCTAGCAAGCAAAATCAACAACTTTATCATTTATTCCCCTTATAATATCAACTCATTTAATTGAAGGTTATAACGTCATTGTAGAAGCTTAAATAGATTATTGTCATGGAACTTGTTCCAGGGTCTCATTGTACCGTGGACTATATGAATTTTCTATGTATTCCTATTTTGGGATATTTAACGAGAACCGAGAGTATGAAATGGAGGGATATAAAAGATTATTTATAACAAAAGGGTTGAAATGGTCTACTTTGGGTCTGAAATGTTGGTTGATTTTTGTGTTTTGTTCTGTAACGGAGTTAAAAGTTTCAATCTATCGAAACTGATCTACTGTACATGGATTAAAGTTTTGTGGTGGAAGTATGAGTAGCGTTATGCATCTGATGATGCCCTTTATCTAATTTATCAAAGTTCGTTGTTTTTTCCTCTATCTAATTTATTAAATTTCATTGTCTTTCGATCACTTTTTCCTAAAATGTTTCAGTAAAATCATTCCCCTTTTGCATCATTTGTTTAAGTATATTCTCTTATTTACATGGTTTATAAGTTAGTGGATTGATTATTAGTCATACATATTAGTTAAACTTTAAAGCTAACCACTATTAATGCTTACAATTTAATGTGAACATTTATAATAACATTAATGTTAAGTACAATTACAAATATCATAAACTCGAAGTAGTTAAGATTTCAACTTTGTCAAATATAAATGTTTATATAACGTCCCACGTCGCCTGTTGTATCGAAACTGCTCATTTTTCTCATAATTGAAATGTTTTTTGTGCTCCCACTTAAAAATATGGTAGTTTAGGTTCGAGTAATTATCTCAAGTCTATAAATGCGAATGAATTTTGTTGATCTACTACATGTTTCAATTTATTAAATAGATATGGAAGTGTTACTAATTAACTGTACATATCTATTTAAAGACAAAGGAGTTAATTACATGAATTTTCAAGGATATAGTTGCTTTGGCATTATAATTTACATGTTCTAATATAACATGACATAATATAGAACAATGTGAAAAACAGTAACAATACTCACATTATAACATGTAAATAAATGCAAAAACCACATAAACAGATAAAGCATGCAGCAATGTATTACTAATGCTACCCGATTATAGTTTGGCAATAGTACGAACATTAGTGTTGAAAGCCATAGCAAGCACATCATTAGTAATCTCGCTTTCAAAGAGCACATTCTGATTCACAGCCATTCCTGGGTTTGAACTGCCAAACGCAACAACAGCATGGGCCGAGTACTTCACATCTTATTCCTATATAAATGAACCAAGCCCTTTGGAAATACAAACAGGTCCTCGGCTTTCAGGAACTGTGTAAATAACATGTTGCCAGAATCCACCTGCAACAAACCGCCCTTTATAGAGCCAAAAATCCACATCGAATGAGAGCGTCTAACTCTCGGATATCACAAAATACGGTTCATTGGGAAAAGATAGAAAGAAGAAGGAATAAAACGCTCTGCAAGGCAGAATGATATAATGTCACAATAGAATGATGACATATAATATACTGAATATACATGAATAGAATGAGATGAAGATGACAATATGTAAAAGACTACGTTGACCGAAGTAACTAATAAATAAATATCAATGCAGAAAGTTAGAATAAAATATCTAATATAACAAGTCTCATATAGAAATAACATATCCGTCGTGAACTAATACAATATCAAGTACATATATTCAAGTATTGTCTTCACGACAAGCACCTTTGTCCAAGTGGTTAATTGATTCGGCTTTGGTGCAGGATGTCACAAGTTCGAAACTTGCTTTCGAACGTTTATTTGACATGGGATATGTTGTCCCAATGATTTGTTGTATATAAAGTACCAGTTCAAAAAAAAAAGTATTGTCTTCACCTTCAAAGCTCTAGTTATGCCACTCTAAAAGCGTATCCCTAAAAACACCTAACTTTCAAACTACTTAATCGAGTACCCAAAAGTTATCATGACATAAACAGATTAGACAAAATGTTGGTCTGACATAAAGCCTAGTGTGAAGTGAACTATCTCAAAGTATTGTATATCAAAACTATACACATATATAAACAGAAAGCTACTAAGGTATAGTTGGTCCTCTCCACCAATGTGGCTTCGGGGTAATCCAGACTGTCCATAAAAAAGTAAAGTAAACCTGTCGCAAATGTAGGGGATCATACCATAACTTGCTCTTCTTATATAATCAATGAATTAACGCAAGTAATATAATGCGACTGATACGTAATAGTATACCATGATAAAGTAACCCGCTATACAAATGCAGAGACAATATAAATATCACAATTTAAGCATATCCTAGAATACATAATAATAAATCAGCCAACTAAACTAACACACACAACATAAGGATAAGTGATAGACAGATAATATAAATTGGTACCCATCATTATTGATGGGTGCACTCGACACCAATCGATTCAATTATCCTTGTCTAGGATTTAAAACAAATAAAGTCAGTACCAAATTGTACTATAGACATCAATCGCAATCCAATGATTCCCGTTGAGTGTCCAAAAAATATATAAATATATAGAGTCGGTACCTAAATGTACCAAAGACCTCGAGCCGCATCCAGCTTGATCGAACTCGTGTAGGTATCACTATACCCCTATATTAAGGATAACTGATAACTAATCTCCTCTAGATATGTGAAACATGTATGGATCTCACTATACCCCTATAATGAGCATAAGTCATATGTGACCCACTCATAGATGATTGGCATCATCTCCCATATAGTCACCATGGATTTCTTAACAAATTCATATAATGTCTCGATAGACAGCTTGTAAAATATGCCATCGGGACCATAAAGGAATACCAATGTCGTGTGTGTGTGAATGTGTGTATCCAACATAACATCATATAATCAAATACATCTATCACAAACGAAGAACGATATCTCACCATTATCTATCAATACGAATGGCCTCTATTATGAGACCAACAATAGGCATAGCCACCAATATAAGGCCAATAAGAGGTATGATCACTAATATAAGAAAAATACAGGATATGGTCACAAACATAAGACTAATACCATCTATCAAACACGTATACTGAAGGTCGAAACTAAGAGGTACAGACTAACTCTGCTCAATCGTACACGCTCATCAAATGTGACCGTGCAACCAATCGTTGCACCAATACAGTATGCATTATTATTGGTCGTGCACATATCATAATACATTGCATTTGAATCTCAAGCTTTACCTTGTATTCCACTTTCCCGAGTAGCCTAAAGCTCCTCCAAAGTCCCGCCAAAGCTTACACAAACCCACATCTAGAACCGGGGAAGAATCCCCACTAAAACTGCACACGGGCTTTATTGCCAGGCTGGTGCACTATCGATGCACCAATGGTAAGCCACCGATGGACTGGTAGTGGCCTATCCAAGCTAGTAAAGCCTGAGGCAAGTGCAAACCCTACCACCGGTTGTCGATTTGTGCCCGTCTTTTCCGTTGCTTCCCCACTCAAACCTCTTCCAGAGTCCATTAGTTGATATATTGGAAGTGGTTTCTTAAGTATTCAAATATTGATTTAGACACAAAAAATTACTCTTTTATGTGTAGAGTTCCGCTAGATGATTTCAACAACCTGGTCTCCTTTAACATGCCAAAATGGACCAAACCGACCTTCTTTCTTCACATGATGCTCCCTAGTGTGTTGGTGCACATACTTTTCCACATATATGCATACACATATACGGAAACACATTAAAACTTCACAAATCATGTTTCAGGCTTCACCAGCATGATTACTCGATCCAGTATTTTCTCATGCAGCTTGGCATACATAAAAAACAACGAGCTACTATCATTTCTTCATTATAGATTGAGATCTTCTTCGGATTTGATGCACAAATGGATGGAACAGCAGCAAATAGCATCTTTCTATCCTGCATATTCGTTGACTTGGCTATCGCTAGCAGATTCGCGAGAATTGAGCAAGAAATACATTAGGTGGAATACGAGAAGTGGGGTTTGAGATTGCTAAATAGCAAAGTGGGCTAGTCCATGAGAAGTAGGCGATGATCCCTCAAGGTGCGTAGCGAACCAAAGATAGTTTTCTTTTTTCTCTTTCTTTTCATTTTGATGGAGTCCCCAGGACATTGGCTTCCGCCAATAATGAACTATTAAGGATCGCATCCTATGCATATTCTATATTATACCCTACAACTGATTTAGCTTCCGCTTTTGGGAGACGAACGGAGCTCGATTAGTTTTCGCTAGATGAGGAATAAATAACATACCCTATTTTTGGTTAGACCCCACACGCGATCTGAACCTGGACCGACCGGCAAATCATTGCTCCTTGGAGTTCATATTGGACCTCTAAGTTAGAGGTCGAAGTATACTCTCACTTTGCTCCCTATCGATTGCTTCAATTCCTTCCCTAGCAATTTTGAATCACTTTTTTCTTAATTTCTGTGGCTATGTGAGATTGCTCGTAGCGTGTTTATGTACACATATATAATTATTTAAATAAATAAATAATCATTATCAACTATCTAAACCATTCAACAATTCTAACTACAATACTTGAATTATATTGATTATTATATAATTTCAAATACTTGTATACGTATATCTACCTATATGCATATACAGTCGCATATTTAAATAAGTATTTCAATTATTACTTAAATCAAAACATTCTTTTATGTACTAAATCTTCTTAATAAAAGTCAAATTTCTTTTCAACTATTTTATCAAATCATTCCTTTATTTTATGAAATACTAAACTAGGTTATAATTCATTTTAAGCCTTTATATTATTTAACCCCCTCATTAGAATTAAGTATTCATCTTATAATTATTTTATAAAACCTTACAACCATTTTACAAAATAATTCATTCTTACTATTTTATAAAATCTCATACTTTTATAAAATACCTCTTTTATATTATTTTATACAATATCGCACTTTTATAAAATATCACATTTATATTATTTTATAAAACCGCATTCTATTTTATAAAATATATATTATTTTATAAAATCTGATTCTATTTTATAAAATTTATCTTTCACCTATGAAATTATTTTATTACTTAAATATTATTTATAAGTACTAATTAAGCTTTGTTAAGCCTCCGATCACTTTAATAATAAGTGTAGATCTCATAACTCGCTTATTTAGCTTACTAACTTCATTTTATAAAATATTTCATTATTTTTAAAATGATTACTACTCTTAAATAATATTTATAATTACTATTAGAGCTTCATTAGGCCTCTAATCATGTTAATAATAAGTGTTAAGCTCCTAATGAGTGTTAAGCTCCTAACTCATTTAATTAGCTTGTTACTTTTTTAAAATTAATTTAAATGGTTTAGTTGATACTTTCTAATGACATGCACATCATTATATTACTAAATTAATTACAAATCATTAATTAATCCCAAATCCATTCCATAGCTTATTAACTTCTTAAAATTAGTAATTAATGTTTCTAATTAATAGTTAGATGATAAAATCATGTGTATAACTTGAGTACAAGCTTAAAACACAACATAGAGTACTCTAAATCATTCCATGCCACTTAATAATCATAAATAAACAAATCTATGAAGTATACAAGTAAATTAAGTAAGAAAACCATCCCACTCACCTCTTCTTCTCTAAACCAAGCTCAAAAACACCAGAGCCCATCTTTTAGCTATCTTAAAATCTTGGATGGAGCTCAGAACACAACTTCAAGCTAATTGCTCATTGAGTGTTTCAATGAATTGGATAACAGGAATTATTGTGATGTTTTCATGAATTTAGGAATTTATTTAAGGGAGGTTAGGCTTGGATATTAAAAAGGGATTAAAGAGTGATTATGAAAAGATTAGGAGGGGAAAAGGAGAAGTAACGTGAAAATGAGAGAATGAATAAAACGAAGAGGTTAGCCACTTATAGACTAGCCAATAAGACTTAGCCCAATTCATTTCTTTCTCCAAAAATCATTATTCACTCTAAAATTTAATTGAATTAAACACGGTCGAGTTTATACTCATTTTTTTCATGTTGGAAAAGTGGTCTCAACTATGGGTGTCTCATGACCTAATCATCCATCGTTGAAAATCGAGTATAATGGGCATTTCAGTAATTAACGATTAAATATTTAAATTAATCATTTAAATATTCAGTCAATAAAATCGTGGGTTGTTACACCACCAATCCGACCTCCAGCAATCCTCCAAGGATTTGATGGATCTCTTATGCACATGGGTGAGTGTAGGGCCCAATAATGTTGTTGGGCCTAAGATATAGTGAGCATAGGATACCCCTAAGCCTTATTGCATTTAATTTACTACATCTATTACATCTGGTTGGCTTGAAACTCTAGATACAAAAAAGAATGCATGCATTCAACCATGCCAATCCCTAAAAAAATTAAAAAATTGCCTATTTTGTTAGTAATGTAAACTTCTGTATGTGAGTGTTTAAGGATTTTACGTGAACTTGCCTATTTTGTCGAAGTTTGTGTTAGAATGGTTGTGCATTTCATGTTTTATTATGTGATTAATGTGTTTTATTATGTGATTAATGTGTTTTGTTAGTTATATGAGTATTATAATTATTTGATTGATACTTTTTTTATAACTATTTAATAACATATGCAACAAGAATAATGCAACAAAAACTTAACAAGAACCAATAGAAAAAAGTAACATGTAAAAAATGCTGAAATAATTAACAAATTTTAGTGTCATTTACTGAACGCTACAGAAAATATATAGTAGTGCTTTAAAATGCAATACATTTTTTAGCACTTATTAAATGTTACTAAAAATGTTTCCTATTACCTACAATAAATGCTACAATATATTGGCTTTATGGCAGCATTTATGGAAAAGCAATGAAAAGTTCTGAACTTTTGGTTGCACCTTCTATAACGACATTTACGGAAACGCTACTGTTGAAGCCAAAAGTGGTAGAATATCCAATATATCATGTTGTTGGATTTAATCTAGCAAAAATAGCAAGAAAGTAAAGGACCCACAAGAATTTTTTTAGTGGTTTGGAAATCTCTAGCATATATCCACTTTAAATTTTATTTAGTAGAGATTTGAGGAAGATTGAACCACAAGTACAAAGGATTAACGGGTTCTTAAGCCTAGAACTGCCAAGAGTATATGCCTCGGTGACTATTGTGTAGAGAGATAGGAGATGAAGAAGATGGAATGCCCAAAGGGGAAAAAGATCCTTGTTCAGCTTCTATAGGGTTGATATTTATGGGAGAAACTTTTCTATAGATCCATAGGCTCGAGTTGCACAAGGTTCAAATGCAAGCCCATGGGTGGAGAACAGAACACACCAACCCATTCACAAAAAAGACATCTCTATACCGAGAGGGTTGGCTGGGTGAAAACCCAACCTTTTCCACTGTGGTGTCTTCCTACCTCTTGCTTGTTTTTTTCCAAACCCTTTTCCATAGAGGTTAAGTCATTTCCAACAATTTGCTCGATAATACTTGTCTTATCCTAGCTTCTTTTCTTTCTTCTCATCAATCTATAGAATTTCTTGACTACTCCTCGAGAGAAGAATTTGAGAGTAGTCATTTGAGGTTATGTAGTTTGGGGTAATCAAACTGGAGGAAATACCTCTGGGTTTTTAGAGGTTTCTCTCAGTACCAAGAGTTTTCCTTTGCTCCAATCTGAGTGAAACCTATTAAGTTCCTTCCTCTAGCCCTTCTAAGTGTGTTTCCAAGCTCATGATTCGTTTCATCTTTTTTTTTTGTCTTCTACTTTCAGTTGAAATCTACTTGGTTAGAAACACGCTTAACACTTGCCCCCTAAAGCATGATTTCGTTAAAAACAAAGCATGCTCTAGATCAAGACAAGTTTCGACTTGCTATCTCATATTTCCTATTAATCATTCAGAAATTACTTTAAAGCATTTCTTTCATCTGGTAGATAATCTTTCTACTGCTTTTCCTAGTCAAAAATCCATTTTCCATGCCATGGACAAGAGCTATGCTTCGAAGATCATTCCATGCCTTGGTTGAGCATGCCCTTTCTTTTGCCAAACTCTCTGCCAATTTTTGGGGTTGGAATTACCTCTAGGTACCAAGAGCTTTGTCTTAGTACCGACTTCTTTCAACCATCCCGTGTAACATATAATGAAGACATAGAGAATTTTTTACTTAAATTTTCCACTTTCACCTTCACTCATGCTTCCTCTACACCGAGAGTTCCAAACCCAATTCCTTTCAACCTCTCATGACTGATCCTCCATCACCTTCAACCACTCACCGCCATCGACTCCTCTTGCTGCCATCTTGAACCGATCGTCGCCGCCTTCAATTGCCAAATTCATTCATGGCCAAAGCTTCTAGGAACGATTTCTTCCAAGCACTCGCCAACGACTAATTTTGTTCAACGGTTCCCTATGGCAACCAGTGCTTGTTTGGTATGTTGATGGTGTTGGAGTTGATGATCGCTCTTGGGGGAGATGGTCAAAGATAGGGTTTGAGCTTGGTCTAGGGTAATCTTGAGTTTAGCCTAGGTCTTCCACATGCCATTCAAGATATATGACCGGCTTCCCATCTTCGAATAGCTCCTATCAAGGCACAACTAACCTTTTACCTTCGATATAAATTCCTATAGGACAGTTCACTTCAGGAATGGTCATATTGGATTATTCCATCGCACTATCATTTACTGCATAGCATTCTTCACTGCTGCACTCCCAGCATTCCTATAAAGAAAAGCTACCGCGTTGCTCTGAACAACGGTTCCAATATCGATTATCCATTATTAAGATCCGATGCATATTTCTGTCGGGCGGCGTGGCTTGTTTTTCTAGCAAGAGCGAGCTATCTTGTAACATCCCCATCTGAAGGCCAAAACTAACCGCTACAGATGCTGCAGTCATCTATAGTTATTAATTCTCGGTGACCAAATGCGGTATTGTTATATACGTTGATATACCCGAAACACATGGATATGCAAAATTTTAAAATCAAATTTTAAAACAAATTTCTAATTCCATTTCAAGTTGCATATCAGATTCATCACATAATCCTATATCATAAACCACGTTTAGAGAAGCACAATTATTACAAAATACGCCAAGAGCGACATATGAAGATGCCCTTGGTTGTTCAGAGTCTAAATATAGGCAATTAAACAACTTTGCCATTACATCCAAACACAATGGAATCAAACAGAAAGAACTAATGGCTAGCTTGCCTCCTACATATCTCCTAAAGCTTATTCGTCTAAAGAAGAACCTGGAAACCTAAACTCTCAAACTACACAAAATCAATTGAGCACCCGAGAGTTTAAGGAGAAAACATAAACTCCGAGTCAAACAAAAAGTCTGGTATGAATAATATTCTACCATCTCGAACCATATAGATATCTATTTAGACCACACCGCTTAGCGAAACGGGTTTTCTCCTCATTAGTATCCTAACTCAATTTGTAATAACCATATATTGAGCACCTGCATCCACAATGGTTAAGACATAACATAATAAAATATATGATGATGATATGCAAACATGCAATACATTTTGGGTTTCACATACCCATTTGTCTGACTATCTGTCTCAAGTCATAGTTTCTAGAGTTATTATTAACCTATTAGTTTTCATGGGATGACTAATAACCTATTCAAAGCTTACAGACTATCTGCTCGATTTCAAAATTTTCATGGGTTCACTAGGAACCTATTGGTATTTACCAATAACTATATCCAGTTATACTTTTCATGGGTTCACTATGAACCTATTGGTTTCTTCAATAACTTTTCTCACATCGTAGTTTTCATGGATTAACTATGAACCTATTGATCTCTACCAATATCTTAATCCGGATATAGTTTTCACGGGATCACTAAGAACCTGTTGGCCCCTGCCAATAACAATTTCCATACATAGTTTTCATGGGCTTACTATGCACTTGTCTAAACTAACAACTCTTTGATCACTCTTTGGGCATCCTATGTTCTGGTCTACCCAACCTTCTAGATGCAATTCTATCCATATCGGAGTTAACTCGATATATGTTCACTACTGGGTCAACCTAATCAGTTATTCTGCGCTTAACACCCCAAAATGCATTCATGGGTTAATTATAAGTGAACATGTTCATAGAAGAAGCATACATGATAACTGACCATAACATAATAATACAAACATCTATGATTTAATATCTTTGTAATCATTTTCAAATGAAACATGGTTAATACCTTTAACCTATTATTTTTATCAAGGAAAGCTTCTTCAAAAATCCAAATTTAAATGCCATTTCAAAGCTCTTTCATATTGCCATGGGTTCATCTTAAAAATGGAGACTGGGTTCCTTATTTTTAAAACTAACACTTTCGAAACATTAGACCTTTGAAACCATTGAAACATACCTTTCGAAAGTATTCAAACCTTCTTTTCAAAAAACTTAAAGATATACCTTTCGAAACACTTAAAACATTACTTTCGAAAGTATTGAAATCTTCCTTTCGTAACCATTAAAATATACCCTGCAAAAGTATTAAAGTTATCTTTCGAGACCACTTAGTTCAAGTAGAATTTATAGAAGCATAACTTCGAAACCATTTAAAAGTATCTCTTTCAAAATCATTAGGTTTAACCTTAAAATATAACTTAAAAGTCAAAGTGAACATAAGCGAAAGTAACCCTTTCAAAAACATTAATCTCCAAGTAAAAGAATTTTGGGGAACAGATGGCTTCGAAACAACCCTTTTGAAAGCATTGATAAAAGCGGCTACCAGAACCTCTTTCGAAAGTATTGGGAAGTTGCTTCAATATTAATAAAATAAAGGCTTCCCTTTTGAACTCATTGTTATAAGGCTATAAAGAAAAGCGAACTTTAACCAAATTCGAACGGTATGAAGACGACAGCAAGTTTATGACTAGATTCAAAAGCAACTACCCTATCGAAAGTTCCTTTTCAAAACTTAAATAAGCAGCCAATCATTCGAAAGCTTTTCTTAAAACAGAAAGGCGGCAATCCCTTCGAAAGCATCATTTATAAACAAAGTAATTCAACGTTAATAAGGATAGCTTTTACCCCTTAGAAAGCTTATAAGAATAACTTCAACCCCTTCGAAAGCAAGCCTTCGACACCATCCTTTCTGCCTTTCTCCAATACACTACATACCAAATAATTGATACCTTGTGTATTGGTTTCGAATGGGTTCTTTGGTGGAGGCATGGTGTCGAAAGCCATTAGATGGAAATGGCAAAGTCGTAAAACTAAGAAAAACTAATTTTTTGCTTTTAAAAGAAAATTCTTTTCACCTAACTTGTCATATTTGTCAAAATATAATTGGTTTTCATTTCTTTATCAAAATCCCTTTTCTAAAAAGGCTGCCGAATTCACTAATAGGCAAGTTCACTAATAGGCCTTTAAAGCTAGTTTTTGACTAGGTCACATGGGCTCGATATTTGAAATGAAACATGCCCGATCATGTTGAACGCCAAGATTTCGTATTTAGAATGACTCATTTTTTGCCATGATTCAGTTCGATGAGGGTGTGCCCACTCCTCCTAAAGTCGGGTTTACAGTTGCTTAGACTTCTACTTTTTCACCTTCTACAACTAGGCAAACAATCACATCATAGCTTCAGTCGATGATCGTCCCACTTCAAGAGGTGCCCCTAATAATGCACGGGACATTGGTCTTTGGGTTTTGAATAATCTACCTGAATAAGTGCCGCTTGTTTTATTTGAGAAAACACTTCTGAATATATGCGCCAGCATGGAATTCCGAGGGTGACATGTTGCCTCCTACTTAGGGTCAACGAGCATATCTTCCTCCGATGGGATATACAGCTACAATAGATACATGTGTCTCGACGGTGCTATGCCACCCTTCAATCCATTTCATTGCATGGTTTTACAAGATCTTGGTTTGCTTTGGCTCACCCTTCAATCCATTTCATTGCATGGTTTTACAAAATCTTGGGTTCGCTTCGTCTTAAGTCCATCTGAACGATTATGCTCTCTTGGGCTCTTTATACATGCTCTTCATGAACCACTTTAATCGGGCTCCAAATTTCCAAGAGCTTACCGACCTCCTAAACTTTAAGCAAAGGCATGGGTCTCCTTGTTATATTCTCATTGATGCTTGATGTAGCTACAAAGTCATCGAGTCTCTTCATAATAAGAACTCATATTTCAAAAATGAGTACTTCTACGTTCGGTGCTCGTATGGCTTCAACAGGCATTGGCTATCCGAAGTGAGTTTCTTTCTTTTGTCCTTCCTGTGCTTTAATTCCTTTGGTTCAAGTACTCAACTTTTTGTCAGTTTGTTCACAAGTGTTCCTACTCGAGATATTCGTTATAAGCATGCCAAACCCCTAAATGGTTTAAGGGTGGTTAGCTTCCAATATCGCACAACTGCCTATCCCATTACTAACGAGAATCTCCAGTGGTGCGGTTTGCTGCTCCCGGATAGATATGCCATCCCAAATTCCACTCCACCGAGCAGCTCTAGAGTGCTAGCCCGATCTTCTATCCTTACTCGCAGCTTCGACGGGAATTTTTAGGAGGAAATTGAAGTTCCGTCGGTCCCAGCACATATCAAAGAGCCTTTTAGTAAGGGGGCTGAAGAGCGGGTTAATGGTGATGTTTCGAGTGAAAGGGATGAGGGAACTAGGATGCAACCAATCCCCAAGGAAAGTGAGGGTACTGGAAGAAGAGAAGTAAAGAAACCATGGTCAAAAAGGAAGAAAATGGCGTCAATGATGACGATAGCAATTACGATGCTACTATAGCAGATGATGAGTCATTCGGTGAGATTTTCCCTAAAGCATCTAAGCATCCCTCTTCACCCCCTCCAGAGCGAAACATTATAGAAACTTCTAAAATGCCCAAGGAACCAACTGTGAGAAATACGGATTATGGATCTTAAGGCTAGAATTAACACTAGAGGAGGGATGAATAGTGTTAATAAAGAATTACTAAATCTTTTTCGATTTATGTTAATTTAGACACCGATGTATGCAATATACAGACACAGATATGATCACAGAAACAAACACAGATGCAGAAATAAAATAAAAGTAGTAAAGGAAAGAACACACCAGATTTTATACTGGTTCGTAGTTACCCTACATCCAGTCCCGCAACACAAGTACGGATTTCCTTTCAAAATCAATTGTACAACTACACCCTCGGTTTCAAGGCTACGAGGTACACCCTCTAGAATTTCGATCCTCTGGGTAGAGATACTTGATTTCCGGGCCACAAGTTTACCCAATTGATTTATCAAGGCTACAATCACACCTTTTCTTTCTTGATTGATTTTCAAGGCTACAATCACACCTTTTCTCGCTTAATAGATTACAAAGAAGTCTATGACTCTGAATAACACTGAGAATCTTGTAGAGAGAGTGATAGAGAATCAAACTAGAAGTAATCGAGTTCGATTCAATGTTGATTTCGGCAGAGTAATGATAAGAATATGTATTAAGAAAAGTGGAAGAAGAAGAGGAGTGAAAAACTAGAAAATCTGATGTGAAATTCGTTGAAACTAACCCCTATTTATAGAAGAATAACAGCCATGTCCATTCGTGAAGGGTTATGGCGAATAGACACTTCTTTTGAAATTTAAATTTTGAACTCAACTGACACTATGTCGACATGGGGTATATAGGCATGTCGACATCCCATAGCATTTTTCGATGTTTTGATTTTCTTTGAAAATAACCTTTATCTTATATTAAAACTAATTTAAACTTTATAAATATACTTGAATATAATTAAAATTCATAAGTAAATATAGAGAATAATATCTATAGAATTTAACTCTAATTTTATATTTTAAATCTAAGTGTATTTTATAAATACTTGAATATAGTTAAATATATTATATTAAAAGATAGTTTAAAATCAGGAGTAATTTGACTTTGAAATTAAAGATAATTTTGAGGCTAAAATTATTTAAAATTAGGATAGAGGGTTTTGAATCTTTTAAAAGGAAGGTTTTTTAAAACATTTTGAAAACAGGATATAATTTTGAAAAATCATTTCGAATAAAAAGTTAGCGGATACAAAACAATGTTCCACTAGATTTTTCATAGGTTCCATCCTACTTATGGTTCCATCCCTTTAACAGGCTCGAAGTGGATTCCATTCCACGAATAAATTGGATTTTAAGATGCCAGTGCTTTTCTATGAGTTTTAACAAAATTCCTAATAATAAAAAATACTTAACTTTGAAATCTTGAACTCTTGATAATCTTGATACTCATGAGTCTTCTATCTTGATATCTTGAATCTCTATACTGTACAGTCTTCTTTCTTAGTACCTGCATGGTTAAATCCTGTATATACATATATATAAACTTATAATGTTAGTATTTACATTTTATAAACTATTCTAAGGTTTTTGTCATCAAAACCATCATTTCACGGACTAACAATCCCCCCTTTTTGATGATGACAACCTTTGTTTATAAAATTTTACTTCTATCCTAATAACTCCCCCTAAAACTAATAACTCCCCCTTAATCTATGCCTAACTACCATATTTTATATTTCTCCCCCTTTGTCATCATCAAAAAATTCACTCCAAAATAGTTAAAAATCTGAGTGAGATAAATTTCATGGTATAAGGTATTCTCACCCATTTCAAGATTTTTAGGAGAAGTTCATCCAAAATAACTTGCATCCAATTTATGTCATAATTTCCGAAAATAGAAAAAAGAGCTTTGCAAACTTTTGAAGTAGGATTGTTAAAATTCTCCGATCTTGGGATCAAAGTATGTTGTAAAAGAAAATTGACAATTCTTGCCTTTGGTCGAAAATTTCGATTTTTGAATTCAAAATTATCAATCCCTTCGAAAATGTGATGAAATGTCTCATGATCATTTTCATCGATTTTAAAATTAGAAAGATCCATTCCCATACACTAGCAATTGAGAATGGTACCCAAAAGATCACAATTCAAAACAATTCTAGTGCCTTTGACACTACTCCAAATTTCATCCTCATTTCCATAATAAAATCCACGGTTTAAATTAGCATAGAAAATTTTGACAAGATCTGGATAGTAAACAAAATCATTTTGAGAAGCATCAATAAGACTAAGAACTCCATTGTTTGCAAAAAGAGAATCAAGTTCATAAGAAGAAAAATCTTGAAAAGTAGCAAATTTTCCGGGATGGACTTTGGCATAGTTAGCATAATTGATGTATGCTTTTATTGCCTACGGATCATTGAATAATTGCTCTTCGATTTTTCTGAAAATTCTCATGGTGGAAGGGTTGCTTGAAGAAGCCATTAAAGTTGAGAGTAGAGAGTTTTAAGTTTATGAAGAGAGAGTTTGAATTTGAAAATGAGAGTGAAAAGATATGATAAAAGATAGTGAATAAATAGATTCTCAAAGGACATATTCTCTGGTCAAAAAGTAGCTTTTCAGAGAATTGAATGAAGTGAAAAGGTGGAGGAAAATTCAAACATTTGAATTCAAATTTTGAAATTCAAATTCAGGTACCCATGTCGACGTCATGGTAGGGACCATGTCGACATGTGCCTTTTCATTTTCATGAATTTATTTTTCCTAAGTTCTCTAATATATATAATAATTATTATTATTATTAATGCCTATATATATCAGAAATATTATTAAATTTCAAGTATATTTCAGAAAATATTATTATACTATTAAAAAAAAATAAAAAAAATAATAAAATAATGAAATAATAATAAAAAATAGAAAATAAATTTTAAAATTCAAACAACACACCAATTCAAAACCAATCAATCAAACAATCAAGCAACTAATTCTGAGTCCATTTCTTTGAATTCGTCTGAGTCATGAACTGCTGTGAAAGACAAATTCGAATTATCTGTTTTCTGATCATCATCACTTGAGGATGAGTCTGAGTCATCTAGAGTAGCAGTAAATGCACACTTCCGTTTCTTTGCTGGATCATTGATCATAGGAGAATTTTGTCTATCTGGATACGGACAGTCTCTTTTGAAATGACACGATTTATCACAGTTGTAACATTTGTCATTATTTGACACTACATTCTGATTTCCAGAATTCTTATAGTTGTTTCTCTTGAGATTATTCATCTTTCTGTATTTTAGGAATTTCCTAAAATTTCTGGTCATAAAGGTTATTTCTTCATCATTATCGCTGTTTGAGTCTGATCCATCGATTAATGCATTAAATGCCATTGATTTCTTTTCGGATGCTTTACTTTCTCTTCTCTCGATCATTTGAACTTTATACGACATTAGATTTCCAATTAATTCTTCTATCTTTAAAGTACTGATGTCATTTGCCTCTTCGATCGCAAGTGTCTTTTGATCCCATTCTGGAGTTAGAGAATTTAAAAAAATTCTGACTTGATCTTCTTCAGAAAATTCCTTTCCCAAAGATATTAGAGAATGCACAATATCCTGAAATCTACTATACATATCTGAAATAAACTCATTAGGATTCATTTTAAATAATTGAAACTGATTTGTGAGCATGGAAATTTTGGTCTGTTTAACTTTGCTTGTTCCTTCATGAGTAACTTGCAAAGTTTTCCAGATTTCATATGCAGACTTACAAACCGACACTCTATTGAATTCATTTCTATCTAGTGAACAAAACAGAATATTCATTGCCTTAGAATTATTTTGTGCAATAGTCTTTTGCTCAGTAGTCCACTATGCAAAATTAGTTGTGGGTTCAGAATATTCAGTTTGTGTGATATTCCAAGTGTCTAATCCTATAGATTGTAAATATATTTTCATCCTACATGCCCAATATGCATAGTTACTACCATTAAAAAGTGGTGGTCTGACAGTAGACTGACCCTCTACAAATGAACTAGTGACAGGGATACTAGTGTTAGTAACAGTACCAGTGTTAGTAGCCATTTTGAAAATTTTTCAAAAATTAGATTATGAAACTTTGAAAACCTTACTTTGATACCAATTGTGAGAAATGCGGATTATGGATCTTAAGGCTAGAATTAACACTAGAGGGGGGTGAATAGTGTTAATAAAGAATTACTAAATCTTTTTCAATTTATGTTAATTTTGACACCAATGTATGCAATATACATACACATATGATCACAGAAACAAACACAGATGCAGAAATAAAATAAAAGCAGTAAAGGAAAGAGCATACCGGATTTTATAATGGTTCGGAGTTACCCTACATCCAGTCCCGCAACACAAGTATGGATTTCCTTTCAAAAGCAATTGTACAATTACACCCACGGTTTCAAGGCTACGAGGTACACCCTCCAGAATTTCGATCCTCTGGGTAGAGATGCTTGATTTCCGGGCCACAAGTTTGCCCAATTGATTTACCAAGGCTACAATCACACCTTTTCTTTCTTGATTGATTTTCAAGGCTACAATCACACCTTTTCTCACTTAATAGATTACAAAGAAGTCTATAACTCTGAATAGCACTGAGAATCTTGTAGAGAGAGTGATAGAGAATCAAACTAGAAGTAATCGAGTTCGATTCAATGTTGATTTCGGTAGAGTAATGATAAGAATATGTATTAAGAAAAGTGGAAGAAGAAGAGGAGTGAAAAACCAGAAAATCTGATGTGAAATTCGTTGAAGCTAATCCCTATTTATAGAAGAACAACAGCCATGTCCATTCGTGAAGGGTTATGGCGAATAAAAACTTCTTTTGAAATTTAAATTTTGAACTCAACTGACACTATGTCGACATGGGGTATATAGGCATGTCGACATCCCAAAGCATTTTTTGATGTTTTGATTTTCTTTGAAAATAACCTTTATCTTATATTAAAACTAATTTAAAATTTATAAATATACTTGAATATAATTAAAATTCATAAGTAAATATAGAGAATAATATATAGAGAATTTAACTCTAATTTTATATTTTAAATCTAAGTATATTTTATAAATATACTTGAATATAGTTAAATATATTATATTAAAAGATAGTTTAAAATCAGGAGTAATTTGACTTTGAAATTAAAGATAATTTTGAGGTTAAAATTATTTAAAATTAGGATAGAGGGTTTTGAATCTTTTAAAACGAAGGTTTTTTAAAACATTTTGAAAACAGGATATAATTTTGAAAAATCATTTTGAATAAAAAGTTAGCGGATACAAAACAATGTTCCACTAGATTTTTCGTAGGTTCCATCCTATTTATGGTTCCATCCCTTTAACAGGCTCGAAGTGGATTCCATTCCACGAATAAATTGGATTTTAAGATGTCGGTGCTTTTCTATGAGTTTTAACAAAATTCCTAATAATAAAAAATACTTAACTTTGAAATCTTGAACTCTTGATAATCTTGATACTCATGAGTCTTCTATCTTGATATCTTGAATCTCTATACTGTACAGTCTTCTTTCTTAGTACCTGCATGGTTAAATCCTGCATATACATATATATCTAAACTTATAATGCTAGTATTTATATTTTATAAACTATTCTAAGGTTGTTGTCATCAAAACCATCATTTCACAGACTAACACCAACTACATTACCCTCAGGTGAAATAACTGCTCGAGGTCTTTTCTTCGTGTTGTATTCGCAAGTTTAAACGACTTTGATTTTTCAGCTACCGATCTTCTTGCTAAAGGCTCTCCTGACTTTTACTTTTCTCTTGGAGTAAATAAAAATAATGGTGGCAAGACTCCATCTTTACGCCCATGCAATCATGGTTTGTAGAGTTCTGAAGGGAGTCATTGGCATCATACACTTCAATAGGATCTCGAATACACATCCGTGCATTCACTATACTTTGTAATCTCATTATTTATTCTATTTCTATGTTCCATGGACAGGGACAGGTACATAAACCTCTCATGCATTGCTAGTGAGTTCAGAGGACAAACTCCCAACCCTCGTCCATCTCACTCTAGCTACCAAGGTCACTCTGAGACTAATGAGGAGAGATGCAGAAGAAAAGAGCAAGAAGCGAAGGACGATCGATAGGCCGTATGAGAGAGAGAGGAAGAGAGATGGAAAGAGGAAGAAGGAAAACAGAAGCCGAAGAAGGGCTGTCTCGTGATCCATCCAAGTGACAACGAGAATCCATCAATCGCTAAAGCTCTTCTTATGACACTGTTCCACCATGCACTGGACCTCAAACTTCTTCTAAGCAACAAGTTCCTACTTCCTAATACCTAAATACTATAGCTTATCTCCATTCTAAAGGGGTTTCTGCTCCTCCAACTTCTCTTCCTCCTGCTTCGCCACGCTTGAAAGCCGCATTTCCTGACCTTTTCCTACATGGCATTATGTTTGATCAAAATATTGAAAACAATCCAAAGAAATAGATGGATCAAGATGTCCAAGGAGTTCAAAAGCATGTCAATGAGGGTAACAAATGGAAAAGACTATGTTACGTCCTCTCCAATGTCAACAAAATCAACTGTACCAATATTTAGTCCTTCGACTCTAAAAAGAAAACTTACAAAAGAGTCATTGAGAGTCACTAGCAGAACATGACAAAATTGAAATCTAAAAGAGATGCTACAATAAAGGCCAAGGTGAGGGCTAGTAGCCTGATGATAAAGAAGAAGCTTGCATATCCCCAAGCCAACCTGTGCTAAAAAATTGCCTCAAGACTACCCATGAGGAGAGTGCTGCTCTACAGTCGCAAGTTGACAAGAAGAACCTAGCCTTTATTCAAAAGGACAAGATCTTCAGGCAAGGGATCAGACTGTCAATGAGCAGGCATCTGAATTGCAAGGGCTGAGAAAAGAGAAAGAAAAACTCATCGATGAATTGCTTCATTGAAGGTTGACAAGCTAGATGATGTTGTTGAGCTTGCATCCGTTAGGGTTGAGTTAAAGGAACTCAAGGAGACTAGGGCTAAAAAAAGAGAGGAGCTGAATGAAACTCTCTAACACTTCTACGCCCACGTGATCCTACATAAAAATTTGAAGTGGGTGGGGAGTGCTTATACTTAGACTCTTGCTGATGCATGGAAAGAGGTGCTTCGCCAAGTTGCGGTGCCTAAGGATAGCCGTTCTAAATAAGAACTGATGGATGAGTACCTCAATGTTGAAGATATCGAAAAACTTGCTAAGGGCAAGTCTATTCTTGCTGCTAAGAAAGTTGCTACTGTCGCCACTATCGCCCAGGTTCTTACCGACCCAAGTTCATCGGGTCACCATGAACCATTTACTCTGAAATTTAAGGAACTCGCAATGAATACTCTTAAGGCTGAGGGGTTAGCACCATGGCCATCCAGATCGTCTTGGTTTTGGCAGCAATTGCTCTTATTGAGCCATACATTCCTTCTTCCATTGACTAGCCAATTCAATATTCCCTTGAAGAGGGTGAATTTTCTAAGTCTCCTACTTCAAAATCGATCTCAATTACTGACCTTTACTATTCATTTTTTCAACCTGTAGGTCAAGTGCATCTTCCTTCACTCCCGCCGTCCACTTAGGATCTAGTGTCAATGGTTATTTTCACCTTGTTAACCTTGATCGCTTCATGACTTGTCGCTCTGGTCCTACCGTCCAATTCTTCTCTCGGTCCTAATTCTCAAAAGATCAGGGATTTGGAAAGGCTGAAGGACATTTCACAATCTTAGGAATATGACATTATAATCACTTGCGCTACGGACCAAATGGATCATGATTCTATAGCAGAGAGGTTTAAGGCCGACTTCAGTAAAATCAAGGTGAAACCCGAGCCAAGCACCACTAAGCTTACTTCTTTCACTCGTATAAGTCCTATTGCTAAGCCTCCCACAACCATGCTAAGGCCTCTAAAGTTTACGATTAAACCCTCCAAAACTTTGGTCGGGGAGACTGTTGATGTGCTCTATGCCTTAACTGAAGGAGTGACTACCCCTTTTGAGGGGTGACACTCTTGAAGAGGAGAAACCCGTAAACACAAGTAGCGTACCAGTAGTTCTAGCGACCTAGGCGGTAAGAAGAGGAAGGGCAAGTAAAGGATGCCTAAAGCTTGTTTGTGCGATGATTTATTTTTGGTTTAGGTTGTTGAGTCTGTACCTTTTTGGCCTTCTTTTGTGACAAACAGGTCATGTTGGTGCAGGAGTAGCTACCGCTGTATCTTGTATACAAAAGTTGTAGTTATGAAAAGATCACTTTTTTCTTGTAACCTTTGTTTTATTTACTCTTCCATAATTTTATGTGTTGTACCCGTTTTTATAACTACTTGTGTATATAACATAACTGCTTGTGCTGCAATTTTTCTATATTATATACGCATGTTCCTGTGCAATATGCTTATTCACTGCAACAATATGCATATAAATAGTGTTCCTGTAATTCCCTAGTTATTTACCATGGTTTGGTCGCCAAGATGTTTCGCTTGGTGAAACCGGACCATCATTTAAACAATCTATGGTTATTCTTGTTTAGGCTGGGTTGAGTTTCCTTCAACCAATTTTTGGCTCCAAATAATTTAAGTTTAACGTTGTTCCCTATCACAGAGAGGCGTCATTTGTAATATTTATTTCCTATTTATATAATTGTATCATGAACCCAATCCTATTTGCGAAACCTATTTTCCAAATGCCATGCTCTTGGCATTAACAAAAGTTAGGAATTGTTGGGTGAATTATCCAAGTGCCCCCAGTCTAACTAAGCATTCCTTATTTGATCCTGGATTACAAAGGCCTGACAATACTTCTTTCGAGCCTTTACGACCATCTTCTCTTATCCTCGACAGAGCGTATCTTGCATGGTTTCTAGCACGGTTATTGAAATTCAATTAGACACTTTTTTCCAATCTTTGAGAACTGGTGCATAAATCATCCAATTTCGAGTTTCTTTTCCTGAAATTACCTATCTCCGGGAAATAATCAAATTCGTGATAATCATGGTAAAAAATATAGCCATGTATTGGTTTCTATCTCGGGAAACTAGCACATCAGTGGTTCGATCTAGGAATTTCACCTTGACGTTGCCTATCTCCGTGCAGCGTTAGATCCTTGCAAGTCGGGATTGATTTCTCCGCTTGATCCACTAGTTATTCTTTGGTAAACTGGACTAAATTATTCGATCGATCCTGAAAGGTCAGGTCGAATTATCCGATCGACCTGAAGCAGCTGTCTTCCCTAATGTTGTCAATCTTCGGGCAATACCAGATTCCTGAAAGTTGTAATTTTCCTTTTTAGAGTCACTTATCTCTGGGCAACACCAGATTCCTAAAGGATTGGGTTGTCAAACTTTCTCATTTTCACTAATCTCCAGGAAACAATGAATTCCTGAATGCCAGGGCTGAATTATTCGACCGACCCCTAAATAGGTGTTCAAACCTTTTTGTCATTGCCAATCTACGGGCAACGGTAAGTTTTAATAAGTTAGGGTCGAATTCTCCGATTAGCCTTAAGCAGCCGCCCTTCTTAATGTTGTCACTCTCTAAACATCGTTAGATTCCTTAAGGGTGCAGTCTTACCTCCCTGACATTATCAATCTCTAAGCAATGCCAGATTCTTGAAGGTTAGCATTTTCATTCCTGGTGTCGCCAATCTCCCTAGATAATGCCAGATTCCTGAAGGCTAAAGTTTTACCTACCCAACGCCGCCAATCTCGGGGCAACTCTAGATTCCTAAAGGTCGGGCCGAATTATTCAATCAACCCTTGAGTTAGTTATTAGACCTTCCATCATGCCAGTATCCTAGAAATATAGAATTCCTGAAGGCCAGGGAAAAATTATCTAATTGACCCTAAGTTGGTTTTCTTGGGCTATGCACCTAAGCCATGATTTGAGGCCTGAAATGCATCTCCCTTGTCATGAATTTTGCTTGGAAGGACACATGTTGCTTCAAGAAGCTGACTATATTCACGATTGACAGATGTGGCAAGCCTTGCCTTATTACATTGCCCCAATTGTGTGGCTCATTTGCAAAAAAAAATTGAATAAAAACTAAATGTAGTTGTGTCATAGCAAATCATTGTTCCATGCATGTGGGATAGGGGTTCCACTAATAATTGCCAGCTTGAATGTTCTATCTCCAAGCTTTCGATCAATTGTGTAGAGTCCTTCATATTTCAGGTCAAGCACCCCCATAACAGGGAGAACTTGTTTCAGAATGAGATCCCCGACCTCAAAGGTACATGCAAATCTTGGCACTGAAATGCCATGCTACGCTTTCTAGTGGGCGGCTACCCTTAATTATGCTTCTTCCCTTTTCTCATCAACCAAATCGAGGGGCTCAAACAAGACTTCCTCATTCTCCTTCAGATTGAAATGCCTTTTACGATGAGAAGGGAATTCCAATTCTATTAGGATCATTGCTTCCAATTCGTAAGCCAAAGTGAACAGCGAGTGTCTAGTTGCAGACTTTTGTGTTACCCTATAAGCCCATAGCCCTAGTGGAAGCTCATCAACCTAGTTAGCTTTAGCTCTAGTTAGTCGCTTTCAAGGTGGATTTGATGATCTTAATCACTACTTCCACATACCTATTTGCCTATAGATGTTCCACCGTGGATAAGCCCTTCTCAATCCTATACCGGTTGTAGAAATCCTTGAATTCGATGCTCTCGGACTAAGTTCCATTGTTTGTGATAATCTTTTGACGTACTTTGAACCTGCAAATAATATTCTTCGTTATGAAGTTAGTTACCTTTTTCATTGTGATCATGGCAAGCGATTCAGCTTTAGCCCATTTTGCAAAGTAATCCACTACAACGATAACATATTTGGCTCCTTCCTTCGTTGCCGTTAGTACACCGATAATATCAATTCCCTAAATTGCAAACGACCGTGGACTGACCATCTACATAAGTTTTGTCGATCGGGCTCTTGAAATCGTTGCAAACCTTTGGCACCGATCACACCGTTTAGTATAAGCAATAGCATCCCAGTTTATTGTCGACTAGAAATATCTATAATGAAGTACCTTTTTTTCTAAAGTCTGCCCCCAGTGTGATCACCATAGCTGCACTCATGGATTTCCATGAGGGTCTTCCTAGCCTCATCCTTGATTACACACCAAAGTAGAGGCATAGAGAATCCTCTCCTATACAGTACTTCGTCTCGCATCACAAATCATGGTGCTTTCCTAAGGAGTTTTTCCATTCATTCATGTCTTGTGAGAGAGTTCCGTTAATCAAATAATTTTTGATTGGGGTCATCGATGCCTCATCCTCCTTCGTGGTCTCCAGAATCCATTCGACATCCATCTGATCGACACAAGGAGTTGTCAGAACATCCACCGGAACCAATCCCATTAGCTGCGCTTCCCTAGAGCTAGCTAGCTTAGCTAATGAATCAACCTTTGGGTTTTCTTCTCTAGGGATATGCATTATCGTATAATGCTCAACATCCTCTAATAGCTCTAGCTCCTTCAATAGGTAAGGGACTAGCCTTGCTCCCATGTCTGATACTCCTTCCTGATTTGAAAACCACTATATGGGAATCACTGCATATATGTAGTGTTTTTATCCCCAATTCCTTTGCTATCCTCAATCCTGCTATTGACTCCTCGTATTCGACATCGTTATTAGTTTCAATAAATTCTAGCTTTAATGCATAACAAATTGACCGTCCTTCTGGCATTTCAAATACAACTCCTGCCCCCAAGCTATAGTCATTTGAAGCATCGTTGATAAATATCTGCTAATATGGAACTGCAATCGTATCATCCTCCTCTGCCTCACCATCTCATGAGGTTAACTCAGCAATGAAGTTTGCTAAGGCCTGACTGTTTACCACTCTCCTAGGATGGTAGGTGATATCGTACTGGCTCAACTCAATATTCCATTTCAGCAACCTTCCTAAGGTCTATGGTCGATACAATACCTACTTCAGAGGCTAACCCATCAGTACTTTGGTTGGATGAGCTTGAAAGTATGGTCGCAACTTCCTAGGAATGATCAGTAAGAAATATCCGAGTTTCTCCAACTTCAGGTAATTCTTTTCGGTTCCTATAAACCGCTTGCTGATGTAGTAAGCTGGCATTTGAATCCTCACCTCCTCACATACCAATGCTGTGCTTAGTATTTGGGAAATCACTGCTAAGTAAACAAATAAATCCTCCATGTACAGTGGTTTGGATAAGATCGGTGGTGTTTCCATATGCCTCAAGAATTCCTTAAAGGCATTCTGGCAATCCTAATCCCATTTCGAAAATTCTTCTTCCCATTCTTGATAGCATCAAAGAAGGGTATGCACCTACCTATCGCCCTTGCGATGATCCGACTCAAAGCAGCGATCTTCCCATTCAAGCTTCATAGTTGTTTCTTCATAGTCAAGTCATTAC
Source organism: Allium cepa (assembly GCA_030765085.1). Taxonomy (NCBI): domain Eukaryota; kingdom Viridiplantae; phylum Streptophyta; class Magnoliopsida; order Asparagales; family Amaryllidaceae; genus Allium; species Allium cepa. The sequence goes on along the minus strand of CM060928.1, from coordinate 557,485,333 downwards.
ATCCTCAAATCTCTAATATACTCTGGATTAGCCTCGACGCCTCGTGCATTGACGATAAATCCTAGAAACTTCCCCAAAAAGAACATTTTAATATATCTAGCTTCATTTCTTATTTCCGTAAAACTTTAACCATCTCTGAAAGGACATCCAGATGGTTCAAAGATACTCATGATCTTACAAGCATATCATCTATATATACTTCCATTGTTCCCTCGATTTGATTCTTGAACATAAAATTAACCAATCTTTGGTATGTGGCTCTTGTTGGAACTCGACTAGCCCGTAGCGAAAGTTATGAGTGAATTTCAAAAAAATTACCTAATTGGAACTTTTATTGGGCCTATGAAGTCTAACTGAATTAGATCATTTCTAAATTTCATTTAAATAAAATCATTTATTGTATTTAAATTCAAATATATTAAGATATGAAATTAATTTTATTTGATTCAGTATATATATAAATGTATCATATAGATATATGTGTGAGTGCATGTGTAACATAATAATCCGTGAAAGGTATAATATGCATATAGTAGATGTTGGGATTCACATCGCAACATATTTATTAGCTCATTTTGAATGTCATGTATGTTGTCCAAATATGTGCATGTGTATGTGTTACAATACACACACTAAAACATATGTATGTATAAATATATTATATATAATATAACATAAAAAATTTATATATAGATAAATATATACATAAAAAGAGAGAAAAATTATTAAAAATTATTTATAATTCTAAATTAACTTGGTTTTGCAAACATAATAATTTTAGTATTTTAATTTGTATATATTATAAATAAAATAATGTTTTCATCCATAAATAATTAACATCAAATAATCTATCGATGAAAATTCAAATTTTACAATCTTTGAAAAACTAGGATCATAAAATAGAGCTTAGGAAAAATCTGAAGATTTTTTAAAGCTAAAATAATATATTTAAATACATTATTTTGGCAATAATTATTTAATATAAAATAATATATTAATAAAAATTCAAATTTTATAGATTCTAAAATTCTAGCATAATAAATGAATGGTTATGAATTTTTTTGAAGAATCTTTCAATTAAATTATTATTTTTAATAAAGAAAAAATAGTTTTACTGAAATAATAGTAATTATTAAAAATAATAAACTTTATTGAAAAATTCCCAAAAATTTTCTATATGTTTCTAAAATGACATAATATTTTAAAAATATAAACTTGAATTTTTAATGTAAATATTATTTTATATATAATAAACAATTCAAAAATTCAATAAATGTTAATTTAAAATATGAATATATGTATGATAATTAATTTTCTAATTTTTGATGTCATGTCATATATAAATAAGTGTACTAAATTTTTTAAATTATATATATGTCTTATACATAAAACAACTATAAGTGACAAAAATTGATTTTGTACGGTAAACAACATTTGTCTATACATAAATCAATTAGTATAATAAACAAATTATGCACATTACCAAACTGATTTGTGACAACCATGTCTACTTACAATGTGATGACCCAGATTTTTAGGCAACATCAAATTAATAATCTGAATTCAAAATTAAATTGATTTGATAAATTTTCTTTTATAATTGTAATTTAAATTGGGAAATTTATTCTTTTATAAACAAATAAATATTTAATTGGTGATTTTTACTTTTTTTAAATTTATAAAATGTTTTCTATTTATAATGTGTGTGTGTATATATATATATATATATATTTGTATATATTGTAAATAGAAAAGCTTTGGTTTAAAATAAATAAATAAAATCATGTTTTTAAATTCTAATATATTTTGGTAATTTGGAAATTATGATTTAATTTACAATAAAACTTTTCACGGATTATTTAAAGGTTAATTATATAATTTTAAGACATTTAAGGAAAATGTTTAATTGTTTAAAATATATTTTAACTTAAGTTTGAATTTAAATAAGATTAACAAAAAGATTTGTTTTATTTTCTTTTTAAATATTACTTGATAAATATGATTTGGAAATTTATATATAAGTTTAAAACATAATATACATATGAAATATTAATCCATTTAAGTAAGATAAGTAATTTATAAATAATGAGATAATTTCTTTTATAAATTATTAAAAATTGGCAGATTGTTATAATAATGTATTGTCTTTTTATATAAATATAAATAGATTTTTAAAATAATGGAATTGTTATTTTTAATTTAATGTATTGTTATATATGTATATTTATAAATAGACTTTAATTTGGATTTTCAAATTTAATTTAAATTTGAATTTAAATTTGAAATTTAAAAGGTAGATATTTAAAAATATTTTGGATTTTAAAATATATGTATAAGATTGTATTTGTAAATATAATTTGTTTTATAAATTTTCTTTAAAATAACTTACATATATATATTTAGATAAATGTTTATAAATTGTAAATTAATACAAAGCCTTATTATAAACATTTAACATAAATAAAAACAACTTAAGTGACAAATGTAAACTTAAAAGCTTGTTTTAAACAAGTGTTAATTAATGAGTAAAGGCAAGTGACAAGTGTTAAGTAGATTGTACAAGTGTCATTTATTATTTTTGGTTTTTCTTTTATTTTAAATAAGTTACAAATTACTTATATAAAACATATGCTTTCTTTCTCTCATTTCTTTTCTATTCTCTTTTTCAAAACTAAGAAGAAGAAAAGAAACTCAAGCCAAATCTCTAAACAAAAATTTGTAATCAATCCTTTCTTATACCAGAAATAAATCAAATTCTACAGCCTTTAATCCCATTTTCAAAAATCATTAAAGCCTGCAAGTTTCATTTATTCAACCTGACATTTTTCAAAAGCAAGCTCAAGAAGTAGGACCAAAGCAGTTCATTTCTGTTCAAAATCTGGGTCATTTGCAACAAATTTCTGTAACAAAAACATTTTCCAGCAATTCAGTTTTTAAGATCAATTTTTTTTCTTCAAATGTCAGCATTCAAGTTTTAAAGGTTCAAAGGTTATTTCGAAAAAACAAAACATAAATTGTTCTCTGTTTTATATTCTGGTGAGTAAACTTTTTGTTTAAAAACAGTTACAATTCAGTGATAAACTTTGATGCATAAAAATATGATGTTTATTGAAATGTTTGAATATGCATGTATGTATATAAGTATGTAGTGTCTGTGTGATGGTTGAATACACACACACACACACACAATTAAGCTCTGTTGTGTGATTACAAGCTTTGATTTTCTGAATAAATCCAATAAATCTCCATACAATCAATATTAGACTCTGGTTTGCAAATGAAAGTTGATTGAAATTGTGCAATGTCATTATTAAAAATAATTCTGGAAATTTACATTAAATATTGACCTCGGAATTCATAAAGAACGGTTGAAAAGCAAATTTAGATGAAAATCAATCATTTTTATTCTCTGCCTTGGTTATCATATCAGATTAAGGTTAATGAATGGTAAATTTTAAAGGTAATACCACGATTTTAAACTTCGTATTCATCGAAAAATGTCGTGTTGACCAGAATTTGGAAAATGGTCGATCGTCGATGACAGAAAGGAGTTTGGGTGTCAGGCTTTGGTCTGGAGGAAGAAGGGGTTACGGCGACCTCTGGAAAAATGGTAGTTGATTTTATCAGTGATTGTAGAGATAGGTCATCGACGATATAGGGTTCGTTGTCTTGTTTTGGTCGAGGTTATTCGAGAGCTTCAAGCGGCCGTGGTAGATCATCGGAGGTGTTCGCATATATTGGAATCGAAGCATTATGGCGTAACAATGCTCTGGCAATGGCGACATGATTTCTGCTAAGGGGATCGTCGGCGACTGGGGATTTTCGATCGAAGTTAGTTCCAGAATTTATGATTGAGGTAGCTTGTTTTCGTATGATTGTCGTTTGCATCGATCTAGATCCTCGTATGAGACGCCAAGATGATTGTTGACTTGGGAGCGTCATCGGTAGGATGGCAGCAACGCCCAGATCATCGTGCATGTGCATGGTGCACATTTGTAGATCTGGTTTTTGTTTGGATGGAGGAGAAGAGGTTGGCTTGGGTTTTGTTTGAAGAGGGCTCATGTTCGACTCGAAGGAGATGATCATGTGTGATTGCTCGAGTTTGGATTGTGTACTGCCTGGGTTTAAATTAAAAGCAACTTACAAGTTTCCAAGATTTTTCTTAAGATCTAAGTAAAGTGTTAAAAAAGGTTTTAAGGTTATTTTAAATACTTAGTTTTCAAAAGAAAACTTTAAACAAGTTTAAAGTTTAAAATATTGAAAATGATTTAGTTTTAAAGAATGTTTAGATGAGTTTGAAAATGTGTTTTAAATGAACTTGTTTATAAAGTAAATTATTTAACAAGTTTTAAATAAATTTTCATAGGAATGTAAACCATGTTTTTTTTAAAAGTAAAATTATCAAACAATCTTGTAAATTTATTAAAGTGAATAAATTTCAAGGATTTAAATGTTTTAAACAAGTTAAATGTTTATAATTGTTTTGATTTAAGGTAAATTATATATTTTAATTATGAAATTGATCTCTCAATATTTTCTAATGAAATCTAGTAAGTAATTAATAAAGATAAAGAATTTATCTTTATTTAATTAAGTTTGAGATTAATTTAAGATAATAAATTAGTGAAATTAATCAAAAGTTAATTACTTAGTGAAATTAATAAAGATAAAATAATTAATGTTAAAAATCAAAGAATGTTTACTTAGTAAGAATAATTAGTGATTGATGATTGTAATTAATTTAAAGATCACTTAATTATGATTATGAAATGATTGATTAAAGTGATTAATTTAAGATAATTAATTAGTTGATCAATTAAGGTTAATTAATCTAAGTAATTATAGGTAATTAATTAATTAAGTAGTTAAAAATGAATTATGTGACGCCCCACCTCTATACCCACGCTAGCCAAGAACACTACGGTGTAGTGCTGTCAACTAGCGCGGAGAATAAGGCTGTTGAGGAGCGACCATCCGTGTAATTTCTTATCACACGGTGGCTATAAAATGATCTTCGAAAACAAATATAGAAGTTAGCATAACATGCGAATCAATCACAGATATTCATATCACAAAGGCGGAAAGAGATATGAATATATATCACATAAAAGTGTACATCAGAGTAGTGGTCTAAAAAGATCCACGATAATACAAAAGAATAGCAACGCGTGCTATACAAAAGAATACAACTATGAGTCTATATCTCAAGTGTAAACAATCAAAAGCTGCTAATCTAAACAAGTAGCCAAAAGTCTGAGTAGTGAATCACTGGGGGAGGAGTCAAGCAGTAGCACCTGTAACATCTCGGCCTGACCCGAGTATTATTTATAAGAAAATAATAAACGGATCAGTCTAGCTATAAATATCAGATGACATGATATAAAATAAAAGATATGGCATAAACATAAAATATCCATACTGACATACTACTATAAGTATGCAATTAATGATCAACAGGAGATCAACCGATAAGGGATAAATCAATATCACAAGAATCTTCTCAAAGATCCAAAGAGGGCATCATACCCTAAACTTGTACTCATGACAAGTCAAAGAGATAAATTCTAGAAATCAACACAAGAAATCCAGAAATCATAAAAAGGGAAAGAGGCCTATCACATGACGGTCCGAAGACCATGGGGAGCTACCCCACATGTGTGAATGGAATCACACAGATTGAGGTCAAGACTAACCAAAAAGCAGAAAGGTATGTGTGAATGGAATCACACAAGTGGTGTCTAGTCTAACCTTGCAATGAAAGAGACATCGCGCAATTGCTAGTCTAATTCATAAAGCGATCATCAAGATCAACGAGAAGTGTCAATTACACTAAGCTAGTAAATATAGAAGTTTAGCTTCATGTCCCATAACCACTTGCTTAACTTAAATATTTACGAACAAACTGTAAGTCTTCACTAATAAAATTGTCACAAGAGGTTCAATCGAACAAGTCCAAGAATTAACCGACGAAGTGAACGCAAGCGTTTCATACCACTTGTTTTACTAAGTCGTTTAATTAGATTTCTCATCCGAGTGAGGTAAAGGCTTGTATATACTAATAGATTGGAAAACGGTTTAAGAAAAGAGCTTTGTTATTAAAAATAGAGTTGAAATTGTTTGTTAAAAGAGTTTTGATATTTACTACTAGTATTGAAACCTTTATATTATAAAGTGACAAAACACATAAGCAAGTGTAGAAACAATCAGTCACAAAGATCGCATACGGAGATGCGAATAAAATCCAAGGAAATCAGCTCAATGTTTTTCAGATAAGATCCCCTACGGAGGGGGGGTCCAGGGGGGGTGGCAACCCCCCTAGGTGGGGGTGCGGGGGCAACGCCACCGCTTACGGGGTTCGACCTGCCCGGTCAGGTCGCGGGGGTCCAGGGGGCAGCGCCCCCGGCGGGGTGCGGGGCAGCGCCCCGACCAAAACGGTACGACCTAGTGAAGACAAAATGAGGTCTAACGACCTAAGGGGAATAGGGTCGAGCGACCTATAAAACTCGCGACCTAAAAGTTAGCAAGGTCGAACGACCTATAAAGGCATAGGGTGCAGCGACCTAAAACATCGCGACCTAGTGAAGACCTAAGGGAGGCGAGCGACTTATAAAACTCGCGACCTAAAAGTTAGCAAGGTCGAACGACCTATAGAGGCATAGGGTGCAGCGACCTAAAACATCGCGACCTAGTGACCTAACGGTTTAAGGGTCTTGCGACCTAACTGGAAACAAGGTCCAAACGACCTAACGACTTAAAGTGAAACCTGGCTGAGCGATATAAGGTCGGAGACGACCTACGACTTAACTCCGTGTGAGCGACCTACGACCTATGGTTGCTACGACCTAACGAGTTCCAATAGTGAAGGCTTAAGGTCTAACGACCTAAGGGGTACGACCTAAGGTGTTGAGGTTGGACGACCTAACCAAATTGCATAGGCCATACGAGCAAAGGCCTAACGACCTAACTCCGAACGAGCTATACGCGAGTGACCTAGGGCGCTAACTCGCAAACGACCTAACGTTAACTCGCGAACGACCTAACTCCAGGCGCGCCTTTTCAACGCGTGCGAGCTGAAGACCTGCCGACCTACGACCTAACTCCAAGCGACCTAAGGCCTAACGACCTATAGTGGACGAATGGGCTAAGGCCAGAAACGACCCAAATGAAGGTGACGACTTTTCCACGCGAACGACCTATAGATGCTGGGCGACCTAAGGGGGACAGAGCGACCTAAGCCAGAAATTCACCCCAAAACACTAAAAAGTGGAGTTTTTCGCCAATCCAATCCAAACCAAATGCAAATGTGCATGCAAACATGATAGGGATGCATTTCCAATAGCCCAAGATAGATATAGACTAGAATTGTGAGATAAAAATCTCACCTTTGCACTAAAGTTTATGAAGATGAAGCTTGAAAGCAAGGAGAAGCAATCCAAAGCTTGAATCCAATATCTTCTACTTGAATTTGGAGTTGAATGTTGGATTTGCAATTGAATTTGTGCTTGGAGTTTTAATTTCCCATTCTTTTCACCATTAATGCCCAAGCTTGAGTTAGTTAGGAATTTTATGAAGAGTGAGGAGAAGGGGGTTGGAACTTGGGCTTAATAGGCTAAACTAACCCAAAGTCCAAAGCGGGAAAAGTTAGTGAAATTTCGCTAACTCCAAACCTATCGATGTTTATACTTAAAAAAACTTGTAAACGGCATTTCGAACTCAATGGAAGTGGTCTCGAGTCCGAATTTTACCGTTTGCAAAAAGTAGCTTTTCGGACCAATATCCGATTAACGACAAAATATTTAAACAAAATATTTAAATGTAAAATCGATAAATATGCGGGTTGTTACAAATTAACTGGTAAATAAAAATTAATTAATTAATATGGTTAATTTAAGTATAATTTCTTAAGGAAGTAATTAAAAGATGGTAAATGGGAGATCGTTAACTGGGTATTATAAAATGATTAATTAATGTGATTAATTTTTAATAATCAATTAGATTAATTAATTAAGAATAATCATTTATGGAATTGTTTAAGTATAATTACTTAATGGAAGTAATTAAAGTGAATAATTACTCAATGTAATTAAATAAATAAGATTAGTTTAAGTTAATTAGTTAGTTTAACTAATTTAAAATAATCATTGAGGATGGGTTAAGTATAATTACTTGGTGTAATTTATTGGGTATAATAACTTAGTGAAGTAATTAGTGGATAATTACAGAATATAATTAATTGAAGAATGAACGTAATTTGGGTTTAATTACTCAGTGTAATTAATAAAGAAGGATAATTACTTAGTGTAATTAATTTAAGAATTGATTAATAAAGTTATTTGAAGTTAATTAAGTGATGTAATTAATTAAGGATAATTAATTACTGATTGTGATTAATCAAGGTTGATTAATTAATAAAGGTTAATTAAAGATTAATTATTAAATATGATTAATAATTAATTAAGAAGTAATTAAAGGATCATTAATGTAATTAAGAATTGATTAACTAAAGGTTAATTAATCAATAATATGTGATTACAAAGTAATTAATTAAATATAATTAATTAAGGATTAATGTAATTAATTATAATTAATGAAGTAATTAAAGGTTATTACTATATTTGGTTAAGAATATTTAAAATTAATTAAAAGCTAATTACTTGAATGTAATTAAAGGATAATTAATCAAGGATGATTAATTAAGATGAATGATTAGACGGTGATTAATTAATTGATTTGTAATTAATTAATGGTTATGTAAGAAAGGTTTATGTGATGGAAGTAATTAATTTAATTTATTTTAAATTAATTAAAGATGCAAGTAATTAATTTAATTCATTTTAAATTGATTAGAGATAGTATGATTAGTTAACCCTTGCTTAAGTATGGATGGATGATATTGATTGCCTTGAATGGTTTGAGATCTCAGATATGAGATAAGTGATGTTGTGTGATATAAATGCTTTGGTTGAAGTGTGATGATAATGTAAATTATCTATTTCTGATGATAATATGGATTATCTACTTGTGTAAAGATGTGAATTATCTATCTGTGTGTATATAGATAATGAATTGAATTGTTTTAAACTTTAAAACAACTTGGACCTAAAAGATGGCGTTTTGGATTTCGATGAGACCGGGATCGGGTTTCGAGATTTGGATATCCGAAAACCACATTGATCCAAATTAAATGATAGGTCGTGAATCTCAAGTGAATATGAAGATTCAGAGTGCAAGGGTTATTGTCGTTGACTCTGAGGGTGATTCCAAAATGAGTATAACGAGATAATGCCTTCAGTTTCATTCGAACCCGGAACGAACTTGTATGGATTGAATGCTTTCAGAACATCGTCGGGTGGATGATGAGAATTCTAAGATAGATGTGTCCTTTAAATTTAATCGTAGCCTCAAGGCTCATCAACCAGGAATGGCTAAAACATGGGAGGTGCAGCAAGGCTAAGTGGGTAACACCCAAGTAGGACAAGATTTTTCCCTGTCTAGAGGTCCCTTTTTATTCGGCTGTGTGGGGCGGTTGATTCGCGACAACTGCTGGGGTTGTCTTGTTTGGGACTGTCCAGTAAGGGATGGTTCCAGCCTTGTGTTGCAAGGGATTTAGGGTGGATCCTCGGTACGGCGATCTAGGCCCCGTACTGTGACGGGCGGTACCCCCGTAGCCCTGCCATTGTATGAAATCCAATCTCCAATATGTGTCGTACGTTTTAGTTGTGCCCAACTATGTTGGAACGTGAGATGCAAGCATTCCAGCTATTTCTGTATTTTACTTGAATACCCTAGACCCTATTATAATATCACTGGATTTTCTATCAAATGTTTTGGTTAGCATAAGGTTAAAAATTACCCATGTTTATGTATGGGGAGTCTTACGTGATACCTTTTCTTTTCTAAGGTTTTCAAAATTAAGCAACTTTGACCCATTTACTCACACCAGACCTATGTCTGACCCAAATGTTTATTTTTTGTTTTATTAAACTCTTGGGTACTCATATTATGTATGAGTAGTCATGGGATTCAGGTTAGTTTTGACGAATTTTGGAGAAGCAAATGGAGCAGGGGGCTTCAGCGTTTGTAGATAAATAGGTGGTTCCGCTGTGTTGATATGAGTTGTTTGTTTGAGTTGTAATAACTAGACAGGTGTTTATAACTGTCTAGTATGTGTTGTATAAGCTGTGTAACTCTGATTGATGTTGTATACTATGTAATATTTATGTGATTAATATAATTTATTCATTCCGCTGTTGACATTCTAATGTTGTTTCATTCTTTCTTTCCTTTCTTTCTCTTTTCTATTCCTTTCTTTCTTACTCATGATGCGTCTTTCTGGTAGATGAAAGACGGGGCATGACAGTTGATATCATAGCGCTAGGTTGAGTGAATACCTAGGCTTTGGAGTGAATTCTTTCTTGAGAGAGCGTATTTGTGACTTTAATATATATATATATATATATATTACTATCTGATTTATTGGGTTACTGTTCGGGTTTTCCAATATAAGTTCTAGAGGTAGATAGGGTAGTGGTGTATGTAGCACGACTACCAATGGTAGGAGTCTGAGTAATTGACGTTGAAAGTATTTGCCGAGACTATAGGCCCAATACCATCTCGTGTGAGCTTTGCTGTGGTGTATGGATTTCACCAATCTCTGAAGAAAGCCTGCTAAGGTTCGGAGTCCATCTTTGAAGCTAGATGAGTAGAGTTTGGATCTGTCGGTTAGGCAGAAGCAAGGAATGGTATCTTGGAAACCTCAGGAAGTAGTAGCTGTGTGATGAGACGCAGTGACTATGGATTGTCTCCGAAGATGTTTCTTTCGGAGCAAATTTAAGGAAGAGTGTTTGCATCGGGGATGAGACTAAGTTCAGCAGGGTGTTTGTGTTTGGGTTGAAGCCTGATTTTCTTGAAGAGAAGTCTGCCCATCTCTAGGCTCTGTGTGAGATTGGATGATGTGGATTTGGGGTTCGAAGTGGATAAGAAGGCTTTGGCATCTGTGGCAGAGGTGCAGCTCGGAGAGTTCTGTGTGCCAGCAGGAAGGTCATCTGTCAGCAGTTTTGTAGAGGTGGAGTTCAGAAGCAGCAGAGTGGATCCATTTCTTCGATGGATTGGCTAGATAAGTGTAAGATGTTCTGATTGGTAAAGAGAGAACAGATTCTTTGGATATTAGTCTGGGTTGAACGCAAAAGTGACTTGCGATGGTTGGGTGTTTTCATAAGTTATCTTTTGCTTGGATCGAGGCTTCTCTAGGGTATGGAAGTTGTCAGAAACTTTTTTGGATGTCTTTGTAGGGGTCAGAGGTTCGCCCTAGCATCCGGAGATTGAGTTTTCTTATCAAATAGGATTCCAGGAGTGATACCGATGGTTCAACTTAGAAAAAGGATGGTTCCTATAGATAGGATTTGGTGAAGCAACTCAGGTTTTGGTGGAACATATGAGTTTTCTTTTATGGATCTGTTAAACCATATTTCTAGGATGTGTTGTCTAGTCTGTGCTCGTGTTCATCATCAGCATTTTCATCTACTCCAGATCAGAGCTGTGCAGCGGAAGCAGTTTGGGAGTGCATCTATTTGTCTTCTGCGGATAGGAAAAGTAAGTTCAGTCTTCTGATGTTTGTGGAGTAGAGTCGGTGTCCTTGATTTTGGTTGATCTTGAGGGGATCATTTTATTGGATTGTTTTTGGTCCAGTTTGTTTCGAGAGGCATCGACGAAGGTTCAGCTGATCCGGAAGGATGTAGGCAGCCCAGGATCGTCCGAAGCATTTTTGTGGATAAGTGACTGAGGAATTTGGATTCCAGAGTCGGAGATTTGATAAGTTTTCTCCGATCAAAGGAGCTATAAGATTGAGTAAGAATGGGAAGCTAGCTCCGAGGTATTAGATCTTTCTGTGTTCTGGTAAGGTTTTGTGCTTTGGTCTGCAGGATTGAATCGCCAGTTTGGAAGACTGAGATTCAACGTGTTTCACGTATCTCTAGGAGAGTATGTGTATGATCCTTCTCTGGTTGTGGAACCAGCAGTTCTAGAGGATTTGGTAGTGAGCATGACTTGATTGGGGTCTGATATCCTGTTTAGTCTTGTAGATCTAGATGAGTAGGAGCTCAATAGCTCAGTAGCGTAGATTATTTGGATTCTGTAGAGCGAGTATCCCGGTATTTATATGTGGGAAACTCTAGGAAGTTCTATCCATGATTTTGACTGGAAAGTTAGATTTGTTTGATTGAGATAAATTGGTTTCTATGGTTGTTAGTATACGATTGATAATATATGCTTGTGGTTTAAAATTAAATCTTTGATGGGTTATTAAATTACCTTTGCTTTTAAATTTCGAGGACGAAATTCTTTTAAGTGGGGAGGAATGTGATGACCCGGAATTTTAGGCATTAATAATCTGAATTAAAAATTAAATTGATTTGATAAATTTTCTTTTATAATTGTAATTTAAATTGGGAAATTTATTGTTTTATAAACTAATAAATATTTAATTGCTAAGTTTTTTTTTAAATTTATAAAATGTTTTCTGTTTATAATGTGTATATATATATATATTTGTATATATTGTAAATAGAAAAGCTTTGGTTTAAAATAAATAAATAAAATCATGTTTTTAAATTCTAATATATTTTGGTAATTTGGAAATTATGATTTAATTTACAATAAAACTTTGCATAGATTATTTAAAGGTTAATATATAATTTTAAGATATTTAAGGAAAATGTTTAATTGTTTAAAATATATTTAACTTAAGTTTGAATTTAAATAAGATTAACAAAAAGATTTGTTTTATTTTCTTTTTAAATATTACTTGATAAATATGATTAGGAAAGTTATATATAAGTTTAAAACATAATTTACATATGAAATATTAATCCATTTAAGTAAGATAAGTAATTTATAAATAATGAGATAATTTCTTTTATAAATTATTAAAAATTGGCAGATTGTTATAATAATGTATTGTCTTTATATATATAAATATAAATAGATTTTTAAGATAATGGAATTGTTATTTTCAATCTAATGAATTGTTATATATGTATATTTATTAATAGACTTTAATTTGGATTTTCAAATTTAATTTGAATTCGAATTTAAAATTGAAATTCAAAAGGTAGATATTTAAAAATATTTTGGATTTTGAAATATATGTATAAGATTGTATTTGTAAATATAATTTGTTTTATAACATTTTCTTTAAAATAACTTACATACATACATATATATATATAGCTAAATGTTTATAAGATTGTAAATTAACAAAAAGCCTTATTATTAACATTTAACATAAATAAAACAACTTAAGTGACAAATGTAAACCTAAAAGCTTGTTTTAAACAAGTGTTAATTAATGAGTAAAGACAAGTGACAAGTGTTAAGTAGATTGTACAAGTGTCATTTATTATTTTTGGTTTTTCTTTTATTTTAAGTAAGTTACAAATTTACTTATATAAAACATATGCTTTCTTTCTCTCATTTCTTTTCTATTCTCTTTTTCAAAACTAAGAAGAAAAAAAGAAACTCAAGCCAAATCTCTAAACAAAAATCATAATCAATCCTTCCTTATACCAGAAATAAATAAAATTCTACAACCTTTAATCCCATTTTCAAAAATCATCAAAGCCTGCAAGTATCATTTTATTCAACCTGACATTTTTCAAAAGCAAGCTCAAAAGGTAGGACCAAAGCAGTTCATTTCTGTTCAAAATCTGGGTCATCTGCAACAAATTTCTGTAACAAAAACATTTTCCAGCAATTCAGTTTTCAAGATCAATTTTTTTTTCGAATGTCAGCATTCGAGTTTTAAAGGTTCAAAGGCTATTTCAAAAAAACAAAACAGAAACTATTCTCTATTTTATATCCTGGTGAGTAAACTTTTTGTTTAAAAACAGTTACAATTTAGTGATAAACTTTGATGCATAAAAATATGATGTTTATTGAAATGTTTGAATGTGCATTTATGTATATAAGTATGTAATGTCCGTGCGATGGTTGAATATGTATATATATATATATATATATATATATATATATATATATATATATAGACACACACACACATAGTTAAGCTCTGTTGCGTGATTACAGGCTTTGATTTTCTAAATAGATCCAATAATTATCCATACTATCAATACTAGACTCTCATTTGCAAATGTAAGTTGATTGAAATTGTGCAATGTCATTACTAAAAATAATTCTAGAAATTTATATTAAATATTGACCTCGGAATTTATAAAGAACAGTGGAAAACCAAATTTAGATAAAAATTAATCATTTTTATTCTCTGCCTTGGTTATCATATCTGATTAAGTTAGTGAATGGTAAATTTTAAAGGTAATACCACGATTTTTAACTTCGTATTCATCGAGAAATGTCATGTTGACTAGAATTTGGAAAATGGTCGATTGTCGATGATCGGAAGGAGTTTGGGTGTCAGGCTTTGGTTTGGAGGAAGAAGGGGGTACAACGGTCTCTGGAAAAATGGTAGTTGATTTTATCAGTGACTGTGGAGATAGATCACCGACGATCTAGGGTTCGTTGTCTTGTTTTGGTCGAGGTTATTCGAGAGCTTCTAGCGGCGGCCGTAGATCATCGGAGGCGTTCGCTTATATTAGAATTGAAGCATTGTGGCATAATAATGCTTTGGTAATGGCGGCAGGATTTCTGGTAAGTGGATTGTCGGCGATTGGGGATTTTCGGTTGAAGTTAGTTCCAGAATTTATGATTGAGGCAGCTCGTTTTCGTATGATTGTCGTTTGCGTCGATCTGGATCCTCGTTGAGACGCCGAGATGATTGCCGACTTAGGAGCGTCGTCGGCAGGATGGCAGCGACGTCCAGATCATCGTGCATGTGCACGGTGCACATTTGTAGATCTTGTTTTTGTTTGGGATGGAGGAGAAGAGGTTGGCTCGGGTTTTGTTTGAAGAGGACTTGTGTTCGGCTCGAAGGAGATGATCATGTGTGATCGCTCGAGTTTGGGTTATGTACTGCCTGGGTTTAAATTAAAAGCAACTTACAAGTTTCCAAGATTTTTCTTAAGATCTAAGTAAAGTGTTAAAAAGGGTTTTAAGGTTATTTTAAATACTTAGATTACAAAAGAAAACTTTAAACAAGTTTAAAGTTTGAAATATTGAAAATGATTTAGTTTTAAAGAATGTTTAGATAAGTTTGAAAGTGTGTGTTAAATGAATATGTTTATAAAGTAAATTATTTAACAAGTTTTAAATAAATTTTCATAGGAATGTAAACCATGTTTTTTTTAAAAAGTAAAATTATCAAACAATCTTGTAAATTTATTAAAGTGATTAAATTTCAAGGATTTAAATGTTTTAAACAAGTTAAATGTTTATAATTGTTTTGATTTAAGGTAAATTATATATTTTAATTATGAAATTGATCTCTAAATATTTTCTAATGAAGTCTAGTAAGTAATTAATAAAGATAAAGAATTTATCTTTACTTAATTGAGTTTGAGATTAATTTATGATAATAAATTAGTGAAATTAATTACTTAATGAAATTAATAAAGATAAAATAATTAATGTTAAAAATCAAAGAATAATTACTAAGTAAGAATAATTAGTGATTGATGATTGTAGTTAATTTAAATATCACTTAATTATGATTATGAAATGATTGATTAAAGTGATTAATTTAAGATAATTAATTAGTTGATCAATTAAGGTTAATTAATCTAAGTAATTATAGGTAATTAATTAATTAAGTAATTAGAAAATAATTAATTGGTAAATAAAAATTAATTAATTAATTTATAATAATAATAGTTAATTTGAGTATGATTTCTTAAGGAAGTAATTAAAAGATGGTTAATAGGAGATCGTTAACTAGGGATTATAAAATGATTAATTAATGTGATTAATTTTTAATAATTAATTAGACTAATTAATATAGGATAATCATTTGTGGAATTGTTTAAGTATAATTACTTAATTGAAGTAATTAAAGTGATTAATTACTCAATTTAATTAAATAAATGTGATTAGTTTAAGTTAATTAATTAATTTAACTAATATAAAATAATCATTGGATGATGGGTTAAGTATAATTACTTGGTGTAATTTATTAGGTATAATTACTTAGTGAAGTAATTAGTGGATAATTACATAATATAATTAATTGAAGAATGAAAGTAATTTGATTTTAATTACTTAGTGTAATTAATAAAGAAGGATAATTACTTAGTGGAAGTATGTAATAATTAATTACTTAGTGTAATTAATTTAAGAATTGATTAATAAAGTTATTTGAAATTAATTATGTGATGTAATTAATTAAGGATAATTAATTACTAATTGTGATTAATCAAGGTTGATTAATTAATAAAGGTTAATTAAAGATTAATTATTAAATATGATTAATAATTAATTAAGAACTAATTAAGGGATCATTAATTAATGTAATTAATGATGTAATCAAGAACTGATTAATTAAACGGTAATTAATCAATAATAAGTGATTACAAAGTAATTAATTAAATATAATTAATTAAGGATTAATGTAATTGATTATAATTAATTAATTAATGAAGTAATTAAAGGTTAATTGCTGTATTTGGTTAAGAATAATTAAAATTAATCAAAAGCAAATTACTTGAATGTAATTAAAGGATAATTAATCAAGGATGATTAATTAAGATGAATGATTAGATGGTGATTAATTAATTGATTTGTAATTAATTAATGGTTATGTAAGCAAGGTTTATGTGATGGAAGTAATTAATGTAACTTATTTTAAATTAATTATAGATGCAAGTAATTAATTTAATTCATTTTTAATTAATTAAAGATAGTGTGATTAGTTAATCCTTGCTTATGTATGAATGGATGATATTAATTGCCTTGAATGGTTTGAGATCTCAGATATGAGATAAGTGATGTTGTGTGATATGCATGCTTTGGTTGAAGTGTGGTGATAATGTGAATCATCTATTTGTGATGATAATATGGATTATCTACTTGTATGATGATGTGAATTATCTATCTGTGTGTATATAGATAATGAATTGAATTGTTTTAAACTTTAAAACAACTTGGACCTAAAAGATGGCGTTTTGGATTTCGATGAGACCGGGATCGGGTTTTCAGATTTGGATATCCGAAAAGTACATTGATCCAAATTAAATGATAGGTCGTGAATCTCAAGTGAAGATGAAGATTCAGAGTGCAAGGGTTATTGTCGTTAACTCTAAAGGTGATTCCAAAATGAGTGTAACGAGATAATGCTTTCGGTTTCGTTCGAATCTGGAACGAACTTGTATGGATTGAATGCTTTCATAACATCGTCACGTGGATGATGATCATTCTAAGATAGATGTTTTCTTTAAAGGTAATAGTAGCCTCAAGCCTCATCAAATGGGAATGGCTAAAACAGGGGAGGTGCAGCAAGGCTAAGTGGGTAGCACCCAAGTAGGACAAGATTTTCCCCTGTCTAGAAGTCCCTTTTTATTCGGCTGTGTAGGGCGGTTGATTCGCGACAACTGCCGAGGTTGTCTTGTTCGGGACTGTCCAGTAAGAGATGGTTCCGGCCTCGTGTTGCAGGGGATTTAGGGTGGATCCTTGGTACGGTGATCTAAGCCCCATACTGTGACGGACGGTACCCTAGTAGCCCTGCCATTATATGGAATCCAATCTCCAATAAGTGTCGTACGTTTTAGTTGTGCCCAACTATGTTGGAACATGAGACGTAAGCATTCCAGCTATTTTTGTATTTTACTTGAAAACCCTAGACCCTATTATAATATCACTGGATTTCCTATCAAATGTTTTGATTAGCGTAAGGTAAAAACTTACCCATGTTTAAGTGTGGGGGGTCTTACATGATACCTTTTGTTTTCAAAGGTTTTCAAAATTAAGCAACTATAACCCATTTACTCACACCAGACCCATGTCTGACCCAAGTGTTTATTTTCTGTTTTATTAAACTCTTGGGTACTCATATTATGTATGAGTAGTCGAGGGACTCAGGTTAGTTTTTACGAATTTCGGAGGAGCAAATGGAGCAGGAGGCTTCAGCGTTTGTCGAAAAATAGGTGGTTCCACTGTGTTGATCTGAATCATTTGTTTGAGTTGTATTTTGAGTTGTAATAACTAGACTAGTGTTTATAACTGTCTAGTATGTGTTGTATAAGCTGTATAACTCTTATTGATGTTGTATATTATGTAATATTTATGTGATTAATATAATTTATTCGTTCCGCTGTTGAGATTCTAATGTTGTTTCATTCTTTCTTTCCTTTCTTTGTCTTTTCTATCCCTTTCTTTCTTACTCATGATGCGTCTTTATTGTAGATGAAAGACGGGTCGTGACATACAAAATCTTACCTAACTATATATATAGTAGCAAAATATTTAAACGTATATGAAATTGCTCATTATAGGATCATAGAATATAATTTAATTACTGTAATATGAATCAAAATTACCAATTTAATGATGCCTTTGAATCCACGTTGAAGCAATGACTTCCCTTCCTTTTACTGTTCTTGGATCATCAAATTGCAAGTCCGGAATCACCAACCTCTAACTATCGAATAATATATAGGGGTATATTAGAGAGAAACGAGGAAAACCTTTTTACACATTCTCACTTGATCTCAAACCATTATCTCCAAATCAATTCCCTATGTTTTAGCCGCCTCTAGACCTTCTCAAAACCGAAATTTTGCAGCCCTAATGATGGGCCTTAAACCCATCTAAACCCAAGCCAAAATACTATGCAATTAAATCTAATTTAATCACTAGTCGATATTGTATATCGATCGATATATTTATAACTATTATAAATATATATAACAATATTTAATTCTCAAATCATATTCAAATTTTATAGTTAA
Source organism: Allium cepa (assembly GCA_030765085.1). NCBI lineage: Eukaryota > Viridiplantae > Streptophyta > Magnoliopsida > Asparagales > Amaryllidaceae > Allium > Allium cepa. The sequence continues at coordinate 557,466,485 of CM060928.1, read as the reverse complement.
TATTTCATAAAAATTAATTAATTTATAACAATTAAACTAATTAAATCGTTCGGTCTTAAGGGAATTCATCGTTTCGGCTGTGTAACTCCTGGGCGTAAATTTGATTAGCAATTAAGATTGAAATATTCTAATGTTAACGTTCACATGTCATTTTGCAAGCTGTGTGACATTATGGCCAAATTTATTGCTTACTCATTTTTGGTATAAATCCAATTTTAGTTTAATAAGCATTACCCGGTTGTGACATTTGTTTACACCAATTCCCTTCATTAAAACTATATCACTTTGGACTTATGAAATTTGGTAATGGTCAAAATTCCAACCTCATCCACATTCAACTTTATAGTCCAAGTACAAAGTCCTTGGTTCAATAGTAACAATTATTATTAACTGAAATGCTCTGGCCAGAGACTTTGACTTTGAGTTGACTTGAGTTGACTGTGATACTAACCGCATATAACCGAAGAGACGGCTCATCTCTTGAATATCACTTCACTTCCAATACTTCCACTTGACCCAACTATAACTACTCGATGGATGCCATGCCATGATTTGGCTATAATCAAAGCAGAGCTTTCAATTGATGATCCACGGTATTCTCAAGTTGGGAGAACTGTGTAAATCAGTCACATCGATGTTTTCTGATTGACCTTAGTTATAATAACAAACAGAAAACTATCGAGTGAGTCGTTCCATAGTTATCCAATAACTACTAGTACGTAACCCCCCGGTGCCTCCAGCAGTCATGAGTAATACACTGCCCAACATTTGGAGAGCGTTGCGTACTCCAGTCTCAACGGATACATCGATATCCTGTCTCGATGCATCTCGACTAGGAACATTTAAAATCGTATATTTGTTTCGTTGTGATAAATTACTCATGGTTACAAAACTTTGTAATATTATCACAAAAATATACCATTTATGGATTTTTCTATTAAATACACTTTTAATTAAGTTAATTAATTAATATAATCACATTATATCAAGTTTATAATAGGAAGAAAATACCTTTTATTTCGAACAAGATTGGTCAATGAGTTTGATACATGTAACAAATTACATAATTGCCCCTAGGACATAACTCTAACTCTATCAATCTCTCACTTGAACTTGGGGGTCAATCATGGAATCTAATTCCAACTTCTCCGATCAGTTTTCTCAAAACCAATTAGGTCAGTCCCCTAGTGAATGGGTATGCTATTATGTTTTAATTATATACTTTGTCAATTAACTCTCTCTGACACTGATAAACTGCCTTTATCATGTCGAACGATTCGAAGTATGTCTTTCGACTTCTAGTGAGATTTAAGTTCTATCATGACCAATTTCATGACATTGTTATCTTATAACAATATTATGGGATTCTCAACATTTGGAATAACCTTTGGCTCAATTATAAATTTGTGCATTTATATTTATATACATTGATTTATTGTAGCGCTATTCAAGTTAATGTTCTCAACATTTCGTTAAATCGACCACAATCACTTTTATTTTGAAAAAATTTCAAATTAACAATTTTAACTTGAATTTAATCATTGACATGTTATACTCAATATCACTTACACAAGTTTGTGTCCAAACATTCCATCGTAACGAGTTCGTTGTTTCTGTAAATAATTCTCTAGTATTAATACTCAAACAACCATTTAGTGGTATCAATTTGGATTATATATTTTCTCCATGTTTCAAATACATAAACAAAACACAATATCATACACAACATTATCTGTATGATGATTTCTATTGCTAATGCATAAGGAATCCAACTTACATGTTCTCTTTTTAATAGGGTGCTCTTGTATATCATTTTGGGACAATCCCTATATCTTTTATACTCCATAAAAGACATCATTTACAATCTAGTATTGAGTATTAAGTTAACTAAAGTTAATTTTAACACAAGCATATTGTTAAATCAACAACGTATTGTTTATTTATATTCTAGAAATATCGATTTACCTTTTAATGTTCTTTCTTATGAGCACATGCTTCCTCTACACTTTGATTGAAAATCAAACTATTTGATTTTTCTATCAAAATACTTATTCAATCTTGATGTTTATAAAATAATACATTCATATCATTTCTTGGATCATATCAAAATATTCACAAACCCAATATCGCTCCCACTTATTTTGAGGCGTTTTGTTTAATATGTATAAACGGCTTACTCTAATTCATTATTTAGAATTTTCCGTTTTAATACATAAGTACCAAACACTAAGACTTATCAACCGATAATTTTGTGAGTAAATCTAAATTAACTTGAGCATGTTGAATACTGAATTTGTTGTGCTAACTTCGACAATTGAAATTTGCGATATTATTCTTATCAACATTGTTCATTTATTAGTCTTTCCAATAGAGGTACAATCTTGGCCGATGGATCACATCTCTTTGGTTATGACCACCAAAATCATATTTTTTGATAGTGTACTTATAATTCTTTTAGATTTGCCATCATACCATATAGAGTCAACAATCTTAATGGTTTAATTAAACAACCAAAGGTAATGCATATTTTCGACATTAATAAGAAACTCATAGTTTCTCTTCGATGTACGAGAATACTTACTACACATTCTAATGCTATGTATTCATTTAGGTTAGTTAATTTCACTTCATCTCATATAATCAGTTCTATCTTTGGATCAGATCCAGTTCCATCTAACTACCAAAAATTTCTCAAAGAAATTCCTTCACAATGAAGTTGATATCTCTTGAAACAACAATTGTTTCTTAGTGCAAAATAGAATAGGGATTCATAAACGCTTTATGAACCTTTTTATTTATAAAATTGATTTTAGTTTACAAAAATTATGTTTAAAACATAAATATGTCATTTGATGACAGAGCTTTCCAAAAAACTTATCGAAGATTCATACAAGATCCCTCATGAATAATTATCACGTGCTATGTTTCGACTCGCACAACATGCCAACTCCTTGGCTAAGGAAACGTTGGGATTTCTTACAAACCCTTATCTTGTGTGATTTTGTAAACTGTTGTTTGGATGAAATAATATCAACCTTGTGTAATACTCTTAAGTACATGATCTTATAGAAAGAAAATAACTCAACTTCACTCATAATTAATCATAATTTGTCCAACGATGTCTAATTACTCCTTATCGATACATCATTATGTATCTCATGGAGGAATGACTTATGAGATTTAATCTATATTCATTTTTAGGTACATTTGGGACTCTTTCCAATGTCCTCACTTATTCGACCAAATCAAATCATTTTATTCTGTTGCATATTATTTTATTTACTTTTTTTTTATATTCTACGATTTTATCATAAACTTACTACATGTTTATCTGATACATATGTTCATGTTGGTAATAAATCATCGATGAATATAATAAAGTACATAGAACCCTTTTGGTATTAGTAGACTTATGATTTCATACATCAATATGTATTAATTCAAAGAGTTCATCAACTCTTATGATGCTCCCACTGAATGGGTGTATAGCCATTAATTGTTTGAGATATAACTAACATGTATCATATGATTCATAATAATATAGTAAAATTATTTCTCAAAACTACGGCTTAGCCTGTGATTCCAAAACAACTGTAAATAATATTAAACAGATATGTATTTTTGTTTCATTACTTTTACTATGAAAAATTCCATAATATAGTTCTATTTCATAATGAATATTCATAATACTCATACTGAAATATATTTATATCTATTTTTCAGTCAATACCAAAAGTAAGCATTATTTCACAAATATTGTTCGATACATTTTACCAAAACAATTTTCGTAATTTGATGCAATCATTAGGTGCTATATGGCTTGCTCCTACTATTTTCGCCAATACCATAATAGCGTACTAAATTTAGAGGTCCACCATTCACTTAATATTGTTAATATTGTTTACTTATTTCATATGCTGCAGCTTGTTTACAGTGGAGAGTTCTTTGATTAAATATCTTAAACTCAGAGAAATAAATATTATAGAAAACAATTTTCGATATGAAAATACATTTCAGTATAAAAAATAATATTTCATATTCCTATATTAAGTATCAATTATTATTACAATTCTTGTTTTCAATGTTTCTCTATGAAGCAGAAGTGACTATTCATTCCAACTTTACCTTAAATTACATCTATTCTTATACATTCGTTTTTCTTCCAAATGGTCAAACTATTCAAAAGAAAACCTTAGTACAATATCACAAAAAACATTTTACAGAGGCGCATTTGATTGTTCTTAACATTTAAGACATCAAATATGTTGCATTTTATGTAAACCGATCAAGATGACATTTCAATGGTCGAGTTCTTAGATGGATCTCGTAGTTTATGGTCTTGTGTTATATTAACACAATATGATCCTTTTGAAATCATTCAAGTTGAATACATGATCTTAAAATACTATTTATTGGCTTACTTAGAATGAATTAACTTCATCGAAATATTGCACCACACAAACTATGACTGTCCACCATATAAAATTTATATGTAAAAGTACATGGATCAAATATCCATAGTCTTGGATTGCATTTAGAGTTCAAAAAATCATAAAATGCAATACACAGTCTAAACCAAGTGACCAACTTATGAATGTATTAAGTAGTTGAAATTAGGCAATTGCATGAGTATAGAAACATTATATAACATGCAATTAGAATTATTAATAAGTATATATTATATTTCTATTTGTTAACTTTCTATTCAGTTTGTTAATATATGTCAATTGACAAACGTTTTGTCAATCATATTAAATGCACAAATTTATCATTGTAGATAATTATAACATTATATAGCATATGTTCTTACAATATTAGAAAGGTTATATGTTACCATTTTATTTTTCTAATAAGTCTCCCACTAGTCTTTTATGTTTCTCAAAACCCTAAGATGAAACATAGAAGTCTTACAACTTCGCTAATGAGTGTTAGGACTCGTTTATTTTAGGTATTCTGACCTTGAGTTTGATCAACAAATCATAGCCCCGCAAACAATGGATAACTCTTTATCGGTTGTATCACATACAACTCCTAACCCATTTTTCCTTATTCTAATCTCATTTCGACCTTGAATTTGCTCAATCGAAATAGATTTTTCACTCATACCTACCATATCGTGATGGCTTAAGTATAGTATATGTGCCTTGAGTTTGCTCAACAAATACTTATAGTTATCTTACCTCATCTGTTCAATATATTAATAATACTACGCATAATATCCCTAGCTTGAGTTTGCTCAACAACTAAGGAGTACGTAAGTAATTTACTAATATATATATGGTAGAGGACAACATTATAATGAAGATTCATAATCTTCAATATATATATTGAGTGATATTGACTTATAGAATAATATATTTCTTATGAAATACCCAAGCGATTCAAGTATTCAACACATCAGGAATCACGGTATATGTACATTTACATATGTATTTATTTCTAAGTCTATTTGGGTTTCTTTAATGTTCCACATTTAGTTATACACATACCATATAAGTTTTATTGTTATATATCTTTTATATTTCATATTTATATGATAGTCTTACGTATAATGTATCATTAATTAAGTCTTATCTAATTAGTTTTAATCAATTAACTCTTTAATTAATTTTAAATTAGTATTCCAATATAACTTTTATATTAGACATATCTACTACAACATTTATAATGTTTATTATAACCTTTATAGTGTAATACACATATATCATACATATATATATGTGTATTTTATTTAATTAATCAACCTTTAATTAATTTATTCAATTAAAAAAATTTATTAAAATTTATTAATTTCAAAATTTATCTTATATACATACATGTATACTTATATTATCTTAAACATTTTAAAATAACATAACATATATCAACATATATAATACATGCATATATACATTAATTAATTAACATATTTAATTGATTTATTTTATTAATCTTATTAATAAATTTAAATTTTGAAATTATTATATAAATATTTTGAAACATTTTGAAAATATCATTATCCTTTCAAATATTTTAAAAACTTATGTAGTATTATAATTTTTATAATAAACTTGTTTTATTTTAAATTTAACTTTTAAATTTAACTATAAAATTTAAAATATTTAACATTAATTTTCAAAACGATTTTGAAAATTAGCCCAAGGCCCAAATTAAGTTGGGCATTTACTATTAGGAGCAACATTTGGGTTCACTTCACCTTTCGGGCCAGGCCGGTAACCAGGTAGGACAGGGTACTTGATTACCCAATTCCAATCCTAGACATTACCTTTTTATAGGATCGTTTTCACTCTAGTGGGGAGGGGGTGAATAAGGTGACACTAATAATAATAAGAAGTAATGCGAAAATAAAAACAATCACAGATAATAATGCAGAAAAGATCACACACAAATTTACCCAGCTTCGGCAAAACCCTGCCTACGTGGTACTCCAAAGGTTTCTACTAGAAATTAAGTAGTTAGACTTTTACACACGTAAATTTACGACATCCGCTAATGACTAACCTAACTTTATGCTCAAAATCCTGCCAAAACTCAGCCACCGAGTTGTGAATTCTCGAACTACACCACCGTAGTTCGTAACTTAGTCACATGACTAAAAAGTTACATGGTTTAAAAAGAAAACGCTACAAATAAAATAAATTACTAAAAAAAACCTAAAAGAATTTATTAAGCCCAATATATAAATTCTGCCCAAATAATTTATCACTTAACAAAATAGATGTCTCCCTTTTATTTTGTCTGTATATTCTTCTTCGGCCCAAAAGAGATAATGCGTCCCTTCCTTTTATTTTGTTGCTTCCTTCTTCATTCATTCTAGAAATTAGGGCTTTGATCAATTAGTGCCGCCTTGGAAAATTTGAGCTCGAATCAATTGCTGGTATGCTCTCAATTTGCTAATACGATTCGATGCTTCTTCAAACAGTATGATTATTCTTGCGGCTGCTTCGAGTTCGAATGGTAATTTGGTATGTGATTTTCGCCCCTTTTTGTTTTTTGAATATGCTCGACTTTATACTTTGTTTATGTGCTTGGGCTTGAACTCCACTTTTTGCCGACGATGTAACGGGTTTAATTTATAAGGATAAAATCCTAAATTTTCATTCGTATATATTGTTTGAATTCTTCATGATGTTCTGCTCGGCCATTCGAATTTTGATCGTGCGATAATTATGATTTTTGACTTGTTCTTCGTATGTGAATTACACCATGAATTCAAATTTCCTCCATTCTTTTTGGCATTTGAATTTGTGAGATAAAATTCGACTTGTTCATATATTTGTGATATATTGTTACAACTTCCTTGGTTACCATGGCTTACGTTTGGTTTTCTGATATTTTGAATCTGTGATGCTTGTTCACGCTTTTTCATTTTTCAACTATTTTTGACCTTAGTTGATTTTGTTGATAAAACCGGCCTTGACTTGGTTTGATTTGCTGTTATCACCTACGAGTTTCATTAAGTTGATGAACTTCATTTTGTTCTGGCCATTTGGTTCACTTTGAACTTGTGTTCATTTGTCTGTTCATTTTCTTTATCCATTACCGTTGACATACAACAACTTCAATAGTTTGAATTGAATTGTGGCATTCATGCTAAAGGCTTTGCAATTCTGTTTGTTGGGTTGAGACCCGTTGCCTTACATGTACATGAGTGATTGCTATCTTGATCCTTATGAGCCTGGTTTTTGTTGCATCCCTTTTGCTTTGCACCCGATGTCTGATGTCTAGTTTTTACTTGAAATTTTAAACTTGATGCCTGAACTTCCTTGGTCCCATTTTGTGTCCATGCTTGAGCTGTATTCTCCCTTGAAGCCTACACTTGATTTTGGTATGTATTTCTGGCCTCTGTTACTACGACTGCTCGTGCCATTGTGTTGTACCGGTCTTGCATACTTGTTATATCCTTTTGAGTTGCAATCTTGTTGTTGTTTTTGGACTTGCATTCTTGTACATTTGGATTTGAAGTATTGTTCGTTGCCTCATGGAGTATAGTCTAGGTTTCGAAATATTTATATTAGGTGAGACTTGAACTATGTTGACTTATACATGGTTGCATATGAACTTGCTGTTGCATTTGAGTCTATTTCCACATGCTCTCAGCTGGTCTTGTGCGTGTTTTGATGTAAGTCTGCAATTTGTTGTTGTCCATACTGGTCTTTGTTATGGTTGGAGTTGTTGTCTCCTCACTTTATTAATATGCACTGCTCTGATTTGATGCACTTGGTTCACTCGAGTCTGGTTCCATGTGTCATTTATGTTAATCCATTGACATACAAATATATGTGTCTTTGCTTTGTTATTCTAGTTGTACTTATTTTGTTTCGTGTTAACTTCTGGTGTAACATGTTGTTGTCTACATTTGCTTTGTACCTATTGTCATGTTGTATATGTTCATTGCATTTCACCTGTTCATCTAATCATGTTTGATTTCATGTTGACGTTGACTAGTCTGCTGCTTTGTACATGCTTCGAGTTAAACTTGCCTTTGATTTGTGCACTGGTTTGTTGAAATTTGAGATGTTGCGGCAGCGCACATGTGTACATGTACACATGTGTATACGCAGGCTCTTGTGAATTTGAAACTCTGTGACTTGTTTTCCTATTGCACCTAAGTTGAATCCAGCCTAGGCTCGGGTTTTACCTGTGCTCACATGTCCCTACAATTTTAACAAGCAAGTGTATATCGATGTGTAGGGCCGCATGTATACTGATACACTATGCATGTCACAAGTTATTCGTGTAGGATTAAAAATAAACGATGATGAACAACCAAATAACTGAGGCAAATAATATTTTCAAAACACACTTCATTGTACACTGCAAAAATATTTCGTTTTCAATTTTACCGCATTAGTGTTTATTTTACAGATAATTCAGATGCCGGATACAAACTGGAATAGAGTTGAAGATCAAATTTGAGTATTAAGTGAATATATGTGGTGAGGTCAAAATTGTAAATTGAAATTTGTGATGTAATCGAAATTGTAATGTAATTGAGAAATGTATATATGTAATGAGAGCTCAATTTTGTACTATTTGAATGTGTAATAAAATATTTTTTGAATAAAATATTTGTTTGAATTTTAATTCCGTGTTATCTATTTTATCCAATAAATATTTATTTAATTATGTGCAAAATAAAATAGTACAATAACAAATATATTTAAATGAATGCATATATATATATATGTTTATTATCATCAAACAAAATCATATACTAGCATATTCTCCACTTTCAAGACACCGCACTAAGTGGACAAGCTTAATTAGTTAGCCCTAATTTGACTAAATTTGACTGCATAGGCTATCAGGCTCTGATACCATTGTTGAAACTGGACTAGCGCGTAGCGGAAGTTATGGGTAAATTTCAAAAAATTTACCATGTTGGATCTTTTATTGGGCATATAAAGTCTAATAAAATTATATCATTTCTAAATTTCATTTAAATAAAATCATTTATTTTATTTAAATTTAAATATATTAAGATAAGAAATTAGTTTTATTTGATTTAGTTTATATATAAATGTATCGTATACATATATGTGTGAGTGCATGTGTAACATAATAATCCGTGAAAGGTATAATATGCCCATATGTATATATTGGGATTCACATCGCAATAGACATAATAGCACATGTTGTATGTCATGTATGTTGTTTAATTATCTACATGTATATGTGTTACGACTCACAAACGTGCGCGCGCGCACACACATGTATGTATAAACATATTATATATAATATATAAGCATAAAACATTTATATATAAATAAATATACATATACATATACATATATATATATAAAGAGAGAGAACAACTATTAAAAATTATTTATAATTCAAAATTAACTTAGTTTTGCAAATATAACAATCTTAGTATTTTAATTGTATATATTATGAATAAAATAATGTTTTCATCCACAAATGATTAACGTGAAATAATCTATTGATGAAAATTCAAATTTTAAATTTTTTGAAAATATAGGATCATAAAATAGAGCTTAAGAAAAATATGGAGATTTTTCAAAGTTGAAATATTGTTTTTAAAAAACAAATACATAGATTTCGGAAATAATTATTTAATATAAAAATATATTAGTAAAAATTCAAATTTTGAAATTTTCGAAATTCTAAGATCATGGACGAAAAATTAAAAAAAATTGAAGAATTTTCAATTAAATTATTATTTTTAATAAATCAAAAATAGTTTTTCCAAAATAATATTAATTATTAAAAATAACAAACTTTATTCAAAAATTCCTAAATCGATTCTATATGTTTCTGAAATGAAATAATATTTAACAAAAATATATAAACTGAATTTTTAATGTAATAATTATTTTATATGTAATAAACAATTCAAAAATTCAATAAATGTTAATTAAAAATAAGAATATATGTATGATAATTAATTTTTGAATTTGTAAATTCATATTATATATAAATAAGTGTACTAAAATTTTTGAAAAATATATATAGCTTGTATATGCATATATGCTATTATGAGAGAGAAATATACATTAATATATATATATATATATATTCATTAATAAATATATATAAAACAATTATTAATGAAAAAAAATTGATTTTTTATAGTAAAAAACATTTGTTTATATATAAATAAAGTAGTATAATAAAAAAATTATGCACATAAACAAACTGATTTGTGACAACCACATCTACTTACAAAATCTCACCTAACTAAACATATAGTAGCAATATATTTAAACAGATATGAAATTGCTCATTATAGGATTATAGAATATAATTTAATTACTATAACATGAATTAAAATTACCAATTTAACGATACATTTGAATCCACGTTGAAGCAATGACTTCCCTTTCTTTTATTGTTCTTGATTCGTCGGATTGCAAGTCCGGAATCACCGACCTCTAACCATCGAATAATATTATTTCAATTTGAAATATATTTGAGAATTTTGAAGTGGATTGAGAGCTATGTTTTAATCAGTAATGTAGAAGGTAATGGCGGCCAAAAAAAGTACATCGTTATTTTTAGAGATACATACATACATACAGACATACACACACACACACAGAGAGAGGGTTGTATTAGAGAGAAACATGGAAAACCTTTTTACCCATTCTCACTTGATCTCAACTTATTATCTCCAAGCCAATTCCCTATGTTTTATCCACCCCTAGACCTTCCCAAAACCGAAATTTTGTTGCCCTAATGATGGGCCTTAAACCCATCTAAGCCCAAGCCAAAATACTATGTAGTTAAATCTAATTTAATTGCTTGTCGATATTGTATATCGATCGATATATTTATAACCGTTATAAATATATAACATTATTTATTTATCAATTCATATTCAAATTTTATAATTAATATTTCATAATGTTAATTAATTTAATTAATTTATAACAATTAAACTAATTAAATCGTTCGGTCGTAAGGGAATCATCATTTCGGCTATGTAACTCTTGGGTGTAAATTTAGTTAACGATTAATATTGAACTATTCTAATGTTAACGTTCACACGTCACTTAGAAGGTAGTGTGATATTATGGCCAAATTTATCGCTTCCTCATTTTCGGCAAAAATCCAATTTTAGTTTAATAAGCATTACTCGGTTGTGACATTTGTTTACACGAATTCTCTTCGTCAAAACTATATCACTTTGGACTTATGGAATTTGGTAATGGTCAAAATTCCAACCTCATCCATATTCAACTTTATAGTCCAAATATAAAGTCCTTGATTCAATAATAACTATTATTATTACAAGAAACGAGTTACAGGTCCCTATTTTTGATGTTGTTATAAGAAAAGTCCTTGTAGATATATATGTAAATGTGGTCCCTATTTTTTGAAAAATAGGAAACGCAATGTGCTTTGAGTTTTTCTGATAGAAAATGCAAGCTAACTTGCAAATTTTAGATTTCGAATTTTTTTTTTAAATTTTGAAAATTTTAAATTTTTTGAAATTTTTGAAAAGCGCAAGCTAACCCGCACTTTCTATCAGGAAAGCGCAAGCTAGTTTGCGCTTTTATTTTGAATTTTTTTCGAAATGTTTGAAAATTTAAAATTTTTGAAAAATGCAAGTTCAAACTAGTTTGTACTTTCTGATTTTTAAATTTTTAAAATTTTCGAAAATTTTGAAATTTTTGAAAAGCGCAAGTTAACTTGCACTTTTTACCAGAAAAGCGAAAGCTAGTTTGCGCTTTTTCATTTTTCAGTTTTTTTGAAAATTTTGAAAAAAAATTTAAAAAATAAATTTTAAAAAGCACAAGTTAACGTGCACTTTTTATAAGAAAAGTGCAAGATGATTTGCACCTTTTGATTTAGAAAAAATAGGGACTTAATTTACATACTCGTTATCATAGGGACTTTTCTTACAACAACATTAAAAACGTGGACCTTTGATGCAAAGCCCCTAAAACCGAAATGCTCTGACTAGAGACTTTGACTTTGGGTTGACTTGAGTTGACTGTGATATTAACCACATATAATTGAGGAGATGAATCCTCACTTGAATAGGGCTTCACTTCCAATACTTCCACTCGAGCCAACTATAGTCATCGATGAACGCCATGCAATGATTTTGTTATAATCAAAGTGGAGCTTTCATATTGAAGATCCATAGTATTCTCAAGTCGAGAGAACTGTGTAAATCAGTCACATCGATATTTTCTGTTTGACCTTAGTTATATTAACTAACAGAAAACTATTGAGTGGGTCGTTATATAGTTAACCAATAACTATTAGTACGTAACTCATAGGTGCCCCCGATAGTCATAAGTAATACACTACCCAACATTCGTAGAGCGTTACGTACTCCAGTCTCAACGGATACATCAATATCTAGTGTCGATGCGTCTTTACTAGGAACATTTAAAATGGTATATTTGTTTCATAGTGATAAATTATTTATGGTTACAACACTTTGTAACTACTATCACAGAATATACCATTTATGGATTTTTTTTTCAACAAAGGCTAACGGGGTTAACAGGTCCTCTACCTGATTTTATTGCCAAAAAAACAATAAAATAATGAAGCTTAAAAAAATTTCAAGCTCCTAAAAATCACACGGTGAAAAACAATCGAGTTACAAACAGGAAGACGACAAACAAAGTAAAAAAAAAAGGAGGAAAACACTGCAAAAACCCGAAGCAAACAGCAAGCTAACTCCGAGCAGAACTCAAACCACGTGGAAACAAGGCCAGCCTCTTCAGCGTTTCAAAATTTTCATGCTTTAGAACTTTCCAAATAACTTTACCATCCCTCCTCTTCTTTTTAAAGCAAATCATATTTCGTTCCCTCCATATAGTGATCATGTACTTCTTCAGGCTTTTTTTCATTAGTCTTACTTTTGTAGCTCTCCACCTAGTTGATTTGTAGATCATGTTCAAGTCAATTGATGATTGTGAAGACAACACAGAGGTACAAGCAACCCTCATCATTCTTTTAAATAATATAAGGTTCACATTGCAGGAAAAAAAATGTGATGAATTGTCTCTGGAATGCATGAGTAGAAAAAACACATTTCTCTAGGATTAAGTCCCATACAGAACATATTAGCTCTTGTTAACAAAGCATCATGAACAACCTTCCAAAGCATCATGTTATCTTTGGGAACAATATCAGTTGACCAGATTATTTTCCACTATCTACAACTGAGCATACTATCAGAAGCAGTGAGGACCTTGTACACATGGGAGACAGAATGTGGCTTGGAAGACCACAAAACATACTCAGTATCTACTGCAGGATAACTGTTGCCTTGTATGTGATTCCAAACTGATCTAATGTGCTTGTTTGAGGAGTAAGGAAGTTGCAGATGGCCTTGGAATATGAAGTCAGTTGCCTTAGTAACATGATGGATTCCAGATTGCAAAAGTTGTTGGTGGTTCAATATGTTAGAAGGGATCAGACTAGGGGAAATCTAAGGATCAAACTAGAACTTAACATCAGGAAAAGCAGCCATCTTATAAACTATCATAGGTAGGAAAGTGGTGTGCAGCCTCAGCAACTTTCTCCAAGTCCAACTATAGCTTTGAGAAACTTGCACACTCTAGAAATTCTTGCTGCCTATTCTATGAGTCCAGACCCAGTTCATCTATGCACTTTCATTCCTAGAAATGATAGAATTGAAGTGGGAACTGAAAGCAGCTACATTCTAGTTAATGATATTTAGAACTTCTAACGCTCCTTTATTTCTATCTTTCTCAATCAGATTGTAAGAGCAAGGCATGGGCTTCCTTTTATGTATGGTTCCACTCTGAAAAATCTCAACATGGTACTCTTATCATTTTCAAGAGTTTTTTTGGAAAGATAAATGCTTTTGCCTAACAAACTACCATAGTGATTTGATTAGTATTAGTCTACCTACCTGAGATAAAAATCTATTAGACCACTTGTCCATAGAAGAAACTATCTTGGAGTATAGTGGAAGGCAATCAATGAGTTTTCAGTCTAGAAGATAATAGTGGGAGACCAAGATAAGTCATGTTTGTGTCCATCAAGGGAAGCCTAGAAGTTTGCAACAGAGTAACGGTTTGTTGTGAGTTGATTGTAGAGAAGGTAATGCTTGATTTAGATTAGTTAAGTTTTAAACCAGACATTAAGTAGAATGAGTTTAAAGTGGAAAGAACACACCGAATAGAAGAATTTTGTGGTTTGGTGAATATCATGATATCATCAACAAACATCGGTGAGGTCACGTTATGAAATCTACACTTCAGGTGGTAGCTAATCATGCTAGCTCTAAACTTAAGATTCAAGAATCTTGTTAGCACCTCCATAACAAGAAGAAATAAGTATGAGGAGATGGGATCACTTTGCCTTATCCCTTGCTTGGTCATAAAATATCCAGCTGGACGGCCATTGAGAACAAGTGAGAAGGATAGAGTTGACATACATTCATATACCTATCCCACAAAAGGCTTAGGGAAATTCATTAAGTCCATAATTCTTACAATTGAAAACTGGTGGATAAAATCATATGCCTTCATTAGATCAAGCTTTAACATTGTCGCCGAAGAGGCTTTTGATCTTCCATAACCACTTAGAAGCTCCTGAACTAGTAGAATATTATCTAAAATACTTCTATTAGGTAAGAATGCAACCTAATTGAGAGAGATTGTGATGTCCCGGAATTTTGGACAATATAAATTTAATAATCTGTGTTTAAAATTTGATTGATTTGATAATTTTTGTTAATAAAATTGAATTGATTTAATAATCTTCTTTATTTAAATATTTAATTATTGAATTTATCTTTTAATAAGTTAATAAATAGTTTTCTATTTATAATATGTATGTATAATTATATATATTTTAAATAAATAAGTTTGGTTTTAAATTTAATTAGTATAGCATATTTTCTAATTATAATATTTTGAAATTAGGAAATTATGATTTATTTTTGATTTAATCTTTTCAAAACTATTTAATAAAATAACTATATGATTTTAAATATATAAGATAAATGTTTTATTTGTTTAAAATGTATTTTGACTTAAGTTTGAATATTAATTTAGATTAAAACAAAGATATAAAAATGTTTGTTTTATTTTTTTAAATATTGATTAATAATTATGATTTGTAAATTAGAAATGAAAATTTAAAATACAATTTAAAATATGAAACATGTATTCATTTAAATAACAAATAATTTACAATCTCTTGTATAAATTTATTTTAAATGATTAAAAATGTTATTTTCAAATAATTGATTTGTATATTATTTTCATTTATAATAATACTTGGTTTTCTAATTTAAAATTTATTTATATATATAAATAAGTATTAAAGAACTAATTAATTAAGTTAAACTTTCATTAACATTTAATTATAAATACTAATTAATTAAAAAGGACAAATGTAAGCATCTTAGAACACAATTAACATGTGTAATTTAAGCACATAAGAATATTTACAAGTGTTAACAATTCATGCTAAGTGTCATGTTTAATTTTTAATTTATCATAAATATAGTATATAAACTCATGCAATCTTTCATTCTTTCTCTTTCCTCATTTTCAATTCCTAAACTAAGATAATGTTTTCAGCTGAAACCCATTTTTTTTCTCTAAACAATCTGCAAAACCATTTTCATCTTCAATCAAAAAAATTCTGTAATCATACTCATGCAAAATCAAATGCATAGAAAATCTGTTCCAAAGAAAAAACTGCATTTTCTTTTAAATCTGGAATTCAAACAGAAGGTCTGCATTTTTTGTTTTCTGCAATCTGGAAAGTGGCAACTTCATGCAAGTTAAGGACATCAGCAAGTTTGTAATTAATCAAGGGGAAAAGGCATTTTAAAAGCATTTAACAACTCAGGTCTTAAAGGCATTCAAGCAAGTTTCAAAAGATTAAAGGATTTTTCAAATCTGTGCTCTGCTCTGCTCATCAAAACAGTGAGTAACTCTTTAATTTAAAAAGCTTGAGTATAACAATCTTGTTGCATGTTCATATCTGTAAATATGTATGGTTATGTGTAATGTTTAAGTACATTTCTATATATATATATATGTGTGTGTGTGTGTGTGTGTGTGTGATTGCATGAATATGTGTCTGATAATACAACCTGTAAATGGACTATTTATATTTTCAAAACTAGATATTTAAACAAAATTGATTTCATTTTGATCTAGGCTTTGCTAGGATTTAAGTTCTAAACAAAAGTTGGTTGTTTCATTATAAAGTAAATTTTAAATTTTGTTTTAAGTAAAAATAAATTTTGAAGCTCACTGGAAACCATGAATAACAGAGTAAAATAAGTATAAGTGAAAATTCAAATTATATGAATTTATGTTTCAGGGTTATATATCAAAACATCATTTAAAATCATGAATTTTAAACTATGAATTAAAATTTATAATGATATATTTAAAGAGCAGTTCAAACTTCACTGTATTTTACATTTTGGGATAGCACTGTTCATTTTTGTGTTAGATTGAGTTGAATATGTCCCTGGAGATGGTGGAGATTATAGGGATGCTGAGAAAATTATTGGTTTGGGTTGCAATTTATTTTTGATGTTGAGATTTGGATTTAAAGTTTTGAACCCTAGTTTTTACTGGGTTACAAATTTTGCTTGAATTCGATCTCCTCGGTGGATCGAGTTACTTGGGGTTTTAGGGAATGGAGGTTGGAGGATTGTCGAAGTCGTCGCCGGAGTTTCAAAGGTGATGGTGGCCGGAGGCGCATCAACGTGACGTTGACAGGTTTGGAATGAGGTTCTGCCTTTTGTTTCCAGGTATGAATACTATGTGTCGATCTTGTTTTCGAGCATTAATTGATGTAGTGCGTGTATGGATGTTCTGTGTTGATGGTTGTCGACTGCAGGAAGGTTGCGGAGTTGGCCAACGGTGGCCGGAGAGGGTGTACATGTGCACAAGGGATGTTGGGTTATGATGGTGATGTTGTTGGGTTACAGTTTTTGGTTGCCACGCTTTAGTCTCGGGGAATTTGAGTTTTTGCTCGAAGCAGATGGGAATGTGACTCGAAATAAAATATAAGTTGCTCGAGTGTTATATTGTCTCAGGTTTTAGTATCAAACAGAAACTGTTCTATTTTAAGTTTTAAAAAGAAAGTTTAAATATAAACTAAAATTTTAACTTAGGATTTTAAACCTGAATTTAAAAAGTTTGAACTCTGGTTTTTGTAATAATTTGAATTTTTAAAATTTGAGTTTGGTTTAAATAAAACAGAAAACCTGTTTTTGTTTTTAGTTTTAAAAGCAGGATTTAAAATGTAAACTAAAAATTTAAACTAAGTTAAACTTGAGTTTGAACCTGATTTAAAATTAGTTTAAATTTGAGTTTTTAAATAATTTAAGTTTGAAATTTAAGTTTGGGTTTTTAAAAACTTTTAAGTATAAAGGGGTATTTAGTTTTGAATTTAAAACTGGAAGTTTAAATTGAAAAAATATAAAAATTTAAAGTGAGTTTGAATCTGAGATTTAAAATACGGAATTAAATTTAAACTTCAGTTTTTAAATAAAATAAGTTTAAATTTAAATTGTTTAATTACATTGAAAAGGTTAAATGATTTGAATTTTTAAAAGGAAGTTGTAAAATGTAAATAAAGTCTTAAAGATTTAAGTTTGAATCTGGAGTGAAGATTCAAGCTAAATTTCAGATTTGAAATTAAAAGTAAAATTTTAAATTTGATTTAAATAACCTGGAATGTTAAGTGTGTTTTTAAATTGATTTGAATTTAAATTGAATTGAATTTAAATTGAATTGGAATTTTAAATTCTTTAAAACTTATTTTATAAAAGTGGATGTTTCTTTAACATATGAGATAAAGGTTTTGAATTGTTTTTAAAATCTTGTTTAAGTTAAAATTTGTATTCATTTTAAATCTTAAATTTTAAAATGAAGTTTAAATGGAATTTAAAGTAAATTTAAAAGCAATTTGTTTTTAAATGTTTAATTAAGTAAGAAATTTTTATCTAAAAGATAAATGGAATTTGATGAATTGGATTCATTAAATAATTATGTTAATTTAAAATGAATAATTAATTAATTAATTAATAATGTGGATGATTAGTTAAGTAATTAATAATTTTCAAATTGATTAATTGAAGACTTAAGATTAATTAATTAAGGTTAATTAATCTATAATTAAGGATTGTTAATTAAATTTAATTAATGATTAAGATTTATTAATCAAGTGATTAATGATTAATTAAGTTGCAGTTAACACTTAATTAATTAAATAATTAGAAATTAATTAGTTGGTAATTAAATATTAATTAATTTGTAATTAATAATGACTAAAATATAAGTTAATTTCTTAATTAAGTAATTAAGAAATGTTAATGAAGGTCATTAACTTAAGATTATTTAACAATTAATTAATGTGATTAATTTTTAATAATTAATTAGATTAATTAATTAATAATAATTATTTGTTTAAGTTTAATTACTTAATGGAAGTAATTAATAAATTAACTACTTAAATGTAATTAATTGTGTTAATGTGATTTGTTTAGGTTAATTAATCAAGTTTAATTAATTTAAACACTTGATGATTTGATGAATAATTATTTAATGTAATTAATGGGATTGTAATTACTTAGGGAAGTAATTGATTGGTAATTACTGAATGTAATTAAAGATGTTGAATGATGAAAGTAATTTAGATTAAATTACTTTGAAAATTAATCAAGGTATTAATTGAGATAATTAATTAAGAGTAATTAATTTATGGAATGAGTAATTAAGGGAAGTTAATTACTGGATCGTTATTAATCAAGAGTGATTAATATATGTATGGTTTAATTGCAGATTAATTACTTAATGTAATTAATTTTAATAGAGAGATTAATTAAATTATAATTAGAAATCATTAATTAATAAAATTAATGATGTAATTTAAAATTGATTAATTAAGGAATAATTAATAAATGAAGTAATTAATTAATAAAGGATTAATGTAATTAACTTAGTTAATTAATTGATTAAGCAATTAAAAGTTAATTATTGTAAGGGTTAAGTATAATTAACTTGAGTAATAAATTTAAAGGCTAATTAATTATTGTAATTAGGGAATTATTAATCAGTAATGATTAATTGAAATGAATAATGTGATGGTGATTATTTAATTGATTTGTAATCAATTAATGGTTAAGTTAAGTAGGATTATAATGATGAAGTAATTAATTTAATTTATTTTAAATTAATTAGAGATTAAGTAATTAATTTAATTTATTTTAAATTAATTATAGATGGTGTGATCATTAGATCATTGCTTATGTTTGATGATTGGTATTAGTTGCCTTGTATGGTTTGTAATCTCAACAATGAGATAAGTAATGTTATATTATATGGATGCATTGGTTGCATTATGATGATAATATGGATTATCTATTTATAATGATATGGATTATCTGTTGATGATGATAATGTTGATTATCTTTTGTGATGTGAATTATCTATCTGTGTATGTAGATAATGAATTGATATTGTTTTAAACTCTAAAACAACTTGGCCTTAAAAGACACGTTTTGGATTTCGATGAGACCGGGATCGGGTTTCCATATTTGGATATCCGAAAACCACATCGATCCAAATTAACGTTAGGTCGTGAATCTCAAGTGAAGATGAAGATTCAGAGTGAAAGGGTTATTGTCGTTAACTCTGAGAGTGATTCCAAAATGAGTGTAACGAGATAATGCCTTCAGTTTCGTTCGAACCCGAAACGAACTTGTATGGATTGAATGCTTTTAGAACATCGTCAGGTGGACGATGGGCATTCTAAGTGATATGTCCTATAAAGGTAATCGTAGCCTCAAGCCTCATCAACCGGGAATGGCTAAAACAGGGGAGGTGCAGCAAGGCTAAATGGGTCATGCCCAAGTAGAACGAGATTTACCCCTGTCTAGATGTCCCTTTATTTCGGCTTAGTGGTGCGGTTGTTGATCACAACTGTGGGGTGGTCTTGTTCGGAACTATTCAGTAAGGAATGGTTCCGGCATTGTGTTGCAGGGGAGTGGGCATACTCCTCGGTACGGTGACCGAGGCCACATACTGTGACGGGGGTACCCTAGTAGCCCTGCCATTGATGGAATCCAAAATCCAATAAGTGCAAACGGTTTTGATTGTATTACCCACTTTTGTGGCTAGTAGCTGGAATTTAATGAATGTAACAATTTCGGCTATTTCATATTTACTTGAAAACCCTAGACCTATTATAATATCATCGGATTTCCTATCAAATGTTTTGGTTAGCGTAAGATAAAAACTTTTCCATGTTTATGTGTGGGAAGTCTTACGTGATACCTTTTGTTTTCAAAGGTTTTTCAAAAGTTAAGCAACTTTAACCTGTTACTCACACCAGACCCATGTCTGACCCGGAGTTTATTTCTGTTTTTCTTAAACTCTTGGGTACTCAAATTTTTACGAGTAGTCAAGGGATTCAGGTTAGCTTTGACGAATTATGGAGGAGCAATGGAGCAGGAGGTTTCTGCGTGTAGTTATATAGTTTTCCGCTTTGTTGGTATCTATGAGTGTTTCTGTATTGTGTTTGAGTTGTAATAACTAGACAGGTGTTATAACTGTCTAGTATGTGTTGTATTGTCTCTGTAACTCTGATAGTTGTTGTATACTATGTAATAATTATGTTATTAATATAATTTATTCATTCCGCTGTTGAGATTCTGTTGTTGTTTCTTCTTTCTCTTCTTTCTTTTCTCTTTTCTATCCATTTCTTTCTTCAAGATGATGCGATTTTCAAGGAGTAGAAAGTCGGGTCGTCTCAGAGATTATATGAGGAAGAACACGAACAAGTCTTGTGGCAATAAGTTTGGATATGCATTTGTACACCACATCGTAGCACGATATGGGTCTGAATGAAGTAACAGAACTTACATCTGATATTTTAGGGATGCGAACTAAATTTGTTGAATTAACTTCAGAAAGAAGAGAGCATTTATCAAAAAATTATAGATAGCATTGCAAAAATTAATATGAATGATGTCCTAGCTCATAATGAAGAAGTGAACGTTAAAACCATCAGGGCCATCACTTGAATTTCTATTCATAGCAAAAAGTGTTTGCTTTATTTCTTCATCAGTAACTTTTGCAACAAGCATTGAATACTATTCACTGTTGAGGAAAGGGAGAGGAATTTCATCGAATATGTTGAAGTTAGCAGTAAAACCAGAAGAGTTGCCAAGTAAATCAACAAAGTAACGGAGAAAGGCAGCATCAATTTGATCAGGAGTGGAGGCCAGAGTTCCATCAAGTGCACTATCATACATATATTTTCTTTTGTTTGCTTGATTTTGATCGAAGCATGAAAGTACTCGGTATTTCAATCACCAAATTATAACCACTTAGAGTGTAACTGTTGTTCTTTCACACCGCTTTCAATATTAAGCTCTTTGTTTAGTAAAATGTATAGTTTTCCTTCTTCCTCAATAGCTTGTATGTCATCAGGGTTGTTCATCATTAGTTCCAAGGCCAATCTATACTTTTCCTTCAAGAGAGTAGTCTGCCTTGTTCCATCACCATGTTGATCACTTGCCCAAGCCCTCAAAGCTTTCTTCACCATTTTAAGTGTCCTACACAATACATACATTGGGTTACCATAACAAAAAGAAGACCAGGCATTTCCAACAATTTGTGTAAATTCAGAGGATTGAGTCCATGCATTAAAATATCTAAAGCTTCTTTTTTCCTTTACCACAGTTGAACCAGATGAGAGATTAATGGCGATGAGGTACAAAGATGGAGAGATTGGGCCAAAGAGAGGGTGAATTGAGGTTGCAAAAGGCATTGTCAATGGTGGAGTAGGTTCTCACACCACTCCTACTTCTATTATTCCACGAATATCTTGCTCCAGGTGTTTGAATTTTGATGAGATTTGAGTCAGAGGAGGCAATGTTTAGAGGATGGATATGCTTTGGAATAAAGGCTGACCACCATGCTTGTCATCCAATTGATAGCAGTAATTGAAATCACTCATGACAAACCATGGGTGAGAGTCTTGTCTTAGTTGTGGTATGAAGTCTAGAAGTGGTTGCCTTGATGCTGAGGATTTATCATCATAAACAAATGTTATGTAAAGTGAGGTGTGAGTTTATAGACAAGTCACATGAGAGTGGATGTATTGCCTTGAAGAAAGGATGGGGGACATGGAGAAGATGGTAGGATCATAAATTATAAATATCCCATCATATTCTACATCAGAGAGATTATGAAAGAGATTCCAAGATGGATTTATATAATTAGCAGCACAAATTATTAGGGGTAAGTTGAGCTTTGTTTCCAGAATTGCAATAATTTTGAGTTTTTGAGTGAAAATGAGATTCTTGACTTGATCAAGTTTCAAATAGCTGTGAGCCCCTCTTATGTTCCACACTCTAATATTTTGTATCATCATAAACTAAAGAGATTGGTGGTTTGTATTATTTTTTCTCCTGGTTGCAGGAGATTGTGATTTTGCAGTTGCAGATTTGGTCTTAGCATTTTTTTTGAAGTTATTCTTTTAATACCATCAGTTTTACCAAGGTTGGAGTCTTTACACACTTGCTTACCCTTACTAACCCACACTGGAATTATAGTTTTATTGACATATGGAAACAGAGCAAGAGAAGAAAGGAGACGATGAGGAGGGCATAAAAGTAGGATGGGGATTTGGATTTTGCAGAGATGAAATAGAATTAGGTGTCAATTGTGATGAGTTAGACTGGATATTGGTTGTGGGAGGTACTGTTACATTATGCATGGAGCATACAAGCTGAAAATTTTTATTTGCAAAGGACAAGCAGATATTAGGATCTGGTTTATGTAATGCATAATGGTTATTGTCTTTCATTTGTTGTAGTTCAAGATCAGATCGATTAAATGAAATGTTACCACTTTCACTAGTAGAGGCTGATAAGTTATGCACGTGCACATAAGTATCACTGTGCACAAGAAAAGGAAATTGATTTCCTCCACTTGAAGTATTTTCTTCTTCATGGTTGCTTTTGTTTAAAATTGAAATTACTTCAGGAAAGTCCTTCTTACCAATATTTTCACAAACAACAGAAGGTAAAAAAAGAATCAAATTTGGATGAGAAATACTCCGTGGAGAAGCACCACCTATTTCGGGAAAATTCATTTGAATTACAGGGTCTGCTTCAAGAAACTCCCCTTCCTCAACATCAGAGTCTTTACCATTTTCATCCACATTCACAACCTGATCTTCTTCTTCATTACAATTATCTAACACATCTGCCAACACCTGAAACATATTCACTAAACAAACAGCTTCATTTTGAATAACTGGCAGATCATTTTCATTTTCAGTTATAACAGTTACATCAAACTCTTCATTCTTAATAGAATTCACCTTAGGCCTTGCATTATTAATTTCTTTATGCTTATTACTTTCTACCATAATACTGCTTCCTTTATATTTCTTTTTATTATATGAAACATTTTTCCAAACTTGCTTCAGTGTTTCAGGCTTCCTTAAAACTTTATGACTCACTCCTCCACGCTCATCACCACATGTAGGAACAGAATCATCAAGCTCAACTACCTCATTTACTTTTGTAGTCAAAAGGCAGTTAAGATCAAAATGGCCAAACTAAGAGCATGCAACACATATTTTTGGCTTCTATAGATAGCTTACTGTAACTAGTTGATCACTTCCATCAAGCAATTTAACAAGAAAATTATCCACTAGTTGCCTATCTGGTTTTACTTCTATAAGACATTTTGCATATGTTATCCTCTCCAACCTTTCAGTAGATTGATCCATGCATAAGAACTTGCAAACTCGTGAAGCTAACCAGTTTATTCCATAGTGAGACTAGGCATAAAGTGGTATATTACTTAACTTGATCCATACTAAAACTGATCGAATTGTGCCACAACTATTATCAACAGAAGCATCACATGGCTTCAAGATGGATAGCTTGTTTCTATAATGATGGGATCAGACTCGGATATTCTTTGTCTATCATCAGCAAAAGAAAAGTTAAAAAGAAAGAGGAAACCATCAGATTTAATTGTTACATCACCTTTTAGCTTCCAAACCTTTTTCAGATGATCACAATAGAAGAATAGGGCAGTGGCTTATCAATAAAAAACCAACAAGGAAATCCTTCCAACCCTCGGCTCCAGCTTTGATAATGTCAGTGGAAGGCAAAAGAACATCACCTAAGAAGGTTAGGAGAATTTGTTGAGGTATATAACTACCAGCATTGCGTGGCCTATATTTGAAGAGCGAGGACCAAGGCAGAGTGTTAAAAGAAGGAGAAGGTAGGGGAGGAGAAGAGGAGCGAGGCAGTAGACTAGAATCAGAGAGAGCGGAAGGAAGATGGTTAGGCACAAAGTCATAGAGAGGAGGAAGGTCAGGAGCGGGGGAGCAAGAAACAGCGTAGTAGCGATAGGAACAAGGTGAAAGGACGAAAAAGCATGGAGGAAGGAAGGGTGAGGAACAAATGGAATAGTAGAAAGAATGGGAGGAATGGTTCCCATGGAAAAAAAGAAAGAAGCTTTTTTGTTTTTCTCGGACATTTATGGATTTTTCTATTAAATATACTTTTAGTTAATTTAATTAATTAATATAATCACATCATATCAAGTATATAATAAGAAGAAAATACCTTATTTCGACAAGATTGGTCAACGAGTTAGATATATGTAACAAATTACATAATTGCCCATATGGCATACCCCTAACTCTATCAGCTCTAACGTTCTTCAAACCAAACGGCATAACTCCATAGCAGTTTAGTTCCAAATCTATTATGAAGCTAGTAATCTCCTAGTCTGATATATGCATCTGAATCTGGTTATATCTCGAATAAGCATCCATGAATGAAAGCAGCTCATTACCTACAGTCCCATCCACCAGTTGGTCAATCATGGGCAAAGTAAAGTTGAATTTTTGGCATGCTTTATGCAAATCCGAGTAGTCGATACACGTTTGCCACTTCCCATCTGATTTCTTAACCAACACAGGGTCGAATACCCAATCGAGGTACAAAGCATCGTAGACAAAATCGTTCGCCATTAGTTTGTCCACTTCTTCCTCCAACGCAGTGGATCGATCTGGACCCAGATTGTGCCGTTTTAGTTTCACTGCCATGAACTTTGGATTGATATTCAGTGCATAACTTGTTATCTTCGACGATATCCTACACATATCAAAATGCGTCCAAGAAAACTCGTCCTAGTTTCCATGGAGAAAATTAACCAATTCCTTCCTTAATATGCATTGAGCTGAGATCCAATCTTCAGGACCGAGTAAGATCGTCCATGTCGATTGGAACATTCACCGTCAACTATGCTGGTGCCAGTCGTCCTTCCTCTGACTTCTTCCTAGGATCCATAGCCTTATCAAAACGGCTATGATTCCCGAGTCTAAGGTATAGGTTTTGTTTGCTATGCTTATGAGTCTTGAATGTGGAGAGTTCTTTCCACATTCTTACCTTTTCCTTGTTGCTTAGCTTCTCTCAGTTCCACAACGTAGCATTCCCTTACGATGCTTCGGTCACCTTTGACTACTCCAACCCATTTCTATGGGAAATTTCACCACTAAAACTAAGGCACCGGTGCTATTCTAAAGTCAATGAGGGTCGGTCGGAGAAGGCAATATATGCTGAATATTCATCCTCTATAATGAATTTCTAAATTTGGACTATCGTACGAACTCCTTTGACTAACACCACAAGCAAATCAATCATTCTAATTGGCTATTTACTTCATCGGTTGATCCTTTAATCTTGGTTTTGCAAGCTATAACCTCCTTTATGTTGATCCTCATTTGATCAAATGTTCCTCTAAACAGTATGTTTACCGAACTACCCATATCTATCAAGACTCGATAAACAGTTGTCGGTCCAATTCTAATTGTTACCACTATATGGTCAAAGTTAGTGCTTCGACTCCATTGACTTCTCTATTTCTGAATACATTATCATTAGTTCTCATCCTTTGTTGCTTGGGCAAAAGCTCCATCTCTATAGTAAAGCGGCCCTCCTACAGTACATGCTTCAGCGAGCTCATGTACTATTCCATTTCCCTCTAGCTTTTCCCTACTAGATGAGGTCCTCCAGTCATGGTGTTGATAACTAACTTCCCATTGTTCTGTCTCAGCCCCTCTCTTCTTAGTTCAGATTGATTCGCTTGGCCAGGTGGCCTCGAGAATCTTGGGAGCTGAGCACCTTCCTAAGGTTACTTGACGTACTGCTGCAGGTTATTTTTCCTTATTAGTTCTTTGATGAGATACCTCAAATGTTGGCACTCGTTTGTGTTGTGTTCATGAGTTTCATGAAAATGACTGAACTTTTTGGAGCGCCTTTCATACTCGGTTTCCTCCCTTCTGGGTGGGTTTTTATATCATTTTTTCCTTGAGTAGCTATTTACATGTTTTCTAACGTATCGTTTAGAGGTGTGTAATCTTATAATTTCAAATTCCTTAGGCGCTTCTTGTTGTCGTTACACCTAACGACAAGGCATTGGTTCTGTTTCTTTTGGTCTCTAGAGTTTCCAACATTAGTTGCCACATTACCAATGCTATCTCCATATTATTTTATTGCCACATTGCTCTAGATAACCACTTTTGGTTGTGCGTCATCGGCATTGCCTAAAGCAAAACTTGCTTCCTCCAAGAGCAGAAACTAGTTTTCCTTATGATGGAACTCATTCATGGTTGTAAGTTGCTTCATCTTTATCCATCTACCAAAATACATGTCGACATAAATGTCCCCAGACCAACGTTATCAATACCAAATCCTCCTTTGGATTGCTAACTTCAGAAATAGCAACATTAAACTAGTTCAAGAACCCTTTCAGTGACTCCTTAGGTCCTTTAGATAAGCTCGACAAGGACATCACATCCTTAGGCCGAGCGACATGAAGTGGGAATTGCTCCAAGAGCTTTCTAGCTAACTCATCAAAGGTTGATATGGATCTCGGCACGAGCCTATCAAACCATGTCGATGCAACTCCTCCAAAGAACATAAGGAAACACCTACATTGGACAGTGTCTGTCTCCCTGGCACCATCCATGTGTCATTCATATTTGAGTAAATGTTGCCTAGGATCAGTTATCCCATGTACGATGAAATAGTTGGCATCATGAGCTTCTTAGGATACTCTTCCCTCAAGATATTCTCCATGAACAAAGTCCTGCATGGTGCAGAGCCCAATCCTCATTTCTTGTACCTTTGCTTTCTTTTAACCAATTGCTTAAACATGCTTGCTATGTATTCCTCACTAGCATGGTATTCTGTACGATGACTAGAAGGGGTTGCATCGAGTGTTTGGCCCTACAAACGACTAGGTTTACCTGCTAATATCTAGGCTATCCACACTTTAGAAGAACCACTC
Source organism: Allium cepa (assembly GCA_030765085.1). Lineage (NCBI taxonomy): Eukaryota > Viridiplantae > Streptophyta > Magnoliopsida > Asparagales > Amaryllidaceae > Allium > Allium cepa. Next base: position 557,438,658 of record CM060928.1, on the reverse strand, counting down.
TTGCTGTTTTTCATTAATGCCTGGTGGATTCTGCTGTAGCCGTTTGAACTCCAGCTTCATAAGCTTCAAGGTTTTAGCTCATAATCATCACCATCAAGCTGTAGGTCCTCCTCAGAATCAGATAAGTCCAATGCTTCAATACCTTACCCCCTTCCCTTCTTATATTCCTTTTGGTACCGAGAAAAATCCTCTCGGTAATGAGTTGTGTTTTTTTTGGGGGGGGGGGAGCACATCTATTTCCTTTGGAACTCCTTCTACAACTCTAACGACTACTTCTTTTTATTTTCCCTTTTCCTTTCGCCCATTCTGACAAGAAATGGATGAATTTTCTTCTTCAGACTTGGGGAAACAAACTTATCTCCTATTCTTCCTAGTCCTTTGTGGTTATTGGGTTAACGGAGCATCCATCTTGTTAAGCAAATCTTTTTGGGAATCCTCTATCTTTTGGTTCAATCTCTACGGCATGTTATTAAGCTCACCCCAAATGAACACTTCTTATTGAGTAGATGATCCTTGTATCACCTATTGGTTACTAACTTCAACTTGATGAGCATTCTCTTTATTTCATTAACCACCGTTCTAGATGATCTTCCTCTTCTAGGCGCCATTGTCTTCAAACAGCAAATTTCCAAATTACTTAAGCAAAACTTTTAGATCTAACAACTAGACATCTTCAAATCCAAAATATCAAGCTAGATCTAACCTTGAGTTCGATTTCTCAGTGAAAGTGTAACACCCTACCTCTATACGCATACTATCCAAGAGTAATACAGTGTAATATTGCTAGATAATACGGAGAATGAAGCTATAAGGGGTGCACATATGAATATTCTCTTGGACTAACACTGGTACTTATTAAAACATCGAGTATAAAACCCATCAATACATACACAGTGTCGGTACAAAAAAATAAAAATGTATACCTTCAGGATAGAACAATACATATTATATGGTACAGTATAGAGAACCCAGTGTCAATCGCAGCAATAACATATAATATAAATACATTAAGGTTATATAATACAATTCATATGTCAATTATACATATACATATAATGAAACAATGTCAAACAAACATCCTATAATAATCCTGTTATAGGAATCCTCTAAGCCGAATGGAAATACATGTCGATCAAGCCATCCTTGTACCTGAAATGTCTCTAACCGACTTGAGGGTTATAAAATAATACACAAGTCAGACCATGTCTAACCAAGGATCATAAGAAGGTGATATTTTATAAACAAGGAAGAATATGATATCGCTATTAAAGATACTCAATACATTAGACGACATATCAAAATATATATAGAATCAATAAGGAATATTTGGGCTAGCTCATAACAATATCCAAATATAATCAATAATAAGTAGACCGTCTGCCTAAGAAGGATATGGGATTTATTATACTTTGGACGCGGTCTCAGGTAGAATCTCATCCATACATAATATATGTCTATCTACTACCCACATACATACACATACATCCGTATATACCGGAACCAGACGGGAGACTGACAACATGTCTAATTGCTCCAAGAGCCACACGTGGTCCATATGACACGACTCCTGTAGTCATCGATTACCATTACCTCTCTTCTCATGGTATCGTGACAATGATCCACCATAGGCTCGACAATGCATAACCTCTTTGTCCATGACTACCGACATGTGCCCCTATAGAAACTGACTGCTGGCCTATGCTACACAAGGGGCAACTGATGCCAATCTCGTGATGTGCATCGAATATCATAACATAGTGGTGTCGCGGATTTGGGGTGCGACCCCATGATTAGGCTGCCAGGGTGGATACTAGCTAATCTGATTCACTCCCAAAATATAAAAGGAGTCGGGCAAAGGTAGACAGACATATAATGTACACAAAATATGTGGCTAACTAGTAGCCTTCGTATGTGCTCACCGTAGTGAGTCACCGACACATATCACATATCCCCGTGGTGAGTGTCATGCATGAGCAAAGAATAACTGAATAAATAACAACAACGTCCCATACCACCGCGTGTTACCAGCCCATTTATTGGGCGCTCATACATGATAATCGCTCCTTCCATACTCTATATAATGAGTCCGAAGAATAACCGGAAAAGTATTACCGAAAGTCGCATACCAAACGGCATTACTAATCCGTTTATTTAGATTTCTTGTTATATAGAATAAATACAATAAAATCATAACAAAGGATGTCATCACCATATTATATAAAGACTCTATACAAATCATTATCAAAAGTGAATCATTTATATGATTTAGTTCAATATAGAAGAAAAGAATGATCAAGAATCTAATACAAAATATATTATTCCAATAAATATAAAATTAAAAAAATAAATACTTAATGTACATGTTACTCACAACATATAATATATATATATATAACACAAAATATATACTAGAAGATAAATAATAAATAAATAACTTTCCAATCTTTTAGAAATTAAATAATAATCAATGGTTTTCCAACCCATGAGACTCATTTCTTCTCCATTTGACAATAGAAAAGACTTGTATTTACATTTAACAAACAAGCATTAATTTATAAAAGTAAACTTATATATCAAATACATATACTAACATTCACAAAATATATAAAAACAAGTTTTGACAAATGAAATCAAAATGTGAAATACTTAGCAATGCAATAACAATTATTTTAAACTTACATAACAGTTTCACAAAAAGGAAGTAAAACATACTAATGAAAATTATAAGTGTGACATAGTTCAATAACTAATGAAAAGCACATGAAGTCTTTAATTCATTTTAGCAAGAGGAATGCACATGTTACTTAAATAGCAGTAACATGTTTATGTAGTAATATGTACGTGTACACAATGGCCGGCAGAACACACAAAAGAATAAACAAAGTTTAAAGCACAGGCCAACTAATATGCATATATACCACATATGTATACATGTATATATGCATATAATACATGTTCAAGTTGATCAATAGAGATGCAAGCACAATATTTAGGAAGAGCAAGAGGGGATTTAACCAGATCAAGCACGGTGCACAAGAGCAAGGCAAATGAATAACTATCCTCAGATACATGCATATATAAGGCCAGGTTCAAGAATGTGTGGATAAACAAGAATATGCATGCTAGTATGAATCAACACAAATAGACACGTACAACGAAGACCAGATCAATATCAACAGAGGACATGCACACAAGAATGGAACAGCTCATGGCAAGATGGAGCATGACTCATGTACAAAAACATAGCCAATCAATAAGACAAGAAGAACACTGCCATGCACACATGCATAATGAAGTAAACAAGTGCACAAGCTCAAATCAAAACAATGCAATAGCAAAAACACAGTGACATATACATCAGCGATGATGTAAACAGGAAATTAAGTACAACTTAAACATATGCACAAAGGAAAAGGCAAAGTGAAGACCGGAATATGGTGCAGCAATGACAAGCATGGGCATAAAATGTGTGTGTGTATCATCAAATTCAGATATGAAGATATTTTATAACAGTAATCCACGCAAACAAAATTGGAAGCAGATCACAAATGAACAAGTCAGAGCAGCATATCTAAAGTTCCAAACGTGATGACCAAGTCAGAGAGCATCAAAATCATCAATCAAGAAAAAACTGATGGTTCAAAATATACATTCGAATGTATTAGCATATATATCTCGAAGAAAAAATCATAAAACATCGTACGCGTCCAAACGAAAATCAAAAGCCATCATTTAAAATCAGATAAATTAAAATTAAAGACTAGGTAAGCCTTATAATTAGATTTTACTTCAATCTTATACTAATTCTAAATTTATGTTTGTGTGTGTATATATATATATAATCCAATATGTATATAGTTTATAACAGAAAGATAACCAAACAACGAAGGACAAAACATGGAATATCTCATAACAAAGGCAGGTCATATTCTCAATTAAACAATAGCAGATTTAAGTAGGCATTCACGTATACATATGCACTCGTTCACACATATCACTCGCACACTCACCTTCCCTCAAACGTCCAGTGGCCATGTGCATTGGAGGTGCATAATGGACCGATCGGTCCATTGGTCGGAGCTTTTCCTAGAGCGTAGCTGCTTTGGGCCGAGCTCTCCTTGTCTGTTATTTTTGGAACGTTGTTTACTCCATCCAAGCTCTCAAACACACACGTATATCTCACCAACAACCCAACGAAACAAGATGTGCTTCTAAGGGTAGACGCTCATAGACGTAGAGAAGTGTATATTGAATTTGGTGAATTTTTTTGATTTTAGAAGTGAAAGTTATTGGCTTCAAGAGTAAGATATGCAATGATATATATTGCGAAGTGTATGCATATGTGCATGAATTTAAAATTGAAGAGAAAAGAAAAGTCTAGAATTTAGAAAATTCTGGAGATGATTTTTGGGTTTGGATATTATAGGCATAGGCTTAAGCTTTACAAATTAATATATATATATATATATATACACATATATGTATATACATATAGTGTCTTTTATTAATAAATCAGATTCTAATTGATTTCAATACACACACACACACCCAAATTCATTTCAAGTTTCTAACCAATGTTAGATTTCACTTATACTACTTTTATAAAGTATTTTCCCATATTTCCACATCTTAACATTTAAATATCTACTTTCATAACTTAAATCCTTTATTAAACAGAAAAATATCCATTTCCAAAGTAAATATCCAAGTTCCAAATAGTTAACTAAATTACCATTATCAACTTAAATTAATTATTACCTAAAAAGCAGGGTTGTTACAGACCTCCCCCTTAACAAAATTGCTTCCTCACAATTACCTATCAGGAGAAATCTATAACAATTTCAATTTTTACCAATTCAATTATATTACTTTTACCTTATTTTAAATATCAAAAAATTAATTCAAAGGAAAAGTGTTTTATGAAATCTCAAAATATGTCATCATTTAAATAAGTTTCTTTCAAAAGCCATTTGTCAAAATAATAAATATAGACTCTAGTTTCCTAATCCTTCACAAATACAAATCTCAAATATCACTTAACCAAAATAATTTACTTTGTTTAATTTCCCATTTAAACTATTTAACTCTTTTCCAAAATACTTTAATCTTCCATAAATCATTTATATATTTTTAAACTACTGTGATCAAATGTCTCGTTCAAGCATTTAAGAATTTCTATCGAATATGTGTGCACATGCATCAACCAAAATCCCTAACACGCTCACCGAACAAGTCAACACTATTTTCATTTCTAAAAATATCTATAAGTATTACTTTCACAAATTATCTGCTATGAAAATTCCAAATACTCATTAATACTTTACTTATAGTATATACTTTGATAATTATACACAAATCCGAGAATCATATTAAATTCTGTAACTTCAAATTATCAGTAGTTGATGAGACTAAATAAGGTACTCAATGGAAACTAATAATTCTGCTGCGCACTCTGGTTAAAACAAAACCAAAACTTAAATATTACTTTAAACCAAACATTACAATTCAGTATCAAACAATCAAAAATTATAAATATACAGTACAAAACAAACAAAGATAACAAAATAAAAAGATGGAATATCTCATATACAATATCAAACAATTTATATGTGTGTGTGTATAATCCAATATGCATATAGTTTATAACAAAAAGATAACCAAACAAAGAAGGACAAAACATGGAATATCTCATAGCAAAGGCAGGTCATGTTCTCAAGTAAACAACAGTAGATTTAAGTAGGCATTCACATATACATATGCACTCGGTCACACATATCACTCGCACATTCTCCTTTCCTTGAATGTCATCGGCCAAGTGCACCTAGAGGTGCATTTCGATTGACCGGTCCATCAGTCATCCAAGACCGGCCAACTGGTCAGAGCTTTTCCTAGAGCGTAGCTGCTCCGGGACGAGCTCACCCTGTTTGTTATTTTCGGAATGCTGTTTGCTCCATCCAGGCTCTCGAACGCACTCGTATACCACACCAACGACCTTAGTTTAACAAGATACGCTTTTGGCTATAGATGATCGTAGATGTAGAGAAGAGTATGTTGAATTTGATGAATTTTTTTTTCTATTTTAGAAGTGAAGGTTGTTGGTTTCAGGATTAAGATATGGGATGATATATATTGTGAAGTGTAAGCATATATATGTGAATTTAAAATTAAAGAGAAAAGAAAAGTCTAGAATTTAGAAAATTATGGAGATGATTTTTGGGTTTGGGTATTATGGGCTTAGGCTTAAGCTTTAACAAACTAATATGTATATTTAGTGTATTTTATTAATAAACTGGATTCTAATTGATTTGAATATATATAAATATATATACAAATTCATTTCAAGTTTCTAACCAATTTTAGATATCAATTATACTACTTCTATAAAGTATTTTGTCCATATTTCACATTTTATAATTTACATATCTTCTTTCGCAACTTAAATCCTTTATTAAATGGAAAAAATCCATTTCCAAAGTAAATATCCAAATTCCAAATTAATTAACTAAATTACCATTATCAACTTAATTTAATTATTACCTAAAAAACGGATTGTTACAGAAAGCATCAAAATGTTGAAGCCCAAGTGGCACAACCCCAAATATAACCTACTATAGAATTAAATTTAGCAGAAATAGCTAGAAAGTAAAGAACACTCAAGAATTTTTATAGTGGTTCGGCAATCTCTGGCCTACGTCCACTTTATATTTTATTTATTAGAGATTTGAGGAAGATTGGATTACAAGTACAAAGGATTGATAGGTTCTTAAGCCTAAACTACCAAGAGTATCTATCTTGGTGATTATTGTGTAGAGAGATAGGAGATGAAGAAAATGGAATGCCCAAAGGGAAAAAAGAACTTGTTTAGTTGCCATAGGGTTGATATTTATAGATGGTTCGAGTTGTACAAGGTCCAGATGCATGCCCACAGATGGAGGAGAGAGCACGCTGACCCATTTTCCAAAAAATATCTCTCGGTATCGAGAGGTTTGTTTGGGTGAAAACCCAACCTTTTCCTTTATGGTGTCTTCCTATCTCTTGCTTGTTTTCCAAACTCTTTTCCATAGAGGCTAAGTTGTTCCCGACGATTTGCTCAATAATGCTTGGCTTATCCTGCTTTCTTTGCTTTCTTCTCATCTGTCCGCAGATTTGCTCGCCTATTCTCTGTGAGAAGAATTTGAGGTAGTCACTTGAGGTTGCACTTAAGATGTATGAAGTTTGGCTGGCTCAAACTGAAGGAAATACCTCTCGTTACTAAGAGCTTTCCTTTGCTTCAATTTGAGTGAAACCTCTTGATTTCCTTCCTCTAGGCTTCTAAGTGTGTTTCCAAGCTTGTGAGTTGTTTTCGTCTTCGTTTGGCCTTCTACTTTCAACTGAAATCCGCTTAGGTAAAAATTCGTTTAGCAGCTACTACGGCCTTTGGTAGCATTTTTCGGATGCTGCCAAAGCCCTTTTCTGGTGTAACAAGAACTTGTGTCCATCTATTCTCTATTTAAACAAGTCTATCCTTCATTCTTTTTCCTATCATGTTCCTTCCATTTCCCCTTTGGCCATAAGTGTTATCCCTCCAACCATATTGCTGAAAATTTCCAAAGCCAAGAACATGTCAATACAAATTATGGCACTTTAGGCTATTGCAACGTCTAGATATTGATTTAGGGTGAATCTTGAAGATCCCATCAACCAACGTGTGTTCAAAGGCAGCATTCCTAAGGAGTAAAGTTTACATTTATATTATTGTAACACTCTTAAATTTATTTTAAGATTATTTAGGAAATTTAATTGGGTAGATTAAATAGAATAATATAGTGCGACATGGGGTTAAGATTTGATAATTAACAAGGCCGGGCCTTAATTAATTAAGTAATAAGATTGTTTAACTTAACATAAGAAAGAATTATGAGAAGTGAAAAATAAGAATAGATCTCATTTTTATCCTTGAAACCCTCACCTCTTATCATTCTCATTTTACAACCATAAACAATCACACAGAAATATAGAGTCGGTCACTAATCAAGGTACAAGGAGGAAGAAATCAAAGGGGATTCCAAAGATAAAGCTTAAAGGAACTAAACTCCATCAAATCTCAACTCCAGCATCTAATTTAAGGTGAATAATAATAAGCCATCTCTATTAATTTCGAATTGTTTTGGTTGTTTTCGCCATATTATGAATGTATAATCATTTTTTCGATAGAATAATGATTTATGGAAATTTTTATGAAATTATCTAAATGGGTTTTTAAGGGTAAAACCTAGGTTTTAATCTCCAATTGACTTGATTTTCCAATATGATGAGTAAAATGTTATTTTGAAGATAAGTCTTTAATTTCATGATTTTCCAAGTTAAAATGAACATATTACAGATTTCCTAAAGGAAATTTTATTTATTTCAGGTTTAATTGTTAAAATAATTAAATAATGTTTTCGGCCTTGAAATTTTTATAGGGTAAAGAGTATGATAATTCTGAACTTTTGTGATTTTTTGGAATTTTTCCAAGTGTATATGAATTAAATATGCTAGAAAAGCATTTAAATCGATAATTAATTAAAGATGTTAACTAATTAAATGGGTAAATGATTTTCGAAAGGTAAACATAATTTCATTGAATTCTTAAAAGAAACTGTAAAGTTTTAGTCTCAACCAACCAATAAAAACAAATGTTAGTAGGTAAAAAGATTTTACATTAAAAAGGAAGAAAACGGTTTTTCGATAATTACCACTATGCCACCAATATACGGCATCCCCATACTCTCCACCATTGATAATAGGTGGCATTGTAATGAAGGTAGCATCAGTATGAACAATGCATAAGATACTTATGCCACAAGTATGTGATGTATTAGTTCATGCATGCGCCATCATCATTATGAGAATAATGCATCTCGTGGCAATGGAAATCATTGATGGTGCAAGTTATCAATGTCGATATTATATGTTTTGAGGCAAAATAGCTGAAGTACAATGCTTTCACCGTCTACTTTATCAATGCTGAAAGTTTTCGCCATTATTTTAAATAATGCCACATGTTCCTACATTGATGTCATAGCTTAAGGCAGGGAAGCCACAAGTATTATTTTTAATATTAGCTATTTTATGGCGATGTTGTTGCTATTACATGATTTCGATATAAAGGAAAGTTATATTGTAGGTCTTCAATGCCGACACCCTATGTTATGGAACATATCTGAAGTACCATACTTTCGACATTATAGTATTAATGCCGCAAGTAATTGATTTCTGCAAGAATGACATGCGATATTGATGCACTACTTTTATTTCAACACCGGTGAGGCCTGGTTGTAGGCAAACTAAAAGTAATTTTTAAAGGTGAGATAGTCTATGTTTCTAAGAAGGTTAATAACCTAATGACTATGGCAGGTAGCCATATCATTTATAAGATTAAACTTTTTTCTAACCTTGGGTAAGGGTTCTACATTGATATTGCGGCATAAATTCCATAATTCTTTTACATTGCTACATTAATGGTGAGGAGCATATGTATGATGACTTTGACATTATTCATTGGGGATACCAAGTATTTTATTTTATGATTTTGACACAAACATTGGTGTAATGACCTGGATTTTCCGTCGTTTGATTTTGAACATTTAAATGGTTTTAAATATTGATTTGGATTATAAATTGATTTTTAAATATGAAGATTTTGGTTGAAATTGTAGAATGAATTTAAATTTCAAATATAATGACTTATCGTAATAAGGAAATGATAAATAATGAAATTTGAGTTGAATATGAATCGAAACAATTTCTAAGGTTGATATAAATTCTATTTGAATTAGAATTGAGTTAATAAGTTATTAAAATTGAATTTCAAGTGATTTCATCAATTTTTGAAATCATCGATTTAATCGACGTGTTAAAATAGCGATCTGGGGCCCAGTCTTGAAATTCGACAAAACCAGTTCTATTGGATCCATAATAATGTATTATTATCGGATTTTAAATTTTGTAACGATCAAATGCACCGTTTGGTTATATGGGATAGAAACGTGTAGAAATCAATATCGAAAATTTAATATTTTAAATGGATTCGAAAAGTTATCTTTGACATACGATCGAATTAGGACTCGAGATTTGTTCCATTATGTTCGAAATATAGGTAGCACATTATAAATGTAAGACGGCTTGCCTCGATAGGAGTTCGGAATTTTAAGTTACTAAACGAGATATTTTGAAAATAAAATAATATTATAAAATTTTCAAGTCAAACCCTATACAATCAGCCGACTTAGTTGTGTGCCACCCTGCTGTGTACGAAGCCGCCTTCTTCTATTTTAAAATTGCGAAATCCTTTTCTCTACTTCTTCAGATCGAATCACAAAATCGACACAAAATAAAATAAAAGGAAAGGAAAGAAATGACCGCGACTTAGAGGAAACGAACGCGTGCATTCAAAGGCAGAGGGGCGCGATGAGGATCTTCGATGGGGGATCGTTTGCCGTCGCTGTTAGGGCTTTAGCAAAGACGAAGGAAATCACGAGCCCTTGAGGATGATGGCCGAAGTTGAGTGCCTGGAGGAGACCGAGCAGCGGCCTATGCGATATTCGGTGGTGATTGGGTGGAATGTGATGCGTGATGGTAAAGCAATCAGAGTTGAAGTCGAGGGGCTCGTGTTCGTACCTGAACGTGTTGCGATTGAGGAAAAAATTAGGCTCGACTTATTACATACATAAGCTTAATGAAGATAATCTCCGTAGTTAATTAATTTTATTATTATGCAATTAAATTTTTTGTTAATTAGTGTATTAAAATACAAATTTAAATCTCAATAACTTATAAATTTAATAACGATTGCATACGAGGTTTAAATTAAAGGGAATCGGTCGTATGGGGTTCGGAGATGCGGAATCTATGCAAAAGAATTCAATTGGAACGATTAGCAAATTAAAAATCAAGGTGAGTAAATCTCACTAATTTGGATTGTTGGTTTTGATTTAAACTAGTTAAAATTATTTATTTTTTAATTAGATGAATTAATGAATTATTATCAGTTGGATGTTATATTATATATAGTAGTATATATATTAGTAGTTGGATATATTTCTCGTTGATTGGAGCGGATGAGACACTATGTGTCGCACATAATAGTAGATGACTCTATATTACTGCGATATCCCACATCGAAGTGGGATTAGTATTTTATGTTATATAACATCTGTGGTTGCAGGGAAACAGGTTGGAGGGATCCAACTTGATTCCTCAAAAATGTTGATTTTAATTTCATATGTAGTGATATAGGATGTGTGTGAATAATCTGATATAGGTTATGTTGTGATTTGAATTATTGGATGCTATAGTAGTAATGGCCTTAATTTTGGTATTATAAATATCATAAATAATATTTTTGAATTTTAAAAAGGAAACTCAAAGGAGATTTTGAAATGAAAATATTTATATAGAATTTCGGGATTTTTTTTAGAAAAAAGAATTGATTGGATAAAATAAATAATTTGATTTTGATATTTAATTAGCTATTTCGTAAAATGGTTTCAAATGGAAAATTTTAAATTGAATATTTTTAAAAATATGGATTATTAAATGAGATTTCTTTAAATATGAGATGAAAGCCAAAATCGAGATTTGAATGGTTTTGGAATATAGTTGGATTATTGAAGAAATAGTTTTCCACATTGAATTTTTAATAAAAAGCAATTTATATTTAGAGTTTAGTATTATAAATATGTTATAAACTGGAAATGATTTAAAAAAAATTTATAAACGATGTTTATAAATAAAGTAAAATGACTATCGTTCGATAAATTGAGAATACAAATTCACCGTGTGAATTTAAAATGAGATATGGAAATCGGCTTAGAAAGAAATAGTGGATTCTATTTTGGAACTTGGAAATAGTGTGAAATTCTAAATGAAAATCGAGTTGTGATAAATCAAGAGAGATTTATAAATCTGGAAATGGTTGTGTTAAATTTTCAAAATAATTTATTATCGAGAAGTTAAGTTTTGTAAACAATGACTTTTATTTATTAAACTATATAGTTGTAACAACTATTAATTGGAGTAAAATATTTTGGGAAGTTAGTTATTTAAATATTTAAATTTGTTGAAATGAATTCTAAGTCTTATAAATAATTTTTGTAAATTGATTAGTATTATTTATAAATGAATTGGAAATTACTTATCATTGTTTATTTAAAAGGGGTTTGGTATTTTAAATAATTACTTAAATGTGTTTGAAATTTTATTATTATTCTTTAAAATACTTATTTTATAAATATAGAGTTTTGGAAATTGGTTGAAGTTATTTATAAATACTCTAGAGATTTGTAAATCGGGTTTCAATTAATAAATGAGATTTTATAAGAGAAATCTTATAATGGAATTCTAGAGACTTAATAAATTTCCAAAATGTTAGATACGTCAACATCGAAATTGAATCTGAATTCATAAAAGAAGTTATGAACTGTTAGTTGAGATTATAAATAAGTATAGTCGATTTTTTTTGGAAATTGTAAATGGAATTAATAAGATTCTGAAGATTTGTGAGATAAGTGATGAAAATGTTTCGAAGCATGGATACTAGAAATTATTTGGAAAAATAGACTTATAGTACTTTCTAAGTATGGGAATGAAGGTTTCGGAAATGTTGTAATGACGAAATGATTTATATGGAAATATTTTTCTAAGTAATGAGTTATGAATTGAATTTGGAAATATTTCTAAGTGTTGAAATGAGATATGGTTGGAAATATCCTGTTATGGATTTATGTATTTGAAATTGTTTCCAAATATCGAAATATTGAAAGAAATTTGAATATATATATATATATATATATATCTTTGTAAAGATATTTTAAAATGAATGTTTTGAAAAATTTATAATGTGGGCCTAGTGACTATTTATGTGTGTAATTTGATAGTTAAATAACATACTATCAAATCTAGCCAAATTCGTTAGTCGTTTCGAAGAGACCGGGATCGAATTTGATTATCCGAAAACCACTTCAATCCGATTTGTGCATTACAAATTGTGATATCATGAAGACAATGAAGATGGTGATCTTGGAGATTTTGTTTGTTCAGACCCCGATAAACTTGTATGGATGAATGTTATCATTGCATTGTTTCTTGGAAGGTAGCGTTAGCATTCCAAGTATGAATACTATTCTTAAGGTAAAAACGTAGCCTCAATCCTTACCGACCGAGAATGACTAAAACAGGGGAGATGCGGTAAGGCTATGTGGGTCGCCCTCATTAGGATATGATCATCACTCATCTAGAGTGGACATTTATCATCATCATTGTAACGAACATGATTTTTCGTCCACGAACGCCGACATCAATACGTCCACTGTATCAACTGCCGAGCAATCGAAAGCCGAAAAACCGTACCATTAGGGTTCAAGAAAAAGAAAAAGGTAGAAGAAGAGAGAAAAAGAAGAAACTGAACAGAAAGAAATAACAGAACAATATCAGAATCTCACAATTCGCAGCGGAACAACATATAATAGATAAATGAATAATCTTTAAACAAAGAACTATATCAGTTATTACATTACATCATATTACATTACATTACATCATCAGAGTGTACAACAACAAACAACAACTAACAGCGGAAAAGAAAATACTATATACTAGTAATACGCCATGCCATCCAGCTTGCCTCCAGCAACTCCTGAATTCCAGAATATCCTGATAAACCTTACTCTTGACTGCCCGTTTGGAAATTGGTGGGCACCCAGAGTTTAGGAAGGAAAACAATAAACTCCGAGTCATTCATGTGACTGGTGTGAGAACTAAAACAGTTTATTTTTCTTTAAAGTCAAAATAGAGGAATATTTTTAAAGTTAATTCGCAATGCTTTTAAAAATGAGACTACCATAAGGCCTCCCGCACACACACACAATGCAAACGCAGAATCGAAGGAGATTTCTCCTTATGATAGTCAAAGATGCTTGATACGCATTAAAAAGAAACATTTGATATTATTACTAGTACATAGTGTAGGAAAAAATCATTTCAAAAATAAAGATATAAATCTTAGCCAGCATAGGCATTCCGCACTTATGCCTACTATAGCTACCATCCAAACAGTGGGGCGCCACCATAAGTGAATGATAGGTTCTACAACTAAAACCGTACAAGATCGTATTGTTTCTTTGGATTTCCAACAAATGGTCAGGCCAAGGAACTTCCCATTGCCACATGGAAACGCCTCTGGAATGACGTCCCGAGAACCAAACCGGATCTCTGCCAACACAAGGCCGGGTTACCCCTAACTAGGTAACTACTGACACGAATATGTCATCCCCCGATCGTAACCGATCTATCCGAGGATCCTCGATTTTCAACAACCACAAAATTTGCAGCAGCAACAACATAGGTTAAGTATCTGGGCTCCATACCATGATACCACCTCTATCCAGAAGGAATGACATACACTAAAGGGGCGCTACCCCCTAATAACCTTGCCGCATCCTTCCTGTTTTGACCATTTCCGGGGAGTGACGTCCGACGAAGTCTCGTCCACAAAGCCACGCTTTATACAAAAGCCGTGCTTTGGGTCAACAAATGATCATAGAAATGATCACCAAGATAAATGATCCTATCACGAATGATCAAACAATGATCATTTCACAGCAACACTCAGCATGCCACACTACCAAATTGGGAGTATATCACTAATAACCTTCAACTATATAACCTATGAGCTCGTACGTCTCAGAGAAGGGTGTTAAGCTAAGAGAATAAATTCTCCGCCACCAACAGAAATATATTTGAAAGAAATCAGCTTTATATCTCAACTTGTAATGTCACACATACAATCCATACAAGTCTGTTCCGGGCTTGAACAGAACCGAAGGTACTTACAAAGAAGTCCTTGCATTCCGGATAATTTCTAATCACGTCCGGTCTTCCCGTCACTAAGGGTGATAAAACCTCTATATCGGAGATCAGCCGACGCAGAGTAACTCAACGGTAATCCTTCCATTTTCAAAAATATCCGGTCTTCAACACCGATCATCAAATGCAATCCATTACGACGTATCACATATTCGGAATGGGTTATACGACCCCAAGGTCCTTTCTCGGCTAACCCGAATAGTGAGCGCTTATTCAAAAAATAAGTGTGGCATTCAAATTCAAACAATCACAACAAATACCTATTTAAAGGTAAATATTGATAGTCGGATTATTTAACTATCAATAGGCGTGCTCAACATCACCAAATTCCAAATAATTTCCCAAATTATTTACTTTCCAAAATATCTTTACTGGATATATAATTTCCACACTTCAACCATTTGAAAACAAATTTTCAAATCACTTTTCACCTTTATCACTTTTGAAAAACAAATTTCAATCCTTTTCCTTACGCGGAAATACTTTCATTTCAAAATGGTTTATTTAAACCAATTAAATAAATCCTTACCGATTTACTTTATATTTACGTTCCAAATCCGTAAATTTATTCCCACAGTTCAAAAAAAATCAATGTTTATTTTAAAGCAAATTTCCTTTCTTTTATAAATTCCATAGTGAATTTACATTCCAAAATATTTATGAATATATGATTCCCAAATCGATTTCTAATATTCATTTTCAATTTGTCTTCAAAAGGATAAATTCTCAAAACGTTTCATTTCACATTGGAAAAACATTTCCATACTTATTTAATAATAAGTAATTCACAAACCCATTTATTTTCAACACTTGGAAAATATCCAATATACTTAAATCGAAATTAAGTATATATTTCATTCTTTAAGAAATCATTCTCTTAAACACATTTGTTTGGGTCAAAAATGAATGTTGCGCAAAACATCGTTACGACAACCCAAAATCACTAGTATAGGGATTCAAAATTTAGATAGATATATAAATCCCAATACTATACAAAAACATTTTCTTTCGGAAATCATTTACTATAACAACAGTGTTATAGTCCACCATTTCCTTCTATTTCTCGAAAACGTCTATTTCAACAATGAATGTTGAAATCTATGTATTCGATACTTAATGCATTTCAAAACGTCTTTAAAATCATTAACTTCATTTCATAATATTCCTTCCCCAAAAACATATCCATTTCATTTAATAATATATTCACTGTCCAAAATCGTGAATATATTTCGTTAACCAATTTCAACATTTCTACATATTTAATTAAAGGATTATCCACTGTCCAAAATCGTGGATATAATTCCTTTCATATATTCCTATATCCAACTTATCAAATTCAATTGATTTTGGATTTATAAACAACGTTTATAAACTCCATTTAGATTTTATAAACTTCTATTTATAAAAATCCTTTTTATATATCATTTTAAATGCCAAAATCCGATTTATAAGTTGATTACTTATAAATCTTATATTTTACAAAATCTATCCATTTTATATATTCATATTTCATAAATTTATAAATCTCAATTCACTTATGAAATCCATTTTTATTTCACTTCATTACTTATAAAAACTCGTTTTATAATCCCAGTATTTTTAATTTATAAATATCAATTTTATAAGTCTTTTATACACATCGTTTTTTTATAATTCAAAAATCCCAATTTAAACCAATTTATAAGTTAATTAACTATTTATTTCCAAAAATCTCATTACAGTTATATTTCTCAAAAATCTTAATTTTTATAACATAAAAATTTATAACGTTTTAATTATTTGAAATGAATCAATTCAAAATTTAATAAAAACATATACTTTGAAAAATCACCTTAAAATCCTTTTAAAAACCAAAATCATTATTTTAAAACTTCAAAAATGGATCCGATGATGCAGCAGCACCAAATAGTCAATCACGACATCCAAATATCATATATCGATATGATAATCAACAAATATCAAAATATCTGTAAATAAATCAATACAGTTGAGGAATCCAGTTGGATCCCTCCAACCTGTTTCCCTGCATCCAAAGATGTTAGCACAATACCAATTCCGCTCCAGTACGGAATTATCGCGGTATATGGGATTTATAAAATATTATCCGCTTAATAGGCGGAGCAATAGGGTCTCATTCGCTATATAATGCGGGAAAATCAATTCCAAGTACATAAATAATACCAATTTCACTGTACTGTGAAATATTCGTGGTATATGTTTTTAATAAATAACATCCGCTTACTAACGGCGCATAATGTCCATTTTAACAATCAATGGATAACAATCATCATTCATCATACAATCAACAATTTTAAATCTAACTATTTAAAATTAAAATCGAAACCGATTCGATTGAGTGAGAAGTTCTCACCTTGATTTCAATTTCATTTTAGCGATTTATTTCGAATAAAATTAAACGGACGTTTAATTTTATCCAAAATTCTCACTAACTCTAAACGACTCCAATCTAATTCCCTAGCATAGTGCTCGTCCATACGATTCGAACGCAACTGGTTTCCTGCGTTTTCGATCTCGTATGAAAGAGATATGAATTTTTAAACATTGTACAATTTTAATATATAAATATTTACAATTTTCTTTTATATATATATTACAACCTTCATCATCAGCCGTGCATTCTTTTCCCAGCATCTTGACCGTCCCCTAAGCTTCTTCCATCTTCACGTTAATATCCAGTAACTATCACGCAAGCACGAACCCAACTCACGTTGCCTAGGGTTCCAAGTTGCGACCAACACGATGCATGAAAACACGATCAGAGACCATCGTTGCGAAGCCCCGATCGAGAGCCACCATCGGCTGCCACCATGTTGAACTCGGCCTCCCCTATCACCTCGATTTGCGTGAAAAACGCAGCCCCTTCTTGCTCGATTTTCCGTTGATTCGAAGCTCCGTTTTCGATCATCTCCGTATGGATTTGAAGCTTTCATCGTCCTCTACAACTTTGTAGTCGAGAGTTTTTGCTAATTCTTCACGGATTGGAAGAGATTGAGGGAAGAAGTTTTGAATTTTTGTGGCCATTGAAATTAGGGCCGGCTGAAGAAGAAAGAAGGAGGGTTTGGTTTGCAAAAGTGAAATTAAAGGGCCTTGTATAGAAAATTCTCAAAACACTATTCATCCGACATTTTCCGAACTCCAAACGAAGCGTGCCGGTTGGCGTTTCTAAGGTTTACCCCGCGTTCCGAACACAATGGAACGTGTTTCGGGAGCTAATTCGGTCATCTGTGCGAGATACGGAAATAAACGATCAATTTTAAATTAAACCGATTAAACGATTTTCTATGCATTTTCGCTTGCCCCGGACAAACGGTAAATCCGATTGACACGAAATTTGAAACCTTACAATAATATCACATTACGGATCCGATGAAACTTGTTTCGTCGAAATCCAAGACTTTTTGAAAAATGACTATTTTAACTCGCCAAATTAATATTAAAACAATTTCGATGCGTTTCGAGTTGTCATGGTCAAACGACAACTCCGATTGCTACGAAAATTAAAATCCGATAATAACAAACTATTACGGATCCAATGGAACTAGTTTCGTCCAATTCTGAGACTGTTCAAAAATTGGCTATTTTACAGTCGATAATTAAATATTAAAATATTCAATTTTCACAAATTAACTTTTAATTCAATTTTAAAGTTCTAAAATATCGTTCTAACTCCAACATGATTAAATAAAATTTTACAAATCATTTTCAATCATATTTAACCCAATTTTCAATTATTTCTGTATTTTCACATATTAAATTATCGATTTAATTATTCAATTAAATCCAATTATTCAAAATAAAATTATTCGACTTATAAATTTCACTTATTTATATTTAAATTAATTAAATATTCAAATCTTTATCTAAAAAAATTCTGGGTCGTTACAATCTTCCCCCCTTAAAAGAATTTCGTCCTCGAAATTACCAAGTAAGAAAAAGTTACAGAATTCATTAACTTTCCAAAACAAACCGTTCAATTTGGATATTTTTTTCAAATCTCTTAAGTGATTAACTTTTTCAAAATTCATAGTTAAACTTCTTACAACATATTTACTAAATTTCCAAATCATACTTAGTTTTCAAGAATTTCTTAATTTTCTCAAAAATTTTCTAACGCCTTAAATTTTCAGAAAAATTCGCCATTGTCTCCTTTGCGCGGCTCGATCCGAAAAAAAAATGACAGTATATATATCACAAATATACATCTCATCAAGTGATGAGGCATCCCGCAGGGTAAAAAGTGTAAAAGTACGATATTTAATCCGAGATATGTACCTTATTTATTGTTAGCGAGCGTATACGGCTAATATAGCGCGAAAGCGAGCTCCAAATGCGAAGCAACGCCATCCGCACCTACTAAACACTTAACAACAACATAAGAATCATGCATATATGAAAATAGTATCAATATACAACATATAGCAACATAACAACTACATGTGCCAGTATAGCAAATGCAACAAAACAACAAATGCAAACATCAACCAACTATCATCCATAACCAAATCAATATTCATTCATATTCTCATTAATATTCAATGAATTGGTTTTCAATTTAAATCACATTTGATTCATTTACATTGGATTTTATCAACATTCATTCATATCCGATTTTAATTAGTTTGCGTTCACTAATTTGCATTCATATTAGTTCACTTCCAAATCAAATCCAATTCTATTCAAATTTACATATTATCCATTTGAATTCAATCACATAGCTTCCAATTTCGCTAATTCAATTTCATTAACACTTAATGAATTTATATACAATCAATCAACAATCAAATAACAACCAATGTTTATTCAACATAACCAAATTATTAAATTTACATTCGATTTGGTTCAACACTTTTAATTCAAATTGGATCATATTTAAATTGACTTCCATTCAATTTATTCAACTACCATATCATTAGCTTTTAATGAATTAACACTTATATTCATTGTTTCATACTAATTATTTACATTCAATTGATTAACATTCAATCCATTTATTAATTCAATTGCTAATTCCTTTAACAATATAAAGTTGAATTTCATTTATATAACTCAAGTTCACATTCATAACTTCATTTCATTAATTCACTTAATTATTTTACTTCGATACCAAAAATCAACTTCTTTCAACATCACTTAAGTTATATTCCATCATTTCCCATTCTATAAGTTATACAACTTATTTATTAACTTCCAAATCCATTAACTTATCCAAAGCTAAATTTATTATTCATATTATAAGTTCAAAACACATTTCACTTATATTTATCAATTACAACTTGGATTTTAATTGATTCGCTTATACTCCCTTTAACTTAACTCCATCCTTTAAGTTAAACTTATTCTATCAAAATTCAATCTGTATAAGTTATCAACTCATTTATTATTCTCATAATATTTTAAATAAGATTCCAGAGTCCTTTCAATCTTTCAAAACCATTTTTTTGAAATCAATTCAATTATCCTTTGAATTTCAAAAACCAAACCCAAATTTTCCAAACAACTTTCATTTAAAATTATTTGGCAGCAATCCCTCTTTTGGAAACCCGAAAATGAACACCAATGATGCCGCGGTCATCATCGGAATGATTTTCCAACGACCGAAAAGAGTTTAGATCTTTAATTTCTCCAAAACAATTTTCCAAAATATCAAGTCATTTCAAAATACTTCTTTGGAATTTCATTTCAGATAATAAATCACATTTACAAACCTTTTACTTATATAATTTCACTTCTTATATATAAGGTTATTTTACAATTGTAAATTATTTCAATTATAACATCATACTTATAATTCATTTGCTTATACAATTCATTCTTTTACAATAAGTTTTATTTAACTTATTCAAACAACCAAATAATCAATTCATATACACTTTAATAATTCTGAAAAATTATTTCCTTTATATATAAAATATAATCAAGGTAAAAGTATTTCATTTACCCAATTTAAATAATACTATGTCGACATGCATCGTTTAAGTGTTTAGAAATCCCTATCGATAGTATGGCGTCCCACACACCGATCAGAATCCACAAACAGCTCAACGGATAAGCAAACACAATATAAAACATTTTTATATTCACTATCAAATACGCGCTCGTATCTATTATTACACTCACACTCATTCTAGAGTACTACTGACTCTATCTCTAATGAGTAATTCCCAACAGAGCCATGGTTGTCGCTTAACCATAAGCTCTGATACCAAATGTAACGAATGCGATTTTTCGTCGACGAACGCCGACATCAATACGTCCACTGTATCAACTGCCGAGCAATCGAAAGCCGAAAAACCGTACCGTTAGGGTTTAAGAAAAAGAAAATGGTAGAAGAAGAGAGAAAAAAAGTAACTGAACAGAAAGAAATAACAGAACAACATCAGAATCTCACAATTTGCAGCGGAACAACATATAATAGATAAATGAATAATCTTTAAACAAAGAACTATATCAGTTATTACATTACATCATATTACATTACGTTACATCATCAGAGCGTAAAACAACAAACAACAACTAACAGCGGAAAAGAAAATACTATATACTAGTAATACGCCATGCCATCCAGCTTGCCTCCAGCAACTCCTGAATTCCAGAATATCCTGATAAACCTTACTCTTGACTGTCCGTGTGGAAATTGGTGGGCACCCAGAGTTTAGGAAAGAAAACAATAAACTCCGAGTCAGTCATGTGACTGGTGTGAGAACTAAAATAGTTTATTTTTATTTAAAATCAAAATAGAGGAATATTTTTAAAGTTAATTCGCAATGCTTTTAAAAATGAGACTACCATAAGGCCTCCCGCACACACACAATGCAAACGCAGAATCGGAGGAGATTTCTCCTTATGATAGTCAAAGATGCTTGATACACATTAAAAAGAAACATTTGATATTATTACTAGTGCATAGTGTAGGAAAAAATCATTTCGAAAATAAAGATATAAATCTTAGCCAGCATAGGCATTCCGCACTTATGCCTACTATAGCTACCATCCAAACAGTGGGGTGCCACCATAAGTGAATGATAGGTTCTACAACTAAAACCGTACAAGATCGTATTGTTTCTTTGGATTTCCAACAAATGGTCAGGCCAAGGAACTTCCCATTGCCACATGGAAACGCCTCTAGAATGACGTCCCGAGAACCAAACCGGATCTCTGCCAACACAAGGCTGGGTTACCCCTAACTGGGTAACTACTGACACGAATATGTCATCCCCCGATCGTAACCGATCTATCCGAGGATCCTCGATTTCCAACAACCACAAAATTTGCAGCAACAACATAGGTTAAGTATTTGGGTCCATACCATGATACCACCTCTATCCAGAAGGAATGACATACACAAAGGGGTGCTACCCCCTAATACCCTTGCCGCATCCTTCCTGTTTTGACCATTTTCGGGGAGTGAGGTCCGACGAAGTCTCGTCCACAAAGCCACGCTTTATACAAAAGCCGTGCTTTGGGTCAACAAATGATCATAGAAATGATCACCAAGATAAATGATTAAATAAATGATCCTATCACGAATGATCAAACAATGATTATTTCACAGCAACACTCAGCATGCCACACTACCAAATTGGGAGTATATCACTAATAACCTTCAACTATATAACCTCTAAGCTCGTACGTCTCAGAGAAGGGTGTTAAGCTAAGAGAATAAATTCTCCGCACCAATAGAAATATATTTGAAAGAAATCAGCTTTATGTCTCAACTTGTAATGTCAGACATACAATCCATACAAGTCTGTTCCGGGCTCGAACAGAACCGAAGGTACTTACAAAGAAGTCCTTGCATTCTGGATAATTTCTAATCACGTCCGGACTTCCCGTCACTAAGGGTGATAAAACCTCTATATCGGAGATCAGCCGATGTAGAGTACCTCAACGGTAATCCTTCCGTTTTCAAAAATATCCGGTCTTCAACTCCGATCATCAAATGCAATCCATTACGACGTATCACATATTCGGAATGGGTTATACGACCCCAAGGTCCTTTCCCGGCTAACCCGAATAGTGAGCGTTTATTCAAAAAAATAAGTGTGGCATTCAAATTCAAACAATCACAACAAATACGTATTTAAAGGTAAATATCGATAGTCGGGTTATTTAACCATCAATAGGCGTGCTCAACATCACCAAATTCCAAATAATTTCCCAAATTATTTAATTTCCAAAATATCTTTACTGGATATATAATTTCCAAACTTCAACCATTTGAAAACAAATTTTAAAATCACTTTTCACCTTTATCACTTTTGAAAAACAAATTTCAATCCTTTTCCTTATGTGGAAATACTTTCATTTCAAAATGGTTTATTTAAACCAATTAAATAAATCCTTACCGATTTACTTTATATTTACGTTCCAAATCCGTAAATTTATTCCCACAGTTCAAAAAAAAATCAACGTTTATTTTTAAGCAAATTTCCTTTCTTTTATAAATTCCATAGTGAATTTACATTCCAAAATATTTATGAATATATGATTCCCAAATCGATTTCTAATATTCATTTTCAATTTGTCTTCAAAAAGATAAATTCTCAAAACATTTCATTTCACATTGGAAAAACATTTCCATACTTATTTAATAATAAGTAATTCACAAACCCATTTATTTTCAACACTTGGAAAATATCCAATATACTTAAATCGAAATTAAGTATATATTTCATTCTTTAAGAAATCATTCTCTTAAACACATTTGTTTGGGTCAAAAACGAATGTTGCGCAAAACATCGTTACGACAACCCAAAATCACTAGCATATGGATTCGAAATTTAGATAGATATATAAATCCCAATACTATACAAAAACATTTCCTTTCGAAAATCATTTACTATAACAACAGTGTTATAGTCTACCATTTCCTTCTATTTCTCGAAAACGTCTATTTCAACAATGAATGTTGAAATCTATGTATTCGATACTTAATGCATTTTAAAACGTCTTTAAAATCATTAACTTCATTTCATAATATTCCTTCCCCAAAAACATATCCATTTCATTTAATAATATATTCACTGTCCAAAATCGTGAATATATTTCGTTAACGAATTTCAACATTTCTACATATTTAATTAAAGGATTATCCACTGTCCAAAATCGTGGATATAATTCCTTTCATATATTCCTATATCCAACTTATCAAATTCAATTGATTTCGGATTTATAAACAACGTTTATAAACTCCATTTATACTTTTATAAACTTCTATTTATAAAAATCCTTTTTATATCTCATTTTAAATGCCAAAATCCGATTTATAAGTTGATTACTTATAAATTTATATTTTACAAAATCTATCCATTTTATATATTCATATTTCATAAATTTATAAATCTCAATTCACTTATGAAACCCATTTTTATTTCACTTTATTACTTGTAAAAACTCGTTTTATAATCCCAGTATTTTTAATTTATAAATATCAATTTTATAAGTCTTTTATACACATCGTTTTTTTATAATTCAAAAATCCCAATTTAAACCAATTTATAAGTTAATTAACTATTTATTTCCAAAAATCTCATTTCGGTTATATTTCTCAAAAATCTTAATTTTTATAACATAAAAATTTATAACGTTTTAATTATTTGAAATGAATAAATTCAAAATTTAATAAAAACATATACTTTGAAAAATCACCTTAAAATCCTTTTAAAAACCAAAATCATTATTTTAAAACTTCAAAAATGGATCCGATGATGCAGCAGCACCAAATAGTCAATCACGACATCCAAATATCTATGATAATCAACAAATATCAAAA
The DNA here is from genome assembly GCA_030765085.1 of Allium cepa. Classification (NCBI taxonomy): domain Eukaryota; kingdom Viridiplantae; phylum Streptophyta; class Magnoliopsida; order Asparagales; family Amaryllidaceae; genus Allium; species Allium cepa. The sequence goes on along the minus strand of CM060928.1, from coordinate 557,413,979 downwards.
TATCTGTAAATAAATCAATACAGTTGAGGAATCCAGTTGGATCCCTCCAACCTGTTTCCCTGCATCCAAAGATGTTAGCACAATACCAATTCCGCTCCAGTACGGAATTATCGCGGTATATGGGATTTATAAAATATTATCCGCTTAATAGGCAGCGCAATAGGGTCTCATCCGCTATATAATGCAGGAAAATCAATTCCACGTACATAAATAATACCAATTTCATTGTACTGTGAAATATTCGCGGTATATGTTTTTAATAAATAACATCCGCTTACTAACGGCGCATGATGTCTATTTTAACAATCAATGGATAACAATCATCATTTATCATACAATCAACAATTTTAAATCTAACTATTTAAAATTAAAATCGAAACCGATTCGATTGAGTGAGAAGTTCTCACCTTGATTTCAATTTCGTTTTAGCGATTTATTTCGAATAAAATTAAACGGACGTTTAATTTTACCCAAAATTCTCACTAACTCCAAACGACTCCATTCCAATTCCATAGCGTAGTGCTTATCTATACGATTCCAACGCAACTGGTTTCGTGCGTTTTCGACCTCGTATGAAAGAGATATGAATTTTTAAACATTGTACACTTTTAATATATAAACATTTACAGTTTTCTTACATATATATATATATATATATATATATATATATATATATATATATATATATATATTACAACCTTCATCATCAGCCGTGCATTCTTTTCCCCAGCATCTTGACCGTCCCCTAAGCTTCTTCCGTCTTCACGTTAATATCCAGTAACTATCACGCAAGCACGAACCCAACTCACGATGCCTAGGGTTCCAAGTCGCGACCAACACGATGCATGAAAACACGATCAGAGACCATCGTTGCGAAGCCCCGCTCGAGAGCCACCATCGGCTGCCACCATGTTGAACTCGGCCTCCCCTATCACCTCGATTTGCGTGAAAAACGCAGCCCCTTCTTTCTCGATTTTCCGTTGATTCGAAGCTCCGTTTTCGATCATCTCCGTATGGATTTGAAGCTTTCATCGTCCTCTACAGCTTTGTAGTTGAAAGTTTTTGCTAATTCTTCACGGATTGGAAGAGATTGAGCGAAGAAGTTTCAAATTTTTGTGGCCATTGAAATTAGGGCCGGCTGAAGAAGAAAAAAGGAGGGTTTGGTTTGCAAAAGTGAAATTAGAGGGCCTTATATAGAAAATTCTCAAAACACTATTCATCCGAAATTTTCCGAACTCCAAACGAAGCGTGCCGGTTGGCGTTTCTAAGGTTTACCCCACATTCCGAACACAATGGAACGTGTTTCGAGAGCTAATTCGGTCATCTGTGCGAGATACGAAAATAAACGATCAATTTTAAATTAAACCGATTAAACGATTTTCTATGCGTTTTCGCTTGCCCCGGACAAACGGTAAATCCGATTGACACGAAATTTGAAACCTTACAATAATATCACATTACGAATCCGATGAAACTAGTTTCGTCGAAATCTGAGACTTTTTGAAAAATGACTATTTTAACTCGCCAAATTAATATTAAAACAATTTCGATGCGTTTCGAGCTGTCATGGTCAAACGACAACTCCGATTGCTACGAAAATTGAAATCCGATAATAACAAACTATTACAGATCCAATGGAACTGGTTTCGTCCAATTCTGAGACTGTTCAAAAATTGGCTATTTTACAATCGATAATTAAATATTAAAATATTCAATTTTCACAAATTAACTTTTAATTCAATTTTAAAAGTTCTAAAATATCGTTCTAACTCCAACATGATTAATAAAATTTTACAAATCATTTTCAATCATATTTAACCCAATTTTCAATTATTTCTGTATTTTCACATATTAAATTATCGATTTAATTATTCAATTAAATCCAATTATTCGAAATAAAATTATTCGACTTATAAATTTCACTTATTCATATTTAAAATTAATTAAATATTAAAATTTTTATTTAACAAATATTCTGGGTCGTTACAATCATTATCTTTCATTTGTATGCGTTTCGAGGCCCATTAGCGATGATCATATTCGGTACTATATAGTAAGGGGTAGGTTGGTCCTGTGTTGGTAGGGATTGATAGGTTCGATCTTCGTACATTTTTCTAGGGGTGTACTGTGGCGGACGGTACCCCAGTAGCCCTGTCATTGTATGGAATCCAATATCCACTACGAGCCTGTACGGTTTTAGTTGTATACCAATATGTGAAACATGAGATGTAAGCATTTCAGCTATTTTATAGTTTATTTTCTATAGACACCATTATAATATTAGATGATTTTGATATAAAATGTTTTGTTATCGTAAGTTGAAAACCCGTCGTATTTATGTATGGCATGGTCTTACGGGATACTTTTTTTGAAGGATTTTGATAATAGCAGTAATTCAAATTGAGTGTGTTTTCTCACACTGATTTTCCAGACTGATGCGGATTTTATTTTATTATAATGCTTAGGTCAGACCGAGTATTACCGATTCAGGTTAGGATGTTATGGAGCTCAGGACGACCTAGAGGAGCCTTAGGCGTATCCCACGTACTTGATTATATTCCACTGTGGGTGTATGTTGTATATTAGCACCTGTGAGGACAAGTTATTATAATTGTCCAGATTGATGTTGATTGTGGTACTCTAATGATGGTATATAAAATAACAGTTGTGGGATCGATTTCACCCTAGAGGGGGGTGAATAGGGTGATATTAATAATTATAAATATTATTTCGGAAGCTTATAAAATTATTTCAACACAAATATATCAAAAACAATAGCAGAACAGAGAATAGCAGAATAAATGCAGAAATAGAACGACACAGAATGGTGTCTAGTTCATAACCGCATCAATACTAAAGATCGTCTCAGCCGTCTTCATATTCAGGTGGATCCAGCTTGTGTCTTCTGCTCTGATCAGATGGAAAGCATTCCGCATTTGTTCAGAGACTGCGATTTTTCTTACTCGGTTTGGGCTGCTTCAAGTGCCCATGTCCTTGGTTTCGTTCTGGAACCGCCGGTTATCTATGATCACTGGCAATATAACTCCCAAAACCATAATTTGGACGTCTTCATTGCTATTTTCTGTTGGTGTATATGGAAAGAGCGAAATGCATGTGTGTTTGGCAAACCTAAATCTCATCTCGTGGGTATTGGCAGGCGTATCTCTTACCTATTCAGCATTTTTACAGGTTGCAGTTTATCAGCTCCATTTAGACTTCGCATCCCTCATCGCAGTTCATCACCAGTGGATTCCCAAGGTAGCAGTTCTGATTTCCCTCCTGGCCGCAGTTAGTTGTTGGTGGTCTCGGACTTCTCTCTGATTATTTTGCTGATGTGTTGGGTCTGTTCTTTTCACTAGTTTGTTTTATGATATCAGTGTTGATACTTAAACTTCATTCTGGCGCTAGCGATCAAGCGTGTTGATCGACTTTTATATGTATCTCTCTTTATATATATATACATATGCTATAAATCGGCTGTGTAGTATCACGCTACACACCCGTCTTGCTCAAAAAAATAGCAGCACAGAGAATAGTAGAATAAATGCAGAAATAGAACGACATAGAATTTACCCAGCTTCGACAAAACCCTGCCTACGTGCTACCCCTAAGGTTTCTGCTAGAAATTAGATAGTCATACGCTTACACACGCAAACTTACAACACCTGCTATTGACTAACCTAACTCTACGCTCAAAACCCTGCCACAACTTAGCCATTGAGATGCAAATTCTCAAACCACGCCACGTAGTTTGTCCCCTAGTCACACTACTAGAAATTACAATAGTTTAAAAAGGAAAAATACAATTTAAAACACAATTAAAAACAAAACCCTAATTTTTAACTATTAAGCCTTATAATTGAAACAAGGCCGGCCCAATCTAATTAAACAAACGCGGCCTTATTTCTTTTATTAATTCGGCCGTTCCTTTCTGCTTTGTAAAATGGCGGCTTGTTGCTTTTCCTTGTTCGATCAAAATTAGGGCTTTGGAGAAATTTGAAGATGTCGACTTTAATTAGATCGATTGATTTCGATTTCCTTGCTCTGTCGATTGATCGTCTCTTAAGATGCTTTCGGCTGCTTCTATTTGGTTGAGTTTTACTTTGATTCGGGTATGTGATTTTTGCCTTTTGCTCTCTGGTTTAAATACTTGAACTCGATACTTCAATTGCCGATGATGTTGTTTATTTATATAGGCTTCGAGACCTTTGAATTTCGTTCGTATAAATTTACTTGAATTCGTCACTTGATTTTTCTTGGCCATTCGATTTTGTTTTAATGCTTATGATACGTTTTGACTTGTTCATATCGAATAATTTTGTTTACTTCATTAGCACGGTTTTGATTTCGAACTCGTTCGATTTCTTGATTGTCACGGCTTCGATTCAGAACCGTTCGATCTTTCCTTGGTCGTTACGGTAGTGAATTTCGTACTTGACTTTGGCTTTGATTTTTGACTTTTTCAATTGTATAATTTGCTTGCTTGTCATGATGTCGATTTCTGACTTGGTCAATTTACTTGGCCATCACGGTTTCGAAATGATTTTGCTGATGTTGATTTCGTTCTTTGTTTCCTTTGACTCCGGTCAGTAGCTCACGGCTTGTTCATGCGATTCCATGACTGATTTTTTTTGTTGAACATGGCTTCAACTTGATTTTTGATATTACCATCTTCGACATCACTGAACTTCGGCACTGATTTAATTCATTGTGATTTTTGCATCACTGCACCCTGTACTTTTGAAGCTCGATTATCTCTGGTCGACACTATATTTTGTTGCACTGTGTTTGACATGGTCTTGTAGCACTTCTCTGCGCACTGTTGCATTATATCTGATATTGAATTATTTCGAGTTAATGCTTTGAGCTAGTTTGCACCGCCTATATGTATACATGCTGTTTCACACGCATATATATATATATATATATATATGTATATATGTATGTATGTATGGTTGCTTTCATGTGGTAGCTGGACTTGCTCGAGTTCATATATATGACTTCGGTCATTTTTGAAATGACCTGATGTTGTGCTGTTGAGCTTTGTTCGAACTTGTTCAGGTCCATTGATGATGCTATGTGTTTGTTGTATAAGTTGGCTTTGGTATCATTCTGTTTCACTGGTACATGTGCATTTCCCACTTCTCTGTTGCACTTGCTCATTTGAGTTTGTACTGCTTCATCATGTCACTGTGTCACTGTTTATATGTACACTTGATAGCCTCAAGCCTGTTGATAATCTATAGTGTTGTATTGGTCTAGTTCACCTTGAACTTCATGTGTGCTCGAGTCTGGTTCATGTATTCATTGTGTCATGTTCTATTGGTTCATGTATGCATACTTAAGGTTGTAACTGGAACCATATGTATGTTGTGCATTTGTAGTTTGATTGGGTACATTTGTGTTTGTTAACTTCTGCTTGGTTTTGCTGCATTGAATTTGACTTGAGAACTTTTGTGTGGTGCTTTTGTTTGGTGCACATCCTTGACCTGTTGCAGTGTTCATTCTAGCTTGTAACTGTGTCAAGTTGCTGTTTCATTGAGTTTGGTCATTTATATACTTCATGTATACTTCCAGTTGTGCTTGCCTTGGAGTTTCAGACCTATAGCCTTTGTGCATTGTTGATATTCCTTTGGTGCACTTGCTTTGTGATTCTGTTGGGCCGAGTTGTCCTATCTGAAGTGCACTGTCCACTGTTCTATATGTTTGCTTCATGCTTCATTGTTATCTGGTAGCTATCGAGTCTGTTGGCACTGGTTCGTGTATATGAGCAGTTTTACTTTGTTTTGGTTGTTGCATTTGTGTTGTAGCTGTCTTGACCATTTGGACTTAGTTGATGTTTTGTAGCGCACCTAAGTTGAATCCAGCTTGTAGCTCGGATTTGACCTTGTGCTGAAAATTGTGACATTATTTTTATTGCACTTGAGTTGAACCCAACGTTTTGGGTTTGACCTATGCTCCCCTGTCCCTGTAATTCTATCAAGTATATATATCGGTGTGCACGGCCTTGTGGCATATACAGTAATAGACTATATATGTCACAAGCTGTTCGTGTATGATGAATTAAACAAGGACGAACAACCCAAATAACCGAGGCCAAAATTATTTTCAAAATTCACATTTTATTTTATACCGCAAAAATATTTCCTTTTCAATTTTACTGCGTCAATATTTATTTTTGCAGATTGCTCAGATGCTGGATTCAATTTGGAGTGAAGTTGAAAATAAAATACAAGTTGAGTGAATGAGTGATATGTAGTGAGGTCAAATGTAAATGTGAATGGTGATGTAATCAAAATTGTACTGTAATTGAAATTGTATATATTTAGTGAGAGCTTGAATTTTATACTATTCAAAGATTGTAATAAACATTTGCTTGAATAAAATTTCTGTTTGAATTCAAATTTTATATTATTTATTTTTATTCAGCAAATATTTATTTAATCTATGAAAATTGAAATAGTACATTAACAAATACATTTAAATGAATATATATATGTTTATTATCATCAAACAAAAATCATATAATTGCATATTTAATAATCTCCCCTTTTGATGATAACAAACATATATTTAAGATTTTGAATATGTTAAATGTATTTGCTCATTGATATACTCTAATTGCTCCCCCTATTTAAGTGCTTCCTCTCTACACAAAGCTCCCCGTTCATATATGCATGCAATTAAAAATATACAAATGATCCTAGATGCAAATAGAAAATATTTGACCTTTACTTGATTTTATTTGACAAAATCTTAACTTTTCTCTCCCCCTTTTGTTATCAGCAAAAGAGTAATAGTGTTAGAGAAAATAGAGATAAAGTGATCGATACTAATCCAACATTAAAACTCAATTGAATATAAATATTAAATTTCAATAAAAAATCAAACAAAAATCATAAATACTTTGTTAGGCGCATATTCCACTTTTAAAATGATGGGAATGATGTCATCGTATAAAATCATACAGTTGTGTCTATTTGTGGTATATTTATATCAGGAATTTGAATATCTACTAGCCATGCATAACCGTTAGGACTTTTAAATGAGATTAGTAGTATTCCAATTTTATTTTAAAAAATGAATTCAAGTATCTTCTAACCACGCATAACCGTGAGGACTTTTAGACGGGATTAGAATCAACTTGTTTATTTAATAAATCAATTTTGATATGCGTTCCATACACGCATAACCGTGAGGACTTTTAAATGAGCATGGAAGCACATAACAAATTCCAAGTAATTCACCCATGCATAACCGTGAGGTCTTTTAAATGAGAGTGAATACTTTGGATTTTTTTTATTTTTTTTATATATAAAATGAAAAACGAATGATTCCTGTTTAAAGTACCAATATCGACAAACTATATTGAATTTTGATGAGCGATGGTCGATAGAAATATGATAGAAATATAGATGGTCATGGAATTTTTACCAACAAAAAGTTTTATAACTCTTGTTTAAATTTCTAAAGAAATTTACTAATTATACCGTCTCGAGTCATAACATACGATAAATATCAACACTCATCACTTTTTCATCACTATTTATCTTTTTGATAATTATCAGGGAGTTAGATTAGTCAAAATAGTCATTAAAAATCAAATTCAAAAATGACTGATCTGAAAACATGGTCAAAATTCAAAATGACTGATCTGAAAACATGGTCAAAAATGATTTTCTCGAAGGAGTTATATGAGAAAAAAATTCTGCTATTTGAAAATTATTTGAAATGTAAAATATGCAGATATTTTCTTTGAAAAACAATGCAGTTGCTAAATGTCTCAACGTAAATCACGTTTCACTAATAATTTTTCTATCAACTAGATTACCAGTGTAATCTGCATCTGAATTTTTCGCTCAAAAATATTTTTAGTTGAATGTTACAGACCAGATCATGAAGTGTGCAACAAAATATCTCAAAATCATTTTTAACAACTTTTTAAATGAAATTCTCTTGAATTTGAATTGAAGTCGTGTAAATAATCAAAAACCGTGAATATAGAGTCAGCAGTAAAATAATCAAATGTATTGTCATCCAATAAAACACCATTATTAATCCAAACTAATATATATGAAGTAGTTCCAAGATTCTAGTGATTTTTATAGTGTTCTTGGCGTGAGAATATAATTGGCCAACCATTTTGAACAAGTCAGAATCAAAATCATCATTCATTTCATCATCACATTACTGGCCGATTTAATTCAGACTACGGTGCAGATGATCACATTTAATATATCGTTCAAAATATACCATTACCCATTTTACCTTTACGATAATTTTTCGTTGTTGTTCATTGTGATTCTGTCACCTTTGTACTGGGCTAAGGAACTTTGCTTTTGTTGTCCATTATTTTCTTGGAACAACCAGAATCCAAGTAACGCAGTTGTTGTTCCTTAGCCTGCCTTTATACCTACACGATGAAATATTTTTGTGACCTATTTGTCTTTATAGGTCCATGATTGTTAGGGGCAGAATATTTTGGAAAATAATTTTGTGAAGACCCAAAACTATTTATATATGTTCCTTTCGGCACCCATATTTGTTTAACTTTGAGAGATATTATATTTGTGCCTTTTGGAACCCAAATTGGTATAGTTTTTATGTGTTTGGGTCTATACCAACAATTATTTTGATTGTGTTCAAATTCTCTACGAATTGTGCACATTGAATTGACTTGATTATTTTCATTTCTAACATTTTAAGATTGATTATATCCAATTCCTTGTCTAATTATATTAACAGTTTGTTTTCCTACTAGCATATTCATCGATTTTTCACTTTTTGAAAATTTATCTAAAGTCGTTGACAGTTGTTGGACTTGTGTTTTGAGAGATTCATTTTCGTTTAACAATTGTGCGTACTTTTTAATAGAATTTTCTCTCCTAGTATTTCACTCTCTTTCAAAATTAGTATTTCATTTTCAAGTGATTTTATATTAATTTCTGATTTTTTAATTTCTTCTTCGAATGTTGGACACTTATCACACTTAGGGATCCCACTTTGACAGGTTTTAACTAATTGGTCAAGTTGTTTATTTAAATCTGTCAAAGTATCTTTTTGTGATTCAAGTTCGGCATACTTCTACCTAAGTCGTTCAAAACAGCCATTTACTTTGTGGAAATATATAAGTAATTCTGAATGAGTAAGTTTTGATACCTCACTTGGCTCGTCGTCATCACTGTCAGTTATTTCACTATGAAGGCACATGTCTGCTTTCTCACTCTCACTGTTAGTACTTTGATTATCTTCATCACTTGTATTCCACGTGGCTGCCAAACTTCTCCTTTTTGATTTCTTTTCAAAGTCGCATCGATTTTGAGGACAATTTGGCTTGATATGGCCTGGTTTATTACACTTGTGACAAATGATCTCTTGTTTTTTCTGAATTGTCTAGAACTTTGTTTATTCTTCTCTTTACTTGATGATTTTTGGTCGGATTGCCATATTTGCGATTCCACTTTTTGAATCTTCTTATTAATATTACCAATTCAGCTTCACCATCACCATCATCATCATCATCACTTTCAGTTGTTCCTTTGTGAGCTATTGATTTCTTTCGAGTGTCACCTCCTTCACGCTCTTCCTTGAATTTTATTTCTAGCTCATAAGTGGTGAGATTACCAATGAGCTCTTCCACCTTGATTAGTTTCAAATCCTTTGATTCTTGATAGCTGTGACTTTTGCTTCAAAACTCATTGGAAGGACTCTGAAGATTTTTCGAACTATTTCCAATTCCGTATATAATTTTCCAAGAGCTTTCGATTTGTATACAATATTGGAAAGTCGTCCATACATCTCTTTGACATTTTCTTCCTTCTCCATTGTGAATTTCTCGTATTCGCTGCTTAGCATGGCAAGGCGAGATTCTTTGACTTAAGATATTCCTTTGTGGGTCACTTCTAGTGTGTGCCGTATTTCCTGCGCAGTTAGACAATGCGAGACACGATTAAATTCAAATTGATCCAATGAACAGATAATAGAATCCATAGCTTTAGCATTAGCATTATGTAATTTATTTTCTAGCTCTGTCCATTGATCCATCAGTTTATCTATTTCTTCATTATCTACAATTATAGTTGGTGCTTTATAACCTGTCTCAACAATATTCTAAGCATCAATGGTTTTCAGAAAAATTTTCATTCTATTTTTCCAGTAGGCATATTCACCATTAAACATTGGTGGTCTAACTATAGACTGACCTTCAGCAAAAACAATATCAAAAACAATTCGCAGATGACACTATTTTATTCGTCTCTCCCCATGATAAGTACATACATTGTCTAAAAGTAGCCCTATACACCTTCGAAAGTATATCTGGCCTTTCCATTAACTTCAACAAAAGTTCGATCATTATGTTGGGTAATGTGAATCACCTTGGACCCCACATTTCATCGATTCTCAACTGCAATCTCTCGGACTTCCCGCTCTCCTATCTTGGTATCACAATCAGACCTACCAAACTCCTTAGATCTGATTGGTCCCCTCTCATCTCCAAGATTGAATCTAGACTCACGGGTTGGAAGGCACACTCTTTGTCCTCCGCTGGCCGACTTGTCCTTGTCAAATCTGTTATCTCAACCATTCCATCATATTGGATGTCATTCCACAAACTCCCTTCCTGGGTCATCAATCGTTTGGATAGAACCGGAAGATCCTTCCTATGGAATGGTGGCGGTGCCAAAAGGTTGGTCAACTGGAATAGTGTCTGCTTGCATAAAAAGCATGGAGGCTTGGGTATCCCCAATCTCAGAGTCTTCAATATCTCTCTCCTAACCAAATGGCTTTAGAAATGTCTCTCCCCTGAGCACTTCATTTGGAAGGACTGGATTCTCTCTTTGCATTATCATTCTAAAAGCCACCTAATCCTTCACTGTCCACCATACAGGAAAACTTCGCCTTTTTGGTCTGGAGTGATTCAAGTCATCCCCCGAGTTAAATCTTTGTTCCATATGGCCATTGGTGATGGCAATAGTTGTGCTTTTTTGGCTCGATACATGGCTTGACCAACTTCCACTTGCCAAAGTTTTGCAACACCTCTTCCTTCACTTGTCCACTCCGTCGAGCACAGTTAGTGAATGTGTAAATCTTGGTCTAGATGCCCTCTGCCCTTCTTCTCTTTTCAGCCCTGATACTTTTTCTGACCTTATATATGCTTCCAACATTCTTCAATCCCTTCATCTCTCTTCCTTTCCTGACCGTGTTCTTAGGGCGCCAGCTCCTACGAAAGGCTTCACTGTTGCCTCCTGCTATGCCTTTTTGATCAACCCAGGTCGCTCTTACTGCTTTCCTAGGCTTTGGAAAAGTCCCATTCCGCCTCGTATCGCCTTCTTCCAATGGTGTCTAGTTCATAACCGCATCAATACTAAAGATCGTCTCAGCCGTCTTCATATTCAGGTGGATCCAGCTTGTGTCTTCTGCTCTGATCAGATGGAAAGCATTCCGCATTTGTTCAGAGACTGCGATTTTTCTTACTCGGTTTGGGCTGCTTCAAGTGCCCATGTCCTTGGTTTCGTTCTGGAACCGCCGGTTATCTATGATCACTGGCAATATAACTCCCAAAACCATAATTTGGACGTCTTCATTGCTATTTTCTGTTGGTGTATATGGAAAGAGCGAAATGCATGTGTGTTTGGCAAACCTAAATCTCATCTCGTGGGTATTGGCAGGCGTATCTCTTACCTATTCAGCATTTTTACAGGTTGCAATTTATCAGCTCCATTTAGACTTCGCATCCCTCATCGCAGTTCATCGCCAGTGGATTCCCAAGGTAGCAGTTCTGATTTCCCTCCTGGCCGCAGTTAGTTGTTGGTGGTCTCGGACTTCTCTCTGATTATTTTGCTGATGTGTTGGGTCTGTTCTTTTCACTAGTTTGTTTTATGATATCAGTGTTGATACTTAAACTTCATTCTGGCGCTAGCGATCAAGCGTGTTGATCGACTTTTATATGTATCTCTCTTTATATATATATATATGCTATTAATCGGCTGTGTAGTATCACGCTACACACCCGTCTTGCTCAAAAAAATAGCAGCACAGAGAATAGTAGAATAAATGCAGAAATAGAACGACATAGAATTTACCCAGCTTCGACAAAACCCTGCCTACGTGCTGCCCCTAAGGTTTCTGCTAGAAATTAGATAGTCATACGCTTACACACGCAAACTTACAACACCTGCTATTGACTAACCTAACTCTACGCTCAAAACCCTGCCACAACTCAGCCATTGAGATGCAAATTCTCAAACCACGCCACGTAGTTTGTCCCCTTGTCACACTACTAGAAATTACAATAGTTTAAAAAAGAAAAATACAATTTAAAACACAATTAAAAACAAAACCCTAATTTTTAACTATTAAGCCTTATAATTGAAACAAGGCCGGCCCAATCTAATTAAACAAACGCAGCCTTATTTCTTTTATTAATTCGGCCGTTCCTTTCTGCTTTGTAAAATGGCGGCTCGTTGCTTTTCCTTGTTCGATCAAATTAGGGCTTTGGAGAAATTTGAAGATGTCGACTTTAATTAGATCGATTGATTTCGATTTCCTTGCTCTGTCGATTGATCGTCTCTTAAGATGCTTTCGGCTGATTCAATTTGGTTGAGTTTTACTTTGATTCAGGTATGTGATTTTTGCCTTTTGCTCTCTGGTTTAAATACTTGAACTCGATACTTCAATTGTCGATGATGTTGTTTGTTTATATAGGCTTCGAGACCTTTGAATTTCATTTGTATACATTTACTTGAATTCGTCACTTGATTTTTCTCGGCCGTTCGATTTTGTTTTAATGCTTATGATATGTTCTGACTTGTTCATATCGAATAATTTCGTTTACTTCATTAACACGGTTTTGATTTCGAACTTGCTCGATTCCCTGATTGTCACGGCTTCGATTCAGAACCGTTCGATCTTTCCTTCGTCGTTACGGTAGTGAATTTCCTACTTGAATTGGCTTTGATTTTTGACTTTTTCAATTGTATAATTTGCTTGCTTGTCGTGATGTCGATTTCTGACTTGGTCAATTTACTTGGCCACCACGGTTTCGAAATGATTTTGCTAATGTTGATTTCATTCTTTGTTTCCTTTGACTCCGGTCAGTAGCTCACGGCTTGTTCATTGTAACAACCCTGAATTTTGAACAATTTAAAAATGGAAATATTTAATTAGTTTTAAATATTTGAATGATGATTGACTTGAATTTCAAATTTTCAGGATAAATTGACGATTAAATTTTAAAATTTAATGTATAAAATGTTGAATAAAAATTTAAATTTGACTTTGGTGTTGAAATAATTCGAACTAATGACTTAGAAAAATAATTTGGATACAAGAATTATTATTTATGAATTTATAAAAGGATGGTTAGTTTTAAATAACAATTTTCTTTTCTTTAAAATAAAAAGGAATAAAATTTTAATCAATACAAAATAAATATCAATACCCATAGTTAAAAATTCAAACAACAAAATTTACAAAACAAAGTAAAGAAAAAAATTTATACAAAACAAATTGAATTTAAATTGAAAGAAAATAAAAATAAAAATATGATATATATAAATAAAAAGAGTACCATTGCTTTACCTTCATCAGCTACAAACACGCCTAAAATTTTGCCTTAACCTACGCCTTCAACCACGCTAAAATCACGTCTCCTTTCCCTTTTTATATTCGAAACCCATTCCTCTTCAAATCATCAGAAAGAAAAAAAATCAAACCAAAGAAATAAAAAAATGGCGTCTCTCCCTCTTCGTCCCTCTTTTCAAATTAGGGCCTCGGCTTCAATCTTGCTCGCGACCACTTCAGAATAAGGTGAGTGATTTATATCCCTCACATCTAATTCAATACCATGCGTCGATAGTTGATGTGGTTTAGATGTGATTTTTGAACTATTCGATCTTCTCTGTCATCTCTGTTTCGATTCTGATTTTCTCTGATTGTGGTTTGGCTTCGTCTTAGCCGTTCGATTTTGCCTTGCCTTAATAGTGGCTTCGGCCTTTGATATTGTTCGATTTTGGTAAAGCACGACATTGATTTTTTTTGCTTGGCACATTGTCGACATTTGTCACTTGAAAACTGCAGTTGTTTGAATTAAAAATAAAATGTTTTGAATTTTTTTTTATTGTTACACTTGCTCAACTTCGACTTCGATTTTGTGATAATATTTTGGCTTCGGCCTTGACTATTTTTAAACTTGATTTGGACTTGTTTATTTCGTTCTGAAATATGCTTGTCCGATATTGAACTGTTCGTACTTCAATCCCTGGTTTTATCGATCTCGTGTACCATTCTGTCTCTGGTTGCATTTGTGTTGTGGTATACTTTGTTACCCTTGATCATTCGAGTCCTTTGTACTTGAAGTCTGGTACTTGTACATTTTGAAGTTTTGATGCATTCCATTTTTTTTCATGAGTAATTATTGACTGCATCACTGTGCATTCATTTTTTTTTGCCACATTGGCATTACTGCGTCTTCACCTACCTGTTGTACATGCAGTGCCTTGACTTTCTGCATTTCGTCTAGCATCACTAGTGTGCAACTCAGTTTGCAATTGTGACTGCACTTCATATATATATATATGCATTTATGTATGTATATATGAGATTGTTGTCACCATGGCACGATCTTCTGTCTACTGGACAATTTTGTATTGCTTACTGTTCCATGACTTGGGCATTTTTCATTTACATAGCTCCACTTGAAATTGCACTGCCTATGTTACCCTATTGTATTTATATTTGTAGCCTCTGTGCTTTTTTGTTCCACGGTTGCACTTCGATTGCTTCTGTTGGTTCATGACATTTGTTTTGGGTAAAACTGCCTGTGCACTCGTGTTATTTGAATCTGGAATACCTTTGCACACGATCACTGATTTTTGATCGAGACATATGTTGTAAGTCTTGGAGCTGGTTTCTTTGATATGTACAGCAGTCTGGGCAGTTTGTTCATTAGAGTTTGTAGATTGTTACTGATGCTTTGTTTGTAGTTGTGTTGTCGTTACCAGACTTGAGTTGTACCTTTTTTTTATGTCTTCTGGCCACTGTGTACTCCACTGTTGCATGCCTTGTTTTCAAATTTACTTCATGTATTCAAGTATACATGCTGCATCCTTGACATCTTTACTGTTCAGTTGTGTTTGAATTCTTATGTCTCTGACTTTGATGTCTTCGGCACTGTCATTGATACTACTTCCTTGATTTGACTATGCCAGCTGGGAGATCTCTAGCTAGTTGAATGATTGACTGTTACTTGAAGTGTAGTATTGTGTTCACATTGCTTACTGTTTATTTGCTTGACCATTCGCCTGTGCAATTTCGCTGTGCATTCCATGTTGCATCCACTTGACTCATTATTGTCGTGTGCGGTGGTGCCTTACTTTTGGTGCTCTCACCTTCTTTCAGCTGTTTTCTTATAGTTGTACCCCTGCCTTTGCGCACTGGGTCATTCGAGCCTTCGTGCTTCGTGTACTCGTGGCGGCTGCAGATCTTGGTTGCAGTTGCCCTTGTGCACTAATACTGGCTGCCCTATTTAATTTGGAAACTTTTGTGTTGTTTTGAGTTCGTTGTTGCAGTCCTACCTTGTATTTGCAGTGCCTTATTGTCACTATCTTGATTGGGTTTCTTGATGCGTTGATCTTAGCTTGCTTCTGATTTTACTGAATTTTGATAGTCTCGACTAATTTGCTTCGAGACATTTTTTGTTGCATTGTGATCTTGTGGTGGCTGCGTTATTGTTGCAGTTGCCCTTGTGTCCAAGTAATGGCCGCGGTTTCATTTTATATAAAATATTACACTTGTTGAAGTGTGCAACCATGAGTTGTTTGGAAACTTGTTTTCTTAAGATTTACTTGAGTATATGCAAACAGTTGCATTTCGACCTTGCCTAGTTGCATGGGTTTTGGTGTTGCAGTTGTGTTGAGTCACTGACTTGACCTCTGCAGGTTGAATTTCTGATAGTATTCTCTGTTGAGATGATTTCACATGTTGTTGTGGTGAGGCAGCGCACGCGTGCATGCACTGCAGCCACGTAGTATCGACATTTTGAATCGATATTTGAACCTTCATTGATTTTGGTTCGTTGACCTTTTGCATATTTCATCACGATAGCGGCGAGGCAGTGCACGCAAGCGTGGATTGCAGCCACACGAAGTTAACATTTTAAAAATGTGGCGAGGCCGTATACGCGTGTGTGTACTGCAGCCCTACCAAATCTAATGTTTTAATTGATGTTTTCTATTTGATGAAAATTGTTTTATGTTGCCAATTCAATATATTTTGAATCGCATTTTGATGATTTTGTTGTAAATTGCCGTTTAGGCAATTCTGATTTTTTTTCTAAATTACCTTCATTAATAAATCCCTTCATCTATCTTCATCAAAAATCTGAATCTACTGTTTTATTGTTTAACACTGTTAAGTGTTATATTTACTGTTATCCGATTACTTGTTAAAGGATCGGATAGGTGAATTTATATTGGACTGTCGTCTAATTGTTGTTTGATTATTATTGCCTCGATGCACTAATAACTGAGTTTGAATTAGACTGACCTGTGTATTATTTTCTTTTGAATATAATACTCGGGTCAGACCCAGTATTTTACAGCTTGAAGATTTTCAGGCCGCGAAGTTAGAGAGAGTTGGGGAAATTGCTTCACTTTAGCTTTTCGAAGAATTTTTGTACTTAAAAGAAATATTTCACTGTATAAAATTTAATGCATTGTACAAACTCTGACATATGTAAGAAAAATTCATTTATGTGAAATATTATGATTATCTGTTATGATTCTGTGGCTGATTCTGTTTAAACCTTATAAACTGAATAACAATCCGTTATTTTGAACGTTTCAAGTTGGTTTAATTACCGACTGGGGGCGGTCAGGAGGGAGGGTCGTTACATTCATGCTATTCCATGACTGATTTTTTCTGTTGAACATGGCTTCAACTTGATTTTTGATATTACCATCTTCGACATCACTGAACTTCGGCACTGATTTAATTCATTGTGATTTTTCCATCACTGCACCCTGTACTTTTGAAGCTTGATTCTCTCTGGTCGACACATATGTTTTGTTGCACTGTGTTTGATAAGGTATTGTATCACTTCTATGCACACTATTGCATTATATATGATATTGAATTATTTCGAGTTAATGCTTTGAGCTAGTATGCACCGCCTATATGTGTACATTTTATTTCACATGCGTATATTTGTATGGTTGCTTTCATGTGGTAGCTGGACTTGCTCGAGTTCATATATCTGACTTTGGTTATTTTTGAAATTGCTTCATGTTGTGTTGTTGAGCTTTGTTCGAACTTGTTCAGGTCCATTGATGATGCTATGTGTTTGTTGTATAAGTTGGCTTTGGTATCACTCTGTTTCACTGGTACATGTGCATTGCTCACTTCTCTATTGCACTTGCTCATTTGAGTTTGCACTGCTTCATCATGTCACTGTTTATATGTCCACTTGATAGCCTCAAGCCTGTTGATAATCTATAGTGTTGATTGGTCTAGTTCACCTCGAACTTCATGTGTGCTCAAGTCTGGTTCATGTATTCATTGTGTCATGTTCTATTAGTTCATGTATGCATACTTAAGGTTGTAACTGGAACCATATGTATGCTGTTCATTTGTAGTTTGATTGAGTACATTTGTGTTTGTTAACTTCTGCTTGGTTTTGCTGCATTGAATTTGACTTGAGAACTTTTGTGTTGTGCTTTTGTTTGGTGCACATCCTTGACCTGTTAGAGTGTTCATTCTAGCTCGTAACTGTGTCAAGTTGCTGTTTCATTGAGTTTGGTCTTTTATATACTTATGTATACTTTCAGTTGTGCTTTCCTTGGAGTTTCAGAGCTATAGCCTTTGTGCATTGTTGCTATTCCTTTGGTGCACTTGGTTTGTGATTCTGTTGGGCCGAGTTGTCCTATCTGTAGTGCACTGTCCACTGTTCTATGTTTGCTTCATGCTTCATTGTTATCAGGTAGCTCTCGAGTCTGTTGGCACTGGCTCGTGTATATGAACAGTTTTATTTGTTTTGGTTGTTGCATTTGTGTTGTAGCTGTCTTGACCATTTGGACTTAGTTGATGTTTTGTAGCGCACCTGAGTTGAATCCAGCCTGTAGTTTGGATTTGACCTTGTGCTGAAAATTGTGACATTATTTTTATTGCACTTGAGTTGAACCCGGCGTTTTGGGTTTGACCTGTGCTCACCTGTCCCTGTAATTCTATCAAGTGTATGTATCGGTGTGCACGGCCTTGTGGCATATATAGTGATACACTGTATATGTCACAAGCTGTTCGTGTATGATGAATTAAATGATGACGAACAACCCAAATAACCAACCCAAAAATTATTTTCAAAATTCACATTTTATCTTATACTGCAAAAATATTTCCTTTTCAATTTTACCGCGTCAATATTTATTTTTGCAGATTGCTCAGATGCTGGATTCAATTTGGAGTGAAGTTGAAGATAAAATACAAGTTGAGTGAATGAGTGATATGTAGTGAGGTCAAATGTAAATGTGAATCATGATGTAATCAAAATTGCACTGTAATTGAAATTGTATATATTTAGTGAGAGCTTGAATTTTGTACTATTCAAGATTGTAATAAACATTTGTTTGAATAAAATTTCTGTTTGAATTCAAATTCTGTGTTATTTATTTTTATTCAGCAAATATTTATTTAATCTATGAAAAGTAAAATAGTACATTAACAAATAAATTTAAATGAATATATATATATATATATATATGTTTATTATCATCAAACAAAAATCATATAATTGCATATTCAACAACAGTTATAGTTCTTTTAGTATAAAGATTTGTTATTATCTATTATATATTTTTCCACTGCGATTGTGAGATCTTGTATTGTTGTTTCTGTTTCTTCTACCTCCATTTCTTCTTCAACCCCAACAATCACTATTTTCGGCACTGGAATATTTGGCATGCTATACAGTGAACATATTGATGTTAATTTTCGAGGGTCGAAAATCCTGGGTTGCTACAATTGGGGATGCTAATGTATTTTATTTTATAATTTTGACATAAATCATTGGGGATACCAATGCATATCAATTTTGAGATGTCTAATAAGTTTAAGTGGTACACGACTTAATTAAGGATACCGATAGACATAGGTTGAAAATTTGGGTTAAACATGAATTAAACGTGTAAGTGATGGATACATAGTTATTCTAGGAAAACTATGGGATGTGCGATGGATAGTCCACATCAAGTTGGAGATGGATAGTCTTTATATGGTTATGAAGGGTTCATAATAATCCTAGGAAAAATATGGGATGTGTGATGGATAGTCCACATCATTTTAAATAAATGAAATATGTGAGATGGACAGTCCACATAACTTTGATAATGAAGCCATATGTAATGGGTAGTCTATATGGAAGGGGATATGTGATCCATAAAGATGTTTTTATGTGGGATGGGCAATCCACATAATTATAAGAGGGATAGTCAAGGGAAATTAAGACGGATAGTCTGTTAAATTGGAATGGGTAATCCAATGTATGTTGCATGATTGCAAATGATTATTTACCATGTTCTGACCATTGTGGATGCATGAGCATAGTATATGGTTGATATTTTATGATTCAGATATTAGTGAGGGGAAAACTCGTTCTTCTCAACAGCGTAGTCTCACTAGATATATTTTGGTTCGTGATGGTAGGTTATCATTCACACTAGACTGTTTGTCTGACCCAAAATTTTTGTCATTACCCGTAAACTCTTGGATGCTTATTTGAGTAGGTTACAAGTAAGGGATTTTAGGTTTCCAGTTAGACGAATAAGCTTCCAAAGGCGTGCAGGAGGCAGGCTAGCTATATTAGAGGTTTTATATAATCTGCTATTTAGTTCATTTTGTTTGAATGGATGTAATGACAGGAATTATAACTATCGAGTAGTAGTAGACTCTGATCAACCAAGGGAGCATCTTCATAAGTTGCTCTTGGAGTATTTTATAATAACTATATTTTCTCTGAACGTGGGATCGAATTGGATTATATAATTAATATGAAATCATATTTGTAAAATATAATTCAAAAACTTGTTATTGAATTATATTTGAAAATTTTCAAATTCATGTGCTTTTGATTATTAATATGCCTAACATGACCGCATTTTGCCACCAGAAATTAATACCACATATTCTAGCAGCATCCGTTGAACTTAATTTAGGTCTCAAAGTGGGGGATGTTACAATTTGGTATTAGAGCATAGGTTTACGTAAAACTTAAAAGACAAAAAGAGTTTTTAAAATATAATCTAGTGAATTAGAGAATTAGATTAGGGTATGTGATAACGCTATAGTAATGTACTTGTATTTGCTATATATGTATGTATTTTCCCCTCTCTCTTAGATTGTTCTTCTATTACTTATTAAGGCTCGTATGCAAATTATGAGAAAGCAAGGTATTGAAGCAAGAAATGGAAGAGCGAATCTAGGTGGAGGAAATGCTACAACAAATGGAACTGTTCGATCCAATACTAGAAGGAACCAAGGACGACAGGCAAATGCTAACCAGCATGCAAATGCCAATGTAGGTGTTGGAACCCCACCAGTAGATATGGGGACTATGTATCGGTTCTTTGTCAACATAATGCATGTTGGATCTGCTGCTAGTTTGGCTGCAGGTAATGCTGTGAATGCGGTAGGAGCTAATCCCATTGTGTCGGTTGAAAATAACTATGCCAAGATGAACCATGATTATACTAGTCTTGGAGGAAAACCTTTTCTTGGAACTAGGGATTCTATTGAAGTAGAGAACTAGCATTGCAATATGAAAAAAAAATTGCTGATCTAGGATTGAATAATAGGCAAAAAAGGAGATTGGCTTCTAGACAGTTACAAGAAGCAGCACTGTATTGGTAGGCGAGGCAAACCATTGGTGTACCTAAAAAGGAACTGACTTGGGTTGAGTTTAGGAGAAGGTTTGGGGAGAGGTTCTTCTCTAAATTAGACAAGTCAACCTCTCTTAGGAAGTTTATGGAGTTGGAGAAAGGAGAAATGTCGGTGCTGGAATATGCTATGAAGTTTGATGAGCTGTTTAGGTATGGATATGCTACCATCGACACTATGATTAGGTGGAAAGCAAAGTTTATTTGGGATTTAAAGTCGAAGATTGCTAAAGCAACCATGCCACATCTTCGAATTTGAGTAATGTATTAGCAGAGATGGCTATAAGGAATGAGGAGATGTTTGCGAATTTTGGGAAGGAAAAGTGTAGCGACCCGACTTTCTACCACCAGAAAGACGCATCACTATTTAAGAAAGAAAGAGATAGAAGAAGAAAAGAAAGAGAAGAAAGGACAACAACACAACAGAAATCTCACAGCGGAACGAATGAAATATAATATAGAACATATACATAGTATCATATACATCAGAGTACACAACTATACATCTCAATTTAGATAGTTATAACATTTCTATCTAATATACAACACAAAAACAACTATACAGAATAACACATAGCGGAAAACTCTACCTATATATCTACACGTTGAAGCCTCCTGCTCCAAAGCTCCTCCAGAATTCGTCAAGATATAACCTGAATCACTTGACTACTCATACATAATATGAGTATCCAAGAGTTTAATAAAACAGAAAATAAACACTCGGGTCGGACAGGGGTCTGGTGTGAGTAAACGGTTTAAGATTGCTTAACTTTAGAAAATCCTTTGAAAGAAAAGGTATCACGTAAGACTTCCCACACATAAACATGGAAAAGTTTTTACCTTACGCTAACCAAAACATTTGATAGGAAATCCAGTGACATTATAATAGTGTCTAGGGTTTTCAAGTAAATATGAAATAGCCGAAATTGTTACATGATTAAATTCCAGCTACTAGCCACAAAAGTGGGTAATACAAACAAAACCGTAGGGTCTCGTAGGAAGAATGGGTTTCCAACAATGGCAGGGCTACTGGGGTACCGCCCATCAAGTACGTGGCTTAGATCACCGTACCGAGGAGCCACCCTAACTCCCTTGCAACACAAGGCCGGTACCATTCCTTACTGAACAGTCCCGAACAAGACCACCCCGTAGTGGCTGTAGACCAACTACCCACAAAGCCGAAATAAAAAGGGACATCTAGACAGGGATGAATCTCGCCCTCCAGTGGAAGCTACCCAAGAAGCCTTGTTGCACCTCCCCAGTTTTAGCCATTCCCGGTTGATGAGGCTTGAGGCTGCGATTACCTTTGTAGGACACATTTATCTTAGAATGCTCATCGTCCACCTGACGATGTTCTGAAAGCATTCAATCCATACAAGTCCGTTCCGGGTTCGAACGGAATCGAAGGCACTATCTCGTTGCACTCATTTTGGAATCACCCTCAGAGTCAACGACCATAGCCCTTGCACTCTGAATCACCATCTCGAACCTATAAGTACTATTCCGTCAAACTCATTACGGAATCACCCACAGAGTTATACTGACGTATAGTTCTTACACCTCGAGTCTTCACTTGCACTCCACTTGGATTCACGAGCTAACGTTTGTTTTGGATCGGTGTGGTTTTCGGATGTCCAAATATGGAAACTCGATCCCGGTCTCACCGAATCCAAACGCCATTTTAATGTCCAAGTTGTACTTAAGGGTTTTAAACAGTAGATATTCAGAAATATCACTTAACACAAATGGATGATTCATAATACAGATAGGTAATCCATTATTATCACATTCATCCATACATATCACAAAGCAGCATATATATCGCATCTCAGATATATCACATTCATATCATCACACATCAATCAATGACATCCAATATCATCCAATATCATTAACTCATCCAATGATCCTTATCAATCAATCATTTATCATCCCTATACAAGGTTGATCCAACTTAATTAATTTAATTCATTCTTAATTAAATTAATTCCTTACTTAAACACTTGGATTATCCTCAATCCATCTTACCATTCATTAAATAATTTTCAAATTAATTAATAAACATCACTTAATTATCCATTTTAAATTAATCATCCTTGATTAATTATTACTTAATTACTTTTAAGTAATTATTCCTTAATTACAATATCTATTAATCATCTTTGATTAATTACTTCTTAATTACCAAGTAATTGTGTCTCAATTACCCCTTTAAAATTAATCACACTTGATTAATTATTACTTAATTACCTTAATAATTATTTAATTAATCACAACTGATTAATCACCTTTAATTAATCATACTTGATTAATTACTCTTGATTAATTACCTTTAATTAATCACACTTGATTATTCATTTATAATTAATCATATTTAATTAATTACCTTTAATTAATCACTTTTGATTTATTACTTTTTAATTACATTTAGTAATTAAAAAGTTGATTTTAAATTAATTATCCTTAAATTATTAATTAATAATTAAGTAATTATTTAATGATTACTTCATTACTTAAATTCCTTCCTTAATTAATTACTTTAACAAGTAATTAATCAAATAATTAATTACTCTTAATTCCTTTATTAATTAACCATTAATTAAATAATTTAAACCTTTAATTAATTTTATTAATTAATTCTTTAATTAATAACTCAAGTGTAGTCCTTAATCACATCCACTTAATTACTTTTATAAAGTAATTATCTTTTACTTAATTCCTTCCAGTAATTAATCACTTAATTACCAAATTACTTCACCATGTAATTATATTAAATGAACCCATAAGTGATTATCTTAATTAATCACAAATTAATTACTTAATTAATTATTATTTAATCATTTAAATCTAATTAAATGATTCTTACCTTTTTATATTATAAAACTCTTAATTGAGAAAATTATTATCTTAATTAGATCATTTATATTAACCAAAATACTTTGATTATTAATAAAAATTGAACTATCTTAATTATTTTCACGAAACTTATTTATCTTCAATTAAATCAAAATTCTAAATTCTCATAAGATAAATCTTTATTAAACTGATTCCCAAATTCTGATCATTACACTTTATTTGAAATAAAATATAGCATTTTAGAAATCAATTTATAGTTAAACACATTTCAAATTACCTTTAAATCTTTAAAACTTTTTCCAAAGTTATTTAATAAAATTTAATACTAATTTATTTCAAAATTCACTTATCTTATCTTAAAACTTTCATAATTTTATATATAAAACATGTTTAAATTTTAGTTTTTGAAACAAATCTAATTTATAAATAAAACTTGTTTCACTTTTGTTTTAAAACTTGTATCATCTACAAATCATATTAGCTTGTTAAAACTTTTTAAAAATCATACAATTACATTTCAAAATTTTAAAACTGTTAAATTTTAAAAACTTAAAAACTGTTGAACTCAAAACAGCACTTTGCTCAACAAACCCGAGCAACACCCTGCAATTACTCGCGTAAAACTCGAGTAAAACCAAAGAAAACCCAAGTATCCCCAGACCCTATACCTAGCTTCGAGACAAAACAGCAATTACCCGAAGAATGCTTCGACTTCCAACCCCTTCCTCTTCTTCTCCCCAAAAACCATCCCCCAGATGCACACAGTCGTGCACATCAACGTGCACGACCATGCCGGTCGACGGCGAACCCCACGCTATCTTCCACCAAGTAATGAATGACCTCGACAACAACTCGCAAGATCCAGCAACCTCAATTCGATCGAGCTCCAAAATACGACTGTCGAACCCAACTGCAAAACCGATTGCTACCGAAAAACGATCACCTCTGACCATCCCCTCTCTCGAGACACCCTGCCACCTCAACCCTAGCTCCATCTCACTCCCCCGCAACTCCAGAACCCTACGCGATCGTCTCCAGTTGCATCACGTCGTCACGAAATCGAGATAAACATCGTCACCATCATTAGGTTGCAAAACCCTACTCACCCAATTTCCGGCCAACCCCTTCACCAATAATTTTCCCAATTAATTTTATGATGATCACCGTTGTCCCCTCCACCTTCATGCTCAACCACATCGACATCTATGCCGTCATTCGCCTCAAATTGGATGAAATGCTCGAAACAATCAAAACCCAAATTCTCACCAATTACTAACCTAAAATTCATGATTTAAGTTTCAAAAATCATGTTTTCTTATTTGCAATATGATTTTAAAATCAAAACTTAAGTTTGCATTCAAAAGTCTTTAACCTAAATTAAAGATTTACTGTAAATTTCAAAATTCCTGAGCCAAAATTCACTTTAAAGTCCTGTAAATATTTTTAAGTGATAGATTACATGTTTACAATCAACTTATATTTACACATCAAAGGCCAATACAAATTTAATATGGAATTATTGATTTTAATATGAAATTGGAGCCTGTTACTTTACACAGAACATATGTTTAACTTCTTAGGCAAATCAAAGATTCAAAATTCAACATGCATTCAAATTTAAATCAAAATAATTCATCAACATCATGATGATCAATCACAAGATCAAGATGAGATTCAAAATCAAGAACTGTTTTTAAAAGAAATCCATTTACTCACCTTGTTTGCAGAAAACAGAAAGTGTTTTTTTTCCAGGTTCGATTTCACTGCATTCTTCTAGAATTGATTTGCATGTTGAAGAATTCTCTGAGTTGTTTGATTCCAGATTGCATTGGTGTTGAAAATAATTTGCATGTTGAAATTTCCCAGTTTTACTTGATGTTGAATGTCCAGCATATTTCTTTCCAGGTTTTATAGATTTCAGTATTTTACTTATTTTGATCTTTGTTTGGTTTACATTTTGTTGAAATGAAGATAATATTCATCTAAAGTAAAACTTATTTTTATTTTACAATTTTATTTTTAAATTTTATTTTATTAAAAGAATGACATTTGTCATTTAATGTTTTACGGATCTTACACATATGTATATGTTTTACATTTGTCTTTACACAGTATATAATGTTTACAAGTGTTATTAACAAATATTAATAAGTTAACAAGTGTTATGTAATGTTTAATTAACACTTTGAATGTTATTTTCTTTTTAATAATTTGTTTAAGCTATATACATATATTTATGTAATGTGTAGATAATTATAAAATGTTTTTATCTTATAAAAATAAACTTTAGACTTCAATAAATATTTCAAAAGTAAATCCATATAGGCATTTATAAATAAATTATATTTTAAATCAATTTAATTCTATCATTTGTTTATAAATTTGAGAAACTTAGTTTAACTTTTTATATAAAAAAATTTAAAACAATTTTATCCTATTTAAAACTGAAGCTAAAATATATGTTTATAAAATAAGAAATTAACTTTGTTATTAAAAATTTAAAATTTCAAATATCATTTCAAAAGCATTAAATCAAATTAACCTTTCAAATTACAAACTATATATATATAATAAAGTTTGAAAATACTTATTAAATTCAAATTAATAAAATTCCTATTTCAAATATATATATATACACAAATATATATACACATTTCAAATGGATAAATTTTTTTTAACATTACTTCTGAAAATTATTGTTTAATTTTAAACACAATCCAATCATAATATACACATTCATATATATTAAAATTTGAATATATAGCTTAATTACTTTAGAAACTTCCTATTTACAAGGTATATCAATACATATATATTATAAATAGAAAATATTTTTGATTAGCTTCTGGAAAATAAATCTTATCAATTTTAAATTATCAAAATAAATATTTCCAAATTAAAATACTATAAATTTTCAAAAGAATTAAACTTACCAATTTATATTGTTAAGAAAATTGTTGATAGATATTAACACATTATTATTATCAGTCTTTAAAATAATTTTAACTTGTCAATTATAATGTAAAATGATCAAATCAATTTAATTATTATCAAAGATTATTAAATTGATATTGCTCAAAATTCTGGGTCGTCACATTCCTCCCTCCTTAAAAAAATTTCGTCCCTGAAATTTAAAAGCAAAGATAATTTAATAACCCAACTAAGGAATTTAAATTTCAAACAACAATCACACAATCAATCATATACTATCAATCATAGCAACCAATTCAAACAAACAATTTTATCTATCTAGACAAAATTCTAAATAGAACTTCCTAATATTATCCAGAGTTTCCAGGCACCTATACTCGAATACTCGTTCTACAGAATCTTATGTAACTATACTACTATAACTAAGAACTCCCTCATCTGATCCTACAAATCAGAACAAGATATCAGACTAAACTCAAAATCAGCTCAACTGCCAAACCCTTCTGAACTGCTGATTCTATCACTCGATGAATCATACACATATTCCTCAGAGATATGTGAAATACAATGAATTCCAGTTATCCGAACTGGCAATTCAATCCTGTAGATAAAAATCTAATCTATAGAGAACACAGGAAAACCCAAAATACCTCCGGAGCTAGCTTTCCAGTTTTACCCAGTCTTATATCTCCTTTGATTGGATAAAACTAAAAAAATATCCAAATTCCAATTTCACATTCCAAATCTCCTCAATTCTTAACCACATAACTCTTCCGATGCTTTGAGTCACCTCCAATATTCCTGATCGGCTTAACCCTTGCTGATTGCTTCAAGAACAAACAGGACCAAAATCAAACCAATCACCAGATCCTACTCAACAAAATGGCTCTCCCAGAAATTTGCTGAAATCCAATACACAACTCTACTCCACAAGCATCAGTGGACTTCAAACCTGCATCTCTTATCTGGAATAGCCAAACAGTTGCACTTGACAGCCTTACCCACCAAATCTAGAAAATTTCTTCATACTTGAATTTCCAGTAGAAATTCTTTAATCCAAGAAAACTGCAACTCCCGATTGCTCCCATACTAGAATAACTGATATCTCGCTTCCGCTGCACAACTCTGATCTAGAATAGAAAAGAATGCTATCGAAGAACTCGAGCACAATCTTTCTCCATACACAGTTCATCCAATCCATAAAATCTTAGGGACCATTCTACTTGGTCAAAACATCCCAATAGAATCTTAACTAGAGCTAGATGATCAGTCTCTCTCCAAAGAATCCTGAGCTGCTTCACAAAACTCTTCTCGCTCCAATAGTCATCCCTCTACAAGGCTGAACCATCAAAATTACTCCTGGATTCCAAGTCGATAAGAAAACTCAATCTCCGATTCGGGTAAACTTCTATTTTCCTCAAAAACATCTGGAAAAATCTCTGACTACCTTCATAGCTTTCACCTCCATATTAGATCCCTCAATCTCAAACCAAAGAATACTCAAAGATTCCCAAACTAATCGCAAGTCACTTTTGCGAGCTCACTCAGTTCTGAATTCAAAGAACTATCTTCACTTACTAGAACAGCTTCCCTAATCAAGATCAATCTTCAAGAATGGCTTATCTACCAGAAAAACTAATAGATCACTTCCAACAAATATCCTACTCCACTGAGCTTCTCGAAGAAATGGATAAGCCTTCACTATCTGCCTGGTCTGCTGATAGTAGAATCCCAAAGATTTCAGAATCATCGAAGAAACGGATTCATGCTGCTGCTTCCAATCTTCACTTCAATGATATTGCCTAGCCAAAAGATCATCCTTAACCACAAAACTATCACCTAATTCCACTAAAAATCCTTGAGACGAGTAGACATCTCCTCAAGAAACTCGGCTCCAAACTAACACCAACCACTTGTTCTTCTTAAGGGAAAACAAATGAGACCATGTCCGAAATGAGATAACTCATCGACCTTAGCCTTATACTTCAAAATAGATAAGACAACCACCCTTACTTGAGATTCAAAAAATTTCTAAACATCAGAATCTTCACTCCAGTAGGCATCACAGTTCCTTCAGCACCATCTTAATCTTTTCTCCAAAAGAAAATCTTCAGAACCATCTATGGATACTGCATCCCATCACACAGCTATTCCTTCCTGAAGCTACCAAGATACCATCACCCGCTTCTGCTCAACTGATAGATTCAACTCTTGGAAATCCCGCCCACTCGAGAGCAAATCAGCCTCACACTTTTAGAATATACTCCAATTCTTGCAAAGACTTCCTCTGGAATCAATAAAATCCTTCCACCAATCTACAAAGCTTATTCGAGACGGTATTAGATCTACAATCTCGATAGACACACCTCCAACCACAACATATGAGCCTCTTCCGTTAGTGGTAGTCGTGTTCCACATACTTCTACCTTATCTACCTCTATAACCTATGTCGGAAAATCCGAACAGATAACCCAACAGATTAGGTATATATATATATATATATATATATATATATATATAAATTACAAGTACGCTCTCCCAAGATAGACACCACTCCAGAGCCTAGGTACTCACTCAACCTAATGCTTTGATACCAACAGCAGCGATCCGACTTTCTATCACCAGAAAGATGCATCACTATTTAAGAAAGAAAGAGATAGAAGTAGAAAAGAAAGAGAAGAAAGAACAACAACACAACAGAAATCTCACAGCGGAACGAAAGAAATATAATATAGAACATATACATAGTCTC
This sequence comes from Allium cepa, assembly GCA_030765085.1. NCBI lineage: Eukaryota > Viridiplantae > Streptophyta > Magnoliopsida > Asparagales > Amaryllidaceae > Allium > Allium cepa. The sequence goes on along the minus strand of CM060928.1, from coordinate 557,384,516 downwards.
ATATACATCAGAGTACACAACTATACATCTCAATTTAGACAGTTATAACATTTCTATCTAATATACAACACAAAAACAATTATACAGAATAACACACAGCGGAAAACTCTATTTATATATCTACACGCTAAAGTCTCCTGCTTCAAATCTCCTCCAGAATTCGTCAAGATATAACCTGAATCACTTGACTACTCATACATAATATGAGTACCCAAAAGTTTAATAAAACAGAAAATAAACACTCGGATCAGACAGGGGTTTGGTGTGAGTAAACGGTTTAAGATTGCTTAACTTTAGATAATCCTTTGAAAGAAAAGGTATCACGTTAGACTTCCCACACATAAACATGGAAAAGTTTGTACCTTACGCTAACCAAAACATTTGATAGAAAATCCAGTGATATTATAATGGTGTCTAGGGTTTTCAAGTAAATAAGAAATAGCCGAAATTGTTACAGGATTAAATTCCAGCTACTAGCCACAAAAGTGGGTAATACAAACAAAACCGTAGGGTCTCGTAGGAAGAATGGGTTTCCAACATTGGCAGGGCTACTGGGGTCCGCCCGTCACAGTACGTGGCCTAGATCACCGTGCCGAGGAGCCATCCTAACTCCCCTGCAACACATGGCCGGGACCATTCCTTACTGAACAGTCCCGAACAAGACCACCCCACAGTTGGCTGCAGACCAACTGCGCACAAAGCCGAAATAAAAAGGGACATCTAGACAGGAATGAATCTCGCCCTCCAGTGGGAGCTACCCACGAAGCCTTGCTGCACCTCCCCTGTTTTAGCCATTCCCGGTTGATGAGGCTTGAGGCTGCGATTACCTTTGTAGGACACATTTATCTTAGAATGCTCATCGTCCACCTGACGATGTTCTGAAAGCATTCAATCCATACAAGTCCGTTCCGGGTTCGAACGGAACCGAAGGCACTATCTCGTTGCACTCATTTTGGAATCACCCTCAGAGTCAACGACCATAGCCCTTGCACTCTAAATCACCATCTCGAACCTATAAGTACTATTCCGTCAAACTCATTACGGAATCACCCACAGAGTTATACTGACGTATAGTTCTTACACCTCGAGTCTTCACTTGCACTCCACTTGGATTCACGAGCTAACGTTTATTTTGGATCGGTGTGGTTTTCGGATATCCAAATATGGAAACCCGATCCCGGTCTCACCGAATCCAAACGCCATTTTAATGTCCAAGTTGTACTTAAGGGTTTTAAACAGTAGATATTCAGAAATATCACTTAACACAAATGGATGATTCATAATACAGATAGATAATCCATTATTATCACATTCATCCATACATATCACAAAGCAGCATATATATCGCATCTCAGATATATCACATTCATATCATCACACATCAATCAATGACATCCAATATCATCCAATATCATTAACTCATCCAATGATCCTTATCAACCAATCATTTATCATCCCTATACAAGGTTGAACCAACTTAATTAATTTAATTCATTCTTAATTAAATCAATTCCTTACTTAAACACTTGGATTATCATCAATCCATCTTACCATTCATTAAATAATTTTCAAATTAATTAATAAACATCACTTAATTATCCATTTTAAATTAATCATCCTTGATTAATTATTACTTAATTACTTTTAAGTAATTATTCCTTAATTACAATATTTATTAATCATCTTTGATTAATTACTTCTTAATTACCAATTAATTATCTCTCAATTACCCCTTTAAAATTAACCACACTTGATTAATTATTACTTAATTACCTTAATAATTATTTAATTAATCACACCTGATTAATCACCTTTAATTAATCATACTTGATTAATTACTCTTGATTAATTACCTTTAATTAATCACACTTGATTATTCATTTGTAATTAATCATATTTAATTAATTACCTTTAATTAATCACTTTTGATTAATTACTTTTTAATTACATTTAGTAATTAAAAAGTTGATTTTAAATTAACTATCCTTAAATTATTAATTATTAATTAAGTAATTATTTAATGATTACTTCACTACTTAAATTCCTTCTTTAATTAATTACTTTAACAAGTAATTAATCAAATAATTAATTACTCTTAATTCCTTTATTAATTGACCATTAATTAAATAATTAAACCTTTAATTAATTTTATTAATTAATTCTTTAATTAATAACTCAAGTGATTAATCCTTAATCACATCCACTAACTACTTTTATAAAGTAATTATCTTTTACTTAATTCCTTCCGGTAATTAATCACTTAGTTACCAAATTACTTCACCGTGTAATTATATTAAATGAACCCATAAGTGATTATCTTAATTAATCACAAATTAATTACTTAATTAATTATTATTTAATCATTTAAATCTAATTAAATGATTCTTACCTTTTTATATTATAAAACTCTTAATTAAGAAAATTATTATCTTAATTAGATCAATTATATTAACCAAAATACTTTGATTATTAATAAAAATTGAACTATCTTAATTATTTTCACAAAACTTATTTATCTTCAATTAAATCAAAATTCTAAATTCTCATAAGATAAATCTTTATTCAACCGATTCCCAAATTCTGATCATTACACTTTATTTGAAATAAAATATAACATTTTAGAAATCAATTTACAGTTAAACACATTTTAAATTACCGTTAAGTCTTTAAAACTTTTCCCAAAGTTATTTAATACTAATTTATTTCAAAATTCACTTATCTTATATTAAAACTTTCATAATTTTATATATAAAACATGTTTAAATTTTAATTTTTGAAACAAATCTAATTTATAAATAAAACTTGTTTCACTTTTGTTTTAATACTCGTATCATCTACAAATCATATTAGCTTGTTAAAACTTTTTAAAAATCTTACAATTACATTTCAAAATTTTAAAACTGTTAAATTTTAAAAACTTAAAAACTGTTGAACTCAAAACAGCACTTTGCTCAACAAACCCGAGCAACACCCTGCAATTACTCACGTAAAACTCGAGTAAAACCAAAGAAAACCCGAGTATCCCCAGACCCTATACCCAGCTTCGAGACAAAATAACAATTACCCGAAGAATGCTTCGAGTTCCAACCCCTTCCTCTTCTTCTCCCCAAAAACCATCCCCCAGAGGCACACAGTCGTGCACATCAACATGCACGACCACGTAGGTCGACGGCGAACCCCACGCTATCTTTCACCAAGTCACGAATGACCTCGACAACAACTCGCAAGACCCAGCAACCTCAATTCGATCGAGCTCCAAAATACGACTATCGAACCCAACTGCAAAACCATTTGCTACCAAAAAACGATCACCTCCGACCATCCCCTCTCTAGAGACACCTTGCCACCTCAACGCTAGCTCCATCTCACTCCCCCGCAACTCCAGAACCTACGCGACCGTCTACGGTTGCATCACGTCGTCGCGAAATCGAGATAAACACCGTCAACATCATCAGGTTGCAAAACCCTACTCACCCAATTTTCGGCCAACCCCTTCACCAATAATTTTCCCAATTAATTTTCTGACGATCACCGTTGTCCCCTCCACCTTCGTGCTCAACCACGTTGACATCTATGCTGTCGTTCGCCCTAAATTGGACGAAATGCTCTAAACAATCAAAACCCAAATTCTGGAAAATAAATCTTATCAATTTTAAATTGTCGAAATAAATATTTCCAAATTAAAATACTATAAATTTTCAAAAGAATTAAACTTACCAATTTATATTGTTAAGAAAATTGTTGATAGATATTAACAAATTATTATTATCAGTCTTTAAAATAATTTTAACTTGTCAATTATAATGTAAAATGATCAAATCATTTTAATTATTATCAAAGATTATTAAATTGATATTGCTCAAAATTCTAGGTCGTCACAAAAAGTCGGTGGAAACCCAGAGTTCCAAGGGTAAGAAGAGGAAGTTCTTCAAGAAAAAGGAACTCAGAAGAGTGGAGCTGCCAAGAAAAGGAAAGCTGATATTATCTGTTACAAGTGTGATAAAAAGGTACACTCTACTAATAAATGTCGATCTGGTAATGGCAAGACGGTTGTAGGAAGGCAGAATGTGAAGTGCTTTAAATGCAACCAAGTTGGGGCGTTAAAAGACCAAATGTGAAACGACCCGCAAATCCGTACCCCTTGAGTCAACACTATTCTACATCAATCAACTCAAGGTGAATAGAAATACGAACCATTTGGGTTAAAGAATAAGAGATAGAAGAAGAAAATAGAAAACAACATCAGAACCTAACCATCGCAGCAGAATAAAATATAATAGATAATCACAGATCTTTACACCAAAAACAAATACCATATCTGTTTATACATACATCATCAGATTATACATAACACACAACTGGACAGTAATAATAATATGTCCTCAAAATTTGAATACACAGCGGAATATGTAACATAAATACGGAAGTATGTATCGCCATCCAGCTCATCTCCTGAGTTCCATAGCATCCTTTCCTGTATTCTATAATACTCGGTCTGACCCGAGCATTATAGTTAAATAACACCCGAGTCAGTCTGGAAAACCAGCGTGAGAAAACCACACTCAATTGGATTATTAAAGTTTCAAAAATCCTTTGGAAACAAAAGCATTTCGTAAGACTACGCCACAAATAAACATGTCGGTTTTTTACCTTACGATAGCTAAAACACTTTTTATCAAAATTCCTCTGATATTATAATAGGGTCTATTTACAAATACTTAATAAAATAGCCGAAATTGTTACATGATTAAATTCCAGCTACTAGCAACAAAGTGGGTAATACAAACAAAAATCGTAAAGATACGTAGGGAGAATGGATTTCCAACTAATGACTAGGCACTAGGGTACCACCTGTCACAGTACGTGGCCTAGATCACAATACCAAGGATTACTCCCAATCCCCTGCAACACAAGACCGGGACTATCCCTTACTGGATAATCCCGAGTAAGATCACCCCATGGTTGGGATCAGCAACCGCACCACTAAGCCGAAATAAAAAGGGACATCTAGACAGGGATGACCTCACCCTAAATGGGTGCTACCCACCTAGCCTTGCTGCATAACCCCTGATTTTCAGTCATTCTCGGTTGATGAGGCTTGAGGCTAAGAACTACCTTTAGAGAACTCATCTCTTAGAATGCTCATCGTCCACCTGACGATGTTCTGAAAGCATTCATCCATACAAGTCCGCCCCGGGTTCGAACGAAACCGAAGGCACTATTCCTACTACATCCATTTTGGAATCATCCTCGGGATTAGTAGCGACTAGCCCTTGCACTTCACTGCTCCATCTTCAAATCCAAACTCTTGTTTTCCACACGAAAATGTTCAAACCGGATCGAAGTGGTTTTTAGGAAATAAATCCCGATCCCGGTCTCTTCGAAACGATCAGCGCATTAGCCAATAATTTATAGTCGGTTATTTAACTATCAATTAACATTCACAACATCCATCCAACATAAATAATTTCACCAAATTATTTATTAATCTCAAAATATCTTCACAAGATATATTTCTATTTTCAACCCTTTTGAAAACAGTTTTAAACCCCACTTTTCTCATGAAATAAATTTCCAAATATTTATTTCCACTGAAAACGCCAAGCACAATGCTTTAAATATTAAAATAATTTAAAAACACTTTATTATAAAAATATACTTTTAAACATTTAAATTGAAAACTACTTCAACACTTTATTAAAAATATATACCATAAGAATATTTGAAAATGAGGTTACTTTATAAAATATAAAACTAGATTTTCTCTTTTAAAACAAAGTACCCAATCACCTTTTAATAATTACTACAATAATAGATTTGAAAAATACTTACTTCAGAATTTAAACGTTTAGAAATAATAAATTTTCTAAAACATGCTTTTTAAAACAACATTAAAGCTTTTAACTTATATCTAAAAAATTTACTTTGAAAACGTACTTGGCTATACAGGGAAATACGCTTCTCTTCACATCCTTTAAAAATAAATTGCTATTTATTTTTAAAAAAAATTCCCCGTCACTTTAATAAATTCCCATCGTGAATTTATTCTTTCAAATATCCACTGATATATTACTTCACTTTTATAAACCCAGTTTATAAATTTTATAGTCACATTCTCCTTTAAAATTCCAATTTCAAATACTTAAATCAATTTCCAAATTGATTTCCAATTTACTCCATTTTGAAATAAATTCCTTCTCTATCTATTTCAATAAATTTAAAACTTGAATTTTTAAAATAAATTCTTTATCCTTTAAATAATATCACTCAAGTTTAAAATTCATTATTTCTCTGTTTATTCAAAATCCCTTTTCCATACCCGGAACTTGTTTATTAGGATTTTGAAATCACTTTATTCTTTTCCAATTCATTCTTAATTTTATTCAAACTTCTATAATTATTTTACTTAAAAAATTACTCTTTTATTTTCTTTTCAAAAATCCAATTCTATATATTTTGATAACTCAGTGTACCGAAATATATTCAAGCAAACCATAGCATTCAATATTCCTATTATCAATATAGTTCATCACAGAATAGAAAATATTCATAACACATAATATTAAACAGTCTAAATAATTTTGAGGAATCCAGTTGGATCCCTCTAACCTGTTTCCCTACATCCACAGATGTTAGCACAATACCAATTCCACTTCGAGGTAGAATATCACGGTATATGGAATTAATATAATATCATCCGCTATTATGTGGAGCATAGGGTCTCATCCGCTATATAATGCGGGAAACCAATCATTCCAATATATACTATATATACTACTATATATAATATACCACATCCAATCAATTTCAATCATTCAACCAATTATTTAAATTTAACCATTTAAATTTAAATTAAACCCAGATGAGTGAGATTAACTCACCTTTGCTTTTATGTTGCAACCCATTTCCCATCCGTCTTATTTCTACGATTTGACCTTGTATAAACATTATATGATTTATTAATATTTGAAACAAGCGAACAGTAAATTTCCATTTATTAATTAAATTAATGATTTAATTTTAAACTAGAAATTTTCCTCTTGAAAGTACTTATACATTTATAAAAATAATTTATAGATTTAAAAAAAATCTAACTTTTATAGATTCTCTTATATTCGAAAATCTTATTCATATATATATACACACACACATTTTGTTTTTAAACCTACTACATGTTGAAATAGAAAAGTTTTATATCTCACTATATTTAATTTATTGTTTTCTAAATAAATATATAAATATTGAAAACTGCCTTTACATATACTTTACTGTAAATAAATTTACATATGTATTTTTCATTGACTGATTAAACACAGAGATGAATTAAATTAACAAAGCTATACCTTCAGCCTCGCAAATCGATCTCGTTTAGCCCTTTTTTGCCACCACATGCTTCGGCCTCCAATAGAATCGTCGCAGAACAAAAATCGCGAACCCAACAACCACCAAACTCCTCAACACATCCTAGAACCTCACTACGAACACTCCTCAGCGAAAACACCCAGAACCATCAATCTACTGCTACCAAACTTCCTCCTCATGACCCAAAAACGCACTTCCTCACCTGCAACAACCAACCTACATCACCACTACTACATACCCGAAGCATAGCCTCAACAATTGCCTGCCCCAGAACAAACTTCTACTGCCTAAAACCATCCGTAAATCGGCCGAAACCATCCCACAAATTCCACAAGCCAATGTTCAAATCTACCATCTCCGACTAACTTCACAACCCCAAACCAAACTATGACTTAAACCTTCACAACAGCCTTAGCAAATCGACAATCCACCCCTCAATTTGCAACCTAACCAAACTCCTCACAACGCATCTAGTCAGCAGTACAACCCAAATTCCCAAATTTCCAAAGCAAACCCGCGACCCCAACGTTCGTCAAACTCGAACCCTAGTTGTCGAAGCTTCTACCATGCGCGACTACGAGCCTCCCCAGATCTGCCCTCAACCCCGCGAATACTCCTCGCACGCACGAGCTCCCCCTTGCCTTGCTAGCTCCACACGAGTTTCTCTTTCCTTTAATTTTTTTAGTTCGATTTGGTTGATTTTGATGAATTTCAGAAGGAAAGGGAAAAGAAAGGTTTGGGTTTGAACGAAAAAATGATTTCTCCTTTGAGGATCAAATTTGATTTTTAACGATTGAGAGGAGAGGCCAATTCCATTATTACGGTTGCCATTTTTTCTTTTTGTGTTCGATTTTGGTATGAAGACTAGAGAGGGAGACGAAGATGTAATATAAATTGGGGATGGCTTCTTGAGTACGAGTGTCCATTTATAAAAATTTATTTGACTAGTCACGTAGTGTTTATATTTTAAATTTAAATTTAAATATAAACCATCTTGAATACACCGCTTAAAATATGGACATCGCATCGAGGCATGCCGCTAGACGTTTATAGTGTTAAACCCTTATTCCGGACGCAATAGAAAATGTTTCGAATCCTAATTCGATCGTATGGAGAAGATAGCGTTTTGGATCAGTTATTATATTGAATTTTTGATATAAATTTCAGTGCGTTTATATATCGTATGCTCACACAACAACTCCAATCATTACGAAATTTGAAATCCGATAATAATACAATATTACGGATCCAATGGAACTGGTTTCGTCGTATTCCAAGACTATGCCTCGGAAGGCTATTTTTAAATTCAATTTAAACTATAAAATTTTAAAACTGAAAAAACCACTGTTAAATTCAATTTTAAAACTTCTATTATCCTTAGCACATAAATTTTACAAGCCTTCAAATTATTTTTAATAGGCTTAAAACTCCAGATTCAAAATTTTACCCAATTTCAAATTATTTAATTTAATAACTAAATTATCCAAATAAATGGTGATACTTGAATTTAGGTTAAAAATTAACTTTGAAATATTTAAAATCAATTAAATATTCCGATTTCAAATGTTCCAAAATTCTGGGTCGTCACAAAATGTCCAGAAGCAGCCAAGACAGGGAAGAGAAAAGTCTTGTAACAACTCAAATATAACCCATAATAATTAATCCGTTAATTAATTAGATAATAAAATAACTTTGTGAATTTATTAGAATTGAGCCATGAGAGTTGCACTATTGTGTCTGTGGTAATTTTCTGGTCAATTTCCATATATAAAACGTTAGAAACCGAGCTAATATAAACTAGATAGGAATTAAAAAAATAAACAGAAATGAAAGAGAAAAAATATATTAGGCAAGTTGACCGCCCGGTCGACCCGCCTGCTGTTTTGGGGGCGAACTAACAATCGTTAGTTTGTACGAATGATGGCACAATTTTTTCACCGACTATCACATGTTTTGCATTCTTCAAACCAATCTGGTTCCTCTATTCTTACGACCGATGGCTGCTATTTTTCCTATGACGTGGTTGCATCCTATTCGATCCCCAAATCCAACGGTCAGAGATCCACTTCTTCCCTCATAAATAGACCCCTAGGCCTTAAACTTTTTCTCATTCTAGGTTTTCTCCAATTGGGTCTACCTTTTTAGGAAGGACCCTAAACAGAATAATTTTTTCAAGGAGAAAATCATTATAAATTAAATTATTTTACAACTCCAAGTGGATCTGGGAAGACCAAAGGAAGATCTTAGGACCGGAGGTGATTGATTGTAATTATTATAAGATTCTTTAAGTAATTTAAAACAATAGTGTTTCCAATAGTTGTAGTTTTACTATGATTTTGGAATAGCCTTTTATCAGTTTTAGATCTATTTTCCAGTCTATTCCTTTTTAATTATTCTTTTTCAGTTAATCATAATTACCGTTAAGCATAGTTTATTTATTTATTTACAATTTATTTACGGTATTAAAGTTTATTTACTGTTATTATTTCTTATTTACATCTTTTTCTACATTTTGGATTTTATGCAAGCATATATTCTCTTCTTCCTCCTTTTCTTCGCATATGGATTAAAATAAGTTATATGTGAATATGGATTATATAAGTGAGAACATTGAATGAAGAAAATAAGATGTAAATTATAAAGGCTGTAATAAATAAATGAAATTGGACTGAAATAAATAATGAAATTGGACTGTACTATAAATGGAATTGGACTGAAATTATACCTAATTATGATTGGAATTGGACTAGTTAATTAGCTTAGTTATAACTTAAATTATAACCGAAAAGAGTAAAGACGAAAGAAACTTATTTCACACTTAGACCTTGGGTTAAGTAATAAGCATGATTATAACGCAGGTTATAATAAAAAAAGAATAGAACGAAGCTTATTTTAAGACTTAGGATAAAGTAATAAGCGTAGAAAGTGAAGATGATAATAAAAGCTTATTTAAATAATTTATCTAATTTAATAAGCAAAAATGTAAGTACAACCTGTACCAAATAGCATTCCCTTATATTTTCTATGCACACAGTGTTTCACATAACCCTGAAGTGAGACGAGGGGCACACTTATGCTAATAGTGGTGGTACTTGGTCAATAAGTAGATGTTCAATCACGGAGGATTTGGACGAGGGGCGCTATTAATTATTGTTTGGATGAAGGGCATAATTTTATGTAGGGAGCTATATATGTAGTCTACAATAACCTTCTATATAGGGAGTTATATAGCATCTAGTTCACAGTAAATTAATGTGTTCTATGTAGGGAGCTATATATATCATCTAGTCCATAGTAACCTTCTATGTAGGGAGTTATATAGCATCTAGTCCATATTAAATTAATGCATTTTGTGTAGGGAGCTATATGTGTCATCTAGTCCACAGTGAGTGCTTTGTGTATCTTTCGTAGTTACCATTAGCATTCTGTGTAGGGAGTTATATAACATCTAGTCGGCAGAAAGGTACTATAGAGGAGCAGGCCGATCAAAAGGGTAGAATTATGGTTACAACCTAATTACAAGATTAGGGATCAAAGAAGCAATCAACGGCACGGGCAAACAATCAAAGTTAACCTATCTTATAAATTGAGCGATATTTACTCGTACTTATTTCCAGTTTATCCCTTTCCTATTTCCTATGTTTTCCTTATTTATGCTAGAACCGTTGTAGAGTCTATTATTTTACCTTGCACAAGATTCTAGTAATTACTATCATTCACCAGACTTTTAGTCTGACCCACTCCTCTATTTTTCCGCTTCCCCCCATAGGCAATCACGGAAGAGGACAGTATTAAGTTATTATTTTAGTTTTCGATATTTTTTACCTATTTTTGTCTTGTGAATCTTAGTCTATGTTAGTTTTATTTATACCTACAACACACCATGCCTTTTATTGTGTCTTTTTGGCTATATTAAGGGGTGTGTGGTGTTTTAGGTCTTTACTTTGAAACCATCATCATCTACCCCAACGACAGAGGAGAAGGGAAAGGCTGTGATTAGAGGTATGCTTTTGATTCATAGCATACTAGTTCGAGTATTTTTTTTATACAAGTGCATCACATTCTTTTATCTCTCAGTGGTTGGTAGATAAGTATGAATTAGAACCATCATACCTTGTTACTTCCTTAAGGGTTGCAAATCCAATATGAGGGTATACAACTCTGGAGATGAGATGTGACTAGCTAGAGATTGAGCTGTTAGGTTCTACTTTTGCCTATAGTGTGTTTGTATTTGATTTTGCGGGTTTACGATTTATTTTAGGCATGGATTGGTTGAGTAGATATAATGCTAGGATATTTTTCCAAGATAGGAAAATATCGTCGAGACACCCTAATAATGGTAACCGAATAATATACTCGGTTGAGAATTTGAGTCCATAATGCTTTACTAGGTGTCACATAAATGGAACATGAGTTAAATCGGTTTTATGTTAAAAAGAATTTGCATATGTTTTTGATCCTGTTGCAGGACTACCAATAAAACGACCTATTGAGTTTTGTATAGATCTTGTACTTAGAGCTGAACCCATAGGTGGACCACCTAGTAGGATGACACCCACTGAGATAAAAGATTTAATGCTGCAGCTAGTGGACTTAGAAGGAAATAGATTTACTAGACAAAGCAGTTTGCCTTAAGGAGCAACTGTGGTGTTTGTGAAGAAACCGGACTGGTCGTTAAGATTTTATATTGATTATCATAAGTTGAATGAGAAGGTGATAAAGAATATATATCCTTTCTTGAGAATTAATGATTTATTTGATCAGGTAAGTGAAGCCAAAGTATTTTCCCAATTGGATTTGGCAATAAGGTTCCATCAATTGAGGATGGTGAAGGACAGTATTCCTTTAATGGTGTTTTGAACAAGATATGGTTCGTATAAGTGGTTAGTAATGTCATTCGAATTGATTAATGTGCCTGCTTTTTTATGGACTTAATGAACCGAATTTTTTGAGAGCACTTGGATAGGTCCGTGTTGGTGTTCATAGATGACATTTCGATATATTCTAAGGATGGGAGAGATCATGAGATTCATCTTAGAATAGTGCTTGAGATGTTGAGGCAGCATTAACCAAAAGCAAAGTTTTCGAAGTGTCCCCAGAAAAGAGAAGTGAAATTTATTGGTTATATAGTTTTAGAAGAAGGGTTTTCCATGGATCCAGCTAAGATTGAAGCTATTAATAACTAGAAGAGACCCGAGATGGTGATCGAGGTAAGGAGTTTTCTTGGGTTAGCTGGCTATTACCAGAGATTTATTAACGATTTCTTGCAGGTATCAGCGCCTTTGACTAAAATAACCAGGTAGGTGATTCATCAAGGATTTCTCACGGATAGTAGAGCCAAATGGTAATCAGGATTTGGTGGTGTATTCAGATGCATGCGGAATAGGATTAGGAGTAGTGTTGATGCAAAGTGGTAAAGTAATTGCCTACGCTTCTCAACAGCTCAGGCCATATGAAGTTAGCTATCTAAGTCATGATTTAGAGTTGGGAGCTGTAATCTTTGCTTTGAAGGTGTGGAGATATTATCTTTTGGGAGAAAGATTCGTGTTGTATACAGATCATAAGTCCTGATGGTATTTATTCTCCCAAAAAGAATTGAATATGAGACAATAGAGATAGATGGAGTTTTTTGCAGCTTATAATTTTGGTATTAAGTATATGCTAGGGAAAGGAAATAAAGTTGCTAATGCACTTAGCAAAACATTAGAATGTGGTGTTATCTATGTTGGCAGAATGGAAAGATTTAGAAGCATTGACTATTTGTAGAGTGCAGTTAAGTTTGACTGCTAGTTCTAGTCAGAGTACTACCATATAGCCATATTTAGAAGTTCGACCAGTACTGATCGAAAGGATTTCTTTTAGCAGTCAGATGATCCATTGCTCGTCGAAAAGATTAGAAGATTAGAAGGAAGAACTGAAATTGATGATTTAAAGGATTAATTCTTGACCAAAATATGTGTTTCATAAACAAGGGACGATTGTGTGTTTCGAATGTTGGTGACCTAAGGGACATTCTTAGGAAGTGTCATCGATCGACGATTGCTATTCATCCTAGAGGAACTAAGATGTATCATAATATGAATAGAAATTTCTTCTGGGAATGTATGAAAAGGGATGTAGGCTTATAGGTAAAGCAGTGTTTGAATTGCAGCAAGTGAAAGCCGAGCATCATAAGCTAAGTGGTTTGCTTCAACCTTTAGATATACTAGTTTGGAAATGAAATTCGATATCTATGGATTTTATTGGTGGGTTTCCAAGATCGAATAGGGGAAACAAGAGTATTTGGATTATAGTGGATAAACTAACCAAGAGTGCACACTTGATTCCCCTTGATTCGACAAGGATGACACCTTTATTGGCAAAGTTGTTTATGGAGAATATTGTTAGACTGCATAGGCTTCTTATTAGTATAATCAATGACAGAGATACTTTGTTTGCTACTAAGTTTTGGAAATCTATAAGAGCTATTAGGTACCAAGCTTAAAATGAGTACCGCTTATCACCTATAAATGGATAGGCAGACGGAAAGAGTCAATAAGGTGCCTGAAGATTTGTTGAGAGCTTGTGTACTAGATTTTGGTGGGTCATGGAAAGACCATTTTCACTTAGTTGAGTTTTTCCAATAATAATAGTTATCAGACTAGTATAGGTACGAAACCTTTCAAAACATTGTATGGAAGGCCGTGCAAATCACCAACATGTTGGTTGGAGACCGAAGACAGATTGGTTCTTGGTCCAGATATGGTGAGAGAGCCACAAAAAAGATCGAGTTAATCTAAATACGGATGAAGGAAGCTCAGTCTAAGTAGAATAACTACACGAATAAGAGGGGTAAGCATATAGAGTTATCAGTTGGAGATCATGTTTTCATTAAAATAGCACCAATGAAAGTTGTGATACGATTTGGAAAGTTAGGGAAACCGGCGGCTAGATATATTAAACCTTCCCTATTATAGAGAGGATCGAGAAATTCGCATGCTGGGTAGAGTTACTAAGTAGTTTAATAGCAGTCCATGATATTTTCATATTTCTCATCATAGAAAGTATGTGCATGATCCAAAGACTACAATTGCTTCAACTACATTGGAAGATTTAGTAGCCGAATCGGATCTGACGTTTGTTGGGCAACTAGTCTGTGTTGTTGCAAGAGATGAGAAGAAGTTAACGAACAAGACAGTCAAATTGGTGAAAGTCCACTGGTGTGACAATGAGAAAGTCTGTAGTTGAGAGACAAAGGACAAGATTAGAGATACTTATCATGAGCTGTTATGATGGTATGTTCTATATTTGATTAATATAGACTTTATAGCTGGTAGGATATACTAGCATTGTTTGCATGTTTGATATATTATTGTGTGGTCCTTAATAACTCTCGAGGACGAAATTCTTCAAGGAGGGGAGCCTATAACACCCCTAATTTTAGTTTAACATTATTCAAGAAATTTAATTGGATAGATTAAATAGAATAATGTAGTGGGACATAAGGATGAAACTTGATAGTTAACAAGGTCGAACCTTAACTAATTAAGTAGTGAGATTGTTTTAAACTTAACATAAGAAAGAATAAATGAGAATATAACCCTCACCTACCCAGTAATTCTTGTTTTACAATCATAGACAATCACAAAGAATTATAAGGTCGGCCATTAATCAAGGTACAACGAAGAAGAAATCAAAGGGGATTCGAAAGATAAAGCTTAGGGGAACTAAACTCCATCAAATCTTCTCTCCAACATCTAATTTAAGGTAAATAATAATAAACCATCTCTATTATTTTGTGTGTAAAGTTTGTTATGGGTAATTCCCAAATTGGTTTAATTGTTTTTGTTATGTTATGGATGTATGATCATAGTTTGGATAGAATAATGGTTTTTAGAAATTTTAATGAAATTATTTGAATGGGTTTTAAGGGTGAAACCTAAATTTTTAATCTCCAATTAATTTGGTTTTCTTATATGATGAGTAAAACATTGTATTGAAGATGGGTTTTTAATTTCATAATTTTCCAAGTTAAAATGAATATTTTATGAATTTCCTAAGGAGAAAATTGTGTTTATTTTAGGTTTAATTATTAAAAATAATCAAATGATTTTTTTTGGCCTCACAATTTTGTAGGGTAAAAAATATGATATTTCTGAATTTCTATGATTTTTTTGGATTTTTCCCAAGTGTTTTTGAATTTATTATAATAGAAAAGCATTTAAATCAATAATTAATTAAGGACATAAATTAATTAAACAAGCAAATAATTTTGGGACAGTAAACATGATTTCGATGAATTTTAAAAAGAAGTTGTAAAGTTTTAGTCCCAACCAATCATAGTTTGACAAACTAATGGTAGTAGGTAAAAAGAATTTACTTTAAAATGGAAGAAAACCATTTTGTGATAATTACCACAATGCCACAGATATGCAACATCCCCATACCTTATGCCATTGATAATAAGCGACATTGTAAAGAACGACAACATCATTATAAACAATGTAAGAGATACTTACATCATAAGTATATGATGTATTGGATCATGCATGCAACATCGTCATTTTGGGAACAACGCATTCCGTGGTAATGGAAATCATTAATTGCACAAGTTATCAATGCCGACATTATACATTTTGTGACATAATAGCTGAAGTACAATGCTTTCATTGTTACTTTATCAATGTTGAAGGTTTTCACCATTGTTTTAAATAATGCTGCATTTTTTCTATATCAGCTTCATTGTTACGGTAGGGAAGCCGCAAGCATTATTTTTAATATTAACTATTTTGTAGCGATGACGCCGCTATTGCATGCTTTCGATATAAATGAGAGTTATATCATGGGTTTTCAATGCCGACACCCTATGTCTTACAGAATAAAGATGAAGTACCATAGTTTCAACATTATAGTATTAATGCCGTAAGTAATTGATTTCGGCAGAAATGCCATGCGGCTTTAGTGTTTTTATTTCAACGTCGGCGAGGCCTGGTTTTATGCAAACTAAAAGTAAGTTTTAAAGATGAGATAGACTATGTTTATAAGAAGGTTGATAACCTCATGAATTTAGCGGATAACAACATGATTTATAAAATCAAACTTTAGTTTTCTAAATTTGGGTAGAGGTTCGACATTGATATTGCAGCATGAATGCCTTAAATCTTTTACATTACCATATTAGTAGTGGGGAGCCATATGTATAATGCTTCGATATGTTCCTTTGGGATACCAAAGTATTTTATTTTATGATTTTGACACTAACCATTGGGGATACCAATGTATTTTATTTTATAATTTGGACTTAGATCATTGTGGATACCAATTGTAGCACCCTCAATTTTTGATAGCATTATTCAGGATATTTAATTAGATAAATTAAATAGAATAATGTAAATGTAAGTGATAAGGGGATTGAGTCTTGAATTAATTAACTAAGGGGTCGAGCCTAATAAACTAATTAACGGGCTAAAGTAGGGGTTTTGATTAATTAGACCACATAAGGGTATATAAGGAATTGCTACTCTTAGTTTCCACCCTTATATATATATATATTGTCCCAACGTCATTCTTCTCATTCATGTCATTTTAAAATAGAAATTAAAGTGAAAGGAACGGTCGGCCATTAAGAGAAAGAGAAAATTCAAATTAAAGGTAGAGATTCAAGCTTAAGGGAAATCAATCTCAATTAATCTCCTTATCTAGAGCAAGGTGAATAATCATTCCATCTCATGGTTTTAAATCATATATTTTCAGATTTAAGGGATAAATTCATTTATATGATATATTGGATGATGATATGCTTGATTCATGATTTATTTTATTTAAACAAGGTTGTTTAAAAGAGATTTAGGACGGTTTTAGATCAAAACTGAGATTAAATGATGTTTAAATGCTATGGGAAAATTTTACGTTATGAGAAACATGATTTTGGAGTTGGGTTTCAAATTTGAAAATTTTCCAAGTTATGGAAAGATTATTATGAATTTTAAAGGAAAATATGGTTATTTGAGTTTAGAATTTATTTTCGAAAATATATTGAGAATTTGGTATGGAATTTGATATGTTAGATAACACGATTAAAGTGAATTTCTGGAATTTTTGGAGATTTTTACAAAATGATTTGCTATGCGAAATAAACAGTTTTAGAAGAGGGACTTCTTTGCAAAAATTGGAAGTGCTTATTTGATTAACTTAACTATGGTCTAGATCTGATTAGCGGTAGTTAATTTTTGAAAGAATTTGAAAAGGTTAAGGCAAACTAATCTGGTGTTGACATGTGGTAGGTTAGTTAGAGAAAAGTTTTCTTAAACAAGAAAAAAACCTGGTTTTCTCAAAAAAGTGGTTCCGCCTACTTAGGAAAGTGCCATTCGGCACAGTAGCTACCGTCCTCATCCTTATCGAAACCAACTATGCTAAAACCAATACACAAGGTATCACTATGATGGTATGCAGTGGATTACAGATAGGCAGAAGGTAGGGTGTCGAAAGCATAGCTTTCGAAGGGGTTGAAACCTTGGTTTGTTTTAAAGTGAAAAGCACCTGCCTATGTTTTGTTTTAAGCTTTCGATAGTGTCCAAGCAATAGATTTTGAAAAAGGATTTAAAGAGGTTTCGAAAGGGTTGCCATTAACTTATAATTTCTTTCCTTTGGGTTTCTTGGTTATAAAAGAATATTTTGAAAGAAGGGGTTCCGACCTAGTCGATACCCTGCTGCCATTTTATAGCCTTTCGATGGTGTTGAAGATATCAATGCCGTTGGAATATTCTTTGTTTTATAAAGTTTAAGCCACTTCCTTAAGCTTTCGAAAGAGGTTAGGGATTTCGAAGGTGATGGTTTCGAAAGGGGTTTCGACTCTAACCTTCCATGTTTTACCCAGATGTTTTATGCTCTTGAAAGAGATGGTGGCGACACCATCATGTTACCCCGATGTTTTATAAACGACAAAGGATGGTTTCGAAACATATGCTTTCGCCTATATTCACTTTGACACAAATTATGTTTTAAGTATAAACACAATGCTTTCGAAAAGGGTACTTTCAATGGTTTTCCATAAGTGGTTTCGAAGCTAAAGCTTCTAAAGTTATACGCCAATACTTCATTATATTCGAAAGGTTTTAAAAGGTAGAATTTAAAGTATTATAAGGTGGAAGCCTAATGTTTTTAAGAGCTTTTGAAGGAGGTTATCCTATGAGGTTGAAAGCTAGATTTCGAAGGTATCGAAAGATTTTATGACCCAAAATCTATTTTAAAGGAAAAACCCATGGCTATATTAAAGGAGTTTTTATAATGACTTTAATAAGAAGCTATCTTTGATAAAGAAAGAGGTTAAAGGGATTAATCGTGTTTTATTTTAAACTCACGGGAGTGGTGTTGCTATGTTGCTATGTTGCTTCTTCTAATATGAATATATTCACTTTACAGTGGATCCATAACTACATTTTAGGAATAAAGGATACGAGAACTAGTTAGGTTAACCCCGTAGTGAATATAAATTTAACAAACTCCTGAATGAGTAGAATTGCATTCGGGAGGTCAGGAAGACCAAAATATATGATGCAAAAATATAAAGGAAAGATATTGGTAGGGGCCAATAGGTTCACAGTAAGCCCATGAAAACTTTATGATATTGGCAGAGGCCAATTGGTTCATAGTTAGCCCATGAAAACCATGTATAAAAGAAGATGTCAGATAGACATGTTCATAGTTAGCCCATGAAAACTATGTGTAAAGGAAGATGTCACATAGACAAGTACATAGTAAGCCCTTTAAAACAATGATTAGATACTGGCAGGTCTAGTGGGTTTGTAGTTAGCTCATGAAAACTATATCTGGATGTAATATTGACATATGTAAATAGGTTCCTAGTCAACCCATGAAAACTAGGGCAAGAATAAAGGATAGTGGGGTTACAAATAGGTTTCTTGTCAACCCATGAAAACTAGGATACGAGCAACATTGGAGTTACCAATAGGTTCATAGTGATCCCATGAAAACTATGTAATTGGACAGGGAGTCTATAAATATTTAACCAGTTATTAGTCAGCCCATGAAAACTAAAAAGTTAATAGAAATCCTCGAAATTATAAATTGAGATAGATAGTCCAAATTGAATGGGGATAGGCAATCCGTAATTAACTCATTTGTTGTGCATATTATCATATTACAGTATTTTGAATTGTTTTAACCATTGTGGATGCAGGAACATAGTATTTGGTTTTGTAAAGGTTTTGAGATACTAGTGAGGGGAAACTCATTCCGCTAAACGGCATGGTCTCACCAGATATCTAAATGATTTGAGATGGTAGATTATTGTTCATACCAGGCTTTATGTCTGACTTGAAGTTTATATTTTCCCCTTAAAATCTCAGATACTCAATTGATTTTGAGTAGTTTGAGAGTTGAGGTTTTCAGGTACCTCTAAGACGAATAAGCTTTCGGAGACGTGCAGGAGGCATGGAAGATATTAGAGTTCTCTTTTCTTTTGATTCTGCTACGTTGTTTGTAATGGCAAAGTTGGTATATTGCCTGTATATATTCTAATCATCCTGGGTGCATCTTTATACGCCGCTTTGGGCGTATGTTGTAATAAGTATATTTTCTTTGAATGTGGTTTATGAATATTGGGATTATGTAATGAATTGATAATGTTTTGATATGGAATGTGATTTTGTTTGGAGTTTAACTATTTTCCATATTCATGTGTTTCTGTGTATCAATAAATCCAACACCGCCGTATTGGTCGTCGAGGATTAATAATTATGGATGACTGCAACATCCGTAGCCGCTAGTTTTGAGCCTCTAAGTAGGGATGTTACACCAATGCATATCATTTTGAGATTTTATAAGTTTAAAGGGTACACAGCCTAATTGGGAATACCAATAGACATAGGTTGAATATTTGGGTTAAACATGAAGTAAATTGTTAAGTGATGGGTTCATAGTTATCCTAAGAAAACTATGGGATGTGTGATGGATAGTCCACATCATGCTAGAGATGGATAGTCTCTATATGATTATGAAGGGTTCATACTCATCCTAGGAAAACTATGGAATTTGTGATGGATAGTCCACATCATTTTAAATAAATGAAATATATGAGATGGATAGTGCACATAACTTTGATAATGAAATAATGTATGATGGGTAGTCCATGTGTGAGGGGATAGGTGATTCATAAAGATTTTTATATGTGAGATGGGTAGTCCACATAAGTATAAGACGGATAGTAAGGTTAAAATTAAGATGGATAGTCTAATAAATTAAGATGGGTAATTTAGTGTATGTTGAATGATTGCAAATGATTATTTACTATATTCTAACCATTGTGGATGTAGGATCACCGTATAAGGTTGATATTTTATGATTAACATACTAGTGAGGGGAAACCTGTTCCGCTCTGTGGCGTGGTCCCACCAGATATCTATTTCGATTCGAGATGGTAGGTCATTATTCACACTAGATTGTTCTCGTGACCCGAAGTTTTTGTCTTTCTCCTTAAACTCTCGGGTACTCATTTGAGTAGGTCGAGAGTAGGGGATTTCAGCTTTCCAGTTAGATGAATAAGCTTTTGAAAACACGTGTTAGAGGCAAGCTAGCTATATTAGGGGTTTTATTTAAGGGACAGTTTGGCATAGGTCCCTAACAAGTTTCAAAATACACAAAAAACCCAGTAAAAAAAAGTTTGTAAATTAGGTCCCTAGAATTTAGATACTGAATAATGGCACAGACTTATGCAATTATTCAGTGAATAATTGCGGACATTTATTCAATTATATCAAAATTGATTTCTCCTTTTCAAATTGATTTCTCCTTTTTGAATCTCATTACTCTATCCAAATGGCCTAATTTATATAACCTCCTCCCAATGCCTGGCTTATCGGATCACTCACCCTAGATATTATCATTTGGTTCTACTTTGAGAAAAGAAATATAAATTTTAAATTTTTTAATGCATGGGTTCTCCACCCTGATTTTTTTCAAATTGTTAACATGGCATGGTCTACTAAATTCTTTGGTAATCGTATGTTTATCTTGCAGTGCAAGCTGAAAGCTGTTAAAACTAAATTGAAAACGTGGTCATTGAGCAAGTTCGGTCTAGGCAACTTGGCGTCCTCCACTCTCTCAAGCGAACTACAACATGTTCAGGAGTCTATGTTGAGTGACACATCAAATAGTGAGCTGGCGGCAAAAGAGGCAACCTTATCCTCCCAACTTTTTGAGGCATTAAAGATTGAAGCTGGTATGGTTAAACAGAAGTACATGCTTAAGTGGTTTAAGGATGGTGATAGAAACTCTGCTTTCTACCATTCCTCTCTTAAAACCAAGCAGTCAAGAGAGTTAATCAGTACTCTTATTGATGATAATGGTGAGTACATTAATGACCCTAACCATATTGCTAATATGTTCCTTGATCATTTCGGTAAAATATTTGGAAACTGTAATCAATTCAATCCTTCGCTTGAGCTACTGGATTCGATTATTATACCCAGAATACCCTCTAAAGACAATGCCTTCCTCTGCTCTGCTATTACTGACAGTGAAATTAAATCTGCCCTTTTTTCCCTGAATGCTAATTCCACTGGTGGTCCTGATGGCTTTAATGCATATTTTTTTACCACCTCCTGGGAAATTGTTGGCCAAACATTCTTGAAGGCTATTCATAATTTATTTAATAAGTGCAAAATGTTAGGGTCCAGCAATGCCACTAACATTGCCCTAATCCCTAAGGTGAAGAATGCATGTAGAGTTTCCGACTTTAGGCCAATTTCATGTTGTAACACCATATAAAAGTGCATTTCAAAAATTATAGCTAATAGGCTCAAAATGGTTCTTGATATAGTCATTTCCTCCAACCAAACGACATTTCTAAAAGGTATAAGCATTCTTGATAATGTTATGATGTCTCACGAACTGTTGAAGGTTTATAACAACTCTCATGTTTCACCCAGAGCTATGTTCAAGCTTGATATTTCAAAAGCTTTCGACTCTCTGCATTGGGACTCTGTAGTTAGAATCATGGGGTTAATGAATTTCCCCAAACATTTTGTTGCATGGATTCACTCCTGCATTTCTACCCCTAGGTTTTAATAATGGTCAACAACTGTAATGTTGGATTTTTTCAAGGAAAACAGGGTATTAGGCAGGGCGACCCGATGTCTGCCTACTTATTTATTCTCGTGATGGAAATTCTCACTCAAATTCTTATCCAACTAGTCAATGAAGGTAGTTTCTCTACTCACCCGAAATGTAAGAGTCCCCTGGTCACTTCTTTAATGTTTGCTGATGACTTGGTTATTTTTTTCAAGCCTAATATGATGACAGTTAAATCGATCATGGATGGTCTCGATATATTTTACAGATTATCTAGTTTAACCATTAATTTAACAAAGTCTGATTTAATGATAGCTGGAGTGAATTCTGACTTAATTTATCAAATCACTAGCTTCACTGCCATCTGGCATAGAGCTGAGACATCCATGCACCTTGGCATTCCTTTAGAAACTTCGAGAATTTATTTTGCTCAATGTATTCCTCTATATGATAGAATTACTGCTAGACTTTCTATATGGACTAATAGATTTCTTAGTCAAGTAGGTAGGCTCACTCTCATAAATTCCATTATATTTTCCATGACTGTGTATTGGTCTCGTTCCTTCATCCTTCCTACCAAGTTAATCAAAATGATAAGGTCTGCATTGTCAAACTTTTTCTGGCATGGATCTATTAATTCCAATAAGCTCTCCCCATATTCTTTCTCCAAACTTGAAAAGCCAAAATCCAGAGGTGGTCTAGGAATTAAAAACTTGCTCCTGTGGAATCGTGCGGCTATGGTGTTTCACATTGACAATATTTTGAATCATAAAGACTGTTTATGGGTGAAATGGTCATACAAATATATCATTGGTAACAAAAACTTCTGGACCATGGATATTCCTCACTCGTGTAGCTGGACATGGCGTAGTATAACCAAAATCAGATCTGAAATTCTCCCATATGCAAGAAGTAAAATTGGTATTAATGGTCGAACGTCTTTCTGGCATGACCCCTGGGTGAAGGAAGGAACAATATTATGTAACTGTCTTATGTTTAACCAACAATTGCAATCTGGTATTAGTCGTTATGCCCCGGCATCGGACTGTATTAATGATGGTAAAGTTGATCTCCCTTTTTCAAGCAATCTGATCGTTAGACAACTATGGAATCAGTTGAGAGGTCGTCAAGTTAAACTTTATCCTGTTGATGGTATATCATGGTCATGTTGCACTGACAGATTCATGATTGGTGGAATGTACAAGCAATTTGTTTGCCAGTCTAATACTGCCTTGCTAAGTTGGCATAAACGTATTTGGTTGAATCACAACACTGAAAGTCAGAACCTCATGTTATGGATGATTTTTGGTAATGTTTTAAAAACAAAAATTATGCTGAGACAGAGAGGGCTAACCATTGGTGCAACATGTAGTTTTTGCCATGCTGCGGACGAGGATACGCATCACCTTTTCTTTAATTGTTCTTATGTCCACAATTCATGGTGCTTAACTAATTCCTTCATCTCTAGTAGGAGTGTTGCAAATGACAGTGAGGAAGAATGGGATATCATGTTCAAGGCAACTAGATGGAAAGGTGAATCTTCCTACGTTTTGTTGTTTACTCTTAAAATATTCATAGCGTCGATATGGGAGGAGAGAAATGCTATCAACTTCTGTGCAAAAAGGAAAACTTATATTCAAATGAAAGACAATATCATGGGGAGATTGAAGTTTGGAATTACTGCTTCAAGTCATCGGTTTGATCCTAGTTTCCTGTCTGCCCTATCCAGATCCTAGGTGGTCTTCATGTTTGTGTAGTGTTTTGTTTTTTTAAGTTTTTTTAATATGCCTGTTTTCCTTATTTCCTTGTTTCTAAGTTTCTTTCTTGCCTAATCTTTAGGTGGCTTTGTATCCTTATTGTAATTCGTTCCTGGTATATCAATAAATGGTAGGGTCCATTTCTAACCCCGTTGGCTTTGCCAAAAAAAAATTATATCAAAAAATAGCAGACATTTCCACAATCACTAACTGAAAATATTGTGGAAATTTCCGTAATTTTTTGAAAAAATTGCGGTAAATTCCGCAATTATTCATTACAAAATTGCGGTAATTTCCATAGTTTTTTCAAAAAATTGCAGAATATTCTGCAATTATTCACCAAAAAAATTGCATAAATTTATGCAACTTTTGGATATAATTGCATAAATGTCTGCAATTATTCAGTGAATAATTGCATAACTGTATGCAATTACTTAGTAATTTAATTCTAGGGACCTAATTTACATAAATTTTTTACTAAGACTTTTGTATATTTTGAAACTTATTAGGGACCTGAGCCTAATATTCACTTTATTTAATCCGTTGTGTAGTTCATTTTGTTTGAATGGATGTAATGACAGAAATTACAACTGTCAAGTATTAGTAGACCCTGATCAACCAAGGGGTTTCTTCATATGTTTCTCTTGGAGTATTTTTTAATAATTATATTTCTTTTAAACTTGGGATCGAATGAGATTATGTGATGAATATGAAATCTCATTTGTGAAATTAAATGTGTAAACTTGTTTTTAAATTGTGTTTGAAAATTTTCATATTCATGTGATTCTGATTATTGATATGCCTAACATGGCCGCATTTTGTCATCGGAAATAAATATTATAGACGACTGCAACATCTATAGCACTTAATCTCAGGTCTCAAAGTAGGAGATGTTACTATTATACTTATCATGTAGTAGATTGTATATACACAATGATTTTATATATGCATTAGTTGTCTCCTAGTTCATCTATAATTTTATAACACTAATCTGTTTATGTTAATCAGAATTGCTATTCAAATTAAACTAATAATATTAATTTTAATTTTCAACCGTGATTAATTTTAATTATCCATTCACAATTGTAAAACATTAATATTAATTTTTAATTATTTAAAATTATTGCTTATTTATTTTAATTCATTTATATGTGTAATATTTTTTAATAAATTAAAATTAAGTTTGTGTATATGTATTTAAAAGGTTTTAGATTTAAAAAATTAATTTGTGTCGGACATATATATTAATACACACACAGAGATATATATATTATATTATTAAAAATGGTTTTGAATTTTTTTAAATTAATAGAATTAAATGCAAAATATATGTATTTATTATTAATTTTATTGAATCAAGGGTATACTTTTTTTATTATAAAATTTTAGATAGTTTAAAAAAATTATTTCACCAATAAAACTATTTTATAAAATATACATATTTCTATTTTAAATAACTAAAGGATATTTCATATTATATTTTCTAAATCTAATTTAGATATATATATTTTTAGATATTAAATTTGAATTCGAATTTTTGACTTATTCAAAATATATCTAGGTATTGAAAAGAAAATATTTATTTATTTAATATAAGATAAACTTCATAATCATTACAAATATATATATATATATATATATATATATATATATATATATGTTAAATAATACTTTGAGACAGCCAGTGCATATATAAATGATGAATGTATATATTGTAGGTGCAAATCCCAATATCTGTATACGTATACATTAACCATATACACATTATTATGTTGTATGTGCACATTATACATATGAGTATATAATAATATACCGATAAATTGTGTATAAATGAATTTTGATTAACTCATTAATTAATAAAATTATAAAACTAAATAAAATTATATTTCATTTAAATTAAATAGATTGGATCTAGTCCAACTCATTAGACTTCATTGGCCCACTATGATTAAAATAGGAAAAAAATTATTTCCATCCCTTTCACCCACTATAGACCAGCCTAGTACCAACATGTATTTGATTTGATATGCTCCGAAGAAAATGAAATGGCACACTAATGGTAAAAGAGTGTTCCTTTTTTTATGTATTTAAACATTATTGTTAGTCAGGAAATGTTTGCGCCAAAAGATAGACAAACACCTGATCAGGTTGTAAGTAGAGAATAAGTGAGGAAATGAAATGAAAAATTAAGTAACTGATATATAAGAATTCATAATGGTTTGAAAAATCTCTAGCCTACATCTAATTAAAGTTTGTTAATTATTCCAAGGGATTTTACAGACTGTATTCTTACAAATCAATGCTCTTGAATCGGTGAGAATCCAACAAGTAACAGTGTACAATCAAATAATTCAAAACGTAGAAAAAGGATCTCAAATTTTTTCCCATCTCCTCCTATTTATAGATGTAGATTAGCGAGATAGGCTTCAGTATTTGTTACCCATGTTCTCCACATTTAGGAGGAGGTTAAAGAGGTAGATCGTGGCTACATTCACACTTTAGTAGTCAACTCAATACCAGATCGTGCTTCACAACTCGATGCCAAGTTGTGAGTTGTTCAATTTCCTTAGTGTTCAGCTTATTTTCTTCATTATCTTAGTTGGAATGGCCCTGGCCCACTTCTCCCATTTCGTGCTTTTCTTGGAATTCGATCTTTCCTTCAATCTTTTTGAAGTGAATGTTTTGGACCGACTTTATGGATCAGTACAAAACTAAGGGGCTCAACTTAGTATAGATGTTACTCGGTAACTTGGCCTAGCTACACAAGGTTGATTATAAAGGACAGACTCAACTGTTGATGGGAAGGATGGTTACGAAACGACATCCACAAGGCCAGAGTTTAATATTTGGACAGTTGTATCTGGCTCAGGATAAATAAAGTTGAAAGATAGATAATGCAAGATGTTGGAATTTTGGAATTGAGTTTGATTGGAACAGGGATCAACGTGGATGCTTGGCGAATGAAGGGAGGTATGATTGGGATTGGCATGACTTGTAAAGCCGATGGGATCAACATATTGAGAATGGTGGGATCGGTATAGGATGTCAGAATGATGGGATTGGTATAGGATATGAGAGTGGTGGGAACGATATAGGATGTGGGAATGGTGGGATCGGCATATAGAGGTCGGCATAAAGTGTTCGGGTTAGCCGAATGTGGTCAGCTCGGCATAATATGGATGGAACACGGAGGGATTAGCATAACACCTAGGGATTGAAGGGGTCGGCATAGAATGTATGGAAGGATAGGTCGGCATATATTAATAGGTCGTCATCAACCTATTGGTGTGATTCATGAAGGAATCGACAAGGCTTAACTCGAGGAGGTTGGATCGGTAGAGCACCCCTTTTTTAAGCATGGATCGGCACTGCCTTGGCCAGATTGAGGCTATAACTGAAACGTGATGAGAACCAGAGATTCACAAGTCCAAGTGCTATGATATTTTGAACAACATCAATATAGACTATAAGAGAGCTATCGTAGGAGTCACCAGTCCAAATTCAACCCATAAAAGGGTCGGTATCGACCCCTATTTATTGAGAGTTGGGCCTAGCACTCCCTTTGGTGGGGCCATATGGTAGAGGGGGTCTAGGTGCTGAAGTTTCAATCAGATTAGAGGCTGCCTTCGTCTATAAATATAGGGGCAGGGGGCCATTTTGGGGGACTTTTAGCTGATAAGTGAAACTCTGCCATTTTTATAACCAATCTTATTTCATTCTTCCTTGATCTTTTGTTATTTCTTGCCGATTGTAAGTGTAATTGAGTGATTTGTGAAGCAATGAAGAAAGCATTTAAAGTGGACGTAGGCAATCAATGCCGAACCACTATAAACCTTGTTTTTTCTCTCTTTTGCATTTTTCTTTGTATTCACTGTTGTTCCTCAGTTTTCATTTAGTTTATTCATTTATTTCACTACTTAAACTATTCTCGGGTATTTGTGACCAATTTAGTTGCAAACATTTTAGTGCTTTCACTGAAAACGTTGATTCTCAGGCTATTAGGATCACCTTTGTTGCTACAGGATTGAAGAAATCCCCCAAATGAGATCTAGGTTCATTTTTAAAAGCTTGCATATACTATTCAGATTCTTCCAGATCTAAGCAAAGGAGTCCAAAATGGTAAGGTGCACTAGATCTACATCCCACAATGTTGATGCCAATGGAACTGCCAGTGTCCAACAAGGGAGTCCAAGTAACCAGCCTGCTAGTGCGAATATGGAGCCCGCTGTAGTTTGGAACCCGCTGATCCGTTACTAGAGCTGAACTTGATGAGGGAGCTGATGGAGAGCCATAGATAGTTAAATGAGCAAATCCAAGCTAATGCCAACTTGATGAGCTCGATTGCTCAACAGCAGCGCCAAAGCATTAGAGGAGGTCTCGCTTCCTATTCGACATTAGATAGCTCAACTTCATCGGAGGAGCACCATAGGCATAGGCACCGCAGGATTGAAACAACACGAGCTGGAGCGATGGAGCAACTTTGGCAGACCATCGTGGTCTGCCAAACCGGGTTGGTGCCGATACCTCCCTAGGGGTCGGTACCGATTCTTCGACCAAGGGTGTGGCTCCTCAACTGCAATTGGAGGGTCATATTTTGACTTGGAACCAAGAATTTAGACACTAAAGCATGCATGGATGCTGGTCATCGACCTCTCTAGAATGATAATGAGGCGAATGCTCAGGATGCACATCTAGAAGATAATAGGTCGAGGAGGCGTCATATGCCCCAGAGACACCAGCCAAAACATTCATATGAGACGGGGAACGATCACCACCTGGCACCACCCATCCAGACACCAGATTTGTCCATAATGGTTAGAGAGATGATAAGGGAAAACCAGGGTTTGACAAACGATGACTGGGGAGTCTCCAAGAGTCATACCCCATTTACCGAGAACATTTTACAAGCAGAGTATCCTAGGAAGTTTAACAAGCCTACGATGCCCGCTTATGAAGGGAAGACTGACCCCCGACAACATGTCATGAGGTATGAATGGTTGATGGATTTAGTGAGAGCGAATGATGCTGCCAAATGCAGGTGCTTCCCTATAACTCTATTCGGGTTTGCTATAATGTGGTTCACGAGGTTACTTCCACGATCGATATCGTGATTTGACGAGCTAGCTACGAGATTCATGGATCAGTTTTGGATTCATGCCACATGCCCCAAAGATGTCACGTCACTATCTAGTGTAATCCAGGCTCCGGGGGAATCGCTGAAGGATTACTTGCAGAGATTTCATGTTGCTGCCACGAAAGTCAGTAACCAAAATGACCATGCTATACTTATGGCTGTAACAAAGGGGGTTGACTCAAAATCTGAGTTTAGTGATTAGCTAGCTGGAAAACCGCTGGCCACGCTGGAACGTTTCTACATGAAGGCAAACCAGTTCATGAGCCAGATTGTCTAGAAGAAGCAATGCTACTAGGCCGAGCGGAGAATTGGTACAAAGCAACATCGCAGTAAAGCAATCTGGAAAAAGCTATAGAAAGGTTCAGGTTAATGTTCAAAATTTGTCGGGTCAACAGAAGAGGAGCGGAGATGGAAATCCCAATCGAAAAAAAGAGCCCGGAAGGTGGAAGTCAAGGATTCCTACGTATAATGAATATATACCTCTGAATGCATCTCTGGAGAACATCTATCTGTATACATGTAATACTTTTCAATATAGGAAGCCACATCCAAAAGAATCGACTAAAGAACAAAAGCAAACCGAGAAGTACTGTCAGTTTCATGAATGCTTCGAGCATAATACTGACGAGTCTAGGCATCTCCACGATGCCATCGAGAAATTGATTCGGCAGAAAAAGTTGCAGTAGTTTGTCAAGATTCCATAGGAGGGCGGACAAGGAACATCTGATCCTAATTTAGGGCAAGCTCCACATCGGGCTGAGGATCCCGCTCAGACTGGTGGGAGGTTAGTGATAAACACGATAGTTAGTGGACCACGCCCTACGGACCGAAGTTGGCAGGAATTAAGCATTGTGCTAGTTCAATGAAACACGTAGACTTTGAATGTTGTTCAAATACAGAGGATGGAACTCCTGCCAAGCAGTAGCGTACAATGGTGGATGATATAGTGTACAGAAGAAGAGATGTTGATAAAGTGGAGGCCCCAACCATTGATCCATGGTCATCTCTGCCATGATTGGCCTCGCACTGGTGAGAAGAATTTCGATTAATTATGGAAGTCCTATGAACATCATCTTTAAGAAGGCTTATGATCAAATCAGGATGGAGGATAAGTATTTGAAACCATCTAAAGCTTGTAATGGTATGGCTACTGAGGTGGTGGGTTGTGTCGAATTATCGGTTGAGTTGGGAGAAGGTGAACGTAGGAGGGTGTGGATCCTACCGTTCATTATCTTGGATGTCCATTCACCATACAATGTTTTTCTGGGCCGTTCGGCCCTTGCTAAATTTCGGGCAACCTTTGCTCCATGGTGTTTGATGTTGAAATTTCTAATAGATAATGGAGTGGGTGTTGTGCATGATGATCAGGCAACTAGTCGTGCCTGTTATATGGCTGAGTTAAGAGAGGCTCAGCGGAAAGAGAAGGGAAAGGATATGGGCAAGTCTGTCCGCATCCAGGTTACTGAAGATTGACAAATAGCGCCTAAGCCTTGGCTTGGACACCACTGTCGTTTCTATAGAGATGTAGATCCGAGGGATGATGAGGAGGAACCAAAGGAGGCCAAGGCAGTGCCGACTGAACTGACGATTGATATCTTAGTCAGCCACGATGATGCATCGTGGGTGTTGAAGATTGGATCACAACTCAGCCCTTCGTTGATGAGATAACTTACTGATTTCCTCCAAGCGAATCTGGATGTATTCGCTTGGACTCATTCTAATATGTGTGGGATCTTGCCTGCCATCACGAGCCATGCGTTGAATATTGATCTGAAGTATATCCCTATGAAGCAAAAAAGATGAGGTATGGATTTGGAGAAATCCATGGCTCTTAAGGAGGAGGTGGATAAACTTAAGGCCAATGGGTTAATTCGTGACACCCTCTATCCCGAATGGATATATAACCCTGTGCTGTTGAAGAAGACAAATGGGAAATGGAGGACATGTATTGACCATTCGGACCTGAACAAGGCGTGCCCTATGGACAGTTTTCCCCTGCCTAGAACTGATCAGCTAGTTGATTAGACCGTAGGACACGAATTTTTGTTATTTATGGATGCGTACTCGGGATCAACGAAATCCCGATGCACGTCCCAGATTATGAGCACACCAGTTTTTTCATGGATGTTGGGTTACACTATTATGTAGTGATGCGATTCAGATTAAAGAATGCAGAAGCTACCTATCAGCGTTTGGTTAACCAAATGTACAAAGATCAGATCAGAAGGACGATGGAAGTCTATATGGATGATATGCTCGTGAAGTCACGGCAATCAAATGACCACATTCGAGATTTATCAGAGATGCTCAATGTCCTTTGGTTTTATAGCATGAAAATTAAACCTTTGAAATGTTCAATTGGTGTTGCATCAGGGAAGTTCTTGGGGTTTATCATCAATGCACGAAGAATTGAAGTGAATCCAAAGAAGATTCAAGCCATTCGGGATATATAAGCACCTAGAACTATTAAGCAAGTGTAGATCCTGAACGGGAAGGTCGCTGCCCTGATTCGTTTCATCACCAGGGAGATCAATATATGCATTCCTTTCTTCGATTCGATAAGGAAGGGGAAGAGAAATTTCAAATGGACGTGGGACTGTCAAGACACATTCCGAGCTTTGGTGAATCATTTGGAGAGACCCGCTGTTTTGTCAAAGCTGGTTGATCATGAGGAGTGTACATTTACTTAGCAGTATCGCCACATGCCATAATTCCCATACTGATTCGTAAGGATAACCAGATCCAGAGACTGGTGTACTATGTCAGCAAAAAATTACAGGGGTAGAGAGAAACTAACCAAAGATAGAGAAATTGGCATATTGCTTGGCGATCGTGTCATGCAAAATTTGTCCATACTTCCAAGCACATCCAATCAATGCCTACACCGATCGACCTTTACAATAGGTCCTACAACAACCCAAGACTTTCGAAAGGCTGCTCAAGTGGAACATCAAGCTCAGTTAGTTCGACATCACATATCTACCTCGATGAGCTATCCAGGGACATACACTAGCCTACTTCATAGCGGAGTTTACCATGCAGGACGAGCCCCTAAAGAGTGGTGCAATCCCTACTGTATGATGGAAGCTATATACCGATGAAGCATCTAATGATCATTGTTTTGGAGCAGGCATCGTTCTTGTAGCCCCCTAAGAACAGGTCAATTTGTTATGCTTTGAAGCTTTATTAACCTACCATGAACAACATGGCTGAGTATGAGGTGTTAATTGTTGGACTTAAGCTTGCTAGAGATCTCGGGGTAAAATTTATCGAAATCTTTTGCGACTTGCAACTGGTGATGTACCAAGTTAAAGGGGACTACCATGAAAAGGGACAACAATCAACCCCATATCTCACCCGAGTTTAGGAGCTGTTGGAGGATATCAAATACTATGACATTTTGCATATCCCGCGTGATCAGAATGTCGAAGCCGACTCGTTGGCAAAGTTCGCGAGCACTGGTGATGCACAACAGATGGGCTTGGTTCCAGATACTTCATACCCCAAGTATACATGTGATGGAAGTTAATCAAATACCAGAAAAAGAACCCAAAAGGGAGTCATGGATGACTCCTTTTAAAGGATATATGTTGCATGGAATCTTGCCTAAGAAGAGGAACAAAAAGCAACAAGTCCTTCATAAAGCTTCATGGTGTATTATGCAAGGAGGAATTATGTATCGAAAGGGATTTTCTATTCCCTTACTTAAGTGTATCTCCCATGACGAGATAAAGCATGTCTTGAAAGAAGTCCATGAGGGAGAATGTGGTGATCACATTGGGGGGGAAATGTTAGTAAAAAAGATACTCCGTTATGTATACTACTGGCGGACCATGAACCAAGATGCCGCAGATCATGTGAGACGATGCGACAAATGCCAGATATATGCAGAAGTCCCAAGAGCACCACTGACGGAGCTTACGCAAATGGTTAGTCCATGGCCATTTGCTATATGGGGAATCAATATTACCGGCTCATTGCCGATTTTCAAAGGTGACGTGAGATATGCGATCATTGCAGTTGACTACTTCACTAAATGGTCCGAAGCGGAGCTACTAGCTATGATCACAACCAAGAAGGTCACTAACTTTGTTGTTTGAACCATTGTGTGCCGTTTCGATCTTCTGTGATCTGTCATAACTGAGAACGTGACTCAATTTGATAGTGTTGAGTTTAAGGAGTTTTTCCAAAGGTATCACATTGAGAAAATATTTGCGGCAGTTGCTCATCCTCAGGCGAATGGACAAGTTAAAGTTGTAAACAAGATTATAAACTCTATCTTAAAGAAGCATTTGGAAAAGTTTAAAGGCAAGTGGGTGGAGGAACTTCCCATGACACTCTAGGCCTACAGGACCACTTATAAGTTTACGACCGGCTACACTCCATTTGCTTTTGCTTACGGAGCTGAAGCAATCATTCCTATAAAACTTGAAGTCCCTTCTTATCGAGTAACTTACTACGATCCTAGAATAGACCAAAATCTCTTACTGGAGTCCTTGGACTTTATTGATGAAAATCGCGAGGAGGCCGATTTAAGAGCGGTACCCATCGACACCGAATCCCCCAGTACTATAATGCTAAAGTCCGACCAAGAACCTTTGAAGTTGGTGACCTTGTCCTGAAACGAATTTTTTCGGTCCCGTCGCACATGAACTCGACATGGTAAGGGCCATATGTCATTGAACTGAGGCTTGGAGATGGAACTTTGAAGCTTGCAACTGTTGATGGCGTGACGCTTTTAAGAGCGTGGAATAGCGAGCATTTACGATGCTATTTCACCTAGACTATTTCCTTCGCATTTCAATGGTGTTTGCTTTCAATATTTGTTTGGGTATTTGACATTTCGATATGAAATAAGACAAGTTATTCTGTCCCTATTTTTATAATGAATAAAAGCTTGAAGCCACCTTTGCATAAATTACTGTTATTTTGTGTTATGCTAAGTATGTGTTGGAACTGATTGATATCGACATCTGCAATGTATGAATAGACGCATAGAATTAAAATCGACTAGTTATACTGATCCTCAATGAAAATGAACAAGGGGGTATTATGATTTTGCGCGGTTGGTGATTTCTGTAGATAAATCAAAAGACAATTTCATAATGAGGAATGAAGGTCGCCGATGGAAGGAGAATGACATAAATCTATGTGCCCTCGGAGCGCGAGCTAGAATACTCTAAGTCCCCAGAGTGCAGACTAGAGTATAAATAACTTAACAAAAATCTCTAAGTCCCAGAAGCGGACTAGAGTACTCTAAGTCCCAGAAGCGGACTAAAGTATAAAAGACTTGACGAAAATCTCTAAGTCCCTAAAGCGGACTAGAGCACTCTAAGTCCCTAAAGTGGACTAGAGTATAAATGACTTGACCAAAATCTCTAAGTCCCTGAAGCGGACTAGAGTACTCTAAGTCCCTGAAGCGGACTGGAGTATAAACGATTTGACAAAAATCTCCAAGTCCATAAAGTGGAATGGAGTACTCTAAGTCCTTGAAGTGGACTAGAGTGTGAATTATTTGGTGAAAAATCTTAAGTCCTGTACCACGGACTAAATAAAAATCTATGTCCCCAAACCACAAGTTAAATTGAAAACCCAAATGGGTGGACAAATGAATTTTCAATTTTTCGCTGCCCCACGAGTACCGGTCTTAAATCAGTGGGGGAGGCTTGAATTGTTGGCCGCAAAATACAATCGTTAGTTACGGTTCCGGCTTGACATCGCTTACGACTTAAGATGGCGCCTATGGAGAGGCTTCGAGATTGGGATAGTGAATTATCAATAAAACGTATGGAAATTATTACAAGTACATGGAATGGGAGGAAATTACTCTACCGTTGAAGTAATAATGCACATGATGATTAATCAAAGAAAGCTAAAACTTATATTTACAATCTCAAAAATTCCTTACAACTTCTTTGAAAGTTCGGGACCCACACCCGTGCATCTGGTACTAAAAAGGAAAAAGAGGAACGAACACACATTTAACTTATCCAGATTATGTACACTGACGCAAGACACAGACTATTTCTTCGATTTCTTCTCCATTGGTTTTTCAGCAGTTGAATTGGTCGAACACCTTCTTCAAGATCCTTTGCCACTTTTAGTGGAAGCACTTGAGGAGGGAGGAGGAACCTCAATAGGAGTTGTCCCGCCAGGTGGGATGAATTGCAAGGGCCTATAGAGAGAATCATCGGCTGCCGCCACATCGAGTTCAACCTTGACTTAACGTTTCGACTTTTCCTCCTCTTCAATTTGCTTTTTCATGCTGACTTTAGTGGTATGCTCCGAAGTACCTATGATCACAACATCGTTAAGCTCTTCAGTAAAGGATGGGTCTTCGAGCTTGTCCCCATCAAGTGCCCTAATAACTTGAGCATCAGGCCCTGGAGTATCTGTAGCTGCTGGAGCCTCGGCCATTTGTCCTTGGTGCTCCATGGAGGTATCGGTCCTAGGAGTTAATTCAAAACCGAGCTGACCTGCAAAAATTCATCAAAGCCTAGACATTAATTTACAGTCGTTGTATGTCAGAAACAATAACTTTTCTGAAGAAGTTTAGTACAGTTCCAGCCTCCGGTTGGCTCTTGGTAGCCATCGAGGTACTCTCTTCGATGATGGGAGATAGCATGTAAGGGCCAAGTCCGGGCTATCTGGATCATAACAGACGTGTTCCTCCACGGGATGAGAGGATGATGTTCCAGCCAACTTTGTTGGAGGAGGAGCATTGGGTTCGGTTCTTATAGACCCTACGACGTCTTCTTTTTCCTTAGACGATGTAGGAGTCTTGCCGAATTGAAGTTTTGCGGCAGCTCAGTCAGATGGCTCGTTTCCACGGAGCAATTCTTGCACAAGAGCCCCCTTATCAACCTCTGCCACTCCCAACTCCTCTTTCTTGATCTTTGTAATGATCTCATAAGCTTCTGCGAGCAATTCGAGATAGTCCTCACCTAGGAAAGTTAAGTCATGGTGAAGGAAAACTTTTACATTGTATTTGGCGATGAGTGGATCGAATAAGCATTTAATCTTGTCGCTGCCTCAACTTGGGAGTTGGCTTCTGCGAACACATCTTTCCTGCCCTCTTCATGGATGACTTCTTTCAAGGCTTTGATTTGGGAGAGTTTCTCATCAAGTTTGGTTTTTAAATTTCTTGTTTCGACAGTCTCCTCGCAATATTTTTGCGACTCTTCTTGTGTCTCAATTTTCTCCTCCCTCTCCTTAGACAGTAATGTTTCTAACTCCTCAAAACAATGGGCTAAGACATCTTTCTAATTTTGTAAGGATTCCTCCTCTAAAGCCAAGGCGCCGCTGCGTTGAAAGGGCAGCATTCAGTTCCTTTTATGTGAAGTCACTAGACGACTAACTGCCTCAACCGTCTCTTTTGCATTTTTCTTTGCCTCTTCAAGTTGAGCCTTAAATTCGAGAAGCTCGGCATCTTGATGTTTTCTGATATCTTTGTTGTAGATGGCCTTTAGCTTAAGGTGATCAACCTCATGTTGGCGCTCGATAGAAACTTCGGAGACTTTTTCAGTTAAATGAATGAATGCTTCATGTCTGACATACACATCATTCATACACACTAGTGAGCTCTCTTTAGCAGTTCCAGGAATGATGTGTATGTAAGGGAGGAATTTCATCCCATCAAAGCAGATTTTCAGGAAAGTAGCCTTGAGTTTAGCAAGTTTCTCCTCTGTGGTAGGATCATGGGCAGGAACCCGAGGAATTTGTTCAGACGTAACCAGTGTATGTTTGCGATGCTTGCGAGATTGCCTGGTACTTGGTGATCCAAAGTGTTGGTCATGGGGAGCGGCAGATTGGGAACCCTGATGTAAGTACTTGTCACCGCTATGTGCAGGAGGTTGAATGGGTTATCTTGGTGCGGAGCATGTGCCTAAGACTTCCTTCTGGACGAAGAGGAAAATCCTTGAGAGTGATAGTCTGCATTCTGCCCTTCATCTTTGTCTCGGCGCCTTCCAAATTCGAAATTTCGAATCGAGCGATATTAGGTGGAAGAGCCAGTAAGGAGATCGAAGGCATGTGAATGAAACATTGGACCTGTAAAAGAACCAAACGGGAACATATTAGTAGTTGTCATATGAAGAGTTAATCATGAGTGAATAGTGGTGTGCAAGTGCTTGTGTGCGTCCTAGTGATTCCCCTCGACGGACCAGTAACTTTTGCTTTACTCGTAGAAGTTTCTTCTTATATATTGGAAGGTTGCATCCCCTCGTTGCTCCTTGCGGGTGAGTTAAGCCCTTCAACATCAAGATTGGTGAAGTTGTAATTTAATAAATCGTCCGGGATCGAAATGTCGGAAAGTCACTTCAACAAGCTATCTAACCGTTGAGAGTAGACAAGCCTTTTTCAATCGGAGTTATGATAGATTTTGGAGTTTCTCTAGTTTTTCTTTTTCGTATCGCACATGCCAAACTTTTCCCTTTCTTTAGGGGAGGTTGCGATTGGTTAGTTTATGATGCTTTAACTGCTGGCGTTTTCCACGGCCTATGTCTTCGTCCCTCGGCCTCACATCTCCTAATTCATTTATCTCTCCTTCTTCGCTGCTTTCTAAGGTTTCATCGGCGGGGGGCATCGTGGGGTTGGTTAATTCTCCTCTTCCCTAGACGACGATCTTCGGAATCGCTCTGCTTCCAAGGATAACAATTCTACGGTCGTCCTTTAACAACCCAAACAGCAAGAGCAATTCATCGGCGGCAAGGAGTTTAATGTCTCGATCATCCACTGGAGTAGCGAGAATAGCCATAATAGCCCTAGAGTAT
Organism: Allium cepa; assembly: GCA_030765085.1. Taxonomy (NCBI): domain Eukaryota; kingdom Viridiplantae; phylum Streptophyta; class Magnoliopsida; order Asparagales; family Amaryllidaceae; genus Allium; species Allium cepa. The sequence goes on along the minus strand of CM060928.1, from coordinate 557,346,423 downwards.
CTGATGCCTTCGGGTCGAGGGTGAACGCCTGAATGAGTTAAAAGTGTTTGTACGATCAAGGAAGAAGCTGCGATTTGAATCTTTAAACTAAAGGCAAAGGCAGGAACATCACTTACGTCCTTTCAACCATCTTCTTGCAAAGCTGGAAGGACATCGTGTGTAGAACTAGTCGTGTTTGAATAAGGAGAGTTTACTGCATGCGCCTATTAAGACCTGAAATTTGGGCAAGGCTTCGAGGAAGACGTACGAAGGTCTATCAGCCCGTCTTTTGAATTTGTAAATGTATCGGATGTCTTCAAGAATTGGCGGATGGAACAAGACATTCGAGGAGATAATTACTATGGATAAAAGCATAATTGTTGGGGGTGTAGCTGAGTAGGAGCGATTCCCATGTATCTCAGCATTTCCCGAACGAAAGAGTTGAATGGTGGTGTACATCCGGCCCAGCACATGAACTTGTTGCATGTTGTATAATCGGCTGGGGGCAAGTGAGGCATATCTTGCCTTAACGGAACCAAAACATATTCAAAGGGAATCCCGTGGCTAGAACATAGTCGATGAAGAGCGGTTTCGTCGATTCTGAATGCTTGTGAGTCAACCGGATTATTCAGGATGATAACATCCTCCATAATGTCGGGTGCTAGGTCAAAGACTTCTGTAGGAAGAATCAGGATGTTGGAGAAGAGACTCGCTTATGGGTCGGATGCCTCAACTTGTTTTGTTTGCTGACTCGACATGGGCTTGTCAGATAAGGTAGCAAAACTTGACCTCGCGGTCGATTCACAAAACATTGTGGTTGGGCACTTTGTGTAACTTAGGGTTTATGTTAACTATACTCAATAGAAAAACAACGTTAGAAATAATGACCTGTCCCCCCATGTCGTGTGTGAACTAGTATAGTGCAATATGAAGTAAACATAAGAGGTTCGAAATCAAAAAAGCAAAAGTAAAATGTTGAAGCCTGGAGGTTTCATCCAAAGAGACCGTCATCGCTGACCATCTCAAATAACGTAAAAGGTAATCGACAATCAAAGCTTTAGGATCGAATGTTGACGTTCTAAATTATGAGGTTCGCCGTACGAGTATGTTAGGCCAATATTATACTTAGTTCATATTGAGTAGATTGGGAAGTTGTTCGTTCAATCTTAAGTCCACTGGTCCTGATATGTTAGTCGTGTTGTTATCAGTCATTTTATGCTTGGGCAAGGCAGTGTGCAGTCATATGTTCGAATAACTTAAGTTGAGATGATCATTGTAGTCAACATTGATCCATGCCTTCAATGCCAACCCTTATGCCAAACTCCTACACTTAGATGCACTCAACAATGCTGACCCCTTCCTATTAACTTACATACTGATCCCTATGCTTTAACCTTCCTTGCCGACCCATAGACTTAACTCTTTAGGATGACCCCTCTATATAAGTCCCTATACCGATCCCTATGAACAAGTCTCTATACCGATCCCTCCAAATAACCTTATGAACACTGATCCCTACGTTGCTAACATAAAGCCCATAATTGAAAACTACCTACCAAGCCCTCAATCAAACGTGTTCCCAACCGACCCTTCCAATCTTTAATACCTGAACCTCCATTGACTACCTCATACTGATCCCTCGCCTGATGTCGAGCCCGTCTTTTTCGTTCCCTTATTTTTTTTTATTCCCTTCCGCTTCTCCTTCTTCTCCCTCCTTCTCCTTCGCCTTCTCCACCTCGATTGCATAACATAATTGACCCACTAGATAATACAACTAACAGACACCTAAAAACATCCAAGCTCGATGATTCTTAGCCTAAACACACAAATGAAGAAGAGATTTTACCTAGTCGACTTGGATTGCAAGGCAGAAAGCTTGAATTAGGGATGAATGGATGGTAATGGAGGTTGGAGATATGATTTCGCGCTTGAATTTGGATGAGGGAGGTCCGTTCTCTTTCGGGGGGTTTGGCTATAATGAACAAAAAAATGAAAAAAGTCTTAAGTGTTGAAAACATAAGGTGAAGGGAGAAGAAAAGGAGATGCAAGTTTATATATAAGAGGGAGAAAAGGAAGAGGAACTGGTCACACCCTAGTGACCCGGTCATAAAAATAAATGGGATCGGCCTTAATGTATGTCGATCCCTATCCATGCAGATTCACCAAGGGATTAGCATATCGAATGCCGACCCCTCTTACTAAAAAAAAAGGAAGAAATAAAGAAGGGGATGTGCATGAATGGTGGATGCAATGAAATAGAAAGGGAAACAGAAAGTAGTGGCAAATGTTTGAGAAAGCGAATGAAAATTGATATTGTGAAGGTTAGGTTGTAAACGGAAATACAGAATAAAGCATTTCAATATAGATTGATGAATGTCTGAACACGTCCAGAAGTCAACAATAGAAACATGTGTATGAACATGCACGAAAGAGATTTATCAATTTAGCTTTTTAAAGGTTAAGTCAGGAAGAGACCTAAAGGCTTCATATAACCAAAATCTATGCATTCAGATGGAACGAGATGTCGGACCTATTCCATCGAAGGTTAATAAAAGAATAATGATCAATCAGCGACTTGGATGGGCCAGTTCCCGAGAAACTGGATTTCTCTAATTCAAAGCACGTCATGTTATTCACAAGATGTACATAGGGGGGAATTGTTACTCGATACCTTGGCCCGGCTATACAAGGTTGATTGTAAAGACTAGTCTCGACTGTTGATGGGAAGGATGGTTACGAAACGACATCCACAAGGCCAGAGTATAATGTCTGGACAGGTGTATCTGGCTCAGGATAAATAAAGTTGACAGATAAATAATGCAGGATGTTGGAATTTTGGAATTGATTTTGATTGGAATAGGGATCGGCATGGATGCTTGGTGAATGGAAGGAGGTACGAATGGGATCGGCATGACCTGTAAAGTCAATGGTATCGGCAAATTGAGAATGGTGGGATCAGCATAGGATGTGCGAATGGTGGGATCGGTATAGGATGTGAGAATGGTGGGCCCGGTATCGGATGTGGAAATTATGGGGTCGGCATATAGAGGTCGGCATAAAGTGTTTGGGTTAGCATAATGTGGTCGGCTTGGAAGAATATGGACGGAACACAAAGGGGTCAGCATACTATCTAGGGAATAAAGGAGTCGGCATAGAACGTATAAAAGGATAGGTCGACATAGATTGATGGGTCATCATCAACCTGTTGGTGTGGTTTATGGAGGGATAGGCAAGGCTTAATTCGAGGAGGTTGGATTGGCAGAGCACCCCCTTGTTTGAGCATGGGTTGGTATTGCCTTGGCCAGATGGATGCTATAACTGAAACATGATGAGAACCAGAGATTCACAAGTCCAAGTGTTATGATATTTGAAACAACATCAATATAGACTATAAGAGAGCCCACCATAGGGGTTGATAGTCCAAACTCAACCCATGAAGGGTCAGTATCGACCCATATTTATCGAGAGTTGGGCCTAGACCTCCCTATGATGGGCCCATATGGTAGGAGGGGTCCATATGTCGAAGTTCAAGTTAGATTGAATGCTTCCTTCATCTATAAATACAAGGGCAGGGGCCATTTTGGGGGACTTTTGGCCGATAAGTGAAACTCTATCATTTTTGTAACCAACCATATTTCATTCTTTCTTGATCTTTTCTTATTTCTTGCTGATTATAAGTTTAATCGAGTGATTTGTGAAGCAATAAAGAAAGCATTCAAAGTGGATGTAGGCAATCAATGCCGAACCACAACCTTGCTATTTTTGCTCTCTATTGCATTTTTCTTTATATTCGATGTTGTTCCTTAGTTTTCATTAAATTTCTTCATTTATTTCACCACTTAAACCTATTATCGAGTGTTGATGACCAATTTAGTTGCAAACAATAGAGTTGGCACTTGGTTTGTTTTTTTGGTGACTCTTCTCCCTGACACTGGATTTATTTGGAAACTAACAAGGTGTCCCTAATTAGAAGGCAAGGTTTTATATTGTCTCTTTGGACTTTGATCGAATTTTGGTGTCCAAAGTGTGATTCAAGATTTCTAGATTCAATGGTTCTAATTCATCTAGACATGACTTGGTTCAAAAGTAAGATAACACTTCCCCCAATAGTATATCTTGTTGTCAACAAGGTATGCTTAGATCGAGACAAGCTATCGACTACAAACTCTGATTTGAAAAGATATATTTATTTTATAAACTGTTTTCATAAAGCATCATGCCTTCTCTGGGACATCAAATCACTTTGGATAGTTATGGATCCATATCCTTTAGATGGCATAAAAGTTGGAGTTTGCGGTTCAAGTTGGACAATTAGATTCTGCAAGTCCTGGAAGTCCATTCTTTCAGTTGATTGGTCAAGTAGGACGGTTTCATTGTGAATGCTATCACATTCATCATCTATCTCACCTTTCTTTTCTTTCTTCCCCTACTTTTTATATATCCACAATTCGCTACTGACTTATGGAATATAGTTCAATGTTTATTTTCAGGCTGAGTTATGAGGATAAATCAATACTTAAGTGAATTTTGTTTCATCATCCTTAACTTTCGCTATGTTAACTATTCTCGAGCCTAGGATTTTTCCATTGACAAATTTGGATTTTGACCTTAGCCAACGCCACTGCCGACACACCATTATCTCTACCAATCGTCGAGCTAGCGGTATTATCGCTGATTCTAACGAAGCCACCCTAATTCAATTTGGGACCAATATCGAGTTTATTGATTCTGTTACTTTTATTTCTCTCACTTTTTAGCTTAGGTAGACGGTAATGGTGATTTGGAGGGTCGCTTGCACCTTTTAACAGTCGTTGGCTTCACTTGATTATCAACAAATTTCGTCTTCCTCCGTTAGTTGTGCCATGGCCTTGTAAACACTCAAGTATTGATTTGGTTTAGCAAAATCGAAGTCTACATAGAGTTTCTCGATGGATTTTCTAGACACACCTGGTTGTCACCCCTTATTGCTTGCTTCGAGTTGACACCGAGTTATACCTAGGCTATGCTTAAGTTTTTGTGAGGCCTAGACTTTTTAGAAATGTTGTCTATATTTCTAAGCATTAAAGGTGGGAGATGGAACATTTGAGTTATTCAACTTATATTTGGTTGAGTGTGAGTCAATGTTTGAGTTCTGATGGGACATTTTCAAATAGCGATCGCATCGAATGTGCTTGGAAATCTAAATGGCTTTCTTAATTATTGTTTCAGACTTGGAATTTTACCTTGATGCCCCTATAAATAGAAATCTTGTGTCACTCTGGACAATGGTTTTGTTATCATAAATCGTATAACAATGGATAAAATCTGACGCATGAATCCATTGTGCGATGGTTATGTTATTTATATGCTTTTAAAAAGCGAAAAGAGAGCCTCTTCCTCACCTATCTAGAGCCATCTAAGGGTTGTTGTATCATCATGGTCTTTGGAATAAGGTCAGCTATTTCAAAGATGACTGCATCTTTGTGTGCTGCCCTCTTGGCTTCACTTAAAAATGGCTATCTAGACATAAATTTTACCTTAATACACCACTTGAATGGCATTAATTCATCTAGGTTGCTGATCATTTTATTTCATGAATCCTTAGATAACCTAAAAAGGCCTGGCGGTTTAGCCCTGGCAAGTACTCTCCAACATTTGCATGCTACCTGCAAAGACGAGCGGGTGATGAGATATCTATTAATAGATGAGGGGATGTAGCAGTTCAGTCTCTTGGACCATAATCGTAGTTTGGGGCTTGTACCAAATGTTCCTAAAGATTCCTAAGTCAATCCAAAAGAGAATATTGGGGAGATAGAAATAAGGATATTATTGTAGAAGAAGGCGATGGTAGTGATGGTGGTAACAATGAAGACAGAAGTATGGTGAGGATGTGGACCTTGGCCATGAATCTATAGGTGAGACCGGTGGCAACGATCAAGTGCCACTCATTCCTCGATGGCCAAAGTTAAAGGTTATTTCATTCTAATCAATTTTACAACCACCTCCATCTTTGGTAGAAGAATAGACACCAATCCATTCATCTAGGGATATATTTTGTTTTTTCAGGAACATACCAGATAGAATAGCTTCTTATGGTCTCGACAACATCAACATTTGTGATATTGACTCTCCCATTAGTTTGCCCGCTGAGGTGTCTGCTACTGGTATAGGGGAGATAATCCCTGTTAGTAAACCTCAAAACTACCATCTGTAGGAGCATTAAAACCTATTAACACTTCAAATCACTATATCTTTGCACTTCATATGTTAATATTCAATTTACAAATCTTAATTTGACTATGTTTATTTTCAGGTTCCAAGGACCACTAACATCTTTTCAATGAGCTTCAGAGCTACAGAGGTGAGTATCAAAAGCCCGGTGCATCGCATCTTCATCGCGAGACATCTCGCAAGTCTATTTTGAGCAAGCGCCATAGAAGAGAACAAGAAAGATGGGATAGAGACTATAAACATTGTGATGATCATTACAGAGGATCTATACAACATCCCCTACTTCGAGACCGAAAAATGGACACCGATGATGTTGCCGTTATCATCATAATCATTTTCAAGCAACAAAGTGAGTTAAATATTATTTTGCATCACACAAAGTAAACATAGCACCTAAATAAATTTTCATTACATAAATTTGAATTACATGATTCATTGCATCATTTATAACCATTTCGTTCCCATACATAGGTAAATACAATAGAAAACAAAGTGCTTCAATGTCCGACATATGAAGATGCCAACACAACACATAACTAGTTATAATTCTTGATTTTACACAGTGGAAATTTCAAAGTGCTTTTATTCTCTATATAAGCCTCCTACTTCATCTTCGGAATCTTTTATTTGTCATTCCAAAAGATGCATGTCTAATCCATAAACCCAGTATTCTCGAATAAGTACCTGTGAGTTTATTGGAAATAATAAAACATAAGTCAGACATAGCATCTGGTACAAGTAAAACCTTTACCCTAATCGCCTATAGTGAGACCACACTGCTAACATGGAATAGGTTTTCCCCTTACTTCATCACCATAGAAATATACATCATGTCATATAAACAAGCATATTCATCAAGAGCAACCATGTGCATCACATTCAATCCATAAGTGTACCCTAAACTTTTTATTCGATTATGAACCATGTTATATTTAAGTTTCAGTTCGAACTATACTTAAGATCCAATTATGAACTAGGTCGTCATCCATTGTCCATTCAAACATTACCTAATCTCTTGTTTTAGGTGTTTATCATTAAGTTATCATTAACTTATTTAGTGATTACCTCCCTAGGAATGCCTTCTTGTTATTATTTTTAATTTAATTTCCATTATTATGGACCCTCCAAAATACGAGATGTTACAGTCTCTCATCCTTATCAAAATTTTCATCCTCAAAATTTCGATAAGGAAAATAAAATTTACACTAAAACTCTGAAAGTGTTAGGTTATCATCATATAAGTACACATAAGTACAAAAGATTACACTTTTACCCTACTAGTCCATACGATAGACAAATAAAACACCCTACTATATACATGAATGTCTAGAACAAATCAAGATAGATATTCCTTATCCTTTGCTCTACCTCCCAGGTACAATTTTCTTTGTCATATTTCACCAAAAGTGAACAAGTTTGATAACTTATTTCTCAATTCCTTTATATCATGACCTACTTTTCCATTTGGTCATTTCACATACATCAAATATGGCTCTACATATAAGTCTTGTATCGCCCTTCGTTCCACTATCGAACTTGGGTCATACACACATTTCCTCAAATGTGATATGTGAAAAACACTATGTATACCCGCAAAGCTGTTTGGTAACTCAACTAGATAGGAGAGTTTACTAATTCCCCTAATCATTGGAAATAGTCGTACATATCTAGTGCTAATATCCTCGCTTCCTGGAGCGCATAACTCCTTTCATCGGAGAAATATTCATGACACAATCGCCTACTGCGAACTCAAGCTCTTTCTTTTGCTTGTTAGCAAAATCTTCTGCCTTGATTATGCTACCTTCATACACCCGCGAATCAACTCTACCTTCCCCGTATCCATTACTACCAAATTAGGCCCCAACATAAGTGATCCAATGCAACTAACCAACAAACTTATGACTTAAACGGTCAACCATACAACGCTTCAAATGGTGCCATTCCCATACTCTGTTGGTAACTATTCTTGTAGGAAAACTATACTAGATGCTAGTGATCTTCCCAAGATCCTTCGAAATCCAAAACACATGCTGTCAACAAATCCTCGAGCACATGATTCACCCTCTCAGTCTGACAATCAATATGTGGCTATGTTATGAAAAGCGTGCTTAAGCATGCATAAGTGTTAAATACATGCACAATGCTTAATTTATTTAAAAAGCAAAACAATTAAGTGATGAGCACTTAAGTGAATTTAGTTGACGCTTATATGCACTTTGCTTAAATTTAAGTAATGCTTGCAAAAAATGTTATTTTTAAAATAAAAAGAATTAAGATTATAGCAAAAAACCACATTCCTAACAAAATTTTCTCTTTTTCTATGATATGGATCGATGGATGATTTGCATCAAGATATGATTATTTTATTTAACAAATGTGCACAGTTTGTACTCAACTCGAGTATGCTAACTTTTAATGAATAAAATAAGTCAAATCCAACTTATGAAATGTATGAGTTTATAAGTTAATTTCTAAGTTAAACTTTAGTTCTTTGTAATGAATTTGTGCGTACATGTATAATACACTTAATATAAGCTCTTTATAATAGATCTATATAGGTGTGGATAAAGTATACTAAAAAATTAAGCGGCGCTTTAGTGATGCTTAAGCGACGCTTAAGAAACACTAAGCAAAGCGAGACTTCTATCGCCTCGCCTCCTTTAGCGATAATTATAACATAGGTCTGTGGGTGGTAGGCCATGCTCAAATTCAACTCCATACCAAATACATTCTGCAAACTTCTCTAGAACTCACTGGTGAACAATGGGCCTCTATCACTAATGATACTTCTTGATATCCCATGTAGTCTCACTACATTCTTCATATATAGCGTTGTTAAGCTAGCCACTCCGATACTCCGGAATTTCAAACCCAATTTAAATATGATAATCTTTTAAATAAATTAATTAAAGTTAATGAAATTGTTATTTTAAACAATAATAATAAATGGGTTGTAAATATATATATTGATTTTAATTGAAATTAATACATACAAGTGGAAATGGATTTGTTAAAATTTTATGTACATATCATATTTGATTTTTAATTTGAATTTGAAATTTTATTTGAATTTGGATTGTTAGATTGAAATTCAAAATATAATTATTTATATCTTAAAACGTACTTTGATTTTAAAAGTGTATTTCTTTGATTTTATTTAGAATATAAAATTTGTTTTATATTTTTTTTAGAGAGATTGGTTTATATAAATTAAAAATGTATTTTAAATTTAGAAAATTAATTAATAAAAACATTTAAAAATCCTTTTTGCATGAGAATTACGTTTATTAAAATTTGAATCACTCTAATAACATGTGTTAAGAGGATAACCATGTGTAATGACAAATGTTAGAAAGTATTACAAGTGTCACATTTTTAAATTTATTTTCTTCAATTTTTATAAACAAAATTTAATCTATAAAAGGCTACTTCATCTTCTTCATCTAAATTTTTCTCATTCTCATTTCTAAAAAAGCAAGAAAATAATCACTCCTTCATCTTCAAATCTGAAATTCATCAATCTTTACTCTTTCAACCAAAAATTTAAACAAGCACTCAAATCTCATTCTAAAGCTCCCAAATCTGCAAAACAGAATACAAAAGAAATTTCTGCAAAATCAAATTCCAGTAAAAGAAAATCCAAAGCCCTCCTCAGTTCAGATCTTAAGTGCTGATTGAATTAAAGTTGGAAGCAAATAAAACAACTTCATCAAGCAATTCCAAGTTTAAGATCTGCAGTCATTTTTTTCTAGATTTCAAATTTTTGGGTCACTGCTTAAAATAAATTCAGGTGAGTAAATTTCTATTAAGAAAATTTAAGTAAAATAAATTTGTGTGTGTGAATTTTTGAGATGTTGGATGTCTTGCATGTATATATATAGATGAAATCTTTGTGTTTATTTTGTTTTAAACTGTGCATGTTCAATCTGTTTGATGCTTCTCTGTTTTTCAAGTTATAGAGTAAATTTAAACACAAATTTCAAATTTTACTTAACAAATCACTGTTAGGTCTTGAGTTACAAACACAGAATGTTTATTTAAAAACAAATTAAAGTTTAAAATTTATTCAAATAAATTTTGTTTGATATTCTTCTGAAAACCAGATGATACAGTAAGAAAAATTAATAACATGATAAAATCAAGTATGATAATTTGATGATTCAATTTTATATCTTGAATCGATTCGGTAAAACTTGAATTTTAAAGTAAAAATCATGAATTTTAAATTGGATTTGAGGCAGTATTTTGATGATGACCGAAAATTGGTTTCTGGGCAAATTCCGGTGACCGGGTAGATTTTAAGGGTGGAGCTTTGCGTCGTGGTGATCGATGTATCTGAGAAAATCATGGAAGTGGTGATCAATCGTTGTGGAGATGGAATTTGGGGCAAATAGGGTTTAACTTTGTTTTTGGGTCGCGTTCGAAATGTCGTGACTGGAAATTCTTTAGTGGATCGAGTTGCGAATGATTTTGGGAGTAGTAGCGGGGAGACATTGCGGTGATGTGGCCGGAGTTTCGTGGCGAACGATGGTTGAGGTTGATGGGTTCAGTGGATTTACTGAGGAAGGGGTTGTTCCTGATGGGTGCAAGATGCTTCGATTTTGTTTGAGTTCGCGTGATGGCTGATCAACAGTGGGAGTCGAGTCAGTAGCCGATGGGGGGTTTGCGCGCGGTGTCGCTGGTGGTGGCGGCGGCGTAGGTGCGGCGTGCACGTGTATGGTGTCTTTGGTTGTGTCAGTGAGAATGGTGTTGGGGTAACTCGAGTTGATGATCGAGTAGAGGAGGTTCTGGCTCGCGTTTGTACACTGGGTGATGTTGTAGTTGCTCATGCCAAGGATGGGGGGAGTGTTGTTTCTTTCCAGGTTCATGAATTTAAGTTTTAGGCTAAACTAGAAGAAAAAGAAAAGGAGGAAGGGGTATGGACCGAGTTGGTCTCGAGTTGGTCGGGTCGAACCCATAGCTAGTAACGTTTTAAAAAGTTTTTCAAAACTTTGTTTTAAGTTTTAAATTTTAAATTTTATTTAAACTGGTTTGTGAATGTTAAACTATTTAATTTAAAGTATTTTATACTTTGATAGTTAAATTTTGAGATGATTTTATATTCATTTAAATTTAACTTTTAAAAAGTAATTAGTTTAAACAAATTGGAAATGTTTTAAATATGTAATAATTTTAAGTAATCAATGTAATTGATTTGTTTTGAAAGTTAATTAAGATTTTATGGTTATAGTTTACATTAATTAATAAAGTAATTAAAGTGAGATTAATTAGTAATTTTGAATTAATTAATTTATAAAGATTTAAATTATTAATTACTAATGGATGATTTAATTAATTGATAATTAAGATTTAAATTAAATTAAATTAATAGATAATTAATTTAATAATTAAAGATTAATTAATAAATGATTATTAATTAATTAAGTGATTAGTGATTAATTAATTAATGATTAGGAATTAATTAATTTCATTAATTAATTAAATGATTAGGGTTAATTAATTAAGTAATTAAACATTAATTAATTTATAATCAATAATTAATTAATTAATGATTAAGAATTAAATTAAATTGATGATTAAGGTTAGTTAATTATAATTAATTAAGTAATTAAGATAAATTAATTAAGTAATTAATTAAGATTAATTAATTGTTAAATAAGGATTAATTAGTAATCAATTAAGGAATGATTAATTTTTAATCAAGTTTTAATAACGAATATTTAGAGTTATTAATTAATAATTGAAGAAAAATTAATTAATTAATTAATTAAAGATAATTAATTGATAATGAGGGTAATTAAGAAGTGATTAATTAATTAAATGATTGTGATTAATTAATTAATGATTAGTTAAGCAAGGTAAATTGATTAATTCTTAAGTAATTAATTTAATTTGAATTAATTAAATTAATTATAATATGAATTAGAGATACGCTTGCTTATGGATGATTGTTTGAATTGAATGTCTGGATTTGGTTGATATCTGTTGATTGATAATCTGAGATATTCTGTGATGAGATATTGTATATATCTGTGATAGATGTTTGTTATTATCTGTGGATAATGCTGTGTGGATTCAATGTTTAAAATTGAATGAAAATTGTTTAAACCTTAAACAACTTGGCCTTTAAGACACGTTTGGATTTCGATGAGACCGGGATCGGGAATCAAGTTTGATTTTTCGAAAACCACATCGATCCAAGTTAAACGTTAGGTCGTGACATCTCTAAATGAAGATCGAGATGGAGTTTCAAAGTTCAAGGGTTATTGTCGTTAACTCTGAGGGTGATTCCAAAATGAGTGTAACGAAATAATGCCTTCGGTTTCGTTCGAACCCGGAATGAACTTATATGGATTGAATGCTTTTAGCACATCGTCTGGTGGACGATGAGCATTCTAAGAGGTGTGTTCTATAAAGGTAGCCATAGCCTCAAGCCTCATCAACCAGGAATGGCTAAAACAGGGGAGGTGCAGCAAGGTTAAGTGGGTCATGCCCAAGTAGGATGAGATTTACCCCTGTCCAGAAGTCCCTTATCATTTTGGCTGTGTGGGCAGTTGTTGGCCACAACTGCGGGGTTGTCTTGTTCAGAACTGTCCAGTAAGGGATGGTTCTGGTCTTGTGTTGCAGGGGAGTTAGGGTGGCTCCTCGGTACGGTGATCTAGGCCCCGTACTGTGACGGGCGGTACCCCAATAGCCGTGCCATTGATGGAAACCCATTTTCCCTACGAGACCCTACGGTTTTGATTGTATTACCCACTTTTGTGGCTAGTAGCTGGAATTTAATCATGTAACAATTTCGGCTATTTTCTATTTACTTGAAAACCCTAGACCCTATTATAATATCACCGGATTTTCTATCAAATGTTTTGGTTAGCGTAAGGTAAAAACTTACCCATGTTTATTTGTGGGGAGTCTTACGTGATACCTTTTGTTTCCAAATGATTTTAAAGTTAAAACAACTTTGACCTGTTTACTCACACCAGACCCATGTCCGACCTAGAGTTTATTTTGTTTTTCATAAACTCTTGGGTACTCAAATTTTTATGAGTAGCCAAGTGATTAGGTTGGGATCGGCAAATGTTTGGAAGCTGGAGTCCAGACGTACTTATCTATCTCTATCCGCTGTAGTGACATTTTGATGTTGTATTTTGGGTTGTATGGTTTGGCAGACTCTTATAAATGTCTAATGTAATGAAGTCGTATTATTTGTGTACTCTGATATGTAAAACTATGTAATGGATATGTGTAATATTATATTTTGTTCGTTTCCGCTGTGAGATTCTGATGTTGTTATTCTTTTCTTTCTATCTTTTCTATTTCTATCTCTTTCTTTTCTTATTGATGATACGTCTTTCTGTGGAATGAAAGTCGGGTCATCACAGTTGGTATCGGAGCATAGGTTGAGAAAAACTTAGGCTCTGGAATAGTATCTATCTTGAGAGTGCGTATTTGTAATTTTCTTATATAATTATATCCCTATCTAAATTGGTTGGGTTACCTGTCCAGGTAGCCAGAATGAGTTCAAGAGGCAGAAGGGGAAGGGTTGTAGGAAGTACATCAACCAATAACAGGAGAGAACAGATAGATAATGAGGCTGTTAATCCAATACCGCCTCCGGTCAGTTTTGCTGCTTTATGTAAGGACTTTGTCAATTTTGGAGGAAAACAATTTAAAGGATCAGATACTATAATTGAGGTCCAAGCATGGCTTCGCTCTTGTGAGAAAATCTTTAAGAGCATGAAATTATCGGATGAGCAGAAGAGGGTAATGGCTTCATGGCAATTACAAGGAGGTGCTGCAGCCTGGTGGGATGCTGTGACAGCTAATGTCTTAGAGGACGATATGTCTTGGGAAGAATTTAAGGAATAGTTTGAGGAGAAATTCATGCCTACAGCAGAGAGAACTCGTATTTATCAGGATTTTTTGAATTTAAAGCATGGAAGTATGACTATAGTGGAGTACGAAACCAAATTCAACGAGTTATCTTGCTATGGTCCAAGACTTATAGACACTCCTCTCAAAAAGAACGAGATGTTCGTGCAAGGACTGAGGCCAGAGTTTCATGATAGGATGATAGCGCACTTGAAAGGATTTTTTGTGGAGCTAATTGATATGGCGTTAAGATACGAGGATTTGATGAATAAGAGATCAGTGGCACGAGTTGCTGCATCGAGAGGGAATTCTTCTAACCCAAATAAGAGGAAATTCAATCCTAATTGGAAGAGGCAAAACAAGAAGAACTCTGGAAACAACAATGGACCCCGCAAGTGCTATAATTGTCAGCAAGTCGGGCATTTGGAAAATCAGTGTCCTCAAGAAAGAAAGCAGCGGCAACAACATTATAGTGGACCAGGTTCAGCTTTAGTTCAGAAGTCTCTTTGCTTCAACTGCCATCAACCAGGACATATGATTAAGGATTGCCCGCTTCTTCATAAAGTCCAACAGAATAAAGTATTTGCTTTGGAAGGTGCACCATCAACCTCATATAAGGGCAAAGGAGTATTGGAAGGTGCCTTACTTTTAGATGGAAAGTATATTAAAGTTTTGTTTGATTCTGGTGCTTCTTTGAGTTTTATTTCTCTGGAATCTGTAGAGAATTTCTTTCTTACCCCTAGTACTGTAGACAATCCCATCTGTGTATCTAATCCTATAGAAGGGGTAACCAAATTAGAAAGGATTTGTAAGGATTTGAGAATCTCCTATCTATCCCATAGTTTTTCTTGTGACCCTTATGCGTTGGATTTTAAGGGTTTTGACCTTATATTAGGAATGGATAGGCTTGATAAATATAAGGTGTCTTAGATTGTGATGAGAGAACAGTTTCGTTGGAAACTGATCTGGGTAGGATTGCCAGAGTAATGTGTGATAACTCCGGAATTCACTTGAGTAGTCTTTTACATGGAGTTGAGACTTCTCAAGAGGAGGTTGAAGATAACGAAGTGGTCCGGGATTTCTCAGATATATTCGAGGAAGTTAAATGTTTGCCTCCGCACCGAGAAATAGAGTTTCGTATAGATTTGGTTCTAGAAGCAGTACCCGTAATTCAGCCTAGTAGGAGGATGGCTCCTAGGGAGAGGGAGGAACTAGTGAAGCAAACTCAAGATCTGTTGGAGAAGGGTTTGATTAGGCCCAGTTTTTCTTGTTGGGGTTCAGCGGTGGTGTTTGTCACCAAGTCGAATGGGTCACTAAGGTTTTGTGTAGACTATTGAGAGTTGAACAAAGTGACCATTCGAAATAAGTATCCACTTCCTCGTATTGATGATCTATTCGACCAGCTGCATGGAGCTTCAGTCTTTTCTCAGTTGGATTTAGCATCAGGTTTCCATCAGTTAAGGGTAGCTGAGGACAGTATTCCCTTAACAGCATTTAGGGGACCTAATTGTTTCTATGAGTGGTTGGTTATGCATTTCGGGTTAACCAACGCTCCTGCCTACTTTGTAGACCTGATGAACCGGGTCTTTCATGATGTTTTGAATAAGTTCATTTTGGTGTTCATCGATGATATCTTGGTCTACTCTAAGTCGGAACAAGAGCACAAGCAGCACTTGAGAATAGTATTGGAAACTCTGAGAATGCATGTTTTAAAGGCGAAGTTCTCTAAGTGCCATTTTTAGAAATCAGAAGTAAAATTTTTAGGGCACATTGTTTCTGGTGAGGGAATCTCGGTAGATCCAGCTAAAGTTGAGACTATTCTGGAGTGGAAGCAGCCTCGGACTCCAACTGAAGTTCGTAGTTTTCTGGGATTGGCTAACTACTACAGGAAGTTTATTAGGTATTATTCCGAGGTCTCTTCACACCTAACAAAGCTGACAAGGAAGGGAGCTAAATTTAAGTGGACACCTGAATGTGAGGAGGCTTTTTAGAATCTGAAGGTAAGGTTGACAAGTGCTCCTGTGTTGCTATACCGGATGGAAAGAATAAGTTTGAAATTTATATTGATGCATGTATTGTTGGATTGGGAGCAGTTCTAATGCAAAATGGTAGGGTAATTGCGTATGCGAGTCGACAATTGAAGCCACATGAAAGGAACTATGCTACGCACGATCTAGAGCTGTTGGCCATAGTTTTTGCTTTAAAGATCCGGAGGCACTATTTTTTAGGAGAAAAGTTCGAGCTATTCACGGATCACAAACCGTTGAAATGTCTTTTCTCTCAAAAAGATCTTAATCTAAGACAGCAGCGATGGGTCGAGTTCTTGGCATCATATGATTTGGATATTCTGTATACCCCAGAAAAGGCGAACGTTGTGGCAGACGCTCTTAGTAGGAATGCAGTTCTATCTCTTTTGGTAGTAGTTCCATCTCTTCTGGAAAGGATTTCAAGAGAGCAAGAATCTGATAGTAAATTAAGAAGAATCATTAGGAGAGTTAAGAAGGGTCAGTGTTCCAGCTTTAAGATTGATGACCAAGGGACACTGAGGATCAACGGAAGGATCTGTGTTCCGAATTTCAAGGAATTGAAGCAGGAGGTCTTATCTGAAAGTCATCGCTCCAGATTAAATATTCATCTAGGAATATCAAAAATGTATAAGGATATGAGAAGGATTTTCTGGTGGCTAGGCATGAAGAAAGATATTGCTAGATTCGTTAACAGTTGTGCTATCTGCCAGCAAGTTAAAGGAGATCAGCAGATGTTAGCCGGTTTGTTACAACCTTTGGAAATCCCAATGTGGAAGTGGGATATGATTTCAATGGATTTCGTCGACGGATTGCCTAGAACTAAGAAGGGAAATGAAGGAATATGGGTGATTGTGGATCGTCTAACCAAAAGCGCTCATTTTATACCAGTTAAGGCAACCCGTACTGCAACTTGTCTGGCAGAAATTTTCTTGAGAGAGACAGTCAAATTGCATGGTGTTCCAGTTAGTATTGTAGGTGATCGAGATCCTATCTTCACCAGCAAGTTTTGGGAGGCTTTGTAATCGGCTATGGGAACAAGTTTGAGATTAAGTACAGCATATCATCCCCAGACAGATGGGCGGATGGAAAGGCTTAATCGAATTCTAGAAGATATGCTGAGGGCCTGTGTATTGGATTTTGGTGGATCGTGGGAAGACCATCTACATCTAGTGGAATTCTCCTATAATAACAGTTACCAAGCAAGTATTCAGATGGCTCCTTATGAAGCTCTGTATGGAAGACCGTATAGATCCCCAGCCTGGTGGATAGAGTCGAAAGACCGTCTTGTGCTTGGACCAGATCTGATCCGTGAAGCATCTGCTAAAGTTGAGCTTATCAAGAAAAGGATGAGAGCTGCTCAGGATTGTCAAAAGAAATATGCAGATAAAAGACGAAGATAATTGGAATTCGAGATTGGTGATTTTGTCTTGTCAAAGTTTCTCCGATTAAAGGAGCAGTAAGATTTAGGAAGAAAGGGAAACTCGCCCCGAGATATATTGGTCCATTCCGAGTACTCGAGAGGATTGGTGCCGTAGCATACAAGATTGAATTTCCAGTCCAGATGGCTGGAATTCACAATGTTTTCCACGTATCTCATCTACAGAAATATGTGCACGATCCATCTCTTATTGTGGAGCTAGCTGTGCAAGAAGACTTAGAGGTTGAGCTGGACTTATCAGTTGTCAGACATCCCGTTCAGATTGTTGATCAAGACGAAAGGCAACTAAGAAGCAAGATTATGAAGCTCGTTAAAGTCCAGTGGAGTGAGGATCCCAGAGATTGTACCTAGGAAACTCTGGATAGTTTTAGGAAGGCTTATCTGGATATGTGTCCGGATAGCTAATGATATTTGTATTGTATGTATGGTTGTTTGGATGTTTTGTTTGATTGGTTGCTAGTGTATCGATGATATGTATGCTTGAATTGTTGAAATGAAATGAAATTTTTGGATTATCTTTTGTTCAAATTTTGGGGACGAAATTCTTTTAAGGGGGAAGGAATGTGACAATCTGGAATTTCAAACCCAATTTAAATATGATAATCTTTTTAATAGATTAATTAAAGTTAATGAAATTGTTATTTTAAACAATAATAATAAATGGGTTGTAAATATATATTGATTTTAATTGAAATTAATATATACAAGTGGAAATAGATTTGTTAAAATTTTATGTACATATCATATTTGATTTTTAATTTGAATTTGAAATTTTATTTGAATTTGGATTGTTAGATTGAACTTCAAAATATCATTATTTATATCTTAAAACATACTTTGATTTTAAAATTTATGATTTTATTTAGAATATAAAATTTGTTTTATATTTATTTCTTTTTAGAGAGATTGGTTTATATAAATTAAAAATGTATGTTAAAATTAGAAAATTAATTAATAAAAACATTTAAAAATCCTTTTTACATGAGAATTACATTTGTTAAAATTTGAATCACTCTAATAACATGTGTTAAGAGGATAACCATGTGTAATGACAAATGTTAGAAAGTATTACAAGTGTCACATTTTTAAATTTATTTTCTTTAATTTTTATAAAACAAAATTTAATCTATAAAAGGTTATTTCATCTTCTTCATCTAATTTTTTCTCATTCTCATTTTCTAAAAAAACAAGAAAAAAATCACTCCTTCATCTTCAAATCTGAAATTCATCAATCTTTACTCTTTCAACCAAAAATTTAAACAAGCACTCAATCTCATTTTAAAGCTCCCAAATCTGCAAAACAGAATACAAAAGAAATTTCTGCAAAATCAAATTCCATTAAAAGAAAATCCAAAGCTCTCCTCAGTTAAGATCTTAAGTGCTGATTGAATCAAAGTTGGAAGCAAACAAAACAACTTCATCAAGCAATTCCGAGTTTAAGATCTGCAGTCCTTTTTTTTCAGATTTCGAATTTTTGGGTCTTTACTTAAAATAAATTCAGGTGAGTAAATTTTTATTAAGAAAATTTAAGTAAAATAAATTTGTGCATGTGAATTATTGAGATGTTAGATGTCTTGCATGTATATATACAGATGAATCTTTGTGTTTATTTTATTTTAAACTGTGCATGTTCAATCTGTTTGATGCTTCTCTGTTTTTCAAGTTATAGAGTAAATTTAAACACAAATTTCAAATTTTACTTAACAAATCACCGTTAGGTCTTGAGTTACAAACACAGAATGTTTATTTAAAAATAAATTAAAGTTTAAAATTTATTCAAATAAAATTTGTTTGATATTCTTATGAAAACCAGATGATACAGTAAGAAAAATTAATAACATGATAAAATCAAGTATGATAATTTGATGATTCAATTTTATATCTTGAATCTACTCAGTGAAACTTGAATTTTAAAGTAAAAATCATGATTTTTAAATTGAATTTGAGGCAGTATTTTGATGATGACCGAAAATTGGTTTCTGGCCAAATTCTGGTGACTGGGTAGATTTTAGGGGTGGAGCTTTGGGTCGGAGTTGTAATGGTGATCGATGTATCTGAGAAAAATCATGGAAGTGGTGATCAATCGTTTTGGAGATGGAATTTGGGGGAAATAGGGTTTAACTTTGTTTTTGGGTCGCGTTCGAAATGTCGTGAATGGAAATTCTATAGTGGATCGAGTTGCGAATGATTTTAGGAGTAGTAGTGGGGAGGCATTGCGGTGATGTGGCCGGAGTTCCGTGGCGAACGATGGTCGAGGTTGATGGGTTCGATGGATTTACTGAGGAAAGGGTTGTTCCTGATAGGTGCAAGTTGCTTCGATTTTGTTTGAGTTCGCGTAATGGCTGATCAACGGTGGGAGTCGAGTCATTGGCCGATGGGGGGTTTGCGCGCAGTGTCGCTGGTGATGGCGGCGGCGTAGGTGCGGCGTGCACGTGTACGGTGTCTTTGGTTCTGTCCGTGGGAATGGTGTTGGGGTAACTCGAGTTGATGATCGAGTAGAGGAGGTTCTTGCTCGTGTTTGTATACGGGGTGATGTTGTAGTTGCTCGTGCCAAGGATGGGGGGAGTGTTGTTTCTTTCCAGGTTCATGAATTTAAGTTTTAGGCTAAACTAGAAGAAAAAGAAAAGGAGGAAGGGGTATGGACCGAGTTGGTCTCGAGTTGGTCGGGTCGAACCCATATCTAGTAACGTTTTAAAAAGTTTTTCAAAACTTTGTTTTAAGTTTTAAAATTTAAAATTTATTTAAACTAGTTTGTGAAATGTTAAACTATTTAATTTAAAGTATTTTATACTTTGATAGTTAAATTTTGAGATGATTTTATATTCATTTAAATTTAACTTTTAAAAAGTAATTAGTTTAAACAAATTGGAAATGTTTTAAATATGTAATAATTTTAAGTAATTAATGTAATTGATTTGTTTTGAAAGTTAATTAAGATTTTATGGTTATAGTTTACTTTAATTAATAAAGTAATTAAAGTGAGATTAATTAATAATTTTGAATTAATTAATTATAAAGATTTAAATTATTAATTAGTTATGGATGATTTAATTAATTGATAATTAAGAATTAAATTAAATTAAATTAATGGATAATTAATTAAATAATTAAAGATTAATTAATAAATGATTAGTAATTAATTAATTAAGTGATTAGTGATTAATTAATTACTGATTAGGAATTAATTAATTTCATGAATTAATTAAATGATTAGGGTTAATTAATTAAGTAATTAGACATTAATTAATTTATAATCAATAATTAATTAATTAATGATTAAGAATTAAATTAATTTGATGATTAAGGTTAGTTAATTATAATCAATTAAGTAATTAAGATAAATTAATTAAGTAATTAATTAAGATTAATTAATTGTTAAATAAGGACTAATTAGTAATCAATTAAGGAATGATTAATTTTTAATTAAGTTTTAATAATGAATAATTAGAGTTATTAATTAATAATTTAATAATAATTAATTAATTAATTAATATTAATTAATTGATAATGAGGGTAATTCAGAAGTGATTAATTAATTAAATGATTGTGATTAATTAATTAATGATTGGTTATGCAAGATAAAGTGATTAATTCTTAAGTAATTAATTTAATTGGAATTAATTAAATTAATTATAATATGAATTAGAGATAAGCTTGCTTATGGATGATTGTTTGAATTGAATGTCTGGATTTGGTTGATATCTGTTGAATGATAATCTGAGATATTCTGTGATGAGATTTTGTATACATCTGTGATAGATGTTTGTTATTATCTGTGGATAATGCTGTGTGGATCAATGTTTAAAATTGAATGAAAATTGTTTAAACCTTAAACAACTTGGCCTTTAAGACCCGTCTGTATTTCGATGAGACCGGGATCGGGAATCAAATTTGATTTTCCAAAAACCACATCGGTCCAAGTTAAACGTTAGCTCGTGACATCTCTAAGTGAAGATCGAGATGGAGTTTCAAAGTGCAAGGGTTATTGTTGTTAACTCTGAGGGTGATTCTAAAATGAGTGTAACGAAATAATGCCTTCGGTTTCGTTCGAACCCGGAATGAACTTGTATGGATTGAATGCTTTCAGCACATCGTCAGGTGGACGATGAGCATTCTAAGAGGTGAGTTTTATAAAGGAAATCGTAGCCTCAAGCCTCATCAACCGGGAATGGCTAAAACAGGGGAGGTGCAGCAAGGTTAAGTGGGTCATGCCCAAGTAGGATGAGATTTAACCCTGTCTAGAAGTCCCTTATTATTTCGGCTGTGTGGGCAGTTGTTGGCCTTAACTGCAGGGTTGTCTTGTTCGGGACTGTCCAGTAAGGGATGGTTCCGGCCTTGTGTTGCAGGGGAGTTAGGGTGGCTCCTCGGTACGGTGATCTAGTCCCTGTACTGTGATGGGTGGTACCCCAGTAGCCCTTCCATTGATGGAAACTAATTTTTCCTATGAGACCATACGGTTTTGATTGTATTACCCACTTTTGTGGCTAGTAGCTGGAATTTAATCATGTAACAATTTCGACTATTTTCTATTTACTTGAAAACCCTAGACCCCATTATAATATCACCGGATTTTCTATCAAATGTTTTGGTTAGCGTAAGCTAAAATCTTACCCATGTTTATTTGTGAGGAGTCTTACGTGATACCTTTTCTTTTCAAATGATTTTAAAGTTAAAACAACTTTAACCTGTTTACTCACACTAGACCCATGTCTGACCCGGAGTTTATTTTGTTTTTCATAAACTCTTGGGTACTCAAATTTTTATGAATAGCCAAGTGATTAGGTTGGGATTGGCAAATGTTTGGAAGCTGGAGCTGGAGTCCATACGTACTTATCTATCTCTATCTGTTGTAGTGACATTTTGATGTCGTATTTTGGGTTATATGGTTTGGCAGACTCTTATAAATGTCTAATGTAATGAAGTCTTTTTTTTGTGTACTCTGATATGTAAAACTATGTAATGGATATGTGTAATATTATATTTTGTTCCGTTTCCGCTGTGAGATTCTGATGTTTTTATTCTTTTCTTTCTATCTTTTCTATTTCTATCTATTTCTTTTCTTATTGATGATACGTCTTTCTGTGGAATGAAAGTCGGGTCGTCATAGCCACCTTCCTTTCTAACTTTCTTGGGATAAAATAGGCATCTTAGTCAATTTATCAACTATCACTCAAATGTTATCATTTCCTATCCTCGACCCAGGCAATCCATCAATAAAATCCATAGATATGCATTCCATTTCCAAGTTGATACTTCTAAAGGTTGAAGTAAACCGCTCGACTTATGATGCTTAGCCTTCACCGGCTGAGAGGTGAAGCACCTCTTCATGCATTCTCCTACATATATCTTCATCCCTTCCCAATAGAAGAGTCTCTTCATACCATGATGCATCTTTACACCACCGGGATAAATAGTAAGCTTAGATAGATGAATTTCATCTAGGACTTAATTCTGAATGTCACTTACATCTAGAAACACGGTCTTCCTTAGCCATCCTTTTAAATCTATCTCAAATCCTTTTAGATCCTCGACATCTGCCTCCATCTCTAGTCGGCTAATCCTTTGGGAATTAATAGGTCCACCTTCTACCTTGCAGCAATCCTATACACAAGTTCTAGATGTACCTCCAAACTTGCTAATGTACCTTGATCCCTTCTCGACCAAATATTCTACTTATAATGCACTCTGCAAGATACTGATGTCTCTAACGTCTTCCATTCTTCAAACATGGCCAACACTCTACTATAATGCTTCCTACTCAAAGAATCAGCAACCTTGTTTCCTTTTCCTAGCATATATTCTACCTCAAATCATATGTAACCTAAAATTCTAACCATCACCATTGCCTCATATTCAACTATTTGAGAGAATAGATACTTAAGTGATTTATTGTCTATATATAACTCAAACCGTTCTCCCAACAAGTAGTTGCTTTAAACCTTCATTGCAAACACCACCGAACTAACTCCAAGTCAAGATTTAGATTTCTAGTCTCATGTAGCCTCAACTGCCTTGATTCATGTGTTATTTATTATCTAGTCTTTTGACCATGTAGTATACGGATGAACTTGATGAGTCAAATATGAAAGCTATCAAGGCAGGAAGCCCAAAGAGACAGTCGTAGAATCTAGAAACCAAATACAAAACATCTCAAGGAAACGAAAACTCGAAAATCCGTCATGTATTGGATCAGTACTGATCCAATACCATGGATCCATACCGATCCGAGCTTTTTCCTCCAAACTTGCCCCGGCTCCTTCTAGACACTCTACTTGATGCTAAAATCCCATTTTAAGTGTTATTTGGTCGATTCCATGCAATTTTCTATCGATCTCTACGAGCATTCAAAATTAGCAACTCTATTCTTGCATAGATCCATCATTTGGACTCAGTATCAAACTAGTAGTGGTGCAAACAAGTTTAAAATCCTGAAGCTAACCATGATACGAGCTTAGGTGAATAGTTCAGGATGACCAAAGCCATCTTATGGTTCAGTACTGATCTAGCCTCTTGGATCGGTACCGATCCATACAAATTGATGGGGTGCGTCTATTTCTCTACAAGAAGTGGTCTTGGGTATGGAGAACGAGGTGAAGATCTTCGTGCGAGACTTTAGGCTTCCTACTTCTATAAATAAAGGGACATGGCTCATTTATGGACCTTTTTCTACTTTCTTATTCTCTAAATCTAATCTCCTGTAATCACTCATGGATTTAGAGCGATCCATAATGGATTTATACCGATCCATAAGAATTGTACTTGGATGACAATAGTATAATAAAAGGAAACTTTAAGTGGACATAGGCCGGAGTACGTTGAACTACTATAAATCTTGTTTGTTCTGTTTCTTGCTTGTTTTTCATTTTTTATTCACTTTTATTCTCT
This sequence comes from Allium cepa, assembly GCA_030765085.1. Taxonomy (NCBI): domain Eukaryota; kingdom Viridiplantae; phylum Streptophyta; class Magnoliopsida; order Asparagales; family Amaryllidaceae; genus Allium; species Allium cepa. The sequence goes on along the minus strand of CM060928.1, from coordinate 557,322,012 downwards.
ACTTAATCTATTGGGTGTTTGTGCCATTTTGGATTCAAACATTTTGGTGCTTTCATTGATAAACACTTGAATTCGCTAATCCAAGACCTGGAAACATTCAAGTTGACAGGACAATTTACTAGGAAGGCAATTGCTGAAGGAAATCAACAACAGGGCAACCAGGAAGCATGCTCGAAGTAATCTCCTTCCATCTAAATAACCAAGAACAAGATGGAGTCTATATAACATCCCCCATTTAGAGGCTCAAAACTAAATGCTACGAATGCTGCAGTCATTCATAGTTATTAATTCTCGGAGGCCAAATGTGGTATTGTTAAATATATTGATATAACAGAAACACATGGATATGAAAAAAAATTGAATTCATAAAACAAATTTCTCATTCCACTTCAAATAACATTTCAAGTTCATTACATAATCCCAATTTCGTAAATCACATTCAAAGAAATATAGTTATTATGAAATACGCTAAGAGTAAACATATGAAGATGCCCCCTTGGATGATCGAAGTAAAAATATAGGCAATTAAACAACTTTGCCATTACATCCAAAACGCAGTGGAATCAAACAGAAAGAACTCCTAATAGCTAGCTTGCCTCATGCATGTATCTAGAAGCTTATTCATCTAAAGGAGGACCTGAAAACCTTAACTCTCGAACTACTCAAAATCAATTGAGCACCCGAGAGTTTAAGAAGAAAAAATAAACTTGGAATCAGATAAAAAGTATGGTATGAATAATAATATACCATCTCGAATCATATAGATATATAGTGAGACCATACCGCTTAGCGGAATGAGTTTTCCCTTCACTAAGATCTTAACCCAATTTATGACAACCGTATATTGTGCACCTGCATCCACAATGGTTAAGACATAACATAATAAAAGGTATTATGATGATATGCAAACATGCAATATGCTTTGGATTTCCCATCCCGTTTACCTGACTATCTATCTTAAATTATAGTTTATAGGGTTATTATTAACCTATCAAATTTCATGGGCTGACTAATAACCTATTAATTCTTTATGGAATTCCCATCCACTTTCATAGTTTTCATGGGGCCACTATGAACCTATTGGTTCCTACCAATACTATCATCCAATCATAGTTTTCATGGGATCTCTATGCATCTATTAGTATCTACCAATAACTTTCTCTAATCATATTTTTCATGGGATTACTATGAACCTACTGGTTTCTCCATTAACTTCTCTCATGTCATAGTTTTCATGGGATCTTTATAGATCTATTGATCTCTTTCAATAACTTAATCCAAATATAGTTTTCATGGGATCACTAAGAACCTATTACATTTTTCCAATAATTATTTCCATACATAGTTTCCATAGGCTTACTAAGAACCTATCTAAGAAAAATCCTATAATCGGTCTTTCGGCATCTTATATTATGGCCAACCTGACCTCTTGAATTCAATTCTACTCACACAGGATTTAACTCAATGTATATTCACTATTACGTCAACCTAGCTGATTATTCTACCCTTAACACCCCAGAATGCAGCTATGGGTTAATTATAAAGTGAATACGTTTGCAGAAGAAACATGCGTGATAATTGGTCATAACATAATAATATAACCATCTATGGTTTAATTTTCTTGTAATCATTTTTCAAATGAAACATGGTTAATACCCATAACCCACTATCTTTAGAAGGAAAACTTCTTCAAAAACTCCAAAGCTTAAATGCCATTTCAAAATTCTTTTATATTACCATGGATTTACTTTTAAAAATGAGATATGGTTTATTGTTTGAAAACTAAGGCTTTCAAAACCTTAGGCCTCCTCTTTCGAAACCATTAAAATGCACCTTTCGAAAGTATTCAAACCTTCCTTTCAAAACATTTAAAATATACCTTTCAAAACACTCAAAACATCCTTATGAAAGCATTGAAACCTTCCTTTCAAAACCGTTAAGATACACCTTTTGAAAGACTTAAAGCTTATCTTTCGAAGGCACTTAGCTCAAGTAAAATTAATAGAAGCATAGCTTCGAAACCATTTGAAAGTATATCTTTCAAAATCATTGGGCTTAACATTAAATATAATTGTGGGTCAAAGAAAACAAAAGCGAAACTAACCCTTTCGAAAGCATTGGTCTTCAAATAAAAGAATTAGGGAAAAGGATAGCTTCGAAACAACCCTTTTGAAACCTTTTATAAAAGCGGCTATAAGGACCCTTTCAAAAGCATTAGGAAGGCGACTTCAATATTAACAAAACAAAGCCTTCCTTTCGAACTCATTGTTATAAGGCTATAAAAGAAGCGACCTTTAACTAATTAGAAAGGCATGCAGGCTGCATCTAGGTAACGAGTAGGTTCAAAATGCGACAACTTATTCAAAAGCTTCTTTAAAACAGAGTAAGCGGCAACTCTTTCGAAAGCTCCTTTCTAAAATCGAAGGTAAGCGGCTCTTTGAGTAAAGGTAAGTTGATTGATTTGAAAGCTTCAACCCCTTCGAAAGAATTTTTTAAAAACAAAGGCAAGTAATGTATTCGAAAGCTTATAAGAATGACATCAACCCCTTTGAAAGCACGCCTTCGACACAGTCCCTTCTGCCATTTTCCAATCCACTACGTACCATGTGTATTGGTTTCGAATGGGTTCATTAGCAGAAATATGATGATGAAAGCTGGCATAGGGAAGTCGAGAAGTGGTAAATTAAAAAAAAGCTAGCATAGGGAAGTCGAGAAGTGGTAAATTAAAAAAAAAACTAGTTTTATTGCCTTCCAAAGAAATATCATTTTCCCTAACTTACCCAGTTTGTCAAAATATGATCAGTTGACAAATTCATTATCAAAATCCTTTTTTAAAAAGGCCGTCGAATTCAATAATTTATAGTTGAAATTATTTTAACAAATAAGTCATTCCCTTCAACAAAACATTTAAACATTTAAGTCCTTCAAATTAAATAATTTAATAACCATATTAAAACACTTCGAAAAATCCCCAAAAATCACTATAATTCACTTTTAGTATATTTTCTAACATATGTAAGTTTCAGACCCTAAATCATTATATGATTGCCTTATATAATTTAAACCCAAAATTATCTATTTCTTCCATCCAAAATACATAATAAATTCTCCATAGCTTGGAATATTATGAAAATTTAAACACATATCCAAAATAAAGTTTTACATAATATATTCAACCATCATGGCATTCGAAATCAATTTCCACGATTTTAACCTTAAAATCGAGATATATCATTACATAGAAATCCATGTTTAAATCAAAATATGGCATATAATCAAAGCATATCATCATTTATCCATTTTAACTATATTAAACCTTAAATTCGAAATTAAAATGTTCATAAAGACATATATGAGATGGTTTAGATTATTATTCACCTTGTTTGGATAAGGAACTTGAGATTTGCTCTTTCTTTAATTTTCCAAGCTTGAATCTTATCTCCTAATTAGTTTTAAGCTCTTATTCCCCTAGGGTAATGGTCGGCGTTGATTCTCCTTTGCTTATGTTTTTGTTTTTATGAAAGTATGAATGAGAATGAGGTAAGGGTTTATGGGTTATGGGGTTATGGTACACGGTTATTCCCATATTACCCTTGCCTTAATCTCTTAGGTATATACTTATAAACCATTTTATAAATCCCTTAGTTAAGACACGACCCTAATTAGTTTTCAAATCTCAATCCCCTCATCACTCTAGTCTCTACATTGTTCTATTTAATTTATTTAATTAAATCTCCTGAATAATGCTATTTAAAATTAGGGGTGTTGCAGGCTCCCCTCCTTAAAGATTTTTGTCCTTGAAATTTAGTAAGGACTAAATACTAATAATAATAATCATTTTTAACATCTTCTAACAACCATACTAGCCTACCTAACTAGCACATAGTCTATATAAAGAAAATATAGAACCTACCATCAAAGAAGATCAAGACAAGTGTTATCCCGCCTTTTGGCAAGGCCGGGATACCAAGGAACGGACCAGAGAGAAACAGGATCATACATCTTCGGCTTTGAATGATCGTTGGGCAACTACAGATATCGACGAATTCTATCCGAGTCCGGATCGAGCTACAATTGGTAAGACACGTCAAGCAAAGCTATAGAAACCAACGTTCCAAATTTTGGGGAGATCCGAGTTCGTATACTCAAGATGTCACAAAAAGAAAATAAGGAGGGTAGGCCTTATTTCGAATCCATACGAGAGACCCAGGCTCGAATCGATCAGAGTTCGAATCCCTTAGAGCACGCATAGCTTCGAACCCAGGGGCGAGCCCTTGCCTCGAACCCGTCTCACATATATACGCTCGAATCCATCTATGTATGTCTCAGTTCGAATCCATCCAAAGAATGTAGGTTCGAAACCATCGAGGGCGCGCCTTGTTTCGAATCCATCAGAGTGCTCCTATCTTCGAATCCATCAAGCGAGAGTTCATCGAATCCAACATACTGAAGCAACTTCGAATCGATCTGCAGTAGCTAACATCGATCGATTCGAACAAATGCCAACATCATCGATTCGAAAGAAGATAACCCTCGAATCCAACACTTCGAATCCATCAAGTTGTAGCAGCTGAAGCCAAGGACTCGACCCTATCGATTCGAAGAACATGGATTCGAAGCACGCATATCAACTAAAAAATACAATCTTGAATCGATCATAACTTGAGATCTACAAGTCCAAATGCTATGAAATTTTCACATGAACTTGCACGTACATAGGAGAATGTCCATGCCAAGTTTCATCACGATTGGACACTTTTTTGATCGATTCGAACCAAGGGTCGAGTCGATCCAAAAGTGGGCCCGGATCTCCAGAATTCGTCCATGTGGGCCCACCACACGTGCCAGAAGTGGTCTTCCCGAATTTCAGGAGAAATATCAGCCTCCAACACCTATAAATAGAGCCCCTGGTCATTCAGAAAGGGGATCAGAGAATTTCTAGAGAAAAAGCACGCCCGGACGCTGCCAGAATTGCTTCAGAGCACCACCGCTGCCTTTGACTTCGAATTTTTGCTTAAGAACTGATGTACTTAGTCATATAAAAGTTGTATTCTCTGAATATCGAGCAATAAAATAACAAAACTTCATAGTGGACGTAGGCAAATCGCCGAACCACTCTAAATTGTTGTCTTCTGTGCAATTTACTTTCTGTTGCTTGAAGTTTTTGTTAGATAATCCTCATTTTAATTTGCTTTCTTCATTTATTATCTCTTCAAAAACTTCCGAAGAGTGTTGTGCCCAATTTTGACACAAACACTTTGGTGCTTCCACTGAGAAAAAACCCAGTTTTTTCTCCTGCTCCTTGGATCTATCTTCGATACCGGATTGCATAAATCTAAGAGAGAGATCCAGACCTCATATTCAAATTCCTTCCATTCTACTCAGATTTGTTAAAAGTCTAGGAAAGAATTCAACGTTTCAAAATGGTGAGTACAAGAACCACTTCCAACATTGGTGATCAGGAAGGTTGGGATAGGCAAAATCCCACACAGCTACAATCCACTAACCAAGATGCTGTTGGGCATACGGATTAGTCAGGTCCGGTCACAAGGCAAGAGTTCCAAGCACTACTCCAAGAATTAACCCAAAGCAGACAACAGCTAACTGAGCAATTGCGCACTAATGCTGAGTTGACCAACCAATTAAATCGCCAAAAGCGAAGAAGATCCAGAAGGGATCAGGCTCCTTGTTCTTCCACCGAAAGCTCCGCTTCCTCTGATTACAATACAAGATCTATCCGTCCCAGGCTAGATGGAAATCATACGCAAGCCGCTGACTGTCAACAGGCGGTAACCGTTGGGCAAATAAGGGTTGGCCTATCTACCAGCTTCCATACTGGACCCTCCTCCCGAGGAGGCACTATTCCTTAGTACACTGCAGACGATCGAGCTGCTACAGCCACTGCAGTTGACATAGGAGTTGATGCTCGAGATCACTCCAATCAAAATTATCATCAGCAGGGACAAGCTCCAGATCCATATGTCCCAGAAGACATCGAGCCAAGGAGGCGAGATGAGGATCGTCGACAGCGTTCGATCCCATCTCGCACTATGGAACCCGACCATACTTTGGCTCACCACCCACAGAATTTTCCAATACCAGACTTCTCAGCCATGGTACGACGAATGATTCGCGAGAGTCAAGGCCTAACAAATGACGATTGGGGAATCTCCCGGAGTCATACCCCATTTACTGATGACATATTGTATGCTGAACCTCCTCGCCGATTCAGAATGCCAACCCTTCCCATGTATGAAGGAAATTCCGACCCAAATCAACATGTTCTGAAATATGAATGGTCAATGACTGCTGCAAGAGCTGATGACGCAGTAAAGTGCCGCAGTTTTCCTATTTCCTTAGGGGGAATTGCGACAATGTGGTTCACCCGATTACCGCCACGATCCATTTCTTCGTTTGATCAGTTAGCTACTAAATTTGTTGAACAATTTCGCATGCATATTGCCCGACCTAAAGATGTTAATACCCTATCAAGTGTCACTCAAGCTCCCGGAGAAACACTTAGACGATATTTGGAGAGATTCAATGCTGCATGCGCAAAGATCACCAACCCTAATGATAATTCCATTCTAATGGCCCTGACTAAAGGAATCGACCCTGATTCCGAATTTGGAAATTGGCTAGCCGGGAAACCTCCTGCATCGTTGGACCTTTTCTATTCCAAAGCTGCTCAATTCTTGAGGCGAGAGGATGCGAAACAGTCTAGGAAGCAGGACGATGCAAGGCCCAGCAGTGAAGGGATTCAGAGTAATGTTGCGGTTAAACAGTCCGGAGAAAATTCGGGAAAAGTCGAATTGAATATCCAAAATAAACAGGCCCAGCGATCAAGAAACGGTGATAACCGAAGCAAGAAGCAAGATCAGAATCGTGGTCCGAGACGTAGGGCCGCTATGTTTGACAATTATACACCGCTTAACACGTCACTGGAAAACGTATACTTACAGACTTGTAATACTATGCAATACAAGAAGCCTGCTCCGAAGCCTTCATCGGAGAAGCAAATTCAGACAGGGAAGTTCTGTAGGTTTCATGAAAGTTATGGGCATAATACCAATGAGTGTAGACATTTGCAAGACCTCATTGAAAAGTTGATCAGAGAAAGAAAGTTGGACCAGTTTGTTCGGACGCCGCAGTCTGGTGGAGCGGGCCCATCTAATCAAAATCGAACGCAGAATCAGGAAAGACAAGGTGAACCTGCTCACACAAGCGGAAGGTTGGTTATCAATACGATAAGTGGTGGTCCTCATCCGGCAGACAGAAGTTGGAGAGAAATGGAGTCATATGCTAGCTCAAACAGGCATGTAGACTTTGAATGCTACAGCAACTCGAAAGACGGAACACCGGCTAAGCAACAAAAGACAATGGCTGATGAAATCGTGTTTAGAAATCGAGATGCTGATAAAGTCGAAGCTCCCACAATTGACCCATTGGTTATATCCGCTCAAGTTGGTCCTGCTTGGATGAAGAGGATCCTGGTAGATAGTGGAAGTTCCGTAAATATATTATTTAAAAGAGCATATGATTTAATGAAAATGGAAGCTAAGGACTTAAAGCCTTGTCAATCACGAGTCCACGGCTTCAATGGGAGTGCAATAATACCAACTGGAATAGTTGAATTGCCAGTAGAGTTGGGAGCGGGAGAATGCCGAAGAGTACAGATGTTGCAATTTGTTGTCTTAGATATTCCTTCCCCGTACAATGCTTTTTTGGGCCGACCGGCCCTTGCCGAATTTAGGGCTGCTATTGCCCATGGTGTTTAACTCTGAAGTTCCCTACTGAACACGGAATAGGAGTTGTACAAGGAGATCAGGCTGCTGGAAGAGCCTGTTTTGTTGCTGAGCTGCGGGAGGCGCAGCGGAAAGAGAAAGGAAAAGGCGTAGAGGAATCTCTCTGCGTCCGTTTTACTGACGATTGACAATTAGCGCCTGGGCTCCAGCCTGGGCACCACAACCAATTCCAAAAGGATCTTGATCCAAGGGATAATGATAATAAAGAAGAATTTACGGAAAGTCAGGCTTCTCCGGCCGAGCTAACCATTGATGTCCCGATTGATGATGATCACGATGACTCGAGGATATTGAAGATTGGGTCTCAACTTGACCAAAAGACACAACAGGAATTGGTTGATTTTCTCCGGGCGAATCTTGACATGTTCGCCTGGACACACTCTGATATGTGCGGAATCTCTCCTGACATCGCGAGCCACACCTTGAACATTGACCCGCGGTATATCCCGGTCAAGCAGAAAAGGCGTAGTATGGATCCAGAGAGATCTGCTGCCCTGAAAGAAGAAGTCGATAAGTTGAAATCAAATGGGTTCATTAGAGACGCTTTATACCCAGAATGGGTGTCCAATCCCGTACTTGTCCGGAAACCGAATGGAAAATGGAGAACGTGTATTGATTACTCTGACCTGAATAAAGCCTGCCCGAAAGACAGCTTTCCACTCCCCCGAATCGATCAACTGGTAGATTCAACCGTTGGACATGAATTGTTATCTTTCATGGATGCTTACTCAGGTTACAATCAGATACCCATGCATGTACCGGATCAAGAACACACAAGCTTCGAAACCGACTTGGGGTTGTACTGCTACAAAGTCATGCCTTTTGGATTAAAGAATGCTGGCGCGACCTATCAACGCTTAGTCAACCGAATGTTTGCCAATCAGATTGGAAAGACTATGGAGGTCTATGTAGATGACATGTTGGTGAAGTCACGGTACTCTGGCGATCATGTCAAGGACTTGGAATCAATGTTCGACATCCTCCGGAAATACGGAATGAAGCTTAATCCACTCAAGTGTCATTTCGGAGTCGCATCCGGAAAATTTCTTGGGTTCATTGTCAATGCCCGAGGAATAGAGGCCAACCCCGAAAAGATTTGGGCAATCAGAAATCTCCAAACTCCGAAAACCATAAAGCAAGTTCAGAGTCTTAACGGGAAAGTGGCAGCACTGAGCAGGTTTATCTCAAAATCGACCGACAAATGCCTTCCATTTTTCGATTTAATTCGAAAGGGGAAACGAAACTTCGAATGGACCACAGAATGTGAGGGCGCATTTCAATCACTAATCCAGCATCTTTCCGTACCACCAATCCTCTCAAAGCCTGTAGATCATGAACAGTTATATCTTTACCTGGCACTATCAGAGAATGCAATCAGTGCTGCATTAATTCGGGAGGAAGACCGAGTGCAAAAGCCGGTCTACTACGTGAGTAAACGATTAACCGGAGCCGAGAGAAATTATCCAAAGCTTGAAAAGTTGGCATATTGCCTAGTCATTGCCTCGAGGAAGCTCCGGCCATATTTCCAGGCTCATCCTATTACTGCGTACACCGATCAGCCGTTACAACAGGTCCTTACGCGGCCTGAGACGTCTGGTAGGTTACTGAAGTGGAACATCGAACTAAGTCAATTCGACATCACTTATACTCCAAGGAGAGCCATTCACGGCCAAGTCCTAGCAGATTTTATAGCCGAATTCACTATTCCTGAAGACTTGCCCGAAACCAGCAAATCTCCCGAATACATCTGGAAGTTGTACACCGATGGTGCATCAAACGATCGATGCTCAGGAGCTGGGATAGTGCTTGAGACCCCCGAAGGACGATACATATGTTATGCTTTAAAATTCGAGTTCCGCGCAACCAAAAATGAAGCCGAGTACGAAGCTTTACTTACCGGACTAAAACTTGCCCGTGATCTGAAAATCATCGCTGTAGAGATTTACTGTGATTCCCAACTGATAGTGTGTCAAGTTCGAGGTGAATATCAGGGCAAAGATCGAAGACTGGCCGCTTATCTAATTCAAGTTCTAGAGATACTTAATCAATTCGATTACTATGCCATTTTCTACATACCCCGAGAGCACAATCAGAAAGCTGATTCATTGGCAAAGCTAGCAAGTACGGGTGAGGCTCAACAGTTGGGGGTTGTCCGGTTGAAACACTATCATCTCCGAGCATTGATCGAAGGGAGACTGATTTCACATTTGAGGCTACCTCCATCAAGGAGTCGTGGATGACTCCTTATCAAGATTATATCGAACGCGGTGTATTGCCCGAGCGACGAAGCGAGAAAAGACAAGTTCTGCGAAAGGCCTCACGGTTTGTTATTCAGAATGGAGTCATGTATCGGAGAGGATACTCTGTTCCTCTCCTACGGTGTATCGCACACGATGAAATCAAACGAGTGTTACACGATGTACACGAAGGAGAATGTGGTGATCACACTGGGGGGCAAGCACTAGCAAAGAAGATACTTCGATATGGGTATTATTGGCCTACTGTTAATCGCGATGCTGCAGACTACGCTAGAAAATGTGACAAATGCCAGAAACATGCTCGAATTCCAAGAGCCCCGCCTACTGGGATAACCCAAATGGTCAGTCCTTGGCCATTTGCGATGTGGGGAATGGATATCATCGGCACATTGCCTCTGGCCAAAGGTGGCGCGAAGTACGCCATCGTCGCAGTTGATTATTTCACCAAATGGGCTGAAGCTGAACCCCTTGCGACAATTACAACAAAGAAAGTAATCAACTTTGTAGTGCGTAACATCATCTGCCGTTTTGGTCTCCCACATACTATCATCACCGATAACGGAACTCAATTCGACAGTGCTGAATTCAAAAATTTCTGTCAACGATTTCACATCCATAAGAAATTCTCTACAGTAGCGCACCCACAAGCAAATGGTCAGGTTGAAGCTGTTAATAAAGTTATCAATTCCATTCTAAAGAAGCGACTGGAAAAAGCTGGGGGCAAATGGGTCGACGAACTTCCTATGGCATTATGGGCCTATCTAACGACTCATAAAACTGCAACCGGTCATACCCCGTTTTCCTTATCTTATGGTTCTGAAGCCGTTATTCCGGTCGAAATGGAAGTGCATTCTCATCGTGTAATGTATTACGATCCGAAAACAAACACCATATTACTTGCTGAATCTTTGGATTTACTCGATGAAAAGCGCGAAGAGGCTGATTTGAGGGCAGCCGCATATCGTAATCAAGTCGCCCGACTGTACAACGCCAAGGTCCGTCCGCGAACCTTCAAACTCGGCGATCTCGTACTCAAAAGAGTTTATCCGGTCCCTTCACACATGAAGCCAAATTGGGAAGGGCCGTATGTGATTTCACAAAAGCTCGGAGATGGCACGTTCAAATTATCAACAGTTGACGGTTTTACCTTGCCGAGAGCTTGGAATAGCGAAAGTCTTCGTCGCTACTACATATGAAAGATTTTACTCATTTAGTTTCTGTCAATTTATTTCTTTGCATTTTATTCTAGCATTTTGAGACTTAAATTTGTAATAAGGCAACTGACTTTGCCGTATTTTCTCGTTTCAGCAATAAAATGCCATCTCTTCGAGCCAGAGCTGTGATTTACTGAATATGATGCACTATATTACAATGCACGAAGAGCTAAGTCCCATCACGAGGTGGTACTTATTCAAATAGGGAGTGATTGTGGTGCGACCGGTCACTCACTAAGTGAAACCCGAGCTCGGGGGCAGAACACTACATCAACATTCACGGGGATTGATACACGACAATCCCTCCGCCAACTCCAAATTCCCAGAGCGCGAATTGGAGTATAAACATTAAACAATTCGTTCCCAGAGTGCGAACCGACTCCAACTTCCCAGAGCGCGAATTGGAGTATAAACATTAAACAATTCGTTCCCAGAGTGCGAACGGACTCCAACTTCCCAGAGCGCGAATTGGAGTATAAACATTAAATAATTCGTCCCCAGAGTGTGAGCCGACTCCAACTTCCCAGAGCGCGAATTGGAGTATAAACATTAAACAATTCGTTCCCAGAGTGCGAACGGACTCCAACTTCCCAGAGCGCGAATTGGAGTATAAACATTAAATAATTCGTCCCCAGAGTGCGAACGAACTCCAACCTTCCAGAGCGCGAATTGGAGTATAAACATTAAACAAGTCGTTTCCAGAGCGCGAACAAACCCCGACTTCTCAGGGCGCGAGTTGGAATGTGAACGTCATTTCCACGTTCCTGGAATGCGGACCGTGTTACAAGCGTCAATAACCCTCGAGTTCCCGGAGTGCGAACCGGATTATCGATCTCAAATTGTCTTAAGTCCCCAGAATGCGGACACGTGTTTAAAGTTTGCAGTAAACGCACTCGACCACAAAAATGCAAATTTCGTTCCCCGAGACTAGGGGCGAAAAAGCTAAGTGCTAATCACTGACCAAAATGATACAATGTCCGAAGCTCGGTTATTCATCGATCATAACTCGCGACCAAGATTCTCAAACTCGGCAAATAAAAACAAACTCTACTTGACAGTGAAAACACCACAAGTACACCAAACTGTTAACTACAGATTATGTTAAGTCCCCGAAGTGTGGACATGTATACAAGGCTTATAGCATATGTGGGCATAAGCTAATCAATGCAATACTTAAGCAAATAAGAAAAGAGCCGTTTTCTATTTTATTAACAAACGAAAAAGGAGTTTGATTACATGATAAAACCAAAAACAACTCATAAAGTGGGTGCCGAATCCACACTCATCCACGGCCAACAAAAGAGAAGTAAAAAGAAGTTCTACTTCGCAACTGCATGACAAGACAAGAAGTTCAGTCCTTCTTCTTCCGATGTCTCTTCTTTGGAGTTGAGCCGCTAGACCCGCTACCCGGCTTCTTACGAGATTTCTTATCCTTCTTTGGAGCATCCTTAGGGTCTGGCATGATATCTACGTCTTCCTCAGAGCTAGAAGGGACAGAGATCCTTTTTAAAGGGCGAACTGAAGGCGGAGGAGCCGTAGCGGGTGGCGAAGCTTCAACACTAGAAGTTATAACAGTGCTGGTGAGAGAAGTAATGATTGAAGGAGTTAGGCTTGGTGGAGCAACATCGCTCCCAGAACCACCAACTGCCATCACCGTAGCCATTTCAGCGCTTATCTCAGCAAGAATTTCTTCTTCTCGGGTAGATCGAGCAGCACTGGAAACACTGGCGGTCGGCATAAATGAGCTAAAAGAAGAGGCAACACCACCCATTGTAAAGGAAGGATCAGATAAAGGTTCACAAGGTTGCTTGAGAAGCTCCTCAATCATCTGAACATCAAACGACATCGAGCTCCCTTCTCCCATCTCGCTGGTAAAAACAGTGGTCGTGATGGCCTCAGTAACAACGGCTCCTAGCATTGGCTGCGAAACTTGTGGAATTGGAAGCGCTGGCGCATCGCTTTCAGTCACTGATTAAACCGAAAAGAAGATGATTAGTCAAAAGATCAGCTACAAGTTCAAAATTCCAGAAACACTTAAGCAACATTTATAATACCTTCTTTGCTGCGGCTCGGTGATAGAACAGGTTCAGAAACGGTAGATGTACCGAGAGACAATTCCGGTCGATCCGGGTTATAAGCAGGGATAACTTGTGGACTAGCTGTAGTAACGACTCCAGATGAGGTTGGGGCATCAACTGGAACATTCTCACTGTCATGTGCGGCTCCAGAACCTTCACCCGTCTCTACATGATGAAACCCAAGTCTCTCCCTCTCAGCGGAGATCATCGCATCATGGAGGAGTTTCCTTTCCTCTTCACTCAATAAGCGAGATTCAAGTTCAAATTCGTCTACGGCGCCTTCAGGGAGAGATGCTCTTTTATTCGCCACCAGTTTTTTCCAAGCACTGAGCAGAAGCGTAGAATAATCTCCGAGCCACGAGAGATTCCTGTGCTCAAGTACATTAGCATTATAAGTGTCGAGAAGATCGTCAAATTCAGCTTCTACTCTGAATATCTCCGCTTGAACTCTCCCTTCTACCTCTGCTTCCACCGCTTCAACCTTAGCAACCGCCGCGTCTCGCTCAGCTCGGGGAGACACAGCTTGCTCACACGCTTCCTGTGCAGCTGCATTAGCGTCATCTTTTTCCTTGTTTAAACTGGCGAATTTAGCTTTTAACTCCTCAAGTTCCCTGACCGCCGCATCTCGCTCGGCCTCAACGTTTTTGTACCGATGGCCTAAATCCTCAACTAAAGTACAATGCGCTTGTTGCATTTTCGCCATCTCAGCTAATGTCTCATCGACCTTCTGTACCGACTCCAGTTCAGCCTTGCGAGAAGATTCCGTCTCAGATTGAAGAACGTCGACAATACGGTTCTTCTGAGCTAAGTCTGCTTCCAAGTTCTCAATAACTTTGGCTCGTTCGAAGGCTACTTTTGAGGCTTTAACAGCCGCCCTGTACCATTCTTTATACTGAGCATAAAAATCCCGGGTATAGCTGAGGGCAGTGTGCACGGCCTCTTCGGGAATTCTCTTAAGGTTGGGTGGAAAGATATAGGCGTCAAAGCATATTTCTGGAAAGTCTTTTTTCAACTGATCAATTCTAATAGCCCCTTCACCAGATGGTTCAAGAGGTGCTTCCTCTACGGTTACGGTCGTGGCCGTATCGGTCCTTGAGCGATGTGGACCGGGTTTAGAAATTTGTTGAGATGGTTGTTGCCGCGAAGTTTCGACTGCAGGTGCTTGGCCCCTGGATGACGTAGTAGAACGAGAGGGTGAACGATACCTTCGGTCCCTATCAGAATGCTCCTGGCTAGAATAGTGTCGGGAATGGTCCCTATCACGATGCTCCTGCTCATAATACCTCCGCTCACGATCTCGGTCAGAATCCCTGCGGCGAGACTCATAGTAGGATGAAGAATGGTGTACTCGCCGAAGTTTATCAAGTGTAGAAGGACGATTCGACATGGCACCTGTAAAAAAGGAACAATTCGATTAAGTACCAAGAAAAAAACACTGCAATGCGTGTGGAAGTCGTGAAGTGTTGTGAAAAGTGTATAAATGCGTAAACCCCCCGACCAACCATAAGCGTCGATTACACTAACGGGTAAAGATTTGCTTATATCAAGCGCTCCCCGGAGCTCTTCCAACCCGGACCCGTGATGGAGAGATACGTAGTCCGGAATGGGAATATCGTCCAACCCGGTGAAAAGGTCTCCGGACTGACAAGGAGAGGCGCTGGAAACAGTAACCCCAGGTTGGGAACGGGTTACGACTACAGACTTCCATCTCTTAAGCTTAGGTACAGCAGCCTTGCCTTTCTGACCCTCTTCTATTCGGGAAAGGTCGGCTGCTATGTCAGTGTCTGTGGGCGTTCTTTCATCATCGCTCGTTTCTCTTATTGCAACGCCAGGTTTTCTCTTTGCCACTTTCTTCTTCTTCCTCGAGGCCGATTTCGCCAAACCTTCGATCACAATACTCTGGCCCATCTCAATCAAACCCAATGTCCTTAAGTTATCATCAGTCAATAGCAGATCTATGTGCCTTAAGTCATGGGGAACCCTTTGCAAGCTTTGAACAACACCCCTATAATGCCCACCAGTAGGTCTCGAAATGATGGCTGCAAGAGTGGCAGAGTATTAGTGTAAGGTATTAAAAGTGACCACTCAATAACGAACTATGATGCTTACGTCTGGATAACCATCTCCTGGCAAACCCTGGGGGGCAACGAACAAAAAACCACTCGTTCTTGAAATAACTAAGCCTGGTCCAGGCCCCAGTCACGACCTGACAGTTCCTGACCGCCTCCAGAAATGTCAAAGACGGGCTATCACCCCTACTCTTAAAGTTGAAGATGTGCCTGATCTTGTTAGGTCATGGCGGGCGAAAAAGGCAATCCATAAATATGCCGAAGACACTGTTTAGTAGTGCGTGCCCGTTGGGATGAAGATGTGAAGGAGCGATTCCTAAATACGACAGCATCTCTCTGATATATTGGTTAAAAGGAGGAAGAGATCCAGCCGCACATGCATGGCGGTAGAAGGCAGTACATCCCTCAGGAGGGTTGTGTGGTCTATCGCTAGCACTGGGTAATAAAACATCGTCCAGAGATATGTTGTGTTTCGAACATATCCGGCTCAACAGAGACTCCGAGATATTAGATTGAACAGAATCAACCGGATCTTCGATAAATATGGCCTCCGGCAATTCATCCGGGGCCGGATCTACGACTTCATGAGGGATGTCCGGAATCTCAAGCGTTGGAAAGGGCGAGCTTTGTGCTTCTTGTTGTTGAGAACTCGAAGACTCCATAATTAACTAACTCACCAGAAAGTGGCGTTAAAAAACATAAAAAACCCATGCATTCCCGCGGTGCAAAGTGTATGAGTATGTTGTGCAATGCAAGTGCTAAGCAAAAAATTTAAGCAGATTTTACAAGATGAAACGAGGTGTTCGAACTAGGAAACTTCAGAATTTGAGAATGAAAACGACCGTCATCGCTGACCGTCACTTTCACGCCATCCAGAAGCTATTGGCCAATTCAAGTAATAAATTCGTTATATTTTGTTTAAGTCATGGTGCCATCAACGAGCTTCAACGGAGAGGTCAAGTTAGATTCGATTATGCAAGGCCGAAGCTCGTCGGGGTCAAGTATGCTAAAGTTCATTAAGCTCGACAAAAGGTTCAAACTTGGAATTGGTCATAGCTCAGAAGTTGGAGCCAATCGTAGAGTTAGAAGTTTCATATGTTCGAACGTTCGAATCGATCGACTCGAATCGATACGAGTCGAATCGAAGACGTTCGAATCCATACGCCTCGAATCCAAGAAGGTCGACTCGATGCAGCTTTAGGGTGGAGAAGTACTTCGAATCCATGATCTATGCATAACTTCGAGTCGGTCCACACTGAGCACCTTCGAATCGATCAGGGTATTATCACCTCGAATCGATCGGCACCGTCCTTCGAATCCATCGGTTCGAAATCTCGCAATCTTGATCGATTCGAACTACCTATTCCTACATCGATTCGAAGTCTCGCCTTCTTGATCGGTTCGAACTACTTATGCCCTAATCAATGCGAAGCAAGGAAGGAAGATGACATCCAACATTGCTTACACTTCTCCCTGATAACACTCAGAATCAATACGACTTGAATGGTTTCGATCCCCAGATCCATCGAGTCAACCCATTTTAGATCTCGCTATCACTCATGGTTTTCGAAAGAAAAGATTGAAATCGATGTCAAATTTTCAGTTTTCATCGTTCTATACTCGGATCGATCCTTTGACTTACCTGAGTGGATTCGATTACAGGTAAAAAACTTGGAAAAAATTGGACCGATTCGTGCAGAATGCAGTTGTATCTAGCGTTGGAGGATCGATTCGGAGATATAACCACAGTAAAAGGTGAAAAGTAAGAAGTTGAAAATGAAGACGGCCTTGGATATTTATATGGGTTCCACAGAAAACGCATGGCTCTTCGACTCCCGGTTGTGTTTACCTCCTACCGCCGGTCACTAGCCAAACCCATCGATTCGAACAAACGCTCGATAACCCATTGCACTCGAATCCATCACAGTGTAAAGTCGTGATTTCGAATCCATCGCGTGGCCGAATCCATACTCCACTTCGAACCCATTACCTTCCAATCTTTTACACAATCGAAACCATCCCAGTTTAATCGATGCGAGGCACCATCGATTCGATGAAACACTGAGCAAAGGTAAGACCATTGGTTCGAAAATACATGACTTCGAATCCATTAGGACAACATCGCGCTTGAATAAGGACTGAGTTGAAAAACCCATCGATTCGAACAACCTATTCCATAACCAGCAATTCCATCAATTCGAAACCCTATCGGTTCGAACAAGCATGCTTCGAATCCATTTAGCACCGTCGATGAGAATGAATACAACACTTCGATATGAAAAGTTAACTGATCTACCTTTTACACCGATTCAGGAGAGGATCGATACAAAAGGATGATCATAGATGGCTATGACAACAATACGTTAACCCTAATCCCAAATCGGTTCAGGAGAGGGCCGATGTAGAATTCAATAACAAATCAAACCGGCAACAACCTGCAACCACGCAACGCTAACCAAAGTCAAGGTGATACACGTATACGCATATGTTTGACTAACATTTGATCTTTATCATTCACAGGGATCAGACATCTATCTTGTCATGGTTTCAACGACGAACAACCGATCACAATCATACGACAGTTGATAACAGCAATAAAGAATACAGCTTTCAGTAGAGCATGTCCTAATTGCCCGGCGTTAGATTTTAGCTTTTCAAAGCACGTCATGTTTACACAAGACGTACTTTGGGGGCCAAATGTTATCCCGCCTTTTGGCAAGGCCGGGATACCAAGGAATGGACCAGAGAGAAACAGGATCATACATCTTCGGCTTTGAATGATCGTTGGGCAACTACAGATATCGACGAATTTTATCCGAGTCCGGATCGAGCTACAATTGGTAAGACACGTCAAGCAAAGCTGTAGAAACCAACGTTCCGAATTTCGGGGAGATCCGAGTTCGTATACTCAAGATGTCGCAAAAAGAAAATAAGGAGGGTAGGCCTTATTTCGAATCCATACGAGAGACCCAGGCTCGAATCGATCAGAGTTCGAATCCCTCAGAGCATGCATAGCTTCGAACCCAGGGGCGAGCCCTTGCCTCGAACCCGTCTCACATATATACGCTCGAATCCATCTATGTATGTCTCAGTTCGAATCCATCCAAAGAATGTAGGTTCGAATCCATCGAGGGCGCGCCTTGTTTCGAATCCATCAGAGTGCTCCTGTCTTCGAATCCATCAAGCGAGAGTTCATCGAATCCAACATACTGAAGCAACTTCGAATCGATCTGCAGTAGCTAACAACGATCGATTCGAACAAATGCCAACATCATCGATTCGAAAGAAGATAACCCTCGAATCCAACACTTCGAATCCATCAAGTTGTAGCAGCTGAAGCCAAGGACTCGACCCTATCGATTCGAAGAACATGGATTCGAAGCACGCATATCAACTAAAAAATGCAATCTTGAATCGATCATAACTTGAGATCTACAAGTCCAAATGCTATGAAATTTTCATAGGAACTTGCACGTACATAGGAGAATGTCCATGCCAAGTTTCATCACGATTGGACACTTTTTTGATCGATTCGAACCAAGGGTCGAATCGATCCAAAAGTGGGCCCGGATCTCCAGAATTCGTCCATGTGGGCCCCCCACACGTGCCAGAAGTGGTCTTCCCGAATTTCAGGAGAAATATCAGACTCCGACACCTATAAATAGAGCCCGTGGTCATTCAGAAAGGGGATCGGAGAATTTCTAGAGAAAAAGCACGCCCGGACGCTGCCAGAATTGCTTCAGAGCACCACCGCTGCCTTTGACTTCGAATTTTTGCTTAAGAACTGATGTACTTAGTCATATAAAAGTTGTATTCTCCGAATATCGAGCAATAAAATAACAAAACTTCATAGTGGACGTAGGCAAATCGCCGAACCACTCTAAATTGTTGTCTTCTGTGCAATTTACTTTCTGTTGCTTGAAGTTTTTGTTAGATAATCCTCATTTTAATTTTCTTTCTTCATTTATTATCTCTTCAAAAACTTCCGAAGAGTGTTGTGCCCAATTTTGACACAAACAACAAGTATCTCTAATCTTGTCTTCTATCCCCCAAGTACAGTCCTTCTCATTGTCGCTCCACTAAACTTTCACCAACGTGACTGTCGTGTTTCTTAACTTCTTCTCATCTCCCGCTACAACCCGAACCGGTTGCCTAACAAAAGTCCGATTTGGTTCTACTATTAAGTCTTCCAATGCAGTCGGAGGAATAGTAGTCTCTGGATCATGTACACACTTACGAAGATTAGGCACATGAAACACATTATGGACACCTGCCAAATAGCTCGACAACTTTACTCTGTATGCGAGTTTTTTGATCCTCTCTATAAATTAGAACGGTCCAATATATTTCAGTGCCAATTCCCCTAACTTTCAGAATTGTACCACACCCTTCATCGGTGATACTTTAATGAAAACCCTATCTCCAGTTGAGAACTCTAGATCCTTACTTCTCTTATCTGTGTAACTCTTTTGTCGAGACTAAGCTTCCCTCATCCTACCTCTAATCAACTCGATCTTCTTTGTTTCCTATCTTACCAAATCTAGACCTAGGACAAATCTGTCTCCAGTTTCCAACCAACATGTTGGTGACTTGCATGGCCTCCCATACAAAGCTTCGAAAGGTGTCATTCCAATACTAATCCGATAGCTATTATAATAGGAAAACTCAAATAAGTGTAAGTTATCTTTCCAAGATCCACTAAATTCTAACACACAAGCTCTTAACAAATCCTTGAGTACATTGTTGACTCTCTCTGTTCGCCTATTTGTTTGTGGACGATAAGCAGTACTTATCTTGAGCTTGGTACCTAATATATCCTGTAGATTCTTCCAAAACTCGATAGTAAGCAAATTATCTCTATCACTTACTATACTACTAGGAATTTCATGTAGTCTAACAATGTTCCTCATAAACAATCTAGCTAGAATAGGTGCCATCCTAGTTGACTTAACTGGAATGAAATGGGCACTCTTGGTCAACCTGTCCACTATGACCCATATACATTCATTAACTCCATTCGACCATGGCAACCTGTCTATAAAATCCATCGATATTGAATCCCATTTCCAATTAGGTATCTCCAAAGGTTGAAGTAACCCATTCGGCTTCTGATGCTCGCCTTCACTTGTTGACAACTCATACACTGCCTTACCAATAAGCCAACATTGTCACGACCCATTTTTCCGTACCCTGTAAACCAACAATAAACTATACATGTCCGACTCAAATTGCACGAAATGATGGAACATGAAGGGTAATAAAGAAAAATAGATAGAATAGAATCTTTCACGAATGGAATAACATATAATATTGATCAAATATCTTTACAGCGGAAAACTTTTAAATACATATATCAGAGTCTAACCTAAATTCAGCTTCGACAGTTATAAACATATGTTCTTACAATTGCTGACAAATATCAAACTAAAACTAATAAAACACAGCATATAGTGGAATATGTCCATACGTAGATGAATATATCCAGCCACGTGTGACGATCCGGATTTTCGGACCAGTTAAAATTGCTGAAAAATCCATCCGTTCTAAAATTATAATGAAAACTACCAACTTAATATGCCATATTTAATAAATATTCAATATTACTAAATATATATGATACAACTAATCAGAGTAATTTATTTATTTATTAATTCTACGAAGTGTGCTTTAATACATACCAAATACAATGACTATAAACTACCACTGCACAACTCTGATGAGAGAGACAACGCCATCTTTACCTGCGAACTCAATAAACAATGTAAATGCGGAATAAAATAGTAAGCAAGGAAGATATAATAGCACAAGATAAACAACAACCAATAACAGGTAAACATGAAAGGGTTTTATTATTTTAGGTGCTGCATCACTACCACTTATGACTGTCTATGTACCCCTATCTAATTGGGTACCGAATTAGATACAGGATCAAGCCAACATAGTTCTCCTATCGCAAATAGGACTCATGGAGCCTACGATGCAAAAAACAATATGCAATTCCTAAAACTACCCACTTAGGCTTAATTTTTAATTTTGGATTTTCAAATTCAATTACCTTTACAGAAATGATCTCTTTGGACTTTATTCTCGAATTCTTATTTCAAAACTTTTGAAATATATATATCTTCTATATTCAAATTATACTTTACTTCGGGTTCTTAAATCAAATCACTTTTGAAAATTTTATTTGAAAATCTCAAATACTATAGTAAAAACATATCAAATCATGTGCAACCAGATCGGGTGGTTTCTTCCAATAACAAGGCAATTGGATCCCAGCCTTCATACAATCGGTAAATAAGTAAATCCCTCTATTCTAAGAGCGGACTATACCAAAAACATGTGCCCACGTTTTAGTTACGGGTTACCCGAATCATCGCTAACATGACAAATCATTTTATATCCCGAAGTGATAAATCATTTCACACTAATATACACAAGTACTTTCAAATCTATTATAATTTTCATTTCCCAAATCCGTTCAAAAATCATCTTAAAATCATAGAGTTTAGTCCTCGAAATTATTTTCGTTTTGTAAAATGCTTTTATAAAACCATTCTTTATATAAATCACTTCAAAATATTTATTCTCAAATATCTCTTTTTCTCCCTTTTAAAGGAAAACATTTCATAGCATTTCAATTTTAAAATCAATCTTCAAAACAATTCATTAAATTGAAGTGAACCAAATATTACCGCTAAACACCTTATAGTCAAATTGTGAAATAAATCACAAGGTGTTAGTCTACAATTATTTTCTACCCATACCATGCATATGGATAATTAATTGCACATAAACTGGTCAAGCAAAGTCAACGATCAATAAATTATAATCGATGCTTATAAACTGGTCGAGCCTAATTCAAACAACCAAACAATCAATTGACAAAATAAACACAACAATAAATGATAAATCAACGCTTCATTCTATAAAATATTTGTAACATTTTATTTCATCTTGGGTTAAAATGGTTTGACATTTATTTTGGAGCATCCGGGTTTTCCCTTCGACGTGTTCCACCTCTCGCCTAAGTCTCCTTGAATCTCACAGACGAAACACGTGTACTAGTCATTTCCGCATACCCCATTAGGTATTTAACTTCTAAATTTTAAATTACTTAATTAACCATCCAAACAATATATCGAGCAAAGAAATCAAACCATTGTTTTAGAAAACAAAATAAGCAAGCATTCAACAAGGGTTTTCAAAGAACACTTAACACTTAAATTTCTTTCTACTTAGCATTGGTTTTAATGAACTTAAAATAATAAATAACTTACTTTGATACCACTCCGTCAAAATTTGAGGCAAGGAACTCATGATCTAACGCATACTTCCTACCATGCTTTGGAACCAAATGAAAATAAGCCCTCCTAATGCTTGGACAAGGCTTGAAATAGAGATTGGCCAAAAGTATAGAGAAGAAGTGGTAGAGCTTTGAACTTGAATTCTCAAAATTAGACCCAAAAAATAGGTCATCTTCTCTCTTGTTTTCTACTCTCTTACTCTCAATATTTGGAAAACTTGTTAACTGAAAAGTTATCGCAAATTATTTTCTCTTGAATTTAAAAAAATATCACTTGATTTTGATTAGTTTTGAGGAAGATATAGTCAAAAGAAAACGAGCTATTCTCGGATTCATAAATATAAAGCCCGAAAATATACTTCAAAGAATTGAGTTTTAGGTATAACAAACCTCAAAACTGGAAAAACTGATCAGCATAAAAGTTGTAGCCACTGAAATTTCATATTGGTTAAAAAAAGTAATTCTTAATTTGGATCTGTTATGATCAAGTTATGATCAAATCAAAATGGCATATTCTCTGGCTCAAAAACTGGGCCATAGAATGCACTGAAAAGAAGTGGATTTTTAGCAGGGTTAGTTTTAGAATGAGACGAAGTGGTCAACATAAAAGTTGTAGCCATTGGAAAAATACATAATTTATATAAAAGAATTTTTCATTTTGGTTCTGCTTTGAAGAATTTATGGCTAAGAGAGGAAGAGGTAAATTATAAAGAAAAAAGGAGTTTGATTTGAAGAGAATGAACATTGATTTCTTTTGAATATTTTTTAAATATTTTGACATTATTTCTTTCTAGTTTTTTCCTATGGCTTGAAAGCCATTAAAGAGGAAAAGAAGAAGATGAAGAAGCTTGAGAAAAGAAGTGTAACAACCCGTAAATTTTAACCGTTTTAATAATGTGATTAATTAAATTTTTGTGAAATTTTAAAAATAAAATTTTGAAATAAAAATTTAATATTTGAAATGCGTCTTGTTAAACATAGCAACTAGTAAATTTTCATCCGAAAATATGAAGTTTATTTTCATGTGTAATTTTATTTCAATTTAATCAGTTAGAAATTGATAAAAATAAAATGTTTTCGAAACCTGAATATTTTTACATAGAAAAATTCTAAATCATCTTCTGAGCAAGACATCATTTTTCGTTTTTTCAAATTCGGACTTCTTTAGCTTCGTCGATCTTATTTTTCTGCGTTTTTGCTGCATTTTTCCGCTAGTAGAAAATTCGAATTTTTATAATTCAATTGTACCACTGATATCCATATACCGTTTTGTTCGTTCCGTCGTGCTGATCTCTGTGTCATATTCAACTTTGTGTTTTGAAGTCCGGTACATAGCGGAAGCCATGAAATGGTTAACCGTATCGGTCCGTCTTTTATTTCTGACTCTTCGTTTTCCACCGTTTAAACCAATGGGTGCTACCTTTTACAATTCCCAGAATTTAAGCTGTGGCTTTACCTATTCCCTATATCCATTTATTTATTGTACGTCGGTTCATTCAAATTTTTTTTGCCCTTCTTACTGTCAATTCTATTTGAAAGAAGGAGAAACATTATTCTTTTATTATACAAATAAATATAGTATATCTTCTTTCTTCTTTCTGTGATTTTCATCTTTCACCTCCAACTCTCTCTCAAACTCAGGCTTCACGCATCAGCACTGCTGCCGACCACAACAGGTGCTCCTCCAGATCTTCGAACCCACGCAGCTAGCGTTCCCACCCTGCACCCATAGTCCCACTCGGCCTTGGACCTCTGACCCCCGCTCGCGCCCCTCCATCCAGCCCTCCCCTCGGCCTCTCTTCCCACTTCCGTCGCCTATTGTAGATCCACCAACACAGCCAATCCGACCACCTAGCTCGCCGCGGTCAGCACCCCATGCCGCATCACGTCGTATCCCACCCAGTGCTCCATGAATCTCCACCTCCATTGTACTCTTGGCCATCCTCCCTCCTCAACCTGCAGCGCCTACTGCAACTTCCACCACCACTAACACACCGTGCTTCTTGAGTCCTACCATTTCTCCGCTTCGAAGCCATCACAATCTATGCCACAAGCTTTCCTCTCCGCTGACTTTCTCAACCTACCTGCCTGCTTCACCCCTTCCTTTTTGTTGTGTAAGGTTTGTGATATGTTTGGTTTAAGATATAAGCATACGTTAGTTTTATTTCTGGTTGAATATATATAGTTGTATATGCGCAAGTTCATGTTTTGAGTGTGTATTTTCATAAAAGAGTCAGTAGCCTTTTATCTTATTTTCTAGTCCTACTTTTTGTATTTCAGCACGAATACAAGTTTCTAGGCACCTATAAACGTATATAGTTGCAAATTCTAAGTAAAGTTATTTTTATCCTTTAAAGAATTTTTATGAGTATTTCATTCATTAATAACCTTTATCGCACTTCCTATTTTCATGAACTTAGCCTATAAATATGTGTATATAGGAGAAAGCTTTGACAGTTTAGTGATTACTAAAATTTAATTAGTGTTTGGTGGAAGCAGAACGTTTATAGAGGTTATTATTATTGTTATCAAATGGTTTTATAAGTAAAGTCTTGATTGGAATCACTAAACACTCATGCATTGGTACGGTATATTATACAGCTTATTTATTTTTGCAGTAAAGCATACATGTTAGCAAACATAGTATATACCAAGTTTTAGTTATATGATAAGTTTTGATAATGTAATAGGTTAGTTAGTTATACTAAGTATGCATATGATACGCATTATGTTAATTCAAAGTATAGATGTATATAAGTTAGAATAATATTGATTTCTATATATGTAATAATAATGTGATATGTAACGTTTTTATAATTGGTACTTTTATAAACGTGTATAAATAGATAAAGACATATATGTTCCAGTGTCTACGTTTTACAATTTTTTAGTTTATATATGTTTGATAAATAAGTTCTGATATTGTATATAAGTGATGTTATACGATTGCAGTTTTAAGCCTATACATATAATAAGAGGAATATATTTTATATTGTATATAAGTGATTGTTTTGGCCGGTTAGTATACGTATGGGCTACATGTATATGATTTTATATTTGTTTGTAGCATACTTGTATACGTATGGTTTACATCTATACTTTGTAAGTGGTTTACAGTATGAGGTATTTTAAAAGAGTATTGGTATGTTAGTGTGTATGTTAGATTTTATAAAATTATATAATATGACGGTAAGTATATTTCGCATAGTTTAGATTTCAAAAGGAAATTATTTTCATATGAGGTATGTTCTTGTCAGTCTGCAAATTCGTCCGTACAGATTAAGTGTTCGCCTATACATTTTAATACATCTGTTAGAAGTTATAATATGATTTTATTTACATAAAAGTTATATAAGTTTGGTTGACGATTTCTTTTATAACTTGTATAAGTGTATACTTTACTTTATAAGTAGGGGTAAATATAAATTTGAAAATAAATTATATGTCTTTAAAAAAATTTATATATATATATATATATATATAGTTCCATTTATATTGACTGATTCAATCTTTCTCATCAATTTCTCATTATCAGCTTCGTCCGTCGTGCCTGTTTTCTTCAACGAGTCGTGTCCATCTAGCGTTGCTTTGGAATTCATAGCTCATTTCTTTGTCAAGTCTGTCCAGCCTCGAAAAGTGAGCAATCACTCATGATTAATGTTCTTTTATTTATTAAATTTGATTTCAACTGAAACGACAATTGAAATATGCCGCTGCAGTTATTTACATTGTTATATATCTACTATTACCTGTATCAGCTCACCTGTGACATCTGACACCATTATCTGTTATTTATATTGTAGATATATGTCTGTTCTACTATTATTATTATCATATCTGTTATCACTCTACAAGTTCCTTGTTAGTATAGAATCACTATGGGTTGAATGATACATACCCGAACGATCTGTAGAATAGGAGAAAATCGTTATGGGTTGAAATGATTAACCCAAGCGATTTTCATTTGAAATGAATTTAGGATTACGGGTTGAAATGATATATATATATATATATATATATATATATACACATACCCGTATATATTTAAATTATGGATTGAAATGATAAATATCCGTATCACTTGACTATAGGATCGAAGATTATATATAGACACCGTTGGTTTACATATATAAATATTTTGAAAATGATTTCTATGGTTTGGAAAGAAATATATGTTTTATATAAATATTGATTTTTAATATTATATAAATGATTATTTTATATATAGTACAATTCTTGATTTAAGCTAAGTGAATTTGATATATATATATATATATATATGGAATTATCAATTCTTGTTTGAAATGTTTGAATATTTAAAGCTTTGAAAGTGTTGAAATTGAAATGGTTTATTTTATGGTTAAAAATATGTATTTGAAATCGATATAATTTTAAATGGTTTATTGAGAAACTGAAATAAATTAAAATTGATGATTTGGGATTCGATTAAATTTGAATTTTGGAAATTGAGTTGATTTGAATCGATTTATGAAATTTGAGAAAGCTATTTATTATATAAGGTATTTTAAATTATATTTAAACTATTTATATATGTTACTTTATAAATTTATTTGATTTAAACTATTTTAATAAATTATTTTTAATATAAACTATTTTAAATTATAAACTATTTTATTTTACATACTATTATCTATATTTAAAACAGTTAAGAGGAAAGTGTTATGATTCCAAACATTATGATTTCTAAATTTTGATTCCAAAGTATTATGATTAACAAAGTGTTCCATGAAAGAATGTTGTTTAAATTTAAGTAAATTATTAAATTAAGTTTTGAAATTATTTAATAATTAAATAAAATTGAATTCTTTAATAAGTGAAATTAAATTCTTTAATAAGTGAAATTAAATTCTTTAATAAGTGAAATTGAGTTTCTTTAATGATTAAGTTTTGAAATTGTTTAAGTTAATTAAGTAAATAAGTGAAATTGAATTTCTTTAATAAGAAATAAAATGTGATTGATAGAAATTAATATGAGACTTGTAATTTAAAGAATTAAATTTGTTGAAATTACTTTAATTAAATTTGTAGGTTTTGATATAATAAAGGTAATCGTAAATTGATTGAATGAATTGAATATTAAATTGAAATTGTTTGAATGTTAAGTTAACTTAATTTAATCCATCAATAAATTTAAATTGATTGGAAAGTTGAATTAACTTAATTTAAGTGATTATGAAATTAAACCTATGTATGAATTTAAATCTATATTTGATTTTTTTTAAATTAAATTTGAAATTGAATTATAGGGTTTTGAAATGGTTAATCTGGAAGTTTTGGAACGTAAATTATTGAAATTGATATAGAAAGACGAATGAAAAGTTGGCTTTCAAATTTTAAGTGAGATTGAAATTGATTTGGTTTTGAAATATATTAAATGACCAATCGATGTAATAATTACAAAAGTTATTAAAGAAACCGAGATCGGTTATGGACATACTCTCTGTCTAAACCGAAAACCACTTTAATAACTATACGCGGAGTGTGATCCAGAATGAAATGGTTGGCATGATGTACGTGATGACTGAAGAAAGAGAACGATAATGGATAGCCTTGACACTTGTGTCAAATTGGAATTGACTATAACAGGAGCCGTGCCGGGCCAAATGGGGTTAGCCACCTCGAGCGAACACACTTCTTCGTAAACTACTCATTACTTGTTATAGATTGGTGCGCACCCTTGAATTGGGAGTGTTGTTGGTGTTGCGATCGTTGCGGCGATGCGTTCTCACCAGTCCGGATCAGGCAAACGGTAGTTTCACTAGCTTGGGTATTGCCTCATGTGCCTTGTCATACTTGTATCCCTATATAAGCGACCACTACGAATTTGTTTTGTGTTATACCTATGGAGTACTCCCTGATAGCCTACTAGTTTACGGTGGAGTTTACAGTGCTGCATAGTCTATGATGCTTATATAAATGTGTTAAGGTGGATAATGGTAACGCCTTAACGCTATTTTGATACTTTATATTACTGATAGACATTATCTACTTAGCGTACACTACTATATAGTAGATAGTTTAACGGATCCTTAGAGGATGGTTATCCTGAACATCCTTTGAGTTACTTGTATTTCAGTTTTTATTTCACTTGAGTTGGATTTATTGATATAAGAATGTTAATCCTGACTCGAGTGTTTTGTGTTTTGCTTTACGCTCGGGTCAAACTGAGTGGTTCATCTTTTGAGACTCACCTTTGGAGTTGGAGCTTCGCTTGGAGATCCAGCTAGCTATCCAGCCTTCAGATATTCAGTTGGTTCCAGTGATGTATTTTGATTCTTGTATTTGACTATTTTATTCGAGACTTCTGTTGTAACTTATTTAACTCTGTTATATATATAGTAGCTTCCTGAACTACTATTCATTTTGTTACCGCTGCATATTGTTGTATTACTTTGTGTTTGTGATTCTATGATTATTTATTTATTGTTTATGCTGAGCTTTGCCAAATTTAAATTAACAATTCGGTATTTTGAATTATTCAAGTCCGACATGTGCGGATGTGAATGGTTCAAAATAGCGGGTCGTTACAAGAAGAAAAAGAAAATGTGAATGAAAGTGAAGAAGGAGGTGGGTATTTATAGAAAAAGAAAGAAGTGGTAAATTTACCAAAATAACCTCTTGCCAAATTACCAAATTAACATTACTTCAACCTAAAGAAACATCCACTTTTTCAATCCTTAACATCATCCTTTCACTTCTTACTTTATTTCTTAGTCACTTAAAGATTAAGTAAAGAAAAGTAATTATTTTGTTGGATTTTGATATGATGTGATTTGATGTTTACTTTTATTACATTTGTTAATTCTTACTTACTTTTACTAATGACTTCTAGAAGTTTTCTAATTATATATAGTAAAAGCAAACATTTTTAGTTATTAGAATGTGTAATATATATATGTTAAAACATGTTAACAAAGGTGCGATAACGTTGCGGCAACTTATTTCGAATAAAATGTTGAATTTCGATGAAACGTTTTCCGGTCACATTTTGACGTTTTTGTTAAACTATTTATTCATGTAAACCAAATTTAAAAATAAATTTCTTATTATCTTTAAATAATTAAAACAATCATAATTGACTTATAAAATAATATAAAACAATATCCAAATCCTCTTATAAAAATATGACATCGATTTATCGATATGCGACAAAATTTGTCAACATTATAAAACAAGTTTTATATATTTATCGAACCATTATAAATTAAACTACTATTATTATCAAATGAGTTTGATATCGATTATATATATATATATATATATATTTCAAAAAAAAATTCATGAATATTTATCCTACTTTATTGGAATCCGACTTTTGTCAATTTTATAATGGAAATCCAAAATATTTATTTAACATGAAAAATAAGTTTGTCATTATTATTTATCAACACAATTGTTTAAGTTTGAAATTTCTACATATGAATATTTAAAGAAACTAAATATTCCATTTCAAAGTGGTAAATTTATGGGTCGTTACATTCTCCTCTACTTAAAAGAATTTTGCCCCCGAAATTAACCTGAACCTAAACTCACAATATTTTTTACCTAAATCATTATTTCACAAACTTAAACCCATAAGATGTAGCCAAATCATCCGTATATAATATCTGATTTGATCTTCCATTCGAATCCACAACTTATTTCCTAACTAGTATCAATCTTTCGATCCTCTAGTACGGACTCTGATCAAGCTTCTAGATCAGATACACTTGCTTTCCTTGCATAGCTCTCAACTATAATAGAAAACTCGAGTAACTAACCATAAAACATCATCAATGCTCGCCGTTAAGAAACTGAGTGATAAATTCTTTTTGGGATCAGTGTAAACATCTCAAAGTTCTGTACGCAAATCTTAGATCAAAAATTTATCTTCCAAAATGATGTACATTTAACTTATGCACTTATTCGCATTCATCTTTACCTAATACATTTTTTCAAAATTTCTATTAATCCAAGTTTATTTCACAACCATTTCTTTTTAGTAAATCCATTATTACTTAAGCTTAGTAGTATGACCTAACTTGTATAATATCCCTTTACTTCTTAAGAGTATATATACATATCCCCAACTTTAAATCGTTATTAATTCAATTAGGGCATTTAACTAATATGAAATTCCACTATTATCTCAAATTAACAAGCTATAAAACTTAATCCTTAGTTTTATTCACCTAAGGTCTTTATTTAGCTATTATTATTTATCTTATCCATATATTAATAAGACAAATTTGCTAAGTGTACATCTTTTTCTTCCAAATCCTATTACATATCCATTTTCTAAAATCAAATTTCTTAACCTTAAATCCATCAAATACCTTATAGTCAAATTGTGAAACTTAATTCACATGGTGTTTGTTACTTAAACATTTTCATCCAACAATCAACCTACTAACCATATTATTCAAATCTTCTTTTTAACTTTTTATAACATATCCACTTCTAATCTTACTTCATTCTGAATTACAATGTTACCCTAAATGTATCAATAATTCAAGGTTTTATATTAGGATGATATTTCTTATCTCTTATTCCTAAATTTCACTTTGATTTTTAACCTAATCAAAGTGTCTAAATTTCAAATTACCTTATAAGTTATAGATATTACCCTTTCATATTATATTTTACCAAAGTCTATATTTAGGCATATCTTTTTTTTAATATTTCATTGATAAGAATTTTTCCAAGTGTGCATTTTTTTTACTTTCTCTAATTATAACTTCTAGCTTCAATATTACCATCAAATATCTTATAGTCAAATCATGAATTTTACTTCACAAGATATTTGTACTTGGCTTTTAAATCCATCCATTATGATGATCATTAAATCATTAAGAATAACTAAATGTCTAGGGGTATATGATTCATGTTCTAAATGTCACGACCCGTTTTTCCGTACCCTTTGAATCGATAATAAACCACACATGTCTGACTCAAATTGCATGAAATAACGGAATATGAAGGGTAATAAAGAAAAATAGATAGAACAAAATATCACATGAATGGAATAACATATAATATTGAACAAATATCTTTACAGTGGAAAACTTTTAAATATATATATTAGAGTCTAACCTAAATTCAGCTTGAACAATTATATACATCTGTCCTTACAATCCCTGACAAATATCAAATTAAAACTAACAAAACACGGTGGATAATCGAATTTTCCCATACATAGATGAATATCTCCAACTCTCCTTTGGAAACTTCGATCGTCTTCGACTAAACCTGAAATAACTCGGATCTGACCCGAGTATTGAAAATACCCAGATCGGGCTTGATAAACCAGTGTGAAAAAATTCAATAATAAATGACAGTGTCGTATATCAGCCTTTAAATGAAATCCTTTCGAAAAGAAAGAGTATCTCATAAGACCACGCCCACACATAAACACGGATGGGCTTTTACCTTATGATAACTAAAGCACTTTAATATCAAGACCATTAATATTATTTCTAATAACATCTCTTTGAAAACAATTGCAAATAAACTTATTAATCCCGAAATGGTTACACATATAGCATTTCGAGACTATTCATTACGCCAATACAAACAAAACCGCAAGTTCATATTGGAGAATGCATTTCCATACAAATGATCAAGTGAAGGGACAACCTTTAGATGGGTACACATCTAGATGGATGTCTCGATGCATAGAATATCCGCCCTCTACCAACACAAGACCGGCCTACCTCTGTAACTGGATAGTACCGAATATGTCATCCCACGGTCATTACCGACCTTTAACCGAGTATGCTCTAGCATACAAACCACATTAATTTACATATCGAACATCATAGCGGAAAGAAATATATCTAGAAGGGGATGATCATACCCTACTTGGGAACACTTAGCCTTGCCGCATCTAACCCTGTTTCTGTCATTTCAGGTGTTAAGCTAAAAGAAGTTGCCTTCTCCATCGCCACCGATGTACGTTTGTAAAAACCAATGTATGTAATCTTTAGAAAGGCAATGTCACAAACATCCATACAAGTTGTCTAGGAATAGGGCAAACCAAAGGCACTCTCCTACTACCACTAGTAGAGAGTAGTCCTTGCAATCCAAAAAATCTCCACCACGAGGAGACCACTACTATATATTTCTCTATAATAGGAGCTACCTAGAGCATGTCAACAAGCAGTCCTTATGCTATGAAGATCCATGGTCTTCAAAAATCATCATCTTCAACATGTCTTCACATTCGAATGTTTAAATTAGTTCGAAGTGGGTTTTGGATAGAAATCACCTAAATCCGACCCCGATTTCTTCGAAATCCAATTATCGATAAAAAGTGAATATGAGTATACATGATTTATTAAGTCTCTTTTCACTGTAATTCTTTTCATATGATTTCGAAATCTCTTTATATGGACTAAGAATAATTCTAAGTAATTCGTTCTTTTACTTTGGATAATATCTCAAATTTCCTTACTTAACTCTCGATCCAAATTCCTTAACTTTTAGGCGGGTTAAAAATAATTTTATTTAAGACATCGTTTACGTTAAACCCTAAAATCAATATTAGAATGAATTTTTGAGTAAATAGGATCACAGAAATCATTCATTTTGGAGATTGCATAAATTTTGGATAATACCAATCTTCTTTTATTTTAGAAACTTAATACAATCTTTTTATTTGAGAGCATCCGGATTTTTCTTTCGATCTGTTCCACCCCTTGTCTAAGAAAAGAAAACATAGGCTAGGTAAATTCAAGGTACTGGTTGCCCCTTCCCTAACCTTAGTTAAACATCTTGTTTTATCTTCCTAGATCTCACAAGCGAAACAAACGTACTAGTCGTTTCCGCATACTCAATTATCAACTTTATTTTAGAATTGATTGTAAAGATTCCCAATTATATTTTAAACACTTATCTTTCTTTTTTTAAATATTCACATTTGATTCCAGGGCAAATTGTCACGTTTAAACTTATATTCAAAAAGTTATAGAATTCGCAGCATAAAAGCATTGCGGAAAGTGCTATATAAGCTTTATTTGATTTAAACAACTTTTAATATTTGAAAATTTATATTTTCCACTTCAAATTTCTTTAAAACTATTTAAATGGATTTATAAAATTTCTCCCGCATTTTTTCATAATTAAAAACGTTTATTTAAATAGATTTCCTGTTATGGTCACTTAACTTCTCTAGGCGATTTTTCTAGAAAATTGATTTGGACTTAACTCAAAATCTACTCCATAAAATTTTGATTTCCTTTCTTTGTTTAGAAGATACGGATATAATAGTCCAGAATTTTCTTATCTCAAAGAATTCCGAGCTATATTTCACTCTATACACTCATTTGAACTTTTCGGCGCGAGTTCGCGAACAACCGTTGCGCAACGCACCTAGTTTTAACTTATTTTCAATATTTCAAATAATCCATTCATATTTGAATTTTATAACTTATAAAATCATTATAAATCATTTTAAATCAATATTTTCACTTTTTCAAGTATTCCAAAGGTATTTTCACCATTTCCATATTATAATATTAATATATTCCCAATAATTTAATATTAAATTTTAAATTTACATTTCAATTTAATTTCAATTCTAACTTTAAATTAAACTCATTAAAAACTTAGAATTCAGATCTAATTTCAATTTAAACTTCAATTCAACCTTAATCCCAAAATCAATTTTAAAAATTTACTTTAATTTCTTTTTCTTTTTTTTTTGAAAAGCAAGCAGGGTTAAATGGACCCTTACCATATTTATTAACCCAAAACACAAATAAAAGGAGCACTAACATACTAGAGCTCACAATGAGAAATAGGGAGGACTAAGAAAAGAAGAAAGAAAGACTGAAAACAAAAAAGACAAAAACAAACACAAGAGAAAGAAAAAACAGGGTCTTAATCCAGAGAGCCATATGCAATTTGATGATCAGACTTTTCCTTGACCCTAGAAATGATTGTGTTTATCAATGCACTTTCAAGCTTCATATTATTTTCAAAGACCCGAGCATTTCTCTCTTCCCATATCACATGCACAAACACTTTAAGTATCAGTAACAGCTTATATGTAGTAGTATTCTTCCATCTAGTTCTTCTAAACACTCTGTTCCATTCAGCATCACCATGTAATATCGGCTCAGAAAAACCACAACTGAAAAGACTAGCTTTCCAGATTCTATTTGTTACCAAACAGCCAAAAAAGAGATGAGCTCCATCCTCAATTAAGTTATTGCAGTATGCACACTTCAAGTCAACATTATAACCTTTCCTACACAATTTATCCTTTGTCATGAGTGCATTATGTAGGACTTTCCAAAGAAGGAAGTTCAGTTTTTGTGAGGTTAGTGGATTCCAAACTCTAGCATGCCATCTAAAGATGGGGCTACTGTCATCAACTCTCAA
The DNA here is from genome assembly GCA_030765085.1 of Allium cepa. NCBI lineage: Eukaryota > Viridiplantae > Streptophyta > Magnoliopsida > Asparagales > Amaryllidaceae > Allium > Allium cepa. The sequence continues at coordinate 557,286,898 of CM060928.1, read as the reverse complement.
GGATTTATAAACTCCAGCAATGGAGCACTGACCATGAATAGTAGTCCAAACATACCCATGATCACCATAGGGGATGTTCTTGCACTGTACTTCAGCCCACAACTGCTGGATGATTGGATTAGAAGTGTAAGGCAGAGTAATTTCACCATTTTGACAATAATCAATGGCCTTGGCATTCAAAGGGATGCCAGTTTGATTCCTCTGATCATAGGAGAGCAGATTAAACAAAATTATTCCTTTTCCCACCCATGGATCATACCAGAATTTAGCAGTACTGTAAGGGCCAAGCACAAGCTGAACATGAGGGAGTAAAATGCCTCTGATCTTGAGAATTGATCACCACACCCAACCACACAGAGGAGAGGGTTCCATATTCCAGAAATTTTTATTGCCAAGATGATGATGCCTTGCCCACTTAACCCTCAAATTAGGCTTTTCATTTATCAACAATGGTATGCAGGTAGATATGCAGGTATAAATCCAGCTGACAAAGTGACCAGGAAACCCCATTATTCCCATAATACCAGCCAGAGCTTCCCAACTAATAGTATCAAACGCTCTTCTTATATCAAGCTTCATCATTTCTCTAGGGGAAACATGAGTTCTACCATACCCATTAAGAAGCTCATGAGTAACCAACACATTATCCAGGATACTTCTATTATTCAAAAAAGCAGCTTGATTGTCAGATATTACAGTGGGAAGCACATGCCTAAGCCTTGCAGCAATAACTTTAGAAATGCATTTGTAGATTATGTTACAGCAAGCAATAGGACGATATGCATACAGAGTAGCAGTTTGCTTACCTTTTGGCACCAGACATAAGTTGGTAGCATTAATGGCAGTTGGTAATTTATTGTGATCAAAAAAATTATGCATAGCATTTTTGAACTCAGTAGCAATGACATCCCAACAATGAGTAAAGAAGACAGCATTAAAGCCATCAGGTCCACCACAGGAATCCCTCTTCATACCAAACATAGCATTATATATTTCTTCATCAGTGACTCTAGAAGACAAAAGTTGGATATCGGATTCATTGAGCATAGGCAAAGGAGTTGACAAGAGCTCTTGAGAGTTAGGGTTGCATGAACCATTGGGGGAGTAAAGATTGGTATAAAGATTAATGAAAGCACTGTCAATTTCTTCCGGCTTGTTTAATATCCTTCCTTCATCATCAAGTAACTGATGGATGTATCTTTTTGCATTTTTAACATGAAGGGTACTATGATACATTCTAGAATTTCTATCACCATACAAATCCCGCTCCTTCCTCAATTTTTGTTTCTTCATACTTAACTCAGCGGCCATAGCTTCAGATAGTTGCTGCGTTAGTTCATGTTCTTGCTCAGAAAGACTGATATTACCTGGATCATCAATCATACTTAATTGAATAGCTGATAGTTGATTCTGTAGATTATTTGAGTTCTTGTCACCATTACCAAATTTGTTTCTAGCCCATGACTTTAAAGCTTCCTTGGTTGCCTTCAATTTTTTCTGCAAAATAGACATTTTGTTACCAAATTTAGGTTGTTTCCAAACAGTAACCACTAAAGGCATAAATTCAGGATCATTGATCCATGAGTTAAAAAAATTAAAACTTGAGTTCCTTTTAATGGCATTGCATTCAGTGGCTATAAACACAGGAGAGTGGTCAGAGAGGAGAGGAGGGAGGATATGGTTCAGGGACATGGGGAATTGTGTAAGTGCTTTGGTATTGAGAAAGGTTAAATCAAGTCTACTCATGGTTCTCACTCCAGATCTACTCTTATTGTTCCATGTGTATTTTGGTCCAACATAGGCAGCTTCATGTAAATTGGAAGAAGAGATGGCTTGGTTGAGAGGAGTGATGTCAGAAATTGTAAGGGGAGAGCCACCACAACGATCGTCAGCAGCTAACATACAATTAAAATCTCCTAACACAAACCACAGATATGTTTCCTGCCTAAAATGTGGTAAGTAGTTCAGCATTTCTTGTCTAGCTGCAACATGGTTATCACCATATATAAAGGTTAGGTAGAATGTGGTAGTGGAAGGTATATGCATAGCATGGAAGTGGATGAATTGTTTGTGGGATAATGTAGGTGTGAGGGTGTAGATGGTAGGATCGGATATGACCATAATTCTACCATATGGTGCTTCAACCAAATTATGATGAAGACTCCATAATGGATTAATTAGCTTAGCTGCTTTGAGTGTAAGGTCATCGTTGAGTTTGGTTTCCAGGATGCCAAAGATGCCAAGGTTATTATCAGTGATAATACGTTTAACTTGCACAAGTTTTATTTCCATATGAGCAACTCTAATATTCCAAAACCCAAATTTTTGTAACATGGATTAACTTAAGGGAGAGAAGTTAGTAATCTCGTAGACCTTCTGAGGCTTGAATTTGGGGTTACATCTTTTTCAGGTAATGTTTCAACATAGTCAATATTCTTGCCTTTGTCAAAATCTGACAGGTTGCTTTCCTTTTTCCTTTTGGAACTGCTGTGATTCTTCAGTGTAGGGATTGGAGTTTTGGACTTAGAGGGAGGTGGGAGCACTTGATTAATCAAATATCCAGGAGGGGGAGGTATATGTGAATAAGGAAATTTTGTTTGATGGCCAAAGGATAAGGGTGCTTCAGAAACATTCACACTGATATTGTGTGCATGTGAATAATCAGGTTGCTCAAGATGAGAGTGCATATTAATGGACTGTGTTGCTTTGGATATTGAAATTTGAGTCGTATTACTGGGTAAAAGGGAAATCTTCCCATCCAAGATGTGTTTGTTTCCATTTTCTTCTGCTTGCAAATTTTCATCAACATGCTTTTGTTCTCCTTTACTCAATTCATGCTCTCTTGCCTGTCTGACCCCAACCAGTTCCTGAACTAGCATCCCATAATTTTTTGCAAGTTGAAAATTACTTTCTACATCTTCCACAACAGTAGGCACTTCTAAGTTCTTCTCCTGACATGCTTCCATACTTACAATTTCCATTGTTGCTTCCTCAACAAACAGATCAGATACACCTTTAGCCTGTCCACAGTTAATTTTATCTCCACTACCTTCATCACTTAATTCTTCATTTTCATCATTCAAATTTTGAAGAACTTGAAATTTATTGCCAATATTCATCTTTAATTCCTCAACTACTTCACCTTCTTCAACTAAGTCAATCACATTATCCCTGTTATTATCTGTTGCAATTCCTTCTTTTCTTGCTTCATATTCTCTGCCACTTCCATACTTGTCACTCCCACTAACTTCTTTAGTTTTCAAAAATTCACTCTTTCTTTTGCTCTCATGTTCAACTCTCTTCCAGACTCTTGAGGTTTTATTATGCATTGCTTTATCATTTTGATCTTTCACCAGGGTGTCTAATTCAGGATTTTATTTTGGAAAAGTGTTTGAAACCTTCTTTTTTACTTCATCTGACTTAACACTATTTTTACAATTAGAAATATCATGCCCAAACACTTTACAAGTTTTACATGCCTGTGGCCTCCACTGATAATCCACAAAAATAGTTTGTTTTGTTCCATCTTTACACAGTATTTGGAAGCTATCAACTAGTTCGGTGATGGGGGTCACTTCCACCAATGCTTTAGCATAGGTCAACCTTTCCATCCTTTCTGTACTTTCATCCAAGCATTTAACACAACCAATTCTTCCGGCTAGCCAATTGATTCCAAGTGGGGACCATGCTGCCAAAGGTATGTTGTAAATATGTATCCAGATGGGAACTGAAGTGACAGAGCCACAGATATTGCTTATTGTGGGGTCCCATTGTTTAACAATAAACAATTTATTCCTCATGATTATCGGGTCAGCTTGTATCACCCTTCTCCGATCATCATTGCTTGAAAATAAGAACATAAAGACAACACCATCTGATTTAACCTTAATGCTTCCTTTCAGCCTCCATGCACGCTTGAGGTGTTGCACAACCGCTGTGAAAGATAGGGGTTCGTCAAGGAAGAAACCAACTACATAATCATGCCATATGCTTTGCCCAGCTTCTTGAACAGAGTCAGGTAGAACTAGATCATCATCAACAAATTCGTTGATAAAGTTAACAGGCATGTACTTCCCCGCATTGCGCGGTTTGTTATTGAAAAGAGAAGTCCATGGTTGTTGACTTGAGGTGCTAATGGGAGGGTCAGGCATGGGAGAAGGGGAGCAAGGATTGGTTATAGAGCCTATGGGATGGCCTGGGAGTAACCGTGGTGGATCGGGTTTAGGGACAGAAGGGACAGGGGAAGGTAAAGGTTGGAATGGAATGGAAGGGGGAAAGATATACTCTGCCATTAAAAGGTTGAGAGGAGAAAAAGAGAAAAAAGTTGAAAACTTTGGGGCCGAAAACTTTGGGGCCAAGGAAACTATGTTTGCCCTGGCCTTTGGTTAAGGCGGTTTTATAAGTGGCCGTGCACACTATTCATCTCAATTTCAATTTTACTATTCTTTTTAATCCCGTTTCACTTCAGATTTCAAATTCTTTTTTATTTTTACGTTAATTTCAATTCTAATCTAAAAGAGACTTATTTTTTCAAAGTATATCATAACACCAAAATTGGGTCTTTTTAACAACACTACTACAAAACAGACCATTTGCATCAGTTGTTTACCCCCCTTTTGCATCAGTTCAACAGTCAATGCATATGCAACCGATGCAACAGGCTTAACACTTTTGCATCAGTTCTGAAACCGATGCAAAAAGGTCCTTTTTGCATCGGTTGTTACTAACAACTGATGCAAAATATCATGGTTGGTTGTTTGGGCACAGCCCGCATGTTGCATCGGTTGTAATGAAAACCGATGCAACAAAGGAACTTGTTGCATAGGTTGTTGTTGAAAACTGATGCAAACTAATCCCTCTATTGCATCGGTTTTTTATAACAACCGATGCAAACTAATCCCTCTATTGCATCAGCTATTCATACCTGATGCAAAAAAGTCATTCTCAGAAACCATTAATTGTTTGTTATTGATTATAACAAACAATTATTGCATGCAACATTACAATCATTCAAAATTAAATTTTATGGCAAATGCAAACTGAATAACATAATACCAGAATAAACATATATCAATTAAAGTGTTAATAATCTATACAAAATAATGGTTCATACATTCATCTTTGCAGCATAATTCAGATCTTTAGTACAATCATTAAGTGATATAGTCTTAATTCAGATCTTTAATTAGTACAACCATTAAGAAATAGTATGGTAAAAACCTTAAAAACTTCGTGGAATCTTGAAAATCCAAATTTTTAGGCTTCAGCTCAAATTTTTGCAGATCTGCATTAAAAGAGAACACTAATTTCATTAATCAGGTTATCCAACAAAAATTCAGTATACTAACTTTGAGGGAAACTGAACTTTCTTTCTGTACAGGTAAGGAACAGTTGCGGCAAGGAGAAGCTTCAGTTACAGAGTATAAAGCCCTGAGCAACATGATACAATGTGCATGAAGGACTAAAAAAAAAATACCTACTCTACAATTTAGCTAATTTAATGTCTCGTTATAAAGATTTAACTTATTTCACATTCAAACTATGTTCACAAAATTTAATAACAAAAGTTAGAGAAAATTGTTAAGCATAACCAATGTTCAAACAATACATCAAGTTAAAAGAGACATCATTAATAAAATATAGTAAACAACAACTTGTGTTTATAACTGAAATTTTTTTGTCCTTGAAAATGGTAGAAGCAAACCTGAAGAAACCTGAAAATTCGAAAGCCCTTTCTGCTTCAGTGGCAGTGGTTGATGAGTTCACTGAAGAAACCTGAAGTTGAGAAATAATTATTTCTCGAAATATCAATTGAAATTGATGTGGAATTAAAAAGTTTGAGCTACTACAGTATAGACAATGAGAATAATTTCCATAATAAATGAAACTGTACTTATCAATGATATAGTGCAAGGGCCCTTTCTATACTTAGATCACCGTCCAATATACAAGCATACAGTGGTCGACGTAATTGTAATAAAGAACAGTCCATCTTCTACAAAATAATTGATGATGTGTACCCATTCAGTATTGATGGAAGAAATTACCACATTGGGGCTTGAGGAGATGCCAAGTCAAGAAATGGATACGGCCACCTGTAGTTTAGAACAAATTATTATTTGCATAAAGACAATCAGATGAACCCAATATCACGGTATGGTAAGTAGAAAAGGATGCATCAAGGTTTGATAACTACCAAATTGAGACAAAAGCATGAAGATGCCACTGAAAAATTACAAAGCCAGAAGTCCAGAAGAGAAAATAGGAGATTCGGAACCAGGGGAAACGCTAAAGAATCACAAAGTGCAAAAGAAATTATAATTTCAATGGATTAGTAAAGAATTATGATAGAGGATGAAAGAATCATGTACCAAGCTATTCAGAGCAGTATCTCCAAATAGGAAGATGGCGTTCACCGTGTGCATGCCAATCAATATCTACGTTGTTATTTACAGTTGTGATTTGTTACACATTAAATTACTTCTGTGTTTATAAAGAATTTGCATGGGTAAATTTTGATTTCGTATTTGTTTGAAATGCTTACGAAATTAAGATCATAATCTTTCATAAGTAGGAAGGGAAAAATGATAAACCAGAATACACAATCAGTTAGCATCACCGCACCTCCATCTGTCTGCACAGTGAATGAAGTGCAGCTTTGAGTCTATAACTCTATATATAATAAAAGAATAAAAAGCTCAACATTAAAGAAAAATTCAAACCAAGAGTACCTGATAGATAACCTGGAACACGTAACCCCAAACTCCAGCACGTTTGCGAACATCCTGCTCCACATAAAATACACTGTTTTCCGTTCCTCTGCGATCAGTTTCGCTTATATCAGTTATACTAGCTGCATATATTTTGCTCTCTGCATCTACTCTTTTACCATCTTCAATATTATTACTGCTTGTTGTTCTGTTCAAATACTGGCGGCAGCCATAGATGGAAAGCATAGAACCCAGCTGAAACATACAATTCATTATGTAAGTAACATGAACGTATCGGATTCATATAGCTTCAATATGTGCACAAAATGTGCACTTGGACACTTAAGATATATACATACCCCAAAATATACAGTCACCAGCATAAATGTCCACCTATACATCAGACAAAATATAAATTTAATTTACAGCTAATAAGTATATGTAAGAAAACAAATAAGTTTATGGAAGGTTAATTTCTTCCCAACTTATCGAGTATAGTAGAGCAAAATGTTACCACCATCAACTGCAGCATTAGTAACAAGCAATGTGAGAAGCAGAAAGAAAGACAAAACTCTAAATGCTAGCAACCAAATTGGATGTATGACTTTAAGACATGGCATCCACAACTCCTCTTCATAAACAACATCAGATAGTTCTTCATCTTGCACTCTTTCTTCCTCTTTAGATTTTGACTTGCCATCATACTTCCTTACCAAAAAGGAAGCTATAATCATAGAAATCAGTATCCATAATGCACATAAGTACACTCTCCAATTCAGCCAATAATGTAAACTGGTGGTATCAGTGGTGTTATTCGGCTGCCATGAATGATTAGTTGATCCTATTGAAAAATGCATTCTTTTTGTTATAGGACACTCAAATTTTAAGAGTATTTCCAAGGTTGCTTCCTTTGTTCTCTGAATTCAACAAATGAACAAAAGTGTAGAATAGGAGGCAATGCAAATGGAACAAGGTTTGAATTTGTATATGTAGGTAGTATTGAGAACCTTCTCCAAAATAACTTCACTTCAAAACATAAACTCTCATACAACAAGCTGCGCACCTATAACTACTACACTCCACTCCACAACATCACCTGAAACTGCCTCAACCATATCACAGAACCACCAAACATCTTCCATAACAACTACTTTACTCCTCTTTCAAACCCGCAACCCGGTCAATCTGCTTTGCCATAAGCAGACATCACTTCGACTCATCTCCTACCTCGAACTGAACCAAAAATAGAACTTACTTGCCACAAACTATCACAGTAGTCGCCATCAGTTACTCGAAACAACCCAATCGTTGAGCATCTCCTCCCCAATCTGCAAGATCATTGGAACCTTGCATGGATTTGCAAATATGCTTCCATCTTCATTTAGAGAATCCATGGTGAAGCCAAAATGGTCGGTCATTGCAGGGACAAAATATAGTGGACAAAATATAAAGGATTATTTAGTAACTTGAATTTCAAACATTACTTTTCTTGGACTTTGTGATACTTTAAATGGATTTGTTCTTTATCGGGACATTCACTTACCTTACTTTCTTTTGGACCTGACAGAAATAAAAGGTAAGTAGAAGCCCAAAAAAATGAATAGCCTTTAAGGTACTGAATACCGTAAGCTAAAACAAAATTTCAATATAAAAGTATACACTGCACAACAATTTCGTCATATAATATTCAAAAAACATTAATAGGTGAGTATGCATAAAATCATGTCATAGAAAATCTTAGGTACTGAATAACTCATGTGATGCCTATCGTGTTTACCGTGATGATAATAGTTACAAAACCAAAAACAGTTATATCATTATTATTTCCTGTAAGTCTGGGGCTTCTCTAATGAATCGGTAGGTACTCCTAACAAATGATAGAATTACAAATTATCAACTTTGAAGAAATGTAACCATAAACGTTAATATAGACTCATCTTCAAATTACATATAAATTGATACCATCAAGTTAGCTGCTATTGAGCAAAATAAAGAATCGTAGGAAGCTACGGTTAGGTGACAGATTCTGAGTGTAAATTAAAACGATGGAAACGTATTTTTGACTTAGCTAGTGAAGTGACTGTAGAAGGTCCAATGTATATAGATGTGTGGTTGCAGACGATCCCATGTGTAAATCTGGAATTTTTTTATTACATGACTTATCCAAGACAAATTATTTAAATCACATAGAAAGGTAAACTTATGAGCGAAAGTTTGTTTCCACTTAAGGTATACTTTATTGAGTTTCCAAATTCCTCTTTATTTCATTACTTATCCGAGACGAATTTCATTACATGACTTATCCAAGACAAACTTTTGTTTCCAAATATACTTAAAGATAAGCAGGGGCGGAGGGATGTGAGAGCTAGTGGGGTCACTTTACCATCCCAGGATTAGAAATAATACATTTTTATATATGTCAGGTTATGATAATATTGGTACATAAATCATAGTTCTGGACACAATATACTTGATGCATCTAGGCCAAACAAGCTACATGCTAAATATAAAAATTGTGTTCAACCGAATTAATAATATTCATGGAGAAAAATAAAAGGGATTAAATATCATATAACAGCCAATTTCTAAGAATATCACCTACTATGTACAACAAAAAAAGCGTAAACAGCAGTAAAAGGAATGATATTTTACTCACCATATAATCATTTGGTTATCCCAGGAGTGAAGATCAAAGGATCAGATATCAACCTTGCAACATAAGCAACGATAAAGTATTAATAGCCAGAAAGTAAGATAAAAAAGACAATAAGATAAAAGTATTAATTTGTATTTTACAATCTATGTTGGAGACTGATCCAATCAAAGCAACAATAACAATACCACTGGTTGCAAAATCTCCGTATATGACCATCTCTTTTGGGAGAACCAAATGATTATATAAAATTGAATTATACTTATTTATGTCAAACATTACACCAAACACCATAGCAACAGGATATAGCTTCCCAAACTCAAAACATTGAGTTTGTGTCAAACATTCCATTAATTGCACATAGCATACTTGAAAGCACGTAACATATTCAGACCCATTCTAAAAGTAATGAAACATTTGATATATTTTTAACTGGAGTAAGCTTTGAACTACACATATTGAAGTTGGTGTATAATTTGATCAGTCCATAGAAAATGGAACAAATTTAAACATAATCTATATACTTTGAAACACTTACATCAACTTGCGAAGCGAAGTCCTTTCAGCTTTCTTCTGGATATAAAGAGTAGAGCAGAACCAAGCAATGGCCAAGTGGTAATAATAGAAATATACATGAGAAACCACATGGATCTCCCATTATGCAGTGAAATTTTCTTTATAGATTTCTTTACTTGACACACCATGTTGTCGTAAATTTCAGAAATGTTATCATCTGAATTTTATGCATTTGATAAGGCAGTTTTTGGACTCGTCATTACAGTTTGGTCTTCATTAGTCTCTCTAATTTCATGATAATATTCTCGTGTTTCAGATGAAGTCAGTTTCTCCTCAATGTCTGAACTATCTTTCATTGCTGCAGTAATCGGTTCTTTTTGTTCAATATCTACATCGGAAGGATTATTTACCATTGTTGTAGGAATACCGACATTGTTAATCTGCTCAATACCCAAGCAACAAATGCTTTTATTAATCAGAGTAAATATCAAGAAAATGGAGCAAGTAACAATAACTAGTGCTTGACTGGAACAAATCTAGAACAGTAAATGATGCAGATGAAAAGCAACATTATTAACACTCAACACATAAAACATCTAGACCAAGTACGGTACAAAGCTTCTATCAAAACAAATTTGACAGTGGCGAATATTTTGCCTGAATATTCTCAAAAAACTAACTATGAAGTTAACATGAGAAAAGGTTCGCTTTAGTAAAAAGGTTTGAGGCAAATTAGTACCTGTTGTTGTCCACTTAGGTAATGGCTAGAGTACAATACAGAGAGAAACTCGGAAACAGCTCCAATCCACCTACGAACAATATAATCAATATCATATTATAATCCAACTCTTTTACCTTTAATCCAGACTCTCGAGCATCACCACAACACCATTGCACTTCCTCCAAAATCGAACAACTGAACTCGCGAATCTCACAGCAAGCGAGCATCGAACACGACCCATAACTATATCTCTTTTATCTTCATTGGGTTTTTTCTTCTAATTAGAGGAAATTAGGGTTTGAGATGAGAGAGAGAGGAGAAGAAGGTGAAGGAGAAAATGGGAGAGGAATTTGGTTGATTAAATCATGGATTTGATTAAGATCTAGGTTTTTTTTTGGGAAGCATTCGAAATACTGGAAACTGGAAACGAATGGGAAAATAAGCGGCGGTAGAAAAAAAAAAGAGGATGGCGGGAATTAACGAAAGTGTGTAAGCATCGGTTGACTTTAAAACCGATGCAATTGCAACTATTTGCATCGACGTATTTGCATCGATTGTTGGTGACAACTGATGCAAATTTGATTTTTTAGTACCTATTGCTTTCTACGTACCAATTGCATCGGTTATTAAGACAGAAATGATGCAAATAGTTCTATTTGCATCAGTTTTTACTTCAACCGATTCAAATGAGGCGATGCAAATGGCCTGTTTTGTAGTAGTGCAAAGAGATCATTAAATCAAAACGAACATAACCAATGTCCATATTTATCACTGACATAACATCCATTCAACCAATCACATAACATATGATTTCAAATCCAACATTCACTATTAATACCATAACGGGATATATTATAACAATTCAATTATCTAACCAAACTATCCAATCATCCATATTAACAATCAAATTGGTATAAACATTCATATGTTATAAGGGTATAAATGAGATTGTTATAACATAACCAAAATGTAATTTAAGAATCGATGAGGATTTCTCACCTTTATATCCACTCCATTAATCTTTTTTCTAAACTAGCATGCTTTTGTTTCTCGAGCGTATCGAGTTTATCGTTTCCCCTCTTTTTCTTTTTCTTTCTTTTTCTTTTCTTTTCTTTTTCTTTTTTATATAATGGCCATGGGCTTTTTGGAAGGGAATGGGATGTACGACCTTTGGTATGTGGCTTTGGGCTTGGGTATGGCTAGTAGGTGCTCGGGTAGGTGGGTTTTGGGCTCGATCGTGGGGACCTGAGGGTGGGTAGGTGGGTGTAGAGGTGTGTATGGCTTGGGGTGGTGGAGCATGGGCTCAAGTATGTGAGTGTGGAGGTGGTTAGGGTATTTTAGCCATGAGTATAGGAGGTTTGGGTGATGATGTGGTTAAGTTTTGGTGATGTGGAGGTGATAGCTTGAAGATAGAAGAGAAATGGAGGAAGTAGAGAGAATTTCGAAATTTTTATAGAATGAAAATGAAGTGAAAATGAATGAATTTGAGGTTGCATTTATAAGTAAATATTTTAGTGGTAAATGACATAAATAGCCTTGTTTACTTTTGAACTTTGATTAGCCTTGATTTGAGTTGCATTTAATGTGTGGAATGATGGTTATGGAAAAGTGTGTTAAGAGATGAAGAGGTGTCACTTTCTTATGGTTTGTAATTGTTTAAACGTATAATTTTGATCTTTTTCTATGTATGTGCATGACATCTCATTAATGAGATAAGATGTAAAGTAATGATGTTTTTTTATTAAGTTTAATTTAATTTGAAATTAGTCAAATCATACTTATACTTTTTTATTTATTTAAACTTTTCAAAAGTAAACTTCTTTTGTCTTTTAGTGTTAAATGTAAAGTGTTTAAAAGTTTATAAACTTGTATTTATGCATTTATGTATGTTAGAAAATGTATTAAGTTGCAAGAACTTGACGACAACTTGTTTTGGTTGAAAACGGTATTTTTGTCGACAAATTTTACAGTCAAAATTTGAAAGTTTTTGTTAAGCTATATATTGAAGTAAACCAAAATTTAAAATGAAATTTTTACTTCTTTAAATAAATTAAAACATATTTGTTCATATTTTAAAATTATATTTGAATAATATCAAAATCTCTAATTTTACAATGTATGTAAAACTGACAAAATGCGACATAATTTGGTTATTTTTTTTAAAACGATTATTAATATATTTTTAAATATATTAATATACTTTCATTGTCTTTATTAGATGTTTTAAATAAGATTTATCTTATCAAATAAATATTTAAACCTATTTATATAAACCTTTAATTATTTTTAACAAAACTTAACTATTGTTGATTTGTTCTAAAATCCAAATTTATACCTTTGAATTTATTAACTATAAGAATAGATAAATTTATCCATTTTTATTCATTATATATAACATATTTATTTAAGTTTTAAATTCATTTTAAATTTAAAACAAAAAAAATCTCTCATTTTCGAAGTAGCGAAATTACGGGTTGTTACATTCTCCCCTACTTAAAAGCATTTCGTCCTCGAAATGAAATCAAAGATACAGAACTATAAAGGTCAACAATATATAGCAACAGAAATACTACTACTAAATACTGATCATGAAATACAATCATCGATCCTAGTCCCAACCTAAGTGTGTACTACACACTTGTGGTAAATATATGAATATATGGCAGTGTCATTTATTATTAAATTTTCTCATGCTTGTTTATCATGTCTGGTCCAGGTATTTTCAATACTCGGGTTAGATCTAAATAGTTTCAGGTTTAGATGAAGGCGGTTGAAGTTTCAAGAGGAGAGCTTGAGATACTCATCTATGTATGGACATATTCTATTATCCTCTGTGTTTTGTTAGTTTTAGTTTGATATTATTTCTAATGACATCTCTTTAAAAACATTTGCAAATAAACTTATTAATCTAAACCGAAATGCTACATGGGTAACCATTTTGGATAAGATTAATAAGTTTATTCGCACATGTTTTCAAAGAGATGTCATTAGAAATAATATCAAAACCTTTGATATTATTTCTAATGACATCTCTTTGAAAATATTTGCAAATAAATTTATTAATCTTATCTGAAATGGTTGCCCATATAGCATTTCGAGGCTGTTCATTACGCCAATCCAATAAGAACATGCGGTTCTGTTTGTATTGGCGTAATGAATAGCCCCAAAATGTTATATGGGTAATCATTTCAGATAAGACTAATAAGTTTATTTGCAAAAAAAATTCAAAGAGATGTCATTAGAAATAATATCAAATGTTTTGATTTAAAAGTGTTCTAGTAATCATAAGGTAAAATCTCGTCCGTGTTTATGTGTAGGCGTGGTCTTATGAGATACTCTTTCTTTTCAAAAGGATATCATATAAAGGCTGATATATGACACTGTCACTTATTATTGAGTTTTCTCACGCTGGTTTATCAAGCCTGATCTGGGTATTTTGAATACTCAGGCCAGATCAGAGTAGTTTTAGGTTTAGTCGAAGATGGTTTAAGTTTTCAGAGGAGAGCTGGAGATATTCATCTACGTATGGACATATTCTATTATCCGTTGTGTTTTGCTAGTTTTAGTTTGATATTTTTCAGAAAATTGTAAGGACAGATCTTTATAACTGCCCAAGCTGAATTTAGGTTGGATTCTGATATATGTATTTAAACGCTTTCTGCTGTAATGATATTTGCTCAATATTATATGTTATTCCATTCGTGTGAGATTCTATTCTATCTATTTTTCTTTATTACCCTTCATGTTCTGTTATTTCATGTAATTTGAGTCGGACATGTGTGGTTTATTGTCAATACAAAAGGTACTGAAAAACGGGTCATGAAAAACATCCTTCTTTATACCTTCCCAGTAGAAACTCCTTTTCATGTCTTGGTACATCTTGGTTCCCAAGATGAATCATAAATTTGGATCGATGACATTCCCTAAGGAATTCTCTCCTTAAGTCCCCAACATTTGGAACACATAGCCATCCCTTCTTTCTCAATCATCCCCTTTGGTCAAGATTGAAATCTTTTAGATCATCAATCTCTGATCCAACCTCAAACCTTTTAATCGTCTCAGCTAACAATGGATCCTCTTTCTGCTTAGAAGCAATCTTTTCGATCAGTACTAGTCAAACTTCCAAGTAGGATAACATGACAGTGCTTTGACTAGAACTAGCAGTCGATCTTAACGGCATATTACAAGTTGTCAAAGCCTCTAAATCCTTCCATTCCGTTAACACAGTTGCACCACATTTTGATGTTTTCTGCTAAGAAATCCTCTAATTTATTTCCTTTTATAGGTGTATAATCTGTACCAAAATCATAAGCTGCTAAAAACTCCAACCATCTCGTTGTCTTATATTCAACTCCTTCTAAGAGAATAAATATCTTAAGGACTTAAGATCTGTGTATAACTCAAATCTCTCACCTAAGAGATAATGTCTCCGTACTTTCAGTGCGAAGATCACCGTTACCAACTCTAGATCATGAGTAGGATATCTCACTTCATGCAGTCTAAGCTATCGTGAAGAAGAGGCAATAACTTTACCTTTCTACATCAACACAGCCCCTAATCCGATTCCACATGTATTGGTATACACTACTAATCCTAGCTTTCCGTCTGGAACTACTAACACAAGCGTGTTGGTCAACAAATGCTTTAACTTAAGGAATGCTACCTCACATTTGTTAGACCAATTAAACTTCACATCCTTTCCGGTTAGCTTAGTCAAAGGTGCTGCTATCCACGAGAAATCCTTATTGATCACTAGTAATAGCCCGTGAGTCCAAGAAAAATTATGATCTAGGTCATCGTCTCTGGCTCTTCTAGTTGTTAGCAGCCTCGATCTTATCCGAATCAACTGATAAACCCTTCTCTCTAACCATGTGACCAAGAAATTTAACTTCTTTCTTCCAAAAATGACACTTTGAAAACTTCGCTTTCAAATAATTCCGCCTCAGCGTCTCAAGCACCACTCTAAGATGAACTTCATGCTCTCTTTCATCCTTAGAGTATATTAAAATACCATCTATGAATACCAATACGAACATATCCAAGTGCTCTTGGAAAACTCGGTTCATCAAATCCACGAAGAAAGCTGGCACATTTGTTAACTTGAATGGCGTTACTGACCATTCGTATGAACTATACCTAATCTGAAACGCCATCAATGAAATACTATCATCTGCCACTCTTAGCTGTTGGAAACCAGTCACCAAATCTAATTGGGAAAATACATTGGCACCATTCAATTGATCAAATAAATCATTGATTCTTGACAAAGGATGCCTATTCTTGATCGTCTTCTAGTTCAAATTACGATAGTCGATACACATCCTTAACGACCCATCCGGTTTCTTCACGAACACTATTGCTGCTTCCCAAGGCAAATAGCTTGGTCTAATAAAATTCTTTCCTTCTAAATCCACTAGCTACACCTTCAATCCTTCATATCGGTAGGTGTCATCCTACTAGGTAGTCTACTTACAGGTTCTACTCCTGGCATAAGAACTATCCTAAACTCAATAGCTCGCTTCGGTGGTAGTTCTATGTCTGCTCAAAAACATCTGCAAACTCTCTTGCTATTAAAAAGTGATTCTATTCTTCTTCTACTTCCATAGCACCCAACAAAGCATAAGCACTCAGATATGAATTCTCCGCAGAGTATATAATTCGATCATGACTATTGGGGTGCCTTAGCGATATTTTCCTATCTTAGCAAAATATCCTAGCATCATGTCCATTTAACAAATCCATACCCAAAATGATCCCGAAGCCATGCAAATTGCATGCAAACTTATGACCTAACAACTCAAGTTCTAACTGGTCAAATCTCATCCCCAAAGTTACATACCCTACTATCGGGTTCACAACCCTTAAGGAAGTAACAAGGTATGAGGGTTCTAAATATAACTCATCTACCGAACACTGAGATATAAATGAATGCGATGCACCGGTATCAAATAGTACCCTAATGGTGTACTATGAATCAAAGGCGTACCTTTCATCATTGTCTTTCCCTTTTCAACAGCAGTTGGTCTAAAAGAAGATGGTTTCAAAGCAAAAACTTTCCCCCGTCCGCTCTGACTGGTTCTAGACACTGATTCTTGTAGTGTCCAATCTAGTCACAGTTGAAGCACTTCACTCTTTTCTTATCTGCAACATATTCCCTTTTCTAGTTCGACATTCATGAGCATAATGTCCCTTCTGATCACACTTACAACAAACCAAATTAGCTTTTTCCTTCTTAGCAGCTCCTCTTTTCTCATCTCTTTTCTTCTTAAAGAATTCCCTCTTCTTTCCCTGACAATCGTGGGTTTCGACGTGCTTCTCCTTCCCATATATAGAAAGCATCTCTTCATTCCCGGTTGCCATCTCCTCTACAACTGTATTGGGATCACGGAGGTATGACATAGTCACCATAGCAATCTCAGGTCTTAACCCATGAATAAACTTCTCATTTCATTTAATGACGGTGTCAATGGTAGCATATCCTATATGGACAACTCATTAAATTTCATAGCATACTCAATCATCGATATCTCACCTTGCACTAATTCCATGAATTTTCTTAGCAATACTAACTTGGAAACTTTAGACAAAAACCTCTCTTTGAATCTCCTTCGAAATTATGCCCAAATCAAATCTTCCTCGGGAACTCCCATAGTCACACTATTGCACCAAAAAAGTGATGCTCCCTACAATTATCTAGAAGCAAGTCTCTTCTTCTGCTCATCATCAATCCCAAGTCAGCAAAAATCCTTTCACGGTGCAATAACCAGTTTTCCACTTTAACAACATCCTCTATTCCCAAAAATGGCATCCTACCAAGACTGGTGTAATCCCTATTCAACTTAGCATAGTTATTGTCAACTAGGGCCACGGGATTAGCTCCTCCAACAACATTACCCCCAGCTACTACTCCTACTGTAACGACCCGTAAATTTTAACTATTTTAACAACTGTATTTTTGTGAAATTTTAAATAATTAAATTTTGAAATAAAAATTGGATATTTGTAATGCATTTTCATAAACATAGCAAATAGTAAATTTTCATTCAATAATATGGAAGTTTATTTGCTTGTGCAATTTTATTTTAATTCAAATAAGTTAATATTATATGGTAATAAAATCTTTTCCAAACCTGAATATTTTTTTCTATAGAAAATTTGTAGATCATCTTTCGAGTGAGACGTCATATTTCGTTTCTTCAAATTTGGATTGCTATTGCTCCGTTTATCTTATTTTCAATAGATTTGCAACATTTTCGGTACCGACATCGGCTTTTAAATGGATAATCGTATCGTTGATATATGTGTACCGTTTTGATCATCTTGCCGTGCTGATCTCTACGATATATTCAATTATCGATTTCGGAGTCCAGTGTGTGTTGTAATCTACGATACGATTCCGTATCGGTTCCATATTAGAACTCTTGTGTCCTTTGCCCTTTCAATTGCCTATTGTATAATTCTATTAGCCACTAGTCATTAATTTTCTTGAATTCAACATATGACTTTTGCACTTCCATCTGTTCAAAATAGGTTGCTCGTATTCATCACTTTCTAACTGCTCTATTCATTTTAAAAAAAAGAAAAATATATATATATAATAATAACATGTTGTTTCGTTCTAGCCTGGGCATGCTCGAGAAAACTATACTCGTACCCGAGTATCTCTCTCAACATCATCCAAGCAGCGACTATCTGTCTCTATCTCGTTCGCCCCTCTCAAACCCGGCCTATCCTCCACCACGGCGGCAACCTAATCACCCTCGCCTCTGGCCGCTAATCAACACGAGGCCTACCCTATCTCTCCCTCTTCCTCCACGCCTTGCTCGTACCTGAGTGACAACCGAACTTCTCTTCGGTCCCACTTTTTTTCTTCTCTATGCTTTATATAGGTGAGTATATTATTATATTTATGTTAGTTTGTATTTGTATTGTTATAAAGTATGTAAAGTATTAAAACTTTATTAGTTTTGTTGTTGAATTTTATAAGACTGTATAAGTTTTAGTATATAAGGGTTCATAGTTGTATATATATATATATCTGTGTGTGTGTGTATACTTTTACTTGTTATATATACACCAAAAGTTGATTGTTATATACAACTTATATTTTTCCAGATTTGAGAATGTAACATGAATTATATATAAGATGTTGTATATATATTAGCCTAATAGGTATGTGATCTGTTGAGTCTATGTAAGTTATACATATTATATATATAAATTGCATATGTACCTTTGCGTCTTTTATCAAAAGGTTTATATATATATATATATTGTTTTATAGTATATAATATGTCGTCGAACCATGTTTTAACCCGAGTTATAAAGTACTATTTGTTAACTATTTTACTTTGTAAAGGAAGTATATAATAGGTTTGAATATGTTTTATGTGACTGTTTACAGTTATATGACGGGTTGGTTTTAAAATTATATATATACTATATTGAGTATATTAATTGATGCATATTTATCTATTTATATAAAGTTATATTTAGTACATATGTTAGTTACAGTTTATGTGTATCTAAGTTATAACATATTAATTCAAAAACACATACCTATATATATAACGTAAATTTTGTTCTGTCTATATGTTGGTTATATATATATAAATATTGCCGTTAGTTATGTAAGCAAGTTTATTTAAATAATATGTTTTAAAGAGTACATATATGTGTATTTTAATTAAATTGTTGTATGAATTTACATTAGTTTATATAAAATGAGATTGGACAGTGCAGTTTTCTGAAGTTATATATGTATTGAAATAAAGTAAGTTTTATATATATAAGGGAAGCATTATATATATTTATACATATTTCTTTGTCCAAGCATGTATTGGAGTTTGTTGTGACGCTTGTGTAAATATTACCTACAAATATTTAATATACACTTTAATTTTAAGACAAATGATATGTATATATATATATATATATATATATATATTCAAGGGAATCATAGTGATTTTTATACTGGCCAGTTTTATTTCGATATGTGTATTTCTAAAATTAATTTTTTTTATATATATGTATATATATACTATGCATCTCTTTTTGTTATATAGTAAATTGAATTTTATATATATGGAATTATCAAAATTTAGTTTTGAAATTATGGAATATTTAAAGCTTTGAAATATATGGAAATTGAAATGGTTTATTTACGGTTCAAATCTGTATTTAAAATCGATATAAATTGAAATGGTTTATTGAGAATTGAATTGAGTTGAAATTTATGAATTGAGATTTGATTTAAATTGAATTTTTGGATTCAATTTGATTTGAATCAATTTGTGAAGTTTGAGGAAATTATTTTATTTATAAAGTAATTTTAAATTTAAAAATATTTTATATTTTACTTTATAAATTATTTTAATATAAACTATAATATACTAACTATTTTATTATAAACTATTTTAACTTATAACTCTTTTATATATAAACTATTTTACCTTATAAACTATGTTATTGTACATGCTATTTTAATATCTAAACTGTTTAAGTGGTGGAAGTTATGTTTTCAAAGTTACGAATTTCAAAGTATTATGTTTCGAAAGTGTTATAATTTCAAAGTGTTTTGGTTTCGAAAGTGTTATAACTTTGAAAATGCTATGATTCTGAAAATGGATATATTTGAAATGGAAATGATATCGTATTTGGTTTTGAAATGGAAATGATATCGTATTGATATGGTTTTGAAATGGCAACAATATTTTGGTTTTGAAGTATGTACTATATTGAAAATGACCACGGTGTTATAATAACGTTTGGTTGTTAAAGAGACCGGGATTGGAAGCTGTCATACTCTCTGCCAACTCCAAAAAACACTTTGATAACTATGTACGTGATGGAGATTCCAAAATGAAGTAGGATGGTGGCGACGATCCTATATGAGGTATGTTCGTGGACCCGACTCCCGTGAGTTGGCATAAGGTGGCTAAAACAGGAGCAATTGATGGGCTAATGAGGTAGCTCCTCTGATCGAACACACTACTTCGATACCATTTTATTACTTTGTGATTGATTGGGTGTACCATTGATTTTTTTAGGAGTGTGGCTCGAGGTGGGCGGTAGCTGCGGTTATGCGTTACCACCGGTTTGGAAGTGTAATTGGTATATCTACCCCGGCATTGCCTAGTTGTGCCGTGTCACCTACCCTGTCGTGCTTTACTATGAGTTTGATTTGTGTCGTACCCATGGAGTATCCTCTGGTAGCCTCCCGATCAGGAGGGACTACGGTACTGTATAGACTATTGGCACTATAAAATGTGTTAAGGGGGATATGGGTAACGCGTTAATGCTATTTTTAAATATATTATACTTCACTTTAGACATTATTATAATAGTGTATATTACTACATAGTAGATAGTTTAACGGATCCTTAGAGGATGGTTATCCCAAACATCCTTTGAGTTACTTGTATTTCAGTTGTTATTTCACTTGAGTTGGACTGATTGATATAAGAATGTTAATACTGACTCGAGTGTTTTGTGTTTTGCTTTACGCTCGGGTCAGACTGAGTGTACCAAGTATTCGAGACTCACCTTTGGAGTTAGAGCTTCGTTTGGAGATCCATCTATCTATTCAGCTCGCAGTTTTCAGTTTATTCCAATGATCTATTCAGATTTTGTATTGAGGCTTCTGTGTATTTGAGACTTCGGTTGTATCTTGTTATTAACTTTGATATATATAGTAGCTTCACTAACTACTATTCATTTTGTTTCCACAGCATATTGTATATTACTCTGTATCTGTGATTTTGTGATTTATTTATTTACTGCATATGCTGAGTTTTGCCAAATATAAATTAACAATCTGGTATTTTAAGCAATTTAAATCCGGCATGTGTGGATGCGAATGGTTGAAAATATCAGGCTGTTACACCTACAGCTGTTCCAGCTTCCATCAGGTTGACAAAGAACTAATGCATCATCCCCATGTAAACTAGTTGGGTTCCAGCACCCATTAGTTGTTGTGCTTCCTCCATCTCGATTTCTTCTTTCTTTTCCTTCCTCCATATCCTCCTTTCTCTTAAATCTTCATACAAGCCTTAGCAAGATATAGAAGAATGGTCTAAGAGAGGGGGAATACGTATTATTTATATATATATATATATATATATCAAATGCAAGTACACTACCGTAGCATCAACCCAAACCCCATCTCATTTTCTAATTCGTTGAATTATGTTTTGAAAATCTTTTAGGTTCAAATTTCTTTTAAATATACATAAACCTATGCTCTGATACCAACTTGTAACATCCCCCATTTGGAGGCCTAAAACTAACTGCTATTGATGCTACAGTCATCCATAGTTATTAATTCTCATTGACCAAATATGGTAATGTTAGATACATTGATATAACAGGAACACATGGATATGGAAAAAAATTAATTTCATAAAACAGATTTTTCATTCCACTTCAAATCACATTTCAAGTTCACACATAATCCCAATTTCATAAACCATGCTCAGAGAAATATAATTACTACAAAATACGCCAAGAGCGACATATGAAGATGCTCCCTTGGATAATTAGAGCCTAAATATAGGCAATTAAATAACTTTTCCATTACATCCAAAACACAGCGGAATCAAACGAAAGAACTCCTAATAGCTAGCTTGCCTCTTGCACGCCTTTGGAAGCTTATTCGTCTAAAGGAGGACCTGAAAACCTCAACTCTCAAACTATTCAAAATCAATTGAGCACCTGATAATTTAAGGAGAAAACATAAACTTCGAGTCAAATAAAAAGTCTAATACGAATAATAACTTACCATCCCGAACCATATAGATATCTAATGAGACCATGCCACTTAGCGAAAGGGTTTTCCCCTCACTAGTATCTTAACCTAGTTTATAATAACCATATACTATGCACCTGCATCCACAATGGTTAAGACATAACATAATAAAAGGTAATATGATGATATACAAACATTCAATATGCTTTGGATTTCCCATCCCATTTACCTGACTATATGTCTCAAGTTATAGTTTCTAGGGTCACTATTAGCCTATCAATTTTCATGGGCTGACTAATAACCTGTTAATTCTTTATAGAATTCCTATCTACTTTTATAGCTTTCATCGGGTCACTATGAACCTATTGGTTCCTACATTAGTATCGTCCAATCATAGTTTTCATGCGATCTCTTTTAACCTATTGGTATCTACGAATAATTTTCTCCAATCATAATTTCAATGGCTTACTATGAACTTATTGGATTCTCTAATAACTTCCCTCATGTCGTAGTTTTCATGGGCTCACTATGAACCTATTGATCTCTTTTAATAACATAATCTGGATATAGTTTTCATGGGATCACTAAGGACCTATTGGCCTTTGCCAATAATTATTTCCATACATGGTTTTCATAGGCTTACTAAGAACCTGTCTAACCAAAAATCCTTTGATCAGTCTTTCGGCATACTATATTCTAGCCTACGTGACCACTTGGATGCAATTCTACTCACACAGGAGTAAACTCAATGTATATTCTATGATGACCCGACTTTTTCTCCACAGAAAAGTTATATCATCATGAAGAAAGAAAGGGATAGAAAAGAGAAAAGAAAGAGAAGAAAGAAGAAACATCAGAATCCCAACAGCGGAACGAATAAATTATATTAATAACATAAATGTGACGTAGTATACAACACTAATCAGAGTTACACAAAATTTACATCACATACTAGACAGTTATAAACACATGTCTAGTTATTACAACTAAATACAACTCAATAAAGAGATACCAACACAGAGAACACACGGCGGAACTATATATCTACAACGCAGAAGCCTCCTGCTCCATTGCTCCTCCATAATTCGTCAAAAGCTAACCCGAATCCCTTGGCTACTCGTAAAAATTTGAGTACCCAAGAGTTTAATAAAAACAGAAGATAAACTCTGGGTCAGACATGGGTCTGGTGTGAGTAACAGGTTAAAGTTGCTTAACTTTGAAAATCCTTTGAAAAGAAAGGTATCATGTAAGACTTCCCACACATAAACATGGAAAAGTTTTTACCTTATGCTAACCAAAACATTTGATAGGAAATCCAGTGATATTAT
This sequence comes from Allium cepa, assembly GCA_030765085.1. Taxonomy (NCBI): domain Eukaryota; kingdom Viridiplantae; phylum Streptophyta; class Magnoliopsida; order Asparagales; family Amaryllidaceae; genus Allium; species Allium cepa. Next base: position 557,263,224 of record CM060928.1, on the reverse strand, counting down.
AATAGGTCTAGGGTTTTCAAGTAAATAAGAAATAGCCGAAATTGTTACATGATTAAATTCCAGCTACTAGCCACAAAAGTGGGTAATACAATCAAAACTGTTGGCACTTATTGGATTGTGCATTCCATCAATGGCAGGGCTACTGGGGTACCGTCCGTTACAGTACGTGGCCTAGATCAACGTACCGAGGAGTACGCCCGCTCCCCTACAACACAAGACCGGAACCATCCCTTACTGGACAGTCCCGAACAAGACAACCCCGCAGTTGGCGTACGTTCCAATCGCCCACACAGCCGAATAAAAAGGGACCTTTAGACAGGGGAAAATCTCATCCTACTTGGGCATGTCCCACTTAGCCTTGCTGCACCTCCCCTGTTTTAGCCATTCCCGGTTGATGAGGCTTGAGGCTACGATTACCTTTAGAGAACACATCTCTTAGAATGCTCATCGTCCACCTGACGATGTTCTGAAAGCATCCAATCCATACAAGTTCGTTTCGGGTTCGAACGAAACTGAAGGCATTACCTCGTTACACTCATTTTGGAACCACCCTCAGAGTTAACGACGATAACCCTTGCACTCTAAATCACCATCTCGAACCTGTAAGTACTATTTCCATCAAACTCATCACGGAATCACCCTCAGAGTTATACTGATGTATAGTCCTTACACCTCTAGTCTTCACTCTTCACAAGAGATTCACGACCTATCGTTAATTTGGATCGATGTGGTTTTTGGATATCCAAATATGGAAACCCGATCCCGGTCTCATCGAAATCCAAAGCGTGTCTTTTAAGGCTAAGTTTTTTTTAAAGGTTTAAAACAATTCAATTATATATATACACAGATAGACAATACACAAATCACAATAGATAATCAACATTATCATCACAACAGATAATCCATATTATCATTATCAAAAGGTAATCCAAATCATCATCACAATGCAACCAATGCATCCATATCATTCAACATCACTTATCTCATCTTTGAGATTCAAACCATTCAAGGCAAAAAACATCATCCATTCATATAAGCAATGATTAATAATCACACCAAATATAATTAATTTAAAATGAATTAAATTAATCACATCATTTCTAATTAATTTAAAGTAAATTAAATTAATTACTTCATCATTACCAAACTTGCTTACATTTCCATTAATTAATTATCAATCAATTAATTAATCATCAATCAATTATCCATTTTAATTAATCATCCCTGATTAATTAACCTTTAATTACATTCAAGTAATTATCCACTAATTAATTTCTCAAATTAATTAACTTAACCAAATACAGTAATTAATCTTTAATTACTTTCTTAATTAATTAACTATAACTAATTACATTAATTCTTAATTAATTACATTAATTAATTCTTTCATTTAAATAAATCCATTCTTAATTACTTCATTAATTATAATAATTAGTGATCTTCTAATTATATTTTCTAATTAAATTAAATTAATTACATTGAGTAATTAATCTTTATTAAACCATAATTGTTAATCACCCTTGATTAACTCTATTCAGTAATTAACTACCCTTAATTACTTCACAAATAAATTAATTACTCATTAATTAATTATATCTAATTAATTCCTTGATTAATTCACAAAGTAATTATACTCAAATTACTTCATCAACATATGACCTTCAATTTATTACATACAGTAATTACCCATAAATTACTTCTCTAAGTAATTTCTCTTCATTTAATTACGTTAATTAATTATACTTCACAAATCATCAAATGGTTAATTTAAATGAATTAAACTGAATTAATTAACTTAATCAAATCAAATTAAACTCAATTAATTGCAATTAGTAATTAATTCCTTAATTACTTCCATAAGTAATTATACTTAACCATTTACACAAATGATTATCTTTAAATTAATTAATCTAATTAATAATTAAAATTAATCACATTAATTAATTATTAAATAATCCTTAGTTAATGACCTCATTAACTATTTAACAATTCATTAATTATTTTTCTAAAATAATTAACTTATTTTTGTCATTACTAACTAATTAATCATTAATAACCCATTTAATTAACCCCTAATTATTTAATTAATTAAGTGTTAACTGTAACTTAATTAATCCTTTATTACTTGATTAATTATTTATTAATCATTAATTAAAATCAAATCTTACTAATTAATGAATATTTAAATTACAAGTTAATTATTCTAAGAATAATTAATCTTAAACCTTTAAGTTTAAACCCTTAATTACTTTAAGTAATTATTCATTTCATTAATTTATTAAATAAATTAATTATTCATTTAATTACCCTAATAATTAAATGCATAACAAACCATTAAATTATAATTTAACTTAAAGATAAAACCTTTTCTTATCTATGGTTAACTTATCATTCACAAAAATATTTGATAACATTCATTTCCAAAAAAATTTCAAATTTCATTTTTAATTCAATTTTGAAAATGAAATCAATTTATCTTCAACAAAATTTAAAATTAATTTAAAAACTTTAAAATTACATGATAAATAATCCTTTTCTTATAAAAGAAATTTTACAAGAGTTAAAACAATTTTCTTCTTAAGTTCCAACATTTTAATTTTCTTTATCATTCAAAATTATTAAAATACTTAAATTATAAACTTAAATTTATTTTAAACCAAAAGATTCAAATTTAGGTTTGAATCAATTTTTAACTTTGTTTTTAAAACATTCCTTTATATTTCAAATTCCAAATTTAAATTCAAATTTCTTTAAAAACATTTTTTAAACAATAAACTCTTTTTAAAGTATTTTAAAACAAATTGAATTTAATAACTTATTCATTTCCAGTTTGAGATTCAAATTAACTTGAATCCATAATTAAAAATTTGATTTAAAACTTAATTTAAATCTTTGCTTTACACTTTTAAAATTCAATTTAAATTTTGAAAACAAGACAAGTTTTCTAACCTGAATAAAACTAACTCGATTCATACAGAAAACACTCGAGTAACTTGAGTACCATTTCATTTGAACTTATTCAAATCAAATACTATCAGGTATACATAACCCTGAAACAACTAAACACCCGGGCCTACTCAACCACGTCTTCGAGTCCATCATCCCACAACTTCGAGCAGAAACACAAAACAACCCTATACAAACACGAGATCCCATCTCCCCCAAAACAGCTGATACGCCAAGATCGCCGTGCACCTGCACCGTCACGCCATCAACTCCGACTCCTTCGCGACCACATGCGCAAGTCAATGCCCATCTTCCAACACGATTCCGACCATCCAATCCACTGCAGAACCCTTAAATTAAAATTTAGCATTCGAGCTCAAAACCAGAAAACAATGTCGAACTGGAAACGCCCCAAACTCAACATTCTGATCATCAGAGAAGTACCACCTCCGGCCACGAACTCCTCCACATCCCATCCATCATCCACTCGAATCTGGAAACACTCGATCACCTATAGGGGTTGCGGTGATCATTTTTTTCCAGATGAACAAAAACTAGGGTTATAATCTTTGATTCAAAATTCCCAACGCCACACTGCTTTGATTCACTTCTCACCATTTTTCCTTGCATCTACGATCATCACTCAATCACCGGAGAAAACCATGGTCACCCCGAACATCAAGAATGACAGAACCACCTAAAAATATGATTTCTGGTTAAACAAATTACTTAATTAAATACAAACTAAAAATTCTAGTTTTAGTTTTAAAATTCATGTCTTTGATCATGTAACCTATTAATAATCTTAAATCAAGAATCTAAATGATTAAATTCTTATTTTCAAAAGATTGCTCTGTTGTGCTCAGTGTTTTCCAGAGACATAATTGTTTTTATTTTATTTTTTCATACTAAAGTAAAAATAAAAACTTTAACTTATTTTACATACCATTTTGATTTAATCCTTAATCTTAACACATATTAAATCAAATAAATGGATATTCTTAAGCAATTCATAAATCTGAAACTTAAGTTACAGAACAATGAATTTACAGTAACATGCACCACTACATACATTCAATAATTAACATATAAAGAACATACATACACACTTATTTCTAGAAATAAACAAGCAACTAACTTAATACTTAAGTTTATTTAGTAAAAATTGTTACTCACCGGTAATTTTAGGAGCAGAGCAAACTTATTTTGGAGATGCTTGAAACGTGAATTGTGTTTCAATTTCCAGAACTTCAATTCCAAAACTTTGAGTTGCAACTTTGTTTTACTTTTGCTTTTTTTTATAAAAACTTAAATCTTGTTTTCCCTGCATTGCTTGCTCCCTGATGCATGCATGTTTCCAGATTCCAGGTGAAAATGCAGACTTCCAGAAAAGAAAATGCATGTAGGCTTGATGAAATTGGAAAGGCTACATTTTTATAATAGATTTGCATTTCAAGTTTGAATAAGGTTCAGAGGGTTTTGATTTAGAGGAGATATCAGTGCAGATTATTTCTTTGAGGGGATTATTTACAGATTTGATTTTGAGGGGATAATAGATTTGGTTATTCAAGTTAATGAATTGAAGAATGAATTTCAGGTTAATTTGATCTCTGGTTTTGGAGGAAACATGGATTTCAGATTTGGTTTCGATCAAAAGAATAGCAAAGAATATGAATTTTAGAGGAGATGGGTTTATATAAGTATATTATGATTTTATTAAAAATACAAGAAAAGGAAAAATAAGACACTTGTTCAATTTTTTAAACATTTGTGACTTAGATTAATTTATGGTAAACACATGCCAATTAGTGTGTTAAGAAACTTACAATTGTGTTTTAAGTATCTTTATTTTAATTTAAATAGTTTACAAAAGCTTTTAAATCTAAATTTATTATTCTTATGTATATATATAAATGAATTTATTCTCTTTTAAATTAAAAATAAATGAAAACAATCAAATTATAAATATAAGCTTATTCAAATATTTTAATATTTATTGTTTTAAATTTCACAACATCAAATTCAAATTTAAATTAAATTATAAAACCAAGTTATGTATATATATCTACCTTTAAATTTTAAAAAAATAACAAATCATATTTCCTACAAAATCAATTTATGTTTATAAAACTAAGTATTATCATTATTATTATTTGAAAATAACAAGTTAAACAATATTTAATAATTTATAAAAGAGATTGTAATTTACTTCTATTACTCAATAATTAAGATCATTAGTAATTTGTATTTTAAATTCTTATATATAATTTCAAGTAATATTTAAAAATAAAATAAAACAAAGCTTTTAATGTTAATCTAATTTAAATTCATTTTTAAACTAATCAAAATATAAGTTTAAACAAATAAGATTTACTCTAAGTATAAACCATATAATTATTTATTAAATTGTGTTGAAAAGTTAACTGTTAAATTTAAATCAAATTTACAATTTTCTAAAATAAATTAAGATTACAAAATAACTTTATTTACTAAATTCTAAATCAAAGTTTATCAATGTACAATGGATATAATTATATATATATTATAAATAGAAAACAATTTATTAGCTTTAAAAAAAGATGAAATCTACTAATTTAAATATTTATTAAAAGATGATTATTATATCAATTCAAAATTTATTATCAAAAATTATCAAATCAAATTAATTTTAAACACAGATTATTAAATTTATATTGCCAAATTTCCGAGATATCACATTCCTCCCCCTTTAAAAGAATTTCGTCCTCGAAATTTAAAAGCAAAGGTAATTTAATAATATATCTTAAGATTTTGTTTAAAACACAAGCATATATTATCTAACATATGCTAACAACCATAGCAATCAATTCACACAATCAAAACAAATGTAATATCCAGACAAAATTCTGGATAGGATTTTCTTGAGTTTCCCAAGTATAATTATCAGGATACTCACTCTACAGAATCCAAACAATCAATACTATTAAGCTACAGAACTTTTATCCAACTAGATCTACTAAACTAAATAGGATATCAGACTATAGACAAGTCTGACTCAACAATCACATCCTCAAGAAATGCTGGTTCCACAACCAGAGATAAACCATACACATACTCCCTCAGAGATACGTGAAACTCATCGAATCCCAGTTATCCAAACTGGCAATTCAAGCTCGAAAATCAAACACCAATTCTCACAAGGACGCAGAAAGGAACCAAAACACCTCGGATCTGACTTTCCCAGTCTTACCCATTCTTAAAGACCCTTAGATCGGAGAAAACTTATCCAAAATCAATTCTCTGTCTCCGGAATCCAAATTCCTTCATCTCTTATCCACAAAATACTTCTGACGATCCTGGGCTGCCTTCATCTCTCCCGATCAGCTCAACCTTCGCTGATGTCTCTAGAAATAAACTGGACCAAAACAACCCAACAGAATGATCTTCTCAAGATCAATCCAAAACCAAGAATACCAACTCTACTCCACAAACATCAGAAGACTAACTTACTTCTCCTATCCGGAAAAGACAAAACAAAAGCACTTCCAAACTGCTTCCGCTGCACAACTCTGATCTGAAGTAGAAGAAAAACTCGAGCACAAACTGGACAACATATCTAAGAAATATGGTTCAACAGATCCATAAAAGAAAACTCAGAAATTCCTCCGAAACCTGAGTTGCTTCATCAAACTCTCGCTCTAGAAGTCATCCTTCTACTAAACTGAAGCACCGGTAGCATTCCTGGAATCCAGTCGATAAGAAAACTCAACCTCCAAATGCAGACAAACCTCTGATAACTCAAGAGAACACTCAACTATCGCAAGTCACTTTTGCGATCAACCAATCCAATATCCAAAGAAAATTGTTCTCTCTTTATCAATCAGAACAGCATACACCTATCTAACCAATCCATCGAAGAAATGGATCTATTACGCTGTTTTTGAACTCCATCTCCAGAAAAACTGCTAACCAGAAGACTTTCTCGCTGGCACAGAACACTCCGAGATGCACTACAGACACTGACGCCAAAGTATTCCTAATCCAAAGCTCTTCGAGAAACTCGGACCTCAAACCTGACAAAAACATCCTGCTGAACCCAGCCACAACATTGAAGCAGACATACTTCCTAATCTTGTTCCAAAGAAATATCCTCGAAAACATCCATAGTCACTGTGTCTCATCACACAGCTACTAATTCCTGAGGTATCAAGATACCATTATTCACTTCTTCCCAACGGACAAATCCAAACTCTACTCATCCAACTCAAAGATGAACTCCAAACCTTTAAAAGGTTACCTTCAGAGATCTATGAAATCTCTACACTCTGCACAACTTACTCGAGACAGTATTAGGTCTACAGTCTCAACAGATACACTTCCAACCTCAACACTCAAACTCCAACCATTGGTAGTAGTCGTGTTACATACCCCACTACCTTATCTACCTTTATAACCTATATTGGAAAAACCCAAACAGGTAACCCAACAAATAGGTAGAAGTAAACACACACACACACACACACACACACACACACACACACACACACACACAAATACGCTCTCTCAAGAAAGAAAACACTTCAAAACCTAGGTTTTCACTCAACCTAGCACTCTGATACCACCTGTGACGACCTTAGGCTTTTCAACCGTCGGGTAGCGGCTCACTCGACTGGTAGGCTTTTCAACCATCCCAGCCCCGCCGTGGCTCACATTGATACCTCGGGTTTGCTTTTACGGACAGCCTCTCGACTCGCAACTAACCCCGCAAGGTCTTATACTACCCCCGGGGGAATGTACGGGTAAGAGTCTCCCGTTCGCCACCTAACGCAAAGCGAGAACCCCCTATCACGCTGTACTGTAGCAAACCCGATCTCGGTCTCATCGAAATCCACAGTATGTCTTTTAAGGCCAAGTTGTTTTAAAGGTTTAAAACAATTCAATTATCTATATACACAGATAGATAATACACAAATCACAATAGATAATCAACATTATCATCACAACAGATAATCCATATTATCATTATCAAAAGGTAATCCAAATCATCATCACAATGCAACCAATGCATCCATATCATTCAACATCACTTATCTCATCTCTGAGATTCAAACCATTTAAGGCAAACAACATCATCCATCCATATAAGCAATGATTAATAATCGCACCAAATATAATTAATTTAAAATGAATTAAATTAATTACATCATTTCTAATTAATTTAAAGTAAATTAAATTAATTACTTCATCATTACCAAACTTACTTACATTTCCATTAATTAATTATCAATCAATTAATTAATCATCAATCAATTATCAATTTTAATTAATCATCCCTGATTAATTAACCTTTAATTACATTCAAGTAATTATCCACTAATTAATTTCTCAAATTAATTATACTTAACCAAATACAGTAATTAATCTTTAATTACTTTCTTAATTAATTAACTATAATTAATTACATTAATTCTTAATTAATTACATTAATTAATTCTTTCATTTAAATAAATCCATTCTTAATTACTTCATTAATTATAATAACTAGTGATCTTCTAATTATATTTTCTAATTAAATTAAATTAATTACATTAAGTAATTAATCTTTATTAAACCATAATTGTTGATCACCCTTGATTAACTCTATTCAATAACTAACTACCCTTAATTACTTCACAAATTAATTAATTACCCATTAATTAATTATCTCTAATTAATTCCTTGATTAATTCACAAAGTAATTATACTCAAATTACTTCATCAACAGATCACCTTCAATTTATTACATACAGTAATTACCCATAAATTACTTCTCTAAGTAATTTCTCTTCATTTAATTACGTTAAGTAATTATACTTCACAAATCATCAATTGATTAATTTAAATTAATTAAACTGAATTAATTAACTTAATCAAATCAAATTAAACTTAATTAATTGCAATTAGTAATTAATTCCTTAATTACTTCCATAAGTAATTATACTTAACTATTTACACAAATGATTATCTTTAAATTAATTAATCTAATTAATTATTAAAATTAATCACATTAATCAATTATTAAATAATCCTTAGTTAATGACCTCATTAACTATTTAACAATTCATTAATTATTTTTCTAAAATAATTAACTTATTTTAATCATTATTAACTAATTAATCATTAATAACCTACTTAATTAACCCCTAATTATTTAATTAATTAAGTGTTAACTATAACTTAATTAATCCTTTATTACTTGATTAATTAATTATTAATCATTAATTAAAATCAAATATTACTAATTAATGAATCTTTAAATTCCAAGTTAATTATTCTAAGATCAATTAATCTTAAACCTTTAAGTTTAAACCCTTAATTACTTTAAGTAATTATTCATTTCATTAATTTATTAAATTAATTAATTATTCATTTAATTACCCTAATAATTAAATGCATAACAAATCATTAAATTATAATTTAACTTAAAGATAAAACCTTTTCTTATCCATGGTTAACTTATCATTCACAAAAATATTTGAAAACATTTATTTCCAAATTTATTTTCAAATTTCATTTTTAATTCAAGTTTTAAAATGAAATCAATTTATCTTCAACAAAATTTAAAATCAATTTAAAAACTTTAAAATTACATGATAAATAATCCTTTTCTTATAAAAGAAATTTTACAAGAGTTAAAACAATTTTCTTCTTAAATTCAAACATTTTAATTTTCTTTATCATTTAAATTATTAAAATACTTAAATTATAAACTTAAATTTATTTCAAATCAAAATATTCAAATTCAGGTTTGAATCAATTTTAAACTTTGTTTTTAAACATTCCTTTATATTTCAAATTCCAAATTTAAATTTAAATTTCTTTAAAAACATTTTTTAAACAATAAACCCTTTCTAAAGTATTTTAAAACAAATTGAATTTAATAACTTATTCATTTCCAGCTTGAAATTCAAATTAACTTAAATCCATAATTAAAAATTTGATTTAAAACTTAATTTAAATCTTTGCTTTACACTTTTAAAATTCAATTTAAATTTTGAAAACAAGACAAGTTTTCTAACCTGAATAAAACTAACTCGATTCATACAGAAAACACTCGAGTAACTCGAGTATCATTTCATTTGAACTTATTCAAATCAAATACTGTCAGGTATACATAACCCTGAAACAACTAAACACCCGAGCCCACTCAACTATGACTTCGAGTCCATCATCCCACAACTTCGAGAAGAAACACAAAACAACCCGATACAAACATGAGATCCCATTTCCCCCAAAACAGGTGATACACCAAGATCGCCGTGCACCTGCACCGTCACGCCATCAACTCCGACTCCTTCGCGACCACATGCGCAAGACAACGGCCATCTTCCAACACGATTCTGACCATCCAATCCACTGCAGAACCCCTAAATCAAAATTTAGCATTCGAGCTCAAAACCAAAAAACAATGTCGAACTGGAAACGCCCCAAACTCAACATTCTGATCTTCAGAGAAGTACCACCTCCGGCCATGAACTCCTCCACATCCCATCCATCATCCACTCGAATCTGGAAACACTCGATCACCTATAGGGGTTGCGATGATCATTTTTCCAGATGAACAAAAACTAGGGTTATAATCTTTGATTCAAAATTCCCAACGCCACACTGCTTTGATTCACTTCTCACCATTTTTCCTTGCATCTACGATCATCACTCAATCACCAAAGAAAACCATGGTCATCCCGAACATCAAGATTGATAGAACTACCTCAAAATATGATTTCTGGTTAAACCAGAATTACTTAATCAAATACAAAATAAAAATTCTAGTTTTAGTTTTAAAATTCATGTCTTTGATCATGTAACCTATTGATAATCTTAAATCAAAGAATCTAAATGATTAAATTCTTATTTTCAAAAGATTGCTCTGTTGTGCTTAGTGTTTTCCACAGACATAACTGTTTTTATTTTATTTTTTCATATTAAAGTAAAAATAAAAACTTTAACTTATATTACATACCATATTTTGATTTAATCCTTAATCTTAACGCATATTAAATCAAATAAATGGATATTCTTAAGCAATTCATAAATCTAAAACTTAAGTTACAGTATAATGAATTTACAGTAACATGCACCACTACATACATTCAGTAATGAACATATAAAGAACATACACACACACTTATTTCCAGAAATAAACAAGCAACTAATTTAATACTTAAGTTTATTTAGTAAAAATTGTTACTCACCAGTAATTTTAGGAGTAGAGCAAACTTATTTTGGAGATGCTTGAAACCTAAATTGTGTTTCAATTTCCAAAACTTCAATTCCAAAACTTTGAGTTGCAACTTTGTTTTACTTTTGCTTTTTTTATAAAAACTTAAATCTTGTTTTCCCTGCATTGCTTGCTCCCTGATGCATGCATGTTTCCAGATTCCAGGTGAAAAATGCAGACTTCCAGAAAAGAAAATGCATGCAAGCTTGATGAAATTGGAAAGGCTACAGTTTTATAATAGATTTGCGTTTCAAGTTTGAGTAAGGTTCAGAGGGTTTTGATTTAGAGGATATATCAGTGCAGATTGTTTCTTTGAGGGGATTATTTACAGATTTGATTTTGAGGGGATAATAGATTTGATTATTCAGGTTATTGAATTGAAGAATGAATTTCAGGTTAATTTGATCTCTGGTTTTGGAGGAAACATGGATTTCAGATTTGGTTTTGATCAAAAGAATAGCAAAGAATATAAATTCTAGAGGAGATGGGTTTATATAAGTATATTTTGATTTTATTAAAAGTACAAGAAAACGAAAAATTAAGGCACTTGTTCAATTTTTTAAACATTTGTCACTTAGATTAATTTATGGTAAACACATGTCAATTAGTGTGTTAAGAAACTTACACTTGTATTTTAAGTATCTTTATTTTAATTTAAATAGTTTACAAAAGCTTTTAAATCTAAATTTATTATTCTTATGTATATGTATAAATGAATTTCTTCTCTTTTAAATTAAAAAGAAATGAAAACAATCAAATTATAAATATAAGCTTATTCAAATATTTTTAATATTTATTCTTTTAAATTTCACAACATCAGATTCAAATTTAAATTAAATTATAAAACCAAGTTATGTATATATATCTACCTTTAAATTTTTAAAAAATAACAAATCCTATTTCCTACAAAATCAATTTATGTTTATAAAACTAAGTATTATCATTATTATTATTTGAAAATAACAAGTTAAACAGTATTTAATAATTTATAAAAGAGATTGTAATTTACTTCTATTACTCAATAATTAAGATCATTAGTAATTTGTATTTTAAATTCTTATATATAATTTCAAGTAATATTTAAAAATAAAATAAAACAAAGCTTTTAATGTTAATCTAATTTAAATTCATTTTTAAACTAATTAAAATATAAGTTCTAGTGGTCCAGTGGTTAAGACATAGTGGAGTTGCTACATATGGTTGTAGTGGCACCGGTTCGAATCCCAGCGGCCACAATAATGAGACATAGTGCACGGCCACTTATAAAACCGGCTAACCGAAGGCCAGGGCAAACATAGTTTCCTTGGCCCCAAAGTTTTGTCAAGTTCTAGTGGTCCAGTGGTTAAGACATAGTGGAGTTGCTACATGTGGTTGTAGTGGCACCGGTTCGAATCCCAGCGGCCACAATAATGAGACGTAGTGCACGGCCACTTATAAAACCGGCTTAACCAAAGGCCAAGGCAAACATAGTTTCCTTGGCCCCAAAGTTTTAAATTCTCCTATTACTAGGAGCATGAAAGATGGGGATCAACTCTCAATAGTTTAATAATGACACACAGTATTGGAGCCTGGAACATTAGAGGATCCCATAATTTCCTCAAACTTGAGCAAGTTAAGCAATTAATCTCTGATCACCAACTATCCATTTTTGCTATTCTCGAAACCAAATTGAATCACCCACTTACGATTTCTGCTGCAAAGTTCATCAATCCCTCTTGGATTCTATCTCATAACCTACCAGTGTCTAGCAATGGTCGTATTTTGGTTATCCATAACCCGATCCAGCTAACTCTTGACCTTATTCTGTCCACACCTCAAATTAATGCACTATCATGCTAAATACCACAATCCAACCTCTTCTTTCTACATCACCTTCATTTATGCATATAACTCCCCCTCCTCAAGGCAATCAGTTCTTCAACTTCTTCCAGCTTTAAGGCAAAAATCACACCCTTGGGTTGTTCTCGGAGACTTTAATTGTTGTCTCTCCGTGGCTGATAAGCATGGTGGTCTATCTCTTATGCCTAACGATATCCTACCTCTTAACACTGCTGTGTTTCATTCGAATCTTATTCCAATCAGTAGAAATGGAGCCTTATACTCCTGGAACAATAAGTCAAGGAGCGGAACACGTATCTTCTCCAACATTGATCACTCATTCTCCAATTTTAAAGCCCTTTCTTCTTGGCCAGACCTCTCCACTCATCTGCCCCATCCTATCCTCTCTGATCATTCCCCACAAATCCTAACCACTGGCAAGAAGCATATTGGAGGCAAAAAAGGGTTTAAATTCTATAATTCTTGGGTCAATGACCCTGAGTATAGTAATATAATTAAAAAAGCTTGGTCAAATAAATTCTATGGAAATCCAATGTTTGTTTTTTGCAGGAAACTTCAAGCAGTGAAGGAGAACTTAAGGACTTGGTCTAAAGCGAAGTTTGGCAACGGCAGTCTTCTATCAACTAAGCTTAAAGAGCAACTTAAGGAGGCCCAGGAGATAATGATGGCACAACCTGATGATGCTGACATGGCGGTCAGGGAGGCTGACCTGAACGCCGAGCTAAATCAGGCACTTTCTTTTGAATGTGAGATGAGGAAACAACAGTTAAGGATCAAGAAGGCTGCGGATGGAGATAGGAATACAAAGTTCTTTCATGCTTCGCTGAAGGCCAAACACTCAGCTAACAACATCACCTCCATCATTGATGAAGCAGGTACTCTTAACACAACCCCAGAATCTGTTGACAAAGCATTTCTCCTGTACTACACTGCACTATTCGGCAATATGAGTAACTTTGAACCTGAGCTGGATCTTTTATCCACGATTGGCCTTCCCAAAATAACACCTGATGAAGCCAATGGTCTTGTTGCCAAAGTTACTGATGCTGAAATAAAGAACGCTCTATTTGCAATGAATAAGAGCTCCACAGGTGGTCCTGACGGTTTCAATGTCGTTTTTTTTTACTACAAGCTGGGATCTAGTGGGAAGCCAATTCACCTTGGCAGTGCATAATTTCTTTAATAAGTTTAAAATGTTAAAATCTGCTAATGCAACAAATTTGGTGCTCATCCCCAAGACCAAGCAAGCCTCTTCTGTCACCTCCTTTAGGCCGATCTCTTGTTGCAATGTGGTCTACAAGTGCATTGCTAAAATTATTGCAACGCGGCTAGTCACTGTTCTTCAAAGAGTAATATCAAACAATCAAGTCGCATTCCTTCCCAACAGGAATATACTTGATAACATAATGCTAGCTCATGAGCTCCTTCTTGGTTACAATCGTGTGAATAACTCGCCGCGTGCCATGCTGAATCTGGATCTAATGAAAGCGTACGACTCGATACAGTGGAAGTCTATAGTGAGGATTATGTCACTGATGGGCTTCCCCAAGGTATATGTTGCTTGGGTGTATGAGTGTATATCTACACCAACTTTCTCCCTGATAATCAATGGTTCAAGTACAAGCAACTTTGAATCCAGGCAGGGTATAAGGCAAGGGGACCCCCTCTCGTCCTATCTCTTCATCATGGTTATGGAGGTTTTCACTTGTATGTTGAGGCCTCTTTATCGAAATAAACAAATACACTACCACCCAAGATGCAAGGATCTGCAAATAACAGCCCTAATCTTTGCGGATGACATAATGATCTTCACTAAGCCAAACCTGCAATCTATAGAGTGTGTTAAAGGAGTGTTTCACCAATTTTACAAGGCTACAGGTCTAAAGCTAAATTACTCCAAGTCTAGCATACTATTCTCTGGGATTTCTAGCCTTCAGGAAACCAACCTCACCTCTGCAGCTGGTATGCAATCCATGGAAATTGATATGGCTTATCTAGGGTTGCCTCTCTGCTCATCACATATCACTCTTGCCAATTGCATGCCATTGTATGAACGAATCACTAGTACTATGGATTGTTGGGCAAACAACTTCTTGACGCAAGCGGGTAGGTTGGTACTTATACAATCTGTGATTTTTCTATAATGGTTTATTGGGCCCGGGTTTACATTCTACCAACCAGGCTTTTGAAATTGATAAGACGTGCGATGTTAAGGTTTTTCTGGTTTGGGACGATACACACGACGAAGTTACTACCTTGTTCGTACTCCGCCTTCGAGAAGCCGAAGTCCAAAGGTGGGTTGGGGTTGATGAGCATTGAGGCATGGAACAAGGCCGCAATAAGTCAACAGTTCAACGCGTTGTTACACAAGCATGACTCGCTATGGGTGAAATGGACCATCAAGTACAACATTGGGGCCAACAACTTCTGGAATATGGAGGTTCCAAACACATGCAGTTGGATATGGAGGAATATTTTAAAGCTCAGGCCCAGATTCTTACCTATGATTCGCCTTAAATTGTCTGCTGATAGTCATTGCAAATTTTGGTCTATTCCTTGGCTTGGAAATGGAGTTGTGCTAGATCATCTCTTCACATATCAGCAAAAACTAAAATCTGGGATTGGAGATAACGCTAAAGCAATTGATCATATAGTTGAAGGTAAACTTGTTGTCCCATTCTCCAGCAATCAAGTGGTCAGAGGCATTTGGAAGCTTTATGATTCACGTACCTTTGACCGTCCTGATCGTGATACGGTGTTGTGGAATGATCGTACTCATTCCATAAGTGGTGTGTACTACGCCTTGCATAGTGTTGAAGCTATGCCTGATTGTAAGTGGTATCAGGTAACTTGGTCTGGTGTGTCTACTGCTGCTGATAATTTTAACTTCTGGAAGGTAATTAGTAACGCACTGATGACAAAAGACAAGCTCGTTCGAGTGTGTATGCCTGTTCTTCCTACTTGCGTGCTGTGTGACCATCAAAATGAAAGTGTTGAGCACTTATTCTTCGAGTGTCCTTTTGTGCAATACCTATGGGACAGGTTGTTATGTTGTGTGCAAAGATTGCTGCCTTTACACAGCCCTTTGAATCATTGGATGATAATCGAGTGGGCGATAGGTTGGAAGGAAGATGTTAGGAACTACTTTTTCTTTGTACTTAAAAAGCTGTTGAAAGTTATATGGGCTGAAAGAAACAAGAGGATATTTGATGGGAAGTGTTGTAGCAAGGAATTGGTGTCGGTGATTGTGAAGAATGAAATAAAAAAAGGGATGCATGACAGTAAGCATTGTTTTCATGTAAGTCAGTTCGAACCATGGATACCGTAGTGTTTTATGGTTTGTTTTTTTTCTTTTCCTGTTTGGGTGTCCCTCTTTGTAATGTGTGTATCCCATGTGTTGTAGTGTTTTTCCTCTTTTTTTCTCTTGTCATTTTGCTTTCCTCCCTGTAAGTCCGTCTTTCACTAATAAACCTGGTAGGGGACCAGTTTAACCCCGCTTAACTTGCAAAAAAAAATAAGATTTACTCTAAGTATAAACCATATAATTATTTATTAAATTGTGTTGAAAAGTTAACTGTTAAATTTAAATCAAATTTCTAATTTTCCAAAATAAATTAAGATTAGAAAATAACTTCATTTACTAAATTCCAAATCAAAGTTTAACAATTTAAAATATATACAATTATATATATTATAAATAGAAAATAATTTATTAGCTTTAAAAAAAGATGAAATCTACAAATTTAAATATTTATTAAAAGATGATTATTAGATCAATTCAAAATTTATTATCAAAAATTATCAAATCAAACTAATTTTAAACACAGATTATTAAATTTATATTGCCAAATTTCCGGGATATCACATATTCACTACTGGGTCAACCTAGTTGGTTATTCTGCCCTTAACACCCCTAAATGCGGCAATGGGTTAATCATAACATCAATATGTGTATAGAAGAAGCATACAGGATAATTGATCATAACATAATAATATAACCATTTATGGTTTAATTTCCTTATGATCATTTTTCAAATGTAACATGGTTAATACCCATTACCCACTATCTTTAGCAAAAAAAACTTCAAAAACTCCAAAGTTTAAATGCCATTTCAAAACTCTTTCATATTGCCATGGATTTGCTTTTAAAAATGAGACGGGGTTTCTTGTTTGAAAACAAAGGCTATTGAAACCTTAGGCCTCCTCTTTCGAAACCGTTAAAACATACCTTTCGTAAGTATTCAACTCCTTTCAAAACGCTTAAAAATATACCTTTCGAAACACTCAAAACATTCCTCTCAAAAGCACTGAAACCTTCCTTTCGAAACAATTAAAGGTATACCTTTAGAAACACTTAAAGTTGATCTTTTGAAGGCACTTAGTTTAAGCAAAATTAATGAAAGCATAGCTACAAAACCATTTGAAAGTATCTCTTTCGAAGTCAAAATTTCTTGACATTAAATATAACTTCTAGGTCAAAGAAAAAAAGAAGTAAAAGTAACCCTTTCGAAAGCATTGGTCTTCAAATAAAAGAATTGGGGAAAAGGATGGCTTCAAAACAACCCTTTCAAAACCCTTTATAAAAGCGGCTCCAAGTCAAAAGCATTGGGAAGGCGACTCCAATATTGATAAAACAAAAGCCTTCCTTTTGAACTCATTATTATAAGGCCATGGAGAAAACGGCCTTTAACCAATTCAAAAGGCATGAAGGTGGCATCTAGGTAACGAATGAGTTCAAAATGCGGCAACTTACTTGAAAGCTTCTTTTAAAAAAAAGTAAGCGGCAACTTTCGAAAGCTCCTTTCTAAAATCAAAGTAAGCAGCTCTTTGAAAAAAGGTAAGTTGTTTGATTCGAAAGCTTCATCTCCTTCGAAAGCATTTCAAAAAAAAAAACAAAGGCCGGTAATTTATTTGAAATATTATACGAATGACTTGAACCCCTACGAAAGCATACCTTCAACATAGTCCCTTCCGCCTTTCTCCAATCCACTACGTATTAATGGTTTTATACCATATGTATTTGTTTCAAATGGGTTCACTAGCAGAATTATGGTGACGAAAGCTGGCATAAGGAAGTGGCGAAGTGTTAAATTAAAAAAAAACTGTTTTTATTACCTTTTAAAGAAATGTTTTTTACCTAACTTGCCCAATTTGTCAAAATATGATTGTTTGCCAAATTCTTTATCAAAATCCTTTTCTAAAAAGGCTGCTGAATTCAATAATTTATAATTGAAATTACTTTAACAAATCAGCCTTTCGCTTCAATAAAACATTTAAACATTTAAGTCATTTAACTTAAATAATTTAATAACCATATTATTACACTTAGGGAAAAATTCCAAAAAAATCACCAAAATTCACTTTTAATGTGTTTTTCTAACATATGTAAATTTCGAACCCGAAATCATTATATAATTGCCTTATATAATTCAAACCTAAAATTATCCATTTCTTCCATCTAAAATTCATAATAAATTATCCAGAGCTCGGAATATTATGAAAATTTAAACCTATTTTCAAAATAATGCTTTACATAATATATTCAACCATCATGGCATTCGAAATTAATTTACATGATTTTAAACATAAAATCGAGATATATCATTACACAAAAATCCTTGTTTAAATCAAAACATGGCATATAATCAAAGCATATCATCATTCATCCATCTAAAAGGTTTTAAACCTCAAAGATGAAATTAAAATGTTCAAAAAGACATATATGAGATGGTTTAGATTATTATTCACGATGTTTGGATAAGGAACTTGAGATTTTCTCTTGCTGTAATCTTCCTAGCTTGAATCTAAGCTCCTAATTGATTTTATTCTCTTCTTTCCCTAGGGTAATGGCCGGCCTTGATTATCCTTTGCTTATGTTTTTGTTTTATAGAAGTATGAATGAGAATGAGGTAAGGGTTTAAGCGTTATGAGGTTATGGTACATGGCTAGTCCCATTTTATCCTTGCCTTAATCTCTTAGGTATCTACTTATAAACCATTTTATAAATCCATTTAGTTAAGGCATGATCCTAATTAGTTTTCAAATATCAGTCCCCTTATCACTCTAGTCTCTACATTATTTTATTTAAGTTATCTAATTAAATCTCCTGAATAATGCTATTTAAAATTAGGGGTGTTATAGACTGTGATGAATTAACTACATGAGAAGATGATAGCTCGCAAAGAGGAAATGATAGAGGGTTTCTTCAGAAGAATGGGAAAGATGGGAACAGTTGGAGTTGCTGCAAATCAAAACTGGAGACCTGAAGTAGGAGTATTAATGCCAAAAAGTAGAGCGGAGCAAGCTGGAGCAAACTCCTTGCCAGCCGTATGGATCGGTACGAATCCCCATGCATGGATCGGTATTGAACCACAAGAACATAGGGACACGGGTGATCTTGGCTTAGTTGGAAATGGTGTGCATCTAGGGAACGGTGTTGGGCATGTGAATGTGAATCAAAATGTTGATGCACGACTGGTATAAAATACAAGTTACCTGGCCGGAGAGCAAGCGGATGCACTTGTACGACATTGATTGCTTTATGTCCCGACCAAAGAGTCGGGACTAGAGTGCAGGATGCAAGTTTCTTTTCCCGAGAGCTAGTGATGGACTTATACGATTTTGATTGCATTATGTTCCATCCGAAGAGATAGAGCCAGAGTGTGAGGACTATATTACTTCATCGGAGAGCAAGTGGATAGGCTTACTTATCGTTGAACCCCTTCATCAGAGAGTGACTGGATGGGATTAGCTAAGGTCCAAAGAGATCGTGGATCTGATCACGTTAAGTCCCCACTAGAGAGTTAGGACCGAAGTGTACGGAGTAGGTTAATTCACCAAAGAGCATCTGTATGGACTTACTTGTCATTGAATCTCTTTACTGAAGGGCAAGCCGGAAAAACCATGGATTTGATTAACGTTTTGGAGAGACCATGGATCTTATTATCAGCCCCAAACGATCATGGATTTGATTAGCAGTCCAAAGAGACCATGGATTTGATTTTGGGCCCCGAATGGCCATGGATTTGATTTGCAGTTCGGTGAAACCATGAATTTGATTATCGACCCCCAACGACTATGGATTTGATTAACGGTCTGGATAGACCATGGATTTGATTATAGTCCTCGAATGACCATCGATTTGATCAACGGTCCGGAGAAATCATAGCTTTATTTAACTATCAGCCTTAAACGGTCATGATTTTTTTAATTATTTAAAGATATCGTCCCTTTAACTTAAAAATTAAACGATCCATAGGGATCTCACATTAAACTAAATATAAAACGATCCGGAGAGATACGTATTTGATAATATGATTTGAATTCCTTGCAACTAGAATAGAATGGAAAAATCTAGGATGAAGATAGGATGATTTTGATATGTGATGTAATAACTCTAAATGAAATAGAAATGATGATGATGTATAAACTATTCTTAAGCAGCGTCTAGAGTGTCAGGTTGTAATAGGTTTGGAACGACCTTTGATTTACAAGAGAATCTGAAGGAACTGGATGATTTACCAAGAGTGAAGTAGCTGAAGTGCTCAACTATCAAAGATTGATGTCTGAAACACGTCCTTGAACAAAGCACACCTTCCATTTACAAGGTGTTCTTTGGAGGGCAGATGTTATTCGGTCTTTTAACCATGCAGTATACGAATGAACTTGACGAGTCAACTTGAAAGTTATCAAGGTAGGAAGCCCAATAGATAACCATAAAATCTAGAAACCAAAGGTAAAAAATCTCAAGGAAACCAAAACTCAAAAATCCAACATGTATTGGATCGGTACCCATCCAACACTATGGATCGGTATCGACCCAAGATTTTTCCTCTAACTTGCCCTAACTCCTCCTGCATACTCTACATGATGCTAGAATCCTATTTTAATTCTATTTTATCAATCTCATGCAATTCTCTATCGATCTCCACAAACACTCAAAATCAGCCGCTCCTTTCTTCCATAGATTCATCATTTGGATTCAGAAATAAACTAGTAATGGTACAAATAAGTTTTTAATCTTGAAGCTAACCACGATACGATCTTAGGCGAAGAGTTCAGGATGACCCATTTGGCTATCTTACGGATCGGTACCGACCTATACAATTGATGGGCAGCGTTTATTTTTTCAGAAGAAGTGGTCTAAGGCGTGGAGAAGAGGTGGTTTTCAAGCAAGATTTTAGGCTTCCCACGTCTATAAATAAAGGAGCAAGGCTCATTTTTGTGGATCTTTTTCTGCTCTCTTGTTCTCTAACTCTAACCTCTTGTAATCACTCATGGATTTAGACTGATACATAATGGACTTATACCAATACATAGGAACTGTACTTGAAAACAATAGTATAATAAAAAGAAACTTTAAGTAGATGTAGGCGGAAGTATGCCGAACCACTATAAATCTTGTATGTTCTGTTTCTTGCTCGTTTTTCATTTATTTCTTTCGCTTTTTATTCTCTATTCAATCTATTGGGTGTTTGTGCCATTATTGGTACAAGCACTATCACTCACCCTCTTTGTCTCATTACCACCCCCAAACATGTTTCACAAGCATTGATATACACTACCAACTCCTAATTTCCTTCAGGTACAATCAAGACATGATCCTTTGTCGGTAGCTTTTTTAACTACTGAAATGATCCTTCACATCTATCGGTCCACATGAACTTCTCTTTCCTTTTGGTTAGCTTGTTCAGAAGTGCTGCTATATGCGAGAAATCCTTATTGAATCCACAGTAGTAACCGACCAATCCTAAGAAACTCCTCATATCTATGACATTTTTGGCTTTTTCCAACCATTAATGGTTTCTATCTTCAATGGATCCACAGCTGACACATTCTTCAACACCACATGCCCAAGAAACTTAACCTCCCATTAACAAAAATAGCATTTTGAAAACTTCACCTTCAGTTTGTGTTGTCTCAATATCTCCAACACCAATCTTAGATGCACTTCACGATATCTCTTATCCTTAGATATACCAAGATATTATGAGTGAAGAGCAACATAAATCTATCCAAAAGATCACGTAAGATTTGGTTCATAAGATCAACAAAGAATGCAGGTTCGTTCGCCAGTCCAAATGGCATCACTAAACACTCATACGAACTTATCTTGATCAAAACATGGTTAATGGAACACTATCTTCTGCTACTCTCATTTGATGGAAATCTACTATTAAGTTTAGCTACGAGAACACCCAAGCTCCACTCAATTGATCAAACAAGTCATCTATCCTGGGCAAAGGATAATGATATTTTACTATCAACTCATTCAGCTTTTATGCACGTCTGTAAAGCTACACTTAACTACTTAACAAATACTATGATGCTGCCCACAGTAAACTATTCGGTCTAATGAAATTTTTATCCATAAGTTCCACTAGTTTCTTCTTTAGTTCCTCTATCTCCTCGGGTGGCATTCTGCTCGGTTGGCCATTAATAGATTGCGCCCTCGACACTAAGTCTATTTAGAACTGATTGCCTTTCTTGGCGGTAATCCTATTGTGGGTTCAAAAACATATGAAAATTTCCTAATCACCCATACTCCATCGATGTCATCATCATCTTCCATAGCATATAACAACAAGTCTGACTTCTCCTTCTTCATGTCCAATGCTATCATAATTCTTTCTCCACCCCTTGGATTTCGTAAAGCGATAATCTTATCCACACAATAGACCCTAGTGTAAGTACGCACCAACCAATCCATACCCAGACCCCTATACCATATGAAGTCAAACACATATGGGTCGCATACAAGCAAATGTCCATATAAGTCAAAATCAAGATCAGTGCACCCTAATCCCAGAGTGGCATACCCACCAATCGGATTAATCACATGTAGAGATGTAATCAAATAAATAGTGTCTAGTTCTAACGTATAAACCAGATCTCTTGAAATGAAAGAATGAGTAACGCTAGTATTAAAAAAACTCTAACCTCTATACTGGAAATCAAAATCATACCTCCCAACGCACCCTTTCCTCTCTCCTCGGTAGTTGGTCCAAATGAAAGTACTTCCAAAGCATAAAACTTAACCATATTTTTAAGCAATCCCTCTTCTTGTGGCTTGGCCTATTTAGATAATCACTTAGCCCTATCCTTATTGTCTGGCTGGTTGTATTTGGTGGATTATTTCCTATTTTGGCCGTAGTTAAAACAAGTAACATCTGCCATATTTAGTCTTTGAGGTCCACCTCTAGAAGCCTTTCCTCCTTTCTGATTCATCTCTCCCTTCTCATATGGATTGAATCTCTTCTTTTACCTAGTCTTGGGTCTAACATCAGCCTTCTTCTTTTCCTGAAAAAGCGATCATAACTTATCATCATTTACACCACCATATCAAATGGAGCCAACAGATGAGCCACTACCTTGTGATTCAGAATAATTTTCTCGTTCCTCATCAGCAGAGTATTGATATGCTCCCTTCCATACTTCGACAAAGCATTAAAGAACTGAACGTACTCTGCCAAAGTCATATTTCATTGTTTCAAATTAAGAAATTCTCTACATAATGCACTCTTCTAAGATTTCGGGAAAAATAAACCTCAAATCACTCCTTAAACTACTCTGAGGTTATCTCCTTCTTTAGGACCTCAACAATTACAGCCTCTTACTAGTTCAATGCATCCTCCAAAAGCTAATGAGAAGTCAATCTCCTCTCCTGAGCATTATCATAACCCCAAGTCTTTGAAGATATTCTCACACACTTTAAACCAATTCAACACTTTCAAAGCAGACTCATTTCCCATAAACACCTTTCCTCCATCACTCCTGAAACCTTTGTTAAACTTAGAAAATTATGTTACTCTTGCTACCTCCTGACTTGGCTAACACCTTTAACTAACTGTTGCCTTGTCATTCCCTCCATAAATTAACAAAACAAAGCATTTGTATCCATTCGTCCATCCATTGGGGCAGTCACTTAAGTATCGGCTTCAGTACAAACTTCCGAGACTGCCTCCTCTCCTTGGTCATTAGTTTGCATATTGTCGTTCCTCTACTAGGATTCACTCTTGCACTTACTATGGTCAAACGTCAGTTACATAGATCCATTCTTGTCTTCTACATAAGCAAGGGTTTGTAATAAACGAAAATAAAGAGCGTGAGATCAATTGTAGAGGGGTAAGATATATCTTACTATATATCTTTATCAAAATAAAAGTACGTTATTTAGCTCATACCCTCCCCAAGGTGTTGGTCTTCCACTAGTAAGTTTCTACTTATCTTTTTGTACTTAAGTGTTCTCCTAACTTTGCTTTGATACCATGTTGTAACATTCCCTACTTCAAGATCCTAAAATGGACGTCGGCGATTTTGCAGTCATCATCAAAATCATTCTTAAGTGACAGAATGAGTTCACTACTATTTTGCACCACATTAAGTAAACAGAGCAGCTAAAACACTTTTTCATTACATCAATTTGAATTACGTGATTTATAACATCATCTTTAACCCATCTTGTTTCCATGTATGGGAAAAATATAATAGAAAATAGAGTGGCATTGTATCCAACTTATGAAAATGCCAATACAACACATAACCAGTTATAATTCCTAGTTTTACACAACGGAAATTTCAGAATACTTTTATTACCTAGATAATCCCCATGCTTCTTCCTTGGAATCTTCATATGCCCTTCCAAAAGATACCTACCTAATTCGTAAACACGGTCTATTCGAATGAGTACCCATGAGTTTATGGGAAATAATAAAAAACAAGGGTCATGTATAAAGTTTGGTGTGAATAAATCCTTTATCCTAATCATCCATAGTTAGACCACATCACAAACGCGAAATGGGTTTTCCCTCACTTCATCATTATAGCAATATACATCATGTCATACAAACATTCATACTCATCAAGAGCACCCATGTGCATCACATTAAATCCATAAGCGTACGCTACATTTTTCATTCAGTTATGAACCATGTCATATTTAAGTTTTTAAATTCAAACTAAGTATACCCTACGCATAACATTCAATTATGAACTAGGTCATATAATCATATATCATCCATTCAAACATTGCAAATCTTTTATTTTTGGTGGTCATGTAATGACCTGTAAATTTCGATAATTAAACCGGTTAATTTAATAAGATTTTTGTAATTAAATTTAAGAAGGAAAAAAAACCTTTATAATTTATAATGAAGTGAGTGTTTAAAATGAAATGAAAATAATAGGGATATAGTAACGGTTGTAAGTTACTATTTAATTGGTCTATTAATGTAGTTTCAACTGTTACATTTGGGTATTAAATTGAATATATGCAAACAAACGTACGGTAATGGAGTGAATTCAACAATATATAAGAAATTCAACATTTTATAAGCAATTCAACATTATATAAGCAATTCTGATAATTAGTGGAAATAATAAACTTGAGTGTAATATAAAGTTAGTGACAACATTTATGCAAGTCACCTTTTTATTTAGGGCTGCTAAATTCAGAGTAGGAAGTCAATTACATTTAAATGTAGGTAAATGTTCATTAATGTGAGATAGGACTGTAACTGTAATGTGTGAATGTAAATGAAATGACATAAATGGAAATTTATATTTTATTCATAAGATGAAATAAAGGAATGAAACCAAGTTGAATAAATTGATTTAGGTTTTATTTATGATAAATGTATATATTTGGGGAATTCAATATAATTGAAAATAACAAGTTATTACAAAAGAAAGATGAAAATTGGAATATATATTTTTGTAAGGAAAGATAAACAAATAATAACTAGGTTTATAAAGTGATAACAGATTTAATAAAAGAGTAGGATTAAAGCATGGTAGTTATTGGAAAGTAATTAATTCAAATATATGGATTTATTGGGAATTTAAAACTTATACTTTTTTTTGATAAATACAGTGATTTATTGATGAAATATATGGATTTATTGGGAATTCAAAAGGGTATGCGTTATATTGTCTTAATTGCTTGCCGTTTTAATTGCCTACTCTTTATTTCTTTTTATTTATAAAACTTTGAAATTTAATATAAATTTTAACTTGATTTAATCATTTCCTAAAAGTCTAAATATAAAATTGGAAGTTTTGAAATTTTTACTTTGTTAAAAGACAACTCCAATTGGAATTTTAATAAAAATGAACTATGTATATTTTAAATACGAAGAATGTAAACAAGTTAAAATTTTAGTTAAGTAATAACTTTGTAAAATCCAGTGTTTTACATACTGTTAAATTTTGCATTTAAAAAGGGTACGCATTGTAATGATATAAGTAACGTAAAAACGTATAAATTAAAAACGTTACTTTTGTATAAATTTTTGGGTGTATTGTAATGCGTCAGTTTGGCGTATTTTAAAAAATTATATTTAAATATCTATATGGATTAATAAAATCAGTTAGGAGATTTCCAGCCAAAACGTATTGATTTCCTGCCTATCCGTTTCTCTAAAATCATGCACTGATTAAGGAGATTCCCACTACCAATATTGTTTTCAAAATCGTGCTTCCCTTTCACGCAAATATCATCCGGAAAGAAATCAAACTTGCTTTCCTTGCACGTGACATATCAGTGAAATTTATTTCCTTTAACATCTTTGTCATTTGCCTCTTTATAGAGATTTGATTTAAAAACTTTCACAAATAAATTTTATTCCACTTGCCATTCATTCCTCTCAATCAAATATAATTGCTTGCCTTCTAAAATTCAATCAATCAGAAAATTAAATTTCTTACCATTTTCTCTCCGTGACATAAATCAACGCATGCATTCTAATCTGTCCTTGAAGTAGCATCCAAAGCAAATTAATACTTGCTGATTCTTTGTATATAAATCTCTCAGACTATAAAAATAGCACGCAACTATTAATTGGAAGAAAAAAATATAACGTTGCAATCAAATTTTTCGTAAATCTGGCAAAAATCACGCATATATTATCTGAGAGAAAATCAAATTTGCCTTCCTTTGCGCATGACATAAAATTTTATTCTTTTAACATTTTTGGCATTTGCCTCTTACCTTCCTTATCTATTATTTCTTGCGCATGTCCCTGTATTCATTTTTAATTCACGCATCAAAATGAATGCATTAAATCAAGAATTTTCGTATAACTTGGAATGGTTCAAATTCTTTCCTCTCTGCATTTGAAATCACTCAGACTTATCCATTCGAATGAAAGAAAATTGGCAATATTAATCACGTATAAATTATCTTCCATCAATGCTTGTCGTTTCTTCTCTGCATTTAAACCTTGCTAATCAAACAATGCAAGCCTTATCCATTCAAATCTGGCAATATAAATCGCGCATATTTTTCTAGAAATCAAACTAAAGAAAACTAGAAAGAAATCACACATATTTTTTTTTTGCTTGCCTCTTCCTTAAATTTCGCAAGTTGTTTATCTATATATATACACCATACTCAGTTACAAAATTCCACTATCTTCTCTCTGTTTCTTCTCGTGAGCTTGCATACAATCAGGTAATATTTCTATTCCTCTTCTTCTTTTGTATTCTCTCTGTTTTCTTTCTCCCTCCCTTATATTTTTGTTTTCCTTCTTCAGTTTTTTTTCCTTTTCTTTTTCACCTTGCTCGGCTACTTCTCACTCCATATTTCTGCCGTCTTTGACTAAGTACATGCCTTTCTTTTCCCCTTGATAGTGTTGCCATGTTTTACCGTGCATATCATATAGGAAGTAAAGCTTAGTTGCATTCTGTAGAGATTTCATGCGTGTGTGCCTGTAGTTGATATAGGTTGTTATAGCCATAATGAAAAAAAAAGACCATTGACGAGCATAACCCTGTAATATCATTGAGTAGAACTGATAGAAGGCTTTCCAAATTTGAAAGAAGACATAGAATGTCAAAATGGGACGTGTTTGCAAGGCATGGTTCATAAAATGGCAAAAGAGTATAAAGAGTTTCAGTTGAAGGCCTGCAATGCTTTGAAGCATATAGTTGCGTGGGATAGTTTGCATCTATGCATGGAGATATTGGACGTGTTATCTGAAAACTGAAGGGGAGGCGTGACTATAGGGGAAAGGACTTTAAACATATGGAGATGTTATGATGTGTGCATGTTTTGATTTGGAATTTGGCAGAGACGTGTTTATCTAGGCAGAGACGCAAGTTTTGCATAAAATTCATATTTTCAAACTAGATAAGTAGGACATGCCATTGGAAAAATTTCTATATATATATAATAATAATAAATAGCATTGCCAAGCCTATGAAGTTGGGGTCGGGATGTGGGGTGATTCAGTCGAGCAAAAGTTGAACCAAAATTTCTTTTACTCTATTCGTTCCAATTGTCTCAAAATTTTTGCTTTGACCGTAATTTTTAAAGTCACGTATTCGGTATTTGGATCTTGAATCTAGGCGTGACATCCGGGGAAAATTTGATCGTTACCCGCTGTGCGATTCTTTTTAGGGGGATTTTCATTTTGAATCAAATTTTCTGCAGCTTTAAGGTGAGTATTTCTCACCAGACAAACATGCCTATATATCCGTGATTTATCACAAGTGTATTTGTAAATTATTTATTAAATTTTATCTGCCTGTGATATAACGTATGATGTTAAACCCCATTTTAAATTGACACCTCATCAGTTGTTTATCTATTGTAATATTATTACAGTTATACTATGTAATGCTTATTTACTGATTAAATCATCACTGTAAGTTCCCTGTAAATTTGAGATCGTTATAGGCTGAAATGATAGGCATGAACGATAATCATTTGTTCATTTATTTAATTGTTTAATTATTTATTTGTAAACTTGGGATTGCGGGTTTGAAATGATAGAACCCGGGATTTTGTAAATTGCGGATTGAAATGATACAAATCCGTATCACTTGACCTAGGCTAGAAAACTATATACAGACCCGTGATTTATATAATATTTTTCTGAAATGTTTAAAAGTATTTTAAATGGGAATTTATAATATTCTAGTTCAAATGTAAAGGATTTTTATAAAATTTATAATGATTTTTGAATAAGTCAAAATGTTAAATAAATAAATGTTTAAGTAAAATTTTTGGAATATAACTTATTTTGGGAAATTCTGAAATTTTGTTAAAAGTGGGTTTTAGTTAAGGAAATAATTGATAATAAGTTATATTTGAGAATTTAAAATTTGATTGTTAAGTTAATAATTTATTACAGCACTTAAATGCTGTCTTTTATAAATTTACTGTTTTGACTTACAGACTTTAGGTGGCATTTCATAAATGCTACGGAAACTGAAATTTCGGATTGTTTAAAATAAATGGAAATAATCTTTAGGGAAAAAGGCTTAAATTTTGGAATTTAATATGTAATTAATAAAAAATAAGGAATTGACTTTAAATGGTTTTAAATGGAAGAATTTAACTTTTAAATGTTAGTTGAAAGGCAAATTAATTCCTAAATAAATTGAATAGATTTAAATGGTATTTTATATTAAATAAAATGACTGATGTTTAAATAAATGATGGTTGAAATGATATTATGGTATTGAAATGTATTTGAAACTTATTTTGATTTTTAAAGTATAAATACCATTTCTAAAAGTTGTAACCACGGGTTATAATAACGTTTGGTTGTCAAAGAGACCGGGATCGGATATCTGGCATACTCTCTGTCGATACCGAAAACCACTTTAACAACCGTGTACGCGGTGGAGATTCCAGAATGAAGTAGGATGGTGGTGACGTTTCCTTTGAGGTAAATACGTGGACCCGACTCCCGTGAGTTGGCATAAGGTGGCTAAAACAGGAGCAATCGACGGATTAATGAGGTAGCACCTCTGATCGAACGCATTTCTTCATATGTCATTCTATTACTTTTGTGATTGTTTTGGTGCGCACCTTTGATTTGGGAGTGTTGTTCGAGGTGGACGGCAGCTGCGGGCTGCGCGTTTCCATCGGTCCGTAAGCGTAATTGGTATATCTACCCTGGCATTGCCTAGTTGTGCCGTGTCACCTACCCTAGCGCGCCTTATACGATTTTGGTTTTGTACCATACCTATGGAGTGCCCTCTGACGACGCCCATTCCGGGGGAGATTACGGTACTGTATAGACTATGGGAATATATTATGTGTTAAGGTGGAAAATGTAAAGCTTTAACGCTATTTAAAAGTAAGTTTATTTTACTAATAGACACTATTATAATAGCGAAGTATTATTACATAGTAAATAGTTTAACGGATCCTTAGAGGATGGGCGGTCCCAAGCATCCTTTAAGTTACTTGCTTTATATTACAGTACACTTTAGCTTACACTATATAGGTATGTATGTCCTGACTCGAGTGTTTATGTTTTATTTTACGCTCGGATCAGCCTGAGTTACAGTTCAGTCATCATCCCGGAGCGAGGACTTCTGTAGATCCTTTCAAGCTGCTGGCTTCTTTCTGTCCGTTATCTTATTTATGAAATCAAGACTTTGGGATTTTTGGATTTTCTATTTGATGATTTAAACTATATTTGGGATGAAAGACTTTGTAATTTATATTTGTTGAGACTATTTATAGTGGCTTCATGAACCACTAAGTATTTTTTAAATTCCGCTGCGAGTATTC
The DNA here is from genome assembly GCA_030765085.1 of Allium cepa. Taxonomy (NCBI): domain Eukaryota; kingdom Viridiplantae; phylum Streptophyta; class Magnoliopsida; order Asparagales; family Amaryllidaceae; genus Allium; species Allium cepa. The sequence goes on along the minus strand of CM060928.1, from coordinate 557,232,673 downwards.
TGATTTTGTGTCTGTGATTCCGCGATTAATTATTACTGTATATTTTGAGATTTGCCAAATTTTATTTACAACGTGGTATTTTGAACAATTCAAATCCGACATGTGCGGATGCGAATGGTTGAAAATATCGGGTCGTTACATTTGGTATCAGAGCTTTGGCTCTAGGCAAAACTTAGAATGTATGGTAAATTTGATTTACAGAATCACTTTCATTTGAGCTTGAATCTCTTCCTTTTCGAATTTTGGAACGTTCCCTGCGGTTCCGAAGTTCATTCATGTCCCTCACTATTCATTTTCTTTCGATTCGGGAGTATCCCATAACTCCACTTCGGATGATCTTTATAGTGAATTGGCGATCTCGCCAATATTCTAATAAAGGGGTGAAACTCCTTTACAATTAGCATTGATTCACCAAAGATTTATATTTAACCTCGGTTTAGATGCTAGTATCTTTGGTTATTCCGAACTCTATCTCTTCGGATCGAATGGTAAATCTACATTCGATCTGACTCTTTAAGTCACGGTTGACCAGGTTAAGGTTGCCCGCGATTTATATAAACTTATCTAGTTCTTTGTTCTGTTATGTAATCATCAGATCTTCTGATTCCAATTTATCTTTAAATCAAAATTCTCTTTGATTTGAATCCATCAAATTTGAATCTCTATCCTTGTTTTGAAAAATTTATTCCTATATTTGGGAAAAATCTAATATTATATATAAGTATAATTTTTAGAATTTTATAATTAATTTAACTAGTTTCCAAGAGATAATAGTGTTTGATTTTATTTATGGTTTTGTAAACCATTGGTTTTGTCTTATATAAATAATTGAACTATAAAACATGGTTATAAATTTATTTGGAAACAGAAATGGATTTAAAATAAGAATTTAAGAATTTAATTTCTGATAGTTTCAAACCTTGTGTTTAAAGTCTTAAAAGGATATATTATTATTTAAATTATTTTCGAATATAAATTTGTTTCCAAAGAATTTTAAAGTTTTAAAAATTAGTGCTCTTCTCTTTGTCGCTGGAAAATAATTTCGGTGATGACTACAACATCATCGACATTCATTTTCGAGTATCGAAGTAAAGAGACCACGTTGTAGTTTTGCTTCAAAAATTTAATTGATTTGAATTTCTAAATATGACTTAATTTATAATATATATAGATATATGATTTAAATTTGATTTGACATATGCTATATGTATGTATTTATTTATCTCTAAAGGGTTTGAAGTTAATTGGAAATTTAATTCATAAATTTATGTTAAAAGGTGATTCTAATGATAAAATAAAGTCAAATTTTGAATGAATATTTAAACTTGAATAATAAGAATTGGAAATTTTTACTTGTATAATTGCATGCCAATATAACTTACCTAAATCATTCAGAAATTAACTATGTAATTGGAAAATGTACAATATAAAAGGATTTTATAAACAAAATTTGAGTGGTTATAATAAATGTTATACACTTAAAGTTTCAGTTACAACAAGACAAATAGAGGTAAATAGAAATAAAATAATAATTGAATAATATACAATATCAAATGATGCTAAAGGAAATTTAGAAATATAATGGAATAGTTATAATAAATGTAATCTACTTAATATGTGCGATAAGATATATTAAGTAGAATATATTTAATAGTAATCTGGAATAAAGAAGAATTAAATTTGTTGAATAAAATTTGATTATTATAAATGACTATACAAATTTCTGATTTTAGAAAATAATTGGATAATAAGATAATTAATTTGGAAATAGTTAAGATTGATTTAACTTCAGTAAAAATTAAATGAATTAAATCAATTATTGAATATTAATTAATTTAAATTGAATTTATATGGTTTAAATGAATGATTCCATTTTTAGTTTCAATTTAGTTTTCTTTCAGGGTGTTCTATTCTCCTACCTCCTTCCATTTCGGGGATGAAAAGTTTTGAGTGGGGGAGAGTGTAATGACCTGTAAATTTTGATAATTAAACTGGTTAATTTAATAAGATTTTTGTAATTAAATTTAAAAAGAAAAAAAACCTTTATAATTTATAATGAAGTGAGTGTTTAAAATGAAATGAAAATAATAGGGATATAGTAACGGTTGTAAGTTACTATTTAGTTGGTCTATTAATGTAGTTTCAACTGTTACATTTGGGTATTAAATTGAATATTTGCATATAAACGTATGGTAATGGAGTGAATTCAACATTATATAAGCAATTCAACATTTTATAAGCAATTCAACATTATATAAGCAATTCTGATAATTAGTGGAAATAATAAACTTGAGTGTAATATAAAGTTAGTGACAACATTTATGCAAGTCACCTTTTTATTTAGGGCTGCTAAATTCAGAGTAGGAAGTCAATTACATTTAAATGTAGGTAAATGTTCATTAATGTGAGATAGGACTGTAACTGTAATGTGTGAATGTAAATGAAATGACATAAATGGAAATTTATATTTTATTCATAAGATGAAATAAAGGAATGAAACCAAGTTGAATAAATTGATTTAGGTTTTATTTATGATAAATGTATATATTTGGGGAATTCAATATAATTGAAAATAACAAGTTATTACAAAAAAAAGATGAAAATTGGAATATATATTTTTGTAAGGAAAGATAAACAAATAATAACTAGGTTTATAAAGTGATAACAGATTTAATAAAAGAGTAGGATTAAAGCATGGTAGTTATTGGAAAGTAATTAATTCAAATATATGGATTTATTGGGAATTTAAAACTTATACCTTTTTTTGATAAAATACGGCGTTTTACACGCAATAAATTTTTCTACTTTTATTACATATTATATATATATATATATATATATATGTTCTTATTTTTATTATTTCATATATCCACCTCTATTTTATCTTTCTATTTTTATTTTTGACAGTCATGTTTATTTATTAGATTATTGTTTGTTTATATCTTTTATTTATGGCTTGGAAGAAACTAAAAGGGTATGCGTTATATTGTCTTAATTGCTTGCCGTTTTAATTGCCTACTCTTTGTTTCTTTTTATTTATAAAACTTTGAAATTTAATATAAATTTTAACTTGATTTAATCATTTCCTAAAAGTCTAAATATAAAATTGGAAGTTTTGAAATTTTTACTTTGTTAAAAGACAACTCCAATTGGAATTTTAATAAAAATGAACTATGTATATTTTAAATACGAAGAATGTAAACAAGTTAAAATTTTAGTTAAGTAATAACTTTGTAAAATCCAGTGTTTTACATACTGTTAAATTTCGCATTTAAAAAGGGTACGCATTGTAATGATATAAGTAACGTAAAAACGTATAAATTAAAAACGTTACTTTTGTATAAATTTTTGGGTGTATTGTAATGCGTCAGTTTGGCGTATTTTAAAAAATTATATTTAAATATCTATATGGATTAATAAAATCAGTTAGGAGATTTCCAGCCAAAACGTATTGATTTCGTGCCTATCCGTTTCTCTAAAATCATGCACTGATTAAGGAGATTCCCACTACCAATATTGTTTTCAAAATCGTGCTTCCCTTTCATGCAAATATCATCTGGAAAGAAATCAAACTTGCTTTCCTTGCGCGTGACATATCAGTGAAATTTATTTCCTTTAACATCTTTGTCATTTGCCTCTTTATAGAGATTTGATTTAAAAACTTTCACAAATAAATTTTATTTCACTTGCCATTCATTCCTCTCAATCAAATATAATTGCTTGCCTTCTAAAATTCAATCAATCAGAAAATTAAATTTCTTACCATTTTCTCTCCGTGACATAAATCAACGCATGCATTCTAATCTGTCCTTGAAGTAGCATCCAAAGCAAATTAATACTTGCTGATTCTTTGTATATAAATCTCTCAGACTATAAAAATAGCACGCAACTATTAATTGGAAGAAGAAAAAAATAACGTTGCAATCAAATTTTTCGTAAATCTGGCAAAAATCACGCATATATTATCTGAGAGAAAATCAAATTTGCCTTCCTTTGCGCATGACATAAAATTTTATTCTTTTAACATTTTTGGCATTTGCCTCTTACCTTCCTTATTTATTATTTCTTGTGCATGTCCCTGTATTCATTTTTAATTCACGCATCAAAATGAATGCATTAAATCAAGAATTTTCGTATAACTTGGAATGGTTCAAATTCTTTCCTCTCTGCATTTGAAATCACTCAGACTTATCCATTCGAATGAAAGAAAATTGGCAATATTAATCACGTATAAATTATCTTCCATCAATGCTTGCCGTTTCTTCTCTGCATTTAAACCTTGCTAATCAAACAATGCAAGCCTTATCCATTCAAATCTGCCAATATAAATCGCGCATATTTTTCTAGAAATCAAACTAAAGAAAACTAGAAAGAAATCACACATATTTTTTTTCGCTTGCCTCTTCCTTAAATTTCGCAAGTTGTTTATCTATATATATACACCATACTCAGTTACAAAATTCCACTATCTTCTCTCTGTTTCTTCTCGTGAGCTTGCATACAATCAGGTAATATTTCTATTCCACTTCTTCTTTTGTATTCTCTCTGTTTTCTTTCTCCCTCCCTTATATTTTTGTTTTCCTTCTTCAGTTTTTTTTTCCTTTTCTTTTTCACCTTGCTCGGCTACTTCTCACTCCATATTTCTGCCGTCTTTGACTAAGTACATGCCTTTCTTTTCCCCCTGACAGTGTTGCCATGTTTTGCCGTGCATATCATATAGGAAGTCAAGCTTAGTTGCATTCTGTAGAGATTTCATGCGTGTGTGCCTGTAGTTGATATAGGTTGTTATTGCCATAATGAAAAGAAAAAAAGACCATTGACGAGCTTAACCCTGTAATATCATTGAGTAGAACTGATAGAAGGCTTTCCAAATTTGAAAGAAGACATAGAATGTCAAAATGGGACGTGTTTGCAAGGCATGGTTCATAAAATGGCAAAAGAATATAAAGAGTTTCAGTTGAAGGCATGCAATGCTTTGAAGCATATAGTTGCGTGGGATAGTTTGCATCTATGCATGGAGATATTGGACGTGTTATCTGAAAACTGAAGGGGAGGCGTGACTATAGGGGAAAGGACTTTAACAATATGGAGATGTTATGATGTGTGCTTGTTTTGATTTGGAGTTTGGCAGAGACGTGTTTATCTAGGCAGAGACGCAAGTTTTGCATAAAATTCATATTTTCAAACTAGATAAGTAGGACATGCCGTTGGAAAATTTTCTATATATATATAATAATAATAAATAGCATTGCCAAGCCTATGAAGTTGGGGTCGGGATGTGGGGTGAGTCAGTCGAGCAAAAGTTGAACCAAAATTTCTTTTACTCTATTCGTTCCAATTGTCTCAAAATTTTTGCTTTGACCGTAATTTTTAAAGTCACGTATTCGGTATTTGGATCTTGAATCTAGGCGTGACATCCGGGGAAAATTTGATCGTTACCCGCTGTGCGATTCTTTTTCGGGGGATTTTCATTTTGAATCAAATTTTCTGCAGCTTTAAGGTGAGTATTTCTCACCAGACAAACATACCTATATATCCGTGATTTATCACAAGTGTATTTGTAAATTATTTATTAAATTTTATCTGCCTGTGATATAACGTATGATGTTAAACCCATTTTAAATTGACACCTCATCAGTTGTTTATCTATTGTAATATTATTACAGTTATACTATGTAATGCTTATTCACCTATTAAATCATCACTGTAAGTTCCCTGTAAATTTGAGATCGTTATAGGCTGAAATGATAGGCCTGAACGATAATCATTTGTTCATTTATTTAATTGTTTAATTATTTATTTGTTAACTTGGGATTGCGGGTTTGAAATGATAGAACCTGGGATTTTGTAAATTGCGGATTGAGATGATACAAATCCGTATCACTTGACCTAGGCTAGAAAACTATATACAGACCCGTGGTTTATGTAATATTTTTCTGAAATGTTTAAAAGTATTTTAAATGGGAATTTATAATATTCTGGTTCAAATGTAAAGGATTTTTATAAAATTTATAATGATTTTTGAATAAGTCAAAATGTTAAATAAATAAATGTTTAAGTAAAATTTTTGGAATATAACTTATTTTGGGAAATTCTGAAATTTTGTTAAAAGTGGGTTTTAGTTAAGGAAATAATTGATAATAAGTTATATTTGAGAATTTAAAATTTGATTGTTAAGTTGATAATTTATTACAGCACTTAAACGCTGTCTTTTATAAATTTACTGTTTTGACTTACAGACTTTAGGTGGCATTTCATAAATGCTACGGAAACTGAAATTTCGGATTGTTTAAAATAAATGGAAATAATCTTTAGGGAAAAAGGCTTAAATTTTGGAATTTAATATGTAATTAATAAAAAATAAGGAATTGACTTTAAATGGTTTTAAATGGAAGAATTTAACTTTTAAATGTTAGTTGAAAGGCAAATTAATTCCTAAATAAATTGAATAGATTTAAATGGTATTTTATATTAAATAAAATGACTGATGTTTAAATAAATGATGGTTGAAATGATATTATGGTATTGAAATGTATTTGAAACTTATTTTGATTTTTAAAGTATAAATACCATTTCTAAAAGTTGTAACCACGGGTTATAATAACGTTTGGTTGTTAAAGAGACCGGGATCGGATATCTGGCATACTCTCTGTCGATACCGAAAACCACTTTAACAACCGTGTACGCGGTGGAGATTCCAGAATGAAGTAGGATGGTGGTGACGTTTCCTTTGAGGTAAATACGTGGACCCGACTCCCGTGAGTTGGCATAAGGTGGCTAAAACAGGAGCGATCGACGGATTAATGAGGTAGCACCTCTGATCCAACGCATTTCTTCGTATGTCATTCTATTACTTTTGTGATTGTTTTGGTGCGCACCTTTGATTTGGGAGTGTTGTTCGAGGTGTACGGCAGCTGCGGGCTACGCGTTTCCATCGGTCCGGAAGCGTAATTGGTATATCTACCCTGGCATTGCCTAGTTGTGCCGTGTCACCTACCCTAGCGCACCTTATACGATTTTGGTTTTGTACCATACCTATGGAGTGCCCTCTGACGACGCCCATTCCGGGGGAGATTACGGTACTGTATAGACTATGGGAATATATTATGTGTTAAGGTGGAAAATGTAAAGCCTTAACGCTATTTAAAAGTAAGTTTATTTTACTAATAGACACTATTATAATAGCGAAGTATTACTACAAAGTAAATAGTTTAACGGATCCTTAGAGGATGGGCGGTCCCAAGCATCCTTTAAGTTACTTGCTTTATATTACAGTACACTTGAATTAGCTTACACTATATAAGTATGTATGTCCTGACTCGAGTGTTTATGCTTTATTTTACGCTCGGGTCAGCCTGAGTTGCAGTTCAGCCATCATCCCGGAGCTAGGACTTATGTAGATCCTTTCAAGCTGCTGGCTTCTTTCTGTCCGTTATCTTATTTATGAAATCAAGATTTTTGGATTTTTGGATTTTCTATTTGATGATTTAAACTATATTTGGGATGAAAGACTTTGTAATTTGTATTTGTTGAGACTACTTATAGTGGCTTCATGAACCACTAAGTATTTTTAAATTCCGCTGCGAGTATTCTGATTTTGTGTCTGTGATTCTGTGATTAATTATTACTGTATATTTTGAGATTTGCCAAATTTTATTTACAACGCGGTATTTTGAACAATTCAAGTCCGACATGTGCGGATGCGAATGATTGAAAATATCGGGTCGTTACAGGTCATCATTAAGCTATCATTAACATATTTAGTGATTACCTCCTTAACTCTGTCTGTCACTAATTTTACCATTTCTTGAATAACATCACCTAATGAAATGGCCACTCATTCCACCGATGGGATCCACTCTGACTCTCCTTGAAGGTTAAATATAAGCACTTTGAATACATTCTAATAAATGTCAATAACCTCTTTTAGTCCTAGAACTACTATCGTTTACATTGTCGATTTATTTATTTTATTTATAACGCCACCATAATGTTTTGGAACCCTACCAAGGCATCTTGCTATAACTCCCCTTTAGAGTTTATAAATCTTTTAGTATTGAACTCTATCTTGGCACCCTCCTATATAGCATTGGACTTTAGACTAATAGTTAAGGCATCATGCCATCCAATAACTCCATAAGTCGGTATATATTTGCGATCATGGTTCAACCCCCTCTCTTTCATTCATTTATAGTGTACCCTACACTTTCTTTGGATAAAACATTTTTTTCTTGATTAAATGATACACTCTCACTTATTAGCTTCTCTAAGCTATGTTCTATTTCAAAAATAAATTAATACAATTTTAACTTATAAAATCACATCCCAATGAAATAGTTCATTGGCACTTGGAAACTATCTTCCAAAGTGCACTTAGTATTTCTTATTTTACTTAGAAAAATATAGCTTCCAAATTATCACATGTTAGCCATAACTGTCGCATATTGGTTATCCCATAGCCTTTGATGTTGAGCCTAACTATCGCATATTGGCTATCCCATAGCCTTCGAATGTTGACTATGCGTAGTTCATTGACCAGTTGACCCTCAACTAGCCATCGTGCATTGATATTTTTTTTAGCTATCAAAAGTTAGTTTTATGAGCTATCAAGGGTTGATAGCTTGATAGCTTCCCAAGCCATCGTGTGTTTAGTTTTAGTAGCCATCGTAGGTTGACTCTAAATAACCATCGCTAGTTGGCTTCCCTAAGCCTTCAAATGTTGACTCCAAGTAGCCATCGCTAGTTGACTCCAAATAACCATAGCTAGCTGACTTGCCAAATCCTTTGCATATTAAGTTTCCATCTAGCCTTCGCCCGTTGAGGAAAATTATCTATTGCAAATTGAAAGCTTTTGAGTGTTGAGCTCAAAAGATCTTTAGCATCTGGACTTTCCCAAAGCCCATTGCATGTTAATAGCCTTAGCGCTATCGTAAGTCGATAATATATAGGCTATCGTGAGTTGAAAAATGGCATATTTGTAATTATATTGAAAACTGATTTATTGCCTTATTAAATAGTCACTTTCCACCGAATCCCATTGGTTTCAAATTCGTATTGTTCGATTCTTTACTTTATAGATTTCATTTTAGAACATAGGGATTATATATTTTGTTACCCTACCCTTTGGTCAAGGTCAGAATATCAACAAATTGGTTGGAAAGGATGATATCAGGATTGGAGAACGATCGAAAATGAGGCTATGATCGATATCGTCAAAAATGGACCAAGCTCTAATCAAGATGAGATTGATTGGAAATGATAAACAAGGCTAAGGAAAGCTACGCTTCGAATTTTAGGTCAATCGGAGGTCGTATGCTTGAGTTATGGATGAATCAAGATTCAAGAAAAGTCAGTTCGTATCGACACTTTCGTATCGATTGGGATGGACTCAGCTATTTGCACTGGATCGGTAGCTTGATATCAAACCATGTGGATATGGTTGAGGGAAATGCACTTGGCACTTCACTTAGGACCGATAGATTTCATATCGATGCAGCACGCATCGATTGAATAGATACGGCAAGGCATACATCGTATCGATCAAAGCTTGGATCAAAACGAAGGGACATAACTTTGGATGGGTACGAACAAATCAGGAGCCCTGCTCGTATCGATTGAGTTTGTACCGATCGATACGAAGGAAATGTTCAAGAATAACATGGACCATGGAGTGATGGGTACGAAGGCTGGGATCGATACGAATAGAGGTGTTTAGGATCGATACAAAGGCAATGGACTTGGATCAATGGATGCAAACAAAGGCACGGTTGATGGGTACGAAAGCATGTGCTTTTAGGATGTTCAAGGGATCGATACGAAGGAGGGAAAGGGTTGGTGGATACGAATAAGTCCACACACGCTGGTGGATGGATATGTAGCATCGAGACGAAAGGCTATGGTCCGATGGACACGAGGAGGGTCAAGGCAAACGAAGCAGTCAGCGAGCATAAAAAATGGATCTATACGCGATTATCGTTCCACATCATCGATCCAAGAATGATTGATACGAAGAGGATCGAGACAAAGCGATCGATACGAAGATATCAACGTACATTGGAAAACACTAAATTGGATCGATCATAACTCTCACGCTACATGTCCAAACATGATGAAATTTTCACAGGAACTTTCTTATGCACTCAAGAACCTCCATGATCGATCTCGGCTCGATTGGACTACTTTTGGATCAATACGAATTGAATATGGATCGATCCAAAATCACTCCGAATCGATCTGGTGAGCCCATCTGCATAAGAGAAAAGGCACTCCAGGTTTTGAGGCAGATATTTTCGAATCTACACCTATAAATAGCAGTCCTATGGTAACTAAAAATAGATCTTCTTCTTCTTGGCTAGGGAAAACTCTGCCCTTTTTGCTATTGATTTCCAAAGGCTTGTAACTGTAATCTCACTACAAAAGCAATAAAAGGATCCATTCAAAGTGGACGTAGGTCGGAAATGGTCGAACCACTATAAACTCTTATGTTATTTACTTTCTTTCTTACATTTTACATTTTCTATCTCTTCAGTTTTATTCTCTACTATACCTAGATCTGAGATCTATGTTGAAATAATGTGGATCTCAATGTATACACTGGTGCTTTCACTATTTCTGGGGTTTGTGGCCAATTTTGGCGCAAACATCTTCAATCAAGAACTAAGTATTTTTAATTAATTACTCATTTTTTATAGCCAAATAATTCATATAAAATGGAAATTTAATAGGAAAAATCTCAAAAATTCACCAGAAATCAAGTTTATCGTATTTTACGTCATATTAAAATTTCAGATCAAAATTATTTTAATTTTTTTTAGTAACTAATTTACCAAAAATTTCCTTTTCTTAACTTAGAAAATTCATTTTGATTCCAAAAAAATTTCAAAGGTTATGAAATTGAAAACCATCTTTATTTCATCATTAAACTCCATGTTAAATTTTTGTGGCTTTTAGACATGATAGTCATGTTTTACCCTAAAACATGAACAAAATTTATTTTATTTAAATTCCGAACCATAATCGAAACAATGTTTAATCATCCAAACATGTTAATCATTATCAAAAAATTCATTTACAATAAATATAAACCTAAACAAGTTAGGAAGGTTTTATATAAATTTTATTCACTTTAATAAAGAAAATCTTATTTATCCTTTTTCCTTAAAGTTAAATGCTTGATCTTCTAGCTTTGATTTTCCTATTCCCTTTGCTAAAATGATGGTTGGCGTTGACTAGAGATTTCGGAATTTGTTTTGTGAAATGAAATAAATAATGGAATGAGGGGTTATGTTAAAGGAAATGTGCTAGTGATTTTGGCTTGGTCTAATATCCCATGTAGCCTAGTTTCACTAATGAATCTTTTATAACACAAATCATTCTCATTTATATTTTCATTACAAGGCCAACCTTAATTGCTCTAATTAACCTTAGTCTATTAAATTAACTTTTAAAGTATCACACACTTAATTAATAACATATGCCTTATGCAGTTCTTGCATATAAATCATATTATTAGTCTTATTAATAAAATCTCCCTGCTATTAATTTTAATTTAATTTTCCATATTATAGACCCTCCAAAATATGCGTGTTACAATCTAGTAGGACCTCTTCTTCTCAGCACAAGGCTTGTTCCCTTTTACCAAAAAGCCTCGATATATATTTGATAAGACCTAATCTAGTCCTTTCAATTCAGCTTCCTACTACATCTGCTTTAGTGTCACCTACCGCACAGTCGACAATGTCTACTCATAAACCCAAACAACCTATTCAACCATCTTGGTTTGCATCCTCTCACCCTTCTAGGCGAAGGAATGAAAAAGACCATATTTGTGTTTCTATTTCAACTGCGATGACCGAACCTATTTCAAATCCACATCTTGCCACTATGGAAAAAGCCTTTCGAAGATTTCTTTCAATGGAGTTAAATATAACTTATAGCTTGAAAGACATTCCTCACTACATGGGATAAGAAGTTGTGTTATAAGTTGGTGATTTATGTGATCAATATTGTATATAGAGAAGGATTGTGCAAGCTCTTTCCAAAGTCAATAAGGAAAATACTATGGCTCTTCAAGAGAAGGAGCTAATGAAAAAAAGTAATAAGCACATTATTAATGCTTTGAATATAGAAGTTGTGGAGCTCAAGACATCTCGGGCGGATTCAGACAAGAAGCTGGACGAAAGACAAATTCTTTTGAAGAATGGCCTAAAAGGCAGCACATTAGGTTGAAGCTACACATAATAAGAGGCACACTCCTACATTAGAGAATGAAATACTTCATAAGACTGTTGAAAAGAAGGCCTTAGAAATCCAAAAATTGAAAGCCACGTTAAAAGATGAGAAGAAGAAAACGATTAGCCCTTACTTGGGCACAAGAATATTGTAATGAACTATTGGATTCCCGACAAGTGCAAAATGAAGTAAAGTTCCATCTGTAGAAAGCCAGGGATCGGGTGAAGTCTGAGATAGAGCCTACTTTAGTTCAATTATATGCAAATGTTTTCAAGTCGGTGAACTTTAGGTGGCTCAATAACGGGTATCCCAGGGCTTTGGCTATGGCCTAGAAAGAGACACTTAGTTAGGAATGAGGACACTCTAATGTTGTTGGGTGGATGAGGAGGAGTTAAAGTTCAACCTCCTAAAAGATAATGATTTGGAGGTGCACGAGATTGCCAAAATTCTACTGGCGTCTAAGTTTGGCGCTCGAGTCAGTGCATCATCTGAAGTCCAACTCGAACCTAGCTCTAAAAGTTTAGGTGAGAGTTCCACTTCCATTGTTGTGGGACCCATAGTAGAGACATCAATGCTATTGATGGCTACATCTCTCACTGCCACCTCTTCCATATGAGGCTCTCTTTCTAGTGAACCTATTATTCCTTCCTCTAGTACTACTATGACTTCTACTACCATGGTTACTACTAGTATTTTAGCTACTTTTATGCCTTTAGTCGATGTACATTACAATTCTAAGGATCTCGGTTTTACAGATTCGGTACCTTTTCCAAAACTACCTGTCTTATCTCCCAGCATGGAGGGAAACTATATGCAGACTCCTTTATAGAAGACCTCCGCCTCCGTTAGAATCATATCATTAACTCTCCCTATGATTGAGATGGCTCATCTGACACCTGTTGATGTCTCTGACCATTATTTTTCAAGTTTCAAGTCCACCTGTTATTGCCCTTGCCGGAAGAGACTTGTCTTCAGGCACTCAAGATACAGTGACTGAATCGGTCATCATATCTGACCTAATTCATATTTCAGTCTCTTTAGTAGTATCCATTCTTTGTCCTAATGCTGAAATGATATATGCTTTGAATAAAGAGGCTGTGAATGGTCCTAACCTAATACACGGGGATGAAGATGTAGTAATTATGGGGGTCATTGAGCATACATCTGGATCCTCTATGCAAAATATGAAAGTTTCCCAATTTAAGGTTGAGAAATCAAGAAGGAAAAGATGGACGATGTTCTTCTTCCTCTTTCAGTTTCGTGGCTTATACCACCTATTAACACCCCCTCCCCCCTCCCCCCTCCCCCCCCCCCCCCCCCCCGCTTCTACTCCTGCCTCTGATAGAATTCAACTTGATGTTCTTGAGTCTCCAAGGAGCAATTATGATTAGAATACTAACTCTAAGGGATACTTATCCAGTGCAAAAAAGGTGGAAGAAGTGCTAGGTTTGGTAAGAGGCATATAAAGATTTCTCTCAAGGAGAAGAAGGACATAAATAAGAAGAAGAAGAATGCCTATTTGCAGTTTTTATTTGTCATCATCTATTTATTTGTTTTAGTTTTTGATTTGTGTACATAGGTTGTTATTCTACGGGTATATCCCCTGCTTTTGCTTGCAATTTTTTATGTTAATCGCGATTGCATTTAAATCAAAGCAATATTATTATTGATTGTAATTACGTCATAACACCATTGTTTAGTTATGTGTCATTATTTCTTCTGGTTTGTTGCTATCGAAACATCTTTTAGTTGGCGAAAAGAATCGTTATTGTATGGTTAACTTCATAACCTACTTAGCTTATTTTTAGGCAGATTCTTTTTGACCAGGGATATGGTTGGATTTCCACATCACTTTCGATCTCTAGGAAGGGATGTTTTGGACATCTATCTCTGGACATCCATGTTCGATCTTGCCTACCTCTAGGCATTGATCATAAGCATTCATCAAAATTAAGGCCTCGAACGTCTATCTCTAGATGTCTAAACTCGATCTCACCAAACTCTATGCATTGACCATTCTTGAATAAGGAGATTCATTCTCTTGCCAGATCCTATCTCTAGGCATTGCAATCAGACCTTGCCAACCTCCAGGCTGACCAAGCCTATTATGGGCAATGGTCAAAGGATAGAAGTATAAGGTGAATCATCACGATCGACCTTGGTGTTATTATACTCTACCTCTGGATACCCGAATTGATTATAGTTCCGCGATCGGATCATGGATCGAAGGAGTCTGTCGACACCTATCTTTGGGAACTTATATACTTGCATTTTTAGAATGAAGAGCATTGAATTATGTTGTTGTTCACGCAACAAGATTAAGCTATTAAGAATATAGTTCCATCAATCCTTCAATCCAATTCATTTTATATATGCAAGAACGGCTGACCCTACCTTTTTACATCAGATCCTAGTTGGGTGTTCACAAAGATATAATTAAGCGAAAAAATATCATAGGTGTTCATTGTTCTATGCCTTCAGAATTGAGGTTCCATCAACATTTTCTAGCTTGAATGTTCCATTTCCAAGCTTGTGTTCAATGGCATACGCATCTTCTCAATTTGGGCCTAGAGCTGGTGAGCCAAGAAAGATTCGCTTCATAACAAGATCGCTAATCTCGAAGGTCTGGTTCATGACCCTTTGCATTGAATTATCGTGCTACACTTTTCTATTGAGCAGCAATCCTTAAGTCAGCTTCTTCACACTTCTCGTCGGTCGTACCAAGGGACTTGAGTAAGAGGTCCTCTTTCATCTTAGGGTCATAGTGAATCTTATGATGAGATGGTACTTCCAATTCAATTGGAATGATATCCTATGATTCGTAGGCTAGAGCAAATAGAATATGAACATTCATGAACTCGTGAGTTATTCGGTAATCCCATAATGCTAGAGGTAACTCATCGAGCTAGCTGCCCTTGGCCTTTGTCAATCTTTTCTTTAAGATGGATTTGATGATTTTATTCACCGCCTCCATCTACCCATTCACTTGTGGGTGTGTTACAGCCATATATCTCTTTTCAATTCGATACTAGTTATAGAATCCTTGAATTTAGCACTGTAGAATTGGGTCCCATTACTAGTGATGATTATTGTGGAATCCTAAAATAAAAGATAATGATCTTTATGTAGGATCGATTTCACCCTAAAGGGGGTGAATAGTGTGATACTAATAATAATAAAAATTGATGCAGAAATATATACAATAATTGTAGCACAGATAATAGCAGAATAATAAAAGCAGAAATAGAACAACATAGATTTACCCAGCTTCGGCTAAACCCTGCCTACGTGTTGCCCCCAAGGTTTCTACTAGAAATTAAGTAGTTAGACGCTTACACATGTAAAGCTGCGGCACCTGCTAACGACTAACCTAACTCTATGCTCAAAACCTTACCATAGCTCATCCACTGAGTTACAAATTCTCTAACTACACCACCGTAGTTCATAACCTAGTCACATGACTAGAAAGTTACACAATTTAAAAGGTAAATACAAGTTAAAACTAAAAACAAACTAAATAAATGAAACCTTATTAATAACTCTAAGCCTAAAAATAAATAAAGGTCGTGCCACTTCAAAATTATAATTTGTGAAAAAGGAAGTGATGTCTCCTTTTATCCTTAGTAACTTCAGCCATTCCCTTTATCTTTTCTTCAGCACAAAACCTAGGGTTTCTGAAAAATTAAAGACACTGATTGATATTAATCGATTAAATTGAGGAACTGGGTTTGCTTTGCTCTGTCAATCGCTCCTTGCTATTGTTGCACATGGTTGATCCAATTTTACAGCTCGAATGGTATTAGATTGGTATGTTTTTTTTGCCCCTTTTTCAAATTTCTATTTTGCTCGACTTCGATTCGAGTTCTGGATTGTTTTCTATAATTCGTTCTAAGTAAGCTCTTTGATTTTGTCTTGAACTCGAATCATACTTTGCCGATGATGTAGTGGGTTTAATTTATAGGGACAAAATCCCTAAATTTTCATTCACGTATATTGCTTGAATTCATCTATTAATTTGCTCGGCCATACGATTATCACTTGAATGACGCAATGAATTCTTGACTTGTTCATGTTATTGTATATTTCGAATTTTCGGGACTTGCTTTGGTTGGTTCCGTTCACTATTTCTTTGATTTTGGCTCTTTGAATTTGAGATCACGTATTAGGTTGAAGTGATTTTTTACTTTGACTTGTCTGTTCAATCGATGAATTCAAATATTTCTCTGCTATTCATCTGTTCTTATCACCTCTGATTTTGTTCAAAATTTTACTTAATTGCTTCACAGTAACCTGCTGACCTTGTTCTTGACCCATGACGTGCTTTTCCATATGACTTTTTTTATTAAAAATATTTGACTTTGTTTTGAACTGCAACTTATTGCTCTGCTTCGATTTAAATTGATCTTCTTATTACTTTGAGTTGTTTGGTGGTTTCATGAGTATGTTTTCATCCCTCAATGCTTGCATAGTTACAGTCTCTTTTTGAGTTGCAATGTTGATGTTGTTTTTGGACTTGCATTCTTGTACATTTGAAGTCTTCTGCATACTTTGAGTAATGATAGTCTCCATACATACATATATATGTATGTATGTATGTATATGTATGTGTGATTGATTTGATTGCACTTGTATCAATTTGTGGTCATGTTGTATGCATATGAACTCGTTGTTTTGATGTTGAGGATTTGTTGTTAAATTTTTAAACTGATGTGGTTATTCATATATAAGTCTGCACTTTTGACTGCTTCCATTTGAATGCTTGTGTACTCCGTTCTCTGTTTCATTGTAGTCTACATGTGAACATGTCCGTGTTGTTGTAGTCATGGTTCACTTCTGTTGTACATTTGGTTTGGATGTCCGAATGCACGTTGTATCTAGTTTGTGCTTGGGAACTCCTAGTTGATGTGAGTCTGGCCATTGCATTGCTTCAGTGTTGAGTCTTGTTGTCATGTTGTCTGGTCTTAGTTGTGTTGCATCCCTGGTGATCTTCATGTTTAGTTGTTGTACACTGCATATATATGTACAGATGTTTGTATACATATGTGTAAATATATTTATATGTATGTATGTATGTATATATGGTGGTTTATGTGGCTCGACCATCCATGCTTGTGTATTTATGTTTTGGTTGATGTCGTGTTGCTTGTCACAATACTTGCTGTTTGTTTTGTACATGCTTCGAGTTAAGCTTGCATTGTTTTCAGACTTCGACATTGCCATGTATCTGACTATACGTGTATGTTTATATAGTGTTACTTCACTGTTTTTTCAACTGAAACATGTCTGGTTATGTGTTCATCGTGTTCATTATTTCATCTGATGTATTGAGTCTGGTGTGTGTTCATGTAACCATTGATTTGGACTTTGTACAATTGGTTGCAGGGCTTGTGTGTGTACTTGATCAATTGTGCTAGTTTCTGTATGAATTTCTGAGCCTCTGAGTTTTGTGTTCATGTATGGTCTGGGTTGAGATCATTGTATGTGTGGTCTGCACATCCATGTTATACTTGAATGCTAGTTTGTTGTACATTCTTGTTCGATTTCACTTGAGTCATGTTGTCACCACTGCGATCATTGCTGTTGCATATATGTATACATGTGTGCATACATGCACACATATATATATATATATATATATATATATACATATATATATAATGGTCCCTTTGTGTAGCCTTTATCTCAAGCTTGTGTACTGCTCCCATTGTTGTCTGTGTTTCATATGTTTGGGTTTGTTGCACCATGTAGTCTGGTTTTTTTTATGTACATATGGGTTGTTGCAGCCACTTGAGTGTGGTTTCATTGGAGATCGTTTTTGTCAAACCGCTGAACTTGAGTATGGTTATGTTGATTTGGTCGAGACTCATGTGCACTTGAGTTGAATATAGCTTTTGGCTCGGGTTTGACCTTGTGATCACCTATCCCTGCAATTTTATCAAGTTTATATCGGTGTGCATGGCCTTGTGGCATGTATAGTGATACACTGTGCTTGTTACAAGTTGTTTGTGTATGAATGGATTCAAATGAAAATGATGACGAACAACCAAAATTACTAAGGCAAATAACATTTCTCAAAAACACATACTTTAATTTCACTGCGATATATTTTCTTTTTCAATTTACTTCGTCAGTGTTTATTTTGTAGATAATTTAGATGTTGGATGCAAACTGGAATAGAGGTGAAGAACAAATACGAGTGATTGAGTGACATGTAGTGAGATGATAAATTGTAAATTGAAATTTGTAATGTAATCGAAATTGTATTGTAAAATGACAATGTGTAAATGTATAGTGAGAGCTTAAATTTATACTATTTGAATTTTTAATAAAATATTTATTTGAATAAAATATATTTTCAAATATGAATTCTTTGTTATTTTTTTAATTCATCAAATATTTATTTAATTATGTGAAAAATAAAATAGTACAATAACAAATACATTTAAATGGATATATATATATATATATGTTTATTATCATCAAACAAAAATCATGTACCAGCATATTCAACAGTCTCCCCCTTTTGATGATAACAAACATATATTAAGATTTTGAATTTATTAAATGTATTTTTTATTGATGAAATCTGTTTGCTCCCCTTATTTGAATGATCCCTCTCTACAACAAAGCTCCCCCTTCATTTATGCATGAAAATAAATAAAAATGTGCAATGCATGAAAATAAAAGTATGCAAATGAACCTAGATCAGAATACGCAAATAAAAATATAAAATATTTGAACTTTATTTGCCAAAATCTTAACTTGCGTCTCCCCCTTTTGTTATCAACAAAAGAGTAATAGTGTTAGAAAAATAGAGATAAAATGATAGACATTAATACCCAATCGAGTATAAATATTAAATTTCAAAAAAATAAATCAAACAAAAATCATAAATACTCTATTAGGCGCATATTCCACTTTAGAGTGATATGGGTGATGTCAGCATATAAAACCATATAGTTGTGTCTATTTGTAGTATATTTATATCAGGAATTTGAATACCTATTAATCATACATAACCGTTAGGACTTTTATAAGAGATTAGTAGTATTCCCAATTTTTATTTTAAAAGATGAATTTCAAGCATCTTCTAACCACACGTAACCATGAGAACTTTTAAATGGGATTAAAATCAACTTGTCTATTTAATAATCAATTTTGATATGTGTTCCACACAGGCATAACCGTGAGGACTTTTAAATGAGCATGAAAGCACATAATCTAATATTCCAAGTAATTCACCCATGCATAACCGTGAGGACTTTTAAATGAGAGTGAATACTTTGGATGTTTTTATTGCTAATTAATTAAAAAACGAATAATTTCCCATTTAACATACCACATTTTGACATACTATATTGGATCTTGATGAGTGATGGTCATTATAAATATGATAGGAATAGAAATGGTCATGGAATTTTTACCAACAAAAGTTATTATAAATCTTGTTTAAATTTTTAAAGAAATTTACTAAATATACTATCTTAAGTCATAATATATGATTAATATCGACACTCGTCACTTTTTCAATCGCTATTTATCCTTTTGATAATCTATAGGGAGTCAGATTAGTTAATGTAATCATTTAAGATCAAATCCAAAAATAAATATAAAATCAAATTTCTAAAATGTCTAATCTGAAACGAAGTCAATAAAAACTATTTTCTAGTTAAAAAAATGTCTTCTAATTGAAAATCAGTTGAAATGAAAAATATGCCGATATTTTCTTCGAAAATGTGATGCAACTAATGAATATCTCAACATAAAACTCGTTCCACTAGTACTTTTTCTATTAACTAGATAACAACATAATCTACATCTGAAAAACTTTTGAATCAAGGTTATCATAAGTTGGATATCATAGACCAAACCGTGAAGTTGCAAAAAATACCATAAAATCCTTTTCACAGCTTTTAAATGAAATTATTTTGAATTTGAATTGAAAACGTGTGCGTAAACAACTAGTGAACATAGTGTCAGACCTAGAAGCAGTAAGAAAAATAATATCCATGTGTATCTCGAGTAATCATCAACCAACACAAGACACTATCTCTTACCACCTAAAGTTTCAATGTCGTTAGTCTAAACGAATCTATGTGAATTAGTTCAAGGATGAAAAAATGATTGGTCAACATTTTTTCATAATTAAAAATCAAAATCAACATTCATTTCCTTATCACATAACTGGCTGATTGAAATTAGATTATGGTATAGATATTCAACATATAATATATCGTTCAAGATAAATGTACCATTACCTATTTTACCTTTACCGATAATTTTTTGCTGTTACCCATTATGATTCTACCACCTTTGTACTAGGCTAAGGAACTTTGATTTGTCGCCCATCTTGTGCCTAGAACAGCCAGAATCCAGGTAACACTATTGTTGTTCCTTAGCCTGCCACCACACCTACACGAGAAAAGATTTTGACCTATTTGTTTTTATTGGTCCATGGTTGTTAGTGACAAAAGATTTTGAAAAATATGATTGTGTAGAACCAAGGCAATTTATATTTGTTCCTTTTGGCATATTTGTTTGACTTGAAGAGATTTTATATTCGTGCCTTATGGAATCCAAACTGGGATGGTTTTCGTGTGTTTGGGTCTATACCTGCAATTATTGTGATTGTGTCTAGTTTTTCCAAAAATCGTGCACTTGGAATTGACATTATTAATTTCGCTTCTAACATGTTCAGATTGAGTATACCCAATTCATTGTCTAACGATATTGACAGTTTGTTTCCCTATTAGCGTATTTAGTGATTTTTGTCCTCTGGAGAATTTTCCAAAAGCTGTAGACAATTATTGGACTGTTTTGAGTAATTCATTTTCATTCAATAACAAGGTGCACTTTTTAATATAATTTTCTCTCCTAGTGTTTTCACTTTCTTTCAAAATCAGAATTTCATTTTCAAGTGATTTAATTTTAATTTTTGATTTTTTAATTTCTTCTTCAAGTAATGGACATTTATCATACTTAATGCTCTTATTTCGATAGTTTTTGATCAATTGAGCAAGCTATTTATTTAATTCTATCAAACTATCTATTTGTGATTCAATTTTAGCATAATTCTCACTAAGTCTTTCAAAATAGCCATTTACTTCATGAAAATATACAAGCAACTCCGAATGAGTAAGTTTTGATAACTTGTTTGGCTCGTCATTATCACTGTCAGTTGTTTCTCCTTAAAGACACAAATTTTCTTTTTACTCTCACTACCAGTGCTTTTATCAGCTTCATCTGTTTCATCCCAAGTAGCAGCAAACTTCTCCTTTTCGGTTTCTTTCCTCGGTTGAGTTGATTCTGAGGACAATTTGGCATGATATGATCGGGTTATTGCAGTTGTGACAGATGATCTCCTACTCTTCTGAGTTGTCTAAAACTTTGATATTTGGCTTTTCAATTATTGATTTAGAGCTGGATTTCCATACTTGTGATTCCATCTTTTGAATTTCTTTATTATCAGTGCCAGTTCTATTGCACCATCATCTTCACATTCAGTTGTAACGTTAAGAGCTATTGATTTCTTTCGAGTATCACATCCTCCATGTTCTTCCTTGAATTTCATTTCTAGCTCATAAGTGGTGAGATTTTCGATGAGTTCTTCAACTTTGATTTGTTTTAGATCTTTCGATTCGATAAATTTCGTTTCAAAATTTTATAAAAGGACTCCGAGGCTTTTTCGAACTATTTCCAATTCTGTGTATGGTTTTTTGAGAGCTTTTGATTTGTATATAAGATTAGAAATTCGTCCATACATCTCTTTGGCATTTTCATCCTTGGCCACTGTGAAGTTCTCGTATTTGCTAATTAGCATGGCAAGGCGAGCTTCTTTAACTTGGGAGGTTCCTTGATGAGTCACTTCAAGTGTGTGCCAAATTTCCTACGCAGTTAGACAATGTGAGACATGATTAAATTCAATTTGGTGCAATGAACAAATAATAAAATTCATAGCTTTAGCATTAGCATTCTACAGTTTATTTTCAAGATCTATCAATTGATCCGTTGGTTTTTCAATTTCTTGATTATCTACCACTACAATTGGTGTCATATATCCCATCTCAACCATATTCCATGCATCTTTTGTTTTTAGAAAAATTCATTCTATTTTTCCAGTAAGCATATTCACCATTGAACATGGATGGTCAAACTATGGACTAATCCTCAGCAAAAGCATTAATAAAAGGAGCCATTTAAAAAATCAAACTTTTAAAACAAAAATTGGTTAAGTCAAATTTTTAAAACAAAAAATGGTTTTTCCTAGCCTGATACCACTTGTAGGACCGAGTACACCTTAGACGGGGGTGAATAGGGTGATACTAATAATAATAAAAATTGGTGCGAAAATATATATAATAATTGCATCACAGACAATAGCAGAATAATAAAAGCAGAAATAGAACAACAAAGATTTACCCAACTTCGGCCAAACCCTGCCTACGTGTTGCCCTAAGGTTTCTACTAGAAATTAAGTAGTCAGACGCTTACACACATAAACTTACAGACACCTGCTAACGACTAACCTAACTTTACGGTCAAAACCTTGCCACAACTCAGCCATTGCTAATTCTCAAACTACACCATCGTAGTTCGTAACCTAGTCAAACGACTAAAAAGTTACACGATTTAAAAAGTAAATGCAAATTAAAACTAAAAACAAACTAAGTAAATAAAACCCTATTAATAACTCTAAGCCCAAAAACAAACAAAGGCCGGCCACTTCAAAATTGTAATTTGTGAAAAAGAAAGTGACGTCTCCCTTTATCCTTAGCAACTATGGCCATTCCCTTTATCTTTTCTTCAACACAAAATCTAGGGTTTTTGAAAAATTAAAGACACCGATTGATATTAATCGATTGAATTGAGGAACTGGATTTGCTTTGTCAATCGCTCCTTGCTATTGTTGCACACGGTGGCTCTAATTGTCGAGCTAGAATGGTATTAGATTGGTATGTGATTTTTTTTCCCTTTTTAAATTTTGATTTTACTCGAATTCGATCGGAGTTCTGGATTGTTTTTCATAATTCGTTCTAAGTAAGTTCTTTGATTTTGTCTTGAAGTCGAATTATACTTTGTCGATGATCTAATGGGTTTAATTTATAGGGATAAAATCCCTAAATTTTCATTCATATATATTATTTCAATTCATTTATCAATTTGCTCGGCCATACGATTATCACTTGAATGATGCGATGAATTCTTGACTTGTTCATGTTACTATATATTTTGAATTTTCGTGATTTGCTTTGGGTCGGTTCCGTTCATTGCTCCTTTGACTTTTGCTCTTTGAATTTTGAGATCATATATTGGGTTAACGTGATTTTTGACTTCGACTTGATTATTCAATCAGTGAATTCGAATATTGCTCTATTGTTCTTCTGTTCCTCAGCACTTCTGATTTGTTTAAAACTTTACTTCACGGCTTCACAACAACTAAACATTAACCAGACATGTATATACAGTGTTGCTGCACTGTTTTAAAACCAGACATGTTTATATAGTGCAGTCACGGCTTCACATTAACCAGACATGTTTAAAACTTTACTTCATCTGTTCCTCAACACTGTTTTGTCAACTGAAACATGTCTGGTTTTATGTTCATCATGTTCCACTATTTCATCTGATGCATTGAGTCTGGTGTGTGTTCATGTGGCCACTGATTTGGACTTTTTACAATTGGTTGCAGGCCTTGTGTGTGTACTTGATCAAATGTACTAGTTTCTGTATGAATTTATAAGCCTCTGAGTTGTTGTGTTCATGTATGGTTTGGGTTGAAATCATTGTATGTGTGGTCTACACATCCATGTTATGCTTGTATGCTAGTTTGTTGTACATTCTTGTTTGATTGCACTTGAGTCATCTTGTCACCACTGCGATCATTGCTGTTGCATATATGTATACATGTGTGCATACATGCATATATATATATATATTATATATATATATATATATGATGGTCCTTTTGTGTAGCCTTTATCTCATTCTTATGTACTGCTCCCATTGTTGTTTGTGTTTCATATATTGGGGTTTATTGCACCATGTACCGTGGTTTATTTTGTGTATGTGTATGGGTTGTTGCAGCCACTTGAGTTTGGTTTCATTGGAGATCATTTTTGTCGAACCATTGAACTTGAGTATGGTTATGTTGATTTGGTCGAGACTCATATGCACTTGCGTTGAATCCATCTTCCGGCTCGGGTTTGACCTTGCGCATACCTGTGTCTGTAATTTTATTAAGTGTATATCGGTGTGCATGACCTTGTGGTATGTACAGTGATACACTGCGCATGTCATAAGTTGTTCATGTATGAATAGATTCAAATGAAAATGATGACGAACGACCCAAATAACTGAGGAAAATAACATTTTTCAAAAACACATACTTTAATTTTCACTGCAAAATATTTTCTTTTTCAATTTTACTGCGTCAGTGTTTATTTTGCAGATAATTCAGATGCTGGATACAAACTAGAATAGAGTTGACGAACAAATACGAGTGAATGAGTGATATGTAATGAGATGATAAATTGTAAATTGTAAATTGAAATTTGTAATGTAATCCAAATTTTATTGTAAAATGAAAATGTGTAAATGTATAGTGAGAGCTTAAATTTGTACTATTCGAATTTGTAATAAAATATTTGTTTAAATAAAATATTTGTTAAGATATGAATTCTGTGTTATTTATTTTATTCTCCAATTAATTAATTAATTATGTGAAAAATAAAATAGTACATTAACAAATACATTTAAATGAATATATATATCTTTATTACCATCAAACAAAAATCATATACTAGCATATTCAACACTTCACTATGATATTGATCGCCTTTCTTCGTAGAGATCGTGGCAAGCTATTTTGCTTTGTCCTATTTCATAAAATAATACACTGCAATAATGGCATGCTTCGCTCGGCTCTTCACCGTTGGTAGCACGCTGATGATATAATTTCCCAAACTGCAAATGGCCATGACCATATGTGCAATTTTTGTAGATGGAGCACTAGGAAATTTTGCAAATCTTTAGCACTATCAACTTTCTAGTTTAATCAATGGCATCTTGATAAATTGTTGGCCAAAAATATCCGTGGCTAATAATCATTCGTTCTAGCGTCTGTCACTCTATGTCATCGTTGCAGGCTTCTTCCTACACCTCTACAGGGAAACTTTTTGCTTCTTTATTGGTGACACGTCGTAGTTAAGGAATAGAGAATCCTATCTTATATATCACTACTTCTTGAACAATAAATTAGGGTACTTAGTGCAGGAGTTTCCTCTGTTCTTTCCTTTCATTCGAAAGAGTTCCTTTCAATAAGTACACTTTGATTGGAGTCATCCATGATTCCTTTTCCACTTTGGCCTTTAAGCTCTAGTCGACATCCATTTGGTTGATACTCGAAGCCAACAAACCTCGACTAGAACCAATCTCGTAAGTTGTGCATCCTCAGAGCTAGATGGCTTAGCCAATGAATTGGCTTTTATGTTTTCCCCCTAAAGAATAAGCGTTATTATGTAATACTCGATGTCATTCAGCATTTCCATAGCCTTCGCCAAGTAAGGGTCTAGTCTCTCTCATTTAGCTTGAAACTTCTTCTTCATTGACAAATAACCAATTGAGAGTCATTATATATATGCAATGTTCTAACTGTAGAATATGCTAGTATATGATTTTTGTTTGATGATAATAAACGTATGTATATATATATTCATTTAATTGTATTTGTTATTATTGTAATATTTTATTTTCACATAATTAAATAAGTATTTGTTGAATAGAATAAATAGCTTAGAATTCATATTCAAACAAATATTTTGTTACAAATTCGAATAGTATAAATTTGAGCTCATACTACATTTATACATTTTCAATCATAATACAATTTCAATTACAATACATTTTTCAATTTACAATGTCACCTCACTACATATTCACTCAACACTCATATTTGATCTTTAACTCTGTTCCAGTTTGTATCCAGCATCCATATTATCTGCAAAATAAACATTGACGTGTTAAAATTGAAAAAGAAATATTTTTGCAGTGTATAAAGAAGTGTTTGTTTGAAAATATTATTTACCTCAGTTATTTAGGTTGTTCGTCATTATTTATTTTTAAACCATCATACACGAACAACTTGTGACATGCACAGTGTATCACTGTACATGCCACAAGGCCATGCACATCGATATACACTTGGGTGTTAAAACTACAGGGACAGGTAAGCACAAGGTCAAACCCAAGCCGAGGTCGGATTCAACTCAAGTGCAGATTCATCAAGACCATCACAACCAAAGGCATAAAAATGAAGTGTACACAAGACTTTAGAGTGCAACAACTAGACTTGACCAATATATAACATAATGACTCAAACATGAATCACACCAGCGAGCACCAGACATTAAAGCATGAAGCCATGAACACACTCGAATAACTAGATTCGAGTGAATCACACCAGATAGGAGTATGTAAAAATGTATCAAGGCAGTTTTCAAATTAATTTACACATGAGCATTTGAACAACTTAAGTGAAATGGTCAAATTGCAAGAACCAGACCAGTCAAAGAATACGACAACCACTAGACAGTCAACATCAATGAAGACTTCACTTATATGGAACAAGACACACATACAAGTAATAATGTACAACTTCAATTACCAGCAGCATGAATGTGTATCTCAACCAAATTGACTACATGAACATCAACGGTGCATCAGACTCAAAGCTACATAGATCAAGCTTCAGATTATACATCATGCGGAACCAGACTCCAAGAGAAAATATGTATACATAACCTGACTACAACAACAAAGTGAACCAGTTTTAGCCAAAAAAGGAAACAGTTTGAATAATGTCACAAAAAAAATCTCTAATTCAAATTTTCAAACAAAGTCGATGTATTTCAAAATGAACATGTCATGCCAGAGTCAAGGCCAGCAAGAATGGAACAAGGGTAACAAGTTCGAATTTAATAAGTCAAGATTCAGAGTCCAAAGTATCACAAATTCAAATGCCAGAAAAGAAAGGAACCAAATCCAACCGAGTATAAAATGAATAAGTCAAAAATAAATACCATCATTCGATTAAAAAATCACAGCCAAGCAAAACTCACTGAAAAATTCAAATAGAAATATAGGAACGGCAATTAAGGGGTTCGAAACTTATAAATTACCCAATTTTCATCATTGGCAAATCGATGGGATTCAAGTTCAAGAAAAATACCAGAGCAATAAATCACTAAACTCGAATCAAGGTCGAGCAAAATCGAAATCGAAAAAGAAAGTCACATACCAGTTTCATCCAAGTATTCGAGCTCGACAAATTGAAGCCACCGAGAGCGAATCAAAGCTAGGAGCAAATGATAAAGCAATTCAACTTAAATGCATACATCAATCGATCAACTATAAGGCGGCAGCTTTAATTATACATAAACCTTAGATTTTGTGTTGAAGAAAAGCAAAAAGGGAATGGCCGACTTTCTATTCAAAGGAAGAAGAGAAATTGTCTTCATATTCTATTTGGGCTAAACAATAATAAGGAGAAATCTTCTTTTATTAACAATTGGGGCGGTCCTATTTTTATTTGGGCTTAAGTTTTATTAATTAGGGTTTTAGTTTTATTTTGTTTAGTTTATTTTATTTTCTTTTTAAATTCAAATCAAACTCTAGTTGGTAACTAGGTTACGAACTACGGTGGTGTAGTTCGAGAATTCACAACTCGGTGGCTGAGTTGTGGCAAGGTTTTGAGCGTAGAGTAAGGTTAGTCAAGTAGCGAGTGTCGTAAGTTTAAGTGTGTAAGCATCTGACTACTTAATTTCTAATAGAAACATTGGGGGCAGCACATAAGTAGGGTTTTACCGAAGCTGGGTAAAAAAATTTATGATGTCTTCTGCATTACTTTCTATTATTCTTTTTATTTCCGCATTAATTCGTATTATTATTAGTATCACCATATTCAACGCCCCTCTAGGGTGAAAATGATCCTACAAGTGGTATCGGAGCTGGGAACAAAAACCAATTTTTGTATTAAAAATTTGATTTTTTTTTAAGTGGCTTCTTTTAATAATGCTTTAGTTGAGGATCAGTCCATAGTTAGGTCATCAATGTTCAATGGTGAATATGCATATTGGAAAACTAGAATGAAAATTTTTCTAGAAAACCATAGATGCGTGGAATATTGTTGAAACAGAATATAGGGCACCAACTGTAGTATTAGATAATCAAGAAGTGAAAAACCGATGGATCAGTGGATAGATTGTAACGACCCGGAATTTTGGGCAATATCGATTTAATAATCTACAATAATAATTAAATTGGTTTGATAATTTTTCTTTATAATTTTAATTTAAATTGGTGAAATTAATCTTTTATAGGATGACAAATATTTAATCTGGTAAGTGTGATCAATATCTTTTAACAATTTAAAAATTGGTTAGAATTGTTTTTCAAAAGCTAATAAAATTTTATTCTATTTATAATATATATGTTTGATATATATTGTGAATGGGAATATCTTTTGTTTTAAATTAAAAGTTGAATTTCCAAATTGTAATATATATGTAAGCATATGTTATAATTTGATATTGTTTTGAAATTTTAATTTAAATCTATTGATAATCTATATATGTATGAATTGTAATTAGAACTTTGGTGTAATTAATATTCTTCAAAAGCCAATCTAAAGAATAATTCAATTTTTTTAATATATAAGATAATTGTTGTATATGTTATAATTTTAAATTGGTTTTGAAAATTTAATTTAATCTATTAATAATTTATGTATGAATGAATATTGCAATTTTAAAATTTTGTTTTAAATTCAATAAGATTTTTCAAAAGATAATTTAGTTTAATTCAATTGTTTCAAATATAAGATTGTTATTTATTTTTAATAAGATAGTTTAAAAAGGTTTTAAACAAAGTTTTGTTTTGTCTTTCACTTAAAGTATTTAAAATGTGATAGTTTCAAAAGAATATAAACAAGCCTTGTTTTGTTTTAAAATGCTTAGATTTAAATGGTTATAAATGTATGTGTAAGATGTATAATTATATTTGTATTATAATTAGTTTAGAATAATTCCTTTAAAAAGTAAATTTATTTACATATATCTAAGTATTTGTTTACTTAGTAAATTAATATGTTAGTTTATATTTACATTTAAAATTAAATAAAAATTCAATTTAAAAACACTAAAGACATGTGTAACCCTATTAATCATCTTAATAACACTTGTTAACTTTTAAAAATATGTTTGTGACATTTGTGCAAATTAATGACAAGTGGCATTATTTTCATTTTCATTTTAATAAATGTTTTTAGGAAAAGAAAATCAGTTTTTCACAAATTCTTCTTTGTTTCTTTCCTTAGCTCAAATCATAAATTTTTTCCAAAACCTGAAAATGAAAACTAAAACCAAAACTAAAAAAAAACAATGCTACCTGAAATTCATAAGCACAAAAACAAATCAAACCTGAATCAAGCAAGTTCTTCAGCAAAAGACTATCTGCAATTTACAAGCTGCAATTCAAATTTAAACCTGAAATACATGAAGATCTGCAATTTCAACTTTTAAACAACTACTTGAAAGCATGCAAGGGATTTTCAACAGAAAGCATAATCAAACACAAATCAAAATCTTTTTCCAGTTAGAGTGATCAGGCCTGGGAAATATGCTCTGCAATATTCAAAGAGGTGAGTAAATCTTCATTTTTAAAAATAGATTTGAACCTGATATTTATCTAGATTAGTGTGACTATTTATATAGTAGTTCAGTATAAATTTGTTGTGAAGATGATTGCAAGTTTGTATAAATATTGATATGTATGTATGTGTCTGTAATAGTTATGCTCTATTGAATTATAGGTAATTATCATTCAAACTAATTCAAATCTTTCAAAAACAAACATTATTTGGCTTTGATAATTTAATGGTAGTTGTAGTTAATTGATGATGACTGTTTTAAAAATCAATTTAGGATTCTATTGCAGTAAACAAAAATTTACAGAGGAATTTGAATTTTGGTTAAAAATTTATTAATTTAAATTCAAAATTTGATTACATATATGAAATCTTGATGTAAAATCAAGAATTTAGATATGAAGTTTGTAATTTTTAGTGTGATAATTTATTCGAATTTTGGGTTTGAACTTTTCTGAGTTTTTGATGAATTGCCGTCGAATTGCTTGGTGAATGGAGTTGAAATTTGGATCGAGGCTAGCTTGTAGGTTGTTGACATAGGGAAAAATACCAGAGAATTTTTCCTATGCTTGATTTGTTCGAAATCAATCGAACTAGGGTTTATGCTAGTTTTGGGTTTCGGTGCAACAGGGGATACCGCGTCTTGTGTGGTGGACCGTGGGCGTTCGCTATTAGGGGAAGGGCAGCATGGAGGTTGCGACGATGCTTCGGAGTGATTGTTGGAATTCCGGTGGTTGTTTTGGCCGTTGGCGATGTGGGGTTGTAGTTTGAGTTTTCTGTAAATTTTTGGGTGGTGGGTCAAATTTCGTTTCGTGATAAGATTTTTGGATTGGGTTAGTCGTAAGGCACGACGTGGTAGCTGCTGACTTGGGGATGGTCGGAGGGAAGATCGACGACGCTTGGCTCGCCGTGCATTGTGCACGCATGTACGTTGTGTTTCCCGGAAGCTCATGGGTTTAGACAGGAGAGGTGCAGCAAGGCTTCGTGGGTAGCTCCCACTGGAGAGCAAGATTTACTCCAGTCTAGAAGACCCGTTTTATTCGGCTGTGTGGGGAGGTTGATCCGGACAACTACGGGGTTGTCTTGTTCGAAACTGTTCAGTAAGGAATGGTCCCTTCCTTGTGTTGCAGGGGAGCGGGCGTACTCCTCGGTACGGTGATCTAGGCCACGTACTGTGATGGGTGGTACCCCAGTAGCCCTGCCATTGATGGAAACCCATTCTTCCTATGAGACCCTACGGTTTTGATTGTATTACCCACTTTTATGGCTAGTAGCTGGAATTTAATAGATGTAACAATTTCGGCTATTTCTTATTTACTTGAAAAACCTAGACACTATTATAATATCACTAGATTTCCTATCAAATGTTTTGGTTAGCGTAAGGTAAAAACTTTTCCATGTTTATGTGTGGGAAGTCTTACGTGATACCTTTTCTTTTCAAAAGTTTCTCTAAAGTTAAGCAATTTTAAACCGTTTACTCACACCAGATCCCTGTCTGACCCGAGTGTTTATTTTCTGTTTTATTAAACTCTTGGGTACTCATATTATGTATGAGTAGTCAAGTGGTTTAGGTTAGCTTGACGAATTCTGGAGGAGTAATGGAGAAGGAGGCTTCCACGTATAGATATATTGGTTCCGCTGTGTTTGTTTGGTATCTGTATCTATTGTACTTGAATTGTATGGTTAGACAGATGTTTATAACTGTCTAATATGTGTTGTATATGTTGTGAACTCTGATGTAATATGATACTATGTAATATTTTAAGTGATATATTATATTTCATTCGTTCCGATGTGAGTTCTCTGATGTTGTTGTCTTTCTTCTTTCTCTTTCTTTTCTTCTTCTATCCCTTTCTTTCTTCAAGGTGATACGATTTCCTGGAGTTAGGAAGTCGGGTCATCTTATAGATCTTGAAAATAAACAACAATTTTCTAATGCTAAAGCAATGAATTCTATTATTTGTTCATTAGATCAAATTGAATTTAATCGTGTCTCATATTGTCTAACTGCACAAGAAATTTGGCACACACACGACTGACTCATGAAGGAACTACCCAAGTCAAAAAATCTCGCCTTACCATGCTCAGTAGCGAATAAGAAAGCCTCATAATGGCAAAGGATGAAAGTGTCAAAGAAATGTATGGACAACTATCTAATCTCATATACAGATCAAAATCCCTTGGCAAACCATATATAGAGCTGGATATTTTTCAAAAAATCCTCAGAATTCTTTCATGGAATTTTAAAGCAAAAGTGACTACCATTCAAGAATCAAAGGATCTGAAACAAATTAAAGTTGAAGAACTCATCGAAAATCTCACTACTTATAAGCTAGAAATCAAACTCAAGAAAGAACATGAAGGAGGTGATACACGAAAGAAATCAATAGCTCTAAAAGGTACAACAGAAAGAGAAGATAATGGTGATGATGAAGGAGTGGCTGAATTGGCTCTGATAATGAAGAGATTTAAAAGGTGGAACCGTAAATATGAAAATCCTGTCGTAAATCAACAACTAAAGAGCAGAATAGTCCAAGTTCTAGACGACTCAGAAAAGCAGGAGATACTTTGTCACATCTGCAATAAACATGGTCACATCAAGCCCAATTGTCCTCATTATCGACTAATCAAAGGAAAGAAACCGAAGAGGAGAAGTTTTGCAGCCACTTAGGATGAAAGTGATGAAGATAAAGATGAAAGCATTGGCAGTGAAAGTGAAAAAGCAAAACTGTGTTTTCAAGGAGAAATAAGTGATAGCGAAGATGACGAATCGAGCGAGGTATCATGTAACGCCCCGAAAATTTTCGACTTTCGAAAATTCGACACTCACTTTATCGACTGCCGAGAAATCAAAGGCCGAAAACCGAGATGTTATGGGTTTTAAAAAGAATTTAAGAAAAGAAAAGAGAAGAAGAGAGAAAAAGGTAGAAGATAGAGGGAAAAGAGAAATTTGAAAACAGAAAATTTTAAAATAGAAAAAGAGAATTTGAAAATAGAAGATAGAAAATTTTTAAAATAGAACGGACAG
Source organism: Allium cepa (assembly GCA_030765085.1). Classification (NCBI taxonomy): domain Eukaryota; kingdom Viridiplantae; phylum Streptophyta; class Magnoliopsida; order Asparagales; family Amaryllidaceae; genus Allium; species Allium cepa. The sequence continues at coordinate 557,199,713 of CM060928.1, read as the reverse complement.
AAAGGAAACAAAAAGAACAACATCAGAATCTCACAATTCGCAGCGGAACAACATATAATAATAAATGAATAATCTTTAAACAAAGAACTATATCAGTTATTACATCACATTATATTTCATTACATCATATCATATCATCAGAGTGTATAACAACATACATCAACAAACAATGCAGCGGAAAAAGAAATACTACATAAACTAGTAATACGCCATGCCATCCAGCTTGCCTCCAGCAACTCCAGAATATCCAGAATATCCTGATAAACCTAACTCTTAACTGCCCGTGTGGAAATTTGTGGGCACCCAGAGTTTAGGAAGGAAAACAATAAACTCCAAGTCAGTCATGTGACTGGTGTGAGAACTCAAAACAGTTTATTTAACTTTAAAATCAAAATAGAGGAATATTTTTAAATCAATTCGCAATGCTTTTAAAAATGAGACTACCATAAGGCCTCCCGCACACACACACACATGCAAACGCAGAATCGGAGGAGATTTCTCCTTATGATAGCCAAAGATGCTTGATACGCATTTAAAATAACATTTGATATTATTATTAGTGCATAATGTATAACAAATCATTTCGAAAATAAAGATATAAATCTTAGCCGACATAGACATTTCGAACTATGCCTACTATAGCTACTATCCAAACAGTGGTGACCACCATAAGTGATTAGCAGGTTCTACAACTAATACCGTACAAGTTTCGTATTGGGAATTGGATTTCCAACAAATGGTCAGGCCAAGGAACTTCCCATTGCCACTGAGAATGCCTCTGGATGGACATCCCCGAGAACCAAACCGGATCTCAACCAACACAAGGCCGGGTTACTCCTAACTGAGTAACAACTGACCGAATATGCCATCCCCCGGTCCTTTGGGACCTTTTTTCGAGAGCGCTCTCTAATCAATTCACACAATCATAACAAAGTGTTTTCAACATGAGTAAGTATCTGGGTTCCATACCATGATACCACCCTTTTCCAGAAGGAAATGGACACATCCTAAAGGGTGCTACCCCTCATAACCTTGCTGCTTCTTTCCTGTTTTGACCATTTCCGGGATGTGAGGCTCGACGAATTCACGTCCACAAAAACATACTTTATACAAAAGCCATGCTTTGGGTCAACAAATGATCAACACAATGATCACTAAGATAGACGATCAAATAAATGATCCTATTACAATAATCAACACAATGATCATTTCAGCATCACTCAGCATGTCACATTACCAAATTGGGAATATATCGCTGATAACTTCAACTATATAACCTTTGAGCTCGTACGTCTCAAAGAAGGGTGTTAAGCAAAGAATAAATTCTCCGCCACCAACAGAAATATATTTGAAAGAAATCGGCTTTATATCTCAAATTGTAATGTCAGACATACAATCCATACAAGTCTGTTCCGGGCTCGAACAAAACCGAAGGCACTTACAAAGAAGTCCTTGCAATCCGGATATTCACAATCCTGATCGGATTTCCCATCACTTAGGGAGTCTCTATACCGTTGCAACTCAGTGCAGAGACAATCGATAGGTCATCCTATCGCTTTCGCAAATACCGGGTCTTCAACACCGATCTTCAATGCAATTCACAACGACGTATCACATATTCGGAATGGGTTATACGACCCCATGGTCCTTTCCCGGTTAACCCGAATAGTGAGCGCTTATTCAAAAATAAGTGTGCATTCAAATTCAATCAATTCACATCAAATACCCATTCAAAGGGAAATATTGATAGTCGATTATTGAACTATCAATGGATATGCATACATCACCAGATTCCAAATAATTTTCCAAATTATTTATTTTCCAAAATATCTTTACAAGATATATAATTTCAATACTTCAAAAATAAATTAATATTTATTTTTAACCAATTTCACTTCTCACATATAATTTCCATAATGAATTTATATTTCAAAATATTCGTGCATATACGATTTCAATAATCCATTTCAATTTATCTTCAAAAAGATAAATTCTCAAAATATTCACTTTATATCGGAAAACAATTCCATACTTATTTATTTATAAGTAATTCACAAATTTCTTTTTATTTTCAACCTTGGAAAATATTCAATATACTTAAATCGAATTAAGTATATATTTCATTATTTAAGGAAATCATTCACTTAAACATATTTACTTGGGCCAAAACGAATGTTGCGTAAAACATCGTCTATTTCAACAATCAATGTTGAAATCTATGGTTTCGAATCTCAACACATTTTAAAACATCGTTAGATCGTTTTAATTCTGTTTAAAATATCACATTCTAAAACATTTTCTTTAACGTATTATTCACTATTCAAAAACGTGAATATAACTCAATTTATAAGTTATAACAATTAACTTATCAAAATAAATCATTTGTGAATTTATAAAACAACGTTTAAAAATTCCATTTCCATTTATTTCATAACAACTTCCTTTATAAATCTTCTTTATTTACCTATTCGATTTATAATCTTAATTATAGACCAAAAGTCCAAATTATAAGTCAAACACTTATAATTTATTTATCTGGAAAAAAATCGTTCCTTTGAACTTTACAAACTTTATAAACATATTGTTTATAAAATTCCATTTATAACTTCACCGTTATATAATTCTATAAATTTCATTCATTAATGAAATTCATTTACAAATCATTCAAACACTTATAAAAACTCGTTTTATAATGTCTATATTTCAATTTATAAATATTCATTTATAAATCTCTTAATATAAATCAATTTATATTATTCTTTAAAAACATCTTTAAATTCTTTTATAATTTCATCATTTCGATTTATAAAATAATCAAATTTTATAAATCCAATTTTTAAACTTTTTATAACAAGTTCAGAATTCCATTTAAACTCTTTTATAAAGTCATTAATTCCTTATTTTCAAAAATCAGCTTTTAACTATATTTCACAAAAATTATAATTTTTATAACTTTAAAAATTATAACGTTCATTTATTTATAATGGATCAATTCCAAAAATATTTTATCTTTTCAAAAATCACTTTTAAAAAAACATTTTAAAATCCCAAAATCTGGGTCCAATGATGCTACACACCAAATAGTCAATCACGACTAACAACGATATCATATATCGATATGACAATTCATCAAATATCAAAATATCTGAAAAAAAATAAAAACTGTTGAGGAATCCAGTTGGATCCCTCCAACCTGTTTCCTGCATCCAAAAACATTAGCACAATACCAATTTCGCTCCAGTACGAAATTATCGCGGTATATGTTCTTAATAAATATTATCCGCTTAATAACGGCGTAATAGGGTCTCATCCGCTAAACAAAAAATGCGGGAAATCAACAACTGCAATATATACATATGCCAATATATATATATATATTGATATCATATATAATACCAATTTCACTGTTTATGAAATATTCGCGGTATATGTTTTTATTAAATAACATCCGCTTACTAACGGCGCATAATGTCTATTTTAACAATCAATAATTTACAGTCATCATTCAAACATGCATTCAAATATTTTAAATCTAACTATTTAAAATAAAATCGAAATCTATTCGATTGAGTGAGAAATTCTCACCTTGGTTTTAATTTCCGTTTTAGCGATTTATTTCGAATAAAATTAAACGCGCGTTTAATTTTACCCGAAATTCTCACTAACTCCAAACGACTCCAAACCAACTCCATCGCGTAGTGCTCGTCCATACGATTCCAACGCAACTGAGTTTGCATTTTTTCGACCTCGTATGAAAAAGATATGAATTTTTGAAGATCGTACACGATTTAATATAACTATATACAACATTTATTATAATTTTCTATACCCAACACATCCATCACCGTAGATCTCACCCCAAAATCATCTTGACCGTGCGTGCTTCCCCCTTCTCCCTCTTCTCATTTTCGTTACTTCCAGTAAATGATACGCACAACAAGAACCCATGCTCCAAGATTAGGGTTTGACATTACTCCATTCATACTCGACGAAATCTCGATCGGGGAGTGCCAAATCAAAGCCACAACCCTCCTCCACCTTCGGCCAAGATAGCCTGCAACTCGGCCTGCACAATCTCCTCGAATTGCGTGCATTTGCTGATGAGAACGGCCTCACTTATCTCCCCCATCGTTGCACCATTTCCGATCAACCCCGTATGAAATCAAAGCTCTCTTCGTGCTCTCCAACCTTCGTGTTAAACACATCGGCTAAATCTTGATGGATTGGAAGAGATTAAGGAATGAAATTGGAAAAAATCTGGCCATAGAACAGAAAAGTGGCGGCTGTAAATGTAAATTAGGGTTTTGGAATATTTTTTTTTTATTTGTGTGTGTGTGGTGTATTTATAGAAAACCAAGCGTAAACACTATTCATCCCGGGAATTCCGAACTCCGATTTAGGCGCCGTAACCAGCGTACCTAGGGTTTATCCCGCGTTCCGGACACAATGGAACAGGTTTCGGAAGCTAATTCGGAAGTATGTGCGAGTTATGGCTGAAAACGTTCAATTTAAATTAAACCGATTTAAATCGATTTCTAGGCGTTTTAATTTGTACCGGACAAACGGTAAATCCAATTGACACGAAATTTGAAACCTTACAATAATATCACATTACGGATCCGATGAAACTGGTTTCGTCGAAATCCGAGACTTTTTGAAAAATGGCTATTTTGACTCGTCAAATTTAAATTAAAAAACGATTCGATGCGTTTCGAGCTGCCACGATCAAACGATAGCTCCGATTGACACGAAAATTGAAATCCGGTAATAACTAACTATTACGGATCCAATGAAACTGGTTTCGTTCAATTCTGAGACTGTTCAAAAATTGGCTATTTTACAGTCGATCATTAAATATTAAAATATTCAATTTTCACAGATTAACTTTTAATTCGATTTTAAAAGTTCTAAAATATCATTCTAACTCTAACATGATAAAATAAAATTTCCCAAATTATTTTCAATCATTTTTAACTCAATTTTTTATTTATTTCCATAATTTAACATATTAAATTATCGATTAAATTATTCAATTAAATCCAATAATTCAAATAAAAATTTATTTGACTTAAAAATTCACTTATAAATATTTAAAATTAATTAAATATTCAAATTTTAATTATTAAAAATTCTGGGTCGTTACAATCTTTCCCTCTTAAAAGAATTTCGTCCTCGAAATTACAAGTAAGAAAGGTTACAAAATCTATTAATTTTCCAAAATTCATAATTAAACTTCTTATGATAACTTTTACTAAGTTTTCAAATCATACTTAGTTATCTTTTCAAAACAAACTATATCATTTAACTTTCAATTCCAAAATCAAAGTTAAAATTTTCAAAATTTTCCAATTTTCTCAAATTTTTTCTAACGCCTTAAATTTTCGGAAAAATTCGTCATAGTCTCCTTTGCGCGGCTCGATCCGAAAAAAAATGACAGTATATATATCACAAATATACATCTCATCAAGTAATGAGGCATCCCGAAGGGAAAAAAGTGTAAAAGTACGATATTTAATCCGAGATATGTACCTTATATTTTATTAGCGAGCATATACGGCTAATATAGCGCTAAAGCGAACTCCAAATGCGAAGCAAACGCGATCCGCACCTACTAAACTCAACAAACAACATGAGAATCATGCATATATGAAAATAGTATCGATATACAACATATAGCAACATAATAACTATATAAGTCACATAGCAAATGCAACAATAGCAATATATATTCAACCAATTAACATTCATAATCAATAAATATTCATTTATATTCTCATTAATATTAATGAATTGGTTTTCAATTCAAATCACATTTGATTCATTAACATTGGATTTTATCAACATTCATTCTCAATTCAATTAGTTTGCATTCACTAATTAAATCCAATTCACATTCAATTCTATTCAAATTTATTCACTTCTAATTTGAATTCAATTACATAGCTTTAAATTTCACTAATTCAATTTCATTAACTCTTAATGAATTACATATAATCAACAACAATCAAATAACAACCAATGTATATTAATTACAACCAAATTTCTTCGCTTACTTTCATTCATTTTTTTTTTTATTCAACTTCTAATAACATTAGATTTTAATGAATCAACACTTATATTCATTATTTTATTTAATCCATTAATTCAATTCAATTTCCAAAGTTGAATTCTATTACATAACTTAAGTTCATATTCTTTTAATCCACTTGATTATTTACTTCGATACCAATATCAACTTCATTAACATTACTAAAGTTATATTTCCTTTAAACATCACTTAGTTTTACATAACTTAAATTCCCACTTGTAAATAAATTCAGATTCCAAATTCTAAAGTAAATTTTCCATTTAACTTTAAATTCATTTTTATCCACAACTCATATTCATAGATATATCCATAAAGTTTCACTTCTTATGTATATAAGTTTATTTCACAATTGTAAACACTTTAATTATAATTCAATGCTTATAATTCTTTTGGTTATACAATTATTCTTTATTTAGATTATTCAAACAACCTAACAATCAACTTATATACTTTAATAATTCTGAAAAATTATTCCTTTTATATAAAATATAACCAAGGTAAAATTATTTCATTTTCCCAATTTAAAATCAATATTGTGCCGAATTGTTCTATTCAAGTGTTTAGAAACCCCTTCGGCTCAGTTTCGAGGCTGTGCTGACGAAAGTTCATATGCCACTCAATAAATCAATCATCACAATATAAAACAATTTTATATTCACTAACAAATACGCTCTCATATCTATTATTACACTCAAACTCATTCTAGAGTACTGCTGACTCTATCTCTAATGAGTAATACCCAACAGAACCATGGTTGTCGCTTAACCATCAGAGCTCTGATACCAAATGTAACGCCCCGAAAATTTTCGACTTTCGAAAATTCGACACTCACTTTATCGACTGCCGAGAAATCAAAGGCCGAAAACCGAGATGTTATGGGTTTTAAAAAGAATTTAAGAAAAGAAAAGAGAAGAAGAGAGAAAAAGGTAGAAGATAGAGGGAAAAGAGAAATTTGAAAACAGAAAATTTTAAAATAGAAAAAGAGAATTTGAAAATAGAAGATAGAAAAATTTTAAAATAGAACGGACAGAAAGGAAACAAAAAGAACAACATCAGAATCTCACAATTCGCAGCGGAACAACATATAATAATAAATGAATAATCTTTAAACAAAGAACTATATCAGTTATTACATCACATTATATTTCATTACATCATATCATATCATCAGAGTGTATAACAACATACATCAACAAACAATGCAGCGGAAAAAGAAATACTACATAAACTAGTAATACGCCATGCCATCCAGCTTGCCTCCAGCAACTCCAGAATATCCAGAATATCCTGATAAACCTAACTCTTAACTGCCCGTGTGGAAATTTGTGGGCACCCAGAGTTTAGGAAGGAAAACAATAAACTCCAAGTCAGTCATGTGACTGGTGTGAGAACTCAAAACAGTTTATTTAACTTTAAAATCAAAATAGAGGAATATTTTTAAATCAATTCGCAATGCTTTTAAAAATGAGACTACCATAAGGCCTCCCGCACACACACACACATGCAAACGCAGAATCGGAGGAGATTTCTCCTTATGATAGCCAAAGATGCTTGATACGCATTTAAAATAACATTTGATATTATTATTAGTGCATAATGTATAACAAATCATTTCGAAAATAAAGATATAAATCTTAGCCGACATAGACATTTCGAACTATGCCTACTATAGCTACTATCCAAACAGTGGTGACCACCATAAGTGAATAGCAGGTTCTACAACTAATACCGTACAAGTTTCGTATTGGGAATTGGATTTCCAACAAATGGTCAGGCCAAGGAACTTCCCATTGCCACTGAGAATGCCTCTGGATGGACATCCCCGAGAACCAAACCGGATCTCAACCAACACAAGGCCGGGTTACTCCTAACTGAGTAACAACTGACCGAATATGCCATCCCCCGGTCCTTTGGGACCTTTTTCCGAGAGCGCTCTCTAATCAATTCACACAATCATAACAAAGTGTTTTCAACATGAGTAAGTATCTGGGTTCCATACCATGATACCACCCTTTTCCAGAAGGAAATGGACACATCCTAAAGGGTGCTACCCCTCATAACCTTGCTGCTTCTTTCCTGTTTTGACCATTTCCGGGATGTGAGGCTCGACGAATTCACGTCCACAAAAACATACTTTATACAAAAGCCATGCTTTGGGTCAACAAATGATCAACACAATGATCACTAAGATAGACGATCAAATAAATGATCCTATCACAATAATCAACACAATGATCATTTCAGCATCACTCAGCATGTCACATTACCAAATTGGGAATATATCGCTGATAACTTCAACTATATAACCTTTGAGCTCGTACGTCTCAAAGAAGGGTGTTAAGCAAAGAATAAATTCTCCGCCACCAACAGAAATATATTTGAAAGAAATCGGCTTTATATCTCAAATTGTAATGTCAGACATACAATCCATACAAGTCTGTTCCGGGCTCGAACAAAACCGAAGGCACTTACAAAGAAGTCCTTGCAATCCGGATATTCACAATCCTGATCGGATTTCCCATCACTTAGGGAGTCTCTATACCGTTGCAACTCAGTGCAGAGACAATCGATAGGTCATCCTATCGCTTTCGCAAATACCGGGTCTTCAACACCGATCTTCAATGCAATTCACAACGACGTATCACATATTCGGAATGGGTTATACGACCCCATGGTCCTTTCCCGGTTAACCCGAATAGTGAGCGCTTATTCAAAAATAAGTGTGCATTCAAATTCAATCAATTCACATCAAATACCCATTCAAAGGGAAATATTGATAGTCGATTATTGAACTATCAATGGATATGCATACATCACCAGATTCCAAATAATTTTCCAAATTATTTATTTTCCAAAATATCTTTACAAGATATATAATTTCAACACTTCAAAAATAAATTAATATTTATTTTTAACCAATTTCACTTCTCACATATAATTTCCATAATGAATTTATATTTCAAAATATTCGTGCATATACGATTTCAATAATCCATTTCAATTTATCTTCAAAAGGATAAATTCTCAAAATATTCACTTTATATCGGAAAACAATTCCATACTTATTTATTTATAAGTAATTCACAAATTTCTTTTTATTTTCAACCTTGGAAAATATTCAATATACTTAAATCGAATTAAGTATATATTTCATTATTTAAGGAAATCATTCACTTAAACATATTTACTTGGGCCAAAACGAATGTTGCGTAAAACATCGTCTATTTCAACAATCAATGTTGAAATCTATGGTTTCGAATCTCAACACATTTTAAAACATCGTTAGATCGTTTTAATTCTGTTTAAAATATCACATTCTAAAACATTTTCTTTAACGTATTATTCACTATTCAAAAACGTGAATATAACTCAATTTATAAGTTATAACAATTAACTTATCAAAATAAATCATTTGTGAATTTATAAAACAACGTTTAAAAATTCCATTTCCATTTATTTCATAACAACTTCCTTTATAAATCTTCTTTATTTACCTATTCGATTTATAATCTTAATTATAGACCAAAAGTCCAAATTATAAGTCAAACACTTATAATTTATTTATCTGGAAAAAAATCGTTCCTTTGAACTTTACAAACTTTATAAACCTATTGTTTATAAAATTCCATTTATAACTTCACCGTTATATAATTCTATAAATTTCATTCATTAATGAAATTCATTTACAAATCATTCAAACACTTATAAAAACTCGTTTTATAATGTCTATATTTCAATTTATAAATATTCATTTATAAATCTCTTAATATAAATCAATTTATATTATTCTTTAAAAACATCTTTAAATTCTTTTATAATTTCATCATTTCGATTTATAAAATAATCAAATTTTATAAATCCAATTTTTAAACTTTTTATAACAAGTTCAGAATTCCATTTAAACTCTTTTATAAAGTCATTAATTCCTTATTTTCAAAAATCAGCTTTTAACTATATTTCACAAAAATTATAATTTTTATAACTTTAAAAATTATAACGTTCATTTATTTATAATGGATCAATTCCAAACATATTTTATCTTTTCAAAAATCACTTTTAAAAAAACATTTTAAAATCCCAAAATCTGGGTCCAATGATGCTACACACCAAATAGTCAATCACGACTAACAACGATATCATATATCGATATGACAATTCATCAAATATCAAAATATCTGAAAAAAAATAAAAACTGTTGAGGAATCCAGTTGGATCCCTCCAACCTGTTTCCTGCATCCAAAAACATTAGCACAATACCAATTTCGCTCCAGTACGAAATTATCGCGGTATATGTTCTTAATAAATATTATCCGCTTAATAACGGCGTAATAGGGTCTCATCCGCTAAACAAAAAATGCGGGAAATCAACAACTGCAATATATACATATGCCAATATATATATATTGATATCATATATAATACCAATTTCACTGTTTATGAAATATTCGCGGTATATGTTTTTATTAAATAACATCCGCTTACTAACGGCGCATAATGTCTATTTTAACAATCAATAATTTACAGTCATCATTCAAACATGCATTCAAATATTTTAAATCTAACTATTTAAAATAAAATCGAAATCTATTCGATTGAGTGAGAAATTCTCACCTTGGTTTTAATTTCCGTTTTAGCGATTTATTTCGAATAAAATTAAACGCGCGTTTAATTTTACCCGAAATTCTCACTAACTCCAAACGACTCCAAACCAACTCCATCGCGTAGTGCTCGTCTATACGATTCCAACGCAACTGAGTTTGCATTTTTTCGACCTCGTATGAAAAAGATATGAATTTTTGAAGATCGTACACGATTTAATATAACTATATACAACATTTATTATAATTTTCTATACCCAACACATCCATCACCGTAGATCTCACCCCAAAATCATCTTGACCGTGCGTGCTTCCCCCTTCTCCCTCTTCTCATTTTCGTTACTTCCAGTAAATGATACGCACAACAAGTACCCATGCTCCAAGATTAGGGTTTGACATTACTCCATTCATACTCGACGAAATCTCGATCGGGGAGTGCCAAATCAAAGCCACAACCCTCCTCCACCTTCGGCCAAGATAGCCTGCAACTCGGCCTGCACAATCTCCTCGAATTGCGTGCGTTTGCTGATGAGAACGGCCTCACTTATCTCCCCCATCGTTGCACCATTTCCGATCAACCCCGTATGAAATCAAAGCTCTCTTCGTGCTCTCCAACCTTCGTGTTAAACACATCGGCTAAATCTTGATGGATTGGAAGAGATTAAGGAATGAAATTGGAAAAAATCTGGCCATAGAACAGAAAAGTGGCGGCTGTAAATGTAAATTAGGGTTTTGGAATATTTTTTTTTTATTTGTGTGTGTGTGGTGTATTTATAGAAAACCAAGCGTAAACACTATTCATCCCGGGAATTCCGAACTCCGATTTAGGCGCCGTAACCAACGTACCTAGGGTTTATCCCGCGTTCCGGACACAATGGAACAGGTTTCGGAAGCTAATTCGGAAGTATGTGCGAGTTATGGCTGAAAACGTTCAATTTAAATTAAACCGATTTAAATCGATTTCTAGGCGTTTTAATTTGTACCGGACAAACGGTAAATCCAATTGACACGAAATTTGAAACCTTACAATAATATCACATTACGGATCCGATGAAACTGGTTTCGTCGAAATCCGAGACTTTTTGAAAAATGGCTATTTTGACTCGTCAAATTTAAATTAAAAAACGATTCGATGCGTTTCGAGCTGCCACGATCAAACGATAGCTCCGATTGACACGAAAATTGAAATCCGGTAATAACTAACTATTACGGATCCAATGAAACTGGTTTCGTTCAATTCTGAGACTGTTCAAAAATTGGCTATTTTACAGTCGATCATTAAATATTAAAATATTCAATTTTCACAGATTAACTTTTAATTCGATTTTAAAAGTTCTAAAATATCATTCTAACTCTAACATGATAAAATAAAATTTCCCAAATTATTTTCAATCATTTTTAACTCAATTTTTTATTTATTTCCATAATTTAACATATTAAATTATCGATTAAATTATTCAATTAAATCCAATAATTCAAATAAAAATTTATTTGACTTAAAAATTCACTTATAAATATTTAAAATTAATTAAATATTCAAATTTTAATTATTAAAAATTCTGGGTCGTTACATATCAAAACTTACTCACTCGCAATTACTTATATACTTTCATGAAGTAAATGTCTGTTTTGCACGACTTTGGGAGAAGTACGCTAAACTCTAAATCACAAAAAGATAGTTTGATAGAACTAAATAAGCTACCTGATAAATTGGTTAAAATCTATCGAAATAATAGCCTTAAGTGTGAGAAGTGTCCATCATTTGAAAAGGAAATGAAAAAAATCAAAAACTAGAATTAAATCACTTGAAAATGAAATTTTGATTTTGAAAGAAAGTGAAAACACTAGGAGAGAAAATTCTAAAAAAAGTGCACCTTGTTATTGATTGAAAATGAATCACTCAAAACACAAGTCCAATAATTGTTTACAACTTTAGGAAAATTCTCCAGAGGAGAAAAATCACTAAATATGTCGTTAGGGAAACAAACTGTTAATATTGTTAGACAAGGAAATGAGTATATTCAATCTGAAAGAGTTAGAAGTGAAATTAATTATGTCAACTCCAAGTGCACGATTTGTAGAAAATTTGGACACAATCAAAATAACTGTTGGTATAGACCTAAACACACGAAAACCATACCTATTTGGGTTCCACAGGGCACAAATGTAAAATCCCTTAAAGTCAAACAAATCTAGGTGCTAAAAGGAACAAACATAGATCATCTTGGTTTTACTTATTTTTCAAAATTGTTTGTCACTAACAATTATGGACCTATAAAAACAAATAGGTCACAAAAATCTTTCCTCGTATATGTGTTTTGGCAGGCTAAAGAAAGCAAGAGTGGTACCTGGATTCTGGCTGTTCTAGGCACATGACGGGGAACAAATCAAAGTTTCCTTAGCCTAGAGAAAACAATGGTGGTAGAGTCACAATGGGCAATGACGATAAATTATCGGTAAAGGTATAATAGGTAATGGTACATTTATGTTGAATGATATATTATATGTTGAAAATCTACAACATAATCTAAATTAAATCAGCCAGTTATGTGATAAGGAAATGAATGTCGATTTTAATTCTGATTTATGCAAAATTATTGACCAATTATCTTTTCATGCCAAAAGCATTGTAAGTACCTTTGGAGTCCTTGAGCTAGTTCATATAGATTTGTTTGGATAATGAAATTGCAAGTTTAGGTGATAAGAGATGTTGTTTTTTATTGGTTGATGATTACTTTAGATACACATGGATATGTTTGTTTATTATATTACTTCTAGACCTGACATTATGTTCACCAGTTTGTTTATGTGCATGTTTTAGTGAAATCCAATGGAATCACATTTTAAAAGCTGTAAAAGGATTATAAGGTATTTATTGCACATCTCATGGTTTTGTCCTTGGATATCCATCTGATAATTTTGAGTCAAAGGGGAATTCAGATGCAGATTACACCGGTAGCCTAGTTGATAGAAAAAGTATCGGGGGAACATATTTTATGTAGGGACATTCATTAGTAGCATCGCATTCACAAAGAAAATATCTGCATAAATTTCATTTCAACTGATTTTCAATTGGCAGACAATTTTACAAAACCCCTTTCAAAAAATTGTTGACTTCGTCTCAAATTAGGCATTTTAGAAATTTGATTGACTTCATCTCATTTTAGGCATTTTAGAAATTTGATTGACTTCATCTCATTTTAGGCATTTTAGAAATTTGATTTTATATTTATTTTTGGATTTGATCTTAAATGAATATATTAACTTATTTGACTCCATACTGGTTATAAAAAAGATAAATAGTGACTGAAAAAAAATGTTGGTTGTTGATATTAATCATACATTTTGACTTGAGACGGTATATGTAGTAAATTTCTTTAAAAATTTAAACGAAATTTGCAATAACCTTGATTGGTAAAAATTCCATGATCATCTCTATTCCTATCATATTTCTTCGACTATCACTCATTAAAATACAATATAGTATGTCAAATTGTGATATTTTAAACGGGAAATTATTCCTTTTTAAAATTAGAAATAAAAATGTTCAAAGTATTCACTCTCATTTAAAAGTCCCCACGGTTATGCGCAGGTGAATTACTTGGAATCTTTGATTATGTGCGTTTACGCTCATTTAAAAGTCCTCACGGTTATGCATGTATGGAACACATATCAAAATTGATTATTAAATAGATGGGTTGATTCTAATCCCATTTAAAAGTTCTCACGGTTATGCATGTTCAAAAGATACTTGAAATTCATTTTTTTCTAAAAATTAGGAATACTACTAATCTCATTTAAAAGTCCTAACAGTTATGCATGGTTAGTAAGTATTCAAATTCCTTTTGTAAATATACCGCAAATAGGTACAACTATATGGTTTTATATGTCAACATCACCCCTATCAATCTAAAGAGAAACATGCGCCTAACAGAGTATTTATGATTTTAACTTTATTTTTTACTGAAATTTAATATTTATACTCGATTGGGTATTAATGTTGTCTTAATGTCGATCACTTTATCTCTATTTTTCTAACACTATTACTCTTTTGCTGATAACAAAAGGGAGAGAAAGAAGTTAAGATTTTGCAAATAAGTCATATTTTGTAATTGCATCTAGGTTCATTACATTTCTATTTTAAATCTAGGTTCATTGCATTTTTTTATGCATATATGAAGGGAGAGATTTATTGTAGCGGGAGCATTCAAATAGGGGAGCAAATAGAATTCATCAAGACCAAATACATTTAATAAAGTCAAAATCTTAACATATGTTTGTTATCATCAAATGTGAGAGATTGTAGAATATGCTAGTACACAATTTTTTTTATGATAAAAAAACATATATATTCGTTTAAATGTATTTGTTATTATTGTACTATTTTATTTTCCATATAATTAAATAAATATTTGTTGAATAAAATAAATAACTCAGAATTCATATTCAAACAAATATTTTGTTACAAATTCAAATAGTACAAATTTGAGATATCACTACATTTATACATTTTCAATCATAATACAATTTCAATTACAACACATTTTTCAATTTTCAACGTCACCTCACCACATATTCACTCAACATTCGTATTTGATCTTCAAACTCCGTTCCAGTTTGTATCCAGCATCTGTATTATCTGCAAAATAAACATTGACGCAATAAAATTGAAAAAGAAATATTTTTGCAGTGTATAATAAAGTGTGTGTTTGTAATATTATTTGCCTTAGTTATTTGGTTGTTCGCCATCATTTATTTTTAATCCATCATACACGAACAACTTGTGACATGCATAATGTATCACTGTACATGCCACACGGCCATGCACACTGATATAAACTTGTGTGTTAAAACGATAGAGATAGGTAAGCACAAGGTCAAACCCAAGCCGAGGCCGGATTCAACTCAAGTGCAGATTCATCAAGACCATCACAACCAGAGGCACAAGAATGAAATGTACACAAGACTTTAGACTGCAACAAATAGACTTGACCAACATAAAACATAATGACTCAAACATGAATCAGACCAGAGAGCACCAAACATTAAAGCATGAAGCCATGAACACACTCAAATAACTAGACTTGAGTGAATCACACCAATAGGAATATGTACAAATGCATCAAGGCGGTTTTCAAATCAATGTACACATGAACATTTGAATCGAACTTAAATAAAATGGCCAAACTGCAAGAACCAGACCAGTCAAAGAATGCCACAATCACTAGACAGTCAACATCAATAAAGACTTCACTCATACGGAATAAGACACACATACAAGTGATAATGTACAACTTCATTTACCATCAGCATGGATGTGTATCTCAACCAAACTTGACTGCATGAACATCGACAGTGCATCAGACTCAAAGCAACGTAGATCAAGCTTCAGATCAATCATCATGTGGAACCAGACTCTAAAAGAAAATATGTATACATGACCTAACTACAACAACAAAGTTAATGTATTTCAACATGAGTTTTAATAAACCAGCCAAAAAAAGGAAACAGTTTTAATAATGTCACAAAAAAATCTGTATTTCAAGTTTTCAAAAAAAGTCAATGTATTTCAAATTGAAAATGCCATGCGAGAGTCAAAGCCAGCAAGAATGGAACAAGGGTAACAAGTTCAAATTTAACAAGTCAAGATTCAAAATCCAGAATATCACAAATTAAAATGCAAGAAAAGAACGGAACCAAATCCAACCGAGTATGAAATGAACAAGCCAAAAATAAATACCATCATTCAATTAAAAAATCACGGCCAAACAAAATTACTTAACAATTTAATTAGAAATATAGGAACGATAATTAAGGGGTTCGAACCCTATAAATTACCCAATTATCATCACTGGCAAATCGACGGGATTCGAGTTCAAGAAAAATACTAGAGAAATAAACCACTAAACTCAAATCAAGGTCGAGTAAAATCGAAATCGTAAAAGAAAGTCACGTAGCAATTTCATCCAAGTATTCGAGTTCCACAAATTGAAGCCACCGAGAGCGAATCAAAGCCAGGAGCAATTGAAAAGGCAATTCAACTCAGAAGCATACATCAATCGATCAACTACATGGCAGCAGCTTCAATTTACAGAAACCCTTGATTTTGTGTTGAAGAAAAGAAAAAAGGGAACGACCGACTTTCTACTCAAAGGAAGAAGAGAAATTGTCTTCATATTCTACTTGGGCTGAACAATAACAAGGAGACGTGCTTTTTTATTAACAATTGGGCCGGTCCTATTTTTATTTGGGCTTAAGTTTTATTAATTAGGGTTTTAGTTTTATTTTGTTTAGTTTATTTTATTTTCTTTTTAAATTCAAATCAAACTCTAGTTGTGTAACTAGGTTACGAACTACGATGGTGTAGTTCGAGAATTCGCAACTCAGTGGCTGAGTTGTGGCAGGGTTTTGAGTACAGAGTTAGGTTAGTCAAGTGGTGGGCGTCGCAAGTTTATGTATGTAAGAGTCTGACTACTTAATTCCTAGTAGAAACCTTGGGGGCATCACGTAGGTAGAGTTTTGTCGAAGCTGGGTAAATTTTTGTGTGATCTCCTATGCATTACTTTCTGTTATTATTTTTATTTGCACATTAATTCATATTATTGTTAGTATCACCCTATACACCCCCCCCCTCTAGGGTGAAACGATCCTACACTAACTCCCAATTTCTTTGCTATCTTAAGTCTCACAATCAGTGCTTCATACTCAGCTTCGTTGTTCATTGTGGAGAACTCAAGCTTCAAGACATGATAGATTATTCATTCCTCTGGGGCTACCAAGGTCACTCCTGCCCTAGAGAAACATTCATTACAAGCTCTGTCTAGGTCAACTTCCATCAAGCAAGCCACTCTATATCTTCCTCTATCGCTCCATGCTGGGTGGTAAATATGGCAATGAAATCAGATAATGCTTGTTTTCTGGTCACCTTCCTTAGATGATAGGTTATATTATACTCGCTCAATTCAATGTTCCACTTTAGCAGCTTTCCTAAGGTCTCGGGTCGGTGCAACACCTATTTTAAAGAATTATCAGTTAGTACTTTAATCGACGAGCTTGGAATTTGGATCATAACTTCCTCAATGCAATCAACAAGAAATAAGCTAGCTTCTTTAACTTGGGAAAATCTCTCTATGATCTAGTGAACCACATGCCAATGTAATACACATGCCTTTTGATTTTGATTCTTCATGTACTAGAGCAACACTCAATACATGAAAATAGATACTGCCAAATAAACAAATAGGTCTTCCCCTTCCAAAGGCTACGAAAAAACTGATGGTCTTTCCATATGATCAAATAAGGCCTGGAAAGCTTCTTGATACTTATTCATCTAGATAGACTTCCCTTTCTCCTTTTTGAGGACATTAAAGTATGGTACATACTTATCTGTTGCCTTTGAGATGAAGTGACTCAGCTTAGCTACCTTTTGGTTTAAGCTTTCATTTTCCGTCTTCATCTTGGGGCAGTTACATGTTTCACAGTGTTAATCTACTTTGGATTAGCCTCAACGCCTCTTAAGTGCACTATGAAATCAATAATTTTACCTAATGTAACTTTGAAGGTACATTTCAGTGGATTGAGCGTCAGTCTAAATCTATGAAGTACATCAAATATCTTTGAGAGATCTTTTATATCATTAATCGATCATTGTGGCTTCACCAACATATTTTTCACATAGACCTCCATTGTATGTTCGATATGATTTCTAAATATTAAATTTACTAATCTCTAGTAGGTAACTCGTGCATTCTTTAGACCGAACGACATAACATGATAGCAATATAGTCTCATATCAGTAATGAAATTGGTGTGTTCTTGATCTAGAAGATGCATTGGTATCTGGTTGTAGCCGAAATAAGCATCCATAAAGGATAGCAACTCGTATCCAGCAGTTAAGTCCACTACCTAGTCAATCTTGGGTAGTGGGAAGTTGTCGTTTGAGAAAGCCTTATTAAACTTTGAATATTTATCCACCATTTTCCATTGGGCTTCTTGATCAGCATGGGATTTTATAGTCGTCCGAGGCACAGAGCATCGTGGATGAAGCCATCGGCCTTCAGCTTATCCTCTTCCTCTTTCAATGCAGCGGATCACTGCGGAACCAGGCTACGTCTTTTCTGTTTCATAAAAGGACATCTGAGGTTCACATTCATTGTATGGCATGCTATATTTAGTGATATTCCACATATATCTGAATGCGTCTAGGCAAATACATCATTTTTTCCTAAAGAAATCCTACCAACCCCTTCTTCATCTTCACACCAAGTTGAGATCTAATCTTCAGGACCCAAGTAGGATCATCCTGATCAACTGGGATCTTAATCATCAACTCAACTGGGGCCGTCCTTGCATCCTCTGGCTTTTTCTCTAGGTCTATAAATTTGTAGAATCCACTATGTAGACTAAGCCAAGGCTCAAGCGATTATTTCTATGCATCAATCGATTTGATGCAGAGATTCTTCACTACATCCTTTCCCCTTTTGTGTCGCTTTGCCTCTCTCAACTTCGGGACTAACACTCATGTCCCATACTCTGATCGCTCTAGATTACTCCTACCTTATTCTCCATGGGAAATTTCATCATTAAGTACCACGAGGCTAAAGCTATCCTAAATCCAGAAAGGGCTGGTTGGCCCAAGAATGCATTGTATGTAGAGTATTTGTCCATCAAAACAAAGGTCAAAACCCGCACTCTCTTGCGGTCATCTTCACCTAGATCCATCGATAAATCCACACAACCAACAGGCTATGTAGCCTCTCTGGTAAATCCCTAAATATGGGATTTTCATGGCTTAGATCCTGGCCATACATCATCATTTGATCATATCTCTTCTTAAAAAATATATTCACTGCGCTCCCGCAACCAATAAGAATTCACCTTATAGTACTCGGCATAATCATGGTCGTTATCCCAGGGGGTCAAGCGTCGACGCTTCTACCCCATTTGCATCATGATTTCTAAACACTATGTCATCAATCATCAACTTTAGTTGCTTTGTATCGAGCTCCATATTCAACAGTAAAACAGCTCTTTTGAACAACATGCTTCAGAGAGCTTATATACCTCTCCATCTCATTCCAGCACTTCTAAGGCAGATGAAGTTTGCCAATTATGGTATTGATTACAAGTCTTTTTTCAGGTTGCCTGGATCCACCTTCACAAGGCCTAGCCTGACCATGTTGAAGCATCCACCCTTGGGGTTGAACATTTCCATGCCCACCATTCTATGGAGATTTCACATATTATTGAAGTTTCCTTTTCGAATCAGATCCTCAATTACATCTTGCAAATGTCTACATTCATTAGCATTGCACCCTATGTTTCGTAGAAGCGAAAATACTTCCTAGACGTTTTCTCACTTTTTGTGACTCCCTTTGAGCTAGTTATGTTTAGTTTTCAATAACTTACGTCAAAAGTTATATATTCTCAATCGTTAAGTGAGGTGTAACATTCATGTTTCGGATACCTCAAACGCTTCTTAAAATATGGCTTCCTACCTCATGTGTCCTGATTTCCTCACTTCTGATTGTTGTTCTCATTTCCAACGCTGATAGTGACATTTCAGGTGCTCTCATCAGTCTATTTCACAGCAACATTACCTTGTGCCGCTTCAGCAAATTGTCCTCCTTCAGCCTTTCCAATAGCTGTATCCGCCCTTTCCAAGCGCAGAAGTTGGGTCTATTATAATAAACCGTCGAATGTCCCACTATTTCGGCTAACATTGGCAGTATGAAACTTCCCACGGTAGACGAAGTTTTCTCTTAGTCTGTATATTCATATTGTTTTCAATTCATACGATTTTGGATATGTTCTTTCTGATGTGGATTCTTAAAAAAAATCATTTATTCGGTTTTTGAAACCACCCTAGAATAAAGTATACACGTTTATGCATAACTATCCAACCCGTTTTCGATAATTATTACAATAAACAATTAATATTTAATGAAAATAAAAAATATTGAGCAGTAAATTATGACTCAACTGAAAGGTTGAACTTTAATCATTGGAACGAAGTGGTCACGTCACTACTATGAAAATCATAAATTAGAGTTTTTGAAAATGTATAGGTACATCCCTTATAGATATGTGGTCGAGCTTCGGATGGTCGAATTCAACTTGGCTATCTTTTTGAAAACCC
Source organism: Allium cepa (assembly GCA_030765085.1). Classification (NCBI taxonomy): domain Eukaryota; kingdom Viridiplantae; phylum Streptophyta; class Magnoliopsida; order Asparagales; family Amaryllidaceae; genus Allium; species Allium cepa. The sequence goes on along the minus strand of CM060928.1, from coordinate 557,178,889 downwards.
TCCAAAGGTTTGGCTTCTTCTATTGCAAATCTATTGTAAAAGTTCACAATAGTGGAATCGATGGATTTTCATGCAGCACCATCTTCATGTATTAATAATTGTTAATGTTCAAAATAGTAATAAAGTTATCTAGGTACTCACTTATAAGACTTTATTGATGAGGATAATGTTAAACATTGGATGTTCGATACGAAAACGACCACCTTATTACAAGCATTTGCTATTAAATCTCCTTTTTCATGAATTTCCACCCAGTACTCTTTAATAACATTTTTCCAAACATGCTAAGTACTACTCTCATTTTCTCACATTGAGAATATTGAAGTATTTACAATACATAACTCAATGTCAACTCTAATAGCATCGATTTCTTAACTTCGAAAAAGTAAGTATTCATTTATTCTACCCATTAAGCAATGCAATAAAACCAATAATCACCATTTTTCACAGTCCGTAACTTTGACAACAAACGGATGAAGGAATTCTGGAATACGATGAATGAATTTACTTGCATAAATAATATCAATCATATGTTATTTATCAATAGCATTTTTACTAATCTGTTTGATTCAAAATCATTTTCAACTGTAACATCTTTTATTTTTCCTTTTTGAGTGATTTTTTTAGGAAACACTTGACTAAAATTATTGTTGCGGATTATGTTCAAATTATGTTTCATAGACCACAACTTTCTTATATTCGGTTAAATTTTCCTTTTGTTGCTAGATGTCAACCTTTACGGAACTAGTGTTCGGCTCCAACAATGAAGTCGTTAAAGCTACTCCAATCTCCTTTAAGTGCAGTAACATATCTCTTTTTTCATATATAAGCGCACTCTAAATTCTATGTGTTCAAGTATATGATCTAGTCCTCTAGATTCAAGTATTTAAGGAACATAAAAAAGTATGCTCTAATGTTCATGAATTGCATCAAGTAAAATTAGAACAAAATCATTGTAGTTTTCATTTAGCTCATGCGCATAGTGTAAACCATGGACCATTCAAGGTTTATGATCTCATGAAGAACAAACAAAGTCGTTCTTTTTTATTTTCATCAATTCATCATAATTCAAGTCCAAAGTAAACAATGAAACTCTGTATTTGATATTTGAAAATCGGATCTCGATGTTATCTCCGAACCTCACCCAAAAAATTTCTGAAGCTACCACTAATTTCCATATATTACATAAGCATTAAATCATTCATTTTTTCAAATCATAACAAATGAACCCTATGCCAATTCAACTCTATTGGAAGCTCTATTACCTGGATATCTAACCTTATCAGTCCACGAATGAACAAATTGCTCCTTATAAGGAATCTATTGATAAGCAATATGTTTCAATGTGCTAGGATAGTTTTTCCATGTATCATTAAAAAAATTCCCGCAATCATCATATTCAACTATAGATTCTACTCAAACTACAACATCCAGTCTGCTGTAAATAGTTTAGCAATTTCCCCAAATTCAAAAAAATTCCTTAGCCTTGTAAAATATAGTTTGAAATATGTCATTCACAAGCCAAATATGTTGCTTCTAAAATATTATGTTCACTCCATTAATGAATTCTCATTCTCTATCTATGACTACTACATTAGGAAATTTTACCAGAGTATATAAACATTGTAAATTCTTAAGAGCCCAATGATAATTACGCTCTCTTTCGTGTAATAAGAAACGCTGTACAATTATAAATGTTTATTTGTGGATGTGACAGATATCGTTTGCAGTAAAGTCAACCCAAACTTATTCGTTCTGTATGTGCAATCAAGAAATAGGAATGAAGGAAAGAATTTGCACAATGTAGTAGAATTTATATGGGGCCACATAATATTTAAAATAGAATCATCAACTTTGTTCCTTCTCACCCAATGAGAATAATGAGACTCAACAACCAACTTTAGCAAATGTTGCAATGCTGACATTCCTTGTATCTCAACAACCCTCATCTTCCATTTCACATTATACACCATTCTTATTATCGAAGTGTTTTAAGGAAAATTATTTTTACCATTCAGCAAAACAACTCTAGGTTTTATTCTTTAAATAGACAAATCCAAATGTTGTTTTTCCCTGTTGTAGTAAAACATCTGGCAAATGGATGACCCATTTGAAATTTTGGTAACAATGGTTTTGAATACCATTAACCACTTTAATACCCTAGAAGTCATCTCCTTTATCTATATCTCCTTTGTATATCCCATTAAGTGACAATGGACAGTCGCATTTTCTGCTAGAAGTATGTTTACATGCTCTAATACTTCTCTTACTGCCTTCCCCACTCTTTGTTTCCTGATATTTTCACCTCTTTCACATCCAAGCTGAACTCATGGCTTCATCCCCAACTACTTATCAGAAAAAGAAGTTATAATTACAGTTTTCAACTTCCTTCCAGTCGACTGATATCAATAAAACATAGCTTCACACGAAGGGAAAACCTAAATATTAAATCACATACAATTGTAATACCTTTTCAACATCTCTAAATTTTGTCAATAAATTTATATGATATAACTTACTTCTTTGGTAGTTAAATACTCGGTTAAATCTACTTCGATTTCTTCATCATGATCTGATTTCAACTCACTTCTATCTAACATGTCAGACCTAGTGCCTTTTATAATCACATCTTTCATTTTAATACCTTGAAAATCCTCTACGTGTTCATTTCGTTCATCTCTAAAGTCATACTATAAATTATTGAATTCGACAGCCCAACTATATAATTTGTAGATTAAATAAAAAAGTAGAATAATGGAATGTAACTAATATTTAGCAATAAATTTCAAAAGATCGGTAGACCCTTCAGTCTATATATTCAAAGTAAAAAATAAAGGAAAAAGGCGATTAATAAACCAATGATTTTATAAAATGCATGATATATACATAATTCGTTTTCCAAAATCGTATAAACCTAAAATCGAGATTTTCCTCAAAAATTTCATATGCACAACTGAGTCGACTAGAAATAAAATTGAAATAAGTGTTATCTTAGAGCAAAATGACAGTAAATACTACAGCAAATCCAACTTCGAAATTAATGAAATCAAACGCAAATAAATACCATGCATAATGTGAATACGAGCAAATGAGAACCCTAATTTTAATACCAAGAAATCCAAAATTAAAATATCCTTTACTTACATTATTATTTCGAACTTCCTCCACTATTAATTAAAGATATGAGAGACTTATATTAAGTTTGAGAATTAGGGTTTCATTTCTTATATAACATCACCCAGTTATGCAAAATCTAACGACTAAATTTTCACTCGATTTTGCATATAGTAGTTTCTTAAAATGTTTTTTTGAGTTAATTTTTAATGGCTCATTAAGTGGCGTTAGAGATAATTTAGGTTTGTGTAAATAGTAACACCCAAAAATCAATGCTACAAGTTAAAAAAGTTGGAAATTAAACTCAAATTTCTAAACAAAGCTAGCAAACCGGTAAGATATGTTGCCCGAAAGATTGTAATTCTTGTTTGAAGCAATGATGTTGTTGATCTTGCCGACTGAGCCACGTACATCATTGTTCTCTTTAAGATGTTTCATTACTCTGCCAAAAGTGTGCAACGCAGCCAATAAGCAGCACCGGCTTTAAGACAAAATAGTCGAATACAATATTCGACGAAACTTTACACTAAGGTGCATCGATCAAAGTTAGCACCCTTTGATTTATGAAAACTATTGACATTTTTTCATATAAAAAGACCAAGATAATGTTAATGGTTCAGTGGGGGAAATGTAGGACCATGTGGCCTTAGAAAATGTATCTTAGATATACGGGTCATAAATGAACTCTATAAAAAGTTCTCCAAAATTAAATGGTCGTTTTATTATTGTTTGAAAACATTAAAATAATTGTATCAAAAATACAAGTGCCACGCCATTCCAGCTGGGTCTGGTAAAGGTTAGGTCAAGTCCGGTCGGTCGGTCAGCACGCGTGCAGGTGTGGTGATCATGCATGCTCTCCCATCTCAATAGACTTTGGATACCCAAAGGGTCCATCTTAGGAGCTAAAAACCAATATAAATATAGGTTTCTCTCAATATTCTCTATGGTGCAAGACTCAAGCATAATGCACTTATTAATATTTTTAACAATTCCAAACAAAATCCAACAATCCCCCGGTTGAACTTTAAAAAATCTTTTCCACATAAACAAAGGTATCTTGCGATTTGAACCTTTGTGTAGTGGGTAAGATTCAAATTTTATTAGAGTAACTCATATTCTTGAACTCTATCTCTGATATCAGGCCATATACAATATTTCTAAGGCACAATCCAAAAGCCTGTACGTTTTATGGCCATGCATATTTATTCTGATACAGTAAACGCTCTAAGGTTTTTTTTTCTAAAACTCCATACAAAATGGCCATATTTTCACATTCACATGGGTCAGTCTATCAATAGTACTAATATAGCTTCGTACTCCGCTCCACATAGAGTATAGATCTTATTAAGAGTTTCTATTAACTTGCCCTTCTATCGCTTTAGGAAAACACGGTTTTCATGATCAATCCATTGTCTAGGCTAAATAGGTTCAGGGTCGTTCAGGTTGGGTCGAGCTAATCAGTTGGGGTGTGTGTGGTGGTCGTGCATATAATCCCTACTTGATACAAAAGCTATATTGGATGCCAAAGAGTCGCTCTTAAGAGTTAAACCCATCTATATTTAGGTTTCTCTTAATATTCCCTATGGTATAGGACTCGGGAATAATGCACTTATTATATTTTAACAATTCGAAACAAATTCAAATAATCCTCCACCTAAATTTTTCAAAACAATTTCGAGAAATTTCCAAAAAACATAAGATTGCACACAAACAAATGCAACTTTAAATTTGAACCTTTGCATGGTGAGTAAGATTCAGATTATAGTAGAGTGACTCATAGTTGTGAACTTTATCTCTAACATCAGATCACATACAATTTTATTAGGCTTAGATCAAAAAGGTGGTGCATTCATGTCCATGCACGTCTATCTCGGTATAGTGAACACTTTAGGACTTTCTGCCCTAATATTGCATAGGAAACCACCACAATTCCACATTCACATAGGTGGGTCTATCAAGAGTACTCATGTAGCTTGGTATTGTATTCCACATAGGGTATAGATCTCATTAAGAGTTTTTATTACCTTATCCTACCATTTCTTCAAGAATACACTGTATTTCATGATCAATCCACTGCCCAGGTCGGTCGATCGCCCCATGCATGTAGTGGTCATGTATGTGCTCCCTCCTCAATACAAAAGAAGCATTAGGTGCCCAAACAATCCATCTTAAGAGGTAAAAAATCCATATAACCATAGGTTTCTCTTAACTTGCCAATGGCATGGGACTCAAGTACAATGTACTTGTTTGTATTTTTAATAATTCAAAAAAAATTCTAACAATCCCCCATCTAAACTTTTAAAAACATTTTGAGAAATTCCAAAAAATATAAGATTGTACATAATAAAGGCGTCTTTCAATTTGAATCTTTATGTAGTTAATAAAATTCAGGTTGTACTAGAATGACTCGTAGTATTAACGCTATCTTTAGCATCAAACCACATACAATCTTTCTAAGGCACAATCTAAAAGCCCGAGCGTTTATGGGCATGCACGTCTATCTCAGTAAAGTGAATGCTTTAGGAGTTTTTCCTTAAAAATCCATAGGAAATAGATACATTTCCACACTCACATAGATGAGTCTATCAAGAGTATTCTTGTATCTTGGTGCACTAGTTCACATAGAGTATAAATCTCATTAAGATTTTCAATTAACTCATCCTTTAGTCACTTTAGGAATGTATTCTTATATTTAATGTAAGAAAATAGCATATTCAACTCATATCACTTCACAACTTGTTGTTACCCATTAAAGCTTGTTCGTGGAATCTCAAGTAATTTAGACTGGGTTACCATTATGAGTGAGTGATTGTCGGTCTAAGGGTGATAGTCAAATTGGTTTAGAAGTTTAATGGACATCCACTCTAGCTAATCCTTTCATCAAAGAATCTATCAAATATTCATCATTACATACATGATCCACTCTAACATCTCCTAAAGAGGGAAATTTCCTCTCAGTGTTGTGCTTACGATGTATTTACTGTCTCTTGCCATTATAGTAGTGGTTTTAAACTTTTGCAATAGTCGCAGTACTATCACATTTGTTCAACACAGCTAGTATCAGTTTTTCCCATAAAGGATCTCAATTAGCAGATTTCTTAAGTAATATGCTTCTTCATTAGCTATGGCTACTGATATCATTTAAACTCTGGGGATTGAGGAAAAATAGTCTAACTTTTATATTTCTAATAAACAGCTCGACCAGCTATGCTAAAAATATATCCACTTGTTATTTAGAGTCATCTGATAAAGTGTTCCAATTTGCATCATTATTACCTTTATGGGCAGCTGGAAACTTTTAATAATGTAATCTAAGGTTCATGGTTATCTTAAAGTATCTCATGACCCTTTCAATATTATATCGATGCTTTATACTAGGTCTATTAGTAAACCTGCATAATAATCCCACGACATATACAGTGTTGGTCTAGTACAATCAGTGGCATATCGAAGGCTGCCAATAATGCTCAAATATCAGGTTGCCTTACACCTTCACTAGTGTTCTTAAATAGTTTTACACTAGAATCATAAGGTGCGCATGCAGGTTTATAGGCAAATTAGTTATATTTCTTTAAGATCTTTTCAATATAGTGGGACTACCCACAAAAATTCCCTTTTCAAAGCTAGTAGTCATAATACCAAGGATTAGATTTGCTTCTTTAAGATCTTTCAAATAAAAATTAGCATTAGTTAATTTTTGACATTATTAATAGCATGAATATTTGAAGTGAATATAGGCAAGCCATCAAGATATGGGCATATAATAATGCAAATGTTATTTTCAGATTTGTAATAAATAAATTTATGATAGTCATTAAATTTAAATCCATTTGAAATGATTAAAATGTCAATTTTTTCATGCCTTGTTTAGGAGCTTGATTAAAAACATATAAGGATTTACCTAACTTGCAAACTTTATGTTCCTGGCCAGGGATTACAAAATCTTCAAATTGATCCGTACAAATTTCTTCTTCTAATTTACCATTCAAAAAGGCAATTTTAACATCCTTTGGTGTATTAATAAATCATAAATTGCAACAATAGAAATAAACACTCTTATTGATGTTATTTCAGTTATAGGTGAAAAAGTATCAAAGAAATCGGTGTTTTCTCTTTTTCTAAAGCCTTTAGTTACAAGGCGGGCCTTATATTTCTTTATCATACAATAAGGTTTCATTTTCTTTTTAAGTACCCATTTATAGCCTATATATTTACAATTAAGAGGTAAATCAACTGAGTACCAAGTTTTATTGGATTCAAGAGAATTCATTTCATTGTTAATTGATTGTTGCCAAAAATCGATATCAAGAGACAGTGATGCTTTTTTGAGGATAGTAGGATCCGCAAAAAATTCCGAACCACGATCTTTATTACTCTACTTATGTAATGACCTATACTTTACATATCACATAATTGTAAAATATTGATAATATTTTTATATTGGTTTATGTAATTCATAAACTATGGAAAATGTGAAGTAGTGACATCTTTTACACTTACAAATTTTATTTGACCATTTTAACCTTGAAAACTTGTAAGATTTATTACTTTTGATAGGAGCCGAATTAGGATCTGAAACCAGTTTCATGTGTAAGATAAGATGGTTACTATTTCCATAGAGTGGTCATAATAGCTTTTTGGATTACCATTTATGAGATATGGATGTTTGAAGTTTAGGTAGTTTTTGAATAGCTTAGTTCGTAATTAGTGAATTTGTGACTAAGCCTAAAGGCCCATTTCGGGATTAAAGCCAAATGAGAACTGATAGGATTTTCCCTAGCGATTACACACTTCCAAAAAATAGTTAGAGGTCACCATTAATCTTTTCCAGGCCAAAAATCGACTTTAAAGCTTACATTAATCAGCCAAATCTTTTCACTAAAAGGGTAATTAGCGAAATTTAGCGTTGGATCTTGGGATTGCTGCATAGTGTGAGAAATGCGGATTACAGATCTTAAGGTTGGAATAACACGAGGGGGGGTGAATAGTGTTTTGTGGATTTTTTAAATCTTTTCGAAACTTATGTAATTTCATCACCAACAAATGCAATTCACAGACGCAGATATAATCACAGAATCAGACACAGATGCAAATACTAAATAAAAGCGGTAAAGGAAAGAACGCACCGGGATTTTATACTAGTTCGGAGTTACCCTACATCTAGTCCCATACAATCGTATGAATTTCTTATCAAAATAATCTCCCAGATTACACCCTTGGTTTCAAGGCTACGAGGTAGATGCTCCTGTATTCGAGTCCAGGGAAACACTCCTGATTTAACTAGGCTACAAGATCACCTAATTGATTTTCAGGGCTACAATCACGCCCAATTGATTTCAAGGCTCAACCGCACCTTTTACTTAATAGTTTGATTTGCAAAACATTCTATAACTCTGAATAGTACTAAGATCTTATGGAGAGAGTGGAAGAGAATCAAACAAGATATAATCAAGTTTGATTCACTTGGTATTTCGGCAAAGTATAGTTTGGGATTCTTTAGAATAAATATGGAATATGAAGTGGAGAGAAAATAAATGAAATCTGATAAAAAATTCGTTTAGAACTTACTGGTATTTATAGTAGAGCAACAACAATATCTATTCATGAAAGAATACAACGAATAGACACTTCTTTTGAAATTTGAAATTTGAAAATAACAGACACCGTGTCGACATATAGGGTTGAGGGATATCGACATGCTCAAGGCAAAAGTGATATTTTGATTTTCTTATTCAAATTGGTTTCTATAATTTGTCAAAACAATTTCTAAACTTTGTATATTTGAATATAGTTTAAACATATAAAAGAGTTTAGAGAGTAATTTTTATTATGTATAATATTAATCTATAAAGTGATTTAAAATTTGAGTACATAAATATATTAAAGCTAAATATTTAAAACAAGAGATGGTTTAAAAACAAGGACAATTTTGAAATCAAAATATTATAAATAGTTTTGAGGCTAAAATATTTAAAACCAAGAGATGTCTTTTTGAAAAGAAAGTTTTGAAAACATATTTTAAAAATAAGAGATATATATTTTTAAAAAGCATTTTTATAAAATTAGTGGATATCAAAACAGTACCACTATATGTTTCACTAGATATTGTCGTGGGTTCCATCCCTTTAATAGGCTTAATGTGGATTCCATTCCACGCATAAATTTCAAATAAAGATGTAAGTGCTTTCAAGAAGTTTTAACATAATTTAAGACTTAATACTTATCTTGTACTATTGAAATCTTGAACACTTGACATCTTGATACTCATGAGTCTTCAATCTTGATATCTTCATTCTTGAATCTCTATATTGTACAGTCTTCATTCTTGGTACCTACATGTTTATATCCTGCATATACATATATATCAAAACCATAACATTAGTATTTATATTTTATAACAAGTCCTAAGGTTTTTGTCATCAAAACCATCATCCCAAGGACTAACACATAGGAGTTGCACTTTCGCTGATTGGATTGATTTCACCTCGTAATTTGTGCATCTATTTGCTTAGGTGAGTGATTTATGCCTCTCTACTACACTATGGAAGTTAGTATAGTCTTAAATGTTTTTAAGAATGATTTGTAAAGGAAAAAAACATGATTTTAGCTTAAGCTAAACTACATATATCTTGAAAACGAATTTTAATGTTTTAAAGTGACAATAGATCTAGATTCACTTTTTATGTTCTTATGGACACACATTTCTATGTTTTGACTTGATATTGACTATGTAATGAACCGTGTTCTTTGAATAATGATTGCATTGTGTGTAATATGTTGCTTTGATGAGTGTTGGTTGTTTTTATTGAGTTTTGTTGTTTAGGATAAGGCATAATGTAGCGGTCCTGACTCGACCTTCGAAAATCGGCACCGAATATGACACTCGTATTCAAATGCCGCAGATCCAAACGTCGAATCTGGTTCGCCGGAGCTTATAACACATTAAGTACAACACAGTGGAAGAAATGAAATAATACATTGATGTATAACATTTGATACAATATTCAGATACAATAATGATACAATAGAATGATACAACAGATATCAATACTATCAGGGGTGCAAGAAATAGCAGCGGAAAGATACTGTCTTCAATGCCAAACTCCAAGAACTCCATCTCCAATCCAAAGCTAGTGAGAACCACCATCACGTTGCACAAAGCTAAGCAAGTGTAGTCCATGAACGCTGAAGTGAAGCAAATGCGATCCACAAATCCAAAAGGTTTCAAAGGCTATTGAATCAATTTCTACTATTCGACTATCTGAAAAACCGAACTCTAGACTGCCCGTGTGGAAAAATTATGGGTACCCAGAGTTTAGGAACGAAACAATAAACTCCGGGTCAGTCATGGGACTGGCGTGAGCAAACAAAAACGGTTTTATCTTTTAAAAAAACAACAAAAGCTTTTAAAGTTCAAATCCACAATGCTTTTTTTGGAAAATGAAACTACCATAAGGCCTCCCGCCACACACACCATGCAAACGCAGAATTGTAGGAGATTTCTCCTTATGATAGTCAAAAATGCTTGATACGTGAAAATCATTTTGATATTATTATTATTAGTGCATAGTGGCAAACATTTCGAAGGTATAATATTAATCTTAGCCAGCATACAACCATTATTGCATGCCTACTATAGCTACCATGTTCAATAGCAGGTTACCGCCACATTCCATGGCAGGTTATACAACTAAAACCATACAGGACGTATATTGTTTTTTTTTTTGATTTTCCAACACATGGCCAGGCCAAGGAACTTCCCATTGCCACATGGGTACGCCTCTGGAGGGGCGCCCCGAGAACCTACCCGGCTCTCTGCTAACACAAGGTCGGTCTACCCCCTTCCCAGGGGTAAAACCTAAGATATGCCACCCCCGGTCGTTTGCAACCTTTATCCGAGGGCCCTGTATACCAACAACATCACACAGTAATAAATATATAGTGTCCACATGAGTAAGCATCTGGGCTCCATACCATGATACCACCCTTTTCCAGAAGGAATGGACATACCCTAGGGGAGCTACCCCTGAAACCTTGCCTCATCTTTCCTGTTTCGACCATTACCGGGTTATGAGGCTCGATGAGGTCTCGTCCACAAAGCTACACTTTTCACAAAGTCATGCTTTGATCAACAAATGATCGGAAGCACTTCGTATGCCATATTATCAAATTGGGAATGTATCACTGGTAACCATCAACTACATAACCTCTGAGCTCGTACGCCTCAAAGAAGGGTGTTAAGCTAAGAGAATAAATCTCCGCCACCAAACAGAAATGTATTTGATAGAAACCAGCTTTACATCTCAAAGTGTAATGTCAGACACACATCTATACAAGTCTGTTCCGGGTTCGAACAGAATCGAAGGCACTTTCGAAGAAGCCCTTGCAAATCCGGGTATTCACAATCCCGATCGGACTTCCCATCACTTAGGGAATCTCTATACCGGCGCGACTCAGTGCAGAGACAATCGACAGGTCATCCTTTCATTCTCAAAAATACCCGATCTTCACCACCGGTTTTCAAATGCTATCCATAACGACGTATCATTATTCGGAATGGGTTATATGACACAAGGTCCTCTCCCGGCTAAACCGAATAATCAGCGCAATATTTAAAAACATATGGACATGGGATTTCGGTTAAGTCACAACTTATTATCCAAAACCTTTCTTTCAAATGGTTTAAACAAATTACCACTTCAAATCTTTTAAACAAAAAGGTTCATTTCACAAAGTTCACTGATTTTCCACAAAGGTTCATTCACGGCTTTTCAAAACAATTTCATTTCAAATTGGATTAACTTATCCAATCTTTAAATTAAAGATTTAATTCATAACTTTCAAACCATTTCCAATTCAAATCTTTTATATGAAAGATATACCATTTAAAACTCTCTTCGATTTCAAAACAAGGTTTAATAATCTTTCACATAAGTTAAAGCTGGTTACATTTACATAAGCTAAAGCCATTCAAGTATAAAACTTGGGTTTAAATTTAAATTCCCAAAACAATACTTTTAAATGGTAAAAAAACATATAAACACCTTCATAACTTGTATAATCTTTTTAAACCATAATTCCCAAATTATTGAATTCAATCTCAAATATTGAATTCAAATTTAGATCAAATTATTTAAATTTCAAAACTCAACCAAGTTATTCAAAATAACTTTTATTTTTGAAACTCATTTTCAAAAGCTTTCAATTCCAATTCCAAAACTATTTTGGATTCAAAAATTCAATCTTTAAAATTGTTAAAAATCTATGACTTAACCAATTTCCTCGTGCATTCCATATTTGTGTGTGTAAGGTGTAGTCCAAGGGTTTTACATAATGGTGCAACAACATCAATCATCACAGATTCAATCGTATCAATATCGATAAGCGGTATATTCCAATAACGCTTATCTATATTCACAGTGAATGAATAAATTACATCACAGATGAATAAATCATAGTTTACAACACAAATCAGAATAATTCATATCACAAAGCATCACATACGAGGAATATCAAATCATTCAAACATTCAATAGAATCCAAACATTAAAATTTATTAATCAACTGATTAATTTAAATCGGATTAATTTTTTATAAATAATTTACTAATCCTGGTTAATTAATATTTATTTAATACAAATCAGTATGATTGATTGCTCTCTAATCATTTATTAATTAACCTTTAATTTATAATTAATGCTTTGATTAATTATCCTTAATTAATTACAATAATTAATTAATTCTTAATTAATAATCATTTCTTAATCACTTTCATTAATTAATAAACCTTTTGAATTAATTATCCTTTAATTATTTAATTAACCTTTAATGATTAATTAACTAATCTTAATTAATAAATCAATTAATCTTTAAATAATTAACCTTTAATCATTTAATTATTCTTTAATTAATTATCCTCAATTAATTACTTCCTTAATCCTTAATAAATTTTATTAATTAATCAACCCTGTAATTACACAAAATGATTAACCTTCAATAAAGTAATTAGCTTTAGATTAATTACAAAGTAATTAGCTTTGATTTATTTTTATTAAGAAATTCCTTAATTAACTCCATTAAGTATTTCCCTTTAAATTACTTCCATTATCTTTTAATTTCTTTTTTATTTCTTTTCTTTTTCTTTTTTTTCTAAGTAATTGTTCGTTAATTATTTAAAACTTTAGATAATCGATGATGTCTCATTTATCATACCTTATTATTTGTTCATAAAGCTTGTTAATAAATTTGAAACTTGTTTGAAAACTTGGTTTAACAATTATTTTTTTACTTTGAAATTTAAATCATTTTAATAACTTAAAAATATCTGTTTGATGAATATCACCTTGGAAAAACATAGTTTACATTTCCTAAAAAAACTTATTTAAATAGATTTACATGAAAATGTGATTAACACTTTTTACTTTAAAATCTAAATTTCATTTTCTGGTTCTTTTTAAAACCTGGTACAATTTATTTCTAAAGCTTTAAAACCTAAAACTGGCGCAAATCAACAAGACCCAAGCCCAATTATTGAAATCCCGAGCATCTTCACCATTTTCTCGAGTTCGACCCGAGGCTAACCCTCATCTTCCTCTTTTTATTTTTAAAACCTGATTTCGTTTTTAAATTAAATCCTTTGAACCCTGTTACGCGCGAACGACCCAACGACAACTCGAGCCAAGTCTTCTTCTTCCCGAGGCACGCTTCGAGACGGCACCTACCCCTATCAACCCAAACACAAACATCAACTCGTGCATGTGCACATGATCGCCGATCAACTCTGGTCATCGTCTTCGGCCTCAACACATCACTGATGACTTTGCCGAGCAAACTAAACATCCAAATTGATGAATATGTTATAGAATCAAAATCGAGCTAACGAACTTCACCTGAAAACCTAACTTGATCAAAAAATTCACCTCGTGTCTCCATATTACTTTGCCAGAACCCTCGTGACTTCTCCCGGAGTTCTGTCGCAACGTCACGCACCTATCCCCCCATGTCCGGTCAAGACCGATGCAAAGAAGATGATGCAGAAATCGATTTTCTATCGCTTGCAAAAATTTGGGCTTAAACCCTAAAATGTCGAACCCAAACCACGACAGCGATCTAAAATCCAAGCGAGCATTTTTCTCGTAACCCTCGACACCCATGCCTCCTCCGGGTTCAAGCTTGATGATCAACACAACGTTGATCGTCAGAACTTGATAAAAAAAACCAAATTTTGGTCATCTTGTGAATTCTCTTTAAACATAAGCTTTAAAACTCTGAAATGATTATCAAAAATCATCTTTTTACCATACGAATTCATCCTTATAATCAGGGTTTGAAATCCTAATATTTGGTTTTTCTTGGGTTGAAGAAGTTTTACTGTAAATTTCATTTCTAAAATCATTTGCTAAATTTAAAGTTTTGAAACTATTTTTATAATAATCATTATACTTTATCAAACAATTTTTATTTATATGTCAAAGGTTAATGCTGACTCTATCAAGAGATTTGAATTTTTAAAGTTAACTTGTGCCTGTAAATAACAAACAGGGGTATACACAAGCCTGTGCACACACAACTACTTATCTATATAAAACATGCAGGCATTTTTCACACAATCTTATATACTTCATAACTTTCAGTATAAATCCAAGCACTAAGATAAAAAAAAATAGGTTTGAGTGATTTGCTCACAGATTTTAAAGCAGAGAACAGGGAGCAGGCTGTTGAAAGAAACTGGAAATGATTTGTTTGATCTGGTTTTCCAAGCTTGATTCTTTTGAACTGCTCCTTGATTAATTTCTAGATTTTATTTATTTTGGTTATCATTCCCTCAGATTGAAAATACTGAGTTAGTTATGGTTTTAATTGCTTCAAATTTTAAATTTAAATTTTTACTCATGAGTTTGCTTGAATTTACCCGAGTTGATCTGAAGTTGAAACAGATCTGGCCTTGATCTAAATTAATCTGCATGCTTTAAGATGAATTCGAACTAGAACTTGAATTTAAATCCATGAATTGCTTTGTTCCAGTCTCAAAGCTTCTAGATTTGAAAATCTCAGGTTCAAATGCTTTGAACCTACTTTTGTTTAGATTTGCCAGGCTTTAGTTCTTTTTCTTTGTTTTTCTATTTTGATTTCCTTTTGTTTCCAGATTTGAAATCTGAGAATAATTTAGTTTCTTTTTTACATATTCATGTTTTGTACAAATTCAATTTAAAAGTATAAGATGCCACTTGTTCATTTGCATGCCAAAATTCTTACACTTGTTTAATTTACTTATGCATGGCTTACACTTGTTCATTATTGTGTTTAGATCCCTCTTCTCTATTTTATCTTACAAGTTATGCTTACACCCTTGTTAAAAATTTATTTATAACTTTGTTTTAATTCTTGCTTTATTTTTAATTTATGAAAACATGCTTTATGCTTTTAACCCTTTTTGTTAATTTATTTACAGATCATTTGCATACATTTGTATTTATTTTACTTTTACAACTTTTAAAGAGAAATGGATTAAAACAATTTGTACACTCAACAAATAAATCATACATATATACATTTCTTAGTTTATAAAGCTTTTGTAAACTTATTTATTAAATCAATTTTATTCCCAATATATTTATTAAATTTCAAAAGGTAAATATTTTATTTTCATTCTTGTTTTAAATTTGAAATTCAAGTCATTGTACAAATCATAACTTTTTAAAGAAATTAATTTCAAGATTTAGTTGTATTTTAATAATAAAAACATATATAGATTATATACGTATATAAGTCTTTAGAACAAAGGTTTAACTTCAAACAACTTTTAAAAAATCCATTTCGTAAAATTAAATTCAAATATCTTTATATTATTTTCTATTTATATTTCCTTCTATAACTATTTATACATCCTTAAGAAAATAATTCTTATATTGATCTTAAATCCTATCTTCCCAATCACAATGCATATATTTACATACATGTATATATAATAGAAAATAAATTTCTACTGGTTTATAGAATCCTTAAATCCAATTTATTTCTTAAAATATTTATTCATGAATTTCAAATTCTAGATTCAATTTAAAAATCCATTTATATACATATATAAAATTTTAAAGCTTTTATTAATCACTATTTTCACAATCTATTTATAAAACCCACATTTTATTTGTTTTTGGAGAAACTCAAATAAATTTTACCAATTAACCTCATAATTTAATTCAAAATTTTATATTAATTACCAAATATTTCAATGTTTAATTCCAAAGATCAAATTAATTATTAAATTACTTTGGCCTTAAAATCAGGAATGTCACACATAATGTGTTTTTAAGTAAGAGTCAATTATAGGAAGACAAGGAGCAATCAATCCAAGGAGTATTTTGGACTTGCGATCGATGTGGGGGTGGTTTATGGTGTGTCAAAGCCGAGAAATAAGCCGCATGAAGATTGAACAAGGTATGGTGGAGTTAAGCTATGAAAAGTATGACTCAGTTGTAAGAAGATATACCGATCCATCTTACTTCGAGTATGGGAAGAAAAATTTTAGGCCTTTGGGTAGTAGAACTCTAGGGCGAAGTTAGAAGGACGCGACACAAATTAAGAAGTGGAAAACTTAGCTAAATGGCTAAGTTAAATAACTCGGTACCGAATCTTCAAAGGTCGATACCGACATATTTGAGTTGATAAATATAAGGGAGGGTAGTAGCTTATTTCGGGCATTTGGCAAAGTGACTTTGGGCTTCAACTCAAGGACTTCAAACCCAAAACCCATAACCAAATGTCTTCCAAAAGATGACCTACCATGGCCTGACCAATGGTGGAGGTTCACGAGGACTAGAGGAGTGTGTGGAACGAGTCGCACATGGTCCCTTGAGTGTAGGTGGAGTTTGGAGCTTTTGACGAACAATGGAACACCTTAGAGCTTGACAAGAGGGAGTTCAAGAGTTGTTGTAGGTTTTATGAGGATTAACTTTAGTTCCAATGCTAGTTACTCCGAGTCATGTATGGGTGATGTCCTAAGGACTAACAGGAGAGCTTTATACATAGCCGGATCGATGATGTTGATCGATTTAGTTGTGTACTTCATGAGGGAAGTTACTATAGTATATATGGAGTTATTGAGTTGGCAAGTGCTGAGTGATCACTTACGAAGTAGAAAAGGGGTGGTTCCATTATCAGTATGTACGTTAGTGTTAGGTGCTCATATGGGGCAGGGTAGTCTGAGTGTACCATGTGTGGTTTGAGTGAACTCATGAGTTGGATTCATATATGGACATCTAAAGTCCATACCCTAACCATCTAAATAGGATGATCTTTAGTATTTTGTACCTATAATTTTGAGTGGTCGCTGACTGTTTAAGTGAATCATAAGGGTTATAGAGCATCCGAGAGTGCGAGGGTTGCTTTGATATCTTTGATTGATTAAATTGCATTGAGTTTTATGATTGATGTGCTTGCAGGATTAGTGTGCAGTTATAATGAGTGCCTTGTGAAATTACTATGATAGACACCCTAACACCATATTATATACTTTGAGCATTAGTACATTCTGTAATGATAGTTTAGCATACATTAGAGTGCATGTGCTAATTTGTTGGATGCTGGGACAAGGCAGATATGACCCTTGTTCCTTATACTATTATCCTTTATAGTGTTTTGAGTTTATCTACTGATCACACCAGACTATCATCTGACTCGAGATTTTATGCTTTTACTTCTTATCATTTCTGATACTCTTAAATGAGTAGACTAGATAGTAGTATGGTATTAGAGCACGGAGCTATTCGGAGGGCAAGCTTAAGGCTGGAAACTATATATACTAGTATTTGAGTTTATTGCTTATTCCATTGTGTAGCACTATGCAGCTCTTACTAGTTCTATACTTTTATCTAGATATAGTTTATTCGAGTTTATCATTGATGTATAGAATTATTTTGTGTTGTATAACTGTGACGAACCTACTCAACTCTGATACTGTGGTTTATTTCAGTCATATATTGTCTTGCCAATTTCACATTTATGCTGATTATTATATTTTATCTAATGCACTATGAGATATACAATAGATTATATGACCATTTTAGTTACTTTACAACCATTGGTTATCACCTTACATCGGTCGAGTACCGTTTATGATACATAACAGCTTATATTAGGTATTAGGTGTAGGGCAGTGGAGATACTTAGTATCAAAGCTAAGGTTATGTTGTTTGACAGAAGTGATATCTGGATCCATCAGAGATAGAGTATGAGTTATCACACTAGGTGAATCGAACGATGAGAGAGAGAAAGTATTTGTAAGATATATTTTGATTTTCAAAACTATATAGTAGTGTGAATATATATAGTCTAAGTCGCATTACATACATGAGTACCATCATGTAGCTTTCCTTTTAAAGGGTATGATCATCCTTATTACAGATTGAAGGATGAGTCGACACACGAGGAATGCTGCTAGCAACTCCATTTCTAAAGTTAGAGAAGGAACGGGTTCAGGGGTGGCCAACCCTGACCAATAGAACAAGATAGCTGAGATGTTGCGAACATGGTTCAAAAACACTTAAGTAGCTCCAAATTTTGTTGGTGCTTGGGCGCAGAGTCCAAGAATCGGCTTTTCTAAAATGAATGGAGATTATTTTAACCTTAGAGGTAAAATTTCCTTGGAACAGAATTATCTCTAGAGATACAGGAGTGTTTGGACACCTATGAGCACAACTATGAGCATATCTTTGAGGACTTGGACTTTGAAGATGCTATGAAAAGGAAGTTGGCCTTTAGGCAACTTTAGATATACATCAAGAACAGGAGGAATGCTATCAAAATTGCTACTCCTAAGGATTAGTTCACCTAGGAGTAGTTCAAAGCTTGTTTTAAAGACAAGTTTATACCAGTTGCTCAAAAGTTGGTGTTACTTAGAAAGTTTGCTAACATTATACAATGGGAGATGTTTGTGTTAGAATGTGGTCTTCAATATGCTGTAAAACGACAGCTATCGATACTCCACTCAAAAAGAACGAGAAGTTCATCATGGGCATGGATGATTATCTCAAACAAAAATATGAGCCATATTGACCAGTCCTTCGAGAAGCTAGTTAAGAAAGCTCTCTAACACAAGAGCCTATATACAAAGTCCAAATCTACTATTATTATTACCAAGGAAGAGCCAAGCTGCTGATGGGTGGGGGAGGCAAGAGAAAGTGGAACAACAATAAAGAAAAGAAGCAACTTCAAGCTAAATGTGGTCAGAAGAAGGGAAAATGGGAGCCTAATAGCTATAATTGTAGCGAGAAGGGTCATCTAAGCAAGAATTGTAAGAGCGAATAGAAGAAATGCTTCAGCTGCCTAGCTAGGCATATAAATAAGGACTGCTTGAAACTTGTGAAGGATAACCAAATGGTGTCTAACAACCTGCACTTCTGGACACACCGATCCAAAGCTTAGTGTGGCTTTCGGCCTCGTGTCATGCCGACTTGTTGGGATTTTAAACATTATAAAGCAAAATTATAAGGTAAGTTCTTAGGCACTTTACAATTTCAGATCTCACGGTGAAAGGAATTAAAATATAAGTACAAAAAATAGACATCTCGGAAAAATAGTCTTGAAAATACATGTTTAACATATACAGTGTTTCCAAAATACAATATAAGCTTTTATGACATTTAATACAACAAACGACTATAAGAGGAATAATGAATAATATGATCACTTCAATGTGAAGCTTCTTTTTACACATACTGTACCCAATCAACTACTATCTTGCCATCCTGCGGTGGAGAAAAATGGAAAGGGTCGTGGGTCGGACAAAAGTCGAGTGAGAGTTTAATATATGATAATCATGTGCAGTTAACTTCAAAACTATTCTAAATGACATAGGGTGTACTACAAGTGTCTGTGAGTTCCTAATGTCAAATACTTAAGGATTCTTTTCTAAACATACATACAGTACTACTTGTGTAGGCTACTATAAGGGTCGAACTATAGATCCAACCTCACACCAACGATCGGCTAATGTCCTTTGAATTATCCAAAACTACCTATCATCATTACGCTCAAGAAGAGAACCCTGGAATGCAAATTCATATTGCAAACCAATAATGCAACACATTGTATACACCCACTGTCCAGCACTCAATCGTACTGCTAAACATCTCTTATCATACCCTCTTATCGTCTTGCTCCGGCATCCACCTATGCCACGTCACACTAGAGTCGTGCGTACAGGAACTTCCGTTAGGATCGGCTCACTCAGTTGGTATCTCTGTAAGTGCCATACGCCACCATGACGGAATACCCCTTGAGTGTCTACAAAGTACATCATCTTAGCTAACTCTTAAATCTTATTTGGATATTTAGCTGTTGCCAAACCGCAATGACCTATTATCGTTTGATAGGAGAATTACGGCCCTACATTCTCTTGACAGGGGATTTACATCCTACCATCTCTTTATAGGGGATTTACGGCCCTATAATCTCTTGATAGGGGATTTACGGCCCTACCATTTCTAAAATGTTTTCTTGGCTCAAAAATAGGATCGAACAATCAATTTTCCATTTATATAATTTTTTTTGAGATTATATAATTATATTATAAACCTTAGCCTCGGTCAAGGTTCAAATTTCATATTTTACACGTCGAACGATCGACCGCTGATCCCCTAAAGTCGATACTGGGAATTCCAGGTCGATCATTCATAGTCTGAAATCGGCGTTCTATCATGTTTTTTATGTCATTTGATTTTTATAACTTAATCTATGTCATTAGCATTAATCAAGCTACTAAATGACCAGTTAACTTTCCACCAATTTTATAAACTTTTATAAATTCAATTTAAATTATTTAATCTAGGGTTCATGAGTTTTGGGGTTTACAATTGAATAATAAAAACATCGGATTTTCCTATTTATAGTGATTTCAGTTCTAACCTAGATTATAGATTCCAAATTAGAGTTTACAATAGATTATAAAAAGGGTATATTAGCATCAAATCAGGTTTAATAGCTTATAGATTTTAATCCTAATCTAGTTTACAGATTTCGGTTTAGAGTTTTACCTATTCCAAATCAGGTTTGATAACTAGGGTTTATAATTTACTATTTTAAATTACTAGTGCCCTAGATCAGATAAAATAGATTTAATTTAATTGTAATAATCATCTAATTAATTTTTCTTCCACTCGCCTTTAGCCTATGCTGTTGATCTTGAGAAATTGGCCCCCAAACGATAGCTCCTTCCCTAGATCACCTTAGTTTCCCTTGATTGCTTGCTCTCACCTCTTTAGATTGGTCAGCGTTTGATTTTTATTTTTGAATTTTAAGAAAATTAGGGTTTTGAGGAGAAAATTGATAAAGTTTAGTTGTTATATGTTCAACTAAAGAACTAGGGTTTAGTTTACTATCTTATTTATAGAGTTAGGTTAACATTTAAGACCATTGGATCAATCTCAGCTATCATCCTAATCTCCCATCAACTACTTTAGATGCAAGCAATCAGTCTCTACCGTTTATTCATGTCTCCCCAGATTGCAAATCACTTGAAAAATCCCATGTTTGGTCAACCACCCATGCCCTTCTGTCGACCGCTGCCAGTCGACCTAGGGTCTTCTTGAGTCGACCCAAGGCTTTGTCAATTTTTAAATTTAAGTTTTAAATTTATAAATTCGTTTTAAAATCCATAATTCTCTCATACTAACTTGGATTATGAAGTGTTACATATGAAAATCATCCAAAAAACACTATAAACGCAATGTGGCAAGTTTCTGAACCAAATTTGGATGTCTGTGGAAATTTGCTTTTAAGTCCTTGTTTTATTTTAGTTTAATTTCCTTATTAAATTTCATTAAATTTTCGAGGTGTTACATTCTCCCTTCTTAAAAGGATTTTGTCTCTGAAATCTTAAAGGGCGAAAAATGTAACTGTTATACATAGCAACCAATAGCTAGAACCATCTACTCATCCATCATCCATCGCAATCATTGTCCTTAGAAATTTTCTAATGTAACATCATATTTCTGCAATGTGAAATCCATGTGAACTACACTATTGCAAAAGAGAAGAGGTCTATTGATCCAGTTGACCTCTTGTTATGCAAAACGCTCATGCTATGCATCCAAATGTATGCAACCTTCTAAATAAGTAGACTTGGAATTTTATATATATGCACAACCATTTCATCCATATGCATAATACTCATATAAGATAAACAATAATCAAGCATCCATATATATCATATATAATTGGCTAGAAAATAAATAAAAGATAATGTGAATGTGTGTGTAGTACCCAAAGGATATACTGTCCTAAACGTGTCAAAGCATACAATCCAACCAATACATCCATTAACATCCATCATCCATAACTTGTCCTACTGACATGTTTACAACCATTCTTACCATCCAATGGTCTCTATCTAGGCTAGAACCTAAATACAGAAGTAATGTATACTTTCCCAACTAAAATAGAAACATGCAAGAAAAGAGTTCGGGATGGGTAGCTCGGATTTTCTCCTCAAGTTCCCATGTACTCTCAAGTGGATCATCTACGTACTAGACTCTAACCGGTTTTATTACTTTATTATAGAATCATTTTGTCCCGTGCTCAAAATATGGGTAGATGCATGTTGTACAAGGGCCTCACATATCCTCCCTAACTTTCCCTAACTAATACAGCTCGACCATAGTAACTGCACCCCATAAACACTTCCGCAAGTGAGACATAAAATAAACATTATGAACTCCCCCCAACTCTCTAGGAAGTCTGCTCCATAAGCTAACTCCCAAACACTATCCGAAATTGGAAAATGCCCTATAACCCTTAGCGCTAACTTTTCCGAACTATCAATCAAATACCTATCAATGATGCAAGATGTTCGCATGGACTTTGTCACTAACGTGGATCTCGATTCCATGCGTCTCCTGTTAGTATATTCTTTCGTCTTATCTTGTATGGTCCTTATGCCTCTATGAATCAAATTCATTTCCTAACAGCATTTCTCATCCTTTACCGCTAGCATGAATCTTCAATCCAATTATATGTGCATCAGTAACCCTTTGCATTGCTTGCTACAACTCAAATGATGTCAACTTGCACCACTCTAGATAACTTGAGCATAAGTATGCTCTCATGAAACTATAGCCTCATTCCATTCTCAATGCATAAACAAATTATCTTAAATCATCCAGTATAACATCTAATCACTTCTTTCCCTATATACCAAGTGGGACAACCCAAAGTTGAATGGTATCTCCTTCCATGGTACTTCCTATTTAGCTCTATGTTATTTCTCCATTTTAACCAAAGAGTATCCAAACTTGTTGATTCCTTAACTGTTGCAAACAGTATAATCTCCCTTCTAATTCGATTCCACTTAGGTCATTTTATTGCCCATCAAAAATTAATTGAAGCTATAATATAATATTATTTCAGCATTGGCATTAATCACTTAAGTGATACTTCGTTCACATGCAATTGTTATAAAACCAAAAACTACGTATTCCAAATTAATCTTCTCCCAATCTGAGGGATGATTGGAGAGAACCCTTTATATCCCATACTCCAAGTCTTAACAAAAGCTTCCGATTTTATTTCCTATAAAATCGCCTCCGCATTCTCAGTGCATGCAAATAATGATATACTTTTACTTGACGGAGATCCAAATCCTTGAATTAACCTTCCATTTAAGAATCTTGACTACTACTTTTATTAGATATTTTGAGGTTTGAATTTCCAAAAAAAATCGTTTCTTAATGTCCTCCCATAACTTCTTATTATTCTATTCTAATTATTTCATTTATTTTATGGTTGAAACAACTTAATATGGAATGGTTCCTTGCCATCTTAATCCAACAAACATGTTAACCATTACTTTGATTTTTACTTAGGGATTTTTGCGTTTAATGCATTGGAACTACATCTTTTCCCATAAGTAAATGTGAACTCTGTAACTTTCCATAAATTATCAAAAAAAGGATTTTTTTTGTTTTCGGAATAACAAAGAATTATATTTTCTATTAATATTGAAATAGATGGTGCAAAATACGATAACTACCCTATTTTGTACATCTCTTTCTTTAGGGTTATATTGCTATGTTATTTCAAACGATACACTTCTATACTAAAACTGGATAATTTATAGAAATTTACATTGCAACATACTTTATTCGAATAAATTAAAATGCTACTAAATCCTGCTCCATTTTATAACAACTTCTAAATTGGTGTTTACTGCTCCATATCAATTACTCAAAAATTTGCTGCAATGACTAACTCAATTTTTTTGCTTACTCAAGTCCTGTAGGTCTACAAATCTAGAACTTATCATACTATTTCCTTTATGATGGTTTCTGTTAATTTGGAGACTACTTTCCACATATTTTCCATATTCCAGTTTATGTTATACTTTAACCTACAAATCCAAGATTTACATTAGGCATACGTGGAATACATCTACAATGATATAATTCTAATAACATGTATAAAATAGATGCCTTTCCATTCTTTTTCATTTGGTCTTCCCGTAGCCTATAGGAACAACACAATACCTGGACTGCATGTAGCCTACCGGTATCCTATTCTCATCTATATGTTATCAACTAATATCTTGGTATTATAGCACCGAGTCTATACTTGCTGTTCCATTTAAGTTTTCCTAATGTAATCAAGGAAATACCTATTTGTTATTTTACAGTCCTAATACGGATTGAAGTAGACCCAACTTGTCCCTTTAACACTTCAAACAAAAAACTTTTTGCATCCATAGCATTCTTGATGTAATAAAGCATATGGGCCTATTATTTCCTTACATGGAAATATGTTCATCCAAATCATACTTTTCAATCTTCCTTATGCAACGATCCTCCAATTCCAACCATACTTGGGTGGAAAGATACATGGTGGTGTTTAATCTTCACTATTATGGAAAGTTCGACTTAATACTTTATCCTTCCAATTCAATCGTTAATTGAAAAGGTTACTAAATTTCGATATTTCCTTTTTTATCTCTAACTTATCCATTTATGGCTTCCAAATTCCATAGTTAATTTCTTTCTTATTAGGTTGTTCTAGTACTATTTATCTAACTCTAATCCATTTCTTTGCTTTCAAGTTTAATTGATATTCAAAATATTTTCACTTTACCTTTTTAAAATAAAACCTTTGATTTTCACATCATTTCCATAAAACTAATATTTAAAATTGTAAAACCCTTCTTTTATTTCAACAACCGTTTCTTTCTTACAAAAGATCGATATATTTTATTTTATTAGATTATCGAAATGGTGTAAACTTAGTTTAACAAAGTGTACATAAAATACATTTCCAAAAAATTCTTTTATAGATAATTAGTTTTCTCAAAAGCGTATTTTAATGATAATATAGCATCTTTAACTTATTATTATTATTTTAAGGCATAACAGAAACATTTATAAGACATATTTGAATACTTAACCATTTCCTATTTACAAGAGGAGTTCAAAAAATTAGGTCTTACATACCTTTAATTTTTTTCCCAAAGTTCTTTTACTAAAAGCAAAATGCACATCGAGGGTAAATACAATAGTATGCCTAAAACAAATAAAAGCTTTAAAATGTTATTGAAAATAGCTTTTTACCAATTTCTTTAATTTTGCTTCTTACACAAATCCCATATATTTTATCTTACTATTTTATATAAGATCATAAATCAACTTCTTCTCTATTTAATATATCAGATATCTACCATCTCTAACTTTTAGAAAACATTTCTATTAGTTTATTGCTTAAACTGAAGTTGATAACATCAACCTGATTACCTAAGCCCACTTATACCTAGCAATGCTTCAAGTGTATAAGGTTTTTGTTTTTCTTTGAAAAAATGGTTAACTAAATTTTCTTTTTCGATACAATACCCAACTTCAATATGAAATATTCTAGCAGTTCCATCAAGTAAAATATGAGTCCTTGCAACTACACCAATATGAGAATAGGATTTTCGCTTTAACTGGAGAATTTTCCTTATTTATGAACTTTTGTTACTCATTTTCTTCATTTACCCTTTAAATTGATAACTTACTTTTTACTAATAGTTGGTATAGGAAATCTCTACTAACATTTCTTTTTAGGGTAATCATAGTAAATGTGGAAAGCTTATTTTTCACTTCAACTATTATATCTTTAACATTTATTCTAATCCACAATTATTTGCTTACATAAGGGGATAAGCCAACAGCTACCTTATGGGTCAAAATGTATAGGGTGTTGCGAATTACACATATCAAAAAATTATAATTACACTCCCTTAGTCGGGTTAGGCTCATCTTGTCTCCTCACTCTACATACCGACGGAACCATATAGGGATGTTCATGCTCAAAATCTTAGTTGCTTTTCCAGAGCCATCCTTCTAGAACTTGTACTTATTCTCACTATCTGTGTTTGGGAATTATTTTCAATTTTCCCATAGATATTATAGGCATGAATAGAAAGAAATCTCTATAATAGATAAAATATTTGGAAATCTCTTTGAAAACGTATATATATTTCAAAACCCATTTTTGAAAACTTTTCGGAAAATGTTTTCGAAAACTATTTTTTTCAAAAATTTCAAGTATGTTACCTCAATACATGCCTAAGTCCTAGGGGATACTAAACTTAAGCACTAATACCAAATATAACACCCACATTTCCTAACACACTGATCCAAAGCTTAATGTGGCTTTCGGTCTTGTGTCATGCTGAAAAATATGAGCTGTTGGGATTTTAAGCATTATATAGCATAATTATAAGGGTAAATTATACGTTCAGATCTCACGGAGGAAGGAATTAAAATATAAGTACATAAAATAGACATCATAGAAAAATTGTCTCTAAAATACTTGTTTTACATAACTGTTTTCAAAGTACAATATAAGCTTTATAGACATTTAATACAATAAGTGACTATAAGAGGAATAATGAATAATATAAGAACTAGACTGTGAAGCTCCTTTCTCCAAATACTGTGCCCAATCAGCTGCCAATCTACCATCCTACGGTAGGGAAAATGCAAAAGAGGGAGTGGGCTAGATAAAAGTCTGGCGAATAAGTACAACTTTAATATGTGATGATCATGTGTAGTTATCTTCAAAACTATTCTAAATGACATAAGGTATACTATAAGTATTCATGAATCCCAAGGTCCATTACCTAAGGAATTTTTTCTAATACATATATACACTACTACTTGTATAGGCTAATATAAGGGTCGAACTACGAATCGAACCTCACACTAATGATCGGATAATTTCCTTTAAATTATTCAAAACTACCTATCATCACTATGCTCAAGAAGAGGACACCAGAATGTAAACTTATTGAAAACCAATTACGCAACTCATTGTATGAACCCACTATCCACCACTCGATCATAGTGCTAAATGTCAGTTATCATAGCCTCTAATCGTCCTGCTCCGATGTTTACCTATACCATGTCGCGCTAGAACCATGCGTACAAGAACTCCCGTTAGGAACGGGCTCACTCACTTGGTATCTCCATAAATATTGTGCGCCACCATGACGGAATACTCCCTGAGTGTCTACGAAATACGTCGTCCTAGCCAACTCTCAACTCTTATTTTGGTATTTAACCGTTATCCAAACTACAATGACCTACTGTCCTTTTATAGGGGATTGTGACCCTACCACCTCTTTATAGGGGATTTATGGCCCTACCATATCTTTATAGGGGATTTACGGCCCTAAAATCTCTTGATATGGTATTTACGGCCCTACCATTTCTAGCAAGTTAGCTTAGCTCAAAAATAGGATCAAACAATCAATTTTCCAGTTATATATTTTTTTGCAAAAGTATATAAATTTTATTATAAACTTGGGTCTCAGGCCAAGGTTCAAATTCCACATTTTACACGTCAAACGGTCGACTGGTGGTCCCCAATAGTCAACGGCTACTAGTAGAGTTGACGGCAACTGGTAGACCATTAGGAATTCCAAGTCGACTAGCCATAGTCTGAAATTGGGGTTCTGTCATGTTTTTGATGTCGATCGATTTTCATAGTTTAATTTATGTCGTTAGCAGTAACTAATCTACTAAATGACTAGCTAACATTCCACCAATTTAATAAATTTGTACAATTTCAATTTAAATTGTTTAATCGAGGGTTCACGAGTTTTGGGGTTTACAGTTGAATAACAAAAAGTTATTCAAACATTGGATTTTCCCATTTACGGTGGTTTCGGATCTACTTAGATTGTAGATTGCAAATTAGAGTTTCACAATATGATCATAAAAGGGGTATATTAGCATCAAATTAGGTTTAACAATTTATAGATTTTAATTCAAATCTAGTGTACAAATTTAAGTTTGCGGTTTTACCTATTTCAAATCAGGTTTAATAATTAGGGTTTATAAATCACTGTTTTTTAAATTGCTAACACCCTAGATCAGATAAAATAAATTAAATTTAACTGTAATAATCATCTAACTAGATTTTTTTCCCACTAGCCTTTAGCCTAAGCTCTTGATCTTGAGAAATAGGCCCCCAAACAATAGCTACTACCCTAGATTACCTTAGTTCCCTTTGATTTCTTGTACTCACCTCTTTAGATTGTTTAGGGTTTGATTTTGATTTTTCGGTTTTAAGAAAATTAGGGATTTGAGGAGAAAAATTGATAGAGTTTAATCACTATACGTTCAACCAAAGAATTAGGGCTTAGTTGACTATCTTATTTATAGAGTTAGGTTAACACTTAGGACCATTGGATCAATTACAACTATCATCTTAACTACCCATCAACTACTTTAGATGCAAGAAATCATTATCTACCATTGATTCACGTCTCTCAAGATTACAAATCACTCGAAAAAATCCTATGATGGGTCGACCATCTATACTCTTCGGTCGACCCATTCCGTACTGGTCGACTTAGGGTCTTCTTGGGTCGACCCAAGGCTTTGTCAATTCTTAAATAAGTTTTAAATTTTTAAATCCATTCTAACACCTATAACTCTCTCATCTTAACTTGGATTACAAAGTTTATGTACGAAAATCGTCTATAAAATCGCTATGAATGCAGTGGTACAAATTTTGTAGCCAAATTCAAAGATCTATGGAAATTTTATTTTAAGTCCTTGTTTTATTTTAATTTATTTTCCTTATTAAATTCTGTTAAATTTTTAGGGTGTTATGTGGTGTTTGCTAGTGCACTTAATGTCATCTCGATTTCATCGTGTGCTTTATCAGCGAAAGAAAGGGGATAAGGCATTACAACTCAAGGTATGTTTTCATTTTATGGTATACCTTATTAGAGTTTCATTTGAGATCGGTGCATCCCATTGTTTTATATCAGGTGACCTATTAGATAGGTTAGGATTGAGTCCTAACCTAGTAGATAGACCTTTGCTTGTACCGAACTATATGGGTGGTTCGACCATGTAGATAGACCTGGTAGACAGACAAGTATGGTCTGTCATGATATTGTGTTGTCGAGTGGTGCTTAGGTATTTTCTTTTGATTGCTTTGTTCTTGGCTTCGTGTGTTTTGGTGTCATATTGGAATGGACTAGCAAAAGAAATATAGGGTTATAGTGGATTATGTGAGGTATATGATTGCAACTGGGATAGATGATGAGTGTAGGTTAAAGCTGAGTTGCATGCCTGATTATGCACTAATGGTTAGCCTCTTATATTCGATCGAGATCCCTTGTAACGATCGTGATTTTTGAGTCAAATTTAAATCGGTAATTAATATAAATTTTTGAATTAAATAGTGAATTAATTTGGATTTTTCCAAAATAAATAAAGATATGCATTGTTTATTTTTATATATGTATATAAATGGATTTTTAGTTTAAATATAATTTCTAATTGGAAAGTTAGAAAAAAATATTTTTGAATAATATATTAATTATAAATTTGACTGTGAATTAGTTTGAAAATTTTGAATAAATATATTTATGATTATATAAGATTGAAAGTTAAATTGTAAATAAAATTTTGAGTTTGGAAAATTCAAAATGAAAATATTTATAAATAAATTGGATTTATTTTAGAAATTATGTTTTAAATATATTTCCCTTAAAAAGTTATATAAGATTAAACAATAGAAAATGTATAAATATAAAACTTCATTCATTTAAAAAGAATAATAACTTGAATTTAAAATGAGCTTTAATAAAAGTTTTAAAATATACATAGCTTTTGGAAATTAATAAGAAAACATATATATGAATAAAACTGGTTTGTAAATATATAAGTAAGATTTGATTAAAGATTTAAATACTTTCTTAAGATCATATATACATAACAAAACATGCTACATAATTTATAATAACACAAGGGTTGAAAAACAATTTTTAAATTTATTTACATTGAGAGTTTAGACATAAATTTATTCCATGTTAACAAATGTAAGGTGGAGATTACATGCATTAACATTTTATAAAACAATTTAACATTTGTAAATACTTTAACAAGATATTAATACAAGTGTAAGATAATAATAAAGAATTTTAACATGTGTAGCTTATGCATGCCTTAAGAAATACAAATGGAAAATTATTTTCATTTCATTGTTTTTAAAATTAAAATAGGAAATCAAAGTTATAAATATCAATATGCTCCTACACTTCATTTCTTTTTTCTATCATCAAACATGATGCAAAAAACCTAAAACCTGGAAATTTCAAAACCAGAAAATATAAAGTAGAGTAATCAAAACAAAATGCATGAGATCAAATCAAAACCCGAGGGAAAAAAATCAAACTACAAACCTAAGACAACAAACAAAAGTAAAGACCAAACAGCTTCAAGTCTTCAAAATCTTCAACCAGGAAGCTTTAGAAACAAACCTGGAAAAAAACAAAAGCAAGCTTCAGTTTTTAAATCAAAGGTTCAACTCAGAACTAAAGCAAGTTCCAGGCAATTCAACAATTCAACAAATCAAACCCAAGTTTCAGCTTTAGATCATCATTTCCAGAATAATGCTTCTCTCTGTTTCCATTTCCAGGTTTCAGGCTTAAAAAAATTGTTCTCTGCTTTGTCAAACTTCGGGTGAGAAAAACCTTACCCTTTTGACCTTAATATGGCTATATCTTGATTTGATGAGATAAATGGTTGAAGTATGAATGTTGTGTGAATATGTTTATATGAATGTTGCCTGTGATTACATATCGTAAATATTATATGCCTGTACGTATATATATCTTCTCTGTTTAAAAATAACAGGACCCAAATTTA
This sequence comes from Allium cepa, assembly GCA_030765085.1. NCBI lineage: Eukaryota > Viridiplantae > Streptophyta > Magnoliopsida > Asparagales > Amaryllidaceae > Allium > Allium cepa. Next base: position 557,147,591 of record CM060928.1, on the reverse strand, counting down.
TGAACAAATTCATATCTTCTAAACAAATCAATCTTAGACCTTGATCTTTAAAGAAGAAAAGATTGTAAGAATATAAGTTTAATTCTAAAAATAGCTTTAAATAAATATATGAAGTATTTATTTCAAAATAGGAAATTTGCAGGTCTGTTCAAATATATGCCCAAAATCAATTGACCAGAATTCTTGATTTCATTCTATAATATGATTCGAAATTGTTAATGATGAATTTTAATATGAAAATCACAATTTTAAGTTAAGCATTTGTGAGTTGAACACGAAATGAATTCTGGGCAATCCACGGCGATCGAGGAAGAAGTTGACCTCGAGATTGAGGTTGTTGCTTGGTGGAAGATCAGGGATCATCAGAAAAATGGTGAAATAATTTATAGATTGCCAGAGAAGATAGTCGATGTTCATATGGGGTTTAGGAACCTAGTTTGAGTAACGATGTATTTTAGGTCGCTATGCCGTCAGGGGTGAATCAAACTTCACCGCAAGTGGAGGGATCGAAGCTCGAGTCGTTAATGCTGCCCTGGGTAGGCTCGTGTGGTGTCAGATGAACGTTGGCGGCGGCACGAGAAGTTTTCTGGTGACTGGGTTGTTCCAATTTTGGCTCTTGTATGTTCGGTTCCATTTTCGTAATCTATGATTGGATCTAAAGGGTGGGATCGATAGTGGGATTTGTCGATGTCTTGTTGACGTCAGTGAAGTTGATCGGAGCTATGCCGATCGCTGGTGCACATGCACAAGCATTGGATGGTGTCAGGGTTGATGTAGGGAGAAGAAAGGGGTAACTCAGTGATTATCTTGGGAATGAGGAAGGATTGCTCAAGTTTGTTATCGGGCATATTACATAGTTTTGAAATTTTAAAATAAACAAAGGTTAAAAAGAAGAAAATTTTGTACTCGGGGGGTTTTGAAGAGAATCCCGAAGTTGAGCTCGGGTAAACAGGAATTTAGCTCGAGTTGCCCAATATGCTATCAGATTTTAAAAATGTGAAGGAAAAAAATTATTTCAGGATTTATCATAAAACAAGTTTTCTTTAAACAAGTTTTAAAGGTAAATTTAAAGATCAAATGTTTTCAAAATTGTTAATTAACTTAAAGGTTTAAGTTAATCTATGGGTTAATAATAATAAATTTTAGTGTAAAGGTTAAATTTTAAAGATTAACTGTTTTTTTTAATTTATTGATTTGGGTTTAAAATAAATTTTATTTAAAACCCCTAGTGTTTTCAAAGTGTAATAATGAAATTAAGTAATTAATGAAGATAAGTGGTTTATCTTTTAAATTAATAAGGTCTTAATTAAGGCTAATTACTTAATGTAATTAATTAAAAGATAATTAATGTGGGTAATTGAGGATATTGATTAATGATTTAAAAGGGGTTGATTTGTTAATTAATTAATTAATTAAGGATTAATTATTTAATTACTTAAAGATTAATTAATTAATGCGATTAATTAAAGGGTAATAAATCAAGGTGGTTGATTTAATTAATTAATAAATTAAGATTAATTAATTAATGATTAAGGAATGAATTAAGGTTAATTAATTATTGATTAAAAGTTAATTAATTAATAATTAAGGATTAATTGATTAATAATTAAGGGATAATTAATTTAATTAAGGATTTATTAATTTATATTTAAGATAATTAATTATTAATTAAGGATTAATTTAATGGTAATTAATTAAGGATTAATTAATTAACGTAATTAAATAGTTAAAGAATAATTAAATAATTAAGGTTAATTATTTAATGATTAAAGGTTAATTGATTTATTAATTAATAATTATAGATTAATTAATTTATTATTAATGGTTAATAAATGATTAAAAATAATTAATTAAAATGGTTTGTAATTAATTTATGTTAATTAACCAGGATTAGTGTTTATTCATAAGTAATTAATTTGATTTAAAAGTTGAATTTTGCATCCAAATGATATGGAAATGGAATTGGGTTAAATATGAAAAGCTTTTGAAAAGGAGTTTTGAAGTTAAAAGATATTTTGAATAACTTGATAAAGTTTTAAATTTTAAATAATTTGATTTGAATTTGAATTCAAGATTTGAAATTGAATTCTATGTTTGGAAATTATGGTTTAAAAAGGTTATACAAGTTATAAATGTGTTTATATTGGTTTTATACCATTTTAAAAGTATTGTTTTGAGAATTTGAATTTAACCCAAGTATTATACTTGAAGGGCTTTAACTTGTGCAAATGTAATCGGGTTTTTTCGTGAAAACTATTTATTTTCAAATAACAATAGCTTTCATTTAAAGAAAGGATTTCCAATTTATGTTGGAAGGATTTTAAGTTTGAAATGAAAATAGTTTGCAAGCTATGGTTGAATCTTTGTGAAAGATTGTTGAACTTTGTTTTGAAATTAAAGAGGATCTAATAGGTGTATCTTTTGTATAAAAGATTTGAAATGGAAATGGTTTTGAAAGCTATGAATTGAATCTTTTATTTAAAGATTGGATGAGTTAATCCAATTTGAGATTGAAATTGTTTAAAAAGGCTATGAATGAATCTTTGTGAAAGATTTGTGAACTTTGTGAAGTAAATCTTTTTGTTTAAAGATTTGAAAATGGTAATTTGTTCAAACCATTTAGAAGGAAGGTTTAGGGTAATAAGTTGTGACTTAACTGAGATCCCAATATCCATATGTTTTTAAATATTGCGCTCATTATTCGATTTAGCCGGGAGAGGACTTTGTGTCATATAACACATTCTGAATAATGATACGACGTTATGGGTAGCAATTGAAGACTGGTGGTGAAGACCGGATATTTTCAAAAGTGAAAGGATAACTCGTCGAATGTCTCTGCACTGGCTGCCCCCCGGTACAGAGATTTGATCACCCTTTGTGAAGGGAGTTCGGACATGATTAGGGATTATCCGGATTTTCAAGGGCTTCTTTGTGAAGTGCCTTCGGTTCTGTTCGAACCCGGAACAGACTTGTACGGATGTATGTCTGACATTACACTTTGAGATGTAAAGCTGGTTTCTATCAATTACATTTCTGTTTGGTGGCAGAGAATTTGTTCTCTTAGCTTAACACCCTTCTCTGAGACATACGAGCTCAGAGGTTATGTAGTTGATGGTTACTAGTGATACATTCCCAATTTGGTAATGTGGCATACGAAGTGCTGCTGATCATGTGTTGATCGAAGAATGGCTTTTGTGAAAACGTAGCTTTGTGGACGAGACTTCGTGTAACAACCCGCATATTTTACAATTGTATATTTAAATATTTTATTTAAATATAGCATCGTTAGTCGGATTTAAGTCCAAAAAGCTACTTTTTGAAAACAGTCAAATTAGGACTCGAGACCACTTCCATTGAGTTCAAAATGGCGTTTTCGACCTTTTTGAGTATAAACATCGATATTCTTGGAGCTAGCTAAAATTTCGACCTTTTCACTTAGGGCTTTGGGTTTGGGTTTGGGTTTCAGCTATTAACCTAACATACCAACCCAACTCCACTCCACCCCTCTTCATTCCTTCGTAATATTTTCTACAACTCAAGCTTTAGCAAAAAATGGTGGAAGAGATTGGAAATTAAAACCCTAAGCCCTAGTTTCTTTAGCAAATCCAAGTTTTAGCTCCAAAATCAAAGAGAAGCTTAGATTGGAGCTTTTAGAGTTGAGATTGAAGAGTGGTTGATCCTCCTTTGTTTTCTAGCTTCTCCTTCCTTGTTTTTGAGTAAAAGATGAGATTTTTATCTCACATCTATGTCTATATCTATCTTTGTTGTTAGGTATGAATTCCTAACATCTATTTCTTATCTATTTGCTTTTGGATTCAATTGGTTTTATGAATATTCCAATTTTTGGTGTTTTGAAGTTAAATCTTTAAAAATCTTTTGATGTTTGATCATGCTTTTGGTGGCATATCGAAGAGCCTATAGGGCCGGGTTGCCGATTGGCGTAAACCCTTAGTGCCCATCGCTCGAACGATCGTGAATTTCTTGGGATTTTGCCCCTTGTGGGCTAGGCTGAAAAACACTGGAATTTCCAGTTCAGTTGACTGAACCAGACCCAGGAATTTTCCTGGGCCAGTGTCAGTCGACTGACCACTCTAGGTTAGTTAACTGAGCCTGGAAACCGAAAGTTTCCAGGCATGATTCAGTCGACTGACCACCCTGGTTCAGTCGACTGAACCTGGAAACAGAAAATTTCCAGGATCTGAGTCAGTAGAATGACCCCCTGGTTCCGTCGACTGAATCTATTATTTTCGCCTATGTTGCCTATTTTGTTTGTGTTTCCAATTTTTAATCGATCTTATTTCTCCAATTTGTCGTTGTCACCTTTGCTGACTTTGATAACTTCTTTTTTGGGATTTTTGGGGAATATCCATTTTGTTGGATCGATATCGATTTCTACGGATTTTATTCACGTCTTCATGTGTGAATTTTTGGTGATTGATTGTTTCTACAATCAATTTTGTGACTTGTCACTTTAAAATACAAAGGCTTCTATACTAGTAGTAAATATTCAAACTCTTTTACAAAGATGATTTCAACTCTATTTTCATTATCAAACTCGTTTATAAAACCGTTTTCCAATCTACTAATATATACAAACATTTATCTCATTCGTTCGAGAAATCCAATTAAATGACTTAGCAAAACAAGTGGTATGAAACGCTTGCGTTTACTTTGTCGGTTAGTTCTTAGACTCGTTCGATTGAAAATCTTGTGACAACTTTCGAGTGGAGATTTACAGTTTGTTCGTAAATATTTAAGTTAAGCCAATGGTTATGGGACATGAAGCTAAACTCATCTATTTACTAGCTTAGGGTAATTGACACTTCTTGATGATCGATGATGATCATTTTTGTGATTTAGACTAGCAATGTGCGATGGCTCTTTGTCTGCGAGGGAGACTAAACCCATTTCTATGGAGCTACGGATCAAAATTGGTGGGGTAGCGACCCATGGTCTTCGGGCCATTTGTGGAGCCTCGGCTCAAAAATTATGGTTAGCAACTATGGAATAGCGTTCCGTTTTGCGATACACGTGTTTGTGAGTTTTCATGCTCCCGTTTTGTGATAGTCCTCCCCCTTTTGTGATTTCTAGATTTCTAAATTGATGATTTCTAGAATTTGTGTTTCACCAACTTTAGTGATTTACATTGATAAGTTTTATCAATATTTGTGGTTTGGTGAATATGGTAAACAATATGACATTCTTTTTGATGCTTTGAGATTATTGAGATATTCTACGATTTTTGTGTTGTTAAATGTATACTTTTCATTGTATGGCATTATTGTTATCATACGTTTCTGTCATATCTCTTATTCTATCTCGTTTTATTTGATATTTACAGCTATACTGATCCGTTTATTATTTTCTTCTTAAATAATGCTCGGGTCAAACCGAGATGTTACAAGTGCTTCTACTTGACTCCTCTTCTAGGAGCATTATCTGATTTCTGACTAACTACTCTAATCTAGTAGTTTTTGTAGTTATGCATTCGAGATAGAGACCCCTTGTGTATACATATTCTTTTATGTAGCTCTTGTATCTATTCTTATATGATATTGTGGATCCTATTTGACCACTACTTTTATGTACACTTCTATGTGTTATATTAATATCTGTTTCCGCCTTTGTGATATGGATATCCGTGACTGATTTGTGTTATGCTTATTTCTATATTTGTTTCCAAATATCATATAGCCACCGTGTAGTAGCTTTGAGTTAGTATTGGTATGTCGGATTTCCTCTTGAAATGAAATGCATGTTATACTATCTGACATATCAGTGCTCGCACATAGTAATTACACGGATGTTCGCTCCTCAATAGCCTTACTCTTCGCGCTAGTTGACGGCATTACCACGTAGTGTCCTTGGCTAGCGTGAGTATAGAGGTGGGGAGCCAGAGCTTGGTATCAGAGCCAAACTTCGGAACAATGCAAAACAATCTAGCAAGGATCGCTATCCTAAGTCCTTCTTAGGAATCGTGCTTTAGGATTTATCCGAGTCATAGGACCCGCTCTATCCTATTTTCTTTTATGATGCCTTGTTTTATCAATCATGATTGTTTGACATTCATTTTATGAATAACCTTTTCCCCCTTCTTTCTTTCTTTCATAAAGAAGAGAAATGGTTAGACCAGGCCGTCCCAACGCCGGTCAATCTAGTGCTACTCCTCAGCATGGAGTATTTATGTCTGCCCAACAGATTCTAGATCTTGTAAAGAATGCTCAAGCTGTCGGACCCATTCCAGAGCCTACTCACCTGAAATCGAGGTTTGCACGCCTGTGAAGTGATTATACAAATTTGGGTGGAAAGGCTTTCAGGGGTTCCGAGGGCGTTATCGAAGTCCAAACTTGGCTTAGAGCATGTGATCGCATCTTTTCTCGCATGAACCTTATTGATCTTCATCGAGTCCAAGGGGCTTCTAGCATGCTCCAAGAAAGAGCATTAGATTGGTATGAGCTTTTGATTTTTGAAATAGTTGAAGCGGATCTTACTTAGGAGCAATTTTGGGAAAGATTCGAATCAAAGTTTGTGCCAAAAGCTGAAAAAGTGACTTTGGCCCGTCGTTTTATTGACCTTGTTCAAAGTGAATCTTCTGTGACAGATTATGTCGCATCTTTTGAATCCCACTCTAAATATGGGGTTGAGTAAATTAATACCCCATTGAAGAAAAATCAGAGATCCGTCTATGGCTTGAATACGAATCTCAAAAAGCCTTTACTTCTGAAATGGGAAGCTTCTTTTGATCAACTTGTTGATATCGCTCTTCGACTTGAAGAGGCAGATAAAGAGAGTGATGTTGAATTTGGGAGTGCCAAACCGAACTTCAACAATAACAAGAAGAGGCCTATTAAATTCAAAGGTCCTAATCCCAACAAGAAAGGGAAACAAGCAACTCCGGTAGCCAATACTTCTACCTCTGGTGGTGGCCAATGCTAAAATTGTGGTTCTAAGGACCATTATGCAAATAAGTGTTGAAAGCCCCTTGCTTGTCGCTATTGCAAAAGTTCGGGTCATTATATATCTGCATGTCCCAAACTTCAAAGCAAGAAGGAGGGAAAGCTAAATGTGGTGCAAGCCCCTTATAACACTTCTCATGGTCAAGGTATTTCTCATTCTATCCTTGATGGCATTATTATGTTTCATGATCATCCTATTCGAGTTTTTTTTGATACGGGTGCATCCCATTCTTTTATATCAGAAGAACTTGTTGATACTTTTTCTTTAAATGACTTCTTTGAGAATTGCGAATCCGGTTGGTGGATCCACAACACTCAGTTTACTTTGTAAAGATGTCGAGATTATTTTATGTAATTTTTCCTTCCGAGCCGATTTGCATGTCATGCGTTACTTAGGCTTCGGAATGATTTTGGGGATGGATTGGCTTAACCGTTATGAAACCCAAATCCTATGTCCCGAGAAGACCATTCATCTTCGACATCCTCAATCTATTAAGCAGATTTCTGTTGTTCTTAAAGATTCGGATTTCAACTTGGCAACATCTTTATATTACTTAAACCCTTATGATGACGATAATGATGATGAGGAAGATGTCATTTCTCTCATTCACGTTGTTCGTGAATTATCCAACATATTTGAGCCCGTTTTAGGATTACCACCTAAGCGAGCAATTGAGTTTAGAATTAATCTAATCCCTGGAGCTCTACCTATCACTCGTCCTCCTTATCAAATGTCCAATAAAGAAAATGAGGAGATGCGTAAGAAATTATCCGAATTGGAGACGAAGCAGTTTATTTGTTCTAGTTCCTCTCCTTGGGGAGCTTCAGCTATTTTGTGAAGAAATTCGATGGTACACCTAGGCTTTGTGTTGACTACCGCAAGCTTAATGATCTTACCATTAAGAATAAATATCCATTACCTTGGATTGATGATCTGTTCGATCAACTTAGTGGTGCTAGAGTCTTTTCATAGTTAGACTTAGGAACCGTTTTCATCGGCTTCGTATTGCAGATGATAGCATTCCTTTGACATCATTTCGTACACGTTATGGATCTTATAAATCGCTTGTTATGCCATTTGGTTTAACGAATGCTCCAGCTTATTTCATTGACCTTATGAATCAAGTTTTCAAAGACTTCCTCGACCGGTTTGTTCTCATCTTTATAGATGATATTCTTGTTTATTCTAAAATCGAGGAAGAGCATGAAAAGCATCTTCGGATTGTGTTGGAAACTCTTAAGAGCAATCAATTGAAAGCAAAATTTTAAAAATGCCACTTTTGGCAATCTCGGGTGAAATTTCTTGGTCATACTATTTCTGAATTCGGAATTTCCGTGGATCCTTCGAAGATCGAAGCGATTCAAAATTGAAAGAGACGGGAGAGTGTGGCGGAAATCCGTAGTTTTCTCCGATTGGCGGGTTATTACCGTTGTTTCATAAAAGACTTTTCAAAAATTTCCGTGCCTCTTACTAGTTTGACAAAGAAGAGAGTTAAATACATTTGGTCGGACAAATGTGAAGCTTCTTTTCAGAAATTAAAAGAACTCCTTTCTGATGCTCCTATTCTTGTGATTCCCGAGGGGAACCAAGATTTTATTGTTTATACCGATGCTAGTCGTGTCGTTTTGGGTGTCCTTCTTATGCAAAGGGATCGTGTTATTGCTTATGCTTCTAGGCAATTAAAGCCTGCGAGACTAGGTATGTCACTCATGATTTAGAGCTCGCGGCTATTGTTTTCGCCCTTAGAATTTGGCGCCATTATCTTTTGGGAGAAAAATTTATTCTCTACACCGATCATAAATCTTTGAAGTATTTATTTTCTCAAAAGGAACTTAATTTGCGTCAACAACGTTGGCTCGAGTTCCTTGCATCTTATGATCTTGATATTCTTTATACTCCCGGAAAGGGGAATCGTGTTGCCGATGCCCTTAGTCCTAAGCAACAAGTTGTTGTTTCTATGATGATATCCGAATGGAATGATCTTGGGATTTTTTCTACTTGTGAGATTCGAGATCGTGAATCCAGATTATTTTCATCTCTTGTTTTATGTAGCCTTGAGGCTCATCCTTCTCATTTAGACCGCATTCTTGAATCTCAAAAACTAGATTCTGAATCGGCTCTTCTTAGCCAAACTTGTAGGGATAAAATTGATATTGAATGTTTGAAAGACTTTGATATTGATGCTCGTGGCGGTGTTCGAAAATTTGGAAGACTTATCATGCCAAATATTAGTGATCTTCGTAAAGACATTTTAGAAGATTCTCATCGTTCTAAACTTACAATTCATCCCGGTGCAGTAAAATGTATGCGGATATGAAGCGGCCTTATTATTGGGATGGAATGAAATCCGATATTGCTAACTTTTTTAAACGTTGCATGACTTGCCAACTTGTTAAGTCCGAGCATCAAAGGCCCGGTGGGTTATTGCAACCTTTGGACATTCCAATTCGAAAGTGGGTGGAAATTTCCATGGATTTTATTAACGGACTTCCCCGTTCTCGTTCGGGTCATGATAGCCTATGGGTGATAATTGACAGACTAACAAAATCCACCTATTTTATTCCCGTTCGGTCTAATCGGACCGTCCCTCTCTTGGCCAAACTCTTTATTAAAGAAATTGTTAAATTGCATGGTGTCCCTACTTCTATTATTAGCGATCGTGATCCATTGTTTACTAGTGGATTTCAGAAGAGTCTTCAAAAAGCTTTGGGAATGAAGCTTAATTTTAGCACTACTTATCACCCTCAGTCCGATGGATAAACCGAGCGTGTGAATCAAACTCTTGAAGATCCTCTTGTGTTCTTGATTTTGGTGGAAGTTGGGATGATCACATTTCTCTTGCTGAGTTTTCCTATAATAATAGCTTCCAATCTACTATTGGTATGGCACCTTTTGAGGCACCATATGGAAGGCTATGCCGATCTCCTTCTTGTTGGCTTGAGGCTGGTGAAAAGCTGGTTTTAGGTCAGGACTTTATTCGTGATTCCACAGAAAAGATTGACCTTATTTTCCATAGGATGAAAGAAGCTCAAAGTAAACAAAAATCCTATGTCGATAACCTAAGAAGGAAATTAGAATTTTCTATGGGAGATTTGGTGTTTATTCGTGTTTCACCTATGACGGGTGTTGTGCGTTTCAGTCGATCAGGAAAATTAGCGCCTCGATATGTTGGTCCATTTTCTATCACCGAATGTATTGGTTCTGTGGCTTATCGCATCTTATTACCAGCTCAGTTTTCTGCTATTCATGACGTGTTTCACGTTTCTCAACTACGGAAATGCCTTAGGGATTCTGATTCTATTCTTGAGCCCGATGTTGTGGAGGAAATTGAAGTCTCTCCTAATTTGAGTTATGAGAAGCATCATATTCGTATCATTGCATCGGAGGTAAAACGCCTTCGAAATAAAGATGTCCCACTAGTGAAAGTTCAACAGTCCTCAAATCCTAAGGATTGTTCTTGGGAATCTAGATAATTCGTTGAGCGAAGACATCCGAACTTATTCTCTCGTGCTCTTTGAGGTGAACTTCTTATTTCAAATTTTCTTTTGTGTTGATATGCTTTTATGGTTGTTACTTTTTATTTTTATTTTTTTCTTAAGTATTGCGAGGACGCAATTTTTTTAAGGAGGGGAGTCTGTAACAACCCGCATATTTTATGATTGTATATTTAAATATAGCATCATTAGTCGGATTTAAGTCCAAAAGGCTACTTTTTGCAAACAGTCAAATTAGGACTCGAGACCACTTCCAGTTCAAAATGGCATTTGCGACCTTTTTGAGTATAAACATCGATATGTTTGGAGCTAGCTAAAATTTTGACTTTTTCACTTAGGGCTTTGGGATTGGGTTTCAACCCATTAACCTAACATACCAACCCAACTCCACTCCATCCCTCTTCATTCCTTCATAATATTTCCTACAACTCAAGCTTTAGCAAAAAATGGTGGAAGAGATTGGAAATTAAAATCCTAAGCCCTAGTTTCTTTAGCAAATTCAAGTTTTAGCTCCAAAATCAAAGAGAAGCTTAGATTGGAGCTTTCAGAGTTGATATTGAAAAGTGGTTGATCCTCCTTTGTTTTCAAGCTTCTCCTTCCTTGATTTCGAGTAAAAGGTGAGATTTTTATGTCACATCTATATCTATATCTATCTTTGTTGTTAGGTATGAATTCCTAACATTTATTTCTTGTCCATTTGCTTTTGGATTGAATTGGTTTTATGAATATTACAATTTTTTGTGTTTTGAAGTTAAATCTTTAAAAATCTTAGCTTTGATGTTTGATCATGCTTTTGGTGGCGTATCGAAGAGCCTATAGGGTCGGGTTGCTGATTGGCGTAAACCCCCTAGTTCCCATTGCTCGAACGATCGCGAATTTCTTGGGATTTTGCCCCTTGGGGGCTAGGTTGAAAAACACTGAAATTTCCAGTTCAGTCGACTGAACCAGATCCAGGAATTTTTCAGGGCCAGTGTCAGTCGACAGACCACTCTGGGTTAGTCGACTGAGCCTGGAAGCTGAAAGTTTCCAGGCATGATTCAGTCGACTGACCACCCTGGTTCAGTCAACTGAACCTGGAAACATAATGTTTCCAAGATCTAAGTCAGTCGACTGACCCTCCTGGTCCAGTCGACTGAATTTGCTGTTTTCGCCTATGTTGCCTATTTTGTTTGTGTTTCCAATTTTTAATCGATTCTTGTTTCTCCAATTTGTCATTATCATCTTTGTTGACTTTCATAACTTCTTTTTCGAGATTTTTGGGGAATATCCATTTTGATGTATTTGGTATCGATTTCTACGGATTTGATTCACGTCTTCATGTGTGATTTTTTGGTGATTGATTGTTTCTACGATCAATTTTGTGACTTGTCACTTTAAAATACAAAGACTTCTATACTAGTAGTAAATATTCAAACTCTTTTACAAAGATGATTTCAACTCTATTTTCAATATCAAACTCGTTTATAAAACCTTTTCCAATCTACTAGTATATACAAACCTTTATCTCATTCGTTCGAGAAATCCAATTAAACGACTTAGCAAAACAAGTGGTATGAAACGCTTGCGTTTACTTTGTCGGTTAGTTCTTAGACTCGTTCGATTTAAACTCTTGTGACAACTTTGAAGTGGAGATTTATAGTTTGTTCGTAAATATTTAAGTTAAGCCTGTGGTTATGGGACATGAAGCTAAACTCATCTATTTTCTAGCTTAGTGCAATTGACACTTCTTGATGATCGATGATGATCATTTTTGTGATTTAGACTAGCAATGTGCGATGTCTCTTTGTTTGCGAGGGAGACTAAGCCCTGTTTCTGTGGAGCTACGGCTCAAAATTGGTGGGGTAGCGAACCATGGTCTTCGGGCCTTTGTGGAGCCTTGGCTCAAAAATTATGGTTAGCAACCATGGAATAGCATTCCATTTTGTGATACACGTGTTGGTTAGTTTTCATGCTCCCGTTTTGTGATAGGCCTCCCCCTTTTGTGATTTCTAGATTTATAAATTGATGATTTCTAAAATTTGTGTTTCACCAACTTTAGAGATTTACATTGATAAGTTTTATCAATATTTGTGGTTTGGTGAATATGGTAAACAATATGACATTCTTTTTGGTGCTTTGAGATTATTGAGATATTCTATGATTTTTGTGTTGTTAAATGTATACTTTTCATTGTATGGCATTATTGTTATCATATGTTTCTGTCATATCTCTTATTCTATCTTGTTTTATTTGATATTTATACCTAGACTGGTCCGTTTATTATTTTCTTATTAAATAATACTCAGGTTAGACCGAGATATTACAAGTGTTTCTGCTTGACTCCTCTTCTGGGAGTATTATCTGACTTTTGACTAACTACTCTAGTCTAGTTGTTTTTGTAGTTATACATTCGAGATAGAGACTCCTCGATGTATACATATTCTTTTGTGTAGCTCTTGTGTCTATTCTTTTGTGATATTGTGGATCCTATTTGACCACTACGATGATGTACACTTCTATGTGTTATTTCATATCTGTTTCTGCCTTTGTGATATGGATATCTGTGACTGATTTGTGTTATGCTTATTTCTATATTTGTTTCCGCAGATCATATAGCCACTGTGTAATAGCTTTGAGTTAGTATCGATACGTCGGATTTCCTCTTGAAATGAAATGCATGTTATACTATCTAACATATCGGTGCTCGCACAAAGTAATTACACGGATGGTCGCTCCTCAATAGCCTTATTCTTCGCTAGTTGACGTTATTACCACGTATTGTCCTTGGCTAGCGTGAGTATAGAGGTGGGGCGTCACATTTCGTCGGGCCTCACACTCCGAAAATGGTCGAAACAGGAATGTTGCAGCATGGTTTTTAGGGGTCGCGCCCCTAAGGTATGTCCATTTCCTTTTGGATAAAAGGTGGTATCATGGTATGGAGCCCAGATATTTATCTATGTGTTTACTGCAAACTTATTGGTTTGTGGTTGTTGGTTGAGGGCCCTCGGATAAAGGTCGCAAACGACCTAGGATGGCATACTTGTAGGTGTTACTTCCGGCAGGGGTAACCCAACCTTGTGTTGGCAGAGAGCTGGGTAAGTTCTCGGGGCGTCCCTCCAGAGGTGTACTCATGTTACGATAGGAAGTTCCTTAGCCTGACCATTTGTTGGAAATCCAAAGAAACAATACGCGCCCTGTACGGTTTTAGTTGTATAACCTGCCATGGATAACCTGCTATTGAACATGGTAGCTATAGTAGGCATACAATAATGGTTGTATGTTGGCTAAGATTAATATTATACTTGCAAATGTTTTCCACTATGCACTAATAATAATATCAAAATGGTTTTTGTGTATCAAGCATATTTGACTATCATAAGGAGAAATCTTTTCTAATTCTGCGTTTGCATGGTGTGTGCGGCCGGAGGCCTTATTGTAGTTTCATTTTCCAAAAAGCATTGTGCATTTCAATCTTAAATTCTTTTGTTGTTGTTGTTGTTTTTGTTTAAACATGTTTTTATTTGCTCATATCAGTCACATGACTGATCTGGAGTTTATTGTTCAATTTCTAAACTCTGGGTGCCCACAATTTTCCACACGGGCGGTCTAGAGTTGGATTTTTCAGATAATCAAATAGTAGGTGTAGATTCGGTAGCCTTCAGTCTCTAGAAATCTTCTTCAATCTTTGGATGACTGACCTTGCTTAAGTCGACTTGATGGGGTTCGAGCTTCTGGATTGGAATCTTTTGCGATTTAAAAATAAAGTTTTACATGTTGGATTATTCTTTGGAAGACCTTTTGGTGCTATTGTGTTCCGCTACTATTGGAGTTATTTCGTTCCGCTGTATCTTGTATCTCTGATAATATTGATCAATTCTTCTTGTATCATTGTTGTAATCAACTATTGTGTATCAATGATATTATTCTTTTTCTTCCACTGTGTTATTGTACTTAATGTTTTATAAGCTTCGGCGTGAATCGGATTTCAACGGTTGAATCTGTGGCATTCGAGTATAAGTGAAGTACGGGTGTCGATTTTTGAATGATGTAATTTGGGTCTTGACATCCCTCGTGAGAAATTATCATCTATACTCATAGTAAGAGATTATTCTGACATATTGAAGAGGTAATCGGATTACCTCTGCAACATGAGATCAAGTTTCACATCAACTTAGTAAAGGATGTGAGGCTAGTAGTTATGCCGTTGAGATGTACGACACCTTGGTACCAATGTGAGAGCAAGGTGCGAGTGAGTGACATATTGAGATGACGATTTATTCGATGGAGTATATTTGAGTGGGAAGCACCTGTAATGTTTTCCATAAAGGTAGATGACTCCCTAAGACTTTGTGTAGGCTATTGTGAGCTGAACAAAGTGGTGAAAATGAACAAGTATCTACTTTTCTTATATTGATGACTTATTCGACCAGCTCCACGATGCTAAGTATTTTCTCGGTTGGACTTAGTGATGGGGTTCCACCAACTAAGGGTAGTAAAAGAGAGTGTGCCAATTACAATATTCTATATGCTGTCTAGATTCTACATGTGGTTTGGCATACCATTCAGGCTAACCAATGCACTAGCATACTTTATCGATCTCATGAATCGTGTTGATATAGATTGGATAAATAAGTTTGTGTTTTTGTTCATTGATGATCTCTCGTCTTTTACCAGTTAGAAAAGGAACATAAGACATATTTAAGGATTGTGTTAGGGTGTTGAGGAAGCACCAGTTAGAGGCGAAGTTTTTGAAATGTCACTTCAGAGGAGAGAATTTTGAATTTTGGGTCATGATGTTTCTAAGCAGGGCATTTCTATAGATCCTACAAAGGATGCAGCAGTCCAAGATTAGGACAGACCCAAAAATGCAATAGATATGAGGAGTTTCTTCTGATTATATAGCTATTATAGATGATTCATCTAGGACTTCTCTAGGGTAGCAATACCATTGACTCATTTGACGAATAAGAATAGACTTTTACTTAGGATGCAAGATGCAAGAACACATTAATGAATCTGAAAAGGATATTAACAAGTACACCGGTGTTGACCATTCCAAGCGGGAATGAAGAGATGGTAGCATTCACTGATTGTGGTACTGGATTGGATGCAGTTTTGATGTAGAAGGGTAAGGTTGTTGTATATTCTATTCGTCAACTAAAGCCACATGAGAGGAAATACCATAATCATGATTTGGAGTTAGCAGCAATCGCATTTGCACTGAAGATTTGGCCATGCTATCTTTTAGGAGAGAGGTCGAGTTGTTCATTGACCATAAATTATTGATGTACCCCTTTTTGCAGAAGAAAATCAACCTTAACTAGCGATGATGGTTAGAGTTCCTTGCCTTTTATAATTCAAACATTTTCTATGCTTTACAAAAAGGAAACGAAGTTGTTGATGCTTTGAGTAGGAGACACGCTAGCTTAAGAGCTATATTTCTTGAGTGGACGAAGTTAGAGTATATTGATGGTTATGGTTTCTGATTGAGATGTGAGTTCGGCCCAGAGATGTAAGTGAGCTTGACTACCAGACCTACTCTAATTGGAAAGATTGATACTATTCAAAAATGTGGTTCCAAGCTAGCCAAGACCATTTGTAAGATTAAGAATGGGGTAGAGTAAGAAGAGATTAGGTAGTATGGACCTGGCCGAGATGGTTGGCTCCATAAGGATAAGAGATTATTTATACCTGGTATAACAGGTTAAGGGATAATGTACTAGGAGAGTTAGATTGACTATACATCCCGGAGACACTAAAATGTATGAAGATATGAAGTAGACATTCTATTAGGAAGCTATGAAGAAGGATGTTAGGACATTCATCTCGAAGCGTATGAACAACCAATTGGTGAAAGCAGAGGAGAAGAATCTTAGTGGTTTGATGTAACGCTAGAAGTTCCCAAGTGGAAGTGGGAACAAGTTTAGACGGACTTCATCGATGGACCGCCAAGGACTAAAAGGATGTATGATAGAATCTAGTTTATAGTTGATAGGTCGACGAAGATTGCTTGGTTCATACCCACAAGGTCAAATAGGATGGTATCCAAACTAGCCGTGTTGTATGTGAAGTGGATCTTGCAATTCCACGGTGTGTCGAAGAGCATTGTGAGTAACTGAGACTGATTGTTGACTAGTGAGTTTTGAAAAAGTTTACAAGAGGTAGTAGGGATGGAGCTACATTTGAATATAGCTTATCATCCACAAACTAAAGGGAAAACGGAGAGGGTGAATCGTATCTTAGAGGATCTCTTGCGGGATTGCATACTTGACTTTGGAGGCACATGGGGCGGTCACTTACACCTTGTTAAGTACGCGTACAATAATAGTAATCAATCTAGCATCGGCATGGCACCATTTGGAGCATTATATGGCCAACTATGTAATGTTCCTTCATATTGGTAGGAAGCAGGAAAAAAACTGATATTTGGACCAGATATGACCATAGAGACTTCGAAGAAGATCAACATCATTCGACAATGAATGAAAGCTTCTCAAGATAGATAAAAGAGCTAACATAAATATTTGGAGTTCTCTATGGAAGATATGATGTTTTTCAAAATCTCTCCATTGAAGAATGTAGTTTGATTTGGTACTAAAGGGAAGTTGGCATCGAGATTCATAGGTCCTTTTCCGATACTAAAGAGGATTGAGAACTTAACTTATATGGTTGACTTACCATAAAAGATGGTGGACGTGCATAACATGTTCCACGTTTCTCATTTGCGAAAGTTTGTGCATGACTCAAGCGTGACTATCGCACCAGATAAACTTGATGATATCGAGATTGAACAAGAAGATTCGAAACCTCGCAGGCATATTTGTATCATTGGATGTAATAAGAAGCAACTTAGGAGGAAGACGGTGGAGTTAGTGAAAGTTCAGTGGGATGAGAGTGAGAACGATTGCACATGGTAGACTAAGGAAAGCATGGGAACCACTTATCCGAAGCTTTTTACTTGGTAAGACTTTTTATTTATCGCATTAACTCTAACATTTTGTATCACGTAGTGTAATTTAGTGCTTTAAATGCTAGGTAGGCATGGGTAGTATCTCTTACTTGTGTATGCATGTTTGATGTTTGTTGATTGCTTATTACTATTAGGAATGAAGGAAATTCCTAAAGAGCGGGAGAATGTAATAACTCATATTTTAAGTATTAAAAGATCGCAAAATATTAATGTTATTTTTATATTGGATCATATGATTCTAAAACTTGGAAAATGTTAAATAGTGAGAATTTTTACCATTATAAATTATATTTAACCTTTTTGACCCTAGAAACTTGTTGGCCTATACTATAATCTTTGACCCGAGTCGAATTAGGGTCTGGAACGACTTCCATGTGAAAAATATGATGGTTTCTCTTTCCGTAAAGTGGTTATAATATCTTTTTGGACTTACTGTTTAGGAAAAATGGTTGTTTGAAGTTGAGATAGTTTTTGAACAACTTAGTGGGTAATTAGTGAATCTATAACTAAGGCCAAAGGCCTATTTCTGGATTAGAGCCAAATGGGGGCTGATAGGATTTTCCTTAATGATTACGCACTTCCCAAAAATAGTGAGAGGTCACCATTAACTTCTCCAAGCAAAAAAGCAACTTTACAGCTTACTTTAATTAGCCAAATCTTGCTAGTAAGAGGAGAATTAGAAAATTTAGCATTGGATCTTGGGATTGGTGCTTAGGAGTTGTATTTTCGCTGATAGGTTTGATTTCATCTCGAAATTATGCATCTACTTACTTAAGTGAGTGATTTATGTCTCTCACTACACTATGGAAGTTAATATAGTCTTAAATGGTTTTAAGAATAATATTTCAATGATAAAAACATGATTTTAACTTAAACTAAAATTACCTATATCATGAAATCGAATTATAAAGTTTCAAAGTGACAATAGATCTAGATTGACTATTTCTTTTCTTATGGACACCCATTTCCATGCTTTAACATGATATTGGCTATGTAGTGAACCGTGTTGCTTGAATAATGATTGCATTGTGTCTACTATGTTGCTTTGATGAATGTTAGTAGTTTTTGTTAAGATTTGTTATTTAGGATAAGGCATGGTGTATTTTTAAGTAAGAATGGGAAGATGGGATTTGATCCATGCAAAGAGTTTATTTGGACTTGTGATTGACATAGGGGGTGGATTATGGTGTGGTAAAGCCAAGGAACAAGCCGCATGAAGATTGAACAAGGGATGGTGGAGTTAAAACCAAGGAAAGTACATGTCGGCTATGAGAAGATAGATTACCGATCTATCCAACTTCGAGTATTGGGAAGAAAACTTTAGGCCTTCGGTAGCAAGACTCCATTGCAAAGTTAGAAGGACGTGACACATATTGAAAAGAGGAAAACTTAGCCAAACAGCTAAGTTAAATAACTCAGTACCAAACCATTAAAGGACGATATCGACTTATTTGAGTTGACGAATATGAAGGCATAACTTTGGAGGGCAAGTTATAGGGAGGGTAGGAGCTTGTTTTAGGCAGTTGGCAAAGTGATTTTGGGCTTCTGCTCAAGGACTTCGGACCAAAAGCTCATAACCGAACGGTTGCCAAAAAAAGACTTATTGTGTCCTACTAAATGGTGACCAATGTGGACATTCATGAGGATAGGGAAGTGTGTGGAATGATTTGCATATGATTCCCTTGAGTGTGGCTAGAGTTTTGAGATTTGGACAAACAATTGAACAACTTGGAGGTTGACACAGGGAAGTTCAAGAGTTGCTACGGGTTTCATGAGGATTGACTTTGGGTCTTGAGATAATTGACTCCGAATCATGGAAGGGTGATGTCCTAGGGACTAAGTAGGGAGCTTTGGAGTTGGATGGATCGATGATGTGAAACCATTTATCTGAGTTCTTCATGTAGGAAGTTACTATAGCATGGGGGGTTATCGAGCTGCAAGTGCTGAGTGATCACTTGCGAAGTAAAAAGGAAGTGGTTCTACCATCAGTATGTATATTAATGTTAGGTGCTCATATGGGGCAGGGTGGTATGAATGTATGTTGGGGTGGTCTGAGTGCACACATGAGTTGGTTCCATATGTGAAAATATAAATTTCCCACATCCCCACCCATCTAAGTGGGTATGAGCACCTACGATTTTGAGTAGTCTCTGGCTGTTTAAGTAAGTCAAAAGTGCTATATAGGAGCATCTGCGACACCCTATTATGTACTGGCATGGATTAGCATGAGTTTGTGATTATTGCTTTGGTTGATTTGATTACATCAAGTACTATGATTGATGTTTTGGCATGGATTAGCATGAGTTTATGGTGGATATCTTATGATATTGCTATGATAGATGCCTCGACACTCTGTTATGTACTTTAAGCATTGGTACATCCTATGATGATAGTTTAGCATATATTAGAGTTTATGTGCTAACTTATTGGATGAAAGGATATGGCAGGCATGAACTTTGTTCCTTATACAATACCACCCTTTATAGTGTTTTGATATTATCTATTGCTTACACCAGACTATTATCTGACTCACGGTTTTATTTTTTTACTTTTTATCATTTCGAGTGCTCTTAAATGTATAAACTATATAGCATGTCTGGTATTAGCGTGCGAAGCTATTTAGAGGGTGAACAAGAGGATGATGGTACTATATATATACTGATATTCAAGTTTGTTGCTTATTCCGTTGTGCATGAATGTGGAGCTCTAGCTAATGCTATACATTTATACAAAGAAAGTCTATTTGGGTATATCATTGTTGTATAGACTCTATTGGATGTTGTATAACTTTAATGAACCTAGTTTATCATAAAAGTGGTTTATTCCGGTTATATATTATCTCGACTGTTTTATATCTATGTTGATTATTAATTTTATTTGATGTATTATGAGATTTACGACAGGTTTTGTGATTATTTTAGTTACTTTACAACCCTTAGCTACCGCTCTACATCGATCGAGTATCGTTTTCAGTGCACAATAGGTTATATTGGGTACTAGTGGTGTAGGGTAGGCATCTTGGCTCTCTTACTTATTATAGGTTCGGTTTTGATATCCTGAGTAGATTCATTATTCCTAATTATAGGAACATTACTAGCAGATATGGCCTCATATTCTCGGTTTAAATAGAAATTTATGTTCATAAAAATCAACATCATTTGATTCTATAATAACATGTGCGTTCAGATTATAAAATCTATATGTTTTACTATTAATTGCATATCCAATAAAAACGTATTCTTAAGTTCTACTCACTAGTTTAATTCTTTTAGGATCGGGAATTTGGAGGTATTTCAAAACTCCTAAGTTCATACATAAGACAAAATAGGTTTATGATTTTTCAAAATCACAAAGATGAAGTTTTACTCTTAGATTTAGGAATTACATTCAAAATGTAAGAAATAGTTAATAAAATTTCACCATACCAATGTGATGTTGCACCTGAATTTAATAGCTATAACCGATTTGGTAAAGGTCATATTTTTTCATCTTTACCATTTATTTCAGGTGAATAAGATGTAGTTCTCTCATGAATTATATATAAGTTATAAAAGACAATGAATAAGCAAGATTCATATTATATTCATCTATCACTATGAAGTCTCTAAATTTTCTTGTTAAATTGATTCTCGACTTCAGTGACAAATAACTTAAACAGATCTAGTGCATCGCTTTTATTTTTCATGAGACATACATAAGTGAAATCAGAACAGCCATCAATGAATGTGATATTCTTTCAACTTAGTTATGAGGGTTCACAATAATTTTTACTTGGCTAATTCATAAAAATCAATTTGTGATATTTAGGAATTAGACCGAAGGTACTCGTGTAATTATACGCTTATTAACATGATAGAGCCTATTATACCAAATATTAAAATCACACAACATATAAGCAAAATTTGTTAGTTTATTTGATTCAATATTTAATTTAAACATCCCTTCACTAGCATAACTCATTCCTACAAACATGCCTTTATAAGTTAAAGTGTACAAATCCACCCAATCACTTGAGTAAAACTAGCATTATTAAAGAGAAAATCGAAAACAGGATTCTTTCTCTCTTCAGAGATGTATATCATCTTTCAAATCTACTGTCCTTCCAGTGGTAAACTTTAATTTTTTATTTTCAGAGCCAACAACTACTGTGGTGTGAGAATCTCCTAGCATCACTTTTTGATTCTCGATGGTATTATAAGTGTTGAACATAACATGATCATAGCAAACATGGTGTGAGGCACCAGTATCTAGCCACCAACCCTCGGATCCTCCGTCAAGGTGAATCTAAGAAATCATAGTCGTAAGAGGCACCTTACTCACGTTAACCTATGGTGTAGAGCATTATCCTACTATTATGACACTTGCGTGCCATACGACCTGGTTTTCCACAATTTTAACAAAGGAACAACTGTCTGAAATCACCCTTTTAGGGTAGTTTCTGCTGCCCTTTTTTGGTTCCTTTCGAGTTCCAATTCTATTTGTTACAGTTATGAATCTCAAAGTTTATAAGATTTGATTTCAGAACCATAACTTGGTCTTTTTAGTGTTTTTGTTCATGACACTAAGCACTTTTTATTTCGGGTCATGTTTACAAGCCTCCTCCTTAACACGGAGACGAGTGATTAAGTTTTGTAAGGAAAACTCATTATGCCTAAACACATTCTTATAGTCTTTCCAACCTGGGGGCAGTTAATAACTATAGTAATTTGAAATTATTCGTCTAATACCATACCTGCGAAGAAGATTTCATTGGCGATTTTATGGATTTCATGCGATTGTGCCCTACCGACTTATCATTTGTTATCTAGTACTTCAAATAGCATCCATTTCATACTTATTCTGCAGCACCTCCCTTATTTCTCTTGCTGACTTGGTAGAGTTTTTGTCACGACCTGAATTTTCGACGCCCAAAAATCGATATCAATACCTCCACTATATCAAATGGCAAACAATTGAGTGCCGGAAAACCAGTCCGTAAGGGAAAGAAGAAGGAGGTAGAAGAAGAGGAAACAAAACAACAACAGAATCTCACAATCGCAACGGAATAACATATAGATAACAACACACTTTTATACAAAGAAACTGTAACTGTGTTATATATTACATCATCAGAGTATGACATCAAACAAAAACACAACACTAGACAGTTGTGATCACTCGTCCCCATAACTGAATACACAGCTTATATGGCATAGCAGAATATACATCAAGTACGTGTGATACCTCTCGCCATCGGCTCGTCTCCTGAGCTCCATAGTAGTCCATCCAGAATCTGTATTCTATAATACTCAGTCGGACCCGAGCATTATAGCAAAATAACACCCGAGTCAGTTTGGAAAACCAGCATGAGAAAACACGCTCAATTGGATTATTAAAGTTTCCAAAATCCTTTGAAATCAAGGGTATCTCGGAAGACCGCGCCACAAATAAACATGTTGGGTTTTTACCTTACGATAATCAAGCCATTTCTTATCAAATCCTCTGATATTTTAATAGTGTCTAAATACAAATACTTATTCAAATAGCCGAAATTGTTACATTCATTAAATTCCAGCATAATAGGTATACAAAGAAGTCCGAAGGCACTTATTGAAGATTGGGTTTCAATCAATGGCAGGGCTAATGGGGTACCGCCCGTCACAGTATGTGGTCTGGATCAACATACCAAGGATCCCCCTGATTCCCGCAATACAAGACCGGAGCTACCCCTTACTGGATAGTCCGAATAAGATCACCCCGCAGTTGGAATCAGCAACCGCCCACACAGCCGAATAAAAAGGGACACCTAGACAAGGATGACCTTACCCTAATTGGTTGCTAGCCACTTAGCCATGCTACACCTCCCCTGTTTTAACCATTCTCGGTTGATGAGGCTCGAGGATATACGTTACCTTTTTAGAACACATCTCACTTAGAATGCTCATCATCCTCCTGACGATGTTCTGAAAGCATTCATCCATACAAGTCCATTCCCGGTCCGAACGGAACCGAAGGCACTACTCCTACGACATTTATTTTGGAATCACCTTCAGGATTAGTAGCGATTAGCCCTTGCACTTCAGTGCTCCATCTTCGATTCCAAGCTCTTGTCTTCCTCACGAAAACGTTCAAACAGGATCGAAGTGGTTTTCGGGAAATTAATCCCGATCCCGGTCTCTTCGAAACGATCAACGCATTGGCCAATATTGATAGTCGGTTATTTAACTATCATTTAACATCCACTAACAACCATCAGGCCTTAATAATTTCTCAAATTATTTATTTCAAAATATCTTTGCAAGATTATTTTCCGACAATTCAACCCTTTGAAAATAGTTTTCAAAACACTTTTTCTCTCGCAGAATAAATTTCCACCCAGTTGTTTTCTTTCCACTGAAAATCACTAAGTCTTAATACTTTAGATTTTTAAATAATTTAAATCACCTTATCCAAAAATATATACTTCAAAACATGGTAAAATAAAACTATTTAAAATACTTTATTCAAAATAAAAGTTATGAAAATCTATACTAATTTGCCAAATAAATTTTTTATCCAAACTACTTTTTAAAATAAAGCTACTTTATAAAATATAAATTTTAATAATTATCCTTTATATCATAATACCAATTTAACCTTTAAAATAATTACTACTATAACTAACTTAGTAAACATTTACCTTTAAAATTTTAAAACACTTAAATAATAATTTCTCAAAAACATTCTTTTAAAACAACTTTAAAACTCATAACTTACACTTAAAAATCTGCTTTGAAAACATACTTGGATTTTCAGGAAAATACATTTTCCATTCCAAAATAGTCCATTTAATCAGTTAATAAATCCTTCTCGATTTATTTCCAGTTTAATTTACGTCCAAAACCCGTAAATTTCTTTTCCACACATTTAAAAATAAAACCACTATATATTTTTGAAACAAATCACCCTTTCCTTATAAATTGGCACCGTGAATTTATATTTTCAAATATCCACTTAATATCTTATTACACTTTATAAACCCAGTTTATAAATTCCACAGTCTCATCCTCTATTTAAATCACAGTTTCAAACAATTAATCAATTTACAAATCGATTTCCAATAGTTACTCCATTTTAAAATAAATTCCTTTACTTACTGAATCTTATTTCAAAACCCATTAATTTCATATTCATCCTTTATTATGATTTAAAATCTTATTTAAACTGAAAAATACCAATTTCATACTTTTTCCAAAATTCTTCTTTATCTCTCTCAAATTATTTTAAACCTTGAATTTAAAAATAAATCCTTTATTCCTTTAAACAATATCACCTAAGTTTTCAAACTTTATTTATTCCCATTTATTCAGAAATCTCCTTTCCCATACTCGGAATTTATTTATTAGAATTTAAAATTCAACTTTTTATCCTTTTCTAATTCATTCTTTAATTTATCCAAATTCTCTATAATTATTTTACTTAAAAATTCTCTCTGTATTTCCCTTCAAAAATCAAATCTTTATATTTTTGGTAACTCAATATACCAAATATATTCAATCAAACCATGGCATTCAATATTTTCAATCCCCAATATAATCAATAATCTATCACAAATAACTAATGAATCATATCATAGATTATGAAAACAAATTCAATATTTTGAGGAATCCAGTTGGATCCTTCCAACCTGTTTTTCCCTGCAGCCACATGTTATCCCGCTTTTTGGCAAAGCCGTGATATCAAAAGACTGGTCAAAAACAGAAGACAGTTCACCTCAGAGATTGATCGCACTCCCCTTCGCTATGGATAACGATGAATATTGTCCGAGCCCAGATTGGGCCAAAATCGACAAGACATGATGAGCAAAGTCATAGGAACCAGCATTTCAAGTTTCAAGTCAATCCGAGGTCGTATGCTCAAGTTATGATGGCTTCAAGGTTGAAAGAGAGGAATGTTGCTTGGTTCGAACCCATCACCTCCACGTTGATTCGAGTTCGTCCAGTTCGAACCCACGTAATTCGAAACCATCCCCTGACCTTCCTTCAAATCCATCAAGACGCATGTCGCCTCAGACCCATGAGAAGTGCATTTGCTTCGAGTCCATCAAGCAAGCCTTCACTTCGAATCCATCTAAAGCACTCCCTACTTCGAATCCATCAGGGGCGTGCCTCCCTTCGAATCCATCGGAGGTGAATACGCTTCGAATCGACGACTTCACCTAACCTCGAATCCATCAGCCAGTACAAACTTCGAACCCATCAACTTCGACTCCATCGGCCTCGCATCCATCGGCTTCGAATCCATCCACACAGTACACCACGTCACTGCCTTCGCATACAAAAGCATGGATTCGAACCATATGGATTCGAACCCATGGATTCGAACCGTATGGATTCGAACCTGTGGATTCGAACCATATGGATTCGAACCATATGGATTCGAATGAATCAATAAGTGGAGTCGAAGCAAACAGGGTACACGAAGACACAATCTTAAATCGATCATATCTCTCAATCCCATGATCCAAATGCCATGAGATTTTCACAGAAGCTTGCATACATGTTGAAGAATGTCCACACCAAATTTCGCCTCGATTGGATGCATTTTTGATCGATTCGAAGTTCACTTCGAATCGATCCCAAACTGGGCACGGACTCCAAGAACGCGGGCTTATGGGCCCCCCTCACGTGCCAGGCAACCTCCCTGAGTTTTAGGCGGGATTTTGGCCTTCCACACCTATAAATAGAGCCCCTGGTCATTCAGAAAAGGGGTCGGAGAAACTAGAGAAGAAGAATAAGCCTAAACGCTGCCAGAATCACTCCATACCACCTCCTTGGCTGCTAATTTCGAATTTAAGTCCATCTACTGCTGTAATTTGCTTAAATACACTTGTAATCTTCAAGTATTAAGGAATAAAGTGATAAAACTTCATAGTGGACGCAGGCGCATAGCCGAACCACTCTAAATCCTTGTCTTCTGTGCAATTTACTTTTCTGTGACTTGAAGTTTTTGTTAGATAGTCCTTATTTTTACTTCAAGTTTTTCATTTATTACCTCTTCAAAAACTCCCAAAGGGTGTTGCCCAATTTTGGTGCAAACATTTTGGTGCTTTCACTGAGAAGGAAAAAAAAACCAGCTCTTTCTCCTGGTCCGTGGATCCATCTTCAATACCGGTTGCATAAATCTAAGAGGGGGATCCAGACCTCAAATTCAGATTCCTTCCATTTTTTTCAGATTTGCTAAAAATCTAGGACAGGAATCCAACCTTCAGGATGGTTAGTACAAGAACCACTTCCAACGTTGGTAATCAAGAAGGCCGTGATAGGCAAAATCCCGCACAGCTATAGTCAGCCAATCAGGATGCCGCTGGACAAACGGATCAGTCAGGTCCGGCTACAAGACAGGAGTTCCAAACGTTACTCCAGGAATTAACTCAAAGCCGACAACAGCTAACTGAGCAGTTACGTGTCAATGCTGAATTGACTAACCAACTAAACCGTCAGGGACAAAGAAGATTCAAGAGGGACCACGCTTCGCATTCTTCCACGGAAAGCTCTGCCTCATCCGACTATGACGGCAGGTTTACGCGCCCCAGGTTAGATGGAAGTCATGCGCATGCTTCTGGTCTCCGGCAAACGTTAACTGTTGGACAAATAAGGGTTGGCCCCTCTGCCAGTTTTCATACGGGACTTTCCTCTCGAGGAGGCACTGTTCCACAGCACACTGCGGATAACCAAGCCACCGCAGTTGACATAGGAGTTGACACCCGAAATCACTCCAGTCCAAACTACCGCCAACAGGAACGTGTCCCCGAACCGAATATCCCAGAAGACATCGAGCCAAGGAGGCGAGATTCGGGTCGTCGACAGCGCCCGATCCCACCTCGCACTGTGGAACCCGACCACACTTTGGCTCGACACCCTTCGAATATGGCAACGCCTGATCTCTCAGCTATGGTCCGCCAAATGGTTCGCGAAAGTCAAGGCTTAACAAATGACGATTGGGGGATCTCTCGAAGTCACACCCCGTTCACTAATGACATATTATATGCTGAGCCTCCCCAGCGATTCAGGATGCCAGCTTTGCCCATGTATGAAGGAAACTCCGACCCTAGCCAGCATATTCTGAAATACGAATGGTCAATGACTGCTGTCAGTGCTGATGATGCAGTAAAGTGCCGTAGCTTTCCTATTTCCTTAGGGGGAATTGCGACAATGTGGTTTACACGTTTACCACCACGGTCTATCTCCTCGTTTGACCAATTGGCTACCAAATTTATTGAACAATTCCGTATGCACATCGCCAGGCCTAAAGACGTAAATACTTTATCTAGTGTCACTCAAGCCCCCGGGGAGACACTCAGGCGATACCTGGAAAGATTCAACGCCGCCTGCGCAGAAATCACTAACCCCAATGATAATTCAATCTTGATGGCTCTGACCAAGGGGATTGACCCCGACTCTGATTTTGGAAACTGGCTAGCTGGAAAACCTCCCGCGTCGTTGGATCGTTTCTATTCCAAAGCCGCCCAATTTTTGAGGCGTGAGGATGCGAAACAATCTAGGAAGCAGGACGATGCGAGGCCTAGCAATGAAGGGGTTCAAAGCAATGTGGCGGTTAAACAGTCAGGGGAAGGCTCAGGAAGAGTGCAGCTGAATATTCAGAACAAGCAAACCCAGCCAAGGAACGGCGATAATAGGAGTAAGAAGCAGGATCAGAATCGTGGCCCGCGACGTAGGGCGCAAATGTTTGAAAGCTATACACCGCTGAATACGACACTGGAAAACGTATATCTACAAACCTGTAATACGATGCAGTATAAGAAGCCGACTCCGAAGCCATCATCGGAGAAACAGATTCAAACGGGGAAGTTTTGTAGATTTCATGAAAGCTATGGGCACAACACCAATGACTGCAGGCATTTGCAAGACCTAATTGAAAAGCTGATCAGAGAAAGGAAGTTGGATCAATTTGTGCGGGCACCGCAAGCCGGTGGTGTGGGCCCGTCAAACCAAAATCGTGCACAGAACCAAGAAAGACAGGAGGAGCCCGCTCGTACAAGCGGAAGGTTGGTCATAAATACAGTCAGTGGTGGCCCTCATCCAGCAAATCGAAGTTGGAAGGAAATGGAATCATACGCCAATTCGATCAGGCACGTGAGTTTTGAAAGCTGCAGTACACTTGATGAAGGGGCTCCGGCTAAGCAACAGAGGACGATGACGGATGATATCGTTTTTAGAAATCGAGATGCTGATAAAGTCGAAGCCCCGACTATAGACCCACTAGTCATATCCGCCCAGGTTGGTCCTGCTTGGATGAAGAGGATCCTGGTAGACAGTGGAAGCTCAGTAAACATCTTGTTTAAAAGGGCATATGATCAGATGAAGATGGAAGCTAAAGATCTAAGGCCTTGTCAATATAGGATCCACGGCTTCGATGGAAGTGCTAATATACCCACCGGGATGGTAGAATTGCCAGTAGAATTGGGAAACGGAGAACGCCGCAGAGTCCGAATGTTACAATTTGTTGTCCTGGATATCCATTCACCCTATAATGCCTTTTTGGGCCGACCAGCCCTTGCCGAATTTAGGGCAGCAATTGCCCCGTGGTGTTTGACTCTAAAGTTCCCTACTGACCACGGGGTTGGGGTCATTCAAGGGGACCAGGCTGTCGGGAGAGCCTGTTATGTTGCTGAACTACGAGAAGCATAGAGGAGGGAGAAAGGAAAGGGCGTAGAGGAATCTCTCTACGTCCGCTTTGCCGATGATTGACAATTAGCGCCTGGACCTCTGCCCGGGCACCACGACCAATTCCAGAAGGATCTTGACCCTCGAGACACTGAAAATAATGATGAATCCAAAGAAAGTCAAGCTTCCCCAGCCGAGCTGACGATCGATGTTCCAATTGATGACAGTAATGATTCGAAAATATTGAAAATTGGGTCTCAGCTAAACCTGCAAGCACAACAGGAATTGGTCGAATTTCTCCAAGCGAATCTAGACGTATTCGCCTGGACGCACTCCGATATGTGTGGAATCTCGTCGGACATCGCGAGCCATACTTTAAATATTGACCCGCGGTACATCC
The DNA here is from genome assembly GCA_030765085.1 of Allium cepa. Lineage (NCBI taxonomy): Eukaryota > Viridiplantae > Streptophyta > Magnoliopsida > Asparagales > Amaryllidaceae > Allium > Allium cepa. Next base: position 557,118,146 of record CM060928.1, on the reverse strand, counting down.
CGGTCAAGCAAAAGAGACGCGGTATGGATCCAGAGAGATCTGCCGCCCTCAAAGAAGAAGTCGATAAGTTGAAGACGAATGGGTTTATCCGAGATGCTTTGTACCCGGAGTGGGTATCCAATCCTGTACTTTTCCGCGAACCAAATGGAAAATGGAGAACGTGCATTGACTACTCTGACTTAAATAAGGCTTGTCCGAAAGACAGTTTTCCACTTCCTCGAATCGATCAACTTGTGGATTCGATGGCCGGACATGAATTATTATCTTTCATGGACGCTTACTCTGGGTACAATCAGATACCCATGCATGTGCCCGATCAAGAACATACAAGCTTCGTAACTGACCTGGGACTATACTGCTACAAGGTCATGCCTTTTGGTTTAAAGAATGCCGGAGCAACTTACCAACGCTTAGTCAACCGAATGTTTGCCGACCAGATCGGGAAAACCATGGAGGTCTATGTGGATGACATGTTGGTAAAATCACGATACTCCACTGATCATGTCGAAGACTTAGAGTCAATGTTCAATGTCCTCCGGAGATATGGGATGAAGCTCAATCCGCTAAAATGTCATTTCGGGGTTGCTTCCGGAAAGTTCCTTGGGTTTATCGTCAACGCCCGGGGAATAGAGGCCAACCCCAAGAAGATCTGGGCGGTCAGGAATCTTCAAACCCCAAGGACCATAAAACAGGTTCAGAGTCTCAATGGAAAGGTTGCAGCGCTGAGCAGGTTCATCTCGAAATCAACGGATAAATGCATACCCTTCTTCGATCTGATCCGAAAGGGGAAAAGAAACTTCGAATGGACTACGGAATGTGAGGGCGTGTTTCAATCGCTAGTTCAGCATCTTTCCACACCACCGATTCTTTCATAACCTGTTGATCACGAACAATTATACCTTTATCTGGCTGTATCTGAAAACGCTATTAGCACTGCATTAGTTCGAGAGGAAGACCGAACACAGAAACCAGTCTATTATGTTAGTAAACGATTAACCGGGGCCGAGAGAAATTATCCAAGGCTAGAAAAATTGGCATACTGCCTAGTCATCGCCTCGTGGAAGCTCCGTCCATATTTTCAGGCTTACCCTATCATTGTGTACACCGACCAACCGTTACGACAGGTCCTCGCAAGACCTGAGACGTCTGGCAGGTTACTAAAGTGGAACATTGAACTGAGTCAATTCGACATCACATATGTTCCGAGGAGAGCCATACGCGGTCAAGTCCTAGCAGATTTCATTGCCGAATTCACTGTTCCTGAAGACTTACCTGAAACTAGTAACTCCCCCGAATATATATGGAAGCTATACACTGATGGTGCATCCAACGATCGGTGCTCGGGCGCAGGGATAGTGCTTGAGACTCCCGAAGGCCGATCCATCTGCTACGCCTTAAAGTTTGATTTCCGGGCAACCAACAACGAAGCTGAATACGAAGCCTTGCTCACCGGGTTGAAGTTGGCCCGTGACCTGAGAATTATCGCTGTGGAGATCTACTGCGATTCCCAGTTGGTGGTATGCCAAGTTCGGGGTGAATATCAGGCCAAGGATCGAAGACTAGCCGCTTATCTAGCCCAGGTCCGAGAAATACTGGGTCAGTTTGATTATTATACTATTTTCTACATACCACGAGAGCGCAATCAGAAAGCCGATTCGTTGGCAAAGTTGGCAAGCACAGGCGAAACTCAACACTTGGGACTCGTTCCCGTCGAGACTTTATCCTCTCCAAGCATTGATCGAACGGAGAATGAACTCATATTTGAAGCTACCTCCGAGAGGGAATCATGGATGACCCCCTACCGAGACTACATTGAGCATGGCACACTGCCGGAACGACGAAGTAAAAGAAGACAGATTCTTCGAAAGGTTTCATGATTTGTCATTCAAAACGAAGTTATGTATCGGAGGGGATACTCTGTTCCTCTTCTCCGGTGTATCGCATATGACGAAATCAAGCGAGTGTTGCATGAGGTGCACGAAGGAGAATGTGGCGATCACACTGGGGGGCAAGCACTTGCCAAGAAAATACTTCGATACTGATATTATTGGCCTACCGTTAACCGCGATGCTATGGATTATGCCAAAAGATGTGATAAATGCCAGAGACACGCTCGGCTCCCTAGAGCCCCGCCTTCTGAAATAACCCAAATGGTCAGTCCGTGGCCATTTGCAATGTGGGGGATGGATATAATCGGTGCAATGCCTTTGGCTAAAGGGGGTGCAAAGTACGCCATAGTTGCGGTTGATTACTTCACCAAATGGGCTGAGGCTGAGCCTCTTGCAACAATTACAACAAAGAAGGTAATCAACTTCGTGGTACGCAACATCATCTGCCGGTTTGGTCTCCCGCATACTATTATCACCGACAATGGATCCCAATTCGACAGTGCTGAATTTAGGGACTTCTCTCAGCGATTTCACATCCATAAGAGATTCTCAGCAGTAGTGAACCCACAAGCGAATGGTCTGGTCGAGGCCGTCAATAAGGTTATCAAGTCTATATTGAAGAAAAGACTGGAGAAAGCCGGGGGCAAGTGGGTTGATGAACTACCAATGGCTCTGTGCGCGTACAGAACGACTCACAAAACTGCGACCGGACACACCCCTTTTTCTCTATCCTATGGCTCTGAAGCAGTTATTCCAGTCGAAATGGAAGTTCACTCTCACCGTGTGACATACTACAACCCGAAAACGAATGCTATATTACTTGATGAATCCCTAGATCTGCTTGATGAGAAGCGTGAAGAAGCCGATGTGAGGGCAGCTGCATATCGAGGACGAGTCGCTCGAATATACAACGCCAAGGTCCGCCCACGAACTTTTGAACCCGGAGACCTGGTACTCAAGAGAGTTTACCCGGTCCCTTCGCACATAAACCCAAATTGGGAAGGGCCGTATATGATTTCACAAAAGCTCAGAGATGGCACATTCAAGTTATCAACCGTTGATGGTCTCACTTTACTAAGAGCCTGGAATAGCGAAAGCCTCCGTCGCTACTACATCTGACAGGCTTTATTTATCTATCTTTTATCAATTTCTTCCTTAGCATTTTGCTTTTGCATTTTGAAATTTGAACTTGTAATAAGGCAACTGATTTTGCCATGTTTCTTTCGTTTCAGCAATAAAATGCCATCTCTTCGAGCCAAAAGTTGTGATTCACTGAAAATAACACATAATATCACGTTGCACGAAGAGCTAAATTCCATCGCACGGTGGGATTTATTCAAATAGGGAGTAACTGTGATACGACCAGTTGCTCACTAAATGAAACCCGAGCTCGGGGACAAAACACAATACCAGCATTCACAGGGATTGATACGCGACAATCCTTTTTCTAACTCCAACTTCCCACAGCATAAATTGGAGTATAAACATCAAATCCGTCGTTCCCAGAGTGTGAACGAACTCCTAAAAAGCCCAAATAGGTGTGACTGACCACCTATCGGCTAACTCCAACTTCCCACAGCATAAATTGGAGTATAAACATCAAATCTGTCGTTCCCAGAGTATGAACGAACTCCTAAAAAGTCCAAATAGGTGTGACTGACCACCTATCGGCTAACTCCAACTTCCCACAGCATAAATTGGAGTATAAACATCAAATCCGTCGTTCCCAGAGTGTGAACGAACTCCTAAAAAGCCCAAATAGGTGTGACTGACCACTTATCGGCTAACTCCAACTTCCCACAGCATAAATTGGAGTATAAACATCAAATCCGTCGTTCCCAGAGTGTGAACGAACTCCTAAAAAGCCCAAATAGGTGTGACTGACCACCTATCGGCTAACTCCAACTTCCCACAGCATAAATTGTAGTATAAACATCAAATCCGTCGTTCCCAGAGTGTGAACGAACTCCTAAAAAGCCCAAATAGGTGTGACTGACCACCATCGGCTAACTCCAACTTCCCACAGCGTAAATTGGAGTATAAACATTCCATAATTCGTTCCCAGAATGCGAACGGACTCCAACTTCCCAGAGTGCGAATTGGAGTATAAACATCTAGTCCAGATTCCCGGAGCGTGAATCAAAGCACGAACAACAATTCGAAGTCCCCGAAATACGGGCCGAGATGTCAACATCAACTCCCAATTCCCATAGCGTGAAGTGGAGTATGAACATCAATTCCAAGTTCCCAGAGCGCAAACCGTGTTCCAAACATCGATAACACTCAGATTCCTGGAATGCAGGACAGATTATCGATCTCAAATTGTCATAAGTCCCCAGAAGGGGGGCATATGCCCAAGACTTGCAATAAACGCAATCAGCCGCCAGAATATGAATATTATGCCCCGCAACTAAGGGGCAAAAAGCTGAGTGTTAATCACTGGCCTAAGCAATAATGTAATCAGAGTCCAACTCATTCATTAAATCACGACACGAAGCTATATTTAAAATATTAAGCGGATAGAAGACAAATGCTACAAGGCATTTAGGTAAAAGAAAAGAATAATTTCCCATTTCATCAGCCAACAAAAACAGGTTTGATTACAGGGCAAGTAAAGATGTTTCGATTAAGTAGAGGTCGAATCCACACATATACACGGCCCAAAAAGAACAAGAGAAAAGATAAAAGAATTGTTATCCGTAATCACATGACGAAGCGAAGGGCTCACTCTTTCTTCCTCCGGTGCTCCTTCCTCGGAGTCGAGCCGCTAGACCCACTGCCTGGCTTCCTGCGAAACTTTTTGCCTTTCTTGGGAACATCCTCCGGGTCTGGCATAATATCGACGTCTTCCTCAGAACTGGAAGGAATAGAGATCCTTCTGTGGGGGTGAGCCGAGGGCATGGGAGCGGTAACATGTACTTGTTCAGCAACACTCGAGACGGTTACCGTGCCACCAGGAGAAATCATCATTAGAGAAGATAAGCTTGAGGGAGCAGCGTCACAACCGGGACCAACTATCACTGTCGTAGCCATCTCGGCACTTATCTCGGCTAAAATCTCTTCCTCTCGAGACAGTTGGGCCGCGCTAGATACGCTAGTGGTCATCACAATCGAGCTAGAAACTGGAGCAGCTCCACTCGTCGCAAAAGGAAGATCAGGAATGGGGTCAAGAGGGTGACCGAATAGCTCTTCAAACATTTGAACATCGAATGACATTGAGCCTCCCTCTCCCATATCACCAACCATGGTGGCAGTTGAAATCGCCTCGGTGACAATAACTCCACGCGCAGGATATAAAGCTAAAGAAACAGGGAGCACGGGTGCGACACTCTCGGTCACTAAACAACAAAAATTAGAGCTATCAGACCAAGAAGTTCCCTCGAAAATCAATGTTTTAAGACGTAAGAAGAGTAATCAAAATACCTACTTTACCTTGCCTTAGAGCTTGAACAAGCTCGGTGACGAGAGTCTTGCCCGAAGACAGTTCCGGTTGGTCCGGATTGTAGGCTGGAATGGCTTATGGATCAACCGCAGCAACAGCTGCGGACGAAGTCGAAACAGGGACTTCAGTATTCTCGCTATGATGCATAATACCCGAACCTTCGCCGACCTCCGTTTGATGGACACCAAGTCTTTCTTTTTCAACAAAAATTACTGCTTCATGAAGGGTTCTCCTCTCATCCTCGCTAAGCAGACGTGACTCAAGCTCAAACTCATCTAATACCCCATCCGGACAAGACATCCTCTTGTTTTCCACTAATTTCTTCCAATCATTGTAGAGAGGCATCGAGTAATCCCCTAGCCAGGAGAGATTTCTATGTTCTAATACATTGGCATTATATGTGTCCAAGAGATCGTCGAATTCGGCCTCCATCTTGAACCTCTCTGCTTGGACTCTCTCCTCCACCTCCGATTCAACCTCTTTAACCCTTGCAATTGCCGCATCACGCTCAGCTCGAAAAGATACAGCCTGCTCACACGCTTCTTGTGCGGCTACGTTCGCATCATCTTTTTCTTTATTCATGTCAGCAAACTTAGCCTTTAACTCCTCTAGTTCCTTGACTGCCGCATCCCGCTCAGCTTCAACATTCTTGTATCAATGGCCTAAGTCTTCAACTAAAGTACAATGTGCCTGTTGCATCTTCGCCATCTCAACTAATGTCTCATCAACCTTTTTTAACGACTCGACCTCGGCCTTGCGGGAAGATTCCGCCTCAGATTGGAGTATGTCGACAATGCGACTCTTTTGAGCCAAGTCGGCTTCCAGCTTCTCGATGGTTTGGGCCCGATCGAAGGCAGCTTTGGAAGCCTTAACAGCCGCCCTGTACCATTCTTTGTACTGAGCATAAAAGTCACGGGTATAGCTGAGCGCGGTGGTCGCAGCATCTTCGGGAATTCTTTTAAGTTTGGGAGGAAAAATATAAGCGTCAAAGCAAATCTCTGGAAAATCCTTCCTCAATTGAGCAAGCCTGATAGCCCCTTCGCCAGAAGACTCAATAAGGGTCTCCTCCGCGGACATGGACGTTGCAACCTCAGTTCGAGGACGATGTGGCTCGAGCCTCGAAACTTGCGAAGACGGTTGATGTCGCAGAGGCTCGGATACCTGGACATGACTTCGGGATGGCGGAGGAGATCGAGAAGGGGAGCGATGCCTACGATCCCTGTCCGATCGTTCCTGGCTAGAGTAACCGCGGTGATGATCCTTTGCATGATACTCCTGGCCATGATGCCTCCGGTCGCGATCACGATCGGAGTCTCCACGTCGAGATTCGTAATAAGCTGATGGATGATGCACTCTCCGGAGTTTGTCCAATGTAGACTGACGGCCAGCCATGTTACCTGGAAAAGAGATGCGGTTCAGTTAAGTACCAGGTAAAATCGATATGGCATGAGAAGCAGTCATGTGGTGTTATGAAAGTGTATGCAAATGCGCAAAGCACCCGACCAACCAGAAGTATCGACTGCACTAACAGGTAAAAGCTCGCTTATGTCTAACGCTTCCTGGAGCTCAACCAACCCGGACTTGTGATAAAGAGAAACGCATTCCGGGATGGGAACGTCATCCAGTCCTATGAAAATGTTTCCTGGTTGACAAAGAGCGGAGTCAGAAGAAATAATTCCAGGGATCAAGCGAGACACGACTACAGACTTCCGTCTCTTAAATTTAGGAACAACAGCCTTGCCTTTCCGCTTTTTTCCTGCTCGGGGAAGGTCAGCCACTAGCCCGGTGTCAGTAGGCGTCCTCTCATCATCGCTCATTTCTCTTATCACTACACCGGTTTTTCTCTTTGCCTTCGGAGCCGATTTCGCCAATCCCTCAATGACAATACTTTGGTTCGTCTCGATTAAACCCAGCATCCTTAAGTTATCATCAGTTAAGACCAAGTCAATGTTCCGCAAATCACACGGGATCTCTTGTAAACTTCGGATGACGTTTCTGTATCGACCACCGTCTGGCCTTGATATGATAGCTGTAAGAAAAACGCCTGACGTAAGTTCGAGTGTCAACAACGACTATTAAAGAAGGCTTACATGTTTTACGGCACTCACGTCTGGACAGCCATCGCCTAGCGAATCCTGGGGGGGCATCGGACAAAAAACCATTCATTCTTAAAGTAACTAAGTCTGGTCCAGGCTCCCGTCACAATCTGGCAGTTTCTAACTGCCTCCAAAAAGGTGAAAGACGGACTATCACCCCTGCTCTTGAAATTGAATATATGTCTAATCTCAGCTGGCCTAGGCAGACGAAAAAGGCGATCCATGAATAAAATGAAAACACTGTTCAGCAACGCGTGCCCGTTGGGATGAAGTTGTGCGGGAGCAATTCAAATGAACGATAGCATCTCCCTGATATATTGGTTAAACGGGGGGAGAGTTCCAGCCGCACAGGCATGGCGATAAAAAGCAGTGTAGCCTTCGGGTGGATTGTGAGGTCTATCATCAATTCCCGGTAGCAAAACGTCATCCGGAGATAAGTTATGTTTCGAACATATCCGACCCAATAATGCTCCAGAAATATTGGATCGGACGGAGTCTATGGGATCTTCGATAAGTAAGGCCTCCGGCAATTCGTCCGGAGCAGGATCTATTACTTCGGGAAGGATCTCTGGAATTTCTAGCACTGGAGGAGGCAAGCATTGTAACTCTTGTTGTTCAGAACCCGAAGACTCCATAATTAACTAACTCACGAGAAAGCAGCGTTAAAATACAAGGAAAGCCCGTATATTCCCCGGTGTGAAGTATATGAATATGCCGTGCAGTGCAAGTGCATAACTAAAGCAAATTTTACAAGATTGGAACACGGTGTCCGAACGACAAAACATTGGAATTGGAAAACGAAAACGACCGTCATCGCTGACCGTCACTTTCACGTCACTCAGATGCTACTGACCAATTCAAGTATGAATTCGTTATATGTGTTTAAGTCATGGTTCCATCGACGAGCTCCAAAAGACAGGTCAGGTCAACTTTGATCATGCAAGGCCGAAGCTCGTCGGGATCAAATATGCTAAAAGATTTAGTGAGTTCGTCAGAGCTCAATTTAAAGTTGGTCGTAGTTCAGATATTGGAACAAATCAAAGGAGTGGAAGTTCCAGAAGCGAGAACGTTCGAATCGATCGACTCGATTCGACACGAGTCGAATCGATAAACTTCGAATCGGCACGCCCCAATGCCACGTAGTTCGACTCGATGAGACCTGGGAACAGAGAGGCAGTTCGAACCCATGGAGCCCCACCTGACTTCGAACCGATCGAAGTCGAACTCCTTCGAATCCATCAAGAGCAGTTCGAATCCATGGAACTCCACCTAACTTCGAATCGATCGAAGTTAAACTCCTTCGAATCGATCAACGTATCATCGCTTCGAATCGATCGGAATATTGCTGTTTCGAATCGATCACCGCAAGCCTTTTTCTTGTTCACCTGCAATCATCGATTCGAAGCCACACATTCGAAGCCAACTCGAATCGCTCATCCCTGGATCGATGCGAAACAGTGAAAGACAATACTCTGAATGATACGACTCGAATGTTTTCATTCCTCAGTTCCATCGAGTCGACCCACTTTGTTCATATCTTATCACACTTCAAGATTTCCAGAAGAAAGTGTTGAATCAATGCCAAAAAATTGCAGTGTTATCATTTTCAACTCGAATCAATCCCTTGGTTACCTGGCTTGGTTCGATTGCAAATAGAAGCTTGGAGGAATTTGATCGACTCGTGGAAAAGAACGTTTGATTTGGCTCTGAGATTGATTCGAAGAAGCAGCTAAAGCAATGGTAAAAAGGTAAAAAGAGAAAATGGAGTCGGCCTCGTGTATTTATATGGATTCCAAGGGGGATTAGTGGCGCTTCAACTCTCGGTCATATTGACCGCTTACCACAGGTCAGAACCCCATCGATTCGAACGACTACTTTCGAATCCTTTCTAAGATTCGAGTCCATCACTGCTTCGAATCCATCACAGCTTCGAGTCCATCCCTGCTTCGAATCCATCACAGCTTCGAATCAATCACAGCTCCGACTCCCCCCCTAAGCTTCGAATCCGGCAAGGCAGCATCGATACGAGGCATCATCGATTCGAAGAAGCACATGAGCAAGGGCTGGATCGAAGGTCCAATCGATTCGAAGCACGAGGTCCATCGGGCCATCGATTCGAAAGCCACCTATTTACGCAAACATAACTTCGAATCCATCGAAGGCCACTGACGAAAATGGACGAGATCGCCTCAAATGTAAAAAACTACTCTACCTCGTATAACGATTCAGGAGAGGATCGATACAAAAGGATAATCATAGACAACCATAAAAGTAATACTTTGACTTGAATCTTAAATCGATTCAGGAGAAAATCGATACGGAATTCAGCAGCAAACAAGAACCAACATAACTCGTGAACGCACGACGTTAATAGGGATCAAACTAATACACATGCACACGTATCAAACTAACATTCGATTTTAAACATTTACAGGGATCAAACACTCATCCTGTTACGACTAAGCGCAATTATACAGCAATCATTCATATCAAGGCAAAGTTACAACAATACGGCGTATGAGCCTCAGCGAAAAAAGAGCAATGGTTTTTCAGAAAGAGATGGCGACTATTCAAAGCACGTCATGTTCCCACAAGACATACTTTGGGGGGCAAAATGTTATCCCGCTTTTTGGCAAAGCCGTGATATCAAAAGACTGGTCAAAAACAGAAGATAGTTCACCTCAGAGATTGATCGCACTCCCCTTCGCTATGGATAACGATGAATATTGTCCGAGCCCAGATTGGGCCAAAATCGACAAGACATGATGAGCAAAGTCATAGGAACCAGCATTTCAAGTTTCAAGTCAATCCGAGGTCGTATGCTCAAGTTATGATGGCTTCAAGATTGAAAGAGAGGAATGTTGCTTGGTTCAAACCCATCACCTCCACGTTGATTCGAGTTCGTCCAGTTCGAACCCACGTAATTCGAAACCATCCCCTGACCTTCCTTCGAATCCATCAAGACGCATGTCGCCTCGGACCCATGAGAAGTGCATTTGCTTCGAGTCCATCAAGAAAGCCTTCACTTCGAATCCATCTAAAGCACTCCCTACTTCGAATCCATCAGGGGCGTGCCTCCCTTCGAATCCATCGGAGGTGAATACGCTTTGAATCGACGACTTCACCTAACCTCGAATCCATCAGCCAGTACATACTTCGAACCCATCAACTTCGACTCCATCGGCCTCGCATCCATCGGCTTCGAATCCATCCACACAGTACACCACGTCACTGCCTTCGCATACAAAAGCATGGATTCGAACCGTATGGATTCGAACCCATGGATTCGAACCGTATGGATTCGAACCCATGGATTCGAACCATATGGATTCGAACCATATGGATTCGAATGAATCAATAAGTGGAGTCGAAGCAAACAGGGTACACGAAGACGCAATCTTAAATCGATCATATCTCTCAATCCCATAATCCAAATGCCATGAGATTTTCACAGAAGCTTGCATACATGTTGAAGAATGTCCACACCAAATTTTGCCTCGATTGGATGCATTTTTGATCGATTCGAAGTTCACTTCGAATCGATCCCAAACTGGGCACGGACTCCGAGAACGCAGGCTTATGGGCCCCCCTCACGTGCCAGGCAACCTCCCTGAGTTTTAGGCGGGATTTTGGCCTTCCACACCTATAAATAGAGCCCCTGGTCATTCAGAAAAGGGGTCGGAGAAACTAAAGAAGAAGAATAAGCCTAAACGCTGCCAGAATCACTCCATACCACCTCCTTGGCTGCTAATTTCGAATTTAAGTCCATCTACTGCTGTAATTTTCTTAAATACACTTGTAATCTTCAAGTATTAAGGAATAAAGTGATAAAACTTCATAGTGGACGTAGGCGCATAGCCGAACCACTCTAAATCCTTGTCTTCTGTGCAATTTAATTTTCTGTGACTTGGAGTTTTTGTTAGATAGTCCTTATTTTCACTTCAAGTTTTTCATTTATTACCTCTTCAAAAACTCCCAAAGGGTGTTGCCCAATTTTGGTGCAAACACCACAGATGTTAACACAATATAAAAATATCAATTCCACTTCGAGGGGGATATCGCGGTATGGGTCATCGGCTATTATGCAGTGCACATAGGGTCTCATCCGCTATATAATGCGGGAATCAATCACTCCAATATATATATATATATATATATATATATGTATATATATAATATCACATCCAGACATATGATAAATCATCAATTCAAGCAATCAACCAATAATTTAAATTTTAACTATTTAAATTTAGATGGTAATCCAAAAGAGTGGGATTAACTCACCTTTTGATTTTTGTTTGCACCCCACTTCCAGTCTGGCTTGCTTTCTTTCAGATTTTGACCTTGTATAAAAAATTATGCGGTTTATGAATATTTGAATTGATCGAACAATTAATTACCATTTAATTAACTAAAAATTTAATTTAACTAATAATTATCCTTTAAAAAGTCTTTAAGTAACTGAAATAATTAAACAAGTTAATTAACCAATTTAATTACCCTAAATACATCATTTCAAAATAAACTAGTAGATTAAAAATATGTATATGTATATTTATTTTATTTTTCCCATTTTGAAAATACATACATATATATACTTAAAAATAAATTATAGATTTCAAAAATCTGAATTTACATAATCTTTACCATTTTAAAATTCCTATATTATATTTTTAAAATCTTTTTATATAAAAAAATTTCCTTGTTTGCCTTGAATTAAAATAGACATGTGTATATATACATTTATTTTCTTACTTATATATACATATATTAAATCAAACAGAAATGTTTTAAATATCTTGCTATATAATATATATTTCATTTTCTTCAGTTTCCTATAACATATATATAAACAGAATTGTTTTCCTTCTGTAAATTTTCTTTTCAGTTAAAACCCGATTGTCATTTCCTTTTATTTATTTATTTATTTTTTTCCAAATCCTACAATTTAAAATCAGAAGTAGAGAAAAGAAATACCTACACCGCCCCTCGAGCCTCCAGATCACCCACGCGACCCAGCGTGTTACCCAAAACCGAACGCAAGCCCGGATGTTTCTAGAAATCGTGGTTTCCAAGCTTCGCCGCGAGCTCGATTGACCGCCCCATCCACCCTATCATTGACGTAGCCTAATCATCATACCCGAGTCGATGCACGTGCTATACTTCTTCTGGTTGAATGAATTGAGGATCGATTGAAAGTTAAAGAGAGAGAGGAGTGATTCGAATCGGCTGAGGGCATTTCCTTCGGTTTTAAAAACTTCGACCGATTATACTTTTTTTTCTTCGTATCGTCGATTTGATTCTTGAATTTGGAAGGAGGACGCGCGATTCAGTTTACTTTTGTGAAGAAGTGAGTGCTGCAATATTTTCTCTTTTTTTGTTTGGGTTTCGTTTTACTGAGGGAAAGAAGAAAACGAATGATTTTAAAAGAAAAAGAAAGCACGTATTAGAAGATGCAGGAAACATGTCCTCAGGTTGGTTAAGTGTTGGATGTGTCTACAGTGAATTTAAGGGAAAACATATATATTATATTTAAAGTCAAATTTAAATCGTCCTGAATTCGCCGCTTAAAATCTTGACATCCTATCGAGGCGTGCCGCCAGGCCTTTATAATGTTATACCCCTATTTCAAATGCAATGGAAAACGTTTCGAGTCTTAAGCTTTTTGAATCCAGTTATTAAATTAAATTTTCGATATAAATTTCAACGCATTTACCTACCGTATGATCACATGATAGCTCCAAACTCTACGAAAATCGAAATTCGATAATAATACACTATTACAGATCTAGTGGAACTGGTTTCGTCAAAATCCGAGACCGTGTCTCGAAAGGCTATTTTTAAATATCAATTTAAACGATATACTTTTTAAAACTGAACAAGACAGTTCCAAATTCAATTTTAATACTTCTATTATCTTCAGTATTATTAATACAGATTTTACAAGTCTTCAAACTATTTTTAACCGACTTAAAACTCAAGATTTAATATTTTGCCCAATTTTCAATTATTAAATCCAATAATTAAATTATCCTATAAATAGTGATATTTGAAATTCAAGTTAGAATTTAACTTTTAAATATTTGAAATTAATTAAAAATTCCAATTTCAATCATCCAAAATTCTAGGTCATTACATTCCTCCCCTCTTAAAAGAATTTAGTCCCGAAATTACTAGTTAAGAGAAATGATCCAGAACCCGTTAACTATTTTTCCCAATCCAAATAGTTTTTAACAACTTCCCAAACCAAACAGTTTTAACAATACCCAAAAAAATCTTTTTATTAAAGACACTATCACTCTTACTAACTTCCTAAACTCAACCTTAACCTGCAAACAATCTTATTGACTCAACCAGTTCAAATTATAAATTAAAATCCAAATTTTCTCAAAATTTTTCTGACTCCCTAAATTTCATAAAATTTTGCCAGCGTCTCCTTTGTGCGGCTAGATCATTACGACTACAAAATGCCTCTACAGGCCCCCAAATTTCAAAAGAAAACAAAATGCCAAGTGGCAAGATCAGAAAATCATCAAATTTCATATGACAATTAAATACATACCTTTATGTCGAGCAAATTCAAATTTATCTTCTGAAATCAAAACCAATTTTTCCTTTGCTTTTAAATACCTGTATATCCTACTAAGCAATAATATCCAAACACAGCATTCAAAATCATTTTATACATTTCTTTTACAAAATTTTAAATATCCATTCCATTCAAACCTGTATGATATACACATATCATCCGTATGCAATATCAAATCCGATCGCTTACTCGATCACACAATTTCACTTCCGAACTAGTACCGTTCACCCGACTTCCTAGCGCGGACTCAGATCTAGTTTCTTGATCAAAAACCGTCATTCTCCTTGCATAGTTATAACTATGATAGAGAATTTCCAAATTCAATCAAAAATCCATATCCAGAGTTCGCTGTCGAAAATCGAGTGAAAAATCCCAACTCGGATTGATATAACTATCTCGTAATTCTGTGCTCAAATCTAGATCAGATCGTTATGCGAATAGAATAATATACGTACATCCTACGTACGTATTTCAATTGATTGTTAGCTATATCAATTCTCTCTTTATTCACATTTATTTTGCTTTCCATTCACTATTCCAGACTTAATATTTCACATGCCTTTATTAAATCTTCATACAAACACTTAGTATTTTCCTCAAATGCGAATTTACTTAAGAATTTCACCATTTACCTTCTTAAGTTCAATATAAATATTTTATATAATTCCTATATTTATTTTCACTTCACCACTTAAGCCGTTATATCAATTTTAATTTAACTTAAATTTTTAATTCCATTTTGAATTCAATTTATCTTCAATTCTTAATTTATTTTCAAGTTAAATTTAAATATTGAATTATATTCAACTTATCTCAATCCATATTTAATTAACCATTTCTTTAATTAGTTTCACTTACTAATTTATTTTAAATCTAAATGGATTTTATTTCCAAACCCTTATTATTCTTAGTCCACTTCAAATTAATTTTACCACTTTACTTACATAACCCAATTCAAAATGAATTCCAATACTCAGTTCCAATTTCATTTACTTCCAACTTTAAATTAACTTGTTCCTTCACAAATTTATTTCCAACTTAATAAAAAAAATTAATGGCCATTCCATTTAACCAACTTAGATTCATTTCCTCAAAATTCATTTTATTCAACTTAATTCGGTTAAATCCCAATTCAATTCAAAAATTAAACTTCTATAAGTTCTCCAACTTATTTACATTACATTTATATTTCCATAAACATTTTTAAATAAGATTCCAGAGTTTAGACAATTCCTTAACATTTCAAAATCACCTTTGAAATCATATATACCAAACCAAATTATTCCTTTTCATCCCAAAATCATACCCAATTCTACAAAAAATACCAATTCAAAATATTCAAGCAGCAATTCCTCCCTTGGAAACTCGAACATGAACATCGGTGATGCTGCAGTCATCACCGAAGTTATTTTCCAGCGACCGAAGAGAGTTCAGTGCTTTTAACCTTTTAAAAACATTTTCAAATATTTTTAATTCCAAATCTCACCAAATTTCAAATCCAATTCAAACAATTTCCGAAATAATATCACTATTATTTCTCCAAAGCCTTTGAAAATCATTTTCAACTCAAAGGAACTTAATTTCCAAAATTTCGAATTCCAAATCCTTTCAATTCCCTATTCAAATATCACCCTGGCATTTTATTCTATTATAAATCACATTTATAATTCACATTACAAATCACATTCTATTAATGAGTTTATTTTCTTAACCTTTAGTTATGATTTTCAATTTCTTATTCAATTTCTACATAACAATGATAATAATTTAATATTATCATTCCCTAACAACCAAACTACCATATACTATAATGATTTACAAAAGTTATTTTATTTATATACAAAAATTATTTGGGAAAAATTATTTCATTTACCCACTTTTAAAACAATATTGTATCGGTTTGCCTAGTTTAAGAGTTTAGAAATCCCTATCGATACAGTTGTCCAAACTGCACCGACCAGAATTTATAAACACTCAACCGATAAGACGACAAAATATAAAACAACTTATATTCACTAAAAAATACGCGCTCATATCAATTAATACACTCAAACTCATTTTAGAGTACTACTGACTCTATTGAGTAATCCCCACCAGAGCCAAGGTTCTCGCTTAACCTTCAGCTCTGATACCAAAATGTAACGACCCGATTTTTCGACGTCCGAAAATCGACGTCAATACGTCCACTTTATCAAATGCAAAACAATCGAGTGCCAGAAAACCAGTCCGTAAGGGAAAGAAGAAGGAGATAGAAGAAGAGGAAACAAAACAACGACAGGATCTCACAATCACAGCGGAATAACATATAATAGATAACAACAGACTTTTATACAAAGAAATTGTAACTATATTATATATAACATCATCAGAGTACAACGTCAAACAAAAACACAACACTGGACAATTATGATAACTCGTCCCCATAACTGAATACACAGCTTATACGGCACAGCAGAATATACATCAAGTACATGTGATACATCTCGCCATCCATCTCGTCTCCTGAGCTCCATAGCAGTCCATCTAGAATCTGTATTCTATAATACTTAATCTGACCCGAGCATTATAGTAAAATAACACCCGAGTCGGTTTGGAAAATCAGTGTGAGAAAACACACTCAATTAGATTGTTAAAGTTTCCAAAATCCTTTGAAATCAAGGGATCTCGTAAGACCGTGCCACAAATAAACATGTCGGGTTATTACCTTACGATAACCAAGCCATTTCTTATCAAATCCTCTGATATTATAATAGTGCCTAAATACAAATACTTATTCAAATAGCCGAAATTGTTACATTCATTAAATTCCAGCATAATAGGTATACAAACAAGCCCAAATGCACTTATTGGAGATTGGGTTTCCATCAATGGCAGGGCTACTGGGGTACCGCCCATCACAGTACGTGGTCTGGATCAACGTACCAAGAATCCCTTCTGATCCCCTGCAACACAAGACCGGAGCTACCCCTTACTGGATAGACTGAATAAGATCACCACGCGATTGGTATCAGCAACCGCCCACACAGCCAAATAAAAAGGGACATCTAGACAGGGATGACCTTACCCTAACTGGTTGCTAGCCACTTAGCCTTGTTGCACCTCCACTGTTTTAGCCATTCCTGATTGATAAGGCTCGAGTCTATGCGTTACCTTTTTAGAACACATCTCACTAAGAATGCTCATCGTCCTCCTGACAATGTTCTGATAGCATTCATCCATACAAGTCCATTCTTGGTCCGAATGAAACCATAGGCACTACTCCTACTATATCCATTTTGAAATCACCCTCAGGATTAGTAGCGATTAGCCCTTGTACTTCACTACTCCATCTTCGACTCCAAGCTCTTGTCTTCCTCGCGAAAAAGTATATCCCGATCCCCGTCTCTTCGAAACGATCAACGCATTGGCCAATATTGATAGTTGGTTATTTAACTATCATATAACATCCACAAACAACCGTCTGGCCTTAATAATTTCCCAAATTATTTATTTCAAAGTATCTTTAAAAGATATTTTTCTACATTTCTACCCTTTGAAAATAGTTTTCAAAACACTTTTTCTCTCACGGAATAAATTTCCACCCAGTTGTTTTCTTTCCACTGAAAATCACCAAGTCTTAATACTTTAGATTTTTAAATAATTTAAATCACTTTATCCAAAAATATATACTTTAAACATTTTAAAATAAAACTATTTAAAAGACTTTATTCAAAATAAAAGTTATGAAAATCTGTACTAATTTTCCAAATAAAAACTTCAGTCAAACTACCTTTTAAAATAATTCTACTTTATAAAATATAAATATAAATATTAATAATTACCTTTTAAATCATAATAACAATTTAACCATTAAAATAATTACTACTATAAATGACTTAATAAACATTTACCTTTAAAATTTTAAACAACTTAAATGATAATTTCTCAAAAACATTCTTTTAAAACAACTTTAAAACTCATAACTTATACTTAAAAATCTGCATTGAAAACATACTTGGCTTTTCAGGAAAATAAACTTTCCATTCCAAAATAGTCCATTTAATCAGTTAATAAATCCTTCTCGATTTATTTCCAGTTTAATTTACGTCCAAAACCAGTAAATTTCTTTTCCACGCCTTTAAAAATGAAACCACTATTTATTTTTAATACAAATCATACTTTCCTTATAAATTACCACCATGAATTTATATTTTCGAATATCCACTTGATATCTTATTTCATTTTAAAAACGCAGTTTATAAATTCCATAGTCTCGTCCTTCTTCTAAATCACAGTTTCAAACAATTAATCAATTTTCAAATTGATTTTCAATATTCACTCCATTTTAAAATAAATTCCTTTACTTATAAATTTTATTTCAAAACCCATTAATTTCAGATTCATCCTTTATTATGATTTAAAATTTTATTTAAACTGAAAATACCAATTTTATACTTTTTCAAAAATTCTTCTTTATCTCTTCCAAAATATTTTAAACCTGGAATTTAAAAATAAATCCTTTATTTCTTTAAACAATATCACTTAAGTTTTCTAACTTCATTTATTTCCATTTATTCATAAATCTCCTTTCCCATACTCGGAATTTATTTATTAGAATTTAAAAATCAACATTTTATCCTTTTCCAATTCATTCTTTAATTTATCCAAATTCTCTATATTTATGTTACTCAAAAATTCTCTCTTTATTTTCCTTTAAAAATCAAATCTTTATATTTTTGGTAACTCAATATACCAGATATATTCAATCAAATCATGGCATTCAATATTTTCAATCCCCGATATAATCAATAATCTATCACAATAATCAATGAATCATATCACATATTATTGAAAACAAATTCAATATTTTGAGGAATCCAGTTGGATCCCTCCAACTTGCTTTTCCCTGCATCCGTAGATGTTAGCACAATATAAAAATGCCAATCCCACTTCGAGGGGGGATATCGTGGTATAAAGGGTCATCCGCTATTATGCGGGGCGCATAGGGTCTCATCCGCTATATAATGCGGGAATTAATCACTCCAATATATATATATATATATATATATATATATATATATATATATATAATACCACATCCAAACATATAATAAATCATCAATTCAAGCAATCAAACAATAATTTAAAATTTAACTATTTAAATTTAGATGGTAATCCAAATGAGTGAGATTAACTCACCTTTGATTTTTGTTTGCACCCCACTTCCAATCCGGCTTACTTTTTTTCAGATTTTGACCTTGTATAAACATTTATATGGTTTATTAACATTTGAATTGATCAAACAATTAATTACCATTTAATTAACTAACAATTTAATATAACTAATAATTTTCCTTTAAAAAGTCTTTTAGTAACTAAAATAATTAAACAAGTTAATTAACCAATTTAATTACTATAAATACATTATTTTAAAATAAACTATTAGATTAAAAATGTGTAAATGTATATCTATTTTATTTTTCCCATTTTAAGAATACATACATATATATATATACATAAAAATATATTATAGATTTCAAAATTTTGATTTTACATAAACTTTACCATTTTAAAATTCATATATTATATTTTCAAAATCTTGCTAAATAAAAAAAATTCCTTATTTACCTTCAATTAAAATAGGCACGTGTATATATACATTTATTTCTTACTTATACATACATATATTAAATCAAGCAGAAATGTTTTAAATATCTTGCTGTATAATATTTATTTCATTTTCTTCAGTTTTCT
Organism: Allium cepa; assembly: GCA_030765085.1. Classification (NCBI taxonomy): domain Eukaryota; kingdom Viridiplantae; phylum Streptophyta; class Magnoliopsida; order Asparagales; family Amaryllidaceae; genus Allium; species Allium cepa. The sequence goes on along the minus strand of CM060928.1, from coordinate 557,098,397 downwards.
GTAACATATATATATATATATACAAACAGAATTGTTTTCCTTCTGTAAATTTTCTTTTCAGCTAAAACCCGATTGACATTTCCTTTTATTTATTATTTATTTATTTTCAAATCCTATAATTTAAAATCAAAAGTGTGATGTCCCGGAAATTTAGGCAATAATTATTTAATAATTTCATTGATAATTATTTTTATAATGTGAAATATTGATTTAATAATTTTATTCAAACTGGAATTCTCTTTTGAAAATTATAATTATTTAATTTGTTAAATGATATTCTTTTCAATGTTAAAAATATTTAAATAATGAATTTATCTTTCTAAACTAATTCAAAAATATTTTATTTATAATATAAAAATGTTTATACATTGTAAATAGAAGATTTGATTTTAATTTATATTTAAATTTTATAAAGGATATTTTCTAATTATTATATATTAATGTATAATGTGTAAATTGTCTTAAATTAATTTAAATTAGTATTGTAAACTTTTCAATAGTTTGTTTTTAAAAATCTTTCTTATATTTTTATAGAAATATAAGTGAGCATTTATTTTGGTTTATAAAATAAATATAGTTTAATTTTGTTTTATAATAAAAGTCTGATTTGTTTTATTTTAAATTGCTTTTCTTTGAATAGATTTAATTCATTCTTGTTAAAATATAACATTTGATTTAAAATCTTTTGAAATTTAGTTTCATAAAGAATGTTATTTTAAAAATAATTAAAGAAGCATTAAAATATAAGTGTATAGTTTTATAAAGAAACTTATATGTATTTATTTAAAATCTAATGTTAATAAATCATTTGAAACTTGCTAAAATATATTAGAAATGGTTTAAGACAAATTCAAATACATTTATAAATTTAGAAATGGCTTTCAAATATTAACATGCATATGTGTTAATCAATTAACTAATAGAAGAGACACTTGTAAAACAATTAGCATAATAAGTACAAGTGGCATTTGTTTTAAATCTCATTGTTTAAAATTATTGATAATAAAACATAACAAATACATTTGGTTAAAAACACCTTTTTCTCATTTGAAAACCTGGGAAATCAAAAATTTCAGTAAATCAAAAACCTCAAACAAACTTCAAATCTGCAAAACTTGTCCACTCAAAATTCTGCAAACAAATACCATTTGAAATCTATAAACAAACTAAAAACCCAAAATCTGCAATATAACAATCTATTCTATCTTCAAAGTATGTAATCTGTATGAGATCAACTTCAAATCTGCAATTTTTCAACATCAATTGAAGTTCAATTACAAATCTGAGAAAATGAGGATGAAGTTTTAAAAATCCAACTACAGCAAGCAAGTGCAAATTTGGTTCCAGGAAATTCAAAATCAGGTTCCAGGAAGTGAATTTGCATCAGATATTGTTCTCTGCCTCTTCATTAAAAGGTGAGTAAACCTTTAATTTTAAAAACAGTTATTTTCTTTAAATCAAAGCTAAACAAAAATTGCCAGAACTTAAGCCTTGTATGCAAACTATTTTTTTTCAAGAATCAAAACTGCTATGATTGAAATTGCTCTGTCTCCATTTGGTTTAGTGAGTGACTTCACAATTTTAAAAGTGGATTTAAATTATCTGTGCATGTGTTCTGATAAGAGTAAGCTTGTTGGATTGATCTTGTTTTGTGTATACATGCGTAAATATGTATATGTGTGTAGCTGATGCTATGAATCTGCATACCTGTTTGTTTTATTTTTACTAAGATTTTTAAAAGAAAATCTTTATCTCTGAGTTTAGTTCTCTGTTAGAATTGATCTGTGAACAAAATGTGTAAGTTTAGTTTAGATGCAGGTTTGTAAATCATGATTGAAAACTTAATTTTGTCTCTATAACAAATACTGACAATTATTGTTTTAATTAAGAAGTACCAAACATCTGAAATTATTTTATCAAGTTTATAACATTGAAGTATGTTAGAAATTAGAAAGTGTAAACAAATTTCACTTTTTAAAATGAACTGTAGTATTAGCTATCCTGTTTTGAATAAAATTAGGAATTTGGAAGATGCCTGTTAAGCTAGTGGATTTAGGATGTTATGATGTTTCATGATTAGTGGTGTATTGATGTGAGAATGGAGTAGAGTTGGTGATGGAGGATCAGAGAGAGAGGTGATGTGAAATTGGGGTTTTTCCCAGGTTTCAAAACCCTGGTTTAAGGGTTGCAGTGTTGAAATTTGGAGGGTCTGCATATTCACTCTGTTGCATTGAGTAGGAGGGGAATTTGGGAGGTTGCAGAAGGGTTGTAGATGGAGCTATAGCCGGAGTTGTAAGTGGTCTGGTGATCGGTGATTTGGTTGCAAGTTGTTGACAGGTTGGTCTTGGTTGCAGTGGTAACTCAGGTGAACTGTTGGTAGTGTGCAGAGTATTTTACTCGCAGTAGAACTCGGGGTTTTGTGAAATTATCTCGAAGCAGGTTTGTATGCAACTCGAAGTAGTGAGGGAGTTTCTCGGGTCAGAGGGGTTACAGGTTTATAACCTATAGCTTTGCAGTTTTTAGGAATTTGAATAAAATTTATAATTTAAAGATCTTAATTTGATTTAAATATAAGTTAATTCTAAATTCAAATGGAGTTTTGAGTTCAAGGTTTTAAAAATGAAATTTTTAAATAAGTTTTAAATTCTGTTTTCAATCAAGTTTTAAAAACAGTTTTATACCAAAGAGACTTTGCAGTTTTTACATGTTGAATGAAATTTAAATTTTAGTGTGGGAATTTGATTTTAGGTGGAAGTAGAAACTGAATTCAAATGTAATTTTGAATTCAAAGTTTTTAAAAATGAAAATCTAAAATTTAAACAAGTTTTAATTCTGTTTTAAATAAAAATTTAAAATTGTTTCAGGTTTAAGCCTGAGAAGTTTTGCAGTTTTAAATTTTTGAATAAATTCACATTTTAAGTTGATAACTTGATTCAGGTAATACTTGAATCTGAATTCAAATGTAGTTTGAGTTCAAAGGTTTTTAAAAAAAAATGAAATCTTAAATTTAAACAAGTTTTAAATTCAGTTTTGAAGTCAAGATTAAAACAGTTTCAGGTTTGCCCTTTTAAAACCAGAGTTAGATTTAAATAGTTTTTGTAAGTTTTTAAAAGTATGAACAATTTAAATGTTTAAGCAAAACTTAAATTTGTTTTTGAATTCAGATTTAAAACTGTTTTCAAGTTTCTTTGAAAACCAGTTTTGAATTCAAACAGTTGTAAATTTAAAATGAATGAACATATTCAAAGGTTTAAGAGAAATTGATTTCTAATAAGTTTAAAAACTTGAAAGAATTTGTTTCCTTTAGTATTTGAATTAAAATATGAAGTGTTTAATTTAAATTTGGAAATTGAAATAATCAATTTAAATCTTTCTTTATATTTAGGTAATGAATGTTCTTTAACATTCATTTTGTTATAAAGTTTATAATTATTTTAATTTGAATTAATGTTTAATGATTAAACATTTTAAATATTTAATGTTTTAAATAAAATTTGAATTTAAATTTAGAAATGTATTATTTTAATATATTTTGAATATAAATGAAGTCATTTAATAAGTAAATAAATTATTTTAGAAATATTTAAAATAATTAAGGATTTACTTAATTAATTGATTTTAAATAATGATTTAGATTAATATTAATTAGAAATGATTTATTTATCTAATTCAAATTTTCTTAAGTATATGAAATGTTGTTAGTTAATAATGGGTGATAATTATCTAGGGATAATTTAGTAAATGTAATTAATTTTGATAATTAACTAGATTGATTAATTGAATCTAATTAATTGTAATCTGTTAAGTATAATTAACTGTTAAAGTAATTAAGGAATTAATTACTTATTGTAATTAATTTTGAATGTGTGATTTATTTAAGTTAATTAATTTAGTTTAATTAATTTTAATAAATCATTTGATGATTTTAAGAGTATAATTACTTAATGTAATTACTGGAGCAGGATTACTCAGAGAAGTAATAATGATAATTACTGGAATATAATTAGTAATTTGGATAATTACTTTAGTAATTAATTAAGGAATTAATTAATGATTAATTATTGGATAATTAATTTGTTAATAAGTAATTAAAGATAGTTAATTACTTAATTTAATATTAATCAAGGTGATTAATAATTAGACTAATTACTAAATGTAATTAATTTTAATTAAGTAATTTATTTATATATTAGAGATCATTAATTATTATAATTAATGATGTAATTAAGGATTGTTTGATTAAGTTAAAATAAGTGATTAATTAATTGTAATTAATTAAGGATAAATATAATTAATTATAATTAATTAATAAATGAGTAATTAAATGTTAATTACTTATGATTAAGGTTAATTAATTTATGAAATTAATTTAATACTAATTGCTTATTGTAATTAGTGAATGATTAATCAAGGTTGTTTAATCAAGTTTAATACTTAGGAAGTAATTAATTAACTGGGTTAATTAATTAATGGATGTTAAGCAGGATTTAAATGTGTTAATTAATTTAATTCATTTTAAATTAATTAGAGATGGTTGTAATTAATTTAATTCATTTTAAATTAATTATAATTGATGATTAAATCATTGCTTATGGATGCTATTGATTGAATGGTTGTGATCTCAGTAATGAGATTAGTTGTATCTGTATGATATGGATGATTGGTTTAAGTATGATGGTTTGTGATGGATTATTTGGTTGTGATGGTTATCTGTTTGTGGATGATACAGATTATCTGTTTAAGATATGAATGTGATTATCTATTGTGAGATGTAGTTTACCTATCTATGTGAATTAGATAACAATGAAATAAGATAATTGTTTAAAACCCTTAAGTACAACTTGGACATTAAAATGGCGTTTGGTTTCGGTGAGACCGGGATCGGGTTTCCATATTTGGATATCCGAAAACCACATCGATCCCAATTAAACGTTAGGTCGTTAATCCAAGTGGAGCAAGTGAAGACTCGAGGTGTAAGGGCTATACATCAGTATAACTCTGTGGGTGATTCCGTAATGAGTTGACGGAATAGTGCTTATAGATTCGAGATGGTGATTTAGAGTGCAAGGGTTATCGTCGTTAACTCTGAGGGTGATTCCAATACGAGTGTAACGAGATAATGCCTTCGGTTTCGTTCGAACCCGGAACGAACTTGTATGGATTGAATGCTTTCAGAACATCGTCAGGTGGACGATGAGCATTCTAAGATTTATATGTCCTATAAAGGTAATCGTAGCCTCAAGCCTCATCAACCGGGAATGGCTAAAACAGGGGAGGTGCAGCAAAGCTTCGTGGGTCGCACCCACTTGAGAGAAAGATTTACTCCTGTCTAGAGGTCCCTTTATATTCGGCTGTGTGGCAGTTGGTGACGACCAATCTGCGGGGTAGTCTTGTTCGGAACTGTTCAGTAAGGAACGGGTCCGGCTTTGTGTTGTAGGGGAGTGGGAGTACTCCTCGGTATGGTGATCTAGGCCACGTACTGTGACGGGCGGTACCCCAGTAGCCCTGCCATTGATGGAAACCCATTTACCCTACGAGACCCTACGGTTTTGTTTGTATTATCCACTTTTGTAGCTAGTAGCTGGAATTTAATAGATGTAACAATTTCGGCTATTTCTTATTTACTTGAAAACCCTAGACACTATTATCATATCTATGGATTTCCTATCAAATGTTTTGGTTAGCGTAAGGTAAAAACTTTTCCATGTTTATGTGTGGGAAGTCTTACGTGATACCTTTGTTTTCGAAGGATTTTTCTAAAGTTAAGCAACTTTTATCCCCGTTTACTCACACCAGACCCCTGTCTGACCTGAGTGTTTATTTTCTGTTTTATTAAACTCTTGGGTACTCATATTACGTATGAGTAGTCAAGTGTTTCGGGATTTGCTTTGATCGAGTTCTGGAGGAGATAATGGAGCAGGAGGCTTCAGCGTGTAGATATATTTAGTGGTTCTGCTGTGTTTGTGTTGTATCTGTTTCTCTGATATACTCGAATTGTAATAGCTAGACAGATGTTTATAACTGTCTAGTTTTGTGTTGTATTAGCTGTATTACTCTGATGTATAAGATACTATGTAAAGTTTTATGTGATATATTATAATTTATTCGATTCCGCTGTGAGATTCTGATGTGGTCTGTTCTTTCTTTCCTTTCTTTTCTCTTTTCTATCCCTTTCTTTCTTCTTAGCGATGCGACTTCCTGGAGTGTGGAAGTTGGGTCGTTACAACATGGTATCAGAGCATTAGGCTGAGCGAATACCTAAGCTCTGAAGTGTGTCTTTCATTAGAGAGCTCTCTAGGTTGAGCGAATACCTATGCTCTGGAGTGGTGTCTATCCTGAGAGACCGTATTTGTAATTTTGAATATATATATATATATATATATATATATATATTTCTACCTATTAGGTTGGGTTACTTGTTTAGGTTTTCCAATATAAGTAATAAAGGTAGATAGGGGAGTGGTGTGTGAAACACAACTACCAATGATTAGAGTTTGAGTGTTTGAAGTCCGAAGTGATCTGCTAGGGCAGTATTGGGCATCTTGAGTTGTTCTGTAGTTTGGTGTGAAGGATTTCACCAATCTCTGAAGGGAATCTTTTCAAGATTCGGAGTTCATCTTTGGATTGTAAGCTGGATTTCACTCGTGTAAGTGGATTCTCTTGAGTTTGATTAGTTGGGAGTGCTGAAGCCAGAGTTGGTATTTTGGCAACCTTAGGAAGGAGTTCTGTCAATATTTGAGTTGAGACTCAGTTTGGCAGAGTGTTTTATGTTTGGTTTGGGAGCGAGTTTCCTGAAAGATATCTGTCTTTTGAAGGCTCTATTGCGAAGAGGCTGGTGTAGTTTTGAGGCTCGATGAGCTTTTGGATAAGGAAGTTTTGGCAGCAGTAGCAGCAGTGAGTGGCCTGTTTCTTCGATGATTCAGAAGTCTCTGTGATTCTTTAGTCAGTAGTCCGGGAAGATGGTGGAGCTTTCCCATTTCTTCTGGAGCTCAGTTGGGTGTGATGTTTGTGGTTAGAGGTAGACCACTAGTTCTTCCTTTGTTTTGAAGGCTTTAGCTGTTCTGATTTTGTATTGAGAGCGATTTCTTGGAATCTGAACTGAGTGGGATCGCAAAAGTGACTTGCGACAGTTCGGAAGTTATCTGAGTGATTTTTGTTTGGATTGAAGCATCTCTAGAGGATGTTTGAGTTATCGAAGTGGTATCTTCGGGATATCTTCGAAGGAGTTAGGATTTGCATCTCCATCGAGAGTTTGAGTTCTATTCCGACTTGATTCTTGGAGCTTTACCGGTGGTTCGGCATTGTAGGAGATTCTTTGAGAATGTGATCTGTTTGAGTTGATAGGATTTATTGGATCCGGTTTTCCGGTTGAATTTTTGCTGTGATGTTTGAGACTGAAACAGATAGGTCACTGAGATTTTATGGAATTTGATGAACAATATTCCGGGATAAGTTGATCAAGTTTATACTTGTGTTCATCAACAGCATTCTCGAATTAGAGTTGCGCAGTGGAAGCATGGTGGCAGCTATTCCAGAATAGAAGCAACATCGATTCTTTGGGAATTTGAATTTTGTCTTGGATCGGAGGATTTCTACAGGAGAGATTTGTGGATATGAGTAATGGATCTTTCTGTTTTCTCTTAAGAGTTAAGTATTTGGTCTACGGGATTAAATTTCCAGTTCAGATGGCTGGAATTTGTTTTGTTTTCACGTATCTCTGAGGGAGTACGTGTATGGTCTCTCTTTGGTTTTAGAATCAGTAGTTCTGGGAGATTTGGGAGTTGATCAGGACTTGTCTGTAGTCCTGTATTCTGTTTAGATTGGTAGATCTAGATATGTAGGAGCTCTAGATCTGAGTAGTATAGCTAGTTTAGATTCTATAGAGCGAGTGTCCCGGTGTTTGTACCTGGGAAACTCTAGGGAATCTTATCCAGAATTTTGTCTAGATAATTAGAATTTTTTGTTTGGATTGGTTGCTATGGTTGCTTGTATTTGTTTGATAGCATATGTTTGTTCTTTTAAAATTTAAAATCTGTATGGGATTATTAAATTACCTTTGCTTTTAAATTTCGGGGACGAAATTCTTTTAAGGGGGGAGGAATGTGATGTCCCGGAAATTTAGGCAATAATTATTTAATAATTTCATTGATAATTATTTTTAAAATGTGAAATATTGATTTAATAATTTAATTCAAACTGGAATTCTCTTTTGAAAATTATAATTATTTAATTTGTTAAATGATATTCTTTTCAATGTTAAAAATATTTAAATAATAAATTTATCTTTCTAAACTAATTCAAAAATATTTTATTTATAATATATAAATGTTTATACATTGTAAATAGAAGATTTGATTTTAATTTATATTTAAATTTTATAAAGGATATTTTCTAATTATTATATATTAATGTATGATGTGTAAATTGTTTTAAATTAATTTAAATTAGTATTGTAAACTTTTGAATAGTTTGTTTTTAAAAATCTTTCTTATATTTTTATAGAAATATAAGTGAGCATTTATTTTGGTTTATAAAATAAATATAGTTTAATTTTGTTTTATAATAAAAGTCTGATTTGTTTTATTTTAAATTGCTTTTCTTTGAATAGATTTAATTCATTCTTGTTAAAATATAACATTTGATTTAAAATCTTTTGAAATTTAGTTTCATAAAGAATGTTATTTTAAAAATAATTAAACAAGCATTAAAATATAAGTGTATAGTTTTATAACGAAACTTATATGTATTTATTTAAAAGCTAATGTTAATAAATCATTTGAAACTTGCTAAAATAAATTAGAAATGGTTTAAGACAAATTAAAATACATTTATAAATTTAGAAATGGCTTTTAAATATTAACATGCATATGTGTTAATCAATTAACTAATAGAAGAGACACTTGTAAAACAATTAGCATAATAAGTACAAGTGGCATTTGTTTTAAATCTCATTGTTTAAAATTATTGATAATAAAACATAACAAATACATTTGGTTAAAAACACCTTTTTCTCATTTGAAAACTTGAGAAATCAAAAATTTCAGTAAATCAAAAACCTCAAACAAACTTCAAATCTGCAAAACCTATCCACTCAAAATTCTGCAAACAAATACCATCTGAAATCTATAAACAAACTAAAAACCCAAAATCTGCAATATAACAATATGTTCTTTCTTCAAAGTCTGTAACCTGTATGAGATCAACTTCAAATCTGCAATTTTTCAACATCAATTGAAGTTCAATTACAAATCTGAGAAAATGAGGATGAAGTTTTAAAAATCCAACTACAGCAAGCAAGTGTAAATCTGGTTCCAGGAAATTCAAAATCAGGTTCCAGGAAATGAATTTGCATCAGATATTGTTCTCTGCCTCTTCATTAAAAGGTGAGTAAACCTTTAATTTTAAAAACTGTTCTTTTCTTTAAATCAAAGCTAAACAAAAATTGCCAGAACTTAAGCCTTGAATGCAAACTGTTTTTTTTTTCAAGAATCAAGACTGCTATGATTGAAATTGCTCTGTCTCCATTTGGTTTAGTGAGTGACTTCACAATTTTAAAAGTGGATTTAAATTATCTGTGCATGTGTTCTGATAAGAGTAAGCTTGTTGGATTGATCTTGTTTTGTGTATACATGTGTAAATATGTATATGCGTGTAGCTGATGCTATGAATCTGCATACCTGTTTGTTTTATTTTTACTAAGATTTTTAAAAGAAAATATTTATCTCTGAGTTTAGTTCTCTGTTAGAATTGATCTGTGAACAAAATGTGTAAGTTTAGTTTAGATGCAGGTTTGTAAATCATGATTGAAAACTTAATTTTGTCTCTGTAACAAATACTGACAATTATTGTTTTAATTAAGAAGTACCAAACATCTGAAATTATTTTATCAAGATTATAACATTGAAGTATGTTAGAAATCAGAAAGTGTAAACAAATTTCACTTTTTAAAATGAACTGTAGTATTAGCTATCCTGTTTTGAATAAAATTAGGAATTTGGAAGATGCCTGTTAAGCTAGTGGATTTAGGATGTTATGATGTTTCATGATTAGTGGTGCATTGATGTGAGAATGGAGTAGAGTTGGTGATGGAGGATCAGAGAGAGAGGTGATGTGAAATTGGGGTTTTTCCCAGGTTTCAAAACCCTGGTTTAAGGGTTGAAGTGTTGAAGTTTGGAGGGTCTGCATATTCACTCTGTTGGATTGAGTAGGAGGGGAATTCGGGAGGTTGCAGAAGGGTTGTAGATGGAGCTATAGCCGGAGTTGTAAGTGGTCTGGTGATCGGTGATTTGGTTGCAAGCTGTTGACAGGTTGGTCTTGGTTGCAGTGGTAACTCAGGTGAACTATTGGTAGTGTGCAGAGTATTTTACTCGAAGTAGAACTCGGGGTTTTGTGAAATTATCTCGAAGCAGGTTTGTATGAAACTCGAAGTAGTGAGGGAGTTTCTCGGGTCAGAGGGGTTACAGGTTTATAAACCTGTAGCTTTGCAGTTTTTAAGAATTTGAATAGAATTTATAATTTAAAGATCTTAATTTGATTTAAATATAAGTTAAGTCTGAATTCAAATGGAGTTTTGAGTTCAAGGTTTTAAAAATGAAATTTTTATATAAGTTTTAAATTCTGTTTTCAATCAAGTTTTAAAAACAGTTTTATACCAGAGAGACTTTTGCAGTTTTTACATGTTGAATGAAATTTAAATTTTAGTGTGGGAATTTGATTTTAGGTGGAAGTAGAAACTGAATTCAAATGTAATTTTGAATTCAAAGGTTTTAAAAATGAAAATCTAAAATTTAAACAAGTTTTAATTCTGTTTTAAATAAAAATTTAAAACTGTTTCAGGTTTAAGCCTGAGAAGTTTTGCAGTTTTAAATTTTTGAATAAATTCACATTTTAAGTTGAAAACTTGATTCAGGTAATACTTGAATCTGAAATCAAATGTAGTTTGAGTTCAAAGGTTTAAAAAAATGAAATCTTAAATTTAAACAAGTTTTAAATTCAGTTTTGAAGTCAAGATTAAAACAGTTTCAGGTTTGCCCTTTTAAAACCAGAGCTAGATTTAAATAGTTTTTGTAAGTTTTTAAAAGTATGAACAATTTAAATGTTTAAGAAAAACTTAAATTTGTTTTTGAATTCAGATTTAAAACTGTTTTCAAGTTTCTTTGAAAACCAGTTTTGAATTCAAACAGTTGTAAATTTAAAATGAATGAACATATTCAAAGGTTTAAGAGAAATTGATTTCTAATAAGTTTAAAAACTTGAAAGAATTTGTTTCCTTTAGTATTTGAATTAAAATATGAAGTGTTTAATTTAAATTTGGAAATTGAAATAATCAATTTAAATCTTTCTTTATATTTAGGTAATGAATGTTCTTTAACATTCATTTTGTTGTAAGGTTTATAATTATTTTAATTTGAATTAATGTTTAATGATTAAACATTTTAAATATTTAATTTTTTAAATAAAATTTGAATTTAAATTTAGAAATGTATTGTTTTAATATATTTTGAATATAAATGAAGTCATTTAATAAGTAATTAAATTATTTTGGAAATATTTAAAATAATTAAGGATTTACTTAATTAATTGATTTTAAATCATGATTTAGATTAATATTAATTAGAAATGATTTATTTATCTAATTCAAATTTTCTTAAGTATATGAAATGTTGTTAATTAATAATGGGTGATAATTATCTAGGGATAATTTAGTAAATGTAATTAATTTTGATAATTAACTAGATTGATTAATTGAATCTAATTAATTGTAATCTGTTAAGTATAATTAACTGTTAAAGTAATTAAGGAATTAATTATTATTGTAATTAATTTTGAATATGTGATTTATTTAAGTTAATTAATTTAGTTTAATTAATTTTAATAAATCATTTGATGATTTTAAGAGTATAATCACTTAATGTAATTAGTGGAGCAGGATTACTCAGAGAAGTAATAATGATAATTACTAGAATATAATTTGTAATTTGGATAATTACTTTAGTAATTAATTAAGGAATTAATTAATGATTAATTATTGGATAATTAATTTGTTAATAAGTAATTAAAGATAGTTAATTACTTAATTTAATATTAATCGAGGTGATTAATAATTAGACTAATTACTAAATGTAATTAATTTTAATTAAGTAATTTATTTATATATTAGAGATCATTAATTATTATAATTAATGATGTAATTAAGGATTGTTTGATTAAGTTAAATTAAGTGATTAATTAATTGTAATTAATTAAGGATAAATATAATTAATTATAATTAATTAATAAATGAGTAATTCAATGTTAATTACTTATGATTAAGGTTAATTAATTTATGAAATTAATTTAATACTAATTACTTATTGTAATTAGTGAATGATTAATCAAGGTTGTTTAATCAAGTTTAATACTTAGGAAGTAATTAATTAACTAGGTTAATTAATTAATAGATGTTAAGCAGGATTTAAATATGTTAATTAGTTTAATTTATTTTAAATTAATTAGAGATGGTTGTAATTAATTTAATTCATTTTAAATTAATTATAATTGATGATTAAATAATTGCTTATGGATGCTATTGATTGAATGGTTGTGATCTCAGTAATGAGATTAGTTGTATCTGTATGATATGGATGATTAGTTTAAGTATGATGGTTTGTGATGGATTATTTGGTTGTGATGGTTATCTGTTTATGGATGATATAGATTATCTGTTTATGATATGAATGTGATTATCTATTGTAAGATGTAGTTTATCTATCTATGTGAATTAGTTAACAATGAAATAAGATAATTGTTTAAAACCCTTAAGTACAACTTGGACATTAAAATGGCGTTTGGTTTCGGTGAGACCGGGATCGGGTTTCCAAATTTGGATATCCGAAAACCACATCGATCCCAATTAAACGTTAGGTCGTTAATCCAAGTGGAGCAAATGAAGACTCGAGGTGTAAGGGCTATACGTCAGTATAACTCTGTGGGTGATTCCGTAATGAGTTGACGGAATAGTGCTTATAGATTCGAGATGGTGATTTAGAGTGCAAGGGTTATCGTCGTTAACTGTGAGGGTGATTCCAATACGAGTGTAAGGAGATAATGCCTTCGGTTTCGTTCGAACCCGGAACGAACTTGTATGCATTGAATGCTTTCAGGACATCGTCAGGTGGACGATGAGCATTCTAAGATTTATATGTCCTATAAAGGTAATCGTAGCCTCAAGCCTCATCAACCGGGAATGGCTAAAACAGGGAAGGTGCAGCAAAGCTTCGTGGGTCGCGCCCACTTGAGAGCAAGATTTACTCCTGTCTAGAGGTCCCTTTATATTCGGCTGTGTGGCAGTTGGTGATGACCAATTTGCAGGGTGGTCTTGTTCGGAACTGTTCAGTAAGGAACGGGTCCGGCTTTGTGTTGCAGGGAAGTGGGAGTACTCCTCGGTACGGTGATCTAGGCCACGTACTGTGACGGGCGGTACCCCAGTAGCCCTTCCATTGATGGAAACCCATTTACCCTACGAGACCCTACGGTTTTGTTTGTATTACCCACTTTTGTGGCTAGTAGCTGGAATTTAATAGATGTAACAATTTCGGCTATTTCTTATTTACTTGAAAACCCTAGACACTATTATAATATCACTGGATTTCCTATCAAATGTTTTGGTTAGCGTAAAGTAAAAACTTTTCCATGTTTATGTGTGGGAAGTCTTACGTGATACCTTTGTTTTCAAAGGATTTTTCTAAAGTTAAGCAACTTTTATCCCCGTTTACTCACACCAGACCCCTGTCTGACCTGAGTGTTTATCTTCTGTTTTATTAAACTCTTGGGTACTCATATTACGTATGAGTAGTCAAATGTTTCGGGATTTGCTTTGATCGAGTTCTGGAGGAGATAATGGAGCAGGAGGCTTCAGCGTGTAGATATATTTAGTGCTTCCGCTGTGTTTGAGTTGTATCTGTTTCTCTGATATACTTGAATTGTACTAGCTAGACAGATGTTTATAACTGTCTTGTTTTGTGTTGTATTAGCTGTATTACTCTGATGTATAAGATACTATGTAAAGTTTTATGTGATATATTATAATTTATTCGATTCCGCTGTGAGATTCTGATGTGGTCTGTTCTTTCTTTCCTTTCTTTTCGCTTTTCTATCCCTTTCTTTCTTCTTAGCGATGCGACTTCCTGGAGTGTGGAAGTTGGGTCGTTACAACGTGGTATCAGAGCATTAGGCTGAGCGAATACCTAAGCACTGAAGTGTGTTTTTCATTAAAGAGCTCTCTAGGTTGAGCGAATACCTATGCTCTGGAGTGGTGTCTATCCTGAGAGACCGTATTTGTAATTTTGAATATATATATATATATATATATATATATATATATATATATATATATATATATTTCTACCTATTAGATTGGGTTACCTGTTCAGGTTTTCTAATATAAGTAATAAAGGTAGATAGGGGAGTGGTGTGTGAAACACAACTACCAATGATTAGAGTTCAAGTGTTTGAAGTCCGAAGTGATCTGCTAGGGCAGTATTGGGCATCTTGAGTAGTTCTGTAGTTTGGTGTGAAGGATTTCACCAATCTCTGAAGGAAATCTTTTCAAGATTCGGAGTTCATATTTGGATTGTAAGCTGGATTTCACTCGTGTAAGTGGATTCTCTTGAGTTTGATTAGTCGGGAGTGCTGAAGCCAGAGTTGGTATTTTGGCAACCTTAGGAAGGAGTTCTGTCAATATTTGAGTTGAGACTCAGTTTGGCAGAGTGTTTTATGTTTGGTTTGGGAACGAGTTTCCTGAAAGATATCTGTCTTTTGAAGGCTCTATTACGAAGAGGCTGGTGTAGCTTTGAAGCTCGATGAGCTTTTGGATAAGGAAGTTTTGGCAGCAGTAGCAGCAGTGAGTGGCTTGTTTCTTCGATGATTCAGAAGTCTCTGTGATTCTTCAATCAGTAGTCCGGGCAGATGGTGGAGCTTTCCCATTTCTTCTGGAGCTCAGTTGGGTGTGACGTTTGTGGTTAGAGGTAGACCACTAGTTCTTCCTTTGTTTTGAAGGCTTTAGCTGTTCTGATTTTGTAGTGAGAGCGATTTCTTGGAATCTGAACTGAGTGGGATCGCAAAAGTGACTTGCGACGGTTAGGAAGTTCTCTAAGTGATTTTTGTTTGGATTGAAGCATCTCTAGAGGATGTTTGAGTTATCGAAGTGGTATCTTCTTAATATCTTCGAAGGAGTTAGGATTTGCATCTCCATCGAGAGTTTGAGTTCTGTTCCGACTTGGTTCTTGGAGCTTTACCGGTGGTTCAGCATTGTAGGAGATTCTTTGAGAATGCGATATGTTTGAGTTGATAAGATTTATTGGATCCAGTTTTCTGGTTGAATTTTTGCTGTGATGTTTGAGACTGAAACAGATAGGTCACTGAGATTTTATGGAATTTGATGAACAATATTCCGGGATAAGTTGATCAAGTTTATACTTGTGTTCATCAACAGCATTCTCGAATCAGAGTTGCGCAGTGGAAGCATGGTGGCAGCTATTCCAGAATAAAAGCAACATCGATTCTTTGGGAATTTCATTTTGTCTTGGATCGGAGGATTTCTACAGGAGAGATTTATGGATATGAGTAATGGATCTTTCTGTTTTTTCTTAAGAGTTAAGTGTTTGATATACGGGATTGAATTTACAGTTCGAATGGCTGGAATTTGTTTTGTTTTCACGTATCTCTGAGGGAGTACGTGTATGGTCTATCTTTGGTTTTAGAATCAGTAGTTCTGGGAGATTTGGGAGTTGATCAGGACTTGTCTGTAGTCCTGTATTCTGTTTATATTGGTAGATCCAGATATATAGGAGCTCTAGATCTGAGTAGTATGGCTAGTTTAGATTCTATAGAGCGAGTGTCCCGGTGTTTGTACCTGGGAAACTCTAGGGAATCTTATCTAGAATTTTGTCTAGATAATTAGAATTGTTTGTTTGGATTGGTTGCTATGGTTGCTTGTATTTGTTTGATAGCATATGTTTGTTCTTTTAAAATTTAAAATCTGTATGGGATTATTAAATTACCTTTGCTTTTAAATTTCGAGGACGAAATTCTTTTAAGGGAGGAGGAATGTGATGTCCCGGAAATTTAGGCAATAATTATTTAATAATTTCATTGATAATTATTTTTAAAATGTGAAATATTGATTTAATAATTTAATTCAAACTGGAATTCTCTTTTGAAAATTATAATTATTTAATTTGTTAAATGATATTCTTTTCAATGTTAAAAATATTTAAATAATAAATTTATCTTTCTAAACTAATTCAAAAATATTTTATTTATAATGTATAAATGTTTATACATTGTAAATAGAAGATTTGATTTTAATTTATATTTAAATTTTTTAAAGGATATTTTCTAATTATTATATATTACTGTATAATGTGTAAATTGTTTTAAATTAATTTAAATTAGTATTGTAAACTTTTCAATAGTTTGTTTTTAAAAATCTTTCTTATATTTTTATAGAAATATAAGTGAGCATTTATTTTGGTTTATAAAATAAATATAGTTTAATTTTGTTTTATAATAAAAGTCTGATTTGTTTTATTTTAAATTTCTTTTCTTTGAATAGATTTAATTCATTCTTGTTAAAATATAACATTTGATTTAAAATCTTTTGAAATTTAGTTTCATAAAGAATGTTATTTTAAAAATAATTAAACAAGCATTAAAATATAAGTGTATAGTTTTATAAAGAAACTTATATGTATTTATTTAAAAGCTAATGTTAATAAATCATTTGAAACTTGCTAAAATAAATAAGAAATGGTTTAAGACAAATTCAAATACATTTATAAATTTAGAAATGGCTTTTAAATATTAACATGCATATGTGTTAATCAATTAACTAATAGAAGAGACACTTGTAAAACAATTAGCATAATAAGTACAAGTGGCATTTGTTTTAAATCTCATTGTTTAAAATTATTGATAATAAAACATAACGAATACATTTGGTTAAAAACACCTTTTTCTAATTTGAAAACCTGAGAAATCAAAATTTCAGTAAATCAAAAACCTCAAACAAACTTCAAATCTGCAAAACCTATCCACTCAAAATTCTGCAAACAAATACCATCTGAAATCTATAAACAAACTAAAAACCCAAAATCTGCAATATAACAATCTGTTCTATCTTCAAAGTCTGTAATCTGTATGAGATCAACTTCAAATCTGCAATTTTTCAACATCAATTGAAGTTCAATTACAAATCTGAGAAAATGAGGATGAAGTTTTAAAAATCCAACTACAGCAAGCAAGTGCAAATCTGGTTCCAGGAAATTCAAAATCAGGTTCCAGGAAGTGAATTTGCATCAAATATTGTTCTTTGCCTCTTCATTAAAAGGTGAGTAAACCTTTAATTTTAAAAACAGTTCTTTTCTTTAAATCAAAGCTAAAAAAAATTGCCAGAACTTAAGCCTTGTATGCAAACTGTTTTTTTATCAAGAATCAAAACTGCTATGATTGAAATTACTCTGTCTCCATTTGATTTAGTGAGTGACTTCACAATTTTAAAAGTGGATTTAAATTATCTGTGCATGTGTTCTGATAAGAGTAAGCTTGTTGGATTGATCTTGTTTTGTGTATACATGTGTGTATATATGTGTAGCTGATGCTATGAATCTACATACCTATTTGTTTTATTTTTACTAAGATTTTTAAAAGAAAATCTTTATCTCTGAGTTTAGTTCTCTGTTAGAATTGATCTGTGAACAAAATGTGTAAGTTTCGTTTAGATGCAGGTTTGTAAATCATGATTGAAAACTTAATTTTGTCTCTGTAACAAATACTGACAATTATTGTTTTAATTAAGAAGTACCAAACATCTGAAATTATTTTATCAAGATTATAACATTGAAGTATGTTAGAAATCAGAAAGTGTAAACAAATTTCACTTTTTAAAATGAACTGTAGTATTAGCTATCCTGTTTTGAATAAAATTAGGAATTTGGAAGATGCCTGTTAAGCTAGTGGATTTAGGATGTTATGATGTTTCATGATTAGTGGTGTATTGATGTGAGAATGGAGTAGAGTTGGTGATGGAGGTTCAGAGAGAGAGGTGATGTGAAATTGGGGTTTTTCCCAGGTTTCAAAACCCTGGTTTAAGGGTTGCAGTGTTGAAGTTTGGAGGGTCTGCATATTCACTCTGTTACATTGAGTAGTAGGGTAATTCGGGAGGTTGCAGAAGGGTTGTAGATGGAGCTATAGCCGGAGTTGTAAGTGGTCTGGTGATCGGTGATTTGGTTGCAAGTTGTTGACAGGTTGGTCTTGGTTGCAGTGGTAACTCAGGTGAACTATTGGTAGTGTGCAGAGTATTTTACTCGAAGTAGAACTCGGGGTTTTGTGAAATTATCTCGAAGCAGGTTTGTATGAAACTCGAAGTAGTGAGGGAGTTTCTCGGGTCAGAGGGGTTACAGGTTTATAAACCTGTAGCTTTGCAGTTTTTAAGAATTTGAATAGAATTTATAATTTAAAGATCTTAATTTGATTTAAATATAAGTTAAGTCTGAATTCAAATGGAGTTTTGAGTTCAAGGTTTTAAAAATGAAATTTTTAAATAAGTTTTAAATTCTGTTTTCAATCAAGTTTTAAAAACAGTTTTATACCAGAGAGACTTTTGCAGTTTTTACATGTTGAATGAAATTTAAATTTTAGTGTGGGAATTTGATTTTAGGTGGAAGTAGAAACTGAATTCAAATGTAATTTTGAATTCAAAGTTTTTAAAAATGAAAATCTAAAATTTAAACAAGTTTTAATTCTGTTTTAAATAAAAATTTAAAACTGTTTCAGGTTTAAGCCTGAGAAGTTTTGCAGTTTTAAATTTTTGAATAAATTCACATTTTAAGTTGAAAACTTGATTCAGGTAATACTTGAATCTGAATTCAAATGTAGTTTGAGTTCAAAGGTTTTAAAAAAAATGAAATCTTAAATTTAAACAAGTTTTAAATTCAGTTTTGAAGTCAAGATTAAAACAGTTTCAGGTTTGCCCTTTTAAAACCAGAGTAAGATTTAAATAGTTTTTGTAAGTTTTTAAAAGTATGAACAATTTAAATGTTTAAGCAAAACTTAAATTTGTTTTTGAATTCAGATTTAAAACTGTTTTCAAGTTTCTTTGAAAACCAGTTTTGAATTCAAACAGTTGTAAATTTAAAATGAATGAACATATTCAAAGGTTTAAGAGAAATTGATTTCTAATAAGTTTAAAAACTTGAAAGAATTTGTTTCCTTTAGTATTTGAATTAAAATATGAAGTGTTTAATTTAAATTTGGAAATTGAAATAATCAATTTAAATCTTTCTTTATATTTAGGTAATGAATGTTCTTTAACATTCATTTTGTTATAAAGTTTATAATTATTTTAATTTGAATTAATGTTTAATGATTAAACATTTTAAATATTTAATGTTTTAAATAAAATTTGAATTTAAATTTAGAAATGTATTATTTTAATATATTTTGAATATAAATGAAGTCATTTAATAAGTAAATAAATTGTTTTAGAAATATTTAAAATAATTAAGGATTTACTTAATTAATTGATTTTAAATAATGATTTAGATTAATATTAATTAGAAATGATTTATTTATCTAATTCAAATTTTCTTAAGTATATGAAATGTTGTTAGTTAATAATGGGTGATAATTGTCTAGGGATAATTTAGTAAATGTAATTAATTTTGATAATTAACTAGATTGATTAATTGAATCTAATTAATTGTAATCTGTTAAGTATAATTAACTGTTAAAGTAATTAAGGAATTAATTACTTATTGTAATTAATTTTGAATGTGTGATTTATTTAAATTAATTAATTTAGTTTAATTAATTTTAATAAATCATTTGATGATTTTAAGAGTATAATTACTTAATGTAATTAGTGGAGCAGGATTACTCAGAGAAGTAATAATGATAATTACTGGAATATAATTAGTAATTTGGATAATTACTTTAGTAATTAATTAAGGAATTAATTAATGATTAATTATTAGATAATTAATTTGTTAATAAGTAATTAAAGATAGTTAATTACTTAATTTAATATTAATCAAGGTGATTAATAATTAGACTAATTACTAAATGTAATTAATTTTAATTAAGTAATTTATTTATATATTAGAGATCATTAATTATTATAATTAATGATGTAACTAAGGATTGTTTGATTAAGTTAAATTAAGTGATTAATTAATTGTAATTAATTAAGGATAAATATAATTAATTATAATTAATTAATAAATGAGTAATTAAATGTTAATTACTTATGATTAAGGTTAATTAATTTATGAAATTAATTTAATACTAATTACTTATTGTAATTAGTGAATGATTAATCAAGGTTGTTTAATCAAGTTTAATACTTAGGAAGTAATTAATTAACTGGGTTAATTAATTAATGGATGTTAAGCAGGATTTAAATGTGTTAATTAATTTAATTTATTTTAAATTAATTAGAGATGGTTGTAACTAATTTAATTCATTTTAAATTAATTATAATTGATGATTAAATCATTGCTTATGGATGCTATTGATTGAATGGTTGTGATCTCAGTAATGAGATTAGTTGTATCTGTATGATATGGATGATTGGTTTAAGTATGATGGTTTGTAATGGATTATTTGGTTGTGATGGTTATCTGTTTGTGGATGATACAGATTATCTGTTTATGATATGAATGTGATTATCTATTGTGAGATGTAGTTTATCTATCTATGTGAATTTGATAACAATGAAATAAGATAATTGTTTAAAACCCTTAAGTACAACTTGGACATTAAAATGGCGTTTGGTTTCGGTGAGACCGGGATCGGGTTTCCATATTTGTATATCCGAAAACCACATCGATCCCAATTAAACGTTAGGTCGTTAATCCAAGTGGAGCAAGTGAAGACTCGAGGTGTAAGGGCTATACGTCAGTATAACTCTGTGGGTGATTCCGTAATGAGTTGACGGAATAGTGCTTATAGATTCGAGATGGTGATTTAGAGTGCAAGGGTTATCGTCGTTAACTCTGAGGGTGATTCCAATAGGAGTGTAACGAGATAATGCCTTCGGTTTCGTTCTAACCCGGAAAGAACTTGTATGGATTGAATGCTTTCAGAACATCGTCAGGTGGACGATGAGCATTCTAAGATTTATATGTCCTATAAAGGTAATCGTAGCCTCAAGCCTCATCAACCGGGAATGGCTAAAACAGGGGAGGTGCAGCAAAGCTTCGTGGGTCGCACCCACTTGAGAGAAAGATTTACTCCTGTCTAGTGGTCCCTTTATATTCGGCTGTGTGGCAGTTGGTGATGACCAATCTGCGGGGTGGTCTTGTTCGGAACTGTTCAGTAAGGAACGGGTCCGGCTTTGTGTTGCAGGGGAGTGGGAGTACTCCTCGGTACGGTGATCTAGGCCACGTACTGTGACGGGCGGTACCCCAGTAGCCCTGCCATTGATGGAAACCCATTTACCCTACGAGACCCTACGGTTTTGTTTGTATTACCCACTTTTGTGGCTAGTAGCTGGAATTTAATAGATGTAACAATTTCGGCTATTTCTTATTTACTTGAAAACCCTAGACACTATTATAATATCACTGGATTTGCTATCAAATGTTTTGGCTAGCGTAAGGTAAAAACTTTTCCATGTTTATGTGTGGGAAGTCTTACGTGATACCTTTGTTTTCAAAGGATTTTTCTAAAGTTAAGCAACTTTTATCCCCGTTTACTCACACCAGACCCCTGTCTGACCTGAGTGTTTATTTTCTGTTTTATTAAATTCTTGGGTACTCATATTACGTATGAGTAGTCAAGTGTTTCAGGATTTGCTTTGATCGAGTTCTGGAGGAGATAATGGAGCAGGAGGCTTCAGCGTGTAGATATATTTAGTGGTTCCGCTGTGTTTGAGTTGTATCTGTTTCTCTAATATACTTGAATTGTAATAGCTAGACAGTTGTTTATAACTGTCTAGTTTTGTGTTGTATTAGCTGTATTACTCTGATGTATAAGATACTATGTAACGTTTTATGTGATATATTATAATTTATTCGATTCCGCTTTGAGATTCTGATGTTGTCTGTTCTTTCTTTCCTTTCTTTTCTCTTTTCTATCCCTTTCTTTCTTCTTAGCGATGTGACTTCCTGGAGTGTGGAAGTTGGGTCGTTACAAAAAGCAGAGAAAAGAAGTACCTACACCGCCCCTCGAGCCTTCAGATCACCCACGCGACCCAACATGTTACCCAAAACCTAACGCAAACCTCGATGTTTCTGGAAATCATGGTTGCCAAGCTTCACCGCGACCTCGATTAACCGCCCCTTCTACCCTATCATTGACGAAGCCTAATCAACATACCTGAGTCGATGCGCATGCTATCCTTCTTTTGGTTGAACGAATCTAGGATTGATTGAAGGTTGAAGAGAGAGAGGAGCGATTCGAATCGGCTGAGGGCATTTTCTTTGATTTTAAAAACTTCGGCCGATTATTCTTTTTTTTCATTTCATCGATTTGATTCCTGAAGTTAGTAGGAGGAGGTGCGATTCAGTTTATTGTTGTGAAGAAGTGAATGCGGCAATAGTTTCTCTTTTTTTTGTTTGGGTTTCGTTTTACTGAGGGAAAGAAGAAAATGTGTGGATTTGAATAGAAAAAGGGAACACATATTAGAAGATGCAGGAAACGTGTTCTCAAAGTGGACAAGTGTTGGATGTGTCTACAGTGAATTGAAGGGAAAATATATATATTATATTTAAATTTAAATCGACCTGAATTCGCGACATAAAATCTGGACATCTTATCGAGGCTTGCCGCCCACTGTTTATAATGTTATACCCCTATTGCAAACGCAATGGAAAAGGTTTCGAGTCCTAACTCGATCGTATAAAGAAGATAGCTTTTTGAATCCAGTTATTAAATTAAATTTTCGATATAAATTTCAGCGGGTTTACCTACTGTACAGTCACACGATAGCTCCAAACACTACGAAAATTGAAATCCGATAATAATACACTATTACGGACCTAATGGAATTGGTTCCGTCAAAATCCGAGACTGTGACTCGGAAGGCTATTTTTAAATATCAATTTAAATGATATATTACTGAACAAGACAGTTCCAAATTCAATTTTAACACATCTATTATCTTCAGTATTATTAATATAGATTTTACAAGCCTTCAAACTATTTTTAACCGGCTTAAAACTCAAGATTTAATATTTTGCCCAATTTCCAATTATTAAATCCAATAATTAAATTATCCTATAAATAGTGATATTTGAAATTCAAGTTAGAATTTAACTTTTAAATATTTGAAATTAATTAAATATTCCAATTTCAAACATCCAAATTTCTGGGTCGTTATAGTTGTAGTAATCATAGAAATCATTGCGTGGTATATTAAGGACATAGATTTTGCAGAGGCTATAGTTCTCCGTCCAGATATCTAGTTGTTTTATTTGGTCTTCTATTAGCTTTTTAGGAAGCACTGGATTCTCGGGGTTGAGCATGTTCACTTCACCACCTTCCTTATAGTCGGGTAAAAATCCATCTTTTCTCTTTATCGTTTAAAGTAGAGTCCTTCAAACTGAAACGGTTTATTTGCATCGATAATAGCAATTCGGTTGTAGACATTATTTGAACGTCTTAAAAATGGTTATAACAATGATGTTGTTGGTCTTGCTAGATGAGTCACATATGTCATTACTCTATTAAGACGTTTCACCACTCTACCTAAAATGTGTAAGGCAGTCTAAAAACAGTGCCGCTTCTAGGATAAAACGACCGAGTACGGTATTCAACATACCTTTATGCTAAGGTACTTCGATCAGGGTTACACCCTTTTATTTGTGAAAACTATTGCACTTTTTTCATACAGGAAGATGGCAAATAAGAAAATGGTTATGGAAATATATTATTCGTTTTGTCTCATCTAGTTAAATAAACGAAAAACCAAGAGAAATTTACTGGTTTAGTGGGTGAAATGTAGGAGCACTTGGTCTTAAAAAACGGACCTTAAATGAATGTTATAAAAAAATTCCAAAATTAAATAACTATTTTATTACCATTCAAAAAGTGTTAAAAAAATTATCAAAAGTATGTGTCACGCTAGCCCAATACGGGTTGGTCAACTGATGCATATTTGTGGTGGTCATGCATGAGCTCCCTTACTGATACGAAAGCAACATTGGTCGCCTAAATGGTCCATCTTTGGAGCTAAGAAACCCATATAAATATCGATTTCTTTCAAAATTTGTGTAGTATGAGACTCAAGTGCAATGCACTTATTTATATTTAAAAAAAGAATTCCAATAATTCCCTAAACCCATCTTTCGGTTGTTTTTCTCCAACCGAATGTTTTGCTGGTTTTGCACTAGAGCACCTCTAACTCACTTGCAAACACCATCAAATAATAGTTTTTATTTAAAACTTGCTTTCCAATGCTAATGTTGATGCTTATGGGCCATTTTGATGGGAAGAAATAAGAAACTTTATTATTTTATGTAAGCAAAAGCAAAGAAGCCCACATGGATCCATCAAAAATTAGGCTTTAAGAGGCTACCTTTATAGTTATTTCAAAGGCCAGTTTTTTTTCCTTTTCATCTTTCATAATCGAAATACCAATTGATCTATAGGCCACGTTTCTTGCAATTAAGGTTTCTCACGAAGACTCATTCAAAAGTTCAATTAAACTTTATTACATTTTATAAAGGGAATCTAAATGCTGAAGTGGTGAATTTTGATTTTTGTTATATAGCGAACTATCAAAGAGTGTGTACATGAGAAAAGATACAAAATTGTACCCAATTATTTTTTGAAACAAAATGTCCCAATTAAATGACCAAAATCATGTACATGAGATGCATGGATATTCATTAATTAAACTAAATATCATATATTCATAGCTGCAAACATGTCGAAAATGATTTCTAGTATAAAGGGAAGAATGCAAAGGATAGTACATCCTATGGTAGTTAGACTGCACAAGTAGCATGGAAAATTAAACTAAACAGATACTTAAAAATGAGAAGGATGGTTGTAATACTACATTAGGAACATTAATACATGTTACCTGCAACATTTTAGAAGTACTATGTACTAAAGAAGTGTAACAAAAACTGAAGAGTTTATTGCTTCCCTACTACTAAAAGAAATTAGAAATTAAGCCTAATATACATTGCTAAGTGTATTAAGGATCATTACTAGCTTGTTTTGTGATTCACACTTCTATTTGCAACTACGATATATTCTAGACTGTCTTGTGTACAATATATTTAGTCTTTGATCTTTAATAATAGAGTTTTGTTTTAAGTGTTTCTTTCATTTTTAATAGAATTGTTTACCTAAACTATTGCCCTCTATGCTTAAGTCACAACTGACCTAGAATTATATTTGCATAGATAGTGATGTACAAAATTTCTTGAGTATGAACATCTTTGACAAAGAGAGATAAATAAGGTCACCGAAACACCCCACACCACTTTAATATACCCAAAAGGACACATTAAAAAACATGTTGCATTGTACGTATAACTGAAACTAACAAAGACTATGATTCACAAGACAAAAATAGGTAAAAACGGCGGAAACTAAAATAATAACCTGTTCAAAACAAAAACTTCATAATTGCTTCATAAACCAAATAAGTTAAATACCAAATACAGCATACATGTATCAAATCCAATATGTCTCATGAAATAAAAACCCATAGTCTCAACAAAAATCAAAGTATAAACATCCCTCTCAAGTGCCAGCACAAAGAAAGAAAACAGAAATAAAAGTAGGGAAATGTGTTTGCGCCAAAATTAGTCACAAACACCCAATATCGTGAAAGCACCCGTTTATGAACACAAATCAACAATAATCAACACAAAATTTAGATCTAAGCAATATCAAACATGGCAATTCACAAATAACAGTCATAAACAAAGGATTTATAGTGGTTCGGCGATCTTGCCTACGTCCACTCTGAAGCTTATGTCTTTATTGATTCACTTGATGGTCTCAATCAACTACAGCGGATTACAGTTGATAAAAGTTCTAAAATCTGATTACAACAGCGATAATGAAGAGTAGAGTTGAATCTGGCAGAGTCTAGACGTTGAATGGCCAAAAGATCCCCTTTTTTGAAGGCTTCAGGGTGCTATTTATAGGCGTAGGAGGCTCAGATCTCGCTCAAACTTCGGGAAACTTTTTCTGGCACGTGAGTGGGCCCACGCGACCGACCCCACCAAGTTTCGACTCGATCTGTGATCGATACGAATTGATTTCGTATCCATCAAGAATTAGTCCAATCGAGCTGAAACTTGGCAGGAACATTCTTTACCTTGTTCGTAAGCTCCCCTGAAAATTTCATTGCATTTGTCCTCGTGGTTTGGGAGATATGATCGATACGAATTTGAGTGCTTCGGTTGGCTGTTTGGTTCGAATCCATCAGTTCGAACTGATACGTTCGAATCGATCTTCTCACGTGGTTCTTTGGTGAGGTGGCATGCATTCTTCGCCTCGGTCCGGTTCTTGTGCCGAGTTGACTACTTCGCATCCACGAATTTCGCCTCCTTTGTATCGAGTACTACCAACTTTCAATGTCTAGTTCAAACCGAGATAAGCGGCTTAGCTCGCATCGATAGCGATGTCTCCATTCAATGGATACGATTGTGATGGATACGAACTAATGCTGCCTGATGGGTTCGAATGAAGGCTTTGTTCATCGAATCGAACTAGGCATTGGTTTGAACGATACGAAATTCATGGATACGAGGATCCGGCCGTCCCGGTCGATACGAAGCAAACTATATTGATGGATACGAGGTCCATCGATATGAAGCGCAACCCACTGGTGGACACGAACTGTAGATGGTTGATGGACACGAAACGCGTCGACCAGATGGATACGAACTTGTTGAGGTGACGCCTACTTTATCGATTCCAAACCGATCGATTCGAACTGATCGGTATCACGTTATCGATCGATTCGAACTCGATCGATTCGAAGCGTGTGTAAACCAATGGATTCGAACAAGACAAACAGTGATGGATACGAATCCTATGGATTCGAAATGAGCATCTCCTTAACTTTTTGATGGGTTCGAACAGCATACTTTGGCTAACTTGCATCGATCATATCTCGTTCATACGACCTTCGATTAACCTGAAATTTGGAACACTGGCTTTCATGGCTTTGCTTGTCATATCCTATCAATTGTAGCCCGATCCGGGCTCGGAAAAATTTCATTGATATCCATAGTGAAGTTGTGCATAACCAATCTTTGAGACGAACTGTCTTTCGTTTTTGACCAATCTTTTGGTATCATGGCTTTGCCAAAAAGCGGGATAACATTTCCCCCCAAAACATGCCTTGTGGTAGGAAGGTGTGTTTTGTAATGCCTTGAGTTGGATGTTCATATCCTTTCAACCACCTGTAAAGAAGTTGATAGTTTCATATGATCTCAAATGACGATCGTTCGGGATCGTGTGTCATTTGAGATGAATCGGGACCGTTCGCGGTCGTATGCCGTTCGTGGCGGATGATGGAATGGGACCATTCGCGGTCGATGCCATTCGCGGCGAATGATGAGAAGGGACCGTTCGCGGTCGTATGCCGTTCGCGGCGGGTATCGATCGTTCGCGATCGAGTGCCATTCAAGGCTGATTGTGACGGTTCGAGGTCGCACATAATAAGTGAATCGTGACCGTTCGCGGTCGGGTGCCTTTCGAGGCAAATTGTGATCGTTTGCGATCGTCTGCCGTTCGAGGCAAATTGTGTGTGCCCGGGGGGGGGGGCTTTAGTATTATCGATGCCGGAGTTAATGTTCGGGGGAGTTTCCGAATCAAATACTTTGGCGGTTCATCGCCATACAAAAGGTGCTCGTGGATTGTTCGCGATCCAACGGGCATGCAAGTAAACTCTTTCATAGAATTGCAAATATCAAAGCAATAATTACATGAATCTCACAACAGAAATGTCCAAACAGGCAGAGTTTAAATGTTCAAATCAAAATCAAAGCAAAAAGCAAAATGAAGATGTCAAAGCATAAACTCTTACTATAACGCGGTTGGTAGTCATTCAGAGCATACCTATGGATCGTGCGCGATCGCTCACATGTGTAAATGATTTAACCGTGTTAGTGAGAGGTTTACAACTTGTTCATCGTTATTTCAATCGATCAATGGATAATCAAGCGGTGCTCGGATTCAGGGTCGCCTCTAGCTGATGTAAACGGTGGTCGCTCTGACTCCACTGTTGGGGTTCACCTCCTCACATACTGAAGGAGCATACCGTTCCTGATATGCCCTTCCACCTCGTCCTTCAGATGCCTACAATCATTAGTGTTATGACCGTTCAATTCATGAAATACACAAAACTTATCTGATTTTCTTTCGCCAGAAGTTGGATCCCTTCGTATCGGTCTACGATACGGAACCTGCTCTTTGGTATCCTGATAGATTCGCTCCAAACTCTCATTCAGCTCAGAGTAAGTGGTGAATCGTGGCTCCCTCCGTGGCCGCTTTGACCTATCACCATCGTTCTCAGTCTTTCTTTTTCCTTTACTAGTCTCCGCACCCTTTCCAGGTGTATTCCCGCCTTTGATTGCGAAAACATCAATTCCCTCTCCTTCCTCTCTTTCGGCGTTCGCATCCTCCAATCGTAAAAACTTTTCTGCCTCGTGATAGAATTCTCCTAGATCCAAAGGTGGGTCTTTAGTTAATGAATTTTTGAACTCTGTTCCATCAGCTATTCCAGACACAGCTGCCATCATAACCATAGATGGATCTGGTCGATCCACCGAAGCTGCTGCCGCATTGAATCGCGTCAGAAAACTCCTCAAAGTCTCTCCAGGTTTCTGCTTTAGAGTTGCCAAAGTCATCACATTCTTAGGTCTTGCAATGTGAACCCTGAATTGCCTCATGAATCTCTCGGTTAAATCTGCCCATGTTCCTATGGAGCCGCTCTCCAGCTGTCTGAACCATAACGCCGCAATGTCTACCAAGTACAATGGAAAGCACCGGGCCATAACCTCCTCCGATTCCCACAGCACCTCCATATGCCTCATATATTTCGTCAGATGAACTGTAGGTTCTGTCCTTCCATCATACATATCTAACGATGGTAGCTTAAAATCTGGTGGGTTCCAAGCTCGCCTGATTGTTGTGGTAAAGGACTTATATTAACATCCTCTAAATCTTTATTTACTAATCCACCCCTCATGGCTCGCCTAACCATCTCCGCCAACTTGTCATTGTCTCCAAAATGAAATCTTCGTTCATCACTTTCGACCTGCCCCCCGAGTTCACGAGGGAATTCCGGGATCTGCCCCCTTGACTGAGCGTTCACTCCTCTACTACTCCCAGGTTGCGCAGATGCTCCTCTCTCTCTCTCTCCGATATTGGATCAACATTCTCCATGTGCGTGCCTCCTAATCCAAGTGCTACGCCGGATGGTCCTGCTCCGTTCTGAACTTCATTCGCTCCTCTATCCTATGTTCCGAGTTGTCCTATCTGTTGAAATAAACTCTGGATCAACTCCTCCTGTTTCTTCATCATTGTCTCCATCTCGTCTCTAGTGATGAAGATCGATGCTTGATTCGCTCCTGAGGAAGCCTCTTGACTTCCTTGATGTTCACTTCTCTCTGGCCTTTGTCTCTTACTTGTTTGCCTCATCATAGCTCTTAGATATGAATTCTTAAATCTTCAAATTCAACTTATCTTGAATCAGGTTCTCTCAATGAAAGCACCAAAATGTTTGTGCCAAAATTGGTCACAAACACCCAATATCGTGAAAGCGCCCGTTATGAACACAAATCAGCAATAATCAACACAAAATTCAGATCTAAGCAATATCAAACACGACAATTCACAAATAACAGTCACAAACAAAGGATTTATAGTGGTTCGACGATCTTGCCTACGTCCACTCTGAAGCTTATGTCTTTATCGATTCACTTGATGGTCTCAATCAACTACAGCGGATTACGGTTGATAAAAGTTCTGAAATCTGATTACAACAGCGATAATGAAGAGTAGAGTTGAATCCGGCAGAGTCTGGACGTTGAATGGCCAAAAGATCCCCTTTTTTGAAGGCTTCAGGGTGCTATTTATAGGCGTAGGAGTCTCAGATCTCGCTCAAACTTCGGGAAACTTTTTCTGGCACGTGAGTGGGCCCACGCGATCGACCCCACCAAGTTTCGACTCGATCTGTGATCGATACGAATTGATTTCGTATCCATCAAGAATTAGTCCAATCGAGCTGAAACTTGGCAGGAACATTCTTTACCTTGTTTGTAAGCTCCTCTGAAAATTTCATTGCATTTGGCCTCGTGGTTTGGGAGATATGATCGATACGAATTTGAGTGCTTCGGTTGGCTGTTTGGTTCGAATCCATCAGTTCGAACCGATACGTTCGAATCCATCTTCTCACGTGGTTCTTTGGTGAGGTGGCATGCACTCTTCGCCTCGATCCGGTTCTTGTGCCGAGTTGACTACTTCGCGTCCACGAATTTCGCCTCCTTTGTATCGAGTACTACCAACTTTCAATGTCTAGTTCATACCAGATAAGCGGCTTAGCTCGCATCGATAGCGATGTCTCCATTCAATGGATACGATTGTGATGGATACGAACTAATGCTGCCTGATGGGTTCGAATGAAGGCTTTGTTCATCGATTCGAACTAGGCATTGGTTTGAACGATACGAAATTCATGGATACGAGGATCCGGCCGTCCCGGTCGATACGAAGCAAACTATATTGATGGATACGAGGTCCATCGATACGAAGCGCAACCCACTGATGGACACGAACTGTAGATGGTTGATGGACACGAAACGCATCGACCAGATGGATACGAACTTGTTGAGGTGACGCCTACTTTACCGATTCGAAACCGATCGATTCGAACTGATCGATATCACGTTATCGATCGATTCGAACTCGATCGATTCGAAGCATGTGTAAACTAATGGATTCGAACAAGACAAACAGTGTTGGATACGAATCCTATGGATTCGAAATGAGCATCTCCTCAACCTTTTGATGGGTTCAAACAGCATACTTTGGCTAACTTGCATCGATCATATCTCGTTCATACGACCTTCGATTAACCTGAAATTTGGAACACTGGCTTTCATGGCTTTGCTTGTCATGTCCTATCAATTGTAGTCTGATCCGGGCTCGGACAAATTTCATTGATATCCGTAGTGAAGTTGTGCATAACCAATCTTTGAGACGAACTGTCTTTCGTTTTCGACCAATCTTTTGGTATCACGGCTTTGCCAAAAAGCGAATAACAAAATGCATAGCAAAATCTTCTCCAAGAAACCTTCGAGCAACTGCAATCTTTGAGCAAAGTAAAAGTAATAGACTCTTCAATAGTTCTACTATATATAAAAGAAAACAAAGGAAATAGGAGAGATAATGCTGGAAATAAATACGAATTAACTAGTACTCAATTAATAAAATGGGTTAACTTTGATTATTTGCACTTGTCCTTGATAGCTGCTTTGATTAGGTTGAAGTCCTAATTCTATCCTTTAATCCGCCTGCTATTCCATAGAATCTACTGTGGACTACATGTTTCCCTCCATAGCAGACTTTGGTGTCTATGAAAGACACACTTACCAAGCGCTTGGAACTTATAATGATTTATGAGCCATCACTAGAAGCCGCATGCATGACGACCACTAAGCTCGCATTTTTGTTGTTCCCTCTTTTGACCTTTTTATTTACTCCAGACAGCATAAGCGTACCCCTCGCCTCACTTCAGGATTATGTGAAGCACCTGGTCTCACTTCAGGGTTATGTGAAAAACTGTGTCCATAGAAAAATAGGGAAAATGTTGTTGGTACTGGTCCATATCAAACAAAAATCTAGTTGTGCCCCTTGTTCAAATCCCCTTGATTTGAAATACTATAGATTGACCGTTTACTACCACTATAAGCATAAGCATACCTCTCGCCTCACTTCAGAGTTATGTGAAGCACCTCATCTCACTTCAGGATTATGCGAAACACCATAACCATAGAAATATTAGGGAATGCTATTTGGTACAGGTCCTACTCTTATCTTTGCTTATTAACTTAGATAAATTATCTAAATAAGCCTTTATTTTTATCAATTACTATTATTGCTCATTAATTATCCTAAGTCTTAAATAAAGCACCATAGTTTTCATAGTTTACCATAGTTTCCATACTTTATCAATTTATAACTTAAGTTATAATCATGTTTATTACTTAGCCCAAGGTCTAAGTGTAAATAAGCTTCTTTCTTCTTTTATTCCTTTTAGTGATAGTTCTAGGTTATAACTAGGCCAATCTTCTTAATTCAGTCCAATTAATATCATAATTATGCATAATTTCAGTCCAATTCCGTTTATATTACAGTTTTTATAATTTACATCTTATATTCCATTATTTCAGATATCTTATAATTTAATCCAATTTCACGTTAATTCTATTCTAATCCATACACAAAGAAGAAGTAAGACGAATAAAAGAAAGCTGAAAATAGAAAGAAATCCAAGGTGCAAGAAGAAGATATAAATAACGCATAAATAACAGTAAATAAACTATAAATAAATTACTAACAAGGTTACTCCAAAAATCGTAGTAAAACTACAACTATTGGAAACCCTATTATTTTATATTACTTAAAGAAATTTAAAATAATTATGATCATTGATCTCTGGTCCTTAGCTCTTCCCTTTAGGCCTTCCCCAATCCACTTGGGGGTATCAAAAATATTTTTATTAAAAAGATTCTCTCCTTAGAAAATTATTCCTTTTAGGGTCCTTCCTGAAAAGGTGAACCCAAGCAGAGAAAATCTAGAATGAGAAAAGTGTTAAGCCTAGGGTTCTATTTATAGGTGTAGAAGTGGATCTCAAACCGTTGGATTTGAGGATTAAATAGGAAGAACCGCGTCATAGGCTGAATAGGAGCCATCAGATGCAAGAATAGAAGGACCAGATCAGTTTAAACAATGCAAATTATGTGTTCAACTTTCAAATGAACGAATGCTCGTTCGTTCATGGAAGTAGGCAGGCGGGTCGACCAGGCGGTCGACCGCCAGGTCGACAGGCCGGTCGACCTGGCCTATATATATGTGTGTGTGTGTGTGTGTGTGTGTGATTATTTTGTTCCTTGCTCATATTAACTCAGATTCTGACGTTCTATATATGGAAATTGACCAGAAAATTACCACGGACACAATGTTGCAACTCCGTGGCTCAATTCTGATAATTTCACAAAGTTGTTTTATCATTTAATTAATTAATGAATTAGTTATTACGGGTTAAATTTCGGGTTGTTACATTCTTCCCTTCTTAAGGGATTTCATCCCTGAAATCTCTAAGGATGAAAGAATGTACTAAATATTTTCATCCAATTCTACAACCAACTACTCAATCATCAACCATTCATCCATTGTTCTTAAGTTTTTCTAATCCAATTTATGATACTTATGCAATTAGTGTAGTGTAAATGTCCCTAACTAATGAAAAAGATTAGGTGGTCCACTGATTCAGTTGACCTTCTTTTATGCAATCATGTCTGTGTCATGTATCCTAATGATTGCGAAAATTTCCTAATGATAACTGATAATTCTATATGCGTGCTACAAACATCATCCAAATGTAACAACCATGTGAAAATCATTCATTTATAGCAACCATGGAAAATAGAATAAAATGCGTGCACATCCATATGCATATGCTCTAGTGTCCTAGTTAGGTCGATCCCTAAAGAATAATAGTGCCTAGTGTGCCTACATGAATCCGTTAACATCCAGTAGCAAACACTTGCGATCACTAGTATACATCATTCATAACATGTTTACATCAAATCCTACCATCCATAGGTTAAATCCTAAGTTCTACCCTCCCAAAGAATCATAAAGAATAGAACCTATTCAAAACTAAAGATCGAAATAGGAAATTCTAAAAACTTATTATCAAAGGAATGTGGATACGAAATACTGATTTTCTCCCAATCAAACCAATCCTCTCTGAAATCTTCTTAACTATGTCGAAACCAAGGAAATCCCTCTGTAGACCATATCCAATGCGAAGGCGACTTGCACGGTCTTTCATAAAGAGCTTCGAAAAGTGCCACTCTAATGCTAGCTTGAGAACTACTATCTTATGTGAAATCCACTAAAGAAAGATGCTTTTCCCACAAAATCAAGAATATCCATCCTCAAACATGTGAGTCATACTACCTTTCCCATTTCACTTTACTATCTTCCTTAATCTGCACACATGAATCAACATTCCTAGGTTCTTACTAGTGTCCTATACATTCCACGGAAACTTCCATCGGTACTTCCAAAAGTAATCACTGTTATCCCCTACATGGTCTTGCACTTTTTCTATTACACATAGGAAATGATCTGTCCATACTCCATATTTATAAGAGTTCAGTTGGGTATTTATTGTTTCAAAAACTAAGACTTCTAAATTTTTAAAAACTCAAATCCCAAAATCTTTTTTTCTTTAAAAAGTGTTATTTTTGAGTTTCTATTAAATTAAAAAATACATGGTTACTTAATATTATTTCCTAACCTAAAGGGAAAAACTTTCAAATTCTAAGTCCAAAACTTATTCCTCGTTTGCTTTTAAAGACCTTTTTAGTTTTCTATTAAAAATTTGAATTTTCAAATCCTACTTTTATTAAGTTTTTCATTTTCAAAAACTTACTTTTTTACCAAACCATTTTCTTTTAAAATATCTCTAAGCTGTTTTTTATGTGTTTCAAAACATCTTCTTATTATACCGCATGATCTCACACCTTAATGTATTGGAACTACTTTCTGAAGTGAGAAATTGACTGTGAAATTACAAGGAACATATTTTATATTTTTCGAAATAGGCTATACAAATTATGATGCTTTTCATACCTTATATATCTCTTTCATGTATTCCTTGTAACTTGCACAAAACATTTTTATTGGTTTCATAGAAAATCATACCATTATTCTTTTCATTCCAATAGATTAAAATATGTTTAATTTATATTTTTCCATGATAAATATTTTTGATAACTTACACATTTTCCTTTCAAAAATACTCGTCTTCAAAACTGTTTTAATATTTCCATAACTGCAAAAACACTTCCTTACACATATTAAAAATACTAAGTGTACTTTACAAACCATTTTGTTTCTATACTTAGAACTTATCCTTTAAAATACATTTTTATTTGGGTTAAAACAGATGTTGTGTAAAACACCGTTACTACAACCTAAAAATACTAGTGTATGGATTCAATTAAATAAATACCAATAAATCTCATACACCTATGTAAAAATATTTATCTTGGGAGTCACGTACTATAACAATAGTGTTATAGCCTATGGTCCTCTTATTTTTCACGAAAACATTTATTACAATAATAAAAGTTGTAATCTACGTTTTCGATACTTGATGCACTCTAGGTTTTTATATTTAAAATCTTTGTTTACTTACAAAGAAACTAGTGAGTTATATATATGTATATATATATATATTATATATATTGCATAATTATTCAAAAAGAATTCAATTTTTCATTATATAAGAACCCTTAAATTTCATACCATTCTTCAAAAACCCTATATTTATTTCTAAAAGAAAATATTAACAATGAAAATTTTCAATTCTAACAATTAAATTTTTTAAATTTCGAAAATTTCATTTTATTGGGCTTGGCATAAAGTGGATTTTGTCCTTACTATCCTAGGAGCACTTTTCTTATACCTTGGAAATCTCATTTCCATACTAAAGTCTTTCATCTACACATGGATTTTCATCTTTTCTTATAAACTAAACCTATTGTACATCCCCCAATCTTTTCCTACCTCTCTTTAGATTTCCACAGCCCGATCCTAAATGTACAAAATCGTTTCTTAAATCCTTACCATGTGTAAACATTCTCTATGCCCCCAATAAACTTACTTCAAAAGTGATACTTTAAGAACTCTGTCTTCAGCTGATGAACATGAAGCATGCTAAGAACCTCCTTTAGATGAATAACATGCTCTTCTACACTTCTTGGAAAACACTAAAATGTCGACCATAAATACCACAACGAACTTTGTTTTAGGACGTCTCTAAAAACATGGTTCATAAAATCTAGAGAATAGGCTGGGACAATGGTTAGCCCAAAAGACATAACCAACCACTCAAAGAATCCACAGGGTGTCCTAAATGCGGTCTTAGCAGTGCTGTCATCAGCAACCCTAAGCAGATGAAATCCAATGGCCAGACCAAGCTGAGAAAATACTGAAGAGTTAACTAACTGGTCGAAAAAATCATCTATCTTAGGGAGTGGATAACGGTTCTTCTTTGTGAACTTATTCAATTTCCTATAGTCAATGCAAAGCCTAAGAGAACCAACTGCTTTGGTAGCGAATATGACTGGCGTTCCCTACTTCGGTATGTTTCTTCTTATGAAACCTTTCTCAAAAGCTCACGGATCTGCTTGCTCAATCCCTTCCTTTCCTTGGGCGCTATATGCTTTATGAGTAATGCTGTTAGCTAGCAAAATAAAACTTGAAGTCAATATCCCTCTTAGGGGGGTAGTCCCCTAAACTCCTCAAAGATGTCTAGAAAATCTCTGACAATAGGAATCGAATCTAACTCTGATGATAATGAATCGAGGGAATAAAGGAAGCTCAACATAACCGACCTTTGTGGGTCGCAAGAAATCTCGAGAGCCCTACTGATGCATTTCTCTAATCTAACGACTCTCCTCTTACAGTCTAATATAGCTCCACATGTGGATAGCCAATCCATACCCAAGATCATTCCATACCCCAGAACCCCAAAACATAGGCATCGCAGTAGAATTCTACGCCTAGGATATAAATTTTCAAACCCCTACCAACCATAGACAAGGGTACCGATCCTCCTATGGGGTTTGAAACAAAGATGGAGTCTACTACTAAAGAAATGTCTACGTGCAAACAATCCACATAAGAACTAGAGATAAAAGAGTGTGATGCTCCAGAATGGAAAAAAGTCTTAATGGAAAAATCAGAAATAGAAATCAAATTTTCCTACCTCGATTTGGTCTACTGTTGGAGGGTGCTGCCTCCAATGCCTGAATCTGTGCCACTGGTGCAACCGCTCCCTGCCCCGTCTTTTAGGAACAATACTTACTAATTTGACTAGGTTATCCACAATTATAGCGCTTTCCCTTCATCTTCCCTCTCTTGTAGTCCTTGGCTAAATGACTAGCTATCCTACAACTTTTGCACTTTTTCTTGATCCCTTTCTGAGGGCCTTCTTCTTTCCTCTTGATCTTCCGGCTTAACGGCTTCTTTAGGCTCCCCCTCCTTAGCTGCATCAGACATAAGTGTCATCTCTACCAGTGACTCATATGTAGCTTCCATCGGTACATGATTCGACAACAAATCTTGAAGGGGCTGATTTAATCTCTTTGCGAACTTCATAGCCTTCTTGTGTGGTGTATTCACCAATTCTATTCCAAACCATGACAATTCATTAAATTGATTGATGTACTCATTCACAGACAAGCTTCCTCGTTTCAAGTTAATAAACTACATCAACTGAACACTCTCTTCCACTAGAGATAAAAAATTCCTATCAAATCATTCTCGAAACTCATTCTAAGTAACTTCTCTTCCTTCCAACTCAATAACCTCCCACCGGTAAGAAGCCTCCTCTTTCAGTTGCCAAAATGCTAGCTGAACCCGTTGTTGATCGTCCAATCCCAATAGTCCCAATATCCTCTCCGTTTTTCTTAGCCAAGACCAAGCCTCCACAAAAGTCTCCATACCCGAAAAGGTCTTTCCACCCAAATTTGTAAAATCCTTATAATGCCTAAAGAAATTAACTACTGCAGGTGGGTTGATGGGATTTCCACTCGCTGGTGATGGATTGGGCGCTTGCCCTTGCATCTCCGGAGTCGTGGCTTGTAGATACCTATGAAACCATGCTGGGACTGGAATGCCCTCATGAAGGTTTGGGGCATCAGCCATTCTAAGAAAAAATAAAAGATAGTTTAGGAAAGAGTCAAAGGGAGATTGAACTGGATTTATGAGGGGATTTTTATAAAAACTCTTCCATACTTTAAAAAACATTTCTAAGAGTTCTTTTCCAAAAAAATACTTTTCAATGCAAGTTATTTCGAAAAATACTTTTCTTTTAAAAATAAACTTTTAGAGATCCTGTAACCTTAGGCTCTGATACCAAGTGCAACACCCACACCCCTTAATATACCCAAAAGAACACATTAAAGGGCGTGGTGCATTGTAGGTATAACTGAAACTAACAAAGACTAAGATTCACAAGACAAGAATAGGTAAACATAGTAGAAAATAAAATAATAACTTGTTCAAAACAAAAACTTCATGATTGCTTCATAAACCAAATAAGTTAAATGCCAAATACAGCATACATGTCTCAGAACCTAATATGTCTCATGAAATGAAAACCCATAGTCTCAATAAAAATCAGAGTATAAATATCCCTCTCAAGTGCCAGTACAAAGAAAGAAAACGGAAACAAAAGTAGGGAAATACATAGCAGAATCTTCTCCAAGAAACCTCTGAGCAACTGCAATCTACTGCCCTCTCCCTTGATTGCCTATGAGGAAAAGGAAAAAATTGAGGAGTGGGTCAGACTAAAAGTCTGGTGAATGATAGTAACTACTATAATCTTTAAGTAAAGTAAAAGTAATAGACTCTTCAATAGATCTAGTATATATAAAAGGAAACAAAGGAAATAGGAGAGATAAATCTGGAAATAAATACAAATTAACTAGTACTCAATTAATAAGATGGGTTAACTTTGATTGTTTGCACTTGTCCTTGATAGCTGCTTTGATTAGTCCGAAGTCCTAATTCTACCCTTTAATCGGCCTGCTACTCCATAGAATCTACTATGGACTGGACGTTTTCCTCCACGGTAGACTTTGATGTCTATGAATGACATACTTACTAAGCGCTTGGAACTCATAACAATTTATGTGCCATCATTGGAAGCGGCACGCGTGACGACCACTAAGCTCGCGTTTCTGTTATTTCCGCTTTTGACCTTTTTATTTACTCTAGACAGCATAAGCGTGCCCTTCGCCTCACTTCAGGATTATGTGAAGCAACTCGTCTCACTTTAGGGTTATGTGAAACACTGTGTCCATAGAAAAATAAGGGAAATGTTGTTGTTACTGGTCCCTATCAAACAAAAATCTAATTGCGCCCCTAGTTTAAATCCCAATGATTTGAACTACCATAGAT
The DNA here is from genome assembly GCA_030765085.1 of Allium cepa. Classification (NCBI taxonomy): domain Eukaryota; kingdom Viridiplantae; phylum Streptophyta; class Magnoliopsida; order Asparagales; family Amaryllidaceae; genus Allium; species Allium cepa. The sequence continues at coordinate 557,059,175 of CM060928.1, read as the reverse complement.
GTACCGTTTACTAACACTATAAGTATAAGCGTACCCCTTGCCTCACTTCAGGGTTATAGGAAGCATCTCGTCACACTTTAGGATTATGTGAAACACCGTAACCATAGAAATATTATGGGGATGCTATTTGGTACAGGTCCTACTCTTACCTTTGCTTATTAACTTGGATAAATTGTCTAAATAAACCTTCATTTTTATCAATCACTATTATTGCTAATTAATTTATCCTAAGTCTTAAAAATAACACCATAGTTTCTATAGTTTACCATAGTTTCCATAGTTTATCAATTTATAACTTACGTTATAATCATGCTTATTACTTAACCCAAGGTCTAAGTGTAAATATGCTTCTTTCTTCTTTTATTCTTTTTAGTCATAATTCTAGGTTATAACTAGGCCAATCTTCTTAATTCAGTCAAATTAATATCATAATTGTTTGTACCAAAATTGGGCACAATGCTCTTCGAAAGTATTTGAAGAGATAAAATGAAGAAAATAAATGGAAAAAGAGGATTATCTAACAAACACTTCAATATTAGATAAGAAAATGTATAGAAAGACAGGGATTTGGTTCGGTGTTTGGCCTACATCCACTTTGAAATGATTGATTTTTATTAACTTTTACTTGCTAGTTACAGTGGATTACAACAGTGAATTTCGAGTACAATGGTGATCTTTGATTACAAAAATGATTTGGGCAGAGTCTGGACTTCGAGGAGCCAAAAAGTCCCTTTTATGTAGATTCTAGGCTACTATTTATAGGTGTAGGCTGCAAGTATCTCGCTCAGATCTCGAAACCCCTTCTCTCACATAGGCGGGCCCATACGATCGATCCCATGTCATTTGCACTCAGTCCGTGATCAATACAAACGAATTTCATATATCGATCAAGATTTGACCAAATCGAGTCAAAATTGAGCATGAACATTCTTTAGGTTGTACGTAACCTTTTGTGAAAATTTGGTGGCATTTGGACTTGGAGATTGTCGGTTATGATCGATGCAAGTTTGAGCTTTTCAGTTGTTGTTTCCTTAGCATCGATACTCTTCGTATCGATGGTTTCGAATCGATGTGAGCACGTGCTTGCTTGTTGACGTGGCGTTTGTTTTTGGATCGATCCGAAGTCCATGTCGAATCGATCGAGTCTTCCCAATGTTTACGCCTCATTCATATCGATCTGACTTGATCTTGTTCGCATCGATCGTCTATGCCTCGTTTCTTATCGATTTTACATATTCCATTCGCATCGATGCTTTGTGTTCTGCTTCGTATCAATTAGGAGCATTGACGTCGTATCGATCACTTAGCATTCACTTCGCATCGATAGATGGGCGGTTTCTTCATATCGGCCATAGAGTGTTGCTTTCGTATCAATGGGAGGTATTGATTTTGTATCGATCTGTGGCTGATCGATACGAATTATGTTGAGAACAGATCGATATGAAATAGACTCCTATGTTATTTGCCGATGGATACGAAATAGACAGCCACAGATGGATACGAAGTGGACACTAGTTAATCAATACGAACAAGCTGGGGACGATCAATGCGAAGCGGTATGAAGAAGGATGGATAGGAGAACACTGATCTCTTCATCAATACGAAACCATGTGCATTTGATGGATTCAAACCAGACCAATACGAAAGAAGGTTTTCTCTGGTTGTTTGATGGATACGAACAAGGTAATTACTCGAACTGCATCGATCATATCTTGAGCATACGAACTCGGATTGACTTGAAATTTGGAACACTGGCTTCTATAGCTTTGTTTGTCTCATCATATCAATTGTAGCTCGATCCAGACTTGGATAAAATTTATCGACATCCATAGTGAATCTGTGTATAACTGATCTTCAAAATGAACTATTTTTGGATTCTAGTTAATTTCTTGGTGTCACGACCTTACCAAAAGGCGGGATAACAATAATTAGGTGTAATTTCAGTCCAATTCCATTTATATTATAGTTTTTATAATTTACATCTTATATTCCATTATTTTAGATTTCTTATAATTAATCCAATTTCACTTTAATTCTATTATAATCCGTACGCGAAGAAGAAGAAGGGGGAATAAAAGAAAACTGAAAATAGAAGGAAATCCAAGGCGTAAGAAGAAGATGTGAATAACGCATAAATAACAGTAAATAAACTAAAATACATTAAATAAATTACTAAAAAGTTACTCCAAAAATCGTAGTATAACTACAACTATTGGAAACCCTATTATTTTAAATTACTTAAAGAAATTTAAAATAATTACGGTCACTCACCTCTGGTCCTTAGCTTTTCCCTTTAGGCCTTCCCAGATCCACTTGGGGGTAATAAGATATTTTTATTAAAAAGATTCTCTCCTTGGAAAATTATTCCTTTTAGTGTCCTTCCTGAAAAGGTGAACCTAAGCGGAGAAAATATAGAATAAGAAAAGTGTTAGGCCTAGGGTTCTATTTATACGTGTAGAAGTGGATCTCGGACCGTTGGATTTGAGAATTGAATAGGAGGCAACTACGTCATAGGCTGAATAGGAGCCATCAGATGCAAGAATAGAAGGACCGGATCAGTTTAAACAATGCAAATTATGTGTTCAACTTTCGAACGAACTCTCGTTCGTTCACGAAAGTAGGCAAGCGGGTCGACCAGGTGGTCTACCGCCCTTATCCCAGGTCCCGGCCAGTCGACCTGGCATATATGCATATATATATACATATATATACATATATAGATATATGTGTGTGTGTGTGTGTGTGTATGTTTCTTTGATTATTTTGTTCCTTGCTCGTATTAACTCAGATTCTGATGTTCTTTATATGGAAATTGACCAGAAAATTACCACGGACACAATGATGCAACTCCCATGGCTCAATTTTGATAATTTTATAAATTTATTTTATTGTTTAATTAATTAACGAATTAGGGTTAAATTTCGGGTTGTTAATTTTACAATTTTTTCGACCCACTTATAACTATATATTTTCAAATAAATTGAAACAAATACACATTTTACAGTAACATATCGCCTAAACTACCATATTCGAATGCTTAAGATTTTGTTATTTTATTTGGAAGTCGCATTTCTATGAATTTTTACTATGTCTCATCTAATTTCAATAAGGATCCGAGTAGATAACCTCCAATAATGTTACACAATGTGCTAGTCCTTCATATGAGGCGGCACCCATAGCCTCGGCTAAATGGGGCAAAACAAAAGAAGGTGCCTTTATAGATTTGATGGTGGAAAAAGTGAATGCGTGTGGAAAACATTGAGTGATTGGAACTTTTTCCAAAAACGAGTGGGAGGACATTCAAAGGAACTGCTATAAATTATGTGCTCAAAAATATCTTCCAAAAGAGGATAAAAATAAGTTGCAATCTTTGAAGGAGAAGTACAAAGAGCATAAAAGGCTGATTGTTGAAAACACTGATTTGGGATGGAACTCGGTGTTGTGTATGGTGGATGTGGATAATGCTTAGTGGAATGACTACATTAAGGTGATAATTATTGTTTAATAAAAAAGAAATTATTTGGATGTCAGTGTAAACTAATATTTATTTATCGACCAAAGGTATCCCAGATCAAAACAGATGAAGAAATCTCAAACTGAAGGATGTCCATAGTATGACAAGTCGGCTATTATTTTTGATGTAGTGGCAGGAGGATAACTTCATCCTTCGCATTTAGATGAATCAGATTTAAGTGACAATCATGCTGATTTGCATCAAAATGTTTCTCATTCTGCATCTCAACAGAGCCACATATAGCAGCGTCACTCACTGAAGAAATACCTAATGATGAAGTGCAAGGGGATGCTACAAGTGGCTTGCCATATAGGACTGCTAGTAGGAGTAGTAAGCATAAAAAAAGATATAGGAACGAGATGGAATTCAACGAACATATCAAGCTTTTAGCCAAGACTTCTAGGGCTAGACTGAAGGAGAAAATGTGAAAGTGTGAGGAGAAAAAATATTCTATTTCAGAGTTCATGAAAATCATCGATGAAATGGCGTTAAACATTGATAACCGTGCATGTATCCGTGTTCTGCAATTGCTTCAATAAAAATTATGGAGGGATAGATTTGTTCACTTGTCTGATGAGTTAAGGAGGGATTGGATTTTATCGGTGTAAAGATTAACAGAATGGCATGATTTTGAAAACTATATGAAGTTATTAGGATTCTAACTCTCCATATATCTAGTGTAATTAGTATGAAAGTATGAATTTCTATTTATGGATGTCGTTATTGTCTAAGTTTTAATTATAGTTAACTTTGAGAAGGTTATGTTTTAATATTATGTAAAGCAAATCATTTTGATGAAGTTCAATGAAGCTACCATTTTGTGGACATTGATAGAAAATTGAAAGGCATGTTCATCTCTCAATCTATAGCTAGGTATTGTAATATGTCATGTATGCTTATTTATAATGCTAGCTTTCAAAACTGTATCACCAGAAGCACTTGTAAATTGATTGTGGTTCTTTTGTTTGTGATTAAGATAATTCTCTACTATAAATTTGTTTGTGATTCTTTTGTTTTGATTTGATTGTGGAAGAGTGTAGATGACATGCTTGCTTGTAAATGTAACGACCTCTATTTTTTTTAACTATTTTAAATTATTAAATTTAATATAATTACTAAACAATAATGGTTAGAAATAAAAAATTAATGATTTATTAATGTAATTTATTGGATATCAACTTAGATAAAAAAATTAAATAACGAAATTCAATAAGATAAAAGATGATAACTTATATTAGAAAGTAAATAAAATGATATTGAACTGTAAGTAATTGCTAACAGAAAATAAAATAATCAGTGTTAAGTTAATAAAGAATTGAATGAATGTTTATTAAAAGTAAAAGCATAAGTTTATTTATATGAAATTGTCTTTTTGATAAGTATAAATTTCAAAAATAAGAATTGAACAGAAATTTGTACTGTTAAATCGAATCGTTGATTCGAATTTGAAGTTAAAAATGAACGTTTCCAAATTTAAGTTAATTCGAACTCAAATCAAAATTGAAGTTAATTCTAAGTGAAATCGAAATTGTTTCGATTTAAATTGATTTGAGATTGAAGATGATTTGAATTGAATCACTTTGATTGAAATTTGGATCTGAGTCCAAATTTATTGGAAATAAAAAGAAACAGTTTTAAATTTGAAACTATTTTCACTATAAACTGTTTTACTATAAACTATTTTAAAATTCATCTTTTTTAAATTTTCATCAAATCATTTTAATATATAACCCATTTTCAATACTCGAACTATTTTTATTTACCTATTTTCAGTCTCTAAACTATTTCAACTATTTAATTATTTAAATTATTCAAACTATTTTAAAATTCAAACTGTTTATGTTGGGAACTGTATATATTTAAACCAATTATTTAAATGCAAGTATGGTTAAAATGAAGTTATAACCTAATTAGAAATTCGAAATGATTTTGAAATGAAATTGATTTCAAAGTGAATATAATGATTTTGAAGTGAACTTGACTTTGTGATGAATAAAATGATATTTTGAAGTGAATATGACATACTGATGTAAATATGATATTTTGAAGAGAATATGATATTTTGATATCAAGTAATGATTCACTTTTGAAATGTAAAAGAACCAACCGATGTGCAAAATGACGTTTGGTTGTTAAAGAGATCGGGGTCGATTATTGGCATACTCTCTATCATGTTGGATCTAATTTAACAATTGTGTATGTAGAGGAGATTCCAGAATGAAGTTGTTGGATTTGGTGTACGTTGCTGAACTTGAAGATAGAGAACGATGATGAATAGCCCCAACACTTGTGTCAATCTGAAATAACTAAAACAAGATGGCTTGATAGGGCCAATGAGGGTAGCTACCTCTAGCGGACATCTGCTCTTCTATTATCTTTTTGGACTTAGTCCATACTATTACCTTTGATGTTGGTTCCGATTGGTGCACCTTGATTTGGGATGACCTCCCTTTGACTCGATATGGGATGGATGGACACGTTGGGTAGTCGTGGCTACGATGAGTTACCACCAGCCCTGCGACTCCAACTGGTAGCATCCTACCTTAGGCATTGCCTCACGTGCCTTGTCGTACTTTTATCCTTATACGAGACCACTACGAGTTTGGTTTAGTGTTGTCGTATCACGGTGCATCCCTATCCTCCGAAGTTCTACTGGGGTGTTATATGCAAACTATATGCCAATGCTTAAAAACACATTAAAGGAGATTAATGTAAAGCCTTAACGCTGGGAAAAATATTTATTTTATTGATTAGGCATTACATATATAGCGTATTCTACTATATATAGATATTTTGATGGATCCTTAAGAGACCGAAAATCCCATAACATCTCTTGAGTTATTGCACGCACGTTATACACTAGATAGGAGATGTAAAACCCCATAAACATCTCTAACACTATTACACTCATGTTATATGTGATATTGATTTGACTCACATAGGATATTTTAGTTCTGACTCGAGTGTATTGTTTTACTTCATGATTAGGTCAGCCTTGCATTTTCAGTGCATTGAAGATCATATTATTCTAGAAGACTAAGACAAAGATTTGGTATATTATATTACTACGATTATTCCCCTACATCACGTTGTTCTGCTGCATTGTTTTATTTTTTCTATGTTTTATGTATAACTCTGATTGATGTTGTAAAAGCATAATCAAATATATAGTGTAAACAGCATCATGAACTATTTATTTGATTATTATACCTTATCATTCCACTACGAGATTCTTTGTCTATTTTCTTTTTTTCTTATTTTTCTTAATTAACCCCATTGATTATCTATGTTTCGGATATTTTGAGTTAGACACATGTGGTTTATTGTCGACTTAATCCTTTCGAAATGCGGGTCGTCGTAGTAAATTACCAGCTGGAATGAACAAACATGTAGTAGTATAAAGTTATTACATAGTTTATTTTCCCTGCCATATGAATGGAATTATTTGCTAATTTTCAAAATATATGGCAATTGTTTAAACTTTTTTTAAATATGTTTGATTAATGGAAACATGTTTGTTTGTAAGAGGCAGCTGTAGCATCTCTTATTTATTTATTATATGTTCTTTAAGGTGATGCACAGCATTGCATGAGCAAAGCATTTGTTGATATTATTAGAAAACTAAAGCTACACACCAAAAAAGATATCACTTTATCCTAATATGTTTGTGATCTCTGTAACAAATTAACATCATAAGGTACTGCCTATACGTATATAATTATTGTAAGTATAATTATCATGTTTGAATTTGATTTTAATAAGTATGTGTATATAATATCCCGATTGAATTCATCATTATTAGTTTGATGTGACTTCCTTTGATATGTCCTAAAACTTTACCTTAGCAACAAGTTTAATGAAAATACCATGTACATTACATTCATAAACTTTGTTTCTATATACAGGATATTGACCTAAATATAAGTTCAAGTAGTGAATCAGGTAGATCAAGTGATATTGAACAAGAAGTTATTGAGTTGATAGGTAGCTATATTGGAAAGAAGTAATATTCAAGATGCATCCCGAAACAACCATACATAAATGACTCATTGAGTGGAAGAGAATACGTTTTTAATGTACTCAATGGTCGTATGGATTGATGCTTGGATATGTTCCACATTTATATAAATATTCTACAATGTGAGGCATTAAAGACCTGTGGCCTATTATGGGATACACAACATGTCAAAGTGGAAGAACAAATATGCATATTCCTATACACAATTGGTCATAATGATAGTAATAGAGTTGTTTCCGACTGTTTTCAACACTCTTCGTGATAATTTCATATCATTTTGAAAATGTATTGAAGGTCCTATGCAAATTTGCTAAAGAAGTAATTGTACCTTTAGATTTCACGATAACTCATCCATACTTGAAAAGCAAAGGTGATAGTTATTAGCCTTGGTTTAAGGTATATTTTTGTAGTAACCATATTACATGCTTAATCGATTGCTATCAAAAGTTGTTAGTCTTATCAATATCTTTTATACATAAATGCAAATTGATCAAAGTTTTCATGTTACGTTTCCCAAAAAATCTTATTCTTATTTTTGTATATGTGACGATCATATTTGCAATTTGTATTTTCTTAGAATTGCAATGGAGCGATTGATGACACACATATTAGTGCATCTGTGGCAGAAAAGTTGCAAATTCCATATTGAGGAAGGAAAAGTTTACCTAGCCAAAATGTAATGTGGGCATGCAATTTTGATATATGTTTCGCATATGTCTTAGCTGGAAGAAAAGGCAATGTAAATGATTCGAGAGTGCTAATGGGTATAATTAATAATTCAAATAAAAAAATTCTGATGCTCCTAAAAGGTATTATTTACTTTTTTCGTAGTAGTTTTTTTGATGAACTTCACAAGATAGAATGAAAATAAAATGCTTTTATAAATTTTAATGCCACAATAAACTTAAATGATAAATTCAAAGTTAATTTAGCTATGAGTTTATAATTGTGTACCTTTTGTTCGATGGAAAAAAATTATTTGGTCAATTCGGATATGCTAATATGCCTTGGTTTTTAGCCTCATATAGAGAAGAAAGATATCATGGCAGTGACTTTATATGAGTAAACAGGACATCACAATCTGCGATGAAGCAATATAATTATGCCCACTCATCTTTATGAAATATCATCAAACTTTTTCTGGTGTTCTTAAAGCACATTTTTCTATTTTGAAAATGATGTCATCATATAGTCTTTGCAAACAACGGCATGTGCAACTCACAATGGCACGTTTTGGATAATGAGAATTTTCAATAATTTCAAGACAATGGTTTGATCTTTTTTGAAGAAAATAGTTGAATCTAATCAAAGTTCGGCTGAAGTGGATTTAACATAAGGATGAAGACAAGATTTCAACAACAAAAGGGAACAAATCCATAGAAGCATGACATCATTTTATCATTTTCCATTTTAGATTTAGTACGCATTTAGAAGTTATATCGCCTTTTCACTATTTTTACTGTAAGGCTTGACATTTATGTAAGAGATTAACATGTATCTATTGTATGCTTTGGTGTGTTATTTATCGTTTTGACTTTGTAATTTAAAACGGATTTTAGTTGTTTTGTTTATGTGAACAATATGCAAGTATTTGTATTGTGTTCTCATTCATTTTTTCATATATTTTTTTGTTTATGTTCTAGGATATTACTTATTTTGTGATTTTCAATTAACCGTTGTAATATATACTTCTAAATATTCAAATTATCTTACACTTTGTTTTAAGATTGCAATGCAAAAGCCAAAAAGCTATACAAAAATATATTTCTATCCATGTTAACTTTTTGTCCTTTTGAATTATTATTCATTATTGTACCAAACAAACTTTTTGACTTTTTAAAAGTAGTACTTTTCATATTAGCATAAACACTTTTGCTTTCTGTTGCCAAACGAGGCATTAGTTTACAAAATAAAGTAGATATCATCACCTATGATGTCTACTTTTTGGACATTACGCGCCACAACCTAAAGAGTGGGGAAGACTTGTGATTGGTGTAATTCATATAAATTATATTATTTGTTTTACAAATAGATCAAAAAAAATTTGATTCAAACATTTGCATTGGAGATCTTTTTCTCATTTTTAATGTCTTTTCCAATTTTATCGATAAAACTGAATTCACTATGTAGAATTATTTTGTATAAGTAGACATCACCTTACATTACAACTTCTTTGCATTGAAGATGCTCTTAGAGTTGGATGTAAGTATGCTAGAGGCATTCATAGAGTGTCTAAATTTAAATCCCGTTGAACTTGTATCCATTCGAGTTTCTTGGAGAAAATAAATCAAATACATTTGTGTAAATCGATGGGATTTAGACCTTCATGTAAAACTCATCTTCCATTAGCTTAATTGAACTAAAAGGTAATCTTCATAAATAATGGTATGAACGTAGTTTAAAATCGTTTTTCATTCTTTTGAAATTGATTGTTCATGAAATATTGTGTTGTACGTATTGAATATAGATGAGGAAAAAAGGATTTCAAAATTTATTAACAATTCGTTCTCTTTAACGTAATTGGAGCAGTAGACAATGGAAAGGCTTCATAGCATTGTTAATTTTGGAGGCTCTACCAACTACAAAATAATAACTGTAAAGGCCTACAAATCCGTACCCCTTTGAACTAACAAAATTCCACCACAGTTCAGTTCAAAGTGGCACAAATGTACGAGTCTTCGGGTAAAAGAAGAAAGAGGTAGAAGAAGAAGAACAAAAACAACATCAGAATCTCACATCGCAGCGGAATAAAATATAAGATATAGAATACAGCTTTTAAATACAAGAAATCTGTACTGCATACATACATACATACATACCATCATCAGAGTACATCAAGCATCCATACAGAGACAACTACTATATGATCATACACAGCAGAAATAATAGACAAATACAGAAATACGTTCTGTCATCAACTCGTCTCCTGAGCTCCAGCATATAACCTGAACCTGTTTAACTCGGTCTGACCCGAGCATCATATAAAACAACACCCGAGTCAGTCTGGAATACCAGCGTGAGAAAATCACACTCAATTGGATTATTAAAGTTTCAAAAATCCTTTGAAAACAAAAGCATCTCGTAAGACCACGCCACAAATAAACATGTCGGGTTTTTACCTTACGATAGCTAAAACAATTTTTATAGAAATCCTCTGATATTATAATAGGGTCTATATACAAATACTTATAAAATAGCCGAAATTGTTACATGATTAAATTCCAGCTACTAGCCACAGAGTGGGTAATACAAACAAAACTCGTACAAGGCTCGTAGGGAGAATGGATTTCCATCAATGGCTGGGCTACTGGGGTACCGCCCGTCACAGTACCTGGCCTAGATCAGAGTACCGAGGAGTACGCCCGCTCCCCTGCAACACAAGGCCAAAACCATTCCTTACTGAACAGTCCCGAACAAGATAACCCCGTGGTTGGCGCGACCAACCACCCACTAAGCCGAATAAAAAGGGACATCTAGACAGGGGAAAATCTTGTCCTGCTTGGGCATGACCCACCTAACCTTGCTGCACCTCCCCTGTTTTAGTCATTCCCGGTTGATGAGGCTTGAGGCTAAACGTTACCTTTCAAGAACGTGTCCCACTTAGAATGCTCATCGTCCACCTGACGATGTTCTGAAAGCATTCAATCCATACAAGTTGCCCTGGGTCTGGACAAACCAAATCACCGTCTTCAACTCTTCACGGTCTTCATTCGCAATCGTTCAAACCGGATCGAAGTGGTTTTCGTATAATTAAATCCGATCCCGGACTCTTCGAAACGATCAGCGCAATGTCCAATATTGATAGTCGGTTATTTAACTATCAAATAATCATACACAAGCAACCATCAAATAATTTCAACAAATTATTTATCTCAAATATCATTCAGATATTATTCCCATTTTAACCCATTTGAATCTAATTTCACAGTCCTTTTTATTTCCATGAAATCACTCAGCTGATTTCTCATTCACACTAAATTTGATTTTACCTTTGAAAATATTTCTTATTTTCTCATCCCTTTCACACAAATCAACTTATACTTTACTTATAAATTTTCAAACTCAATTCCTTCGTTTAATAAGATTTCTCCTAAATCTTATCTCATTGAATAACTCACTTATCGTCACAAGAGGATTTATTAATTGGATTTTCAAAAGCATTTGAAAACATTTAGATTTGTAAAATAAGAAGTATAGCCTTATACAATTTACGGTTTAAAAAAATATTTAACATAAAAATTTGAGTTCATATCTAGTAAATGATAAATTGTAAAACTGGTTTTAGAAAATCAAAGTTTATTATAAATATTTGCCTATCCTTTAAAAATAACCAATTCGAAACATTTTAAATTCAAGTAATAGTTTACAAGAAATTTATATAGTGTAGTAATTTAAAATATTCTTTTTTCTTTAAAAAAAAAATAAGTTTATAATTTTAGAAAACCCAATATCCATCTATAAATGCCTCTTGTCCAAATTCACACTTCTTACTTCCAGAAATATTCAACTATTTCCTTCCAAAACCAATTTTCATAACTCAAATCAAGTCCTTACCATGACTTATCTCATTACATATTCGCTAATACTTTCTATCTCACTTATAAACTCCGTTTATAAATTTATAACTCCCTGAGTTTTTCCTTTTATTTAGTTATGAAGACAATTTATTCAACAATCCTATTTTTATAATTTTATTCTTCAATGCAATTCCATATTGTTCCTTATTAAAATCCCATTTCATTTTCCTAACAAAATTCCCTTATTTTATTTCTTAATATAGTTCTCTTATTTTATTTTTTTATTAATATAGTTTTGCTTTACTTCAAATCCATTCATCAATTACAATATTTTATTTAAGTCTTTAGTAAATAATTTACCCTTTTTCCCGAACTCAACTTTAACCAATTTTTAAGTATAACACAAGTAATAGATATTCTTTTAATTTTACTTTAATCTCAATAAAAGTGAATTCAAATCCTAAAGAAATATTCTTATAATTTAAATTTCATTTAACTTCCTTCAATTTAAATTATTTATGATATTTAAAAATTTCCAAATTCCAACTTCCATGTTATTCAACACTTAATAATTCAATTCTCATGCAATTCCATATTAATTCATCCAACCTGTCATATGAAACATAAATATAATAAATATCTTTGAGGAATCCTGTTGGATCCCTCCAACCTGTTTTCCCTGCATCCACAAATGTTAGCACAGAATAAAATATCAATTCAACTTTCAAATGAATATTGCAGTATATGGGTTATGATATTAACCAGTGAATAAATTATTGTCAATCAACCAAGCACATCCAATAATTTAAATTTAACATTTAAATTTAATTTAGGGCATCCAAATGAGTGAGAAAATCTCACCTTTGCTTTTAAGTTGCAATCCCTTCTAATCTTGACCCGATTCCCGACCTTCGACCTTATATAAACAATTATATGAATTTTATTAATATTTGAACTAATCAAACGATTTATTTAATGTTTTTAATTAACTCACAATTTATTTTAAACCATTTGGTTCCTCTTTAACGATCTTATATAAACAATTATATGAATTTATTAATATTCGAACAATCAGTTGCTATTTAATTTACTATTAAATTATTTAAGCCAATTTTTTTTGTCTCTTAAAACAAAAGCTTTAAAATAATTAAATAGGTAAATAAAACAAAGTAATCTCCATAATATATTATTTAAAATGAATTAGTAAATTAAACATGTAAAAGTATATTTATTTCCCTTAAAACTATACCTATAAAAATAATCTACATAGGGTAAAAATATGATTATTTTTATATAACTTTCAACATTTAGAATCCCTAATTTTCCAAATCTTAATGCATACATTTTGCTGTTTTACTGTATATATTAAAATAGGTGTATATTTATATTTTTTAAAAATTCTCTTTTCTTTTTCCTGTAATTATTATTACTAAAATTCTGCAATCACAATTTCACACTAATATTATTTTTATTATAATTAAAAACAACTCGAAAGCAGCATACCTTCCTCCTAAAACCCAAGAACAGCCGCAGCCCACCCTCTAAGCCCTAGCCGCCATCGCCTGGAGCACGAACAAGCCACCAACACCACAGCCCCGATCATCCAACTAGAGTCCTCTCTTCGCGTGCGCGAGTTTCGTTGACGCGATGCCGACAACTCGAATCTCCACCACGCGGAAGCGCGCACAGCCTTCACTTCCTCGTGACCACGTCGCCGTCGCGTGTGCTCCACTTCGAACCCCTTCAATAACGAACGCAAACTCAGTCCCTCCAAATCGAGCGCGAGCGCCCTCCAATTCGACTTTGCTCGACAAACTATTTTTTATTATTATTATATATAAATGTCGTGAATCGGCTTTAGGGATAAGGAAGTGAAATGAGGAGGGTTTTGATTTCGAGTTTGAGGGAAAGAATATAAGGAAGGATTCTCGTTCGATTGGGGAAAAGATGACAGAAGTAGCGGCCATTAATTTGATTTTTGTTTTCTGAACGAAGGGAGAAACAAGAAGCATCGTGTATTCAAGAGGTAAAGGAAGCGTCTTTGAGAAGCTGAAAGGAAAAAATACGGCTATGATTTGATGTAGGATATTTAAATAAATAATTAATTTTTTCGAATCGTTTTTACCCCGAACGATCACACGATAGCTTCGAAAATTATGAAATTTGAAATCCGGCAATAATTCAATATTACGGATCCAACGGAACTGGTTTCGTCGAATTCCGAGACTGTGCCTCGGAAGGTTATTTTTAAATGTCAATTTAAACGATGTATATTTTTTTTAAATTGAACAAATGACTATTAACTTCAATTTTATTCCATCTATTATTTTCAGTATTTTCTATATTCATTTTATAAGCCTTTAAATTATTTTAAACAAGCTTGCAATCTCAGATTCAAATATTTTACCCAATTGTCAATTACTATTTTAATACTCAATCAATTCATTTAATAGATTGTTATATTTAAATTCTGAATCCTTTTTATCATATAAAAACCAAATTAATCATATTATAATCAAATTAAAGTTCAATTTAAATATTTACATTCAATTTAAATATGGTAAATTAGCCGTCAAAAATCCGGGTCGTTACATTCCTCCCCCCTTAAAAGAATTTCGTCCCCGAAATTACTAATTAGGAAGAATGGTCCAATACCCGTTACTATTTTTCAAAACCACCATTCACTATCCTACCAACTATCTTTTAATAAAAGACGCAATACCTTTCTTATTAACTTTTCAAACCTTTCCCTAGTTTCAAACTATACTATTTGTTTAACCATTCAAGTTTTCAATTTAAAATCAAATTTTGACTTATCAAAATTTTCTCAAAATTTTCTAACACCCTAAATTCCCGAAATTTTTTGCCAGCGTCTCCCTTGCGCGGCTAGCTCGGTACAACTACAAAATGGCTCTACGGCCTCCCAAAAACCCAAAAGAAAACAAAAAGCCAAGCGGCTCGATCAAAATCCAATCAATTTCCATATAGAAATTTAAATACATACCTTTTTGTCGAGCATTTCAAATTTATCTTCCGAAATCAAAATCAATACTCTTTACCTTTATATTACCTGCATATCTTACACAGCAATATATCCAATCACAAAATACAAAACATTTTATCGACTTCCTTACAAATGTCCATATCTATTCATTCAAATTTTACCTTAGATTATATTTGAAATATCAATTCCCAATTGAGAATGCACAATTCCTTACTTAAGTTAGTATAAGCATTTTATGTATTTCTTATTATTTATTTTTATCTTACCACTTTAGTTTGTATCTATTCTTATTCAATAGATCTTCCATTTTCATATGAATTCAATTTATCTATAACACTGAATATTTAAATTTTTTTTATAACAAATTCATGTCATTATTTTAAATTAGTTTCATTCACTAATTTATTTCCATATCCAATTTGAAAACATCTGTCGTTAACAAAATTTTCAAAAACCTCCAAAAAAATTCTAACTCCCAAAATTTCTGAAAATTTTTGGCAGAGTCCCCTTTGTACGGAGGAGCTTTTGCAATTTGACAATAGATATAAATATATATACATTGACCCACACGGTCGGAAAAACCAAAAACAGTTCATATTTCCTAGTTTGTATTACGTAGGCGTACCTTATTTAGCATTTTAAGCAAGCGGCTTATTTAATTTAGCATATGTGCGTCCAAAATCTCGCTAAACGGTCTTTCGGTACCTGTACTTACTCAATTTAAACATATAAGCAACATACTTATGAAATTTATAACATTTCATTCATTTAAGCCATCACAACACATCAATAACATAAGTAATGCATTATAAATAACTTCATAACAAATTTATAGTTTCCAAACTAGTTCCATTAGTTTATAACTGACACAAATACCGTTTGCATTCCACTTTAAGTGGGTTAAAACACATTTACTTAACTCCAATTCAAAATTATGCCCAAACAAACCCATTTTCCATTTAATTGATTTCCAAAATCAATTCCTGCTTCTTAACAATTCAAAACCATATTTTATAAACAATGTATACAAGCAGTTTGTATAAACAATTGATAAGGTTCCAATTAAATCCAATTGCTTTTACTCAATCTATAACATCATATTCGATTCAGAATGATTTTCACATCATTCTTTTATTCAATTCATTCTTAATCCGAACTATTTTGTATCCATGGCAATTTATTTAAAAATCAAGTTTATTTATTTTTATTATTCCATAGCATTTTATTTAATCATGTTTACGACAACAACAATTATTTCATGCAAATTCAACAATATTTATTCCAATAAACAATTACTTTAGTTTTATAACTGTTTTAAAAATTGATTCCAACTCAAGTTATATGGAATTTCATTCCATTTTAATTTATTTTTAAACCATATCTTTGCATTGATTTTATTCAACACCATTTTTTTATTAAGCTCGACAACTTCAATGCTTAAAATTTAACAATCACGTCCCAAATTTATTTAAGTCATGCTTCTTTGAATTTTAGACTTAAGTTAATTTACTTCAAATTATTTAACTCTCATAACTTAAGTTTATTTCATTTGCCCATAAATTCTTTTCCAATTTAACTTGATTTTATTTAAATCAAATCTCTTTCATTTACTTCTTAACTCAATTAATTATTTCATTTAAAAATTTCAATTCCCATGTTCGATTCATTCTCGAACTTATTTAACTTATTACAAGACTACTTTCACTTTATTTATACACAATTGGATTTTTGTTTGCACCTCTAACCATTTATATTCAACCCAGTTTCATTTTATTTGCTAACCAATCCAAGTTGAATTTTATATTTATAATTCAAGGTCTCTTCCTCCCATTTACTTTAATTCACTTTCCACTTTTACTAATTTACCATTCAACTTTTTATTTAACCAATTCAAAGTTTATCCACATATTCAAGTTACTAATTTATCCCAAATTAGTTTACTCCCAATTTATAATTCGATACTTGATTCTTAGCTTCAAAAATCTCTTCATTTAAATTTCCTTGGTTCAATTCTATTTTGTAATTCAGGTTCGGATTTCTATTCATTTCCCAAATTCAACAATTCTATTTGACCAATTCAAATTCCATTTGCATATTCAATTTTGGATTTCCATTACATTTCTAAAGTTCAAAACAATTCTATTTTGGCTTATTTATTTCCCTTCAAACTCCAGATCTTACCTGTGGAATATGCGAGTATAGGTTTTTTGTTTGATGATAATAAACATATATATATTCATTTAAATGTATTTGTTAATGTACTATTTTATTTTTCATAGATTAAATAAATATTTGTTGAATAAAATAAATTACACAGTATTTGAATGGAATTTGAATTCAAACAGAAATACACTTGATAATGCTACAGGGACAGGTGAACACAGGTCAAACCCAAATGAAAAGCCGGGTTCAACTCACGTGCAATATATTTAAAATCACGACACGAGCACAAGGTCAAACCCGAGTTTCTAAAACTGGGTTCAACACAAGGCTACATGAAGAATGCAAAGCTTTGACAAATCAAAAATACATCAAAGCACAAATACATGGAACAAATCAACACAGTCAAGTCCAAATGCATCAGTGAAGAAACTGCAGTGGACATGTTCAGTTACAACTACACAGGCCAAACAAAGACACAGTGCAGAACAAGATTGCCACCAACAACAACATGAATACTGCACCATCCAGAATGGATGCAGTGATACAAGGCATAGCAACTGCATAGCAACTACACCAATGCAAACTCAAATAAGTATGTGCAACTGTGAAAACTGGTGTGAAACAATGCATGGTGAAATTGGATCAACATGGTCAGACACACCTCAAATGAACACTACAGACTCAAGAAAAGTTCAAGACAGATCAACAACACCAAGTGAAACAATACAGCAATGAACTCGAGACCGAGACTTAAAGGCATCAGAACTTCAACCAACAATGAACAAGTGATGCCCATGGCAATCAAAGATACTTGAAGACTACAACATCAAGTAGAGACCAAGCAATGAACAACATAATGCACAAGTGAAACAACAATATGAATGCTATGTTCAAACATGAAACAAGACTAAAACCAGAAAGCTGCAACAAGCAGTTGCAACATGGTGAGCAACACAAGGGCAATGCACAAATACAAGATGACCAAGTGCATGAAGACTGAATGAAGTACACAAATGTAACAACAACAATTTCAAGTAAATCAAGGCAATGCACCAATGCAAGTAACTCATGCAACATGACCAACAGATCACACAATGCAGCTGAGAACAATGGAACACAATTCAGATGACATGTCAAAGATCACAAGCAATCAGACCAAATGCAGAGAGATGAATCAACAGCCCAAGTCAAGATGGAGCTACAGGAATGCACCAGTCCAGGCTACAACATGAACAATGACCAGAACAAGCAATGACCAGGACAATGACCAGAACATGACCAAGTTCATATGCACTATGCAGACCAGACCAGACCAAACAAAGAACCAGAAGTACGAGTGGAGTTTAAATGGATGAGCAAGTGCAACAGAGAATAGCAACATGCAAACAAATCTATGCACAGTGATACATGATCAGTACACAAACAACAAGCTGCAAATTCATGAACCAAGCATACAACAAGATGAACCAGACAGGTCAAGCAGCAAGGCAGACCACAAAGAAATGCCACCAAATTTATATGTACAGAGAATGTACAGTCGAAAGCTACAGTGGATGAACGAAGTTCAAAAGTGCAGGGATGACCAAGTAAGAAATTCAAGTGTGTGTAAATTTGAAAAAGTCAAATGAATTCAACACCGTGGTGACCACGTAACGAAATCAAAGCCGTGCGCGTCAAGGCAGAAATCAGGAAAGCCGTGCGCATCAGGAAATTAACAAATTTAGAAAGTATCGAATTGATACGAACGAAAGCAAGTGTATTCGAATTCATATAAATACCAAACCCAAATCATCATCATCGGCATCGAGTCAAGAAAACAATCAAACCAGCAACGAAAAAGATTACATACCGCAACAGTGTACTCGATCGTCTCGAAGCAACCAAGTCCAAATTTCATAAAACAATCAAAGGAGCAGCTGCGAACAAGCAACGCAAGCTATCGGTCATCAGAAAACGAGCAAGAGCAAGAGCAACGCAAGTCAGAGAATCGATCATCAGAAAAGCCCCAATTTGGATCGAAGACAGAAGCCCTAATTAAGTGGCAAAGAAGAACGGCCGTCATTATTCTCACAAGACAAAAGGAACAGGTCAAAGAATAGAAGTGGATCGGGTGAAAGAAAACAAGGGGCCGGCCTTGTTTGTTTAAAGGGGATTTAGCTTATTTTATTTCAAATAGGGTTTTTGGGTTTAATTGTTTGTTGTTTTTACTTTTCGAATCAAAGTAATTGGTAAATCACCACCTAGGTTGTAGGTAGTGTCAGATTGTCTAGTTAGAATTAGTTCAGTGAGCAGGGTGTGCGAGTTTGCAAAGCTCTATAGGCGGGAGCAGAGTTTGCGAGTTTGCAAAGCTCTATAGGCGGAGCAGGGGGTGCGAGTCTAGTAGAGTGTTTGTGAGCGGGAGCAAGGGTTTGCGAGTCTGTTAGATTGTTTGTAAGCGGGATACTGTTTAATTCTAATAGAAATCTAGGAATGCAGCAGTAGGCAGGGGTTGCCGAAGATGGGTAAATTTTGTGTGTGATTTACTTTTCAGCATATTTATTTCTGCAGTTTGTTTTTACTTTTAAATCGAGAAAATTTGCAATAACCCTATTCACCCCCCCCCTCTAGGCTTAATCTAGATCCTACAAGTGGTATCAGAGCACAGTATTTTACTTTAACTCTAGAGTCATGAATTCATCAAATAATGCTTTTTCTGAGGGGCAATCTATTGTTAGGCCACCCATGTTTAACGGGAATGATTATGCTTATTGGAAAGTTAGGATGGGTATTTATCTTAGCTCTGTTTATTATGATGTCTGGGATATTATTGAAACTGGCTATAAATCTCCCACTATAACCGTTGGTGATACTGAGATTCCTAAACCTAAGGATAGGTGGGATGCTAACGATAGGAGATTAAAAACTACAAATGCTAAAGCTATGAATGCTTTGATCTGTGCTCTTGATAAGAATGAATTTAATAGAATTTCTCATTGTAAAACTGCACAGGAAATTTGGCATACCTTGTAGGTGACACATGAAGGAACTTCTCAAGTCAAGGAGTCTCGTCTAGCCCTATTCAGCAATGAATACGAGAACTTTGTGATGGACAAAGGCAAGAGCATAAAGGACATGTTTGGATGCTTTTCAACTTTGGTGTACAATGCTAGAGCGCTTGGGAAGGTATTCACCGAGGTAGAGCTTGTGAGGTAGGTGCTACGAGTCTTACCGATGAACTTTGAGGCAAAAGTCACGGCAATCCAAGAATCGAAAGATTTGAGTAAACTAAGTATGGAGGAGTTGATCGGTAACTTGATGACATATGAGCTTGAGCTAAAAGCAAAGGAGGAACGCAACAACTCCGAACCAAAGAAGAAGACGATTGCCTTAATAAGCAAAGAAGAGAGCGATGAAGAAGAAGAAGATCCGATTGAAGAGCTTGCAATGGCTGTCAATAATCTTAGAAAATGGTCAAGATTCAAGCCACACAAGAAGAAAACATCTCGTAATAGGTCAAGAGAGTCTAACAACTTCGATAATGAATTGACGTGCTATAACTACAACAAGCCTGGCCACTTTAAACAAGAATGCTCACTTCTCAAATACAACCAAGGAAAGAAAAAGAAGAAAAAGGCCTTTGCAGCAACTTGGATGATGAAGAAGGAGAGGAAGTTTCGAATAGTAGCTCAGAGGAGGCTAACTTGTGTTGTATGGCAAAATCAGAATCAGAAGCAAGCTTCGAGGAATCTAGTGACGCGGGTGAGTATTCCTATAGAGATCTTGTTTTTATGTGCTTAGATCTTACTAAAACAATTGATAGTCTTGAATCAAAAATTGAAAAACTGAAATCTGAAAGGAGGAAACTCTCCCATGAAAATTTTAGGTTAGAAACTGAACTTGAAAACATTCAAAACCTAGACTGTAAAAGTTGTAAGATTTTAGATTCAGAATTATCAAAACTTAGGAATAACTTTGAGAATCTTGAAAAAGAAAACTTGAATCTTAAGGAAACCATCGACACTAGGAAAAAGGATTTTATAAATCGATGCACCTCACTTGTAACTGAAAACACATCACTTAAAACCAAAGTCCAAAACCTTGAGAAATCTCTGAATAACTTTTCAAGAGGCGAAAAATCTTGCAACATGCTATTGGGAAATCAAATTTTTGCTAACAACCGAAAGGGACTAGGTTTTGGGAAAACACAATTTGAGGATAATGCAAAAGGTAAGAGTGTCTTTGATAGATGTGAAATAATTGGACATCGTGTTGAAAATTGTAGTCATAGGAACAAGAACACAAAATTTATACAAGTTTGGGTTCCTAAGAATTCTACAAACAAATTTCATGTCTATTGGAACAAACATAAAAGGTCTAAACAAGTTTGGGTTCCAAAGGGTTTGTTTATTCACAATGCTTCATCCACTAACAATCATGGACCTATAAAAACAAATAGGTCACAAAAATCTTTCATCGTGTAGGTATGGTGGCAGGCTAAGGAACAACAACAGTGTTCTCTGTATTTTGGCTGTTCCAGAAACACAACGGGCAACAAAGCAAAGTTCCTTAGCCTAGTACAAGGGTGACAGAATCACAATGGGCAACCACAAAAAATTATCGTAAAGGTAAAACAGGTGAAGGTATACTTATCTGATCGATATATTAATTGTGATAATCTGCACCGTATTCTGAATGAAATCAGCCAATATTGAGATGTAGTAAAGAGATGATTTTTTGATTCTGACTTGTTCGACATAGTTGGCCAATTACATTTATGCCAAAATCACTATTCTTCGAATTACTTCATACATATTCGTTTGGATTAAACATTGTGTTTTGTTGGATACATTTGGTCATAATTCGGCTAACTCTATATTCTCAGTTTCTGATTGTTTACATGGCTTCAATTCAAATTCAAAGAATGTCATTTAAATTGTTGTTAAAATTGAGTTTGAAATTTTTAAGGCACTCTCCATGGTCTGGTCTATCAAATTTAATTAGTGATGTTTTTGAGTGAAAAAGAAATTCAAATGTAGATTACACTGGTAATCTAGTTGATAGAAAAATTACTGGTTGAACGTGATTTATGGTGAGACATTTAGTAGCTGCATCGTTTTTCAAAGAAAATATCTGCATATTTTTCATTTCAAATAATTTTCAAATAGCAGAAAATTCTCTCATATAACCCCCTCGAGAAAATCATTTTTGACCATATTTTAAGATTAGTCATTTTTATTTGATTTTAAATGACAAATTTTGACTAATCCGACTCCCTACTAATTATCAAAAAGATAAATAGTGATAAGTGTTGATATTTAACATACATTACTCAAGAGAGTATATTTGGAAAATTTCTTTAGGAATTCAAACAAGAGTTATAAAACTTTTTGTTGGGTAAAGATTCCATGACCATTTCTATATCTATCATATAGAAAACGACCATTGTTTATCAATTATTAAATATAGTTTGTCGATATGTGGTACTATAATCAGGGATCATTTGTTTTTCATTTCACATTTTTTTGTAAAAATAAATAAATATCCAAAGTATTCACTCTCATTTAAAAGTCCTCACGGTTATGCATGGGTGAATTACTTGGATTTTTGATTATGTGCTTCCATGCTCATTTAAAAGTCCTTACGGTTATGCATGTATGGAACGCATATCAAAATTTATTGATTAAATAGACAAGTTGATTCTAATCCCATTTAAAAGTCCTCACGGTCATGCGTGGTTAGAAGATACTTGATTTCATTTTTAAAATTAAATTGGAATACTACTAATCTCATTTAAAAGTCCTAACGGTTATGCATGATTAGTAGATATTCAAATTCCTATAAATGTACCACAAGTTGATACAATTGTATGATTTTATATGAAAATATCATTTCCATCTTTCTAAAAGTGGAATATGCGCCTAACAAGTGTAGTTGTGACTTTTGTTTGATTCTTATTAAAGTTTAATATTTATATTCAATTTGAGTTTAATGTTGGATTAATATTGATCACTCTATATCTATTTTTCTCTAACACTATTATTCTTTTGCTGATAACAAAAGGGGGAGAGAAAAGTTAAGATTTTGTCAAATAAAATCAAGCAAAGGTCAAATAATTTTTCCATTTGCATCTAGGCTCATTTATATATTTCTATTTGTATGCATATATGTAGAGGGAGCATCATGTAGATAGGAAGCATTTAAATAGGGGGAGAAATTAGTGTATATCATTGTTCAAATACATTAAACACGGTAAAAATCTTAAATATATGTTTGTTATCATCAAAAAAGGGAGATTGTGGAATATGCGAGTATAGGATTTTTGTTTGATGATAATAAACATATATATATTCATTTAAATGTATTTGTTAATGTACTATTTTAATTTTCATAGATTAAATAAATATTTGTTGAATAAAATAAATTACACAGTATTTGAATGGAATTTGAATTCAAACAGAAATTTTATTCAAACAAATATTTATTACAATTTTGAATAGTACAAATTCAAACTCTCACTATACATATACAGTTTTGAATACATCACAATTCAATTTACATTAATAACCTCACTACATATCACTCACACTCGTATTTTGTCTTCAACTGCATTCCAGTTTGAATCCAGCATCTGAGTAATCTGCAAAAATATTCACTAACGCAGTAAAATTGAAAAAGAAATATTTTTGCAATTTAAAATGAAATATGATTTTTGAAAATATTATTTGCCTCAGTTATTTGGGTTGTTCGTCATCATTCACATTTGAATTCTTCACACACGAACAGTGTAACATGCACAGTGCATCACTGTACATTCCACAAGGCCGTGCACATCGATATACACTTGATAATGCTACAGAGACAGGTGAGCACAGGTCAAACCCAAATGAAAAGCCAGGTTCAACTCACGTGCAATATATTTAAAATCACGACACGAGCACAAAGTCAAACCCGAGTTTCTAAAACTGGGTTCAACACAAGGCTACATGAAGAATGCAAAGCTTTGACAAATCAAAAATACATCAAAGCACAAATACATGGAACAAATCAACACAGTCAAGTCCAAATGCATCAGTGAAGAAACTGCAGTGGACATGTTCAGTTACAACTACACAGGCCAAACAAAGACACAGTGCAGAACAAGATTGCCACCAACAACAACATGAATACTGCACCATCCAGAATGGATGCAGTGATACAAGGCATAGCAACTGCATAGCAACTACACCAATGCAAACTCAAATAAGTATGTGCAACTGTGAAAACTGGTGTGAAACAATGCATGGTGAAATTGGATCAACATGGTCAGACACACCTCAAATGAACACTACAGACTCAAGAAAAGTTCAAGATAGATCAACAACACCAAGTGAAACAATACAGCAATGAACTCGAGGCCGAGACTTAAAGGCATCAGAACTTCAACCAACAATGAACAAGTGATGCCCATGGCAATCAAAGATACTTGAAGACTACAGCATCAAGTAGAGACCAAGCAATGAACAACATAATGCACAAGTGAAACAACAATATGAATGCTATGTTCAAACATGAAACAAGACTAAAACTAGACAGCTGCAACAAGCAGTTGCAACATGGTGAGAAACACAAGGGCAATGCACAAATACAAGATGACCAAGTGCATAAAGACTGAATGAAGTACACAAATGTAACAACAACAAGTTCAAGTAAATCAAGGCAATGCACCAATGCAAGTAACTCATGCAACATGACCAACAGATCACACAATGCAGCTGAGAACAATGGAACACAATTCAGATGACATGTCAAAGATCACAAGCAATCAGACCAAATGCAGAGAGATGAATCAACAGCCCAAGTCAAGATGGAGCTACAGGAATGCACCAGTCCAGGCTACAACATGAACAATGACCAGAACAAGCAATGACCAGAACAATGACCAGAACATGACCAAGTTCATATGCACTATGCAGACCAGACCAGACCAAACAAAGAACCAGAAGTACGAGCGGAGTTTAAATGGATGAGCAAGTGCAACAGAGAATAGAAACATGAAAACAACTCTATGCACAGTGATACATGATCAGTACACAAACAACAAGCTGCAAATTCATGAACCAATCATACAACAAGATGAACCAGACAGGTCAAGCAGCAAGGCAGACCACAAAGAAATGCCACCAAAATCATATGTACAGAGAATGTACAGTCGAAAGCTACAGTGGATGAACGAAGTTCAAAAGTGCAGGGATGACCAAGTAAGAAATTCAAGTGTGTGTAAATTTGAAAAAGTCAAATGAATTCAACACCTTGGTGACCACGTAACGAAATCAAAGCCGTGCGCGTCAAGGTAGAAATCAGGAAAGCCGTGCGCATCAGGAAATTAACAAATTTAGAAAGTAACGAATTGATACGAACGAAAGCAAGTGTATTCGAATTCATATAAATACCAAATCCAAATCATCATCATCGGCATCGAGTCAAGAAAACAATCAAACCAGCAACGAAAAAGATTACATACCGCAACAGGGAACTCGATCGTCTCGAAGCAACCAAGTCCAAATTTCATAAAACAATCAAAGGAGCAGCTGGGAACAAGCAACGCAAACTATCGGTCATCAGAGAACGAGCGCGAGCAAGAGCAACGCAAGTCAGAGAATCGATCATCAGAAAAGCCCCAATTTGGATCGAAGACAGAAGCCCTAATTAAGTGGCAAAGAAGAACGGCCGTCATTATTCTCACAAGACAAAAGGAACGGGTCAAAGAATAGAAGTGGATCGGGTGAAAGAAAACATGGGCCGGCCTTGTTTGTTTAAAGGGGATTTAGCTTATTTTATTTCAAATAGGGTTTTTGGGTTTAATTGTTTTTTTTATTTGTTGTTTTTACTTTTTGAATCAAAGTAATTGGTAAATCACCACCTAGGTTGTAGGTAGTGTCAGATTGTCTAGTTAGAATTAGTTCAGTGAGCAGGGTGTGCGAGTTTGCAAAACTCTATAGGCGGGAGCAGAGTTTGCGAGTTTGCAAAGCTCTATAGGCGAAGCAGGGGGCGGGAGTCTAGTAGAGTGTTTGTGAGCGGGAGCAAGGGTTTGCGAGTCTGTTAGATTGTTTGTAAGCGGGATACTGTTTAATTCTAATAGAAATCTAGGAATGCAGTAGTAGGCAGGGGTTGCCGAAGCTGGGTAAATTTTGTGTGTGATTTACTTTTCAGCATATTTATTTCTGCAGTTTGTTTTTACTTTTAAATCGAGAAAATTTGCAATAACCCTATTCACCCCCCCCCCCCCTCTAGGCTTAATCTAGATCCTACAAGTGGTATCAGAGCACAGTATTTTACTTTAACTCTAGAGTCATGAATTCATCAAATAATGCTTTTTCTGAGGGGCAATCTATTGTTAGGCCACCCATGTTTAACGGGAATGATTATGCTTATTGGAAAGTTAGGATGGGTATTTATCTTAGCTCTGTTTATTATGATGTTTGGGATATTATTGAAACTGGCTATAAATCTCCTACTATAACCGTTGGTGATACTGAGATTCCTAAACCTAAGGATAGGTGGGATGCTAACGATAGGAGATTAAAAACTACAAATGCTAAAGCTATGAATGATTTGATCTGTGCTCTTGATAAGAATGAATTTAATAGAATTTCTCATTGTAAAACTGCACAGGAAAATTGGCATACCTTGGAGGTAACACATGAAGGAACTTCTCAAGTCAAGGAGTCTCGTCTAGCCCTATTCAACAATGAATACGAGAACTTTGTGATGGACAAAGGCAAGAGCATAAAGGACATGTTTGGATGCTTTTCAACTTTGGTGTACAATGCTAGAGCGCTTGGGAAGGTATTCACCGAGGTAGAGCTTGTGAGGAAGGTGCTACGAGTCTTACCGATGAACTTTGAGGCAAAAGTCACGTCAATCCAAGAATCGAAAGATTTGAGTAAACTAAGTATGGAGGAGTTGATCGGTAACTTGATGACATATGAGCTTGAGCTAAAAGCAAAGGAGGAACGCAACAACTCCGAACCAAAGAAGAAAACGATTGCCTTAAAGAGCAAAGAAGAGAGCGATGAAGAAGAAGAAGATCCGATTGAAGAGCTTGCAATGGTTGTCAATAATTTTAGAAAATGGTCAAGATTCAAGCCACACAAGAAGAAAACATCCCGTAATAGGTCAAGAGAGTCTAACAACTCCGATAATGAATTGACGTGCTATAACTGCAACAAGCCTGGCCACTTTAAACAAGAATGCTCACTTCTCAAATACAACCAAGGAAAGAAAAAGAAGAAAAAGGCCTTTGCAGCAACTTGGATGATGAAGAAGGAGAGGAAGTTTCGAATAGTAGCTCAGAGGAGGCTAACTTGTGTTGTATGGCAAAATCAGAATCAGAAGCAAGCTTCGAGGAATCTAGTGACGCAGGTGAGTATTCCTATAGAGATCTTGTTTTTATGTGCTTAGATCTTACTAAAACAATTGATAGTCTTGAATCAAAAATTGAAAAACTGAAATCTGAAAGGAGGAAACTCTCCCATGAAAATTTTAGGTTAGAAACTGAACTTGAAAACATTCAAAACCTAGACTGTAAAAGTTGTAAGATTTTAGATTCAGAATTATCAAAACTTAGGAATAACTTTGAGAATCTTGAAAAAGAAAACTTGAATCTTAAGGAAACCATCGACACTAGAAAAAAGGATTTTATAAATCGATGCACCTCACTTGTAACTGAAAACACATCACTTAAAACCAAAGTCCAAAACCTTGAGAAATCTCTGAATAACTTTTCAAGAGGCGAAAAATCTTGCAACATGCTATTGGGAAATCAAATTTTTGCTAACAACCGAAAGGGACTAGGTTTTGGGAAAACACAATTTGAGGATAATGCAAAAGGTAAGAGTGTCTTTGATAGATGTCAAATAATTGGACATCGTGTTGAAAATTGTAGTCATAGGAACAAGAACACAAAATTTATACAAGTTTGGGTTCCTGAGAATTCTACAAACAAATTTCATGTCTATTGGAACAAGAATAAAAGGTCTACATAAGTTTGGGTTCCAAAGGGTTTGTTTATTCACAATGCTTCATCCACTAACAATCATGGACCTATAAAAACAAATAGGTCACAAAAATCTTTCATCGTGTAGGTATGGTGGCAGGCTAAGGAACAACAACAGTGTTCTCTGGATTTTGGCTGTTCCAGAAACACAGCGGGCAACAAAGCAAAGTTCCTTAGCCTAGTACAAGGGTGACAGAATGACAATGGACAACCACAAAAAATTATCGTAAAGGTAAAACAGGTGAAGGTATACTTATCTGATCGATATATTAATTGTGATAATCTGCACCGTATTCTGAATGAAATCAGCCAATATTGAGATGTAGTAAAGAGATGATTTTTTGATTCTGACTTGTTCGACATAGTTGGACAATTACATTTATGCCAAAATCACTATTCTTCGAATTACTTCATACATATTTGTTTGGATTAAACATTGTGTTTTGTTGGATACATTTGGTCATAATTCGGCTAACTCTATATTCTTAGTTTCTGATTGTTTACATGGCTTCAATTCAAATTCAAAGAATGTCATTTAAATTGTTGTTAAAATTGAGTTTGAAATTTTTGAGGCACTCTCCATGATCTGGTCTATCAAATTTAATTAGTGATGTTTTTGAGGGAAAAAGAAATTCAAATGTAGATTACACTAGTAATCTAGTTGATAGAAAAATTACTAGTTGAACGTGATTTATGGTGAGACATTTAGTAGCTGCATCGTTTTTCAAAGAAAATATCTGCATATTTTTCATTTCAAATAATTTTCAAATAGAAGAAAATTCTCTCATATAACCCCCTCGAGAAAATCATTTTTGACCATATTTTAAGATTAGTCATTTTTATTTGATTTTAAATGACAAATTTTGACTAATCCGACTCCCTACTAATTATCAAAAAGATAAATAGTGATAAGTGTTGATATTTAACATACATTACTCAAGAGAGTATATTTGGAAAATTTCTTTAGGAATTCAAACAAGAGTTATAAAACTTTTTGTTGGGTAAAGATTCCATGACCATTTCTATATCTATCATATTTCTAACGACCATTGTTTATCAAATATTAAATATAGTTTGTCGATATGTGGTACTATAATCAGGGATCATTTGTTTTTCATTTCACATTTTTTTGTAAAAATAAATAAATATCCAAAGTATTCTCTCTCATTTAAAAGTCCTCACGGTTATGCCTGGGTGAATTACTTGGATTTTTGATTATGTGCTTCCATGCTCATTTAAAAGTCCTTACGGTTATGCATGTATGGAACGCATATCAAAATTTATTGATTAAATAGACAAGTTGATTCTAATCCCATTTAAAAGTCCTCACGGTCATGCGTGGTTAGAAGATACTTGATTTCATTTTTAAAATTAAATTGGAATACTACTAATCTCATTTAAAAGTCCTAACGGTTATGCATGATTAGTAGATATTCAAATTCCTGATATAAATGTACCACAAGTTGATACAATTGTATGATTTTATATGAGAATATCATTTCCATCTTTCTAAAAATGGAATATGCGCCTAACAAGGGTAGTTATGATTTTTGTTTGATTCTTATTGAAGTTTAATATTTATATTCAATTTGAGTTTAATGTTGGATTAATATTGATCACTCTATATCTATTTTTCTCTAACACTATTATTCTTTTGCTGATAACAAAAGGGGGAGAGAAAAGTTAAGATTTTGTCAAATAAAATCAAGCAAAGGTCAAATAATTTTTCCATTTGCATCTAGGCTCATTTATATATTTCTATTTGTATGCATATATGTAGAGGGAGCATCATGTAGAGAGGAAGCATTTAAATAGGGGGAGAAATTAGTGTATATCATTGTTCAAATACATTAAACACAGTAAAAATCTTAAATATATGTTTGTTATCATCAAAAAAGGGAGATTGTGGAATATGCGAGTATAGGATTTTTGTTTGATGATAATAAACATATATATATTCATTTAAATGTATTTGTTAATGTACTATTTTAATTTTCATAGATTAAATAAATATTTGTTGAATACAACAAATTACACAGTATTTGAATGGAATTTGAATTCAAACAGAAATTTTATTCAAACAAATATTTATTACAATTTTGAATAGTACAAATTCAAACTCTCACTATACATATACAGTTTTGAATACATCACAATTCAATTTACATTAATAACCTCACTACATATCACTCACACTCGTATTTTGTCTTCAACTGCATTCCAGTTTGAATCCAGCATCTGAGTAATCTGCAAAATATTCACTAACGTAGTAAAATTGAAAAAGAAATATTTTTGCAATTTAAAATGAAATATGATTTTTGAAAATATTATTTCCCTCAGTTATTTGGGTTGTTCGTCATCATTCACATTTGAATTCTTCACACACGAACAGTGTAACATGCACAGTGCATCACTATACATGCCACAAGGCCGTGCACATCGATATACACTTGATAATGCTACAAGGACAGGTGAGCACAGGTCAAACCCAAATGAAAAGCCAGGTTCAACTCACGTGCAATATATTTAAAATCACGACACGAGTACAAGGTCAAACCCGAGTTTCTAAAACTGGGTTCAACACAAGGCTACATGAAGAATGCAAAGCTTTGACAAATCAAAAATACATCAAAGCACAAATACATGGAACAAATCAACACAGTCAAGTCCAAATGCATCAGTGAAGAAACTGCAGTGGACATGTTCAGTTACAACTACACAGGCCAAACAAAGACACAGTGCAGAACAAGAATGCCACCAACAACAACATGAATACTGCACCATCCAGAATGGATGCAGTGATACAAGGCATAGCAACTGCATAGCAACTACACCAATGCAAACTCAAATAAGTATGTGCAACTGTGAAAACTGGTGTGAAACAATGCATGGTGAAATTGGATCAACATGGTCAGACACACCTCAAATGAACACTACAGACTCAAGAAAAGTTCAAGACAGATCAACAACACCAAGTGAAACAATACAGCAATGAACTCGAGGCCGAGACTTAAAGGCATCAGAACTTCAACCAACAATGAACAAGTGATGCCCATGGCAATCAAAGATACTTGAAGACTACAGCATCAAGTAGAGACCAAGCAATGAACAACATAATGCACAAGTGAAACAACAATATGAATGCTATGTTCAAACATGAAACAAGACTAAAACCAGACAGCTGCAACAAGCAGTTGCAACATGGTGAGCAACACAAGGGCAATGCACAAATACAAGATGACCAAGTTCATGAAGACTGAATGAAGTACACAAATGTAACAACAACAAGTTCAAGTAAATCAAGGCAATGCACCAATGCAAGTAACTCATGCAACATGACCAACAGATCACACAATGCAGCTGAGAACAATGGGACACAATTCAGATGACATGTCAAAGATCACAAGCAATCAGACCAAATGTAGAGAGATGAATCAACAGCCCAAGTCAAGATGGAGCTACAGGAATGCACCAGTCCAGGCTACAACATGAACAATGACCAGAACAAGCAATGACCAGAACAATGACCAGAACATAACCAAGTTCATATGCACTATGCAGACCAGACCAAACAAAGAACCAGAAGTACAAGTGGAGTTTAAATGGTTGTGCAAGTGCAACAGAGAATAGCAACATGCAAACAACTCTATGTACAGTGATACATGATCAGTACACAAACAACAAGCTGCAAATTCATGAACCAAGCATACAACAAGATGAACCAGACAGGTCAAGCAGCAAGGCAGACCACAAAGAAATGCCACCAAAATCATATGTACAGAGAATGTACAGTCGAAAGCTACAGTGGATGAACGAAGTTCAAAAGTGCAGGGATGACCAAGTAAGAAATTCAAGTGTGTGTAAATTTGAAAAAGTCAAATGAATTCAACACCGTGGTGACCACGTAACAAAATCAAAGCCATGCGCGTCAAGGCAGAAATCAGGAAAGCCGTGCGCATCAAGGAATTAACTAATTTGGAAAGTATCGAATTGATACGAACGAAAGCAAGTGTATTCGAATTCATATAAATACCAAACCCAAATCATCATCATCGGCATCGAGTCAAGAAAACAATCAAACCAGCAACGAAAAAGATTACATACCGCAACAGTGAACTCGATCGTCTCGAAGCAACCAAGTCCAAATTTCATAAAACAATCAAAGGAGCAGCTGCGAACAAGCAACGCAAGCTATCGGTCATCAGAAAACGAGCAAGAGCAAGAGCAACGCAAGTCAAAGAATCGATCATCAGAAAAGCCCCAATTTGGATCGAAGACAGAAGTCCTAATTAAGTGGCAAAGAAGAACGGCCGTCATTATTCTCACAAGACAAAAGGAACGAGTCAAAGAATAGAAGTGGATCGGGTGAAAGAAAACAAAGGGCCGGCCTTGTTTGTTTAAAGGGGATTTAGCTTATTTTATTTCAAATAGGGTTTTTGGGTTTAATTGTTTTTTTTTTACTTTTCGAATCAAAGTAATTGGTAAATCACCACCTAGGTTGTAGGTAGTGTCAGATTGTCTAGTTAGAATTAGTTCAGTGAGCAGGGTGTGCGAGTTTGCAAAACTCTATAGGCGGGAGCAGAGTTTGCGAGTTTGCAAAGCTCTATAGGCGAAGCAGGAGGTGGGAGTCTAGTAGAGTGTTTGTGAGCGGGAGCAAGGGTTTGCGAGTCTATTAGAGTGTTTGTGAGCGGGATACTGTTTAATTCTAATAGAAATCTGGGAATGCAGCAGTAGGCAGGGGTTGCCGAAGCTGGGTAAATTTTGTGTGTGATTTACTTTTCAGCATATTTATTTCTGTAGTTTGTTTTAACATTTAAATCGAGAAAATTTGCAATAACCCTATTCACCCCCCCCCCCTCTAGGGTTAATCTAGATCCTACATTACCTGTATTAAGCAAGCATACTTTTATTTTAATCATTTAAATCCTTTTGATAAGCCACCGGAGTTTATTTATACAAATTCAATTTTTATTATCCAACTATTTCCATTCGAATATAAATTTCATTCAACTTAAATTATTCAAGCTTTTATTAAATAAACTTTCACTTTCCTCGAAGCTACGCTTCTATAAAGTTTAATCTTAAGTTAATTTACTTATTTCAATTTCATGCTTAAATCCATTTCCAATTTATTTGATACTCACCTAGATCAAATTTTGTTTATTTTGTTAAGATTAAATCCAAGGCCATATTTATTCCATTCATACTTGAATTGGATTTTATTTGCAAATTCAAATTATCTCTAAATTAATTCCATTGTTACCTCACAATCCAACTTCTATTTAACCCAATTTAAATCTCATTAACATATTCAATTAATCAATTTATTCCAAATTAGTTCACTTTCACTTCCAATTCTACATTGGATTTTTATCTTCAAAAATCATCTTATTATTTTATATGTGTTCAATTTTATTTTATAATTCAAGTTTGGATTTTTATTTCATTATTCAAATACAAAACAGTTTTATTTTAGCTTACTATTTACTTCTCCATACTTTTCTCTTATAAGTCACACATTTATATTTTTCACATTACTACCCATTTGAAGCTTGAATATATTCATATTTCATTTCAATTTACTTTTATTTATTTAAGTAAGAATTTAATTTATTTAACATCATCCATATCTCAATTCATTTCATTTCAATCTTAAATATAAATCCAATTATTAAGCTTAAGTTAATCTCAACCAAAATTATTTTCTATTAAATTTCCCAATCCAATTTATTTACATTCAAAATTTGATTTACTTCATCAATTTATTTATATCATTATTATTATTTTCCATCATTAGTAAAATTTCAAAAGTGAACTTATAAGTTAAATTTCAAAAGTAAAAGATGACTCCAAGTTAAATCTTCATTCTTTGACTCCATTTTTAATTTTAATTTCAAACTTCAATCTCATACTCCCCTAGGCTATATAATACGTTCAGAAAATATTTCTTTTTATATCAAAATATATTTTGGATGAAATTATATAATTCACCCGCCTTTGAAAACAATATTGTGTTGAATTGTTCTATTCAAGTGTTTAGAAACCCCTTCGATCCAGTTGTCCAGACTGTTCCGACGAAGGTTCATATGCCACTCAATAAATCAATCAACACAATATAAAACCAATTTATATTCACTAACAAATACGCACTCATACCTATTAATACGCTTAAACTCATTCTAGAGTACTAATAACTCTATCTCTAATGAGTAATCCCCACCAGAGCCAAGGTTATCGCTTAACCTTTCAGCTCTGATACCAAGTATAAAGGCCCGCAAATCCGTACCCCTTTGAACTAATAAAATTCCACCACAGTTCAGTTCAAAGTGGCACAAAAGTACGAGTCTTCCGGTAAAAGAAGAAAGAGGTAGAAGAAGAAGAACAAAAACAACATCAGAATCTCACATCGCAGCGGAATAAAATATAATATATAGAATATAGCTTTTAAATACAAGAAATATGTACTGCATACATACATACATACATACCATCATCAGAGTACATCAAGCATCCATACAGAGACAACTACTATATGATCATACACAGCAGAAATAATAGACAAATACGGAAATACGTTCTGTCATCAACTCGTCTCCTCAGCTCCAGCATATAACCTGAACCTGTTTAACTCGGTCTGACCCGAGCATCATATAAAACAACACCCGAGTCGGTCTGGAATACCAGCGTGAGAAAATCACACTCAATTGGATTATTAAAGTTTCAAAAATCCTTTGAAAACAAAAGCATCTCGTAAGACCACGCCACAAATAAACATGTCGGGTTTTACCTTACGATAGCTAAAACAATTTTTATAGAAATCCTCTGATATTATAATAGGGTCTATATACAAATACTTATAAAATAGCCGAAATTGTTACATGATTAAATTCCAGCTACTAGCCACAGAGTGGGTAATACAAACAAAACTCGTACAAGGCTCGTAGGGAGAATGGATTTCCATCAATGGCTGGGCTACTGCGGTACCGTCCGTCACAGTACCTGGCCTAGATCAGAGTACCGAGGAGTACGCCCGCTCCCCTGCAACACAAGGCCGGAACCATTCCTTACTGAACAGTCCCGAACAAGATAACCCCGTGGTTGGCGCGACCAACCACCCACTAAGCCGAATAAAAAGGGACATCTAGACAGGGGAAAATCTTGTCCTGCTTGGGCATGACCCGCCTAACCTTGCTGCTCCTCCCATGTTTTAGCCATTCCCGGTTGATGAGGCTTGAGGCTAAACGTTACCTTTCAAGAACGAGTCCCACTTAGAATGCTCATCGTCCACCTGACGATGTTCTGAAAGCATTCAATCCATACAAGTTGCCCTGGGTCTGGACAAACCGAATCACCGTCTTCAACTCTTCACGGTCTTCATTCGCAATCGTTCAAACCGGATCGAAGTGGTTTTCGGATAATTAAATCCGATCCCGGACTCTTCGAAACGATCAGCGCATTGTCCAATATTGATAGTCAGTTATTTAACTATCAAATAATCATACACAAGCAACCATCAAATAATTTCAACAAATTATTTATCTCAAATATCATTCAGATATTATTCCCATTTTAACCCATTTGAATCTAATTTCATAGTCCTTTTTATTTCCATGAAATCACTCAACTGATTTCTCATTCACACTAAATTTGATTTTACCTTTGAAAATATTTCTTATTTTCTCATCCCTTTCACACAAATCAACTTATACTTTACTTATAAATTTTCAAACTCAATTCCTTCGCTTAATAAGATTTCTCCTAAATCTTATCTCATTTAATAACTCACTAATCGTCACAAGAGGATTTATTAATTGGATTTTCAAAAGCATTTGAAAACATTTAGATTTGTAAAATAAGAAGTATAGCCTTATACAATTTACGGTTTAAAAAAATATTTAACATAAAAATTTGAGTTCATATCTAGTAAATGATAAATTGTAAAACTGGTTTTAGAAAATCAAAGTTTATTATAAATATTTGCCAATCCTTTAAAAATAACTAATTCGAAACATTTTAAATTCAAGTAATAGTTTACAAGAAATTTATATAGTGTAGTAATTTAAAATATTCTTTTTTCTTTAAAAAAAAAATAAGTTTATAATTTTAGAAAACCCAATATCCATCTATAAATGCCTCTTGTCCAAATTCACACTTCTTACTTCCAGAAATATTCAACTATTTCCTTCCAAACCAATTTTCATAACTCAAATCAAGTCCTTACCATGACTTATCTCATTACATATTCGCTAATACTTTCTATCTCACTTATAAACTCCGTTTATAAATTTATAACTCGCTGAGTTTTCCCTTTTATTTAGTTATGAAGACAATTTACTCAACAAACCTATTTTTATAATTTTATTCTTCAATTCAATTCCATATTGTTCCTTATTAAAATCCCATTTCATTTTCCTAATAAAATTCCCTTATTTTATTTCTCAATATAGTTCTCTTATTTTATTTTTTTATTAATATAGTTTTGCTTTACTTCAAATCCATTCATCAATTACAATATTTTATTTAAGTCTTTAATATATAATTTACCCTTTTTCCCGAACTCAACTTTAACCAATTTTTAAGTATAACCCAAGTAATAGATATTCTTTTAATTTTATTTTAATCTCAATAAAAGTGAATTCAAATCCTAAAGAAATATTCTTATAATTTAAATTTCATTTAACTTCCTTCAATTTAAATTATTTATGATATTTAAAAATTTTCAAATTCCAACTTCCATGTTATTCAACACTTAATAATTCAATTCTCATGCAATTCCATATTAATTCATCCAACCTGTCATATGAAACATAAATATAATAAATATCTTTGAGGAATCCTGTTGGATCCCTCCAACCTGTTTTCCCTGCATCGACAAATGTTAGCACAGAATAAAATATCAATTCCACTTTCAAATGAATATTGCAGTATATGGGTTATGATATTAACCAGTGAATAAATTATTGTCAATCAACCAAACACATCCAATAAATTAAATTTAAC
Organism: Allium cepa; assembly: GCA_030765085.1. Lineage (NCBI taxonomy): Eukaryota > Viridiplantae > Streptophyta > Magnoliopsida > Asparagales > Amaryllidaceae > Allium > Allium cepa. Next base: position 557,021,945 of record CM060928.1, on the reverse strand, counting down.
ATTTAAATTTAATTTAGGGCATCCAAATGAGTGAGAAAATCTCACCTTTGCTTTTAACTTGCAATCCCTTCTAATCTTGACCCGATTCCCGACCTTCGACCTTATATAAACAATTATATGAATTTTATTAATATTTGAACTAATCAAACGATTTATTTCCATTTAATGTATTTAATTAACTCACAATTTATTTTAAACCATTTAGTTCCCCTTTAACGATCTTATATAAAAAATTATATGAATTTATTAATATTCGAACAATCAGTTGCTATTTAATTTACTATTAAATTATTTAAGCCAATTTTTTTTTGTCTCTAAAAACGAAATCTTTAAAATAATTAAATAGGTAAATAAAACCAAGTAATCTCCATAATCTATTATTTAAAATGAATTAGTAAATTAAACATGTAAAGGTATATTTATTTCCCTTAAAACTATACCTATAAAAATAATCTACATAGGGTAAAAATATGATTTTATTTTTTTATATATAACTTTCAACATTTAGAATGAATAATTTTCCAAATCTTAATGCATACATTTTCCTGTTTTACTGTATATATTAAAATAGGTGTATATTTATATTTAAAAAAAAATCTTTTCTTTTTCCTATAATTATTATTACTAAATTCTGTAATCACAATTTCACACTAATATTATTTTTATTATAATTAAAAACAACTCGACAGCAGCATACCTTCCCCCTAAAACCCAAGAACAGCCGCAGCCCACCCTCCAAGACCTAGCCGCCATCGCCCAGAGCACGAACAAGCCACCAACACCACAGCCCCGATCATCCAGCTAGAGTCCTCTCTTCGCGTGCGCGAGTTTCGTTGACGCGATGCCGACAACTTGAATCTCCACCACGCGGAAGCGCGCACAGCCTCCACTTCCTCACGACCATGTCGCCGTCGCGTGTGCTCCACTTCGAAGCCCTTCAATAACGAACGCAAACTCAGTCCCTCCAAATCGAGCGTGAGCGCCCTCCAATTCGACTTTGCTCGACAAACTATTTTTTCTATTATTATTATATATAAATGCCGTGAATCGGCTTCAGGGATAAGGAAGTGAAATGAGGAGGGTTTTGATTTCGAGTTTGAGGGAAAGAATAAAATGAAGGATTCTCGTTCGATTGGGGAAAAGATGACAGAAGTAGCGGCTATTAATTTGATTTTTGTTTTCTGAACGAAGGGAGAAACAAGAAGCATCGTGTATTCAAGAGACACGAGGTAAAGGAAGCGTCTTTGAGAAGCTGAAAGGAAAAAATACGGCTATGATTTGATGTAGGATATTTAAATAAATAATTAATTGTTTTCGAATCATTTCTACCCCGAACGGTCACACGATAGCTCCGAAAATTACGAAATTTGAAATCCGGCAATAATTCAATATTACGGATCCAATGGAACTGGTTTCGTCGAATTCCGAGGCTGTGCCTCGGAAGGTTATTTTTAAATGTCAATTTAAACGATGTATATTTTTTTTAAAAAATTGAACAAATGACTATTAACTTCAATTTTATTCCATCTATTATTTTCAGTATTATCTATATTCATTTTATAAGCCTTTAAATTATTTTAAACAAGCTTGCAATCCCAGATTTAAATATTTTACCCAATTGTCAATTACTATTTTAATACTCAATCAATTCATTCAATGGATTGTTATATTTAAATTCTGAATCCTTTTTATCATATAAAAACCAGATTATTCATATTATAATCAAATTAAAGGTCAATTTAAATATTTAAATTCAATTTAAATATGGTAAATTAGCCATCAAAAATCCAGATCGTTACAATAATGGTAAGAGGGCCTCGAACTAATTGTTGCCCAAGCCTAATTAAAAAAAATGCCCTAAAAATTTGAATTTTAGCCACTTATCGCTTAACAAATAATCAATTCACTTAAGACGTGAAACAATTGTAATCTAATAATTAGTGTTTTGTATATAATTTTAATTATCTTAGAGATTAAACAATGGCACCATCTCCACGTCCGTAGTCTTAGGCGACTGACTATGGCTGCGCCTAGTAGTTCGTAGTATGATAGGTTGTGAATAACAATGGAGACGAATTCCATATATTCAACTAACTAAACAAAATGGGTTAACTGGTTATTAATTATTATTTTTTCATGTAATACGATTATATTAAAAAATTATTTCGAAATCCAAAGCTCAAACCAAATTGAATTAACATTTCTATCAAATAAAATTAAGCCAAAGAAACCAATATACCTAAACATTCAAAAAAATGTACTGCTAAAAGCATCCAAAAAAGTGTTTTCTAATAATGTTGCTCAAGAATACTGCAATTAATTAAAGTATATGCTACCCAATACCATAACAATTAAAAAACAAGCATCCAAGTCCTAATTTCTTCTCGATTCTACAATTGACTCAATGTCATGCTCCATTGCTTTCTCACTGCTCGTGTAAAAAACCTAATAACCAATTCAGTCCATAAAATATCAATTATCAATTGTGTTTGATGTTATATGTACATGTAACTGTAACACCCCATATTTTTATTAATATTATTTAGAATATTTAATTAGCTAAATAAAATAAAATAATGTAAGATGAATAATAGATCGAGATTTGATTTAACCAAGGGTAGCCATGCCTATAAGTATAATGAACTAAGGAGATAACAAGAATAAAAGTGTAAGGATAAAAGGAAGGGAAAAATGGGATATAGGATGAACTTATACCCTAAATCCTTCGAAAACTCAAGTAAAATATTCCAAGGTCGGTCACCATTTTTAATCTCAAGAGAAGAAAACACTAGGATTTCAAGAGGAAGAAGTAAATCCAACTTATTCAACATCAAATCTCATATCTTAAATCAAAAAGCTAAGGTTAATGATTACTACATCCCATTTTTTACAACTTTTGGGTTTAAGACCCGAAATAATTTTGCATGATAATGCCATGTTTTGGATGATTGAAAGTTTATATATATACTTGTTGATGATTTATACATGTTTATATTAGTTCTTGTGATATGTTTGATATGAAAACCTATTAAATGACATCCAAACACCTTGCGAATTTTAATGTAGATCAGTAATGATATTTTAGAGATAGGTTTCAATTTTCATAATTTTTTGAATAAATGTATATTTTATATTAATTTTCTAGTGAAGAAAATGATTTACTGGGTTACAAATTATTTACGGCATAATAAATAATTGTTTGAGTCTAAAATATATATGTATATATGTCAGAAAACATATTGAAAAGGATTTTCTGGAACTTTTATAGAATTTTCCTTAGTATCTTGGTGAATATATAAAATTATTTAAAGTATGGGACTTAAATGTTTTATATATTTAATTAAGGAGAAGGAGTATTTTGCAAATGATTTAAACCAATTAATTCTGAAATTATGGCAGTACTTTTAGAAATGAAAAATTATCAACTAATAAGAGTTTGAAAAACAAGGCAAGTTAATTAAAAGTATTACTTAAAAAGGGTTTAAATCAGAATTTCATGCTAAAAGCATGTTCCACCTATTTTGGTTTCGCCCAGGTTGCTTTCGACTAAGACCCTTCGCCTCCTTCCACAAACCAATGCACATAGTATCAACACATTGGTACACGGTGAATTGGACAAAGGTGGAAGGTAAGAGTCGAAACATAGGGGTTTCGTAAAGGGTTGAAGTGCCTTTTGTTTTAAAATTTAAAGTAGCGCTTGCTCTGCTGTCGAAAGGATAGCTTTCGACTTGGTTGGTTCCGACTGAGTCAAGTGTTTTAAAGTAAAGGTTTTGAATGTGTTGCGTTCTTTTATTTTAAAAGATGGTTTCGAAGGTGTCGAAACCCCTAGCTGCCGCCTTTCTACCTTTCGAAGTCAATGGTTTCGAAAGGTATACTTTGTTTTTAAATCAACCACTACTCCAATGCTTTCGAAGGTATGGTTTCGACACCTCACTTCTTTACTTAGGAACAGGTTTTGACTAAGATGTTTTAATTGACCATTTTTATTCTGTTTGAAGTATAACCCAAAGGTTTCGAAAGATGTGATTTGAATGGTTTCGAAAGGTGTTTTTCCACAAGTTTTAGATTAAACCCAAGGCACTTTTGAAAGGTTTAAGTTTTTAAAGGATGATGCATTCAAAAGGTGTTTTAAATTGGTTTTGAAGGGGTGGTTCCCTAAAGGGTTTCAAAGGAGTCGAGAGGTGGTATTTTTTCTAAGTCATTGTCTTGAAGTGTTTTAAGATACGATGTCTAAGGCTTTATTTCTTTCGAAAAGGAAGATCTCAAAGGCTTCGAAAGGGTTTAATTATAGTTTCAAAAGGGAAGCTTTGGCCTTTCGGCCTAGATAAATAAATGGTATTACTTAGTTTCAAAAGAGATGCCTTCAAAGGTTTAGAAATGGGTATTTTCAATGGAATCGAAAGAGGTACTTTCAAGTGTTTAGATTTTTCATCAACTAAGGTTTGGGTAAAGTATATATATAACATGGCAAGGTAATTTTGAGTAAAGCATGGAGTTTATCTATTTTCCATCTGTAAGTTTGATTTAAAGGTTTTAAATCATTTTGAAAAGGTTTTCGAGGAAAATTATGGAAGGGGATCCCAAAGTGAAAATGGCTCAGATATTAGAATACCAAATTGGACTGGTATAGTGTCGCTCCCTATATATTAGCTATTGGCCCCAGCTAATTTAGTCCAAAATTTCAGTATATGGGGCTTTGTCACAAGTAAGACTACAATTATGATTACACACGGAAGTGAATATAAGTTTGTATACAGATAGTGTAACAACCCGCATATTTATCGATTTAATATTTAAATATTTTATTTAAATATTTTGTCGTTAATCGGATATTGGTCCAAAAAGCTACTTTTTACAAACGGTCAAATTAGGACTCAAGACCACTTCCATTGAGTTCGAAATGCCGTTTACAATTTTTTTAAGTATAAACATCGATAGGTTTGGAGTTAGTGAAATTTCACTAACTTTTCCCGCTTTGGACTTTGGGTTAGTTTAGCCTATTAAGCCCAAGTTCCAACCCCCTTCTCCTCACTCTTCATAAATTTCCTAACTAACTCAAGCTTTGGCATTAATGGTGAAGAGAATGGGAAATTAAAACTCCAAGCAAAAATTCAATTGCAAATCCAACATTCAACTCCAAATTCAAGTAGAAGATATTGGATTCAAGCTTTGGATTGCTTCTCCTTGCTTTCAAGCTTCATCTTCATAAATTTTAGTGCAAAGGTGAGATTTTTATCCCACAAATCTAGTCGATATCTATATTGGACTGTTGGGAATGATTCCCTATCACTTTAGTATGCACATTTGCATTTGGTTTGGATTGGATTGGCGAAAAACTCCAAATTTTAGTTATTTTGGTGAAAAATTGCCCCTAGGTCGTTCTGGCCATTTTTTAGCTCGTTCGGAGTTAAGTCGTTCGTCCATAGGTCGTGAGTCGTTTAGGAGTTAACCCTAGGTCGTTCTGGCCATTTTTTAGCGCGTTCGGAGTTGAGTCGTTCGTCCATAGGTCGTGAGTCGTTTACGAGTTAACCCTAGGTCGTTCTGGCCCTTTTTTAGCTCGTTCGGAGTTCAGTCGTTCGTCCATAGGTCGTGAGTCGTTTACGAGTTAACCCTAGGTCGTTCTGGCCATTTTTTAGCTCGTTCAGAGTTAAGTCGTTCGTCCATAGGTCGTGAGTCGTTACGAGTTAACCCTAGGTCGTTCTAGCCATTTTTTTAGCTCGTTCGGAGTTAAGTCGTTCGTCCATAGGTCGTGAGTCGTTTACGAGTTAACCCTAGGTCGTTCTGGCCATTTTTTAGCTCGTTCGGAGTTAAGTCCTTCGTCCATAGGTCGTGAGTCGTTTACGAGTTATCCCAATAGGTCGTTGGACCCTTAACTCGTAGGTCATTGGACCTTACCTCGTTAGGTCGCTCCTGGCCTAACCCTTAAGTCGCACAACTCTTAAGTCGGTCACGATTTATCCCGTTAAGTCGCTTCTGGCCTAACCCTTAAGTCGCGTAGCCTTTTGGTCACTTGACCCCTTCCCTCTTATCTCGTTCTGTCGCGTGGTCTTAACTCGTTAGGGTTTTAGGTCGTTGCCTTCTTAGGTCGCTCGATCCTATTCTCCCTTAGGTCGCTGCCCCCTGGACCCCCGCGACCTGACCGGGCAGGTCGAACCCCGTAGCAGGGGCGTTGCCCCTGCACCCCCACCTTGGGGGGTTGCCACCCCCCCCGGACCCCCCTCCGTAGGGGATCTTATCTGAAAAACATTGAGCTGATTTCCTTGGATTTTATTCACATCTCCGTATGCGATCTTTGTGACTGATTGTTTCTACAATTGCTTCTGTGTTTTGTCACTTTATAATATAAAGGTTTCAATACTAGTAGTAAATATCAAAACTCTTTTAACAAACAATTTCAACTCTATTTTTAATAACAAAGTTCTTTTCTTAAACCGTTTTCCAATCTATTAGTATATACAAACATTTACCTCACTCGGATGAGGAATCTAATTAAACGACTTAGTAAAACAAGTGGTATGAAACGCTTGTGTTCACTTCGTCGGTTAATTCTTGGACTTGTTCGATTGAACCACTTGTGACAAATTTTATTAGTGAAGATTTACAGTTTGTTCGTAAATATTTAAGTTAAGCAAGTGGTTATGGGACATGAAGCTAAACCTCTATATTTACTAGCTTAGTGTAATTGACACTTCTCGTTGATCATGACGATCATTCTGATGATTTATACTAGCAACTGTGCGATGTCTCTTGTTGCGAGGTTAGACTAGACACCACTTGTGTGATTCCACTCACACATACCTTTTTGCTTTTTGGTTAGTCTGGACCTCAATCTGTGTGATTCCATTCACACATGTAGGGTAATCTCCTTGGTCTTCGGACCGTCATGTGATAGGCCTCTTTCTCTTTTCTATGATTTCTAGACTTCTTGCATTGATTTCTAGAATTTATGTCATTGACTTGTCATGAGTACAAGTTTGGGGTATGATGCCCTTTCCGAATCTTTGAGAAGATTCTTGTGATATTGATTATCTCTTATAGATTGATCTTCTGTTGATCATTATTTACATACTTATAGTGGTATGTCATTATGGATATTTTATGTTTATGCCATATCTTTTATGTTATATCATGTCATCTGATATTTATAGCTAGACTGATCCGTTTATTATTTTCTTAAATAATACTCGGGTCAGACCGAGATGTTACAGGTGCTTCTGCTTGAATTCTTCCCAGGGATTCATCACTCTGACTTTTGGCTAACTGTTTAGATTAGCAGTTTTTGTTGTACACACTTGAGATATAGACTCATAGTTGTATTTTTTTGTATAGCATGAACTTATAGGATGAACTTATACCCTAAATCCTTAGAAAACTCAAGTAAAATATTCCAAGGTCGGTCACCATTTTTAATCTCAAGAGAAGAAAACGCTAGGATTTCAAGAGGAAGAAGTAAATCCAACTTATTCAACATCAAATCTCATATCTTAAATCAAAAGGCTAAGGTTAATGATTACTACATCCCATTTTTTTACAGCTTTTGGGTTTAAGACCCGAAATAATTTTGCATGATAATGCCATGTTTTGGATGATTGAAAGTTTATATATATACTTGTTGATGATTTATACATGTTTATATTAGTTCTTGTGATATGTTTGATATGAAAACCTATTAAATGACATCCAAACACCTTGCGAATTTTAATGTAGATCAGTAATGATATTTTAGAGATAGGTTTCAATTTTCATAATTTTTTGAATAAATGTATATTTTATATTAATTTTCTAGTGAAGAAAATGATTTACTGGGTTACAAATTATTTACGGCATAATAAATAATTGTTTGAGTCTAAAATATATATGTATATATGTCAGAAAACATATTGAAAAGGATTTTCTGGAACTTTTATAGAATTTTCCTTAGTATCTTGGTGAATATATAAAATTATTTAAAGTATGGGACTTAAATGTTTTATATATTTAATTAAGGAAAAGGAGTATTTTGCAAATGATTTAAACCAATTAATTCTGAAATTATGGCAGTACTTTTAGAAATGAAAAATTATCAACTAATAAGAGTTTGAAAAACAAGGCAAGTTAATTAAAAGTATTACTTAAAAAGGGTTTAAATCAGAATTTCATGCTAAAAGCATGTTCCACCTATTTTGGTTTCGCCCAGGTTGCTTTCGACTAAGACCCTTCGCCTCCTTCCACAAACCAATGCACATAGTATCAACACATTGGTACACGGTGAATTGGACAAAGGTGGAAGGTAAGAGTCGAAACATAGGGGTTTCGTAAAGGGTTGAAGTGCCTTTTGTTTTAAAATTTAAAGTAGCGCTTGCTCTGCTGTCGAAAGGATAGCTTTCGACTTGGTTGGTTCCGACTGAGTCAAGTGTTTTAAAGTAAAGGTTTTGAATGTGTTGCGTTCTTTTATTTTAAAAGATGGTTTCGAAGGTGTCGAAACCCCTAGCTGTCGCCTTTCTACCTTTCGAAGTCAATGGTTTCGAAAGGTATACTTTGTTTTTAAATTAACCACTACTCCAATGCTTTCGAAGGTATGGTTTCGACACCTCACTTCTTTACTTAGGAACAGGTTTTGACTAAGATGTTTTAATTGACCATTTTTATTCTGTTTGAAGTATAACCCAAAGGTTTCGAAAGATGTGATTTGAATGGTTTCGAAAGGTGTTTTTCCACAAGTTTTAGATTAAACCCAAGGCACTTTTGAAAGGTTTAAGTTTTTAAAGGATGATGCATTCAAAAGGTGTTTTAAATTGGTTTTGAAGGGGTGGTTCCCTAAAGGGTTTCAAAGGAGTCGAGAGGTGGCATTTTTTCCAAGTCATTGTCTTGAAGTGTTTTAAGATACGATGTCTAAGGCTTTATTTCTTTCGAAAAGGAAGATCTCAAAGGCTTAGAAAGGGTTTAATTACAGTTTCAAAAGGGAAGTTTTGGCCTTTCGGCCTAGATAAATAAATGGTATTACTTAGTTTCAAAAGAGATGCCTTCAAAGGTTTAGAAATGGGTATTTTCAATGGAATCGAAAGAGGTACTTTCAAGTGTTTAGATTTTCATCAACTAAGGTTTGGGTAAAGTATATATATAACATGGCAAGGTAATTTTGAGTAAAGCATGGAGTTTATCTATTTTCCATCTGTAAGTTTGATTTAAAGGTTTTAAATCATTTTGAAAAGGTTTTCGAGGAAAATTATGGAAGGGGATCCCAAAGTGAAAATTGCTCAGACATTAGAATACTAAATTGGACTGGTATAGGGTCGCTCCCTATACATTAGTTATTGGCCCCAGCTAATTTAGTCCAAAATTTCAGTATATGGGGCTTTGTCACAAGTAAGACTAAAATTATGATTACACACGGAAGGGAATATAAGTTTGTATACAAAATAGTGTAACAACCCGCATATTTATCGATTTAATATTTAAATATTTTATTTAAATATTTTGTCGTTAATCGCATATTGGTCCAAAAAGCTACTTTTTGCAAACGGTCAAATTAGGACTCGAGACCACTTCCATTGAGTTCGAAATGCCGTTTATAATTTTTTTAAGTATAAACATCGATAGGTTTGGAGTTAGTAAAATTTCACTAACTTTTCCCGCTTTGGACTTTGGGTTAGTTTAGCCTATTAAGCCCAAGTTCCAACCCCCTTCTCCTCACTCTTCATAAATTTCCTAACTAACTCAAGCTTTGGCATTAATGGTGAAGAGAATGGGAAATTAAAACTCCAAGCACAAATTCAATTGCAAATCCAACATTCAACTCCAAATTCAAGTAGAAGATATTGGATTCAAGCTTTGGATTGCTTCTCCTTGCTTTCAAGCTTCATCTTCATAAATTTTAGTGCAAAGGTGAGATTTTTATCCCACAAATCTAGTCTATATCTATATTGGACTGTTGGGAATGATTCCATATCACTTTAGTATGCACATTTGCATTTGGTTTGGATTGGATTGGCGAAAAACTCCAAATTTTAGTGATTTTGGTGAAAAGTTGCCCCTAGGTCGTTCTGGCCATTTTTTAGATCGTTCGGAGTTAAGTCGTTCGTCCATAGGTCGTGAGTCGTTTACGAGTTAACCCTAGGTCGTTCTGGCCATTTTTTAGCTCGTTCGGAGTTAAGTCGTTCGTCCATAGGTCGTCAGTCGTTTACGAGTTAACCCTAGGTCGTTCTGGCCATTTTTTAGCTCGTTCGGAGTTAAGTCGTTCGTCCATAGGTCGTGAGTTGTTTACGAGTTAACCCTAGGTCGTTCTGACCATTTTTTAGCTCGTTCAGAGTTAAGTCGTTCGTTCATAGGTCGTGAGTCGTTTACGAGTTAACCCTAGGTCGTTCTGGCCATTTTTTTAGCTCGTTCGGAGTTAAGTCGTTCGTCCATAGGTCGTGAGTCGTTTACGAGTTAACCCTAGGTCGTTCTGGCCACTTTTTAGCTCGTTCGGAGTTAATTTCTTCGTCCATAGGTCGTGAGTCGTTTACGAGTTATCCCAATAGGTCGTTGGACCCTTAACTCGTAGGTCATTGGACCTTATCTCGTTAGGTCGCTCCTGGCCTAACCCTTAAGTCGCACAACTCTTGAGTCGGTCACGAGTTATCCCGTTAGGTCGCTTCTGGCCTAACCCTTAAGTCGCGTAGCCTTTTGGTCACTTGACCCCTTCCCTCTTAACTCGTTCTGCCGCGTGGTCTTAACTCGTTAGGGTTTTAGGTCATTGCCTTCTTAGGTCGCTCGATCCTATTCTCCCTTAGGTCGCTGCCCTCTGGACCCCCGCGACCTGACCGGGCAGGTCGAACCCCGTAGAAGGGGCGTTGCCCCCGCACCCCCACCTTAGGGGGTTGCCACCCCCCTAGACCCCCCCTCCGTAGGGGATCTTATCTGAAAAACATTGAGCTGATTTCCTTGGATTTTATTCACATCTCCGTATGCGATCTTTGTGACTGATTGTTTCTACAATTGCTTCTGTGTTTTGTCACTTTATAATATAAAGGTTTCAATACTAGTAGTAAATATCAAAACTCTTTTAACAAACAATTTCAACTCTATTTTTAATAACAAAGTTCTTTTCTTAAACCGTTTTCCAATCTATTAGTATATACAAACCTTTACCTCACTCGGATGAGGAATCTAATTAAACGACTTAGTAAAACAAGTGGTATGAAACGCTTGTGTTCACTTCGTCGGTTAATTCTTGGACTTGTTCGATTGAACCACTTGTGACAAATTTTATTAGTGAAGATTTACAGTTTGTTCGTAAATATTTAAGTTAAGCAAGTGGTTATGGGACATGAAGCTAAACCTCTATATTTACTAGCTTAGTGTAATTGACACTTCTCGTTGATCATGACGATCATTCTGATGATTTAGAATAGCAACTGTGCGATGTCTCTTGTTGCGAGGTTAGACTAGACACCACTTGTGTGATTCCACTCACACATACCTTTTTGCTTTTTGGTTAGTCTGGACCTCAATCTATGTGATTCCATTCACACATGTGGGGTAGCTCCCCTTGGTCTTCGGACCGTCATGTGATAGGCCTCTTTCTCTTTTCTATGATTTCTAGACTTCTTGCATTGATTTCTAGAATTTATGTCATTGACTTGTCATGAGTACAAGTTTGGGGTATGATGCCCTTTCCGAATCTTTGAGAAGATTCTTGTGATATTGATTATCTCTTATTGATTGATCTTCTGTTGATCATTATTTACATACTTATAGTGGTATGTCATTATGGATATTTTATGTTTATGCCATATCTTTTATGTTATATCATGTCATCTGATATTTATAGCTAGACTGATCCGTTTATTATTTTCTTAAATAATACTCAGGTCAGACCGAGATGTTACAGGTGCTTCTGCTTGACTTCTTCCCAGGGATTCATCACTCTGACTTTTGGCTAACTGTTTAGATTAGCAGTTTTTGTTGTATACACTTGAGATATAGACTCATAGTTGTATTCTTTTGTATAGCACGTGTTGCTATTCTTTTGTATTATTGTGGATCTTACTGACCACTACTCTGATGTACACTTTCATGTGTTAGTTATATATTCATATCTTCTTCCGTCCTTGTGATATGGATGTCTGTGACTGATTTGTGTTATGATTATTTCTATGTTTGTTTCCAAAGATTATTCATAGCCACTGTGTGACAAGAAATTACATGGATGGTCGCTCCTCAACAGCCTTATTCTCCGTGCTAGTTGACATCACTACACTGTAGTGTTCTTGGCAAGTGTGGGTATAGAGGTGGGGCGTCACAGCTTGGTATCAGAGCCAAACTTCGGAACAATATAGAATAACTTGACAAGGATCATCGTCCTAAGTCCACCTTAGGAGTCTTGCTTTAGGATTTTGTTCGGGTCTTCAAACCGATTCATCCTATTTCTTTTATGATTCCTTACTTCACCTGTCAAGAATGATTGATATTCATTTGGTGAATAACTATTTTCTTTCTCTTCTTTCTTTCTTAAGGAAGAGAATGTCTAGACCAGGTCGTCCCAGAGCTGGATCATCTAGTGCTCCACCACCGGATGGAGTTTTTATGACTACTCAACAGTTACTTGATTTAGTAACGAACGCTCAAGCAGCTAGAGCTAATCCGGCACCTACCCACCCAAAGTCGGGGTTTGCACGATTGTGCAATGATTACACCAACCTGGGTGGGAGGCCGTTTAAAGGCTCTGAAAGTATCATTGGGGTCCAAGCTTGGCTCAGAACATGCGATAGGATCTTCTCTCGCATGAACCTCGTTGACCTCCATCGAGTCCAGGTGGCTTCCAGCATGCTCCAAGAAAGAGCATTGGATTGGTATGAGCTGTTAATCTCAGAAATCGATGAAGCGGATCTCACCTGGGAGTACTTCCGGGAACGTTTCGAATCGAAATTCGTGCCCGAGGCTGAAAAGGTAACTTTGGCTCGGCGATTTATTGACCTCGTTCAGGGTCAGTCTTATGTGGCGGACTACGTCGCATCATTCGTATCTCTTTCCAAATATGGGGTCGAGTATATAAATACTCCACTAAAGAAGAACCAGAGGTTCGTTTATGGCTTAAATAAGAATCTTAAGAAGCCACTACTCCTGAAACTAGAAGTTGTATTTGATCAACTTATAGATATCGCTCTTCGTCTGGAAGAGGCTGATAAAGAAAGTGAGGTGGAGGTAGTAGCTTCCAAACCCAATTTTGATAACAAAAAGAGGCCCAACAAGATCAAAGGCCCTTATCCCCATAAGAAGAGTAAACAAGCAACTCTTGCTACAAAGGCTCCTTCTCCTGATATTGCGAGATGCTTCAACTGTGGCGCAGAGGATCATTTTGTGAACAAGTGCTCAAAGCCCAAATCTTGTCGCTATTGTAAGAGCTCAGATCACTTTATACATCAATGCCTCAAACGTAAAGGCAGGAATGAGGGAAAGTTAAATGTGGCTCAAGCCGCTGGCAACACATCTCATGGCCAAGGTATTTCTCATTCCATTCTTGATGGAATTATTTTATTTCATGATCAACCTATTAGATTTCTCTTTGATACGGGTGCATCCCATTCTTTTATATCAAAGGAACTGGTAGACACTTTTTCCTTAAGTGTTATTGCATTAATGACTTCTTTAAAAATTGCGAATCCTGTTGGTGGATCCGCAACTCTTAGTTTGCTTTGTAAAAATGTGGAGATTATTTTATGTGATTTTCCATTCCTAGCCGATTTGCATGTTATGCGTTACCTAGGCTTTGGAATGATTTTGGGAATGGATTGGCTTAATCGTTATGAAGCTCATATCCTATGTCCTGAGCGGGCCATTCATCTCCGACATCCACTATCTGTTAATCAGATTTTTGTTAATCTTAAAGATTCAGAATCCTGTTTGGTGGCATCTTTATATTCTTTAAATCCTCGTGATAACGATGATGATGATGAAGATGATATTATTTCTCGTATTCACGTTGTTCGTGAATTTTCCGACATATTCGAGCCCGTTTTGGGTTTACCACCTAAACGAGCAATTGAGTTCAGAATTAATCTTGTTTCTGGAGCTCAACCTATTACTCGTCCTCCTTATCGCATGTCCAATAAGGAAAATGAAGAGATGCGCAAACAATTATCCGAATTGGAGACGAAGCAATTTATTCGCTCTAGTTCCTCGCCTTGGGGAGCTTCGGCTGTTTTCGTAAAGAAATCCTATGGTACTCTTAGGCTCTGCGTTGATTATCGCAAGCTTAACGATCTTACTATTAAAAATAAATATCCTTTACCTCGGATTGATGATCTATTCGATCAGCTTAGTGGTGCTAAGGTCTTTTCACAATTGGACTTGGCTACCGGTTTCCATCAGCTTGGTATCGCAGAGGATAGCATTCCTTTGACATCATTCCGTACTCGATATGGATCTTATGAATGGCTTGTTATGCCATTTGGGATAACGAATGCTCCAGCTTATTTCGTTGACCTCATGAATCGAGTTTTCAAATATTTCCTAGATCGGTTTGTTCTCATCTTCATTGATGATATCCTTGTGTATTCTAAAACCGAGGAGGAGCATGAAAAGCTTCTTCGGATTGTATTGGAAACTCTTAGGAGCAATCAATTAAAGGCGAAATTTTCTAAATGCCACTTTTGGCAATCTCGTGTGAAGTTTCTCGGTCATATTATTTCCGAATCCGGAATCTCCGTGGATCCTTCAAAGATTGAAGCGATTCAAGATTGGAAGAGACCGGAGAGTGTGATAGAGATTCGTAGTTTTCTCGGATTGGCGGGTTATTACCGTCGTTTCATTAAAGACTTTTCTAAGATTGTCGTGCCTCTTACTGGCTTGACTAAGAAGGGAGTTAAATACATCTGGTCGGACAAATGTGAAGCCTCTTTTCAGAAATTGAAAGAACTCCTTTCCGATGCTCCTATTCTTGTTATTCCCGAAGGGAATCAAGATTTTGTTGTTTATACTGATGCTAGTCGCGTTGGTTTGGGTGTCGTTCTTATGCAAAAAGAACGTGTTATTGCTTATCCCTCTAGGCAATTGAAGCCGGCCGAGACTAGATATGCCACACATGATTTAGAACTCGCGGCTATTGTTTTCGCCCTTCGAATTTGGCGTCATTATCTATTAGGAGAGAAATTTATTCTTTACACGGATCATAAGTCTTTGAAATATTTATTTTCTTAAAAGGAACTCAATTTGCGTCAACAGCGTTGGCTCGAGTTCCTTGCACCTTATGATCTTGATATTCTTTATACCCCCGGTAAGGGTAATCGTGTCGCCGATGCTCTTAGCCGTAAACAACAAGCAGTTGTTTCTATGATGATATCCGAATGCAATGATCTCGAGATTTTATCCACTTGTGAGATTCGAGAGCGCGTGTCCGATTTGTGCTCATCACTATTTTATGTAGCCTTGAGGCTCATCCTTCTCTCTTAGACCGCATTCTTGAAGCTCAAAGGCTAGATCCTGAATTGGTTCTTCTTGGCCAAAATATTAAGGATAAAATTGACATTGAAAGTTTGAAAGACTTTGATATTGATTCTCGTGGCGGCATTCGAAAATTTGGTAGACTTATCATACCAAATATTGGTGATCTTCGTAAAGATATTTTAGAAGATTCCCATCATTCTAAATTCACCATTCATCCTGGTAGTAGTAAAATGTACGCTGATATGAAGCGACTTTATTATTGGGAGGGAATGAAATCTGATATTGCAAACTTTGTTAAGTGTTGCATGACTTTCCAACTTGTCAAGGCCGAACATCAAAGGCCTGGTGGGTTATTGCAACCTTTAGAAATTCTAATTTGGAAGTGGGACCAGATTTCCATGGATTTTATAGATGGCCTTCCCCGTTCTCGTTCGGGTCATGATAGCTTATGGGTGATCGTTGATAGACTTACTAAATCCACCCATTTTATTCCCGTTCGGTCTAACCGAACCTTTCCTCTTTTGGCCAAACTCTTTATCAAAGAAATTGTTAAATTGCATGGAGTTCCTACTTCCATTGTTAGCGATCGAGATCCATTGTTTACTAGTGGATTTTGGAAGAGTCTTCAAAAAGCTTTAGGAACGAAGCTTAATTTTAGCACTGCTTATCACCCCCAGTCCGATGGACAAACCGAGCGTGTGAATCAAACTCTTGAAGATCTTCTTCGTGCATGTGTGCTCGATTTTGGTGGAAGTTGGGAAGATCATATTTCACTTGTCGAATTTTCCTATAATAATAGCTTCCAGTCTAGTATTGGTATGGCACCTTTCGAGGCACTCTATGGAAGGCCATGCCGATCTCTTCTTGTTGGCTTGAGGCCGGTGAGAAGCTGGTTTTAGGTCCAGACTTTATTCGTGATTCCACGGAAAAGATTGAACTTATTCGACATAGGATGAAAGAAGCCCGGAGTAGACAAAAATCCTATGCCGATAATCGAAGAAGGAAATTAGAATTTTATGTTGGAGATCCTGTTTTTATTCGTGTTTCCCCTATGAAGGGTGTTGTACGTTTCAGTCGATCGGGGAAGTTAGTGCCTCGATATATTGGGCCATTTCCTATCACTGAACGTATTGGTTCCATGGCTTATCGCCTTGCATTGCCGGCTCAGTTTTCTGCTATGCATGACGTATTTCACATTTCTCAATTACGGAAATGCCTTCGGGATTCCGATTCTATTCTTGAGCCTGCAGTTGTGGAAGAAATTGAAGTTTCACCGAATTTAACTTATGAGCAGCAACCTATTCGAATTATTGCTTCGGAGGTCAAGCGACTTCGAAATAAAGATGTTCCGCTTGTGAAGGTTCAATGGTCCTCAAATCCTAAGGATTGCTCTTGGGAATCCAGAGAATTCATCGAGCGAACACATCCGGACTTGCTTACTCCTGCTCTTTGAGGTGAACTTCCTATTTCAAATTTCATTTGTGTTAATATGCTTTTATGGTTGTTCCTTGTTATTTCCATCTTACATATTGCGAGGACGCAATTTCTTTAAGGAGGGGAGTCTGTAACAACCCGCATATTTATCGATTTAATATTTAAATATTTTGTCGTTAATCGGATATTGGTCCGAAAAGCTACTTTTTGCAAACGGTCAAATTAGGACTCGAGACCACTTTCATTGAGTTCGAAATGCCGTTTACAATTTTTTTAAGTATAAACATCGATAGGTATGGAGTTAGTGAAATTTCACTAACTTTTCCCGCTTTGGACTTTGGGTTAGTTTAGCCTATTAAGCCCAAGTTCCAACCCCCTTCTCCTCACTCTTCATAAATTTCCTAACTAACTCAAGCTTTGACATTAATGGTGAAGAGAATGGAAAATTAAAACTCCAAGCACAAATTCAATTGCAAATCCAACATTCAACTCCAAATTCAAGTAGAAGATATTGGATTCAAGCTTTGGATTGCTTCTCCTTGCTTTCAAGCTTCATCTTCATAAATTTTAGTGCAAAGGTGAGATTTTTATCCCACAAATCTAGTCTATATCTATATTGGACTGTTGGGAATGATTCCCTATCATTTTAGTATGCACATTTGCATTTGGTTTGGATTGGATTGGCGAAAAACTCCAAATTTTAGTGATTTTGGTGAAAAACTGCCCCTAGGTCGTTCTGGCCATTTTTTAGCTCGTTCGGAGTTAAGTCGTTCGTCCATAGGTCGTGAGTCGTTTACGAGTTAACCCTAGGTCGTTCTGGCCATTTTTTAGCTCGTTCGGAGTTAAGTCGTTCGTCCATAGGTCGTGAGTCGTTTACGAGTTAACCTTAGGTCGTCCTGGCTATTTTTTAGCTCGTTCGAAGTTAAGTCGTTCGTCCATAAGTCGTGAGTCGTTTACGAGTTAACCCTAGGTCGTTCTGGCCATTTTTTAGCTCGTTCAGAGTTAAGTCGTTCGTCCATAGGTCGTGAGTCGTTTACGAGTTAACCCTAGGTCGTTCTGGCCATTTTTTTAGCTCGTTCGGAGTTAAGTCGTTCGTCCATAGGTCGTGAGTCGTTTACGAGTTAACCCTAGGTCGTTCTGGCCATTTTTTAGCTCGTTCGGAGTTAAGTCCTTCGTCCATAGGTCGTGAGTCGTTTACGAGTTATCCCAATAGGTCGTTGGACCCTTAACTCGTAGGTCATTGGACCTTATCTCGTTAGGTCGCTCCTGGCCTAACCCTTAAGTCGCACAACTCTTAAGTCGGTCACGAGTTATCCCGTTAGGTCGCTTCTGGCCTAACCCTTAAGTCGCGTAACGTTTTGGTCACTTGACCCCTTCCCTCTTAACTCGTTCTGCCGCGTGGTCTTAACTCGTTAGGGTTTTAGGTCGTTGCCTTCTTAGGTCGCTCGATCCTATTCTCCCTTAGGTCGCTGCCCCCTGGACCCCCGTGACCTGACCGGGCAGGTCGAACCCCGTAGCAGGGGCGTTGCCCCCGCACCCCCACCTTGGGGGGTTGCCACCCCCCCGGACCCCCCCTCCGCAGGGGATCTTATCTGAAAAACATTGAGCTGATTTCCTTGGATTTTATTCACATCTCCGTATGCGATCTTTATGACTGATTGTTTCTACAATTGCTTCTGTGTTTTGTCACTTTATAATATAAAGGTTTCAATACTAGTAGTAAATATCAAAACTCTTTTAACAAACAATTTCAACTCTATTTTTAATAACAAAGTTCTTTTCTTAAACCGTTTTCCAATCTATTAGTATATACAAACCTTTACCTCACTCAGATGAGAAATCTAATTAAACGACTTAGTAAAACAAGTGGTATGAAACGCTTGTGTTCACTTCGTCGGTTAATTCTTGGACTTGTTCGATTGAACCACTTGTGACAAATTTTATTAGTGAAGATTTACAGTTTGTTCGTAAATATTTAAGTTAAGCAAGTGGTTATGGGACATGAAGCTAAACCTCTATATTTACTAGCTTAGTGTAATTGACACTTCTCGTTGATCATGACGATCATTCTGATGATTTAGATTAGCAACTGTGCGATGTCTCTTGTTGCGAGGTTAGACTAGACACCACTTGTGTGATTCCACTCACACATACCTTTTTTCTTTTTGGTTAGTCTGGACCTCAATCTGTGTGATTCCATTCACACATGTGGGGTAGCTCCCCTTGGTCTTCGGATCGTCATGTGATAGGCCTCTTTCTCTTTTCTATGATTTCTAGACTTCTTGCATTGATTACTAGAATTTATGTCATTGACTTGTCATGAGTACAAGTTTGGGGTATGATGCCCTTTTCGAATCTTTGAGAAGATTCTTGTGATATTGATTATCTCTTATTGATTGATCTTCTGTTGATCATTATTTACATACTTATAGTGGTATGTCATTATGGATATTTTATGTTTATGCCATATCTTTTATGTTATATCATGTCATCTGATATTTATAGCTAGACTGATCCGTTTATTATTTTCTTAAATAATACTCAGGTCAGACCGAGATGTTACAGGTGCTTCTGCTTGACTTCTTCCCAGGGATTCATCACTCTGACTTTTGGCTAACTGTTTAGGTTAGCAGTTTTTGTTGTATACACTTGAGATATAGACTCATTGTTGTATTCTTTTGTATAGCACGTGTTGCTATTCTTTTGTATTATTGTGGATCTTACTGACCACTACTCTGATGTACACTTTCATGTGTTAGTTATATATTCATATCTTCTTCCGCCCTTGTGATATGGATGTATGTGACTGATTTGTGTTATGATTATTTCTATGTTTGTTTCCGAAGATTATTCATAGCCACCGTGTGATAAGCAATTACATGGATGGTCGCTCTTCAACAGCCTTATTCTCCGTGCTACTTGACAGCACTACACCGTAGTGTTCTTGGCAAGTGTGGGTATAGAGGTGGGGCGTCACAGATTGGTTGTTAGTGAGCCCGCAAAACCACTAGGATCAAGTGACCCTGGGAGAAGTTAAGTTTAGGACAGACCGTCCAGAAGAGAAGTGTTTAACGGATAGTTAAGGACAGATTGTTCAAAAGCGGTGTGTCTAACAAATATTAGATAAATTTTGTTATTTTTTCTAGTAGGCTAAGAGTCAGCCAAAGGTTAATATTAGCCAAATAAAACTGTAGTTTTCGGATAGATAGTCCATTTATTACCTGATATGTATGTTTACATAACAATGCTTTACAATTTTAACCACTTTTAGTTGCAAGATAAAGGTTTGCAAAAGGTACGTTTTAAAAGGATGTAAGTGAGGGGAAACCCGTTCCCCTAAGCATCATGGTCTCACTTAATATTAATAACCGAGAGGTATAGTATTATTCACACTAGGCTTTATGTTTGACTCGAAGTTTTGTTTTCCCCTTAAACTCTAGGGTACTCAATTGATTTTGAGTAGTTTGAGATTTAAGGTTTTCAGGTTCTCTTCTTAGGCAAATAAGCTTCCGGAGTCGTGCAGGAGGCAGTTAGTTATTTATAGTTTTTTTTCCACTATGTATTTGGATGTAAAGGTAGAATTACCAGCCTTACTATATACTCTGATCAAACAAGGGGGCATCTTCATATGTAGCTCTTGGCATATGTGTAATAATTATATTTCTCTGTGTGCGGTTAACGTTTCTGGGATTATGTAATGAACATCAAATGTTTTAAATGGAATGTGTAAATGTGTTTCTAAAATTGTTAAAAAAAATCCATATTCTTGTGATCTATGTATCAATGAATCTAGCACCACTGTATTGTCGTCGAATATTAATAATTATGGATGACTGTAGCATCTGTAGCCGTTAGTTTTGGACCTCCAAGTAGGAGGATGTTAAAACTTGGTATCAGAGAATAGGTTTGTGAAACTTTAGAAGAAAAGTAAAACCTAAAAGCTTTTTGAAACATAATCCAAAGAATTTGAAACCATGATCGGGGTTTGGGTTAACGCTATAGTAATGTACTTGTATTATATATATATATATATCTGTGTGTGTGTGTGTGTGTGTGTGTGTGTGTATGTATATATCTAAGTACGTTTTCCCCTCTCTCTTAGATCGTTCTTCTGTATCTTACTAAGGCTCATATGCAGATTTACGAGAAAGAGGATATGGAAGCAGGAAACAAAAGAGGAAATCTTGGTAGAGGAAGCATCAGAACCAACGGAAATGCTTGACCTAATACTCGGACAAACCAAGGTCGATAGGCTAATGCTAACCAAAATGCTGAAGCCAATGTAGGTGTTGAAAATCCGCTAGTAGATGCAGGGATGGTGTATTAGTTGTTAGCAAATCTTTTGCAAGCAGAAGTTGCTGGTAATGTTGGAGGAGCTAATCTTGTAGCTCCAGCTAGATATAATTATGCTAGGCTAAGCAAGGATTACACTAATCTGGGTGGAAAGCCATTTATGGGAACGGAGGATGCTGTTGAGGTTGAGAATTGGCTTTTAAACTGTGAGAGAATTTTTACTAAATTAGGCTTGGATGATGAAGAAAAGAGAAGGTTAGCCTCTAGATAGTTGCAAGGGTTAGTGCTTCACTGGTGGAACAGTGTGACAGCCGGAGTTTCGTAGGAAGAGCTGACATGGGCTGATTTTAGAAGAAGTTTTGAGCAGAGGTTCTTATCTGAGGTTGCCAAGTCGGCATTGATAAGGAAGTTCATGGATCTTGTTCAGGGAGAGATGTCAGTGATCTAGTATGCTGCTAAGTTTGATGAGCTATCCCGATATGGATATGCTTTGGTAGACACTAATATCAGGAGGAATGAGAGATTTATTCGTGGACTGAGGTCAGAGCTAGGGCTGTCAATGGGTCGGGTCGGGTTTGGGTCGGGTCGAGTCGGGTTCGGGTTGATTTTAAATGGGTTGGGTCAACCCGTTTATTAAACGGGTCATAAAAACTCAAACCGAACCCGACCCGTTTATAAACAGGTTGACCCGACCCGACCCGTGTAGCCCGATTATAAACGGGTCGGGTCATAAATGGGTTGGGTCAACCCATATAAGGTGTAAACTGGTCATAAACGGGTCGGATCAACCCGTATAAGGTATAATTGGGTCGTAAACGGGTCGGAACGGGTCGTAAACGGGTCGGGTCAACCCGTATAACCCGTATAAGTATAAATGGGTTGTTAACGGGTCAATTTCGGGTTAGCGGGTCAACCCGAATCCCACCCGTTTATAAACAGGTCAAATTCGGGTTGACCCGAAAATGACCCGCCAACTTAAACGGGTCGGGTTAACCTGCTAATTTCCATGCGGGTTTTGGGTCGTGTAGAAAATTAACAGCCCTAGTCAGAGCCAGGCAGAATGACTACGACTCATGTCAGAGAGCCTTGTAATGTGGTGGTGGAGATGGTCATCCATCATGAGGAGATGCTTGCTGTGTCAGTGATGTGCATGTAAATATGCAAATTTTAACCACCATATTTATTCTTTTTAAATTAAATAAATGATCATATTGGGTATTTTAACTTGTTTAAATCAAAATTCATATTATTTGAAATTGTCACATATTCATCTTTATCCAGGGGCAAAATGGTCATTTTTGTGCATATATTAATTTGAGAACATTTAATTGGAAATTTTTATATTATTTTGTAGGAAATTACACTCAATTACAAGTGGGTTCATGAAGGAATATGCATGCACAAAATGAATACAAAGGAATGAAGATGGAAATAATTCAAAGTGAAGAACATGGAGGACCCCACCTACCCACTACATAATGTACAAATTAAAGGCTGATGCACATGCTAAAAGACATTTAAAGCTTCATGTACATTTAAGTGAGGGGTTATTAAAGCTAATGATAACTTGGCCACCACACTTCCTCCAAGGACATTTTGGGTACTCCCCAAAAATATGCATTAGGGTTTCTAACTTGTATAAATACCCCTTATGTTTCATGTAGCCATCTTTCCTCTTAGTTGGTTAGTTAGTTTTAGTTTAGAAAATAAATCAAATCTCTCTTTCTTTCCATGGCTACTTAGCCATTTCTTCTGTTATGTAATTCCTTTTTTATGCAATGTTAATTATTGTTTCTTTTTAATTACATGTTCATTTCCTTTTATGCAAGTAGTATAGATTTTCCTTTATGCAATTAGAATAGTTTTCCATTTCACTTTGCTCTCTTTTCCTTTTCTTTTTCTCTCATGATGCAAGCTACATTTGTTCATATGATAACAAATATGAGAGGCTAAACCCCTTCAATTTAGGGGTAATGAAGCTCTCTAATTAATGTAGCTTCAACATTTTGTCAATTCATGCTCTCTTTTTGTGCTTAATGATGATGATGGAAATGGTTTACTAGTTGTTTTTGCTTTGAATTTTGATAGCCTATATTGTTGACACCAAATAGGCTATGCTTAAACAATCACTAACACTAATTGCCTCTTCATCAAAATATGATTATGGCAAAAGAAAGTGATTTGAAATTAAAATTTGATGGTCTATGTTTCTAATCAATAGTTAATAGGCAATACTTAAAATAGATTTCATTCTCATTTTCTTTGTCAAGTTTCATGAAAGTTAGTAAGTGTTTTAAGGGGTGTGTTATAGTTTGATGGCTTATGTTGGCTAATCAATAGCTCAAATATGTCATACTTATAATAAACACATCAATTAAAACACTAATGACCATAAAAGAGAGATCATGATTTCATGTGTTGAACTACATGATCTAGAGAGTGGATTTATTCTCTAAATTATCATTTAACTCTCATATTTGCATTTCTTTTCTTTTTATTAGTTAATTAATTTTCTAATTTTCTAGCTTAACATTCTCTTCAACTTTGGTTTAATTTGATTGAGTAGGAAATTTAAATCAACAATTCCCTATGGATCGACCCGTATTCGCCACGTGCTACTTTCGTACACCGTGCGCTAGCGGTAAATTTTATTTCAAAATTCGTTCGACGGTTTTCTAAACCGATAGAATTTCCGTCGACGAACAAGTTTTTGGCGTCGTTGCCGGGGATTTGTTTTGATTTTGATTTTCTATTCATCGAATTATTTTCGTTTGATTTTGTGTGTGTGTTTGCATTTGTTTGTGTGCATGTTATTCTAGTTTCTAGTTTCTAGTTGCATTTGCATTTGTATATTGAAAAAAAAAACACACAATTTTCTTGAAAAAAAATTTCATTTCATTTACATTTTCATTTTCTTCTTTTACATTCAGAAAAATAAAAAATTCCTGTGCACATCTCTGTTACAAAACTGCTGTTTCTCCTCTCTGTTACACTACAGTCTACCATACTTCATCCACCTTCCAAATCCATCACAAACCCACCACAACATTTCCAACTACTGCCTCCATCCCCTGGCCTTACCACTCTGTCCACCACAGCAAACTTCCACTTCACTTCCCCTCTGCTGCCATTACTGCATCATCCACCGTCCCAATACAAAACCACTGCTGCATTGCAAAAACCCGACCACACAAACACCACCATTGCTTGCCTTTTCATCACTTCACTTGAAAGCCTGTTGCTTACCACATCAATTATCCCAAACCATACATCAAACATACACTGCCTCACCTACCTCTGCCTGCTAACCAAACCAAAATCACCAGAACACACAACGCGACCTTCCTCGAACAGCAGAATCGCGAGCTCACAGCAACCGGCGGCGGCAGCTCGACCTTCCTCATCACCTTCTTCCTCCTGCAACTATCAAAGGTCTCCATCCTCCTCGAAAACAACTCCACTCCTCCCCTATCTCCTTCAACCTACATTTCAACTTATACTCACTACACTTCTCTTTTCCTCCACTGTCAAAACAAACACCCTCTGCCATTATTCCATCAACTCCCCTCAATACAACTTCAGATACAACAATTGTTGGAATTCCTAAAAGAACAAAATGAATGAAACATACATAAAGTCCCACATCGCCAAAATTGCTAAGCCATACTAGTTTATATATGGCTTTGCAATGAAGGTGTTGGGGCCTAGGGGCACCCAAATGTATGCTTCGTTGTGAGGAGGGAGATCATGCATCACCACCACACACGCGCGCGCCGTCGCCGTCCGTCCGACCGAACCGGGCCGGGTCGGGTTCGGGTTTGGGTCTAATATGATACTCGTATTAGGCGCGAACAGTAGCGGGTGCGACCCGTTAGAAGCAAATAGGCACGAGCCGATTGAAGCGGACGCGGGCGAACAGATGCGACCCGACTGTAGAGGTGCAGGCGGTACAAGCGGGTGCGAAACAGTAGCGTTGGACGCAAGCAGATGCGACCAGTAGCAGGCGGGTGCGGCCCGTTAACAAACAGCAGCGACCAAAAGGCAAACGGGTGCGACCCGTCAAGCGGACGCGACTGTTTGAAGGGATGCGGACGAAATTATAAATAGGAGAGAATACTGATCACATTCTCATCCTATTCCAATCTAATTTCTTCTGCTTCTTTGCTCTACTGCTCGATATTCCATATATATATCACAGAGTTGACATACTCATTACAATCTCGTGCAGATTACGTCTGTTGTATCTTGGGAGAATTTTGAAATAAAATTCTTAAGGAAATTGTTACGACAAGCCTCAGACAGAATTTCCTATATATACTGGTTAGATTCTCTGTAATCTTTCCGCTTATAAGTTGTACTATTTCTTACAATAGTATAACGTTATTGTTGTAATTTATTTACAACGTAACATATAGTTACAATTATCTAATACAGAATTCCAGCGCAGTGGAATTCTAATTAATAAACTTGTGCGACGAGTTTATTGTAGCGTGCTATCTCTTTTGGTACACTAGAAATATAACATCTTAAGAATTTTACTGTTTTATACTAAAACAGAGATGGCAACAGTTGACAACATGAAAATGGATAAGTCCACCTTTTCAGCGGTTATTTCTGAATGCAATTTGGTTCAGAACCCTAACCAATGGTGGGTTGACACAGGAGCTACTCGTCATGTTTGCTCTGAAAAATCCATGTTTTCAACATACCAGAAATTCGATCAGAAAGAAAGACTCTACATGGGTAATTCTGCGGTTTTCATGATCGAAGGCAGTGGCACAGTTATCCTCAAGTTCACTTCTGGAAAAACTGTCAAATTGAATGACGTGCTTCACGTTCCAGACATACGCAAGAATCTGATATCCGGCTCAGTGCTATCAAAGAAAGGATTCAAAATTGTGTTCGAATCCGACAAGATGGTTCTGTTCAAAGTTGGAATGTATATCGGAAGGGGTTATTTATGTGATGGCCTATTCAAGGCAAACGTAGCCGTTATCGGCAATAAATCTATGTATTCTGATTGTGCTATTAATAAAATTGAAGTTTCTTACTTGCTTGAGCAAGAAATTTTACTATGGCACGATAGATTAGGACACATAAACTTCCGAAAAATGAAGAAATTATCAAACTTGGGATTGATTCCAAATTTCCAAGTAGATAAGAACTACAAATGTGAGACATGTGTAGAAGCAAAAATGGTTAAACAACCATTTAAATCTGTTGACAGAAGCACCAAACCATTAGGTTTGGTGCATACAGATTTATGTGATTTTAAATCACTACCTACAAGAGGTGGGAAAAAGTATTTCATTACTTTTATTGATGATTATACGCGATATTGCTATGTATATCTTTTAAATAGTAAAGATGAAGCAATAACAGCGTTTATAAAATACTAGGCTGAGGTAGAAAATCAGTTAAATAAAAAGATCGAGATATTAAGATCTGATCGAGGTGGAGAATTTAAATCACCATTTGAATAGTTCTGTGCCGAAAATGGTATAATTCATCAAACAACAGCTCCATATTCACCACAACAAAATGGTGTAGCCGAGAGAAAGAACAGAACATTAAAAGACATGATTACTGTCATGCTTTTAACTTCTGGTCTACCGACGAACTTGTGGGGGGAAGCCTTAAATATGTCTAATCACATATTAAACAAAGTTCCTCACAATAAAATGGGAACATTTCCATATGAGATATGGAAAGGACACAAACCAAGCTTTAAATACCTCAAGGTGTGGGGGTGCTTGGCAAAAGTTCCAGTTCCGCCTCCCAAGAGAGTCAAACTTGGACCAAAAATAGTAGATTGTTATTATCTTAGGCCAGCCCAAAATAGTAGTGCCTAAAGATTTTTGGTATTCATGTCTGATATAACTGATATTCATGTAAATACAATCATGGAATCAAGAGATGCCTCATTCTTTGAAGATGTGTTTCCACACAAAAGGAATGAAGGAAATAATGTCCCAAAAAGGACAAGAGAAGAATCAAACGATTCACATGAAGATGAAACTCATCATCAAATTGAGGATGCTGGACCAAGAAGAAGCATAAGGGCTAGAACTTCCAAAACATTTGGTTCAGACTTTTTTGCATATGTATTAGAGCACGAACCTCAAACGTACAAGGAAGCAATGTCATCTTCTGAATCCTCATGTTGGAAAGAAGCAATCCAAAGTGAGATTGATTCAATTCTAAGTAATAAAACTTGGGAAATTGTTGATATTCCACCAGGAATAAAACCAATTGGCTGCAAATGGATTTTCAAGAAGAAAATGAAAGCAGATGGCTCTATCGACAAGTATAAAGTCAGATTAGTAGCCAAAGGATATCGTCAAAAAGGAGTAGACTTTTTTGAGACATATTCGCCGGTAACACGAATAACCTCTATAAGAATGCTAATAGCAATTGCGTCCATCTATAATCTAGAGATTCATCAGATGGATGTAAAAACAGCATTCTTAAATGGAAATCTCGATGAGGAGATTTACATGGAGCAACCTGAGGGATTTATTTCCAAAGGAAATGAAAACAAAGTCTGTAGATTAGTCAAATCATTATACGGACTAAAACAAGCTCCAAAGCAATGGCACGCAAAATTTGATAGTGTTATGATGAGAAATTGTTTTCGTATAAATGAATTTGACAAATGTGTTTATTATAAACAACTTGGACAATCATATGTAATGATCTGTCTATATGTGGACGATACGCTAATATTCGGTCCAAATACTCAGGTAATTGAGACCATAAAGAAAATGTTGATCAACAATTCCGACATGAAAGACTTGGGTGTTGCAGATGTTATTTTGGGAATAAAAATAATAAGAACACCTAATGGAATTGAGTTATCTCAATCACATTATGTAGAAAAAGTGATTGAAAGATTTCAAAATTTTGGAATTAAAGGAGTAAATACACCTTTTAATCCATCCGAAGTACTGCATAAAAACACTAATGAGAGTGTAATGCAATTGGAATATTCTCGTGTAATAGGATGTCTCATGTATCTCATGAATTGCACAAGACCAGATATAGCTTATGCAGTAAGTCGCTTGAGCAGGTATACAAGCAATCCAGGGAAGGAACACTGGAAAGCGCTAATGAGAGTGCTTGGATATTTAAAAAATACCACTAACTATTCCTTACATTATGGAAAATATCCTGCCGTCTTAGAAGGATATAGTGATGCAAACTGGATTGCAGATTCAGAGGAATCAAAATCAACGAGTGGTTATGTCTTTACCCTAGCAGGGGCAGCAGTGTCATGAAAATCTACTAAACAAACATACATAGCTCGATCCATTATGGAATCAGAGTTCATTGCATTAGATAAAGCAGGCGAAGAAGCAGAATGGCTTCGTCACTTTTTAGAAGATATTCCATTCTGGCCTAAACCTGTACTGGCCATATGTGTACACTGTGATAACCAAGCTGCGCTAAGTAGAGCGCACAACTTTGTCTATAATGGAAAGTCACGACATATTCGTCGATGCCGTAACACAGTTAGGCAGTTACTCTCAAATGGAACAATCTCCATAGATTATGTGAGAACAAATGATAACCTAGCGGATCCATTTACTAAAGGTTTATCAAGAGAGAAAATTGACTGCGCATCGAGGGGAATGGGTTTAAAAGCCTAAACCAACAAGAGTTACCTTATACGGAAACCTATCCTAGCGACCGAAGATCCCACAGACTAGGATCAATAGGCAAACCAGTTTTGAATAACTCAAGACGTAATGCATTTGCATGGACATAGTCCAACTCCATTCCTATGGTGCACAACATAAATGCATGCCTACAGAAGTATGTAAAGATTAAAACTATGTTTTTTAATGATGACCGTATCTTGGAAATAACAAGTGGGGTATATGTAGGATACTCTTAATGGTTGCGATCACCTATGTTAGTGTGAGCTGGGTCGGCTCTATGAGAATATTAAAAGTCTTTTATTCTCTAAAACACTCGCAGAACCAAAAATTATTCAGGACCAAAATGAACACAACCAAGAGATTGGATGAGAAGGGAATCAATGCTTCGTAAAGCTTATTGTCTGGATATGCAATAAAGGCCGACGGTTCAAGATGAAATAATTCACCGATTGGCCAAGTAGATCCGATAAGTTTTGACTAGGGAAAGTTCAAAGTGAAATATCTACTTATCCACGATAAAGCATTATTCCATATGTACTCTGTGATATTTCGCTTTGTGTGGGGGATATGTATATTATCATTCATGTGGGGGATTGTTGGAATTCCTATAAGAACAAAATGAATGAAACATACATAAAGTCCCACATCACCAAAATTGCTAAGCCATACTAGTTTATATATGGCTTTGCAATGAAGGTGTTGGGGCCTAGGGGCACCCAAATGTATGCTTCGTTGTGAGGAGGGAGATCATGCATCTCCACCACACACGCGCGCGCCGCCGTCTTCCGTACGACCGAACCGGGTCGGGTCGGGTTTGGGTTTGGGTCTAGTATGATACTCGTATTTTTACTGCAAACTAGACCGGGCTTTTTAGCAGTGCAGGCTATACGAACGGACATGACTGTTCATAAGCGGACGCGGGTTGAATAGGCGCGAACAGTAGCGGGTGCGACCCGTTAGAAGCAAACAGGCGCGAGCCGATTGAAGCGGACACAGGCGAACAGATGCGACCCGACTGTAGAGGTGCAGGCGGTACAAGCGGGTGTGAAACAGTACCGTTGGACGCAAGCAGATGCGACCAGTAGCAGGCGGGTGCGACCCGTTAACAAACAGTAGCGAGCAAAAGGCAAACGGGTGTAACCCGTCAAGCGGACGCGACTGTTTAAAGGGATGCGGATGAAATTATAAATAGGAGCGAATACTGATCACATTCTCATCCTATTCCAATCTAATTTCTTCTTCTTCTTTGCTCTACAGCTCGATATTCCATATATATATCAAGAGTTGACATACTCATTACAATCTCGTGCAGATTACGTCTGTTGTATCTTAGGAGAATTTTGAAATAAAATTCTTAATTGTTACGACAAGCCTCAGACGGAATTTCCTATATATACTAGTTAGATTCTCTGTAATCTTTCCGTTTATAAGTTGTACTATTTCTTACAATAGTATAACGTTATTGTTGTAATTTATTTACAATGTAACATATAATAGCAATTATTTAATACAGAATTCCAGCGCAGTGGAATTCTAATTAATAAACTTGTGTGACGAGTTTATTGTAGCGTGCTATCTCTTTTGGTACACTAGAAATATAACAACAATCTCCCCCTACAGTGCAACTGCCATTTCCAATCCTAACCACATCCACTTCAATCTCCACAAACATACACTTGCTTATTACCTCCACCATTCAAACATCCACAAATTCCACCTGATAGCATTCGTCCCTTGCTGCTGGACAACATCAATCCAATCAAACAACAACCGCCCGTTGCCTTGCAACTACCACCAGAATTCCACCACAACTGCCCACGCTTTTGCCTTGAACACAATCCATAGCAGTTCCACCAATAACATCCATTTACTTGTACAAGACTTCAACTTCCAGAACATACAACAAATTGCATCGGCGAACTCACCATTCACCGAAACCAAATCGCCAGTCCACTGCGCCCAATCACCATCAGCAAAAGCGAACTGCAACTCAATCATCTTCAATAGCAATCGAACCTTCACACGAACAACCAATTGCCATAGCCGCAGTTCATCTCTCCATCTCCAAATTCCTCGACGACGAGCAACTTCACCTCGTCTCAAACTACAACACGTGAACCACTACTGCTACTACCTCTAATATCCCCACGCTAACCACCGCAAATTCCCACCTGAAAAGACAGCAGCAACTCGCAAGATAGCACCAACAACAAGCCCAATCCAAGAACCAATTTGAGCAAGCCTGAATCAATCGCCCCGTGACCTGATACCACCTCACAATTGCAAGCTCGAAGCATACAATCTCGGTCACTTTGATTTTGAATTTGATCGCTATTTAGCGTCAATCTATTTTGAAGTCCTGATTTTCACAATAAAAAAAAACCGCGCTCTGCTTTTGATTTCAGAGAAGAAAAGGGATTTGACTATAAAGTGTTGCGGTGTGGATTTTTGATTGGGGGTAGTGGGCCGGAATTGTTGGGCCATTTTAATTCGTTTTTATTTACTTATTTCCTTTTTTTTTTCTTTTGTTCAAAAATCTTATTGTTAAAAAAAAATATTGTCTGGTTTTAGTTAAGTTTTGGTTCAAATTGTTTTAAATTTCGATCCCTATATATTGAAAAAAAAAGGGTGTTTGTTTTCAAATATTTTTAGTTTAATTTGTTTTGTTTTCAATTTATTTTAGTTTCTTCGTATATATAAATAAAAAAAACTGTATATATCTTGTTTTTAGTTTCAGGTTGCAGAAGAAGAAATTCCAAGGAAGAACCGCTTGCCAAAATAAATTGCTCTACTTGCTCGCTTAAAAAAATGTTGCTTTCATCTCTTGTTTTATTTGAATTGCATTGTTGGTTGCTTGCATTTGCATTTTATATTAAAAATCAAATCATTTGTAGTTGCATTGTTAATACACGTTTAATTTCAGCTTTGCCTTTCATCTTAGAATTTGATTAAATAATAACTCACTTAATTGTATATTGACAGTTGTCTTCTTTGAACAATTTAATTTCTTGGTGTCTAGGCTATGGCAGAGTAATAATCATTTATAAATATTACGGTGATTCGTAAATATTATAGTGGTTGTTCATCTGAAGGTACTTAAACCTTCAGCTGCATTGCTACGGTGATTCGTGGTGCACCGATAACCCCTGCCCGTTACCTGGTTGAGAAATATTTTTGTTGATTTAAGACAGTGTGTGACTATACAATTTTGTGTTAACTTAGGATAAATCATTTATAATTAACCCTTGCATTCATTTAGTTGCATTAGTTCATGCATATTTAAAAAAAAAGAATTCAAAATCCAAAACTAAAAAAATTGTAAATATTCCTTTTTCTTTGAAATTTTTAAATCCTTTTCTTTGAAATTTCAAAAAAATCCAAAAAATTTAGAAAAACCAAAATTCAACAAAAAAAAAAAAAAAACAAAAAATAGATTTCCCTTTTGAAAAATAAATTCTCTTTGTAAATATTTTTTGCGTATAAAAAAAAACCAAAAAACATTCTTGAAAATATCAGAATTTCCATATTCACTTGAATTTTACAATAGTTGTGAAAATCAATATAATCCATACGATTTCAGTCCAAATTCGTATGGATATTTTAACAACAACTATTGTGTAAATAATTCAAATTTCGAACAACAAAATTTTCAAAACAATGACCAACCTTCGACTCTTGAAAATAGCATTGAAATGATTTCATCTTTACTCGAACTTTCTACACGACAAAATCAGGAGATAAATGATTTATGTAATTCTTATTTGTGTAATAACTCGAGTCAAGGATTTCAAAATTTGAATTCAATTCAAAATTCAAACGATTACGATTATAACCCATGCCAATTTAATTTCGAACTCCAAAATGAATTTCAAACTCAACATGAAAATGGTAACAATTTTTCAAACGAATTTGGCAATAGGAATAATCTTAACCATGTTACGATTGAAAAAATTTATCCTCAACAAATCCAAATCGAAAATTCTCAAGTTAATAACTACAAATTGGATTTTGTTGAACAAATGAACGAAATTTACGATGATCACACGGATTTGTTGTTTGAAACATATATGAAACAACGTGAAAAACAAAATCAAATCCCAACGTGTGACGAGTCAAATAATAATCCATCTTTTACCACAATTGACGATTTTCAAATAACAACTTTTGAAACTGAAAATGATGATCTAAATGAAGTTGTTGAAAATACGGTAATTGAGTTGGATTTCAATTCTTTTGAGGGCGTGGAACCAAATTTAAAATTCAATCTTCCTTTTCTCATTTTCAAAAATTTGAATACAACAGCTTTGGGTTTTGTGTTGAATATGCGCTTATATGATTTTTGTTTGATGATAATAAACATATATACATTCGTTTAAATGTATTTGATAATATACTATTTTATTTTTCACAGATTAAATAAATATTTGCTGAATAAAATAAATAACACGGAATTTGAGTTCAAACGAATAATTTATTCAAATAAATATTTATTACAACTTTGAATAGTACAATTTCAAGCTCTCACTATAACTATACAACTTTGATTACAATTACATCACATTACATATTTACAGTTCACCTCACTACATATCACTCACACTCGTATTTATCTTCAACTCCATTCCAGTTTGAATCCAGCATCTGAGAAATCTGCAAAAATATAAAGCAACGCAGTAAAATTGAAAAAGAAATATTTTTGCAATATAAAATGAAACACGATTTTTGAAAATATAATTTGCCTTAGTTATTTGGGTTGTTCGTCATCATTTATATTTGAATTCATCATACACGAACAACTTGTGACATACACAGTGTATTACTGTATATGCCACAAGGCCGTGCACGCCGATATATACACTTGATTGATTTACAGGGACAGGTGAGCACAAGGTCAAACCCAAATATACGGACAGGTTCAACTCAGGTGCAATAAATTCAAAAATACGACACGAGCACAAGGTCAAATCCGAGTTTTTGTAACTGGATTCAACTCAAGCGCAAATCAAAAGTACACATGAATATGAAACTAAACAGTTAAGTTCAGTGGTCAAATGCAATAGGCCGAGAACCAGACTCATGCATGCAACATGGAATGCAAAGACAATGCATCAATGCAAATTCAAATAATGTACAAAAACAAGTCCAGCAGCATGAACAAGTATGGCAGCATGCGAATGCATCAAAGCAAGTAAACAACAATGTCGATCTCAATGCAACATATTCACCAATGAATCATCAAAGAGGCAACTAGGAATGACAAGAACACAAGACAGTCTGCAAGCAAGTTCAAGTGATGAAGCACTGCAACTCAAACAGCTACAATGGCCAGACCAACCAGACCCAAGTGAAACTGATTCAAATGCAACAAAGATACAAACTGCAGCATACCAGACTCAAAGATACAACAAACCACAAGATACTGCAACAAACACTCAAGTGAGTGAAACTCAAGTTACAATGCATCAGTGAGCCAAGAATACATGTACTCAGGCTCGACTAACAGTGCAGACAAATGCTCATATGAATATGAAATAACCAGAGCCAAGAATACATGTACTCGAGACAATATGCACAAATGTTTAACCACTACAACAAAAGTGTACAAACACAAGTGAACCACAAAGTGAAAGTCCACCAGCACTAGACAGAAGTATATTTGAGGCTAGAGTTTAGTAAAGATATCAAGTACACCAGCACTAAACATAAGTATGGATGTACTCAATGCAACCCAGATAAATATGCACGACTTATGGCAGTGAAACTCAAACAAAGTGCAGAAGTAAACAAATGCAACAATTCAAATTCAAGACAACACCAAAGACTCAGCAGTCGGTGGCACATGACCACCTAGCAATGACAGTTCAAGTGAATCGAGTTCAAGTCAGACCAACACTGCAAGCAACATGAATGCAACATGGCCGAGCATTGATCAAGACCAGTAACATGTGGACAGTAAAAATCAAACAACCAAACCAACATGAAGCAACGTACATGCATCAGTGATGAAAGCTACAAGAGAGGCACAGCAACTACAAAGTATCCAAACCAGTACAAAACTGAAACATGTGCAGTCAAATAATCAGAGGCATCAATATGGTAACACACTACAACATGCTCAAAGTAAATACTGAATACCATATGGACACAGCAATGTTCAAGACCAAGGTGGTCAAGGCCAAAATCATCAATGCAATGCACAGCATAGTCAAGGGCATATGAAGACAAGTGTAACATCACAACTAAACACATGAATTCACAAATCAAAGCCGTGTCGAAATCAAAGTTGAAATGGTCAGAGCCGTAGTATACAGAAGTCACAAATTAAAGTCAAATTCAAGCCGAGTATATTACACCGTGATAGCCAAGCATATGACCAACTCACAAATCGAAACCGTGAGTGCCAAGCTATATCAATTTATACGAAATTGAAATAGTCAGATTTTATCTCAATCATCCAAGTATAATCGAATGGCCAAAGCAAATCAGTAGACAAATTCAAACACGAATATACGAACGCAAAAATAGGATTTCGAATCCTTTATAAGCCCAATCATCATTGGCAAAATAATCATCGAGTTCAAGAATCAACCAGCAAAGCAAAAGGAGGAAAATACATACCGAAATAGCAGAACGAATTCGATCCAAAATTGAAGAAGCCGTAAGCAAATCAAAAGCATCGAAGCCTACTATCGAACAAGATCGAGCGGCGCTTCAATTTTGCACAACCCTAGTTTAAATCGCAAGGAGCAAAAGCAAATTACCAGAAGCCCTAATTCGCAAAGAGGAACGAAAGAGGATCGGCCATACTTTCACAAAACAAAAGGAACGGGTTGAAGAAGTGAATAAGGGGCCGGCCTGTGTTAATTTGGGCTTACTTTTTATTTTAAGGGTTTAAATTTTTAAATAAGGGTTATTGTGTTTTAAATTGTTTTTAAATTGTATTTTTTCTTTTAAACCGTTTTTAATTTTCTAGTCGTGTGACTAGGGGACAAACTACGGTGTGTGGTTTGGCAATTCGCAACTCGGTGGTTGAGTTGTGGTCAGGGTTTTGAGCGTAGAGTTAGATTAGTCAATAGCCGGTATAGCGAGTTTACGTGTGTAAGCGAGGGACTATCTAATTTCTAGTAGAAACCTTGGGGGCAGCACGTAGGCAGGGTTTTGCCGAAGCTGGGTAAATTCTGTGTTGTTCTGTTTTTTCTGTTATTTATATTCTGCAATATCTGTGCTGCTATTCTGTGATCTGAATTGAAATTAATTAATAAGCTTCCGCGATTAATTTTTATAATTTACACTATCACCCTATTCACCCCCCCTCTAGGGTGAAATCGATCCTACAAGTGGTATCAGAGCTAGGAACAAAAGCCCTTTTTGTTTTAAAATTTTGATTTTACAAAAACCAATTTTTGTTTAAAAATTCGTGTTTCAAAAATCAATTTTTGTTTTAAAAATTCGTGTTTTTAAAAAAAAAATCGGTTTTTGTTTTAAAAATTTGAATTTTTAAAATGGCTTCTTTTAATAATGCTTTTGCAGAAGGTCGATCTATAGTTAGACCACCAATGTTCAATGGTGAATATGCTTATTGGAAAAATAGAATGCAAACTTTTCTGAAAACCATTGACGCTTGGAATGTTGTTGAGACAGGTTATAGAATACCAACTATAACTGTAGATAATCAGGAAACAGAGAAACCAAAGGAACAATGGACAGAACTAGAAAATAAATTACAAAATACTAATGCCAAAGCTATGAATTCTATTATCTGTTCATTGGATCAATTTGAATTTAATCGTGTCTCACATTGTCTAACTGCGCAGGAAATATGGCACATACTAGAAGTGACTCACGAAGGAACATCTCAAGTCAAAGAATCTCGCCTTGCAATGCTAAGCAGCGAATACGAGAACTTCAAAATGGCGAAGGAAGAAAATGTCAAAGAGATGTACGGACGACTCTCCAATATCGTATACAAATCAAAAGCTCTCGGAAAAACATACACCGAATTAGAAATAGTCCGGAAAATCCTCAGAGTCCTTCCACGAAGCTTTGAAGCAAAAGTAACTGCCATACAAGAATCGAAAGATTTAAAACAACTTAAAGTTAAAGAACTCATCGGAAATCTCACCACTTATGAGCTAGAAATGAAATTCAAAGAAGAGCGTGAAGGAGATGACACTCAAAAGAAATCAATAGCTCTCAAAGGAACAACCAAAAGTGATGATGATAACGATGAAGATGATGGAGCAGCAGAATTGGAGCTGTTAATAAGGAAATTCAAAAATTGGAATCAAAAACATGGAAATTCAGCTCGAATTCAAAAAGCAAAAAGCAGAATAGCCAAAGCACTAGACTACTCGG
This sequence comes from Allium cepa, assembly GCA_030765085.1. Taxonomy (NCBI): domain Eukaryota; kingdom Viridiplantae; phylum Streptophyta; class Magnoliopsida; order Asparagales; family Amaryllidaceae; genus Allium; species Allium cepa. The sequence goes on along the minus strand of CM060928.1, from coordinate 556,984,797 downwards.
AAGAACAAAAGTTTATTTGTTATAATTGCAACAAACCCGACCATATCAAGCCCGATTGTCCACAAATTAAATCCAGCCATGGAAAGAAACAGAAAAAGAAAAGTTTTGCAGCCACTTGGGATGAAATAGACGAGAATGATCAAAGCACTGGCAGTGAAAGCGAAAAGGCAGAATTGTGTCTTCAAGGTGATACAACTGACAGTGACGATGACGAGCCAAGTGAGGTATCAAAACTTACCCATTTTGAGTTGCTTATATATTTTCATGAAGTAAACGGTTGTTTTGAACGACTTAGGGAAAAATACGCCAAACTTGAATCTCAAAAAGATACTTTGATAGAATGTAATAAACAACTTGATCAATTAGTTAAAACCTATCAAAGTAGGATCCCTAAGTGTGATAAGTGTCCAACATTCGAAGAAGAAATTAAAAAATCGGAAATCAATATAAAATCACTTGAAAATGAAATTCTGATTTTAAAAGAAAGTGAAAATACAAGGAGAGAGAATTCTATTAAAAAGTGCACACAGTTGTTAAACAAAAATGAATCTCTCAAATCACAAGTCCAACAATTGTCAACGACTTTGGATAAATTTTCAAAAAGTGAAAAATCGTTGAATATGCTATTAGGAAAGCAAACTGTTAATACAGTTAGACAAGGACTTGGATATAGTCATTCTAAAAATGTTAGAAACGAGATTAATCGAGAAAATTTAATGTGCACAATTTGTAGAAAATTTGGACACAATCACAATAATTGTTGGTATAGACCCAAACATGTGAAAACTATACCGATTTGGGTTCCAAAAGGCACAAATATAAAATCTCTCAAAGTTAAACAAATTTGGGTGCAAAAGGGAACAATTATAAATAGTTTTAGGTCTTTACAAAATTGTTTTTCGAAATATTCTGCCACTAACAACCATGGACCTATAAAAACAAATAGGTCACATAAATCTTTCATCGTGTAGGAGTGGTGGCAGGCTAAGGAACAACAACAGTGTACTCTGGATTTTTGGCTATTCCAGAAACACAACGGACGACGAAGCAAAGTTCCTTAGCCTAATATAAAGGTGACAGAATCACAACGGACAACAACGAAAAATATCGTAAAGGTAAAACAGGTAATGGTATGTTTTAAACGATATATTAAATGTGATAATCTGCACCGTATTCTGAATTAAAATCAGCCAATATTGAGATTGATGAAAAGATGATGATTTTTAATCTGACTTATTCAACATAGTTGGCCAATTATATTCTTATGCCAAAAACACTATAAAAATCTCTAGATTCTTTGAATTACTTCATATATACCAGTTTGGATTAAAAATAGTATTTTGTTGGATAATACAATTGGTTATAATTCGGCTAACTCTATATTCACGATTTTCTGATTATTATCACGGCTTCATTTCAAATTCAAAAGAATGTCATTTAAATTGTTGTTAAAATTGAATTTGAAATTTTTGGTGCACACTTCATGTTTTGGTTTATAAAATACATTTGATGATAATTTTTGAGTGAAAGAGAAATTCAGATGCAGATTACACTGGTAATCTAGTTGATAGAAAAATTACTGGTGAAACGTGATTTTTGTTAAGACATTTAGTAACTACATCGTTTTTTTTAAAGAAAATATCTGCATATTTTTCATTTCAAATAATTTTCAAATAGCTGAAAAAATTTTAAAAAAACCCCTGGAGAAAATCATTTTTGACCATATTTTCAGATTATTCATTTTTTGAAAAATTAATTTCATAATTATTTTTGAATTTGATTTTAAATGACTATTATGACTAATCTGACTCCCAAATGATTATCGAAAAGAAAAATAGTGATTGAAAAAATGATGAGTGTTGATATTGATTATATATTATAACTCGAGAAAGTATAATTAGAAAATTTCTTTAGAAATTTAAACAAGAGTTATAAAACTTTTTGTTTGTAAAAATTCCATGACCATCTCTATACCTATCATATTTCTATCAACCATCACTCATCAAAATTCTATATAGTTTGTAGATATGTGGTACTTTAAACAGGAATCGTTCGTTTTTCATTTTCACATTTTTTTTAAAAAAAATATTAATTAATAATAATAATAAATAAATACCAAAGTATTCACTCTCATTTAAAAGTCCTCACGGTTATGCATGGGTGAATTACTTGGAATTTGTTATGTGCTTCCATGCTCATTTATATTCAATTGAGTTTTAATGTTGGTTAATATCAATAACTTTATCTCTATTTTCTCTAACACTATTATTCTTTTGCTGATAACAAAAGGGGGAGAGAAAAGTTAAGATTTTGTCAAATAGAATCAAGCAAAGGTCAAATAATTTTCCATTTGCATATAGGCTCATTTATATATTTCTATTTGTATGCATATATGTAGGGGGAGCTTTGTGTAGAGAGGAAGTATTTATATAGGGGGAGCAATTAGGATATATCTATGATCAAATACATTTAACATATTCAAAATCTTAAATATATGTTTGTTATCATCAAAAGGGGGAGATTGTTGAATATGCGCTTATATGATTTTTGTTTGATGATAATAAACATATATACATTCGTTTAAATGTATTTGATAATATACTATTTTATTTTTCACAGATTAAATAAATATTTGCTGAATAAAATAAATAACACGGAATTTGAATTCAAACGAATATTTTATTCAAATAAATATTTATTACAACTTTGAATAGTACAATTTCAAGCTCTCACTATAACTATACAACTTTGATTACAATTACATCACATTACATATTTACAGTTCACCTCACTACATATCACTCACACTCGTATTTATCTTCAACTCCATTCCAGTTTGAATCCAGCATCTGAGAAATCTGCAAAAATATAAAGCAACGCAGTAAAATTGAAAAAGAAATATTTTTGCAATATAAAATGAAACACGATTTTTGAAAATATAATTTGCCTCAGTTATTTGGGTTGTTCGTCATCATTTATATTTGAATTCATCATACACGAACAACTTGTGACATACACAGTGTATTACTGTATATGCCACAAGGCCGTGCACGCCGATATATACACTTGATTGATTTACAGGGACAGGTGAGCACAAGGTCAAACCCAAATATACGGACAGGTTCAACTCAGGTGCAATAAATTCAAAAATACGACACGAGCACAAGGTCAAATCCGAGTTTTTGTAACTGGATTCAACTCAAGCGCAAATCAAAAGTACACATGAATATGAAACTAAACAGTCAAGTTCAGTGGTCAAATGCAATAGGCCGAGAACCAGACTCATGCATGCAACATGGAATGCAAAGACAATACATCAATGCAAATTCAAATAATGTACAAAAACAAGTCCAGCAGCATGAACAAGTATGGCAGCATGCGAATGCATCAAAGCAAGTAAACAACAATGTCGAGATCAATGCAACATATTCACCAATGAATCATCAAAGAGGCAACTAGGAATGACAAGAACACAAGACAGTCTGCAAGCAAGTTCAAGTGATGAAGCACTGCAACTCAAACAGCTACAATGGCCAGACCAACCAGACCCAAGTGAAACTGATTCAAATGCAACAAAGATACAAACTGCAGCATACCAGACTCAAAGATACAACAAACCACAAGATACTGCAACAAACACTCAAGTGAGTGAAACTCAAGTTACAATGCATCAGTGAGCCAAGAATACATGTACTCAGGCTCGACTAACAGTGCAGACAAATGCTCATATGAATATGAAATAACCAGAGCCAAGAATACATGTACTCGAGACAATATGCACAAATGTTTAACCACTGCAACAAAAGTGTACAAACACAAGTGAACCACAAAGTGAAAGTCCACCAGCACTAGACAGAAGTATATTTGAGGCTAGAGTTTAGTAAAGATATCAAGTACACCAGCACTAAACATAAGTATGGATGTACTCAATGCAACCCAGATAAACATGCACGACTTATGGCAGTGAAACTCAAACAAAGTGCAGAAGTAAACAAATGCAACAATTCAAATTCAAGACAGCACCAAAGACTCAGCAGTCAGTGGCACATGACCACCTAGCAATGACAGTTCAAGTGAATCGAGTTCAAGTCAGACCAACACTGCAAGCAACATGAATGCAACATGGCCGAGCATTGATCAAGACCAGTAACATGTGGACAGTAAAAATCAAACAACCAAACCAACATGAAGCAATGTACATGCATCAGTGATGAAAGCTACAAGAGAGGCACAGCAACTACAAAGTATCCAAACCAGTACAAAACTGAAACATGTGCAGTCAAATAATCAGAGGCATCAATATGGTAACACACTACAACATGCTCAAAGTAAATACTGAATACCATATGGACACAGCAATGTTCAAGACCAAGGTGGTCAAGGCCAAAATCATCAATGCAATGCACAGCAAAGTCAAGGGCATATAAAGACAAGTGTAACATCACAACTAAACACATGAATTCACAAATCAAAGCCGCGTCGAAATCAAAGTTGAAATGGTCAGAGCCGTAGTATACAGAAGTCACAAATTAAAGTCAAATTCAAGCCGAGTATATTACACCGTGATAGCCAAGCGTATGACCAAGTCATAAATCGAAACCGTGAGTGCCAAGCTATATCAATTTATACGAAATTGAAATAGTCAGATTTTATCTCAATCATCCAAGTATAATCGAATGGCCAAAGCAAATCAGTAGACAAATTCAAACACGAATATACGAACGCAAAAATAGGATTTCGAATCCTTTATAAGCCCAATCATCATTGGCAAAATAATCATCGAGTTCAAGAATCAACCAGCAAAGCAAAAGGAGGAAAATACATACCGAAAAAGCAGAACGAATTCGATCCAAAATTGAAGAAGGCGTAAGCAAATCAAAAGCATCGAAGCCTACTATCGAACGAGATCGAGCGGCGCTTCAATGTTGCACAACCCTAGTTTAAATCGCAAGGAGCAAAAGCAAATTACCAGAAACCCTAATTCGCAAAGAGGAACGAAAGAGGATCGGCCATACTTTCACAAAACAAAAGGAACGGGTTGAAGAAGTGAATAAGGGGCCGGCCTGTGTTAATTTGGGCTTACTTTTTATTTTAAGGGTTTAAATTTTTAAATAAGGGTTATTGTGTTTTAAATTGTTTTTAAATTGTATTTTTTCTTTTAAACCGTTTTTAATTTTCTAGTCGTGTGACTAGGGGACAAACTACGGTGTGTAGTTTGGCAATTCGCAACTCGGTGGTTGAGTTGTGGTCAGGGTTTTGAGCGTAGAGTTAGATTAGTCAATAGCGGGTATAGCGAGTTTACGTGTGTAAGCGAGGGACTATCTAATTTCTAGTAGAAACCTTGGGGGCAGCACGTAGGCAGGGTTTTGCCGAAGCTGGGTAAATTCTGTGTTGTTCTGTTTTTTCTGTTATTTATATTCTGCAATATCTGTGCTGCTATTCTGTGATCTGAATTGAAATTAATTAATAAGCTTCCGCGATTAATTTTTATAATTTACACTATCACCCTATTCACCCCCCCTCTAGGGTGAAATCGATCCTACATTTTGAACTTGAGATACGCAATGAAGTTGTTGATGATCCAACAAAGGAAGACGAATTTAATGAACGCGATTTCTTTGGACTTTTTGAAGATGGGTTGTTAGATTTCAAAGGGGATGATTCACATCACCATTTTGAAATCAATAATTTTGAAGAATTTTTCAATGAAAAACTTGAATTTCAATTTGGTGAAAATAAACTTGAATTTCAATCAATCGTTATATATACCCCAATAATCGTTAAAAATAAAACAACTCATATGATTTTCAATAAAACAACATTCGTTTTTTCAAATCCATAATCAACTTCGAAATCATTTATGTTTTGGTTTTTCATGCTTAAGCCGTGTCTCGCACATTTGATGAGACAAATGAATCGGTCTTTAGAAGACCGTTTCATGTACTTTTTGACTGTATACTTTCTCATCTCTTGTAAATAAAATCTTTCATGTAAATATTGGATTTTTATTTTTATTTTTCTCCTTCCACTTGAGTTGATTGTGGGGACACAGTCAAAATCAAGTGTGGGGGGAGACTCATCTTCAATTTTTCTATTTTTCATAGTTTATTTTTGCTTTAAAATTTCAAAAAAAAAATCACAAAAACAAATTTTCTTTTGATTTATTTTTAAAGGAAACACTAAGATAAATATATGGTTTTGGTTTATTTAATTGAAATTTTTGAAAATTTATTTGTCTTAACAAAAATAAAAATGAAGTTTGATTACAAATAATAATGGTTTAACTAGTATATAGGAAGATTCATACGTGTTAATTATGAAGTACATCCTAATTGAAAATCTTTGTTTTAAAAAGTGGTTGATTTAAAGTAAAGGATATAACATTTTTTTTTTGCCTTCTAAGTTAAATGGTGCTAAGATGATTTTGCAGAACTCTCTCTCTCTCTCTTTTTTTTTAAAAAAAATATAAAAATAATAACATCCAAGTATTCCCTCTCATTTAAAAGTCCTCATGGTTATGCATGAGTGGATTACTTGGAATCTTTGATTATGTGTTTTCATACTCATTTAAAAGTCCTCACGGTTATGCATGTATGGAACACATATATATAAAAAAAACAGACTTAATAAAAACCACCTACGGTCGATAGGTGTATGCACTCGCCATGCTCTGTACTCCCCTCACATAAGCCCGAAAGGTAGTGCATGGGTGGTATATCTGGCCTCAGTTTACCTGAGCTAGGTGTGTAATTTTTCTTGCAAATAATGAGAGAGCAAGCAATTGAAATCCTAGCACTATTTTTACTTGGTTGATTTGATTTGTTATTGAAAAGAAATGAAAATACCACTTTGATAAACTTTGATAATCAACTAAGGATCCATTTCATAGTTACACTTTGTTATTAACCAAAACAACGAGTTAAACTATAGTCTATTTGATATGATAACTTGATTTTTGTTGAAAATTTTGACGAGTAAATGACATAAATTTTCAAGATAATAATCAAAACCTATATTTAACTTATTCGTGTCAATTTAAAAATAAATCCTTCATTTGTAAATATTTTCAAAAATTTGCATTCATCTCTTTGTAAATATATCTTGCATTTTGTAAATATTTTCATCCTGCATTTGGATTTTGTGGGTAGTATCCGCTGAAAACCCTCACGAGACAACACTCGTCCTACTGGGGACACCCAGAGGTTTAACGGCTTGTTGCATACGCTCAATGAAATCGTGCTCCCTACGAAAACGGATTTACCTTAGTTTTAGTTTTTCGAGGACGAATAAAAAGATAAGTGTGGGGGTATTTGATGTGCATGTAAATGTGCAAATTTTAACCACCATATTTATTCTTTTTAAATTAAATAAATGATCATATTGGGTATTTTAACTTGTTTAAACCAAAATTCATATTATTTGAAATTGTCACATATTCATCTTCATCCAGGGGCAAAATGGTCATTTTTGTGCATATATTAATTTGAGAACATTTAATTGGAAATTTTTATATTATTTATAGGAAATTACACTCAATTACAAGTGGGTTCATGAAGGAATATGCATGCACAAAATGAATACAAAGGAATGAAGATGGAAATAATTCAAAGTGAAGAACATGGAGGACCCCACCTACCCACTACCTAATGTACAAATTAAAGGCTAATGCACATGCTAAAAGACATTTAAAGCTTCATGTACATTTAAGTGAGGGATTATTAAAGCTAATGATAACTTGGCCACCACACTTCCTCCAAGGACATTTTGGGTACTCCCCAAAAATAGGCATTAGGATTTCTAACTTGTATAAATACCCCTTCTGTTTCATGTAGCCATCTTTCCTCTTAGTTAGTTAGTTAGTTTTAGTTTAGAAAATAAATCAAATCTCTCTTTCTTTACATGGCTACTTAGACATTTCTTCTCTTATGTAATTCTTTTTTTATGCAATGTTAATTATTGTTTCTTTTTAATTACATGTTCATTTCCTTTTATGCAAGTAGTGTAGATTTTCCTTTATGCAATTAAAATAGTTTTCCATTTCACTTTGCTCTCTTTTCCTTTTCTTTTTCTCTCATGTTGCAAGCTACATTTGTTCATATGATAACAAATATGAGAGGCTAAACCCCATCAATTTAGGGGTAATGAAGCTTAATTAATGTAGCTTCGACATTTTGTCAATTCATGCTCTCTTTTTGTGATTAATGATGATGATGGAAATGGTTTACTAGTTGTTTTTGCTTTGAATTTTGATAGCCTATATTGTTGACACCAAATAGGCTATGCTTAAACAATCACTAACACTAATTGCATCTTCATCAAAATATGATTATGGCAAAAGAAAGTGATTTGAAATTAAAATTTGATGGTCTATGTTTCTAATCAATAGTTAATAGGTCATACTTAAAATAGATTTCATTCTCATTTTCTTTGTCAAGTTTCATGAAAGTTAGTAAGTATTTTAAGGGGTGTGTTATAGTTTAATGGCTTATGTTGGCTAATCAATAGCTCAAATATGTCATACTTATAATAAACACATCAATTAAAACACTAATGACCATAAAAGAGAGATCATGATTTCATATGTTGAACTACATGATCTAGAGAGTGGATTTATTCTCTAAATTATCATTTAACTCTCATATTTGCATTTCTTTTCTTTTTATTAGTTAGTTAATTTTCTAATTTTCTAGCTTAACATTCTCTTCAACTTTGGTTTAATTTGATTGGGTAGGAAATTTAAATCAACAATTCCCTGTGGATCGACCCGTATTCGCCACGTGCTGCATTCGTACACCGTGCGCTTGCGGTAAATTTTATTTCAAAATTCTTTCGACAGTTTTCTAAACTGATAGAATTTCCGTCGACGAACAGTCAGTTAGAGAAAAGCCATTTGAATCCCCATGTCCTCGGCGAAAGAAAAGAAAATTCTTTAAGAAGAAGGGAGCCTAGAAAAGGAACGCTGCCAAGAAGGCAAAGGCGGGTTTGGTGTGCTTCAAATGTGATAAAAAGGGCCATTATGCTCATGAGTGCCGGATGGGAGAGGGAAAGAAGCCTGCAGAGAAGAAGAAGGTGAAATGCTTTAATTGCGACCAAGTTGGGCATCATAAGAACCAATGTCCAAAGCCAATCAGGGCAGACGGAAGGAAGGTGTTTGCTATTGGACCACCATCTTCTTCTAGGCCTACTACGGTAGAGAAAGGGAAAACTATGATGGAAGGTACGCTTTTGATTCAGAATATACCAGTTAGGGCACTAGGTGATACCGGTGCGTCATATTCATTTATATCACAGTATTTGGTTGTTAGGTTATGTATAGAACCTGTATACCTTGTTACTTTCTTAAGGGTTGTGAATCCAATAGGACGGTATATATTCTAGGGATGAGATGTGACCAGTTTGAACTTGACATGTTAGGTTATAAGTTTGCATGCAGTCTGTATGTTTTTGAGTTCATAGATTTCAGAATCAGTTTGGGTATGGATTGGTTGGGTAAGTATGAGGCTAGGATATTTTGCCAGGATAGGAAAATATCATTAAGACACCCAAATAGTCATAACCAAATCATCTTCACAATGGAAAATTCCAGTAAGAGTGTTTATTGTTTGTTGAGTGCCATGGAGGTTGGAGATGTGCTTAGTCAGGTTCGGGTAGCAAGAGAATTTGCAGATGTCTTTGAGCAGTCACAGTATTACCACTGTAACGAGCTGTTGAGTTTTGGATAGATCTTGTACTGAGAGCTGAACCTATCGGTTGACTACCTAGCAGGATGACACCGACTTAGATGAAGGAATTGAAGGTGCGGCTAGTGGATCTTAAGCGAAGGAACTTTATTAGACCAAGCAGTACTCCTTGGGGAGCGACCACAGTTTTCGTGAAGAAGTCAGATGGGTCGTTAAGGATCTGCATCGACTATCGTAAGTTAAACGAAAGGACGATCAAGAATAGAAACTCTCTATTGAGGATAGATGATCTGTTTGATCGGTTGAGTGGAGCTAGAGTGTTCTTCCAATTGGATCTGGCGACAAAATTTCATCGGCTCAGAGTGGCGGAAGATAGTATACCTTTAACGGCGTTCAAGACGAGATATGGGTCATACGAATGGTTAATTATGCCGTTCGGACTCACTAATGCACCGGCATTCTTTGTAGATTTGATGAATTGAATCTTCCAAGAGCACTTGGATAGATTCATGTTGGTTTTTATAGATGATATTCTAATATACTCTAAGGATGAGAAGGAGCATGAAGTTCATCTTAGAGTTGTGTTGGAGACGCCGAGGTAGCATTAGCTAAAGGCAAAAATTTTGAAGTGCCATTTTTGGAAGAAGGAACTGAAATTTCATGGTCATGTGGTTTCAGAGAAAGGATTGTCAGTTGATCCAGAAAAGATCGAAGCCGTTAACAATTGAAAGAGACCAGAAACTATAATTGAGATAAGAAGTTTCCTTGGATTGGCCGGGTATTGTCGAAGGTTCATAAAGGATTTTTCACAGATAGCTGCACCGATGACTAAGCTTGCACGAAAAGATGTGAAGTTTGGGTGGACCTATAAATGCGAGGAAGCATTTCAGAGCTTGAAACACTTATTGACCCATGCACCAGTGTTGGTGGTTCCGGAGGGGAATCGGGGTTTAGTTGTTTATACAGATGCATGTGGAACCAGATTGGGAGCGATATTGATGCAAAGAGGTAAAGTAATTACTTATGCTTCTAGATAGCTCAGACCGCATGAAGTTAGATATCCGACGCACGACTTGGAATTAGTTTCTGTGATTTTGTCTTGAAGGTGTGGAGGCATTACCTTTTGGGGGAATGGTTTGAGATTTATATAGATCATAAGTCGCTGAAGTACTTGTTCTCTCAGAAGGAGCTGAACATGAGACAGCAAAGATGATTAGAGTTTCTTGCTACTTATGATTTTGAAATAAAGTACACACCCGGAAAAGGTAACAAGGTTGTTGATGCGCTTAGTAGGAAGCATCAGAATGTAGTATTAGCTATGATAGCAGAGTGGAAGGACTTAGAAGCATTGTCAGCTTATAGAGTACTGTAGAGATTCGAGGCTGAGTCTAGTGGAGGATCTGCTAGGTTATCTTGTATGGAAGGCCTACAGGTATTTATTGAGAAAATAGCTTCTAAACAGGATAAGGATCCAGTTTTGGATGAATGGATCAGAAATTCAAAAGATGGAACGGAGAGCAATGATTTAAAGAATTTCAGTCTTGAGCAGAACGGGTGGTGGAGAAAGAAGGGCAGATTATGTATTCCAAGTGTGGGAGACATAAGAAAAGAAGTTTTGAAGGAATGTCATCCTTCAAACTTCATTATTCATCCAGGAGGAACGAAGATGTATCAAGATATGAAGAGAAGTTTCTTCTGGGAGGGAATGAAGAGGGATGTTGGCTCATGGGTGAAACAGTGTTTGAACTGCAAATAGGTAAAAGCCGAGTGGATTACTTCAGCCATTGGATATTCCATTATGAAAGTGAGTTTCCATTTGTATGGATTTTATTGATGGGTTGCTGAGATCTATTAGAGGGAATGAAAGCATATGAGTCATAGTGGTAAGACTGACCAAGAGTGCCAATTTCATTCCGGTTAGGCAAATAGGTCAACACCTGTATTGGCTATGTTATTTATGAAGAATGTGGTTAGACTGCATGGAATTCCTAGTAGTATTGTTAGTGATAGAGATTCTTTGTTACTAGTGAGTTCTGGAAAATTCTTCAGGAAAGCTTAGGAACCAAGCTTAAGATGAGTGCTGCTTACCATCCACGGACAGATAGGCAGACGGAAAGAGTTAAAAAGATCTTGGAGGACTTGTTACGAACTTGTGTATTAGACTTTGGGGGATCATGGGAAGATCACCTACATCTAGTCGAGTTTTCGTATAACAACAGTTATCAGCCTAGCATAGGAATGGCACCGTTTGAGGCTTTGTATGAAAGACCGTGAAAATCTCCTGCATGTTGGTTAGAGACTGGAGACGGATTAGTCCTTGGTCCTGATTTGGTAAAAGAGGCAGAAGAAAAGATTGAGCTGATAAGGGCGAGAACGAAGGAAGCACGATCTAGCAGAAAAGCTATGCAGACAAAAGATGAAAATATTTAGAATTCTATGTTAGAGATCACGTTTTCGTCAAAGTATCACCAATGAAAGGTGTTATCGGGTTTGGGAAGACTGGGAAGTTAGCACCGAGGTTCGTTGGACCATTTCCTATTTTAGAAAGGATCGGAAAACTTGCATATAGAGTAGAGTTACCAAGTGGTTTAACAGGAGTCCATAATGTTTTTCATGTATCTTACCTGAGGAAATGTGCTAGGGATCCAAACATTATTATAGTACTAACTGTGTTAGAAGATTTAGTAGTGGAACCAGATATGACTATAGTTAGGAAGCCTATCCGGATAGTCGAGAGAGATTAGAAGAAGTTGAGGAACAAGATAGTCGGATTAGTGAAAGTCCAGTGGAGTGATGATGCTAGAGACTGTACTTAGGAGACTGAGAGAAAGATTAGAGATGCTTATCCTGATTTGTTTGATGATATGTTTTACCTTTGATTGTTTTGATGTGATTCTTATCATAATTTCGAGGACGAAATTCTTTAAGGAGAGGAGATTGTAACACCTCATACTTTCAATAACATTATTTAGAATATTTAGTTTTAAATAAAATAATGTAACATGATTAATAGATTGAGATTTGATTTAAACAAGTGTAGCAGTGCCTATATGTATAATGAACTAAGGAGATAACATGAATAAAAGTGTTAGGAAACAAGGAAGGGAAAAATGGAAAATAGGATGAACTTATACCCTAAACCCTTAGAAAACTAAATGCACGTTAATTTCTTTCTTAAGTAAAATATTCCAAGGCCGGCCACCATTTTTAATCTCAAGAGAAGAAAAAACTAGGATTTCAAGAGGAAGAAGTAAATACAACTTATTCAACATCAAATCTCACATCTTTAATCACAAAGCTAAGGTGAATGATTACTACATCCTTTTTTTATAGTTTTCGGATTTAAGGGAACCCGAAATGATTTTGCATAATAACGCCATATTTTGGATGCTTGAAAGTTTATACACATATTTCTTGATGATTTATACATCTTCATATTAGTTTTTATGATATGTTTGATATGAAAACCTTATTAAATGACATCCAAATGCCTTGCGAATTTTAATGTAGATTAGTAATGATATTTTCGACGATGGGTTTCAATTTCCATAATTTTTTGAATTAATGTGGCTTTTATATTAATTTTCTAGTGAAGAAAATGATTTATTGGGTTATAAATTATTTACGGCATAACAAATAATTATTTGGTCTGAAATTTATATATGTTAGAAAACATATTAAAAAGGATTTTTTGAAATTTTTATAGAATTTTCCTATGTGTTTTGATGAATATACAAAATTATTTAAGCTATGAGACTTAAATGTTTTATATATTTAATTAAGGAGAAGGAGTATTTTGCAAATGATTTAAACCAATTAATTCTGAAATTATGGCAGTACTTTTAGAAATGAAAAATTATCAATCAATAAGAGTTTGAAAAACAAGGCAGGTTAGTTAAAAGTATTACTTAAAAAGGATTTAAATCATAATTTCATGCTAAAAGCATGTTCCACCTATTTTGGTTTCGCCCAGGTTGCTTTCGACTAAGACCCTCCCCCTCCTTCTACGGACCAGTGCACATAGTATCAACTCGTTGGTACACAGTGAATTGGACAAAGGTGGAAGGTAAGAGTCGAAAGCAAGGGGTTTCGAAAAGGGTAGAAGCGCCTTTTGTTTTAAAATTCAAAGTAGCGCCAGCTTTTCTTTCGAAAGGATAGCTTTCGATTTGGTTGGCTTCCAACTGAGTCAAGTGTTTTAAAGTAAAGGTTTCGAATGTGTTGTGTTCTTTTATTTTAAACGATGGTTTCGAAGGGGTCGAAACACCTAGCTGCCACCTTTCTGCCTTTCGAAGTCAATTGTTTCGAAATGTATACTTTGTTTTTAAATTACCACTACTCCAATGCTTTCGAAGGTATGGTTTCGACACCATCACTTCTTTACTTAGGAACAGGTTACGAAAAGAAGGTTTTGACTAAGATGTTGTAATTGACCTTTTTATTCTGTTTGAAGTAGAACCCAAAGGTTTCGCAAGAGGTGATTTGAATGGTTTCGAAAGGTGTTTTTCCACAAGTTTTAAATTAAACCCAAAGTACTTTCAAAAGGTTTAAGTTTCTAAAGAATGATGCTTTTGAACGTTGTTTTAAATTGGTTTCAAAGGGGCGGTTCCCCAAAGGGTTTCGAAGGAGTCGAAAGGTGGTATTTTTTCTAAGGCAATGTTTTGAAGTGTTTTAAGATACGATGTCTAAGGTTTTATTTCTTTCGAAAAGGAATATTTCAAAGGCTTCGAAAGGGTTTAAGTATAGTTTCGAAAGGGAAGCTTTGGCCTTTCGGCCTAGATAAATAAAGGGTTTTACTTGGTTCGAAAGAGATGCTTTCAGAGGTTTAGAAATGGGTTCTTTCAATGAAATCGAAAGGGGTACTTTCAAGTGTTTAAATATTTTTATCAACTAAGGTTTGAGTAAAGTGTGTATATATATATATAACATGGCAAAGTGATTTTGAGTAAAACATGAAGTTTATCTATTTTTCTTGTGTAAGTTTGATTTAAAAGTTTTAAATCATTTTGAAAAAAAAATCAAGGAAAATTATAGGAGGGGATCTCAAAGTGAAACTTACTCAGATATTAGAATACCAGATGGGACTGGTATAAGGTCGCGCCCTATACATTAGCTATTGTCCCAGCTAATTTAGTCCAAAATTTCAATGTGTAGGGCTTTGTCACATGTAAGACTAAAATTATGATTACACACAGAAGGGAATATATGTTTGTATACATATAGGTTATTGGTGAGCCCGCAAAACCATTAAGATCAGGTGACCCTGGGAGAAGTTAAGTTAGGGATAGACCGTCTAGAAGAGAAGTGTTTAACGGATAGTTAAGCACAGGTCGTCCAGAAGAGGTGTGTCTAACAAATGTTAGGTAAACTTTGTTATTTTGTCTGCTAGGCCCGATTCAGCCAAAAGTTAATAGTTAGCCAAACAAAACTATAATGTTCGGACAGATAGCCCATCTGTTACCTGATATGTATGTTTACATAATAATGCTTTACAGTTTTAACCGGTTTTGGTTGCAGGAAAAGGGTTTGCAAGTGATATGTTTTAAAAGGAAGTCAGTGAGGGGAAACCCGTTCTGTAAGCGATGTTGTCTCACTTAACATTAATAACCGAGACGTATATTATTATTCACACCAAGCTTTATTTCTTACTCGAAAATTTTGTTTTCCCCTTAAACTCTCGGGTACTAAATTGATTTTGAGTAGTTTGAGATTTAAGATTTTCAGACTCTCTTCTTAAACGACTCTTCTTAAACGAGTAAAGCTTCCGGAGTCATGAAGGAGACAGTTAGTTACTTAGAGTTTTCTTTTTCCGCTGTGCATTTGGATGTAAAGGCAGAATTACTAGCCTTACTATGTACTATCAACCAAAGCGGCATATTCATATGTCGTCTTTAGCATTGTGTAATAATTATATTTCGTTGAATGTGGTTAACGTTTTTAGGATTATGTAATGAACATCAAATGTTTTGAATGGAATGCGAAAATGTGTTTTTAAAATTTTTCCGTATTCTTGTGATATGTGTATCATTGAATCTAGCACCGTCGTATTTGATCGCCGAAAATTAATAATTATGGGTGACTACAGCATCTGTAGCCGTTAGTTTTGGACCTCCAAGTAGTAGGGGGATTTTACAATAACATTAAACCAACGAATGAAAAAATAATTAAAATATAATTAACGGTTCAATCTCTACAAAATTAATTTTCTGTTAAATTATTCAAATGAGTGGTATAAATTCAAATACTTAACTATGAATACATACCGCATTTTGATCATTGGTATTTTCTGCTTCCTTTTCATTGTTTAAATTCACGAAAAACAATGTCTTCTATCAATCAATTGATAATAAATATCAATGCAAAACTACTCATTTCTAAGTACCAAAATTAAATAACACCTAAACAAATACATGTTGCAAATAACATTGGAAGCCTACAAATCTAGTGTAAATCAAACTCATCTCATTTCCTTCCTTAGAACGTTAACTATTCTCTAAATTATCTTATTCCTTGGACTTCATCGGTTAGCAATTCAAAGTAGAAAATTTAAATTGCCTTTGATGATGGGAGTTTTAACTATGAAACTTTAGGCCTAAGGTTTAGGTTTTAACATGAGTAAGAATTAGAAAGCTGGATATTAGAGTTTTGGAATTTACATGAAGAAGAAGAAACACGGTTTAGAAAAGGAACGTGGTTTTCTTAAGTAATTAATAACTGAGCGAAAAAATAAGTATGCTATTAGAAAGCACATGAATTAATTAAGATGGATTGAATTTTTTTTGGTGGTATTAATAAGCACTTTCTTGGATGCTTTTAGCAATCACAGTTCAAAAAAAAATTGCCTGGGTTGTAAACAAGTAAATGAATTGATTCGTTAAGTTTGCTGGCTGGTTAACTTTTTCTGATCAAGAAAAAAGCCAAGGGTTCCTATTTTTGATTTTGTTATAAAAGAAGTACCTACAGAAATGAATATGTAAATTTTGATCCCTATTTTTGAAAAATAAAAAACGCAAGGTGTCTCGCACTTTTCTGACAGAAAATGTAAGGTAACTTCCACTTTTCTGATTTTGAATCTTTTTTCGAAATTTTTGAAAAGTGTGAGTTAATCAGGAAAGCGTAAGCTAGTTTGTGCTTTTTAATTTTAAAATTAATGTTGAAAATTTTGGAGCTTCTGAGTTTAAAAAAAGTTAAAAAAAATTTGAAATTTTGGTAAAAAAATTAATTTTAATAAAACGTAAACTAAATTGCGCTTTCTGATCTAGAAAAAACAAAGACTTAATTTATATATTTATACAGATACTTTTTTGTAACAACATAATTAGAAACGTTTCGCGTGAAGCTCCTTTTCAAATTTGATTCGTTAGAAGCAAATTGCATTGTTTGTCTAATTGACTTTACGATAGCAAATTACGGTCGATCAGACTGAGTCGAATCTTGAAACTAAAATCACGTAATAATGTGTTTCACAATTACTTTTCTATAATTTCGGAACGAATGTCGACTCCGGCCAGGCAAAAAAAAAAACAGCTGAAAAAGGAAGGATTTGCAGCTGAATATTTGGTGTGAAAAGAGAGTAAAGATACGCTGAAAATAGAAATAGTTGCGATTAAGATGAAGAGGATCAGGAATTGAGATGCTAAGCTAGATCGAAGAGAAGAAACGAACAGTCGCGATTAAGATGAAGAGGATCAGGAATTGAGATGCTAAGATAGATGGAAGAGAAGAAACGAACGCGATTTGACTCGACCGAAACAGTTTGCTTGAAAAGTCAACTTCAAACAAGTTCATTTTGCTTCCATACAACACACAACATAATTCGATAAAGAGATTTTGGACCAAGATCCAGCTCATGCACATAAAATTCATAGTAGATCCCTATTTTGATATTTTTTTATCAAAATACCCCCCACCCAGAAAATTGATCAATCTAGCATAAATTAGCGAAAAACTAGAAATAAAGATTTAATTTTTATAACTTTTTCAAAATGAACTTTTTTTCCATCATCTTTCAATTCTTGACTACGCGGCCATTAAGCAAGTACAACAAAGAATTAGGCATTTTATTATCTCCTGTTAGGAAATAGCCGGAAAACCATATTATACTACTCTGACAAAAAATATGAAAATACTCATAGTAAACAACAGCTTGGAGATATTGCCAAAAAACTCTTCTAGCAACAAACTTTCCATACTGCAAATGAAGATCTTCTCATGTTTAGTAACCAAAAAATTAAGTTCATCGTTATACTAGAGTGATAAATCAGTCACATTCCACGAGATAAACTTATCCAAAAAAGTAATAAATAAGAAGGAACTCATCCACACTATTACTGGTGCTTCATGCAATGGCAATGGCAACAGCAACAGCAACACCAACCATCATCTAATCGTCACCAAAGGTAGTCTTTTTGCCTGTAGAAGAAAGAAGACATTAAAAAGCATGTACAAAAACATAGGCAACAACCGCAATGTTGTGTTAAAATGGCACCAATATGTAGTGCTTAATTCAAATGGCCATTTTAATGCAGAATTTATTTGTAGTGATTAATTGAGATTCAAAGAAATAACTGTTGGTGCAATCACACAATAGGTAAAGAGCATCACAATGAAAACAATGGTGAAGCTCAGCAAACGCAGAATTAACAGTCGTTGCAAAAAACAATCTAGATTGTGATTTATAGCAAGGCACCAATTTGTAGTGATTAATTCGAATGGGCGCCATTTATAATGTGACACAACAATACAAAATCAGCTAAAATGGGTGGGTGGGTGGGTGGGTGGGTCACGCATAGGACGGACTTACCCATGCTAGCAGTTCCAGCACTTTGTCTAAAGGGAGTGCCACCACGACCTCTGCCACCTCTTCCTCCTCTGCCTCCATCACGGCCACCCCTTCTCCCTCCTGATCTTCCTCCACGGCCACCACTGTTTCCTCTGCCTCCTCTTCCACCACTATACCCAACCTCTCCTCCACTCTCAGCCCTTGGCCTTGCCTCATCAACTACTAAATAGTATCCATCCAGTTCTGATCCATTCAACTCCAACGCTTTATTAATACTCTCTCTGTCCTGGAAATCCATGTATGCAATCCTGTACCCCCAATAATATCACACGTTATCTGTATATGTTAGTCTATATGTTGGTTGGAATACCAATCATAGTTGCTAGCATCTCAAATTTTCATTTACCACACAGGAAACTTAAGTAGGTAACACCATAATGAAGTGGGATTATAACAAAAAAAATACAGTACAGCCCTTTGTATCATCATCAATAATTAACAATTGACAACAATCGTGTGTGACTTAATGCTACCGGCGACAGTATTTATTTGACTGACTTTTTATAGATCTCCAAATCTTTTTTGGGGTCTTAACTAGATAAACAATCATTGGTTTCATATAGTAGATTAAAATGTTTCAGATAAATCATTGTTACGATATTATACAAAATTGTAAATGTAAATGTACCGACCCCTTGGAACCGCCTGTTTCATAATCTTTAGGAATTGAACAGCGAGTAATCTGTCCACATGATCCAAAATGCCGTTTGAGAGATTCTCGAATCTGCAATAAGAGGAAATAAAAAGTTAGAATATATGTGACCGCAAAATAAACAAGCTACCATAATGAAGAAAAGTAACATTACCGAATGCTCATCTTGAGAACTATCAAAGCCTTTAATAAAAAGTGTTAAACTTTGGCCCTGACTCTGTCCACCCTTTTGATTAGAGTAATTGTCCCTCCTGCAGTATTACAGCAAATCTGAGGAAAAAACCTCGAGGAAAAAATACAAATTTGTATGGAAGTGGGAAGACTATATCATATTGATAAAAAAAATCAGAAGGAACACTACGATTTTGATAAATGAGATTGGATTCAACGCATACCCAGATTGAGGTGTGATTGATGAACTCTTTGGACGTGCATAATCTAGCCTCACACCTCGTCCCATAAGCTCTACACCATTCAAGTTAGTCATTGCCTACAATTGATGGACATATCATCAGGAGGACCTAAATTAATTTTAAAAGCGTCCAATAGGCTATTTGAATAACTTGCACATGTCAAAACCAACTTGTATAGCTGACATGGCTTCAAAATTGATGGCACAACGTATATACACATATTACTTAAAAAAGAAAGATCACCTTCTCAGCCTCAGCTTCACTGGAGAATTCAACATAACCAAAACCTCTGAAATTGCCTTCTTGATCTGAAACCATTCGAACACCAACAACTTCCCCAGCCTTGTTAAAAAATTCAGATCTGATAACATGAAGAAAGTTAGAATGAAAGCACAGTAAAATAATCGTACAAGCAGTGTCGATAGAGGTTTGGAGACTACATACATATCCTCCCTTCCAACATTAAATGATAAATTTCCAACAAAGAGAGTGTTTGATTTAGGATATTCGTCTTGGGAAGGAGTTATAGGCTGCATTTGAAAAAAGAAAAGAGCTCAGCAAATCACATGCTAGTGCGATTATTCTACAAAAACAGGTACGCTGATTATCTTTTACCTCCGATTTCCCAGATTTTGCTGGTGTTGCTAAAGGTGCAGCATCCTTCATCTCAATGTCAGTGTCCTGAACAAAAGAAAAAAAAAACAAGTGGTGGATTATTAATTAATTTATGTGAATTTGAGTTATGGTATGTATTCCTACTTAAAATTTAATATGTAGCTGTAACAACAACATGCACTGATTACCAATGGTATAAAGGTAACAGTCATTTTTAGATGCATCTTAAGATAAAGGATCAGTAATTATTTGCAATACTTTTACATGATTGTATGTAGTCTTTGGTTGGTATATCCAGTTTAGTGAAACATCTATATTTAAAAAAAATAGCACAATAAGATATCATTAACATTATCACCTTCTTTGGAGTTCTCATAGTCTTATCATCCTCGGATTCATCCTCGGAGCTGCTGCTCTCCTTTGCAGCTTTTTTTGTTTGAGACTAACACAAATAATACGATGCAGAATTAGGCCTGAAAATGCAAGATAGATAATCCTGCACAAATAGATACTAACCTTATTCTGCGTTTCCTTTGGTGCCTCTTCATCAGAACTTTCTTCAGTGCTACTATCATCATCTTCACTGCTATTATCCTTCTTTGTTGCTTTGGGCTGGGTTTTGGGAGCCTGAATCGGAAGAAGAAACGTAAATGCTTAATGATAATTGAATAAATATGTGATTTTAGTAATATATCATGCAAATATTCGTACTTGAACTTTTTGTTTCTTCTTTGATGGCTCTTCATCGCTTTCATCACTACTGCTATCATCTGAGCTTTCTTTCTTGGATTTGGCCACAACTTGAGTCTGGATATACAGAAAAATCACGCATAAATAAAAGTAGCCGCTGCAGGAAAATAATGGCTGCTATGGCAGTTTCAAGAAAACTCACATATTGTTTAGCCTTAGGTGGTTCTTCATCGGAGCTAGAATCTTCATCACTGCTGCTGCTATCCTTCTTAATGAATTTTGTAGCAGCAGGGGCCTGTATTAACAGATGAATAATTATGTGAATGAACAATTGAAGACAAAAAGACCTAGATCAAGCTCGCGGTTTTTTAAATAACTATTAGGTAGTACGATTCTTATTATAATGTCGGGAAGTTTACTTGTTTTGTAGCCTTAGGCGGTTCTTCATCGGAGCTATCTTCATCAGAACTTTCTTCATCGCTGCTGCTGTCCTTCTCAACAGCGTTGGCAGCAGGCTTGCTTGTAGCAGCTGGGGTCTGTATTAGATGATTAATGCAAATAAACAATTGTGGACTCGGAAGCTTAAAGTATGACTGAAGTTCCATTTGAATAAAGGAAATGGTACAATAAAATTATTGCCGCTGAAATAAATTTTGGAAAGCTTACAGATTTTTTTTTAGCCTTAGCTGGTTCTTCGTCAGAACTATCTTCATCGGAGCTATCTTCGTCGCTACTGCTGCTATCCTTCTTAGCAGCTTTAGCAACAGGCTTGCTTGCAGCAGCTTGGGCCTGTATACATGATTTGCAAATAAAAGATTAAGGTCCCAGAAATCTAGAAAGCAGCACTGAAATTCAGTATAAATGAAAGTAATGGTAAAAACAAAATTATTACTAGAATAATTGAAGGAAAGCTTACTAATATATATTTTACCTTTGGCGGTTCTTCATCTGAGCTATCTTCGTCGCTACTGCTGCTATCCTTCTTAGCAGCTTTAGCAACAGGCTTGCTTGCAGCAGCTTGGGCCTGTATACATGATTTGCAAATAAAAGATTAAGGTCCCAGAAATCTAGAAAGCAGCACTGAAATTCAGTATAAATGAAAGTAATGGTAAAAACAAAATTATTACTAGAATAATTGAAGGAAAGCTTACTAATATATATTTTACCTTTGGCGGTTCTTCATCTGAGCTATCTTCATCGCTGCTGCTGCTACTATCCTTCTTAACAACTTTAGCAGCAGGCTTGGTTGCAGGAGCTGAAGCCTGTGATAGAGACAATCAATGTAAATAAACAACCATGGACTCGGATCTAGAAGAATGATTGGAAAGTGATATATCAAAAGGGTAGACAAATATATCAACATTTACATCCAAGATGAAGCTCATCTATGATAGCAGTGTATACCATATTTACAATAAAATGGTCACTGAGGATTTTTTACGACTGTATATCCAAGGAAATGCCACAAAGCGTGAGTATCTCAAATAGGACTTCAGCCAGAAGTTAGGAATCATCTATTAGGTCAGTCATATTTTCGGTGACAAAAGAGAAAAGATAAAGAAACAGCATAATTACTGATATGCACCTTCTTTTTATCAGAGTCGGATTCTGAACTATCACTGGAGTCACTATCGCTACTAGATTCAGCTTTCTTTTTCAAACCATTACTTGGTACAGCTGCGCTTTTAGGTTTAGCAGCGGGAGCCTGTGATTGTATCCGAGTCAGATAAGTAGCATAACTTTACACTATTTTGGGGTAAAACGTTCAAAAAATGTATAGAATAATTGTAATGCAATAAAAATGGACAAGAAAAGGCTTTACCTCGTCTTCGGAAGAGTCGCTTTCAGATGAACTATCATCTGATTTTGACTGTTGCTTTGGTACAGGCTGGGTAGGTTTTTTCAAGGAACTCTAGAAGTGAAAAGATACCAAAATATTGAGCAAAGACGAAGAAAAATTAGTGTCAACTGTTATATGTGGATGAATATGGAAAATAATATAAAATATCACAATTCGGAAGTATTACCTTATCATCCTCATCAGAATCACTCTCAGAAGAGCTGTCACTTGAATCAGCCTTCTTCACAGCTTTTGAAGGTTTCTTATTGCTAGTAACCTTTTATATTGCGTAAAAGGTTGTAAAAGATTAATATAGCTATTAGTAAATACTAAACAAAATAATAATAAAATTACTGTAGGGGACAATTACATTAAATACTAAACAATATAATAATACATTTACTATAGGAAACAATTAGATACCTTTAAGGCACGGCTAATATGGGGAACAGCGTTTATAAGAGCTAATGACTATGATCATACCTTCTCATCTTCAGATTCACTTTCTGAAGAGCTGCTATCACTTGATTCTACTTTCTTTTTAGTGGCAACTGGGGCCGTTTTCCCCTTGACAACTTTTTTCTGCATGTATACCAACGAATAAATAAGATATCATATTAATTTTTAGAATTAATTTTCATATTTTGACAATATAACCTTTTCTTCTTTGGAATCGCTTTCAGAACTACTGTCACTTGATTCTACTTTCTTCTTTGTAGCAACTGGAGCAGGTTTCTTCCCAGCGTTCACTTTTCTCTGCAAACAAAAGATTAGAAATGTATAATGTAAATGTTATACAAACATAAAATGTCATGTGATGAATAGAAGAGGCATACATCATCGTCGGAAGAATCACTATCCGAAGAGCTGTCACTTGATTCAACTTTCTTAGAAGCAGCTTCAGATTTCTTTGGAATAGAAGCTTTCTGCAAAAGAAATATGAGATCAGTTGAATGGATTAGTAATTTTATGCAAGACTTTATTTTGTCATTCAAACAAAAATTACTCATAAAGAACAGGAAGAATGAAGATGCTTCTTACTGGTACATCATCTGAGCTGCTATCCGATTCTGAGCTACTGCTTGATTCTATTTTACCATTCTTCGTAACGGGCGCAGTAAGTTTTTCAGCTGGTCCCTTATTAACAATCTCCTATAAATGTCAGTTCAATATGAGAATTTAAAATACTTTGGTTGAAAATGAGGCAAAGACATACAACAATGGAGTGAAGAAGGTCGTGCAAAGCAAATGCCTTTACTGATATAGCATTAGTTCATAAACAAGTGGTGTAACCACATGTGTTACTATTATACTATGTGTGAGTGAATAGGTTAAAATAAAGCACTGGTTCACTCTATGATGCCATACTACAATAACAGAAGCAATAAACCAACCATGTATGTTAACATTCAATAAATAAAACATAGCATACTGCTAGAGACTGCAGCTGATAATATGTTGATAAGGAATAAGCAAGCAAATCTTCTCTAGTTAGAAATCAACAAACCGGTTTGAAAATATTATGCTATTTCTCAATGAAGAACAATTTACTTAAATGATGTGTGTACGAAGATAAGTGTTCTTAGTTACAAGATTGTTTGACGCGCGCAATGCTTGTGCGTATAAAAAACCTTTGTGTACTGATATAAAATTGTTAAACTTAATTTTATACGTATATATATATAGAGAGAGATATTATAGACTTGATAAGTAAAAATTGAAAATTATAAAGAGAAATATTATGAACATTATGTTGAGATTAGGATTTGAACTTGTGATATTATTTATGTGTCAAGATTTTCATTTGGAAAGAAATGTTATTTCTGTTTGGAGTGGGATTCGAACTCCTGGACTTTTGTTTATAGATAAGGACAATCTTGAAACTTCACAGTTGGACCAAACAATTGTGACTACTCAAATTATTAATGAAGATTATTTTATACAGCTTTGATAAGTAAAATTCGAAAATTATAAAGAAAAATAGTATGAACGATATTTTAAGATTAGGATATGAACTTGTAAGCTTATTTACGTATCAAAATTTTCATTGTTTGTAATTAAAGAAACCAATTGCAAATTACAATAGAGAGGCAAATTAATAAATACATACACCCTTCTACGACTTGTAAAAAAAAGTTTAAATGGGCAGATCACATGGATATGTTCATCCACCAAAAATTCAATCTAATCCAAGCTGATAAAATTGGATCAGAACAGATCCACCTCAAAAAATTGATCAGATTGGATTTAAACTACTGCAATCCAGCCTATAATTAATTAGCTGGTGGGTGTCAATAAGTTCAAAATCAATATAATTATTGATCCATCACATTTAAAATTGTAATTGTTCTTTAAGCTAAAAACCTACCAAAATGAGCTATACATGTATGATACTTGAAGGGTTAGCATAAACTTGTTCTTATTTTATTTGAATATTATATGCTTTTACTATACAGCTACTAGGCCAATCAACTTCAACAAGAATCAATTTTTTTAAGGTGATCTGATAAAAATAATAGCTGGTCAATCTAACCCACCCTGATACAAATTTATTGGATTAGACTGGACCATTTCGAAATTTTGAGAGAATTGCATGTGCATGAAAAAATGGAAGGAAAAAAAATTATATTTCGGATTGAATCGTATTTTGCCTGCACAATTGTCTGAGAGAAAGTAATGTAAAAATGCAAATAGCTGTACCGATAAACATGTGAATGGAAGGCATTAAATACTTTTTGCTAGAAACGAATCTAGCGAGGGGAAGGGGCTCTTGCAGTTCTAAATAAATTGTATCAAAGTTTAATACTGTACCTCCTCTGAAGAAGAATCTTCGGAGCTACTGGATTCAACTTTCTTCTTAGGAGGAGGTGCTTTTTTCTTCCTCTCCTCTATCTCAATCTTTTGCTTCTTTGCACTGGTCAATTGTTCCAAGGCTTCCTCTGCATCTCTCTTACCTATTTGTTACAATGTATAATTTACGTAACCATTTACAAAATCATTCAATAAAATAAACTTTAGACAATAACTAAATAAACCATACTCTTTTTAGCGGATTTTACAGGAGAGACTGCGTTCTTGCTGGATTTACCCATTTTATATAACCTACGTACGGGTTAAATAAAGGATAAGCAAATATTGAATATATCAAATAACATTGCACTGCATTAAGAAAAGAAAAATCAAATAAGAAAAGTAATCACAAATCACTGAAGAATAATAAAACGCCAAAATTGGAAGAAGGGAAAAACTACTTTCTCTCTCTCTCTAATTGGAACAGAGTTGGACTGAAACGATTAAACAAATTTTGAATCAAGCTATTTTACAAGTGTCAAAAATGATTAATCTGTAGAACTGGTCAGCGGATGATTGAAATTGTAACCAATTAGTTCAAATTAGGTTGAAGAAAAATCATACCTTGAAATCCGAGAATGTAGCGCAGAAGGAAAACCTTGGAACGAGCGAAGGTTAGGGTTTTAGACGCCCAAGGGGACGGAATTTATCTTTCTCCGAAGGGCAAAACTGGTATTGACATTCAGCTGGGCTTATTCGGGCTGGCCTACCGTTGGCACCACTTGTTTCGATTGGGCTGAGCTAAAATAAATTCAGGTGTACATTAGTCCACTTTTTTCTCGAAAAGAAAAGGGGGGAAAAATGAGGAGGGTTGAAAATGACGATCATGTGTTTTGTTGTAGTACCACCCAGAACACTAAAATAAAGCTTAAGATTACATGTAAAGTGATTGATAGACTTTTTACTGGTTCGTTTAATCCAATAAAATCCTAAAAAAACATTTGTCCAGAAAAAATTCGAACTTAGATTGATCGATAAATTGTAGTTGTATATAAACAATACAAAGTATAAATATTTTCTAATTCATTCAAAAAAATAGATTATTCTTTTTTTTTTCAATTTCTGAATTGTTTATGGAGTGCAATTTGAATTTTATTCAAAAATAATAGTTCTTTTAGAATATTTTTCAACATTTATAGTTTATTTTTTGAAAGGCTTCAAACTTTTAGGAACATAAATGTTTGAACAAATTCGATTTTTTTTCTATATCGTTTTTAAACAAAATTCAAATATTTTTTAAAAAGATGTTTGAATTTTAAATAAAACTTGAATTTTTCCAATAAACCAGTTATTTTCAAAAAAAATCATCGTTTTGAAAATATAAGTATCACCGTGTCATGGTGGAAACCAATAAATATATATTTATTATTTTATTTATCAGGTAAATAGGCACAAAGAAGAAGTTGCGAAAAAAATTAGTCTCAGAGACGATAAGTTTGTTTTTTAGTCTGAATGACATTTTTCAGTGTAAATTGAAAATGATAGTTACAACTATCATTCTGTGATTTACACTAAAAGTGTCCTTCAGCCTAAAAAACAAACTTCTTGTCCTTGAGACTAAATTTTTCTGTAACTTTTTCCTTGAGCCTAAAAACCTCTTTATCTATTTCATTGAAAACGTTAAAGATATCATTTCCAAGGATTTATTAATAAAAGTTAGCTTATTTCAGATTAGATTACTCGATACGTTTTTACTTTTTGATTAAAAACAACAATAAGGGAAAAAAAATTAAAGTACAAATGATTTAAATTTTTTATTCACAAGGACAAGCACAAACAAATTGCTTCAAAAGGACAGGCCCAAAGCCCATTCGCATGTTAAAATTTCTCCGTTTCCATCTTATGTCTTCCTGTCCGATTTCAAATGCACTCGTCTTCAGAACAGTAAAGTAAAATTAAGAAAAAATGGCAGACGAAACAACAACAAAATTGGTACCTCCATCGCAATCACAGACGTCAGAAAATAAATCGATCGCAGAGTTTGAGCACGAATCTAATGTCGTATCCCCTCAATCTGATGTTCGACAAAAACCTGATACCGTACCACCTCATCAATCGGATAATCAAGCCGATATTGAAAACCTAGAATGTGATTTTGATACCATAGCAGCTGTATCGGAAAATCTTCAAGAAGCAAATATCGTACCTACAGTAGAGACGCAGCAGGAAAGATTATTAAAAAGAAAAAGGGAAGAAGATATACAGCAAAAAACGGAAAAAAGAACAAAAAGGAAACAGGAAGAAACAAGAACAGAAGAAAAGGTAAATGATATTATGAAATGAAGCTTAACAAAACCAATGTTATTTTATTATGATACTATTTAACTATTTTTTACAGAAAACTGAAGAAACGATGCAGAAAAAAACACCTGGTGACGAATCAACTGTTCAACAAATGCCAAAAAGAGAATTAAGATCGAAGAAGAAAAATGACAAAATAATTCAGCAGCAACTTCAACAGGCAAGTAATACCATTAAATTATTAAACTGATAGTATTAAATCGTTAAATGTATTTTAATAGTGTTAATATGTTTAACAGGAAAAAACACAAACAAATAAGGGAAAACAAATAGCAGTTGGGCAATATGAAGATGATCAAGCAAACACGGTAAAACTACAAGCCATATCAGTTTTTTTAAATTTCATGTTCAAAAGGTGATACCTATAGTTTGTTTGGTAGAAAACAAAGTTTAGTTGGTTAAAAAATAGATTTGCTGAAAATCTGATACTAATATATTGATAGTAATAGTTGGTTAAAAAGCTTAGAAAACAATTGTCATTTGTTACAGAACTGATACTAATATATTGAAAATTTGATACCAAACATCTGTTAGAATTAAAGTGATAATTTGTATTTACAAAAATTAAATTCAGCACACACATAAAAACTTATACCAAAAACCTACAATAGTGATACCTATTGTCTAATGGTGTGTAGCTGATTTTTTTTAGCTAACAAATTATTTCACCATCTTTTTTCTAGGAAAACTAATACTAAATTCTTACAAAATGGTACCTAGTGCATATAATGTTTTTGTTCTTATATCGATGTTATAATTTTTTAGTAAAATGATATATATATTTCACAAAATGATACCCACTGTATAACAAACTGATACCTATATTTCAATGTAATTTATAACAAATATAACACAAATGTGACATAAAAATTAGACATACAATATGTTTCTTTAGAAATTAGTATGTAGCAGTTTTAGAAGTATTTCTGCCATAATTTGTTAAAAATTGATACCTACATTTAGCAAAAATGATATCGAATTTTAGCTAGATAAAAATATCATATTTTATCTCATGTTCAAGAAAAACTGATACAACTATATACTGTTGTATATTGTTTTGTTTCTATGCTGTTTTTTTTCACTAACAACTTAATGCCATATTTTCATGAAATATGATGATGATGATTTTGTCAATGCATCTAAAAAAACCGTGCATACAACTTCAAAACAAACAAAGAAACAGATAGCAAAATCTGAAAATGATAAGCCAGAAACTGCTTATAGATGTGGCTTACAAGCTGCCTTCAAGATATTAAAACTGATAAAAGAAAAAAATGGACTGACCAAAAAGCAATTAGACATCTTAAAGAAGACACCCTTTTACAACTTCTTCAAAGTCATCTATGAAGAAAAAAATAACAATGAAAGAATGCAAAAAGCATCAACAAAACTTGGATGCTTTGTACAGCTGCTACTGTATGGAAACTAATACCTTCATCTTGGGAGAAGACAAAATGAAGGTCACTGCCAAAGATATAAGCTTGCTATTTGGGCCGCCATTAAAAGGAAAAAATATAGAACCAACAAAAAAATGACGGCGAAAACCATTCCACCAGACTGCAAAGAGTTTGCAACTAGAAACTTTGGCACATGTACATACATAACAAGAAATGTTGTGGAAAGAAGAATAAAACTAGAAATATCAAAAAGGAAAAAAGAAAATGAAGAAGATCTGCCTTTATTGATAATAATGCAAATACTATTGACATTTTTCTTTCCCAACAACCAACAAAAACTAAGATGGGGAATTCTACCATATTTGATTGATAGTGAAACAATGCAAACTGTCTCATGGCTAGAAACAATAGAGAAAATTTTTAGCAAATTTGTCAAAAAGTTTATCTCCAAGCCAAGAAACATGTCTGGATGTTCCATGCTTCCACCGGTAAGATGTGTTATGCAGAATATTATTAGTTTAAAAAAAAAATTATATTCAACATTGTTATCTAATTATATCTTTAACTGTTTATAGTATTGCATCTGTGAGAAAATGAACCTCATCCAACCTAGAAGGTAACTTGCTGAAGATTTACCGAGATTTGCATGGTGGGATGTAAGAAAACTAAAAGACATTGTTGTGAAACAATTTTTGAATGATACAAAAGTTGGCAGTGTAAGTTAAAATTAATTCTTACTTACACTAGTGAGTATCAGTTTACATTTTATGTTTTCTTCGTCTATAGTATCAGTTTGAACAAATACAATAATTATTTTGTGTATGCACATATCAAATATGCCTCTTTGCAGTATCAGTTTAGCTTCTGATTAGTATCAGTTCCAATGTGCACATTTAAATTTTTGTTTCCATAGTATCAATGTGTCCTTGGCATAGTACATCTTGTCCTCGGCATAGTATATCTTGTCATTTTGCACAGTATCAGCTATAATATACAATAATACTTGTTATCATTTTTAACACTGCACACAATCAATTAGTAAGTGTACATAGTATAAATTTCATTACCATTCTATTTTCTTCTATTAAACTAATCACTTAATCACTTATTAATGTCAGTTGTAACTTATAAGTTACAAAATAGTAAAATAGAACATTTGCATTTAAATTTAAAAACAAAATTACTATTTCAATTACACGGGTAAAAGAAATAAGCACTATTCTTTCACATGAGCACGAGCTACTCCAAACAGCATCAAGAAAAGAAGAATCAAGCAACAAAAGAAAAGAGAACCAACGGAAAAAAGAAAAAATGAAGATGTTGAACAGAGTAGACAAAGTTTTGAAGATTTAGTAAGCCTTAATGTTTTGCAAATGCACATTAAAGATATGGAAGAAGAAGCTAAGAAAACAAAGAAGCAACTAGAGAAAGAAAAAAAGTTGAGGATAGAGGTTGAAAAAGAAAATTTGAAATTGAAAGAACTCAAATCAAGACTGGAAGAAAATGAAAAGAAAAATTCAGAAGTTGAACTAGAAAATAAGCACATGGAAGTTGAACATGGCAACATTCTAAATGAACATGCGCATGAAGAAACAGAAATAAAAAACAGGGAAAAGAAATCCACAACTGAAAACAATGAAGGTGGGAATGAAGACAGAAATGCTGAGTCTAATGTTGAACAAGTGCACCAAACAAGTGCTGACAATAATACAAAACAAATGCACCAAACAAGTGAAAAAGAAAGTACATGCATGAAGACTGGAAAAGAAACTCAAGTGGATGAAAATGTGCTCCAACCAAATGAAGATAAAGATATGGACAAAAAAGAAAAAAGTGAAGACATGTTGAACAAAACAAATGAAATAGTGTTGCAAACAAATGAAGATAAAACAACACAAAAAGAAACAAAAAAGGCTCAAAAATTGGAAGAAGATACCACTAAAGAGAGCAAAGTTGCAGAATACACTGATGTAGTACTAGACTTAACACCTCCATTTTTCAATCTCAATATCACACAATAATTGCAAGAGGAAATAACAGAAAAGGACAAAGAAAACAAAGCAGCAAAACCTCCTGGTCGGAAAAGGAAACAAACTGTTCATAACCAATCTTCTTATGTGAAAAGAATAAAAACAAGAGAAAGGAAAAAAAAAACCCAGCTTTGAATATGGTCAGAGAATGAAAAAAACAACAAAAAAACGAAAAGCTGAAGAAAATGAAAATGAAGAAAAACTGAAAGAAAATAAAAATGATGAAAAAGAAAGTGGGAAAGAGTCAATCCCAATGCCAATTCAAGTAATAGAGCCAACACTATTAAATTTGGGACTAGGAAACTGCAGCAAAACTTTGGCATACTTGAATATAGAACAACAAAATACAATCAAACTTTCTTTGCTATGACATCATCAAATGAGTAAGTTTACAAACATATATACAAATTTTGCTGGTTAAAATAATATTATATAATTAATATATGCCTTATTTTCTTAAAACGGAGATATAACATGGACACATAAAGACACAATTAGAGGAGGATGTACAATAATAAAAAAAGTACTACGACGACTTCTTGAAGAGAATGCCACACATGGATCGGTACACACTTTTTTTTTGCTTTATAATACTACTACCAATAAAAATAATTACAAAAAATAATGTCTAGTAGCTATTTCCAGTGCTTTTTATACCAAAACCGATACCTACTTATAGCCAAAAATGATACCTAAGTACTATATATTACAAAGTGGTAGTCTATTAGTTGAATGGTGTATTAATTGTCATGTATGACAAAATAAATACCAAAATAGTACAAAACTAATTTATTATAGCAGTTGATATCAATTCATACTTTTGTTTTCTATTAGCAATTGATTTAATAGCATGTTCAAAAACGATACTAAGTCGGTGCAAAAATGATACCCAGAAGCTGTTTGATCATATTACATGCTTATTTTTCTTGTAATTGGTAATATATATTACCATTAATAAAATAAAAGGTACTAATTATTATTGAATATTGTTTCACCAATAACAAAACTTACATTTTCTTGTTGTTAAAATAGATAATTGACTGGTATTTATCTAAATGTGGCTGAAAGAGCACAACTATGCATTCACAACAATAATAACGGTAAACAAAACTTTAATATTCAAGAAAATCATAAATGGTACATATATATTGAATTCTAACTTATTTTTTTTATTTAACAGCAATCTATAGTTTTCAATATACATGGAATTATAAAATCTTTAGTACTGCCTTTCCTTGAATAAATTGTGGATGATGAATACACAGATGCTATATATTTCCCATTGCATTGTGAATACCATTGGACACTAGTAACTTTGACATACCCAATAATGCAATGGAGTCATCTAGATTCTAGACGTCCTAGAAGTAATTTTAATGAAAGAAACAACCCCAGTCTAAAGCAGGCAATGATATTGGTATGATATATTTTTGTTATGAAGCAAAATAATTTAATTAAACAAATCGAACATTAACTAACTTTGTATTGTTTTGTTTTCAATAGAGAAATAAAATTGAAGAAATGCTGAAAGAAATTTGGAAAAAGAAAAATATACAGGATAAGGAAGTGAAGGCAAATGAAATGCATCAAATACCATGTGCATAACAAGGATCAGACACGTAAGTTGTTTATGTTGTTCAAAATGATACCTACTGACAGTTAAACTGACACTGTAAATTTTCTTTTAAACTAATACCTACATACACAAAACTAATACTGCAAATATTCTTTTAAACAGGCTTGACTGTGGAATATACGTGATGATATTCATCATATCATTGAACAAAAGTCAATTACCACTAAAAATAGCCCCTGAACAAATGCTGAAATCTACAGCAAGAATTGCACATGAGATATTGACCGACAAAGAGCACTGCTAGAGCTTAGCAAAGTTCATGTCTAGTTTGGAAGAAGAAAGATAACCTGTCAAGCAAAGAAGAAGCTGCGGAAATTGAGAATTTTGTGTGCTAAAGTATATCATTGTATTGTGTCACAATTAAATTTGATACTTATGAAGTAATGATGCTCTATTGCAATCTAGAACTTGTGAAGTAATGATGTTCTGTTCTTAAAACAATGTTGATCTTACTTGTAAAAACAATGATAATCTCGTGGAATGATTTGATGTTCTTTTCTTTACCTGTTTTTTATATTATAACAAAATTATATATTGAATGTTCAATCATGCAACTATTGATCCTACATAATATTATCAGTTTTATGATGCAGCTACCAGTTGTATAATAATGTTATAAAATTTTATATCGTATATCAATACAAAACAGTAACTGGGTATCAGTTTTAATAACTAATACTATCAGTTTTACTAAAACTGACACTCAACATACTTTATGAAACAACAATTAGAGTCAGTATCAGTTTTTGCTAATGCAACATATCATTATGATTATTTATTAGTACTACTGTCAATTGTAACACATATAATAATACAGAAAACTAATATTAAAAACTAACCAAAACTGATACTAAAGTCCTTTATATCGAATCAAACAAATATTATCTCCAGCCAATAGAAAGCATGTATCAATTCAATCATTTTGTTAAATCAATTACACAATGATTATCAGATCCCATGTACCATGCTATCAACATAATTATAAATAAGTGAAATATAAAAAATTGAACAAAACTGATGTCACACGATGAAAAAATGATACCATATTTTATACCAACAGAATGTGTAAAATGATACTAGATAACTGATACAAACAATATGCAAACAAATATCAAAACAAATGTTTGGAATAAATAAACAAATAAATAAACACCAGAACTGATACTGTAAAAACATACAACTAATAATAAAACTGATACTATCACTAATACTAAAAGGCTGAAATTAAAATCAATTTAATAGTATGCTACACTGAATACAAATTAATAACAAGGTTCAATGACAGTAAAGCACCAAAACAAGTCACACGTCCACTTATTAATCTGTACAAATTCAAAATGTAAAATCAAATCATATCCTCTTCAAAGCTTGACAATTCTATTTATTATGACCAAATTGCTTGCACTCGCCACATCTATTTTGCTTGTTCTGAAAATATGAAAATCCTATTTTGCGCTTAATTGACGGTCTACCAGCGCCACGTTTCTCCTTTGGTGGCTTGATAACATCTTGAATACTACCATCAACAATAGGCCTATCATAATTTGGAATATGATTTATAGCATTGGCATAAGAACGACGATAAGCATCAACAGTGAAATAATACTCAACAAAATCATATACAGACAACTTAGACTTGTCATACACTTTATAGCATGAGCACAAGGAAATCCTGTGATTTTCCATTGGTTACAACTACAAACACGTTCCTTCAAATCAACACAATGAGAATTTGGAGATTTCACTTCAAAACAAAGATCAGAAGACTTATATACATCCCATCCAAATCCTTCTTCAATCAATTCACCTAAACGCAATTCCATAGAAGAACAAAAAGTTGTTTTCCACAAATGACAATCTTCTCTTCTTTTATCCATTTGTTTCATAACCTTAACACGAATACCATCTAAACACAAAGTAATAGGCAATGCTCGTTCATCTAAAATCCAATTATTAAAACTTTCTGCAACATTAGAACTATATTCACCATAACGTTTCATTGGAAAAAATAAATCCACCCACTTATCAAATGGCTTGTCTTTTAAAAAATCTACACCAGCAACACCACCAATTTGACAGAACTTAGAATGTGTGCCTTCAAAGTCATAAAGATTGGAAGCTCTAGAACACATTTTGAAAAGATCAACAATAGACACATTTGCATTTTTGGCTTTAAGAGCTGAAAGAAGATTTTGTTCCATATGCAAATAGCAATAACTGTGATAAGCTGTAGGAAAAACACCACGAACACCTGAAAGCAACCCTTGGTGACTATCTGACATAAAAACCAAAGTACGATTTGCTTGAAGCATTTTCTTTAAATGGTTCAAAAACCATGTCCAGTTATCCACATTTTCTATAGAAACAACACTCATATCTAAAGGGAAGAAACCTGCAAATGAAAAAATAATTCGTAAAAAAAGTAAAACTAATAATGACCATAAATCTAAAACAATTCATGAAACTGATACTAACAGTAAAAAAACTGATACCGAAAACCTGATACAACCATTATTAAAATATTGATAGACAGGACATTATGCATATTAATCTTCATTCTAGCACAACAGAGTAACGAACATTAACATATATTATGATACAAAGAAAATTCCAATACTACACAACTGTATTTGATACCATATATTAACTTACTTGAAACTGATACTAACATTATATACAAGCTTATACTAATCTCATGCTAACCAGTATAAAATTATGATATCAAATACAAACTTACAATTCAATACAATGCAAATTCCGATACTACAAACTTGTTAACTGTAAACTATATATCTTAAAACTGATACCAACATAATACAAATTATGATAACAAATTAATATTAATGCTAATGCCAACTATTATGATCTCAATACAAATAAATCAAAACTGAAAACAAAGACATACCTTGATCACCATTTTTTGCAGTAGCACCCATCAAAACACCAGGACGTCCCTTCAAGTGAGTGACATCTAAGAATATCATAGGACGACAATGCTTGAATACAAGTAAACAAGCACCAAAAGCAATAACCACCCTCTCAAATTCATTACTACAAGGATCAACATCCATTCAACATCCATTTCAACATAACTTTCTGGATTAGACTTCTTCACTGCTTCCAAATACCAACTCAAATCATTATAAGACAAAGTATCATTACCATGCAACTCATTAATGCAAGTTGTTTCCCATGATAAGCATAACCGTAAGACAACTGAACATTGTATTCTCTTCTAAAATCAACTATAATATCATTAGGTTTTTTACTAGGACAATCACGGATCTCATCAATAATCAATGATTTAACAAACGAACTAGATATATGTGGATTATTCACATTTCTAACACCAGCTCCACAAGAATGATCAACAACCATATTTCTAATAAAAAGCTTCTTCAAATCTCCAGAATCACAAGAAGCGTGGACTTTGAAAAGGCAACCATCCTTATATGAAGAGCAAATTACAGTAACTCTAGTAGCACAATTCTTCAAAAATATTAATTCATATCCTTTTTGAATTTGATACGCCATCACAAATTCTCTAAAATGCTCAACTCCTCCAAAACAAAAACCAGCAAAATCAGAAATGCATAATTTCGACCCTCTCCTCAACATATCTTTTAAATAACTTTTACCGTTAACAACAACATTTGAACATACAGATACAGTAGAAGATGAAGAAGCACGAACATAAGATGAACATGAAATAGAAGCACCATCAACATATTCCAAATCAAAATCCTTAACCGTAACAGTAACTGAAAACAAATTATGCTCTGAATATCAAAATCAGTGTCAACCATAATAACTTTGTCCTCATGCACATAAGAATCTAAATAGAAAAAGGAGTTAATTGAGACCAAAATCGACATATCTCATTCTTCAAATCATACAAAGAGCAATCGATAGACAATCGAGTGTTAAAAGTGTTATTATTCAACACAAACAAACAAAGAAGATTGTTATCCCCACTGTAAAAAAATAAAATAAAATAAACATTAGTAAAAATATGTTCAATATAGAACAGTAATTATTCAATTTCACAAAACTGATACCTAACGTATACAAAACTGATACCTAGTTACTGATGATAAAAAAATGATACTAAGAAAAAATAAAAATGATACTCAAAAACTGAAACTAAAATATGATACTTTTCCACTGTATCACAAATTTATATACAACCCAAGCAGTAATACTTTTCCAATCATCCCAATATTAATGCACGAAAATGCAAGATAAATAAAATGAAAAACAAATTAAAATACAACACCGCATAAAGAAAAAAATAAAAAAAAAACCTGCTGCTACTTCCACAAGTTGCCATGGACGAACGAACAAAAAATGAGAACAACAACACTAATATCAATTGCAAAAATGATCACAATTACAAATCACGGCCATTTAAATCGAATAGAAAAACGACAAAAAATACAGGAATATAAGCATACCTAATTAATACAATTTGAAGAAAAACGAGATCACGATACAAATATGAAAAGAACGATATCAACGACACGCACGGAAGGAGAAAACGATCGACGAACTACCATTAGCAGAAGGACGAAATTCAAATAACCGAATGAAATAGATCGATAATTTTATTGCGAGAGAGATATTTGATCGTGACTGAAAAATCTGACCGCGACTGAAAAATTTGATCGAAAGAAAGAAGAAGAAGCGCGCGAAAGTGGGCTGGAAAGAAAAAAAGATGTGGGCTGGAAAGAAAAAATGATAATTTATCCTTTGAAAAAAATAATAGCGGGCTGTCCTACAGCAAAAAAAAGCCCTAAAACGTGTCCTTGAGGAAAATTTCCTGTATATAATTTTGGAAAAACTTTTATAAGGAAAAGCCCTTTTATACATTTTTGCTTTTTATACATTTTTTTATATATTTATGGATTTCAATGGGTAAATTTAACTTTTACTTAAAACTTCAAATCATTTACGGTTTATTGCTTGTTTTCAATATTTTTGAAATGTTTCAAAAATCTTTCTAAGAGAGAATGTTCATGGACAAAACTAACATTCTTTATAGTCGGAACTTTTTCGTATTTTTGAGTTTATTATGAAATAATAATTGATAGAATTTGTCTTTTTACGAAAAGAACTAAACTTTATGAAGTAAAAAAACCATTTTCACACAAAAAATAATATTATTTCTGAAAATCTGCAGTATAAAAATATAGGATTTTTTTAGAAAAATCAAAATTTGTTTAAACACGCACACATTAAATATAATATATGTTTAACCTGTCAACAATTTGGACGTCAGACTTCTAAATGCAAAAGGGCAACAACATCGGCATCAACAAGTGGGAACACACAGCAAGCTTGGTAACCTAAAATCTACAAGGACTTGTGGCAAAACCACTACAGAGGAGAACTACATAGGACATAATGCTTACAACCACACAATGCGACACACTTCAACCAACAATGCAGCACATATCAATGCAGATGAGGATATAGCACACAATCACACAAATTATATAAAGAAGTCAATAGGCAATGGAAAACAACATCAGGGAGCAAAGATTACAACAAGTAATGGGTTTGAAGTACTTACCTCAACTGATGATGAGGATAATCCTGATCCAGCACATATTGGTGAACAAGATAAGTTTTGCCTGTACAGGAGGAATTTATTGATAATGTTGGTCAAAACATCCAAGAAGAAGGTAAAGAGCAAGTTCAAGACCCTAAATTTCCATCCTATGTTTCCAATAACCTTGCTCATGAGAAAGAAACTTCAGAAGCATCTGCCAGTGCACAATCCTAAATAAAGCCCCCTAAAAGAACCACTATGGCTCGTAAAAATGGTAAATGGCTTTTATTATATGGAATGTCAAGGGGATTAGTACTAATCTGAAAATGGATTGGATTATACCTTTCCCAAAACTCAATAAACTAAATATTATTGGTTTATTGTAGAATAAGCTATCTAATAAGAAAATTTCAAAGTTATTATCTAAAATAGACAAAAATGGAATAGTATGCACAATAATGACTATGGATCTAAAGGTAGAATTCAATTACTTTGGGATACATCTGTATGGTCAGTGTAGTTTATTCGGGCTAACGTATCACTTACGTAACTTACACGTGTAGATACTCTATGCATTTAACACCTGTGTATGCGAGTAACTTGTTTTCAAATAGAGAATTACTATGTCTAGAACTATCTCAATTAGGACATATAAGTGTTGTAGATATATCTTGGCGGCTAGTGGGGGACTTTAACAATGTTCTTAACCCTAGAGAAAAAAGGAGAGGACTTCCTGTGCCTTTTTCTCATCTTAGAGGGTTTAGTAATTTTCTTCTCGCATGCGGTCTTGTAGAGTTTAACATATAGGGTTTTCAATTCACATGGAGAAAAGGAGGAGTTGATCACATATATAGATAAAGTGTTAATTAATAGCACTTTACTGCAACACTTGCCAACTTTGATAGCTACTGCCACATCATCACCATTAAGTGACCATACCCCTATTATCATCAAACTTCACACACAAGTTGCAAAACAGAGGGGTATACCTTTTAAATACAATAACAGTTGGTATATAGCAAGTGGCAATTTAGATCGGGTTATACCAGTTCTATAAGAAATCACGTGGGGTTCAATTCAGCAATTTAGGATAAAGCTCAAAAGAATTAAACAAAATTATAACTACGAAACAAAACTAGGCATAAGGACTTGGAGAATTTAGCAGATTTGGAATCAAGTTTTAATCAAAAATTAATTGAACCTGACAATGATCCTGACAATCCACTACTACATGATACAACGGTGAATGTAGGTTGTGCTTTAAAATAGAAAATGTATGAAAAATATATTGAGGTCAAGCACAAATCCAAAATTTCCTTGCTGCATGAAGGTGATTCAAATACCAAGTTCTTTTATGCTAAGATGAACAAGAAAAAGTACAGAAACAACATTAAAGCTTTGTACAATAATGATGGGAAGATGGCATTTGACAGTGAGCACATTCAAAATAAAGCAGTTCAGTATTTAAAAATTTATTCAATGGAGAGCATGACCATCACATGCAATTTAATATAATCCATTGTAGAAAGGCGAAAAATGAACATGGTCAATTTTTCCTACTTCTACCACCAACGGAGAAAGAAATTCATGAAGCATATTTCTTTATTAA
Organism: Allium cepa; assembly: GCA_030765085.1. NCBI lineage: Eukaryota > Viridiplantae > Streptophyta > Magnoliopsida > Asparagales > Amaryllidaceae > Allium > Allium cepa. The sequence goes on along the minus strand of CM060928.1, from coordinate 556,944,694 downwards.
AGATGAAGATGATAAATCTCTCGGGCCAAATGGGTTCTCTTCTAAATTTTGAAAACTTCATTGGTCACCAATTAAAGATGAGTTGATTAGTGCTCTTAATTATGTTTACACCCCTACTGATACATCAAAAGGCTTAAACCACACTTTTATCACACTTGTATCCAAAATAGATAAACCTTCTGCTATATCACATTTTAGACCAATAACCTATTTTAATGTTCCATACAAAGCAATTTCCAAACTGATTTGCTAGAGAATAAAGGGATTCCTTCCTTTTCTGATTTTCGAAGCTCAATGTTCTTTTGTTCCTGAAAGGAATATTGCAGAGAATATCATGCTTGCATATAAGATCATCAGAATTTTAATAAAAAAAGGTGTAAAGAAATTTTGTATCAAGGTGGACTTGCAAAATGCCAATGATACGATTGATAGAGATTCTATATGTTTTATGCTAGCAAGACTGTGTTGGAAAATTTTAATATATGGGCCACATATGTAAAATAAACGTGTTGTGCTATTTGGATGTAAAGTCTAATTAAATTGATAAAATTTTGAATTAGAGTCAAAAGGCTTAAGTATATAATTGTCATGGTATTTATGTGTAGATGTTGGGGAAAATCCATTTAGATGATTAATCTAAGGGAATAAATGCCCAATGCAGCGGAAAAACAACGAACTGGATGGTAATTGTAGTGAGACGAAATAAACAGAGATAAACACCAGAACAGACACTCACAGATCTATGTAATACATAAAAAACAAATAACACTAGTATTTATAGTGGTTCCACTACCGCGAGGCAATGTACGTCCACTTGGAGAGAGAAGATTTTATTAATCACTGAAAGATTAGAGTTACAATATCGATTTACTTTTGAAGGCCATACATAAGAAGACTTTACAATACAGACAAAATTCTACAGAGTTTCAGCTTTCTAGGATTGTCCAGAAGCTCCACTATTTATAGAGTGAAGATATGAGGAGGGGTAGTTGCTATATAGCAGCCCTGGAGTTTAATTTGGCATCAATCTGGTCCGGCATGCATCTGGTTCGGCAAAGCTCTTGGTTTGGCATGCATCTGGTCCGACAAACAACACATAAAACTTGGCACGGCACATAACATTTGGATCGGCATCACTTAATATCGAATGAAATATTTCGTTTGGCATCTTCTTCTTCACCAAAACACGGAACCAAAATTCTGGTCTGACACGTTTTGGTTCGGCATTCTTCACCTCTTTCATAATGTCGAACGAAGCTTTCATACCTTCCTCAAATTTCATGCTGCCGCTCCAAATCAAATTACCACTGATCGAGCTCACCACCATCGAACGAACTCCTCCAACTTTCACTAATCGAAGTCACCACCGCTCTAGAAATCTAGAGCGGTAAATCCAAGCAACACCAGATGAGAAACCTCATCCAACATCCTCTTCCAATTTTTCAATTGGTTCGGCCTACTACTGCCCTACCGAACCAAGTATTTGGTTCAGCAAAACCTAGCTCTGATTCTAGGGCTTGTTCCTTGAGATCCTACAATGGCTTCTTTTTGAATTCAGGTATCAATTTCTAACAATCTCCATCTTGATACCAAATTCCATACAAGTCTTCCAACTCCATCCACACCTTCATGCTCCAAGCAATGGATACTTACCCAATGAACTTTGGCAATGCCATCATCCATTACATTTTGTCAATGAACTTCGGCAACGCTATCGCCCGTTAATAAAGTGTTCAAAGTACCCAGTCCGTATAGAACCTATCAATCTCCGCCATAAAAACAAAGGTCTCCATGAACCATCTCAGCTCTCCCCCTATGCCACCCCGTGGCATCTAGCACTTCATTAAGCGAATCAAGTCCGAGCAGTGCTCGTAGTTAGCAACAGGAAATGACTTAATAAACATGTCTGCTACATTTTTCTTTGTGTGAACCTTTTGAAGACGAACTAGCTTATTTTCACTCATCGAGAGAAGAAACGACTCTCTCACCTCAATGTGCTTCGTCCTCGAGCTGAATGCCGGATTTTCAGCTATGTGAATTGCACTATAACTATCACAGTACACATCCATGCCTTTATATACGAAGCCCAAATCACACAATGGTCGCCTTAAACAAAGCACTTCCTTAGCTGCTTCAACTGCAACTATGAGCTCTACCTTTGTAGTAGACAAAGCCACAATCGTCTGCAACCTCGCTCTCCAACTGATCGTTGTCCCAACAATGGTGAACACATATTCGAAGGTTGACTTCCTTCGATCTCTATCGCTGGTATAGTCAGAATCACAAAATCCAACCAAGCTAAAATCTCTATCTCTGCCGCCAAAGACAAGTCCATGGTTTGGAGTTCCTCTAAGATATCCAAAGATACACTTCACTACTTCTTAATGTGTCTTTCCTGGATTTTCCATGAACCTACTCACCAATCCAACCGCCTGTGTAATGTAAGGCCTAGTGCAGACCATGACATGCATCAAGCTGCCAAATGCACTTGCATATGGACCTTCATCATATAAGTCTTGTCCTTTTCAAGATCGGAGAGCCTTTGCTAGGAAGCTGTACGTGCAAAGGCACACGTGTGCTGATTGACTTTGTCCCCTCCATGCTAAACCGAGCAAGCACCTTTTGAATGTACTCCTTTTGAGTGAGGCTCAAAATTCCTAGCTTTCTATCCCTTTGGATTTCCATACCCAAAATTTTCTTTGCTTCTCCAAGGTCTTTCATTTCGAATTCCGCTTTTAGCTTTAGCTTTAAACTATCGATTTCAGCTTTATCCTTGGAAGCAATCAACATATCATCCATATAGAAGAGTAGGTACACTCATCTACCATTCTTTAAATGCTTGAAGTACACATAAACATCTTTGATGTTACGATCAAAACCAAGTGAAAGCATAAAAGAGCCAAACCTCTTGTACGATTGTCTAGCCGACTGCTTAAGTCCACACAATGACTTCTTCAATTTGCAAACCCAATTTTCTTTCCCATCTATGACGAATCCTTATAGCTACTTCATGTAGATGGTCTCATCCTAGTCTTCGTGCAAGAAAGCGGTTTTCACATCCAGTTGATCCAGCCTCAAGTCATGAGGTGCGACGATAGCGAGCAAAATGGAGATGGACGTATGTCTCACTACTGGAGAGAATATCCCATCATACTTCAATCCATTTCTTTATGAAAACCATTTAGCAACTAGTCTAGCCTTGTATCTCCCATCATCCTTCACCATGGACACCCACTTGCACCCTATGGCTTGGCTTCCTTAAGGAGGTGGTACCAAAACCCAAGTCTTGTTCTTCTTCAATGACTCTAACTCTTCTTCTATAGCGCACATCCACTTTAAACTGTCACATGACTTCAAAGCTTCATCAAGGTCAAGCGGCTGCTCATGAACCACATGCAGGGCATATTCAAACTGATCACCAAGGCTAAGGTTTGCAAACTGCCAATCACCATACCTTTCGGGCACCTAATAGTCCTACAACTGATCCGGTTATGAACTGTTTCACCTAAACTTCTTTCAGTTCCACCTTGAACTGAACTTCCTCTATATTCATGACAACGCCAGCACTACTAGAAGGAACCTATGGACTATCCAATGATGTTTCATCAACTGCGTTTTCCTCGACAGCATCAACAACAACTATACTATTTGGCTGGAACACGGGAACTTCTTCCATCTCCTTAGGCCTATCAGAATCTTCTGATGTGGTAGGTAGCTTCTCTTTCGGATTGAACATAGTAGACTCATCAAAAGTAATATGTTTGGAATGAACAATCTTCTATTCAATAGGGTTCCAAATTCGATACCCTTTGATATCATCAGTGTATCCCATTAGTATGCCCTTGTATCCAGCCTTCAACTTGTCATCACCTGTATGGTGAACGTACACAAGACAACCAAAAATTCGAAAGTAACCAAGATACATTGCTTTACCTCTCTACTTCTCCTCTGGAATCTTCCAATCTATGGTTGATCATAGAATTCGATTTATGATATGCACTGCAGTTGATAATGCCTCAGCTCAAAAGCATCTAGACAAGCCCGCCGTCAATCTCAAGCAACGAGCCTTCTCCAGCAGAGTCATGTTCATGCTTTCTGCAACCCAATTGTATTGCAGATCTCTAAGTGTAGTGAAATGTCTCTAAATGTCACGCTGTCTACAAAAGTCGATGAACTCCCTAGAGACAAATTCCCCGCTATTATCAGATCTCAGCACCTTCAACCTAGAACCAGATTGGTTCTCAGCTAGCGTTTTCTAGCCTTTGAACTTCTCAAAACTCTCTGATTTGGCCTTCATCACATACACCCATACTTTTTGAGAAAATTCATCAATGAAAGAGATAAAATACTTGCTCCTCCAAGAGAAGGAGTAGTAACTGGTCCCCAGACATCTATACGCACGTACTCAAGTACTCGCCTCGATCTATGTAGTCCAACTCCAAAAGATACTTTAGTTTGTTTGCCTAACACACACTTATACCAAAATTCCATCTTGTCAAAGTTTTCTCCTTTGATCATCTTCCATCTCCGCAGCAACTCTAAGCCCTTCTCTGAAATATGACCCAACCTGAGATGCCAAAGATTTATGGCATCTAAAGCACGAGAACTGTCTACTCCTACACATGACTCTCCAAGAACTGTAGTTCCTTTCAACAAATACAGATTACGGAAGACATCTCCTTTCATAAGAACTAATGCACCTCTTGAAACCTTTAGACTATCTTTCTCGATAGTTACCTTGCATCCTAAAGATGCCAATTGTCCTAAAAAATTAAGGACTTTCGAAGACCTAAAACATATCGGACACCCGTCAAAGTGCGTATCACTCCGTCAAACATCATGTTCCTCACTATATCTTCAACCATTGCTCTACAGATAGCGTCATTGCCCATAAGAATAGAGATTCCCTCTCGTCCAATGAAAGAACTGAAGTAGTCCTTATTAGGCGTCATATGGAAAGACGCCCCCAAGTCCAACACCCAATAGTCTGAGACATATGATACTGCTGCAGACAATACGTCGTCAGATGCAGACCTCGACCGCAAATGATGAAGATCCATCTTGTTCCTTCTTCTTCAAATCTGCATAATCCTTTTTCCAATGACCAGGTTTCTTGCAGATAAAGCATTTCTGTCCTTACACTTTCCTCTTCCGCCATTACTGGGCTTCCTGGATTTAGAACGCCCTCTGGAGTGCCAATTCTTCTTATCTTTTCTACCTCTTTCAACAAACAAGCCATGACTATTACTTCTACCTCTACTTCCTTCCCTTATCTCCTTCATATGATTTCCCAAGCCCTCTAATAGAAGACTTGATTTCACATATTCCACTATGAATGTGTCTTTGGTGAAGATAAGGCTGTTAGCGAAACTAGTGTATCACTTTGGAAGAGAACATAAAAGAATCATTGTCATTTGCTCCTCATCCATCTTCAAGTCAACAGTCTTCATCTTCATCATGAGATCATCAAAAGATTAGGATGTTCCTTCACTGAAGTACCCTCTCTCATCCACATGATGAAAAATGTCTTCGGTAATATCAGAGGTTAGTTAGAGATTCGTTCAAGTAGAGATTTTCTAGTTTGGTCCAAATGCTCCTAGCAATGGTCTCACTGTTAGTCTCTGAGATAACATTCTCTCTCATAGCTAGTTGTAAAGTAGTAAACGCTCATTTCTCCATCTCCTTCCTTTCTACGACTAAGATGTAAGTCGTAAACTCCTCAGAGGAAAACACTACTGAATGAACTTCATTCCTCATTAGAACAGCCTTCATCCTCCATTGCCACTTCTCGAAGTCTTTATCCCCATTCCATTTCTCAATTGCCAACTGTGATCCTTACACAATATACATTCCTCTAGTACATGGTCTTGTAACAACTAGAGTCGCTTCATCTCCTGCCATAGCATCTAACACTCCTCAATCAACCTTGAAGCTCAATGTAACAACCTGGGGTTTTGTTACAATTGATTATCGTCAAACGACGATTAAATTAGTTGTTAATTGATATTGGGAGTTTTCATCAGGTTTAAATTCTTTTGAAAATTCATTGTATGTTGAGTGGGCTTTAATAATCTCGGCCCACGATTCCTTTAAAAATTTTGATGCCGATTATATTGAAGCAGACCCGCCCCTTTCATTCTCACGCATTCGAAACCCTAACGAAAAAATAAAATAAAAACAATGGCGGCTTGGTTTCTCGTCCGTCCCTCCTCCTTTCAAATATTTTTCACATCGCAAGCCCCAATCTAAACGTGCGAAAGCGAAATAATGGATGCTAGAGTATGATCATCTTCGTGGCCGCCGCAGCTTGATTTGGTGTGGCGATAATTTCTGGGTACCACTGCTTCGAAATTGAGACCGTCGAGCTATGATTCGAGCTATGGGAAACATAGGTGAGTAATTCTTATTACTCATATCTAATTCAAGTGTGTTTCAATGTTGATGCTTTCTCTGATATTTTCAATTCGCTCGGTTTTGAACATTTGATTTGATTTTGTTCGATGTTGATATTTTTCTGACTTGAGTTGGTTTTGAGACAGTTGATTTAAGTTGCATTATAAGGTGACTTCGGCTTTGAACTACTTTGCTCACCTCAGCAGTTATGTCCTGTTCAAAGTTGATACTTGCATTTGACATTGGTCGCTTGATTTTGTGAAAGTATGAACTTATTTAATTGTTGCTATATATCATTGTTTTGAAATGGCTACGATGCCTCTGAGCCTGTTTGCATTGCCTGTTTTGTTTATATTGACTTCGGCATTTAACTATCTTGGTTCAAAACTGCTGCTTTGATTTTCATTTGCACTTAGTATCACTTGTTGTACGTCTCCTTGCAGTCAAGTGTGTTTATCCCTTTCGTGTTTTCAACCTGACTTGATTTTGTAGTTACCTTCCCTGTCCACTCTAATTCACTGTTGTAGTCATGTGTACATTACTCTGATTGGTTGGGCAATGACTTAAGTTGAGCTTTTTTCATACTACTGGTCCATAGTTGTTTCCAGTTGACATTGTGTACATTGTTGGGTATCTGCATTCGAACTTGACATTTTTGACTCGGCCATTTGTGAGTTTGGTGCTTTGTTCATTTGAGTCAAGTTAGCTCTATATTAAACCTGGTTTCAGGGATCACCTCTATTTTATGTACTTGAGGTTGTAGCATCATATGCACACATATGTTGTTCACTGAGTTATTGCTTTTCACCGTTTGAATTTGATCTTTGGTTGATGTTAATCACTTCGTATTGCTGGGTATCGAGCATAGTCCTTGTAACAATTGAGTCATTCGAGTCAGGGGAATTTTTGTGCAGTTAGGCTTGCTGCCTGGACATCATTGTATGAGGTTACTGCCCTTGTATTCTTTTACATGCGGTGCAGTTGTAGTTGAAGTATCCTTCTGTTAGTAGTGGTGCACTTGGGTTATGATTCGTTGTCGTAGTCTGTTTCACTGGTGCTCTCATTGATGTTGCACTTGCTTGAGTCTAGTTTTGTAGTTGCATGAATGTGGTGCACTAATCATGTCATTTCCATAGTACTCGATCACTTGATCACTTGTGTACATATGCTGTTTGTGCATTGACTTCATGAAGTTGCCACCACTACCCTAGTTCTGTTTGCATTTGACCTTGTTGAAGACCAGATTAATTGAATTTGAACATGTAGTTGTGCTGTCCATTGCTCTTGCACACTTATGTGGGAAATGGTCCAGTGTTGTCCCATTATAGTACATTTCAGTTGCACTTGCAGTTTGCATTTGGTTGTTGCAGTCACTTGTCCTGTCCACTGCCCTTTTTCATATTAATCGAGCACTTTCACTTGAGATTGTATTAGTGTGGTTGCTGCAGTTTCTTTTGTATGCAGTCTTGCCCTTGTTGATTTGCATTGCATTGATGCAATCAGATTTGTTTTCTAATTTTACTTGAGTTGAATCCGGTATTCGGGTTTGGCCTTGTGTTCGTGTGTGAATTTTCATTGTGTACATATGTGCACATTGTCCATGTCTGTCTACTTTGACCATTGAGTTCGTGGCATTGATAATTGCTTCTTCATATGATTTTGGTTCGTTGATCTTTTGTGTACATTATCACTGTAGTGGCGAGGCAGTGCACGCAAACGTGAACTGCAGCCACACGGTATTGTTTTTGTTGATATCCTATTTTGTTTTGATTATTGATCTTTTGCGTATTCCATGTGCTGTAGTGGCGAGGCAGTGCACGCGTGCGTGTACTGCAGCCCTACCCGTATAGTTATTGTAATTGATATTTCAATTGTTTGAACTGTTTCGTTTATTCAAATTCAATATGATTTGAATTGTATTTTGATAGGTTTAATTTGATGATTTTGTTGTTAATTGCCGATTAGGCCATTTTGATGTTTTCCAAACTATCTTCATTGATACTCTTTTTTTCCTTATCTTTGTGGATGATTGGAATCTGTTGATTTGTGTTTAACACTGTTACGTGTTATATTTATCGCTATCCGATTTCTTTACTTAAGGATCGGATAGACGAGATTTATTGTGACTGTCGTCTATTTGTTACTTAATTATTATTGCTTCTGTGCACTAATAACTGAGTTTGAATTAGACTGACCTGTGTATTATTTTCTTTTGAATTTAATACTCGGGTCAGACCGAGTATTTACAGGTTGTTGATATCTTACTTTGGGTTGCTGCTAGAGCTATGAAGCCTTTTCATACTTTTTGGAGTAGTTGTTGTCTTAGTACAGGATGTTGTATATTCATGTATATTATTCACGATAACGTACTTGTATATGTAACTTCCAGAGTTGATGGTTGTAGTTGTATCATATGTATCGTATCACATGTATTGTAACTGACATCAGTTATTATATATATGAGACTTTTGTTTTATCTGTGTTCCGCATTTATATTATCTGTGTTATTATTATATCTATTGTCCTAAACTATTATGAATCTTCGTAGTTCGTTTTACACTGGAATTGGGTATGTCGATGGGAGTAAACAAATAAGAGATGAAAAATAAAAATATATACTACTCCTATCGAAATAACCAATACTAGTGTAAGGCCTAACTACGGATAGCCGCTCCTATCCAGCCTTATTCTTCGTAATAACGGACAGTATTTCCTTTAATACTCTTTGTTATTGTGAGCATAGAGGTGGGGCGTCACAGTTGGTATCAGAGCTTGGGGTTTATGGACATAATATAAAACATAACTTAGATGGAACATGTGTTACAACTATTTGTCGATATTTTAGTGTGCTTTGAGTCAAAACTAAAGTTTTGAAAATTTGATGAATTTTTTAAATATCCTTATTTAAAATATAAAAGTAAATTGTGTTTTGATGATTTAATTTGTTTGTGCTTTGTTTATCAGAGTGCGCAGCGAAAACAGTGTGACTGCTTCGCTGAGTGCAGACGATAATTATTTTGATTTAAAAAGTCAAAATATGAAATTGAAATAAATTTCATTTGTTGCTTACATTGCTGTGTTTAATTTGTTTTCTTTAAAAACTTCGAATCCGATTTGAGGATTCGAAGCGATTGCAGTTATGTGAATTTGTTGAGATTTCTGCTGTTTTGAATTATCTTCATTGAAGATATATTTGAATGATTTCTTTGTTCATATTGCGGTATACGTGCAAATTTATGTTGCACGTTACTACATTAATTTTACGTTGAACCGATGCTTGGTTATGAAACGTATTTTGTTGCCGTTATTTTTATAACGGGATTTTTACACTGGTGCTAGAATTTTGAAGCGCGGTGTTTTGTTGACATTTTTAAATGAATGAAAATTCACTGGTATTTTATTTTGATGCGAATTATTTTGATGCGAATTATTTTGATGAGATTTTGACGTTTAAAATTTACTGTCGCTTTGACTTCAGTAACCGTCAAATTTTAAAGTGGATTTTCAAGCGGTTACCCCGCAATGCTGATTTTGAGATTAGTTTTATGTTGTTTTGAGAAGTACCATTTCTTTGTTGAAGTTGCTACTTATGTTGCTGATTTAACCACGTGATTATAAAAAGCGTTTTAAAAATAAAAATTGTTTTCAAAATTTTCCAGTTTACGTTTTCAAAAGAATGAGGAAGTAATTTAAACGTTTCAGCAAAATCGAGGACTATGACCCCTTTCTTTTACTGATTCGCTTAATTCCGGATTTGTTCGTTTGAGAATGTAAATTATTACTTTTATAAAATAAATAAAATTGTTTTCAGAATTTTTACAGTTTGCGTTTTCAGAAGAATGAGAAAGTGATTTAAACGTTTCAGTAAAATCGAGGACTATGAACCCTTTCTTTTACTGATTCGCTTAACTCTGGACTTGTCCGTTTGAGAATGTCAAATGTTATTTTTAAAATACACAATTTTGCACTTTCAAGGAAACGATGAAGAGAATTAAACGATTTAGTAAAACACATGGTATGGGACATGTGCTTTTGCTATTTTGGTTAATTCCGGACTCATTAATTGAATATTTGATGATTTTCGTGTGCTTTCGAGCCACTATGTTGGACCTTCGGGTCATATGTTGGACCTTTGGGTCAATACCAGTACCGGACCTTCGGTCATATGTTGGACCTTCGGGTCATTTGTTGGGCGCCAAAATTATGTTGGGTACTTGGTAGGCTTCGGCCATATGTTGATGCACGTGCGGCGTAGCTAAAACTCGCCATCTTATGGGATCGATCCAACCTTTTATGTTGATTTTCTAGATGATCTTAATTGATTTCTAGATATTTGTTGTTTCCAATTATCTGCAGGTAATTGGATATTTGTTGGTATGAGTTCTAATTATCGTTTTTGATAATTAGATATTTGTTGATTTGATTATCGCTTGTGATAATTAAATATTTGAGATTTGATTATCGTTTTTGATAATCGAATATTTGTTGATATGAGTTCTAATTATCGTTTTTAATAATTAGATATTTGTTGATTTGATTATCGCTTGTGATAATTAAATATTTGTTGGTATGAGTTCTAATTATCGTTTTTGATAATTAGATATTTGTTGATTTGATTATCGTTTTTGATAATTAAATATTTGTTGATTTGAGATTTGATTATCGTTTTTGATAATCGAATATTTGTTGATTTGAGATTTGATTATCGTTTTTGATAATTTAACGTTTATTGATTTGAAATTTGATTATCGCTTGAGATAATTAAATATTTCTTGATCTGGGATTTCTGATTATCTTGTGATAATTAAATATTTGTTGATATGAGTTCTAATTATCGTTTTTGATAATTAGATATTTGTTGATTTGATTATCGCTTGTGATAATTAAATATTTGTTGATTTGATTATCGTTTTTGATAATCGAATATTTGTTGATTTGAGATTTGACTATCGTTTTTGATAATCGAATAATTGCTGATTTGAGATTTGATTATCGTTTTTGATAATCGAATAATTGCTGATTTGATTATCGTTTTTAATAATCGAATATTTGTTGATTTGATTATCGTTTTTGATAATTAAATATTTGTTGATTTGAGATTTGATTATCGTTTTTAATAATCGAATATTTGTTGATTTGAGATTTGATTATCGTTTTTGATAATCGAATAATTGCTGATTTGATTATCGTTTTTGATAATCGAATATTTGTTGATTTGATTATCGTTTTTGATAATTAAGTATTTGTTGATTTGACATTTGATTATCGTTTTTGATAATCGAATATTTGTTGATTTGAGATTTGATTATCGTTTTTGATAATTAAATATTTGTTGATTTGAGATTTGATTATCGTTTTTGATAATCGAATATTTGTTGATTTGAGATTTGATTATCGTTTTTGATAATTAAATATTTGTTGATTTGAGATTGATTATCGTTTTTGATAATAGAATATTTGTTGATTTGAGATTTGATTATCGTTTTTGATAATTTAACGTTTATTGATTTGAAATTTGATTATCGCTTGAGATAATTAAATATTTCTTGATCTGGGATTTCTGATTATCATGTGATAATTATTATTTTTGTTAAGAATTTGTGAATTTCTTTTATGAAATTAAAAGATTTCATGGGCGTTTGTATTCTCTACCTCTATTTTTCTAGCTTAACCCGTTTATGTTAGAAAAATTGCTGTTATTGACGTCTTTATTTATGAAAATTGCGGGGACGCAATTTTTATAAGGAGGAGAGTCTGTAACAACCTGGGGTTTCGTTACAATTGATTATCGTCAAACGACGATTAAATTAGTTGTTAATTGATATTGGGAGTTTTCATCAGGTTTAAATTCTTTTGAAAATTCATTGTATGTTGAGTGGGCTTTAATAATCTCGGCCCACGATTCCTTTAAAAATTTTGATGCCGATTATATTGAAGCAGACCCGCCCCTTTCATTCTCACGCATTCGAAACCCTAACGAAAAAAATAAAAATAAAATAAAATAAAAACAATGGCGGCTTGGTTTCTCGTCCGTCCCTCCTCCTTTCAAATATTTTTCACATCGCAAGCCCCAATCTAAACGTGCGAAAGCGAAATAATGGATGCTAGAGTATGATCGTCTTCGTGGCCGCCGCAGCTTGATTTGGCGTGGCGATAATTTCTGGGTACCACTGCTTCGAAATTGAGACCGTCGAGCTGTGATTCGAGCTATGGGAAACATAGGTGAGTAATTCTTATTACTCACATCTAATTCAAGTGTGTTTCAATGTTGATTCTTTCTTTGATATTTTCAATTCGCTCGGTTTTGAACATTTGATTTGATTTTGTTCGATGTTGATATTTTTCTGACTTGAGTTGGTTTTGAGACAGTTGATTTAAGTTGCATTATAAGGTGACTTCGGCTTTGAATTACTTTGCTCACCTCAGCAGTTATGTCCTGTTCAAAGTTGATACTTGCATTTGACATTGGTCGCTTGATTTTGTGAAAGTATGAACTTATTTAATTGTTGCTGTATATCATTGTTTTGAAATGGCTACGATGCCTATGAGCCTGTTTGCATTGCCTGTTTTGTTTATATTGACTTCGGCATTTAACTATCTTGGTTCAAAACTGCTGCTTTGATTTTCAGTTGCACTTAGTATCACTTGTTGTACGTCTCCTTGCAGTCAAGTGTGTTTATCCCTTTCGTGTTTTCAACCTGACTTGATTTTGCAGTTGCCTCCCCTGTCCACTCTAATTCACTGTCGTAGTCATGTGTACATTACTCTGATTGGTTGGGCACTGACTTAAGTTGAGCTTTTTTCATACTACTGGTCCATAGTTGTTGCCAGTTGACATTGTGTACATTGTTGGGTATCTGGATTCGAACTTGACATTTTTGACTCGGCCATTTGTGAGTTTGGTGCTTTGTTCATTTGAGTCATGTTAGCTCTATATTAAACCTGGTTTCAGGGATCACCTCTATTTTATGTACTTGAGGTTGTAGCATCATATGCACACTTATGTTGTTCACTGAGTTGTTGCTTTTCGCCGTTTGAATTTGATCTTTGGTTGATGTTAATCACTTCGTATTACTGGGTATCGAGCATAGTCCTTGTAATAATTGAGTCATTCGAGTCAGGGGAATTTTTGTGCAGTTAGGCTTGCTGCCTGGACATCATTGTATGAGGTTACTGCCCTTGTATTCTTTTACATGCGGTGCAGTTGTAGTTGAAGTATCCTTCTGTTAGTAATGGTGCACTTGGGTTATGATTCGTTGTCGTAGTCTGTTTCACCGGTGCTCTCATTGATGTTGCACTTGCTTGAATCCAGTTTTGTAGTTGCATGAATGCGGTGCACTAATCATGTCATTTCCATAGTACTCGACCACTTGATCACTTGTGTACATATGCTGTTTGTGGATTGACTTCATGAAGTTGCTACCACTACCCTAGTTCTGTTTGCATTTGACCTTGTTGAAGACCAGATTAATTGAATTTGAACATGTAGTTGTGCTGTCCATTGCTCTTGCACACTTATGTGGGAAATGGTCCAGTGTTGTCCCATTATAGTACATTTCAGTTGTACTTGCAGTTTGCATTTGGTTGTTGCAGTCACTTGTCCTGTCCACTGCCCTTTTTCATATTAATCGAGCACTTTCACTTGAGATTGTATTAGTGTGGTTGCTGTAGTTTCTTTTGTATGTAGTCTTGCCCTTGTTGATTTGCATTGCATTGATGCAATCAGATTTGTTTTCTAATTTCACTTGAGTTGAATCCGGTATTCGGGTTTGACCTTGTGTTCGTGTGTGAATTTTCATTGTGTACATATGTGCACATTGTCCATGTCTGTCTACTTTGACCATTGAGTCTGTGGCATTGATAATTGCTTCTTCATATGATTTTGGTTCGTTGATCTTTTGTGTACATTATCACTGTAGTGGCGAGGCAGTGCACGCAAGCGTGAACTGTAGCCACACGGTATTGTTTTTGTTGATATCCTATTTTGTTTTGATTATTGATCTTTTGCGTATTCCATGTGCTGTAGTGGCGAGGCAGTGCACGCGTGCGTGTACTGCAGCCCTACCCGTATAGTTATTGTAATTGATATTTCAATTGTTTGAACTGTTTCGTTTATTCAAATTCAATATGATTTGAATTGTATTTTGATAGGTTTAATTTGATGATTTTGTTGTTAATTGCCGATTAGGCAATTTTGATGTTTTGCAAACTATCTTCATTGATACTCTTTTTTTCCTTATCTTTGTGGATGATTGGAATCTGCTGATTTGTGTTTAACACTGTTACGTGTTATATTTATCGCTATCCGATTTCTTTACTTAAGGATCGGATAGACGGGATTTATTGTGACTGCCGTCTATTTGTTACTTAATTATTATTGCTTCTGTGCACTAATAACTGAGTTTGAATTAGACTGACCCGTGTATTATTTTCTTTTGAATTTAATACTCGGGTCAGACCGAGTATTTACAGGTTGTTGATATCTTACTTTGGGTTGCTGCTAGAGCTATGAAGCCTTTTCATACTTTTTGGAGTAGTTGTTGTCTTAGTACAGGATATTGTATATTCATGTATATTATTCACGATAACGTACTTGTATATGTAACTTCCAGAGTTGACGGTTGTAGTTGTATCATATGTACCGTATCACATGTATTGTAACTGACATCAGTTATTATATATATGAGACTTTTGTTTTATCTGTGTTCCGCATTTATATTATCTGTGTTATTATTATATCTATTGTCCTAAACTATTATGAATCATCGTAGTTCGTTTTACACTGGAATTGGGTATGTCGATGGGAGTAAACAAATAAGAGATGAAAAATAAAAATATATACCACTCCTATCGAAATAACCAATACTAGTGTAAGGCCTAACTACGGATGGCCGCTCCTATCCAGCCTTATTCTTCGTAATAACGGACAGTATTTCCTTTAATACTCTTTGTTATTGTGAGCATAGAGGTGGGGCGTCACACTCTAGTACCATACTGTTGGGGAAAATCCCTCCAGATGATCAGTGTAAGGGAATTAAAACCTAACGCAGCAGAAAAACAACGAACTGGATCGTAATTGTAGCGAGACAAAATAAACAAAAGATAAACACCAGAACAAACAGTCATAGATCTATGCAATGTAGAAAAAATAAATACACTAATATTTATAGTGGTTCCACTACCGTGAGGCAGTGTACGTCCACTTGGGAAGAGGAAATTTTATTAATCACTAAAAGATTAGAGTTACAAGATTGATTCAATTTTGGAGGCTATACATTAGAAGAATTTACAATACAGACAAAATTCTACAGAGTTTCAGCTCTTTAGGATGGTTGACATTGTTGTCTAGGAGCTCCATTATTTATAGTGTGAAGATATGAGAAAGGGTGGCTGCTATATAGCAGCCCTACGGTTTTATTTGGCATCAATCTGATTTGGCATGCATCTAGTCTGGCAAAGCTCTTGGTTTGGCATGCATCTAGTCTGGCAAACAGCACATAAAGCTTGTCATTTGGTTCGGCACATAGCATTTGGACCGGCATCGCCAAATACTGATCGAGATATTTCATTCGACATCTTCTTCTTCACCAAATCACCGAACCAAAATTTTGGTCCAGCACGTTTTGGTTCGCCATTCTTCACCTCTTTCACAATGCCAAATGAAGCTTTCACACCTTCCCCAAATTTCATGCTACCGCTCCAAATCAAATTACTACTAACTGAGCTCACCACCACCGAACGAACTCCTCCAACTTTCATCGACTGAAGTCGCCACCGCTATAGAAATTTTGAGCGGCAAATCCAAGCAGCACCGGATTAGAAATCTCGTCCGGCATCCTCCTCCATCGGATAAATTGGTCCGGCCTACTGCCCCATTGAAAAAGTATTTGGTTCGGCAAAACCTAGCTCCGATTCTAGGGATTCTTCCTCGAGATCCTTCAATGGCTTCTTCCCGAATTCAGGTATCAATTTCTAACAGTAAATACACGGGCAATTCTAATTTGCTGAAGGGCCAAATTAGAAAATATCATCATTATAAATGAGGGGCTTTTACACAGACTCTAGTTATTCTCCTAGTCGCTTCTATGGAAATAATTCAGATATAGGGTTTGTATCAATTTGGAAGATTAAACCAAATTATTCTTTTCTTTCAATCAGCAACTGTCGATTCACATATGATTTCCAACAATTCATTTACCTTTCCTTTGATTTCTTCTCAATTAAATCAATAGGGGTCACCTATTTAGATCTAGAGTTTCATGATTAATGGGTTATAAATTATACTGAAATAAAAACAAATGGTATTAAAACCACCCATAATTAATTTCATTGGGAAATTTTTATGTTTTTAATGATGAGTAGGTTTTGAATTTAATTTCATTTAGAAGTCATTAAATTCTAGTTAAATTTCAAATCTACGTGATTTATATATCAAATGATTTTTATTTTTTGTTGATGATTTTGATTTTGGTTTAGTATCATTATTTAAATTAAAAGGCTGATTTAAAAAACTATTTTGGTGTGAGGAATATTTTGGATCGGATATGCATTGTCATTTTCTTTAATGTTTATTAATGGCATGAATGAATGTGTGTGTGTGTATATATATATAATTTGGAACCATTTATGCAAGAAATATAAATACAGTTCTATGATTATGTTACCTTACTTAACTTTGGATTAAGTGATTTGGATATATATATATACATACATACATATATATATATATATAAGGTATTTTGATTATTTTAGAAATTTTGATTAATTAGAAATGAAGTACGCTCCTTTAAGGTGTTTATATTTTTTTTTATTAAAATAAATTTTGATACTACACTAATTTACATTTTAGATCGTATAACGGTCAATTGCATTTATTATTATCATAAATACATTAAATGTGGTTGTTATGGTAATAAATTGATTAACTTATTATCATAAATGCACTAAATGCGTCGGTTATAAATTAAATGATGTAGCTCTTTTGTACTTGGAATAAGAAAAGGATATGGTTTATTATTTGATGCATTTATGTTTGATGATTATAGATATTTTGTTTATATGATCCATGCTCGCTGGAAATATATTTCACTTTCATGTTCCGGTTGTCATAAAATAAAAGGAGCATCCGTTTTTATATTTTGCCTAAATGCATGGTTACTGACCTTAATTAAATATCAGAAAATAAACTAAAGTTAAAGTGATATTGTAGCATTCTGTATAGCTATATTATGGTTTAGAATTACACGATGGCTACTACATTCATTCATGTTATTTAGTACGATATTTACTATGTCATTTATATATTACTTAATATGGCATTTAAATGTGGCATTTATCTGTGGCATTTAAATTTGGTGTTCATTCATGACATTTGTGTGTATTATGTCACGATTATAATTTTGAGATTTTCAAATGTCATATAGACCTAAAGCATTTTTGGTAGTGTTTTATAGCACTCAAAATATATTATACATAAACTAAAAAATAAATTTAAATAAATTTTTGGTATCTGTTCGCAAACTACTTGTATATATCCTACATTTGAAGTGAGCTAATTGAAATAATATATCACTGAAATTACCTCATTTATTTTAATTGTTTATGAAAATGTTTGATATTTATAGTATTTATTCATGCAGAATTGGATGGTCCAAAGGAAGACTAATAATTTGTTCGAATCACTAACACATGCGTGATGATAAATATGTGACAAATAAGGTTTTATAAGTGAATGACTAATTGGTTTAAATGAAGACTGTTATTCAACTTGAATTTATTGTCAATGTCTGATCATTACAACAAGAGTGCAACTTATAGTTAATATTATTGTCCAAAAACTTAATATTAATGTTTTGCTGAGTATCTTGAGAAGAGACTTACCAATTATTTGATTTTACTATGGCTAATATTTAGATATGAGCATGTATGGTCAATCTTTATTTTTTTTTCAAATTTTCAACTAATTTGACTAAAGTGTTTGCCAATTTTAATAATGTTCTCGTCTTGTCTGGGACTAATTCTAAGGATTAGTAAAAGGACATGTTGCTTTTTCTTGACTTCGTGGATTTAGCTTTGCAATTAGGAGGATCATGACCGCTCTTATTGCGGTTGAATGTTCTTATAATATTATGAAGAACATTGAGAGGTGGGATAATTCAAATTGCAAGAGTCAAATAATTGTAAGATATAGTATTCAAAAGCTTTCAAGGGCGTGATATTTGTAAGGATAATCAATTTAATGGAGTTCTCTACAAACCGAAAAGCATTTTTCCAAAAACGATATGGGAAACATGCATGCTTTATATTGCTTGATTCCATAAAATCAAAATAAGAGAAACATAAATGAGTACTATATGGAAATGTGTTGCTTCAAAAGTCAAAGGCACTCAAGTTATTGTTATTTTTTTGTGCTCTCTTTATTATTCATAGTATAACCTTTTTAGGATTGTTATTAATCACTATTTTTTCAAGAGTAAAATGATCTCTTATTGAGCTCATTTCACACTGTGGGAAGAAGAAGAGAGATTGAAGCACGATAAGATAGAAAGTGCCCATTTAACGTACCACTGTAAATAAATGTATACACATGGATAAAGAAGTCGCTAATGATCTAAACAAAAGAAGTAACAAAGGAATATATTCATAATTGTTTCTTTTATGAAATCTGTGGACATATAAAATTAATTTTACTAAATATCACACATGTCGTGTCAAAAAAGAGGTGCATATTATTTGGATTTGTTTGATATTATTGTTATACTGTCACTTAGATAGAATTCGATTTCTAACTTTGATATGAACAAATTTGATTATTATTATTTCTTCAGAAATAACAAGATTAATCTATCAATAAATTTATACATCATTGGAATTGAATATTTCTAAATTCATGATAAATACATGTTATAATGAAGCCCCGAATTTAGATATGGTGAATAATATAGTTATTTATTCCATCTTACTAAATAATTCTAAATTGATGCACTAAAGATATAAAATACTTTATTGATATTCTAAGTGACCTAAAAGCTACAAGTTTTATAGACCCACAATAGGGAAAATATTTTAAACGGGAAATGCAACTATTTTAGAGGATATTGAGTTTTTTAGGAGAAATAAAGTATGGATCATTGTCTTAGAAGGGAATTATTATTTTTGATTCAGTTGCAGTTGTTATCTTTAAAGGGAATAGTTATTTTTGCTCAGCTACAATTATTTTCTCTAAAGGGAATCGTTACTTTTTAAATCAACTATGGTTACTTCTTCAGATAATGTATGTATATGATTTGTTTTCTTTCATTGAACAAGAAGTAAATCAGGAACCATAATAAGACAATGTTAAACAAAATTTTCTTCAAGTTAAGGTTAATGTCTCAAAATAAATAAACTCACAACCTCAAAGTGCAAACTAAGGAAATCCACTTGAAAAAAGAAAGAATACTATTCCGGATGACTACGTAGTATTTCTCTATGAAGATAAATAATGGACTGATAAAAATGTTTCCGTTGGCGTACATCAATACATACAAGACATTAATTTGAAATGTCAATTTAAGATATGAATATAGTGTAAATCTATAAAAGGCAATAAAGTTTGAGATTTCTTCCTTTACCTTAAGGTAATAAGATCACTAGTTATGAATAAGTATTCAAAGCCAAAATAGACTAAGTGAGTAATTTGGAAAGGTGTCACCGTCGTTATAGAAAAGACTATACTTGTTTGCGCCAAAATTGGTCACAAACCCCGAAGACCGTGAAAGCACCAATATACGAATACAAATCAACAATACCCAAGCATGAATCTCAGATCCAGATGAAACAATTGGGAAATAATGAACAGAAACACAAAATTTATAGTGGTTCGGCTATCTCCGACCTACGTCCACTCCAAATGTTAATCTTTTATTGATTTTCCTTGCGGGTTACAGTTGATCACAGCGATTATAATCGAGAAATTTGAGTACAATAGTAGATGAATAATGCAAAAATGTTTCCGGTAGAGTCTGGACGTTCGATCGTCAAAAGATCCTTTTTCTATAGGCTCTGGAGTCTATTTATAGGTGTAGGAGGCTAATATCTCGCTCAAACTTCGGGGGACTTCTTCTGGCACGTGAGTGGCCCATGCGATCGATCCCAGGAATTTTCAGCTCGATCCGTGATCGATACGAATCAATTTCATATCGATCAAGATTTTTTCCTATGGAGTTGAAACTTGGCAAGAACCTTCCTTGGCTTATAGTAAGCTCCTGTGAAAATTTCACAGCATTGGGACCTGTGGTTTAGGAGATATGATCGATACAAGATAGGGTTTTTCGGAAGGCAGTGTAGTTCTAATCGATAGATTTGTATCGATCTGTTCGAATCAATCAGGGCATGTGACCATATGATAACGTGTTGCGAGATTCCTAGACCAATCCATTTTGTGTGCCGAGTTGACCGGGTGATCTGTATCCAATACTGAAGCTTTGTTCGCATCAACCGTTAATTCGCATCCATTCACTTCAGTCCTTCTTCGAATCGATTATCGGTTCGCATCCATCCATCTTAGCCCTCGTTCGTATCGATTGTTGTTGGTGTATTTTGTATCGATCGCTGCAGATGCCATCGATACGAAACGACCTCGCTAAAGCATGATGGATACGAACAAGGATACAAATCTATCGATTCGAACAACCACAAACTGGATGGATACGAACTAAGCCTACCTGTGATCGATACGAACCCAGTCGGTTCTGATCGATACGAAATAGTTCGATCATGATCAATATGAACTAAGTCGATATGATGCTGCTGCTTTTGGATCGATGCGAAGGGTTTAATTCTGGATGGAGTCGACAGCATCGATTCGAACAGAGATCTATGATGGATTCGAATAATCATTTCTTCCTTAACTTGTATCGATCATATCTCGATCACATGAACTTCGATTGACCTGAAAATTGAAACGTAGCATCTCCTAGCCCTCTTTATCATTCCCAATCGATTTCGCCTTGATTGGAGCTTGGCCAAATTTTAACGACATCGATCATAAACTTGTTTTCAATCGACTTCCAGTCCTGAGATCCATTCTTTTTTCAGCTAACTAGTTGATATTCCAGCCTTAACCAAAGGGTGGGATGGCATTTGCCCCCCAAAACATACCATGTGATAAGAATGTGTGTTTTGAATAGTTTCGAATCTTATATCTGAAGTCCATAGCTACATCGTCCGAATGCATCATTCTTGACTGCTTCGAGTCGATGTCCAATTCCAAATCCAGTAACCAAATCCTTAACCAATTCCATATCCATCTGAACTCGATAAACGAGTCCTAATCCATCCTTATCCAATAACCATTAACCGAATCCATGACCTCTCCGGGTCAATATCCAAATCCGTAACCTCTCCAGGTTCTTGCCAAGCGCAATCCACACTTGGCGACCCTGGTCCAGTGTCCTTGAACGTTGAGTAATGCCATGGCTTAAGTCCTAAGCCGAATCCTGGTCGCTCCGGACCCTTGTCAAGCATAGTCAATACCCAATGGCCTGAAATAATAACTGATAATATAGGACCTAAGTCCTAGGCCGTATCCTGGTCTCTCCGGATCCTTGTTGAGTATAGTCCATACTCAATGACCTGAATAAACCAATTTGCCGCGTTCGGATGAAGAGACTTACCCCTTGCCATGTACAATCCATACCCGACGACCGTTTACAGAAAGCCAAATGAAAATCCAATGAAAATCCAATCCAAAATCCAAATCAAATCAGAAATCCACATCCAAAATCAAAACCAACATCTAAACACAAGAACAATCATCCAAACAGAAGTCCAAACCAGAAAACAAACAGAATCAGGAGTTCAAACCAAACTCCAAAACCAAACCAGAAAAATGAGAGTCCAATCCAGAAATAGGAAATAGATCTCACAAACCATAGTGTCGTGGTTTATCATCATTCAGAGCATGCGTAGGGGCCATCTTCGTCCCCGTACATGACTAAATGACCTAGCCGTCTTGCTTGTAGTTTGCTACTTATTTCATATTATCCTAATCAATTGATAACCAGTCGACCATCATTCTTGGGCCTCGCTCCATCATTGTTCGAGGTTAAAGGTGGTTGTTCCTGCTCCACCGCTGCATTCCGAGCCTCGACATATTGCCGTAACTATCCATTCCTTACATGCTCCTCAATTAGGTCTTTTAAATGCCTGCAGCTATTGTTATCATGCCCGTCTAAATCGTGAAAGAGATAGTGCCTTCCTGATGCCCTTTCACGTTCAGAAGGCTAGCTTCTAGCTGGCCTTCGGTAGGGAAGGCGATTCCGGGTCTCCGTGAATATCCGCTCCAATGTCTCATTCAATCCTGTTTAGGTGGAGAATTTTGGCTCTCTCCATCGCTTCCTAGCTTTTTCCGAATCATCATCAAGCTTCCTTTTGTTAGGAACTGAGTTGATGATGTTTTGATGACAACAACCTTATATAGTTATTATACTTTACTTCATGAAATATATACTAACATTTTCATATATATATATATATATAGGAAGTATATGTAGGTATTATCGAAGACTGATCAGTATAAAGACTCAAGCATCAAGATGAAGATTAGAGATTCAAGATTCAAGACTCTAGAGAATCAAGATTTCAAGTTCTCAAGATAAGTGTCTAGTATTTTGTTAAAACTTCATAATAGCACTCTCATCTTTCTTCCGATTTTCTTTTGGGATGGAACCCAATTTCTATCGAAACCAGTGGCTTACAAACCCACGACAAGTAGCTTACAAACCTATGACAAGTGGCTTACAAACCCACGAAAATCAAAATCATTTAAACTACTTTGTACAAGTTCTCGAGTCCTATGGAGGAGCTCTGTAGGAAGGTTCTTGCAATTTCAGTTTGAATAGATTTTTCAAAATGTTTTTAAATCTGTTTTCAAAATGTTTTAGCTTTCAAAATAATGTTTTCAAAAATGTTTTTCAAACTTTGTTTTAGCCTTAAAATATTCCTCCATTCTGATTTTAAAAACTTCTATTTTTAAAACATCAAAACTTATTCTGATTTTAAATATTACTTATATAATTGACGGTCTATATCAATTATATATATATATATATATATTTAAAATAATGTTTTATATTCATTCTCTATCTCAAAATATTGTTTAAACACTTTATTTTGCTTCAAAGAAGTTTCAACTTGTTTTAAATTCAAATGCTTTTACAAAACAACATCTCTACAATTTTGAACTGAGGGATGACGACATATGGGGATACCCCATGTAGACATGGTGACAGTTGGATTCAAAATTCAAATTTCAAAAGAAGTGTCCATTCGTTCAAAAACCTTTCGCCAATGGTTATGACTGTTGTGCATCTATATAAAGGCTTCCAAAATGAATTTTTTAACAACTACTTTCTTATTTTCTTCACTCTTTCTTCTCCACCATTTCATATCCATAAAACTTCATATTTTCAAGATCGTGCCATCATTCTGCCGAATTCTCAATAGGAAATCATTTAGATACTCTCTCTATTTGATTCTCCATCACTCTACTAAAGATCAAAGTGCTATTCAGAGTTATAGGATTAATTTGTATTCAAAAAGTCCATGGAGTCTATCCATTCAAAAGGGTTGTTATTAAGAAGTATTAGGGTGATCTTGTGTCCCCTAAATCACGAGAGTTTACCCCAGACTCGGAGATAGGAGGGTTCCTCAAGGCCTTAGAAATTGAGGGTTGTAATTTGAATAATGGCTTATAAAAATCTGTACAAGGATATTGCCTTGGTGCAAGACTGGATGTAGGAGGATTCCGGACCAGTATAAAATCCGGTGTGTTCTTTCCTTTTACTTGCTTTACTTTACTATTTGCATTTGTTATATGTTCTGTGATCATTCTGTGTTAGAATTCTATTTAGATTTGTGTTGAAAGTTTTAATTTAGTCATATAGTTCATATATTCTTTAAAACACTATTCACCCCCCTCTAGTGTTATTTCTGCCTTAAGATCCTTAATCCGCATCCCCAACATTTGGTATCAGAGCATTGGTTTTCATTTTTTTCATAATCTGAAACTTGAAAAATATAAAAATGGTATTTTTGGAAAATTGTGTTAAAACTGTTTTGAATATATGCATTTCATCAAAGTTTCATAAGTCTGCATATAGTTATTTTGAAAAATCAAGTTATCTACCGAATTGGTGTGTTATGCAGGAATAGACATGTTATATGGCTTTTGACGAATCAACACCCAATGGACAAACTGTGCAAATTGAGAAAGATAAATGGATATTTGATAGTGGCTGTTCAAGGCACATGACTAGAAATCTCGACATACTCAAGGACATTACTTATCAAGATGGTGGATTAGTCAATTTTGGTGACAACTCTAAAGGATATGTGGTTGGCGTCGGCAATGTCGGTAACTCTAAAACTTTACTTATTTCTGATGTTTTATTAGTTAGGAACTTAAAACATAATCTGCTTAGTATAAGTCAACTTTGCGATAAAGGTTTTAACATTAAATTTGAAAAAGATAAATGTCACATTGAAGATGATAAGTCTAATATAATTTTTGAAGGTATTAGGAAGAAAAATATTTATATCCTTAGTATGAAAATTTCAAATGATAACCTATGTCTTTTGGCTAATACAAGTGACCCTTGGATTTGGCATAAAAGATTTGGCCATTTGAATTTCAAATTATTGTCTAGGCTATCAAAACTTGACTTAGTTAGAGGTCTACCCAAGTTAAACTTTAAAGTAGATAGTATTTGTGATGCTTGTCAATTAGGAAAACTTAAGAAAAGTTCATTTAAATTAGAAGATGTTATTTCTACCTCTAGTCCTCTAGAATTACTTCATTTAGATTTATTTGGTCCATCTCAAGTTCAATCAATTAACCATAGTAAATATGTTTTTGTTATAGTAGATGATTATTCAAGATATACTTGGACAATCTTTTTAAAACATAAAAGTGATGCTTTTGAAATATTTAAAAACTTTTCTAAAAGAATTCAAAAACAACATTCTTTCAAAATTAAAACTATTCGAAGTGATCACGGTGGTGAATTTGAAAATGAAAATTTTGAGAATCTCTGCACTCAGAAGGGAATTACTCACAACTTTTCATTTCCAAGAACTCCACAACAAAACAGAGTAGTAAAATGTAAGAATAGAACGATTCAAGAGTGTGCTCGTACAATGCTTTTTGATAGTAATTTACCTAAATACTTTTGGGCTGAAGCAGTTGCTACAGCTTGTTATATATTAAATAGAATTTTAGTTAGACCATTAACAAATAAAACTCCATATGAATTACTTTATAATAAGAAACCTATAGTTTCTTATTTCAAAGTATTTGGGAGTAAATGTTTTATACTTAATACAAAAGATAATTTAGATAAATTTGAACCAAAACCTGATAAAGGATTCTTTATTGATTATTCTAATAGAAGCAAAGCATTTAGAGTTTTTAATTTAAAAACTAATACTATTGAAGAAACTATGCATGTCTCTTTTGATGAAAATCTTAAAGATATTGTACAAATAGATGATGAAGAAGATTTTATAAATTTAAATCAATCTAATGAAACTATTAGTGAAATAAATCAACCTAATAAGAGATTTAAAATATCAAAAGATCATCCTATAGAAAATGTTTTAGGAAATATTGAATCTGTAGTAAGAACTAGAAATTAATTAAGTAGTATGAGTAATGTAGCCTTTATATCAACAATTGAACCTAAAAATCCAAAGGAAGCATCGTCTGATGATTCATGGATTCTTGCTATGCAAGAAGAATTGAATCAATTTACCAGAAATGATGTATGGGAACTTGTTCCTAAACCTGAGGATAAATGTATAATTGGAACTAAATGGGTTTATAAAAATAAAATGAATGAACACGGTGAGGTCGTAAGAAATAAAGCTCGTTTAGTCGCGCAAGGTTATTGTCAAGAAGAAGGAATTGACTATGATGAAACCTTTGCTCCCGTAGCAAGATTAGAAGCTATAAGAATTTTACTTGCTTTCGCTAATTATAATAATTTCAAATTATATCAAATGGATGATAAAAGTGCTTTTCTAAATGGTTTTGTAAAAGAAGATGTTTATGTTGAACAACCTCCAGTTTTTGAAGATAATAAATTTCCAAACCATGTATACAAGTTAAAGGAAGCTCTATATGGTCTAAAGCAAGCTCCTAGAGCCTGGTATGAAAGACTAAGATCTTATTTACTTCAATCTGGTTTTGAAATTGGCAAAGTAGATACAACACTTTTCATTAAAAGAAATGCTCAAGATATTCAACTGGTTCAAATATATGTAGATGATATAATCTTTGGATCAACTAATAACATAATGAATTTTCAGATATAATGACTAAAGATTTTGAAATGAGTCACATGGGAGAATTAAGTTTCTTCTTTGGGCTTCAAATTAAACAACTAGAAAATGGAATCTTCATAAGTCAAGAAAAATATGCTAAAGACTTAATCAATAAATTTGGTTTAAGTACCTCTAGTGGGAAACCAACTCCAATGCCAACAAATGTAGGTTTAAGTAAAGAATATAAATCAAAAGATATTGATCAAACTTTATATAGGGGAATGATTGGTTCGCTACTTTATATAACAGCGAGTCGTCCTGATATTATGCATAGTGTTTGTCTCTGTGCAAGATGCCAATCACAACCTAAAGAAACTCACTTAAAAGCTGTTAAAAGAATTTTAAGACATGTAAAATACACTTTAGATTATGGTTTATTTTATCCTAAAAATAATACTTTTGATTTAATATCATATTGTGATGCTGATTATGCTGGTTGTAAATCAGACCGAAAGAGTACAAGTGGAACTTGTCACTTCTAGGACATTCACTGATTTCCTGGTTCAGCAAGAAACAAAATACCATTTCCTTGTCAACAACTGAAGCAGAATATATATCTGCTGCTCTGGCCTGTTCACAAGTCATATATATGCAACAAACTTTAAAAGATTTTGGAATTAACATAAGTAAATCACCAATATATTGTGATAATACTAGTGCAATAAATCTAACTAAAAATCCAACTCATCATGCTAGAACTAAACATATTGATATAAGACATCATTTTCTTAGAGATGATATAACTAAAGAAATAATAACTCTAGATTATATAAATACTGAAAAACAAATTGCTGATATATTAATTAAACCGTTAACTGAGCAAAATTTTACTAAATTTAGAAGAGAATTAGGTATTTGTTCAAAATCTGAAATATAAAATAATATAATATAATAATCAATAAAAATTCAAAATAAAAATTACACTTTTTCTGGAAGACATGTCGACATGCCCCATCCCCTGATGTCGACATACCCAACAAAAATTTGAAAATAGAATTTCCCTCCAAAGTTAGTTATTTGGTTATTTATCTATTTATTTCGTTTTCTCTCCTCTTTCTTCACTATATTCTCTTTAAATAACTTCTGAAACAATAAAATAATGGCCTCCTCTTCTACTAATAAACCCACTTCACCCACATCTCCTCATTCTGGTCCATTTCAACGATCTACGCACGCTCGAGTGATCAAATTGCAAGAGAAGATGAAAGATATCCTTCAATTGTTGACTGAAATTCAAGTAAGTCAACTTAGGATGGCTAGAGAACAACAAAGGCAAGGGAATATTATTAGGAATGTACAAAAATTCCTTATGGATAACCGTACAAATCCTATTAATATTGAAGACTCTTCACAAGCCATGGAATCAGAGGAAGAAGAACCTATGGAAGAGCCACAAGAAGACCAAGAGGAAGATCAACCTTTTCCTCAACCCAAAGTCCCTATAAATGAGGACGAGAGCGTTGTTTGCGTTGGTGAGATCCTTGTTGATACTAATGGAAACATAATTGAACAATGTGGAAACTTTTGTCTCCACTACCCCAATTGTTCGATTCATAAGTCTCCTATAGTTAAGGATCGCCATTAAAGCGTACTTTCTTTTTTATTCTTTGTTTTAATTTGTTTTGTTTGTTCGTGTTTATGTATGTTCTTATATATGTCGTAATAACAAAAATGTGTTCACTTATACTCATTGTTTCATGCTTGTTCTATACATATTATTTGTTCATACTAATCATTCTTGAATTCTTAAGTAGTTAATAGTTTTTGTTGATGACAAAGGGGGAGAAAGTTATAAAAATATATGGGATTGATGTAAGGGGGAGTCATGGAGTAAGGGGAAGTTGTAGTTTTAAGAAGAAGTCACGGAGTTAGGGGGAGTTATGGAGAGTTATGGTATGGTAAGAATATTTTATAAATAAAGGTTGTCATCATCAAAAAGGGGGAGATTATTAGGAACTGAGTTGATGATGTTTTGATGACAACAACCTTATATAGTTATTATACTTTACTTTATAAAATATATACTAACATTTTCATATATATATATATATATATATATATATGTATATGTATATGTATATAGGAAGTATATGCAGGTATTATCGAAGACTGATCAGTATAAAGACTCAAGCATCAAGATGAAGATTAGAGATTCAAGATTCAAGACTCTAGAGAATCAAGATTTCAAGATCTTAAGATAAGTGTCTAGTGTTTTGTTAAAACTTCATAATAACACTCTCATCTTTCTTCCAATTTTCTTTTGGGATGGAACCCAATTTCTATCGAAACCAGTGGCTTACAAACCCACGACAAGTAGCTTACAAACCTACGACAAGTGGCTTACAAACCTACGACAAGTGGCTTACAAACCCATGAAAATCAAAATCATTTAAACTACTTTGTACAAGTTCTCGAGTCCTATGGAGGA
The DNA here is from genome assembly GCA_030765085.1 of Allium cepa. NCBI lineage: Eukaryota > Viridiplantae > Streptophyta > Magnoliopsida > Asparagales > Amaryllidaceae > Allium > Allium cepa. The sequence continues at coordinate 556,915,509 of CM060928.1, read as the reverse complement.
GCTCTGTAGGAAGGTTCTTGCAATTTCAGTTTGAAAAGATTTTTCAAAATGTTTTTAAATCTGTTTTCAAAATGTTCTAGCTTTTAAAATCATGTTTTCAAAAATGTTTTTCAAACTTTGTTTTAGCCTTAAAATATTCCTCCATTCTGATTTTAAAAACTTCTATTTTTAAAACATCAAAACTTATTCTGATTTTAAATATTACTTATATAATTGACGGTCTATATCAATTATATATATATATATATTTAAAATAATGTTTTGTATTCATTCTCTATCTTAAAATATTATTTAAACACTTTATTTTGCTTCAGAGAAGTTTCAACTTGTTTTAAATTCAAATGCTTTTACAAAACAACATCTCTACAATTTTGAACTGAGGGATGTCGACATATGGGGATACCCCATGTCGACATGGTGACAGTTGGATTCAAAATTCAAATTTCAAAAGAAGTGTCCATTCGTTCAAAAACCTTTCGCCAATGGTTATGACTGTTGTGCATCTATATAAAGGCTTCCAAAACGAATTTTTTAACAACTACTTTCTTATTTTCTTCACTCTTTCTTCTCCACCATTCCATATCCATAAAACTTCATATTTTCAAGATCGTGCCATCATTCTGCCAAATTCTCAATAGGAAATCATTTAGATACTCTCTCTATTTGATTCTCCATCATTCTACTAAAGATCAAAGTGCTATTCAGAGTTATAGGATTAATTTGTATTCAAAAAGTCCATAGAGTCTATCCATTCAAAAGGATTGTTATTAAGAAGTATTAGGGTGATCTTGTGTCCCGTAAATCAAGAGAGTTTACCCTAGACTCGGAGATAGGAGGGTTCCTCAATGCCTTAGAAATTGAGGGTTGTAATTTGGATATTGGCTTATAAAAATCTGTACAAGGATATTGCCTTGGTGCAGGACTGGATGTAGGAGGATTCCGAACCAGTATAAAATCCGACGTGTTCTTTCCTTTTACTTGCTTTACTTTACTATTTGCATTTGTTATATGTTCTGTGATCATTCTGTGTTAGAATTCTGTTTAGATTTGTGTTGAAAGTTTTAATTTAGTCATATAGTTCATATATTCTTTAAAACACTATTCACCCCCCTCTAGTGTTATTTCTGCCTTAAGATCATTAATCCGCATCCCCAACACCTTTTTCCTCTACCCTTATCTTTATCTAAACCTCTGCTGGATGGTCCTCCATCATCATTTGCGTTCACCTCCTTTAACTTTAAATTTGTACATGCATCTTCTTGTTGAAGGAATCTCTCAGCTTCGTGAAAGAATTCCTCAAGATCCAATGGTGGGTCCCGTATTAGAGATACTTTGAATTCAGAATTCTCTCTGACCCCTGATACTGCTGCCATTAAAACCATCGATGGATCCGGCCGATCCACCGAAGCAACCGCGCATTGAGCCAAGTTAGGAAAGCTCTCAGCTATTCATCCATCCTTTGCTTCACTGACGTTAGCGTCATCACTTTTTCGGTCTCTTAATATGAACCTGAAATTACTTTAGAAACCTATCCACCAATTCTGTCCACGTCCCGATAGATCCCTCTTCCAGCTGCCTGAACCACATAGCAGCTATATCCGTCAAGTATAAAGGGAAACATCGGGCCATAACTTCCTATGATGGCCCCAGCACCTCTATATGTCTTGTATACCTCATCAAGTGATCAGTTGGATCAGCTTTGCCATTGTACATCTCTATATTAGGTTGCTTGAACTTTGGTGGATTCCGAGCTATCCTGATTTCACGAGTGAACGGACTCCTGTTTACTCCTTCCAGATCTCTATTGGTCAAACCTCCACGCACAGTGTCTGATAATCTAAGCCAATCCAGCAACATCTGTTAGGGGTTGCCCCCCGATCCCCCGAGGGAATTCTAGTATGTACACTTCATCCTACGCTCTTACATTCCTACCAGCATCTTATTGTGCGGTGTCAACTGGAGTTTCTCTATGAACTGGTCCATCGTTACTCGGTAGTGTGCCCCCGAGCCTAGATTCATCCAGATTAGCAGGTGCATGCTGATTAGGGGCTCTGCCTTGTTGAACTGCTCCATTCGATTTCATGTTTTGTCTTTCTGCTCCAGCCTTGTGGATCTGAACTCCTGAAGCTCTGACTGTCCCTGTTTGTCCAACCTTCCTGAGAAGGTACTGCATCATCTCCTCCTGCCTTTTCAGAAATTCTTCGTGCGTCGCTCCCATCATCATTTCCATTTCGTCTTGGGTGATGAAAGCTGAAGTCTAGTTAGCTCCTGATGAAGCCTTTTGGCTTCCTTCATGTTGACTTCTCTCTATCCTCTGTCTTCTACTCGATTGCCTTGTCATTGCTTTCTAGATCTGAATCCTTAAACCTTCAAATCTGGATTCCAAATCTAGTATAGCGGGTTCTAGTTGTTCTCAGTGAAAGACCAAAGTGTTTGCGCCAAAATTGGTCACAAACCCCGAAGACCATGAAAGCACTAATATATGAATACAAATCAATAATATCCAAACACAAATCTCAGATCCGGATGAAATAATTGGAAAATAATGAACAGAAACACAAAATTTATAGTGGTTCGGCTATCTCCGGCCTACGTTCACTCCAAATGTTAATCTTTTATTGCTCTCCTTGCTGGTTACAACTAATCACAACGATTATAATCGTGAAATTCGAGTACAATAGTAGATGAATAATGCAAAAGTGTTTCCGGCAGAGTCTGGACGTTTAATCATCAAAAGATCCTTTTTCTATAGGCTCTGGGGCTCTATTTATAGGTGTAGGAGGCTGATATCTCGCTTAAACTTCAGGGGACTTCTTCTGGCACGTGAGTGGACCCACGCAATCGATCCCAAGAAGTTTCGGCTCGATCCGTGATCGATACAAATCAATTTCGTATCGATCAAAATTTTGTCCTATGGAGCTGAAACTTGGCAAGAACCTTCCTTGGCTTGTACGTAAGCTCGTGTGAAAATTTCATAGCATTTGGACCTGTGGTTTGGGAGATGTGATCGATATGAGATAGGGTTTTTTGGCAGGCAGTGTAGTTCAAATCGATAGATTCGTATCGATCTGTTCGAATTGATCAGGGCATGTGACCATGTGATAACGTGTTACGAGATTCCTGGACCGATCCGTTTTGTGTGCCGAGTTGACCGAGTGATTTGTATCCAATACCAAAGCTTTGTTCGCATCGGCCATTAATTCGCATCCATTCACTTCAGTCCTTCTTCGAATCGATTATCGGTTCGCATCCATCCATAGTATCCCTCGTTCGTATCAATTGTTGTTGGTGTATTTCGTATCGATCGCTGCAGATGCCATCGATACGAAACGACCTCGCTAGAGCATGATGGATACGAATAAGGATACGAATCTATCGATTCGAACAACCACAAACTGGATGGATACAAACTAAGCCTACCTGTGATCGATACGAACCAAGTCGGCCCCTGATTGATACGAAGTAGTTCGATCACGATGGATACGAACTAAGTCGATATAATGCTGCTACTTTTGGATTGATTCGAAGGGTTTAATTCTGGATGGAGTCGAACAGCATCAATTCGAACAGAGCTCTATGATGGATTCGAACAATCATTTCTTCCTTAACTTGTATCGATCATATCTTGATCACATGGACTCCGATTGACCTGAAAATTGAAATGTAGTCTCTCCTAGCCATGTTTATCATTCCCAATCGATTTCGCCTTGATTGGAGCTCGGACAAATTTTAACGACAACGATCATAACCTTGTTTCCAATCGACTTCTAGTCCTGACATCCATTCTTTTTTCAGCTAACTAGTTGATATTCCAGCCTTAAGCAAAGGGTGGGATAACAATACTCAAAAGAAAAATGATGTTTTTTAAAGAGACCATCTATTTGGTTTTATTGAAAGACTCTTTGGAATTATTTTGGAACTTGTTGCAGATTACAATTTTGAGTAATACTATAAGATATTAAAGTCATTTTTCTCAGTGGAGTCATTGATGAAACAACTAAAGAAACCCACTAATGGATTATTCTTTTGTATTAGAGATTCAAATACACCTTATTATTCATGGTCTAATATTTGGATTATCTCAAAAGAGCCAGGCAGATAAATGCATAAAAAGGTTGGTATGCAAACTACGAATCAATTGATTCTCGTTTGCCAAAAGAGACAAATATTGTCTTATATGGTGATATAAGTATATCCTTGAAGCTAAATAAATGCAAAAGATTCCTCATTTATTTGCGGTGTGGAGTCTAATGCATGCTAAGATATATACACATATAGACATTGCATGTATTATTTGGTAAATATCTTACTGATATTGAAAGTGAATCAATAATTAGTAACCACAATGTTAAGGGATATCTTTAAGGAATAAAAACAATGTATGCTCATAGATAAAAGATCGGATTGGTTGGAGATCATAGTATTACGATTCGAATAAGATGCCAAGGGTAAAAAAGTTCCACTTTGGGTAATATTTTTTTTAGGTAAAGCCATATAAGGAAAGTTACGTTACAGACACTTATAGCCTTCTCTGCCATGGAACTAACATTTATTTTCTATTACGAGGCGTCCAACAATAGAAAACAATTAAAAAATTTAGCATAAAGTTGTGGAATATTGAAAAAAGAAACTGAAAGACCATTGAAGTTATATTGTGACAATAAACAACACAATATTTTCTAGGAAGGGGAGAGTGCAGAATGGATTGTAATTCATAGATCATATTGTGGCAAACTCCATTATGGTGGATTTGCTTACAAAAGGATTATCACATATAGTCTTTCATGAGCATGTGACTCAATTGATGTAACTTTTATGTAAGGATATTTTAGTTCAGAGGAAGTTTATATTTGGCATAGTCATATGACACATTATTTTATACTTTGGTTACAGATATATTAAGTACTTTTTTCCAATCAGAAATAAAGTAATAAAGTTCTCTTTGCACTCTATGAAGTTTAAATATTAAACCATTTTTTGATTTTGCTAAAGTATGACCATTTGGAAATAGACATGTATAGATCACATCTCATGTAATTTCCATGCTACGCATCCATGATTGATCTAGGCCATTTGATGTTTTAAGTAGTAAAATTTGATCATTGATGGGTTTAGTCACATCAAAAGCAACGAAAGCCACTTTGATCCTTTGTCAGCATAGTCAAAGGACGAGATTGTTTTGAAAACACCTTATGTTATAAGTAGTAAAATTTGAAAGTTAAACATATTTATAAGGCTATTACATATATTGACCAAATGGGAGATTGTTAGAAAATTTTAACATGTGGGATACATATCTTTATTAATAGTTGCAATAGAAACACAATTTTTTTGGTCTGACCGTGAAATTCCAAAATTACCATTACATACAAACAAGATTTTAGGAGTTCAAATCCAACCGTGGAAAAAAATTAACATCAATATTCAAATACAAATTCTGATACATAAACAAGGCTATAAGTTCAAAACCATATTTAAACAAAAAAAATACATTTTTATAAATATTTTTCCGTTTATTTTTATCAAAATATATAGAAATTTTAAATTTAATAACTTTATAAGGGGCTTTTATATGTACATGCATTGCATGTGCCAAAAAATCTCGTATGAAATAAATGTTTTGTGCTATTTTGGTGTAAAGCCTAACCAAAGTAATCAAATTTTGAATTAAACTAAAAGGCTTAAGGATATAATTGTTACGATTTTAATATATAGGTATTAAGGCAATTCTAATTTATTAACGAGTCAAATTAGGAAATGCCATCATTATAAATAAGGGGTTATGGTCCCCAAATTACACAAGCTCTAGTTATTCTCCTAATCTCTTCTATGTAAATAATTTAGATATATGGTTTGTGTCAATGTGGAAGATCAAATCAAATTCTTCTTTTCTTTCATTCAGCAACAATGGGTTCAAGTATGGTTTTCACTAATTCATTTACCTTTCCTCTGATTTCTTCTCAACTAAACCAAAATAGGTCACCTATTCAGATCTAAAGTTTCATGATTAATCAATCCTAAAGTATAAAGAAATACCAACAGACTGAACTTGCCACATATCATTAAATTTATACATGCTTGCATCACTACTCCTACTTTTCAGTGCTAATAAATAGAGTGCCACAGGGATTTATCTTTTCTACCAGAGGTATGAGGCAATGGGACCCCCTGTCTTCTTACCTTTTTTACATTTCTTTATAGTATATGTCTCTACAATTAGAGGAAACTATAAGGACAAGGGATATCACTCCAATAAACAACATTCATCCTATATTTCTCACTTACTCTATGTTGACGATGTCATGTTTTATGCAACAGTTGATATTAAAAAGTGTAATCACTATCAAAAACCACTATAAGAAAACTTGTTATCGGTTGCACTAATCAATAGCATTTTAAAGTCAAGTGCTATTATTCATCATTTGGAAAAATAAAAAATAAAGCAACGCTGCCAAAATATTCCGGAAATTGATTCGTTGAATTTCCATGATTTTTTTGGAAGCTCTTCTTCCGCTTAATATTAAATCATTTCTTTTAATCTTCTTCACCTAGCTTTTTCTTCAGAAATAATTTTTTTAAAGGAATTCTTTTTCTCTAAAAAAAATTCTTCCTTTCGTTGTAAAAGCTAGAGTTTCTGATTCTGGTTCAATAAATTTCAAGATAAAAATAATCTGTAACGATCTGCCTTTTGGACGATTTAAATCACAATAAACCAGACACGTCAAACTCAAACTATTCAAAAGGGCAGATGGTTATGGGGTAAATAAGAAAAATCAGAGAAAGAAAGAAAACAAATACAGAATCTCGCAGCGGAATGACAAAATATAATAGCCAAATAAACAATTCATGAAGTTGTTTACAAATACATTGATTATACTTTTGTCATACAGATCAAAGTTACATACAACAAGAATAAATAATGAATAAATGTAGTGGAACAACATGATACAATGGAATAAATATAATAAAATATAATAGTACAAAATCTTCATCTTCATCCTCTATAAAGCAGTCTTCGATAAACCGAAAAGCTCAGACTGACCCGAGCGAATTGAAAGACAAAACACTCGAGTCAGAACAAAAAGATCTTATGTAAGTTAAATCAACAGTAAATAAATATGAGTGTAATAGCGTCAGAGATGTTTACGGGGTTTGATATTTCCTATCCAGTGCCTGTGTGAGTGCAATAACTTAAGAGACGTTCGTCATTTACATCTCCTAAGAATTCGTTAAACTATCTACTATGCAGTACAATACGCTATTCTAATATGTCTATAGTAAAGTATTAAAATAGCGTTATGGCGTTACCCAAATCCCCCTTAACACATTTTATATGATTTCGTAGTCTATACAGATACTGTAAACTCCACCCATAGGTTGGTTATCAGGGAGTACTCTATAGGTATGATATAAAATAAACTCATAGAAGGCGCGATAGGGCATGTGAACAGGACGCTCGAGGCAATGCCAGGGTAGATATACCAATTGCGGATGCGGACTGGTGGTAACGCATAGTAGCTACTACCGCCCACCTCGAAACACACTCCCATAATCAAAATCAAGGAGTGGCCACCAAATCATCACAAAATCATATGGTATTGAAGAAATGTGTCCGATCGAAGGTGCGACCTCACTTGGCCCGGCATGGCTCCTGTTTTAATCATATCTAAGCTGACTCACGGGAGTCAGGGTCACATAAATACCTTATATAGAATCGTACACCAAACCATCCTACTTCGTTTTTGGAATATCCACCACATGCACAACTATTAAAGTGGTTTTCGATATTGAAAGAGAGTATAACAATATCTGATCCCGGTCTCTTTAACAACCAAACACTTATTTCACACCGGATGTTTTTTTTACAATTTAAAAAGTAAATTCACGATTGATATCAAAATATTATATCCGATTTTAAATCATTTCTCTTTCAAAATCATATTCACTTTCAAAACTATATTCACTTTCAAAATCATATTCACTTTCAAAATCATTTCACTTTTGAATTTATCAGTAAGATAGGTTAATTAAATCCTAGTTCCAAATTCATCATATTTACTCAAATATGTCATTTCATAAAAAGGTATCAATTCCAAATTCCAATTTAGGTTGTATCGTCATCAAGGATTTAAATATAAATACTTAAACTTTACATAGTCTCAAATTTTAGAAAATACTTTAGATAGTCATAAATAGTTTTAATAGTTTGAAAATAATTTAAAATAGATTAAAATAGTAAAATAGTTTAAATGACTTAAATTTGATTTTTTTATTTAATTAGATTTTAAAACGATTTAAATGGATTTAAAATAGATTAAATAGATTTTAAATTATCTAAAATAAACTTTAAATAAATTAAATAAATTTAAAATAAATTAAATTATATTAAATGGATTTAAAATAGATTAAATAAATTTAATCAGTTTAAAATAGGTAAAATAGATTAAATTTGATTAAATAGGTTATAATAGAATAAAATAAATTAAAATAGTTTTAAATTGATTAAAATAGTTAATTTAATTTAATTAGTTTAAATTTGTTTACAATAGATTTCATAAGTTATATCCAAACATTTCAATAATCAATTCCGATAAATTCATTTATATTTGACACTTTAACTTTGAAATTCCAGTTTAAATCCTTTAAACAATTCGTTAAATCGATTCCAATTTCAGCATTAAAGCTTGGGTTACCGAAAATAAATCAGTTTATATAAATAAAGATCTATTTCAAAATGCCAGTTAACAGAAATCAAAATTTAAAGAATTAAAATTCATTTAATGTAACCAATCTGGTGTCGTATATAATTTTCTACCCTACAGTCAAGTGATACGGATATATATCATTTCAATCCGCAATTAAAAAATTTACGGTTATATATCATTTCAAACCGCAATCCTGAATTAAATAAAAATCCATAAAATCGTTGGAGTTTATCATTTCAACCTATAACGATTTTTCCTAATCTATAGATCGTTTAGGTATGTATCATTTCAACCCATAGGGAGCTTGAAGTGTTATAACAATATAAAATGCAACATCCAGTCATCTAATATAATAATCAAATACCCATCACAATCATCATTCAAATCAACCAATAAACATCAATAGATACTGTTTATCATTAAAAGTATTAAATTGACAATTAAATTCAATATTAAATTAAACAGTGATTAATTGAAATAAAAGTCAAATTTAACTAGAATGTCAATTTTGGCCTACCAAACATCAATCAACAAATTTCTAATAACATCATAAATTTAATTTAACTAACATAAGATAATATAGTAGTTGTGAGTGGGCCAAAACACTCACCTTTTCTTTCAAATTGATTTGAAATCCAATAGAGGCCCAAAATTCAACAGTCTCGGAATTTGTCCAAGCCAGCGTCAAAATGTCCGGAATTTTGAAACAATCGCAGCGGAGCAAACCTGCATGAATCCAAGCTCGTATGAAAAAATTACGCATATTAAAACGATTCGAATTTAAATAAACATTAAAATAAATAAAATGAATATGATGTTGCCATGTCACCTTGCTTTACCATTCGAAGCCGTAGGCCGCGCTTGCCCTACTCGTACATGATGAACTGCAGCCGCCATCGTTTCAGCTATTTTCGCCACTGCTTAACAACCCAAGGCCATGATCTGACGTCGCAATTGTGATCGAGGACCCAGGCCGCACCTCCCTATCGAGTTCGACCACCTCCGGATGCCTATTAAAGTCGCGCCGCCGCGATGAAAGCATTGCCTTCCCTTGCCATTTCTGGAAAACTCCAACCACCTGGGGATGAACGAACGTCACCATCCAAACATGCTCGACCTCCTCTTCCCAACACCGCCTCCTGATCGTCGATCGGACGATGATCCACTATTGGATCATCAAAATCCTAAAATCAACGATTTAGGTTGAACCTCGATTTCTGGATAAATAGTGAATACGATTGAAAAATGAATCACACTAGCAAATTACGCTCGTCGAGTGCTTCGAATTGATATATAATATGATAGGCTTTAGAGAAGTTTGATTTTGAAATTGAGTTGGGAATTTTGGGTTTTCAGCCATTGAGAAAAGAGGAGGTGTTCGGGGAGAATTGTACATGATAAAATGAGAGTATGAGCAATAATTAGGGTTTATAATGGCATATATATAGGCAAAGCTAAAAATATAAAGAAATGGACCAGATTGGATCGATCAAAACGATAGCGCGACCCAAAACCCCGTTCTGACCCCAAAACGAAACTTGGTCATCACATATATCAAAATGTATGTTTTCGATAGTTTTAAATTCGATGGAATAGGTTTCAAGTCCTAATTCCATGTATGAAGAAGTTAGCTATAAAATCAGCTTATTTCAAATTGATTTAAATTTAATTGATTTCTATGCGTTTCGAGTCCGTCGATCAAAACGACAAGTCTGATTGCTGCGAAATTTGAAACCTTATAATAATTCACCGTTACAGATCCGATGGAACCGGTATCGTCGAAATCTGAGTCAGTGGCCAAAATGGTTATTTTCACGTTAATTGAATAAATTAATATTAAATTAATTAAATCACTTTTTAATTCCACTTTTAATAACTAACAAATTTGATCATTTTTGATTACTTAGACATTTACAATAATTTATTACGAATTTGCATTTCAATTTAGTGTTAACTGTTATACCGGTTACAATGTTCAATTTCAACTGAAATTAAATCCAAATAATTATATTTTAATTCCAATAAATTGATTTAATTCAATTTTGTTCTTTGTATTCAATAAAATCATTCCTCTAGGAGCATATTTAATATTGGTTTATATCTTATTACATTAATATTATCTAATTATCATCTTTTACCACATCCATTGCAATATTCCAATTATATTGAAATTTTGTTGATTTTCACATTAAAAAAAAATTTAGATCCTAATAAATTTATTTATCTTTGGTTTACTATTTTATTAAATCAATTATTGCCTTATGAATGTAACTGACATTTCTGTACATTTTATTGCATTCACCTTTTACAGTTATCGTCTTAACTCATTTTCCGTAACATTAATTTCATTTAATTATAATTGAAAATAAATTGGTAATAAATAACAATTGTCACTATTACTACATTTAATAACATTTGTAAGTTTGTTATCTACACACAAATGTCATAACTACTGCCACAACATTACCTTTATCAATTACAATTAGTTACATAATATTTTATTGATTAATCAACATTCAAATTATCAATTGCTCTTTTGATACAATTTATAAATTAACACATACATTATTACAGTTATAACGACCCGTAAATGTGTAATAATTTTATTTGTTTTATTTATATATTTAACTGAAATTTTATGAAATTATAAATAATAAAATTTTGAAATAAAAATTTAATATTTAGAATACGTCTGTATTAACATAGCAACTGGCAAAATTTTCATCATATAATATGCAAGTTTATTTTCTTGTGTAATTTTTTATATCAGTTAAAAATAAATAGTAATAAAATATTTTTCAAACCTAAATATTTTTCTATAGAAAATTCTAAATCATCTTCTGAGTAAGATGTCAAATTTCGTTTCATCAAATTCGGACTTCTTTAGCTCCGTCGATCTTATTTTTCTAGGTTTTAGCTGCATTTTCCTTTAGCGGAAATTCGAATTTTATAATTCAATCAACCATTTAAACAAGCAGTAGAATTTTATAATGGAAATTTGATATTTGCTATGCATCCATCAAGATATTACAAATGGAAAATTTTTGTCGAATAATACAGATGTTCTATCAGTCGCTAAAAATTCAGTTTAAATCAGTTAATAACAGTTGAATGTAAAAGTATTTCGAAACCTAAGTGTGCCAACATGAGAAAATTTATTTAGAACACTCTGAATTAGACTGTGAAATTTGTTTTGCAAAATTCGGACGTCTCTAGCTCCGTTTGGATTTTTCGTACGGAATAACAACGTATATCGGTACCGATTATCGACTTTTGATAGCACGATCGTATCACTGGTATCTATATATTGTTTGGATCATATCGCCGTGCTGATCTTTGAGGTATATTCATTTCTGCGTTTTGATGTCCGATGTATGACGGAAATGAAGGAACGACACGTCGTATCGGTACCATAAAATTTTGACCGTTAACTTTCCTAGCTTTTCAATTTTGAACGTGCAGCCCAAGCAATGTAATAAATCGGTTTAATAAATTTTTGCTGGATCAATGTATAGCTTTTGCCATTCTCTATATCCCATTTTTCGCTCTCTTCCTTTATTTCTGCCATTTAGAAAATATAAAACGTATAAAGTTGTACCCTTTTACATTCACTAAATTTAGAACCGTTCATTTTCTTTTTTACCAACCTTTTCCTTCTTGCCAAACTCATTTATCTCCTCTCATCTCTCTATCTCCCTTCTTAATTTCATTCTGACACTCATCTCACTAACCAACAAAAAATAAAAAGTTAATCTACTGTGATCACTTTGCTCACATCCATCTTCCATGTTTCCAGACTTCCAGCTTTATCATGCATACCCACCTTTATTCTCCATCAAGCTGCTGACCACTTCCACTATTGGGCTATAACCACCCCACTTCGATGCCGTTCAATGCACAACTCCGAGCCGCTTACGTCGCCTATAGTTCGCCGTGCCACCCCTATGCGACAACATCTCCAACTCACTTATCGAAGTCACCTCCTCAGCCTTGGCCGAAGCAACCAATGCGCGGCCAACGTTTAGCCTCCACTACCTCAACCATGCCTATCCTCCTTTAGCCCACCCTTGAGCACCATAGCCTATGACTCTCCGAGACCCACCGCCTTCTCCTTGATGGCCGAGCTTCTTTTGCTTGAATATGCATTAAGGTATGGATATATGTATGTATTAATAAGATATATTTATATAAATATTTTAGTTTATTGTTCGCATATTATGTCATATGTATATACAGTGTATATATTATATTGATATTTCGATTGTTATATATGTTTTTTCCTTCCCACATTTTTTATGGTTATGTAGTTAGTTATAAAGTGTGTTTTCTAAATTTTATTGCACGACAACTTTAAATATGGGGCGGCTCATGTTTACATTGTTGTGGGTTTATGTATATATTATAACTTATAAATTTGGTACAGTTCCTTTGTAAAGGTAGATTTGATTATAGTTTACATGTTATGTTTATATAGGTGTGGTCTATATATTGGTTTTTTTAATAGTTAGTTAATATATGTATATATATCTCACTTATCTTCTGCCTAGTTATATTTTACCTGATAAAGCTATGTTACATTTTCCTCTATTTTGTATGTAAAAGTTTTCAAACTATATATTATGTAACTCATATGGTTTGTTTGAAGAAAGAAGTATCTTAGTTTATACGTGTATATATGATTTACAGTTCATATTATATATTAGTAGCTCCGGCTATAAATATATATAGAGCAAGTTGATTTGCTTGGAAAAAAATTTCTTTTTGAGTAGGCGTACACGTTTTGTTATATTTTTATATATAGTTTATTTTATCTTATTTTAAAGTATATATAAGTTTTATAAAAATAATTGTGTCTGAGTATGAGTTTGTATAGTATATGTATGGGTTGTACGCCTGTTACAGTGTCTAGCTAATAATTTTATTTTATGTTACGTATAACATGTTCCTGGTTTCATGGGCATTAGTTGTGTAGGCTTGCTATAACGTGCCAGTTTGGGTATAAATGTTGTTATATATATATATAGTTAAGTTTATTTTTGTCTTATAATAATTATTGAAGAAATATATATGAGTATGGATATTAAGTATAACATATATATCTTTGATTTCAATATTTGAGTTTTAAGGATACTGATTTTGGAATATTAATATTTGTCTTAAATAAAATATATTTGATGATAATAATATATATTTTCCTTTTATATCAAAACTGATTAGATTTGTTTTTCATCGATTCCATTAATTAGCTTTGATCGTCGAATTCGTGCCCATCTTGTTTCACTTTGGAATTCGTGCGTGGACTCGTAACTTCTCTCGTTCTCATTCATCTCTCTAGTCACGAAAGGTGAGTAATCACTCACGGTTTACATTCTTATATTTATTTAATTTTTATTTCAATTGAAACTACAATTGAAATATGTTGTTGTTAGTTGTTTAAATTGTTATATATGTTATTGTCTGTAACTGTTCACCTGTGGGATATGACACCATATCCTGTTGTTTTATACTATTATTGATGATATATGACTGTTATTATTATTTTCACATCTGTTATCACTCTAAAAGTTCCCTGTTAGTATAGAAATTCACTATGGGTTGAAATGATACATACCTGAACGGACTTTAGAATAGGAGAATTTCATTATGGGTTGAAATGATAAACCCAAGCGATTTTGATTGGAATTGAATTTGGGATTGCCAGTGAAAATGATATCTACCCGTATATATTTAAATTACGGATTGAAATGATAAATATCTGTATCACTTGACCATAGATAGGACAATATATACAAACACCGTTGGTCCATATATATAAATGTTTTGAAAATAATTTCTATGGTTTTGACAAGAAATATATGGTTTTTAATGAATATTTGTTCTTAAAATATTATATACAAATCGTAATTTTATATATAGATTTAATAATAATATTATTGAGATTGATTTAATATATATAATATGTTTAAGTATTTATTTAAATTTAAACTTCAAAATAGATTGTTGTAATAATTTGAATAAGCTAAGGTTGAGAAGATAAAGTTGAATTAATCGAAATTGTGTTTAATTAAGTATTCTACCGAATTAAACCGATTTGAACTATTGAAGTTGAAGTTTAAGATTTGATTTTATAACATGATTTCTTGATTTAAAGTGATTAAATGGATATTTCAGGTTTAAACAAACCGAAAGGAATATTTAGTTTAAAGGTAAACTAAGGTTATTTAAATAATAATGAATTTATTAAGTGAATATCTCAAGACTAAATAATAATGAGGTTAAATTGAAATCTATAGAAAATTGTTAAATTGAACTTTGAAATGTTGAATATTAAAGCTTTGAAATATACAGGGATGTAAAGGGTTAATTTGTGATTCAAATCTTTATTTTAAATTAATAAAATTTGAATTTGTTATTTAGAAAACTGAAATGAATGGAAATTGATAAATTGAGATTGAATTTAATTTGAGTGGGAAAGTCGAGTTGATTTTGAAGCGATTTGTGAAATTTGAGGAAATTGCAAATTCTTTACTTTATAAATTATTGGATATACATACATACATACATATATATATATATATGTATATGTTACTTTGGAAAATAGATATATTTGAAATGAAAATGATATTCTGGGTTTTGAAGTATAAATTAATTTGAATGACCACGGTGTTATAGTGTATTTTCTGCATTGTAGATAGTTCCATGGATCCTTAGAGGATGGTTATCTCAAACATCCTCTAAGTTATTTGTATTTCAGTTGACATTTCATTTGAGTTGGATTTTTGATATAAGAATGTTAATCCTGACTCGAGTGTTTTGTGTTTGCTTTACGCTCGGGTCAGACTGAGTGATACAACATTTGAGACTCACCTTTGGAGTTTGAAGCTTCTTTTGGAGATCCAACTATCGATTCAGCTTTCAGCTTCTCCAGTTGATTTTGTTCGGAGAGGTCATCTATTTGTGCTGGAGACCTCACTGTATTTGAGATGTTCTGTTGTATTTTATTTCTAACTCTGATGTTTATATAGTAGCTTCATGAACTACTATTTATCTATTCCACTACGTTATTATTATATTACTCTGTGTCTGTGATTCTGTGCTTGATTTATTTACTGTATATGCCGAGTTTTGCAAAATTTAAATTAATAATATGGTATTTTGAGCAATTCAAGTTCGGCATGTGCGGATGCGAATGATTGAAAATAGCAGGTCGTTACAGTTGGTATCAGAGCTTTGGCTCCAGGCAAACTTAGCATATATAGTAAATTTATTTGCAGAATTACTTTCGTTCGAGCCTGAATTTCTTACTCTTTGATTTGGTTTTCTTTTGGACTTGGAACATTCCTTGCGGTTCCAAGATCCATTGTCTTCTCTCCCCATTCGTGTTTCTTGATTTTGGAGTATCGCCTAACTCCACTTCGAATAATCTCTATAAGAATAGACGATCCCGCCAATCTTTGAATGATTTGTAAAGGGGTGAAACTCCCTAACAATTGCCAATCTCTGAATGATTTGAAGTCATGGTTGACTCGGTTAAGGTCGCCCGTGATTTATATAAGTATATCCATCTTCTATTTTGTAAATTAATTATCTCATCTTCGTTCGAGCCTATCTTCAAATCAGCGTTCTATTTGATTTGAGTCCCTTTAATTTGAATCTCTATCCTTGTTTTGAAATACATTCTTGAATCATTCTTTGAGAAATCGGGTTTGTATTTTAGAAATTGTTTTATATATCGAAATTACTATTTTGATAAGTATGATTATATTCTATATATAAAGTGAAAATGTTATCGAAAGGATTTGAAATTTTGAAAAATTATTTAAGAAATTGATTTATATAAAAATGTTTTATAACTAAAGGGTTTTAATTTGAATTTCGAGAAATTGAATTTCGGTTTTGAAATTGGTTTTAAGATTTTGGAAAATATGAAATAATACGATTTAAAAGTATTTTCCGAATAAGAAATGTTTCAAATGAATTCCAATGATTTCGAAGAAATTTCAAAGAAGTTCAAGAAAATAGAAATCCAAAACTCACTTAAGTCGTTGGAAAATAATTTCGGTGATGAGTGCATGCATCATCGACATTAATTTTTGAGTTTCAAAGTGGGGGAGAGGCTACTCTAGTAGCTTTGCTATGCGAGTGATTTTGTGAAACAAATTTTGATTTCAGATTTCGAAGTATGGTTTGATATTCGAAAGATATATGTATGTGTGTGTGTATATATTTGAAATTATTTAAAGTAAGCCGGTGTTCAGTCTGTTAGGAACTGAGTTGATGATGTTTTGATGACAACAACCTTATATAGATATTATACTTTACTTTATAAAATATATACTAACATTTTCATATATATATATATGTGTGTGTGTGTGTGTGTATAGGAAGTATATGCGGGTATTATCGAAGACTGATCAGTATAAAGACTCAAGCATCAAAATGAAGAGGAGATTCAAGATTCAAGACTCTAGAGAATCAAGATTTCAAGATCTCAAGATAAGTGTCTAGTATTTTGTTAAAACATCATAATAGCACTCTCATCTTTCTTTCAATTTTCTTTTGGGATGGAACCCAATTTCTATCGAAACCAGTGGCTTACAAACCCACGACAAGTAGCTTACAAACCTACGACAAGTGGCTTACAAACCCACGAAAATCAAAATCATTTAAACTACTTTGTACAAGTTCTCGAGTCCTAAGGCGGAGCTCTGTAGGAAGGTTCTTGCAATTTCAGTTTGAATAGATTTTTCAAAATGTTTTTAAATCTGTTTTTCAAAATGTTTTAGCTTTCAAAATCATGTTTTCAAAAATGTTTTCAAACTTTGTTTTAGCCTTGAAATATTCCTCCATTCTGATTTTAAAAACTTCTATTTTTAAAACATCAAAACTTATTCTGATTTTAAATATTACTTATATAAATTATGGTCTACATCAATTATATATATATTTAAAATAATGTTTTATATTCATTCTCTATCTCAAAATATTGTTTAAACACTTTATTTTGCTTCAAAGAAGTTTCAACTTGTTTTAAATTCAAATGCTTTTATAAAACAACATCTCTATAATTTTGAACTGAGGGATGTCGACATATGGGGATACCCTATGTCGACATAGTGATAGTTGGATTCAAAATTCAAATTTCAAAAGAAGTGTCCATTCGTTCAAAAACCTTTTGCCAATGGTTATGACTGTTGTGCATCTGTATAAAGGCTTCCAAAACGAATTTTTTAACAACTACTTTCTTATTTTCTTCACTCTTTCTTCTCCACCATTCCATATCCATAAAACTTCATATTTTCAAGATCGTGCCATCATTCTGCCAAATTCTCAAAAGGAAATCATTTAGAGACTCTCTCTATTTGATTCTCCATCATTCTACTAAAGATCAAAGTGCTATTCAGAGTTATAGGATTAATTTGTATTCAAAAAGTCCATAGAGTCTATCCATTCAAAAGGATTGTTATTAAGAAGTATTAGGGTGATCTTGTGTCCCGTAAATCACGAGAGTTTACCCCAGACCCGGAGATAGGAGGGTTCCTCAAGGCCTTAGAAATTGAGGGTTGTAATTTGGATATTGGCTTATAAAAATCTGTACAAGGATATTGCCTTGGTGCAGGACTGGATGTAGGAGGATTCCGAACCAGTATAAAATCCGGTGTGTTCTTTCATTTTACTTGCTTTACTTTACTATTTGCATTTGTTATATGTTCTATGATCATTCTGTGTTAGAATTCTGTTTAGATTTGTGTTGAAAGTTTTAATTTAGTCATATAGTTCATATATTCTTTAAAACATTATTCACCCCCCTCTAGTGTTATTTCTGCCTTAAGATTCTTAATCCGCATCCCCAACAATTGGTATCAGAGCATTGGTTTTCATTGTTTTCATAATCTGAAACTTGAAAAATATAAAAATGGCATTTTTGGAAAATTGTGTTAAAACTGTTTTGAATATATGCATTTCATCAAAGTTTCATAAGTCTGCATATAGTTATTTTGAAAAATCAAGTTATCTACCGAATTGGTGTGTTATGCAGGAACAGACATGTTATATGGCTTTTGATGAATCAACACCCAATGGACAAACTGTGCAAATTGAGAAAGATAAATGGATACTTGATAGTGGCTGTTCAAGGCGCATGACTGGAAATCCCGAGATACTCAAGGACATTACTTATCAAGATGGTGGATTAGTCAACTTTGATGACAACTCTAAAGGATATGTGGTTGGCGTCGGCAATGTCGGTAACTCTAAAACTTTACTTATTTCTGATGTTTTATTAGTTAGGAACTTAAAACATAATCCGCTTAGTATAAGTCAACTTTGCGATAAAGGTTTTAAAATTAAATTTGGAAAAGATAAATGTCACATTGAAGATGATAAGTCTAATATAATTTTTGAAGGTATTAGGAAGAAAAATATTTATATCCTTAGTATGAAAATTTCGAATGATAACCTATGTTTTTTGGCTAATACAAGTGACCCTTGGATTTGGCATAAAAGATTTGGCCATTTGAATTTCAAATTATTATCTAGGCTATCAAAACTTGACTTAGTTAGAGGTCTACCCAAGTTAAACTTTAAAGTATATAGTATTTGTGATGCTTGTCAATTAGGAAAACTTAAGAAAAGTTCATTTAAATTAAAAGATGCTATTTCTACCTCTAGTCCTCTAGAATTACTTAATTTAGATTTGTTTGGTCCATCTCAAGTTCAATCAATTAACCATAGTAAATATGTTTTTGTTATAGTAGATGATTATTCAAGATATACTTGGACAATCTTTTTGAAACATAAAAGTGATGCTTTTGAAATATTTAAAAACTTTTCTAAAAGAATTCAAAAACAACATTCTTTCAAAATTAAAACTATTCGAAGTGATCACGGTGGTGAATTTGAAAATGAAAATTTTGAGAATTTCTGTACTCAGAAGGGAATTACTCATAACTTTTCATTTCCAAGAACTCCACAACAAAATGGAGTAGTAGAACGTAAGAATAGAACGATTCAAGAGTGTGCTCGTACAATGCTTTCTGATAGTAATTTACCTAAATATTTTTGGGCTGCAGCAGTTGCTACAGCTTGTTATATATTAAATAGAATTTTAGTTAGACCATTAACAAATAAAACTCCATATGAATTACTTTATAATAATAAACCTATAGTTGCTTATTTCAAAGTCTTTGGGAGTAAATGTTTTATACTTAATACAAAAGATAATTTAGATAAATTTGAACCAAAAGCTGATAAAGGATTCTTTATTGGTTATTCTAATAGAAGCAAAGCATTTAGAGTTTTTAATTTAAAAACTAATACTATTGAATAAACTATGCATGTATCTTTTGATGAAAATCTTAAAGATATTGTACAAATAGATGATGAAGAAGATTTTATAAATTTAAATCAATCTAATGAAACTATTAGTGAAATAAATCAACCTAATAAGAGATTTAAAATATCAAAAGATCATCCTATAGAAAATGTTTTAGGAAATATTGAATCTGTAGTAAGAACTAGAAATCAATTAAGTAGTATGAGTAATGTAGCCTTTATATCAACAATTGAACTTAAAAATCCAAAGGAAGCATCGTCTGATGATTCATGGATTCTTGCTATGCAAGAAGAATTGAATCAATTTACCAGAAATGATGTATGGGAACTTGTTCCTAAACCTGAGGATGAAAGTACAATTGGAACTAAATGGGTTTATAAAAATAAAACGAATGAACTCGGTGAGGTCGTAAGAAATAAAGCTCGTTTAGTCGCGCAAGGTTATTATCAAGAAGAAGGAATTGACTATGATGAAACCTTTGCCCCTGTAGCAAGATTAGAAGCTATAAGAATTCTACTTGCTTTCGCTAATCATAATAATTTCAAATTATATCAAATGGATGTTAAAAGTGCTTTTCTAAATGGTTTTGTAAAAGAAGATGTTTATGTTGAACAACCTCCGGTTTTTGAAGATAATAAATTTCCAAACCTGTATACAAGTTAAAGAAAGCTCTATATGGTCTGAAACAAGTTCCTAGAGCCTGGTATGAAAGACTAAGATCTTATTTACTTCAATCTGTTTTTGAAATTGGTAAAGTAGATACAACACTCTTTATTAAAAGAAATAATCAAGATATTCAACTGGTTCAAATATATGTAGATGATATAATCTTTGGATCAACTAATAACATAATGAATAAAGAATTTTCAGATATAATGACTAAAGAATTTGAAATGAGTCACATGGGAGAATTAAGTTTCTTCTTAGGGCTTCAAATTAAACAACTAGAAAATGGAATCTTCATAAGTCAAGAAAAATATGCTAAAGACTTAATCAATAAATTTGGTTTAAGCACCTCTAGTGGGAAACCAACTCCAATGTCAACAAATGTAGGTTTAAGTAAAGAAGATAAATCAAAAGATATTGATCAAACTTTATATAGGGGTATGATTGGTTCGCTACTTTATATAACGGCGAGTCGTCCTGATATTATGCATAGTGTTTGTCTCTGTGCAAGATACCAATCACAACCTAAAGAAACTCACTTAAAAGCTGTTAAAAGAATTTTAAGATATGTAAAATATACTTTAGATTATGGTTTATTTTATCCTAAAAATAATACTTTTGATTTAATGTCATATAGTGATGCTGATTATGCCGGTTGTAAATCAGACCGAAAAAGTACAAGTGGAACTTGTCACTTTCTAGGACATTCACTTGTTTCCTGCTTCAGCAAGAAACAAAATACCGTTTCCTTGTCAACAACTGAAGCAGAGTATATATCTGCTGCTCTGGCCTGTTCACAAGTCATATATGCAACAAACTTTAAAAGATCTTGGAATTAACATAAGTAAATCACCAATATATTGTGATAATACTAGTGCAATAAATCTATCTAAAAATCCAACTCATCATGCTAGAACTAAACATATTGATATAAGACATCATTTTCTTAGAGATAATATAACTAAAGAAATAATAACTCTAGATTATATAAATACTGAAAAACAAATTGCTGATATATTAACTAAACCGTTAACCGAACAGAATTTTACTAAATTTAGAAGAGAATTAGGTATTTGTTCAAAATTTGAAATATAAAATAATATAATATAATAATCAATAAAAATTCAAAATAAAAATTACACTTTTTCTGAAAGACATGTCGACATTCCCCATCCCCTGATGTCGACATACCCAACAAAAATTTGAAAATAGAATTTCCCTCCAAAGTTAATTATTTGGTTATTTATCTATTTATTTCATTTTCTCTCCTCTTTCTTCACCATATTCTCTGTAAATAACTTCTGAAACAATAAAATAATGGCCTCCTCTTCTACCTATGAACCCACTTCACCCACATCTCCTCATTCTGGTCCATTTCAACGATCTACGCACGCTCGAGTGATCAAGTTGCAAGAGAAGATGAAAGATATCCTTCAATTGTTGACTGAAATTCAAGTAAGTCAACTTAGGATGGCTAGAGAACAACAAAGGCAAGGGAATATTATTAGGAATGTACAAAAATTCCTTATGGATAACCGTACAAATCCTATTAATATTGAAGACTCTTCACAAGCCATGGAATCGGAGGAAGAAGAATCTATGGAAGAGCCACAAGAAGACCAAGAGGAAGATCAACCTTTTTTCCTCAACCCGAAGTCCCTATACATGTGGACGAGAGCGTTATTTGCGTTGGTGAGATCCTCGTTGATACTAATGGAAACATAATTGAACAACGTGGAAACTTTTGTCTCCACTACCCCCAATTGTTCGATTCATAAGTCTCCTATAGTTAAGGATCGCCATTAAAGCGTACTTTCTTTTTTTATTCTTCGTTTTACATTGTTCTGTTTGTTCGTGTTTATGTATGTTCTTATATATGTCGTAATAACAAAAATGTTTTCACTTATACTCATTGTTTCATGCTTGTTCTATACATATTATTTGTTCATACTAATCATTCTTGAATTCTTAAGTAGTTAATATTTTTGTTGATGACAAAGGGGGAGAAAGTTATAAAAATATGTGCTTAGTGTAAGGGGAAGTCATGGAATAAAGGGGAGTTGTAGTTTTAAGAAGAAGTCACGGAGTAAGGGGGAGTTATGGGGAGTTATGGTACGGTAAGAATATTTTATAAATAAAGGTTGTCATCATCAAAAAGGGGAAGATTGTTAGGAACTGAGTTGATGATGTTTTGATGACAACAACCTTATATTAGTTATTATACTTTACTTTATAAAATATATACTAACATTTTCATATATATATATATATGTATGTATATAGGAAGTATATGCAGGTATTATCGAAGACTGATCAGTATAAAGACTCAAGCATCAAAATGAAGATTAGAGATTCAAGATTCAAGACTCTAGAGAATCAAGATTTCAAGATCTCAAGATAAGTCTGGTATTTTGTTAAAACTTCATAATAGCACTCTCATCTTTCTTCCAATTTTCTTTTGGGATGGAACCCAATTTCTATCGAAACCAGTGGCTTACAAACCCACGACAAGTAGCTTACAAACCTACGACAAGTGGCTTACAAACCCACGAACATCAAAATCATTTAAAATACTTTGTACAAGTTCTCGAGTCCTATGGAGGAGCTCTGTAGGAAGGTTCTTGCAATTTCAGTTTGAATAGATTTTTCAAAATGTTTTTAAATCTGTTTTTCAAAATGTTTTAGCTTTCAAAATCATGTTTTCAAAAATGTTTTCAAACTTTGTTTTAGCCTTGAAATATTCCTCCATTCTGATTTTAAAAACTTCTATTTTTAAAACATCAAAACTTATTCTGATTTTAAATATTACTTATATAATTGACGGTCTATATCAATTATATATATATATATATATATTTAAAATAATGTTTTATATTCATTCTCTATCTCAAAATATTGTTTAAACACTTTATTTTGCTTCAGAGAAGTTTCAACTTGTTTTAAATTCAAATGCTTTTACAAAACAGCATCTCTACAATTTTGAACTAAGGGATGTCGACATATGGGGATACCCCATGTCGACATGGTGACAGTTGGATTCAAAATTCAAATTTCAAAAGAAGTGTCCATTCGTTTAAAAACCTTTCGCGAATGGTTATGACTGTTGTGCATCTATATAAAGGCTTCCAAAACGAATTTTTTAACAACTACTTTATTATTTTCTTCACTCTTTCTTCTCCACCATTCCATATCCATAAAACTTCATATTTTCAAGATCGTGCCATCATTCTGCCAAATTCTCAATAGGAATCATTTAGATACTCTCTCTATTTGATTCTCCATCATTCTACTAAAAATCAAAGTGCTATTCAGAGTTATAGGATTAATTTGTATTCAAAAAGTCCATAGAGTCTATCCATTCAAAAGGATTGTTATTAAGAAGTATTAGGGTGATCTTGTGTCCCGTAAATCAAGAGAGTTTACCCTAGACTCGGAGATAGGAGGGTTCCTCAAGGCCTTAGAAATTGAGGGTTGTAATTTGGATATTAGCTTATAAAAATCTGTACAAGGATATTGCCTTGGTGCAGGAGTGGATGTAGGAGGATTCCGAACCACTATAAAATCCGGTGTGTTCTTTCCTTTTACTTGCTTTACTTTACTATTTGCATTTGTTATATGTTCTGTGATCATTCTGTGTTAGAATTCTGTCTAGATTTGTGTTGAAAGTTTTAATTTAGTCATATAGTTCATATATTCTTTAAAACACTATTTACCCCCCCTCTAGTGTTATTTCTATCTTAAGATCCTTAATCCGCATCCCCAACACAGTCCTCGAGTTTCAGATTTGTTTTGGTCTAACCTTATCAATTGTAATTAATTTATTGATTTGTTGGTGATTTCCAACTTTTGGATTTTAGATATGATTTCTTCGACTATTTTTAAAATTCGAGCACTTTTAAATCAAGGTTTAATTTTTAAGCTAAGTAATTTTCAAAAGGTAAATTGGATCTTCCTTATATGGACATAAATAGTTTAAAGGTTTTAAAGGGATAGTTATAAACTTGGAAATCATTTTGGGCATAATTGATTTTGAGAAAATATTTGGTTTTGAAAATAGATTGGATAGTAAAACCCAGTATTTATATGATGGTTTTGGATTTGTTTGACCTAAATTTTGTCGATTTGGAAACCAGGATTATTTTCTAAACCTATTGTTTTGAGAAACTTTGAAACTGAATATGTATAATTTGGAACAAATGATATGGTGAAATTGTATATGATATTGAAACTGAACTGATATTGAAAAGACTTGAAATTTGAGTACCTTATTTTTACTAAATACTTTGATTTGGGAGTTATCGAACTTATATAAAATTGATTTGTATAAGTATGAAGTTGATTTGAAAACTATTGATTTGGAAAGGTTCTCAATTTGAAAGGTAAAATCTTATATAATCGAAGTCTATATAAGCATGTTTGATATACTATTAATTTTGGAAAGTATTCGATTTGAAAATGAAAACTTATATATAATGGGCTTTATATAAGTATGATATTTGAAAGTGATTTTAAAAAGGTACTATATGATACATATTTTCGAAGTAAAGATATGGAAAGTGCCTTCCGCTTGATATCCGCTTTGTGGCCACATTGTGGATTCATTCTATCGATATTGTTCTCTCAGATTTAGGTTTTTCGGATGTGATACTCGAGTGTCCATCGAATTCCATGGCCATCTCCATGGTCTTACGAGCGCGACTGCATAGCGTAATTCGCCCGGCCGAGATGGCTTACGGGTACGAATGTTTTCTTGGGGATCCAGATGTAACCATTGTTTATCTGCGATCTATGTAGGTCATTTTTAGTAGCGAAATCCGTAGGGCTGAGATAGCTTACGAATACAGATGTTTCCTAGGGGATTCAGGCGTAACCATAATGTATCTGCGGTCTACTAGTCATCCTCACGTAATTCGCAGGGCTGAATAGCTTACAGATACAGATGTTTCCTGGGGGATCCAGGCATAACCATTGTGTATCTGCGATCCATGGTTAGACAACGATTTGGTTGATTTGTTTGGATTGTACTTTCCACATCTGTTTTTAAAAGTTTTCCAGTATTTTCACTGGGTGTTGAAGCAGGTCTACTAAGTACTTGAAGAATTCTAGCTTTGCATCTGAATAACGCATGGCCAGAGTCTGCAAGAAAGAGGATAAACTTGTTAAAATATCGAGTTATAAAAGTATTTTCGAAAGAAAATTGGTTTCGATAAAAGTATTTTATTATAAAAACATTTTATTATAAAAGTATTTCAAATAAAGAAATTTTGTATTAATATTTGAAATTGAAATTCTTATGGTTCTAAATTAATCGCGCCCGATACTATTCGTTTGAATCCACCTTATCTGCTCAGCTTTATTTATTTCCATATATTCCGTTGTTTGGAATCTACCTTCTTTTCCTTTTTGAATATGTCCTTTTTAAAATATTATTTATTTATATACTACATGGCTTAATAGTAAATTATTAGTGTTATAAATATTTTAGAAATTATTAATTAAATAAAACATATTTGAGGGAAATGATTTTTGATTTATTAATAATGATTGAAAGCATCTATAGAAAATGTATAAGTTTATGAACAGTGGATTTAATGTTTCAATAACCTCTTTGTAAATATAACTAATGATGTAAATAATTGTTTTCAACGAGATTTCATATATTTATAAGGGTATTATTAAACATATAAATGGAAATATTTTGATTTGCAAAGTTTATAAATGACTATTTATGGATATAATAAATGGGTTTAACCAAATTATTGAATATTAATTTACTCAAATTGAAATTTATATAGTTTTAAAATTTATTGTCTATCCTTGTCTTTCTCTTTCTGGTTGGTTCTATTCTCCTACATCCTTCCTTTTCGGGGACGAAAAGATTTGAGTATGGGAGAGTGTAACGACCCGTAAATGTATAATAATTTTATTTGTTTTATTTATATATTTAGCTGAAACTTTGTGAAATTTTAAATAATAAAATTTTGAAATAAAAATTTAATATTTGGAATGCGTCTGTATTAACATAGCAACTGGCAAAATTTTCATCAGATAATATGCAAGTTTATTTTTTAGTGTAATTTTTTCTATTTCATTTAAAAATCAATAGTAATAAAATATTTTTCAAACCTGAATATTTTTCTATAGAAAAATTCTAAATCATCTTCTGAGTAAGACATCAAATTTCGTTTCAACAAATTCGGACTTCTTTAGCTCCGTCGATCTTATTTTTCTAGGTTCTAGCTGCATTTTTCGTTGGCGGAAATTTGAATTTTATAATTCGATCTACCATTTAAACAAACAATAGAATTTTATGATGGAAATTTGATATCTTCTATGCGTCCATCTAGATAGTGCAAATGTAAAATTTTCGTCGAATAATACAGATGTTCTATCAGTCGCTAAAAATTCAGTTTAAATCAGTTAACAACAGTTGAATTTAAAAGTATTTCGAAACCTAAATGTGTCAACATGAGAAAATTTATTTAGAACACTCTGAATCAGAATGTGAAATTCGTTTTACGAAATTCGGACGTTTCTAGGTCCGTTTGGATTTGTCGTACGGAATAGCAACGTATATCGGTACCGATTATCGACTTTTGATAGGATGATCGTATCACTGGTATCTATATATCGTTTTGATTGTATCGTCATGCTGATCTTTGAAGTATATTCATTTCTATGTTTCGACGTCCGATGTACGACGGAAATGATGGAACTGTACGTCGTATCGGTACCATAAAATTTTGACCATCGGCCTTCCTAGCTTTTCAATTTTGAATGTGCAGCCCAAGAAATGTAATAAATTGGTTTAATAAATTTTTGTCGAGTTAATGTATAGTTGTTGCCATTCCCTATATCCCATTTTTCGCTCTCTTCTTTTATTTCTGCCATTTAGAAAATATAAAATGTATAAAGTTGTACCCTTTTATATTCACTAAATTTGTAACCGTTCATTTGCTTTTTTACTAACCTGTTCCTTCTTGTCAAACTCATTTATCTCCTCTCATCTCTCTATCTCCCTTCTTAATTTCATTCTGACACCCATCTCACTAACCAAAACAAAACAAAAAACAAAAATTAATCTGCTATCATTACTTTGCTCACATCCATCTTCCATGTTTCCAGACTTCCACCTTTATCATGCATACCCACCTCTATTCTCCATCAAGCTGCTGACCCACTTCCACCATTCGGCTATAACCACCCCACTCCGACGCTGTTCAATGCATAGCTCCAACCCGCTCACGTCGCCTACAACTCGTCGTGCCATCCCTGTGCGACAACATCTCCAACTCGCTTATCGAAGTCACCTCCTCAGCCTTGGCCAAAGCAACCCATGCACGACCAACGTTTAGCCTCCACTACCTCAACCGTGCCCATCCTCCTTTAGCCCACCCATGAGCACCATGGCCTATGACTCTCCGAGACCCACCGCCTCCTCCTTGATGGCCGAGCTTCTTTTGCTTGAATATGCATTAAGGTATGGATTGTATTAATAAGGTATATTTATATAAATATTTTAGTTTATTGTTCGTATATTGTGTTATATGTAGACACAGTGTATATATTATACTGATATTTCAATTGTTATATATGTTTTTTCCTTTCCATATTTTTTATGGTTGTGTAGTGAGTTATAAAGTGTGTTTTCTAAATTTGTGTTGCACGACCACTTTAAATATTGGGGGGGCCTCATGTTTACATTATTGTGGGTTTATAAATATATATTAGAAGTTATAAATTTGGTACAGTTTCTTTGTAAAGGTAGATTTGATTATAGTTTACACGTCATGTTTATATAGGTGCGATCTATATATTGGTTTGTTTAATAGTTAGTTATTATATGTATATATGTCTCAGTTATCTTCTGCCTAGTTATATTTTACCTGATAAAGCTATGTTACATTTTCCTCTGTTTTGTATGTAAAAGTTTTCAATCTATATATTATGTAACTCATATGGTTTGTTTGAAGAAAGAAATATCTTAGTTTATACGTGTATATATGATTTACAGTTCATATTATATATTAGTAGTTCCGGCTATAAATATATATAGCAAGTTTGATTTGCCAAGAATTTTTTTTCTTTTTGAGTAGGTGTATATGTTTTGTTATATTTTAGTTTATTTTATCTTATTTTAAAGTATATATAAGTTTTATATAAATAATGATGTGTTTGAGTATGAGTTCGTATAGTATATGTATGGTTTTTATGCTTGTTACATTGTCTATCTAATCATTTTATTATATGTTACGTATAACATGTTCCTGGTTTCATGGGTATTAGTTGTGTAGGCTTGCTATAACGTGCCAGTTTAAGTATAAATATTTTTATATATGTAGTTAAGTTTAATTTTGTTTTATAATAATTTTTTAAGAAGTATATATGAGTATGGATCTTAAGTATAACATACATATCTTTGATTTCAATATTTGAGTTTTAAGGATAATGATTTTGGAATATTAATATTTGTCTTAAATAAAATATATTTGATAATAATAATAGTATATATTTTCCTTTTATATCAAAAATGATTAGATTTGTTTTTCATCGATTCAATTAATCAGCTTTGATCGTCGAATTCGTGCCCATCTTGTTTCACTTTGGAATTCGTGCCTGGACTCGTAACTTCTCTCGTTCTCGTTCATCTCTCTAGTCTCAAAAGTTGAGTAATCACTCACGATTTACATTCTTATATTTATTAAATTTGATTTCAATTAAAATGACAATTGAAATATGCTGCAGTTAGTTGTTTAAATTGTTATATATGCTATTATCTGTAACTGTTCACCTGTGGGACATGACACCATATCCTGTTGTTTATATTATACTGTTATTGATGATATATGCCTGTTATTATTATTTTCACATCCGTTATCACTCTGCAAGTTCCCTGTTAGTATATAAATTCACTATGGGTTGAAATGATACATACCCGAACGGACTTTAGAATAAGAGAATTTCGTTATGGGTTGAAATGATAAACCCAAGCGATTTTCATTGGAATTGAATTTGGTACTGCGGGTCGAAATGATATCTACCCGTATATATTTAAATTATGGATTGAAATGATAAATATCTGTATCACTTGAGCATATATATGAAAATATATACATACACCATTGGTCCATATATATAGACGTTTTAAAAATAATTTCTATGGTTTTGAAAAGAAATATATGGTTTCTAATGAATATTGGTTCTTAAAATATTATATATAAATGGTAATTTTATATATAGATTTAATAATAATATTATTGAGATTGATTTAATACATATAATATTTTTAAGTATTTATTTAAATTTAAACTTCAAAATAAATTGTTGTAATAATTTGAATAAGCTAAGGTTGAGAAGATAAAGTTGAATTAATTGAAATTGTATTTAATTAAGAAATCTACTAAATTAAGTTGATTTGAACTATTGAAGTTGAAGTTTAAGATTTGATTTTATAACTTGATTTTTTGATTTAAAGTGATTAAATGGATATTTCAAGTTTAAACAAATCGAAAGGAATATTTTGTTTAACGGTAAATTAAGGTTATTTAAATAATACTGAATTTATTAAGTGAATATCTCAAGACTAAATAATAATGAGGTTAAATCGAGATCTATAGGAAACTGTTAAATTGAACTTTGAAATGTTGATTATTAAAGCTTTGAAATATACAGGGATGTAAATGATTAATTTGTGATTCAAATCTGTATTTGAAATTAATAAAATTTGAATTTGTTATTTAGAAAACTGAATTGAATGGAAATTGATAAATTGAGATTGAATTTAATTTGAGTGGGAAAATCGAGTTGATTTTGAAGTGATTAGTGAAATTTAAGGAAATTGCAAATGCTTTACTTTATAAATTATTAGATATATATATACACTATTTTGGAAAATAGATATATTTGAAATGAAAATGATATTTTGGGTTTTGAAGTATAAATTAATTTGAATGACCACGGTGTTATAGTGTATTTTCTGCATTGTAGATAGTTCCATGGATCCTTAGAGGATGGTTATCTCAAACATCCTCTAAGTTATTTGTATTTTAGTTGACATTTCATTTGAGTTGGATTTTTGATATAATAATGTTAATCCTGACTCGAGTGTTTTGTGTTTGCTTTACGCTCGGGTCAGACTGAGTGATACAACATTTGAGACTCACCTTTGGAGTTTGAAGCTTCGTTTGGAGATCCAACTATCGATTCAGCTTTCAGCTTCTCCAGTTGATTTTGTTCAGAGAGGTCATCTATTTGTGCTAGAGACCTCATTGTATTTGAGATATTATGTTGTATTTTATTTCTAACTCTGATGTTTATATAATAGCTTCATGAACTACTATTTATCTATTCTGGTGCGTTATTATTATATTACTCAGTGTCTGTGATTTTGTGCTTGATTTATTTACTGTATATGCTAAGTTTTTGCAAAATTTATATTAACAATCTGATATTTTGAGCAATTCAAGTCCGGCATGTGCGGATGCGAATGGTTGAAAATAGCAGGTCGTTACAATAATTAATTTACAACCTGTATCCAATTATAACTTTTTAACCATTTCAATTAATTGGAACTACATTCAAAGTAATTATAAATTAACTTAAATTAATACTATTACATTTTAATCCAATCACATTCTTATTATTAAATAACAAAATAAATTCTAACATTAAATCACAAAACTTTATTAAATTAACTATTTTTAATTATAAAAAATTATGGATTGTTACATAATATCTCCAAAACTCGACCCTCATGAAAATCAAGATCGACTTCGAATCTATCCCAACTTTAAGATTTCTTCTACGCCATGAAGTCAAGCTTCCTCGTTAATAATAGAACTCCTCACAACACAACACCTCCTTTATTGGTCTTCTTCGTCATTGTTATCGATAAAGGTAACTTTACTTGAATTTTTACAAATTTGGATTTGTTTAATATAATTGCCTCATCGATTTTAAATTGCTTAAACTTTGAATATATTGTTAATTAGATCCGAATAAAATTGTTACTTATTTTTTTATTTTTTTGAAATGGTACTTAGATACAACATGTCATTGTGACAACAAACCACAAATCATGTGTTAATAAATGTTCGAATCATGCTACACAAGTTTCGAACTTGTGACCTCTCTCACCAAAGTCGAATCACTTAACCACTGATACAATGGTGCTTGTCTTATTATTTTTATATAGATTAATATAAAAGATTTGTCTAATTATTCAATAGTCTAGAACACTAGTTAAAAAACATCTGAAAAAAAATGAAAATAGCATCATTTAATGGATGAAAATTTCCCAACAGGGGTATATGTTACTATCATTTCATTATCTAAAGCATATTATATCATTTTTTAATTGTTTTAAAGTAATTCTAGTAGTACTATTAATTATTATAAACTTTTGTTATGTGTAGCTTGCAGTGGTGAGATTACTATAAGGCTGTCTTTCATTATATATATCAGTACATATCGCATGTTCATTGGACGTATGCAAAGAAATAAGCGCATTGACTTTTTTAGTGCAAAAAAAAATTCTTGATCAAACTTCTTTCTACATTAAAAACAATAACAAACACTAAAAACAAAAATTATTTTATGTTTTGGTGCACAACCACCAAGAAATTTAGAGAATCATACTTTTTGAGTTATGCTTATATTTTACCCCAACGACGTAGAAATAATAGACGCATCATATTACTTGCTTTACTGCTAGCATCTTTGAAAGTTTGTTGGTTAGGATGATAAATATACTTTCTCTATGTTGGAAAGAAAGACTCCACTGCTTTTTATATACTTATGTAACGAATCAAATATATTTCTTTCTGTAATTATATTTTTATCCTATAAAGTTGTGATAGATAACGAATCAAATAAAGGAAATATACCTCAGTAGTAACATAGGACTTGCTTAACTATACCAATCGCAGTAAGATTACAATGGTTTAAGCAAAAATTATGTAAAACTTTCAAATAAATTTTTTCCTTTCCAAAAGCATCAATTAACTTTTATTCTTACTTCAATCATTACTCCTAACAAAATAACACACACAATCTGTTACATAACTCAAATGTTCCTCTTCTTCATTTTAGTCCTCATAAACATCTAACCAAAATATTCAACCCCTATGTCATTAATAGCAGTAAGAATTCATATATAAACCACAATGACAATAAAAATTATAATGACTATGTATGTTTAGCGCATATCAGATTGTAGTGGGGATTTACAAAATGACATTTTAAATATTAGGTATTTGATTAGATAATAAATTACATAGGCACATCGTGTGCATAGAAAATAGCCAGAAAATTGTTGATTGGTTAAAAAAGTTTTCATTAATCATCATGAGTATAGAATTATACTTCCTCTATATACATAAATTATCAGTAAATTTGTAACAAATGAAGTATATCAAAATGCTGGTAGAATTATATTTTGTAAATTCAAGGTAATCTTTGTTTTGGATTTCTTATGCAAGAGATTAATGAATTCAAAAATTATAGGAAGGGGATGTATTCCAATGAAAGCTGAAACCTTAGCATTTCATTTTAAAACGATAATCTCAAACATGATAATGAATCGAATTCATTATCAATCTACCTAGTTAAATTTAGTCAAACTTGGTCATGGGTAATAGAGATGGGTAGGAAATCTAAAAAAAATAATGTAGCCAGTTCCTGAAAACAGTTTTACTAAATTTGAAGTGTTTTATCTCTGGAAGTGCAAATTATTCAGTCATTGTATCTCATGAATAACGAATAGAACTTCTATAGGCAAATAATAATCCTTCTTTTATACGTTGACTGATTTTTCTTCATAGCCGCACTTCTGTTAGTAATTAGCACTGTACAAAAGAATAGTTCTTACAATAAAATATTTTTGGCTTCTTAAATTATATGTTTTCATTCCGTATAAATTATATACTTAACAGTTGAACTATTTCATTACTTATTCATATATGATTATTTCTTCCTAAACAATTAGACCTAACATGAGTTATCGGATTTTATGATGCACACTTCAAGCTGAAGATAAGTTTGTATATTTTTGGTGTATGACTCCGAAGTATTTGTGTTTATGTCAACAAATATATATGAATTACATATGGGCCACTAAATGTTTCAAATCACCAACATTCATTTGTATATTGAAATTTGCCAAAACAAATATAATTTAATGGAATTTAGCTTAAGTGAACATATGATGCATGACACAAAGTCGTATGTCAAAAAACTAACGGCACGATTGTGCTCAATTTACTTAGTATATATTCATGTAGATCGGAGAAAACTTTTAGTGGTAACAAAAATATATCACGCAAATAACAAATGTGGCAAATAAAAACTAACATACCTATTTTTTTTTTTCGATAAATTTTATTATTCTTTTTTTTTTTTACAATCAGAGTCAACTAATCAATCAACAGCCTGGACAGTTATAACAACCTGTCCCCAAAATTACTGATAAATATAAATAACCAATGCAAAGGTAAAAAATGAGTGAAAACGACTTGGAGGCATCCAGCTCATCACCTAATGCTCCAAGTATACAAACCGAAACTGAAGATGTGTTCGGTCTGACCGAATCAAAGGGAACATCTGAGATCTAGAAGAGCTCCGGCAAGGCCACCACCCTTCATACGCCCAAACTGAGCTCCGACAAGGCCACCGCCCAGAAGGGGTATAAAGACCCAGGAAAGAAAGCCAAACAATCAGAACAGAAGCCCATAAAACCGCTACCAAAAGTAGAGAGAACCGGTGCAGGATGACAGGTTGAAACAGCAATACCCTGTAAATCTACTATATCACCTGCATAACTGGAAGAATAATCAAATATAGTCGCAACCTCCAGATGGAGGTAAGAACATATGTATGCAAAACAAAGAAAAAATAAAAAAGAAAGACACAAGTACAAAGAAAAGCCACAACCCTCAGAACTATGAAAACAAGCTAAACCTCAGCCAATACCTGACCTAGGAGCAGCACTCTCGAACGCAATGTCGAAATACCTAGCAAGAAAAGCTGATCTGGAACCAATGGACTTCCGGAAAGGACGACCTCTAAAAGCAAGATAGATGTCATTGCGCACTCTCCGGATGATAGCAGAAGAATCCATAGGCACCTCTTCGAAAATCATCTTGTTACGGGCGCACCAAGTGTGCCAACAAATAAGAGAAGGGATAAGACGAAAAATAATCGAACGAACAGTCTTCCCAACAATACCAGTCCACCAGAGTTGCAAGAGCTCAGATATGGAGTTGACAGGACCATTGCAGCCAACAAGGTTACCGAAGAAAGTCCAAACGGCATTGGCACAAATGCCTTGGAAAAAAAGGTGAAAGAGAGTTTCGAAGCTACCAGCTTGGCAACATCTACACCGAGAAGTGATAGGAATACCAATTTTCCTAAGGTTCTCATCTACCGAAATTCCTCCGTGAAGGATTTTCCACATAAAAACAGAGACCTTAGGAGCAATTCTGGTATCCCAAATACAGGAAAAAAAAGGAAGCGAAGGGGCAGGACTTCTGATAGAATACCAAGCTGCAGACAAAGAGAAGGGTTGCCCGCGCCAATAAGAGCCACTACCATTGCTGTCCCATAACACTTTAACAGATTGCATCCGTTTCCATGTTTCACTAGCATAAGAAGGGGACCCCGAGAAGTTTGCAGCTTCAAGACGACGGTATTTGGCATGAAGGAATGAGGCCCACAGGGAGTTGTTAGCCCCAAACCTGGCCCAAAGCTTACACGCAAAAGCAGAACAGACGTCTTTAGGGTTACGAATGCCAAGGCCACCCTCACACTTAGGA
Source organism: Allium cepa (assembly GCA_030765085.1). Classification (NCBI taxonomy): domain Eukaryota; kingdom Viridiplantae; phylum Streptophyta; class Magnoliopsida; order Asparagales; family Amaryllidaceae; genus Allium; species Allium cepa. The sequence goes on along the minus strand of CM060928.1, from coordinate 556,879,993 downwards.
CGACAGATGATTTTCCAAGAAATCCAGTGATGGCGAGGAGAATCTTTGTTTCCCCAGAAGAAGGAAGAGATCAAAGATCGAAAGGAGCGGAAAAAAGCAGATGTAGGAGTCATGGCCGCAAAAATGTGCGAACCTAAAGAATGCAGAACAGAGTTAATGAGAACAAGTCTGCCAGCCTGAGAAAGAAGGGAAGCATTCCAGCGATTGATCATGCTTTTCGCCCTATCTAAAATGGGATCAAAAATCGAATTAACTTTCCTCCCACGGTAGAGAAGAATGCCAAGGTAAGGTAAGGGAAGGGAAGCTCTCCTGAATCCCGAAACCGATTCAATCCAAAGCGATCGGGCATGAGCAAGATCCTTAGCTGGAACAAAGCAACTCTTAGAGGAGTTAACCAGCTGCCCAGAGGAATTCTCATAAAGACTCACAAAATCAAGGAGGGCACGGATGGATCTCCGACAGCCGTTGGAGAAAATAATGATATCGTCTGCAAAGGACAGGGACGAAATCAGGGGGCAACCCCGGGGAATGCCAAATCTCTGAATTTGGCCCGCAATCATCAGTGAGTGAAGACCTCTGACAAGAACTTCGGCCGCAATGACAAAAAGAGAAGGTGAGAGAGGATCTCCCTGACGAAGACCCCTTCCAGCCCTAAAGAAACCACGGGAAGAGCCATTGATGAGGACCGAAAACCAAACATTGGAGATCAATCGCCAGATGATATCAATAAAAGGTTCAGGGAAACCAAAGGCTCTTAGGACCTTGATGATAAAGAACCAAGACATACGGTCGTATGCTTTCGCCATATCTAATTTAAGGACCACATTAGAACCTCTAATTTTCCTATCTAGTTGAGAAATAAGCTCCTGCGCTAACAGGACGTTGTCAGTGATAAGACGTCCTTTAACGAAGCCAGCCTGAGAAGAAGAAATGATACGCTCCAGGAAGGGAGCTAATCTAGTGGTCATAATCTTAGAAATCACCTTATTGGAAAAGTTGCACAGACTAATAGGCCGAAAATCTGCACAAGACTTGGGATTCTCACATTTCGGGATGAGAATTAGATTGGTAGATGTCCAACCCGTAGGAAGTTCACCTCCCGAGAAGAAGTACTGGATAGCAAGACAGAAGTCAGATTGGATAATCGGCCAGGCACAACGAAAGAAAGCTCCATTGAACCCATCAGGACCACTGGCGCTTTCCTTACTAAGGGCAAAGACACACGATCTAATGACTTCCACAGAGGGAGGAGCAGCTAATTCAGAAACATCTTCAGGGAGAAGAAGTTGAGGAATGAATGAAAGCAAGTTAGGATCAGAAAAGTTAACAGAAGGCGAGCCAAGGAAAGATTGGAAATAGGAAATGATGGTATCTTGGACGTCCACCGGAGAAGTGGCCAAAGAAAGATCATCGCGCTGAATACTGGTAATGGTAAGACGCGCGTTATTCTTACGGATAGAGGAGTGAAAAAACTTGGAATTCGTATCGCCTTCCACTATCCATTTAATCCTAGCCTTTTGATGCAGATAATCGTGCTCAACACGAAGTTCAGAGGAAAACGCTAGATGAGCTAGCGCCCAGGATTCCTTGTTATCAGTAGAAGGAACCTCATCGTAGGTCGCTTCCGCTAAAACAAGAGATTCTTCGGCAGCCCTAACACGGTCAAACACATTCTTGAAAACAAGAGTGTTCCAAGCCTTAAGGCAAACCTTGAGACGTTTTAATTTTCGAGAAAACACCCCACAAGGCGAACCAGGACAGGGAAGGTTCCATGAGTCCGCAACCACAAAAAGAAATGAATGATGAGAAACCCACATATTTAGAAAGCGGAACGAAGAAGGGCCAGATAAAGCTAAGGGGGTACATGAGAGAATCAAAGGGGAATGGTCAGAAAAGGTACGGTGAAGATGAGTCACAGAGAAGGTGAAAGGAAGACTAAACCAATCAATCGAGCCAAAGACTCTGTCTAGTCTAGAGAGTATACGGTTGGGACCTTCTTGGTTATTACACCAAGTAAAGGCAGAGCCAACAAAAGAAACCTCAGACAAGCTGGAGGAAAGAATGAAGGAATTAAAATCAGCGATCGCTAACCGATTGACAGAATTGCCGCCTCTTTTCTCAGCATGAGAAGCAACCACATTGAAATCGCCACCAATAACAGAGGCGGAGATATTAAGGTTACCTAACGCAATAATATCTGACCAAAGGGTTAGTCTAGCGATCCTATCACACTTAGCATAAACAGCTGAGAAGAGAAACAAAGAGGGAAAAGAAGGTAAGGTGCAAGAGACAGATAAGAGTTGGTCAGAGTCAAAAATAGGACAAATAATAGCATCCAACTTCCACAAAATCCAAATTTTACCAGAAAGGTTAGATAAGGAACCTTCAAATCCGAGAAAGAGGACCAAATCAGAAACTTCAGTGGCCTCAATCATAGGTTCTAAAAGTGCAATCAAGCAAAGGGAATGCTTCCTAACTAACTGCTTAAGGCGAGCTCTAGACTCGACGTTGCCGACACCACGAATGTTCCAGAAGAGGAAATTCGCCATAACCAAATCAGAGACGACAGAAAAAGGGAACACCGCAGAGACCCTCAGACGAGGTAAAGGGTATGCCGAGTGGATCGGATGATCTGCTCAGCCGCTGCTATAGAGCGAGTACGGATAGTCCTAGGAGTGCGAGACAGGGAGGATAGACGGGAAGGAGAGCGACGGAATCTCCTCTTAGTATAAGATCGAGAAAATACAACCTCTGAATCATCAGCGACGGTTGGAGAGGAGGAAAAAGTCGAACAAGGCCTCGAGTTCTTAGTAAGACGAGCTAAACGATCGTTAGTGATCGCTATCTCATCACTACTAAGAAAAGGAATGGAAAACGAATGTGCAGGCGCAACAGAAGGGGAAGAAAGCAGACTAGAAATACAACAAGGGATGGATAAAGATGTTGTGTCTCTAAGAGCCAGAGACACGATATGCTGTATGATATTACTCACGATCGCATAGTCATGGAGTTGACAGTGCAATATAGTGGAGGAATATCTAAATCGAAGGGACGAAAGGGAGAAAAAACAAGACATGAAATCACGACAAGAAAGGACAACGGCTTCCCTGCCAGTGGGCCAAGAAGACCGTGTATAGATAGATGATACAGAGCTATCTATACACTGAGTCCCTACCCTATCCACCAACCTCAAAACCACAGACGATCCAAAAACCAAAGCCGAACTACCCAATCGCACAACCAAAGGAAAAAGAAGACCATGATTGATTACATGCAACTTATTAATTAAGGTGATGTAATCACAAATCCTTCCGAATTCGATAAGTCCAACAACGATAAACCGACGATAAGAACTACAACCAATTAGCCAAACCAGCCTATCAGAAAGCAACGACCAATCAGAGATGGCACCAAAGAGGGGCCAATTCCAATCCAAGAGGTAGGAAAAACTGCTGATAACAGGGAACCGGCAGCTGAATGCTATCGAAACAAATAAAACCCAATGGGAATACTCATTGAAGCAAGCTGAAACGCAGCCAACAGTCACAAGGCCAAAGGACACAAAAACAATACAACCAGAGGCTACCAAGCAAACCACGTATCCATAACCAACAAGAATCACAAACATAGGGCAGGAGAAATAGGGCAGGGATGAAACACCCCTGCCAAGGCAATTTAAATAACCAGAGACTGAACAAACATAGGGATCAATACTACAAACAAAAGATGAGCTGATAGCACAAGCAGTATCAATACCCACCAAAGGATCTACTATTCGTTCATTCAAGAATGAATAATCAATAGAGGGGAGATCAAGGTTGCCCAAGATATGGCACAAATTGATACAAGGCAACCAAGACAAAGCCAAAAACGAAACAAAATCAATCATACCTGATTCCTGAAAATCAGAAGGATCCACGCTAACAAATATGGGGGATGTACTTACAGTGGGACAATCAACATCCATCCCAGCATCACAAGGAACTTGCAAAGCATTGGATCCCTTCTGTAAGCGTTTAGGTTTGCGCTTCTTCTTTCTCTTATTTCTCTTTTTCATACGGAGGACAATATCGCATTGCCTGAACTGCACCGAGGGACCCAAAGAATCATGAAAAGAAGCCATAGAACCAGTAGCCGAATAAGAGCAGTTGCCACTGACGAGCTGATGCTTGACAAAAGATGGAGTCATCACTTCCCCATAAGAGCAAGACAGTTGCTCATCAATGGAACCGTCTTCCCGGTCGATATTACACCACAAATCACCCACCACAAACCCCAAAAGGGGATAACTAGAACCAGCAGAGCCACCCTTGAAAAACTTTAATGAAGGGACGAAAGGAGTGGTCAAATCTCCTTTGGTCTTCCTTTTTAAAATCGGACAAGGAGCAGAGGAACCCAACCACGCAGCAGAGCAAGGGTACAACAAAGACTGAAAGGGGGGCGATCCAAACGCTCCATTAAAATTAGGGTTAACTTCCATAAAGACCTCTTCGATAATAACGAATCGCAACCGAGCTAGATCACAAAAAGCATCGACAGTAGTGACGTAGATATCCACTGTAGATTCGGAGGTCGATTTAATCGAAAACGGCCAGTGGAAGTTAAAAGCAATTGCAGAGAAAATGGAACTAAGAGGAGGTTTGGATCGAACAAAATTCCCCACACATACAAAATTGGATCCCGATTCCATCATAATAACAAAATCGAAAACGAAAAAGAAAGGGATTTGAGACGAAGAAACACAGAAAGGAAATCTCTGATAGCCGTTTTTTTTTGTTCAGTTCAAGAAGACATTAATGACAGAATGATATGTTTATCTGACTAACATACCTATTCAGTGTACCTAACACCACATAATCTCCAAACTAATTACCTCTAGCTAAAAATGGCAACCGTGAAGCGGGTTAAAACCCTTAATTGTTTATGACAACACAAAATTACATAACCCGTACAATTTGAAATCCAAACTAAGAAGATAAAGATTGCACGTACCGATCTTAGCGGGTTTTACTTTATTACGTGAATGAGAGAGAAAATTTCCAATTTGGCAGTCGTATGATTAAACGCGATGATTTTGAGGTTAAATTTATTTTTGAGGTATGTATATTACACAAAATTGAAACCCTAAATTTTTAATCGGTGTAAATAATCATATTTGGAGGTGATAAAAAAGTAAAATTTCAAGAGAAGCAAATTACGCTATCAGAATGTGTTGAAACAGAATTACCGTAGTATCCTTAAATTCTCTATGCGATGGAATTGAATAGTTATGGGCAAATTGATAATTCCAAAAGCTTCAATTGTGGGTATTCTCATTATATATAGATTAGTTATAGTATAAATAATTCTTATTAAGCTCAATTATTATACATAATAGACTTAATGAAGATATCCTCAATTTGTTGAGCTCCTAAAAACGATATTAAACAATGGTGAAATTCATGCAAATAAAAGTAGCGAGATGGCAGTAATCCAAGAATGTTGTGAAACTAAACAACTAAAGTCGGGAAGTGTTTAAACTTGCATGAGGCATTGTTTAGAAAATGTGAGAAGAATCATGGGAGAAAGGGCTAGAGGAAACATTCCCCTTTATAACCATGGTTCTAAACGTGTATACTTTTGTTATGCATTGGTCCCAAAGTATATTCATTATTATAATAAAGATTAGTTTCCCATTAAGTTATATACGAATCAAATTCGATATTAAAGATTGAACTACTTGAGACTTTTGCAGTGTTGAACCTTCACTTAACATGATTTTGACTGAAAATGTCAATATTGTGAAAAAGGAAAATACAGTGGTAGATTGGTACTCAAGTGATATCGCCACTACTAGAAAAAGCTATTATTCCGACAGAGCCTAGCGACGACTTCCGATAGCTCTTTTCCGATGGTTTTCGATGGGTCGTCCGCGGCCGTCAGAAGCAATCGGAAATTCGTGAATATTGTTTCAGGCTTAAGCCTTTCTTCCTCATTTTCTGCTCGATGTTCTTCCTCCATTAATCCCCAAATCTCCCCTCCAAGCTTCTAATCAGCAAATTTGAGCTTTCGGATCTTCTCGGCTGTGTAATCAACGTCTATTACTCTCTAAATTAGGTATAATCTCTTATTTTTGCCAAAAATCTAATTTTTACCCAAAATCTAGATTTGCATAAGTTGATAAATTAGGGCTAATTAGTTAGCATCCCATGGTATACCTATTTTATATGTTATAGTGAATTGTAAATAGTATGTATAATTTGCGATTGTGTGTGCATATGTAAACCATTATATATACGTTGTTTCTACCATTGTGTTGTATTCACTCGAATAATACATGAGTCGTATAACATCTTGACTTGTGCAACAATAATGAATGCACGAGTCTAAAGGAAATTTGACTGTATTGGAAAATGACAACAATACTAAAACAACCTTATTCAATGAAATAAGCGGAACAAATGTGTTAACTTAACAATTTATTGAAATGTATAAAATTATTAAATATATATTCTTTTTTATAAAATAATTTTTTTTACGTCCCTCGGAGAGTTTTTGGCCCCGTCCGACGGATGTTGTACATGATCGTTATATATTAGTCGTTTTTGTCACAAAATGACCATTTATATTCATTTAGTACAATGCTTGTAGGATTTGTCCCTGTATTGGACAAGTTATGTGATACCCTGGAAATTTTTGGTAATATAAATTTAATAATCTGTGTTAAAATTAAATTGATTCGGTAATATTTGTTAATAATATTTGAATTGATTTAATAATCTCCTTTTAAATAAATATTTAACTGATGATTTATCTTTTAAAAGCTAATTTAAATTGTTTCTATTTATAATGTATATATGTATATATACATTATAAATGATAAGCTCTGTTTTAAATTAATAAATAAAGACATGTTTTCTAATTCTAATATTTCTGATAATTTGGAAACTTGATTTAATTTAGTATTAAGCTATTAAATAAATAACTATCGCTTTAAATTACTTAAGATAAATGTTTAATAGTTAGAACTCATTCTAGCTTAAGTTAAATTTAAAATTTATTAACAAAAAGATTGTTTATTTTCCTTTTAGTATAGCTTGATAAAAATTTGGCTTTAAAGTATACTAAAGATAAAGTTAAAATTTGTTTAATTGTTTTTAACTTAAATTTAAAAAAAGTTGTTTGGTTCTTGTTTTAAATATAGTTGATAAAATAAGTAATTTATTTATGTAGTAGTAATTTCACTTATAAATTATTTTAATTTAATAACGAGTTATATTGATAATGTAATGTTTTTACAAAGGGATTTTTATAGAAATTGTTATTTCAAATTTATTTAAATACATATATGTGTATTTTGAAAGAAGACTATGGTTTGGAAATTTAAAATAAAGTCCTTCAAGAATGTTTAAAATAAAATAAACCTTATAAATATTAACATAAGTATATAAATAAGTAAATATTTGATAGTTTAAGTTGTAATAAAAAGAGAGAAAATAAGATATTATGTAAGAATAAAAATAAATACTTAAGCTAAAAATTTATATCAATAACTAAAGTAACTTTATATATGCACATGAGATAAATACAAACCAGGTTTGTATATGTGTAGCCTGTAGAGTTTTGAAATGCAAAAGCATAAGTAGGCAAGTCGATTATACATGACCTGTAAAGTATTATGCATGCAAGAAAATGTAGCTTGTTGAAATGCAAAGTAAAAAGAATACTTGTGTACTAATCAGATAAGGTAAGCTAAGTAGGAAACATAAAGTGCATTTGCATTAAATGTTTTATCATCTCAGTTAACTATTGAGTCAATTCGAAATCTTAAAAACCATTTCAGCCTCCTTTTGAAAAAAATCTGCCTGATAAAAAAGAAAAAAGAAGATAAGCTTATACCAGTAAACCCCTTCCCTATACAAACTTATCTTTCTATATATACATATCTTCCAATTCATTCTAAACATATCAAACCAGAGAAAAATTTTATTGCAAGCCTCTTCATTTTTATACAAACTCAAATATAAACTGGAAACATTATTCATCAATAAGCAAACAGGATGAAATAAAGAGGAAGATCAAAGCAAACTTTTCCTAGTTTTAAAAGTTCAAGCATGAAGTACTCAACCATTTAATGCAAGCAACTTTTAGTCAAATTCAAATTTGTTTAAATCAACTCAGCCTCCAAAATAAGATCTCTGATCAGTAAAATAATAATTATTATAATAATAAGCTAAGTAAGAAATGAACAATGTAAATATATATACTCATCAACTGAACCAGGTTGTACACGCCTGAAGAGATGAATTGATCAAAGAAAAGCCATATATATATTGTACCGTGTTCACAAATCAAAGGTTAGGCTGCAACTAGTATAATAAAATAAATACAAGATCATAAATTACATAAGACAAAGTAAATTAATGTGCCACCCATTGTATCATATCAGCCTACAATTTGAAAATAAAATTCTCTGCCAAAAATATAAACAAAGTATTTCTAGTACAAGGAAAGTATTGTACCAATATTGACACAGCCTGTACATTTGTTCTATATATCATCATATATTTTCACTTTCGTTCGTTAAATTGAAACCGAGAAAAACATATAAACTATCAACCTAAACAAAATCAAACAGCCTGTGATCATCTAGGAAAAACATCTTTGTTCTTCTCAATAATCCAGGTGTGCTCTGTTCATTTTCAAAAGCAAAAAGGTAAGTAACTTAAATTTTAAAATACTTAAGTATATATGTTGCTTAATTATTATCTGATATGTGTATATATCTTAATGCATTCTTGTGTATATGTGTTACTGCATGCATGTGTGTTGACATCCTGTAATCACCTTTGTTTTAAAAGGTGAGTAACATCACAATTGAATGGTTTAAATATATATTTGTTCTGTTGCAAGTTTTTCTCTGGAATTCAGTTGTATTGCTCTGTGTTAAATATGAATACTGTAATGAGTATCTCTGTGTTCTATCTGACTTTAGTTCCAGGTTTAAAATCCTCATCAAAATTTTATTTTGTACTTAATTCAAGCTTTAACAAGACATAAGTTTGAACATAAAATGCTTGGATTAGCAGAGACTTGAGTCTAAAAATTGTTTAATGGTAAAACAGTTTGGAAAATATAAAACAACAGTAGAAACTAAAATAAGTTAAAACTCAATTATTATAATTCATGAATTCAGATATATGAATTGAATGCTAGCACTAAAACTTGATTTTTGAAAACAAAATCACTATTTTTAGTAAAGAGATTTAGGTGAGGTTCTGGGTTCATCAATATATGGGTTATTGTCGATTTCTGGTGATCAAGTGGACCGGAGTGCTCGGGGTTCTCTGTGGTGATGGAGGAGTGATTGGAGGGTTGAGGAAAAATGGTGGAAGGCGCTGCAGTTGGACGTGGTGGCGACGGCGACGCATTCTTTTGTGTAAACCTAATTTTACTGATGCTCACATATTTGATCGCCACGACTTCGTCGTAGCGTCGAGTGTGGCCGAGTTTAGAGGGGGGTGCCTGGGTCGTAGATGAGCGTGTGGGAGAAGGGGCGGTGATGCTGGGGGTCAGAGTTGCCATGCCGAGGCGCATTTATGAGTGGGTGATGGGTTCGCAAATTATCGAACTACGCTCGATTTTGATCGAAAATGCAATTGGGTTGTTCGTTGATTCGTGGTCAACGTTGGAGTGATTTGCGACTTGAAGGGGGTGGTCTCGATCGCCAGAGCCCCGGCGCCGCCGCGTGCACGTGCACGGCGGAACTGTGTCATCGTCTTCAGGTTTTGGTTTGACTCGAGTTGAACCTGGGAATGATTGTTTTGGTCTCGAGTTTTTGCGTGAGTTGTTTGTGCCTGTTTGTTTCTTTACTTAGCAGTTTAGATTAAGGGCTTTTTCTTATATAAGAAATAAATGTTATTTATATTTATTTTTTTAGGATTATAAATTGAACTTTAAATTAGATTAATGTTTAAAAGAATAATCCTTTTGAATCTTAAATTCAAAATTTAATTTAAGTTTAATTCATAGGTGAAATGTTTTACTCTTTCATGATAATGAAATTATTTATAAAGAATGAATTATCTTAGAGCTAATTAAAATATTGAAGTGATTTAATTTATAACTAGAGATTAATTACGAAGTAAATTAAGAAATGTTATTTGTTAATAAAAAAATAGTTAAATAAGGATTATTAATTAATGTGATAAACTTTGATAATTAATTAAATTAATTAATTTAGATAATCTATTGTAAATTGTTAAATGTAATTACTTGATAAAAGTAATTAAGAGATTAATTACTTATTGTAATTAATTTTGATAAAATGATTAAATTAAGTTAATTAATTTAGTTTGACTAATTTAAGAAAATCATTTGATATATTGATAAGTGTAATTACTTAGTATATTCAATGGAACGTAATTACTTAAGGAAGTAATTAATGTTAATTACTGAATACAATTAGTGAAAGATGATGTGTTAATGGAGTAATTTGGATAATTACTTTTGTAATTAACCAAAGGATTAATTAATGGAGATAATTAATTATGGGATAATTAATGTATTAATATAAGTAATTAATGATAGTTAATTACTGGGATGTTATTAATCAAGGGTGATTAATAATTGAGTCAAATTAAAGATGAATCATTTAATGTAATTAATTTAACCAAAGTAATTTAATTTAAATCTAAATTAGAGATCGTTAATTAATATAATTAATGATGTAATTAGGAACTGGTTAATTAAGAAATAATTAATAATGTGGTGATTAATTTATGTAATTAATTAAGGATAAATGTAATAATTCATATTCAATTAATAAATGAAGTAATTATATGAATAATTTAAAACAATTAAATTTTTGGAATTAATTAAAGACTAATTAGTTATTGTAATTATAAAATGATTAATCAAAGGTGTTTAATTAAGATGAATACTTAATGGATCATCAATTAATTTGATTTATAATTAATTAATGGTTGTATAAGCAGGATTTATAGATGGAGTAATTAATTTAATTTACTTTAAATTAATTAGAGATAGAAGTAGTTAATTTAATTCATTTTAAATTAATTATAGATTGTGATTCATAAATCATTGCTTATGGATGAATGATATTGATATTTCATTTGATGATTGTGATCTCAGATATGAGATGAGTAATATCTATGTGATATGGATGTTTGGTTTAAGTATGATAATATTTAATTATCTGTTTGGATGATGATACGGACTATCTGTTTATGACGATAATGTGATTATCTATTGTGATATTGTGAATTATCCATCCGTGTGTATATTGATTATATTGAATTAAACTGTTAAGACTAAATAGACAACTTTGCCTTAAAAGATACGTTAGGATTTCGATGAGACCGGGATCAGGTTTCCATATTTGGACATCCGAAAACCACATCGATCCAATTTAACGATAGGTCGTGAATCTGAAGTGAAGATGAAAATTCAGAGTGCAAGTGTTATTGTCGTTAACTCTGAGGATGATTCCAAAATGAGTGTAACGAGATAATGCCTTCAGTTTCGTTCGAACCCGGAACGAACTTGTATGGATTGAATGCTTTCAGAACATCGTCAGGTGGGCGATGAGCATTCTAAGAAATGTATTCTCTAAAGGTAATCGCAGCCTCAAGCCTCATCAACCGGGAATGGCTAAAACAGGGGAGGTGCAGCAAGGTTAGGTGGGTCATGCCCAAGCAGGACAAGATATTCCCCTGTCTAGATGTCCTTTATTTTTCGGCTGTGTGGGCGGTTGATTGCAACAATTGCCGGGGTTATCTTGTTCGGGACTGTTCAGTAAGGAATGGTTCCGGCCTTATGTTGCAAGGGGTCGGGAGTGATCCTCGGTACGTTGATCTAGGCCATGTACTGTGACGGGCGGTACCCCAGTAGCCCTGCCATTGTATGGAATCCACAATCCAATAAGTGCCAACAGTTTTGATTGTATTACCCACTTTTGTGGCTAGTAGCTGTAATTTAATGAATGTAACAATTTCGTCTATTTTCTATTTACTTGAAAACCCTAGACCTATTATAATATCACTGAATTTCCTATCAAATGTTTTGGTTAGCGTAAGGTAAAAACTTACCCATGTTTATTTGTAGGGAGTCTTACGTGATACTTTTTGTTTTCAAAAGGTTTTCAAAATTAAGCAACTTTAACCTATTACTCACACCAGACCCATGTCTGACCCGAAGTTTATTTCTGTTTTTTTCATAAACTCTCGGATACTCAAATTTTTACGAGTAGCTAAGGATTCAGGTTAGCTTTGACGAATTCTGGAGGAGCAATGGAGCAGGAGGCTTCAGCGTTGTAGATATAGATATGGTTTGTTGGTTGTTATGGATGGTAGGCATGCAGAATAGTTTTGGTTGCTCTTGTTTGTTTGGAATTTCAGGGACGAAATTCCTAAGGGGGAGAGAATGTAACGACCCGTATTTTACGGATCGAAAGATTGTAAAACTATCGACATCAAGTCGTTGATGTTGTTAAGTCGTTTAGAGTTTGAGTCGACCAAAGCTTAAGTCGTCCGGTGTTAGCTCATGAGCGACTTAGTGAGGTAGAACGACCTAGGGAGTTAGGTCGTATGATAGTTAGGTCGGTGGAGTTTTGGAACGGCCTAAGGAGGCTAGCGGGTTACGGGTTAGAAGGCCATGGGTTAACGAGTTATGGATTAGCGACATAAGGGTTTAGACTGACCTAAGGTGATTAGCGACCTAAGAGAAGTCAGCGACTTACGAGTTAACGACCTAAGGAGATAGGTCGGTTAGGCAGGTTAGCGACCTAGGGGAGGTAGGTCGTCCGAGCGACTTAAGGAAGCTAGGTCGTTCGAGCGACTTAAGGAAATAGAATAAGTTGTTGTACTTTAGGTCGTGAGCGACCTATGGTGTAGTTAGGTCGTGAGTGACCTATATCAGGTTGCTATATGTTAGGTCGTCCAGAAGACTTTAGTGATAGGTCGCTAGGTCGTGTATAGTTAGGTCGCGCACGTGTGTTATGGCTTAGGTCGTATACCTGTTAGGTCGCGCGTATCTGTTAGGTCGCAGCATTTGCTAAGTCGTAAGCCGTGTAAGTGTTGAGTCATTAGGTCGGCTATGTGTTAGGTCGGCTAAGTGTTAGGTCGCGACCATAGTTGCATAGGCTAAGTCGTTAGGTCGTGGGTGCTTTTAGGTCATAGGTCGTGGGAAACGATAGGTCGTAGGTCGTGACATTTTAGGTCGTGGACGACTCATGGGGCGGCAACTTAAGGATTTCAGCTATAAATACACGGTTCTATCTTCATTTTTGGGATCCGGATTTTGAAGCGATGAAGTGCTGCCATTTTTAGAGCTCGACTACAACACTTCTTCACTTCTTTTCTCCACTCTAATCTAGTGCTTACATTCATCCAAGATCGAAGATCCAAGAACCAAAGTTGAAGATCTTCATCCGTCGAAGGGAGATTTCATCGTTTGAAGCGGAATCTTGTCGGATCAAGCTTAGTTCTTCGCTGTCCAGATCTGAAGTTGATATCTTTTGAGGTGTTTAGGTGATTTGGTGAGTGGTAGTTATCTCTCACACGGACCCAAAGGAGTATATTGGATCGGTGGCTTGTTTGTGTGTTAAAGATAGTGATTTCATGCATTTTCCTTAAGTCTGCATGTAGATCCATCGTTTATGAAGTTTTGGTATCCATTTTATCACATGTTACTCTATGCAAGTTTATCCATCAAGTTGTAGAGATATTGCTTATGATTCATACTTGTTAGATTTGGACACTTTATTTATGAAATTACCATTCTAGTTATAAATGCTTTTAGATCTTGTTGAATGCTTGATTGCTTGGATTAATGATTGATTTGATTGATAGATTGTTGAAAATTAGCTAATAGTTGATTTGGAGAAGTTGGTCGAAGATGATTCAAAAGCTAAGTGGAAGGGCTCTTGAATAGTGAAAGCTGCTTGTAGCATATGAAGCGGATGGTGAGGCTCATATGGGTAGATTCGATGATGGTGGACTTTGCTATGATGCGATGAAGCAAAGTACGATGTGAGATAGCCTTAGTTTAATCCAGACGGGATCATCACAAGCATGTTGATAACTCGGTGAAATGGTTCGAGTTCGTTGATAATGGATGGCTCGAGAGGCGCTTGAGCTAGTATGAGAATAGTCGTCGAGGAGGATGACTAGGAGGCTGAGATTTCATCGTTGTTGAAGGTTCTAACATGATCAAAGCAAGAGTACGCTGGGCAGATTCGATAGTCCCAAGCACGGGCTGCGACGACGTGCTAAGTACTCTGGGCAGATTCGATAGTCCTAGGCACGGGCTGCGACGACGTGCGGAGTTATGTCTACAACCGGGGTTGCCATTAGCCCTTGACGGACGGCTTAAAGAATGTGCTTGTCATTCAATTAACGGTGATATCGAGGCAATGATAACAGTGATAGCCAGAGTCATGGATGTTTGGTTGTATCATCATTCGGCCTCAAGAGCGGTGTATTCTGGGTGCTTATCTGATCTTGGTTTAGGCCTTGGGGGTTTGTATTTGAAAAACATCGACCTTGACTCGAGTGATTATTACTTTACTTAAATTGTCTTCTTTGCTATGCTTACTTCTTCTTAGTGTGTGCCTGGGGGCAATCACTGTAGAAAGAGGTGGAGTGGGATGGTTGGGTCCCTATTCCTTTTTATCCTTTATGCTCTTTTGGAATGTTTGATAGTTGATTTACTGCTCACTAGGACTTTTGTCTGACTCAAGATTTTATGTTCAAATCTTATTACCTTGGGCTGTTCATCCATTTTGGGATGGGCAGACTAGGTAGTAGGTGACAGGTGCTGTTCTTGGTGATCAACGCTGCTGATGTCGAAGACGAGCTGGAGGCTTTTGCATATTATTTTCTTATTATATGTACTGGATGTTCCGCTGCTGTATATTCTTGAGTGTTCTGTAGTGATGCTTGATGTGTTGACTTTTCAGATGCTTGTATCAAACTATTATGAAGTCTATATGTTGATATTCTGTTATGGAGCTTCACTATATATTTCTCTATTGTATTTTGTCCATGCGCTGTGAGTTATACTATAGATTCTGCGATTTTATTCTTACCATGACTATCGTCCATGGCTGCCTGGCACACTATCAGCGCACTATTTCCTTGTTTTGGTGCGGGAGTCATGGGCGGTCGTCACAGTTGGTATCAGAGCTTTGGTTAATCGATTTTAGCCAACGCTCGCTGACGTAACTACGTAAGAGAGACGTAATTGTATTTTGATGGATGATTACTATATGTAATATAGTAGTTTAGAAGTATTTGAACTCCTTATGCAGTTGTTTCTCAACGTGTTTTAAATCATTCCTTTTTGTAGATATTAAGGATGAGTCGAAGTGAGAGACAAGCTGCTAGGGAAAGCCGTGCTGATGGGGGAGCTGTTGATTATGCTGCGATGTTCGAAGCTATGATGACTTCGATCGTGAGAAGGATACCAGCTCCAGGGCCATCGGTAGATGTTGGAGTTCAAGTTCAAGCTCCAAAACCAGTGGATTTTGCTAGGCTGTGTAAAGATTATACTGCTCTTGGAGGAAAGGTTTTCTTAGGGACAGAGTCAACCATTGAAGTCCAAAGATGGATAGATGCTTGTAGAAGGATCTTTGGTGACTTGGTAATTGAGGATGCAACTAAGAGGAAGCTTGCATCGAGACAGCTTCAAGGGAGAGCTTCTGATTGGTGGAATTCTATCACTATTGATACTCCGGAGGAAGAGATTACTTGGGTGCAGTTCCAAGCTAGATTCGAAGCTAAGTTCATTTCTACAGCTCAGAAATCTGTTTTGTTTAAGAAGTTTGTGGAGCTCAAGCAAGGTGGAAGATCAGTTCTTGAGTATGTTTCTGAGTTTGAAGCTTTGTCCAAGTATGCTCGGTCGTATATTGAATCTTCATATCAGAAGAATGAGAAGTTTGTGACAGGCTTGGATAGTTATCTTGGAAGGCAGTTGGTGGATCATTTGGATGACTCATTTGAGAAGCTTGTAGAGAAAGCTGTCAGGCATGAGAATTTGTTTCCTAAGGAAGGATCTGTTGTTGCTGTGACCAAGGAGGAGTCTAGACCACAGCAGGGTGGAAACAAGAAGAGGAAGCAGCAGCAACAGAAGGGTAAGGATGGTCAGAAGAAGCCGAAGGGTGAAATGACCTGCTACAATTTCCAGGAAAAGGGCCATCTCTCCAGGGATTGTAAGAATCCGAAGGCGCTGGCGAAGTGCCACAACTGTGATAAGACGGGGCATTTCAGAAGGAATTGTCCGGAACCGAGGAAGGACAAGCAGATTGTGCAAGCTTATGCTTTGGGGGCTGTTCCATCATCTTCGAAAGCTCCTACTGTAGAAGAGAAGGGGAAGAGTGTGGTAGTTCAAGGTACTCTTTCCATTTGTGGTGTTCCAGTTAGAGTGTTATTTGATACTAGGGCGTCGCATTCCTTTATTTGTAATGAGTTGGTAGACCGGTTGGGTTTGGAACCGGATATCGTTGATAGACCATTGGTTGTGACTAATCCAGTTGGGGGTTCGTCCTGTTTGTGTATGGTATGCCGTGGTCTGGTTGTATCGAGTCATGATTGCTCTTTTGTTTGTGATTGTTTTGTTCTGAACTTTGCGGGGTTCAGAATTATTTTGGGTATGGACTGGCTCAGGAAGTATGCGGCAAAGGTTGATTGTGAAAGGTTGGAGGTGACAGTCGAGAATGTGGAAGGGCGAAAGGTTGTGATACGATGTAAGCATGAGGAAGGCGTCTTCATGAGCTTCATGTATTCGCTGGTTGTTCCACGGGATGGACTGTCATCGGTGCCAATCGCGAATGGATTCGAGAATGTCTTTGATGAGGTCAAAGGGTTACCGCCGCATAGGGAGATCGAGTTTCGCATCGATATAGTTGAAGGAGCCAGACCCGTTGTGATGCCTCTTAGGCGGATGGCGCCTAAGGAACAGCAAGAGTTAAAGGTGCAAGTTGATGATCTTTTACGGAAAAGATTCATTTGGCGTAGTGTGTCCGAATGGGGTGCACCAGTTGTGTTCGCAACCAAAGCGGATGGATCGTTGAGGTTGTGTGTGGATTATCGGGAGCTGAATAAAGTGACTAAGAAGAACAAGTATCCATTGCCGAGAATAGATGACTTGTTTGATCAGCTTCACGAAGCTAAGGTGTTCTCACAGATGGATTTGGCAACGGGATTTCACCAGTTGAGAGTGGCTAAGGATAGTGTGCCGAAGACTGCTTTCAGCACACCATCCGGTTTTTATGAGTGGCTGGTAATGCCGTTTGGATTGACTAATGCACCAGCATATTTTGTAGATCTTATGAGTAGAGTGTTCAGAGATCAATTGAACAAGTTTGTACTTGTGTTCGTGGATGATATTTTGATTTATTCCAGAACTGAAGAAGAGCACAAGACGCACTTGGGGATTGTTTTGGAAATCTTGCGGAAACATCAACTAAAGGCTAAGTTTTCGAAGTGTCACTTCTGGAAGAGCGAAGTGAGGTTCTTAGGCCATGTTATTTCTAGAAATGGGATAGCGCTTGATCCCGCTAAGGTGGCAGCAATCCAGGATTGGGTTAGACCTAAGAATGCATCTGATGTGAGAAGTTTTCTTGGATTAGCAGGGTACTATCGTCGATTTATCAAAGACTTTTCCAAGATAGCTGCACCGTTAACAGGATTGATGAAAAAGAATCAAGTATTCAGATGGGATGCTAAGTGTGAGCAAGCTTTCGTAATCCTGAAAGAGCAACTAACAAGTGCTCCTGTTTTGGTTATTCCTAGTGGAAATGATGAGATGGTGGTTTACACCGATGCATGTGGTACTGGACTTGGAGCAGTGCTGATGCAGAAGGGTAAAGTTGTTGCATATGCAAGTCGACAACTAAAGCCGCATGAAAGGAATTATCCGACTCATGATTTGGAATTGGCGGCGATTGTTTTTGCTCTGAAGATGTGGAGACATTATCTATTGGGAGTTCGATTTGAGTTGTTTACAGATCATAAGTTGTTGAAGTATCTTTTCTCCCAAAAGGATTTGAATCTTCGTCAGCAACGGTGGCTAGAGTTTTTAGCATCATATGACTTTGGTATAGCCTATACTCCGGGAAAGGGTAACGTAGTGGCAGATGCGTTAAGTCGAAGACATGCATAATTGGGAGCCATGTTTTCGGAATGGAAGGGTCTCGAGTATTTAGATGGATTTGACTTCAGGCCTAGATGTGAATTGGAACCTGAGATGATGGCAAACTTATCGTTAAGACTTACTCTTGTGGAAAGAATTGGCGAGAGCCAAAAGCGAGACGATAGGATTGTCAAGGTTATCCGTGATTTGGAATCTGGACTGAACCCAGAAAAGGATAAAGGATTCGAAGTTGATCGAGAGGGTTGGCTTCGGAAACAAGGATGACTAGTTGTTCCTGATATAGATGAATTGAGAGATGAAGTTCTGAAGAAAAGTCATCACTCAAGGCTGACAATTCATCCAGGTGGAAATAAGATGTATCGGGATATGAAGAGGACCTATTACTGGGAAGGTATGAAGAAGGATGTTGGAAATTTTATTTCCAAATGTATGAACTGCCAGTTGGTAAAAGCTGAACAGAAGAAGCCAAGTGGATTGCTTCAGCCGTTAGAAGTTCCTACGTGGAAGTGGGAGCAAATATCGATGGATTTTATTGATGGTTTACCTAGAACAAGAGCGGGAAATGAAGGGATTTGGGTCATTGTAGATCGTTTGACTAAGAGTGCAAGATTCATTCCTGTTCGATCAACTAGGACTGCATCAAAGTTGGCTGAGTTGTATGTTAAGTGGATAGTTCGATTCCATGGTATTCCGAAAAGTATAGTGAGCGATCGAGACCCATTGTTCACTAGTGGATTTTGGAAGAGCTTCCATGAAGTTTTGGGGACCGAGTTGTGTTTGAGTACAGCTTATCATCCCCAAACAGATGGTCAGACCGAGAGAGTCAACAGAGTTTTGGAAGATCTCCTCAAAGCATGTATTTTGGACTTCGGAGGATCATGGGAGGATCATCTTCATTTGGTGGAATTTGCGTATAATAACAGTTACCAGTCAAGCATTGGTATGACACCATATGAAGCATTGTATGGAAGACCGTGTAACTCTCCGACATGTTGGTTGGAAACTGGAGAAAAGCTGATACTTGGGGCAGAAATGATTCGACAGACTTCGGATTGCATAGAGATCATTCGACAACGAATGAAGGCAGCCCAAGATCGACAGAAAAGTTATGCAGATAAGCGTCATAAGGATTTGGAATTCGACGTAGGCGATATAGTTTTTGTGAAGATTTCTCCTCTGAAGAATGTTATTCGATTCGGAAAGAAGGGAAAATTGACTCCGAGATTTGTTGGACCATTCCCGATCATCGAGCGAATAGGAAAGCTCGCCTATAAATTGGAGTTACTGGAAAAGATGGCGGGTGTGCACAATGTTTTTCATATATCGTACCTACGGAAGTATGTACATGACTCGAATACAGTGGTTTCTACTGATAGCTGTGAAGATTTGGAGGTTGATCCAGTTGCTAGAAGACCTCGTAAGCCGCTTCGTGTTGTAGAAACCGACACGAAACAGCTTAGGAGGAAGACGATTACGTTGCTCAAGATACAATGGAGTGATGATGTTAACGACTGTACATGGGAGGAGGAAGAGAGGATGAAAGCAGCTCATCCTGAACTCTTCAAGGTATGGCCCTAAGGTGTCGTGACATCTCATGAATTTGTAACTTGTTCAAATCTTAGAATTCTGCATGCTAGGTTAGTAATTGGATGTATGGTTTGTTGGTTGCTATGGATGGTAGGCATGCAGAATAGTTTTGGTTGCTCTTGTTTGTTTGGAATTTCGGGGACGAAATTCCAAAGGGGGAGAGAATGTAACGACCCGTATTTTATGGATCGAAAGATTGTAAAACTATCGACATCAAGTCGTTGATGTTGTTAAGTCGTTTAAAGTTTGAGTCGACCAAAGCTTAAGTCGTCCGGTGTTAGCTCGTGAGCGACTTAGTGAGGTAGAACAACCTAGGGAGTTAGGTCGTATGATAGTTAGGTCGGTGGAGTTTTGGAACGACCTAAGGAGGCTAGAGGGTTACGGGTTAGAAGGCCATGGGTTAACGAGTTATGGATTAGCGACATAAGGGTTTAGACTGACCTAAGGTGATTAGCGACCTAAGAGAAGTCAGCGACTTACGAGTTAACGACCTAAGGAGATAGGTCGGTTAGGCAGGTTAGCGACCTAGGGGAGGTAGGTCGTCCGAGCGACTTAAGGAAGCTAGGTCGTTCGAGCGACTTAAGGAAATAGAATAAGTTGTTGTACTTTAGGTCGTGAGCGACCTATGGTGTAGTTAGGTCATGAGCGACCTATATCAGGTTGCTATATGTTAGGTCGTCCAGAAGACTTTAGTGATAGGTCGCTAGGCCGTGTATAGTTAGGTCACGCACGTGTGTTATGGCTTAGGTCGTATACCTGTTAGGTCGCGCGTATCTGTTAGGTCGCGACATTTGCTAAGTCGTAAGCCGTGTAAGTGTTGAGTCGTTAGGTCGGCTATGTGTTAGGTCGGCTAAGTGTTAGGTCGCGACCATAGTTGCATAGGCTAAGTCGTTAGGTCGTGGGTGCTTTTAGGTCGTAGGTCGTGGGAAACGATAGGTCGTAGGTCGTGACATTTTAGGTCGTGGACGACTCATGGGGGCGGCGACTTATGGATTTCAGCTATAAATACGCGGTTCTATCTTCATTTTTGGGATCTGGATTTTGAAGCGACGAAGTGCTGCCATTTTTAGAGCTCGACTACAACACTTCTTCACTTCTTTTCTCCACTCTAATCTAGTGCTTACATTCATCCAAGATCGAAGATCCAAGAACCAAAGTTGAAGATCTTCATCCGTCGAAGGGAGATTTCATCGTTTGAAGCGGAATCTTGTCGGATCAAGCTTAGTTCTTCGCTGTCCAGATCTGAAGTTGATATCTTTTGAGGTGTTTAGGTGATTTGGTGAGTGGTAGTTATCTCTCACACGGACCCAAAGGAGTATATTGGATCGGTGGCTTGTTTGTGTGTTAAAGATAGTGATTTCATGCATTTTCCTTAAGTCTGCATGTAGATCCATCGTTTATGAAGTTTTGGTATCCATTTTATCACATGTTACTCTATGCAAGTTTATCCATCAAGTTGTAGAGATATTGCTTATGATTCATACTTGTTAGATTTGGACACTTTATTTACGAAATTACCATTCTAGTTATAAATGCTTTTAGATCTTGTTGAATGCTTGATTGCTTGGATTAATGATTGATTTGATTGATAGATTGTTGAAAATTAGCTAATAGTTGATTTGGAGAAGTTGGTCGAAGATGATTCAAAAGCTAAGTGAAAGGGCTCTTGAATAGTGAAAGTTGCTTGTAGCATATGAAGCGGATGGTGAGGCTCATATGGGTAGATTCGATGATGGTGGACTTTGCTATGATGCGATGAAGCAAAGTATGATGTGAGATAGCCTTGGTTTAATCCAGACGGGATCATCCCAAGCATGTTGATAACTCGGTGAAATGGTTCGAGTTCGTTGATAATGGATGGCTCGAGAGGCGCTTGAGCTAGTATGAGAATAGTCGTCGAGGAGGATGACTAGGAGGCTGAGATTTCATCGTTGTTGAAGGTTCTAGCATGCTCAAAGCAAGAGCACGCTGGGCAGATTCGATAGTCCCAAGCACGGGCTACGACGACGTGCTAAGTACTCTGGGCAGATTCGATAGTCCTAGGCACGGGCTGCGACGACGTGCGGAGTTATGACTACAACCGGGGTTACCATTAGCCCTTGACGGACGGCTTAAAGAATGTGTCGGTCATTCAATTAACGGTGATATCGAGGCAATGATAACAGTGATAGCCAGAGTCATGGATGCTTGGTTGTATCATCATTCGGCCTCAAGAGCGGTGTTTTCTGGGTGCTTATCTGATCTTGGTTTAGGCCTTGGGGGTTTGTATCTGGAAAACTTCGACCTTGACTCGAGTGATTATTACTTTACTTAAATTTTCTGCTTTGCTATGCTTACTTCTTCTTAGTGTGTGTCTGGGGGCTATCACTGTAGAAAGAGGTGGAGTGGGATGGTTAGGTCCCTATTCCTTTTTATCCTTTATGCTCTTTTGGTATGTTTGATAGTTGATTTACTGCTCACTAGGTCTTTTGTCTGACTCAAGGTTTTATGTTCAACTCTTATTACCTTGGGCTGTTCATCCATTTTGGTATGGGCAGACTAGGTAGCAGGTGACAAGTGCTGTTCTTGGTGATCAACGCTGCTGATGTCGAAGACGAGCTGGAGGCTTTTGCATATTATTTTCTTATTATATGTACTGGATGTTCCGCCGCTGTATATTCTTGAGTGTTCTGTAGTGAGGCTTGATGTATTGACTTTTCAGATGCTTGTATCAAACTATTATGAAGTCTATATGTTGATATTCTGTTATGGAGCTTCACTATATATTTCTCTATTGTATTTTGTCCATGCGCTGTGAGTTATACTATAGATTCTGCGATTTTATTCTTACCATGACTATCGTCCATGGCTGCGTGGCACACTTTCAGCGCACTATTTCCTTGTTTTGGTGCGGGAGTCATGGGTGGTCGTCATAGATGGTGTCTCTGTGTTGTTTTGTGTATTGAGTTGTATAACTAGACAGGTGTCTATAACTGTCTAGTATGTGATGTATTATCTGTATAACTCAGATTGATGTTGTAAGATATGTAAATACTTATGTGATTATTATAATTTATTCGTTCCGCTGTGAGATTCTGATGTTGTTCTTTCTTCTCTATCTTTTCTACTTTCTCACCCCTTTCTTTCTTTAAGACGAAACGGATTTCTGGGTGTAGAAACCCGGGTCATCACAGTTGATATCAGAGCGCTAGGTTGAGTGAATACCTAGGCTCTTGAGTGATTTCTTTCTTGAGAGAGCGTATTTGTATTTTTGATATATAATATATATATTTATTTA
Source organism: Allium cepa (assembly GCA_030765085.1). Taxonomy (NCBI): domain Eukaryota; kingdom Viridiplantae; phylum Streptophyta; class Magnoliopsida; order Asparagales; family Amaryllidaceae; genus Allium; species Allium cepa. Next base: position 556,856,976 of record CM060928.1, on the reverse strand, counting down.
TTTCTACATATTTGTTGGATTACCAGTTCCGGTTTTCCAATAAGTTATAAAGGTAGATAGGATAGTGGTGTGCGTAACACGACTACCAATGGTTGGAGTTTGAATGTTTAAGGTTGGAAGTGTATCTATCGAGACTGTAGACCTAATACCGTCTCGAGTAAGCTGTGGACAGTGTAAGGATTTCATCGATCTCTGAAGAAAATCTGTTAAGATTCGGAGTTCATTTTTTGAAGTGTAAGAGTTTGGATGAGCTAGAGTTTGGATCTGTCGGTTGAACAGAAGCAAGTCATGATATCTTGATACATCAAGGTGTAGTAGATGTGTGATGAGACACAGTGACCATGGATGTCTCCGAAGATGTTTCTTTGAAACAAGTAAGGAAGAGTGACTGCTTCAGTGTTGTCGCTGTGTTCAACCGGGTGTTTCTGTTTAGTTTGATGTCCGAGTTTCTCGAAGAGCTTTGGATTAGGAAGTCTTCTGGCTTAGCAGTTTTTCTTGGGGTAACTACAGAAGTAGCAGAGTAGTTCCATTTCTTAGATGGATTGGCCACATAAGTGTAAGCTATTCTGATTAGTAGAGAGAGTAGTATCTTTAGAATTAGGCTGGATTGATTGCAAAAGTGACTTGCGATAATTTAAGTGTTCTCTTGTGTTTCAGAATTTTCTGGGTGTCTTCAAGAAGTCAGAGTTGTGCTAACATTTGGAGATTGAGTTTGGTATCGACTAGATTTCCAGGAGTGGTACCGATGGTTCAGCCTAGTAATAGGGTGGTATTTGAGTTTGGGGAAGTAGCTCAGGTTTTGGAGGAACTTCGGAGTTTTATTTTTGGATATGTGAACTTTATTTTTGGAATGTGTTGTCCTGTCTGTGCTTGAGTTCATAATCAGCATTTTCATCTGTTCAGTCAGAGTGGAGCAGTGGAAGCTTGGTGGCAGCTGTTTTAGTTTGGAAGCAATGGGATGTTGCAGTGTTGGATTGGAGAGTTCTACAGGAAATTTTTCAGGATCTGAGGCCAGATTGGAGTGCACCTGTTTTATCTTTTCCAGATGAGAGAAGTGAGATCAGCCTTCTGATTTTGGAATAGAGTTTGTGTTCTGAGTTTGGTTGATATTGGAAAGATCATTTTGTTGGATTGTCTTTGGTTCAGTTTGTTTCTAAGGACATAAGCAAGGGTTGAGCTGATCAGGAAAGATGTAAGCAGCACAGGATCGCCCGAAGAGTTTGGTGGATAAGAGTCGGAAGAATTTAGATTTCGAAGTCGGAGATTCGATTTTGGATAAGTGTTTGGTCTTCAGGATTGAATTGTCAGTTTGGATAACTGGAATTCGTTGTGTTTCACGTATCTCTGAGGGAGTACGTGTAAGATTTATCTCGGGTTGTAGAACCAGCAGTTCTGGGAGTTTTGGTTGTTGATTCAGACTTGTCTGTAGTCTGATATCCTGTCTTGTTTTGTAAATCTAGATAAGTGGGCTCTGTAGCTTAGTAACTAGATTGTTTGGATTCTGTAGAGTGAGTATCCCGGTGTTTATATTTAGGAAACTTGAGAGAATTCTATCCGGAATTTTGTCTGGATAGTTAGATTTGTTTGTTTGGATGAATTGGTTGCTATGGTTGTTAGCATATGATTGATATATGCTTGTGTTTTAAAAATTAATTTTAATTAGATTATTAAATTACATTCGTTTTAAATTTCGGGGACGAAATTCTTTTAAGGGGGGAGGAATGTGATATCCCAGAAATTTTTGGCAATATAAATTTAATAATCTGTGTTAAAATTAAATTGATTTGGTAATATTTGTTAATAATATTTGAATTGATTTAATAATCTCCTTTTAAATAAATATTTAACCGATGATTTATCTTTTAAAAGCTAATTTAAATTGTTTCTATTTATAATGTATATATGTATATATTTGTATATATTATAAATAGATAAGCTCTGTTTTAAATTAATAAATAAAGACATGTTTTCTAATTCTAATATTTCTGATAATTTGGAAACTTGATTTAATTTAGTATTAAGCTATTAAATAAATAACTATCGCTTTAAAATACTTAAGATAAATGTTTAATAGTTAGAACTCATTCTAGCTTAAGTTAAATTTAAAATTTATTAACAAAAAGATTGTTTATTTTCTTTTTAGTATAGCTTGATAAAAATTTGGCTTTAAAGTATACTAAAGATAAAGTTAAAATTTGTTTAATTGTTTTTAACTTAAATTTAAATTTAAAAAAAGTTGTTTTGTTCTTGTTTTAAATATAGTTGACAAAATAAGTAATTTATTTATGTAGTAATAATTTAATTTATAAATTATTTTAATTTAATAACGAGTTATATTAATAATGTAATGTTTTTACAAAGGGATTTTTATAGAAATTGTTATTTCAAATTTATTTAAATACATATATATGTGTATTTTGAAAGAAGACTATGGTTTGGAAATTTAAAATAAAGTCCTTCAAGAATATTTAAAATAAAATAAATCTTATAAATATTAACATAAGTATATAAATAAGTAAATATTTGATAGTTTAAGTTGTAATAAAAAGAGAGAAAATAAGAAATTATGTAAGAATAAAACTAAATACTTAAGCTAAAAATTTATATCAATAACTAAAGTAACTTTATATATGTACATGAGATAACTACAAACCAGGTTTGTATATGTGTAGCCTGTAAAGTTTTGAAATGCAAAAGCATAAGTAGGCAAGTAGATTATACATGACCTGTAAAGTATTATGCATGCAAGAAAATGTAGCCTGTTGAAATGCAAAGTAAAAGGAATACTTGTGTACTAATTAGATAAGGTAAGCTAAGTAGGAAAAATAAAGTACATTTGCATTAAATGTTTTATCATCTCAGTTAACTATTGAGTCAATTCGAAATCTTAAAAACCATTTCAGCCTCCTTTTGAAAAAAATCTGCCTGATAAAAAAAAGAAGAAGATAAGCTTATACCCAGTAAACCCCTTCCCTATACAAACTTATCTTTCTATATATACATATCTTCCAATTCATTCTAAACATATCAAACCAGAGAAAATTTTTATTGCAAGCCTCTTCATTTTTATACAAACTCAAATATAAACTGGAAACATTATTCATCAATAAGCAAACAGAATGAAATAAAGAGGAAGATCAAAGCAAACTTTTCCTAGTTTTAAAAGTTCAAGCATGAAGTACTCAACCATTTAATGCAAGCAACTTTTAGTCAAATTCAAATTTGTTTAAATCAACTCAGCCTCCAAAATAAGATCTCTGATCAGTAAAAAAATACTAATAATAATAATAGTAAGCTAAGTAATAAATGAACAATGTAAATATATGTACTCATCAACTGAACCAGGTTGTACACGCCTGAAGAGATGAATTGATCAAAGACAAGCCATATATATATTTTACTGTGTTCACAAATCAAAGGTTAGGCTGCAACTAGTATAATAAAATAAATACAAGATCATAAATTACATAAGACAAAGTAAATTAATGTGCCACCCATTGTATCATATCAGCCTACAATTTGAAAATAAAATTCTCTCCTAAAAATATAAACAAAGTATTTCGAGTACAAGGAAAATATTGTACCAGTATTGACACAGCCTGTACATTTCTTCTATATATCATCCTATATTTTCACTTTCGTTCATTAAATTGAAACTGAGAAAAACATAAAAACTATCAACCTAAACAAAATCAAACAGCCTGTGATCATCTAGGAAAAACATCTTTGTTCTTCTCAACAATCCAGGTGTGCTCTGTTCATTTTCAAAAGCAAAAAGGTGAGTAACTTAAATTTTAAAATACTTAAGTATATATGTTGCTTAATTATTATCTGATATGTGTATATATCTTAATGCATTCCTGTGTATATGTGTTACTGCATGTATGTGTGTTGACATCCTGTAATCACCTCTATTTTAAAAGGTAAGTAACATCACAATTGAATGGTTTAAATATATATTTGTTCTGTTGCAAGTTTTTCTCTGGAATTCAGTTGTATTGCTCTGTGTTAAATATGAATATTGTAATGAGTATCTCTGTGTTCTATCAGACTTTAGTTCCAGGTTTAAAATCCTCATCAAAATTTCATTTTTTACTTTATTCAAGCTTTAACAAGACATAAGTTTGAACATAAAATGCTTGGATTAGCAGAGACTTGAGTTTAAAAATTGTTTAAGGGTAAAACAGTTTGGAAAATATAAAACAACAGTAGAAACTAAAATAAGTTAAAACTCAATTATTATAATTCATGAATTCAGATATATGAATTGAATGCTAGGACCAAAACTTGATTTTTGAAAACAAAATCACTATTTTTAGTAAAGAGATTCAGGCGAGGTTCTGGGTTCATCAATATATGGGTTATTGTAGATTTCTGGTGATCAAGTGGACCGGAGTACTCGGGGTTCTCTGTGGTGATGGAGGAGTGATCGGAGGGTCGAGGAAAAATGGTGGAAGGCGCAGCAGTTGGACGTGGTTGCGACGGCGATGCAATCTTTTGTGTAAACCTAATTTTACTGATACTCACATATTTGATCGCCACGACTTCGTCGTAGCGTCGAGTGTGGCCGGGTTTAGAGGGGGGGGTGCCTGGATCGTAGATGAGCGTGTGGGCGAAGGGGTGGTGATGCTGGGGGTCGGAGTTGCCATGCCGAGGCGCATTTGTGAGTGGGTGATTGGTTCGAAAATTATCGAGCTTTGCTCGATTTTGATCGAAAATGCAATTGGGTTGTTCGTTGGTTCGTGGTCAACGTTGGAGTGATTTGCGACTTGAAGGGGGTGGTCTCGATCGCCAGAGCCCCGACGCCGCCGCGTGCACGTGCACGGCGGAACTGTGTCATCGTCTTCAGGTTTTGGTTTGACTCGAGTTGAACCTGGGAATGATTGTTTTGGTCTCGAGTTTTTGCGTGAGTTGTTCGTGCCTGTTTGTTTCTTTACTTAGCAGTTTAGGTTAAGGGCTTTTTCTTATATAAGAAATAAATGTTATTTATATTTTTTTTAGGATTATAAACTGAACTTTAAATTAGATTAATGTTTAAAAGAATAATCCTTTTGAATCTTAAATTCAAAATTTAATTTAAGTTTAATACAAAGGTGAAATTTTTTACTCTTTCATGATAATGAAATTTTTATAAAGAATGAATTATCTTAGAGATAATTAAAATACTGAAGTGATTTAATTTATAACTAGAAATTAATTAAGAAGTAAATTAAGAAATGTTATTTGTTAATAAAAAAAGAGTTAAATAAGGATTATTAATTAATTAATGTGATAGACTTTGATAATTAATTAAATTAATTAATTTAGATAATCTAGTGTAAATTGTTAAATGTAATTACTTGATAAAAGTAATTAAGAGATTAATTACTTATTGTAATTAATTTTGATAAAATGATTAAATTAAGTTAATTAATTTAGTTTGATTAATTTAAGAAAATCATTTGATATATTGATAAGTGTAATTACTTAGTATATTCAATGGAACATAATTACTTAAGGAAGTAATTAATGTTAATTACTGAATACAATTAGTGAAAGATGATGTGTTAATGGAGTAATTTGGATAATTACTTTTGTAATTAATCAAAGGATTAATTAATGGAGATAATTAATTATGGGATAATTAATGTATTAATATAAGTAATTAATGATAGTTAATTACTAGAATGTTATTAATCAAGGGTGATTAATAATTGAGTTAAATTAAAGATGAATCATTTAATGTAATTAATTTAACCAAAGTAATTTAATTTAAATCTAAATTAGAGATCGTTAATTAATATAATTAATGATGTAATTAGGAACTGGTTAATTAAGAAATAATTAATAATGTGGTGATTAATTTATGTAATTAATTAAGGATAAATGTAATAATTCATATTCAATTAATAAATGATGTAATTATATGAATAATTTAAAATAATTAAATTTGTGGAATTAATTAAAGACTAATTAGTTATTGTAATTAGAAAATGATTAATCAAAGGTGTTTAATTAAGATGAATACTTAATGGATCATTAATTAATTTGATTTATAATTAATTAATGGTTGTATAAGCAGGATTTATAGATGGAGTAATTAATTTAATTTACTTTAAATTAATTAGAGATAGAAGTAGTTAATTTAATTCATTTTAAATTAATTATAGATTGTGATTCATAAATCATTGCTTATGGATGAATGATATTGATATTTCATTTGATGATTGTGACCTCAGATATGAGATGAGTAATATCTATGTGATATGGATGTTTGGTTTAAGTATGATAATATTTAATTATCTGTTTGGATGATGATACAGACTATCTGTTTATGACGATAATGTGATTATCTATTGTGATATTGTGAATTATCCATCCGTGTGTATATTGATTATATTGAATTAAACTGTTAAGACTAAATAAACAACTTTGCCTTAAAAGATACGTTAGGATTTCGATGAGACCGGGATCGGGTTCCCACATTTGGACATCCGAAAACCACATCGATCCAATTTAACGATAGGTCGTGAATCTGAAGTGAAGATGAAAATTCAGAGTGCAAGGGTTATTGTCGTTAACTCTGAGGGAGATTCCAAAATGAGTGTAACGAGATAATGCCTTCGGTTTCGTTCGAACCCGGAACGAACTTGTATGGATTGAATGCTTTCAGAACATCGTCAGGTGGGCGATGAGCATTCTAAGAAATGTATTCTCTAAAGGTAATCGCAGCCTCAAGCCTCATCAAGCAGGAATGGCTAAAACAGGGGAGGTGCAGCAAGGTTAGGTGGGTCATGCCCAAGCAGGACAAGATATTCCCCTGTCTAGATGTCCCTTATTTTTCGACTGTGTGGGCGGTTGATTGCAACAACTGCCGGGGTTATCTTGTTCGGGACTGTTCAATAAGGAATGGTTCCGGCCTTGTGTTACAGGGGGTCGGGAGTGATTCTCGGTACGTTGATCTAGGCCACGTACTGTGACGGGCGGTACCCCAGTAGCCCTGCCATTGTATGGAATCTACAATCCAATAAGTGCCAACGGTTTTGATTGTATTACCCACTTTTGTGGCTAGTAGCTGGAATTTAATGAATGTAACAATTTCAGCTATTTTCTATTTACTTGAAAACCCTAGACCTATTATAATATCACTGAATTTCCTATCGAATGTTTTGGTTAGCGTAAGGTAAAAACTTACCCATGTTTATTTGTGGGGAGTCTTACGTGATACTTTTTGTTTTCAAAAGGTTTTCAAAATTAAGCAACTTTAACCTGTTACTCACACTAGACCCATGTCTGACCCGAAGTTTATTTTTGTTTATTTCATAAACTCTCGGGTACTCAAATTTTTACGAGTAGCCAAGGGATTCAGGTTAGCTTTGACGAATTCTGGAGAAGCAATGGAGCAGGAGGCTTCAGCGTTGTAGATATACATATAGTTCCGCTGTGTTGGTGTCTCTGTGTTGTTTTGTGTATTGAGTTGTATAACTAGACAGGTGTCTATAACTGTCTAGTATGTGATGTATTATCTGTATAACTCTGATTGATGTTGTAAGATATGTAAATACTTATGTGATTGTTATAATTTATTCGTTCCGCTGTGAGATTTTGATGTTGTTGTTCTTTCTTCTCTATCTTTTCTATTTTCTCACCCCTTTCTTTCTTCAAGACGAAATGGATTTCTGGGCGTAGAAACCCGGGTCGTCACAAGTTATAAGCACATTAAGCAATTATATTTCGCACATTATTTCGTTTCAAACGATTCATAAAATTCCGCCATCACTTTTTATTTATTTTTCCCTACGTATGCGTATTTGTGTACAATGCAGGAAACAAAAGAGAAGTGCTGCCGAAATTTTGTTGAATTATTTAAAACAAAATAATGTATGAAATGTAAGCATTTACTATGTTTGTAATTGGAAGTAGGATGGCTGCCTAGGAAAAAAAGATAAGCATGAATCAACACTTCTATATTGTATTCTTAAGTGGGGTAAAATTGACGTGCATAAGTTTTTGTATTGATACATTGAAAAATAAAATGTGAATTTGTAATATGACCAATATTTCTATTTGAATTTGTAACATATTTTTTCAAATAGGAAAAATGATCAATTATTTTACTGATCGAAGGAGATGGATGTATCAAAGAAAGGGGTTGAGAGACTCAATAAAAGAAGATTTTTATAATCGTATAAACGTATTTGTTGAATTTGCTTTAAGAAATAACAGAAACGATGCAAAAATTCGTTGTCCATGTAATTGGTATAGACATTTGAAGTATTTGTTACCCGATATTATGAAATCCATTTGTGCAAAAACGGTTTCGTGCCGAAGTATTATGTCTGGAATCGTCACGAAGAAGATGTAGCAAATACTTTTGCAGAGTCAGAATTAGACATTGCTGGTAATGAAATTGTTATGATGAACTGTATAGAAAATATGGTCGAAGATGCAGCACGATCAACGTTTCCTATGGTTGAAGTTGACGATGATGATGAAAATGTTGAAGAACCAAATATTGAAGCAATTTTTTTATGATTTACTGGATGCTGCTAAGAAACCTCTTTGGGATGGCTGTAAAAGCGGCATTCAACTATCAATAACCGTAGAATACATTATGATGAAGCCAAAATACAACATCCCAAAGCCAGATTTATAGCCGTTGTACAAGCTGTAAAAAGACATACATCGTCCGATAATTTAATGTGTGAAAATCACTACGAAGTTACAAAACTTATGTCGGCTTTTGATTTACCTTATCAGAAAGTAGATACATATTTAAATGGCTGCATGTTGTTTGGAAAAGAAGACATAAATCTTAGAAATCATAAAATATATAATCAAGAAAGACACAAACCAAGAAAAAGAAGGGAAAGGAAGTTCCGTACAAGCATATGCATTACTTACCCATCGCTCCTAGGCTTCAAAAATTGTACGTATCTTCTATAACTGCATCTCATATGAGATAACATAGTGTGATAACAAAGGAAAAGGGTACGTTGACACATCCAGCCGATCAAGAAGCATTTCGACAAAACTTATCCTAATTTTGCAACGGAGAGTCATAATGTTAGACTTGGATTATATACGGATGGTTTTTCACCATTTTCTCAATTTAGAGCTAAATATTCATCTTGTCCCATTATCATCACGCCTTATAATTTACCTCCATGGATGTGTATGAAAACACAAAATATGTTTCTTACTATTGTCGTTCTTGTCCCCGACGGTCTGACACAAGGAATCAGTGTTTATTTACAACTGTTGATTGAGGAGTTAAAAACACTATGGAATGAAGGAGTAGAAATAAATGATGTTTCAAAGAGAAAAAATTCGTATGTTTGCTTCTTTGTTGTGAACTATAAGTATTTTCCTACATATGCAATGCTTTTAGGATGGAGTACATCTAACCGTCTAGCATGTCCATATTGCATTGAAGAAACATGGTGTTTTCTTTACCGAATAGTAAGAAAATTTCATGGTTTGACTGCCATCGATGTTTTCTCTATGTCAATCATTCCTTCAGAGGAGACAAGAATTTTTTTAGCTAATAGAGTAGAACTAGACAACCACCAATGATGTGGTCAAGCGAAGTCATATACGAACTTGTAAGGGGCTATCCAAAGATATATGAAACTGGAGTGCAAACAGAAATTGAAGGCAAATCGGTTATTCATAATTGGTGCGAACAGAGTATATTTTGGGAGTTACCGTATTGGAAACATCTTTGCTTTGTCATAATATCGATGCAATGTACAACGAGATAAATGTCTTTGATAATGTTTTTAACACAAGGGAAAGACTAAGGACGATTTGAAATCAAGATGCGATATATAAGAATTATGCAAATGTCCCGAGCTTCATATTAAACTAAATGATAGCAAAAAAAACCAAAACCCAAGTATTTTTACGAGTTAGCTAATAATCAAGTTAAAGTTGTGTTAAAATGGGTGTAAGAGTTAAGATTTCCTGATGGGATTTCATCAAATCTTCATAGATGTGTTGACTTTAAAAACGGTAGATCGAGTGGAATGAAAAGCCACGACTGCCTCATAATGATGGAAAATTTATTACTAGTTCTATTCAAAGAACTATTGCGGTTAAAAGTTTGAAAGGTAGTAACGGAGCTTAGTCTTTTTTACAAAGAGCTTTGTTCGACTACTTTAAAAGTGCAACGTCTACGTAAATTTGAAGTAGATATTCCTATATTGCTCTGCAAATTAGAGAAAATATTTCCGCTAGGTTTTTTTTAATGTAATGGAACATCTACTTGTTCATCTCCCATCTGAAGCACGACTTCGAGGTCATGAGCATTATGGGTGGATGTATCCATTTAAGAGGTATGTAATATGTTACATATTAATTAAATTACATTCAGAGGTTAAAGTTAATGTAATTAATTTTGCATAGATACTTGAATCATCTGAAGAAAAAAGTAAGATAAAAAACACGAGTTGAAGGTTCAATATGTAAATCTTGCATCGAAGAAGAAACTTTGTTCTTTTTCTCTCACTATTTCAGTGACCATATGAACATATCATTTGAAAGTGTTCCTCATAATGACGAAGGCAACGAACAAGATCCCTCTCAAACAATGTTATTTATTTTTAGACAACATGGTCGACGTTTTGAGAAATGTGTAGGAGTATGGCTAGAGGATAGAGATCTTTATGTAGCACACACTTTTATTCTTCTAAATTGTGCTGAGGTTGCACCATTTGTTAGGTAATCTGAAATAATAATTTTTGATTTATTCATTTTCATAATGCATGCGCGTGTAGAATTTAATGCGATATTTCTTTTCATATATGCAGTATTTATGAAAGTGAACATTTGCATGGAGATCTCAGTAAAGAGTTTTCTTATTGGTTTTCAAAGTACGTTTATGAACCGACAAGTTGTGTGGTTGATGAAGGTTTGAAACATCTTGCTTTGGAACCAAAAAGAAAGGTCAAGACATATCCAATATATTTCGTCAATGGATATAAATTTAACACCAAAGAATACGGTGTAGAAAAATTAACTAATAATACAAGTGCATTTGTTAAAGCCAATGATGATCCAGAAAATCACATAAATGATTTTTGTGCCGTTTTAACATAAATTTAACAACTGACATATTTCTCACGATCTGCGGAGGAGGTGTTTCTATTTGGATATAATTGGTTTAGCAATGTTCCAGGTTTTGGAATTAATGTGCATAAGGATTATAATCTTATTGAAATAAAGCACACATTGCGTTGTCACAAGTAAGATTCTTCTTGTACTAGCCAAACAAACACTGCAAGTTTATTACGCTCCTTATCCGTCTCTAAAAAAGATAAAGAGAATTGATCGGCAATTTTTAAAACAAAGGCCAGATTTACGTTTGATGGGAAGAATATTGCAGACGAACAAGCGTACCAGACAGATCTTGAGCAAAGCAACGAAATAGTAATTATAGACGATCGTACGGATTTTGGACTTCTAAACGATGAATCAAATGTTTTGGTAGAAGCATTCGAGAGTATGGAGGAAAATAACATAGATTATGAGACCGAATCTGAATTAGAAGACGATGACGATTGATGTAAATGATGAGCTTTATTTTGGTAGTTATGTAATTATGCAATTGATGAGATTATGCAGTTGATACAATTACGCAATTGATGTAACTATGTTGAATTCTTAGTGTATTACGAAATTGATGAGATTTATTTTGCTAGTTATGCAAATTTATGTCATTTATGAAACCAAATCTGTTTATCATTATTTACATCTTTTATGGCATTTCCATTTCAGTCATTTATTTAGCAATTTATGTTAAAAATGCAATGTATTCAGCTTATCGTCGTAATATGAGACCCAATCTGAATCTACTTTGCACTTTATGTACTTTATATCATTTATTTCATTTAACTGTAAAATACATTTCGTTATCATGTTATTGTTCTCTTTTAAAATGATGTATCTGTGATGGGTATATATCATGTCGTCCAGAAGGAGGAATTCTTCCCACTCTTCAGGAGGCGATGGCAGCGGTTCATCGCAACCGCCACAACGATCTGTCGTGACTCTAGTACCTAGAGCCGAGATGTAAGTATTAAACCTTTTTCAGCATCTTAAATATTTTGTGTACGGCATACTAATCTGCATCATATTTAACACAGGGGATTTGAGCTACAGCCATCAGCCGTAGTTCTATCTGTTTCGAGGGAGACATACAAGAGTAGGATGTCGGCTTGTTGGCCGAAGTGGGATAACACCCCTCCCCACATCCTCGAGTGTATTTGGAAGGATTTCATTGTAAGGATATTCTTCTGTTTTCTATTCTTAATTTGCTGCTGTCGCTTATTTATTGTTCACCTTTTGTTGTTTAATTTTTGGTTGCTTATTTATTATGAAACACAGTCCGCCGTGGACATACAGTCAGATGACCTACAGCTAGTACAACATTATTGGATGCATAAGATGGGGAAGAACTACATGGATTCCATGTGGACAGTGAAGCATAAAGGGCAGAAGCCAAACTGGATGGGAATGAGTGTATGGGAAGGGTGGTTGAAACATTAGGATAGTGATGAGGCGAAGGTAAGGGTACTAAACTTTTATTAATTATTTGATTGATACATAAATATCAAAAAAATATTTAGTCGGTAAATAATGTATTAAATTTAAATGTACAAAAAGAGTCGCAAAAGAAACTCTACAAATAGGAACAAAAATCCCGTCACCCATCGAGGAGGGTGAAGTTATTTTAGCAGTAACGCCAGGAGTTGCTAAATTTAATAAATGTGAATTGTAAATAGTTATTGTACTATATAATTTTGAATATACATTATAGTATATAATAATTGATTTCAGGAAGCTGAGGCGTAGGGTCCTATGTCGTATATGGATGTGTTTACCTGTACGCACGCCGTCGAGCATGTAAATTCGGACAGGATAGTTTCATATACATGGCACGATGATAAACTAGCAAGAGTCATATAAGCATATTTTAGTTTATGCACTATTAATAATTGTTTTAATTGTTAAATTATAATGAAATAAGATATAATGATATTAATTTTAACTGCATTTTTTGTTTGTACAGGAAAGGTTTATGGAACAACGCCAGCAACTCCTGGAGGATACCGGTCGAGAGCATCTCACGACGAATAAGGAGGACATTATTTTTGAGGCAGTCATGGATCCACCGTCATGGAACAGGTGCTACGGCTTTGGCAATCAAGTGATAATGAATAATATATTAAGATATAACAATTTAATAATATTTTAATTTTAGGTCAATCACTTTAGTTTCAGTCATAAGTTTATAAATATAACGATTAACACATTATGTTGTAACTTTGATAATAAGACTATAGACTAAATTAAATAAGTGTTGCAGGCTAGCAGATAAAGGCGAGCTAGCCAACGGACCAGAGCTGATATCGATCTAGCAGAGGTCGAAGAGTTAAGAGCTAGATTGATGCAACTGGAAGATCAGAACCATCGCCAGACCATCAAGATTACACAACTACTAGATCAGCGTATTGCCGAGTACGTGCAGCAATAAGGTGGCCGCTTTCCATCTTCTGCTGGTTCGGGAGGTTCTGGAGCCGATTGACCGGATTGATAGGTATGTTTTTTTGTGTCATTGTTTTGTAAGTTTGGATGATACATTGAGTTGGTACATTTGGATTTGAACTGTTATATATATTTTTTAATGATATACTTGGTGGTAGTGATTCTGACATTTGGAAGTTGATTATGAGGAGCTGGTGAAGCATTGATGTATACATTGTACAATTAGATGTATGGGAATTATGGTAGTGAAGTTTGGTTTGACTTTATATGAGTTGGGTTGGATTTTACATGAATTGGTTTTGATTTTTTTCTTTTGATATTTAGTTATCTTTCTATGATTTGATTTCATGTTGGATATATTGAGTTGCGTGAAAGATATTGTATTTATGAATTGTGGGTGAAGGCCAAATTGCAGCTGAAATGCAGAAAAATATTTGTAGGTTCTTCGACGGCTTCCGATGACTTGTAGGTCAAATTTTAACGACACGTTCTGACCGCTACAGACGGCAAAATTCTGATGGCTCCTGACGGCTTTCGGTAATAAACGTAACCCTTACATGTCTTCCGATGGTCGTTGGAAGCCGTCGGGTAACCGTTGAAAATACATTCGGCGGCCGCTGTCGGGAGCCATCGGAAAATCTGTTCACCGACGACTTAATTTGAGGCGGCGTTTTTCGATGGCTTCCAACGGCTTCCGACGACCGCCGACGGTCGAGAGTCGATGTGCTCTGTTTCTTATAGTGCGCTTCCTAAATTTAGGACATGCTATTTTTCCCTTTGAATATTTATGTCAGCTTGAATTTGTCCATTTTTTTGATAAAGTGGTTCTTGTGGTAATTGTATATCCAAGATTAATAGCGGTACTGGGTGTGAATTGTTATATGCTTATTTGCCTTGTTTTACAGAATTGGCTAATATGTAATTTTCTTTACAGAATTAGTTAAATGACAAGTTCTATGCATCAGCACTTTGCCATGCAGATTCATGAATCATGTACTCATAGTGATAAATGCACACAATACTTGCTATTAGTTATCATTTGGCCCACTTGTAATATAATAGAAATTAATTTTATCAGGTAGTGGCTAGTGACCTTCAGCTACTAATGGAAAAGCTATAAAAAGGAGAGTTTAAGCCTTGGCTGAAATCTGAAGAACAAATTTGCAACTTGATGCACCTCCTCAATTATTATGTGTAGTATTTTTATATAACAGAACTCTCAATCTGTTATATGTATGTCTATAAGTATGAAATTTTTTTATATAACAATTTTGCAACTTACACTCCCAGGCGATCCATTAAAGGACATGTCCTAGCATATTTCATAGCTGAATTTACCATCCCAGAAGACTTGCCTAAAACCAGTGAATCTCCCAAATATATCTGAAAACTACATACCGATGATGCCTCAAATGGCCGTTGCTCAGGTGCCGGAGTTGTACTTGAAACTCCTAACGGTTGATCTATATGCTATGTTTTAAAAATTGATTTTTCGTGCGTCCAATAATGAAGATGATTGAAGCCCTACTTGCCGGATTAAGACTTGCTCGAGATCTAAAAGTCATTGCTGTGGTGATTTATTGTGATTCGCAACTGGTCGTATATCAAGTTCGGGGGGTGTACCGGACCAAGGTTCGAAGACTGGCTGCTTACCTAGCTCGGGTTTAAGAAATATTAAATCAGTTCGAGTATTATGCCATCTACTACATATACCGAGAGCACAATCAAAAAGCCGATTCATTGTCAAGCTTAGGCAGTAAGGGTGAGGCACAACAAATGAGACTCGTTCCCGTGCGAATGGAGACAGATTGGGTATTTAAGGTCATTCCTGATAATGAGTCATGGATGACTCCGTTCTGAAATTATCTTGAGCACGTAACACTGCCAGGGCGTAGGAGTGAAAAAAGACAAGTTCTTCGAAAAGCCTCGCGGTTCACTATTCAGAATGGAGTCATATATAGAAGAGGATACTTTGTTCCTTTACTCTGGTGTATAGCTCACGATGAAATTAAACAAGTGTTACATGATGTACACGAAGGAGAATGTGGCGATCACACCGGAGGGCAAGATTTAGCTAAGAAAGTACTCCGTTATGGATACTATTGGCCGACCGTGAATCATGATGCATCAGACTATGCCAGAAAATGTGACAGACATCTAATACATGCTCGGATTCCTAGAGCCCCTCCTACCAAAATAACCCAGATGGTCAGTCCATGCCTGTTTGCAGTCTAGGGTATTGATATTATTGGTTCCCTACCTCTGTCCAAAGATGGTGCGAAATATGCCATCATCGCAGTTGATTACTTTACTAAGTGGGCTGAGGCTGAACCCTTGCTACAATCATGACAAAGAAGGTGATTAACTTTGTAGTCCACAACATTATCTGTCGATTTGGTCTCCCACATACCATCATCACCGATAACAAGACCCAATTTGACAACATTGAGTTCAACGATTTCTGCCAACGATTCCATATTCAAAAGCAATTGTCTACAATTGCACACCCTTAAGCAAATGGACAGGTTGAAGCTGTTAATAAAGTTATCAAGTCTATTCTGAAGAAATGACTGGAAAAGGCCAGAGCAAATGGGTCGATGGACTTCCTATGGCTTTATGGGCTTACCGAATAACCCACAAGTCTATGACCGACCACACTCCATTCTCTCATTCTTATGGTTCAGAAGCCATTATTCCAGCCGAGATGGAAGTACCTTCTCAATGTGTGACTTATTATGATCTAAAGACAAATGCCATATTACTTGCTGAATCCTTGGATTTATTGGATGAGAAGGGCGAAGAGGCTGATTTGAGGGCAGCCGCATACCGAAGTCGAGTCGCCCGATTATACAATGCCAAGGTCCGACCCCAAACCTTCAAACTCGACGACCTCGTCCTCAAAAGAATCTATCCAATTCATTCTCATATGAAACCAACGTGGGAAGGACCGTATGTGATTGAAAACGTAAGCTCGAAGATGGCACGTTTAAGTTATCGACCGTTGACGGCCTTACTTTGCCAAGAGCCTGGAACAGCGAGAGTCTTCGTCGCTACTACACATGCCAGGCTTTATTTATTTAGTCTATTTTTCATCTGAAATTTGTTTCTGCATTTCGAAATTTGAATTTATAATAAGGCAACTGACTTTGCCATATTTTCTTATTTCAGCAATAAAGTGCAATCTCTTCGAGCCAAAGCTGTGATTTATTGAATGTATCATACAACCATCACAGTGCACGAAGAGCTAAGTTCCATCATATGGTGGGATTTGTTCAAATGTGGAGTGACTGTGATACGACCGATCACTTACTAAGTAAAACCCTAGCTTAGAGGCAAGCCATCACACTAAAGACTAAATAGGATTGATACAAGACAATCCTCTAACTAACTCCAGGTTCCCAGAGTGCGAACTGGAGTATAAATTTACAAATGCGGTTTCGAGAAGGGAAGATCCGTCCACCTAACGACCTCGCTCGTATCCGAATCAAGTTCGAGGAGGATGGATCCGTCCATCTAACGACATCACTTGTTAAGTCAGGGTGGATGTGAATCGACCATCCACGATCCTGATAAATCCATCATTCCCAGAGTGCGAACGAAATTCAAACGCTAAGCAAACATGACCGACCATATGTCATCCAACTCCAAATTCACGGAGTGCGAATTGGAGTATAAACATCAACTCCAAGTCCTAGAGTGCAAATTGGAGTATAAACACTAACTCCGAATTCTCAAAGTGTGAACTGAAGTATAAAACATCGAAGTCCCCAAAGCGTGGACTGGAATATAAGCATCGACTAACTTTAGGTCCCTAGAAAGCGGATTAGAGTTTGAGCACAAACCACAAATCGATCATCCGTAATGCAACTTTGAGTCCCCAGAATGTGGTTAGAGTATAAATATAACTCGGGTGTGATTGACCACCCATGAAATAACTTATGTCCCCGGAGCGTGGACATATACTTAAAACTTAAGCACGCATGACGACCGCCGACGCACAAATGCAAATCCCCGGAGTGCGGATGTGATCATCAATAAGTAAGCGAGTGTGATTTGACCACTCGACCTTCACTTGTTTCAGCATCAATTCAACGAAGTTAAGCTCGATGTATTGGAGGTGAAATGCAATCGCTAGCCGATCTTTACAACTCATCCCTGAAACTGAGGGCAGAACTTAAGCATCGATCACTGACTGAAGCAGTGCAGCATCGGAGTTCAACTTAGCGTCCGATCATGACTCGTAGCCGTGATTCTAGGATTTAACAAATAAACTCAAAACCCGATCCAAAGGTCGAAACTTTACAAGTTTACTGAAAAAGAATTCGAATGTTGGAACACTTAAGTAAATTAACGCAAGTTGAACAGAAGGCAAAATGAAATTTTATTCCAATCATTCTTTGGAAGAAAAAGTCTAAGTATAAAAGTATGCTAAAAGTCTACTAGCAAGGGCCGAACCCGCATCTATACACGGCATATAAAAGAAAAACAAAAGCATATTCCTATATGTCTAACAAAAATGAGCTGAAGAAGCATATATACTCTTTCTTCTTTCTTGGTTTCTTCTCCGGCATAGACCCGCTAGAGCTGCCACTGGGTTTCCACTTTGAGCCTTTGCCTTTCGGCGGCTGATCTCCTTTGTGGGCATTATATCGATTTCATCCTCCGAACTCAAGTGTATAGGAATACTTTCGACAGGCGGAGTCAGAGGGGTCGGGTCAACTATGGGAGGCGGAATAGGCACGCTGGTGTCGACAACAGTGCCACCAGGAAATATCATTTGTAATGGGGCTGGAGCGGGGACCGCTATTCCACCTCCAAAGCCGCTGATCTAGGCGGCTGCTTTCATTTCTGTGTTAATCTCGGCTATAATTTTTCCTCATGATGTGTTTGCGCATCGCCGAAAACGCTTGCGGTTGAGACCGAGGAGCTGGTCGCTGGCCCTACCCCATTCATGACAAACGGCAAGTCAGAGAAAGGGTCACTATGATGACTGAGAAGTTCCTCCATCATCTGTTCATCGAATGAAAGTGTGCTTCCTTGTACATCATCTGTAGGTGCAGTGGCCGATGTCATGGTCGCTTCCATAATAATCGCCTCCAGTGCATGATGCGACTCTTAAGTTGGAGGAGGTACGACTGATGTGGCTCCGATCACTGGAAAGAGACAAAGGAAAACTGTTATTAAATATTTCAAGTGAAGCTCCTGATCGTGAACAAGAATACGAAATGTTCAGAGTACCCTCCTCAATTCAACTCGTTGGCGGTTGAACGGCGTCATAAATTTGCTTGCTAGCTTGAGATAACTACGGCTGATCCAGTTTGAAAGCAGGAACAGATTGATAATCAACCACAGAAGTCGGTTCAGGTTGAGTCGGCACAAGAGTTTCGGGACTTGTGTTGCGGTGCTTGACAACAGAACCTTCTTCGACCTTCGAGCGCTGAGCGCTAAGCTTCTTTTTTCATATGAAATCATGGCATCATGGAAAACTTTCCATTCGTCGTCATTCTGCACTCGGCTCTCAAGCTCGAATTCATCAACCGATTCACCCTGATGGGCAGCCTTTTCTTCTTCTACTAATCGGCCCCAAACGTTGTATATATGTGTCGGATAATTATCGAGCCAAGCTAGGTTCCTATGCTTTAAGACGTTAGAACTATAAATAACAAGGAGATCTTCAATGTCAGCCTCTGGCCTGGACTACGCCATTTGGACTTTCTCCTCAATCTCAGTCTCCACCTCTCGGACCTTGCCATTGCCACATCCCGTTCACCTCGAAGCACTACGGCCTGTTCACATGCCTCCTGGGCTGCACTATTTGCATTATCCCTCTCCTTGATGATTTCGGAAAATTTGGCTTTGAGCTCGTTAAGTTCTTTCAAAGCAGTGTCCCGTTCGGCTGTGACAGTGGTGTTTCGGTGGCCCTTCTCCTCCACCAAGGCAAAATGTGTTTGCCCCATCCTCTCCATTGCTAGGTTCACCTCGCCGGCCTTCTGGGTTGCCCCTCTTTCTGATTTTCAAGAGGATTCATCTTCGTCGTTAAGCACTTGAATAATCCGGTCCTTCTGAGCGAGTTCAGTTACTAATTTCTCTATGGTTTTTGGCTGCTCAAAGGCCATGGCTGATGCTTTTTCTGCTGCTTTCACCCACTCCTTGTACTGGGTATAGATGTCATGAATGTAATCATGCATTATGGTTTTCACTTTTGATGGAATTCTCTTTAAGTGAAGGGGAAGATGAAGCCATCAAAGCATATATTTGGTAAATCTTTTCTCAACTGAGCAATTCTAATAGCCTCTTCCCCAGTGGGCTCAATGATAGTTTGTTCTGCAACTACGGGAGTTTCGGCCTCATGTGCGACGTTGTGATTCAGGCCTAGAGGTTTGAGAAGATGATTTTTGACGAGGAGGCTCTACTGGTTTTTTTCCACGGCTTGAAGGTTGTGTAGGGGCTCGAGGAGGAGAACGCGATCTGGATCGGTGTCTATAATCTCTATCCCTCTCATAACGTTCCTGACTTGAGTAACCGCGATCGCGGTCTCTTTCAGCCTCCCTCCTATGAGACTCATAGTAGGAGCTAGATGATTATCGCGCCGAGCGGAGACTTCCCAACATAGATTCTCTTCTAGTCATTATATCTGTAAAGAAGAAAGAATAACAGAGTTAGTAATCTCCTGAAGTAATCAACTTGTGATCGGAA
Organism: Allium cepa; assembly: GCA_030765085.1. Taxonomy (NCBI): domain Eukaryota; kingdom Viridiplantae; phylum Streptophyta; class Magnoliopsida; order Asparagales; family Amaryllidaceae; genus Allium; species Allium cepa. The sequence goes on along the minus strand of CM060928.1, from coordinate 556,836,753 downwards.
ATCATGTAGTTCCATTAAGTGTATATGTATATGCAACCCCCGACCAACCGGAAATGTCGGCCATGCTTGTGGGAAGAGACTCGCTTAATTCTAAAGCACTCTGAAGCTCCTCCAATCCGGCGCCATGTTGAAGTGATACATAATCCTAGATTAGGATATCGGCAAGCCCTTCGAGAAGGTTTTCCACTTACGAGGGAGGAGCCTCCAAATTCTAATACCAGGAACAGGCAAAAACATGATTACAGATTTTCATCTCAAAGATTTGTGACGCTTATGCGCTACAGCCTTTCCTTTTCTCCTTCCCTCATGACTTTGAAAGCTGTCAGAAGGCCCGACTACGGGTTCGTCATCGGTGGGCATATTTTCTTCCTCACCCTCTTCGGTTATTACAATCCCGGGTACTGTACGTTTAGTCCGTTTCACCGGAGTCTCCCTCAGCATTCCTTCAAGCCTAATGCTTTGATTTCTCTCAATTAGCCCAAAGGTCCTCAAGTTTCTGTCGGTTAGCGCCGAGTCTATATCTCTCATTTCGCTTGGCACTTCTTGAAGGATCCTTACTATTTCTTTGAAATGTGCGCCTTCAGGTCATGGAATTACAGTTGTAAAAGGAAAGAATATATGAGATTCAGCATCGGTTACCACAAATTCATGAATTACCAAAGAAAATTACGACATTTATGTCTAGCTAACCATCGACTGCGAATCATGGAGGGCGTCAGACATAGATACATTCCGTCTTAAAATAGTTGAGCCTGGCCCAAGAGCATGTCACCACTTGACAGTTTCTAACTGCCTCCAGGAATGTGAACGAAGGACTATCTCCTCGACTCTTAACATTAAATAGGTATCTGATTTCGATTGGATTTGGGGGTTGGAAAAGATGCTCCATGAATACAACGAACAAATTGTTCAGAAATGCGTATCCCTTCGGGTGTAATTGTGAAGGGCAATTCCGAAGAAGGCTAGCACTTCTCTAATGTATTGATTAAAGGGGGGAAGCATCCTAGTTGTGCATGAATGCCTGTTGAAAGCAGTAAACCCTTCCAGGGGAGCATGTGGTATATCGTTCGGCCCCCGGTAATAAGATGTCGTCCAACGACAAACCGTGTCTTGGGCATATCTGTCCCAACATATCTTCGGAGAAGATGGATGATATAGAATCTTGTGGGTTTGCAATAAAAGTTGCTCATAGCAACTCGTTTGGAGCTGGATCAATGACCTCGGCCGCGATGGTCGGCAACTCTATTATTGGAAGAGATGAACTTCGGGTTTTCTGCTGTTGAGAATCTATGGATTCCATAGCTAATCAACTAATCAAAACCATCATTAGATGATAATAAGCCCATGTGTTCTCTAGTGTGAAATGTGTGTATGTGTTGTGCAGTGCTACATAACACTTAAAAGGTTCTATGGAATAAAAAAAGACGTGGTCAAATGACAAGACTTCGAAATCCAATTGGAATGACTGTCATCGCTGACCGTCACAACCGTGTCATCTAGGATTCGGAAATCGGTACAAGTTAAAGTTTTTTAAAATTCTGTTAAGTTACAGTTCCATCGACGAGCCTTCAAGGATAGTCAAATATACAGTTTAACGATTTTGTCCAGATATGCAAGGCAGAAGCTCGCCGGAATCAAGTGTTATAGCACGCATAAAATTTCGTATCTGTTAAGGTTAATCACTTCGTATTAATCTAAGCCCGTCACTTTGTATCGATCAAAGCCGGTCACTTCGTATCGATCGAAGCCGGTCACTTCGCGTCGATCGAAGCCGGTCGCTTCCTGTCGATCGAAGCCGGTCGCTTCTTGTCGATCGAAGCCCGTCGCTTCGTGTCGATCGAAGCTGGTCGCTCCGTGTCGATCGAGGCCGGTCGCTCCTTGTCGATCGAGGCCGGTCGCTCCTTGTCGATCGAAGCCGGTTGCTCCGTGTCGATCGAAGAGGGTCGCTCCGTGTCGATCGAAGCCGGTCGCTCCTTGTCGATCGAAGCTGGTCGCTCCATGTCGATCGAAGCTGGTCACTTCGTGTCGATCGCCGGTCACTTTGTGCCCATCGAAGCCGGTCACTTCATGTCGATCGAAGCCGATAACTTTATATCGATCGAAGCCATTCACTTTATATCGATCCAAACTCATCATCTCCCATCGACCATAGGCCGTAATTTTGCATCAATCTTTGATTGCTTCCAGATCGATACGAACCGCAACTCTTCGATCGATATAGATGACCTCTTCGTATCCCCACACTTCATCTTCTCCAAAGCTTTACAGTAACCTCCTCCTTCCTCGACCTCATTTCAATCATCTCCGGCCACCACTTCATCGAAACCGGTCATGGAAATAGGTGGAACGGCAAAGAATTTTGAGTCTTATCATTTTTGATGCAAATTCGTGTCTTAATTACCTAGTTTTAGTATTTGGTTTGAAGGATCGAAGTACAATTCGATTCGAAGGAAACGATGATTTCTTAATCCTCTGATATCTTAAGCGATACGAATGTTAAAAGAAAATGAGGAAGTGGTAAATCGGACTAAGTCCAAAATCCTTTTATATGGGTTCATAGCCAAGCAAAAAAGAACGCTTCATATTCCGGTTGTTGAACCAAAAAGACCAGTTACCTTCCTCGATACAAAGACAAAGCTTCATATCCATCACACGATTGTATCGGGCCAGTTCATATCCATCTGTATATCGATACGAAACATCTATTTCCTATCCATTGGTGCGAATCCTATCGATTCGAAGAGTATAATGAAGTTGCATTTGCCCTACTCAGTTCAATCGATACGAAGCATCCCAGAAAGACCATCATGTTCATATCGATAGCCATCGATACGAGAAACACAACAAAGGCCTGTTGAAGCTACTAAGATCCATCGATGCGAAATGACAACTTCGTATCCATTACTCTGAGGTCTACTAGTACTTGTATTCATCGATGTGAGACACATAAAGAATAATGATCAAATCAACAAACTCGTATCGATCCCTATCGATACAAAGGTAATTTTTCAACTTTCGTAATCGATCCCGGAGAGGGTTGATATGAAGGAATACACTAAAACAACCATCAAGCGTTGTTACAAGACAAATTTCACATCGACTCGAGAGAGGGTCAATACAGAATTCGATACAAAAAAATTGACTGAAAAACTGACGACGACTCGTGAACGTGCAAACGGTAATGGGATCGGGCTAACACACATTCATGCATAACGGACTAACATCCAATTTTCAAAAATCACGAGAATTGAATACTCATCTGGTGACGATTACAACAACAAACAACAGATCACTATCACACAACACTCAATAACAGCAGTGCACAGTACAACAGTTGGCAGTCAACAGTTCATGTTACTAAAGATCAATCAAAAATTACAGCTTTCGACAAGAAAACAACAATCATTTAACAAGTCAGATAGAAATTTTCAGAATAAAGACGACAACTTTACAAAGCACGTCATGTTCACACAAGACGTACTTTGGGGGGCAAATGTTATCCTGCCTTTTGCCAAGGCCTTGACGCCAAGAAGTTGACTAAGAACCAAAGATGGTATGTCCCGAAGATCGATTCACACGGTTCACTATGGATGTTGGTGAATTTTGACCAAGTTCGGATCAAACTACAATTGATATGATAAGACAAGCAAAGCTATGAAAGCTAACATTTCAAGTTTCAAGTCCATCCGAGTTCGTATGCTCAAGATATGATGCAATTCAAGCGGTCACCTTGTTCACATCCATCAAGCAACCAGAGAAAAACCCAACTTCGTATCGATTTGGTTCGAATCGATTGGATGCGCACAGTTTCGTATCGATCAAGAGAGTCGTGTCCTTTGTATCCATTGGTTGTCTGTTGTTCGTATCCATCAAGCCTCAACTGTTCGTATACGTCTACAGATGTTGTCTCGTATCCATCGAGTGCAACACTTCGCATCCATCAGGCAACCATTCTCTTCGTATCCATCAACTAGTAGCATCATCCCTAATTCACCTGGTCAACTGCTGTTATCTTCGTATCGGTCCTTTTGTACTTATTTCGTATCGATCAGCTAATGGAACGATACGAACTTAAAGCTTTCCATCGATACGAAGTGGGCCACAGTGATCGATGGGAATACACGAATGCCATCGATATGAAGTTGTGTCCATACGATCGATACAAAGAGCTTGCACAAGAATGGATACGAAGCAGCCTCCAGTCATCGATACGAAGTAGTCTGCTATCATCGATACGAACAGAGCAGTGATGATCGATACGAACAAAGCAGCGGATTGATGCGAACAAGGCTAACACATATCCATGCGAACAAGGCGCATCCATAGGGAAGACTCAATCGATTCAGCATGAACTTCGGATCGATCCAAAAAAACAAGCGCCATGTCAACTGGCATCATGTGTAGAATCATCGAGTCGAAATCATCGATGCGAACAACATCGATATGAAGAGAACGACAACCGAAAAGGCTAAACTTGCATCGATCATAAATCGCAGTCTACAAGTGCAAATGCCACCAAATTTTCACTGAAGCTTACGTACAACCTAAAGAATGTTCATACTCAATTTCAAATCGATTGGATCAAATCTTGATCGGTATGAAATTCGTACGTATCGATCGCGGACTGAGTGCGAATGATATGGGATCGATCGTGTGGGCCCACTCTCGTGCTAGAAGAGGTCTTTCGAGATCCGAGCGAGATATTTGCATTCTATGCCTATAAATAGCATCCCAGAGCCTATAGAAAATGGACCTTTTTGGCTCTTCAACGTCCAGACTCTGCCGGAATCATTGTTGTATTCGAAATTCGCTGTGTATTCGAAATTCTCTATTGTAATCCGCTGTAGACAACAAGCAAAATCTAATAAAGAACAACCATTTCATAGTGGACGTGGGAAACACGCCGAACCACTCTAAATCTTGTGTTTCTCTGTTACTTTCTGATTATACTTTGGCATGTTTGTTAGATAATCCTCTTTTTACATTTACTTTCTTCATTTTATCTCTTCAAACACTTTCAAAGAGTGTTGTGCCCAATTTGGTACAAACATTAGCACTTATAACAAATTAGAATAAATTTGAAATTTTAAAATGTACTTTAAACTATAACAGACACTGTTCTAAACTATAACAAACATTCATGTAAAATTATCAGTAAGCATAATAATCAAAATCATGGACTAATTTTTGGATTTTAAATTAACTTTCATTTTTAACAACAAAATAAACAATCAAATCACCAAATCAACAAATTTACTATTATCATCAACTAATAAGCAATAATCGCCAATTCAAATCCATAATCAACTAGTTTTGTCAATTAAGTGTTTTAATTTTATCTTCAAATCAACTAATAAACCATTATCATCATCTTCAATTATTCGAACATATTAAAACCCATAATCAAATTATTTTCAGAAATTAAGTTTTAGAGATTATACCTAGAAATTGAGAAATTAAAGAAGATGGATGAAACGGAGCAGCACCGGAGGGCAACGGTGGCTTCTGTAGGTGGTTGACATCGGCAAGGATAGGGGGGCTGGGAAAGGCGGCAGCAATTTGGAGGGAAAGTGAGAAATATTTTCACTTTCTATTCTTTGGTTCACACTATAACATCAGGTTGAGCGACGGTTGGTGATGGCTAACAACGACCTTCTTTTTTAGCCATCATCGGCCGTCGTTAGCTTCCGGCACTAAATGAAGCCTGTTTTGTAGTGTAGACACATGTTTTGATCTAAGAATCTTCTCTTTTCTACAACTACTGGGCCATCTAAGCAAACCAGTTGGCCTATTCATAAGAGGATCAATCATTTTACATCATATTCCAATGGCAGAAGATTTAGAAGGTTTGCTGCGTTCTATAACAAATATTGGTGTCATTAAGTTCAGAACCCGTACTTCCTATCATTTACAATGGTGAATGCAAACTGTGCAAATGTGTAGGTACCATTGAAGAATTTTTTTGCTGACCATTAACAACCACGATGAAGAATTAGAGATTAATAATCCATGTGCGAGAATTCCAGCTTTTGGTAAGACTTTTAATTACATTTATGAAACCGGTTTTTACCAATGCATGTAGACGACAGTACTTCTGTACTATCACTATTTATTTATGTTATGCTGCAATAGCTATAAATTAAACATTTTTAGCCAACTTATTAAAATGAAAGCATATATTGATCACTCGACATATGGTTTAGGTTGCTCAAAATGAATTTTAGACCATTATTTGATTTTATTTCCAGTGCATACGCCCGATGAGCAGCTTTCTATTATTTCTTAATAGTAATGTTTCTTGTGGCAGTCACAGTCTCAGGTATTTTGTTTCCTTTTCTTTACCTTGCATATGAATTAAGGCATATTTCCACAAAAATACATAGATTATTGGACCATAAATCTGAACTCTAATATAATGGTTATCAGTATGCACTTATCCCTCAAGGCCATTGTACCATGGATTATAGTTTGTATTCCAGTCAAAGCATGTTATTAGCAAGCATACCAATTATTTAACTTATTTATTTATTTATTTATTTATCTATCTATCTTTTCTTTATATAATTTGAAGAAAATACAGCAGCGGAACCGGTTTGCATGGTTAGTAAGAAGTACATATTTCTCTGCCCTGCTAACAAAAGGTGCACAAAATTTTGCATTAATAAGGAGGATGAACAAAAGCTAAAAGTAGAAGTTGATAGTAACCTAAACCATATGACGATTTAAAATCTTATAATTATTATGATGATTTTCTTATATAATCTTTGTATCTAAATTGAATTATCGGTTGTTGCAGTTGACAGGGCATTTTAGTGTTTGTTCCTCGATCCAATGTGGCTATGGCAGTGAAGAAGACTATTCACATGGCTATTAAGTTTTATTTAGTTATCGATTATTGTTTTTATTTATATTTTAGATTGTTAAGTGTATAACAAGACTTCAAACTTCAATCATAAAACATTTCTTTACCTTGTAACAAATAGTTCATTGAAATTAGTCCACTATAGGGGATACAAATGATAATCACTTTTTTGATCATGGTATTGTTTGCGAATAACTGTTACTATATAAATATGTTGTAAATATCTTTTAGAATTCTGCCCACCGAAGGACGGCCCGTTTCAAAAAAAATTCCTAATCATTTTTGCAGATAAAAAAGTCACGCACCCAAGTGGAGAGGTCACACCATTTACCATAGGCCTATTTCTTATCTTATGTGGTTTTAAGGTATGCACATCCTAACTAGTTAATCATTAACTTACTCTACGTAAACACAGGATTGAAAGTCTTTGCATGTTTCATTTTATTATCATCAATGTTATATAATGCAGTTTAAATTAGTTATGTATTCTTAGAAGATTTTTGTAAAATTTCTCATTGTTGATTATTATACTTATCCATAGGTACATAAGCTTTTCCAAAGAAATGATCGGCTGAAGCAGTGAATGGGTACTTGTCTTTAATTATCATTTATATTATAACATTTTGTTTGCACTACTTGTGTAAACTTCTCTGTGTACATTATGAATTTTGTGTAAATATGATTATTTTGTTTAAAATATTTTGTAACGAATTGTTTGCATATCGTATTTAATTATGCGATTAGTGTTTTTTACGATTGTTTGAATATGATAATTATGAATTATTGTTGATTTCATACCAAAATATATTAATTATTACTCTATAATATATGTTGTGAACAAAATAAAGCGAAAATTGAACGAGCTACCACAACGAGGGAAATCTGCACAAAAAATCAATATTTTTTAGCAGCGTTTAATAAACGCTACCAAAATATACATGGTGGCAAAAAAACACTACTTTAATATTTTGCAGCAGCGTCAACGATGCTTTTTAGGAGCATTTATACAACGTTACGATAAAAAAATTTGGTTTCATTTGCAGAACACTGCAATATGTTGCTTTTTAGTAGCGTTTATGGAAAATGCAACGGAAAGTACTGGATTTTTAGTTGCATGTCATATAAATTAAAATGCTGCAGAAGTTATAGTAGCGTTTTTTGTGCACTGGTAAAGGCTGATTTTCTTATGGTGAACTAAAAGCAATGCCTAAGTACAGTTGTAGGTTAACTCTCATTCAAATTAAAACAAAAGGTATATTTCAATCTTGTTGCCATAATAAAGCAGATATTTTGGAAATTCTTCAACTACAAGAAGCATCTCTACAAGACGGTACTTGGGGGTTCCTATATCTACTGATTATCTACATTATGCTGAATGTTCATCTCTTTTTCAAAAAATTATGGCCACGTTTGACAATTGGGACTACAATATACTCTTTATGGCAGGCATAACTGAATCAATAAATGTTGTTATTAAACCTATGCTGTTATACTGGTTATTACTAGTATATCATATGCCAACCGCAACACTTATTAAACTAGATAATTTTTGTTCAGACTTCTTTTGGGCAGGCAGAAAGCATAAAATAGCATGGAGTAAATTATGTGAGCCAAAATTAGACGATGGTGTTAGCTTAAAAATTTTCAAGAGCTCAGAACTGTTGGCTGCTTAAAACTTATATGTCAACTTCTTTTTAAAGATTGTACGTGGTCTAACTCTAAGTGATGTAAAACAAATACTGCATTAATACAAACTTTTGGCAACTTCAAATCAATAATAGCATGTCCTATACTATGAAGAATATGATCAGATATTAAGGAACAATATAAAATGCATCAGGAGGGTTATTGTGCATGGTGACAGCACTTTCTTATGGATAGAGCCTTGGATAAACAACAAGTCTTTGGTTGACATACTGGGTTGGGACAGATCATATGTTAAGTACTAAACACACAGTAGTATCAAGCATCATCCAAAACAATGGATGGAACACATTCAGATTTACAGAAACCAGAGAGGTATCACAACTAGTCAATCAAGTTCAGATAACTTCAGATGGAGATACGGAGTTACTGAGACTGGTGTAGACAACAATAATTCTCATTCAACAAAACATGGAAAGCATGTAGACAACACTATGAACAATTCAACTGGTGTTTGGTCATATGGAATAAGATTAACAACAAAAAATGTTATGTTGTGCATATAGAGTGATGTTAGGGCAAATTAATACTGCTGAGAGGCTACAACAATGAGGGTTAACTAGGATGAACAGTGTATGCTTTGTAAGGAACAATCAGAAAGTATCAACCATTTATTTTTCAACTGCAATCACTCAAGATATATTTGGATGCTAATGAAACTAAAATTAAATCTGAATATAAATTTCAACTCCTTAGATCTCAATGAGGAAATTAACATAATTAAATCCCAATTTCGTGAACCAGATCAAATCAGCCAGCTTGCATCATGCTGCCTTGTCACTATGATCTACTATATCTAGGAGGAACAAAATAAAAGAATTTTTTAGCGCAAGGAGATTAATAAGGTGGAGAAATCGAAGATCATTCAAACTCAAATCACTTACCTGATGCAGAGATCAAAGGAAAAATGGATCGCACAATCAGGAACATTCAGACGCTATAAAAATTAGGCATAATAGCTTAATGATAGTGCACAACTTTACGAAGAGGATTTCTAAAGCTAGCTGAAATGAGGATGACTGATAAATTAGGGCATAAGTTAATAAGGAAATGATGGGCCGTGATTCTTTATTACTTTATTTTAGCTAGTCTTCAAAGTTTTAGATTTAAGTATGTTGTGTTAATTGCTGTTTGTATAATGATGTCTCATACATTGTATTATTTTTTGTTCAAATCAATAAATGAACCAATTTTCAAATATATCCTCAAAGAGACTAAGAATGATGGTTGATGTTATTCAGCCTTTTGGTCTGGCTATATTCGGATTGACTGGATAAGTTAGAATTGACCAGATAAGTTAGACTCAACAATTACTAAGGCAAGTTGCTCAAAGAGATGATCCTAGGGTTTGAGAACCAAGTACAGATAAGACCATGAGACGACGGTTGAACAAGCTTAGAAGTGCAATATCCTGTAATAGGCTAAATATGGATCGATGTTCCAACATACGTAGGGTATCAGTACCGATCCCTGAGGGTACACCCAAAGTGGCTACTATTGCTATGTCACTATTCTCTATCTACATAGAACCTGATTCAAGTGCTGTTCTAGAATTCCTATGCATTTTATTAGTAATCTCCATATATAGTCTAAAGCAGCAATTCAGCCTTCTGTAGATCCATCGTTTGGAACAAAAAACACGTAAGCGACTGTGCAAAATAACATAGGAACTCAAAGCCAATATCAAAAAGAACCACCATAATGAATCACCTATCCCCTTATCTCCATATAAAGGGATACCGATCCTCCCTATAGGGATGAATACCGATCCTCATCCATAGCGGATCTAGGCTGAGGTTTTTTGGAGGACTTCGTCTTCATGAGGATATTCTACGGGAGAAATATCAGTGAGATATTTAGTCGTCTACCCTTGCTAATACAAAAGGCATGGTTCATTCTAAGGATCTTTACGTTATCATTACACTCTGATTCTCTTATATTCAAAGATCTATTCTAATCCCACTCTTTTGTAATCATGAAAACTAGTGCAAGAGCATAAAATCATTCAAGTGGATGTAGGCCAAAATTACCGAACCATTATAAATTTTTGTCGATTGTTTTCTATCTAATTTCCTCTATCTTCCATTTACTTTCTTCATTTGATCTTTATTACTTGCTTTTCTAGGTGTTTGTACCAATTTTGGTTCAAATATTTTGGTGCTTTTATTGAGAACGATAGTCTCAGGCCATTTGGATCCATCATCTACTATTGGATTTTCCATATCCAAGAGATATATCCAATTTCCCTACCTTTTAGTTCTACAACTCAGAGTTTCAAAGATCTACTATAACATGGGCCCATCAAGGAAAGAAACACGTACCATAACAACCAGAGCTACCTCCAATGATGATGAGAACCAGAATCCTTGGCATATGGATGAAGTTATGCAACTGAAGCAAACAGAATCCAAACTCCAAGTGACGTTGTGACCAATTTGGAGATGATAGGATGATGAAGTCGATGAAAGACATATTTCAAGCTAGTCGACAGGAGATGAATCAAACAATGCAAGCAAAGCTTGAGGCTGTTGAATGAACTGACTCAAAACAGCCGTAGATGGTGTATAAGGATTTTAGCCCATGGTCAGAGAGTTCTTCTTCATTCGAGCAAAGGCATAAGGATAGAAGGCAGAAGAGGACTCAAAACACTATTGGGGAATCATATAAGAGGAAAGCGCAAACCTAAGGTATATGCTTAAGGACCGATACCGACTCCCGAGGAAGGATCGGTACCAACCCATATTATGGTAGGCCTGGTGCTCAACAATTGGAAGACAACATGGATATGCTTTTGAACATGCTGCTAATGTTCAGAATATGGAGTTTTGGACTACTGCTGACAATACAACTTATGGTAATCAAACATGAAGGACTGCTGGATGAGTGGATCCCTCGAAGTCAGGGAGCCTAGGTACCGGGCACCTTCTCGAGAGCGTTCGTCAGGCCGAACACTTGGAACATGACTCGGTTACCATCGTTCAGTCAAACCTTTTGACTCGGACTATATATAAGATATGGTTAGGAGATTGATTAAACAAATTTAGAGCCAATGATGAATGGGAAACCAATGCAAGTTGGAATCCATTCATGGAAGACATTCTTCAGGCGAGATACCCTTGGAGATTTAATATGCCAATGATGCCGTTACATGGAGGAACGATGGATCCTATGCAACATTTATTGAGATATGAATGGCATATGGATTCAGGAGAGCTTCAGATGTTGTGAAGAGTCGTTGTTTCCTAATTTTCCTAGAGGAGGTAGCAATGATGTAGTTCACTCGGCTTCTACTGAAGTCCATATCGTCTTTTACTAAGCTGTCGCGAAAGTTCATGGAGAAATTCCGCTTACATGCTTCACGTTCGAAGCACATAATGTCACTATCAAATATTTATCAAGTTGAAGGAGAATCATTGAGGAATCTTTTGAATTGGTTCCACATGGTTGTTACAGAAGTAACGGATCCAACGAAAGACATGAACTGATGGCGCTCTATAGGGGAGTTCACCCTGATTCGGATTTCGAAGATTGGTTGGAAAGGAAGCAACCATCGATAATGGAAGCTTTTTATAGGAAAGCCAACAAACATTTGCATCAGGAGGATGCGCACAATCGTCCATGGAGGACCGTTGTTGGAAATTCAGATTAGATAATACCAAGTAATGTCGCTATAAAGCAAATTGGAGGAAATTCTAGGGATGTAAACATGAAGGTTGGAAAGTAGAATGAAGGTCGGAAGCATAACAATGATGGGGCCGAGAAGCATAAATTGGATAACTGAATCATTTCTAGACTTCTAAGTACGACAATTACCACTACAAGAAAAACCATTTACGGTTGCAAAAAACTGTGGCGTTTTATCATAAATGCAACCAAAAATATTTTTCCCAAAATATGTTTCGTGACTAATTTTTTTTTGTTCCCGCTCCTTAGAAACCTTTTTCCGCATAGCCAAAAATAAACGTGACCAGTCATTGTTTTCCATCTCACGTATACTTAGAAAACTCTCTTCCCATTTCGATCTACTTCTGCAGAAATTTTTTTCCCCTTTTCAATTCCTCGCGGCAGCCAGCGATCGCTCAAATTTCATCAACTGAAGATCAAGTTCCCCTTTTCATTGTCCACTCCGTCCTTGCTCAATGTCCTCGTGGCATTACTCAGCATCCTCGCGGCAGCCAGCAATTTCTTAGGTATATTTAGGCACGAATCGTCTAAATCGATTTTGTGATTCTATATTGATTTAACCCTAATTTGCATGCATCGTATATTCGACTTTCTGCCTAATTTCTAACTAAAATTGTTGATTCAAGCCTAATAACGAAGATCTTTTATTCAACCCTAGTTTACACCTTTATATATTTATGTTTTTTTTATTAAATGAATAAAAGCATGGCTATGTCCAGGGATAAACCGTGTATTTTTTTTACCGTTTTAACCAAAGTACAAATTTGTACACCAAGTACGAATAATCAAAAAATTGAATTATGGAAGATATTGAATATCAACATGTCTGGACATGGAGAGTCTGGCTACGTAACGACCAAGAATTTGACCACTTTAAAATATAATATTTAAAGTGATCTTAAATGTAAAATAATTAAGGTTATATGATTCAAACAAAATTAGATAGGATTTGAAAAGAGAAGTATACACAAAAATAGTAACATTTGCCTATATTAACAAAAGTGACAAAATGCTGATTTTAGAAAAGTAAGTTTCAATGATTAAATAAATTATTTTAATTAATTTATGAGTGTTAATATTTTTAAATAGCATTATACAAATTTATTTTTAAATTTGATTTACATAAATAAATAGTTTAACTAAAACGTCAAAATATGACCGTAAAATATTTTTCTCGAAAAACGACGTTTTGTCGATTTAAAAGTTGTCGCAACGTCGTCACACTTTTATTTTTATATAGGAACATATATTAAAAATAGTGTAAGTATTAATTAATTCACTAAATATGTTTACTTTTACTAAATAAGATTAGAAAACTTCTAGAAGTCATTAAGAAAAGTAAGTAAGAATTAACAAAAGTAAGTAAGAAAAGTCAAAAGTAAACATCAAATCAATATCAAATCAAAGCCAACATAATTATGATATTCTTTACTTGATCTTTAAGTGGCTAAGACATAAAGTAATGATGCGAAAGATGATGTTAAGTATTGAAAAAGTGGAGATTACTTTAGGTCGAAGTAAGGTTATTTTGATAATTTGGTAAGAGGTTATTTTGGTAAATTTACCACTTCTTTCTTTTTCTATAAATATCCACCACCTTCTCTCATTTCATTCACATTTCTTCTTCTTTTCTCAAGCTTCTTCATCTTTTTCCTCTTTTTTTTAATGGCTTACAAGACATAGAAAAAAATTAGAAATAAATAATGTCAAAATATTTTCAAAATATTCAGAAGAAATCAATGTTTATTCTCTTCAAATCAAACTCCTCTTTTCTCCATATTTTACCTCTTCTTCTCTCGGCCATAAATTCTTCAAAACCGACTCAAATTGTAATTTCCTTTTTTAAAATCATGTTTTTTCCAGTGGCTACAACTTTCATGTTGACCACTTTTGTCCATTTCTTAGCATAAATAGGTCAAAATTCCACTTCTTTCAAGTGCATTTTCTGGCTCAGTTTTTAAGCCAGAAAATATGCTATTTTGTTTTGATTGTAACTTGATCATAACAGATCCAAATTTGGAAATTCTTTTTTCAATTCCATATGAAATTTCAGTGGCTACAACTTTTATGTTGATCACCTTTTCCAGTTTTGAGGTTTACTATACCTGAAACTCAATTCTTTGAAGTGCATTTTCGGGCTTTATTTTTGTGAATCCGAGAATAACTCTTTTATTTTGAACATATCTCACTCAAAACAACTTGGATTCAAATGACTCTTTTTTTTTAAAATTCAATAGAAAATAATTTGTAACAACTTTTCAGTTAATAAGTTTTTCAAATTTTGTAAGTAAGAGAGTCAAAAACAAGAGAGAAGATGACCTATTTTTTGGATCTAAATCTTCGAAATTCAAGTTCAAAGCTCTACCGCTTCTTCTCTATATTTTCGACCAACCTCCATCTCAAGCCTCGGCCAAGCTATTGGATGGGAGAGGGTGTTGTTTGCTAGTGTTTAATGGAGTAGGAATTAATTAGTGAAGTATTGGTTGATTAGAATGTTGGTAGGAAGTTAATCGCTTTGGTTTATGGTGAGAAATTCTCATTGCTTTTGAATTTATATTTTGATTATGTTATAAATCATATTTACACCCTTATGATATATGAATGTTTATACCAAATTGATTGTTAATATGGATGATTTGATAGTTAGTAAATTAAGTGAATTGTGATAATATATCCCGTTATGATATTAATAGTGAATGTTAGATTTGAAATCATATGCATGTGATTGGTTGAATGGATGTTATGTTAGTGATAAATATGAATATTGGATATGTTTATTTTGATTAAGTAATCCCTTTATCTAAAAAGACCATATTTAGTAATATGAGATATTATGGAAAAATAAGTCTCTTTTCATTTAAAAGTGAAATTAAAGTTAAAATGAAAGAGAAATTGAAATTTAAAGTGAAAAGGATTTAAAAAGGATAGTTAATTAGAAATTGTAATTGAGATGAATAGCGAAATTGAAATTGAAATCGATTTTAAAAAAGTGAAGTTTAGTTCGAGATTGAATTGATGTTTGAATTGAAATTAGATTTGAAATGTAAGTTTTAAATGTGTTTAATTTGAGATTAAAATTGAAATTGAATTACAATTGGAATTTAAAATTTAATATTAAAATAATAGGAATATAATAATATTATAATATGGTAATAGCGAAAATATATTTTAAATACTTTAGAAAGTGAAATATTGATTTAAAATGGTTTCTAATGATTTTATAAGTGTTGAAATCCAATTTGAATAGATTATTTCAAGTACTGAAAAATAAGTTAAAAATAGACGCGTCGCGCAACGGTAGTTCGCGATTTCGCGCCGAAAAGTTCAGATGAATGTGTAGAGTGGAATATTGCTCGGAATTCTTCGAGATAAGAAAATTCCGGACTACTATATCCATATCTTTTAAATGAAGAAAGAAAATCAAAGTTTCATCGAGTATATTTTGAAATAAGTCCAAATTAATTTTCTACAAAAATCGCGATAGTGAAGTTAAGTGACCGTAACAGGAAATCTGTTTAAATGAATGTTTTTAATCATGGAAAAATATGGAATAAATTTGATAAATATATTTAAATGACTTAAAATACATCTGAATTGGAAAATATGAATTTTCGAATGTTTAAAAGTTGTTTAATTCAAATAAGCTTATTTAGCACTTTCCGCAACACTTTTCTGCTGCGATTCTATAACTTTTTGGAATATGAGTTTAAATGTAACGACGTTTTCCAGAATAAATTGTGAATGCTTTAAAGGATAATTAAGTGTTTTGAAAGATAATTTGGAATATTTATAAGCAATTCCAAAATAAAGTTGAAAATACGAGTATGCGGAAATGACTAGTACATTTGTCCCGCCTGTGAGATCTGGGAAGATAAAACAAGGTGTTTAAGTAAAGTTAGGGATGGAGCAACCAGTGCCCTGAACTTACCTGGCCTATGTTTTCTTTTCTTAGGCGAGGGATGGAACAGATCGAAAGGAAAGCCTGAATGCTCTTAAATAAAAAGATTCTGTATTAAGTTTTTGAATTTAAAAAAATTGGTATTATCCAAAAGTTAAGCAATCTCCAGAAAGAATGATTTCTATGATCGAATTTACTCAAAAATGTTTGTTAAGATTGATTTATGGTTTATCGTAAACGATGTCTTAAATAACATTGTTTTTGACCCGCCTAAAAGTTAAAAGATTTCATTGAAGTTAAGTAAGGAAATTTGAGATATTTTCTAAAGCAAAAGAATGAATTTCTTAGAAATTACTTTAAATCAAAAGAAAGAGAATTCGAAATCATCTGAAAAGAATTAAAGTGAAAAGAGACTAAATAAATCCTATATACTCATATGCACTTTTTATCGATAATTGGATTTCGAAGGAACCAGAGTCGGATTTGGGTAAATCCTATCCGAAAACCACTTCGAAGCAATGTATATGTTCAAATGTGAAGATATGTTGAAGATGATGATTATTGAAGACCGTGGATCTCCATTGCGTGAGGACTGCTAGTTGATTTGCTCGGGGTCGCACCCATTATAGAGTTATATATAGCAGTGGTCTCCTCGTGATGGAGATTTTTCGGATTGCAAGGGCTTCTCGCCTAATAACGGCCGAGGAAAGTGCTTTCGGTTTGTCATGTTCCTGGACAATTTGTATGGACGTTTGTCTGACATTGCATTTCTAAAGATTACGTACATCGGTATTTTAAAAACGTACATCGGTGGTGGCGGATAAGGCAACTTCTCTTAGCTTAACACCCTCCTTGAGACATACGAGCTCAAGGGTTGTATTTTTGTGGAAGGCAATTAGTAGTTAAACGGAAATGACAATGTGGCATTCAAAGATGTGATATGTGCTTTGTGAAAAGGTAATCGTGACCTCAAGCCTCATCAAACCCGAAATGACCGATACAATATTAGATGCAGCAAGGCTAAGTGGGTCATTCCCAAGTAGGGTATGATCATCCCCTTCTAGATATGTTTCTTCCCGCTATGATGTTCGGGATATAAATTAATGTGGTGTATGGAAAACAAGCGCTCGGTTAAAGGTTGGTAACGACCGGGGGATGACATATTCGGTACTATCTAGTTAAAGAGGTGGGGGGTCTTGTGTTGGTAGAGGAGCTTTGTGATGGTTTCTCGAGACATCCATCTAGAGGTGTACCCATTTGGAAGGTAGATCCTGTGCCTGGTCATTTGTATGGAAATCCATTCTCCAATAAGAACCTACAGTTTTTGTTTGTATTGGCGTAATGAATAGCCTCGAAATGCTATATGAGCAACCATTTCGGATAAGATTAATAAGTTTATTTGCAAATGTTTTCAAAGAGATGTCATTAGAAATAATATCAAATGTTTTGATATATAAAAGTGTTTTAGTTATCATAAGATAAAATCCCGTCCGTGTTTATGCGTGGGCGTGGTCTTATGAGATACTCTTTATTTCCAAGAATTTTATCCAAAGGCTGATATATGACACCATCATTCATTATTGAGTTTTTCTCACGCTGGTTTATCAAGCCTGATCCGGGTATTTTCAATACTCGGGTCAGATCCGAGTAGTTTCAGGATAGTCGAAGATGGTTGGAGTTTCGAGAGGAGAGCTGGAGATATTCATCGACATATGGACATATTCTATTATCCGCTATACTTAGTGTATTTTGTTTGATGTTTGTCAGCAATTGTAAGGTCAGATGTTTATAACTGTCCAAGCTGAATTTAGGTTAGACTCTGATATATGTATTTAAAAGTTTTCCGCTGTAAAAGTATTCAATATTATATGTTATTCCATTCGAGTGAGATTCTGTTCTGTCTACTTTTCTTTATCACCCTTAAAGATCCGTCTTTTCGTGCAATTTGAGTTGGATATGTATGGTTTATTGTCGATTCAAGGGGCACGGAAAAATGGGTCATTACAGGCTACATCCATGATTTTGTCAAAATTATCTTTAATAATAGACTCCAATTTGAAAAATTAGAACAGTAGTGAATTGCAAAGTAATACATAATCTTTTACCTTCATATGTTAAGACTTAGAGAGAGACATGATAGTTGAGTAAGTCTAATTAAAGGAGTTGCATGATCCATATGTTTACCAATCTGTTAATGTGTAATTAATATAACTTACATCATAGAGAAAGTCATCAATAAGTGTCTTCATCATGTCTTTTGTCCTATAATTAAAAAAAACCAGGTAAACGGCCAATGGCAAGTGGCATTGCATGAAACCTGAAAGTGGTCGGCAAATATAAATCAAAAACAGGGATGCATGTTGCATCTGTTTATATGATGTAAGGTTTTACATAGATTCCATATGGGTCACTTTAGGTGTTACGGCCTCTTCAAGCAATGCCTTCTTAGCAAAAAATCAGTTTCTTTCTTTTATTAGTTGCAATTATTTAATGCATATGTAATCAAGTCTGTTATCCGAAAAGTAACCATCTAATCACACTCCTCATCGTTGTCACTTTCAACTAGTTTCCATTTAGCTGACTTTTATAATTTTGCATCAAGGATGTAGTAGTTTTACATAAGTCGGATTTAGTAGTTTCAGAGCTTGAAAAATTGTTTGTTTTATTAGTCATATTGTTTGTCTTCCAATATGAATGTAATTGATTTAGACTCTTTATATATTTTGTGGCCTGTGTAATAAATTTTATGGCATGTGTAATAAATTTTAAGTCACATTTTTCTAGCCATGATGTAGATCAATTTTATGGCCTGTGTAATAAAATTCTATGCTATAGCACTGCGTTGTTTTGACCATAACCTTCAAACCATTTATAGCCTGTGTAATAGGAGTTAAAAAATGCTTATTTGATAGCACCAGAAATATACGTAACTAGCTTTACAACTGTTCCTAAAGCAGCAAAAAACATATTACCATGTTTTAAAATATCGAATTTGTTAGAAGTTACACTTCAAAATACCATATTCATTCGGTGTTATTATACCGAATGAACTGATTTTTCAGTAAAACCTACATATATGAAATCACTTACACTTGTTCATAGTTTATTAACAAAAATTC
Source organism: Allium cepa (assembly GCA_030765085.1). Lineage (NCBI taxonomy): Eukaryota > Viridiplantae > Streptophyta > Magnoliopsida > Asparagales > Amaryllidaceae > Allium > Allium cepa. The sequence goes on along the minus strand of CM060928.1, from coordinate 556,817,486 downwards.
ATTTGAAATGTCATTGAACAAACTTTTATTTGGCTAATCTTTAGAATGATTGGGTGTCTCGATATTAAAAAGTACTATTAACGTAGTAACTTATTTTAAAAAAATTAGTATTAGACATAGGAAGAGGAGGTGTCACCAATTTCTACGTCAAAGATTGGGAACTTATTTGCCTTCATATGTCGATGATGGAAAAAGATTGGGTTTTTTTAAACAGATGATAAAGCAATGCTTAACTTAATATGTATTTTGAAAATTAGAACATGTAATATAATATTAAAACTCAATTTCTTTTTTATGTTTTTAACTTTTGTCATAGAACTAGCATAGAGTACCGATAAGAAGCAATGAATTTCGTGCATGCTGCAAAGAGGAATGTAAGAAGTGTAGAAATTTTTTTATGCCTTTGCAAAGATTGTCGGAATCTTAGTTGTCATGATGATCACATCATCGTTGAACATTTAATTATTGGAGGAATGGATCCTAAATACATACACGGTGTATGGTTTAACCACGACGAACAGATAATTGAAGAGAAGAAAACAAATACGTTTGATGTATATGATTTATTCAAGATGATTCACTATGAACATGAAGATTTTTTGAATGATGATTTTTTTCATGATGATAAAGATAATGTTGATTCTCAGAGTAAAGAGGATGAGTTACTCAAGAACTTGGAAGATGCAGAATCATGGTTGCACAGATCACACAAAATTATCTGCCATCACCGTCTTGTTTAATCTTAAATGTGAGACTGGCTTGTCTGATAGTGGGTTTGATAAGCTTTTAACTGTGCAACATTTATTTTTGCCGAAGAATAACGTGCTTCCCAAAACATTATATGAAGTAAAAAAAATTCTTAGAACATTCAACATGGGTTTTGAAAAGATACATGCTTGTGAGAATGACTGTTGCCTTTTCAGAAAAGAATACAAAGATTTGGATATTTGTCCAAAATGCGGTTCTTCGAGATGGAAGAAAAATCAAGATACTAAAGAGGTTATAAAAGGTATTCCAGTTAAAGTGTTGAGATACTTTCCAATAATTCTGAGATTTAAAAGAATGTATAGATCTCAAAAGATGGCAACAGATTTAAGATAGCATATTCAAAATACAAGCAAAGATGGAAAAATGCATCATCCCGTGGATTCTATGACATGGAAAATGGTGGATGAAAAGTATAAATCTTTTTCATCCGATCCACTCAATTTTAGGCATGGTCTTGCTATAGATGGATTCAATCCATTTTCCATGTTGAGTTTGAAATATAATTGCTGGCCGGTAATGCTTGTGACGTACAATCTTTCGCCTACGTTGTGTATGAAGAAAGAAAATATTATGTTATCTTTACTTATTCCAGGCCCAAAGCAACCCGAAAATGATATTGATGTATATTTGGCGCCTTTGGTGGAAGAATTGCATCATTTATGGTGTAATGGAGTTAATGCTTATGATGCAATTAGTAAAACTTTGTTTAAATTGAATGTAATTTTTCTATGGACGATTAATGATTTTTCGGCTTATGGAAATCTTGTTGGATGTCGTGTGAAAGGGGAAAAAGGTTGCCCATTATGTGGTGTCAATACCCATTCTCGTTGGTTGAATCACAGTCGAAAGAGCTTCTACATGGGTCATAGAAGATTTCTACCTACTTCAGATTCACGGAGGAAACAGAAGGCATTGTTTGATGACACCATAGAAAAAGGTAGTGCTTCTAGAATTCTAAATGGGAGAAACATTTATGCATTTTTAAAGGATTATCCAAATGATTTTGGAAAAGAAAAAGAAGAGAAAAGTAAGAAGAGAAAGTGTGCTTATGATACAAAATATGAGTATGATAATATTAACAATTCTACAGAATTGGAGCTATCAAGATGGAAGAAAAGATTGATTTTCTTTGATTTGCCATATTGGAAGGTTAGTAGTTAATTTATTTGTTTTTCATTGTTTTAACATAAGAAAACCCCAATAATGCGTTATAGTTTTGGTTTTCGCAGGAACTTTCATTACGTCACAATATAGATGTAATGCATGTGGAGAAAAATATCGATGAAAGCCTATTAGGCACGATGTTGCATGGTAATAAATCAAAAGATGGAACCAACTGTAGAAAGGATTTAGAGGATTGGGGAATTCAAAATGAGCTTCATGCACAACCTCGTGGGAATAAAACATATCTTCCACTGGCTCCATACATGTTGTCAAATTCCGAGAGAAAAATATTTTGCAAAAGATTGTACGATTTCAAAGGACCAGATGGCTACTGTTCAAATTTGAAGAATCGAATTTCATTGCATGATTGCAAAATTAGCGGATTGAAGTCACATGATTACATGTATTAATGCAATAGTTATAGCCAGTAGCATCGAGAGGATTAATGGCAAAGAAGGCAAGAAAAGCAATAATTCGCTTATGTTCTTTTTTCAACAAATTATGTCAACGTGTTCTTGATAGAGAGAAGGTAGAACAAATCAATGTTTAGATTATTGAAGTTTTATGCGAACTTGAAAAAAAAATTTCCACCATCTTTTTTTGATATAATGGTACATTTGTCCATTCATCTTGGAAAAGAAGCACTAATGTGTGGACCGGTTCATTTTCGTTGGATGCACCCATTCGAACGACATATGAAGACACTTAAAGATTATGTAAGAAACTATGCACGACCAAAGGGATGTATTGAAGAATCCTATCTTGCAGAAGAATGCATGATGTTTTTCAATGAATTTTTGAAAAAATCTAGACATATAGAGGAGAAAGAAGCTCGAAATGAAGATTATGAAAGCAGTGTAATACCTTAGGGACGTCCGATTTCAATGACCAAGACAGTACATTGTCGGCTAATGAGAAAAAAATGGTTCATTTAGCCGTGTTAATGAATATGAATGTGATGGAACCATTTATAGAGTAAGTTTATGTTACATTGTTTTAATCATTTTGATGTGTTCATAATGCTATTTATAACTTATAATCACTTGTTTTATACTAGTTTGCATTTGGAGGAATTATAAAATTCAGACCAGCGCATGAGAAAAAATGCGACCTTACTTTGGGACACACATATAATTTTTTTTCCTGATTGGATTAAAAGGAAGGTTAGTTAGATTCCAAATATATTCTCATTTGAGTACTAATATTACTCTAAAATATTCATGCTAAATGGAATTTGTTGTAGATACCTATTGCCTCCAAGGATCATGATGACATGTTAAGATGGATTGCTTTGGTTCCGAAGAATGATGCCTTGTCTTACAAAGGATATGTTATCAATGATCAACGTTTTCGTATAAAAGATATAGGGAGAGAAACTCAGAATTGCGGGGTGACTTTTGATGCGACTACTATGTGTAGAGAAAGTGCAAAAGATATGACCTAAGTGGTTGATGTGGTCACTTATTATGGAATATTGACAAATATAATTTTATTAGATTATCATTTGCTCTATATTCCAGTTTTTAAGTGTCATTGGGCGTATAAAGGAAATGGAGTAAAAGTTGATGATGATGAGTTCACTCTTGTTAACTTACATCAAGCATCGTTTTTAAGAGATCCATACATACTTGCATCTCAAGCAGGACAAGTATTTTATTTAAGATAAATTGATGATTCTAATTGGTATGTTGTAATGAAAGCACCATCAAGAAGTTTTAATGATTTAGAGACACATGATTGCATCGAGGAAGATATCCAAGCCATGGAAGATTATGAAATAACTAAAATGGATGATGAAGATGTTAGCTATGTTAGGGAGGATTGCAAAGGTATAATTGAGTAGATTATATGTTCACCTACTGAGTCAGATCCATACATTAGACTAATGCATTAGTCATAGTTGTAGACTCATTTTACTCTCCAACTGTCTCTATTTTTATTTTGCAAGTTGTGTTACTCATTTTGTATTTATTAAATTTACTATCAAAACTTGTTTTAGTAAGGCATGAAAGCATAAGCGTGAATTCAGATTTTATTGTCTTGTTACTCATTTTGTTGAATTCATATAATTTATTCATTGAATTAGAGTAGCAAACAATTCCAGTCCATTTGCGGTTCTAATTACTATAATATTATGATTTCAAGTTGTTAATGAAATAAATTCATGTCCACTATAAACCAACCAGTTTTAATTTGTGATTGTTATTTGTACGAAGTATGAATATGTGACACAATAAACTACACTAGTACAAAATACACATGTTGCTTCGCCTCATTTGCATCGGTTGTTACCACAGCCAATGCAAATAGAAGTATTTGCATTGGTTACGTTTTAACAACTGATGCATTTGGTATGTGGAAAGCAGTAGATAGTACAAAAATACAATTTGCATCGGTTATCGTCAACAACCGAAGAAAATACACCGATGCAAATAGTGTTAGTTGCATCAGTTTTATTTACAAGCGGTGCAAATACCTTTATTTCCATTAATTTTTTGGTAGCCGATGCTGATGGTTGTTTGTTGCCGACTTATTTTCGTTTCCCGCTTCCCATCTTTCCTTAAGCCTAAACTCCAAATCCTTTTTTCTCTCGCATTTCATACTCTCGTTTGCCACAGAATTCAAACTCTCATTTCATACTCAAATCCTTTTTTTTCTCGCATACCAAATTCGAGAATCTCCCACTAAAGTTCATAATAAAAATCAAAAATTATTGTTATTTGGGGGTTACGGCGGTGAATTTATTTGTAGAGAAGGTCGAAGCTTTGGGGAATTGGGCGATTTGCTTGAGTTTGAAGCGATGCGCGGGCTCGACTATTGTTTGAAGGTGAGGTGTTCGACTGTGGGGCTAACTGTGGTTCGGGCAGTTCGCAGTGGGTTCGAATCGAGGCTAGCTGTCGGAATTCGCTGGCTGGTGTAGCTTGTTGATGATTGTTGAGTTCGTGTTGCAATATCTGGTTCACTAGAGTTGTCGCGAATTGAGGTGATAACAGGTCGATTTCAGCAGTGGTGAAGTACATTTTATTCTAACATTTTATTCTCTCGCTTCAAATCTTTTCATCGCCCACGTTTCAGGTACGCTTTTGCTGTTTCTTTCAATTTTGTTGAATTCGTTCTTAAGATTCACAAACGTTTTAATTTCGATTAGCATTCAACGTTTAAACTAACCATGGAATTGCATGCACTTTGAAATATAAAATAAATTAAAATAGATGTACCTTTATTTATCAAAATGTTCAAACTGTAATGTCTCTCTATGTGTTTATCAAATATGATTTTCAATTAATTCCATATGCAAAATGAAGTGTACATTGGTGTGCGGCCGTGTATTACATAGGAGTGTGTATGTTTGTATAAATTAATGCGTGTGTTTCCTTTTCTTTTTTTTCATGTGCGGCTGTGTATATATATAGGCATGTGTATATTTGCATGGGTCTGAGTGTGTGTGGAAGAAAGTGCTTGCATGTGTTATTCATCAAAGTGTTTTTGTGAGTATGTCTATGATATTTTGTGTGCTACTGAGTTGAGGTTGAGTGAGTTTGTGTGTGAGGCATGCATGGTTGACCTGTATGCGTGTGTATGGGTAAGAGTATATGTACATACTATTGTTTATGTGCGCATTGGTATGGGTTCATGAGTGATGAGTTACACACACACCAGTTTGAACTATGGTTATGACAAAAATCCCTTCATTTAGATGTATGTTATGGGTATAGGAGCGAAGCTCAGTTTTCTGGGCTAAAAATAGATAGGAGAATGAGCCATCTTATCATATATTGTCATTTATCTATGATTTATAGGTCATGTTTTAACTTTATAGCAATACGGGTCTACCGTACATATAACCGCAACGGAGTATTGGTTCTTTGGGTAATTTTTTATAAATGCACCCTTTGTTGAATGGCGATCAGAGAGGTTCGATTCAAATAACAGTAACATTTTGCTAACTACGTGTATAAGGCATTTTTATTTGTTTAAATTCCACTACGATTTCAGCAGCCGGCACACTTTCCCTGCAGGAGCTGCAACAGTGCACACCAATCTAAGAGAAAGAAGTCAATCAATCAAGGTATAACATTGAGGTTTCAATAAATTCTAGTTGGAGTCTGAGTATATCAGCAATTTTACGCACATGTTCTAACTCAGAAAAATCTATGTATCATAATTATCGTCCAATTAAAGTGTAGAATATAGAGATAACTTGCAGTTGGGCATTTATGTACTGATATATGAATTACTTACAGTCACACTGGCTAAGAGGTAGAGCCTGGATATTACAAACGCCTGGAAGAGTAATAGCCTGAGTGTGGTTGAATGGTAATGGAATTTGTGGCATAACATTAAGGAATGTGCACAGACAGTGAGGCTGGGTCTGAATCATAGTGGCAAGCTGAGTGCAACAATCCTGGACTGGGCCAATGCTGCTTCCTGTGATGAATCCCACGCATGATTGAAGGCTAGCGATCGGAGCTAGACAGCTTGGTTGAGCGTATGAATCTGCCCACAACATGGTTACAAGTACTGTCACTAGTAGACCCATGTTTGATTTTGCATTGCTTTGATTCATTGGATAATTAGTTTTCTTTTTTAATTAAATGGGGTTGATCTTTGATATGTTTAGTTGTGATGAGATCAATGCAGACAAGAAGTTCATTTATAGGAGGCACAAAGTGAAATTTCATGTGAGTTAGCCAACTCTGCCTACTTTTTGGAATCAATACGATTTGTCTAATTATTGTTACGTTTATATATAATGGCAGGAGTTATTTCAGTTGATAAACAATTCCAAATTCGATTAACTTCTAAGTAGGTTTTTTGACTGGCCTTTATGTTGATCATTTTTTGAGAAAAAATTTCTTCTAAATTCTGCAAAGATTAAACAAAAGAATGCAAAGTAATGCAAATAAAAGCTGCTACTTGTTTCATATTGCAATAACAGCTTACTGAAGTGTCAATCCCCTGTGCTCTGGCATTGACTGAAGCTTCTTCAGCACTTCTACTTTTGGTCTGAAAATATCCATGGCTCATAGAATGTTTTAAATAGTCTATATAACCTTTTATGTTGTCTTGGCTTCGTGTTGCTGCAACAGGAGGACTCATTTTCGGATATGATATTGGAATTTCAGGTAAAACTTCATCTTTTACAAATTTGGATGATATTTATTACACATGCATGTTGACTGTTTTGGTTTGTAGATTGTTTTATATCGATATGCACAGGTTTTAATAAATAAATTAGATTTTAAGAAAAAGTAATTTTTTCTTAGAGTTTTAGGTGATAAATAAAACAATTCAAATGTATTTCTTTAGGCCCAGAATTATAAACCATGTTTTATGATTTTTATAATATTGCATATTATATATGAAGCAGATCTCGACACAGTTTATATCCTTATTAAAAAGTTATGCATACAGCTATTGAATCTAAATTGAATAAAAAATGGTTATGAATTTTCCAAAACTTATTCAGTATGGCCTCCTCCCCCCAATCTTCTTTTATTTATTTATATTGTGTGGGAAATTATTAGTTAAGTACTATCTGAATTCAATTCTAAATATGACCTCCTCCCCTCCATTTTCTTTGTTGTTGGTCAGTAGCTTTTTTCTGTGAAGAGGTTGCTTACTAGTGATCAGTGATTATGGCGCAGTGTATGTGATGAATGAGGAGCTGGAAGTAAAGAGAGGTAGTGATATGTGATATGTTGTCCGGCGAATTATATGTTTGGCCTTTTTGTATTGTGTTTTGTATGGATGGTGGTTTAGATGTAGATGGATTGTGGTTTTGCTGATGGTGGAGGAAGTTAGGAGTCTGTTCTTCAAAGGTACGTGACGTTGTAGGGAGGTTTGTACCAGTAGCTTCGGGTTGTCAGTGCAGCAGTAGCTTCTGGTGAGTTTAGGATGAAGCGGTTAAGTAGTTGGCTATTGTTGATGTTAAATGTTGCAAATGAGGTGGTTCTTGGTGTTGCTCTGGTGAAGATAGAATGGTGGTTGATTGAGTGATTGGCAGTGGCTTGTAGTAAGGGGAAGATGGTAGTTGAATATGATTGTGTTGAAGGCTAATGTGATGAACTGCAATGTAGGGGTTTATAGACGTTATGAACTGTGGGGGTTAGAAGGAGACACTGACAATTTCTCTGGTGGCAATGGGAACTGGTGGTTTTATATGAGGACAGTATTGTGAAGAGCTGAAAAAGTATATCAGTGGGGTATGTTGTATAGATGTGCAGAGGGTGGCAATTGAAGTTTGTATTGGCTAATGGCTAATGGCAAATGCTAATGGAAAATGAAGATGGTATTTGACAGTGAATGGCAGACAAATGTTTGAAGTGGAATGCTTTGTGGACAGTGTTGTAGTGGGTTGAAATTTGCAGCGTGTGGTCAGAGGTTGTATGGCTATGTGGTCAGTTTTGTTGATCGGAGATAATGTAGAATGTGGTGCAAAGGGGGGAGGCAGTTGTATAAATGTTGAAATGATTGTGTGGTATGTACGTGCACGGTGCATAGTGGAAATGACAGTGAGAAGTGGATGGGCTTTGGTTTGCTGCTTGGTTGCTGTGAGTGATATGCATGAAGAAGTTTAGGCTGATGGCAGAATGGAAACAGAGGTAGTAAGTGATTTGCAGGCACTGTAGTGTTTGTATGGTGGGGTTGAAGCAGGCAGTTTGTATATGCTTGTGATAGTTTGTTCTCAGGCTGAAGTGATATGGTGGTGAATGTTTGAAGTTGGTTGCAGTTTTGGACTAGTGATTGGAGTTTAAGTGGAAGTGAAGGAGCAGTCTTGTGTGTGCAGTAGAATGAACTACAGTAGGGGATGTGAATGATTTTGTAGTTGAATTTGCTGCTGTTGAAATGGTTGTGTGTGCGGTAGAATGAACTGTAGTAGATGATGTTGTTTGTAGCAGGTCAGTGGTAGTGTCGAGAATGGTCTCTGGTGTGGTAGGTGGTTCGTGGTGGGTGCTGCAAGAAGCAATTGCAGGGGATATGACAGAAGCAGTTGATGTTATTGGTTGTTTGTTTGGAGAATATGAAATGCAAAGGAGTAAGTGTGGCGCAACAGTTGAAATAGGAGATAGGATGGAGGAGTTGATGTTATAGGTAGTAGCAGATTTAGCAGAGGGGAGTGGTGAAGTAATAGTGCAAAGGCAAGTCTGTTGAATGAAACAGTGGTATCAGTGCACAGTGCACAGTAGAATACCTTTTGTAATTTGTGATTGCAGATCAGTCGACAGGTGATTGGGGTTTCTGGTGGTTTTGGAATGACTGGAGGTTAGAGATTCGCGTGATGCTGATCAGCGTCACAGGAAGTGGTAACTGTGGTAGCGATGAGGTTGGGATGCGAGTTGTTTTGTACGCAGGTGACAGGCAGAAGTTGATGGGCTGAGACACTTCACTATGACAGAGGAGTGTGTATGTTTCAAGGCAAGCGGTGCTTTTCTTTGTATGAGCAAAGGAGATTGTAATGACCCAGAATTTCTGTCATTTGAAATTTGTATATTTAATTGATTTTTAAATATTAACAAGTAAAATTTGTAAGTCGAATAAATTTTATTTTGAATATCTGGATTTAATTGGATAATTAAATATATGAAATTACAGAAATAATTGGAAATTGGGTATAAAGTGATTAAAATTGATTGGTGAAGTTGTATTTAATCATATTGGAGTTAGAATGATGTTATCGAACTTTTAAAATTGCATTAAAAGTTTATTTGTGAAAACTGAATATTTTGATATTTAATCGACGAGTAAAAATAGTCATTTTTCAAACAGTCTCGGATTTCGATGAAACCAGTTTCATCAGATCCGTAATGTTTTATTATTGTATGGTTTCAAATTTCGTGTCAATAGGACTTATGGTTTGTCCGGAGCAAGCTAAAACGTGTAGAAATCGATTTGAGTGAATTTTAAATTTAAATAATACGATTCGAAAACCTATCTTCCAAATATGATCGAATTGGCTACCGATATATATTCCATTGCGTTCGGAATGGGGGTAAAATGTTATAAACGCCAGGCGGCATGCTTCGTTTGGAGTTTGAAAATTTTTGGGATGAATAGTGCACGCGTAAATTTCTATAGAAGGACTCAACACTTTCACTTTTACACAAAACCCTAACCTAAAGCTTCGGCCGCCGTTTCAAACATTTTAATGGCCGAAAATTACCCATCTTCTTCCTCTAATATCTTCAAATCTATCAACAATTATGAAAAATCATCAACTACAAAGTTGTAGAGGATATCGAGTTCAATAACTTCAACGGTGGAGATCGTTTAAGGTGTTGCCAATCAGCGGCAATTCGAGCTCAAAGCCACCACGGTCGCGCACGAATCCCACGCAAAGATGAGGCTGAGTTTGGCCATGCTTTGGGCGTTGATGGAGTCGGCTACGAGCAACAAGGTGACAGTGTTCGATCGTCTTCAAACTGTAGGGGTTGGTCGCGACTTTAAGGGATTCGAACGTGATGTATGGGTTCTTGGTTGCGTTTTGTAACCTGGAGAAGGAAGTTCGCGTGCGGCCGGATCTGTAGGAATTGGGTTGGACGGCCCAGATCGTTTCTAGGTTAAAAATATAAAAGAAAATGTAAATTATTTATATTTAAAATCGTACAATCTTTGAAGTGCTGTATCTTTGTCATACGAGGTCGAAAAACGACGAATCGAATTGCGTTGGGTTCGTATTCGTGAATACTACGCGATGGAGCTGGATTGGGATTGATTGGAGCTAGTGAAAATTTTGGGTAAAATTAAACGCGCGTTTAATTCTATTCGAAATAAAACACTGCGACTTTTATTGAAACCAAGGTGAGAACTTCTCACTCAATCGAAATTGTTTCGATTTAAATTTAAAATGGTTAGATTTAAAATTGCTTGATTGTATGCTTGGATGATAAATTATTATCTGTTGTATTGAAATAGACCCTATACGTCGTATATTAAGCGGATGTTATTTATTAAACACATATACCACGATATTCCATCTTGAAGTGGAATTGGTATTATATATGTACTTGGAGTTGATTTTCTCGCATTATATAGCGAATGAGACCCTATTACGCCGCATAATAGCGGATAATATTTTATAAAACCCATGTACCGTGATATCCCGTATTGGAACGAGATTGGTATTGTGCTAACATCTGTGGATGCAGGGAAACAGGTTGGAGGGATCCAACTGGATTCCTCACCCGTATTGATTTATTTACAGATATTGTGATATATCCTGTTATCATAAGATATATGATGTTTGGATGCCGTGATTGTTATATTTAGTGCTGTTGCAGCATTTGGCCTATTGTTGGAGTTTGAAAAGTGTTAAAGCGATGATTTTCAAATTTAAAAGGATTTTAAAGTGATTTTTGAAAGTATACGTTTTATTGAATTTTGAAATTGATTCATTTTAAATAAATAAATGTTATAATTTTAATGTTATAAAAATTATGAATTTTGAGAAATATAGTTGAAAATTAATTTTTTGAAACATGGAGTTAATGATTTTATAAAAATAGTTTAAATTGAGATTTTTGAATTTATTTTAAAAGCTTTATATATAAGATTTATAAATTTTGATTTTTATAAATCAAAGTGATGAAATTATAAAGGAGTTTTAAAGACGTCTTAAATCATAATATAAATGGATTTATAAAGAAATAGAATCTATGATTTGTGAAGTTATAAAAAAGAATGAAATTGTAAATAGAGAATTATAAGTAATTTGCTTATAATTTGGATTTTGGCGTGTAAATGTGATATGGATAGAATCTGTTAATAAAGTGCTTTTATAAGTTGAAGTTGTTGTAAAATATAAATGAAATTCATAAAACATTGTTTCATAAATCCGAAAACGACTTATTTTTGATAAGTTAATTAGTTTACCTTATTAAAGGAGATATATCCACGATTTTGGACAGTGGATAATCCTTTAAATAAAATGTGTAGAGAATGTTGAATTTGGTTAACTAAGTATATTCATGATTTTGGACAGCGAATAATATATTAAAGAAATGTTTTATGGAAGTGATATTTTAAAATAGAATTAAAACGATTTAAAGATGTTTTAAAATGTATTAAGTGTCGAAACCATAGATTTCAACATTTATTGTTGAAATAGACGTTTTCGAGAAATAAAAGGAAATGGTGGACTATAACACTGCTGTTATAGTAAATGATTTTCGAAAGGAAATGTTTATGTAGTATTGAGATTTATATACCTATCTTAATTTCAAATCCCTATACTAGTGATTTTGGGTTGTCGTAACGATGTTTTACGCAACATTCATTTTGACTCAAATAAATGTGTTTAAGAGAATGTTTTCCTTAAAGAATAAAATATATACTTAATTGTGATTTAAGTATATTAAATATTTTCCAAATGTTGAAAATAAATAGATTTGTGAATTACTTATTTTTAAATAAGTACGGAAATGTTTTTCCAATATGAAGTGAAATGTTTTGAGATTATATCTTTTAAAGATAAATTGAAAAGTGATTTGAAATTTGTTTTCAAACGGTTGAAGTGTGGGAAAATATATCTTGTAAAGATATTTTTGGAAAATAAATAATTTGGGAAATTATTTGGAATCTGGTGATGTTATGCATATCTATTGATAGTTAAATAACCGACTATCAATATTTACCTTTAAATGAGTATTTGATGTGATTTGCTTGAATTTGAATGCTGCCTTATTTTAAAATTAGCACTCGTTATTCGGTTTAGCCGGGAGGCGACCTTTGGGTCATAAATCCCATTTCGAATATTGATACGTCATTTATGGATAACATTGAAGACCGGCGGTGAAAACCTGGTATTTGCGAGAACGATAGGATGACCTATCGATTGTCTCTGCACTGAGTTGCTCCGGTATAGAGATTCCCTAAGTGATGGGAAGTTCGATCGGGATTGTGAATGCCCGGATTGCAATGACTTCTTTGAAAGTGCCTTCGGTTCTGTTCTAACCCAGAATAGACTTGTATGGATTGTATGTCTGACATTACAAATTGAGATGTAAAGCTGATTTCTTTCAAATACACATCTGTTGGTGGCGGAGAATTTATTCTCTTAGCTTAACACCCTTCTCTGAGACGTACGAGCTCAGAGGTTATGTAGTTGAAGGTTATCAGTGATATACTCCCAATTTGGTAGTGTGGCATGCTAAGTGTTGCTGATCATTAGTTGATCAAAGCGTGGCTTTTGTGAAAAGCGTAACTTTGTGGATGATATTTCATCAAACCTCACAACCCGGTTATGGTCGAAACAGGAATCGTGGCAGCAAGGTTATTTGAGGATAGCGCCCTCTGAGGGCATGTCATTTCCTTCTGGATTATAAGTGGTATCATGGTATGGAGCCTAGATATTTACTTCGTAGTTGCTGCATAATTATTGATTTGTGGTTGTTGGTGGAGAGGTACCTCAGATAAAGGTCGCAAATGACCGGGGGATGACATGCTCGTGTCAGTTGTTACCCAGTTAAGGGTAACCCGACCTTGTGCAGCAGAGATCCAGTTAGGATCCGGGAACGTCACTCCAGAGGCGTTCTATTTTACTTGGGAAGTTCCTTTGCCCGACCATTTGTTGGAAATCCATTCATCCAATACGAGCTCTTTACGGTTTTAGTTGTAGAACCTGCCATCTAATATGGTAGCTATAGTAGGCATACTATAATGGTACCTATGCTGGCTAAGATTTATATTATACTTTCGAAATGTTTTCTACACTTTGCACTAATAATAATAATAATCAAATGATTCTGCGTAGTAATCATCTTTGACTATCATAAGGAGAAATCTCCTCCAATTCTGTGTTTGGATTGTGTGTGTGGCGGGAGGCCTTATGGTAGTTACATTTTCTAAAAGCATTGCGAATTGACTTTAAAATATCTCTTTGTCGTTTTTAAAGATAAACTGTTTTAAGTTCTCACACCAGTCCCATGACTGACTTGGAGTTTATTGTTCCCTTCCTAAACTCTGGGTGCCCACCAATTTTCCACACGGGCAGTCAAGAGACAGGTTATTAGGTCATTCTGGAATTCAGGAGTTGCTGTAGAGATCTGGAGGCAAGCTGGATGGCATGGCGTATCAATTAATATATAGTATTTCTTTTCCGCTGTTTGTTGTTGTAAACTCTGATAATGTAATGTAATGTGATGTAATGTAATAACTGACATGATTCTTTGTTTAAAAGATTATTCACTTATCTATTATATTTGTTCCGCTGCGATTGAAAGATTTTGTTATTGTTTCTGTTTTCTTCTTCTTTCTTTCTTCTTCTATCTTCTACCTCTTCTTTAATCCTAACGGTTCGGTTTTCTGGCATTCGATTGTTCGGCAGTTGATACAGTGTACGTATTAATGTCGACCTTCGTGCGTCGAAAAATCCCGATCCTGACATTTGGTATCAGAGCATAGGTTAAGTGACAACCTTGGCTCTATTGGGTATTACTCATTAGAGATAGGTTCAGTAGTACTCTAGAATGAGTTTGAGTGTAATAATAACTATGAGAGCGTACTTGTTAGTGAATATAAATTGTTTCATATTGTGATGATTGGTTTGTTGAGTGGTATATGGATTCTGGTAAATATGAGTAATTAACGTTTTTGATAGGGATCTCTAAACACTTGTACAGAACAATTTGACACGATATCATTTTAAAATAGGGTAAATGAAATAATTTTACCTCGATTATATTTTCATATAAAGTAAATAATTTTTCAGAAATTATTAAAGTATATATAAATTGATTGTTTGGTTGTTGAAAATGTAAGAATATATATATAAGTTAATTAAAGGATGTTTGATTAAGTTAAATAAAACATATTGTAAAAGAATAAATTGTATAAGTAAATGAACTATTGAGTATGGAATTTTAATTATTATGATTTAAAATTGTGAAATAATCTTATATATAAGAAAAGGAACTATATGAATATATGTATAAATATGAGTTGTAAATAAAAGTAAAATAGAATTTACTTTAGAACCGGAATCTGAATTGGATTTGGAAATTTAAGTTAAGTTAAACAAATGATGTTTAAATGGAATATAACTTAAGGAATGTTGAATGAAGTTGATTTTGGTATTGAAGTAAATTAATAAAGTGAAGTGATGAATATGAACTTGAGTTATGTAATGAAATTCAACTTTTGTGGTTAAATGAATTAGCAATTCAATCAATAAATGAATTGAATGTAAATCAATTGAATGTAAATAAATTGATATGAAATAATGGATGTAAGTGTTCATTAAAGCTAATTAAAAGTGATGAACCAAATTGAATGAATGTAAGCAAAGTAAAATGAATTTGGTTGTATTGGATATGCATTGATTGTTAGATTGATGGTTAGTTGATTGTATAGAAATGCATGTGAAATTCAATAAATGAAATGAAAGCTATAAATCATTGAATTCAAATTGAAAGTAAGTAAATCTAAATAGAATTGAATATGATTTAATTTGGAAGTGAACCAACTTGAATATGTATTAGTGAATGCAAACTAATTGAAATTGAATATGAATAAATGAATGTTAGTAAAAACATCCAATGTTAATGAATCAAATGCGATTTAAATTGGAAAGCCAATTCAATGAATATTAATGAAAAATGAATGTATATTGATTTGGTTATGAATGTTAGTTGGATGATAGTTGGTTGATGGTTGAAATTATTGCTTTTGATTGCATTTGCTATATTGGCACGTATTGTTGTTGCTTCAGGTATATGTTGCATATTGATATTGCTTTCATATATGCATGTTCTCATTTGTTTGTCGAGTGTTTAATAGGTGCGGATTGCGCATTGCTTCGCTTTTGGAGCTCGCTTTCGCGCTATATTAGCCGTATATGCTCACTAATAATATATAAGGTACATATCTCGGATTACATATCGTACTTTTACACTTTTTTCCCTGCGAGATGCCTCATTACTTGATGAGATGTATATTTGTGATATATATATTGCCATTTTTTTTGGATCGAGCCGCGCAAAGGAGACCATGGCGTTTTTTTTGAAAATTTAAGGCGTTAGAATACTTTTGAGAAAATTAGAAAATTTTGAAAACTATAACTTTAATTTTGAAGTTGAAAAGTTAAACGATATAGTTGGTTTCGAAAAGATAACTAAGAATGATTTGAAAACTTAGTAAAGTTTTTATAAGAAGTTTAATTATTGGATTTTGGAAAAGTTAAACACTTAAGTGAATTTGAAATCTAATTTGAACAAATGATTTTGAAAAGTTAATGGATTCTGTAACTTTTTCTTACTTGGTAATTTCGAGGACGAAATTCTTTTAAGGGGGAAGTTTGTAACGACCCAAAATTTCTGTCATTTGAAATTCGTATATTTAATTGATTTTTAAATATTAACAAGTAAAATTTGTAAGTCGAGTAAATTTTATTTTGAATATCTGGATTTAATTGGATAATTAAATCGATAATTTAATATATGAAATTAAAGAAATAATTGGAAATTTGGTTTAAAGTGATTAAAATTGATTGGTGAAGTTGTATTTAATTATATTGGAGTTAGAATGATGTTATCGAACTTTTAAAATTGAATTAAAAGTTTATTTGTGAAAATTGAATATTTTAATATTTAATCAACGAGTAAAAATAGCCATTTTTCAAATAGTCTCGGATTTCGAAGAAACCAGTTTCATCGGATCCGTAATGTTTTATTATTGTATGGTTTCAAATTTCGTGTCAATCGGACTTACGGTTTGTCCGGGGCAAGCTAAAACTCGTAGAAATCGATTTGAGTGAATTTTAAATTTAAATAATTTGATTCGAAAACTTATCTTCCAAATTGATCGAATTGGCTCCCGATATATATTCCATTACGTTCGGAATGGGGGTAAAATGTTATAAACGCCAGGTGGCACGCTTCGTTTGAAGTTCGAAATTTTTTGGGATGAATAATGCACGTGTAAATTTCTATAAAAGGACTCAACACTTTCACTTTTACACAAAACCCTAACCTAAAGCTTCGGCCGCCGTTTCAAACATTTTAATGGCCGAAAATCACCCATCCTCTTCCTCTAATATCTTCAAATCTATCAACAATTATGAAAAATCATCAACTACAAAGTTGTAGAGGATATCGTGTTCTATAACTTCAACGGTGGAGATCGTTTAAGGTGTTGCCAATCAGCGGCAATTCGAGCTCAAAGCCACCACGGTCGCGCATGAATCCCCACGCAAGGATGAGGCCGAGTTTGGCCGTGCTTTGGGCGTTGATGGAGTCGGCTATGAGCAACAAGGTGATGGTGTTCGATCGTCTTCAAACTGTAGGGGTTGGTCGCGACTTTGAGGGATTCGAACGTGATGTATGTGTTCTTAGTGCATTTTGTAACCTTGAGAAGGAAGTTCGCATGCGGCCAGATCTATAGGAATTGGGATGGACGGACCAGATCATTTCTAGGTTAAAAATATAAAAGAAAATGTAAATTATTTATATTTAAAATCGTACAATCTTTGAAATACAGTATCTTTGTCATACGAGGTCGAAAAACGACGAAACGAATTGCGTTGGGTTCGTATTCATGAATACTACACGATGGAGCTGGATTGGGATTGACTGGAGCTAGTGAAATTTTTGGGTAATATTAAACGCGCGTTTAATTTTATTCGAAATAAAACACTACGACTTTTATTGGAACAAAGGTGCGAACTTCTCACTCAATCGAAATTGTTCCGATTTAAATTTTAAATGGTTAGATTTAAAATTGCTTGATTGTATGCTTGGATGATAAATTATTATCTGGTGTATTGAAATAGACCCTATACGCCGTATACTAAGCGGATGTTATTTATTAAACACATATACCGCGATATTCCATCTTGAAGTGGAATTGGTATTATATATGTACTTGGAGTTGATTTTCCCGTATTATATAGCGAATGAGACCCTATTGCACCGTATAATAGGGGATAATATTTTATAAAACCCATGTACAACGATATCCTGTATTGGAACGAAATTGGTATTGTGCTAACATCTGTGGATGCAGGGAAACAGGTTGGAGGGATCCAACTGGATTCCTCACCCGTATTGATTTATTTACAGATATTATGATATATTCTGTTATCATATGATATATGATTTGGATGCCGTAATTGTTATATTTAGGCTGTTGCAGCATTTGGCCTATTTTTGGAGTTTTAAAAGTGTTAAAGTGATGATTTTCAAATTTAAAAGGATTTTAAAGTGATTTTTGAAAGTATACGTTTTATTGAATTTTGGAATTGATTCATTTTAAATAAATAAACGTTATAATTTTAATGTTATAAAAATTATGAATTTTGAGAAATATAGTTGAAAATTAATTTTTTGAAATATGGAGTTAATGATTTTATAAAAATAGTTTAAATTGAGATTTTTGAATTTATTTTAAAAGCTTTATATATAAGATTTATAAAATTTGATTTTTATAAATCAAAGTGATGAAATTATAAAGGAGTTTTAAAGACGTTTTAAAATAATAATATAAATGGATTTATAAAGGAATAGAATCTACGATTTGTGAAGTTATAAAAAAGAATGAATTTGTAAATAGAGAATTATAAGTAATTTGCTTATAATTTGGATTTTGGCGTGTAAATGTGATATGGATAGAATCTGTTAATAAATTGCTTTTATAAGTTGAAGTTATTGTAAAATATAAATGAAATTCATAAAACATTGTTTCATAAATCCGAAAACGACTTATTTTTGACAAGTTAATTACCTTAGCTTATTAAAGGAGATATATCCACGATTTTGGACAGTGGATAATCCTTGAAATAAAATGTGTAGAGAATGTTGAATTTGGTTAACGAAGTATATTCACGATTTTGGATAGTGAATAATATATTAAAGAAATGTTTTAGGGAAGTGATATTTTAAAATAGAAAATGATTTAAAGATGTTTTAAAATGTATTAGGTGTCGAAACCATAAATTTCAATATTTATTGTTGAAATAGACGTTTTCGAGAAATAAAAGGAAATGGTGGACTATAACACTGCTGTTATAGTAAATTATTTTCGAAAGGAAATGTTTATGTAGTATTGGGATTTATATATCTATCTCAATTTCGAATCCCTATACTAGTGATTTTGGGTTTTCGTAACGATGTTTTACGCAACATTCGTTTTGACTCAAATAAATGTGTTTAAGAGAATGTTTTCCTTAAAGAATAAAATATATACTTAATTATGATTTAAGTATATTGAATATTTTCCAAATGTTGAAATTAAATAGATTAGTGAATTACTTATTTTTAAATAAGTATGGAAATGTTTTTCCAATATGAAGTGAAATGTTTTGAGATTATATATTTTAAAGATAAATTGAAAAGTGATTTGAAATTTGTTTTCAAACTGTTGAAGTGTGGGAAAATATATCTTGTAAATATATTTTTGGAAAATAAATAATTTGGGAAATTATTTGGAATCTGGTGATGTTGTGCATATCTATTGATAATTTAATAATCGATTATAGATATTTACCTTTAAATGCGTATTTGATGTGATTTGCTTGAATTTGAATGCTACACTTATTTTAAAATAAGCGCTCGTTATTCGGTTTAGCCGGGAGAGGACCTTTGGGTCATAAATCCCATTTCGAATATTGATACGTCGTTTATGGATAGCATTGAAGACCGGTGGTGAAGACCGGGTATTTCCGAGAACGATAGGATGACCTATCGATTGTCTCTGCACTGAGTTTCCCCGGTATAGAGATTCCCTAAGTGATGGGAAGTTTGATTGAGATTGTGAATACCTGGATTGCAAGGACTTCTTTGGAAGTTCCTTAGGTTCTATTCGAACCCAGAATAGACTTGTATGGATTGTATGTCTGACATTAAAAATTGAGATGTAAAGCTGATTTCTTTCAAATACATATCTGTTGGTGGTGGAGAATTTATTCTCTTAGCTTAACACCCTTCTCCGAGACGTACGAGCTCAGAGGTTATGTAGTTGAAGGTTATCAGTGATATACTCCCAATTTGGTAGTATGGCATGCTGAGTGCTGCTGATCATTAGTTGATCAAAGCGTGGATTTTGTGAAAAGCGTAGCTTTGTGGACGAGATTTCGTCAAACCTCACAACCCGGTTATGGTCGAAACATGAATCGTGGCAACAAGTTTATTTGAGGATAGCGCCCTCTGAGGGCATGTCATTTCCTTCTGGATTATAAGTGGTATCATGGTATGGAGCCCAGATATTTACTTCGTAGTTGCTGCATATTTATTGATTTGTGGTTATTGGTTGAGAGGTACCTCGGATAAAGGTCGCAAACGACCAGGGGATGACATGCTCGTGTCAGTTGTTACCCAGTTAAGGGTAACCCGTCCTTGTGTAGTAGAGATCCGGTTAGGATCCGAGAACGTCACTCCAGAGGCGTTCTATTTTACTTAGGAAGTTCCTTTGCCCGACCATTTGTTGGAAATCTATTCATCCAATACGAGCTCTTTACGGTTTTAGTTGTAGAACCTGCCATCTAATATGGTAGCTATAGTAGGCATACTATAATGGTACCTATACTGGCTAGGATTTATATTATACTTTCAAAATGTTTTCTACACTTTGCACTAATAACAATAATAATCAAATTATTATGCATAATAAGCATCTTTGACTATCATAAGGAAAAATCTCCTCCAATTTTGCGTTTGCGTTATGTGTGTGGCGGGAGGCCTTTGGTAGTTACATTTTCTAAAAGCATTGCAAATTGACTTTAAAATATTTCTTTGTTGTTTTTAAAGATAAACTGTTTTAAGTTCTCACACCAGTCCCATGACTGACTTGGAGTTTATTGTTCCCTTCCTAAACTCTGGGTGCCCACCAATTTTCCAAACGGGCAGTCAAGAGACAGGTTATCAGGTCATTCTGGAATTCAGGAGTTGATGTAGAGATCTGGAGGCAAGCTGGATGGCATGGCGTATCAATTAATATATAGTATTTCTTTTCCGCTGTTTGTTATTGTAAACTCTGATAATGTAATGTAATGTGATGTAATGTAATAACTGACATGATTCTTTGTTTAAAAGATTATTCACTTATCTATTATATTTGTTCCGCTGCGATTGAGAGATTCTGTTATTATTTCTGTTTTCTTATTCTTTCTTTCTTCTTCTATCTTCTACCTCTTCTTTAACCCTAACAGTTCGGTTTTCCGGCATTCGATTGCTCGGCAGTTGATACAGTGGACGTATTAATATCGACCTTCATGCGTCGAAAAATCCCGATCCCGACAGAGATGATGGATAGATGGTCAGAGCGGGGGTGGCAGTGATGAAAAGATCAGTGGGTAAATTTGTTGATGAACTGGAGTTGTACTGGAGAACTGTAGTGGTTTGTTTGTGATTGTAGTGGTGACAGAGCTGTTGTAATGGTGATGGCAGGGAAAGTTTGTTTCAGATGTGTAGTTGAGGAGCAGTACCAGATGGAGGTAGAGGAGGTTAGCAAAGGTATATGACAGTGGCAGTAATGGTTTCTAACAGTGTATATATGTCAGTGTATGTATGGCAGTGGTAAGCAGATGGAGGTGGAAGTGGTAAGCAGTGGTTTATGGAGAATATTGCAGTTTTTGATTCGGTGATGTTGTGATGAATGTAAATGATGGCAGTGGTGGTCAGTGTGGAATTGCAGTAGGTGGAAGTCAGTAGTAGTAAAGGAGTATGTGTAGAGGAGAGTGGCAAAGTGGTTTGATGGATGTACAGGCACTGGAATAAATGGTAAAACTTGTTTGTCAGTGAAAGCAGAGTGGTGGTAATATGACGAAGTATTGGAGCAGTTTTGTTATAGTTGGAAGTATGTTTGCTGGAATTTGGTGGTATGTTCACTGTTTTATGCAAGTTTGAAGTGTACAATTTTGTCGGATGGCTGGTTTTACAATGCAATGTGGAGTTCTAGTTTGTGTTTGGTTGTTTTCAGGAGGGTGATAGTCGTTCTGTTGCTAGCAGAAAGGTGTTGTTTGAGGTAAAGCAGCTAGTAGTGGTGAATGGCAGTCAGGGAGGGAAGGAAGTGAGGCAGTATTGTTGTGTGGCTGCTTTGATGAACTTTCTTGTATAGCGGAGGAAATTAACCGTCAGTATAGAAGAGGTTAACTGTCAGTATAGTCCTATTTCACAATTTGATTATCATAAAAATAGGTAATTTATTAATATGGGCAGAATGTAGTATTTTTGTTGGCATTTATTTTTTACTACTGACTGTTTGATTATGTACCGTGGAATTTATTTATGTTTTTCATTCTTTTGTAGAATTATTAAATCTGATTATGTATTTGCCATCAAATTTAATTTTGAATGATTGTAATATTGCATGCAATAATTGTTTGTTATAATCAATAATATATATATAGTCTATTTGAGTACTTTAATAATGGTTTCTGAGAATGGCTTTTTTACATCAGGTATAAATAGCTAATGCAATAGAGGGATTAGTTGCATCGGTTGTTATAAAAAACTGATGCAATAGAGGGATTAGTTTCCATCGGTTTTCAACAATAACCTATGCAACAAGTTCCTTTGTTGCATCGGTTTTCATTACAACCGATGCAATATGGGGGCTGTGTCTAAGCAACCAACCATAGTATTTTGCTTCAGTTGTTAGTAACAACCGATGCAAAAAGGACCTTTGTTCATCGGTTTCAGAACTGATGCAAAAGTGTTAAGCCTGTTGCATCGGTTGCATATGCATCGGTTGTTGAACTGATGCAAAAGGAGGGTAAACGACCGATGCAAATTGTCTGTTTTACAGTTTTGCTACCATCTCAGGCAATCTTGGCCTAGTTCATTGTCTGTTATGTATTTGTAATGGAATAGCCCATAACTATTGGTTTTTTGAACCAAAATAATCTGAATTATAGCATGCAAATTTTCATCTGATAGTTCTGAACTAATGCTTTTCTATTCCTGTTTTCAATTGTTTAGTTGGTACTTGAAGAATTAAAGTCAGCAAATTTGGCTCTATAACTCTCCCACATCGTCACTCATCTTCGAGGATTTCCAGCCCCCCATTCTATTCATCCTGAAATCAGGTATTTTTGGATATATTAAAACTTTGCATGTTAATTGTGTCTGTACTTAACCGTGTTGAAAATAATATATGTGCCTGATAAAAAAAAGTTGCATGCATACAGATGATCAACACTGCATAAGATTAAGTGTATGTCTTGTTTGATTAACTATTTAATAACCTACTTGAAGAAATTTACACCATATTTAACGTTATATTTCTTGTTTCTTTTATAATTTGTTTACTTCACTCTTTTTGCATCTGATCTGGTCTATATTTGTTTTAAAATAACTCAAGCTTTCATTTGTAATGAGGTGTGGATGTAACAAAAAAATCGGTTGCCCTGGATATGTTTTACTGATTAAGTTATTTTCAATCAGGTTGCTTCTATTAACAAAACAATTTGGATGCATATCATGTTCATAAAGTCTGTGTTTATGAGTACTCAATGTTCATAAAATAATGCATATCCCGTTCTACTAGTTTGTTGCCAAAGAAGCATGAATCTTCTATGAATAACATGATAAACAAGAAAAATATATTTTACCATATTTTAAGTTGTGTGAGAGAATCTGTACAGTTTGCTTCATATTTCTAATTATCTTCTTCTTGCTTCCTCAGTTGTTTTTAATTACTTATTTCAGTCTCACTTTGCCACCTGATTACTGATTGATAAGATTTCTTTTAAAAGCAACCAAATGACAAGATTATGATCAGATTGAATTTCTTTTTGATGAATGGTTATTGATAAATCTATTTAATTATTTTAGTACACACTTCAAAACAAGTAAGTTGCCAAATAATATAAACTCGTAGCATTATTACATATAAGTTCATGTAACTCATGTTAGTTGAAAATGTTTCTTTTTATATATAGAAAAAAATTGATGACTGCATTCTTGGAAATTACAGTTATTGAGAGCCATTCTCATTTAACCATTTTCGTTTTACTTGTGAAATTAGTTAAACCATTTACTATTCTATTTTTAATATGTATTTATGGGTCCAATTTTATTCATTAACCTACTACAGTTTGTCATGGATGGTATATATTTTTCTCATCTGCATAGTCAAAGAACTGATTTTCAGATCATGAACTGGAGCTGGAAAAGGATTGAACTTGCTTAACATGACTACTCTATAACAGTTTTTTGTTTATACATACATACTACGTTAATTTTTGCATGTTAACATACGAGGTCTAGTAAACTTCTACATTAATGTATTAAAAAAGAATATTGATACGATTACAGAAAATTTATCTTTTTTTAATTAATTTGTTCGTTATATTGTTTACGATATAAAATTAACTTCTAGAATACTTCGAACTATAACATTAAAAAGATTCAGAGATCATGTATCTACAAACTAATTATTAGGTCCAGATTCCTCCAGCAAGTAGATGGTAAATAATGAAATTTTTAAGTATCTCATATTTTGTTTCATTTGTAGAAAAGAGATGTTTCCAAGCTCTGTACGTACTCACAACAAGAAAAAGACCGATGAGGAATCCCAGAAGTATAATTCAAAGTGGAAGTATAAGATTCCAACCGGTGCTTTCAGTGAAGGTGAAAAATGAGCAGTCAATGCTAAGAAGCAAGCCAGTGTTTGCAATGAAGATGAGGAACAAGAACTACACGATAACCCTTCTGACCCAAATGGTGAAAGGGCTTTGTTAGATGAAAAAGACCCAAATGATGATAGGGCTTTGTTAGATGAAGAAGAACCCTGCTTAGACAATGAAATTCTTCTTGACTAGACTGATGTTGCTGAGGTGGAAATTGAGAGAGCAAGTGATGCTGAAATTGCAAGTTCGTCTCGGAAAAGAGGCAGTAGAGGTCAAACAAAAGCAATAAAACTCCCGTTAAACAGCCATGATCGAATTGAAGTTGAGTTCAATGATATAGGCATACTAATAGGGCTAGGGTCGGTATATCCTCTTTTCTTGGACCACTTGTGCGGGAGCAGGTTCCATACACACTTGATGACTGGAGGAATCTAAGTGAAGAGTTAAAGGTTGTTTTGTGGCGATCGCTTCAGGTATGGAGCAGGTTCCCTACTGTATATGCTAGAGAATCTATTTATCAACATTTGTCCCTGCTTCTGTCTATATTTATTTTGTAGATTTATCAAGCAACTCATCTTTCTTCTTCTCTTACCACTTACTTTTTAAAGTATAAATCCAGTTATAGTTTTTCCAATTTGCGGTTTTTAAATTGACTACAATAAACATGAATTTATATTAAGAAATCCACAAGTTCTAGTAGTTGAATCATGTCGTTTAAACATGAATCATTAGTGCAGGTTCGTATTGTGGGTTATCCTCCGAAATTCAATTGTTCATATTTCTAGTTTTTTATATTTAATAGATAAACAAATTAGAAATGAATATTCATATATCACGGAAGGTTCGGAATGACAGAGATTTATGGGTCCGGATGATTATTTCTAAGGCAAAAATATAAACATGATTTGAATTATTTGTTAAAAAAATCATAATTTGAGTCATCTACTAAAGTACATCAGTACGAATTTGCTTGCTTATAAAATTAGTGAATCATTTTCATAAAATTTCATTGTCTTCTAATTATTATTTTTGATAAAATCAGCTGACCAATGATTTCAAAACATTTATTCTAGACTGCAAATGCTATTCTTCAAAAATTAAACAATGCTGTCATAGATTATTGGATAGAATTAAAAAATTTAAACACCAATATCCCCGCTCACTTGAGATTGAAATCATACCAATTTTGATTTTTAGTGACATTGCTATCATCTTCAAGAGTACAAAACCTATAGATATATTTTAGGTGTCTAATTTAAGGACCAGGTGATTATTTCATGATTTTCATTCAGATTTCTTCAAAATTTAGAGACCATAAAGTCATATATTTTGTACTAGCTTGACAGCATTCTGCTTCACCATAGCATGTTTCTTTATATTCACCTACTGTTAATATCATGTTTTCTACTGTTAATATCATGTTTTCATGTATTGTTGCAGGTTAGATTTAAATTGGAAGATGAATGGCAAAGAAAAGCCGTATTTCAACAGATGGGAGTAATTTGGAGATCCTCAAAAAGAAAAATGGTTCGAAAATTAAATAAAGCGGAGAACAAAGAGGTAAGACTTAAACTGAAACCTACCAACATCAAAAACATGAACGAATGGAGAAAGTTTGTGAAGGCCAAAACAAGTCAAGAGTTTAAGGTAACATTAAGATATCTGTAATAGGCTTTTGGTTACTAAATTCTAACATCTTTCAATATTTCCAGAAACGAAGTGAGAAATATTAGGCCCTTAGGGTTAAACAAGTTCCACACACATCTGATCATAGGGGAATGACTAGATTGACCGAGGACATGGTTAGTTAGTTAAGTATAGCATTATTTAATATTATTTTATATCTGTTAGTTTATTTGTTTAATGTTATTCTAAATTTAGAAAAAAGGAAGTCCAAATCCATCGTCTATAACTAGAGTTGATGTTTGGATTAAATCTCACATTAAAAAAAATGGTGAACCAGTGACCGTGGAAGCTGCAAATACTATTGTAAGAATTTTTTTATTTTATCGATATATGAAAAATTGTCTGAAACTATGATGATTTTACCATCGTACATTATCTGTATGTATTTATTTATATAGGCGGAGATTAAAATTTTGTTAGCCTATCACAGTCCAGCTCGTCACAGAATGTCAATGGAGATGCTCTTACAAATGTATTGGCACAAGATAAACCAGGACGGTTAAAGGCACTGGGAAGGGGCTGCACCTTAACAAAAGCTAGCTGTGGCCCAGTCCAAAGATAAACAACTATCTCAATGTCGAGAGAAAATAGCAGAATTGAGGGGCATGGTACATATGCTGGTGGACCAAAAGGTAAACTTTTAAAAGTAATTTATTAAGTAGACATTGGGAAAACACTGGGAATAACATTGGAAAACATTGGGAAAACACTGGGTATAATGGCTTGAGGCAGCAAATGAACCGAACAACAAGCAACACTTTGTTTTAGTGTGAAAATACCAAGCTTGGTCAGACTCTGCTAATTAAGGCCCCATTGTAGCTGCATTGCTTACTGG
Source organism: Allium cepa (assembly GCA_030765085.1). NCBI lineage: Eukaryota > Viridiplantae > Streptophyta > Magnoliopsida > Asparagales > Amaryllidaceae > Allium > Allium cepa. The sequence goes on along the minus strand of CM060928.1, from coordinate 556,790,472 downwards.
GAATAACATGTTATAATAATTGGAGACCCTTAAAAAGTTGTAGGCGTGTTAGGTAGTTGTCTAGTGGCCTAGTCCAGGGCCTACCTTTTCAAATGGTTTGTAAGAGACAAATGTTGAGTCTCATATTCGCGAATTCTTTTCGTTATTTATCGATTATAGCAACTTTGGAATGGGTTACAAAACTCTTTATTAAATGAGTCTATTTATCCGTTGGGATATTCTCTTGTATCATGTCTAAATTTATCTTTAGGCAACAAGAATGTTTAAGTTTGTTTATCCTGGAGTGATATTTATTTTGGTGTCAACTGTATAATAATTTGATGCTTTCTTCCTGTTTAAATTAGTGATTGATTTCCAGTACTATTTATTTTGGCACACAATTACAATTTACAAAGTTATTTATTCTTATATAGTAGATGAATAAATTCACATTTGCAAATGCAGCTTATTCTCCGTCTGCTTTTATTAATAAAATTACAATCATATTATACCCGAGAACATTGTAACAGAATTAGTTGATGGGCCTTTCATCTTTAGTTTATACCTTCTTTGACATATTCTGCCGAAGATCATTTTATTGATGGATAAATGTTTTTCTAATGTCGTCTGTTCACATAAATCTTTGGCTTCCATTTTGAGTATCCAAACAGTATATGTAGTATAGGTGTTCCTGCTTGCTTTTCATTTTTTCTCAAATAAAACTCTCAACAAGTTTTGGGTGCACATGTCGTCTTGACACTTGATCGCTGAACATAAAAGGAAAGTCTATAATGAACAAGGTTTACTGATGCACCTACAATTTATTACAAATATGCATAACATCAAAGTATATATAAAAACACTGTAGTAATTGGGAATAACAAAATAGTGCATAACAACTTGTTTTTTGTTATATAATAATTTTGAAAATAATATGATTTCAGACACACATGTTTGTAAATGATGCTACAACAGCTGGTTTTTTGTATGCACTCTGCTATTCAAACTTGTTGGACTGATTCTAGTGACATTTTAAGTATTGTGCGTATCCACTTCAGTGCTCCTAAGATTAAAATATCCTAATATTAGTGTTTTGCTGCAGGGTAAATAAAGTTCGAAAGAAGGGAGTACACCTGAATTGGTAAAAGTAATAATTATATTACTCAAGAAATAACATTTGGATTTTAGTTTTTGATCCAGTAATTGCTATAATTTTCTGTTGAATAATTGTAGAGCAATGACGACTTATGTTCGATGTTGAATTGGGATGGAACCTCTACAGTTGTTGCCGATGGGAGAGTGTTGTCCATGGACCCAAATGAGGTTGTCAATGGCATTCATCTTAGACCAAATGTTGTGAGCGTTATTATAGATTTTGTGGAAGAACCAGATGCTTACTTATGAAGGCCTACACCTGAAATGACAGTATTAGCGAACGCTGAGAATAAGGTAGTAGTATGGCCATTAAATTGCATTAAAAGGGTGCTGGGAGGACAGTTGAATGAAGTCAGTACGGTAAATTTTATAATTCACAATATTTACATCGGTCTTCGACAAATTTAATTTAGAAATATGTCTTGTACAATATTTTCACTTAATCACTAAACTCTTGATTTACACTTCTCCTTTTAAGAGTAACAGCAGCGCCCAAGACGACAAATGCAAGATTTATGGTTGGAATGAGGGTGAAGGGGTAGTTGTCGAAGGAAGAATCCTTTCCAGAGATCCACAACATCTTGTTAATGGTATTCCGCTCGGTCCGGCTGCTTTTGCGATTTGGGTGGACAATGTAATAAACGGAGATGCATATTTGTGGCGACCCACAATTGATATGTCGTGCGTTAGAGACGCGGTTGGTAGGAAAGTAGCATGGCCAAAATCAAAAGTTGAAGTTAATAAAGATGCAGATGGTAGGAATGTAAATTGTATGACTTCTCCCGTGATATCCATACCCATAATCGCGAAGAAACCACAACAACATGTAAGTAAATATGCTGGAAATATTTTGTACTTTGTATTTTGTTTCTTCTATTTGAAATATGCACCACTGTGCTGTTGCATTTTGTATGCTTTGGTTTCTAAAATAAGTACATAAATTTCAATATACACTGTTTGAAATATGCACCATTTTCTAAAATAAGTACATAAATTTCAACTGATCCAATATCGAAGGTCCATTGTCGTCCATTGGGACGTGATGCTGTAAAAGTTTGGGTTGAAATTGTGAGAGTTCCGAATGCAGTGTTATGGAGACATACATCGGAGTTGACGTGCATGGAAGATGCCTTTGGCGTTCCTATAGCTTGGCTGATAGCAAAGATCATTATGGAACCAAAATGAAAGGTATGCAATTGTTTATGTAATTGAAAACTTCTTGCAAAATTACCATCATGGATAACCAGTAGCAACAAAATACTTAAACCATCAACTCAAATAATTATAATGCCTAAGTGATTTGAAAAGAGGCTACCTTCAAATTTATTTGAAATTTTCTTATAAATTGCCTCATTATAACCTGCTTGTAGATGTGCAATGAGTTGTTGTACTTGAATGATTTATGTGAATATGCAACAATGTGAATAAGTTAGAATTTATGTTGGAATTTACTATGATCAGGCTTATCAAAATATGGTATTTATGTTGTATATATTAACTGTAATTAGTCGGTGATTATAGTCCATCAGTAGTCATAAGTTATATCGACTAATTGTACGTATTTAAAAGATAATTTATGATCCTAAGTTTCCAGTCATTTTATATACTAGGACCATGTTATATTATTATCCCATATTTTTATCAACAAATGCATCTATCGTTATGAATTTTTTGAATCTGTGTTTGGCTGTATCCATATGGGTCTGGCAGACTTCTTACACCTATCTAATTTCACTATCTAAAATAATTCATGTACACTTATATTTTCATCTGTGTTCGAGTATATGAAAATCTTTGTTTGAGTATATGAAAATGTACAGACAGAGATAAAATGTACAAAACATTGATGACAAATCTTTAATTTCATTTTATTCTTGGCCAAAACTAACATGCACATTATTTTAGTTTTCATATTCAATTGTGCATATTTAGTTGAACACAAGATTGCACATATTCAGTTGTGCATAACTTTAGTCTCATTCTCAATATTGATGGTCCTGTCATTATTATCTCAGTATTGATTATAACTTGAGTCTCACTGTTGATTATATTTTGTCTACAGGTAGGCGTTTTTGAAGAATGAGCAGTAGCATCACTATTTTATCATACTTGTTAGGTTGTTTGGTTGCTTATTGAACTTTCTTAGTTCAGATATTTATGGTACTTTAACTGCAGCAATAGCATATTGTTTGTGGTACGTAGTTCGGTTGTGTAAACTTCTATGTACGATTAACCTTTTGTCTTGAAACTACTATTCGGTTGTGTAAACTTCTATGTACGGTTAACATATTATTTATGTTAGTGCTTTTGTTTAAGTATTTTGTGGTTTTTAAATGTGTTTATGTTTGAATGTGTATGTGTATGTGTATATATACTATGTTGTAAGCTATGAACAAGATTGAACTAGAGGCAATTTATAGGCATAGCTGAAATATTTATAGCGACGTTTCGAAAATGCAACTAAAAATAAAGGGTCGAAGGAGAGCATATATAGTAGCGTTTAATAAACGCGGCTACAGGCTTTGTCAATAAACTGCATCCTCTATTACAACGTTTAACAAACGCTACCAAAATATTTTTGAGCAGACCAAGTACATTTTGGTAGCGTTTTATACACGTTGTAAAAAAAGAATTTAGTAGCGTTTCATAAGCACTACAGTAAAATGATTTGTGGTAGCGTTGAATAAAGTGTAACTAAAAATCAGGTATTTTTAGTCGCGGGCTTTATAACAACGTTTATCAAAACGCTACTAAAACTTTTAGTAGCGTTTTTTGAGTTCTACTAAAAATCAAAATTCTTGTAGTGTACACTTAACTGAATAACTCAATAGAGAACATCTATCTGGGCATTTAGAATATTGAACTATACAGGAAGTCAGCTCCTAGGGAGTCAACCAAGAAGGAGAGGAAGCCGGGTAAGTTCTGCAGATTCCATGAGACTCGCGGTCATAATACTAATGAGTGTATGCATTTACGCGACATGATTGATTAGATTATGAAAAAATTGCAGCAATATATGAAAGCCCCTCAAGCTGGCAGGCAAGGAACTTCTAAAACCCTAGGTCATCTTCCCAGTAGGGGCAAGCTCAACTTAGTGCTAATCCATCCAGACATCCGCAAAGATGTTTAGTTATTAACAAAAGCATCGGCGGGCAGCATCGTGCCGATAAAAGCTTTGCGGAAATGGATAGATACATTGGAGCTATAAAGCATGTTGAGGATGAATGCTGTTAACGATGGAACTCAGGAGTGAACAATCTCGAACCATGGTAGACGATATTGTTTTCCAGAACAGAGATGTTGATGGAGTGGAAGCTCCGACAATTGATCCATTCGTGATTTCAGCCACGATTGGTCCTGTTACTATATGGAAGGTACCTGTATACTATGGAAGTTCAGTCAATATCTTTTTCAAGGAAGCTTATAATCAAATGATGTTGGAAGAGAAGGATTTGAAGCCTTATAAGTCTTACAAGGTTTCAATGGGATAGCTACTAAAGAAATAGGATTTGTTGAATTATCGGTGGCACTTGGTGAGGGCGATCGCCAATGAGTGCGGGTCGTACCTATTTGGTGTTAGATATAGATTTTGCTTATAATGCATTTTTAGGCCGACCGACCCTAGCTGAATTTAGAGTAGCCATCACTCTCTGGTGTTTAACTATGAAGTTCCCTATAGATAATGGAGTAGGAATTATGCACCGAGATCAGGTGACAGGCCATGAATGCTACGTCACCAAGCAAAAGGAGGTAAGGCAAAGGAAGAAAGGAAAGAATATAGAGGGAGGCCTCTGCATAAAGACTTTGGATGCATGGAAACTACAGCCTGAGCCCCGGCTTGAGCAGACTAGTCAGCTATATGATGATATGGACCAACGGAAAGAGCCAAAAGGTGGACGAGCAGTTCCCGTCGAGTTGACGATCGTTGTTCCAATCGATAGGGATGATTCAAGCAAAGTCCTTAATGTTGGATCTCAGCTCGACGCTAGTGCGATGAAGGAGTTGGTTGGATTTCTTCGGGCAAACCTGGATGTGTTTTCCTGGACACGGTCGGATATGTGTGGGATCTCGCCTGAGATAGCGAGCCATGCATTAAACATCAATCCAAATGCATTCCTGTAAAACAGAAACACCGCAGCCTAGGTCCGTAGAGATCGCACATAAAGAATAAGTGGATAAGCTGATGGATAATGGCTTCTTCCGTGATGCCTTATACCTGGATTGGGTATCAAATCCTGTCTTGGTGAAAAAGCAAACGAGAAGTGGAGGACATGCATCGACTATTCGGACTTGAATAAGGCATGCTTGAAAGACGGCTTCCCCTTCCAAGGATAGGTCGGCTAGTGGACTCGACCGTTGGACAAGAGCTACTTTCATTTATGGATGCGTACTTCGGATATAATCAAACCCGATGCACGTCCCAGATCAAGAACACACCAGCTTCATTACCGACCTCAGACTCTATTGCTATCTAGTCATACCCTTTGAATTAAAGAACGTAGGAGCGACTTACCAAAGGTTTATGAATCGGTTGTTTAAAGACAATATTGGACGATCAATGGAAGTTTACATGGACGAAGTGCTTATGAAGTCACGATGTTAGAGAGACCACGTTGATGATCTGGCGGAGATGTATGGTGTCCTTTGACAATATGGCATGAAGCTCGATCCTTTGAAATGCTCTTTCTCGGTTGCATCGGGGAAGTTATTGAGCTTCATTGTCAACTCCTATGGAATTGAAGCCGATCCAGAAAATATCAAGGCTTTGAGGGAGATTAAAGCCCTTAAGACGATCAAGGAGGTCCAAAACTTAAATGGGAATGTTGCTTCCCTGAGTCGGTTCATCTCCAAAGCCAGTGTAAATGCATCCCCTTCTTTGAAGTGATCAATAAAGGGAAGATAAACTTCAAGTGGAATCAAGACTATAAAGACACATTCTAGGCTCCGTTGAATCACTTAGAGAGACCTCCCATTCTATCGAAACCGGTGGATGATGAGGATTTTTTCTTATACCTGGCAGTGTAGGTGCATGCCATGAGCGTCGTACTTGTACGTGAGGAATCCCGCATCGAAGGATCAGTCTACTATGTCAGCAAGTGGTTGATAGAAGCAGAAAGAAACTATCCAAGACTAGAAAAGCTCGCTTACTACCTATTATTGCTTCCACAAAACTCCACCTCTATTTCCAAGCTCATCCGATCAATGTCCTTACCGATCGGCCTTTGCGACAAGTCTTACAATGACCTGAGATTTCTGGAAGGCTGTTGAAATGGAACAATTGAATTGGGTCAATACGATATAACCTACCACCCCTGAAGGGCAATCCAGAGTCAAACCTTGGCAGATTTCATAGATGAATTCACTGTACGAGATGATCCTTCGAAGAGTAGTGGAGGAAAAAAAGTTGGATGGAAGATGTACATGGATGATGGATCTAATGATTGGTGTTCTGGTGCTGGAGTTGTACTTGTCACTCTCGAAGAACACCCGATCAATTATGCCCTGAAACTCGACTTTCCGTCAACAAAGCTGAGTACGAGGCCCTGATTGTAGGATCAAAATCCCCAAGGAACCGAAAATGAAGACTTGCCCATTTTCTATGACTCCGAGCTAGTGCTATGCTAGGTCCTAAAAGAGTATCAAGCAAAGGGAGCAAGGTTATGTGATGCCCCACCTCGAGACCCACATTAACAAAGAGAGTTACTAGGCAATTCTGTCCGGTAATGCGGAGAATAGGGCTGGTTAGGAGAGACCATCTATAATCTTGTCTTAAACATCTACTGCATACATCGAGAAATGCTCTATATTTTATCTATTTCAAGTGAATCGACATACCCAATAAATGCTTAATACAAAATTATAGGTGGCTAATGGATCTATCAGAACAAAATACAATAACAGAATGCATATCACATCACAGAACAATAATCATCACACACACACACATACACAAATAAATACCAGTATGATACAAACTAATATACAAAAGTGGTACGAGACCACACTATATACATCTAATCAAATACATATAGAGTCAAGCGGAAAGAAATATAAACTACACAAAAGTGCTTGGCTGATATCCAAGTAGATGCATCAAAACTAAGTCCCGTAACTGATAGCTAACCTAAAACAACTCGGTCTGACCCGAGTATAAAATACATGGGTCGGTCTAGCTAAAACAATCAGTTAATAAGGATATACGATAATATGAAGCATGAGATACAAGGTGATAATTCTTCTCAATGAGAAGAGGCAATAGAAAGAAAACATACTCATGACTTAAGTGAAACAATGTCATTTAAGTATACAAAGACCTCAAAAAGGGTAAAATCGACAATAACACTCAAATAATATAAACAATCACCGATGAAAATCTCCAAATCAAAACTCATGAAACTCAATAAGAGTTTATAATCCCCATATCGAAATCACCATAAAATAACATATATACAAACCTTTCTCTAACTCAAGGCTATAATTAAATTCATCATCTCAAATTGGTGAAATCGAAATCAAAAACTTATAAAACTTCCCCAGATTGGCCAAATCCCATTTGCATGCCAAAGCGATGCTGCGCGTGCCACTCTCAGATGGCCGAAGCCTCTGACAAGGTCGCTAACACCTCCCAAAGCAGTTCGTCCTCATGACAAGGTCGCCGACACCTTTCCAAGCCATATTGTAAGCCTTAACAAGGTTGCTAACACCTCCCAAAGCAGTTCGTCCTCATCACAAGACCGCTAACGCCTCTTAAAGCAGTTCTGTTAAGTAAACATCGTGAATGTGTCACAAACTCATGGATAGGAATCCGAAAAGTGTTAACGTGTGTCCCATACCACACGTTCGCACTTAGTGGCTTACTAGCTGCTAGTCGATGCCACACTAGAAACATCATAAAACTCAAAAAAAAAATCATATCTCACCTCTTCTCATTGACGAGTGGTAAAGAGATACCATACTCGTCTCATCTCATCGACAAATATTAAATGGCATCTTAACTTGTCTCGTCTCATCGACAAGTGAAAACATCGTGATGGTTCCTCGTAAACCATAAATCTCAAAATATGAAATCATATACTCAAGACTTGCTTTATATCATTGGCAAGTAAATAAAACATCGTGATGGTTCTCATCGACCATACTCCTACATAGGAGATCTCAAACCATAATACTTGCCAAATATTGGTCATCTTAAATAATTCCAATAAATAGGAATTATAAAACTCAAAATACGCCATAAAATGGTAGAACATCTCAGAATCAATAATCTCAAATAGCTTCGATTGTACAAGTCCGGAATTAACCGAAATAGTAAACACACATGTCCCATACCACGTGTTTTACTAAATCATTTAATTTTCTTTCTCATATGTTTTAATAGTGTAAAAGTGTATGTTTTATATTTAAAATAGTTTACTAGAGAAAACAAACTTTTAAAACTATTTCTCCAAAGGATTAATAAAACCAATATTTGAAATTCCTTTATTATAGAAAATAAATAGATTTTATATTAGAAAAATAATTTTAAAACTATACAATAATAATTTGAAATGTCCATTTATTCCAAAAATCACTTCAAAAGCGGTTTAGTGAAAACTGTGCTCGAAAACAATGAAAAACAAGAAAGATAATCACTTGAATTCAATACGAATTCAATTTAAATTTAACCCAAAATCAATTCAAATTCTATTTAAATTTGAATTTTAAAATTTTCACATATAGCTAGCTTATTGATAGGAATTATAGCTCTCAAAACATTTCAAAACAACATCAAAATCGAACAAGAATGAGAGCAAAATAAGCTAGTATAATTCTCTAGTCAATGATTTATTGCCGTCGTTTTGCTCTCGGGACAACAAATCAAGTTTTGACCAAGCTAACTTCGAAATTTCAGAAAACTCAAAACATGAAACCTTTAGCACAAAGTTTAAGCTTTCCAAAATATCTAAAATTATTGAATTTTGATAGGAACGTGAAAGATATGGCCAATATAATTCTCACATTTTAAATTCACTACCGCTGTCGTTCATTCACAAGGCGGCAGCAAAACAATAAGGTTTCGACTATCTTAACCTCAAAATTTTACAAAACTCAAAACAAGACAGATTTATAAGATAATCTAAGTTTTCTAAAACTTCAAGAATTATCTAAATCTGACAAGAAACGAGAAAGATATGCCTAATTTAGTAACCGTGTTTAGTTTGGACAACGTAATTATTAAAGCGACAGAGCTGAGAGTTTGCAACAGGATTTTGATCAATCTATGCTTGGAATAAGAAAATGCGTTCAACATAAAAGTTGTTACACATAAAATAAGATTTTCGAAACTTCAAAAATCATCCAAATCCGATAAGAGACAAGGAAGATATGCACAATTTACTAACTGTATTTAGTTTGGATAACATAATTATCAAAGTGACAGAGCTGAGAGTTTGCAACAGGATTTTGATCAACTTATGCTTAAAATATACAAATGTGTTCAACATAAAAGTTATCACACACAAAATATTCTTTCCGGAACTTTAAAAATTATCCAAATCCGACAAGAAATAAGGAAGATATGCACATTTACTAACTGTATTTAGTTTGGATAACATAATTATCAAAGTGACAGAGCTGAGAGTTTTCAACAGGATTTTGGTCAGCTTATGCTCAAAATATGCAAATGTGTTCAAAATAAAAGTTGTCACACACAAAATTATCTTTCTGGAACTTCAAAAATCATTCAAATCTGACAAGAAACAAGGAAGATATGCACAATTTACTAACTGTATTTAGTTTGGATAACATAATTATCAAAGTGACAGAGCTGAGAGTTTGCAACAGGATTTTGATCAACTTATGCTCAAATTATACAAATGTGTTCAACATAAAAGTTGTCACACACAAAATAAGCTTTTCGAAACTTTAAAATTATCCAAATCCAAAAAGAAACAAGGAAGATATGCACAATTTACTAACTGTATTTAGTTTGGATAACATAATTATCAAAGTGACATAACTGAGAGTTTGCAACAGGATTTTGATCAAATTATGCTCAAAATATGCAAATGTGTTCAACATAAAAGTTGTCACACACAAAATAATCTTTCCTAAACTTTAAAAATTATCAAATTCTGATCAAAAACCAAAAAGATATGAGTAAATCAATTTTGGATTCAAACTCAGGAAATTTAGTTAAAGACAGAATCGTACACTTATTTCCAATTGTATTTCAGGTCAATAAAATTTCGAAATCTCAAAAAGTAATCAAAATGGAAACCGTTCCTTACTGAATCTAATTTCTAAAAAAAAAAGAATGACCTCAAACGGATAAGAAACGTGATAGTGATGGTTGTTTTACTTCAGTGCATTCCTATTATATTTCAGCAATATACAATAAACGAATTCTTCCTCATCCTAGCAATTACAATTAAGATTTAGCTAGAAATGTGAGTTAATAAACTCACCTTACTGTAATGAAAATAAAAACTCCAATTCATCTTGAAAGAAGCAAGCTTTGATGGGGAAGGAGCTTCAAATAACCTGAATTGGAAGAAAACAGTGCATGCAAAAGAAGTTTTACAGTAAATTAGAAAACCCCTTGCAGAAATTAGGAATTTGATGAAATTGAAGGGTTTAGAGTTTGAATACCTTTTAATTCACTCTAATTTGAAGAAATTTCAGCTTGAATTGAAGGAGGGTTAATTTGAAAGCTTGGGTTTGCAACATGGTGGTTTCTCTTGTTTTACAGAAAAGAGGAAGAAGGTGAACTTGTGTTAGAACGTATAGGAATTGGTTTCTTCTCTTTCTTATTATCTGGCTAAGTCTAAATGGGCTTATGGATCCAAAATTAAGTGAAAAAATAATCAAATGGCCTAAGTTAATTACTTAACATAAAACCAAGTGCATTCTTATATACACTAATTTACAAAACAAAGCCATTTTCCTTTCAATTTTCAACCAAACAAAATTTGTAAATTTACATGCACATGAAATAAATTATTTTGCACTATGAAAATATTAATTTTTATTTTTAAATTATTATTATTATTATTAAAATCCTTTATTTCACAATAATACATAATTTACTCAAATAAATGAATAAAACTCTATTTTAAACTTCTAAAATTCCACAAAAATACTTTTCTTACTTAGAAAAATATTTTAAACCATTTTAAACATAAATTTATAATTAAACTAATTTTTAAATCTATTTCCATCTGTTTATTTAAATAAACAACCTTTAAAAATCTCATACTTCTTTTAAAAATTATTAAAAGAAGTAATCGGCAATAATTAATACAATTATAGCATTTTCTCCAAATAAAACCCATTTCCCCATCATTATTAACCCAAATAAATAAAATAAAGTTTCAAACTTTATTTTTTTTCATTTTATTTCCAAATTCACTGTTTATTCCGAATAAGCAAATAAAATTTCCAATTTTATTTTAATTTACAACATTAGATTATAACTATCGTTATAGCTTAATATTAACAGGTAATTTCCAAAACCAGGGTTGTTACAGACTCCCCCTCTTAATAAAATTGTGTCCTCGCAATTTCTAGAGAAGTATTCATATTCAGCATGATTATTTCATCAATCAAAGGAGGATAGACAAGCTCGAGTTTAAAAAAATTCACTTACTCTCAAAATAAAATGGTAGAATACCAAGATAAGACTCTCCTGATTAATTCTGTGGTTTCCAAAGTGCTATTATGGAATTATCGAACCATTGAATTTGCCTAGCAACACGCAAGATTTCGAAGGCATCTCACCTTCGAATGAGAACACAACAAGATGCTGCACAAATGATCAATCAAATGAGATTGATTTCTCATAAGTTTCTCGAATAGAGTCGGGATTTAGCACAACTCCAACCCGAATTCTAACCAACAAAATGATTACTGATATGATTTTTCATATGACATTACGGAAGGAACCACATCGATACAAGATACAAACAAAAGATACAAGATAGATCAACCAAAAGATGGTATCTTCAAAGGCCACCAAACTCAAACGACCGCGTAAATGCATGTCGTTAGAAAATAACACGAGAGTAAGATGAACACTAGGAACTAAAATATATGTAAATACTCTCCATCAAAAATTCTTAGAGTTTCAAAAATTCAACATCTTTATAATCATAACCACAATTTTCAACACTTGAATTTTTTTTTTTCAAAACTTATTACTTAGATTTTAAATTTGAATTCATTACTCTTTACTATAGCACTTACACAATGAATAAATAATTTCAAACTCATATTCCCTCTTATTACAAAAATTAAATTTCCCAAAAGAATTTTATAAATTCATATCCACGGATCCTTAAAATAAAATTTAAAATTTACCTCTCACTATTTTCAAACAACTAAAAATTCCAAAATAAGTTGCATATATTATCCAAAAAAAATTCCTACTTCTCACTCCCATAAATATTAATTTCTAAACTTGATCTCATTAAAACACAATTTATCGTGTCTGATTGTCTCATTACAACGTTTAGGAAATTTCTATCGATAACGTTGATCAGGCGCATCGACCAGAATTCTTAAACACTCGATGGACGACCCAACACAAAGAAAATTATTTTCTAAAAAATTCCTTATATAATACTCAAAATATTCTTTTTTTCCTCAAACAATTTCAGTTCCTCTTAAATCTTATCTTCAATTAAAAGATTTCAAAACTCTATTTTAATCAATTCGAAATCATAAACACCAAAAGAATTCATCTTGTTATTCTTAGAATACTAGGTCCAAAAGAATAATGGAACAAACTAGATTGTTCGTCATTCCGCATGGTATAACGAACTACTCAAAAGAATCACGTGAGTACGGAATGTAAGTAGAATGTTACTTTCCGCAACTCGTAGCTTACTAAAATCGATGTAGGGTCAAATTAAAGGATGGCCCTAACACCACTCACTAGGTTAAAAGAAATCTATGAGATATAAAAGAAATGGCAAGATATCTTCTCAAATGAGAAGAAGGGACACAAATTCTAAATCATTACTTCGAGCGGAGTAATGCCACAAAGTTCATCCACAAATGAGTATCCACGGGGGATATCTCAAAGGATGCATAAATAACAACAGACGAATAAATCCAATCGATCATCTCATTTCCTCAGTGGACATTCTCGTGAAAGAATGACCAAAAGGCTAAGAGTTGTAAATAAGGTCAATACAACATTCAATTGCCCAACGGGGTGACAACCCCGAGCGGATTCCCAGAAATCAACGTAGTCATCATGATTGTAATTTGAGATATACCATCAACATCTCGAATCCCAAGAGCAAATACAGAGACTTCAGAATCATATTTAACATTCTAAAAAACAAGAACACAAATCAATAGAATTAGGATATCTAAATATAGTATCCTTCAAATCACAAAACGTGGCTTGATAATATACAAGCCACTCAGCACAAATTATCTCAAATTCTATAATGGGAGTTTAGATAGAAATTACTATGCTAATTTACACAAAAGGATAAGCCATACAGGATAAATCCTAAAATCCTTATGCATCAAATCGAATATTGCGGATCCCCATAATAGAAATCGCAATTCACAAAGATATCACAAGATAAAACGTCAAAGATCATCCACAGACTCCTTCGATACAGATGAGTATTAGGCACACGCATCGAAGAGGACTCAAATAGAATAATTACAAATAATTATTCTTAAGATAGGACACCATTAAACCAATTTGGAATACTATGGAATAAATATATTCCTAGACATATCCCAAACTTATCTACTCCAAAGAATCAATGAAAAGCTTAGGACACAAAATAAAGGGATTTGTAACACTCGTACTATATTTGGATGTATCATTATATATGTTTCGGTTCCGCGTTTATCATATTTTATTCTGAATCTAGCTCTAATACCAAGCTGTGATGCCCCACCCTGAGACCCACATTAACAAAGAGAATTACTGGGTAATTCTGTCTGCTAATGCAGAGAATAAGGCTGGTTAAGAGCGACCATCTATAATCTTGTCTTAAACATCTACTGCATACGTCGATAAATGCTCTATATTTTTTTCTATTTCAAGTGAATCGACATATCCAATAAATGCTTAATAAAAAACTATAGGTGGCTAATGGATCTATCAGAACAAAATACAATAACAGAATGCATATCACATCACAGAACAATAATCATCATATATATATATACATATACACAGATACATACCAGTATGATACAAACTAATATACAAAAGTGGTACGAGACCACACTATATACATCTAATCAAATACATATAGAGTCAAGCGGAAAGAAATATAAACTACACAAAAGTGCTAGGCTGATATCCAAGTAGATGCATCAAAGCTAAGTCCCGTAGCTGATAGCTAACCTAAAATAACTCGGTCTGACGCGAGTATAAAATACGCGGGTCAGTCTAGCTAAAACAATCAGTTAATAAGGATAGACGATAATATGAAGCATAAGATACAAGGTGATAATTCTTCTTAATGATAAGAGGCAATAGAAAGAAAACATACTCATGACTTAAGTGAAACAATGTCATTTAAGTATACAAAGACCTTAAAAGGGGTAAACTCGACAATAACACTCAAATAATATAAACAATCACCGATGAAAATCTCCAAATCAAAAATCATGAAACTCAATAAGAGTTTATAATCCCCATATCGAAATCACTATAAAACAACATATATATAAACCTTTCTCTAACTCAAGGCTATAATTAAATTCTTCATCTCAAATTGGTGAAATCGAAATCAAAAACTTATAAAAATACCCCAAATTGGCCAAATCCCATTTTCATGCCGAAGCGATGCGGCACGTGCCACTCTCAGATGGCCGAAGCCTCTAACAAGGTCGCTAACACCTCCCAAAGCAGTTCGTCCTCATGACAAGGTCGCTGACACCTCTCCAAGCTATTTTGTCAGCCCTAACAAGGTTGCTAACACCTCCCAAAGCAGTTCGTCCTCATCACAAGGCCGCTAACGCTTCTCAAAGCAGTTCTGTTAGGTAAACATCGTGAATGTGTCACAAACTCATGGATACGAATCCGTAAAGTGTTAACGTGTGTCCCATACCACACGTTCGCACTTAGCGGCTTACTAGCCGCTACTCGATGCCACACTAGAAACATCATAAAACTCCAAAAAAAAAATCATATCTCACCTTATCTCATTGGCGAGTGGTAAAGATATACTCATCGACAATATTAAATGGCATCTTAACTTGTCTCATCTCATCGACAAGTGAAAACATCGTGATGGTTCCTCATAAACCATAAATCTCAAAATATGAAATCATATACTCAAGACTTGCCTTATATCATTGGCAAGTAAACAAAACATCGTGATGGTTCTCATCGACCATACTCCTACATAGGAGATCTCAAACCATAATACTTGCCAAATATTGGCTATCTTAAATAATTCCAATAAATAGGAATTATAAAACTCAAAATACGCCATAAAATGGTAGAACATCTCAGAATCAATAATCTCAAATAGCATCGATCGTACAAATCCGGAATTAACCGAAATAGTAAACGCACATGTTCCATACACGTGTTTTGCTAAATCGTTTAATTTTCTTTCTCATACGTTCGAATAATGTAAAAGTGTATGTTTTATATTTAAAATAGTTTACTAGAGAAAACAAGCTTTTAAAACTATTTCTCGAAAGGATTAATAAAACCAATATTTGAAATTCCTTTATTATAGAAAATAAATAGATTTTATATTAGAAAAATAATTTTAAAACTATATAATAATAATTTGAAATGTCTATTTATTTCAAAAATCACTTCAAGAGTGGTTTAGTGAAAACTGTGCTCGAAAACAATGAAAAACAAGAAAGATAACTCAATACCGATCACTTGAATTCAATACGAATTCAATTAAAATTTAACCAAAAATCAATTCAAATTCTACTTAAATTTGAATTTCAAAATTTTCAAATATAACTAGTTTATTGATAGGAATTATAACTCTCAAAACATTTCAAAACAACATCAAAATCGAACAAGAATGAGGCAAAATAAGCTAGTACAATTCTCTAGTCAATGATTTATTGCTGTCGTTTTGCTCTCGGGACAACAGCAAATCAAGTTTTGACCAAGCTAACTTCGAAATTTCAGAAAACCCAAAACATGAAACCTTTAGCACAAAGTCTAAGGTTTCCAGAACATCTAAAATTATTGAATTTTGGTAAGAAACGTGAAAGATATGGCCAATATAATTCTCACATTTTAAATTCACTATCGCTGTCGTTCATTCTCAGGGCAGCAGCAAAACAATAAGGTTTCGACTATCTTAATCTCAAAATTTTGCAAAACTCAAAACAAGACAGATTTATAAGATAATCTAAGTTTTTTAAAACATCAAGAATTATCTAAATCCGACAAGAAACGAGAAAGATATGCCTAATTTAGTAACTGTGTTTAGTTTGGATAACGTAATTATTAAAGTGACAGAGCTGAGAGTTTGCAACAGGATTTCAATCAATTTACGCTCAGAATGAGCTAATGTGTTCAACACAAAAGTTGTTGCACATAAAATAAGCTTTACGAAACTTGAAAAATCATCCAAATCCGGTAAAAAACAAGGAAGATATGCACAATTTACTAACTGTATTTAGTTTGGATAACATAATTATCAAAGTGATAGAGCTGATAGTTTGCAACAGGATTTTTATCAAATTATGCTCAAAATATACAAATGTGTTCAACATAATAGTTGTCCCACACAAAATATGATTTTCGGAACTTTAAAAATTATCCAAATCTGACAAGAATTAAGGAAGATATGCACAATTTACTAACTGTATTTAGTTTGGATAACATAATTATCAAAGTGACAGAGCTGAGAGTTTGCAACAGGATTGTAATCAACTTATGCTCAAAATATGCAAATGTGTTCAACATAAAAGTTGTCACACACAAAATTAGCTTTTTGGAACTTCAAAAATCATCCAAATCCGAAAAGAAACAAGGAAGATATGCACAATTTAATAACTGTATTTAGTTTGGATAACATAATTATCAAAGTGACAGAGCTGAGAGTTTGCAGTAGGATTTTGATCAACTTATGCTCAAATTATACAAATGTGTTCAACATAAAAGTTGTCACACACAAAATAATATTTCCAGAACTTTAAAATTTATCCAAATCCGAAAATAAACAAGTAAGATATGCACAATTTACTAACTCTATTTAGTTTGGATAACATAATTATTAAAGTGACGGAGCTGAGAGTTTGTAACAGGATTTTGATCAACTTATGCTCAAAATATGCAAATGTGTTCAACATAAAAGTTGTCACACAAAAAAATAAGATTTTCGAAAATTCATATATTATCGAATTCTGATCAAAAACGAAAAAGATATGACTAAATCAATTTTGGATTCAAACTCAGGAAATTTAATTAAAGACAGAATCATACACTTATTTCCAATTGTATTTCAGGTCAATAAAATTTCGAAATCTCAAAAAGTAATCAATATAGAAACCGTTCCTTACTGAATCTAATTTCTAACAAAAAAGAATGACCTCAAACGGAAAAGAAACGTGATAGTTATGGTTGTTTTACTTCTGCGCATTCCTATTATATTTCAGCAATATACAATAAACGATTTCTTCCTCATCCTAGCAATTACAATTAAGATTTAGCTAGAAATGTGAGTTAATAAACTCACCTTACTGTAATGAAAATAAAAACTCCAATTTGTCTTGAAGCAAGCTTTGATGGGGAAGGAGCTTCAAATAACCTGAATTGGAAGAAAACAGTGCATGCAAAAGAAGTTTTACAGTAAATTAGAAAACCCCTTGCAGAAATTAGGAATTTGATGAAATTGTAGGGCTTAGATTTTGATTACCTTTTAATTCACTCTAATTTGAAGAAATTTCAGCTTGAATTGAAGAAGAGTTAATTTGAAAGCTTGGGTTTGCAACATGGTGGTTTCTCTTGTTTTACAGAAAAGAGGAAGAAGGTGGACTTGTGTTAGAACGTACAGGAATTGGTTTCTTCTCTTTCTTATTATCTGGCTAAGTCTAAATGGGCTTATGGATCCAAAATTAAAAGGAAAAAAAAATAAATGGCCTAAGTTAATTACTTAACATAAAACAAAGTGCATTCTTATATATACTAATTTACAAAACAAAGCCATTTTCCTTTCAATTTTCAACCAAACAAAATTTGTAAATTTACACACACATGAAATAAATTATTTTGCATTATGAAAAGATAAATTTTTATTCTTAAAATATTATTATTATTAAAATCCTTTATTTCGCAATAATACAAAATTTACTCGAATAAATGAATAAAACTCTATTTTAAACTTCTAAAATTCCACAAAAATACTTTTCTTACTTAGAAAAATATTTTAAACCATTTTAAACTCAAATTTATAATTAAACTCATTTTTAAATCAATTTCCATCTGTTTATTTAAATAAACAACCTTTAAAAATCTCATACTTCTTTTAAAAATTATTAAAAGAAGTAATCAGCAATAATTAATACAATTATAGCATTTTCTCCAAATAAAACCCATTTTCCCATCATTATTCACCCAAATAAATAAAATAAAGTTTCAAACTTTTTTTTTCATTTTATTTCCAAAATTCACTGTTTATTCCGAATAAGGAAATAAAATTTCCAATTTTATTTTAATTTACAATATTAGATTATAACTATCGTTGTAGCTTAATATTAACAAGTAATTTCCAAAACCAGGGTTGCTACAGGTTAGCTCCTTATCTAAATCAAGTTTTTGAGCTGCTCGACGACTTTGAATACTTTACGATACTATATATTCCAAGAGACCAGAACTAAAAGGCTGATTCATTGCAAAGTTGACTAGTTTTGAAGATATGCAACTCATGGGCTAGGTTCCAATGGAAGTACTTTCAGCTCCGAGCATCGACCAGATGGATGTCGATTGGATCTTGGAGGCTGAACCTGAAAGGGAGTCATAAGTGTCTTCGATCTGGAATTATTTATAAAGAGGGATCCTTTCGGAGAGAAGGAACGAGCGAGGAAAAATCCTTTGCCAAGCCTCGAAATACACGTACAAGAAGGATTACTGTATAGGAAGATTTTCTCTGTCCCCATGCTTCGGCTTGTCGCTCATGATGGAGCCAAACAAGTCCTAAGAGAAGTCCATGAAGGGGCTTATGGTGACCATACTAGGGAGCATAACCTTAGCAAAGAAGATTCTTCGATACAGATATTTTTGGCCAACGGTTAACCGAGGCATAGCTGATTATACCCAGTGGTGTGACAAGTGCTAGAGAATTGCTAAAATTCTAAGAGTCCAACCAACAGAAATTACTCAAATGGTCAATCCTTGGCCATTTTTAGTTTAGGGCATTGATATCATCGGTGTTCTGCCAATATCTAAAGACGGCATGAAGTACACCATTGTGGCAGTTGATTACTTTACTAAATGGGCTAAGGTATAGCCAATGACCACGATTACCATGAAGAAAGTAATCAACTTTGTAGTTTGGAATATTATCTATCACTTTGGAGTTCCAGTGGCAATCGTTACCGATCTTAGGACCCAATTTGATAGCACGAAATTCAAGGATTTCCACCATTGACATCGTGTAGAGAAAAGATTTATAGCGGTAGCACACCCTTAAGCGAATGAACAGGTCGAAGCTATAAACAAAATTATCAAGTCCATTCTTAAGAAGTGACTGGAGAAGGCCAAGGGCAAGTGGGTCGACGTACTTCCGTTAACACTTTGGGCTTATCGAACCACCTACAAGTCATGGATCGATCACCCTCCATTCGCCTTTGGCATATAGATCAGAGGTTACGATTCCGGCCGAACTAGAAGTACCTTCTTATCGAGTGACGCATTATAATACATGGAAAAATGAGCAACTCCTTCTGGAGCCCCTCGATAAGATCGATGAGAAGCAGACCGAAGCTGAGTTGAGGGCATCTACACACCAACACCAAGTTGCCGATATTATAACACTAAGGTCAGGACCCGGGCCTTTAAAATTGCCGACTTGGTTCTCAAATGAATTTCCCATGCTTTGGAAACCTGGGCGCGATGTGAGAAGGTCCATACACGATAGAGCAGAAGTTTAGAGATGGAACTTTCAGACTTGCAACAACCTATGAGATTTCACTCCCAAGGACGTGGAATAACAAACACTTACAATTCTAATTCGCTTAGAAATAAACTCGTAAATAATTAGCTAGAGCCATGTACTAAGACATATCCTGTCATTTTCCGCCTTTTTATGAAATAAAACGGCTTTTCCAGCCCAAAAATTTGTCTCTCTATCACTTAAGAATTGTGATTTGATCAACTCGGATGAATCTGAATATGATTAATGAAGATACATAGGTACTTAGAGATAGGTACCGATCAAACTTCTAAGGCCCATGATCGGGCCTATGAATTTCCTTTTGGTGTTCTGGATATTGATGCCAACCAAATCTTGCCTTCGGATCGGAGATAAGAATATGAACTAAAGCTGGACATGACATGATAGTTTGCACCCCAACTCTTGCCTTCGGATTGGGGCGGGAGTATAAACTAAATAGACATGACCCGACTGTCTGTTAGCCAATTCTTGACCTTGGACTGAGGGCAAGAGTATAAACCTAAACTGGATGTGACATGACCATCCACAAACCAACTCTTGCCTTCGAATTGCGGGTATGAGTGTAAACTAAACCGAATACGATATGACTGCCTATATGCTAACACTTGCTTTTGGATTGGGGACGGGAGTATAAACCGAAGTGGATGTGATAAAACCTCCATCTCTTAACCTCTTATCCGAGCAAGAAAAATGGAAGGTCCTTGCCTGGAGTAAGGCAGGACTTAACTTACAAGCCTTCAATCGACTCCCGAAGTTAGGCGCGATTGTGTATAAACATCTTGAATGAGGGTGTGCGGACTACACGCCTAAGTGGTTTACTTAAACTAGCGCCCGAAGTTTGGTGCGACCGAAAATTATTATCCTGGAAAAGGAGACTTAAGTCACTAATCCTAAGTGACTAACCTAATTAACGCCCAAACATTTGGCATTTCAAGAGTTACCTTACGTTCGTTAGGACGGTGAAAGGCCGATGAACTATGAAACGTGGAATGACTTAGTCTAAAGTCAATCATTGAAAGAAATAGATTGGAAGTACATTGAATGGAAAGCATATTTCTTAAGTATTAAGGAAAATCCAAACAAAGAGTTGTGAAGCCAAAAAATTTTGTTATTCACATGAAATTCCAAAGCTAAATACAAGTGCTATCAAAACGAGAAACAAAAAATAAAAGCCGAGGGCTGAACCCGCACAAGTTCGGCCAACAGACTAAAGTAGACTACTATTATTACAAAGCAAAAGAGAATCTACACATATAGGCCAAGCCTACCACTACTTCTTCGGCATTTTTTATTGCTTCTTCTTCCCAAAGCTGGAGGACATCACTCGTACTCTCTCCGTGGATTTTTTTCCTCCTCTTCCTTTATTCCTTGTCTTTTGATCGAAGTACTTTGCGATGATTCGGTAGGCACACTCTAGGCACTTTCAGGTAAGGGAACAGAAACTAAAATACTCTATGAGGATCCAACATGCATGCTTTAAGCGCTTTCAAGCGAAGGAATATATACAGGAGCATACATGATCTAGCCTACCAAGGCCATAAATAGAGGAATGGGAAAAATTTCCTCCCTTTCCAACTTGATCTCTATGTCCGAAAGATGTTGGTGCTCAATGTCACTCAGGATGTGACCGGACAGTCATCAATCTTAGCACCATAGGCCCCGTTGATTACTTCATCTAGTAGAGCATCAGTCACCTGCTTGTCAAGGCTGGGACTCTCTTCAGCCGGAGCGTCGGTGAACGTTGTCAAAGCTATAATGGTTATTGACTTCGTCACATGCACTTATTGCCTTGATTGGCAATCTTTAGGAGGAAGCGGGGCAATTGCAGGTAGACCTGAAGCTAGAGAGACATGAAAAGAGTGGTTAGCGATGTTGATCCGCGACAAGTTAACACTCCAAAATACAAGAGAAGTCAAGGAGATACCTTCTTTAGTATAGGGCTCTACAAGAGCCAGAGTGCCATCAGAGGCCCTCTGAAATGGGAGAGAGAACAATAGATTTTTGAATCCGAGGCCTCTCCAAATCATACCCAGAATCAAGGGCGGAGTCTGTAGGATCGATTTCACCCTAGAGGGAGTTGGGGGGGGGGTGAATAGGGTGATGCTATTAATTATAAAAATTAATTGCGGAAGCTTATAAAATAATTTCAACACAGATCATAGAATAATTGCAGCACATATAATAGTAGAATAATAAATGCAGAAATAGAACGACACACAATTTACCCATCTTTGACAAAACCCTGCCTACGTGCTGCCCTCAAGGTTTCTACTAGAAATTAAGTAGTCACACGCTTACACACGTAAATTCGCGACACCCGCTACTGACTAACCTAACTCTACGCTCAAAACCCTGCCACAACTCAGCCACTGAGTTGCGAATTCTCAAACTACACCACGCAGTTTGTCCCCTAGTCACACGACTAGAAATTACAACGGTTTAAAAATTGAAATACAAATTTAAAACAATTAAAAACAAAAGCATCCCTAATTTTTTTATAAAAAAACTATAACCCTTTAGAAAAAAGGCCGGCCCCTTTTTCTCTTTTTATAATTTTTGTGGCCCGTTCCTTAATTGAGATAATGGCGGCTCCGTTCCTCTTCCTTGTTCGATCAAAATTAGGGCTTTCGTATAATTCGAAGAAGGCGATTCTAATTGCTCGATTGAATAGATGATTTGGCATCCCTTTTCTGTCAATTGATGGTCTCTGTGATTTTCTTCGACTGCTTCGAATTTAATTGAATTTGAGATGACTTCGGTATGTATTTTTGCCCTTTTTCTTTTCTGATCGAATGCTTGATCTCGATTGCCAAATGCCGATGATGATTTTGTGGGTTTATATATGGATTCGATCTCCTTTATTTGCATTCGTCTGATTTTTTCAACATTTTGCTTCGGCCATTTGATTTCGTTTTGATGTTGATGATTTCTCTGACTTTTTTAATTCACGCAGTTTTGAACTGTGACTTGGTTCGATTCCTTGATTGCTTGGTTATCACGGCACTGTTTGGTTTTTGTGGCCACCACGGTTTCATTTGACTTCGGTCATATGATTTTGTGTATCGGCCTTGACTTTTAAATTTGATTTTGTTGTTGTCTGCACTTACATGATATGTTTGATGATGTTTTAAAAACAACCTGTTATAGTTGAGTCTCTGTCATTTGTTGATCTCGCCAATTTACTTGGTTACTTCATCATGTATACACTTTGATAATCAAGTTGTATTATTTGTGACATTGATCCTTGACTCTATTGCTTCATCATGTATACACTTTGATAATCGTGGTTAGTCTATTGCTTCTTTCTTTGGAAAATGGGCTGCTCCTTTGCTTCAGTGCTTATATATGTCCACCGATATAATTCATGTTGTATTCCATTTTGTTTGCATGAAGTCTGGTTCCTTGTTGTTCCATTTTTACTGTTGTATCACCATATATGTATATTCATGTTTTGAGACTGCTATCATCTCTAGCTGTTCACTGGTCTAGTCTGTGTAGCATTAAGTTTGATCATCCTGTAGCATATTTTGATAGAATCATTTGTGTTGTAGCCGTCTTGGTTCCTGTGCATCACTGAACTACTTTGTTCCTGTACAAACTGCTGTTAATTTCATACATGTGTGATTGTGCATTCATGTTGTCCAGACCTGTAGCATGAATTGTCACTTTGGTCATTGTAGTTTGTCTCAAGTCATATATGTGTGTTCATGAATTTTTGTATCGACTTGTTTTGCTTGGTGGTCTTGTGGCACTGCTTACTGTTATGTTGAATTGACTTGTTTTGCTTGGTGGTCTTGTGGCACTGCTTACTATCATGTTGAACTGAGTTTGATCATTGTTGTCGTGCCTTTCTGTGTTGCCTTATCTTTGTTTGCTTTCACCTTTATTCTGCTGTATCTTCATGTAGTTTGTACCACTGCCTTTGTGCACTTGGTCATTCGAGCCTTGTGCTTTGCATTGGAGTTGAGTTGCCTTTGTTTCCAGTCTTTGTTGTACATGAATGCATCTTGAATCTGCCTTTGTTTCTTTGTAGTCTCCGGTATCACTCTTCGAGACAGTTTGCATTTGGTTTTGTACATTTGGATTTTTGGTCGAGGCTTGTTTTAGTTATCTTGACCATTTTCATGAACTTGCACCTGTGTTGAATCCAGCTAATAGCTCGGATTTCGCTGAAAGTTGTGGCATTATTTTATTGCACTTGAATTGAACCCGACGTTTTGGGTTTGACCTGTGCTTACCTGTCCCTGTAAATTTATCAAGTGTATATATCAGTGTGTACAACCTTGTGGCATATACAATGATACACTGTGTATGTCACAAGCTGTTCGTGTATGATGAATTGAAAATTAAATGACGACGAACAACCCAAATAACTGAGGCAAATATTATTTTCGAAATTCACATTTTGTTTATACTGCAAAAATATTTCCTTTTCAATTTTACAGCGTCAATATTTATTTTTGCAGATTGGTTAAATGCTCGATTCAATTTGGAATAAAGTTGAAGATAAATACGAGTGTGAGTGATATGTAGTGAGGTCAACTATAAATGTGAAATTGTGATGTAATCAAAGTTGTACTGTAATTGAAATTGAATATATAGTGAGATCTTGAACTTTGTACTATTCAAAGATTGTAATAAATATTCGTTTGAATAAAAATTCTGTTTGAATTCAAATTCTGTGTTATTTATTTTTATTTAGAAAATATTTATTTAAAGTATGAAAAATAAAATAGTATATTAACAAATACATTTACACGAATATATATATATATATATGTTTATTATCATCAAACAAAAATCATATAATCGCATATTCAACAATCTCCCCCTTTTGATGATAACAAACATATATTTAAGATTTTGAATATGTTAAATGTATTTGATCATAGATATACACTAATTGCTCCCCCTATTTAAATGCTTCCTCTCTATACAAAGCTCCCCCTACATATATGCATACAATTAAAAATATGCAAATGAACCTAGATTCAAATGGAAAATATTTGACCTTTGCTTGATTTTATTTGACAAAATCTTAACTTTTCTCTTCCCCTTTTGTTATCAGCAAAAGAGTAATAGTGTTAGAGAAAAAATAGAGATAAAGTGATCGATATTAATCCAACATTAAAACTCAATTGAATATAAATATTAAATTTCAATAAAAAATCAAACAAAAATCATAAATACTTTGTTAGGCACATATTTCACTTTTAGAGTGATGGGAATGATGTCATCATATAAAACCATACAGTTGTGTCTATTTGTGGTATATTTATATCAGGAATTTGAATATCTACTAACCATGCATAACCGTCAGGACTTTTAAATGAGATTAGTAGTATTCCAATTTTATCTAAAAAAACTGAATTCAAGTATCTTCTAACCATGCATAACCGTAAGGACTTTTAAATAGGATTAGAATCAACTTGTTTATTTTAAAAATCAATTTTGATATGCGTTGCATACATGCATAACCGTGATGACTTTTAAATGAGCATGGAAGCACATAACAAATTCCAAAGTATTCACCCATGCATAACCATAAGGACTTTTAAATGAGAGTGAATACATTGGGTTTTATTTTATTATTATTTTATCTACTATATTATTTTTTATTTTTTTATTAAAAAAATGTTAAATGAAAAACGAACGATTCCTGTTTAAAGTACCACATATTGACAAACTATATAGAATTTTGATGAGTGATGGTCGTTAGAAATATGATAGAAATAGTGATGGTCATGGAATTTTTACCAACAAGGTTTTATAATTCTTGTTTAAATTTCTAAAGAAATTACTAATTATACCGTCTCAAGTCACAATATATGATAAATATCAATACTCATTACTTTTTCAATCACTATTTATCTTTTCGATAATTAGTAGGGAGGAAAAAATATTCATCAAATTAAATTTCTAAAACACCTAAGCTGAGACGTAGTTTACAAAATCTATTTTCTGGTAGGGGTTTTATAAAAATGTCTACCAATTGAGAATCATTTGAAATAAAATTTATGCAGATATTTTCTTTGGCAATATGATCTCTAATAAAATGATGTCTAACATCTATATGTTTTGTTCATGAGTGGTGTATAGGATTATTTGTGAGATCAATTGCGCTTTTTCTATCACACATTAGTGGTACACGTTTAAAATTTAGACCATAGTCTTGCAAAGTTTGTATCATTCATAAGATTTGAGTAGAGCAACCACTCAAAGCAATATACTCTGCCTTTGTTGTAGATAATGCAATACAATTCTGTTTTCTACTTGACCATGCAACTAATGAATGTCCTAGCATAAAGCATGCTCCACTAGTACTTTTTCTATCGACCAGATTTCCAGCATAATCTGCATCTAAAAAACCTTTTAATTCAAAGTTATCGTTTATTGGATACCAAAGACCAAACCATGGGGTGTGCAACAAATATCTTATAATTCTTTTGACAGCTTTTAAATGAGATTCTTTTGGGTTAGATTGAAAACGTGCACACAAGTAGACAGAAAACATGATGTCAGGCCTAGAAGTAGTAAGATAAAGGAGTGATCCAATCATACCTCTATATTGCTTTTGATCAACTGCCTTACCCTTTTCATCACTGTCAAGTTTAATTGTTGTGCTTATGGGGGTTCTAGCTGGTTTAGCATCTTTTAATTCAAATTTGTTGACAAGTGCCTTAATATATTTTGTTTGAGAAATGAATGTACCTTTATCGCTTTGTTTGACTTGAAATCCTATAAAGAATTTCGATTCTCCAACCAAGCTCATTTCGAACTTTTCGTGCATAACTTTTTCAAATTTCTCATACAACAAATTGTTAGTAGCACCATAAATAATGTCATCAACATATATTTGAACAATTAAAATAGCATCGTTTTCATGCAACAGAAATAGTGTGGTGTCTACATAACCCTTTTTGAACCCATTTTCAAGAAGATAAGTACTGAGGCATTCATACCAAGCTCTAGGAGCTTGTTTTAAACCATATAATGCCTTTTAAAGCTTATATACATGGTTAGGATATTCATGACTTTCAAAACCTTCTGGTTGTTCAACAAACACGTCTTCTTTTAAAATTCCGTTAAGAAATGCACTTTTAATATCCATTTGTCTTAACTTAAATCCTTTGTAGCAAGTAAAAGCTAGCAATATCCTAATTGATTCTAGTCTAGCTACTGGTGCAAAAGTTTCATCAAAGTCGACTCCTTCAATTTGATTATATCCTTTAGCGACTAGTCTAGCTTTATGTCTAATCACATTTCCAGATTCATCATATTTATTTTTGAAAATCCATTTTGTTCCTACAACTAGATAGTCCTTAGGTTTAGGTGCTAAACTCCAAACATCATTTCGCTCAAATTGATTTAGCTCTTCTTGCACAGTCATAAACCAATTTTCATCATTAAGAGCTGTATCTATGTCTTTGGGTTCTATTTCTGAAATAAATCCACTGTATAGACATAGATCACACAAATTTCTAAAAGATGAACGAGTTTGAACAGCTGTGATAGGATTTCCTATTATCAATTCTGGAGGATGAACTGCTTTGAATTTTAATTTTTCGGGATCTAGATTCCTTCGGACCTCTTTTGTTGTTGCAGTTTCTCTTGGTTTTTCGTTCTCATCTTTTCCATTCTCCTCTTCAACATTGCTTTTGACCATTTCATGTTCATTAATGCCTTCATCAAACTTCACATTGATTGACTTCACGATTGTTTTATTCCTTTTGTTGTAGTCTCTATAAGCTTTTCTTCTAGAAGAGTATCCCATGAATATGCCTTCATCAACTTTTGCTTCGAATTTTCCCAATTGATCACTTGTATTGAGAATATAACACGGACACCCAAATACTTTGAAGTACTCAATGTTTGGTTTATTTTTGAACCATAGCTCATAGGGTTTTTTGTTAAGGATAGGTCTAATCATAACTCTATTCATTACATAACAAGCTGTATTTACTGCTTCTACCCAAAAATGAAAAGGTAGCTTATACTCATTTATCATAGACCTAGCCAACTCTTGCAATGTTTGATTCTTTCTTTCTACTACTCTATTTTGTTGTGGAGTACGTGGTGCAGAAAATTCTTGTTTAAAAGCGTTTTCATCACAAAATTTTTCGAATTCATAATTTTTAAATTCTCCACCATGATCACTTCTTAACGAAACAATAGGGACTCCTTTTTCATTTTGCACTAATTTTGCGAATTTTGTGAAGTAAGAAAAAGTTTCTGATTTTTTAGCCAAGAAATATACCCATGTATATCTTGAGTAATCATCAACTAACACAAAGCAATATTTCTTACCTCCTACGCTAGCAATGTCGTTAGGTCCACACAGATCCATATGAACTAGTTCAAGAACTCTAGAAGTGCTTATATTGTTTTTGGCATGAAATGATGATTTTTTAAGTTTTCCCAAGGTACATGCTTTACAAATGTTTTCTGTTTCAAACTCTTGTGATGGCAACACTCTTACCAATTTTTTCCTTTTTAATTTGTTTAACAAGTTCATGCTAGCATGCCCTAAACGTCTATGCCATAAATTTACTTCTATATCCTCAGCTATCAAACATTTAGAGAGGGTGAGATCATCAAAAGATAAAGAATATATATTACCTTTCCTTACCTAAAAATAAGATTTATTTTGATGATTTGTCAACAATTTTGCACAAGTCAGAGTCAAAAATAACATTCATACCTTTATCACATAGCTGGCTGATTGATATCAAGTTGTGGTGCAGATTTTCAACATATAGTACGTCATTCAAGGTAAATGTATTGTTACCTACTTTACCTTTACCGACAATTTTACACTTGTCATTGTTACCCATTGTGACTCTGCCACCTTTGTATTTTTCTAGGCTAAGGAACTTTGATTTATCGCCTGTCATGTGCCTGAAACAGCCAGAATCCAAGTACCATTGCTGTTGTTCCTTAGCCTGCCAGCATACCTACACGAGAAAAGAGTTTAGTGACCTATTTGTTTTTATAGGTCCATGATTGTTAGCGGCAGAATATTTTGAAGAATAATTTTATGGAGACCCAAAACTATTTATATATGTTCCTTTTGCCACCCAAATTTGTTTTACTTTGAGAGATTTTATATTTGTGCCTTTTTGGGCCCAAATCGGTATAGTCTTCACATGTTTGGGTCTATACCAACAATTATTGTGATTGTGTCCATATTTTCTACACATTGTGCACATAGAATTAACTTGATTAATATTGCTTTCAACATTTTTTGATTGATTATACCCAAGTCCTTGTCTAATTGTATTAACAGTTTGCTTCCCTAAGAGCATATTCAACGATTTTTCACTTTTTGAAAATTTATCTAAAGTTGTTGACAATTGTTGGACTTGTGTTTTGAGAGATTCATTTTCGTTTAATACCTATGTGCACTTTTTAATAGAATTTTCTCTCCTAGTATTTTCACTTTCTTTTAAAAACAGAATTTCATTTTCAAGTGATTTTATACTAATTTCTGATTTTTTAATTTCTTCTTCAAACAATGGACACTTGTCTCACTTAGGGCACTTATTTTGATAGTTTTTAACTAATTGTTCAAGTTGTTCATTTAAATCTATCAAAGTATCTTTTTATGATTCAAGTTTAGCATATTTCTCCCTAATACGTTCAAAACACCCATTTACCTCGTGAAAATATATAAGTAATTCTGAATGAGTAAGTTTTGATACCTCACTTGGCTCGTCATCATCACTGTCAGTTATTTCACCATGAAGACACAAATTTGCTTTTTCACTTTCACCGCCAGTGCTATCACTTCCATCTTCGTCGCTTTCATCCCAAGTAGCTGCAAAACTTCTCTTTTTCAGTTTCTTTCCTTGACTGAGTCGATTTTGGGGACAATTGGGCTTGATATGACCGGATTTGTTGCATTTGTGACATATGATTTTCTGTTCTTCTATGTTGTCTATTGCTTTGTTTAATCTGCTCTTTGCTTGTTGATTTCTAACCGGATTGCCATGTTTACGACTCCACCTTTTGAATTTTCTTATTAATAGTGCTAGTTCTGCTTCACCATCTTCATCATCATCTTCACTTTCAGTTGTCCCTTTAAGAGCTATTGATTTTTTTCGAGTGTCTCCTCCTTCACGTTCTTCCTTGAATTTCATCTCCAGCTCGTAAGTGGTGAGGTTTCCGATGAGTTCTTCGACTTTTATTTGTTTCAAATCTTTTGATTCTTGGATGGCAGTTACTTTGGCTTCAAAACTTCATGGAAGGACTCTGAGGATTTTTCGGACTATCTCCAATTCCGTGTATGATTTTCCAAGAGCTTTTGATTTGTATACGATATTGGAAAGTCGTCCATACATCTCTTTGACATTTTCTTCTTTCGACATTGTGAAGTTCTCGTATTCCTGCTTAGTATGGCAAGTGAGATTCTTTGAATTGAGATGTTCCTTCGTGAGTCACTTCTAGTGTGTGCCATATTTCCTGCGTAGTTAGACAATGTGAGACATGATTAAATTCAACCTGATCTAATGAACAAATAATCGAATTCATAGCTTTGGCATTAGTAATCTATGACTTATTTTCTAGATCTGTCAGTTGATCCTTCGGTTTTTTGTTTCCTGATTATTTCCAATTATAGTTGGTGCTCTATACCCTGTCTCAACAATATCCCAAGCGTCAATGGTTTCAGAAAAATTTCCATCCTATTTTTCCAATATGCATATTCACCATTGAGCATTGGTGATCTAACTATGGACTGACCCTCAGCAAAAGCATTATTAAATGAAGCCATTTTAAAAAAATTCAATTTTTTAAAACAAAAATTAATTTTTGAAAAAAAATGAATTATTAAAACAAAAGTTGACTTCTATTCCTAGCTCTGATACCACTTGTAAGATCGATTTCACCCTAGAGGGGGGTGAATAGGGTGATGCTATTAATTATAAAAATTAATTGCGGAAGCTTATAAAATAATTTCAACACAGATCACAGAATAATAGCAGCATAGAAAATAGTAGAATAATAAACGCAGAAATAGAATGACACAGAATTAACCCAGCTTTGGCAAAACCTTGCCTACGTGCTGCCCCCAAGGTTTCTACTAGAAATTAAGTAGTCACACGCTTACAAACGTAAACTCGCGACACCCGCTACTGACTAACCTAACTCTACACTCAAAACTCTGCCACAGCTCAGCCACTGAGTTGCGAATTCTTAAACTACGCCACGTAGTTTGTCCCTTAGTCATACGACTAGAAATTACAAGGTTTAAAAATTGAAATACAAATTTAAAACAATTAAAAACAAAAACACCCCTAATTTTTTTTAAAAATATAACCCTTTAAAATAAAAGGCCGGCCCGTTTTTCTCGTTTTATAATTTTTGTGGGCCGTTCCTTAATTGAGATAATGGCGGCTCTGTTCCTTTTCCTTGTTCGATCAAAATTAGGGCTTTCGTATAATTCGAAGAAGCCGATTCTAATTGCTCGATTGAATAGATGATTTAGCGTCCCTTTTCTGTTAATCGATGGTCTCTACGATTTGCTTTGAATGCTTCGAATTTAATTGATTTCGAGATGACTTCGGTATGCATTTTTGCTCTTTTTCTTTTCTGATTGAATGCTTGATCTCGATTGCCAAATGCCGATGATGATTTTGTGGGTTTATATATGGATTTGATCTCCTTTATTTGCATTCGTCTGAGTTTTTCAACATTTTGCTTCGGCCATTTGATTTCGTTTGGATGTTGATGATTTCTCTGACTTTTTCAATTCACGCGGTTTTGAACTGTGACTTGGTTCGATTCCTTGATTGCTTGGTTATCATGGCACTGTTTGGTTTTCGCTGGCCACCACTGTTTCATTTGACTTCGGTCATATGATTTTGTGTATCGGCCTTGACTTTTTAAACTTGATTTTGTTGTTGTCTGCACTTACATGGTAATGTTTGATGATGTTTTAAAAACAACCCGTTACAATTGAATCTCTGTCATTTGTTGATCTCGGCCACTATACTTGGTTGCTTCATCATGTATACACTTTGATAATCAAGTTGTATTATTTGTGACATTGAGCCTTGACTTTGATCGTGGTTACTCTGTTGCTTCTTTCTTTGGAAAATGGGCTGCTCCTTTGTTTCAGTGCTTATATATGTCCACTGATATAATTCATGTTGTATTCCATTTTGTTTATATAAAGTCTGGTTCCTCATTGTTCCATTTTTACTGCTGTATCACTATATATGTATATTCATGTTTTGAGACTGCTATCATCTCTAGCTGTTCACTGGTCTGGTCTATGTAGCATTAAGTTTGATCATCCTGTAGCATATTTTGATAGAATCATTTATGTTGTAGCTATCTTGGTTTCTGTACATCACTGAGCTACCTTGTTCCTGTACAAACTGCTGTTAATTTCATACATGTACGATTGTGCATTCATGTTGTCCAGACCTGTAGCATGCATTGTCACATTGGTCATTGTAGTTTGTTTATTCAAGTCATATATGTGTGTTCATGAATGTTTGTATCGACTTGTTTTGCTTGGTGGTCTTATGGCACTTCTTACTGTTATGTTGAATTGGCTTGTTTTGCTTGGTGGTCTTGTAGCACTGCTTACTGTCATGTTGAACTGAGTTTGATCATTGTTACTGTGCCTTGCTGTGTTGCCTTATCTTTGTTTTCTTTCACCTTCATTCAGCTGTATCTTCATGTAACGATCCTGAATTTTTATTTAATCTAAATTAATAATTAAATGAAATTTTGAACAAAAATTTATAAAATTAATTATAAATAGTGATGTGAGTTTTCCCGAGTTCAAATATATTCTATATAAATCATTTAAATTTTTAAATATTATGTATATGTGTATATATGTGAATATATATATATATATATATGTATATTTGGGTATATATGAGTCAATTTGAAATTTTAAAATCTTGTGTGTGTATATATATATTTTGATTTGAATTTAAATCTTATATTAATGGTTTGAAAAATAAATAATATACTTTGGACACAAGTATAAAAATAAATAAATAAATTGATTTAAAAATTTATAAATGATGATAATTTGAGTTATATAAAATATATGTGTATATATAGAGAAATATAAGACAATAATTTTTAAAGTAAAATTTATGATAATTATTTAAACTAAAAATAGAAGTAAATTTAAAATGCAAGAATAAAACAAAAACAATAAGTAAACATATATAGGAAGTATTACAAAACAAAAATACATACAAGTATGTACACTTGTAAATGAAAACAAAGTAAGCATATAAAACAAGGCAATATAAAAGCAAAGACAAAAGAATTTATACAAAGTAAAATAAAACATAAACATAAACAAAACAAAATATCTTTTAAAATATAAACTATTGAAATAAATATATAGAAAGATACAAAACAATTTGTATGTAAGATAAAATAAATACTCAAGATAAAAATAGAAATGTATTCATATGACAAGTGATAAAACAAAAGAAGAAATACACATAAGAAAAGGTATGTAAACAAACTCAGCTCAATATAAAACTGCAAACAAATAAAGTATAACAAAATGAAGCAACAAAGGTAAAATAACAAATCAAATAAGATGATTTATGTACATGATATCAGCCACCAAACATAAAATCATCTCAGCCGAGTAAAAGAGTACAAGGCTAGAACAAGCAAAAGATAAGGAAGGAAGAAAATCTGCATAGTTAAGAATAAAATACTTGTACCTGATAATATACAAACAAAAATATATCTGCAGCCACCAAAGTAGAAAAGAAAAAAGGTCTTTAGTCAAGCAAAGCATGATATCAGCCGAGAAAAAGGGATGCATTAACTCTTCAGCCATAAACAAGATCACATCACCAATTCAAGCATGGGTTAGCAACATAAAAAAGGAATATTGTACTTGCCTATACCTTTCCATGTACAACTCTTTCTATATACCAATCAATTCCTTCTTTTTAGTTTCGTTCACCTTCAAAGCTAAGAAAAACTGAAATGGATATTCAACTTAAACTTAAACAAAAGCTTCAACTCAAACAAGAATTAAAGCCTGGAAATCAAAAGCAAATCAATCATCACAGTTCTAAAGTTTCCCAGGCTATCTTTTGTTCTCTGCCTCCACTTTCCAGGTGAGTGACATCATAAAATTTAAAAAGTTAAATATATATTTACGTTGCCTGATCATCTATGAAAACAAGTGTGATCTGTGAATGAATTTATCAGTTAGCTTTGTATATGAAAATATTGTTGTGCATATATCAGTATTCTTCTCTGACTTTAGTTCTAGGCTTAAGTACTCATCCAAATTCATTTGTTCTTGATCCAAGCTTTGACAAGGCTTAAGTTTTGAACCTAAAATGATCGTTATAACCTATATTAAAGAATTAAAAATTGATATAAAATGAAACCTCTTGGAAATATCACTGGACTTGAAGAAGACTGAACAAAACCATAACTTAGTCAAAATTTAAACATTTTATTTTACAATTTCAAGCATATAAACTGAATTCTCTTACTTAAACTTGATTTTTAAAACAAACATCATGATTTTTAGGGCTAAGATAAAAGAGCAGTTGCGAGATGAACGAGATATGGTTTTGGGGAAAAACCTGATGATCGGCGTGTTAATTTTTGGCAAAATTTGGCGTGGAGGTACTAGTATGATCGTAGATTATAGGAAAAATACTGAAAAAAATTTCGAATGAGTAAATTTTTGGGTTGGATCGAAACTAGGGTTTAAGAGGGGTAATGGGTTTGGCTCGGTTGTCGAGGCAATGCGAGGGCGTCAGGGAATTAGAGGCGATCGCACCAGGGGGAGTAGTTGCGTGGGTCATCGGCGAAGCTTCAGACCAAGTTTCGAGGTGGCCGGTGGTCGTGGGAGATGGAACGATGGGTTTGTGGGTGGTCGAGTTTTGGGTCAGTGGGTTCGAAAGGGTCGATTTTGATCTGATCGAAATTTCTTCGATCTAGTTGATGCTTTGGGGTCTCGCGTGTTCGTGTGTGTGTGTGGGATGGACGCGGTGCTCATCGGTGGCCGGAGGAGCGTGGGTAGGTGCACGATGCACGTGTGTGCACTGGGGAGGAAGGAAGGTGAATGACAGGATGAACTCGAAGAAGAAGAGAGGGACGCGGGGCATTGCTCGAGTTTTTGCGTGAGCGACTCGAGAAATTGTATGAGTTGCCTGAGGGGTAGGCTCGAGTGAATGTTGAAGTACAGGTTTTACAGTAACCTGTTTGTTTTGTCTTGTTTTTAAAATATGTGTTTGTTTACTGAAGTATGGTTTTAAAACTGAAGTTTAAGACAAGTTTTAAAACCTGGGTTTAAAAGAAAATTTTAAGATGCAAATTTGAAATAAAACCAGTTTATAAAATATAAACATTTAAACCATTTTAAATGTTTAAAGCAAATTTAATAAGGGTTTTAAAATTTGAAATCTAGGATTTAAAACAAGTTTAAATAAAAGGTCTAAATACAAATTCAAATTTAGATTGTACAATTAGATTTTGAATAGAATAAAATTTTGTTTTAATTCAAACTTGTTTAATAACTTTAAAATGTTATTGAAGTCAAGATGGAATTCAGATTAACTCTTGAATTCTGGTTTGAAATAAATGAAGTTTATAAAAATTTAAAGTATTTAAACAACTTTAGAATGTTCACGTATATTTCATAAAATGATTTGAAATTGAATAATTGGGTTTAAACTCTTATATAAATTTCTTCATAACGGTGGGTAAAGATTGGTTAATTAAATTTTTAATTGTAATTAGTAATGGGTGATGGGTAATAAATGAATTTGCAATTAACTACTTAAGTTAACAAATGAATGATTAACAGTTAATTAATTTAGTAATTTAATTGAGAATTAAATGATTAATTAATTGAGAATTAATGGTTAATTAAATAATCAGTGATTAATTATATGATTTCAAAGGCTAGTTAAAGGGTAATTAACAATAATTAAATTGAGTTCAATTACTTAAGAATAGTAATTAAATAATTATGAATAGTTAATAAGGATCATTTACTTGAGATTTATTTGACAATTTATTAATGTGATTAATCTTGATAATTAATGTGATAAATTAATTTGTGGATTGTATTAAGTATAATTATTTAATAACAGTAATTTAGAAATAAATTATTCAATATAATTAATTGGGTCAATCAAATCTGTTTAAATTAAATTCTTAATTTAATTAATTCAGAATAATCACTCGATAATTTTGGAAAGGTAATTACTTAGAGAAATAATAAATAGATAATTTATTCATAAGTAATTAATTAAATTGGAAATAACTTGAATCAATTAGGATTAAACGATTTATTAATCCTGTTTATGAATGATTATCAAATGCCTGACCTTACTTATGAATAATTGTATTGTATGAGTTGCCTTGAATTGTTTTTCCTATCTTATCTGTGATATTTTGTTCTGTAGATTGTGGTATGTATAATTTGTTCATTTATGGATGATACATTTGTATATTATCTGTGAATCTGTGAATATATGATAAGCGTTATTGTTTATATCGCTTATCAATTATATTTCTGTGTTTTGATCTGTGATGATTGAGTGGTTGTGCACTATTGTGTTAAACCCCTGGACCACACCATACACACACAAATATGGATTTCACAAGGAAATCGATTAAGTCACAGATTTTTAAAAATAGTTTTGAATTTAAATTTTTAAATTCAAATGGTTTGAAAATAAGATTGGGTTTAAACGTGAAGCTTTTGAAATGGAATTTCAAAGATGAAATTTATTTTGAATAACTTGATAAAGTTTGAAATTTAAATAATTTGATTTAAATTTAAATTCAAAATGTGAAACTGAATTCTATAATTTGAAACTAGGGATTAAAGATGTTATACCAGTTATATACGGGTTAAACCATTTTAAAATGTATTAATTTGGGAATATGAATATGAATATAAATTAAGAACTTTAACTCGTACAAATATAATTGGATTTTTCTGGAAAACGAAAACTATTTGTTTTCAAATAACGAAAGCTTTCACATAAGAAATGAACTTCCAATTTGGTTAAAATGATTTCTAGTTTGAAATGAAGAAAACTTCTAAGTTATTGAAACGGTTTGAAATGATAAGTTAAATCTTTGATTTAAAGATTTAACGAGTTAATCCAATTGGAATGGGAAATAGTTTTGAAAACTATGAATGGATCTTTATGAAATGGGGAGAACTTTGTGAAATAAATCTTTTTGTTTAAAGATTTGAAATGGTAATTTGTTTAAAACATTTGAAGAAAAGTTTTGGGTAATAAGTTGTGACTTAATTGAAATCCCAATGTCCATATGTTTTTGAAATACTGCGCTCACTGTTCGGTTTAGCCGGGAGAGGACCTTTGTGTCATATATCCCATTCCGAATATGTGATATGTCGTTATGGATAGCATTTGAAGACCGGTGGTGAAGACCGGATATTTTCGAAAACGTAAGGACAACTCATCGAATGTCTTTGCATCGAATGGTCCCCGGTATAGAGACTCCATATGTGATGGGGAGTCCGAACGTGATTAGTGAATATC
This sequence comes from Allium cepa, assembly GCA_030765085.1. NCBI lineage: Eukaryota > Viridiplantae > Streptophyta > Magnoliopsida > Asparagales > Amaryllidaceae > Allium > Allium cepa. Next base: position 556,752,680 of record CM060928.1, on the reverse strand, counting down.
CGGATTTCAAGGACTTCTTTGTAAGTGCCTTCGGTTCTGTTCGAGCCCGGAACAGACTTGTATGGATAGTATGTCTGACATTACAAATTGAGATATAAATCCGATTTCTTTCAAATATATTTCTGTTGGTGGCGGAGAATTTATTCTTTTAGCTTAACACCCTTCTCTGAGACGTACGAGCTCAGAGGTTATATAATTGAAGTTATCAGCGATATATTCCCAATTTGGTAATGTGACATGCTGAGTGTTGCTGAAATGATCATTGTGTTGATTATTGTGATAGGATCATTTATTTGATCGTCTATCTTTGTGATCATTTCTATGATCATTCGTTGACCCAAAGCATGGCTTTTGTATAAAGTATGTTTTTGTGGACGTGACTTTGTCGAGCCTCACACCCCGGAAATGGTCAAAACAGGAAAGATGCGGCAAGTTTATGAGGGGTAGCACCCTTTAGGGTATGTACATTTCCTTCTGGATAGAGGTGGTATCATGGTATGGAGCCCAGATATTTAACCTATGTGGTTACTGCGAATTTATTACTTTGTGGTTGTTGGCTATCGGGATCCCGTGAGAAAGGTCGTTTACGATCGGGGAATGGCGTGCTCGTGTCAGTAGTTACCCAGTTAGGGGTAACCCGGCCTTGTGTTGGCAGAGTTCCGGTTTGGTTCTCGGGGATGTCTTTCCAGAGGCATTCTCATGTGGCAATGGGAAGTTCCTTGGCCTGACCATTTGTTGGAAATCCAATGAAACAATACGAAACTTGTACGGTTTTAGTTGTAGAACCTATCATTCACTTATGGTGTCGCAACACTGTTTGGATGGTAGCTATAGTAGGCATACGATAATGGTCGTATGTTGGCTAAGATTTCTATTCTACTTTCGAAATGAATTTTTCTCTACACTATGCACTAGTAATAATATCAAATGTTCTTTTAATGCGTATCAAGCATCTTTGGCTATCATAAGGAGAAATCTCCTCCGATTCTGCGTTTGCATGTGTGTGCGTGCGGGAGGCCTTATGGTAGTCTCATTTTTCAAAAGCATTGCGAATTGACTTTAAAATCTTTTGTTGATTGTTTAAAAGATAAACTGTTTTTGTTGCTCACACCAGTCCCACGACTGATCCGGAGTTTATTGTTTCTTTCCTAAACTCTAGGTGCTCATTATTTTCTACACGAGCAGTCTAGAGTTAGGTTTACAGATAGTTAGATATAGTGGATTATCTGGAGTTGGTTCAGTCTTTGGACCACACCAGTCTTGTTGAGCTTGGTGATATGTTATGGGGAGTTCGAGCTATTGCTGGATTGATTCTTGGAAATGGAGTTGCAGTTCTCGGAGTTCTCTTTTGAAGACTATCTTAGAGTTATATTGTTCCGCTACTAGATGTTATCTATTTTTCTTTCCGCTGTTATTTTAATGTATCATATCTCTGATGTATATTGATATCTATTGGATCATCTGTTGTATCAGATATTGTATCAAAGCTGTATATCAATGTATTATTCTTTTATTCCGCTGTGTTGTTTACTTAATGATTGTTATAAGCTCCGGCGAATCGGATTTGAACGGTTGAATCTATGACATTCGAATACGATTTGAAGTATGGATGTCGATTTTTGAGCGGGCAAAATTCGAGTCGTTACATTTGGTATCGGAGCTAAGGGTTAAACTTTAGCTCAGGAGTGTAACACATTAAGTAGCTCATTAAAGATAGGATGAAGTAAATCCTAGAATGAGTAATCCTTAAGATATCCGTTTGAATTCCTCAGTAAATTCTCTTACTATCCACTGATAGTAAGTATGAGTGCAAAAAAGAGAACGAGATAGAGGACAGGGAAATACGACTATAAATGGTCGATACTCTGTAACAATAGTGGAAACAACTTTCTTATCAATTTCCTTTGATTCGTTTCTAAATTCTTTTGAATTGCTTCGTGACAGCTCCAGAGAAAGAAGTTTCGGTGTAATGGCAGCCCTACGAATCGTTGTGGGAAATCTTTACTTCGTATCTTCATCGGTTTCTTATTGGTTTTTGATTTTAAACCTTAATGAATATGAATTGGAAATTGGAATTAAAATTTTGAATAAAGTGGAAATTTTAAATTGAGTTAAAATTGATTAATATAATATGAAGGATAATTTGAGTTGTATCGATAAAATGATTTTGTTTAAAACCGAATTTGAAATTCTATTATAATTTCTTGTATCTATTGTTGATATTCTGATTTGATGAGCCAAATCCAGAATCGATATCCAGTTTGATTTGAAAAGATATTTCTTCTATCTTTCGTCTATCTCTGTATTGTTTTCGTGCCTGCGAATTTCGAGGACGAAATTCTTTTAAAGGGGGAAGTCTGTAACGATCTTGAATTTTTATTTAATCTAAATTAATAATTAAATGAAATTTTGAACAAAAATTTATAAAATTAATTATAAATAGTGATGTGAGTTTTCCCGAGTTCAAATATATTCTATATAAATCATTTAAATTTTTAAATATTATGTATATATGTATATATGTGAATATATATATATATATATGTATATTTGGGTATATATGAGTCAATTTGAAATTTTAAAATCTTGTGTGTGTATATATATATTTTGATTTGAATTTAAATCTTATATTAATGGTTTGAAAAATAAATAATATACTTTGGACACAAGTATAAAAATAAATAAATAAATTGATTTAAAAATTTATAAATGATGATAATTTGAGTTATATAAAATATATGTGTATATATAGAGAAATATAAGACAATAATTTTTAAAGTAAAATTTATGATAATTATTTAAACTAAAAATAGAAGTAAATTTAAAATGCAAGAATAAAACAAAAACAATAAGTAAACATATATAGGAAGTATTACAAAACAAAAATACATACAAGTATGTACACTTGTAAATGAAAACAAAGTAAGCATATAAAACAAGGCAATATAAAAGCAAAGACAAAAGAATTTATACAAAGTAAAATAAAACATAAACATAAACAAAACAAAATATCTTTTAAAATATAAACTATTGAAATAAATATATAGAAAGATACAAAACAATTTGTATGTAAGATAAAATAAATACTCAAGATAAAAATAGAAATGTATTCATATGACAAGTGATAAAACAAAAGAAGAAATACACATAAGAAAAGGTATGTAAACAAACTCAGCTCAATATAAAACTGCAAACAAATAAAGTATAACAAAATGAAGCAACAAAGGTAAAATAACAAATCAAATAAGATGATTTATGTACATGATATCAGCCACCAAACATAAAATCATCTCAGCCGAGTAAAAGAGTACAAGGCTAGAACAAGCAAAAGATAAGGAAGGAAGAAAATCTGCATAGCTAAAAATAAAATACTTGTACCTGATAATATACAAACAAAAATATATCTGCAGCCACCAAAGTAGAAAAGAAAAAAGGTCTTTAGTCAAGCAAAGCATGATATCAGCCGAGAAAAAGGGATGCATTAACTCTTCAGCCATAAACAAGATCACATCACCAATTCAAGCATGGGTTAGCAACATAAAAAAGGAATATTGTACTTGCCTATACCTTTCCATGTACAACTCTTTCTATATACCAATCAATTCCTTCTTTTTAGTTTCGTTCACCTTCAAAGCTAAGAAAAACTGAAATGGATATTCAACTTAAACTTAAACAAAAGCTTCAACTCAAACAAGAATTAAAGCCTGGAAATCAAAAGCAAATCAATCATCACAGTTCTAAAGTTTCCCAGGCTATCTTTTGTTCTCTGCCTCCACTTTCCAGGTGAGTGACATCATAAAATTTAAAAAGTTAAATATATATTTACGTTGCCTGATCATCTATGAAAACAAGTGTGATCTGTGAATGAATTTATCAGTTAGCTTTGTATATGAAAATATTGTTGTGCATATATCAGTATTCTTCTCTGACTTTAGTTCTAGGCTTAAGTACTCATCCAAATTCATTTGTTCTTGATCCAAGCTTTGACAAGGCTTAAGTTTTGAACCTAAAATGATCGTTATAACCTATATTAAAGAATTAAAAATTGATATAAAATGAAACCTCTTGGAAATATCACTGGACTTGAAGAAGACTGAACAAAACCATAACTTAGTCAAAATTTAAACATTTTATTTTACAATTTCAAGCATATAAACTGAATTCTCTTACTTAAACTTGATTTTTAAAACAAACATCATGATTTTTAGGGCTAAGATAAAAGAGCAGTTGCGAGATGAACGAGATATGGTTTTGGGGAAAAACCTGATGATCGGCGTGTTAATTTTTGGCAAAATTTGGCGTGGAGGTACTAGTATGATCGTAGATTATAGGAAAAATACTGAAAAAAATTTCGAATGAGTAAATTTTTGGGTTGGATCGAAACTAGGGTTTAAGAGGGGTAATGGGTTTGGCTCGGTTGTCGAGGCAATGCGAGGGCGTCAGGGAATTAGAGGCGATCGCACCAGGGGGAGTGTTGCGTGGGTCATCGGCGAAGCTTCAGACCAAGTTTCGAGGTGGCCGGTGGTCGTGGGAGATGGAACGATGGGTCTGTGGGTAGTCGAGTTTTTGGGTCAGTGGGTTCGAAAGGGTCGATTTTGATCTGATCGAAATTTCTTCGATCTAGTTGATGCTTTGAGGTCTCGCGTGTTCGTGTGTGTGTGTGTGGGATGGACGCGGTGCTCATCGGTGGCCGGAGGAGCGTGGGTAGGTGCACGGTGCACGTGTGTGCACTGGGGAGGAAGGAAGGTGAATGACAGGATGAACTCGAAGAAGAAGAGAGGGACGCGGGGCATTGCTCGAGTTTTTGCGTGAGCGACTCGAGAAATTGTATGAGTTGCCTGAGGGGTAGGCTCGAGTGAATGTTGAAGTACAGGTTTTACAGTAACCTGTTTGTTTTGTCTTGTTTTTAAAATATGTGTTTGTTTACTGAAGTAAGGTTTTAAAACTGAAGTTTAAGACAAGTTTTAAAACCTGGGTTTAAAAGCAAATTTTAAGATGCAAATTTGAAATAAAACCAGTTTATAAAATATAAACATTTAAACCATTTTAAATGTTTAAAGCAAATTTAATAGGGGTTTTAAAATTTGAAATCTAGGATTTAAAACAAGTTTAAATAAAAGGTCTAAATACAAATTCAAATTTAGATTGTACAATTAGATTTTGAATAGAATAAAATTTTGTTTTAATTCAAACTTGTTTAATAACTTTAAAATGTTATTGAAGTCAAGATGGAATTCAGATTAACTCTTGAATTCTGGTTTGAAATAAATGAAGTTTATAAAAATTTAAAGTATTTAAACAACTTTAGAATGTTCACGTATATTTCATAAAATGATTTGAAATTGAATAATTGGGTTTAAACTCTTATATAAATTTCTTCATAACGATGGGTAAAGATTGGTTAATTAAATTTTTAATTGTAATTAGTAATGGGTGATGGGTAATAAATGAATTTGCAATTAACTACTTAAGTTAACAAATGAATGATTAACAGTTAATTAATTTAGTAATTTAATTGAGAATTAAATGATTAATTAATTGAGAATTAATGGTTAATTAAATAATCAGTGATTAATTATATGATTTCAAAGGCTAGTTAAAGGGTAATTAACAATAATTAAATTGAGTTCAATTACTTAAGAATAGTAATTAAATAATTATGAATAGTTAATAAGGATCATTTACTTGAGATTTATTTGACAATTTATTAATGTGATTAATCTTGATAATTAATGTGATAAATTAATTTGTGGATTGTATTAAGTATAATTATTTAATAACAGTAATTTAGAAATAAATTATTCAATATAATTAATTGGGTTAATCAAATCTGTTTAAATTAAATTCTTAATTTAATTAATTCAGAATAATCACTCGATAATTTTGGAAAGGTAATTACTTAGAGAAATAATAAATAGATAATTTATTCATAAGTAATTAATTAAATTGGAAATAACTTGAATCAATTAGGATTAAACGATTTATTAATCCTGTTTATGAATGATTATCAAATGCCTGACCTTACTTATGAATAATTGTATTGTATGAGTTGCCTTGAATTGTTTTTCCTATCTTATCTGTGATATTTTGTTCTGTAGATTGTGGTATGTATAATTTGTTCATTTATGGATGATACATTTGTATATTATCTGTGAATCTGTGAATATATGATAAGCGTTATTGTTTATATCGCTTATCAATTATATTTCTGTGTTTTGATCTGTGATGATTGAGTGGTTGTGCACTATTGTGTTAAACCCTGGACCACACCATACACACACAAATATGGATTTCACGAGGAAATCGATTAAGTCACAGATTTTTGAAAATAGTTTTGAATTTAAAATTTTAAATTCAAATGGTTTGAAAATAAGATTGGGTTTAAACGTGAAGCTTTTGAAATGGAATTTCAAAGATGAAATTTATTTTGAATAACTTGATAAAGTTTGAAATTTAAATAATTTGATTTAAATTTAAATTCAAAATGTGAAACTGAATTCTATAATTTGAAACTAGGGATTAAAGATGTTATACCAGTTATATACGGGTTAAACCATTTTAAAATGTATTAATTTGGGAATATGAATATGAATATAAATTAAGAACTTTAACTCGTACAAATATAATTGGATTTTTCTGGAAAACGAAAACTATTTGTTTTCAAATAACGAAAGCTTTCACATAAGAAATGAACTTCCAATTTGGTTAAAATGATTTCTAGTTTGAAATGAAGAAAACTTCTAAGTTATTGAAACGGTTTGAAATGATAAGTTAAATCTTTGATTTAAAGATTTAACGAGTTAATCCAATTGGAATGGGAAATAGTTTTGAAAACTATGAATGGATCTTTATGAAATGGGGAGAACTTTGTGAAATAAATCTTTTTGTTTAAAGATTTGAAATGGTAATTTGTTTAAAACATTTGAAGAAAAGTTTTGGGTAATAAGTTGTGACTTAATTGAAATCCCAATGTCCATATGTTTTTGAAATACTGCGCTCACTGTTCGGTTTAGCCGGGAGAGGACCTTTGTGTCATATATCCCATTCCGAATATGTGATATGTCGTTATGGATAGCATTTGAAGACCGGTGGTGAAGACCGGATATTTTCGAAAACGTAAGGACAACTCGTCGAATGTCTTTGCATCGAATGGTCCCCGGTATAGAGACTCCATATGTGATGGGGAGTCCGAACGTGATTAGTGAATATCCGGATTTCAAGGACTTCTTTGTAAGTGCCTTCGGTTCTGTTCGAGCCCGGAACAGACTTGTATGGATAGTATGTCTGACATTACAAATTGAGATATAAATCCGATTTCTTTCAAATATATTTCTGTTGGTGGCGGAGAATTTATTCTTTTAGCTTAACACCCTTCTCTGAGACGTACGAGCTCAGAGGTTATATAATTGAAGTTATCAGCGATATATTCCCAATTTGGTAATGTGACATGCTGAGTGTTGCTGAAATGATCATTGTGTTGATTATTGTGATAGGATCATTTATTTGATCGTCTATCTTTGTGATCATTTCTATGATCATTCGTTGACCCAAAGCATGGCTTTTGTATAAAGTATGTTTTTGTGGACGTGACTTTGTCGAGCCTCACACCCCGGAAATGGTCAAAACAGGAAAGATGCGGCAAGGTTATGAGGGGTAGCACCCTTTAGGGTATGTACATTTCCTTCTGGATAGAGGTGGTATCATGGTATGGAGCCCAGATATTTAACCTATGTGGTTACTGCGAATTTATTACTTTGTGGTTGTTGGCTATCGGGATCTCGTGAGAAAGGTCGTTTACGATCGGGGAATGGCGTGCTCGTGTAGTAGTTACCCAGTTAGGGGTAACCCGGCCTTGTGTTGGCAGAGTTCCGGTTTGGTTCTCGGGGATGTCTTTCCAGAGGCATTCTCATGTGGCAATGGGAAGTTCCTTGGCCTGACCATTTGTTGGAAATCCAATGAAACAATACGAAACTTGTAAGGTTTTAGTTGTAGAACCTATCATTCACTTATGGTGTCGCAACACTGTTTGGATGGTAGCTATAGTAGGCATACGATAATGGTCGTATGTTGGCTAAGATTTCTATTCTACTTTCGAAATGAATTTTTCTCTACACTATGCACTAGTAATAATATCAAATGTTCTTTTAATGCGTATCAAGCATCTTAGGCTATCATAAGGAGAAATCTCCTCCGATTCTGCGTTTGCATGTGTGTGTGTGCGGGAGGCCTTATGGTAGTCTCATTTTTCAAAAGCATTGCGAATTGACTTTAAAATCTTTTGTTGATTGTTTAAAAGATAAACTGTTTTTGTTGCTCACACCAGTCCCACGACTGATCCGGAGTTTATTGTTTCTTTCCTAAACTCTAGGTGCTCATCATTTTCTACACGAGCAGTCTAGAGTTGGGTTTACAGATAGTTAGATATAGTGGATTATCTGGAGTTGGTTCAGTCTTTGGACCACACCAGTCTTGTTGAGCTTGGTGATATGTTATGGGGAGTTCGAGCTATTGCTGGATTGATTCTTGGAAATGGAGTTGCAGTTCTCAGAGTTCTCTTTTGAAGACTATCTTAGAGTTATATTGTTCCGCTGCTAGATGTTATCTATTTTTCTTTCCGCTGTTATTTTAATGTATCATATCTCTGATGTATATTGATATCTATTGGATCATCTGTTGTATCAGATATTGTATCAAAGCTGTATATCAATGTATTATTCTTTTATTCCGCTGTGTTGTTTACTTAATGATTGTTATAAGATCCGGCGAATCGGATTTGAACGGTTGAATCTATGACATTCGAATACGATTTGAAGTATGGATGTCGATTTTTGAGCGGGCAAAATTCGAGTCGTTACACTTCATGTAGTTCGTACTACTGCCTTTGTGCACTTGGTCATTCGAGCCTTTGTGCTTTGCATTGGAGTTGAGTTGCCTTTGTTTCCAGTCTTTGTTGTACATGAATGCATCTTAAATCTGCCTTTATTTTTTGTAGTCTCTGGTATCACTCTTAGAGACAGTTTGCATTTGATTTTACACATTTGGATTTTTGGTCGTGGCTTGTTTTAATTGTCTTGACCATTTTCATGAACTTGCACCTGTGTTGAATCCAGCTTATAGCTCGGATTTGACCTTGTTTTGAAAGTTATGGCATTATTTTATTGCACTTGAGTTGAACCCGATGTTTTAGGTTTGGCCTGTGCTCACCGTCCCTGTAAATTTATCAAGTGTAATATCGGTGTGCACGGCCTTGTGGCATATACAGTGATACACTGTGTATGTCAAAAGCTGTTCGTGTATGATGAATTGAAAGTTAAATGATGACGAAAAACCCAAATAACCGAGGCAAATATTATTTTCAAAATTCACATTTTGTTTTATACTGCAAAAATATTTCCTTTTCAATTTTACTGCGTCCATATTTATTTTTGCAGGTTGCTCAGATGCTGGATTCAATTTGGAATAAAGTTGAAGATAAATATAAGAGTGAGTGATATGTAGTGAGGTCAACTGTAAATCTGAAATTGTGATGTAATCAAAGTTATACTGTAATTGAAATTGAATATATAGTGAGAGCTTGAACTTGGTACTATTCAAAGAATGTAATAAATATTTGTTTAAATAAAAATTCCATTTGAATTCAAATTCTGTGTTATTTATTTTTATTCAGCAAATATTTATTTAATCTATGAAAAATAAAATAGTATATTAATAAATACATTTACACGAATATATATATGTTTATTGTCATCAAACAAAAATCATATAATCGCATATTCAACAGAGTCTTGAGCATTTTGAGTCCCAAGAGTTTGACTAGCTGAAGCATCGTGTTGCGTTGGTCCTTAACGACCCAGAATTTCTTTCATTTGAAATTCAGATATTTAATTAATTTTAAATATCAACAAGTAAAATTTATACGTCAAATAAACTTTATTCGAATATTTGGATTTAATTGGATAATTAAATCGGCAATTTAATATTTGAAATTGCGTAAATAATTGGAAATTGGGTTTAATGTGATTAAAAATGATTTATAAAGTTATATTAAATCATATTGGAGTTAGAACAATGTTTATGTAGTTTTAAAATTAAATTAAAAGTTAATTTGTGAAAATTGAATATTTTAATATTTAATCGACTAGTGAAAATAGCCATTTTTCAAACAGTCTCGGAATTCGACAAAACCCGTTTCATCGGATCCATAATGTTAAATTATTGCATGGTTTCAAATTTCGTGTCGATCGGATTTACCGTTTGTCCGGGGCAAGCCAAAACGCACAGAAATTTGGTTAACCGATTTAATTTAAAATCGATCGTTTATTGCCGTAACTCGCACAGATGATCGAATTAGCCTCCGAAACATATTCCATTGTGTCCGGAACATGGGGTAAACCCTAGAAATGCCAGTCACCGTGCGAGATTTGGAGTTCGAAAAATTTCGATGAATAGTGATTTGGGCAATTTTCTATATAAGCACTTCATATTCACACTTCGCAAACAACATTGAAAACCCTAGGGCAAATAGCTTCAGCCGCCACTAATGAAACCGATGGCCAAAAACTTCCAATCTTCTTCCCTCAATTACTTCCAATCCACAAACAATTACAGAAAACATCCAACATGAAAGATGTAGAACTCTCCAAGATCTTGCTATCCAACGGTTAAGATCGTGAATGGAGCAAAGAATCGATGGCAAATAGCTCGGGAACGTTGCGCGTTCGTCCTCGTTTCGCGTGCAAAAGGTGGAGCCGAGCTTCGTGCTTTTCTGGCCGAGCATGGGGTTCGTGATGGGCTTCCATTTGGCGCTAGCTGATCGATTCCTAGTCGAGCGTGGTGGCGGCGATTTCAAACCCTAGGGGGCGGCTCTTTGGGTTCGGTTTGCGTTCGTTTACTGGAGCACGCGCGTTTAGGGAAGAAGCATATCACGCGGCCGAGATTTGCAGGGGGGTGATCGAACGGCCAGGATGAATTAGGGTATAAAATTAAAAATAGATTTGTAAATTAAGTATATTTAAATCATATAATCTTTAAACTATCGTAACTTGTTGATACGAGGTCGGATTTTGACGAAACGAGCTAATGAAAATTTTGGGTAAAATTAAACGCACGTTTAATTTTATTCGAAATAAACGCTACAACTATTATCGGAAACTCAAGGTGAGAACTTCTCACTCAATCGAATTGTTTCGATTAAATTTTTTAAATAGTTAGGTTTAAAATTGCTTGATTGTGTGATTGGATGATAATTTGTTATCTATTGTGTTAAATAGACATTATATGCCGTATATTAAGCGGATGTTATTTATTAAAAACATATACCGCGATAATTCCAACTTGTATGGAATTGGTATTATATATGTACTTGGAGTTGATTTCCCGCATTATATAGCGGATGAGACCCTATTGCGCCGCATAATAGCGGATAGTATTTTATAATCCCATATACCGCGATATTCCGTCTTGAAGCGGAATTGGTATTGTGCTAACATCTTTGGATGTAGGGAAACAGGTTGGAGGGATCCAACTGGATTCCTCAAACATTTGAATTGGTTTCAATGTTGTGTGTTGATCTATTTATTGATCTATTTATAATCTGCATGATTATCTTTGTGATTGAAATGGTTAAAGGCTAAATGTTAGCGAATATATTTTTGGTATCGTTAGATGCCGAAAATAAATAAATTTGATTTTTCGAAAATTTAAGTTGAGAATTCATAATAAAATTTAATTTTGGAATTGATCCATTTTAAATAAATAAACATTGAAATTTTTATGTTATAAAAATTATGATTTTTGTGAAATATAACAAAAATGTGATTTTTGAATTAAGTAGTTGATTAATTTATAAAATGGTTTAAATTGGGATTTTTAAAGTATTATAAATGATTTATATAAAAGATTTATAAAATTGATGTTATAAATTAGAATGTTGGAATTATAAAACGAGTTTTTATAAGTATTAAAATGAAATATAAATGGATTTCATAAGTGGATGAAATCTATAGATTATAAATTGTGAAGTTATAAAATGAATAGATTTTGTGAAATAAAATATTTATAAGTAATTAACTTATAAATTGGATTTTGGCGTGTAAATGGAATATGGATAGAATCTGTTAATAAAGTGATTTTTATAAGTGAAGTTGTTATAAAATATAAATAGAATTTAAAAAAGTTGTTTATAAATTCGAAACCGACTTATTTTAATAAGTTTAATTATTATAACTTATTAAAGGAAATATATTCACGATTTTGGACGGTGAATAATATGTTTAAGAAATATTTCGGGAAGGGATATTTTAAATAGAATTAAAACGATTCTTAATACTGTTGTTATAATAAATGATTTCTGAAAAGAAATGTTTTATATAGTAGTGGGATTTATATATCTATCTTAATTTCGAATCCCTATACTAGTGATTCTGTGTTGTTGTAACGATGTTTTACGCAACATTCGTTTTGACCCAAATAAATGTGTTTAAGTGAACGTTTTCCTTAAAGAATAAAATATATACATAATTTGGATTTAAGTATATTGAATATTTTCAAAATGTTGAAAATAAATGATTGGTGAATTACTTATTATTAAATAAGTATGGAAATGTTTTTCCAATACGAAGTGAATATTTTGGGATTTTATCTTTTAAAGATAAATTGAAAGTGAATAATTGAAATCGATTTGAGAAATCGTATAAAAAGTGAATATTTGGAAATGTGAATTCACAATGGAAATTTATAAGGGAAATTTGTTTAAAAATAAACATTGATTTATTTTTAAAAGTGTGGAAATAAATTTACGAATTTGGAACGTAAATTTAAAAATCGGTAAGGATTTATTTAATTTGTTTAAATGAACCATTTTGAAATGAAAGTTGTTAAGGTGAATTTGATTTGAAATCTGTTTTCAAATGGTTGAAGTGTGGAAAATATATCTTATAAAGATATTTTGGGAATAAATAATTTGGGAAATTATTTGAAATCGGGTGATGTTGTGAATATTGATTGATAGTTAAATAACCGACTATCAATATTGACCCTTAAATGGCTATTGGTTGTGAATTGGTTGAAATTGAATGCTACACTTATTTTTAAATTATTGCGCTCGTTATTCGGATTACCCATTCCGAATAGTGATACTACGTAATAGATGGCACTGAAGACCGGTGGTGAAGACCGGGTATTTGTGAAAACGATAGGATGACCTATCGATTGTCTCTGCACCATTAGCTACGGTATGGAGATTTCCTTTGTGATGGGAAATTCGATTGGGATTGTGAATACTCGGATTACAAGGGCTTCTTTTGAAGTGCCTTAGGTTCTGTTCGAGCCCGGAACAGACTTGTATGGTTACGTATCTGACATTACATTTTGAGATATAAAGCAGATTTCTTTCAAATACATTTCTGTTGGTGGCGGACAATTTATTCTCTTAGCTTAACACCCTTCTCTGAGACGTACGCGCTCAGAGGTTTTGTAGTTGAAGGTTATCAGCGATATATTCCCAATTTGGTAATGTGGCATGATGAGTGTTGCTGTGTGATGATTATTTATTGATCAAAGCGTGGCTTTGTGAAAAAGCGTGGCTTTGTGAAAAAGCGTGGCTTTGTGAAAAAGCGTGGCCTTTGTGGACGAGACTTCGTCAGACGTCACACCCCGGAAATGGTCAAAACAGGAATATGCGGCAAGGTTATGAGGGTCGCGCCCTTTAGGGTATGTCATTCCCTATTGGAAAAGGGTGGTGTCAGGTATGGAGCCCTGATGCTTAACCTATGTGGTTGCTCCAATCTCATTTTTCTGTGTGGTTGTTGCTTGGTGATAGAGGGCCTTCGGATAATGGTTATGGTAATTTCATTTTCCAAAAGTATTGCGGATATTTTCTACTTCTATTGTTGTTGTTGTTGTTTTAACAGATAAATAACTGTTTTAAGTTCTCACACCAGTCTCATGACTGACCTGGAGTTTATTGTTCTCTTCCTAAACTCTGGGTGCCCATAATTTTCCACACGGGTAGTCTAGAGTCAGGTTATCAGGTCATTCTGGATTTAGAAGTGCTTTGGAGCTCAAGGGGTGAGATGGATGGCGAGGCATATTACTTGTATATGATATTATCTTTCCGCTGTATAATTCACTTGCAGGGACATGGTTGTGTAGCTATCCATTCTTGTGTTGTATTGTATATTGTTGTTGTAGACTCTGATGATAATGTAATGTAATAACTGAGATAGTTCTTTTTGATTTAAAGATAATTCGTTTATCTATTGTATGTTGTTCCGCTGCGACTGTGAGATTCTGATGTTGTTTCTGTTCTGTTTCCTTTCTTCTTCTATCATTTTCTTCTACCTCTTCTTTTTAACCCTAACAATTCGGTTTTTCGGCATTCGATTATGCAGCATTTGATACAGTGGACGTATTGATGTCAGATTTTCGGAAGTCGAAAAGCTTGAAATGTTACAACGTGGTATCAGAGCGTTTGGTTAAGTGACAACCTTGGCTCTGTTGGGTATTACTCATTAGAGATAAAGTCAGCAGTACTCTTGAATGAGTTTGAGTGTAATGATAGATATGAGAGCTTATTTGTTAGTGGATATGAAATTGTTTTGTATTGTGTTGACTTATCGGTTGATTGTTTATAGATTCTGATCGGTGCAGTCTGGCCAACTGTTTCGATAGGGATTTCTAAACTCTTAAACAAGATAAACTGACACAGTATTATTTTGAAATAGGGTAAATGAAATAATTTTTACCCAAAGCTATTTTTGTATATAAAGGAAATGATTTTCTGTAAATGTTTATAATACATGATTGCTTGGTTGTTTGGAAGTAATGATATTGGAGTATTATCATTGTTATATAGGAATTGAAATAATAACCAAAGGAATGAATTTATATACAAATGGAATTTGAGTATGAAAAAAAATGTGATTTATAATTTGGAATTAAATTCATTAATGGAATGAAATTGGTAATGAGAATGTATAAGTGAGTTTTATAAATTGAAATGAGATTTGATTGGGATTAAGTTGAATAAAAATCCAAACTTGGGAAAAATAAAAATAGAATGGATTGAATCCAAGTAAATTAATATGATAACTAATTAATTCATGATATAGAAAAAGTTGAATTAGTTAAATTAAAACTTGAATTGTGAGCTAAATAAATTAAATCAGATTGGAAGTTAAATAATAAGTTGTATAACTTATTAAATGAGAAATGTAAGTAAAACCAATTATTAAAATGGTTAAACAACTTTGTTAAGCAAAACGAGGTTTGAATTTGAATAAGTGATAAAAATTGACTTTGGTAAAAGTTAAATAGAATTTATTTTGGAGTTGGAATGTGAATTTGATTTTTACTGGATTGGATATGTTGTTGAAATGGAAGTTTAAGTTAAGTTAAACAAATCATGTTCAAAAGGAATATAACTTAAGTGATGCTGAATGAAGTTGATTTTGGTTTCAAAATGAATTAATGAAATGAAGTCATTAAATGGATATGAACTTGAGTTATATAAAAGAGATTTAACTTTATGTGTAAAATAAATTGGTAATTGAACTGATGAATTGAATGTTAATCGATAAATGTAATGAATTGATATAAAATAATGGATATAAGTATAAATTCATTTACGACTAATTGAATGTTGAACCAAATTAAAGGTAAACAAAGTGAATATGAATGTTGAATGTAAAGTGAATAAATTTGGTTGTGTTGAATATACATTGATTGTTAGATTATTGTTAATTGATTGAATAGAAATTCATGTGTAATTGAATGAATAAAATTGAAAGCTAAAGCAATTAAATTCAAATTGGAAGTTAGGTAAGTTAAATTGAATAGAAATTGATTTGAATTGAAAGTGAACCAATGTGAATGTAAATTAGTGAATGTAAACTAATTGTGAATGAATAATTGAATGTCATTGTATATGAATTGGTTGTAAACAATTACAAGTAATGTTGAAATCATATAAGTTGCTTGTAAACTTTGTTTAGTATGCATTTCTTTTAATATGCATGTGTTGTAGTTGTTTAAAAGAGTAAAATGTTAGTAACTTCTTATATGTGTCACTTACATATTTATATTGAGTAAGTACAGGTACCATGGCAACCGTTAGCGGGATTTGGGTTGCACAAAATGCTAAATTAATAACTGCTTTGCTTAAAAATGCTAAAAAGGTACGCCTACGCAATAAAAATAGGAAATATGAACTGTTTTTCTGTTTTTTCGACTGGGTGGGTCGACGTATATATATTTATCTCTATTATGATATCGTAAAAGCTCCTCCGTACAAAGGAGGTTATGGCGAAATTTTTTGAAAACTTAAGGCATTAGAAAATTTTCGGTAAATTTTGAAAAAATTTGTGAAAACTAAGTTTTGATTTGAAATTAAAGATTAAACGATATAGTTGGTTTTTAAAAGATAACTATATATGGATTTGAAAACTTAGTAAATATTTTGTAAGAGGTTTAACTATGGATTTGAAAAAGTTAAACACTTAAGAGATTTGAAAAAAAAATCCAATTTGAATGGTTTGTTTTGGAAAGTTAATGGATTCTGTAACTTTTTCTTACTTGGCAATTTTGAGGACGAAATTCTTTTAAGGGGGAACTTTGTAACGACCAAGAATTTCTGTCATTTGAAATTCAGATATTTAATTAATTTTAAATATCAACAAGTAAAATTTATAAGTCAAATAAACTTTATTTCGAATATTTGGATTTAATTGGATAATTAAATCGGCAATTTAATATTTGAAATTGCGTAAATAATTGGAAATTGGGTTTAATGTGATTAAAAATAATTTATAAAGTTATACTAAATCATATTGGAGTTAGAACAATGTTTATGAACTATTAAAATTAAATTAAAAGTTAATTTGTGAAAATTGAATATTTTAATATTTAATCGACTAGTGAAAATAGCCATTTTTCAAACAGTCTCGGATTTTGACAAAACCAGTTTCATCGGATCCATAATGTTGAATTATTGCATGGTTTCACATTTCGTGTCGATCAGATTTACCGTTTGTCTGGGGCAAGCCAAAACGCACAGAAATTTGGTTAACCGATTTAATTTAAAATCGATCGTTTATTGCCGTAACTCGCACAGATGATCGAATTAGCCTCCGAAACATATTCCATTGTGTCCGGAACGTGGGGTAAACACTAGAAACGCTAGTCACCGCGTGAGATTTGGAGTTCGGAAAATTTCGATGAATAGTAATTTGGGTAATTTTCTTTATAAGCACCTCATATTCACACTTTGCAAACAACATTGAAAACCCTAGGGCAAATAGCTTAAGCCGCCACTAATGAAACCGATGGCCAGAAACTTCCTATCTTCTTCTGTAACAACCCAATATTTTCAACCCTTCGCATCCGCTCATGTCGGACTTGAAGTGTTCAAAGTACTGCGTTGTAGAATAATTTTGGCAAAACTCAGAATATGCAGTAAATAAAATCACAGAATCATATACACAGATATCAGAACTCACAGCGGAAATAAAATATTTAGTGGTTCATGAAGCCACCATAAAACTTTTAACCAAAAAGAATTTACATAGTTTAGAATCTGCAATACAGCTGTAGACATAAATAGAAACAGATTCCTCCAAAGTCTTGATTGCAGATAAGATAGGGACTGAAAAGCTTCCGGCAGCACGAATGATCTACGGGATGACCTAGCTCCGGAGAGAAAAACTGAAACTGCAACTCAGGCTGACCCGAGCGTAAAATAAAACATAACACTCGAGTCAGGACATACATACTTATATAATGTAAGCTAATTCAAGTGTACTGTAATATAGAACAAGTAACTTAAAGGATGCTTGGGACCGCCCATCCTCTAAGGATCCGTTAAACTATTTACTATGTAGTATATTGCGCTATTATAATAGTGTCTATTTATAAAATAAACTTACTTTTTAAATAGCGTTAAGGCTTTACATTTTCCACCTTAACACGTAATAGTCCCAGTAGTCCATCCAATACCATAGCTCCTCCTACTCGGGAAGCAACTAGAGGATACCACACGGGCTACGGGAGAAAACCAAACTCGTACAAGGCTCGATATGGTAGGTGACACGGCACAACGAGGCAATGCCAGGGTAGATATACCAATTGCTATCCGGACCGGTGGTAACGCGAAGCCGCAGCGACCGCCCACCTCGAACAACACTCCCAAATCAAGGGTGCACCCAAACAATAACAAGAGTAATAGAATGGTATACGAAGAAGTGCGTTCGATCAGAGGAGCTACCTCATTAATCCGAGAATCGCTCCTGTTTTAGCCACCTTAAGCCAACTCACGGGAGTCGGGTCCACGTATATACCTTTCAAGAAACGCCACCACCGACCTACTTCATTCTGGAATCTCCACCGCGTACACGGTTGGTCAAAGTGGTTTTCGGTATCGACAGAGAGTATGTCCATATCCGATCCCGGTCTCTTTGCCAACCCATCGTTATTATAACCCGTGGTCATTTAAAACATTTTATACTTTAAAACCAGAATAAACATTTCCATTTCAAAATTATAAATACGATATCATTTTAAAACCCAAAAACAATATGATATCGTTATATTCAAATATAATTCTTTCCAAAAACCATACTGCTTAAAATTTATAATATCTGGAAGCCAAATATTTGAATTATATCTTCAAAACATAATATTTGGAATTTTTACTTTAAAACCATAACTCCCAACACACAAATGGTTTGGATATTCAACGGTATATAGAATAATGGTTTAACTTTATGGTTACTTTGTAAAGAAGATAATTTATATAGCTTTACAAATATATTTCTTTATTTAAAGTTTAAACCATAATTTAAATATCACTTTATGTCCCCAAATCCATTACAATTCCTATATATATATATATATCCAATTGGAGTATTTCCTATTCAAAACTAAGTTTGGATTTTATTCTTTCAACAAATCAATGTTTTATTATTTAGTCTTGAATATTCCCATAAATTCCATAAATAAACTCCAAATGTTAGTCATTTAATATCTTCAAAATTCACTTAATACTAGAATATTCATCTTAAATTTATTAAGGAAAATCCAGTTATAAATATCATATCTTAAGATTTTCCAAACTTAACATAAAATAAAATTTATCAAATTCCATGAGTTTTAAAACAAACAATTCTAGATTCTGTAGCACTTAGGAAATGCTACCTAAAGTTACGGGTAAAACTAGTCCAATTTCAAAAAGACAGCATTTAAAATGCTGTAGCAGATTTGTTTAACTAAATAAATATTTCCAAATATAACTTATTTATCTATTTATTTATTAACTGAAAGCTTATTTTTCAAAATCCAGAATTTCCAAAATAAGTTATATTCCACAATTCTATTCAAATATTTATTTATTTATTAACATTTATAACTCATTCAAAAATAAAAATAAAAAAAAATCCTTTAAAGATATTAAATCAAATATTTAACTTCCAAAATAATTTTAAATATTTCAGAAAATATTATAAGGACCACGGGCCTGTATAAAATTTTCTAACCTAGGTCAAGTGATACGGATTTATATCATTTCAACCCGTAATTTACAAAACCCCGGGTTCTATCATTTCAAACCCGCAATCCCAAGTTATCAGTTAAGCAGTTAACAGACTAGTTTAACAATAATCATTATTTCAGCCCATAACAATCCAACTTTAACAGGGAACTTGCAGTGGTGATTTAAGCAGTAAATAACAATTAATAATATAACTGCAGAAATAATATAACAGATAAATAACTGATGAGATGTCAATTTAAATGGGTTCATCATTCTTCATCATACTACAGACAGATAATATCTAAATAGAATGTTTACACATACACTTGCGATAATTTACACAATATATGTACATATGTCTGGTGAGAAAAACTCACCTGAAAGCTGCAGAAAATTTGATTCAAGCGAAAATGAAAAATCCACCAAAAAAAGAAACGCACAGAGGGTAGCGATCAAATTTCCCTGGATGTCACGCCTAGATTCAAATCTATAACAAGATCCAAATACCGAATACGTGACTTTTAAAATTTATGGTCAACGCAAATATTTGAAACAATTGGAACGAATAGAGTCAAAGAAATTTGGCACGATACGCTCGACCACTACACCACCCTACTTGACGAACAACTCGGCCCAAAATAAAATCTTTTTTTTTTCTACCTTTTATATATATACTCTATTATTTAATTAAACAAAACGCACAACCACCACATTACTAAACTTCAACTGGAAGTATGCATAAGGTCACGGCCCAAGCCTATATCAACTAAGAATGTACGCTCACTGTAACCCAAAGAAATGCAAATACTTCACTCTCTTATTTTTTTCCCTTCACGCAAAAACACACTGCCTATTTCCTACTAGATTTGCGTGTACACATGCAAAAGTTTTCACCCAGCCTATACTACAAACTAATGCATGGATAGTACATTATTTGATCTGCACGTTACTTCCTTTATAAAATTTTATTATATCATTACTAAATTATAAATATTCTCCTTTTTTTTTTATATGTGTAACGACCTGTCATTTTCGTTAATTAAATTTTGTCATTTAAATAAGATTTACGCAAATTTACTTTAGAAGAAATAAAGATTTTAAAATTAATAATGAAGCAAATGTTGAGAAGGAAATGAAACCATGGGAATATAAGGCTAAGTATTTACAGTTGAAACAAAATGACGAATAAATTGAAGTGATGTAAATTGTTATATT
Organism: Allium cepa; assembly: GCA_030765085.1. NCBI lineage: Eukaryota > Viridiplantae > Streptophyta > Magnoliopsida > Asparagales > Amaryllidaceae > Allium > Allium cepa. Next base: position 556,731,943 of record CM060928.1, on the reverse strand, counting down.
AGGCTAAGAGTTGCATATAAGAGAACAAAGGTAAGTAGTGAATTTAGTTAATGAATTAAAAATATTAAATAGTAAATTGAATTAAATCAATGTCCGGTACAAATTGAAATATTGTTTGGAATGAAAGCTTATAAATTGTAAGCATTTAATTTACAAATGAAATCAGTGTGTGTTTTTTTTTTTTTTTTTTTATAAATATATATATCACATGCACAATTCGCCCAATCTTTCGACTAAATGCATGGATCTTTTTAATAGATGCTTGCACACACACTATATGGTCTGAACTATATTTATGTTAAAAATATGCAGGCACTGCTTCCTATATGATATGCATTTAGTACAGGTAAATTATCTAATATATGCAAAAAGGCAAAGCTTCTCACTGATACACGCATGTACATGTACCCTCAAATCTCTCCTCTCCCTCTTCCCTTCCTCTCCTTCCTCTGTTTTACATATATATTTCTTTCTTCTTTTTTTTTTCTTCTTTTTTTTTCTTTTTCTTTTTCTTTTTGTTTTTTTTTTTCAATGAACATTATTGACTTTCTATTTTGTTTGACCCAAAACTAAGTATGATATATACAATGAATAACCCATTTTTCCGTAGTGATAGTACGCGTAAACTTTAAGCTAGCATTAAATTAAATCTGGGTCAACTACACCATCTCTTTGCACACACATATTAGATTTCTACAGATGTGATGACTCATAAATTTCCAAAGTTTGTCAACTAGATCGGGTGAAGTAGATGGGTTGGAGTGGCCGAGCATATCAAATGAGGAAAAAAAAACTGAGGAAAGGAAAAACTGGAAGGAAAAGAAAGAGAAAACAATAAGACAATTACCTGATGCTTCGAACGAAATTGCCAGAGGAAAATTTGCAATGCTTTGAAGAGTGGTGAGTTTTTTTTTCTTTTTGTTGAGATGTGGATCTCTGGCATATTTATACACGAATTTGTGAAACGGCAAGGCAGTGATCAAGGGATGTGGCGTGATTAACTCATTTCAGTTTTGCAAAAGGATAAATTTTTTTTTTCCAACGTATAAAGTTTGATCAGTATTCGAAAATTTGTAAACAAAAAGGCAGAGAAAATGGCAGCTTGGATTATGGGAAATAAATGACTTGCGTGATACATGGTTTGATTTATAAAGTTTGTACGTTACTTAAGGGGAATATTGATCAAAGGAAGGGCAAGCGTGATGTTTGGTAAAGCTGATGACAACAGAGGGTAAGAGGAATAAGCAAAAATGCGAACGTTACATATATACAAATGCACTAATGTTGCTCACGTGTGATCCATTTTATTTTAGCTAAAATCTTGATTTTAGTTTGATACCCATAAATGAAAAGGTGAATATTTATGTAAGCTTTAGGCAAAGAACGTATACCATTTATTAAAAGAAATCAAACGGTCCTTTAAAACAAAATAACGTCCGTCTTAAAATCACTGACTGATATTTTTCTCCATAAAGATATTTAAATACGATTTTTTTATTTTATATGCGTGATTATAGGAACGAAAAAAATTTTATCTTGCAAAATAAAGGCAGTGGAAACAGAGAGATATAAATAGGAATGTGAGAATTTGAAAAGATAGGCAAGGTTAAATTTGAATGCATGAGTTGATTTTTAGGCAATCAAATATATTAGTCCATTTAGGTTGCGTGAATAAATGAATACAGTGACATGCTCAAGAAACAAAAAGGTAAGAGGCAAATGCCAAAAATGTTAAAAGAATAAAATTTTGTGTCACGCGCAAAGGAAGACAAAATTGATTTTCTTTCAAATGATATATGCGTGATTGTAGATTTAGGCAGATAAAGTTTCGTGATCAGAGGAATGGCAAAATATGAACCGTTCCAATTATATGAGAATTGATATATTATTATTTTTTTAGTTTGATTTAATTAAATGACGGCAAAAATTTTTCAAAGCTTTTGGAAATGGAAACGTATATACACATTTTATTTAAAACCAAACTGTCAGTTACAACCAAAAGTAACGTTCGTCTTAAAAATCACTAACTGATGTTTTAATCCATAAAGGTGTTTATATATGATTTTAAAAGTACGTCAAACTGACGTAATACAAAACATCAAAAATATATATATAAAATAACGTTTTAAATTTTACACGTTTTATTACATTACTTACCATAAATTTTACGCGTCCTTTTAAACGCGATATTTAACAGTTTATAAATACACTAAATCCTTTAAAAATAATACTTAACTAAAATTTAAATTGGTTTACATTCTTCATATTTTATATATATATATACACGGTACTTATTCCCTAGATTTACGCGCCCTTTTTAACGCGTGATTACCCAGTTCATTTATACATAAAAAAAAATTCGAAATTCTGATCATGCTGAGACTCGAACTCGTGACCTGTCGTGAATAGCCCAGATGTCTTAACCACCTAAGCTATAAATGTTTTCTTAATTAAAACTTGATTTTTTCAGAGATCTTATTAGTTAGTCCTAATAATTTTTTTCATATTTTGTTTTAATCACTTTAAATAAACCCCAAAGTTTTTTTTTTTTAAAAAAAAAAAAAAATACAAGTGAAAAATACTTGTAAAAAAAATTGGGCTGTTACACTCTCCCCCACTCAGAACTTTTCGTCCTCGAAAAGGAAGAAGGTAGGGGAATAGAAACAACGTGAAAGAAAACTGAATTAAAACTTAAATTAGAATCATTAATCTAAACAATAAAATTCAATTTTAAATTAATCTTTGATTTCATCTATTTATACTTAAAATTTTAATATTTATTTATTTACATATTTACTTGTATAATATCCCTACACTTAAAAAAATCATTCATATTTTTTTTTTATCCAAATTTTTCACAAGGTATTATAACATTCTAATTTAAAATGTTTAATTTTAATCCAAATTTGAAATGGTAATTTAACTTAATTTTTTAAAGTAAATTTACCATTTCCCAAAATAAACAAAATTCCCCATTTAGTTTCTTCTTTATTCCAAATTAAATTTATTTTTCTCACTATTTTTCTCATCTTTTCTCAATTTCTAAACCATATAATTTCAATTTAAATTAATTAATATTCAGTAATTGATTTAATTCATTTGATTTTTACAGAAGTTAAATCAATCTTAACTATTTCCAAATTAATTATCTTATTATCCAATTATTTTCTAAAATCAAAATTTGTATAGTCATTTATAATAATCATCTTTTATTCAACAAATTTAATTTTCTTTATTCCAGATTATTATTAAATATATTCTGCTTAATATATCTATCGCACATATAAAGTAGATTATATTTAATATAACTATTCCAATATATTTCTAAATTTCCTTTAACACCATTTGATATTGTATATTATTCAATTATTATTTTATTTCTATTTACCTCTATTTGTCTTGTTGTAACTGAAACTTTAAGTGTATAACATTTATTATAACCACTCAAATTTTATTTATAAATCCTTTTATATTATACATTATCCAATTACATAGTTAATTTATGAATGATTTAGGTAAGTTATATTGGCATGCAATTTATACAAGTAAAATTTTCCAACTATATTATTCAAGTTTAAATATTCATTCCAAATTTGACTTTATTTTATCATTAGAATCACCTTTTAACATAAATTTATGAATTAAATTTCCAATTAATTTCAAACCCTTTAAAGATAAATAAATACATACATATAGGATATGTCAAATCAATTTAAATCATATATCTATATATATTATAAATTAAGTCATATTTAGAAATTCAAATCAATTAAATTTTTGAAACAAAACTACAACGTGGTCTCTTTACTTTGATACTCGAAAATGAATGTCGATGATGTTGTAGTCATCACCGAAATTATTTTCCAGCGACAAAGAGAAGAGCACTAATTTTTAAAACTTTTAAAATTCTTTGGAAACAAATTTATATTCGAAAATAATTTAAATAATATATCATTTTAAGACTTTAAACACAAGGTTTGAAACTATCAGAAATTAAATTCTTAAATTCTTGTTTTAAATTCATTTTTGTTTCTAAATAAATTTATAACCATGTTTTATAGTTCAATTATTTATATAAGACAAAACCAATGGTTTACAAAACCATAAATAAAATCAAACACTATTATCTCTAAACAACTAGTTAAATTTTGAAAATTATACTTATATATATAATATTAGATTTTTCCCAAATATAGGAATAAATTTTTTTTCAAAACAAGGATAGAGATTCAAATTTTGAAGGACTCAAATTAAAGAGAATTTTGATTTAAAGATAAGTTGGAATCAGAAGATCCGATGGTTAAATAACAGAATAAGGAACCAGATAAGTTTATATAAATCGCGGGCAACCTTAACCGGGTCAACCGTGACTTAAAGAATAAGATCGATGTGGATTTTCTAGGGTAAATCTACATTCGATCTGAAGAGATAGAGTTTAGAATAACCAAAGATACTAGCATCTAAACTGAGGATAAATATAAATCTCCGGTGAATCAATGCTAGTTGTAAAGGAGTTTCACCCCTATATTAGAATATTGGCGAAACCGCCAATTTACTATAAAGATCATCCGAAGTGGAGTTATGGGATACTCCAGAATCGGAAAAATGAATAGTGAGGGACACGAATGAACTTCGGAACCGCAGGGAACGTTCCAAAATTCGAAAAGGAAGAGATTCAAGCTCAAATGAAAGTGATTCTGTAAATCAATTTTACCATACATTCTAAGTTTTGCCTAGAGCCAAAGCTCTGATACCAAATGTAACAACCCAATATTTTCAACCCTTCGAATCCGCTCATGTCGGACTTGAAGTGTTCAAAGTACTGCGTTGTAGAATAATTTTGGCAAAACTCAGAATATGCAGTAAATAAAATCACAGAATCATATACACAGATATCAGAACTCACAGCGGAAATAAAATATTTAGTGGTTCATGAAGCCACCATAAAACTTTTAACCAAAAAGAATTTACATAGTTTAGAATCTGCAATACAGCTGTAGACATAAATAGAAACAGATTCCTCCAAAGTCTTGATTGCAGATAAGATAGGGACTGAAAAGCTTCCGGCAGCACGAATGATCTACGGGATGACCTAGCTCCGGAGAGAAAAACTGAAACTGCAACTCAGGCTGACCCGAGCGTAAAATAAAACATAACACTCGAGTCAGGACATACATACTTATATAATGTAAGCTAATTCAAGTGTACTGTAATATAGAACAAGTAACTTAAAGGATGCTTGGGACCGCCCATCCTCTAAGGATCCGTTAAACTATTTACTATGTAGTATATTGCGCTATTATAATAGTGTCTATTTATAAAATAAACTTACTTTTTAAATAGCGTTAAGGCTTTACATTTTCCACCTTAACACGTAATAGTCCCAGTAGTCCATCCAATACCATAGCTCCTCCTACTCGGGAAGCAACTAGAGGATACCACACGGGCTACGGGAGAAAACCAAACTCGTACAAGGCTCGATATGGTAGGTGACACGGCACAACGAGGCAATGCCAGGGTAGATATACCAATTGCTATCCGGACCGGTGGTAACGCGAAGCCGCAGCGACCGCCCACCTCGAACAACACTCCCAAATCAAGGGTGCACCCAAACAATAACAAGAGTAATAGAATGGTATACGAAGAAGTGCGTTCGATCAGAGGAGCTACCTCATTAATCCGAGAATCGCTCCTGTTTTAGCCACCTTAAGCCAACTCACGGGAGTCGGGTCCACGTATATACCTTTCAAGAAACGCCACCACCGACCTACTTCATTCTGGAATCTCCACCGCGTACACGGTTGGTCAAAGTGGTTTTCGGTATCGACAGAGAGTATGTCCATATCCGATCCCGGTCTCTTTGCCAACCCATCGTTATTATAACCCGTGGTCATTTAAAACATTTTATACTTTAAAACCAGAATAAACATTTCCATTTCAAAATTATAAATACGATATCATTTTAAAACCCAAAAACAATATGATATCGTTATATTCAAATATAATTCTTTCCAAAAACCATACTGCTTAAAATTTATAATATCTGGAAGCCAAATATTTGAATTATATCTTCAAAACATAATATTTGGAATTTTTACTTTAAAACCATAACTCCCAACACACAAATGGTTTGGATATTCAACGGTATATAGAATAATGGTTTAACTTTATGGTTACTTTGTAAAGAAGATAATTTATATAGCTTTACAAATATATTTCTTCATTTAAAGTTTAAACCATAATTTAAATATCACTTTATGTCCCCAAATCCATTACAATTCCTATATATATATATATCCAATTGGAGTATTTCCTATTCAAAACTAAGTTTGGATTTTATTCTTTCAACAAATCAATGTTTTATTATTTAGTCTTGAATATTCCCATAAATTCCATAAATAAACTCCAAATGTTAGTCATTTAATATCTTCAAAATTCACTTAATACTAGAATATTCATCTTAAATTTATTAAGGAAAATCCAGTTATAAATATCATATCTTAAGATTTTCCAAACTTAACATAAAATAAAATTTATCAAATTCCATGAGTTTTAAAACAATCAATTCTAGATTCTGTAGCACTTAGGAAATGCTACCTAAAGTTACGGGTAAAACTAGTCCAATTTCAAAAAGACAGCATTTAAAATGCTGTAGCAGATTTGTTTAACTAAATAAATATTTCCAAATATAACTTATTTATCTATTTATTTATTAACTGAAAGCTTATTTTTCAAAATCCAGAATTTCCAAAATAAGTTATATTCCAAAATTCTATTCAAATATTTATTTATTTATTAACATTTATAACTCATTCAAAAATAAAAATAAAAAAAAATCCTTTAAAGATATTAAATCAAATATTTAACTTCCAAAATAATTTTAAATATTTCAGAAAATATTATAAGGACCACGGGCCTGTATAAAATTTTCTAACCTAGGTCAAGTGATACGGATTTATATCATTTCAACCCGTAATTTACAAAACCCCGGGTTCTATCATTTCAAACCCGCAATCCCAAGTTATCAGTTAAGCAGTTAACAGACTAGTTTAACAATAATCATTATTTCAGCCCATAACAATCCTACTTTAACAGGGAACTTGCAGTGGTGATTTAAGCAGTAAATAACAATTAATAATATAACTGCAGAAATAATATAACAGATAAATAACTGATGAGATGTCAATTTAAATGGGTTCATCATTCTTCATCATACTACAGACAGATAATATCTAAATAGAATGTTTACACATACACTTGCGATAATTTACACAATATATGTACATATGTCTGGTGAGAAAAACTCACCTGAAAGCTGCAGAAAATTTGATTCAAGCGAAAATGAAAAATCCACCAAAAAAAGAAACGCACAGAGGGTAGCGATCAAATTTCCCTGGATGTCACGCCTAGATTCAAATCTATAACAAGATCCAAATACCGAATACGTGACTTTTAAAATTTATGGTCAACGCAAATATTTGAAACAATTGGAACGAATAGAGTCAAAGAAATTTGGCACGATACGCTCGACCACTACACCACCCTACTTGACGAACAACTCGGCCCAAAATAAAATCTTTTTTTTTCTACCTTTTATATATATACTCTATTATTTAATTAAACAAAACGCACAACCACCACATTACTAAACTTCAACTGGAAGTATGCATAAGGTCACGGCCCAAGCCTATATCAACTAAGAATGTACGCTCACTGTAACCCAAAGAAATGCAAATACTTCACTCCCCTATTTTTTTCCCTTCACGCAAAAACACACTGCCTATTTCCTACTAGATTTGCGTGTACACATGCAAAAGTTTTCACCCAGCCTATACTACAAACTAATGCATGGATAGTACATTATTTGATCTGCACGTTACTTCCTTTATAAAATTTTATTATATCATTACTAAATTATAAATATTCTCCTTTTTTTTTATATGTGTAACGACCTATCATTTTCGTTAATTAAATTTTGTCATTTAAATAAGATTTACGCAAATTTACTTTAGAAGAAATAAAGATTTTAAAATTAATAATGAAGCAAATGTTGAGAAGGAAATGAAACCATGGGAATATAAGGCTAAGTATTTACAGTTGAAACAAAATGACGAATAAATTGAAGTGATGTAAATTGTTATATTAGGCTAAGAGTTGCATATAAGAGAACAAAGGTAAGTAGTGAATTTAGTTAATGAATTAAAAATATTAAATAGTAAATTGAATTAAATCAATGTCCGGTACAAATTGAAATATTGTTTGGAATGAAAGCTTATAAATTGTAAGCATTTAATTTACAAATGAAATCAGTGTGTGTTTTTTTTTTTTTTTTTTTTTTTATAAATATATATATCACATGCACAATTCGCCCAATCTTTCGACTAAATGCATGGATCTTTTTAATAGATGCTTGCACACACACACTATATGGTCTGAACTATATTTATGTTAAAAATATGCAGGCACTGCTTCCTATATGATATGCATTTAGTACAGGTAAATTATCTAATATATGCAAAAAGGCAAAGCTTCTCACTGATACACGCATGTACATGTACCCTCAAATCTCTCCTCTCCCTCTTCCCTTCCTCTCCTTCCTCTGTTTTACATATATATTTCTTTCTTCTTTTTTTTTTTCTTCTTTTTTTTTTCTTTTTCTTTTTGTTTTTTTTTTCAATGAACATTATTGACTTTCTATTTTGTTTGACCCAAAACTAAGTATGATATATACAATGAATAACCCATTTTTCCGTAGTGATAGTACGCGTAAACTTTAAGCTAGCATTAAATTAAATCTGGGTCAACTACACCATCTCTTTGCACACACATATTAGATTTCTACAGATGTGATGACTCATAAATTTCCAAAGTTTGTCAACTAGATCGGGTGAAGTAGATGGGTTGGAGTGGCCGAGCATATCAAATGAGGAAAAAAAAAACTGAGGAAAGGAAAAACTGGAAGGAAAAGAAAGAGAAAACAATAAGACAATTACCTGATGCTTCGAACGAAATTGCCAGAGGAAAATTTGCAATGCTTTGAAGAGTGGTGAGTTTTTTTTTCTTTTTGTTGAGATGTGGATCTCTGGCATATTTATACACGAATTTGTGAAACGGCAAGGCAGTGATCAAGGGATGTGGCGTGATTAACTCATTTCAGTTTTGCAAAAGGATAAAAAAAAATTTTTTCCAACGTATAAAGTTTGATCAGTATTCGAAAATTTGTAAACAAAAAGGCAGAGAAAATGGCAGCTTGGATTATGGGAAATAAATGACTTGCGTGATACATGGTTTGATTTATAAAGTTTGTACGTTACTTAAGGGGAATATTGATCAAAGGAAGGGCAAGCGTGATGTTTGGTAAAGCTGATGACAACAGAGGGTAAGAGGAATAAGCAAAAATGCGAACGTTACATATATACAAATGCACTAATGTTGCTCACGTGTGATCCATTTTATTTTAGCTAAAATCTTGATTTTAGTTTGATACCCATAAATGAAAAGGTGAATATTTATGTAAGCTTTAGGCAAAGAACGTATACCATTTATTAAAAGAAATCAAACGGTCCTTTAAAACAAAATAACGTCCGTCTTAAAATCACTGACTGATATTTTTCTCCATAAAGATATTTAAATACGATTTTTTTTATTTTATATGCGTGATTATAGGAACGAAAAAAAATTTATCTTGCAAAATAAAGGCAGTGGAAACAGAGAGATATAAATAGGAATGTGAGAATTTGAAAAGATAGGCAAGGTTAAATTTGAATGCATGAGTTGATTTTTAGGCAATCAAATATATTAGTCCATTTAGGTTGCGTGAATAAATGAATACAGTGACATGCTCAAGAAACAAAAAGGTAAGAGGCAAATGCCAAAAATGTTAAAAGAATAAAATTTTGTGTCACGCGCAAAGGAAGGCAAAATTGATTTTCTTTCAAATGATATATGCGTGATTGTAGATTTAGGCAGATAAAGTTTCGTGATCAGAGGAATGGCAAAATATGAACCGTTCCAATTATATGAGAATTGATATATTATTATTTTTTTAGTTTGATTTAATTAAATGACGGCAAAAATTTTTCAAAGCTTTTGGAAATGGAAACGTATATACACATTTTATTTAAAACCAAACTGTCAGTTACAACCAAAAGTAACGTTCGTCTTAAAAATCACTAACTGATGTTTTAATCCATAAAGGTGTTTATATATGATTTTAAAAGTACGTCAAACTGACGTAATACAAAACATCAAAAATATATATATAAAATAACGTTTTAAATTTTACACGTTTTATTACATTACTTACCATAAATTTTACGCGTCCTTTTAAACGCGATATTTAACAGTTTATAAATACACTAAATCCTTTAAAAATAATACTTAACTAAAATTTAAATTGGTTTACATTCTTCATATTTTATATATATATATACACGGTACTTATTCCCTAGATTTACGCGCCCTTTTTAACGCGTGATTACCCAGTTCATTTATACATAAAAAAAAATTCGAAATTCTAATCGTGCTGAGACTCGAACTCGTGACCTGTCGTGAATAGCCCAGATGTCTTAACCACCTAAGCTATAAATGTTTTCTTAATTAAAACTTGATTTTTTCAGAGATCTTATTAGTTAGTCCTAATAATTTTTTTCATATTTTGTTTTAATCACTTTAAATAAACCCCAAAGTTTTTTTTTTTAAAAAAAAAAAAAAAAATACAAGTGAAAAATACTTGTAAAAAAAATTGGGCTGTTACATCTTCCCTCAATTACTTCCAATCCACAAACAATTACAGAAAACTTCGAACATGAAAGATGTAGAGCTCTCCAAGATCTTGCTATCCAACGGTTAAGATCGTGAATGGAGCAAAGAATCGATGGCAAATAGCTCGGGAACGTTGCGCGTTCGTCCTCGTTTCGCGTGCAAAAGGTGGAGCCGAGCTTCGTGCTCTTCTGGCCGAGCATGGAGTTCGTGATGGGCTTCCATTAGGCGCTAGCTAATCGATTTCTAGTCGAGCGTGGTGGTGGCGATTTCAAACCCTATGGGGCGGCTCTTTGGGTTCGGTTTGCGTTCGTTTACTGGAGCACGCGCGTTTGGGGAAGAAGCATATCACGCGGCTGAGATCAGAAGGGGGGTGATCGAATGGCCAAGATGAATTAGGGTATAAAATTAAAAATAGATTTGTAAATTAAGTATATTTAAACCGTATAATCTTTAAACTATCGTAACTTGTTGATACGAGGTCGGATTTTGACGAAACAACTTGCGTCGGGTTCGTTTTGACGAGCATTACGCTATAGAGCTGGATTGGAATCGATTAGAGCTAATGAAAATTTTGGGTAAAATTAAACGCACGTTTAATTTTATTCGAAATAAACGCTACAACTATTATCGGAAACTCAAGGTGAGAACTTTTCACTCAATCGAATTGTTTCGATTTAAATTTTTAAATAGTTAGGTTTAAAATTGCTTGATTGTGTGATTGGATGATAATTTGTTATCTATTGTGTTAAATAGACATTATACGCCATATATTAAGCGGATGTTATTTATTAAAAACATATACCGCGATAATTCCAACTTGTATGGAATTGGTATTATATATGTACTTGGAGTTGATTTCCCGCATTATATAGCGGATGAGACCCTATTGCGCCGCATAATAGCGGATAGTATTTTATAATCCCATATACCGCGATATTCCATCTTGAAGCGGAATTGGTATTGTGCTAACATCTTTGGATGCAGGGAAACAGGTTGGAGGGATCCAACTGGATTCCTCGAACATTTGAATTGGTTTCAATGTTGTGTGTTGATCTATTTATTGATCTATTTATAATCTGCGTGATTATCTTTGTTATTGAAATGGTTAAAGGCTAAATGTTAGCCGAATCTATTTTTGGTATCGTTAGATGCCGAAAATAAATAAAATTTGATTTTTTGAAAATTTAAGTTGAGAATTCATAATAAAATTTAATTTTGGAATTGATTCATTTTAAAAAAATAAACTTTGAAATTTTTATGTTATAAAAATTATGATTTTTGTGAAATATAACAAAAATGTGATTTTTGAATTAAGTAGTTGATTAATTTATAAAATGGTTTAAATTGGAATTTTTGAAGTATTATAAATGATTTATATAAAAGATTTATAAAATTGATGTTATAAATTAGAATGTTGGAATTATAAAACGAGTTTTTATAAGTATTAAAATGAAATATAAATGGATTTCATAAGTGGATGAAATCTATAGATTATAAATTGTGAAGTTATAAAATGAATAGATTTTGTGAAATAAAATATTTATAAGTAATTAACTTATAAATTGGATTTTGACGTGTAAATGGAATATGGATAGAATCTGTTAATTAAGTGATTTTTATAAGTGAAGTTGTTATAAAATAAAAATAGAATTTATAAACGTTGTTTATAAATTCGAAACCGACTTATTTTAATAAGTTTAATTATTATAACTTATTTAAGGAAATATATTCAAGATTTTGGACGGTGAATAATATGTTTAAGAAATATTTCAGGAAGGGATATTTTAAATATAATTAAAATGATTCTAAATTATTTTAAAAAGGTGTTAAGTATCGAAACCATGGATTTCAACATTCATTGTTGAAATAGACGTTTTCGAGAAATAGAAGGAAATGGTGGACTATAACACTGTTGTTATAATAAATGATTTCCCAAAAGAAATGTTTTATATAGTATTGGGATTTATATATCTATCTTAATTTCGAATCCCTATACTAGTGATTTTGGGTTGTTGTAACGATGTTTTACGCAACATTCGTTTTGACCCAAATAAATGTGTTTAAGTGAACTTTTCCTTAAAGAATAAAATATATACTTAATTTGGATTTAAGTATATTGAAGATTTTCAAAATGTTGAAAATAAATAAATTGGTGAATTACTTATTATTAAATAAGTATGGAAATGTTTTTCTAATACGAAGTGAATATTTTGGGATTTTATTGTAACGATTCGAATTTTTCGCGTTCGAAAATCAACATCCATACTTTACATTGTACTCGAATGCCGCAGATTCGACCGTTCAAATTCGAGTCGCCGGAGCTTATAACACATTAAGTAAATAACACAGCGGAAGAAAAATGAATGATACATATCATATACATTTGAGATACAACATTTGATACAATAACTGATACAACATGAATGGTACAATAGAAAGATACAATAGATATCAGAGTTATGGTACAAGATAACAGCAGCGGAAATAAAAGGTAACACAACAGCGGAACAGAATCTCCAATATAGTCTTCAAGGTAGAACTCCAGAACCGCAACTCCATCTCCTTAACCAATCCAGAAATAGCAAGAACTCCCAAATCAAGATGAAGAGAAGCAACTCGATCCAAAATGCGATTGCCAAATCCTAAGGCTTGAAAGCTATCGAATCTACACCTACTACTGATTATCTGAAAACCCAACTCTAGACTGCCCGTGTGGGAAAATAGTGGGCACCCAGAGTTTAGGAAAGGAACAATAAACTCCAGGTCAGTCATAGGACTGGTATGAGCAAACAAAAACATTTGGTCTTTTAAAACAGACAAAAGAATTTAAATTTGAAATCCGCAATGCTTTTTAGAAAATGAAACTACCATATGGCCTCCCGGCACACACACAATGCAAACGCACACATGGGGGAGATTTCTCCTTATGATAGTCAAATATGCTTGATACGAGAAAATTTTCTTTGATATTATTACTAGTGCATAGTGGAAAATCTTTCGAAAGTATAATATAAATCCTAGCCAGCATAGGTACCATGATACTATGCCTACTATAGCTGCCATGTTAAATGGCAGGTTCTACAACTAAAACCGTACAAGGCACGTAATTGAAGAATGGATTTCCAACAAATGGTCAGGCTAAGGAACTTCCTACTGCCACATGGGATCGCCTCTGGCGGGACGTCCCGAGAACTAACGTTACGGTTAGATCTCTGCCAACACAAGGCCGGGTTACCTCTGTAACTAGGTAACTACTACACGAATATGCCATCCCCCGGTCCTTTGGGACCTTTATCCGAGGCGCCTCTAAGCAACAACCACACAGTAAATGAGATTGGAGCAACCACATGAGTAAGTATCTGGGCTCCATACCATAATACCACCCTTTACCAGAAGGGAATGACATACCCTAAAGGGCGCGACCCTCATAACCTTGCCGCATCTTTCCTGTTTCGACCATTTCCGGAGAGTGAGGTCCTGATGCAGTCTCGTCCACAAAGCTACGCTTTGGCACAAAGCCATGCTTTGGGTCAACAGATAACCAAAGCAATGATCACAAAGATAAATGATCAAACAAATGATCATATCACAAATGATCAACCAATGATCATCACACAGCAGCACTCAGCATGCCACATTACCAAATTGGGAATATACCACCGATAAATATCAACTACATAACCTCTGAGCTCGTACGTCTCAGAGAAGGGTGTTAAGCTAAGAGAATAAATTCTCCGCCACCAAGCAGAAATGTATTTGATAGAGATCGGTTAATATCTCAAAGTGTAATGTCGGACATACAACCATACAAGTCTGTCCCGGGTTCGAACAGAACCGAAGGCACTTCCGAAGAAGCCCTTGCAAATCCGGGTATCCACAATCCCGATCGGACTTTCCATCACTTAGGGAATCTCTATACCAGGAGCTACCCAGTGCAGAGACAATCGATAGGTCATCCTATCGTTCTTGCAAACACCCGGTCTTCACCACCGGTCTTCAATGCTATCCATAACGACGTATCACATATTCGGAATGGGCTATATGACACAAAGGTCCTCTCCCGGCTAAACCGAATAGTGAGCGCAATATTTAAAAACATATGGATATGGGATCTCAGTTAAGTCACAACTTAAAACTCAAAACCTTTCATCAAATGGTTAAAACAAATTACCATTTACAAATCTTTTTAAATAAAAAGATTTATTTCAAAACCTTTAATGGTTTAAACAATTTCCACATTTAAATCTTTTAAAGAAAAGATTATCTTAAAGATCCCCTTTTAATCTTATAACAAAGATCACTAACAAAGATTTATTTCTAGCCTTTCAAAACAATTCCATTTTTAATTGGATTAACTCATTAGCCTTTAAATAAAAGAGTTATTTCATAGCTTTCAAAATAATTTCCAAAGATTCATTCATAACTTGGAAAACTTATATTTCAATTCAAACTTGAAATTTCCTATGAATTTGAAATTCATTTCTTATGAGAAAGCTATTTGCATTTTGAAACAACAGTTTTATTTCGAAAAACCCGATTTCAATTTCACGAGTTAGAGCCTTTCAAATATAAATTTGGATTACATTCAAATTCCTAAACCAATAGGATTCAATTTCAAATCTTGAATTTAAATTCAAATCAAACTATTTAAAATTTCAAAACTTAAACCATTTATTAAAATTCCCTTTTCAAAGCTTTTCACTTTTAACATACTTCCCTTTCAAAACCGTTTAAATTCAAAAATCCAACTTTTTAAAACTATTTCAAAAATCTGTGACTTAACCGATTTCCACGTGCAATCCATATTTGTGTGTGTATAGTGTGGTCCAGGGGCTTAACACAATAGTGCACAACATCAATCAGCACAGATTCAAATACAGCAATATATCTGATAAGCGATATAAATTATAACGCTTATATTTGATAAGCGGTACAAACCAATTGCAACGCTTATTTTTCATTCATAGATCACAGGTACATGTATCACAGAAAATAAATTACAGTAAACATAGCTCAAATCAAACAAAGCATCACAATTAGGGATATCAAACAATTCAATCATTCAATAGAATCCAAACGTCTATAAACAATATCAATTAATTATCTGATTAATTTAAATCAGATTAGCCACAAATCTTAGTTCATTAATGTTAATTAATTACAAACCACCTTAATTAATTATTCTTAATTAACTACAATAACTAATTAATTCTTAATTAATAATCAACTCTTAATTAATTCCATTAATTAATATTTAATTACTAATTACTTAATTCCCTAATTATCAATTTAATTAAGTGTTAATTAAAATCTTAATTAATCCTTAATCCCTCAAATTAATCAATCTTTAGTCATTCATTAAAATCAACTTAATAATTCTTCATTACCCATTAATTAATCTTAATTCATCAATCTCAATCATTACTAAGTTAATTTAAAAGCTCTTAATTATTTGATTTATTGACCTAATTATTAATTAATTAAATTAATTAATTACAAACTTAATTACCTTGATCAAATAATGGATAATTAAGTTCAAATAATTTTTATGAAAATCATTAATCTCATCAATGATTAAATTATTATCAAAGTAATTAAAAAAAAAACAATTTGCTTTCATCTAAATTCCATTTAAACTAAAATGAAAACAAGTTTAAACTTAAACAAGGTTTAAGTACTCCAAAGCCCTTTTAAATTTCAGTTAAAAGAATTGTCTAAGGTAAATTTTAAACAATGGTTTAACCCAAAATCCACAAAATTATATTATACTTTTAAACATTCAAGTGATTTTGAAACATTAAATTTCAAAATCTTATTTATATTACAACTAAAATTTAAATTGTGTTTCAGTTTAAGATTCAAAAAAAAAAATTAAATTTAAAATCATGTTTTTTTTAAATTCCACTTCAGGTTTATAAAACATATGCTATAAACACTGAAATATTTAAACTTGACTATAACATTGAATTTATCAACTTATTCCCCTTTTTTAAAACTTTCAAAATTCAAACTTAAATTTTTGATCCAGGGTCCCAAATCCAGATTTCAACTTAAATTTAAATCATATTTTAAAATCCTGTTTTCAGATCAATGCATAAAATACTGCCCAGATTTATTATCTATTAAACACTTTATTTTATTTATGCAAATTTATTCAAAACCTGGAATTCAAATTCATTTGAATTCATGATTTAAACTTAGTTTCAAATTTTAGTTTACATATAAACTTTGCTTCTAATTTTTTTTTTAAAACTGCAACAGGTTCTCTGTTTTATTTTAAACCTGTAAGAATTTGCTACCCGAGCCAACCTTGTATTCACTTCGAGTCAAAACTATATTTGCTTCGAGCAAATCCCAGTATACTTCGAGTTTTCCTTCCAAAAATCCCGAGACAAAACCCTGTAACCATCAGCTCTTCACACATATGCACACTCCTCCTGTGCACCACCTAACCATCTCCGGCCACATCTGCCATCATCTCTGGCCATCTCCTCATCGATCAGTCAACCCACATCACAACTGAGCATTCAAAAGCCAAGAATTCAACTTGAATTTAAATTCAAGTTTTAAATCCCAAAACCTGGAAATCTTTCCCCCTCTTCAATGTCTAACCTGTCAACACCCATTTCTCCCAACTCCGGCCACCATTACCGACCAAACTCCGGCGACCACTCCATCAACCCACCATCTATCATTACCCAAAACAGTTTTGAACTCGATGCATTATTGAAGCCACAGCAATAAATTTTCTTATGCCCAGGTAAAACTAGGTCAACTTCTGACATTTTCAATTCTCTTCACCAAAAATTCATTTGTATTTCAAATTGGCATTTTACCTATAATCTATGATAGATAAACTATCTCCAGAAGCAAATTCACTCAGATCAATTGCAAGCTTCAATTTATTTTGACCAAATTGTAAAACACAGTGTTGGGACTGCATTTTGTATTTAACACTGTAAATTTTAATTTTTTTTTTTTTTAAATTCAAATATTAGTTTAAGTATTCAATTCATACTCTTGAATTAATGAAAATGGATGATCAAATTTCTATTTACAAAAATTTGTTCTGTAACACTTTGACTTCCAGAGTTAATTACAAAGTCTTTATATCCCTTTTTTTTTTCTTCTTATTAATACAGTTTTTAAACTCTAACCTATTTTGCATAACATACTATATTTATATCTTAAACTATAACAGGGATTTGAGTATGGTATCAAGATTTTTGAACTGAATCCTGGACAACAAGATCACATACTCAACTGCATACATACATTCAGTATAAAAAAAATGAACTTAAATTATAACATGCAAACATACATATTCCAGAGATAAACAAGCAACTAATTTCTACTTGAGTTTATTTAGTAAAAATTGTTACTCACAGGCATTTCAAAACAGAGAAGGAGAAATTTGCTCACCTTATTTGTTGAAGGCAGAGACCAGAGAATGTAAAGCCTGGAATTGCTTTTGTTGTTGAATTTAAGTCCTGCTTTTGGTTTTTAAAACTGCTCATTTGAAGCTTGGTGAAGTTGTTTGAATCTGAATTGCTTTCTAGTTGAATCTGCATTTAATTTTTTTATTTTCAACTGCTTTTAAATTTATACTTTAATACTGATTTAAAATATGAATTCAAGTTTTTAAGAAAAATTTACTTATCTTAATTTAATCCCAAAGGAAACCGCCCTGCTCCATCTTCTATTTGTTTTGTTTGAGATCATCTTGAACTAGAATATTTTGCTTAAATCTTGATCTGGACTGATCAAGTTGAGTTGCTGGCTTGCTGTAAACCTTAGTTGTTGGAGCTTTAAACTTATTTCTAAAAGAAATACATGCATGTTGGCTGGTGATATCTGCCTGGATATTTCCAGATTTTCTTGTTTCAGATATTGCATGCAGGCTTGATTTTGAAAACATTGCATACTTTTAGATTTGTTGAAGCTTTGAGCTTGACTACTTTGCCCAACTTTGATTTTCCTAGTTTCCATTTAATTTTGTTGATCTGATTTGTTTCCAGGTTGCATGCTTGAAAAACTGTTTTGAACTTCCTTTTTTTTTTTCTGTTTTAATGATTTTCTTTTGAATGATGATGTTCAAAGATTACAAATCTTTGTGGCTGCTGTACTTATCAGAGTTGAAGCTTAAAATTTCGAAATTTTGGAAACTGGAAAGTTTCTTTAATTTTTTATCTGAATATTTTATTTTTAATTAAGACAATTCATGCCATTTGTAAAGAGCAATGATGAGAGCAAGATTTTGTTCATCCCCCTACTCCACCTCTCATGTATATGTATTTATATGTATTTACATTTGCATATATAAAAAAAAATTTAAAGAAAAAAGAATGTTTATTTTTATTTTTATATCATATTTATTTTATGAATGAACACACCTCTTAATTCATTTATATGTGTGTATATACATACAATGTTAAAAGAATTTTTTTTTAGCCAATGTTTGCATTATATACATTATATCTTAATGAAATTTAAATGCCATTTACAAAAAAAAAATTACTTTAAATTTAATACTTTGGTATATTTACAAACAATATTCTCAAATGAAAATGTTCAATTCTCTACAACCAATATTATTTTAAACTTTTATTGGAAATCTTTAAACCAACATTAACTTTAAGCTTAGTTCATTATATTTATTAATTATAATTCATTTGTATAATTAAATGAACATATATCTTTATTAAATTTGAAAAATTCAAATATACACAAAATTTTATTTACAATATATTTAAATTTTATTTACTTGTAATCAAATTTCTATTTAAAAATCTAAAATTTTAAGTTTATTCTGGAAATATCTAATTAATTCACAAATAACCCCACAATTTAATTTCAAAATTAAATTAATTATCGTATTATTTTGGCTAATATTCCAGGAATGTTACATTTATCTTTTAAAGATAAATTGAAAGTGAATAATTAAAATCGATTTGAGAAATCGTATAAAAAGTGAATATTTGGAAATGTGAATTCACAATGGAAATTTATAAGGGAAATTTGTTTAAAAATAAACATTGATTTATTTTAAAAGTGTGGAAATAAATTTACGAATTTGGAACGTAAATTTAATAAATCGGTAAGGATTTATTTAATTGGTTTAAATGAACCATTTTGAAATGAAAGTTGTAAAGGTGAAATTTGATTTGAAATCTGTTTTCAAATGGTTGAAGTGTGGAAAATATATCTTATAAAGATATTTTGGGAATAAATAATTTGGGAAATTATTTGAAATCGGGTGATGTTGTGAATATTGATTGATAGTTAAATAACCGACTATCAATATTGACCCTTAAATGGCTATTGGTTGTGAATTGGTTGAAATTGAATGCTACACTTATTTTTAAATTATTGTGCTCGTTATTCGGATTACCCATTTTGAATAGTGATACGACGTAATGGATAGCATTGAAGACCAGTGGTGAAGACCGAGTATTTGTGAAAACGATAGGATGACCTATCGATTGTCTCTGCACCGTTAGGTACGGTATGGAGATTTCCTTTGGATGGGAAATTCGATTGGGATTGTGAATACCCGGATTGCAAGGGCTTCTTTTGAAGTGCCTTCGGTTATGTTCGAGCCCGGAACAGACTTGATGGTTACGTGTCTGACATTACATTTTGAGATACAAAGCAGATTTCTTTCAAATACATTTCTGTTGGTGGCGGAGAATTTATTCTCTTAGCTTAATACCCTTCTCTGAGATGTACGCGCTCAGAGGTTTTGTAGTTGAAGGTTATCAGCGATATATTCCCAATTTGGTAATGTGGCATGCTTAGTGTTGCTGTGTGATGATTATTTATTGATCATTTGTTGATCAAAGCGTGGCTTTGTGAAAAAGCGTGGCTTTGTGAAAAAGCGTGGCTTTGTGAAAAAGCGTGGCTTTGTGAAAAAGCGTGGCTTTGTGAAAAAGCGTAGCTTTGTGGACGAGACTTCATCAGACCTCACACCCCGGAAACGGTCAAAACAGGAATATGCAGTAAGGTTATGAGGGTCCCGCCCTTTAGGGTATGTCATTCCCTTCTGGAAAAGGGTGGTGTCAGGTATGGAGCCCTGATGCTTAACCTATGCGGTTGCTCCAATCTCATTTTTCTGTGTGGTTGTTGCTTGGTGATAGAGGGCCCTCGGATAAAGGTCCCAAAGAACCGGGGGTGGCATATTCGTGTAGTAGTTACCTAGTGACAAAGGTAACCCGACATTATGTTGGTAGAGATCTAACCGTAACATTAGGTTCTCAGGACGTCCCGCCAGAGGCGATCCCATTGACAGTAGGAAGTTCCTTAGCCTGACCATTTTCTAGAAATCCAAAGAAACAATACGAGCCCTTTACGATTGCAATTGTATAACCTGCCTCCTCAGGAGGTAGCTATAGCAGGCATAATATAATGGTACCTATGCTGACTAAGATTTATATTCTATTTTTGAAATGCTTTCTATACTATGCACTAATAATAATATCAAAAATGATTTATTTTGCGTAGTAAGCATCTTTCACTATCATAAGGAGAAATCTCCTCCAATTCTGCTTTTGCATTATGTGTGTGCGGGGAGGCCTTATGGTAGTTTCATTTTCCAAAAGCATTGCAGATATTTTCCACTTCTATTGTTGTTGTTGTTTTAAAAGATAAATAACTATTTTAAGTTCTCACACCAGTCTCATGACTGACCTGAAGTTTATTGTTCTCTTCCTAAACTCTGAGTGCCCATAATTTTCCACACGGGCAGTCTAGAGTCAGGTTATCATGTCATTCTGGATTCAGAAGTGCTTTGGAGCTCAAGGGGCGAGCTGGATGGCGAGGCGTATTACTTGTATATGATATTATCTTTCCGCTGTATAATTCACTTGCAGGGACATGGTTGTGTAGCTGTCCATTCTCGTGTTGTATTGTATATTGTTGTTGTACACTCTGATGATAATGTAATGTAATAACTGAGATAGTTCTTTTTGATTTAAAGATTATTCATTTCTCTATTATATGTTGTTCCGCTGCGACTGTGAGATTCTGATGTTGTTTCTGTTATGTTTCCTTTCTTCTTCTATCTTTTTCTTCTACCTCTTCTTTTTAACCCTAACAATTCGGTTTTCCGGCATTCGATTATGCGGCATTTGATACAGTGGACGTATTGATGTCGGATTTTCGAAAGTCGAAAAGCTTGAAATGTTACATGAACCTTTGTAACGACCCAGAATTTTATCACTTTGATTTTTGGAATATTTAATCAATTTTAAATATTTGATTTTTAGTTTTAAAATAAAACGATAATCATTTGGGTAATATAGTGAATTTATAGAATTTTCCATGATTTTTAATTAAAGAATAATTAAATTTTCGTTTGACGTATTTTATGGCAAACGTTGGTATTTTCAAAATTTAACAGAATTAGGCATTTTATTATTGTTTTGTGATTGTGTCGCATTATTTTGTACGATCGTATTTTTAATTCTATCTTTTGTGGCTCATACGCGAATGTGTTATTATGTGGCGGGATAAGCAAATTTAACCTTTCTAAAACAAATTTAAATACATGCACGCTAATAAATCTTTCTCCCATGTCATGTCACACACGTTCACCATTCTAGCTTGTCCTTGTTTATCCTTACATATGACTTTTTTTTACTTACCTTTGAAGGAATTAGACCTATTATATATATATATATATATATATGCATACATATATAGTAGGGCATGCATAACATAAATAGGTACACAATTCCTTTTACATATTTTTTTGGTTTCATTTCTTCACTTCCACATAAACACATGTATGAAACAAAACCCGACACGCATAAACAAATCGCTCTTATTTCTCTTGGCTCATATATGGTCGTTTTTGGTGGGGAAATGGTCGGTAAAAAATCATTTGGTTGGAAAATATGTTGCATATATATATATATATATATATATATATATTCATGCACATATTCATGCAAAAGAGCACCCCTTCACTTTCATTTTTGTTCATTTCTCATGTTTTAAGCATGGACAAAACATTTTCTTTTCAATTCATTTTTCAAATATTAAAAGAAAAAAAAAGAGTCTTGCTTCTTATGAAATAATCTAAGTACTTTCAGAAAGCTTTGACTGCTCTCCTTAAAAAGGAAAAAAGCATATTACAAACAAATAAATTTACAAATTCTTGTTATAGAAAAGGAAAAACCATCATGGAAAATCTACAAAAACATCTAGAAGACAAATTTATGTTGAACATGATAAATATTCTAAAACATAACACAAGTACAACAGAAAATCAAAAAAACGAAATAATAACAATTTTTAAACAAAAATATATACATGAACTAATAAACATATATGACTGTGAAGCAGATTTCATACAAATATTTAACAATTTTAATTACCTCCGAGAACCAGGAAACATAATAATAACAGAAAGATTCTGCAGAGATTTCTACATAGAATGGAATAAATGGATAGTTTTAAAAAATAAACCTAACTTCAAAATCAATGAAAAAAACGATTGGAAAAACCAAGATGAACAATTTTCCAAAAATTGAAAACATAGAATCATTACAAAACTTCTTAGAACAAAAATTCATGACAAAAATAATTTTTTTCCTAAAACAAACAAACAGAAAAATTCTTAGAACCAAGAGCGCGTATTTTTATTTTCGTAAAAGTGTTTTGTATTGTGTTGTTTGCTCTGTTAAGTCTAATTTTTGATTGTGATCGAAGCGTCTGGCCAACGTTATTAATAGGGATTCCTTAACACTTGAACAAGGCCAAACCGAACCAATATTATTTAAAATTAGTAAATGAAATAATTTTACATAGGAATATATTTATATATAAAGGAATAAATTTTTCAAAAATTCATTAGCCGGTGGAATCTCATCACGGCGATCAGGTTGCCTATCTAGACCTCTAGGAGGAGGTGATCTAGATCTAGCTCAGTGCTTGGAGGTAGAATCCTGTAAAGAACGATCTCTATCATGAATACTCCTATCGTGGTCATCCCTGTCGCCACTAAAGCAGTGGCTTGAATCGTAATCTCGACCACTCCCTTGGTGGTACAAACCCAACCGAGGCCTTTAAGCTAGATATGATTTCTCCTCCAGGGATCAGTACATATATTTTCTCTTCTTCATAGAACCTACAATGGAAATAGAAACGAGTTAGATTTGATGAAAAATGACATACGACAAATGCAAGACATTGCTGTGAAGTGCACATGCGCATGTGTGTCCAAGTGTCCATCTAATGGACCATGCATTGGAGCCTTGCTCAAATGAGTAATCTCTCCCATTCTAGCAGGAATGGTTTCATCATAAAAAAGAAGGGGAGAACCCTCTATCTTCACGTTTCCTATACCAAAGGAACCAAATTCAATAGGAATTGGTCCCGTCTTTGAAAATGTATCCACGGAAGGAAGAGATGGAGTATGTTTGCTGTTGTAACCGTCGGAGGTTGTTTAGAAATTTTACCTATACAAAGCTTAACAACGAGCTTCCTCTTGGAAGCAAGTGGTTTCTCGGCCTCTAGTTTGTGACTTGAATGTACATCGTCATAGCCAGCCTCATTACCACCGCCTACTATTTCACTTTCTTCGATGTTGCCTTAAGCCACCTCAACTCCTTGGCTAGGGACTAGGGGTACATCAGGGCTGACATGACCTGCTTCTAGCTAAATACGGCCACCTACTACTACTTCATCGTCCATCCATCTTGACCGGTGCTACGAGCCTCTTCTAGCAAGTTGAAGACCAAGAGATGCTCATCAGCGATAAGGGACCTGATCTCCTTGTCTTGTTCTGGAGCGTTTTGGAGTGCTACAACGGTGGTTTGATAAACATCGCCACCGGTCCCAAAGCAACATCTAAACGCTTCATAAAATTGTACTCATTAGAGGATGCCTTGATAAAAACTTTCACGCTATAGTTTGGAAAAGCACTTATATTCTACTGACCACCATTGTGCAAACCCGAGTGGACAGCGCATATAAAACCATTCTCTTTTAAAATAGCTACTTATTCCAAGCATTAATCATAACTTGACAACCGTTGACTAGCTAAAGATAAGTCAACGATAGACTTCCTTTTCATCGCTTGAAGTGTAGATGTATCGAATAACTTCTTCGATCGGTTCACGATTTAAGAATTCAAGGAAAACCATGTATATGCCCTGGACAAGTGCGTAGCTGTTCGGATGCAGTTAAGCTACGGGAAATCTCATAAAATGGTGCATTCGATGGATGAACAAATTAAATGGTGGTATACCCCCAGCTAGGCACATATATCTGTTATAAGCGGTATACCACTCTAGAGGAAGTTGAGCCCTTAAGGACGAGATGGAACCAATACATCATCATATGGGATGCTATGCTTAATGTAAATTCAACGAAAGGATGCCTTGTTAACTTTCAAAGAGGCTGAATCCACTGTATCTTTTAAGAATACAACATCCTCAAGCGTATCAGGAGCATGTTCGACAATATCATCTGATCTAGGATATGGATAGTTAGCTGGAGCATGGTGTGAGCTTTTGGGTTGTTCTGATTGTTCACTTGGAATGTATTGAGCAGAAAGTGTCGCCAAACTCAACTCAGCATCTAATTTAACATGTGTGAAAGCTTGATCACAATTCATTACAGCCAAATGCTCAAAGCATGTAGAACCCATGGCTATTAAACTCAGCAGATAGTCATAACTAGATGGATTAACCTGTGCCCCCGTGCTAAGTGTCATATAGTGTGTTCTTTTACGTAGTGCAGTGTCATGTAGATCACAACTATATGACGGTGATGATGAGACTCGAGAGTTCGACTGGAGTGACCGTCATTGTTGACCGTCCCAACCTGAGGTCACATTGATGGATGGTTGTATCAAAAGAATATGAACAAAGTCCCAGGATATGGTACATAAAGGCATGTCGTCAACATTCAAGGCATATGCAAACACTTAAAATGTCCATACAATTATATACGTGCATGTCTAAGAGTTCGAGTCTATATATGAGTGCCATATAAGTAAAAGCATTTGAGTTCAAATTCATGTGCACAGATCCGTGTATATGCAAGGCAAAATATTCATATGGTCAAAGTGCACAAGGAAAAAAGAAAAAAGAAAGAGATCAAAAAATTTCCTAGATGGGATCGTTACGGATCCCATAACTAAGGGAATCTTCCCTTATGCAAAATTTCAGCTCCATCTCCTCATGACCTATCCCAAGCCAACCATCAACGTGAAATGACCCCCAAATCCATGCTTATCTAATCTTCTCCAATGCCTTATGATTTAGGCACCTACCTAAATACCAGCAACGTGGTTGGATCGAAGGCCAAGGATCGGCCTAAAGCTTGGAATGAGGTCAGGCTCAAATCAATTTTAGGATGAATTGAGGGTGGTAGCGCAAGCTTAGGAGAAGTCGTATGAACGGAGTGGCGGCTGATGTGAACTGTTGGGAATATAGGTATCAATGCGTGGCGATGAGGGACTGGGTGTAGGAACTGTTCAGGTGCAAGTAAATGAAAGTAGGGAGGTAAGGACTTAAGTGTTCGGTGTATATACCTTGTGTGACCCGATATTCTCGGATCTAAAAACAAAAATATGTGAAGTGTGGGATCGGTATTAGATACCTTCCTATAGGGATCAGTACTGAAACCCACCATATACTATAAAAATGAATGAAAAAATGAAAAAATCATGGGCTTAGGACCATCACTCAAGAGAAGTTGGCAATGACCTATATGCATATGAACATTCTTGGAAGCTAATAACAACAGTGTGTACGTAAATGTGTAAGCAAATGTGCACCTTTAACATTTGATTTCCAAAATCAATGGAATTGAAATTTTACCTAGAATTTTTAGAAAAGGAAATCAGTTTGGATGGTCAAAATCTACCAACCCAATCATTTAGCTCAATGGAACTGAGCAAGAACAATTATTAAGAGACTACACTTCGGTACTAATAGTGTCAGGTGCCATCAGAACATCGCAACAGATCACTATGGACATGGCTTTCCATATAAACCATTCAAAGAAAGGACAGGAATCATTCGGAACACGGCGTGGAATCCTCCACAGAGATTTTGACATGTCTCGATTCAAAGCACATCACATATTGCTTCTTTGTTAGCTTCTGTTAGTGGGCCAGGGTAATGGAAAGTTGATAAACCCAGTGTTGATGTTGAACAAATGATTTTGGATTCTAGGAATAAGTTGAACCTAGCTTGTGATGGTGATGGGTAGATTCTTGCTAGGGTGCAGAATACAATAGTGAATGGTATTGTGAAAAAGCTTGATTTCCTAAATATTGCTTGTGATAATTCAAAGCTTACGAATCCTATACCAACATAGCCAAAAGCTCATATGCAACCCTCTGATCTAGTCATAGCCTCTTTTCCTAAGAACATCCTAACAATTGCTGATAAATGATCATCACTATTTGCATCCTTCCCTAGAAACACGGGTGATTTCTTACGTAGAACCTTTGATATTGTTGAAATTAATGTTCCTATGGTGCCTCCGATTGAGGTTATACAAGCACGTGTTGATTTTTGGTCCGATTAATTAGTCGAATTCTTCTTAGATTCGAACCTGGCATATTTTGATGTTAAAGAGCATTGTTGTTGTGTTTGGAAGCTTAGGGGTAGCCTTCGGGTTCACTATGTTGATGATATGTATTACCTCAAATTTTCTAATGCAGAAGAAAGGCGATGTATTCTAGAAGCAGAGCCATAAATCATTGTTGGTAAGCCATATGTCATAACGACATGGAGTCCTTTGGTCAATAGTTCTAGAGAATAGGTATTAACTATTCTTGTTTAGGCTCATTTTACCCATATTCCTTCTGTCTTCTAACCTTTATTAGGGCTTGATTGGCTAGCTAGCCTTGTTGGCAAGCTTATATGTTTTGAAACTAACACGGTGGCTAGAAGGAAGTTAGTTTGTGCTAAGGCTTTAATTGAAAAAACCCTGATAAGCCTCTGCCCTCTAGGTTGAAGATTCGTATTGCTGAAGGCTGGGATGTCTTTGTTGATGTTAATTATAGTTGGAAACCTGATATTTGCACTGTTTGTCATTCCTTTGGTCATATTGCAGAGGCTTGTACGCATGATTTAGATGATTTCCCTCTGCCTATACTAGATAAGATCCCGTTTCCTCGACCTTCAGTCAGGAAGTGAGTGCCTAAACCTTTGATCGTTGTCCCTCTATTAGTTGTAGCATATGCTATTTCTCATGTTCTGAGTCCTATATTACTACTATTGTTCTGTGGTTTTACTAGATGTGGATCCTCCTTCTGATATTGTGATTAAGTGGTTAGAGAGTCTGGGAGCATGTGAAAACTAAAATTAGATATTCTCAAAAGTAGGATAGATATCATATGTTTGTGGCTAGTGATGGTGAGGAACGTCGGTTATATTGCCATGTAGTTAGAGACGAACTTGTAATTATCACCCTAAGTGAGGATGGTGATAACAGTATAATTATTTTGGCTAATGAAACCTAGGATCGGAAATACTTATACTTCTGTGACTTGGTAGATTATGCTCCTAATCTGGCAGCTTTATTTTTTTCCTTTTCTCATGTTAGTGGTTTAGTGTCGAATGATGAAGATAGTGGTTCCTCCTCTATGGAGGAATCAGTCTCTTGTAGTTTATAGAAATTTAGGTATCTCTGCCTAACTCCTTTACTTTTCCTTTGTTGTTAGCTGTTCTGACGCATGTTCCGAGCATTCATTTTAAATGAGTTTTAATAAAGTGGATGGCCCACTCCAAAACTGGTTAGCCTTGTAAAAAAATAGTGGCTTAAATGAACATGGTGTTAGTTAGGAAATTTGTATTAGACCAACTAAAAATCACCTTTTGAATCTGCCTATTCATTACACCTTAATCTAGCAATCTATTTTTTGAAATTCAGAATTCCAACAACTAGAGTTTATAAAACTCTAGTTGAATCACATTGATGGGAGCTTATATATTAGGGTTAGAATTTTAGTAGAAGGCTTGCGATTTTCACTAAAAATTGAATAACGAGAAAAGGCTTAATATATGTAGAGTGATTAGGAAAAATCAATATTTGATATTCTATTCTTTCCTTTTACTGTTTCTCTAATAAATGTCTTCCATATATCAGCATGCGTTCAGCCTCCTCTTTACCTCTTCCAAAATTTTCTCCCCTCATAATCAATTCATAATTGATTCATTCATTAATATTGAATTCACGTAAAATATTACTATTTGTTTTATAAATTAAATAAACATGTATATAACAATTATATGCATATATAAATAATTTTCAAAGACTACCAAACCTGTCTGAAGTCTACCAAAATTACTATAAGTAGAGCTACCAATGAGTACCCAAAATATCCAAAATCCGTCCGTATCCGTATATGAATTTCGAAAAATATATTTTATCTGAAAAGAGGAAACCGACCCGATATTCGAAAAGCTTTTCAAATCGAATATGGGTACAGCAGTATCCGTATTCGAAAAGTATACATCCACTATGGAATTAAATATCCTTTTTTATTTTTAGGTTATACCTAATCTGTGAAACTTAAACAATTATTAATCGAAATTAATATTCATAATATCCACCTATTATTCCTAACCATTATATTTTTGTTATCAAGATCCTAAGGCTTATATGTCCATTTAAAATTATTTATACCAAACCCTGATAAATATCCCACCCTCTAGTACATTTGCTCAAAACTACAACTTTTTCCTCTTTTCCACTACTTGTTCAGGATGATATCGTGACGATCTATTTCAACCCCAATAAGCTTTGACAACATTTCCGCTATAGGCTTTAGCTTCGACATTCGACTTCATTAGTCGCATTTGGGAAATGTCCAGGGATCTGCTTTAAATTCGAGCCATCGACAACTAACTTTAATCGAGATTTACTACAGCTTCGAGTCATCGACGTTCGACAACTCTAAGCTCCTGCACTTTACTTAATTTCATCTACAATTACACTATAAGCATTCAATCCGTTACCTATTTTATTTAGTACTATTTTATTCTCCGTTCCTTGGTAAGATTAAGCGCTTTGCTTTGCTTCAATTCATCTATGTCCACTTCACCTACTTTGCAATAATTGATTGAATAATATTAATTGTCTAATTAGCAATAATTGTTTGCTTTCTATTCTAAGCTAAAATTGTTGTTTGGTATGATTAGAAACAAGATTATTTGATTGATATTTAGTGATATGGTTAATACTAATTATTTGATTTTTATTTTATGCCAAAATTTTTGTTTGTATGATTATTAACAAATCTACAGGAAGAATCTATCAATGATTAAATTTTGATTTTGATTTTGGTTATTTGTATTTATTTACTCTATAAACACCTGGAAACGACAAACACAACTTAAAGTTGAAATAATAAGTCTATTACAAGTTACACCAAAGCATCAAACAAATATGAATTTTATTAGACTTTAATTCTCACAAGAACTTTCCTCTAAAACTATATACATTTTGCCCTTATATTTTGGATTTTGTCTATTTTAAGCTTTTTGGATGCTTATGCATTTAAAAACATATAATTTATTATCTAATTTTTATTACAAAATTGATGTTAGTTGGAGGTTTGAATTCTTAATTGGGGGCTTCACGAATTGTTTGGTGCACTGAAATTCTATACAGCATTACGATGTTTTAAAAAATTGGAATTTATATTGTTTTCGATCAGTAAATGCTTCTGAATGCAAAAGTAATTTTATATGCTTTTTATTTTGATATTTTTGATTCCTAAAATGTCGAATGCATCATTAAGTTGCAGCAAGTTCATTCCATGTACATCAACGGCTAATGCTGATGTCAATGGTAATATGTCTACTGTGTAAGAAATTCAAAATTTGGATAGTAGTTTGCAACAAAGTCAAGATCTTTCAATAAATTTGGATAAATATGCACCTGTAAACATGAAATCCTTGAAATATGAAGTACGAAAATATTTCAATGGATAAGTATTATTGAAAGATAGTATTAATCGTTCCAAGGCAACGTGAAAACATTGTAGTAGGTTATTTAATGGAACCGCCACCATGGGAATAACGTTTTTGAAAAACCATATAAAATCTTATCCAAAAAATAATGCTAGTAAAAGGCAATCGGTGCAACAACTTTTGTAACATGCCCCATTCCAAGACTCGAAATAGATACCAGTGATGCTGTAGTCATCCTTAGCACTACTTCTCAATGATAAAATAAGATCAATTATTACATCATTAACGTCAAGAGAAGTACAACACACAAATTTTCACCAAAAAATTCACTCATTAATTTGCAAATTCATTAGGCTTTAGTCTCATAACCCTACGATTACATTGTTTAAAGAAAGTATGATTATTACAAATTTAAGATCAAGAGTGACATATGAAGATACTCCCTTGTATGGTGAGATTTTTAGCTACTTAGATGGTTCCAATAACCATCATTACATACGTTCAACAAATCAAAAGCAATTAAACTACTACACAATGGAAATATAATCTTCTACAGAGTAGCTTGTCTCGTGCACATCTCTGGAAGTTTATTTGTCTAAACCTGAAAAATCCCTAATCTCATCCTACCCAATGCCAAAATTAAGTACCCGAGAGTTTAGGAGGAAATAAAAACTTTGGGTCAGACAATAAGTCAGGTATTAATAATATTATTCCGTCCCTAACCAAAAATTTGGGTGTTTCGACTATGCCATAGAGCGGAATGTGTTTCTCCTCACTAATACACTATCAATCAATATGTCATCCATAACATATCATGCATCCAAAATGATTAGCACATAATCATAATAATATATCTGTAACAGCCCTAGTTTTTAGCTATTTATTTCTTTTAATTATTTAGATTTTTGAAATATATTTTATATAAATTGTGTTTAACAATATAGTTTAATTTGGAGATATATTTTATAAAATTGTGAATGTCAATAAAATTAAATAATAACTGTGAAATTTTGAGCTATGTTTGAACTGTTAAATTTCACGTTTAAAAGACGCGTCAATTATAGGGTATAGGTAACGTAATAAAACGTGTGATTTTAAAATGTTATTTTACAGAAATTTCTGATGCTTTGTACTACGTCAGTTTAACGTAGCGTAAAAATCATATTTTCAAATATTTTTGAAGGGAAATATCAGTCAGTGATTTAATAGCTAACGTTACTTCGGTCAGCTGACAAATTTGATACGTTTTCAAACTTTATCACATAGACTTGCTGTTTCATATTAAAATCTATCAGCCTAAACAAATCAAAAGATTCATAACTAGGAACAAATCTTACACATAAATTTACATTCAAAACAAATCACGTAGGTAATGTGCAAACTTTATAACCAGACGTATATCACGCAACCCTTCGTTTGTATACGTTTCTTTCTTAAAGCTTTGCATTAAGTATGGCCATTTCATTTATTTTAATCAAACTAAATAAGAGATTCAAAGCATGCTGAAAACACGCATTCATATTTACATATGTATAAACATAACTGACCCCTTAAATCAAACTTTATCAACGCATGCTTTCAACGTCCAAAGAGGTTCAATACGTGTGTCTTTCCAGATCATTAGCCTATTTACCTCTGCCTTGCCGTTTCTTCCCTGAGATCTCGCAACCCATTCATTTATATAGCCAACAATTCTTATCACAAAGTCATACCACAAAGTCTTCCCCTTGCTTCATCCCCATCAGTTTTCTCTGCACGTCATCTTTCAGTTTCACGTTTGCAAGCTTCATCAGGTAATCTTATTTTTCCTTTCTTCTTCTAAATTTTCTCTGTTACTCTTTTACCTTGCTCGGCCATCTTCGTGTTGTCTATGCCATATCCTACCATATTCTGGTAAGGATCGAACACTAGGCTAGATCATACAGGAGATTAGAGGGTTGACAAAAATTTGTTGGGTATCACTGAGTGACCGTGTCTGGGATGTGGGTTCATCTGATCTAGGAGTTTGTAGATGCTTTGATCGAATATTAACAAGGACTAGTTGTGGCAAAATATCATCTGATCTGTATTGCTTTAGGAGGTAGAGCAGTCTCGGCCAAGTCATTAACATGAATTTCTTTTAAATTACAAGTCATGGGTTATTTAGAAATATTTTTGATTGCTCAGTTTTCCCCTGCAGTCATCTAAATGTTAAGATTTGTAGACATGGACCGAGTATGTGTGTTCTAGTTTGGGTAGGTTTATTGCAAATATAAAGCATGGTGGTCTGCATATATATAACTTCCATATAGGCATATAAGAATAAATATTGAAACATAAGTGTATGGGAATGGCGGCACTGTTCTTTTGAAGGGAAATGCAAAGCAGTGGAAGTAAAGTAGAGGGAGAGTACTTAAATTTGCTTGATGCTGGAATGGGAATAGGCGGGTAGTTGTTATGTTGGTGTGTAGTTGCTTTAGAGAAAAATAGTATATACTTGAAGTATGAATTGTGGGGACATGAGTTGGTCTGGAGTTGTTTGAAGAGAGTAGGAATAGTAGTGTTAAGCAAAAAGAAAAAGGGGAGAAAAGTTGGCCTTAAAAATGTATGCAGAGGAGTATTGCAAAAAAAAAAAAAAAATGTGACCCGAAGTCCTTGCCAAATGAACTCGAAGTGTTGGCACATTTTTCTCGAAGCAATTTCAGGTTGGCTCGAAGTAAGTGGGCATGTGACTCGGTGTAGATGGGGTTTGCCTGGTGCAGTTTGAAAACCTGGAAAGATCTATTGAGATGAATTAAGTTGTGAAGCAGTGATGCAAAGATATTAAGTAAAACATGGTACATATGGGATGTGAGTTTCCAGTTGCATTCATGTCACAAGGGTAAAGTCTGCATATATATAAAATTTTGTAGGCTGTACATGTTGGAAACTGACAAGAGAAGCATGCATGTCTGCATATGGTTGACATATGGGTTGTGTGAGTTTTCAGGGTAGACATTCTTTCCAGGGAATGTTTTCAAAGAAAAAAAAAGAGAGAAAGTTTCCAGAGATCTGTGTACTTGAGTAGCTGTGCATGTCGAGTGTCATGGTGTATCATAGTGTGTCAGTGTACATGCAACATAGGCCATTCTTTTTCGAAATCTGTAATAAGTGCACAACTAAAGATAGGGACTTTAGGCTTATATATTTGTTTCAGTTGATGTGTATTGGGTTGCTTATATATTTGTTGGCATAAACATCACTGTGTACGTTTTGAAGACCTGAGGTGTTTAGGGGAAGTGAGTTGTTGGTGTGGTGATGAAGGAAGGCATGATTGTGACTCGGGGTAGTAAAGATAGGTTGGGGTCTTTTGCATTTTTCAGTAAGGCTATGATGTAAACCTAAGTGTAAACATATATAAAACATAAAAGGGAAAAGAAGAAAAGTGGGGAGGAAGTCTGTGCATGTTTAAGTTGATGCATGCGTGTACGTGTTTGATTTGGCAGAGGAATGTTGGTGAATAAACTGAATAGGTGGAGATGTTGGAATGTTTGAAGCTTCAGTGTTTGGGAGAAGTAGTTTGCCTTCAAAAGAAAATTTATATAAAGAAAGAAGCGCGTGTGATTGACCCGGAGAAAATGCATGTGTGCCTCGAAGTTTTGCATAATTCTTCTCGAAGCATCTAAGTATTTGTCTCGATGTAGTTGTGAGTGTGGCTCGGTTTAATTGAAAGTAGTAGTATAGGGCTCTGTTGATCTTGATCTAGAAAGCCTAGGAAGAATTATTGATAGTAGTATGACGACATGTAGTAGGAGATGTGGAGTTGTATGTGTTGGCATGAGTTTCAGGAAAAAAAAAAAAAAAAAAAAAGAGGAACAAACGTGCACGTGTACATGGGTATCACGACTTGTAGTAGGAAAGACTTCACCATAGTGCGTTAGTCGGCCTTTAGGAAATTTTATTTTAGTTTTAGTGTTGGTCAAATTTACACGGTAGAGTGGTCGAGCAAGTCAAACCAATTCTCGTTCTATTTTAATTTTCTTTGACCGTAAAATCTAAAGTCGCGTTTCAAAATATTTGAATTTGTTCTAGATTTGAATCTAGGCGACATCAGAAGAAATTTGATCGTTATTTTCTGTCGGTCTTTACCGGTGAATCGTCGTTTTGAATTCAAATTTTCTGCAACTTTCAGGTGAGTATTTCTCACCAGACATACGTATTTATATTTCGTAAATTATTGCAAGTGTATGTGTAAAATTTTATGTCACTATTATCTGTCTGTAGTGTAATATAAAATGATGAACCCCATTTAAATTGACACCTCATCAGTTATTATCTGTTGTATTATATCTGCAGTTATATTATGTTATTGTTTATTTACTGCTTAAATCACACTGCAAGTTCCCTGTTATACGTAGATTGTTATGGGCTGAAATGATAGGCCTAAATGATTATTATTGTTAAATTATGCTGTTAACTGTTAAACTGTTAAACTTGGGATTGCGGGTTTGAAATGATAGGACCCGGGATATTTGTAAACTACGGATTGAAATGATATAAATCCGTACCACTTGACCTAGGCTAGAAAACTATATACAGGCCCGTGGTCCTTATAATATTTTCTGAAATATTTAAAATTATTTTGGAAGTTAAATATTTGATTTATATCTTTAAAGGAATTTATATTGATTTTTAATAAGTTATAAATAAAGAAATAAATAAATATTTGAATAAATTTATGGAATATAACTTATTTGGTAAATCGGGATTTTGAAAGAATAAGATTTCAGTTAATAAATGAATAAATAAATAGGTTATATTTGGAAATATTTATCAAGTTAAACAATCTATTACAGCATTTAAATGCTGTCTTTTGAAATTGGACTAGTTTTACCCATAACTTTAGGTAGCATTTCCTAAGTGCTATGGAATCTAGAATTTGATTGCTCTAAAATTTATGGAATTTGATAAATTTTATTTTACCTTAAGTTTTGGAAAAACTTAAGACATAATATTTATAACTGTATTTTCCTAAATAAATTAAAGATAAATATTCTGGTATTAAGTAAATTTTGGGAAAAATTTAATGGTTAAAATTTGGAGTTTTATTTATGGAAATTATGGGAATATTCAAGACTAAAAATATAAAACATTGATTTGTGAAAGAATAAAACCCAAACTAAGTTTTGAATAGTAAATACTCCAATTGGATATATATAAAAATTGAAATGGTTTTGGGAACATAAAGGGATATTTAAATTATGGTTAAACTTTAAATAAAGAAATATATTTGTGAAGCTATGTAAATTATCTTCTTTACAAAGTAACCATAAAGTTAACCCATTTATATATATACCGTTGAATGTCCAAACCATTGTGTTTGGGAGTTATGGATTTAAGTAAAGTTTCCAAAACATTATCCTTCGAAGATATAATTCAAATATTTGGTCTCCAGATATTATAAACAGTATGGTTTTGGAAAGAATTATATTTGAATATAACGATATCCTATTGTTTGGGTTTTAAAATGATATCGTATCTATAGTTTTGAAATGGAAATGTTTATTCTGATTTAAAATATAAACTGTTTTTAAATAACCACGGGTTATAATAACGAAGGGTTGGCAAAGAGACCGGGATCGGATATGGACATACTCTCTGTCGATACCGAAAACCACTTTGACTAACCGTGTACGCGGTGGAGATTCCAGAATGAAGTAGGTTGGTGGTGACGGTTCTTGAAAGGTATATACGTGGACCCGACTCCCGTGAGTTGGCATAAGGTGGCTAAAACAGGAGCGATTCTCGGATTAATGAGGTAGCTCCTCTGATCGAACGCACTTCTTCGTATACCATTCTATTGCTTATGTGATTGTTTGGGTGCACCCTTTGATTTGGGAGTGTTGTTCGAGGTGGGCGGTTGCTGCGGCTTCGCGTTACCACCGGTCCGGATAGCAATTGGTATATCTACCCTGGCATTGCCTAGTTGTGCCGTGTCACCTACCATATCGAGCCTTGTACGAGTTTGGTTTTCTCCCGTAGCCCGTGTGGTATCCTCTAGTTGCTTCCCGAGTAGGAGGAGCTATGATATTGGATGGACTACTGGGACTATTACGTGTTAAGGGCTATATGGGTAACCCCTTAATGCTAAGAAATAAGTATGTTTACTTTATAAATAGACACTATTATAATAGCGCAATATACTACATAGTAAATAGTTTGACGGATCCTTAGAGGATGGACGGTCCCAAGCATCCTTTAAGTTACTTGCTCTATATTACAGTACACTTGATTTAGCTTACATCATATAAGTATGTATGTCCTGACTCGAGTGTTTGTTTTATTTTACGCTCGGGTCAGCCTGAGTTGCAGCTTCAGTTTCCTCTCCGGAGCTAGGACATTCCGTAGACCATTCGTGCTGCTGGAAGTTTGTTTCAGTCTTTATCTTTTCTGGAATCCCAGACTTTGAAGACTCTATCTCTATTTATGTTTTAAAATTGTATTGAGGATTATAAACAATGAAATTCCTGTTTTGTTAAAGATGTATCAGTGGCTTCATGAACCACTAAATTTTAATTTCCGCTGCGAGATTCTGATATCTGTGTATGTGATTCTGTGATTTATTTACTGTATATTCTGAGTTTGCTAAATTTATTCTACAACGCAGTATTTTGAACAATTCAAGTCCGACATGTGCGGATGCGAATGGTTGAAAATATTGGGTCGCTACAGTTGGTATCAGAGCCAGGTTCTAGGCAAAACTTAGAATGTATGGTAAATTTGATTTATAGAATCACCTTCATTCAAGCTTGGATCTCTTCCTTTTCGAATTTTGGAACATTCCCTATGGTTCCAAAGTTCATTCGGGTCCCTCACTTTTCATCTACTTTAGATTCTGGAGTGTCCCATAACTCCACTTCGAATGATCTTTATAGTAAATTGGCGGTCTCGCCATTATTCTAATAAAGGGGTGAAACTCCTTTACCATTAGCATTGATTCACCAGAGATTTATATCCTCGATTTATATGCTAGTATCTTTGGTTATTCCGAACTCTATCTCTTCAGATCAAATATAGATTTACCCCAACCACATCGATCCAACTCTTTAAGTCACGGTTGACCAGGTCAAGGTTGTCCGCGATCTATATAGATTTACCCAGTTCCTTATTCTGTTATTTAATCATCAGATCTTCCGATTTCAACTATCTTGAACCTCTTTGATTTGAGTTCATCAAAATTTGAATTTCTATCCTTGTTTTGAAATTTATTCCTATATTTGAAAGAAAATCTAAATATATATATAAGTATAATTTTCAGAATTTTTTTTTTATAATTAATTTAACTAGTTGTCAAGAGATAATAGTTTTGATTTTATTTATGGGTGTGTAAGCCATGTGTTTCGTCTAATATAAATAATTGGATATAAGCAATGGTCATAAATTAATTTGGAAACAGGAATGAATTTAAAACAAGAACTTGAGAATTCAATTCCCGATGGCTTCAAACCTTGGGTTTAAAATTTTAAAAGGATATATTATTTAAAGTATTTTCAAAATAGAAATTTGTTTCCAAAGAATTTTAAAATTTGGTACTCTTCTCTTTGTCGCTGGAAAATAATTTAGGTGATGACTGCAGCATCATCGACGTTCATTTTCGAGTTTCGAAGTGAAGAGACAGTTCTGTAGTTTTGCTACATCTTTGTTTGAGATTTTAATTGATTTAAATTTCTAGAATATGACTTAATTTATAAAATTGATTTGACATATTATGTACGCATATTTAGCTACCTCTAAATGATTTGAAGGGAATCAGAAATAAAAATTTTAAAGTTTATCTGGAGGAAAAAAAAAAATATAATAATAAAATTTTTGAATAAAAAGTTCCAACTGGAGATAATTGAATTTGAAAGTTTTAGTTGTATAATACTCAATTTCATTTCAATATAACTTACCTTGATTTTCAAAACTTAACAATGTAATTGGATAATATACAATATAAAAAGATTTTATAAATAAAATTCGAGTGGTTATAATTAATATTATACACTTAAATTTTAGTTATAAAAAGATTAATAAAGGTAATATAGAGAAAGGGATTTAAGGAATTTTATTTAAATGACTTAATAATCAAATTTGTTTTAGTATGGAACCTTAAATCTAACCGAGAAATTTTAATAAAAGTTATTTCCTGAAATGAATATGTTGTGTGATAAACAATGTATCTTTGAATAAGGAAAATATATTTGAAAGGGATATTTTTGGGTAGTAAGGTTTATTTATCTTAAAGTCATAGTTTAACTGATGTCTAAATGGATAATTATGATTTAAATAGTTTAGACGTATTTTAAATATCACTAAAATTTGATAATTGAGAATTTGGTTTTCAAATGAAAATTTCCAAGTGTAGGTTATTTGTAAAAAAAAAAAAAAAAAAAAAATTTAGAGTTAAGAAAATTTAACCGATTGGAAATACTATTATATCTACTGTAGCATATTATAAGGGCTGCTGTTTCTCAAAATAAAACGTTTTGAAAATTTTATAATTGAATAAATGAACCTAGGAATATTTCAACTTCGAAATGAATATTTTTGGCATTGAATTTAAAAGGTATAAATGAAGATTATTTTAAAAGTGTTATGATTTTTGTAGTATGATTTCTAAATGATAATATCTATAAATTTTAATGACTTCCAAAGTATTATAATCTTCAAAGCATTATGATTTCAAATTGATTATCTTACTTTGTTTTTCCAAACTATCCTTTAGTTGTCATCGGTTTCCTTATCTGCTACAGAATGGGAAGGCTTTTGCTTATACCAGTCTATTTAGAAATCTTTCTATAATCGTTGAAAATCTTTGTTACTCATCGGGACCTGAGCACGGCTTATCACCCATAGACTGACGGTCAAACTGAAAGGGTAATAACCGATTCTAGAGGATCTTCTTCGTGCTTCAAATCCGGAACTATCCGTTTAAGATTCTTGTTTATCTAGCTTATCTTCCTTTGTTTCTTTTCTTTCATTCCTTTTCGAGGACGAAAAGTTCTTGAGTGGGGGAGAGTGTAACAGCCCTAGTTTTTAGCTATTTATTTCTTTTAATTATTTAGATTTTTGAAATATATTTTATATAAATTGTGTTTAACAATATAGTTTAATTTGGAGATATATTTTATAAAATTGTGAATGTCAATAAAATTAAATAATAACTGTGAAATTTTAAGCTATGTTTGAACTGTTAAATTTCACGTTTAAAAGACGCGTCAATTATAGGGTATAGGTAACGTAATAAAACGTGTGATTTTAAAATGTTATTTTACAGAAATTTCTGATGCTTTGTACTACGTCAGTTTAACGTAGCGTAAAAATCATATTTTCAAATATTTTTGAAGGGAAATATCAGTCAGTGATTTAATAGCTAACGTTACTTCGGTCAGCTGACAAATTTGATACGTTTTCAAACTTTATCACATAGACTTGCTGTTTCATATTAAAATCTATCAGCCTAAACAAATCAAAAGATTCATAACTAGGAACAAATCTTACACATAAATTTACATTCAAAACAAATCACGTAGGTAATGTGCAAACTTTATAACCAGACGTATATCACGCAACCCTTCGTTTGTATACGTTTCTTTCTTAAAGCTTTGCATTAAGTATGGCCATTTCATTTATTTTAATCAAACTAAATAAGAGATTCAAAGCATGCTGAAAACACGCATTCATATTTACATATGTATAAACATAACTGACCCCTTAAATCAAACTTTATCAACGCATGCTTTCAACGTCCAAAGAGGTTCAATACGTGTGTCTTTCCAGATCATTAGCCTATTTACCTCTGCCTTGCCGTTTCTTCCCTGAGATCTCGCAACCCATTCATTTATATAGCCAACAATTCTTATCACAAAGTCATACCACAAAGTCTTCCCCTTGCTTCATCCCCATCAGTTTTCTCTGCACGTCATCTTTCAGTTTCACGTTTGCAAGCTTCATCAGGTAATCTTATTTTTCCTTTCTTCTTCTAAATTTTCTCTGTTACTCTTTTACCTTGCTCGGCCATCTTCGTGTTGTCTATGCCATATCCTACCATATTCTGGTAAGGATCGAACACTAGGCTAGATCATACAGGAGATTAGAGGGTTGACAAAAATTTGTTGGGTATCACTGAGTGACCGTGTCTGGGATGTGGGTTCATCTGATCTAGGAGTTTGTAGATGCTTTGATCGAATATTAACAAGGACTAGTTGTGGCAAAATATCATCTGATCTATATTGCTTTAGGAGGTAGAGCAGTCTCGGCCAAGTCATTAACATGAATTTCTTTTAAATTACAAGTCATGGGTTATTTAGAAATATTTTTGATTGCTCAGTTTTCCCCTGCAGTCATCTAAATGTTAAGATTTGTAGACATGGACCGAGTATGTGTGTTCTAGTTTGGGTAGGTTTATTGCAAATATAAAGCATGGTGGTCTGCATATATATAACTTCCATATAGGCATATAAGAATAAATATTGAAACATAAGTGTATGGGAATGGCGGCACTGTTCTTTTGAAGGGAAATGCAAAGCAGTGGAAGTAAAGTAGAGGGAGAGTACTTAAATTTGCTTGATGCTGGAATGGGAATAGGCGGGTAGTTGTTATGTTGGTGTGTAGTTGCTTTAGAGAAAAATAGTATATACTTGAAGTATGAATTGTGGGGACATGAGTTGGTCTGGAGTTGTTTGAAGAGAGTAGGAATAGTAGTGTTAAGCAAAAAGAAAAAGGGGAGAAAAGTTGGCCTTAAAAATGTATGCAGAGGAGTATTGCAAAAAAAAAAAAAAAAAAAATGTGACCCGAAGTCCTTGCCAAATGAACTCGAAGTGTTGGCACATTTTTCTCGAAGCAATTTCAGGTTGGCTCGAAGTAAGTGGGCATGTGACTCGGTGTAGATGGGGTTTGCCTGGTGCAGTTTGAAAACCTGGAAAGATCTATTGAGATGAATTAAGTTGTGAAGCAGTGATGCAAAGATATTAAGTAAAACATGGTACATATGGGATGTGAGTTTCCAGTTGCATTCATGTCACAAGGGTAAAGTCTGCATATATATAAAATTTTGTAGGCTGTACATGTTGGAAACTGACAAGAGAAGCATGCATGTCTGCATATGGTTGACATATGGGTTGTGTGAGTTTTCAGGGTAGACATTCTTTCCAGGGAATGTTTTCAAAGAAAAAAAAAAGAGAAAGTTTCCAGAGATCTGTGTACTTGAGTAGCTGTGCATGTCGAGTGTCATGGTGTATCATAGTGTGTCAGTGTACATGCAACATAGGCCATTCTTTTTCGAAATCTGTAATAAGTGCACAACTAAAGATAGGGACTTTAGGCTTATATATTTGTTTCAGTTGATGTGTATTGGGTTGCTTATATATTTGTTGGCATAAACATCACTGTGTACGTTTTGAAGACCTGAGGTGTTTAGGGGAAGTGAGTTGTTGGTGTGGTGATGAAGGAAGGCATGATTGTGACTCGGGGTAGTAAAGATAGGTTGGGGTCTTTTGCATTTTTCAGTAAGGCTATGATGTAAACCTAAGTGTAAACATATATAGAACAGAAAAGGGAAAAGAAGAAAAGTGGGGAGGAAGTCTGTGCATGTTTAAGTTGATGCATGCGTGTACGTGTTTGATTTGGCAGAGGAATGTTGGTGAATAAACTGAATAGGTGGAGATGTTGGAATGTTTGAAGCTTCAGTGTTTGGGAGAAGTAGTTTGCCTTCAAAAGAAAATTTA
Organism: Allium cepa; assembly: GCA_030765085.1. Taxonomy (NCBI): domain Eukaryota; kingdom Viridiplantae; phylum Streptophyta; class Magnoliopsida; order Asparagales; family Amaryllidaceae; genus Allium; species Allium cepa. Next base: position 556,689,513 of record CM060928.1, on the reverse strand, counting down.
TATAAAGAAAGAAGCGCGTGTGATTGACCCGGAGAAAATGCATGTGTGCCTCGAAGTTTTGCATAATTCTTCTCGAAGCATCTAAGTATTTGTCTCGATGTAGTTGTGAGTGTGGCTCGGTTTAATTGAAAGTAGTAGTATAGGGCTCTGTTGATCTTGATCTAGAAAGCCTGGGAAGAATTATTGATAGTAGTATGACGACATGTAGTAGGAGATGTGGAGTTGTATGTGTTGGCATGAGTTTCAGGAAAAAAAAAAAAAAAAAAAAAGAGGAACAAACGTGCACGTGTACATGGGTATCACGACTTGTAGTAGGAAAGACTTCACCATAGTGCGTTAGTCGGCCTTTAGGAAATTTTATTTTAGTTTTAGTGTTGGTCAAATTTACACGGTAGAGTGGTCGAGCAAGTCAAACCAATTCTCGTTCTATTTTAATTTTCTTTGACCGTAAAATCTAAAGTCGCGTTTCAAAATATTTGAATTTGTTCTAGATTTGAATCTAGGCGACATCAGAAGAAATTTGATCGTTATTTTCTGTCGGTCTTTACCGGTGAATCGTCGTTTTGAATTCAAATTTTCTGCAACTTTCAGGTGAGTATTTCTCACCAGACATACGTATTTATATTTCGTAAATTATTGCAAGTGTATGTGTAAAATTTTATGTCACTATTATCTGTCTGTAGTGTAATATAAAATGATGAACCCCATTTAAATTGACACCTCATCAGTTATTATCTGTTGTATTATATCTGCAGTTATATTATGTTATTGTTTATTTACTGCTTAAATCACACTGCAAGTTCCCTGTTATACGTAGATTGTTATGGGCTGAAATGATAGGCCTAAATGATTATTATTGTTAAATTATGCTGTTAACTGTTAAACTGTTAAACTTGGGATTGCGGGTTTGAAATGATAGGACCCGGGATATTTGTAAACTACGGATTGAAATGATATAAATCCGTACCACTTGACCTAGGCTAGAAAACTATATACAGGCCCGTGGTCCTTATAATATTTTCTGAAATATTTAAAATTATTTTGGAAGTTAAATATTTGATTTATATCTTTAAAGGAATTTATATTGATTTTTAATAAGTTATAAATAAAGAAATAAATAAATATTTGAATAAATTTATGGAATATAACTTATTTGGTAAATCGGGATTTTGAAAGAATAAGATTTCAGTTAATAAATGAATAAATAAATAGGTTATATTTGGAAATATTTATCAAGTTAAACAATCTATTACAGCATTTAAATGCTGTCTTTTGAAATTGGACTAGTTTTACCCATAACTTTAGGTAGCATTTCCTAAGTGCTATGGAATCTAGAATTTGATTGCTCTAAAATTTATGGAATTTGATAAATTTTATTTTACCTTAAGTTTTGGAAAAACTTAAGACATAATATTTATAACTGTATTTTCCTAAATAAATTAAAGATAAATATTCCGGTATTAAGTAAATTTTGGGAAAAATTTAATGGTTAAAATTTGGAGTTTTATTTATGGAAATTATGGGAATATTCAAGACTAAAAATATAAAACATTGATTTGTGAAAGAATAAAACCCAAACTAAGTTTTGAATAGTAAATACTCCAATTGGATATATATAAAAATTGAAATGGTTTTGGGAACATAAAGGGATATTTAAATTATCGTTAAACTTTAAATAAAGAAATATATTTGTGAAGCTATGTAAATTATCTTCTTTACAAAGTAACCATAAAGTTAACCCATTTATATATATACCGTTGAATGTCCAAACCATTGTGTTTGGGAGTTATGGATTTAAGTAAAGTTTCCAAAACATTATCCTTCGAAGATATAATTCAAATATTTGGTCTCCAGATATTATAAACAGTATGGTTTTGGAAAGAATTATATTTGAATATAACGATATCCTATTGTTTGGGTTTTAAAATGATATCGTATCTATAGTTTTGAAATGGAAATGTTTATTCTGATTTAAAATATAAACTGTTTTTAAATAACCACGGGTTATAATAACGAAGGGTTGGCAAAGAGACCGGGATCGGATATGGACATACTCTCTGTCGATACCGAAAACCACTTTGACTAACCGTGTACGCGGTGGAGATTCCAGAATGAAGTAGGTTGGTGGTGACGGTTCTTGAAAGGTATATACGTGGACCCGACTCCCGTGAGTTGGCATAAGGTGGCTAAAACAGGAGCGATTCTCGGATTAATGAGGTAGCTCCTCTGATCGAACGCACTTCTTCGTATACCATTCTATTGCTTATGTGATTGTTTGGGTGCACCCTTTGATTTGGGAGTGTTGTTCGAGGTGGGCGGTTGCTGCGGCTTCGCGTTACCACCGGTCCGGATAGCAATTGGTATATCTACCCTGGCATTGCCTAGTTGTGCCGTGTCACCTACCATATCGAGCCTTGTACGAGTTTGGTTTTCTCCCGTAGCCCGTGTGGTATCCTCTAGTTGCTTCCCGAGTAGGAGGAGCTATGATATTGGATGGACTACTGGGACTATTACGTGTTAAGGGCTATATGGGTAACCCCTTAATGCTAAGAAATAAGTATGTTTACTTTATAAATAGACACTATTATAATAGCGCAATATACTACATAGTAAATAGTTTGACGGATCCTTAGAGGATGGACGGTCCCAAGCATCCTTTAAGTTACTTGCTCTATATTACAGTACACTTGATTTAGCTTACATCATATAAGTATGTATGTCCTGACTCGAGTGTTTGTTTTATTTTACGCTCGGGTCAGCCTGAGTTGCAGCTTCAGTTTCCTCTCCGGAGCTAGGACATTCCGTAGACCATTCGTGCTGCTGGAAGTTTGTTTCAGTCTTTATCTTTTCTGGAATCCCAGACTTTGAAGACTCTATCTCTATTTATGTTTTAAAATTGTATTGAGGATTATAAACAATGAAATTCCTGTTTTGTTAAAGATGTATCAGTGGCTTCATGAACCACTAAATTTTAATTTCCGCTGCGAGATTCTGATATCTGTGTATGTGATTCTGTGATTTATTTACTGTATATTCTGAGTTTGCTAAATTTATTCTACAACGCAGTATTTTGAACAATTCAAGTCCGACATGTGCGGATGCGAATGGTTGAAAATATTGGGTCGCTACAATATCATGCATCCAAAATGATTAGCATATAATCATAATAACATATCATGCATGTATGAGCTAAAAATGAATAGTCCATCATTTGCAAGATCAAAGGCAACACATTTCCTAAAATTTCCTAATCCATATATGGTTTGCTCAACAACATAGTTTTCCCAAGGTCATTATGAACTTATATCATATTTCTTAGGCCAACTAATAACATATTCGTTGACTTAGGCCAGGATTTACTTGATAACTCGATGGTCTTCTAGTACGGTCAGAGGAAATATCAATGGTCTTCTAAGATTGATAGGAAAAGATAACAATAGTCTCCTAAAAATGATAGAAGAAAATATAGATGAGAAAAATGCTACGAGTTTCTTCAGATACGTAACTCCAAAATTTGGTCGTAATTAGCAAAGCTCTACGTATTGGAATCATGGACCTGACCAAGCGGGGGCTTAATGGTTGGAGGATAGGGCATTACCCTACCTCCATTCCCCACCGAAAATCTGGTTTATAAAATGGACCGAGTCATATCTTTTGATCAGTCCAAGGTATCTTAACGCATTTCGATATTCTCGGTCTTCTAGATGTAATTTTACTCACTCAGGAGTTTAAGTCTGACTATACCCACTGTTGAAACAACCCCAACTGGTTATCAGTTTATAAATCTCTAAGGTCTAAATGTTGGGTGATAACATTCATATATGAATATGTCAACAATTCATCATATGCAATAGTAGCCGATCAATATGCTAATGAATATATAACACATGAATAATCATTCAAATATATGTTTAATATGATAGCTAATTTATACCCAAAACTTACCAATTCACACTACAAGAAAAATAATCTTTTATAGCGACATGTAGCTGCTATTAAAACAACTATAGTGGTTTGATAAACGTTGTATATCGACATGTTATAAAAAAGAATTGCACATCATAACACAAAAAAAAACTGCTATTAAAGTGCATCCATTTACAACATATATATACCGCTATAAAATGTGTAGATACAATAACGCCTATGGTAACCTCATACATTGTATTATCTTTTTATAGCACTTATGTTATATATTTACAACGCTTTTTAGGAGCTGTGTTTTATTTTACTATATATTTGATGCACCCCACTATTACATTTTAATAATAACAATCAAAATGAAGCTTCTTTAAATAGATAACAATTTGAACAATGTATGAACGAAAAAATATAATAATCAGCAAATGTAACGCATATTCATGATAACAAAATAAAGTATCAACTAATAAAAAAATAAGTTCAATATATGAGTTTCTAAATTCAATACATTTTCGTGATGACAAATGGCAACATAGTTCAAAGTTAACGTCTACAAGTACCAAATGCATCACTAAGAACTTGAACTGCTCAAAGCCTTTCTTCATGCATGTCTTTGGTCATTGGTAGTACATCCTAAAAATTTAGAACAATTTTAAAATAATTATATAAAATTGTGATGAAAATTACAGGTTATTGGTAGTACCTTCTATTATTAGATGGATGAAGATCTACATAACTTTTTTAAACATCAAAATTTTCTTAGATGGATGAAGATTGTAAACATCCTATTATTGTACGATTGTTTTTACTCATTTCTAAAAGTTTTACAAAAATGATCATTGAAGCCAAAAAAAGCAAATTTAGAGGACCCTCCTTCTTCGTTTATTTTGATGTGGTAATCTAGAGATATTTCCTGGATTCTTGTAATCACACACTCATCTACATTAACTGCACACATATGCTTTGTTCAAAACATTCCATATTTTAGGCAAACCTATCGTTATCATTATAGTAGTAAAAGTATTTGTACCTACCAAATTTCCATCGAGCTTGAACAAGAGCGATTTCAGGGTTGTATGCAAGGAATGGAATAGTCTTCTTTAAATAACCGGAATTGGGTTGAAAATCCGCATCAAACATAGCAACATAATCACACTCCTAATTATAATCCTTCTTCATTCCCTCATACAAAGCCTCTGCTTTGAATCCTTTTCTGTTATCCCAAACTATGCAATCTATGTTTACACCTTTGGTTCTCCATTTGTAGCATTCCAAGCTAACCGATTCCTATATACAATTGATAATTTTTTTTCATTTACATACATACATACATACATATACATATATTGAGTTTCAACATTTGAAAAATTAATATTTATTTTTGTTGTGGCTTGTTTAATTAGATACAGACTATTGGAAAGTACATATTCAAGCCCTCTTAATATGATTTCTTCACTTGTGTCACTGTGGTAATAGGTGAGATTGCACAAGAGAATTGATGTTCAATCAGCTCTAGCATACACTATAGAAAATCATTGTAGTAAAAAGCACAAAATAAAAAATTGTATATTAGCATTAGAGCTAAACAGAGGTAAAAGAGGAAAGGAAATGCATTGTCACACTGTAATCAAGAAGTAACAAAATTTTGGAATGAAATACATAGTAGTAAACAAATTGACATGGAATTGTATATTGTACAGAATAGAGAGAAAATACAAAGTCAAAAGAAAATTAACATAAATTTAAATCCGAATAATAAACATAAATGTGGCAATTTGGATATGCAAAAGAATAAACGAAATAGACTTACTTCATTATCCAGAAGCCGCAAATCAAGGGAATAAAATGTGTTCACGCTCTGGCTGATTAAAATCCATAATCAAGCCACCTAACTCTGATTGTTAACCAATTTGTCCCATATATCAAGTTGGATGGCAATTGAACATTTTGGTCCATTTTGTCTGCATGATTGAGACAAACTATAGATTAGTGATATCTAATAACCAACATAATATTAGATAACCAAGTAAAGGGAAAAAATAGGATATACATAGTTCTTTTTATTATTATTTTGGAATGAATGATGTCTTGTTTGCAATTCATATTATCTTCCATTCCTGTTTAAGCAACAAAATCCCTATTCAGAAGCAACAAAATATATACAACAATGTCAGTATAAAGAAAATGGGTAGTGAAAAGTTGAGGCAGTTGTTAAAATCTACAATCTCCACTTGTGTCACTAAGACAAAATGTTATTACAAAAGAAAATAGTGCATTGCTGATGAGAATTTCTCTGTTGTATGTCAATTCACAAACTTTTATAACATGATAAAATACCCCAATTAAGTACAATTCATATACAAAATTATAGGATAGAATAGTAACATATAGCATATGTAAATACCTTTCACTGTTAGAACATTAAAGTGTAAACGAATGTATGACCGATCCTAGAGATCCCATGAGAATGTATGTACCTCTAGGGTTCGACGATGCTTTTGTAAGATATGAACCTGAACATAAATATTTCAATACTATATTTTTAAAGGATTTTACAGTATAAAATATTTGCATTATACAAGTATATAATGATAATAATGTAAAGCCTGTGATGGAACTAGAACACCACCAAATCCAGACTGAATTCCCATACACAAATGTTGTTGTTGCAGAACAAGTTGCTCGGTCCAGTTGTCTAATGAGGAGTCAACTCCCTTTCATGCTTCAACAAGCCCTCCATTGGCTCCTACTGGTATTCATGTTGATGATCTTTCCAGTTCTTCATCCCCTTCCAATCCTTATGGTTCATCCCCCTAAAAAGGTTAATTTTCATATTCTTAGTTAATTTTATTATGATTATGTAACATCTTGGTATTTTCAACCATTCGCATCCACACATGCCGGATTTGAACTGCTCAAAATACCAGATTGTTAATTTATATTTGACAAAACTGAGCATATACAGTAAATAAATAAATCACGGAATCACAGACATAGAGTAATATATAATATGCAGCAGAAACAAAAGAATAGTAGTTCATGAAGCTACTATATATAAAACAGAGTTAAATAAGATACAATAGAAGTCTCAAATGCAATAGTCAAATATACGGTCATAATTCATCGCTGGAATGAACTGAATAACTACAAGTTGAAAGATGTAGATGGATCTCCAAACGAAGCTCCAACTCTAAAGGTGAGTCTCAAAAGCTGTACCACTCATTCTGACCTGAGCGTAAAGCAAAACACAAAACACTCGAGTCAGGATTAACATTCTTATGTCAATAAATCCAACTCAAGTGAAAAAACAACTGAAATACAAGTAACTCAAAGGATGTTTGGGATAACCATCCTCTAAAGATTCGTTAAACTATATACTATGTAGTAACGTACGCTATTATAATAATATCTAAAGTAAAGCAAACTATTTAAAAATAGCGTTAAGGCGTTACTCATATCTCCTTTAACACATTTTATAGTGCCAATAGTCTATACAGTACCGTAGTACCTCCAGATCGGGAGGCTACCAGAGGATACTCTATAGGTATGACATAAATCAAACTCATATAAGGCGCGCTAGGGTAGGTGACATGGCACAACTAGGCAATGCCAGGGTAGATATACCAATTACACTTCCGGGCTGGTGGTAACGTATAGCAACCACTACCGCCCACCTCGAGTTACACTCCTAAATCAAAAGTCAAAAATGGCCTCCAAATCAATCATAAAGTCAGAATATAGTATCGAAGGAGTGTGTCCGATCGGAGGAGTTACCTCACTTGGCCCGTCAATTGCTCTTGTTTTAGCCACCTTATGCCAACTCACAGGAGTCGGGTCCACGTATATACCTCATATAGGATCGTCGCCACCATCCTACTTCATTTTGGAATCTCCACTGCGTACACGGTTGTCAAAGTGGTTTTCGATATTGGTAGAGAGTATGACAATATCTGATCCCGGTCTCTATAACAACCAATCGTTATTATAACACGCGGTCATTTCAAAATAGTTTATACCTCAAAACTAAAATATCATTTCCATTTCAAAACCATATCAATACGATATCATTTCCATTTCAAAAAAAATATGATATAGATTCCATTTCAAAACTAAATACGATATCATTTTCATTTCAAAAATATCCTTTTCCAAAATCATAGCACTTTCAAAGTTATAACACTTTCGAAACCAAACACTTGAAATTATAACACTTTCAAAACATAATACTTTGAAAGTCATAGCTTTGACCACTTAAACAGCTTAAATATTAAAATAGTATATATAATAAAATAGTTTATAAAATAAAATGATTTAAGTTAAAACTGTTTTTATATTAAAATGATTAGTATATTAAAATAGTTTATAATAAAATAGTTTATACTTAAAATGGTTTATAATAAAATAGTTTACAGTAAAATAATTTATAAAATAAAATAAAATAAATAGTTTTAAATTTAAAATACTTTATATAATTAAAATAGTTTCCACAAATTCCAAAAATCGATTCAAATTTGCTCGAATTCAAAAATCCAGTTTAAATCAAATCTCAATTCATTAATTTCAACTCAATTCAGTTCTAAATAAACCATTTCAAATTATATCGATTTCAAATACAGATTTGAACATCAAATAAACCATTTCGGTATATTTCAAAGCTTTAAATATCCCATAATTACAAAACTAAATTTTATAATTTCATATATATCTTAATTCTATTTGCAATTATTTAGTTTTAAAATATTTACCAAATAAATTCAATATCTTTTAAATAAAACTCAAACTTGAAATATTCATTAATCACCTTAAACCAAAATCAAGTTATAAAATCATATCCTTTAAAATATCGAATTCAATAAGTTTCAAATCGATATAATTAAATAAAATTTCAAATAAATTCAAATCTATCTTCCCTGCCTTAATTTATTAAAATCATTATAAACTCTATATTAATACATAATTTAAATAAATACTTAACCATATTATATATAATAAAATCGAACTTTATTATTAAACTTATTTTATATTAAACAAATTTATACATAGCTTAAAGTCAAGAATTTAACTATATATAAAATAACATTTAAATAATATCTAAAATCAATATTTATATAAAACCATATATTTCTTTTCAAAACCATAGAAATCATTTTCAATATATATATATATATATATATATATATATATACCAACTGTGTCTGTATATAATTTTCTATCCTATGGTTAAGTGATACAGATATTTATCATTTCAATATGCAATTTAAATATATACAGGTATATATCATTTCAATCTGCAATCCCAAATTCAATTCAATGAAAATTTCTTGGGTTTATCATTTCAACCAATAACGATTTTCTCCTATTCTATAGATCGGTCGGGTATGTATCATTTCAACCCATAGTGAAATCTATACTAACAGGGAACTTGCAGAGTGATAACAAATATAATAATAATATAACAGACATATATCATCAATATAAATAACAGATAATGGTGTCAGATGTCACAGGTAAACAGATAGCATATATATAGCAATGTAAATAACTAACAGCAGCATATTTCAATTGTCGTTTCAATTGAAATCAAATTTAATAAATATAAGAACGTTAATCGTGAGTGATTGCTCAACTTTCAAGGTTAGAGAGGATAGTCAAAGAAATGAGCTATGAATTCCAAAGCATTGCTAGATGGACATGACTCGACGAGTAAAGCCGATAAATATGAATAGAAGAAATCAATCAGACTGGACGATGAAGATAATTGGTATCACTTAAGACTTCCCACACATAAATACGGGTAAGTTTTTACCTTACGCTAACCAAAACATTTTTATAGGAAATCCAGTGATATTACAATAGTGTCTAGGGTTTTCAAGTAAAATACAGAAATAGCTGAAATGCTTACATCTCACATTCCAACATAGTTGGGAACAATCAAAACGTACGGCTCTTATTGGAAATTGGATTCCAAACAATGGCAAGGCTACTGGGGTACCTCCCGTCATAGTACGGGGCCTAGATCACCGTACCGAGGATCACTCCCGACCCCTTATAACACAAGGCCGGAACCATTCCTTACTGAACAGTCCCGAACAAGGTAACCCCACAGCTGTAGCTAACAACCGCCCACACAGCCGAAATAAAAAGGAATATCTAAACAGGGGTATATCTCGTCCTGCTTGGGTGCTACCCACCTAACCTTATTGCATATCCCCTGTTTTAGCCATTTCCGGTTGATGAGGCTTGAGGCTGCGATTACCTTTATAGAACATATCTCTTAGAATGCTCATCGTCAACGTGACGATGTTCTGAAAGCATTCAATCCATACAAGTTCGTTCCGGGTTCGAACGAAACCGAAGGCATTATCTCGTTACACTCATTTTGGAATCACCCTTAGAGTTAATGACAATAACCCTTGCATTCTGAAACACCATCTCGATCTTCACTTGGGAAATTACGACCTAACGTTTGATTTGGATCAATGTGGTTTTTGGATAATCATAATTGACACCCGATCCCGGTCTCATCGAAATCCAAACGCCATTTTAAAGGTTAAGTTGTTTAATAGTTTTATACGGTTAAATTCAACACTTTGTATTCACATAGCATTTATCACAGATAAATCATACACAATCATCATAGATATATCAATGCATACCATAGAAACATCACAGAATATCACCAAATAGATATCACAAAATCAGATATTCTACATATACAATCATTCATAAGCAAACATCTTTAATTCTTATTGTAATTAATTTAAAATTAATTACTTGAGAATTAATCACTTAACGCAGTTTAATTAATCATTAATTAATTATTCCATTTCAAATCATTTAATAAATCAATCATTTCTTAATCAATTTATTAAATCTTAATTACTTAATTAATTACCCCTTAATTATTAATTAATAATCTAATTATTAATTAATAATCTAATTATTAATTAATAAAACTTAATTACCCATTTGTTAACCACTAATTACGTAATAAATCAATTATTAATTCGTAATTAAATTACTTAATTAGTTAACGACTAATCATACATTTATTAACTTCAAGTAATTAATTACTAATTTATTTATTACTGAATCATTAATTAACCAATCTCTAATTACAATTATAAGGTAATCATTCTTAATTGGTTTCTAAAATAATTAATTAATGATAATTATTCATCTTAATTAACATTTTAAAAATCTTCTTTAAACTTCGATAATCATTTTATTACTAACTACAAAACTTAAATGTTAATAAATTTTATACTTAAATTAAATTAATTACTTAATTAAAATATTAATTAAGAGTTTAATACATTGTAAAGTATTAACTAAAATAATTAAAACTTGTATTAAAGTCTTAACTCGAATTGTTAAACATTTATAAGTCTGCAATGCTTAAAACTTGTTGAAACACAATTTACTTAACTTTATTTTTTTTATAGTATTGCAGTTTGAAAAAAATAAACCGAGAACATCCTCTGATTTACTCGAGTAACACTTCGAGTTTCTCACCATTTTACCCGAGACATCCCTCGTTCCCTCTCGTGATCCATCTTCTTCTCTTCTTTTTTTTTATTTTTATTTCCAGTTAGTTTAAGTTTAAACTTAAGTTATAGTATCAGCAAATAATGTTCATGTGCGCTCAGGCTAAACTCGAAGCACACGATCCTCTTTCTCGAGTAACGACTCGAGTAGCTCTCCAACAACGATACTGACACCAACCCACTGTGTCGTACACGTGCACGGCGATGCGCCGTAGCTCTGGTGAACCCCACGACCATCGGCAAGTCGCAAAACTCCCATAAACTCGAAATCCGAACTCAACTCGACCCCAAAAATCCTAATCGAAAATAAGCATGTTGTTCGAAACCTGAAGCTCAACCCAAACAACATAACCATCTCGCCGCTGCCACTCTGACTACCGGAGCTTCCCCAACTCCATCCACACCACGTCAACACACGACTCTTCCATCCTCTCGAGTCTCGTGAAACTCGATCCAGTATAGAAGACGAACACGCCTCGTTTCTGACATGTGCAAAAACTCGAAACAAAACCCTAAATTGACCTCGTTCCTTTAATTCGTGCAATAGAAAAATTATTCAACAATTTTCTCAAGATCATAGATGTTCATACCTGCTTCTAACAAAATTCCAACATTTAAAATTGATTCGATTGTCAGAAAATGGATAAAATGCAAATTTTGATCAAATACAAACTGATCTTAGAATACTGAACTAAAAATCTTAATTTTTAGTAAGGATTCAAGTTAAGAACTTGAATTAGCATTTTACAACAATCAAATTTATCAAATTATTACTTGATTACCTGTAAAACAAGATTCGGAAGTATATTCCTCTAACATTTTTAAAACAGCTTTTAAAAATCCTGATTGAAGTTTAAGCATCTTGTTTTGCTGAAAACTTAAAGCTTTACCATGATCAGTTGAAAACAATTTGAGATTGAATAGTATTCAACCCTGTAACAAATAAATAGAGAAGTATGGTTTACCGAGCAACCTATATATAAACACAGAATTATATTCAAAGATAAAACGTATACAATACCATATGATCAATGAATCTCCTAAACTGTTTTTAATTAAACTTAAAGCTTTAAAGTTAATGTTTACTCACCTGAAAGTTTTGTGCATAGAGAACAATTCCTGTTTTTGAAAACCTATAGTTGGAAACTGCCTTTGAGTTCCTATCTGTTTTTGTTTGAATTAAATGATGTTTTTAGTTTTGAAAAATGAAGATGTTTATTTTCTTATTATCTGGTTTTGCTATGTGTTTGCTGAACGAAATGGAACTGGAGATATACACATATATATAGAGAAAACAGTTTGTAATAAGAGAAGGTTTTATCTGGTTTAGCTTTTTTTGTTATGAACAGATTTTTTTTCTTTTCTCCTTGCATTGACTAAATCGGTATTTCTGAAATGAAAAGATTTGTAAAAAAATTTGAATAGACTTAATTTTTGCGAGATGATGGCATTTAATGCAATGGTTTCCTAGTTTGTTTACATACTATTATTATATTTTTGCTGTATATAGATATTTTGTATGAATATATTTGTTTTATTATCTTCTAGCTTCCACAATTCATATACATATATTTGTGTGGTATTATTTTATACCTTGTGCTTACAATTTTTCAGCTTATGTTGCAAGCATACCATAACTACTTAATTCTTGTTTTTATTTTTATTTCTATTTTATATTTTAACTATCGATATTTAAATTATATTCATATGTTTTACTTATATTTTGTACTTATATTTTATATTGATAGAATTTGATTTTATTTTAAACATTATCATCTATATTGCATTTATATATATACACCAAATGATAACAAGGTAAAGCATTTTAATTCAATTATATAAGGTAGATATTATTGTAAATATTATTAAGAGATTTATTTTAAATTTTCAAATCAAATTTTCCTTTTCAAAATACAAATCTATATAGACAAATGGCAAATATTTCCAAAAGTCTTATCTTTTTAAAATGATAAGTTTACATTTATTTAATTGGATTAAAAATTTATTAAAATATTATTGCTAAAATCCCAGGTTGTTACATTCCTCCTCCTTAAAAGAATTTCATCCTCGAAGTTTAAAAAAAAGATAATCCAAAAGCTTTTATACCAACCATTCAAACATACATATCATTCATACATTAGCAAACAACCAAACAATCTATTCTAAGAAATATCACTGGCTATCTGGACACAAATTCGGATAAGCTTTCCTAAAACTATCCAGAGTTTCCCAGGTACAATCTTTGGGATCCTCGCTCCACTGAACTTTGATAAGCTTCACTACTTTATTCCTGAGTTGCCTCTCATCTTGATCAACAATCCAAACTAGATTCCTGACCACAGTCAAATTCGGCTCGACCTCCAAATCTTCCTGGATACTGGTTCTACAACTAATGATGGATCATGAACAACTTCCTTAGATGGGATACATGGAATACATTATGAATTCCACACATCCGTTCTGGCAATTCAATTCTGTAAGCTACAGCACCAATCCTTTCTAATATCCGAAATGGTCCAATATATCTCAAGGCAAGTTTTCCCGTCCTTCCGAATCTAATAGCTCCTTTGATCGGGGAAACTTTGACAAAAACTAAATCACCAATATCAAATTCCAATTGTCTCCTTCTCTTATCTGCGTACTTCTTCTGACGGTCCTGAGCAGCTTTCATCCTTTTCTTAATAAGCTTAACTTTCGCAGATGCTTCACGAATCAGATCTGGTCCAAGCACAAGATGATCTTTCGACTCTATCAACAGGATGAGGATCTACACGGTCTTCCATATAGAGCTTCACAAGGATGCATCTTAATATTCGCTTGGTAACTATTATTATAGGAGAATTCTACCAAATGAAGATGGTCTTCCCACGATCCACCAAAATCCAAAACACAAGCTCGCAGCATATCTTTTAGAATTTGGTTCAGCCTTTCCGTCTGTTCATCTGTCTGAGGATGATAGGCTGTACTCAATCTCAAACTTGTTCCCATAGCTGATTGCAGAGCCTCCCAGAATTTGCTGGTGAAGATAGGATCACGATCACTTACTATGCTAATAGGAACACCATGCAATCTGACTATCTCTCGCAAGAAAATCTCTGCTAGAGAAGCTGCAGTACAGGTTGCCTTAACTGGTATAAAATGGGCGCTCTTAATTAAACGATCCACAACAAACCATGTTCCTTTGTTTCCTTTCTTAGTTCTAGGCAAACCATCAATGAAATCCATCGAAATCTCTTCCATTTCCATTCTAGAATTTCCAAAGGCTACAACAAACCGACAGACTTCTATTGATCTCCTTTCACCTGCTGACAGATAGCACAACTATTGACGAAAGCGGCTACATCCCTCTTCATGCTCGGCCACCAGAAAACTCTTCTCATATCTTTATACATCTTAGAGATTCCTGGGTGAATACTCAGTCTGGAGCGATGACATTCAGCTAAGACTTCTTGCCTCAATCCATCTATATTCGGCACACACAAACGACCATTAATCCTCAAAGTACCTTGATCATCCACCTTGATATCCGAATATCGACCATCCTTGGTTCCAAGAATTAGTTCCTCAAAAGATCTATCCTCCGTTTTCTTACTTATGATTCTTTCCTTGAGAGATGGAATAACTTCCAAAAGAGACAGAACTGCATTCCTGCTAAGAGCATCAGCCACAACATTTGCCTTTACCAGGGTATACAGAATATCCAAATAATATGATGCCAGAAACTCGACCCAATGCTACTGCCTCAGTTAAGATCCTTTTGAGAGAAAAAATATTTCAACGGTTTGTGATCCATGAATAACTCAAACTTCTCTCCTAAAAGATAGTGTCTCCAGATCTTCAAAGCAAAAACAATGGTAACAACTCAAGATCGTGCGTAGCGTAGTTTCTTTCATGTGGCTTTAATTGCCGACTCGCGTACGCAATTACCCTTCCATTCTGCATCAACACTGCTCCCAGTCCAACTATACAAGCATCTGTATAAACTTCAAATTTGCTTTTCCTATCTGGAATAGCTAGCACTGGTGCACTGGTTAGCCTCGTCTTCAATTCTTGGAAAGCTTCTACACACCAAGGTGTCCATTTGAATTTAGCTTCTTTCCTTGTCAGCTTAGTCAGATGTGAAGAAATCTTGGACTAGTCCTTGATAAACTTCCTGTAGTAGCCAACTAATCCCAAAAAACTATGAACTTTGGTCGGTGACTTCGGTTGCTTCCATTCCAGAATAGTCTCCACTTTCGCTGGATCTACAGATATACCTTCACCAGAAACAATGTGCCCTAAAAATTTGACTTTCGATTTCCAAAAATGACACTTAGAGAACTTGGTCTTCAAAACATGCCTCCTCAGTGTCTCTACCACTATTCTCAAATGCTGCTTGTGCTCATCTTCAGACTAAGAATAGACCAAAATATCATCGATGAACACCAGAACAAACTTATTCAATACATCCCTAAAGACTCGGTACATCAGATCAACAAAGTAAGCAGAAGAGTTGGTTAACCCGAAAGACATAACCAACCATTCATAGAAACAATTTGGTCCCCTAAATGCAGTTAAAGGGATACTGTCCTCAGCTATCCTTAACTGAGGGAAATCTGAAGCTAAATCCAGCTGAGAAAAGACAGAAGCTCCATGCAACTGGTCAAAAAGATCATCAATACGAGGAAGAGGATATTTATTTCGAATGTCACTTTGTTCAATTCTCTAGAGTCTACACAGAACCTTAGCGATCCATCCGATTTAGTGACAAACACCGCAGCAGAACCCCAACAAGAAAAACTGGGCCTAATCAACCCCTTCTCCAAAAGATCTTGAGTTTGCTTAACTAACTCCTCCCTCTCCCTAGGGGGCATCCTCCTACTAGGCTGAATCACCCGCACTGCTCCTGGAATCAAATCAATGCGAAACTCTATCTCTCGTTGCGGAGGCAAACACTTGACTTCCTCGAATACATCCGGGAAATCTTGGACCACATCGATATCTTCAACTTTCTCTTGAGAAGTATCAACTCCATGTAAAAGACTACTCAAGTGAATTCCAGAATTATCACACGTCACTCTAGCTATTCTACCAAAATCAGTTTCCAACGAAACTGTTCTCTCATCACAATTCAAAACATCATTATCTTTATCGAGCTAATCCATTCCCAATATAAGGTCAAATCCCTTAAAATTCAACACATAAGGATCATAAGAAAAACTATGCGACAGATAGGAAATCTTCAAGTCCTTACATATCATATCTAATTTGGTTACCCCTCCTATAGGATTAGATATGAAGATGAGACAGTCAACAGTACTAGGGGTAAGAAAGAACTTCTCTACAGATTCCAGAGAAATAAAACTAAAAGAAGCACCCAAATCAAACAAAACTTTAATATACTTGCCATCTAAAAGTAATGTACCTTCCAATACTCCCTTGCCTTTAGATAAAGTAGACGGTGCACCTTCCAAAGCAAATACCTTATTCTGCTGAGCTTTGTAAAGAAGCGGGCAATCCTTGATCATATGACCTGGTTGGTGGCAATTGAAGCATAGAGATCTCTGAACCAAAGCTGAACCCGGTCCACTCTGATGCGACTGCTGCTGCTGTTGCTGAAATCCTTTCCTGGGACACTTATTCGCCAAGTGACCTTCTTGTTGACATATATAGCATTTGCGAGGTCCGTTGTTGCTTCCAGTCTTCTTCTTGTTCTGCTTCCTCCAAATGGGATTGAACTTCCTCTTATTCGAATTAGCAAAATTCCCTCCCGATGCTGCTACTGGTGCCACTGATCTCTTATTCATCAAATCCGCATATCTCAGTGCCATATCAATCAACTCAACAAAGATCCTTTCAAATGTGCCATCATCTTTTCATGAAATTCCGGCCTCAAACCTTGCACAAACATTTCGTTCTTTTTGAGTGGAGTATCAATGATTCCTAGTCTGTATCAAGAAAGTTCATTAAATTTGGTCTCATACTCCGCTATGGTCATGCTTCCCTGCTTCAAATTCAGAAAATCCTGGTGCATACGAGTTTTCCCAGCTGTTGGCATGAATTTCTCCTCAAATAACTCCTTAAATCTTTCCCAAGAAATGTCGTCTTCAGAGATGTTTGCTATCGCTGCATCCCACTAGGCTGTTGCACCTTCCTACAATTGCCATGAAGCCATTTCCCTTTTCCGCTCATTAGACAACTTCATACTATTAAAGATGCTCTCACAAGAGCATAGCCAAGCTTGGACCTCAATTATAGTTTCTGACCCTTTAAATGGTTTACCTCCAAGGTTGATGAAGTCCTTGCATAAAGCAGCAAAGCAACCTAAGGCGGTACTAGATCTACAGCCTCACTAGCAGTTTGACTTCGTCCATTATCGGTCGCGGTACTGCCCCTACCTATGCCTCTTCTTCCAGAACTCATATTGGCCACCCGGACAGGTAACTCAACAAATTTAGATAGGTATACAATTATATAAAAATACAAATATGCATTCTCAAGATAGATATTACTCCAGAGGCTAGGTATTATCTCAACTTATGCTCTGATACCAACTGTGACGACCCGCCTTTCTAACCACAGAAAGACGTATCATCAATAAGAAAAGAAAGGGATAGAAATAGAAAAGATAGAAAGAGAGAAATAACAACATCAGAATCTCACAGTGGAAACGGAACAAAATATAATACATCACATAACTATTACATAGTTTGCATATATCAGAGTTGCACAATATCATACACATGCCAGTCATATATACATCTGTCACTACATATATCCCAAAATACAACATACATCAACTAACACAGCGGAACTAGATAGATATATATAGATATGTCTGGACTCCTGCCCCAGCTCCTCCAGAACTCAACAATCCAAAACCTATCACTTGGCAACTCATAAAAATTTGAGTAACCAAGAGTTTATGAAAAACAGAAATAAACTCCGGGTCAGACATGGGTCTGGTATGAGTAAACAGTTTAAAGTTGTTTAACTTTGAAAAACATTTGAAAATAAAGGTATCACGTAAGGCTTCCCACACATAAATACGGGTAAGTTTTTACCTTACGCTAACCAAAATATTTTTATAGGAAATCCAGCGATATTATAATAGTGTCTAGGGTTTTCAAGTAAAATACAGAAATAGCTGAAATGCTTACATCTCACATTCCAACATAGTTGGGCACAATCAAAACGTACGGCTCTTCTTGGAAATTGGATTCCATACAATGGTCGGGCTACTAGGGTACCGCCCATCATAGTACGGGGCGTAGATCACCGTACCGACGATGGGGTCGACCCCCTACAACACAAGGCCGGAACCATTCCTTACTGAACAGTCCCAAACAAGATAACCCCGCGGCTGTAGCTAACAACAACCCACACATCTGAAATAAAAAGGAACATCTAGACAGGGGTATATCTCGTCCTGCTTGGGTGCTACCCACCTAACCTTGCTGCATAACCCCTGTTTTAGCCATTCCCGGTTGATGAGGCTTGAGGCTACGATTACCTTTATAGAACATATCTCTTAGAATGCTCATCATCCACGTGACGATGTTCTGAAAGCATTCAATCCATACAAGTTCGTTCCGAGTTCGAATGAAACCGAAGGCATTATCTCGTTACACTCATTTTGGAATCACCCTCAGAGTTAACGACAATAACCTTGCATTCTGAAACACCATCTCGATCTTCACTTGGGAACTTACGACCCAACGTTTGATTTGGATCGATGTGGTTTTCGAATAATCCTAATTGACACCCGATCCCGGTCTCATCGAAATCCAAACGCCATGTTACAGGTTAAGTTGTTTAATAGTTTTAAACAGTCAAATTCAACAGTTTGAATTCACATAGCATTTATCACAGATAAATCATACACAATCATCATAGATATATCAAGACATATCATAGAAACATCACAGAATATCACCAAATAGATATCACAAATCAGGTATTCGACATATACAATCATTCATAAGCAAACATCTTTAATTCTTATTGTAATTAATTTAATTAAATTAATTACTTGAGAATTAATCACTTAACCCTGTTTAATTAATCATTAATTATCAATTAATTAATTATTCCATTTCAAATCATTTAATTAATCAATCATTTCTTAATCAATTTATTAAATCTTAATTACTAAACTAATTACCCCTTAATTATTAATTAATAACCTAATTATTAATTTATAAAACTTAATTACCCATTTATTAACCACTAATTACTTAATAAATTGATTATTAATTTGTAATTAAATTACTTAATTAGTTAACTACTAATCATACATTAATTAACTTTAAGTAATTAATTACAAATTTATTTATTACTGAATCATTAATTAACCAATCTCTAATTACAATTATAAGGTAATCATTCTCAATTGCTTTATAAAATAATTAATTAATGATAATTATTAATGTTAATTAACATTTTAAAAATCTTCTTTAAACTTTGATAATCAATTTATTACTAACTACAAAACTTAAATGTTAATTAAAATTTTTTTGGCAAGGCCAGCCGGTTTTATAGTGGACCGTCCACTTTTGTTATGAACGTAATAAAATTGATGTACATGAGTAAGGTAAAAGCACCTTGACTACATAGAAAAATGGAAAATACAGCACAGGTATGTGACAGACAAGTCACAGTAACTAAATAAATCCCCAAGACTAAGTTTCCTCCAAAGAGGAAGAATCATCATCTTCCAGAGACACCAGGGAAGAATCAAAAGGAACTTCACCGCAAAGACTAGCAAAGGGGGCGGAAACGGATAACAATACAGGGATCGTAACCCATAGCATCAGAAGAGTATATGAAAGAGCGATCGCAAGTAGTATCAGCAAACATGGCAGAATTCTTACTCGCATACAAACCATCCAAATCAAGAACTAAGGAATCACCACACGGTTTGTAACAAAGGCATCTAAGATCCAAATGATCATCGGAAACAAATCTGAAGTACGAGTCAGCCACCGAGTTAAATCTCACATCGGAATTGTGATCAACCCGACACCTCTCGGACTCATCCCAGACAATAGGCAAAAGAGACGGAGCAGAAACAGGAGCAACTGTAGAGGCATCACAAGGGTCATCATAAACAGGAGGAGAGGCAGGTCTAGGACCAGGAGTAGGATCCGGGGGAGGACTAAGAACCGATAAAGGACCAGAAAGAGATGGGGGAAACTGAGAGGTAGAGACCTTAGGCAGCCATTTGCGAATCGAAGGACGAGGCAGAGGGATCTTTGGAGCCGCCGTGGACACCACAGAATGATGGCAGGATATAGCAAGATGACCAAAAGAGTGACAGGTGGTGCAAATATCAGGAACCCAACCATAACGAACATGAACGACCGCTACATGCCCGACAGCAAGATGAACAGAAATAGAAGCAGGGAGAGGCTTAGAGGGAGAAATCTCAACAAGAGCCTTAGCGAACATCAATTTATCACGTGCTACCGTATTAGTATCAAAGCATTTCAGTTTACCAACATTACAGGCAAGCCAATTCAAACCAATTAGAGGCTGAAGCGCAGACGGAATATGCGAAAAATAAACCCAAACAGGGATAGAGAGAACCTGTTCGCGAGCACTCGCCACAGTAGGAGACCAAGGAGTAATAATAAAGGGCCTACCATCAAAAAAGGAAGGCTCGGCCTCAAGAACAAGCCGACGGTCTTCGGAAGAGGAAAACTTGAGATAATACATGGAATCAATCAGCTTAACACTTAAACTACCACTCAGTTTCCAAGCCCGTCTACAAACAGAAGACACATCACGAAGGCGATGATTTGGTTCTAAAAAGAAGCCAACCAAATATTCAGACCAGTAATCCACGCCAGCCTGCATAACGATAGGAGGTGAGATCATCACTCCATTCTCCTCAATAATGTAAAAATCAATAGGCGTGTAGTCCCCCGCATTACGGGGCAGAGATTTGAACAGCAAAGACCAAGATTTGTGGTGAGCCAGCGATGTAGAAGAGAGACCAGGTCGATCCACAACTTTGGGGAGACCAGCACTGGGAACACTTGGAGACTTATCAGTGATAATTGGTTCTAAATTCACTGAGTCAATAGCACAAGCATCTGGTGTGCATTGAACCAAACTGGAATTCACAGCCAAAACAAAGCCTTCAACACGACCAGAACTGCAAACAGCACGCCGATCATCGAAAACATTGTTCGAAACTTGCTTATCCAATACACTAGCAGCTTTATCAAGAGAATACGTTTTACTTCCGATACCAAAGGGTTGAGTATACTTACCAGACAGTGGCAATGGAAAAACAGTTAGCATTCTCATTCAAAGGGCGATGACAGTCAGAAATCGAGTCAGGTAAAGCGAACTCCACAGAAGGAGAAATGCGGACTGCATTCGTGACAACTGTCGCATCAGGATAAACCACGTACGCACCCTCAGCAGACGAGCAGGGTCGAGCAACATCAACATTGTTGGACAGCTTTGAACAAAACAGGGGAGGAAATTCGAAGCTCGATAGGAGAAGAGGAGGCTCAATACTAGAGGACATTGCCTTATACACGCGGCCAGATCTGGTTGACGAAGGAGAAGATAGGAGAGAAAACGGGGATTGCAGAGGCAAAAGGGGCATAGGATAAGGGGGAGAGGGAGGGAGAAGAGGCGGAAAGAAAGGGGACGAAGCAGAGGAAGAAGCCAGGGAGGAGGAAAAGATAACGCAATCGCCAAAGTAATCGCAACGCAATCGCCATTAAGTCGGAGAGGGTTATTGCCTTACTACAATATTACTTAATTACTTAATTAAAATATTAATTAAGAGTTTAAAACATTGTAAATTATAAACTAAAATAATTAAAACTTGTATTAAAGTCTTAACTCGAATTGTTAAACATTTAATAAGTCTACGATGCTTAAAACTTGTTGAAACACAATTTACTTAACTTTATTTTTTTATAGTATTGCAGTTTGAGAAAAACAACCCGAGAACTTCCCCTGATTTACTTGAGTAACACTTTGAGTTTCTCACCGTTTCACCCGAGACAACCCTCGTCCCTCTTGTGCTCCATCTTCTTTTTTTTTTTAATTTCATTTCCAGTTAGTTTAATTTTAAACTTAAGTTATAGTATCAGCAAATAATGTTCACGCGCGCTCAGGCTAAACTCGAAGCACACAATCCTCTTTCTCGAGTAATGACTCGAGTAGCTCTCTAACAACGATACTGACACCAACCCACTGCGCCATACATGTGCACGGCGATGTGCCGTAGCTCCAGCGAACCCCACGACCATCGGCAAGTCGCAAAACTCCCATAAACTCGAAATCCGAACTCAACTCGACCTTAAAATTCCTAATCGAAAATAAGCATGTTGTTCGAAACCTGAAGCTCAACCCAAACAACATAACCACCTCGCCACCGCCGCTCTGACCACCAGAGCTGCCGTAACTCCATCCACACCACGTCAACACATGAATCTTCCATCCCCTCGAGTCTCGTGAAACTCGATCAAGTATAGAAGA
The DNA here is from genome assembly GCA_030765085.1 of Allium cepa. NCBI lineage: Eukaryota > Viridiplantae > Streptophyta > Magnoliopsida > Asparagales > Amaryllidaceae > Allium > Allium cepa. The sequence continues at coordinate 556,666,561 of CM060928.1, read as the reverse complement.
CGAACACGCCTTATTTCTGACATGTGCAAAAATTCCAAACAAAACCCTAAATTGACCTCGTTCCTTTGATTCACACAATAGAAAAATTATTCAACAATTTTCTCAAGATCACAGATGTTCATACTTGCTTTTAACAAAATTTCAACGTTTAAAATTGATTCGATTGTAAGAAAATGGATAGCATTTAAAATTCCAACATTTTACAACAATCAAATTTATCAAATTATTACTTGATTACCTGTAAAACAAGATTGCAGAAGTATATTCCTCTAACATTTTTAAAATAGCTTTTAAAAATCCTGATTGAAGTTTAAGCATCTTGTTTTGTTGAAAACTTAAAGCTTTACCATGATCAGTTGAAAACAATTTGAGATTGAATAGTATTCAACCCTGTAACAAATAAACAGAGAAGTATGGTATACAGAGCAACCTATATATAAACATAGAACTATATTCAAAGATAAAACATATACAATACCGTATGATCAATGAACCTCCTGAACTGTTTTTAATTAAACTTAAAGCTTTAAAATTAATGTTTACTCACCTAAAAGTTTTGTGAACAGAGAACAATTCCTGTTTTTGAAAACCTGTAGTTGGAAACTTCCTATGAGTTCCTGTCTGTTTTTGTTTGAATTAAATGATATTTTTAGTTTTGAAAAATGTAGATGTTTATTTTCTTGTTCTCTGGTTTTGCTATGTGTTTGCTGAACGAACTGGAACTAGAGATATACACATATATATAGAGAAAACAGTTTGTAATAGGGGAAGGTTTTATCTGGTTTAGCTTCTTTTGTTATGAACAGATTTTTTTCTTTTTTCCTTGCTTTGACTAAATCAGTATTTCTGAAATGAAAATATTTGTAGAAAATTTTGAATAGACTTAATTTTGGCTGAGATGATGGCATTTAATGCCATGGTTTCTTAATTTGTTTACATACTATTATTATATTTTTGCTGTATATAGATAATTTGTTTAAAGATATTTGTTTTATTATCTTATAGGTTCCATAATTCATATACATATATTTGTCTGGTATTATTTTATACCTTGTGCTTACAAATTTTCAGCTTATGTTGCGAGCATACCATAACTACTTAATTCTTGTTTTCATTTTTATACCTATTTTATATTTTAACTATCAATATTTAAATTATATTCATATGTTTTACTTATATTTTATACTTATATTTTATATTGATAGAATTTGATTTTATTTTAAACGTTATCATCTATATTGCGTATATATATACACACCAAATGATAACAAGGTAAAGCATTTTAATTCAATTATATTAGGTAGATTTTATTGTAAATATTATTAAGAGATTTATTTTAAATTTTCAAATCAAATTTTCCTTTTCAAAAGACAAATCTATATAAACAAATGGCAAATATTTCCAAAAGTCTTATCTTTTTAAAATTATAAGTTTACAATTATTTAATTGGGTTAAATATTTATTAAAATATTATTGCTAAAATCCCAGGTCGTTACATATACATAACTTCAAAGCTCATATACAAGCAGCGGGCTGTAAATGTACTAGCATAGAAATGAGCATATCATCCTACTATATATATGAACACACCTATGCAGACTATACACATATTATAATATATACACATCATATATACTTATCTAATGAACTTTATATACACGTATTATACATATATTAAATATGCATACCTCATAAATACCATATATGATATAAATACTATGGCACATGTACAACAAAATATTTATAGTATAACGTATATACTACTTTTATCAAAATCTGTTTCAACGTAACATAAAATAATAACATTCGAAACAAATGCATAATCGTTTCAAAATTTCCAAATCAAAATAATACATACTATATTTTTTTTCATAACAGCTATGCATAAATAAAAAATAGCTTATATAATTCTATAAATATACAACAAAGCGTACCTGATAGAATCATACATACATATATATATGTATGTATGTGTGTGTGTTTTTAAAACAAGGCTGTTATATATTTTTAAGCTAACATATTATATACTACCTTCTTATATAATATATACAACATGATATAACTTTATAGTATATATTTAAATATATGAACCATATATATAAACTAAATGTAAAAAGGAAAACAAATCTTGACTCAAATATACATCATACATGTACAAACATAACCCATTAGAAAATCAGTGTTTAGTAAATATATATTACCTTTATATATAAGAGAGAGGAGAGGAGCACTCAGATCGGTGGTAGTGCGTGCTACACGAGGAGGAGGGTGCGGGCGGAGGTGCTGCTTGTGTGAGCACGAGTAGGGCAAGCAGACAGTTCAAAGGGGATTTGGGTCGAAGGCGGGACTGGGTTGCATCAGGTGTGCTTGCTGTGGTGTTTGTCAGGCAAACGAGGAAGGATAAGTGGCTGTAGTCGAAGATTGAGAAAATAGAAGGGTGATCTGCAAAATGAAGGGAACGATCCGGCTTCAAAGGTGAGCAATTTAACCAGTAAAATTTTATGAAAGCTTGAAATATCTTATATATATTATTATTTTATCAAATGCCAGAACAGAGCAGAAGAGGGGAAAGGAGGAAGATGCATTCTTTTGGCTACAGGTATAAAACTTATAAATTAAAATATGCTGATATTCATTTCGTTTGAAACAGCATTTTGAAATCAATTAAATACCAAAAGCCATAACGATTGAAATCTAGAATACCAATGGTTAATGGCTATTAGTATTACCTGATGGACGACCATATGGACACAAAAAGCCCAAATAACTCAAATACAGACCGATACAGAAATCGTTATACTGATTCCGCGGGATACCGGGGTTCGAAAAACAGAAGTAAATATACCACTGAGATCAGTATGACGAGACGATCAGAACGGTATACAGATATCAGTGGTACGATCATCCTATCAAAAGTCGATAATCGGTACCCAAAATGCTTCTAATTTGCTAGAAATAAGATAAACGGAGCAACAGCAGTCCAAATTGAGAGAAACAAAATATGACGTCTCACTCAAAAGATGGTTTACAAATTTATTGTTTAAAAATGTCATATTTGGAAAACATTTTATTATCATCAATTTCCAACTGATTTGAATTTAAATATATTTACACAATAAAATAAACTTCCATATTACTAATTGAAAATTTACTATTTGCTATGTTTAATTATACGTATTCCAAATATTAAATTTTATTTCAGAATATTATTATTTAAAATTTCATAAAATTTCAATTAATTAAATAAATAAAATCACTAAAATTTTCGAGTTGTTAGAGATTATTGTAATTATTTAAATTTTATTATTACGGTCTGTTAATTCAACCAATCTTAGTTTATTTTATTTTATGATTTTTTAACTAAGATTATAAAATCTTACTATAACTATTATGATTGTTGTTGTTGTTAGTATTATTATATCTTGAACTTAGTTAATGAAACTTGGCTAATTTTTATAAACTAGTTTATTTATTATTATTACTACTATTATTATCGTTGTTAGTATTTATTATAAACTTAATTAAGTTTCATAAACATTAATTAATTATTATTATATTATAAACTTAGTTAATTTTTATAAACTTGCTTAATTTTTATAAAACTTAATTAACGAAGTTAATTTTTATAATTTATTTAATTTATTTGATTTTGACTATTATTATATATATTTAGTTAGTTTTTATAAAACTTAGTTAACTTGGTTACTATTTTATAATTTATTATTATTATTACTATTATTATACTGCTGTTAGCTAGTTTTTATAAACTTATAATTATTTTATTATTGTTGTTGTTTTTATATTAACTTAGTTAAATTTTATAAAATTAGTTAACTTGGTTAGTAATATATAATGTATTATTATTATAAACTTAGTTAGTTTTCTTAAACATTGTTAAGATTTTATTATTATAATAAACTTATTTTATTTTTATAAATCTTACTTAATAAACAAGGATAACAGCTTCATGAATCAATCATTTCCTAATATTTCTATCAAGCAACCTACCATTATTACAATATACAAGTAATTTAACATCAGTTTTCAACAGATCTTCTTCTTTTCATCTGATTCCATCTATTCTAGTTCATTTTTTTCAAAATCTTCATAGCTTATACATCTAACTGTAAGTTTGAATGAAGACACATCAAATTATATGACTGTATACTAATTGAAGTGTAAGATAAGAGCTGTATATCTATAGTTTCTACAACGTAATCATTGTATATAGGGACATAATTGTTATATATAAATCTAATTGCTGCCAATAAATATTACACCAAACAAAGCAACTAAATGAATTGAACTCTATGAAATATTATCATATGAACAATACAACCGAAGGCAATTAGATGTATAGTAAAAATCCACAATCATCCCTAAATAAATCAAATTCTAACAAATATTGCTATATAAAAACCATATTATCAAGTGAAAGTTCCTTGCATATTTTCATGCAACAAAATATATAAAAGCAACAGCATAAGCATTTTAAGATCCGATTTAATAAACAAGATTAAGATGCTATCAACAAACAACAGCTAATATACAAATTCCACATATAAAAGCCATAGTGTAGGCAAAGACATCTAAAGCATCACTAAAAACCAAATAGGATACACTAAAACTAAAAAATATGGCAGTGAATTAGACTAGTAACATAGACTATGTGACTATTACTAAAAAAGGTTTTAGAAAATGCAGTGTATTCTCATTCCCATTATTTTGATTTCTGGACGACAATAGAATATTTTAAATCCGATTCTGAAAACTATACTGACTAATCTGATAACATGATTTGAAAACAATCTCAAAAACTATATAGGAAAACAAAATTGAGAATACATAATAGAGAATTCCTTAATTTTCAAATTCAAATTTAAAGTAATGAAAGCACTAGTACTATAGTGAGCTCACACAAGATCCAACACATTCAACCTTACACTTTAAAGACTATTGATGAATAAAATAAGCTTAAGGAAAACAAAAGATATTGTAAGTCTAGAACTCATGACAACTCAATCATATTATGAAAGTGATAAACGAATGCTAAACAAACATATATTGCTTCAAATGAAATGAACTACGATAAACAAATGTACTAAAAATACATCGAGCGATAAAAATCCTAAACAAATGAAATGAACTGCGATAAACGAATGCTAAAAATAAATTGATGCACAAACATTTAAAGTAATGAAATGAACCATGACAACTCAAGCAAGAAGTTGTGCACCAGAACTTCTTGTAACAGGGCTAGTGATCTGCGTAGGAGGCGTAATGTCAACTACATTGGCAGCGTGTGTCGTAACCACGTCGCCAATATCTCCAAATATACGTCGTAAAACGAAAATCAATTATGTTGTGTAAAATCAATTATGTTACTTACTTTGTCCCTTTGTTAGAAGAAAATCCTCCACGCTTCGCTCCCATACGCTCACCGATGTCCTTGCTTTATGAATTTCGTATGTACTACTCTCGTACGCCTCTAGCTTTCCAATTGGTTTAGTCGATCGATCCAGGTGCTCCATGCTCCTCCTTGAACTAGATTTGATAATAAGGGTTTACGAATGAGTGATTTAGTGATTGTATGGCAGAGAGAACAGTTCTTCTGGAGAGGGGAGAAGAAAGGGAACCAAAAAAGGGAAACAATTGAAAGAATTGGCGGCCATCAAAATAATCGAAGGGTCTAGTTTTCTAAAAGCGTTACATGTCAATTCCCTGCTTTGAATAAAACATATCAACATAAACAATAGCACGACCCTTACTTTTAATTTTTCCTCACGCTAATGCATATATTACAGCAATAGTTTTCTATTTTTTTCATAAACTTTGTTAATTTTCATAAAATTTAGTTTATTTATTGCTGTTGTTGCTATTATGATTGTCGTCGTTGTTAGTGATATAATTACAAACTTAGTTAATTTTCATAAACATTAGTAATATTATTATTGTTATAAAATTAATTAATTTTCATAAACTTGGTTAATATTTTATTATATATTATTTGTTAACTATTTTAAACCTAGTTAATTTCCATAAACTTAGTTAATTTAATATTGTTATTCTAAACTTATTTAATGTATTTTGGTTATTATTATGATTATATAAATTTGGTCAATCTTTGTAAAACTTAGTTAACTTGGTTAATGTTTTTTTAACAATAATTATTAGTATTGTTGTAACGACAGGGCGATTTTCGACCCCTGAAAATCGACACTAATATGTTCACTGTATAGAGTGCTGAGCAATCGAGTGCCGGAAATGCCAGGTTGTTATGGTTAAGAAGAAAGAGATAAAAAAGAAATAGAAATAATAGCATAGAATGTCACAATCGCAGCAGAACAAAATATAATATACAATAACAACTATTATACACAAGAATCTGTATCAGTTAATATACATGTAACTAATCAAAGTACAATCATCGAAATATAAATCCACACGGTTATAATAGATTGTCCTCAAACGCTGACTATACAACCTACAATACACAGTGGAATATAATCAAATACGTGTAATACATCTCTGTCATCCAACTCATCTCCTGAGCTCCAAAAGCGTCCTAACCTGAAAATGTAATACTCGGTTTGACCCATGTATTACAGTAAAATAGCACCCGAGCCAGGCTGGAAACCAACGTGAGTAAATACACTTAAATTGAACTACTAAAGTTATCAAAATCCTTCGAAAAACCAAGATAACTAGTAAGACCGGGTCACATATACCCATGACGGGTTTTTAATCTTACGATAACCAAAACACTTTTACATAAAATCAAGTGATATTATAATCGTGCTAAGTATAAAATACTTATTAAAATAACCGAATTTGTTAAATCAATTAAACTCCAGCATATAAGATTCAATAATCAGAACCATAAAGGTTCATAGTGGTCGTTTGATCGAAGTGATTCTGGATAATGTAGATATCCGATCACGATCTCTTCGGACTCAAACGATAAATTTTACAAAGGAAAGTCATCAAATAAACAATTTCAAAATCATGGTATTCCCAATCATGTTTGGAGATTCATCCCATATGTTTACTTTGTCATAACCATTCTATCACGATTTTCTTGCTTGTCATCATTAATTTATTTTTTCAAGAAATTTAAATAGTGGTCAGCAAGAGTCGAATTGCTTTCAAGTTAAAAAATGTCAACGTTGTATACTATCTATTATAACTTATTTGGTTATCTAATAATACCCATAATAGATAATTAAAATCAATATCAAGAACATTATCGGTTAGCATAGATCATCAAACTAATCAATGGTTTATATTGACATTTAATCAGTTTACAATTTAGAATTTGGGTTAGTTTCAAATAGTCGAGTCGAATTATATATTACTTGCAAATCAAAGAAATTAAGTAAAATAATTAAAACTAAAACAGATCATTTAATAATGAATTAGTTAACTAACATATAATTAATTTAAACAAGAAATTTCTTATTTATTTACCCTGAATATTTTTTAGTCATAAAATATTTGCACTTAAGAAACTCAACGATATTGTTTCAAGTGGAAGTATTTGACGATAGGGCTTAATGTAAAATCGGTTTATCAATGTAATTCAAAAAGGAGTTGATATGTTGTTTTAAAATATTTAGACTTTAAAATGAAATAGTTGTTAACTTCCCTTTTAAATAAACAAACCAATCCAAAACTTTTAGAACCTGACCCAAATAAAACAAGACCGAACCATTCTTCTTACTTCTTTCTTCTGCTCCCAGTTCTTCACTTCCTCTCTCATCAGAACAAAACAAGTGTGCACGTACGTCTGCACGTACACGCCAACTCCGGTCACGATTACTCACTGCCGACCATCGTCCTTGGTCACGCTCGACCACTGCCCTACGTTTTCCATCTAAAACACGTGGCAAATACCCTATTGAAAATTCGAGCATCTCAACCCAAAAATTGAATGAAACGATGTCACTTAAACTCCTCGCTGCTATACCACATACCACCGACCACCACCAAATCACGCCCAGAGCACCTTCATCACATCCCCTTCCAAATCCCCCCTATGCACAAGCCTTAGCCTTCATCGTCACGGCACCATCTTCCACGACCTGAGACCCAACACAACACAACCCAAAACACTAATTTTCCCTCGTCTGGCCTAATTACACAACCAAAAAAACATCGAACTATTTTTCGCAAGTTCGCCATCATTCAATCCTACTCCACACCAGAAGCCATTGCCTGAAAACAATCACCTCATAGGAATTTCACCTTTTTCCCAAATATGTTCATCCTTATAATCCGTCTTGCACGGACCACTAAAAATCCCCATACCACCTTTAAAATTCATGATTTTCAATAGGTATTAGAAATATGTAATCCATACACCAAATTATGATAGTTGGAATTTCGACCATGTAAAACCTATTAACTGTTAAACACCATTTCTCTCTCTATGCTTGATAAAGCTTTATGGAACAAAATTTAAAATGTACTGCATTCAAAAACAAGAAAATTTGGATTTGAAATTAAGGTTTGAAATGAATTAGATATTGAGTTAATGATTTTCAAAGTTAAAACTCTGAACTGTTTTTAAACAAACAAGTGAACAGAGAAGCTTGGATAGAAGATAAATAGGATTTGGTGGGAATGATCATGTTGAAATCAAAACATTCATACACATATCCATAATACATCCATATATACACTTAGCATACATTGATTCACCCAAATGTACAATTAAACAAGCATATGTATAGGCCAGTAAACCGAAATTTAAAATGTTTACTCATTGTTCTTTTGAAAATTGCTGTTTCTTCTTCCTTAATCTCTAATCTTATTCTTGTACTTAAATGGCAAGTCTTTGTTTTCTTTATTTTTTCTTTTTAATATGTGTGAACAATGAACAAGCCCGGACATATATATATTTATATGTGTGTGTGTGTGTGTGTATATATATATATATATATATAGGATGAAGTGGAAAGTGAAAATGCTAGGTTGGCTATGTGTACACTAGGGTTGCTGCCTATCAATAAATGCACAGGCTTCATTTCATTCATTTTTTTGAGTGATTTGATCTTTTATATGATGATTTGATTTCTTGTGTTTTGATTTGATTTTAAAAGATGATTTGATGTATTATGGCTTGAATTGATTTCTACCTTTTGTGACTTGATAATAAGTTTTGCTATGATGATGCTTCTTGTGTATATATACACATATTTATATAGAGATATATGTTCTCATATGCATATGTTTATCATATATACCTTTTTATATATTTACTGGCATATATATATTCATATATACTTATGTATATATTTTGTCATCATATCCATATTTACATTTTTACCTATTTCATTTAGATATATACATATCCATTTTATCACATTTACACACACACACATGCTTGTGTGTGTATATATATATATATATATATGGAAATTTGTATTCCCATATGCATTTTTTCTATAAACATATACCCATATACATATATGGTCAAAAATTTGAAATTTTCCATTATGAAGTTTATAAATTTATGTATAAATTTCTTTACATATACAATATTTTTATAAACATATATACACCCATATAAACTTATAGTTATTTTTAAACATCAAAATGAGGCTTGTATACATTCGTATATAGATATATAGATATTTTATCTTAAATTTTAATAGTGGAGTTTTATATTCACATTTCTATAAAATTTATCATATCTAAAATTTTTATTTTAAATTTGAATATAGTTTTATTAATTTATGGATTCAAACATTTCAAATATCAAAAAATTACCTATTCGACTTATAAAATTAATATTTCAAAAATTAAAATTAGCTAATCATCCAAAATTGGATGGCTAAAAATCCGGGTTATTACATTCCTTCCCCTTAGAACTTTTCATCCTGAAATGGAACGAAACAAGAACTAGAATTTTGATGTATATTATTAAATAAATCATTTTTTAAACATTTAAACTCCTTACTCCTTTATTATACAATTTAAAAAATACATACACTTTAAATTACATAGTATTACCAAGCTAGTTTGATATAAAAATGTTTTTTTATAACTTGATGTCTTAACAAGTCCATCCTTATACTTACAAAAATTTAGTCATACATTGATCAGGCATTGGACTGAAAATCTCTAAATACCTAGTAGACCCGTTTCAACACCCAATGAAAATACTTGAAAAAGATTTTTTCAAAAATGATACATAAAGTATCATCTCCCTTTACCATTATGGATCATAGTTAACCCGATGAATGCGTCTTCATTCCGGTGAAATCATAAGAAAACTATAGGCGTCAACACCCCTCGACTTACACCATAGGAACACCATAGTCCGCAGCTACATAAAGGTTGCGTTGCCATCACAACAAAATCGTAAGTAGTCTGCAGGTAATCTATGCCCCTTGAATTACACTATCAAACGAAACTATACCACATAAGTCGCAGCTACACAAAGGTTGTGTCACTATCCTAGTGAAACCAAATGTAGACTATAGGCAATCGTTGCCTCCCGAATTACGCTATGGAACCAAACCACATAGATCGAAATCTACCGATGTTATGTTGCTCTCATAGAGAAATCAAACTTAGATTGTAAGCAATCACCGCTTCTCGAATTACGCTATAGAACTGCGATGGATCGCAGTTACACAAAGGATACGTTGATGTCACAACAAAACCCAACATAACCATAGGTATAATACCCATCGATTTACGCTACCCAATAAATGATCACCAAGAACTCATGAGTTTTGTCCGGACGTCCTCTAGGATCCCAATTCTAATTGAACCCACCAGATGGATCCCTAGGCAGAAACACCCAGTGGATCTCCTACTCTAAGTTCCAACTTTTGTGGGGGTGCATTTCCATACTTTTGGTTTCCAAACATATCGTACTATATACATAGTACCTTTTAAATCATACACTTCATATGTATCACATATAAATTTTATCTATATAAATCGATATCTTCTAAATCGATAAATTTTAAATTTGGTTTACCCAATTTCCAAAGTCGATTATTTACCATAATCAAATGTCTTTAAAAATAATAGGTTCCCAAAACTATCCCAATTTCATATGCATATAAGATCATTCTTTTCAACTCGAATAATTCTAGGACTAATAATTTCTGAGTCTGCTTAATACTTATATAAAATCTGTTTAGTATTTCAAATATCTTTCAAAGATAATTTCTTTTTGGTTACAAATTTAACAAGGGAAGTTTGAATATATAACTAACATATACAATCTCATTAGTGCCAATCAAAAATTCCCAAGTTCGATTACTTTATAAAGTTATTTGTAACATTTCTTACTTATTATAAGTAAATTTCAATTATAGTAACTATTCAATCTTCATTTTAAAATCATCATATTTACTCGAAATATACTATTTCACTTCAAAAATCATTTTTGCCTTACTATCTCGATTTCGGTTCCAATTCAAAATTGCTTCGAATTTTCATTTGGATTATAACTTCAATTTAACCCAACTTGTATTTAAATCCTTGATTTAAATATAAAAAATTCCACTTTGGCCAGTTTGAATTCAGAAAATAGCTTGAATAGTTTAAAAATAGTTAAATAGTTAATATAAGGCAGTTTAAGTTTTTTTAAAATGGTTTGTATAGTAAAATAGCATGGAAAAAATAAATAATACGAATATTTAAGAGGATAGATTTTAAATATCTTATATTAAAATAATTTATTTAAAAATAGTTTTAAAGTCAAACTAATACTATTCCTAATCTTCCAATTCAAAGCGATTTCAATTTCCATTTCTATTTAAATTGATTCAAATTCCGATTTCAATTCGATTCAACTACGATTTCAATTTTAATTCAAATCAATTTCGATTTCAATTTTAAATTAATTCAATTTCGATTTTCAATTTAAACTAGTTTCAGTTCAATTCTGAGTTCTAATCCATTTCAATTTATATAAATTCAAGTTTGAACTTCAAAATGTCAATTAAATCACTTAAATCAAATTAACCTTCAATATTCAATTTAAAAATCCAATCTTTAAAAATAATTCAATTCCGAGCCCATATTTCGAGAAATCCTTTTAAATTACTTTTACTTGGATTTATTTCAAGGTTCGAGTAAGAGTTCAAACCTTTTTAAGACAAATCAATTTTTTTGGAATCCAATTGATTTCCTAATAATAACTACAAAATTTCAAACCCGATTCTTTAAACAATTCCAGTTGACATGTTTATTTTTTAACATTTCAAATTTAAGTTCAAAAATGATTCCTTTTCCATAAATTTGATTTCTTAAATTCAAAATCATTTAAATAATTTCAAATCAAAGTATTAATTCCATTTAATTTCAGGAATGGATATATATCATTTCAGCATATTTCTTAATTTATTTGAAATAATTCGATTTATAGTTTTTATACCGTAAATAATATACAGGACGATAGCAGGATATATCAAAATAAATAAACATCCAAATCATCTAAACATCAACCAATAGCATCCATCACAAATTTCCAGAATTCGAAAACCATTTTATTTCAAAATCCGTTTTGAAATCATTCATATATACTTAACTTCTTTTTCACCTCTTATCAAATCTATTCCCTTTTCTTTTACAATTTAATTTATTTAACTTCCATAAGTTAAATTTTAATTTCACCCTGAAACTTCCAATTTTAGGTTATAAGTTCAAAACTTATTTAACCTGGCCTGAGTTAATTCTCAAAATATCCAACACCTTTAAACTTACTCAATTTAAATTTTTACCATCCAAATTTAAATATCCACACTTCTTTCCCTATTATCATCATTTCCCGCTTATAAGTTCAAAAGCTTATTTTTCCTTTGGGTTATACATCTCATTTCAATAGAAATACCAGAATTCAAACACCAGTATTTATTTCAAATCAACTTTGAAATCACATGTGTGTAGACACACATTACATACCAAATCACACTTTAAATTTTAAACCCACCCTGGTTTTCTACCCAAACAAATTCCTTCGGAATTTTCAAAACAACTCTTGTTTTTCAAAAAATATTCTAAACAATATTACTTATTATTTCCTTAAACATTTTGAAATACATTTCAAAATTTTCGGAATTTAGATTCAAAACTTCTTAATTTAATTCCGTTTTAATTTATAATCACAATTGTAAATTATGTTCAGATAATTCCACTTTCTTAAAACATTTCACAATGTTTTATCATCGTTTATTTTGTAATAAACATCCTCATTAATGCATAACACCCAGATTATGATGACAATCAATATTATCATATATAGGAACCAAACACACCATATATTCCATGCTGAAAATATTATTCCTATACATATAAAATACAATTAGGGTAAACTTATTTCATTTCAAACACTTTGAAACACTCTTTCGAAATATCCAGGATTTTAAGTTCTGGTTTGAATTTTAATTTTAGCTTAACCATCTATATAATTTATTTTTATCAATTTCTATTTGGTTTTAGCCACTTAAATTTTATAATCTTATTTGATTGTAATAATTACAACCAATCACCTTAATATACTATAATAATTTAGAAAAAATATTTATTTTTACATAAAAGTTATTTTAAACCGTTCTAAAAATCATTATATAAGAAAATAACAAGTACGCTCTCATATATAATACACTCAACTCATTTTAGGGTACTATTGACCCTATCTGTAATAAGTAATTTCCACCAAAGCCAAGGTTCTCACTTAATCTTTAGCTCCGATACCACATGTAACGACCGGGCGATTTTTGACCCCCGAAAATCGACACTAATAAGTTCACTGTATAGAGTGCCGAAAATACCAGGTTGTTAGGGTTAAGAAGAAAGAGATAAAAAAAAGAAACAGAAATAGCAACACAGAATCTCACAATCGCAGCGGAACAAAATATAATATACAATAACAACTTTTATACAAAAGAATCTGTATCAGTTAATATACATGCAAATTATCAGAGTATAATCATCAAAATATAAATCTGGATAGTTATAATAACTTGTCCTTGAATGCTGACTATAAAGCCCACAATACACAGCGGAATATAATTAAATACGCGCAATACGTCTCTGCCATCCAACTCGTCTCTTGAGCTCCAAAAGCGTCCTAACCTAAAAGTGTAATACTCGGTCTGACTCGAGCATTAAAATAAAGTAACATCCGAGTTAGGATGGAAACCAACATGAGTAAACACACTTAATTGAACTACTAAAGTTATCAAAATCCTTCGAAAAACCAAGATAACTCGTAAGACCGCGTCACATAAACCCATGATGTGTTTTTAATCTTACGATAACCAAAACACTTTTACATAAAATCAAGTGATATTATAATCGTGCTAAGTATAAAATACTTATTATTAAAATAACCGAATTTGTTAAATTAATTAAACTCCAGTGTATAAGATTCAATAATCAGAACCGTAAAGGTTCATAGTGGTTGTTTGATCGAAGTGGTTCCGGATAATGCAGATATCCGATCCCGATCTCTTCGAACTCAAACAATAAATTTTAAAGGGGAAAGTCGCCAAATAAACAATTTCAAAATCATGGTATTCCCAATCATGTTTGGAGATTCATCCCATATGTTTACTTTGTCACAACCAGTCTATCACGATTTACTTGCTTGTCATCATTACTTTTTTTAAAGAAATTTAAATAGTGGTCAGCAAGAGTCGAATTGCTTTCGAGTTAAAAATGTCGACGTTGTATTCTATCTATTTTAACTTATTTGGCTATCTAATAGCACCTATAATAGATAACTAAAATATATATCAAGAATATTATTGGTTAACATAGATCATTAAATTAATCAATGGTTTATAATTGACATTTACTCAGTTTACAATTTAGAATTTGGGTTAGTTTCAAATAGTTGAGTCGAATTATGTATTACTTGTAAATAAAAGAAATTAAGTAAAATAATTAAAACTAAAACAGATCATTTAACAATTAATTATTTAACTAACATATAATTAATTTAAACAAGAAATTTCTTATTTATTTACCCTTAATATTTTAATCATACAATATTTGCACTTACAGAAACTTAATGATATTGTTTCAGGTGGAAATATTTGACGGTAGGACTTAACGTAAAATCGATTTGTCAATGTCATTCGAAAAGGAGTCGATAGATTGTTTTAAAATATTTAGATTTTAAAACGAAATGGTTGTTACTTCCCTTTTAAATAAACAAACCAAACCAAAACTTTTAGAACCCGACCCAAATAAAACAAGAACGAATCATTCTTCTTACTTCTTTCTTCTGGTCCCAGTTCTTCACTCCCTCTCTCATTTGAACGAAACAATGGTGCACGTACGTATGCATGTACACGCCAACTCCGGGCACGATCACTCACCACCGACCATCTTTCTCATTCACGCTCGACCACTGTCCCACGTTTTCATCTAAAACACACAGCAAATACTCGATTGAAAATTCAAGCACCGCAACCCAAAAATCGAATGAAACCCTGTCATTTAAACTCCTCGTTGTGACACCACATACCACCGACCATCACCAAATCATGTCCAAAGAACTGCCATCACATCCTCTTCTAATTCCCACCTATGTGCCTGCCTCTGCCTTTCTTGTCATGACACCATCTTCTACGAACCGAGACCCAACACAACCCAAAACCCTACTTTTCCCTCATCTAGCCTAATCACACAACAACAAAAAAACATCGAACAATCACCCTACCGGACTTTCACCCTTTGCCCAAATCCATTCATCCCTATAATCCTCCTTGCATGGACCACTGAAAATCCCCATACCACCTTTAAAAATCACAATTTTCAATAGCGATTACAACTATGTAATCCATGCACCAAATTATGATAGTTGGAATTTCGACCATGTAAAACCTATTGACTGTTAGACGCCATTTCTCTCTCTATGCTTAATAAAGTTTTGTGGAACAAATTTTAAAATGTCCTACATTCAAAAACAAGAAACTTTGGTTTTGAAATCATGGTTTAAAACGCATTAGATATTAAGTTATTGATTTTCAAAGTTAAAACTCATAACTGTTTTTAAGCAAACAAGTGAACAGAGAAGCTTGGGTAGAAGATAAATAGTATTTTGGTGGGAATGATCATGTTGAAGTCAAAATATACATACACATATCCACCATACATCCATATATACACTTAGCATAATTGATTCACCCAAATGTATAGTTAAACAAGTATATGTATGGGCCAGTTAACCAAAATTTAAAATGTTTACTCACTATTCTTTTGAAAATTGTTGTTTCTTCTTCCTTAATCTCTAATCTTCTTCCTTTAATTAAATGACAGGTCTTTTTTTCTTTTTAATATGTGTGAACAATGAATAAGCCCGGACATGTGTATACATAGGATGCAGTGGACAGTGAAAATGCTTGGTTGGCTATGTGTACACTAGGGTGGCTGCCTATCCAAAATGCATAGGCCTCATTTCATTCATTTTTTTGAGTGATTTGATTCTTTATATGCTGATTTGATTTCTTATGTTTTGATTTGATTTAAAAGATGATTTGATGTATTATGGCTCGACTTGATTTCTACCCTTTGTGACTTGATAATAAGTTTTGCCATGATGATGCTTCTTGTGCATATATACACATATTTATATAGATATATATGTTCTAATATGCATATGTTTATCATATATACCTTTTTTTTATATATTCACTGGCATATATACATATATACTCATGTATATATTTGTCATCATATCCATATTTACATTTTTACCTATTTCCTTTAGATATATACATATCCATTTTATCACATTTATATATATATATATATATATATATATATATAGATAGATAGATAGACACACACATGCTTTCACACACACACATACATATATATAAATTTATATTCCCATATGCATTATTCCTGTAAACATATACCCATATACATATATGGTCAAAAATTTGAAATTTGCCATTATGAAGTTTATACATTCATGTATACATTTCTTTACATATACAATATTTTTATAAACTAATATACATCCATATAAACTTATAGATATTTTTTAAACATCAAAATAAGGCTTGTATATATTTGTATATAGATATATAGATATTTTATCATAATTTTAATGGTGGAGTTTTATATTCACATTTCTATAAAATTTATCATATCTAGAAATTTTATTTTAAATTTTAATATAGTTTTATCAATTTATGGATTCAGACATTTCAAATATCAAAAAATTTACCTATTCGACTTGGAAAATTAATATTTCAAAAATTAAAATTAGCTAATCATGCAAAATCAAATGACTAAATATCTAGGTTATTATAATTGTTATTATAAACTTATCTATATTATTATTATTATTATTTATGCTACAGTTATTATAAACATGAGTAATTTATCATTATTATTATATATCCTATAATTTTTATAAAATTTGTTGATTTATTATTATTATTAGTATTTTATATTTTTTATGAATTTAGTTAATTTATTATTTTTATTATCATTATCATATAAACTTAGTTATTTTTTGTAATACTTAGTTAACTTGTTAATATTTTATAATTTATTATTTTTGTTATAAAACTATGTAATTTCCGTAAACTTAGTTAAGTATTATTATTATAAGTCGATTTATTTTGATTATTATTATTATTTTATAAATTTAGTTAACTTTTACAAAACTTACTTAAATCAGTTAATATTATATAAGTTCTTGTTATTGTTGTTGTTGTTATATAAACTTAATCAATATTTGGTTAACTGGTCCGAGGTAGTTATGTATAATCTGTGTTAAGAATGATGCTAACTAACATTTGATATGAATTATCATCCGAAAATAATTCCTCAAATAACATAACTGGAAAGAAAAATTAAAAGAAATAATGAAGCGAAACAATTTTAATCGGTGCTTTAATTTTCTTGACCTCCCTATTAATAACCTCTAACTTCTTCCCAAGCACATATTTTAGCATATCACTTGTCCCAATTCATGAGAAATTTAAAGTGAATCAAGGACAATCAAGCTAAAGGAAAGAATTGGTTCTGAAAAAAAATATCAAACCAATATATAAGCTTATTCTCTTAAGTTGCCATATATTTCCTTCACATTTATTCATTTAAAATCCCCACCTTCACTATATAAGCTTATTCATACATTGAAACAATAATGAAAAGTCATAAAACAACGTTAAAAAAATAGGCTAGTATCATAATACAACGCAGTTTAGAAATTAGAAATCTAAATTAGTTCACAAAAGATTTTCCTTGTCTCAAAAATGAAGTCTTTTCTTCTAGGTTCCATTTTTGGGTTTGAATGACACCTAGGCAAATATGGAACTTTTTTTTTCTTGAATTAACTTTTTGATGGTATCCTAATTAAATACCATAGAAGCAGCATGCGTAATAATGCCTACTTTTAGGTATGGACATAGCTACAGCCTCTCAGTTCTTATTTCCTGTTATAAGCTTATAGAATGTAAGCTTGTAGAATATGAAAGTTTATCGATCAAGTTTATAATACTATTTTTTTCAAAGCCAACATTCGTAATACATAGTAATTCTTTTTCTACAAAAATAAGAAATTGGAGTGCATATAAAATTGGTATAGTAGTCCATCATGGTCTAAATATGATTTGTATCGAAAGAAAGCAACAACTATTATCGTCACTTGTTCTCAAGTATGATCTTTAGCCTATAACATACATATTACTAATGAGGACCAGTTTCATTCTAGAGAGATCAAATTTATATAGGGTGAAGTTGGCATATCACTTATTTTCTTGTTGCAATTATTGACTATTGTAAATAAAAATGTGACACCTCTCATATCCAGAGTTCGGAATAAGGTTTTCAAATTCATACCGTTGATCTTAAAGTTCAAGCTTTAAATTGTAACCGAATTCAAATTGTGAATCACAGATGAAAAAAAATCATATTTTATAATACTATTTTCCATCAAATTTTATTTATTTTTAAATTACTTCAATTTAAATTTTAAAAGCCAAAATAATTTATATAAGGCCCCGTTTTGCTTGTTGTTTTTAGTTTTGTGTTTTTGTCTATACAAAAGCGTGTCCATTGTATGTATTGTTTAAAAACAAACAATTTTGAAAAATGAAATTAACATGCAAAATAGAAACTAAGATTATTTTGTTTCTCGTGTTTCAAGAGATAACAAAAGCACGGAAAACAATCTAACTCTTTTGTTGTCCGTTGGTCGTCGCAATGACTAAGAATTATAAATCTTCTTCTCTTATTTCTTGCTATTTCTTAGTGCAAGTTGAAAACAAAAAACTAAAAATACAAAATGAAACCAAATGGGCCCTAAGCTTTTAAAAATATTTTAAAACAAAAAATAATTAAACGTGCAGAAATATGAATTATGGAGCAAAATTTTCCAAACTCTACGGTCAAATTTTTAGCGTAAATTTATAATCTGACCAAGTGGAATCCAATGAATTTCGATTATCTATACATCATACACATAATATAAAAAATTAGGTAATCAAAAATGCAATCAGATAACATCTTATTTGCATTTCTCAACATACAAACAATTCCAACAATAATCCCAAACAAATCCAATAATCCCAACAACAACATATCAATGATTCATTCAACCAAACAATTCATGCAATATAGGATACAAATGTTAATATTGCATAGAAAATAAGATTAAGATAATATTTTGAGTGTATAACTCACAAAAATATTAAGCGAAGTCGTACTTGCCTTCACCTAACTTCAGCCGCTAGCACTCCATTCCACTACTCCTTCATAAAATCGCAACCACACTTTGCCTAAATGTCAATCATCTTTATTACCATCCTTGCCACTACCTAGTTCGCCTTCATCCTCGTCACCCCCAAATCGAACGCTAGCAACTGCCTCCGCATACGCACGCAGCTCAAGAATCTGCTCGCATCGCCACCCAGTTTTTTCGCTCCCAGGTAGATCGTGGCCTCACGATCGCATTGCCACTACAAGTGCTACACCCATCTTCACATGCATCAGTTGTCTTGGCCTGGATTGTGCGTCCTTTTTTCGTCAATCGCGTGCGTTTGAAGTTTCAGGACAAATTCAAACTAGGAGTAACGGGTTTTTGATTTGGGCTAGTGAGATAGGAAGCAAGTAGTGAGCAAAACAAATAAAATTTAAATTTAAGGAGGATAATAGTTTTGTTTTGGCATCTGTCGATTTTGTGATTATGGAGAAAGAATAATTTGAAAACGAGGGAAGAGGGAAGAAAAAAAGAGGGAAATAATTTGAGGAAGAGGGAAAAGAAAAATAATTAGATGAGGATACAGCCAAAGGAAATAATTGGTGGTAGAAAGCGTTATACAAACAAACACTGGCTCCAAATATAAAAAATTAGAATAAGTAATAACAAAATGGAACAACGCATTATAAATTAGCATTGCAAAAGACTATTTTTCTTGTAGTGTCAAAGTAATTGTTTCTTCATAAGTAACTCTTTAAAAAATATGCTAAAGCAATCTTTCTTTCCTTTGAAATCTATTTCAAATACTTAACAAAATCCTCCTTTTGCTTAAGTAAAATGTATCACCATTTATAGAGTTAAATCCTTTTCAAGGTTATACGCACTATCATTTCCTTTGAAAACTGGCATCGCCTTGTAAAAATTTGGCCTTCATGCCTTAAAATTATGGTCTTTATGCCATATAAAAATTTAGTTTTCATTGATAAATATGAAGTCATCCTGACTAATAAAAAAAGCCACGGTGACTTAAGAAACCATAGCCTTTCTGCCTTTATAAAATAATGCTGTTATGTCATGTCATAGCCATCATGCCTTATTAAAATCATAGCTTTCATTTAAGAAAACATATTCTTCATAGCAAAATATAAACATAGCCTCGTGAGCTTTATATAAAACAAAGCCTTTATGATCTTTTTATAAAACAAAGCCTTTGTAACTAAACATGATAGGTAGCTATCTTGCATAAAAGAAAATAACACCTTCGTGTAAAATTATAGCTTTTGTGACTTATAACTCTACTAGACCTTTACTAACTTGATTGTCTTGTTTCCTAACTTCTTTGTATATCTATCGACTATACAAACAGGCCGCATAATGATAGTCATATCAAGCTCCACAACTAAGTCTTTGAAAATTGTTGGTTCTACAGTAGTCTTTGGATCATGCACGTACTTCCTTAGATAAGATACGTGGAAAAATATGGACTCCTACAAAACTATTCGGTAACTTGATACGATAAAAGATTTTGTGATTCTCTCAATAATAGAAAATGGGCCAACATATCTAGGTGCCAATTTTCCAGTATTCCCAAATCGTATAACACCCTTCATTGGTGATGCCTTTACGAAAACAAAACCTCCAACTAAGAATTCCAAGCCCTTACGTTGTTTATCTACATAGCTATTCTCCCTTAATTGAGCCTCCTTCATCATTGCTTAGATTAACTCAATCTCTTTAGTCTAAACCAAGTATCGGTCTATCACCTTTCCCCAGCTAACATGCAGACAATTTGTACGACCTTCCATTAAGTGCTTCAAAAGGAGCCATTCTTATACTAGTTTGATAAATGTTATTATATGAAAACTCGAATAATTGCAAATGGTCTTACCATTACCCTTCAACGTCTAGTGCATAAGCTGTCAATAAATCTTTAAGTATCTTATTAACTCTTTCCATTTGCCTATCGGTTTGCGGATGATAAGCGGCACTCATCTGTAGATGGGTACCCAATTCATTATGTAAGCTCCTCTAGAACTTACTAGTAAAGAAAGGATCTCTATCACTTACAATGTTCTTAGTATTTCATGAAGTCTTACAACCTTCTTCATGAATATTTTCGCAAAACTATGTGTCGTCCTTGTCGACTTAACAGGGATAAGTGTGTGCTTTTGCTTAGTCTATCAACCATGATCCAAATGCATTCATTTTCCTTATTTGACCATGGTAGCCCATCTATAAAATCCATAGATGTTGGATCCTATTTCCATAGTGGCACTTCCAAAGGTTGAAGTAATCTACTTGCTTTTGATAAAGGGCTTTTACTTGGTGGTAATTCGTACATTACTTCACCCATAAGCATGCATATCCCTTTGTACCTTCCTAGAAAAAAAATCCATTTCATATCTTCGTACATCTTGGTACCTTCAGGATGAATATTAAACTTTGATCGATAATATTCTCTAAAAACTTCCTTTCTCAAATTATCCACAACTGGAGCACACAACCATTCCTTCTTTCTCAAGCTGCCTCTTAGGTCAAGTATGAAATCTTTCAAATCACCAATCTCGCTTATTGCTTCTAGTCTTTTTATCCGATCGGCTAATATTGGATCATCCTTTTTCCTTGCTGCAATGCTTTCGACTAATTTCGATCGAACTTCTAGATAATAAATCATTATGGTAGTCTGACTGGAACTAGTTTTCGACCTCATTCAAACTCCATATGAAGCCAATTCCTCTAAACCATTCCATTCCGATAATATTACTAACACCACATTTTGAAGTTTTCTAGTAAGTGCATCCACTACTTTATTTTCTTTCCCTAGTGTATACTCAATCCTAAAGTCATACGCTGCTAAGAAATCCAGTCGCACCCTTTGCTATCTCATGTTCAACTCCATTTGAGACTTATGATCCACGAAAAACTCGAATCATCCCCCCTACAAGTACTATCTCCACACCTTAAAGATCACCATTGCCAACTCCAAATCGTGAGTAGCATATCCGACTTCATGTGGTCAAAGCCGTTGAGAAGCAAAGGCAATAACTTTGCCTATCTGCATCAACATAGCTCCTAATTTAGTTCCACATGCATCGGTACAAACCACCACATTGTGATTCCCATCTAGAAGAACTAACACGGATGCATTGGTCAATAAATGCTTTAGCTTTTGAAATGCTTCATAACATTTATCATTCCAAACAATCTTTACATCCTTTCTTGTTAATGTAGTCATTGGTATTGCCACACGAGAGAAATATTTAATAAATCTCTATCACTAGCCAGCCAACCCCAAGAAACTTCTAATCTTGGTCCTGATCTCAAGTCTTTTCCAATTATTAATAGCTTCTATCTTCGACAGATTTATGGATAATCCATTCTCCAAACTACATGTCCAATAAGCTTCACTTCACTTTCCTAGAAATGACATTTCGAAAACTTTGCCTTTAGTAAATGCCGCCTCAGCGTATTTAGCATTATTCTAAGATGAACTTCATGCTCTTTTTCATTTTAAATATCAAAATTTCTTTAATAAACACCAACATAAATCTATCCAAATGCTTTCGAAATATTTGGTTCATCAAATCTATAAAGAAAACATGCGCGTTGGTCATTCTGAAGGGCATAACTAACCACTCATACGGACTATATCTTGTTCGAAGCACCATTAATGGTGTACTGTCATTTTTCGCTCTCAATTGGTGAAAACTAGTTGCTAATCTAGTTGTAAGAACATCTTTGCTCCACTCAATTGACCAAATAAGTCGTCTATTCTAGGCAAAGGATACTGATTCTATTGTCTTCTCATTCAACTTCCTATAATTAATGCACATTCTCAACGACCCATCTGGTTTGTTCATAAACACAACTGTTACTCCTCAAGACAAACTACTTGGTCTAATAAAATTATTGCTTTCTAGATCCACTAATTGCACCTTAATCTCTTCATCTTGGTTGGTGTCATTCTACTAGGTGGTTTATTTACAAGCGTAGCTCCAAGTACGACATCTATTCAAAAATCTATGGCTCCTTTCGGTGGTAGTCCCATGACAGGTTAAAAAATATCAACATATTCCCTTACTATGAAAACCCGATTGATTTCATCCTTTGCACCTTCTATGGCAATCAACGTTGTATAGACGTCAAAACTCCTCTTTAAATGTATATACAACTCGATCACGATAATCGTGATGTTTTAAGAATATCGCTCTATCATGTAAAAATACCCTAGCATTGTATCAGCTTAACTAATCCATACCTAGAATTATCTGAAAACCTATGAAATCAAACACATACAAATTGTAAGGGAACAAATGAACTAACGAATCAAACTTTATATGGTCACATCTCATTCCAAGAGTTGCATAACTACTTATATAATTCGCAACCCTCAGAGAGATAATATGGTATGTTGGTTCAAGGTTTATCTTATCCACCAATCATCTAGATACAAAAGAATGTGATTTTTCGGTATCGAACATTACAATAATAGGAATGCTCTGACGAAAAGCGTACCTCTTAACACATCCATTCCCTTATCGTCTATAGTCGGTCCAGAAGCTGTAGGTTCCAAAGCAAAAACCTTTCCCTTTTGAACTTTAATCGGTTCAGAACACTCGTTTTTGAGATGCCCCATCTTACTGCAGTTATAACACCTCACACTTTTCTTATCAATAGCTTTTTTGCCCTTACAAAATGACACTCATTAACGAAGTGCTCCTTTTTATCACATTTATAGTAAGTCACTTCAGCTTTTCCCTTTTTCGAAACCCTTTCTTTTGACCTCCCTTCTTACCAAAAAACTTTCTTTACTTGCCTTGGAAACTCATACTCTGCCCAAATCTGTTATTCTCTGGAGATGGAAGTAAATCTTTATTCCATAGAGCCATATCTACAACAACATTAAATAGATCTCTAAGATATGGCTTTATTGGCATAGCAATCTCTGGCTTCAAACCTCTAATGAACTTCTCATTCTTCTTAAATAGAGTGTTAGTGACAACTTTCCCATACCTAAGTAACTTATCAAATGTCATAACATACTCCAACACAATCGTTTCACCTTTTTCCAGCTCTGAAAACTTCTTAAATAAGTTGACTTAGCTACTTCAAATAGAAAATTTTCCTTAAACTTCTCTTTAAAGCCAGCTCTAGTAAGCTTCTTCTCTATAACTCCCATAGTAACACTATTCCACCAATACAAAGAAGCTCCTTGCAACTATGTTGAAGTAAATCTCCTTTTCTGATCGTCATTCAATCCTATATTAGCAAAAATTCTCTCCCACTAAAGAAGCTGATCCTCCACCTCAATGGCATTCTCCATCCCCATAAATGGTTTTCCTTCAAGCTATTATAATCTTGACTTGACATGGCATAGTTATTACGGCCAGCCACTTCTTATATGGCAGCTCCCGCATTACCAATGTCATCTCTAGTCAATCTAACGTTTTCTTTAGCTCGCATCATATTGACAAAGAACTAATACATAGTCCTCGTATCAACTAGTGCAGTTCCATCACCCATATTAGCATTACTATATGCGTTTACATTTACATTGGTAGGTCGGCTAGCGTTCTTAGCATTGTGTAACACCCTCTAAAATAAAAGAAAATTAACTAAAAAGAATTAGGAAGTAACTATATGACAACCCACCTTCTCTACCTTTGGAAATTGACACTAATACATCCTCGGTATTCACGTGCTGCAAATCCAAGTGTCGGAGAGGGAGATTTTCATGGGGTAAAGAAAATAAAGATAGAAGACAAAAAAGTGGAATCCCACGTCATATTCAACATTTAATTATACATATGAGTAGTACATGTAATTACTCCAAATTGCTCCATTAAAATACTAGTAAGTACCAATCCAGCCGGGATAGTTATAACTGCCTATCCTTACAAGTGCCGGTAGATACATAATACATAATACAGTGGAAATATATAACTTTCTACAAAGAACCCAAAATGCTCCATGCTCCATCCAAAATGCTCAAAGTTACCCAACTACTTGGTTTCCCGAAAAAATAGGGCACCCAGAGTTTAAGGAGAAAAGAAAATGAACTTTGGGTCAGTCATGGGACTCGTATGAGAAACTCAAAATACGGCTATTTGAAAACCAATGGTATCTCATAAAATCATGTCGCACATCAACATAGAATGGTTTTTTACCTTATGATAATTAAATCTTTACTATGCAAATTCTGGTAATATTATTTTTATCGACATTCTTTTGAAAACACTTTTTAACCAAATATATATAATCTTAGCCAAAATTGTTAAATTATTAAATTCCAACATGTTAGGCTCTATAATCAAGTCTGAAGGCGCTTATTGGAGAATGGATTTCCATACAATGGTAGGTAAGGAACTACCTTCATAAAGTACATCGCTAGAGTGATGTACCGAGGATCATCAACTTTGAACCTCTACACCTGGCAAGAGCGGCATGTCCGTAGACCCATCTGGTGGTGGATAGAACCAAATATGACTTTACCCCAGTCGTAACCAACCCATTAGGGATCCCATAGAATACACAACATACTCAACATATATAGAGTAACCTAAAAAGGTGATGACCATATCGTAATGATTGTGAACCATATAACCTTGCACGTCCTATTTAAGCCATTTCTAGTGGATGAGGCCTGAGATAACGATTACATTTCACATAGCACATTCCATTTTGAATGCCACATTGCCAATTTCGTCACACATCATTGATTTCCACAAATGTACAACCTTTGAGCTCGTACATCACAGAGAAGGGTGTTAAGCGTAAGAGCGTTACTTTCTACACCACCAAACAGATGTACGTTCGTAGAAATCAATGTACGTGCATTTTAGATATGCAATGTTATACATTCTTCCATATAAGTTTTCCATAAATAGGAAAAACCGAAGGAAAACTCCTACTACATGCTATCATGAATCATCCCAAAGATTAATAGCGAGCGGCCCTTGCATCGATGATTAAATGAAGATACTACTTCCATGTATATATGATATGCAAAATTTCCCCCAAGGGTCAGTGACAAGAAGTACTTCATTCTATTTATTATCATTCCAAGTCTTCTCTTCAAATATGTAAATTGGTTCAAAGTGCTTTTTGGATAAGAATCACTCAAATTCAATCCCATTCCTTCGAGCCAACTTTCGATAAAAAGATGTTAAGTAAATAGGTGCTTATCATTTGATTATGTACTTTCTTTTTATCAAAAATATCTTCTAGAGATACATATCTTTAAAACATTTCTTTTCGGTATATATGGAATCATTAAACCTCTCTTTAACTTTTGAAATACCAAATTAAAATTATTTCTCATAAAACACGTTGCAAATTCTTATTGAGTAAAAAGAGTCGATAGAAATTATACTAATTCTACTTAATGTCAATTTTCGTATTCAACCATTACTACCCATCAAATAACGATGAAATCACCTTTTAAATTCACATGGATAGTATGAGTTCTCTCAACGAAATTTAATGCTAGGTATGAAAAATTTATTTCTATATAATCCAAGTCATATTAGATTTAGAAAAAATTGAATCTTTTATACTTGCCTCGTTTCAGACATTTTCGACCTTATTTATTCCTCGCCTCGGAAAAAGGCTAGGTATGCCAAGGCAATGGTTGATCCTAAACTTCTTCTCAGTTTAAGCAACTCACATTCGGATCTCACGAATAGAAAAATCAAGTCTACTCATCAGCTTTTAGAGCTAAGATTAAATCACTTTATTTTAACAGCTTTTCTTTAAATCATTTACTTAACTTTTTAAAATAAATTATAAAATTTTCAAATCAACTTTAAAATACTCTATTGTTTATTTTGAAAACATTTATAAAAGGTTTGGGAAAGAATACTTAAGTTTAGACCAATATTTCAAAAGTTATTAAAAGTGTTGCAAAATATGCTGCGAATAGTGTGTGAACAGTGTTTCAAAGCTTATTTGATCAAAACAACTTTTGTATCATTTATAAATCCATTTTAAAATGTATTAAAATATTTATAGAGTTTATCCTATACTTTTAGAGGATTAAGAATATCTTTTAAAGAATTTGTCGCTTTGGTTTCCGGACTGCCAAACCACGGCTATTTTGAAAACTTGTTTTGCTCATATTTCAAAATCTTCTAAACGAAATCTAAATATTTTTCTTTTATTTGAAAAATACGATTATAAGAGTTTGGAAAAAATTAATTTCAAGGAATTCCGACTCCGAATCCATCGAAAATAGATTTGAACTATTACAGCGGAAATTGCGAACTATCATTATGCGACGCGCCTATTTTACTCATTCCTTTCCAAACTTTGTCGAAACGCTTTTAAAAGTTTATAAAACATTTCTAAATCATTTTAAAGAGGTTTAAAAATCTCATATACACCATTTCATATATTAAAGGAAAGTGATTTCCTTTGTGAAATTCGATGTGTGTTAAAGTGAATTGTTTCGACATCAAAATAAACATATAATCAACATCCAAACTTGATGATCAAACATAGTAAACAATCATAGCAATCATATCAAGTCATCATATTTATAAAATAATTTTGGAAGAGTTTCTCACTTGAATTTTGATCGGACTAACTTTAAAACAGCTATAGCATCGCTACGATCGCACCGGAGTCTATGGAATTAACTTTTGGACCTGTATGAAGGCTAGTTCTATGCTTGCTAATAGAGGTGGGCTCGGCCTTGGGTGGTGGAGGGTGTGGTCGTGTGTTTGAAGGTGGAAAAAGAGTGTATTTGATTTGGTTTTGAGGATTTTTGATAATATACTTACTATATAATTTTATTTACTTTTTGCAATAATTTTTGACACAACTTTCATTAGGCAAGAAACTATTAATATAGAGTTTGAAAAGTGAAGAAGCTTAGGAATTTTACGAAGAAGAAGTATGAATGAAGTAAAGAGAGGTGGGTGTTCTTTATAACCAAAAGTAAGGAAGAAAATATCATGATATTTCCATACAAACACATCACCATTTGCTCATCACCCCACTCCCCTCCTACCACATCCATTTTGGCGGTGTACTCCCCTCCATATGTATGTGCCCATGTGCTTGTACTTAGCATGTAAGAGTTTGACTTTGGGTTTACGTAAGGGTTAAGTTTTAGGAAAATATCTTAGATATTTCCTAATATATGTACATACATATATATACATATAGATATATAAATGCATGTATATTTGTATGTATATATGTGTTCATGTGCATGTGAATGTGTTCATGTATATATACATGCACGTGTGCATATGTATATCTCAAATCATTCACAACATTACACTACTTTTCTACGTTGAATCGTTATGGATTCGGATTTCGATTTCCGATCATACTTTCACTTCTTATTTAATATATATATATATATATTATATTTGTAAGCAAAGTTTGATAATAGTATTTCTATCATTATATGATAACTAAAAGGGCTTATTTAATAAATATTAAATCATTTAAACTCAATTTACATTCAAAAATCATTTATTCCAAAATAATGATATCCTTGATGATGTCATAAAGAGATTTTATTTTCAAAATAAAATAATTAATTTTATTATATATTCTCACTCATATACATAAATGAGTGTATGTATCCAGCTCCGCGCACGATTTCGAATGGTCCAAGAGGTGTTTATTGATAAAACAACTTTCAGTCATGTTATCGATGTAACTTCCAAAGTATATATTCTTGTAAATGTTTATTCAAAATAAGATTACCGATATTATTTATTGTCCAAAACATTATCATTTATGTTAAAAAAATCTTATATTTGAATATTTTAAAAAAATTCTGAAATGATGAATTTGCGGGTCGTCACATACTTCCCCCCTTAAAAAAATCTGTCATCGAAAATTAGCATAAGAAGAAATTGACTCGAAAAGGAAAAAATATTTTTGACAAGGGGAAATATATACAAGATATGATAAGTGACCACACCATAGGTAGTGAATACACTATCTCGATACCACATGCACTACTATACATCAATCGTAAACTCAGGAAAAGCTTTCCTCATTCTATCCTTTATCTCCATATGTAGTTTTTGGCATCACCACTCCATTGAACTTTAAATAACCTTACCACCTTCCTTCTCAATCGCTTCCCATCGTGATAAATGATTCAAACTGGTAGTCTGATAACTGCCAAAATTGGTTCTACTTCTATATCTTACTTGGCGGCTGTTTCTATAATCTGTTCCGGTCATGCATATATTTCTGTGGATGGGATATGTGAAAGACATTATGCACACCAGAAAAACTTTCAGGAAATTCCACATGATAAGGTAATGGATCAATCCACTCAAGAATGGGAAAAGGTCCAACAAATCGAGGTGCTAGTTTCCTTGCCCGACCAAATCTTACCACTCCTCTCATCAGAGAGACATTCAAGAATACAAAATCTCCAACTGGAAATTCCAAATTTCTACGCCTTTGATCGGCATAACTCTTATGTCTACTCTATGCTTCTTGTATGACAACTCGTCTTTCGTTCCACAGAAAGATGCATCATCAATAAGGAAAGAAATAGATAGAAATACAAAAGATAAAAAGAAAGAACAACAACATCAGAATCTCACAGGGGAAACGGAACAAAATATAATATTTCACATAATCATTACATAGTCTTATACATCAGAGTACACACAGTAAAAAAACTTCATTACATTAGACATTTATAAAGGCCTGTCTAACCATTACATCCAAAATACAACAGCCAAAAGACATAACCAGCGGAAATAGATAGATAGATAAATACGTCAGGACTCCAGCTCCAAGCTTCCAAAATATTTGTCAAGCCAAACCTGATCACTTGGATACTCGTAAAAATTTGAGTACCCAAGAGTTTAAGAAAACAGAATGAACTACGGGTCAGACATGGGTCTAGTGTGAGTAAACGGTTAAAGTTGTTCAACTTTTAAAATTATTTGTAAACAGAGGTATCACGTAAGACTTCCCACACATAAACATGGGTAAGTTTTTACCTTACGCTAACCAAACATTTGATAGGAAATCCAGTGATATTATAATAGTGTCTAGGGTTTTCAAATAAACTAGAATATAGCCGAAATTATTACATTTATTAAATTCCAACATACATAGGAATACAATCAAATTCGATGGAACTTATTGGAGATTGGATTCCATACAATGGTAGGGCTACTAAGGCACCGTCCATCATAGTACGTATCCTAGATCAACGTACCGAGGATCCACCCTAATTCCCTGCAACACAAGGTCGGAACCATCCCTTACTGGACAGTCTCGAACAAGACAACCCCGCAGTTGTGGCCAACAACTGCCCACACAGCCGAAATAAAAAGGGACCTATAGACAAGAGTAAATCTCGTCCTACTTGGGTGCTACCCACTTAACATTGCTACACCTCCCCTTTTTTAGCCATTCCCGGTTGATGAGGCTTGAGGCTAAGATTACCTTTACAGGAACACATCTTGGAATGCTCATCGTCCTCCATTGATGATAGTCTGATAGCATTCATCCATACAAGTTCGTTCCGGGTTCGAACGAAACCGAAGGCATTATTTCGTCACACTCATTTTGGAATCACCCTCAGAATCAACGACAATAACCCTTGCACTCTGAAACTCTATCTGAATCTTCACTCGAGATTCCCACGACCTATCGTTTAACTTGGATCGATGTGGTTTTCGGATAATCAAACTTGATATCTGATCCCGGTCTCACCGAAATCCAAACGTATCTTAAAGGTCAAGTTGTTTAAGTTTAACAATTCAATTCAATTTAAAATATTAATTCACACAGTATTTATCACAGATAATAACATAGATTTATCATCGATATCTCCAATATCACATCACAGAATATCATAGATTATCATCCAATAGATATCAACCAATCCAAACATTCTACTCAACAATCATCCATAAGCAAGAATTATTATTCCATATTATAATTAATTTAGTTAATTCAAATTAAATTAATTACTGAAGAATTAATCACTTAACCTTACTTAATCAATCATTAATTAATCATTTAATTAATTAATCACTTCTTAATTAACTTTAAAATCAATTAATTAATCTTTAATTAATTAATTATCCTTTAATTATTAATTAATGAACCTTAATTATTAATTAATAGATCTTAATTTCAAATTAGTTAATCCTTAATTACTTAATTAATTAATTTCAAATTATAATTTAACTAATCTTAATTACTTAATTAATTATCCATTAATTATCAATTAATTAATTTTCTAATTAATTAATCTCTAATCATTTATTAATTAATCTTTAAATTATCTAATTAATTAACCTCTAATTATCAATTAATTAATCTTATTTTCTGAAATAAATTAATTCTTAATTAACAATTAATTAATCCTTATTTAATTAACTAAATCCTTATAAATTAATTAATCCTAAATAATAAATTAATTAGAATTTAATTACTTTATTAATTAAATTAATCATTGATCATAAAAACCTTAACTAACTATCAAGATAAATCATTTACTTTAATTACCTAACTTTAATATATTTTAGAAACATTTCATCCTTTTAATTTATACTTAATTACTTTTTAAAATTAAGTTTTTAGAATACATAAGCATTTCTCAAATTTAAATTAACAAATCATAAAATCTATTTAATCAAGTTAGTTTAAAACATTTATCATATAATCGTTCAAACTTGTTTTTAATTTTAATTTAAAACCAGCTTTTCAAAACTTTTTAAAACAAGTTCAAACCTCTACTTCGGGTTCAACCCGGCCCTGATTCGAGTTCTCATCTTCTTCCATTTCTTTTAAAATTTTAGTTTAAGTTTTAAAACTGGAAAGACAACACTCACGTACACGAGGTCCAACTCGAGACTATCTGCATCTCTCCCGTGCTTCGACCCGAGACAACAACCTCGCACACAACACTGACACGCACACCTCGTCGTTCACATGCAGCGACGAACCATGCCGCCGCGACCCTCGCCACTACCCTCCACATGTTGATTCCGACCATCGATTCCTCACCACGAAGCCCAAACGTTTTCAAGCTTTCCAGTCGAAAACTGGAAACCTAACCTCATCAGAATCCCGCCTCGACAAGGTCATTCCGGCCACCAAAACCTCCGTAGCTTCGCCTACATCTTCATCCACGACTCAAGTACGTCTCTTCACGATTGGGCTGGCTCGATGCTCCGATGATGGAGAATAACCCCAAAACTCGACCTCGTCTCATTTGGGTTCTAAAACCCTAGTTCCAACCACCACCGATGCCACGACCCATGATCGCCACATTCACCATTTTCCCCACATACCTACACACTAAGCAAGCTCTGATAGAAACCCCGTCCACCAAAGATCGCCCAATCACCAGAATTTGCTCAAAATAACATTTTTGGTCATCACCGAAATGCTACCTCAAACCCAAACTAAAATCCATGATTTTTGTTTTAAAAATCAAGTTTTCCATAGATGATTCAATTTGCATACTTGAATCAACAAATTAAATTGTTTAATTTTTATCATTTTTAAAAATCTTACTGTTTTTACTCAATTTCATGAGATATTCAAAACTATTTTGCTTGAATAAAAAGTTAAACTATATTTTATGTTTAGTCAATCATATTTTGTTTGAATTGCAAAGCCAAATCATGATTAGATAAAGAGTTTTGGATTGTTTTTAAGCTCTGTAATCTGGAAACAGAGAAGAACAGAATAACAAACATGCATAGTTCAAACAATATTCATATATACAGAGATTACATTTCAATAAACACATGTAGGTAAAAATTCATCTCAGATATCCACACGCAAAAGATTTTACTTTCTTAAGCCTTTTTAATTAAATGTTTACTCACCAGATTTATGATGTGCAGAGACTAAAAAACTGAGATGTTAGACTTTTGGAAACTGCAAAGCTCTTATTTCTTGATGATCTTTAGAGTGGAAAACTTAGTGTTGTTGAGATAACTGAACTTTGAAACAGAAGTGTCTTTGCTTGCTTAGTTGATCTTTGGTGATTTTGGATTTGAAAAAAACTTGCTTTTGATTGTTTCAAATTTTGGAATTTATGGAGGGATTGCTTTTAAATTCTTGATTTAGTTTTACTGGTTTTTGCTACAGATTTTGCTGCTGACTTTTTCTTAGTTTTGGATATGAAGATAGAAAAAAAAGGAATGAAGAGAAAAATATAAGTTTATATAGATTTAATTTAGGATTTAAAAAATAATAATAAAAGAAAATAAGAATAAAGTGACACTTGTCTTTTACCACACTTAATCACTTAACACTTGTTATTAAGGAAAATTATAAACTAACACTTGTAAATTTGCATTCATTAATTAGTTTTTAAATGTTTGTAAAGCTTTAAAAATTAATTTCCTAATTAATAAATACATATAAATAAAATCCTTTAAAAAGAAAATAATATAAAACAATTTATGTTCTAAATAAAATCATATAAAATACATTTTAAAACCAAAGTATAATTTAAGATATATATATATATATATATACACATATCTATTTTTTGAATTTCAAATTTAAATACCCAAATTCAGATTCAATTTCAAATTCAATATAAAAATCAATTTGATTTATATATATATATATATATATATATATATATATATATTTAAAAAACACAAATTCAATTTGTATATAATAATTTTATTAATATATATACACATACACACAAAACACATTATTATTATTGTTTTAAAATAACAATTTTATTAATTTTAAATAATTAATAAAGGAGATTATCACATTTAATTTTGCTTGAAAATTCCGAGATATCACATTCCTCCCCCTTAAAAGAATTTCGTCCCCGAAATGTAAACAAAAGATATCCAAAACTTTCATTTTATTTCAAAATTTTCAAGCATACATATCATCCATACATTAGCAACCAACAAACAATTCATCCAAACGACAATTCATTTAACAAAAATCACTAGCTATCCAGATACAAATCTGGATAAACCTTCCTAAAACTATCCATAGTCTCTCAGGTACAGTCTCTGGGATTCTCGCTCTACTGGACCTTAACTAGATTCACCACCTTGCTTCTGAGTTGCCTCTCATCATGATCAATGATCTGGAAAGGATGCCTGACAATCGATAAGTCTGACTCAATCTCAAAGTCTTCTTGCGCAGCTGGCTCCACAACAAGAGATGGATCGTGCACGTATTTCCTCAGATGAGACACGTGAAAAACATTGTAAATTCTAACCATCCGGAATGGCAATTCAATCCTGTAGGCCACAACACCAATCCTTTCAAGAACTCGGAACGGACCAATATACTTTGGAGCAAGTTTTCCCATCTTCCCAAATCTTATTGCTCCTTTAATCGGGTAAACTTTGACAAAGACTAAATCTTCAATCTCAAATTCCAATTGTCTTCGTCTCTAGTCTGCATATGTCTTTTGGAAATTCTATGCTGCTCTCATTCTCTTCTTGATAAGCTCCACCTTCGCAGATGCCTCACGGATCAAATCTGGACCAAGCACAAGACGATCTCCTGACTCTACCCGACATGATGAGGATCTTCAAGGTCTTTCGTACAGAGCTTCATAGGGTGCCATCTTGATACTTTCCTGGTAATTAATATTGTACGAGAATTCCACTAAATGTAGATGGTCCTCTCAAGATCCACTAAAATCCAATATACAAGCCCTCGGCATATCTTCTAGAATTCGGTTAAGCCTTTCCGTCTGCCCATCTATCTGGGGATGATATGCTGTACTCAAACTCAAATTTGTACCCATAGCTGATTGCAAAGCCTCCTAGAACTTGCTAGTGAAGATAGGATCACGATCACTTACTATACTGACTGGAACACCATGCAATCTGACAATCTCTCTTAAGAAAATCTCTACCAAAGAAGTTGCAGTACGGGTTGCCTTGACTGGATTAAAATGGGCGCTTTTGGTTAGATGGTTAACTAACTACCCATAGTACTTCGTTTCCCTTCTAGTCCTTGGCAAACCGTCGATGAAATCCATAGAAATGATTTCCCATTTCCACTTCGGTACTTCTAAAGGTTGCAACAATCCGGTTGTCTTCTGTTGATTCTCCTTCACCTGTTGGAAGATCGCACACCTATTGACGAATCTAGCAATATATTTCTTCATACTCGGCCACCAAAAGACTCTTCTCATATTCCTATACATTTTAGAGATTCTCGGGTGAACACTCAATCTGGAGCGATGACACTCAGAAAAAACTTCTTACTTCAACCCATCTACATTCGGCACACAGAGACGACCATTAATTCTCAAAGTTCTTTGATTGTCAATCTCGAAATTGGAATATTGTCCCTCTTTGGTTCCTTGAAAAATTTCTTTAAAGTCTCATCCTCCATTTTCTTGCTTATGATTCTTTCCTGGAGAGACGGAACAACTTCCAA
Organism: Allium cepa; assembly: GCA_030765085.1. Lineage (NCBI taxonomy): Eukaryota > Viridiplantae > Streptophyta > Magnoliopsida > Asparagales > Amaryllidaceae > Allium > Allium cepa. The sequence continues at coordinate 556,630,476 of CM060928.1, read as the reverse complement.
AAGAAGCAGAACTGCATTCCTACTTAGAGCATTTGCCACAACATTCGCCTTTCTGGAGTATACAGGATATCCAAATGATACGAAAATCAACCCATCGCTGCTGCCTCAAATTAAGATCTTTCTGATAGAAAAGGTACTTCAATGGTTTGTGATCCGCGGATAACTCAAACTTCTCTCCCAAAAGATAGCGTCTCCAGATCTTCAAAGCAAAATCAATGGCCAAAACTCTAGATCCTACGTAGCGTAGTTCCTTTCATGTGGCTTCAATTTCCGACTCGCACATGCAATTACTCTTCCATTTTGCATCAGAACTACTCCCAACCCAACTATACAGCCATCCGTATAAACCTCAAACTTACTCTTCCCATCTGAAATAGCCAATACAGGAGCACTTGTCAGCTTTGCTTTCAAATTCTGGAAAGCTTCCTCACGTTCAGGGGTCCACTTGAACTTAGTTCCCTTCCTAGTCAACTTGGTTAGGTGAGAAGAGATCTTGGAATAATCCTTGATAAACTTCCTGTAGTAGCCTGCTAATCCTAGAAAACTGTGGATTTTAGTCGGAGTCTGCGGCTGCTTCCACTCCAGAATAGCCGCTACCTTAGCTGGATCCACTGAAATACCCTCACCAGAAACAATGTGCCCTAAAAATTTGACTTTCGATTTCCAAAAATGGAATTTAGAGAACTTCACCTTCAGAACATGCATTCTCAGAGTCTCCAATACTATTCCCAAATGCTGTTTGTGCTCCTTTTCAGACTTAGAGTAGACCAGAATATCATCTATAAACACCATTATTCAGCACATCCGGAAAAACTCGGTTCACCAGATCAACAATGTAGGTTGGAGCGTTGGTTAACCCAAAAGGCATAACCAACCACTTATAAAAACAATTGGGCCCCCCTAAACGCAGTTAAGGGTATACTGTCCTCAGCTGCCCTTAACCGGTGGAAACCAGAAGCTAAATCTAACTAGGAGAAAATAGAAGCTCCATGCGGCTGATCAAAGAGGTCATCTATATGAGGAAAAGGATATTTATTTCGGATGGTCACTTTATTCAATTCTCGATAATCAACGCAGAATCTTAAGACCCATCCGACTTGGTGACAAACACTATAGCAGAACCCCAACGAGAAAAACTGGGCCTAATCAATCCCTTCTCCATCGGATCCTGAGTCTGCTTCACTAGCTCCTCCCTCTCTCTAGGAGCCATCCTCCTGCTTGGTTAAATCACTAGTATCGCTCCCGGAACCAAATCAATGCGAAACTCTATCTCCCGGTGTGGAGGTAAACACTAGACTTCCTCGAATACATCTGAAAAATCTAGGACCACTTTGATGTATTCAACCTTCCCTTGAGAAGTTTCAACTCCATGTAAAAGACTACGCAAGTGAATTCCGGAACTATCACACATCACTTTTGCAATCCTACCCAGATCAGTTTCCAACAAAACTGTTCTTTCTTCACATATCAAGACAGCTTTATATTTATCAAGCCAATCTATTCCCAATATAAGGTCAAACCCCTTAAAATCCAACACATAAGGGTCGCATGCAAAACTATGAGACAGATAGGAAATTTTCAAATCCTTACAGATCATATCTAACTTGGTTACCCTGCCTATAGGATTAGATACAAAAATAGGACGGTCAACCAAACAAGGGGAAAGATGAAACTTCTCTACTGATTCCAAAGAGATAAAACTAAGAGAGGCACCCAAATCAAACAATACTTTAATATACTTTCCATCAAAAAGTAATATACCTTCCAATACTCCTTTTTATGTAGAAGAAGTCGATGGTGCACCCTCTAAGTCAAACACCTTATTCTGCGAAGCTTTTTGAAGTAGCGGGCAAGCTCTCACCATATGGCCCGGTTGGTGACAGTTGAAGCGTAATGATTTCTGAACCATTGTTGATCCTGGTCCATTCTGACGCGGCTGTTGCTGCTGCTGAGTTCTACCCTGAGGACACTGATTAGCCAAATGCCCAACTTGCTGACAATTATAACATTTCTGAGGTCCGTTGTTGCTTCCGGTCTTCTTTTTATTTTGCTTCTTTCAATGTGGATTGAACTTTCTCTTATTCGGATTGAAAGAATTCCCTCCTGATGCTGCCACAGAGACTACTGGTTTCTTATTCATCAATTCCTCATATCTCGATGCCATATCAACTAACTCTACAAAAGATCCCTTCAAATGCGCAGTCATCTTTTCATGAAACTCTGGCCTCATTCCTTGCACAAACATTTCATTCTTTTTGAGGGGAGTGTCTATGAGTCCTGGACCATAGCAAGATAGTTCATTAAATTTGGTCTCATATTCTGCTATAGTCATGCTTCCTTGCTTCAAATTGAGAAAATCTCGGTACAGACATGTTTTCCCTGCTGTTGGCATGAACTGTTCCTCAAACAATTCCTTAAATCTACTCCAAGAAATGTCATCTTCTAAGATATTTGTTGTAACCGTATCCCACCAAGCCGCAACACCGTCTTACAATTGCCATGAAGCCATTAATCTTTTCTGCTCGTCAGATAAATCCAAACTCTTAAAGATGCGCTCGCACGAGCTTAGCCATGCCTGAACCTCGGTTATAGTCTCTGATCCTTTAAATGGTCTCCCTCCAAAGTTAGTGAAGTCCGTGCATAAAGCAGCAAAACTAACTCGAGGCGGTGCTGGATTCATAGCCTCGCTAGCAGTCTGACCTCTTCCATCATTGGTCGACGTGCTCCTTACCACTTTGCCTCTCCTTCCTCTTGAACTCATATTGGCAACCTGGACAGGTAACCTAACCAATTTAGATAGGGATATAGTTATATAAAAATTACAAATATGCACTCTCAAGATAAATACTACTCCAAAGCTTAGGTATTTTTCAACTTATGCTCTGATACCAACTATGACGACCCGCCTTTCATTCCACAGAAAGATGCATCATCAATAAGGAAAGAAATATGTAGAAATAGAAAAGATAGAAAGAAAGAACAACAACATCAGAATCCCACAGCGGAAACGGAACAAAATATAATATTTCACATAACCATTACATAGTCTTATACATCAGAGTACACACAGTAATACAACTTCATTCCATTAGACAGTTATAAAGGCCTGTCTAACCATTACATCCAAAATACAATAGGCAAAAGACATAAACAGCGGAAATAGATAGATAGATACGTCTGGGCTCCAGCTCCAAGCTTCTAAAATATTTGTCAAGCCAAATCCGATCACTTGGCTACTCATAAAAATTTGAGTACCCAAGAGTTTGAGAAAACAGAATAAACTCCGGGTCAGACATGGGTCTGGTGTGAGTAAACGGTTAAAATTGTTTAACTTTTAAAATCATTTGGAAACATAGGTGTCACGTAAGACTTCCCATACATAAACATGGGTAAGTTTTTACCTTACGCTAACCAAACATTTGATAGGAAATCCAGTGATATTATAACAGTGTCTAGGTTTTTCAAATAAACTAGAATATAGTTGAAGTTGTTACATTTATTAAATTCCATCATACATAGGTATACAATCAAATTCGAGGGCACTTATTAGAGATTGGATTCCATACAATGGTAGGGCTACTGGGGTACTGCCCATCACAGTACGTGGCCTAGATCAACGTACCGAGGATCTACCCTAAATCCCCGGCAACACAAGGCCGGAACCATGTCTAACCGGATAGTCCCGAAAAAGACAACCACGCAGTTGTGGCCAACTGCCCACACAGCTGAAATAAAAAGGGACCTCTAGACAGGGGTAAATCTCGTCCTACTTAGGTGCTACCCACTTAACCTTACTGCACCTCCCCTATTTTAGCCATTCTCGGTTGATGAGGCTTGAGGCTATGATTACCTTTACAAGAACACATCTTGGAATGCTCATCGTCCTCCATTGACGATGGTCTAATAGCATTCATCCATACAAGTTCGTTCCGAGTTCGAACGAAACCGAAGGCATTATTTCATTGCACTTATTTTGGAATCACCCTTAGAGTCAACGACAATAACCCTTCCACTCTGAAACTCTATCTCGACCTTCACTTGAGATTCCCACGACCTATCATTTAACTTGGATCGATGTGGTTTCCGAATAATCAAACTTGATATCCGATCTCGGTCTCATCGAAATCCAGACGTATCTTAAAGGTCAAGTTGTTTAGGTTTAAACAATTCAATTCAATTTAAAATATTGAATTCACACGGTATTTATCACAGATAAATGACATACATTTATCACAGATATATCCAATATCACATCACAGAATATCACAGATTATCATCCAATAGATATCAACCAATCCAGACATTCTACTCAACAATCATCCATAAGCAAGAATTATTATTCCATACTATAATTAATTTAATTAATTCAACTTAAATTAATTACTTAAAAATTAATCACTTAACCTTGCTTAATCAATCATTAATTAATCATTTAATTAATTAATCACTTCTTAATTAACCTTAAAATCAATTAATTAATCTTTAATTAATTAACTAATTATCCTCTAATTATTAATTAATGAACCTTAATTATTAATTAATAGATCTTAATTATCAATTAGTTAATCCTTAATTACTTAATTAATTAATTTCAAATTATAATTTAACCAATCTTAATTACTTAATTAATTATCCTTTAATTATCAATTAATTAATTTTCTAATTAACTAATTAATCTCTAATCGTTTATTAATTAATCTTTAAATTATCTAATTAATTAACCTCTAATTATCAATTAATCTTATTTTCTTGAATAAATTAATTCTTAATTAACAATTAATTAATCCTTATTTAGTTATCTAAACCCTTATAAATTAATTAATCCTAAATTATTAATTAAACTTTAATTACTTTATTAATTACATTTGAAAATTAAGTTTTTTTAGAATACATAAGCATTTATCAAATTCAAATTAACAAATCATAAAATCTCTTTAATCAGATTAGTTTAAAACATTTATCATATAATAGTTCAAACTAGTTTTTAATTTAAATCTAAAACTAGCTTTTCAAAACTTTTTAAAACAAGTTCAAACCTCTGCTTCGGGTCAACCTGACCCTCACTCGAATGCTGACTCAAGTTCTCATCTTCTTCTATTTCTTTCAAAATTTTAGTTAAAGTTTTAAAACTGGAAAGACAACACTCACGTACACGAGTTCCAACCCGAGCCTATCAGCATCTCTTTATGCTCAACCCGAGACAACAACCTCGCACACAACACTGACACACGACATCGCCGTGCACATGCATCGACGATCCATGCCACCGCGACCCTCGCCGCTACCCTCCACATGTCGATGAAGAACCCTAGAATCGATTCCTCACCACGAAGCCCAAAACGCTTTCGAGCTCTCCAATCGAAAACTGAAAACCAACCTCATTTAAAACCCGCCTTGACAAGGTCATTCCGACCACCGGAACCCCCATAGCTTTGCCTACATCTTCGTCCATGACTCATGTACGTCTCCTTTACATCTGGTCTGGCTCGATGCTCCGATGACGGCGAACAACCCCAAAGCCCAACCTCGTCTCATTTGGGTTCTAAAACCCTAGTTCCAACCACCGTCGACGCCACGACTCATGATCGCCATCTCCACAATTTTCCCCACATTCCTAAACACTAAGCAAGCTCTGAAAGAAACCCCGTCCACCAAAGATCGCCCAGTCAATAGAATTTACTCAAAATCACATTTCTGGTCATCACCGAAATGCTACCTCAAACCCAAACTAAAATCCATGATTTTTGTTTTAAAAATCAAGTTTTCCAGAGACAATTCAAGTTGCATACTTGAATCAACAAATTAAATTATTTGATTTTTATCATTTTTAAAAATCTTACTATTTTTTACTCAATTTCAGGAGATATTCAAAACTATTTTGCTTGAATAAAAATTTAAACTATATTTTATGTTTAGTCAATCATATTTTGTTTGAATCACAAAGCCAAACCATGATTAGGTAAAGAGTTTTGAATTTTTGAATTTTTTATAAGCTCTGTAATCTGGAAACAGAGAGAACGGGCATAACAAACATGCACAGATCAAACAATATTGATATATACAGAGATTAGATTTCTATAAACACATGCAGGCAAGAATTTGTCTCAGATATCCACATGCAACAGATTTTACTTTCTTAAGCCTTTTTAATTAAATGTTTACTCACCAAATTTATGATGTGTAGAGACTAAAAAACTGAGATGTTAGACATTTGAAAACTGCAAAGCTCTGATTTCTTGATGATCTTTAGACTGGAAAACTTGGTGTTGTTGAGATGACTAAACTTTGAAACAGAAGTGTTTTTGCTTGATTAGTTGATCTGGGGTGATTTTGGATTTGAAAAAAACTTGCTTTTGATTGTTTCAGATTTTGGAATTTGTGGGGGGATTGCTTCTAAATTCTAGATTTAGTTTTACTGGTTTTTGCTATAGATTTTGCTATCGACTTTTTCTTAGTTTTGGATACGAAGATAGAAAAAAAGGAATGAAGAGAAAAATATAAGTTTATATAGATTGAATTTAGGATTTATAAAAGTAAATAAATAAAAGAAAATTAGAATAAAGTGACACTTGCCTTTTACCACACTTAATCACTTAACACTTGTTATTAAGGAAAATTATAAACTAACACATATAAATTTGCATGCATTAATTAGTTATTAAATGTTTATAAAGCCTTTAAAATTAATTTCTTAATATATTAATTCATATATATAAAATCCTTAAAAAAGAAAATAATATAAAATAATTTATGTTCTAAATAAAATCATATAAAATACATTTTAAAACCAAAGTATAATTTAAGATATATATATATATATATCTTTTGAATTGCAAATTTAAATATCCCAACTCAAATCCAATTTAAAAATCAATTTGATATATATGTGTGTGTCTGTGTGTGTGTGTGTATATAAACAAACACAAATTCAGTTTGTATATAGTAATTTTATTAAAATCTATATGTATATATATACACAACACATTATTATTATTGTTTTAAAATAACAATTTTATTAATTTTAAATAATTAATAAAGGAGATTATCACATTTAATTTTCTTTGAAATTTTCGGGATATCACATCTTGCATCTTCCTTCTGATTAAGTCTGCCTTTTCTGATGCTTCTCAAATCATATCAGGACCAAGTACTAACCGATCTCCAATTTCGATCCAACATGCCGGGGATCAGCATGAATGACCATATAAATCTTCTTACAGTGCTACGCCAATAGTTGATTGATAGCTGTTATTGTGGAAGAATTTCACAAGATGAAGATTGTTTTCCCATGAACCTTGAAATTATAAGATACAAGCTCTTAGAAGATCATCCAATACTCGATTTACCCTTTCGGTCTGACTATCGGCTAGGAATGGTATGATGTGCTTATACTCAACATCTCTTAAAGTTGTTTATAATTCCTATAGAAATATAGTGGTAAGGATTGGGTCTCGATAACTGACTATAGTGCTTGGGACACCATGTAATCGAACTATTTCTTTTATGTATATTTCTACAAGACTTGCAGTTGTTCTCGTTGGCTTTACTGGGCTAAAGTGTTCACTTTTGATCAATCGATCTACGATAACCCAAATGCCTTCATTTTCCTTTCTCGATCGAGGTAAGTCGTCAATGAAATCCATCGATATTTAGTCCCATTTCCAAGTTGGATAACCCAAAAGTTTTCTTCATATCTCGATACATTTTGATAACTTTGGGATGTACAGAAAGTCGAGAATTGTGACATTCGATTAAAACTTCTTGCCTTATCCCATCGACATTTGGGATGCATACTCTTCCATTCATTCTTAATAGTCCTTGATCGTCCATCTTGAATCCTATCCATATTTCTAGTACCGTGTTTTTCTCTATTGCTTTGACCAACTCTGAAATAAATGGACCTCTTAGTTGGTTTTCTTTTATATGGTTAATCAAGTTGGACGTACTCTCAAATAAGCTATAATGGCATGCTTTTTGCTTAATGCATCCGCTACTACATTGGCTTTCTCGGACATATATAGAACATCTAAATCATATAACGATTGAAATTCTAGCCAACACTGCTGTTTCATATTCAAGTCCTTCTAAGTGAAAAGATATTTCAAAGATTTGTGATCTGTGAAGTGTTCGAACTTCTCATGTATTTAAAGAAGCAATATTATTTACCAAGGTCAAATAAAGTTTGTTGGGCGGGTTTTCACCTACCACCGAATCAAGAAATGAAGGAAGCCAGGGCCGAACCAAACCCTCTCCGTGTTCCTCCCTGCACTGCCGATCCAAACCCCCTACCCATCACCGGACCAACAAACTCCCGGTCCAGACCACCTACATGCCGAACCAGAGACCTTTCCCCCTATTGCCGAATCACCATCCCTCCACTCTGCCGAACCAACTACAACCGAACCACCTACTGCCGAATCACCTTCCCTCCACTCTGCCGAACCAACTACAACCGAACCACCTACTGCCGAATCACCTTCCCTCCACTCTGCCAAACCAACCTCCACCGAACCAGCCTTCGCCGAACCAAATCTCCAACCACCCATCACCGGTCCAACCCTACTCACCACCGAACCAAACGCAAGGCGGCACCACCGAATCGAACTCCACCCAGCTACGACCGAACCAGATATGCCAGACCAGATTGCTTCAGCCCAGGCCCATCAGCAGCTATATACATCCAAGACCCCTGCCTCCAGCCTCACTCTATAAATAGAGGGGCAGGGGTACAACAATGGCAGACAAGTTTGAGAGCTCAAGCGCGGAAGGAACTTTCAAACAACTTTCATATACTTGTATACAAAGTTTTGTACTTGTAATCTGAAAGAAAAGAGAGAATAACATATAAAGTGGACGTAGGCACGTTCTGGCCGAACCACTATAAATTTGCGTGTCTTTTTACAATTTAGCCCCTGTTTTTTTACTTATTTTCATAACTCACCCAAATTACTAAGAACAACATAAAATTAACTAAATCATACGACTTTGAGGTGTTTGTCCATTTTTTGTGCAAACATTTTTGGTGCTTTCACTAAGAACTTGGAACTCGAAGCTTCAGCTTCCCTCACTCAACCTTCTTTCCCAATAGCACCCTTCATTGCCTAGGAAACATGACTTCCAGGCCGAGAAAAGACGCCAACAAGGGAAAGAACGTTGCAACTAGCAGCATTCCGGATCCAGTGATCACAGATCAAGAGAATCATCCCATTCCAACACCAGTACCGAATGAGGATCAGACAAACCCGACAGCTCCTGTCACAGAACAACCGGCAGCAATTACTAGGGCAGATCTAGACAGAGTTGTGGCTGAAGTAACTAACTGCTTCACATCCCAACAAGAAGCTTTGGTGGACCAACTCATGTCACGCTTAAGGGATGCTGAAGAATCCAACCGCGACACTGAATCATGGGGTGAATCCCAATCCGGAGGATCAGGGGGGCGACAAAGGTCTTCCTTCTTCGAAGAAACTATCAACAGAAACAACAATGGTAGGAGCCGAGCCCGAACTCAGCCCGAACTCCGACCCAAGGAAACGCTTGGAACCGAACCCCGCAGGGGAGATACCAGGCAAGGATCGGATGTAGCTGAGCCGGTCATGCTGCCTAGCCAGAGAAACACCAATGAACGGAGCCGAGCTAGAATCCAGCCCAAAGTTGACCCCGAGGAAATGCTTGAAACAGAACCCCACAGGGGAAGATCAAGGCAAGGGCCAACTATAGCTGAACCTAGCATGCATCCGGACAACCAAAGATAGCCGCTGGGAAACGTTAGGAGTGATAGACTATACCACCCCTACAGGCCATCCAAACAGAATCGATCCCGCATGGAAGAACCAAGCTCTTTCTTATCTGCCCCATATTCTTATGAGAGGATGGCACGATTGTTCAGAGAATGCGTCCAACGGGACCAAAGAGATCGTGAGATAGGTGCTAGGGTAACCAGCCCTTTCACCCGCGATATTGAAATTGCCATCACCCCCCGAGAGTGGAAAATGCCGACAATGAAACCATACAAGGGAACCTCTGACCCCGTTGTACACCTGCAAAGATACACACAACATATGCTCATGAGAGGGGCAACGGAAGGAGTATTATGCAAATGCTTTCCACTATTTTTAGCAGATCTAGCTACCTCCTGGTTCTGCCATCTACCCCAAGGATCCATCAGTTCATGGGAAATGTTGAAGGAGAAGTTTATCAGCCAGTTCCGCATTCATGTGGAACAACCCAAGGATGCTTACTCCCTATCTACTGTCAAACAGAAACCCGGAGAGACACTGCAGCAATACCTAACCCGGTTCAATGCCGCATCGGCAGCAGTTCAAGATGCCGATGAGAAACTTGTCCTGATGGCCCTCTGTAGTGGTGTGCATCCGGATACCAAGTTTGCTAGAAGACTAACTAAAGAAAAACCAGCTACCTTGCCCGATTTCTTCCATGAAGCTGGAAAGTACATGAGACTCGAAGAGGCTGCCACAGAAAGGCAGACAGGATCACAGGCTAAGACGGCTCATGCAAACGCCCCCTCCGCAGCGAAGGACATTCGGAGAAACGACTCCAGAAACAATGCAGGGGGCAAGAAGGGAGAAAAGCGCTTGTACCGACTAGGACCGAGATTTGACGCTTACACTCCCTTGAATGAAACAGTCGAGAACATCTTCCTGGCCACCCAGGACGAACTTACATACAAGCGCCCCCCGTACAAGAAAGAGTCAGATCGCGCAATCCAGACCGGGAAATTCTGCCGTTTCCATGAGTCTCATGGGCATGATACTAATGAATGCCGCCATCTCCGAGACCTAATTGAAGAACACATCAGGAGAAAGAGGCTGGAACGCTATGTAAAGGGCCAGGACAGGACTCCAGCTCCCGCCAAGGAAAACCCAGGGCAGCTCCACCCAGAAACAGGCGGAGGAAACCGCAACACCAGCGCTTCCATCCAAGAGAAGATAGTGGTTCATAAAATATCTGGGGGGCCACACATCGCCGACAAAAGCTGGGCAGAAATGGAAAGATATGGAAACTCGCTCAGAAGCGAGGGAGACTGCGTCAGTTCTGTTATGGAAGAACGCCACCCTAAGCGGAAGGAAAATAATGACATCACATTTAGTGGGCGCGACCTAGAAGGAAGGCAACACCCTCATATGGATCCTATGGTCATCTCTACCTGGTTCGGCCCAGCTGAAGTTTTTCGAATCCTAGTAGACACTGGAAGCTCAGTGAATATTCTGTTCAAGCATGCTTTCGAAAAAATGAAGCTGTCAATGAAGGACGTGTCTCCCTGCAACAAACCGCTACACGGTTTCACTGGAGAAGCAAAGATGCCCCTCGGACAATTGGATCTCTTTGTTGAATTGGGAAGTCATCCCCGCTCCGCCGTTCGGAAACAAACATTCGTGCTAATAGACAACCACTCGGCCTACAATGCCTTTTTAGGAAGATCAGCCTTGTCCGACTTCCAAATTGTCCTTGCCCCATGGTGCCTGAAGATGAAGTTCCCAACGAACAATGGAGTGGGAGAAGTAGAAGGGGATCAAGACGCCGCTCGGGACTGCTATGTAACCGAACTTCGCAATAATCGCAGGAGAGATAAAGGGAAAAATGCAGAGACTATTCTCTGCTTGAAAAGCTTGGAAGCATAGCAACTAAAGAAAGCCCCTCCTCTTCGGTATACCAGTGATCCTTTCAATGAATTAGACCCCAGGGACAAAGAGGAGGAGGCCACCGCCGAGCCTGCAGAGGCTATGGAATTCGTATCTGTAGACAAACGCGACCCAAGTAAACTGCTGAGAGTCGGATCTCAATTAAAAAGAGAATTAAAGAATCAACTCATTGATTTTCTTCGCCACAACATGGATGTATTTGCATGGACGCACGCTGATATGACTGGAATCTCCCCGGACATAGCATGCCACGCACTAAACATCGATCCTACCAAGGTACCGGTAAAGCAAAAGAAGAGAAGTATGGGGGTAGAACGATCAGCAGTACTCGAGGAAGAAGTAAAGAACTTACTTGCCAATGACTTCATACGTGAAGCCATCTACCCGGAATGGATCGCCAACCCGGTACTGGTAAAGAAAGATAATGGGAAGTGGCGAACATGCATCGATTTCTCCAACTTGAATGACGCTTGCCCGAAAGACTGCTTCCCACTCCCCCAAATCGACCAACTCGTGGACATCACTGCCGGACATGAACTTTTATCCTTTATGGACGCATACTCAAGATATAACCAGATCCCTATGCACGCCCCCGATCAGGACCACACTAGTTTCATCACTAACCGGGGATTGTACTGCTACGGAGTAATGCCCTTCGGACTAAAGAACGCCGGAGCTACTTACCAGCGCCCCGTCAACAAGATGTTTGCAGAATTAATAGGACGAACCATGGAAGTCTACGTGGACGACATGCTGGTTAAATCAAGGAAAGCCGATGGTCATGTAAGCCACCTGGACGAAATGTTCCAATTACTCCGCCAATACGGAATGAAGCTAAATCCTCTAAAATGCTCCTTTGGGGTATCATCGGGAAAATTCTTGGGGTTCATCGTCCATGCCAGAGGGATCGAGGAAAACCCCGAACAAGTCTGGGCCTTGCAAGATATCAAGATACCATCCACTCGAAAAGTGATGCAAAGCCTAAATGGGAAGGTGGCCGCCCTAAGCCGGTTCATCTCTAAAGCAACTGACAAATGCATTCCTTTCTTCGAAGCCCTGAAGAAAGACAAAGGAAAATTCGAATGGACCGATGAGTGTTCAACAGCCTTCCTTAACCTAATCGAACACCTCCAGCGGCCACCAGTACTCTCAACTCCGAATGAAGGCGAAGAACTATACCTATACCTTGCTGTGTCACCACATGCCCTAAGCGCCGCGTTGGTGAGAGAAGACAGCCGCACGCAACGGCCCGTATACTTCGTAAGTAAGAGGTTTACGGGGGCAGAAGTCAGATACCCTAAACTTGAAAAGCTAGCATACTGTCTGCTTATCACATCACGGAAACTGCGACACTATTTCCAGTCTCATTCCATCGGATTTTTAACCGATCAACCGCTAAGGCAAGTGCTCCATCGCCCCGACACTTCTGGGCGATTACTTAAGTGGTGCATCGAACTAGGTCAATATGATGCCACTTACCATCCTCGCACCGCTATCAAGGGGCAAGCCATAGCTGATTTCATTGCCGAATTCAATACTAGCTAAGGTAAGGACCAATCTGAAATAGCAGAAGATATCAAGTGGAATCTTTTCATAGATGGAGCGTCGAACGAACAATGCTCGAGGGCAGGTGTTGTGATAATCACCCCCAGGGGAAAGAAGCTGCACTGTGCCCTAAGATTGGAATTCGCTGCCACCAACAATGACGCAGAATACGAAGCAGTGATAGCCGGATTAGAACTTGCACTGGAAATTGGAGTCAGTTCTTTATGTCTCCATAGTGATTCTCAACTTATTGTAAATCAAATACTAGGAGAGTTCCAGACTCGAGGAGAACGACTCACAGCATACCTAAAGAAGACCAAGCTGCTACTTAACCAACTGGATCACTATTTGATCAGACACATTCCTTGAGAGGAGAATCAAGAGGCCGACGAACTGGCAAAGCAAGCCAGCATGAAGAACAACTCGTTTTCGAGAGCAATAGCCGTCTCAAAACAACTAGCCCCGAGCTTCGAACGGGAGGATCTGATAGCTGCGATTGAAGAAGAAACTTGGATGGCTCCTATCCGGAAATACTTACAAGATGGCGCATTGCCCAGCGAGCGTAGCGAAGTCAGGAAAATCTTGAGGAAAGCCTCCCGCTACACACTCCAAGAAGGAATCCTCTACCGGCGTGGCTTCTCTAATCCCTTATTACGATGTGTCGCTGGAAGGGAAGCCAAGGAAATCTTATCCAACATCCACCAGGGAAGCTGCGGAGATCACACTGGAGGGCAGACTCTGGCAAATAAGATACTCCGATATGGATATTTCTGGCCCACCTTGAACAAAGACGCCTTAGACTTCGTCAGAAAATGTGACAGATGTCAGAAATTTGCCAAAATTCCTCGACTACCGACAAATGAGATCACTCAAATGACTAGCCCTTGGCCCTTTGCAGTATGGGGAATTGACTTGATTGGTGAACTGCCAATGGGCCGAGGCGGAGCTAAATATGCTATAGTAGCAGTCAACTATTTCACCAAATGGGTGGAAGCGGAACCTCTAAATAAAATATCTTCGACAAAAATCATTAACTTCTTGATCAAAAATGTTCTGTGCAGGAACGGAGTACCACTCAAAATCATATCAGACAATGGACTTCAGTTTGACAGCGAGGAATTCACCGACTGGTGCCAAGAGCACGGGATTCACAAAAGCTTCTCATCCGTGGCTTATCCCCAGGCAAATGTCCAAGTCGAAGTTGTCAACAAAATTCTCAAAACGCTGATCAAGAAGAAGCTTGAAAAGTCAAAGGGCGCTTGGGTGGATCAACTTCCTACGGCACTTTGGGCCTACCGCACGTCTTTCAGAACATCAACAGGGCATACTCCTTTCTCTTTGGCATACGGATCGGAGGCAATGCTCCCAGTTGAGACTATCGTGCCTTCCCACCATAGGATCCACTACAACCCAGAAGAAAACGAAGAACTCCTCCTTATGTCTTTGGATCTGATTGAGGAGAGAAGAAATGATGCAGCACTCAAAGTAGCAGCTCACGAACAAAAAGTGGCAGCACTATACAACTCCAAAGTCAAGCATCGCAGCTTACAAGAAGGAGATCTTGTCCTCAAGCGAATCTTTCCGCGCCCCGGGGAACTGGACCCCATCTGGGACGGACCATATGTAATTCATAAAGATCTCCACAACGGAGCTTATATTTTGTCAACAGTGGACGGAGAGGTGTTCCAGAGGGCATGGAACATCCGACACCTCCGTCGATACTTTTCTTAACTTGTACTGCCCATATGAAGTGAATTAACAAAGAGAATCAGTGGACGTAGGCATTTTCGTGCCGAACCACTTTAAAAAAAAACTTGGCTCTTTGAACTTGTTCCTTTGTATCTTGGCTACTTGTTAAGCTTTATCCTTTGCTGTTGAACAAAATCCTTTGTAGATGACATTTCAATTCAGAGCTTCACAACACAACTCCACCTGGACAAAATCTAACAGGTACGCTACGATCCTATGCCCTTGCCAATGAGACACTTTGCTCCGGTATCCCTCTACCGCAAATTAACTCATTGTTTGCCTCGGCCCTTAAAGCCGACTGTAATAAGCCGAGTATAAGCCACCGAGAAGCCCGATTATGCCATGGCAGCTCATTATAGCGATTCGGCTCGCCGGCAACTATGAACCGACCATAAGCCCCAACATAAGGTGTGGCCAGCCAGGGGCAGTTCACAGTTGACGATCGGCCCCCACGCTAGCCGGCCACAGTAAATCGAATAATACCCGCGATTACGGTCCATAATGGCCCGGGTAGTTACTGTGCGCGATCGGCTCCGATGTGTGTTAAGTGCGGCTGTGGTAAAAAAAGAAAACTCCCCGCAGAGGCGTAGGATGGGTGACAAGTGTCTCCAAGACCCACAGCTAGGGAAAGTGACTATAAAACCCGTTTGCCACGAACTTAAGCACATCGACGGCCTTCCGTGACTGGAAGTTTTACTTTTCCTATATTTCCATTTCATTTAAAACTTTTCTCCTATTCTCCGTAACGGTGCTTGAAAGTACAGGACATGAAATAGGGAACGCTCGCTAATGGGAACAGAAACTTACAATCGGATGACGAGACACTCGACAGCATTCCGTGCTTAGTCTTACAGGGCGCACGAAGTTGCCGTCCACAGCCGAAACATGAAGGGCGGTACCTTCTACTTTTATACATTAATGCATAGCTGCAGTTCATATTCACACATCACATTTACGTTGCAAAATGAGAAAATTATATTTTAAGCAAAAAACTTGGCATCAGGCACAGTCAAGTCACTAGTAACATGCATAGTTACACCACTTACACAGCACAACAAAATAGCGATAACATTCCAACATAAAGGAATCAGCTTATGTTATGAAATTACATAAAGTCATTCATCACAAACAATATTATTACAGTCACATCAATGTTTTGGACTAACATAAACAGCAATAAAAAGAAATCAAAAGGTGGCCGAATCCGGACAAGGAACCAGCTGCGTCCACGCTTCGCCCTCATCCTACCAACTCTCCAAGCCTACTTAGCCGCTGGGTCGGAGCTCGCATCATGTTGATCGGAAGTCCCACCTGTCCAATTCAGAAGAGGAATTCATTAAACAAACAGTAAACGATCAAGTTATGAAAACCTAAAAAGAAAAGAAGGGGAAGCAAGGCTTGAACTCAGAACACTCAAGATGAAATACACATTCATTACCAGCTTCAATCTTCTTTGCATTGACTACACATTTCAACATCGTATACAAAATTACATGATCAGTCCTTCTGCGCTCATGAATAACCAATTGCACTACTTAGATGATCATAATCTTTGGAACGATATTGATGGTCTGCCCAGTGGATTTGATGATGCTCAACTAGATTTCAGTAAAGGATCATTCAGTGGTTTGAACAATGAAGTACCAGATTTGGATGAAATAATCAATGCCATTCCTCTAAACCACCCTTCAGATCCACGTTTAGCTACTCTGACCCTTTCTGAAGAGTTCAATATCATCTTCAACGACTTGAGTTATGAGATAGAGAAGTCCAAGTTGAGCTACAGGATATCTAATGATGATCAGAAGGAAGAATCGAAAGGCCAAAAAAAAAGAAATAAGAAGAAATTAACGATGAACAAGGAAAAAAACAACCTTAACATTTGAACTAGTATCGAAGTATTTTTACTTGCCAATATCGCAAGCAGCGAAAGAATTAAACATAGGTCTAACTCTTTTGAAGAAGAAATGCAGAGAGTTGGGAATTCCTCGGTGGCCTCATCATCAAATGAAGAGCATGCAGACTCCCGTAAGGAATGTTCAGGAACTAGAGAGAGAGAATGGAGAAGGAGGAGAAGAGAGACTCATGGACGCTCTATCATATGACATAACTCCAGTCCCTGGCAGCACCATGGGCGCTCTATCAATCCCAAAAGAACGAGATATGGCGTCGAGTTTCTCCTCCTTCAGGGAGCTAGGAAAGCAGTCAGGAGGGGAGACCAGAAGTTCCTGGGGACCATACCCATCCACTAACGACCTCGGGGCAGGTCCATGTTGCGCCGGCCCTGACTGGGCTGGGGGCACGGTAGAAGTCGCTTCTCTGTCCTTGGACTTCTTTCTATCTGATCGAGTTTCCGCTTTGCGAGACATTTATCTGCAACACCGGAAAAACATGTTGTTAAAACAAGGAATATAGAAATATAAACAAACAAATACACGCAGCCCGGGATCTCGTTCGCAATTCAAAACACAGAAGTTTGAGATTAAGATTCATTCGGCACTTCAATTCCCAATATCATTCGGTGGTACGAAGCACAAGTGTCATTCGGCACTCACATTCCCAATACAGTTCGGCGGTTTTAAAGCATGAGAATCATCCGGCAATTACCTGGTCCGGTTATCAAATGGTTTCAGCAGTATAGTTGATTCGGCAGAAATATGGTTCGGCTCTCTCTTTGTTCGGTAAGAAATAATGAAGGTATATAGCCCCTATTTATAGACAAATATAGGACACCGGACCAATTGGTTCGGCACTCAGGGACCGAATGAAGACCACCTAGCTAAAACAAAGCACGACATATACTAGCACATGCCCTACTTTGGGGGGCAAATGTTGGGCGGGTTTTTACCTACCACCGAATCAAGAAATGAAAGGAAGCCAGGGCCGAACCAAACCCTCTCCGTGTTCCTCCCTGCACTGCCGATCCAAACCCCCTACCCATCACCGGACCAACAAACTCCCGGTTCAGACCACCTACATGCCGAACCAGAGACCTTTCCCTCTACTGCCGAATCACCATCCCTCCAATCTGCCGAACCAACTACAACCGAACCACCTACTGCCGAATCACCTTCCCTCCACTCTGCCGAACCAACTACAACCGAACCACCTACTGCCGAATCACCTTCCCTCCACTCTGCCGAACCAACCTCCACCGAACCAGCCTTCGCCGAACCAAATCTCCAACCACGCATCACCGGTCCAACCCTACTCACCACCGAACCAAACGCAAGGCGGTACCACCGAATCGAACTCCACCCAGCTACGACCGAACCAGATATGCCAGACCAGATTGCTTCAGCCCGGTCCCATCAGCAGCTATATACATCCAAGACCCCTGCCCCAGCCTCACTCTATAAATAGAGGGGCAGGGGTACAACAATGGCAGACAAGTTTGAGAGCTCAAGCGCGGAAGGAACTTTCAAACAACTTTCATATACTTGTATACAAAGCTTTGTACTTGTAATTTGAAAGAAAAGAGAGAATAACGTATAAAGTGGACGTAGGAACGTTCTGGCCGAACCACTATAAATCTGCGTGTCTTTTTACAATTTAGCCCCTGTTTTTTACTTATTTGCATAACTCACCCAAATTACTAAGAACAACATAAAATCAACTAAATCATACGACTTTGAGGTGTTTGTCCATTTTTTGTGCAAACAAAGTTTATCAAAATAAGCTATGAGAAATTCTTTCCCAATAAATAATGTCTTCAAAGATTTAGTGCGGACACAATGGCTAATAGTTTTAAGCCGTATGTTGCGTAATTTCGCTCATGCGTCTTTAACTGCCTATTAGCATGTGTGATAGTCTTTCCATGTTGCATTGGTACCATGCTCACTCCTTCATTACGAGCATCAGTATAAACAGTAAACCATTGCTTTCAAATCAATAATAGTCAAGACTCGAGCGGTACTTAACCTTTTCTTAAGTTCCTGGAATGCTTCTTCACCTTTCGACGTCCATACACATTTAACATCCTTCATAGTCAACTTCGTTAAGTGATGAGAAATCTTAGAGAAGTCTTGAATAAGTCTCCGGTAGTGTCCTACCAATCCTAATTAGCTGTGAATATCTTTCAAAGTCTATGATTGCTTCCAATCTAGATTAGTTGTAATTTTTCAGGGATCAACCGAGATTCCTTCCTTTGACATAATATGTCCAAGGAACCTTACTTTTCCTTTCCAGAAGTGGCATTTTGAAAACTTAGCCCTTAAAAACATTCCTTAATATTTCTAGTACAATCTTTATCTTCTTCGATCTTTGAATATATAATAATATCATCAATAAAAACCAGTACAAATTTGTGGACCATAACCCTGAATACTCTATTCATAAGGTCCACATAAGCAGAAGTATTGGTAAGCCAAAAAGGCATAACCAACTACTCATAGAAATTATTTGGTCCTTTGAATGTAGTTAAAGGAATGCAACCTTCTGCTATCCTTAATTGATGGAATCCTTTAGCTAGGTCCATTTTGGAGAATATTCAAGCACCATGAAGTCGAGCAAAAAAGACATCAATATGGGGTAGAGGATACTTGTTCTTAATCATTTGCTTATTTTGGTCTTGATAGTTTACACAAAGTCTTAGGGAGTCGTCTGACTTTGCAACAAAAATTACCGCTGAGCTCCAACTTGAGCGAATTAGTCTAATTAGTCATTTATTTAACAATACATCCGTAATTCATTTACTTCCTTAGGGGCCATTCTTCAAGAAGAGTGAAAAATAGACCTCACACCGGAAATCAAGTCGATTCAAAACTTAATTTCCTATAACGGGGTAAACTTTTAACTTCCTCAGAAACATCCGAAAATTCTTCGACAATTGGTATTTATTCTAGATGTTTTTGAAATGAATCTAGGGCATACATAAAACTATCCATTATTGGACTTGATTCTTCATACGTTATTTTAAAAAGTTCACTTCTTTTATTTTCCAAATGCACCGTCCTTTCAACAATCAAGAACAGCCTTATATTCGGACAACCAATCCTTATCGAGTATAATCTCAAATCCAATAAAATCGAGGACTATTAGGTCACATGAAATTTTTTGGGATTGGTAGGCAACTTGTACTTTTTCACAAACTATACCGAGATTATTTTTACCACCTATATAGGGGTGTCTATTTTTTTGTAAGTTTCAATTTATCAGCTAATTCTTTAGAAATAAAATTATAGGAAGCTCCTGTATCTAATAATACTCTAACTAGATTTTCATTAGTGTGTATATTACCTTCAAGAACTCTCTTGCCCTTTGCATCAGTCAAAGTTAAGGGTTCATCTTTAATAGCAAAAACACCGTCTTGTTCTCCTTTCTTTCTTAGTAGGCAATCCTTCTTCCAGTGCCCTGATTTGTGACAGTTGTAGCAACTCCTATCCTGAGCTTTAGGATTCTTACAGGTGGTGGCAAAATGACCCTTCTGTTGGCAATTATAACAAGTAATATCCTTCAAATTATTTTCTAGCAGACCTCTTTCTGCTTTGCCTTGCCATGGCTTCTTCCTAGAATGGTTAAACTTCCTTTTCTTTCAGTTATTGTTGCTACTTTGAGTAGTGAGAGGATTCCTTTCATCTAGATTTTCATATTGAAAACCTATATCTACTAAATCTACAAAGGTTCCCTTTACATGTCTAGTCATCCTGTCCATATATTTCCCACTTCATCCCCATGATAAACATTTCATTTTTCTTTAAAGGAGTGTCTATCAGGCCTCGCTCAAAACGAGATAATTCATTAAACTTGTTGGAATATTCTTCTACCGACATCTCTCCTTGCTTTAAATCCATAAAACTCATATAAAGGTGGGAATTTTTTGCAGTTGGCATATATTGTACTTACAGGACTTCCTTGAACCATGCGCATGAGAAATTATCTTTCGAATCATTCAGAGTTATGGGTTCCACCATGCTAAAGCCCCTCCTTGTAACTACCAAGAAGCTAAGAACCTTTTCTGCTCATTCTCGATTTTCAATCCTTTAATTTTTTTTCACAAGATTCGATCCAAGCTTGAACTTGAATAATGGGCTCTGTTCCTTTGAATGGTTTACCACCCAAATTGGTGTAACCTTTGCATAGAGTAACAAAGTTAATTTGAGGCCGCACGAGGATTACCATTTCCTCAATTACTGTAGCATTTGATCGACCATGGTAGCCGTAGTATTGCTGCCTCCCCTTCATCCTCTTCTATTACTCATCTCCTACTATCTGCATATAGTAAGGAAACATCTTTAGAAATATGGACAAAACTATCTTAAGGAATGGATATAAAATCGAATATACTTATTCGGATAAAGTCTCAAATATGCGCTCTTTTTGACTAAACTCATTCTAGAATATTACCAACTTTATCCTTAATGAGTTGGCCCATCCAGGGCTTAGGTAATAACTCAACCAGAAGCTTGGATACCAAATGTGACAACCCATCTCCTCGATCCTCATATATCTACACTAGTACATTCTCGGTATTCACGTACTACAAATCCAAATGTCGGTGAGGTGGATTTTCGTGTGGTAAACAAAATAAAGATAGAAGACAAACAAAATAGAATTTCACATTGTATTCAACATTTAATTATACATATGAGTAGTACATGCAATTACTCCAAATTGCTCCATCAGAGTACTAGTAAGGACTAATCCAGCCAGGATGGCTATAACTGCCGATCCTTACAAGTGTTTGTAGATACATAACACATAATACAGTGGAAATAGATAACTTTCTACAAAGGACTCAAAATCCTCCAAGCTCCATACTCTATGCTCCATCAAAATACTCCAAGTTACCTAACTACTTGGCTGCTTAGAAAAATTAGGCACCCAGAGTTTACGGGGAAAAGAAAATAAACTCCAGGTCAGTCATGGGACTGGTGTGAGAAACTCAAAGTATGGCTATTTAAAAACAAAGGGTATCTCATAAGACCACGCCGTACATAAACACAGAACGGGTTTTTACCTTATGATAACCAAAATCTTTAAGTCAAAATCTAATAATATTTTTTTTAATGACACTCTGTTGAAAACACATTTCAACTAAATATACATAATCTTAGCCGAAATTGTTACATAATTAAGTTTCAGCATACTAGGCTCTACAATCAAGTCTAAAAGTACTTATTAGAGAATGGATTTTCATATAATGATAGGTAAGTAACTACCTTCCGTACAGTACATCTCTAGAGGGATGTATCGGGGATGAACACTTTGAAACCTCTACACCTGACAAGACCGTCCTACCCTTAGACCCATCTAGTAATGGATAGAACCGAATATGACATCACCCAGTCGTAACCGACCTATCCCGGATCCCATAGCATACACAACATACTCGACACATATAGAGGATCACAGTCTGGATTTTCGACCCTCGAAAATCGACATCAATACCTTCACCGTGTAGCATGCCGAAATCGAGTGCCGAAAATTCCAGATCGTTAGAGGAAAAGAAGAAAGAGGTGGAAGAAGAAATAGAAACAACAACATAGAATCTCACAATCATAGCGGAACAATATATAATAAATAATAACATGTCTTTTTTCAAAAAGAACTACAACTATTATTTACACATTACATCATCATAGTACAATACATCATAACTTGTCCTCACAAGTGCAAAGTACACAGCCTACAATACACAGCAGAATATAATCAAGTACGTGGAATACATCTCTGTCATCCAGCTCATCTTCTAAGCTCCATATCATCCTATCCTATATATGTAATACTCGGTCTGATCGAAGTATTATAATAAAATAACACCCAAGTCAGTCTGGAAAACCAGCGTGAGAAAACACACTTAATTTGATTTATTAAAGTTATCAAAATCTTTTGAAAATCAAAGGTATCTCGTAAGACCACGCCATGCATAAACACGACGGTTTTACCTTACGATAACCAAATTATTTTATACTAAAATCATCTGATATTAAAATAATGTATTGGTACAAATACTTATTCAAATAGCCTAAATTGTTACATTAATTAAGTTCCATCATACTAGGCTCTACAACCAAAACCGTAAAGGTACGTACTGGAGAATGGACTCCAAAAGAATGACTAGGCACTAAGATATAACCTATCGTAGTACACGTCTAGAAAAAAGTAACGAGGATCAAGTCGGGATCCCCTGCAACATGAGACCGGACTACCCCTAACCTAGATCGAACGAATATGCTATCACCCTAGGTGTTCCGAGTTCTTCCGTGCACCGTAATAATAATATCCGAGGTTATTTAGAAAGGTGATTAACATACTTAATTTGGTGCGACCCACTTAGCCTTGCTGCATCTCCCCTGATTTTCAATCATTCTCGGTTGATGAGGCTAGAGGTTACGATTACCTTTCAAGGAATTTATACTTGGAATGCTCATTGTCCTCCAATATCAATGTACTGATAGAATTCATCCATACAAGTCCGTTCTGGGTCTGAACGAAACCGAAGGCATTATTCCTACTACATTCATTTTGGAATCATCCTCAGTATTAGTAGAGATTAGCCCTTGCACTTCACTGCTCCATCTTCGATTCCATACTCTTTTTTTCACTTTGAAATCATACTCGTTGGATCGAAGTGGTTTTCGGATAACTTATCTGATCCCGATCTCTTCGAAACAACGTTTGATATTTTCAATAAACTTGAAACTGGTTTTTTAGGAAATAAACAGAAGAAAATAAGATCGGAGATCACCTCTGACCATTAGTGGACGTGTTTCCTTATCATCATCCTAGAAGAACAAAACAAGTTTATACGTATAGTACAGCACCTTCGACGGTAACTATACCATATGACTTCCGTGTTTCTCCTAGATATTCCCAAAATTATGTTTGGGTCCAGATTTGATAGTCGGTCATTTAACTATCAAATAAACAACCATTCAACCAAAGAGTTCATTTTCCACTGAAACACAAAGTCTCATTTAATTTAATTTCAATAAATTAAATCTCTTTATCAAAAGGTATGTACTTACCTTATCGGAGTAAGTACGTTCACTAACCATTCTTTTCAAAAATATTTGGAAAAACCTTTAAAATAAATATGGAAAGCACCACGCGATATCTACCATGGATTCACAGCTCAATGACTACATCTCTATCCTAGAGAAATCCAAACTTAACTGCATGCAATCTCTGCCTCCGATTTCGCCATGAAAGTATACCATTACTTTTAAAAAACTTTACTTAATAATTTTCTCAAAATAATGTTTATAAAGTTTCTATAATAATTTTTCTAGTTTAATTTAGGCAAATACTCTTCTATAAAAGTTATTATATAAAACAATATTGATATTGAATAACTTATCCTTTAAAATAATAATATTAATTATTTTAAATAATAATTAACTTAATATCAAATTATTATAAACTAACTTAATTAATAATTAAATATACTTTAAAAAAATTAATTTAATTACATAACTTTTGAAATGATAATTCTGATTTATTAATAATACTCTAATCGATTTACAAGACTTGTTCATAAAACTTATAATTCATTTTGACAATTTAAAAATTGTAACAACCCTAGATTTCTGAAAATATTTTAAATTATATTTTATTTCATTTGAAAATATTTTTAAATTTATTTTATTTCAAGATTTTAATTTTAAAACATTTTCAAAGTGAAGTATAAATTTTTTCCAATACTAGTTGTATTTTGTTTACAATTTGAATCCTAGTTTTAATTTAATAAACTATTTTCTTATATTTTTTCTATTTTTCCTAAAAAGTAATTTATTTATTTCATTTCTACTTTATTTTGTTTTAAATTTTATTTTTTAACATGATTTTTCTTTGTTTTATTTGAATAAATGAAATAGGAGATTCCAAGAGACTAAAAACCTTTTAACTTATGACTTTTCAATGCATTGTCCCTTCATTTTCTTGGCCGACTTTTCCAAGGCAATAGCCGTAAGTTTTATCTTGTAATCACATGAGAAAACTACTCATTTCATCAAAAAAAATCGGCCGTTTCAGATCTGAGAAAATTGGTAATGTCTTCTTCATTTTTTTCCTACTTTTCTTTCATTTTTTCTATTGAATTTTCATTTGTTTTTGCTTCAATCTTCATGTACTTTGCTCGGCCTAAACACCACCTTCATTGACCACTACATCACCTTCTTCCTCTCACTATGCACGGCCTGACCATCCCCTCCTCTGACCAAATACTGGTCGTGACCACCCATGATGCAAACACCATAAAAGAAGTTGCAAAACCCCTTGAACAATGCCATAGCCGAGCCTAGTTTCACATCCCCTTCATTTTATTGCTTCGGCCACCCCCTTAGCCGCCACCACCAGCTTTCACACTACTACTAGCCTTCACTCCAGCCACCACCAGGTCTGCACATGCCAAGGCCAAGCCAATTGACGCATGGCCGAGCCTATATATGGCACCAAAACACTCTTTTTGCCTAAACCTTTGATCTTCCATCATGTTGTAACTCAAAACCCTTCACTTCTCCTTGTAGCCGTGCATCTATGCCATAGCCAAGCCCAAAGCACTATCATGGTCGAACCTATATGGTTATGTGGCCGAGAAAAAGTGACTTGTAGTCAAGAAAAATCGATTGAAAATTTGGTGATGTGTTTTGTAGACTCTATTTCCATTTTGGTTCTAATAATTTTAGTATTGTAGTTATGTTTATATTTGCTTTGTTTTGTTGTCAAATACAAGATTAACACTTAGCTCTCCACTCCACTCAAATCAAAGTCATGCTATCATGCTTTCTGGATTTTGTTTGTGTCTTTGAATTGCTTGCTCCAGCTTGAAAATGTGAGTACTCACTCATGACATTTATACTTATATAAATGGTGAATTGACAACAAGTGAATGTGTAGAATTGCTATATCATGTTATACCTGCCTGTGATATGAATCATATGATGTTAACCCTATTTATAAACCTGTCATATCATCTGTACTGCCATATGTTGCTATACTGTTTATTTATACCTGTTTCTCACAATGCAAGTTCCCTGTAGAATAGAATTACTATGGGTTGAAATGATACATACTCGAACGGACTTTAGAATAGGAAAAAATCATTATGGGATGAAATGATAGGCCCGAGCAATTTTTATTTATTTTAATTGACTTGGGATTATGGGTTTGAAATGATAGAACCCGGATTTTTCCTTTGTAAATTATGGATTGAAATGATATATTATCCGTATCACTTAGGTTAGAAAATTATATACAAACCCGTGGCAATTATATATATATATATATATATATATACATATATATATATATATATATTTGGAATTTTTAAAGTATTTTAAAAGTGTAAAAATATGATAATTTGATAAAATTTGAATTAAAAATGATTTTTATAAAGTGTTATTGATTTTCCTATGAATT
Organism: Allium cepa; assembly: GCA_030765085.1. Classification (NCBI taxonomy): domain Eukaryota; kingdom Viridiplantae; phylum Streptophyta; class Magnoliopsida; order Asparagales; family Amaryllidaceae; genus Allium; species Allium cepa. The sequence continues at coordinate 556,604,158 of CM060928.1, read as the reverse complement.
AAAATGGTTAAATAAACGAATGTTTAAAAGTGTAATTTGAAATATAACTTGACTTGGAAAGGTGAAATTTGATTTAAAATAAAAGTTAATTTAAGAAAAAAAATGGAAATTAAGTTTAACTTATGAATGGTAAATTAAATTAAAGTGTAAAGTAAATGAAAAGAATAGAAAATTTTGCACTTGAATTTAATAAGTGAATTATTGAAAAAAATGGATTTTAAGTATCAAATTTACTCCATAAAAATCATAAGTTAAAGGATATTTAAATGATCATTTTAAAGTGAAAAACAGGAAATTTGATAAGTTTAAATGGTTTAAATTGAAGTTTAACTGTTGATGAAATTCTATTGTAAATTTGGAAATTCTTTTAGCAGCACTTCAGAAATGCTATTGTTTCTGAAAGTGAACTAAAATCTGAAATAAATGAATCTGCAGCACTTTGTAACTGCTGTAGTTGCAGAAGAGAACTAAAAGGCTAAAAACTAATGAAAGGGCTACAGTAGCACTTGATAAGTGTTGTAGTTGGCTGAAATAAGATTTTTGAACTAAAACTGAACTATTACAGTAGTTTTGTAAACGCTGTCTTTGTTGAATTGAATTAAATCTTTTAATTTGAAACCTGAACTATTACGGTAGTTTTGTAAATGTTGTCTTTGCTGAATTGAACAATTTTTCAACTAAACCTGAACCATTAAAGCTGTTTTTAAATGCTCTCTTTGCTGAATTGAATTGTTTTCAAATGTAACTTACCGTAGCATTGTCTAAGTGCCGTGAAAGCTGAAATTTCACTGTTTTAATGTATTTAAGTGAATAAACGAACTCTGAAAAGGCTAAATTTTTGGGAATTGAATATTTGAATTGTAAATATAATGACTGCATTTTTAAATGGTTTAAATGGAGTATTTTGATGTGAAATATAAACTATTTTTGAAATTTATAACCACGGGTTATAATAACGATTGGTTGTTAAAGAGACCGGGATCGGATATGGACATACTCTCTGTCGATACCGAAAACCACTTTAACAACTGTGTACGCGGTGGAGATTCTAGAACGAAGTAGGATGGCGGCGACGATCCTATTGAGGTATGAACGTGGACTCGACTCCCGTGAGTTGGCTTAAGGTGGCTAAAACAGGAGCGATCTTGGGCCAAGTGAGGTCATTCCTCCTATCAGACACACTTCTTTGATACCATTCTATTACTTTTGTAATTGATTGGGTACACCCCTTTGATTTGGCAATGTGGCTCGAGGTGGGCGTAGTGGCTGCTACGTTACCACCAGCCCGAGTGCGTAATTGGTATATCTACCTTGGCATTTCCTAATTGTGCCGTGTCACCCACCATAGCGAGCCTTACTACGAGTTTGTTTTTCTCCCGTAGCCGTAGAGTATTTAGGGTAGTCTGTCGATCTGGAGATACACTGATACTGGAAGGACTATTGGGACTATTGCGTGTTAAGGAGAATATTGGGCACTCCTTAACGCTATTTTAAAGTAAGTTTATTTTACTGTAGACATTATTATAATAGCGCAATATTACTACATAGTAAATAGTTTAACGGATCCTTAGAGGATGGGTGGTCCTAAGCATCCTTTAAGTTACTTGTACTTTATTACAGTTTGCTTGAGTTGGTTTACATTATATAAGTATGTATGTCCTGACTCGAGTGTTTTGTGTTTCGATTTACGCTTGGGTTAGCTCGAGTATTCACAGCTTCGGATTTCTATTTCTGGAGCTAGGAATCGCTGGAGATTCTACTTATCTAGTTATTTACCTATTTCTGCTTCAGTTGTTCTATTTCAGCTCTTGTATTATTCTATGTATTTGGGATTTCTATTGTGTTTGTTTTCAGACTGATATTATGTATTTGTTTTAAGACTTTATTGTAGTAGCTTCATGAACTAATATGGTGTTTTATATTCCGCTGTGAGTTATTCTGATATTTCTGTGTCTGTGATTCTGTGAATGATTTTATTTGCTCCAAATTTTATTACAATCTACTATTCTGAATTATTCAAGTCTAACATGTGTGGATTATTGTCGATTTGAATGGTCCAAAATAGTGGGTCGTTACACTTGATATCAGAGCTTTGGTTTTCAGGCAAACCTTAGCCTATGGAGAAAAAACTTATTAGAGATAGGGTATAAATACCCTAGAATGAGTGAAATCAATCTCAGAATTATTTCTTTGTGAGAAAACATATTTTCAAAGTATAAAATGATTATCAAAATGATTTCCAAAGGATTTTTCAAAGATTATTTTGATAAAAAATTTCTTGTTTTAAAGCAATTTTCTATGCTACCTTCTTTTCGTATCTACCTTGTTAGTATTTTCTTTCATTAGGATATTCATCCAAGTGAATTTTATCTTATCTTATCTTTGTCTTCTCTATACCTTGTCCTAAATTCATTCTTGATATTTTTCAGGATGAATCGAGGAAATGACTAAGGTAGGGGTTGTGGTATTGCCCTAGCTCCTCATCCTGCTGCACCTGTTAAGTTTACTGTTCTCTGTAAGTAATTCTCAACTTGGTGGTACGAAGTTTTCTGGTTCAGAGAGCATTATTGAAGCTCAACAATGGTTGCGGAGTTTAGAGAGGATATTTACTGATTTTGAGATTACTGATTCCCAAAAGCGTCAGTTAGCAGCATGGCAGTTGCAGGAGGCTGCCCTAGATTGGTGGGAGTCTGTTACGGCTAACACCGTCGAGGCTGATATTACTTGGGGGCAGTTTAGGTAACCTTTGTGTTATCTTGAATTTTGTTCCTATTTTCCTTTCTTTTGAATCTATCTTAAGTTTGTTTTGTATCTCCTTTCCAAGGAGGCTTTTGTGGCAAAGTGGATGCCAGAAGCCAGTAAATCTCAGCTTTATCGTGAATTCATGGATCTCAAGTAGGGTACCATGTCCTTTTCTGAGTATGAGAGAAAGTTCAATGAACTTTCCAAGTTCGGTCCTAGCCTGATAGACACTCCTTTCAAGAAGAAAGAGAATTTCATAGCTGGTGCTCGTCCCGAGTATTATGATTGTCTCATTTCTCATGTTCATGGCACTTTTACCCAGCTTATGGATATGGCTATCCGATATGAGAACCCTACTTCTAAGGGTCCGGCTGTTGTTGGTTCTCCTTCATCTCAGTCTTCCTCTGCTAATTCTAGGAAGAGAAAGCATAATTACCAGCAGCAGAAAAAGAATTGGCTCAAGAATCCGGGTTTGGGATCTTCATCATCTTCTCCTTCTCAGAGACAGCCAGTTGATCTTTCTTCCATCACCTACTTCAGATGTGATCAGAAGGGACACTATACTAATAGTTTCCCTACTTTAGCTGGTGCTGTTGTTCCTCCACCTACTCAATTGGTAAGGCGTGATCTCTGCCATATCTGTCTTCAGCCTGATCATTTCAGAAAGAATTGCCCTACCTAGCAGAAGGGTAAACCTTCCGGTATATTTGCTATCTCCTCTGCATCTTCTTCAGTTCCTGCAATTGCTCCTGCTCCTAGTGATGACCAAGTTACCCTTCAGGGCACCTTTTCTTTATTTCATCATCCTGTTCATGTTTTATTTGATACTGGAGCTTCCCATAGTTTTATTTCTGTTGATTTGTGTGATAAGTTTGAGCATCTCCTTTCTCCTGAATATGCTTCTATTCCTTTATGTGTTTCAAATCCCATTGAGGGCGCTGCCAACCTTAATCGAATTTGTAAGCAAGTGAAACTTCTCTGTTCTGATCGTCGCTTTAGTGGTGATTTCTATGTTCTGGGCTTCGATGCCTTTGATTTATTGCTTGGAAGTGATTGACTTGGTAGGCATGATGCCCGTATCTCTTGTAAAGCCCGATCTGTTCATCTTGTTGATGATCAAGGAATTTTTTTGACTATTTAGAGTCGCATGCCTCAGGATTTTGCTGGCAGTTTTATTTATTCTCTGGATTCTTCTCCTGGTGATCTTGATTCGACTCCTGTAGTCAGACTCTATCCCGATGTATTTAGTGAAGTCATTTCTTTACCTCCTAAGCGGGAAATTGATTTTCATATCGATCTTATTGCTGGTGCTCGACCTGTAGTTCTTCTTCCTAGAAGAATGGCACCCCGCGAGAAGATTGAGTTAGGAAAGCAAATTGTGGACTTAGCTTCCAAAGGTCTGATTAGACCCAGCTTTTCAGAATGGAGAGCAGCCGTGGTTTTCGTCACCAAGTCCGATGGTTCTTTGAGGATGTGTGTTAATTATAGGAAGCTGAACAAGCTCACTATGAAAAACAGATATCCAATGCCTCGCATCAATGATATGTTTGATCATCTTTACGGTGCTACTGTTTTCTCTCAGCTTGATCTTGCCACAGGTTTTCATCAGCTCAAGGTTGCTGAGGAAAGTATTCCCAAGTCTGCTTTACACACTGAGAATGGGTTCTATGAATGGTTAGTCATGTCTTTTGGTTTGACTAATGCTCCTGCTTTCTTTTTTGATTTGACGAATCGTGTCTCTCGTGATGTGCTTAATAAATTTGTTCTAGTCTTTGTTGATGATATCCTTGTCTTCTCTAAGACCAAGGAAGAGCATGAGTCGCATTTGAAATTTGTTCTGGAGACTCTCAGAAATCATCGGTTGAAGGCTAAATTTTCTAAGTGCCATTTCTGGAAAGATGAAGTCCGATTCCTTGGCCATATTGTTTCTAGTAATAGAGTTTTTGTTGATCCAGTCAAGATCGCTGCGATCAATTTAAGTTTTTTTTCTCTCTTTTCTTTTATCATTCAATTATCTTATATTTTCGGTTATCCTTGTTTTCTCCCTATTCTGTTACAGGATTGGGAAACTCCTAAGACTCCATCTGATATTCGTAGTTTTCTGGGCCTTGCCGGTTATTACCGGAGATTCATTGAGAATTTTGCTCGAATTGCTGCACCTCTCTCTTCTTTAACTCGTAAGAATGATAAGTTTATTTGGAGTGAAAGTGTAAAGTTGCATTCAATGAGTTAAAGAGCAAGCTAACTTCTGCACCAGTTCCTACCATTTCGAATGGAAGTGAGGGATTGACGGTATACAATTATGCTAGTCGTGAGGGTTTGGGTGCTGTTCTCATGCAGGATGGTAAGGTCATTGCCTATGGCAGCCGTCGGTTGAAAACCCATGAGGCAAATTATGCTGCTCATGATTTAGAGTTGCTTGTTGTTGTCTTTGCTTTGAAGGTTTGGAGGCGTCATCTTTTGGGAACCAAGTTTGAGCTTTTCATCGATCATCGGTCTCTGAGATATATCTTCACCCAGAAAGATTTGAATCAGAGGAAAGTTCGTTGGCTTGAGTTTCTGGCTTCTTACGACAATGATATTAGCTATACTCCCGGTAAAGCTAATGTTGTGGCCGATGCTTTGAGTCGGAAAAAGGCTTTGTTGTGTCAGCTTGTTGTTTCTTCTTCTCCTCTTTTGGATCGTAGATGCTTAGATCGATGAAGGAGAGTGTTCGTGGTAGAGTTGGTGGTAGTAGTAGTGGAGCTCAGATCGATGATAGAGGTTGAGGATTAATGATAGGATTAGTGTCTCGAATGTTGATGGATTGAGGCAAGAGTTACTTCGGAAGAATCAACGATTCCAGACTTTATATTCATCCTGGTGTGTCGAAGATGTATCGGGATATGAAGAGGCTTTATTGGTGGAGAGGGATGTATCGGGATATCTCTATCTTTGTTAGTCTGTGTGCGACTTGTCAGCAAATCAAAGCCGATCACCAGAAGACCCCTGGTTTGTTGCAGCCCCTTGAGATTCCTAATTGGAAGTGGGAATGGGTTTCCATGGATTTCATTGATGGATTACCGAGGACTAGGAGGGTAATGAGAGTGTCTAGGTTATTGTGGATAGACTGACCAAGTCTGCTCATTTCATTCTGTTCAAGTCTACCCGTTCTACTTCTAACTTGTCTGAGATCTACATGAGGAAGATTGTTCGTCTCCATGGTGTTCCTCTCAGTATTGTTTGTGATCGTGATCCTATCTTTACAAGTCATTTTTGGAAAGCTTTACAGGAATCTTTAGATACTCATCTGAATCTGAGCACTGCTTACCATCCACAGACCGACGGTCAAATGGAAAGAGTGAATCAGATTCTCGAGGATCTTCTTCGTGCTTGTGTGCTTGATTACGGAGGATCTTGGGAAGATCATCTCCATCTTGTCGAATTCACCTACAATAATAGTTATCAGGTATAATCTAATCTTCTGTTTTAAGCTTATCTTAATCCTTTATCTATCTCATTCCATCTTTGAATTTAGGCCAGTATCAAAATATCTTAGTTTGCTGCTCTTTACGGACGACCTTGTAGATCTACATCTTGCTGGATTAAATCCGGTAATCATCCGGTTCTTGGTCCTGATGTGATTTTAGAGGCTTCTGAGAGAGTTGAGGAGATTAGGAGGAAGTTGAGAGTTTCTTAGGATAGGCAGAAGAAATACGCTGATAGGAATATGCGGAGTTTAGAGTTTACTGTTGGTGATCAGGTTTTCCTTAAGGTCTCTCACTTAAGGAATGTCATTCTCTTTGGTCGTAGAGGGAACCTTTCTCCTAGGTTCATTGGTCCTTTCCGCATTGTGGAAAGAGTTGGTTCTTTGGCTTATCATATGAATTTGCCCGAGAAGCTTTCTGGAGTACATGATGTATTTCATGTCTCTCATCTTCATCGTATCCTTCATGATCCATCTCTTATTATTCAGCCTTATGCTCTTAATAGTTTGGATATTGAGACTAATCTGACAGTCGAAAGGAAGCCACTTCGTATTGGTGACAGAGGTACGAAGCAGCTCAGAAGGAAATCTGTTAGTCTGGTCAAAGTACAGTGGAGTACTGATGATCCAGATTGTACCTGGGAGACGGAGGAGAGCATTCGTGCTTCTAATCCGAAATTGTTTGTTTCAGGCACTATTTGCTTTTCTATCTTGTTTTTCCTTATTTTCCTTGTTCGTTCTTTCCGAGGACGAAAAGATTTGAGCGGGGGAGAGTGTAACAACCCTAGATTTTTGAAAATATTTTAAATTAGATTTTATTTCATTTTGAAAACATTTTTAAATTTATTTTATTTCAAGATTTTATTTTTTAAAACATTTTCAAAGTGAAGTATAAATTTTTCCAATACTAGTTGTATTTTGTTTACAATTTTAATCCTAGTTTTAATTTAATAAACTATTTTCTTAGATTTTTTCTATTTTTCCTAAAATAGTTTATTTATTTCATTTCTACTTTATTTTGTTTTCAATTTTATTTTATTTACATGATTTTTCTTTTGTTTTATTTGAACAAAAGAAATAGGAAATTCCAAGAGACTAAAAACCTTTTAACTTACGACTTTTCAATGCATTGTCCCTTCATTTTCTTGGCCGAATTTTCCTAGGCAATAGACGTGAGTTTTATCTTGTAATTCAAGTGAGAAAACTTTTCATTTCATCAAAAACTTTCGGCCATTTCAGATCTGAGAAAATTGGTAATGGCTTTTTCAATTTTTTCTACTTTTCTTTCATTTTTCCATTGAATTTTCATTTGTTTTTGCTTGAATCTTCATATACTTTGCTCAGCCTAAACACCACACCACCTTCACTGACCACTACATCACCATCTTCCCCTCACCATGCACGGCCCGACCATCCCCTCCTCTAACCAAATACTGGCCGTGACCACCCATGATGCAAACACCGCAAAAGAAGTTGCAAAACCCCTTGAAAAATGCAATAGCTGAGCCTAGTTTCACATCCACTTCATTTTATTTCTTCGGCCACCCCCTTAGGAACCACCACCAGCTTGTACACCACCACTAGCCTTCACTCTAGCCACCACCAGGTCTGCACATGCCAAGGCCGAGCCAATTGATGCATGGCCGAGCCTATATATGGCACCAAAACACTCTTTTTGCCTAAACCTTTGATCTTCCTTCATGTTGTAACTCAAAACCCTTCACTTCTCCTTGTAGCCGTTCATCTATGACATACCAGAGCCCAAATCACCATTATAGCCGAACCTATATAGCTATGTGGCCGAGCAAAAGTGATTTGTGGTCAAGCAAAATCGATTGAAAATTTGGTGATGTGTTTTGTAGACTCTATTTCCAATTTGGTTCTAATAATTTTAGTATTGTATTTATGTTTATATTTGCTTCGTTTTGTTGTCAAATACAAGATTAACACTTGGCTCTCCACTCCACTCAAATCAAAGTCATGCTATCATGTTTTCTGAATTTTGTTTTTGTGTTTGAATTGCTTGCTCCAGCTTGAAAATGTGAGTATTCACTGCTGACATTTATACTTTTATAAATGGTAAATTGACAACAAGTGAATGAGTAGAATTGCTATATCATGTTATACATGCCTGTGATGTGAATCATATGATGTTTACCCTATTTATAAACCTATCATATCATCTGTTACTGCCATATGTTGCTATACTGTTTATTTATACCTATTTCTCACACTGCAAGTTCCCTGTAGAATAGAATCACTATGGGTTGAAATGATACATACTCGAACAGACTTTAGAATAGAAAAAAATCGTTATGGACTGAAATGATAGGCCTGAGCGGTTTTTATTTATTTTAATTGACTTGGGATTGCGGGTTTGAAATGATAGAACGTGGATTTTTTCTTTGTAAATTACGGATTGAAATGATATTATCTGTATCACTTGACTTAGGTTAGAAAATTATATACAGACCCGTGGTTATTTTTTATATATATTCTTCTGGAATTTTTATATAATTTTAAAAATGTAAAAATATGATAATTTGATTTAAATTTGAATTTAAAATGATTTTTATAAAGTGTTATTGATTTTTCTATGAACTAAAATGGCTAAATAAATGAATGTTTAAAAGTGTAATTTGAAATATAACTTGATTTGGAAATGTGAAATTTGGTTTAAAAACAAAAGTTAAGTTAAGAAAAAAAAAGGAAATTAAGTTTAATTTATGAATGGTAAATTAAATTAAAGTGTAGAGTAAATGCAAAGAATAGAAAATTTTGCACTTGAATTTAATAAGTGAATTATTGAAAAAAAATTGATTTTAAGTATAAAATTTACTTTATAAAAATCACAAGTTAAAGGGTATTTAAATGACCATTTTAAAGTGAAAATATGAAATTTTATAAATTTAAATGGTTTAAACTGATGTTTAATTGTTGCTAAAATTTTATTGTAAATTCGGAAATTCTTTTAGTAGCATTTCAGAAATGCTATCGTTTCTGAAATTAAACTAAAATCTGAAATAAATGAATCTGCAGCACTTTGTAAGTGTTGTAGTTGCAGAAGTGAACTAAAAGGCTAAAAGCTAACGAAAGGGCTATAGTAGCACTTGATAAGTGCTGCGGTTGGCTAAAATAAGATTTTTGAACTAAAACTGAACTATTACAGCAGTTTTGTAAACGCTATCTTTGTTGAATTGAATTAAATCTTTTAATTTGAAACCTAAACTATTACAGCAGTTTTGTAAATGTTGTCTTTGCTATTGAACTATTTTTCAACTAAAACTGAAGTATTACATCAGTTTTTAAATGCTTCTTTGCTGAATTGAATTGTTTTCAAATGTAACTTACCGTAGCATTGTCTATGTGCTGCGAAAGCTGAAACTTCACTGTTTTAATGTATTTAAGTGAATAAACGAACTCTGAAAAGGCTAAATTTTTGGGAATTGAATATTTGAATTGTAAATATAATGACTTCATTTTTAAATGGTTTAAATGGAGTATTTTGATGTGAAATATAAACTTTTTTGAAATTTATAAACACGGGTTATGATAACGATTGGTTGTTAAAGAGACTGGATCGGATATGGACATACTCTCTGTCGATACCGAAAACCACTTTAACAACTGTGAATGCGGTGGAGATTGCATGATGAAGTAGGATGGTGGCGACGATCCTATTGTGGTATAAACGTGGACCCGACTCCCGTTAGTTGGCTTAAGGTGGCTAAAACAGGAGCGATCTCGAGCCAAGTGAGGTCATTCCTCCTATCGGACATACTTTTTCGATACCATTCGATTACTTTTGTGATTGATTGGGTGCACCCCTTTGATTTGGGAGTGTGTCTCGAGGTGGGCCTAGTGGCTGCTACGTTACCATCTTCCCATGTGCATAATTGGTATATCTACCCTGACATTGCTTAGTTGTGCTGTGTCACCTACCATAGCGAGCTTTACTACAAATTTGTTTTTCTCCCATAGCCCATGGAGTATTTAGGGTAGTCTTCCAATCTGGAGATACGTTGATACTGGAAGGACTATCGGGACTATTACGTGTTAAGGGGAATATTGGGTCACTTCTTAACGCTATTTTAAAGTAAGTTTATTTTACTGTAGACATTATTACAGTAGCGCAATATTACTACATAGTAAATAATTTAATGGATCCTTAGAGGATGGGCGGTCCCAAGCATCCTTTAAGTTACTTGTAATTTATTACAGTTCGCTTGAGTTGGTTTACATTATATAAGTATATATGTCCTGACTGGAGTGTTTTGTGTTTTTCTTTACGCAAGGGTCAGCCTGAGTATTCACAGCTTTGGGTTTCTCTTTCTGGAGCTAGGAATCGCTGGAGATTCCACTTATCTAGTTATTTACCTATTTCTGCTTCAGTTGTTCTATTTCAGCTCTTATATTAGTGGACTTCTTTGTATTTGAGATTTCTATTGTGTTTGTTTTCAGACTGATATTATGTATTTGTTTTGAGACTTTGTTATAGTAGCTTCATGAACTACTATGGTATTTTATATTCCGCCGCGAGTTATTCTGATATTACTGTGTCTGTATTCTGTGAATGATTTTATTTGCTCCAAATTTTATTACAATCTATTATTTTGAATTATTCAAGTCTGACATGTGTGGGTTATTATCGATTTGAATGGTCCAAAATAGTGGGTCGTTACAAAAATATTTAAATAACTAACTTTTTGAAAAAAAATTAAACACTTTTAAATTACCTATTTTAATAATTTAAAATCCTCTTTATAAAACAAACTTAACTTCTCGATAAAATATATTTTCTAATTCCAATATAGCCAGTCTAATGTTTATAAATCCCTCTCGACTTATCACCAATTTGATTTATGTCCCATTTTCGTAAATCCCCTTTTCACATTTCTAGAAGCAATCATTTATTTTTAAACCGATTTACCCATCTCGTTATAAATCCTCACCGTGAATTTGTAATTTCAACTTATCATCTAATAATCACTTCACTTTATTTATAAACATTGTTTATAAATCTTACGGTTTTCAATTCCAATTTATAATGATTTCACATCACTTACATCCATTATAAATTGATTTCTACATTAAATTCCATTTATAAATCAATTTATGAAATTGAATTCCATTTGTAAATTAACTTCTTAAATGACCCAACTATATTCCAAAAACAACCAAATCTTGATTTTACTTCCATTCCGTAATTACATGATATCTTATTGAGGATCTAATATAACCAATTTTATAATTATTTCCAAATTTCCTTTTTATTCTTCCAAACTATTTTTAAATCTCGATTTTTAAAACCTTTTATATTTAAAAAGAAACATTTAAGAATTATTAGAAATCCTTTATACACATTATTCCACAATCTCTATTTACAATATTCCGAAATAGTTAAGTACGAATTTTAAAGTCAAATTATTTATTTTATCCAAATATTTTTTTTAATTTGTCCAAAATCCTATATAAATACTTCACTTCCAAAATCCCTATTTAAATTCCTTTTAAAATCAAATATATATATTTACGGTATTTTAATATACCAAAATCTAGGTCAATGCTACCGTAGCATCCAAACAATTCAAATCGCACTATAATCTATCACAGATTATTCAATAGATCGTATATCACTATATATGAAAATTAAATTCAACATTTTTGAGGAATCCAGCTGGATCCCTCCAACCTATTTCCCTGCATCCACATATGTTAATACAACATAAAAGTACCAATCCCACTTCGAGAGGGATATCGTGGTATACAGGGTCATCCGCTATTTTGCTGGACACATAGGGTCTCATCCGCTCCAATAGGTGGGAAATATCAATTCAACTACCAATATATATACAACTATATATAATATCACATTCAACTGATAATAATTTATTAATTCAACCATTCAATCAATAATTAATTTTAACTATTTAAAATTAATGCTAGTCATCCAAATGAGTGAGATTTACTCACCTTGATTTCTATTATCGCTATTTCATTCTGATTTGGATTAAATCCGAACGCGTTTGAATTTATTTAAAAATTCCAGAAGCTTCAAATTCCCTCAATCCAATTCCCATGCGTAGGTGATGATAATATGGTCCCAACGCAACTTGAATCGTCCGAATCGGACCTCATGAGAGATATATATATACGATATATAAGTCCATCGATCATTTAATAAAATTAAACACACATATTTATTTATTTTTCTAAAATAACTCATACCCAAATCAATCTGGCCTAGCACGGTTCATCTTCTTTCTCTATAATCCATGCTTGTACACGAACGTTCCTAATTACACACGGGCACACTTAACACTAACATGCTCCACTCCACTCGCAATCTCACCACGCTCGAGAACGACATACCCAGATCGCCGTCAACATCACTCACTGTCCATCACTTAGATGCACACGTACGTGTGTGAATCCACACCCAGTTCACCCTGGTAAATCCCACAAGAACTAACATCGACGTTGGCATCGCGCCTCACATTCTCTGCCTACTTGCCCAGAAGACCCCACTTCCCCGTTGTGATCGCGATTTCAACCCAATCTCGAGTTTGAGCCTTCATTTATCACGCCTCCCAAACCACAATCATCTCCCTACCACTAGCAAGCATCCACTTCCTCATGCTCGAAAATCGGAGAAAAGGAGCCGCGACTTCGTTCGTCTACCCCCCCCCCCCCCCCTAATTTTTTTACTTACAAAGCTTTGAATTTTGATTTTAGAATGCCAGATGAAGGTAAAAAGAGGTAGTCACGATTTATAATATCCTATATGTGCCATTCCTTTTTTTAAATAGAAGACATTGTTTCCTTTGTTTACACTGTGTTCGGTTACATGAGTTTAAAAAGAAGAGGGAGACGTGATTTTCGCGTGTAGATTGGTATCTATAGTGTTTTGAAATGAGGGAAAAAAAATGCTGATGTAAAAATAGTCAAATCAAATATATATATATATATATATATATATATATATATATATATATAATTTAAATTTTCAAACCGTCTCGATTTCGTAGCTTAAACCCTATCGAGGCATGTCGTTAGGCGTTTATAATGTTATACCCCTATTTCGAACGCAATGGAAAAAGTTTTGAGTCCTAATTCGATCTTATGGAGAAGATAGCATTTTGGATCCAATTATTATATTGAATTTTCGATATTAATTCAACGCGTTTCTATCTCGTACGACCAAACGATAACTCCAAAAGTTACAAAATTTGAAATCCGACAATAATACATTATTATGGATCCAATGGAACTAGTTTCGTTGAATTCTAAGAATGTGCCCTGGAATGCTATTTTTACTCATCAATTTAAACAAGATATTTTTAAAAACGAGTAAATCCCTTTTAAATTCAATTCAAAATTTTATTCACCTTCATTCTCATTAATAGAAATTTTATAGGCCTTTAAATCATTTTTTTCAAGCTCACAATTAAAATTTCAATGTTTTAACCAAATTTCAATTATTAAATTCAATAATTTAATTATCCAATAAATCATCATATTTAAATTCAAGTTAAAATTTACTTTTAAATATTTAAAATCAATTAAATATCCCAATTTCAAATAATCCAAAACTCTGAGTCGTTATACCCCTCCCCATTTAAAAGAATTTTGTCCTCGAAATTTTCAAGGTAAGAAGAATGGTCTAAGACCCATTAATTTTTCCCGAACCCAATCAGTTGAAACAATTTCCCGAAATCAATTTATTGAAAACACACTATCACTTTTACTAATTTCCAAATTCGTTCATAGGTTCCAAATAATATTACTTACTCAACCATTTTAAGTAATAACTAGAATCAAATTTTAGGTAATAAAAATTTTCTTCAAAATTTTCTAACTCCTTAAATTTTTGAAAAATTTCGCCAATGTCTCCTTCGTGCAACCAGATCGAAACAACTACAAATTGCCTCTATAGGCCCAAATCATCAATAGAAAACAAAAAAAAGCGGCTCAATCATAAAGTCATCAGTTTAAAACAATAATTTAAACATGTACCTTTTATCTGGCAATCTAATTTTCCCTTGATTTTAAATGCCTGCATCTTATTATCTAATCGCATAATTTAAAATCATCTTATTTTGCAAATTTCAAATTTTCAATATTTGCTTTACTAAAACTGTACAACATACATATATCATTCGTATGCAATACCGAATCTGATCGCATACTCGACCACACAATTTCACTTTCGAACTAGTATCATTCACACGAATCTCTAGTGCGGACTCAGATCTGTTTTTGGATTAGAAACCGTCATTCTCCTTGTATAGTCATTCTCTATGATAGAGAATTCCAGAATCAATCAAAAAATTCACAATCGGTGTTTACTGTCGAAAATCGAGCGAAAAATCCTAATTTGGATCGATATAAATTATCTTGAAATTCTATGCTCCAATTTGGATCAAATCGTCATGCGAAAATCATATACGTACAACTTACGTATTAATTTCAATTTATTCTTAGCTATATCAAATTCTTTTTATTCACATGCATTTTACTTATAATTAATCATTCATAATTATTATTCTCATTGCTTTATTCACATTCGTTATTCACTTAGAATATCCTTCCCAAACTGATATCATTTAATAATTATTCCACATGCATTTCATTTTTAATTAATTATCAACATTCACTATTTTCTTAGTACATTTCTTTAATACCAATTTCACTTAAGAACTTTTCCATAAATTTTCTTAAGTCCTTTGTAACATTTTATACAAATGTTCTTATGGTTATTACAACTTCACAACCTAAGTTTATATCCATTTCAATTGCCATTTTACCATTTTAATCAATTTCAATTACAATTTTTTTCCAATTTCACATTTGATTTTTATCAGTCAACATTCCAAACTATCTCCAAATAACTAATTGATTTAATTAGTTCATTTATCCCACTTCTCAATAGATTCTATTTCCAATAATTATTTCATTTAGCGTACTTAGGCTAAATTTTCCAAATTCATTTTATTTGACTTAATTCAAGTTAAATTTCTATTCCATAATTCAATTCCAAATTTTTACTTTTCTTGCATTCTTAATCAACAATTTAAACATTGCTTTGTCTTGCAATTTACAAACTTTATAAGTTATCAACTTATATCTATTCCATTCACTAATTTTCTCCCAATTCACTTCATTTAATTAGTTTACTTTACTAATTTATTCCATTGCCGCACTCACTTTCGTTTAACTTTTCTTAAGTTAAATTTCATTTTCCGTTTTCAATGTTCAATTTTATCCACTCTGTTTATCTTAACTTACGGTAAGGTTTGTTTAAATTTTGCTTTCCAGATTTTATAAGTTCGATCTTATTTTCACATATTTCCAATTAAAAAATTCCAATCAAAAACCCAAAGTTTACACATTTTTGGTTCTAAGTATTTCAAAACATTTTTGAAATCATGTATATACATATATACCTTACTTATATATATCAAATCAAAATAATTAAGCTTCTTAAAATCAAAAACTTGTTCATCAAAACAAGACTCCAATAGCAAATCATTACGGCAGCAATCCATCCTTCAGAAACTCAAAAATGAACACGGATGATGTCACGATCATCATCGAAATTATTTTCCAGCGACCAAAGTGAGTTTAGTGCTTTTTATTCCTTTAAAAATTCCTTTTAAATATTTCCAATTCAAAAATACTCTCCAAATATTTTTATTTTCCAAGACTTTGAAAATCATTTTCAAAACCACTGGGTATTAAATTCCCGAATTCCCAGCCTTTAAATCCTTTATAAATCGTTTCTTTTAAACCATATCAATTTTTAAATCACATTTACAAATCCATATTTACAAAATCCCATTTTATTATATGAATTACTTTCTTAACTTTTGATTATAATATCAACGTTTATTCAATCACCACTACAACAAATGATAATAGTTTAATGTTATCATTTCCTAACAATCAAGCACACCATATATAACTATAATAAATTCTGAAAATTATCCTTTATATATAAAAATAATTTGGGTAAAATTATTTCATTTACACCATTTCAAACAGTACCATGTCGAATTGCTCCGTTCAAGTGTTTAGAGATCTCTATCAATAACATTAATTACTCGTATTAACCAGAATCCATACGCCACTCAATAGATCAATCAACACGATATAAAACAATTTTTATATTCACTAACGAATATGCGCACATATCTATTAATACACTTAGACTCATTCTAGTGTGCTACTGACCCTATCTTTAATGAATTATGCCATCAAAGCTAAGGTTCTCACTCAACCATTAGCTATGATACCAAGTGTCACAGCCTAGATTTTCGACCCTCGAAAATCAACACCAATACGTCCATTGTATAGCAAGCCAAGCAATCGAGTGCCGGAAATACCAGAGCGTTGGAAGAAATGAAGAAAGAGGTAGAAGAAGAAACAGAAACAACAACACAAAATCTCACAATCGCCAGGGAACAATATATAATAGATAATAGCATGTCTTTATACAAAAAGAACTACAACTGTTATTTACATATTACATCATCAGAGTACAATACATCAATAACTCAATACTGGATAGTTATAATAACTTATTCTCACAAGTTCTACATATATAGCCTACAATACACATCGGAATATAATTAAGTACATGGAATACGTCTGTGTCATCCATCTCGTCTCCTGAGCTCCATAGCATCCTATCTTGTATCTGTAATACTCGGCCTGATACAAGCATTATAATAAAATAACACCCGAGTCAGTCTGGAAAAACGTGACAAAGCACACTCAATTTGAATTATTAAAGTTATTAAATCCTTTGAAAAACAAAGGTATCTCGTAAGACCATGCCACATATAAACATGACGGGTTTTTACTTTATGATAACCAAAACATTTTATACCAAAATCATCTAATATAATAATAGTGTCTAGGTACGAAAACTTATTCAAATAGCCGAAAATTTTACGTTAATTAAATTCCAGCATACTAGGATCTACAATCAAAACCGTAAAGGCACGTATTGGATAATGGATTCCATACAAATTTCTAGGCACTGGGATATCACCTATCATAGTACATATCTAGAAAAATGTACCGTGGAGCGCACTGGGATCCCCTACAACACAAGACCGGACTACCCCTAACCTGGATATACTGAATATGCTATCTCCCTGGATGTTCCCACCCTTTCTAAGTTCTTCTGTGCACCATAGTAATAATATCTGACGGTATCTAGAAAGGTGATAAACATACCCTAATTGGGTACGACCCATTTATCCTTGCTGCATCTCCCCTGATTTTCAGTCCTTCCTATTTGATGAGGCTAGAGGCTACGATTACCTTTCAAGGAATTTATACTTGGAATGCTCATTGTCCTCTAATGACAATGTAATGATAGCATTCATCCATACAAATCCGTTCTGGGTCTGAACGAAACTAAAGGCACTATTCCTACTACATCCATTTTGGAATCATTCTCCAGATTATTAGTGACTAGCCCTTGTGCTTCACTGCTCCATATTTGACACCATACTCTTGTGTTCACTTCGAAAACATACTCATTGGATCAAAGTGGCTTTTGGATAAATTGTCCGATCCCGATCTCTTCGAAACAAAGTTCAATATTTCCGGTAAACTCGACCCAGGTTCTTTAGGAAGTAAACAAACGAAAATAAGATTAGAGATCGCCTCCTAACCGTTAGTGGACGGATTTCCTTATCATCGCCCTAGAAAGAACAAAACGAGTTTATACGTATAGTATAGCACCTTCGACGGTAACTGTACCATATAATTCCCGTGTTTCTCCTAGATATTCCCAAAGTTATGTTTTGGCTCCAGATTTGATAGTCGGCTATTTAACTATCAAATAAACAATCATTCAACCAAAGAGTTCATTTCCTCCTGAAAACACTAAGTCTCATGTAATTTAATTTTAATAAATTAAATCTCTTTATCAAAAGGCATGTACTTATCTTATCGGAGTAAGTATGTTCACTAACCATTCTTTTCAAAAATATTTGAAAATCCCTTTAAGATAAATATGGAAAGAACCACGCGGTATCCACCATGGATTGACAGCTCAATGATTACGTTTCTATCTTAGACAAATTCAAACTTAACTGCAGGCAATCTCTGCCTCTGATTTCGCCATGAAAGTATACCATTACTTTTCGAAAACTTTATTTAATATTTTTCTCAAAATAATATTTGTAAAGTTTCTATAATAATTTTTCAAGTTTAAATTAGGCAAATACTCTTCTATAAAAGTTATTATATAAAACAATATGAATACTGAATAATTTATCCTTTAAAATGATAATACTAATTAATTATTAAATAATTATTAACTTAATATCAACTCATTATAAACTAACTTAATTAATAATTAAATATACTTAAAACAATTTAAATTAATTACTTAACTTTTGAAATGATGATTTATTAATAGGATTCTAATCGATTTACAAGACTTGTTTACAAAACTTATAATTCATTTTGACAATTTAAAAATATTTAAATAACTAACTTTTTAAAATATTTTTAGACACTTTTAAATTACCTAGTTTAATAATTTAAAATCCTCTTTATAAAATAAACTTAACTTCTCGATAAAATATATTTTCCAATTCCGATATAGCCAGTCTAAACTGATTTACCCATCCCGTTATAAATCCTCATCGTGAATTTATAATTTCAATTTATCAACTGATAATCACTTCACTTTATTTATAAACACTGTTTATAAATCTCACAGTTTTCAATTCCAATTTATAACGGTTTCACATCACTTACATCCATTATAAATTGATTTCTACATTAAATTCCATTTATAAATCAATTTCTTAAACTGAATTCCATTTATACATTAACTTCTTAAATAACCCTACTATATTCCAAAAAAAAAACAAATCTGGATTTACTTCCATTACGTAATTACGTATATCTTATTGAGGATCTAATATAACCAATTCTATAATTATCTCCAAATTTCATTTTTATTCTTCCAATATATTTTTAAATCTCGATTTTTCAACCTTTTATATTTACAAGTACCACTTAAGAATTATTAATAAAAATCCTTTATACACATTATTCCACAATCTATATTTACAATATTCCAAAATAGTTAAGTACAAATTTTAAAGTCAAATTATTCATTTTATCCAATTAATTTTTTTTAATTTATCCAAAATCCTATTAAATACTTCACTTTTAATTTTACGGTATTTTAAAATACCAAAAATCTAGGTCAATGCTACCGTCAAACAATTCAAATCACACTATAATCGATAACAAATTATTCAATAGATTGTATATCACTGTATATGAAAATTAAATTAAACATTTTTAAGAAATCCAGTCGGATCCCTCCAACCTGTTTCCCTGCATCCACAGATATTAATACAACACAAAAATACTAATCCCACTTCGAGGGGGTATCACAGTATATAGGGTCATCCACTATTTTAGAGGGCGCATAGAGTCTCATCCGCTCTAATAGGCGGGAAATATCAATCCAACTACTAATATGTATACTACTATATATAATATCACATTAACTGATAATAATTTGTTAATTCAACCAATCAATCAATAATTAATTTTAACTATTTAAAATTAATGTTAATCATCCAAATGAGTGAGATTTACTCACCTTGATTTTTATTGTCGCTTTTTTGTTCTGATTTTAAATAAATCCGAACGCGTTTGAATTTATCTGAAAATTCCAGAAGCTCCAAATTCCATCAATCCAATTCCTATGTGTAAGTGATGATAATATTGTCCCAACCAACTTGAATCATCCGAATCGGACCCCGTGAGAGGTATATATACATTTCATAAGTTCATCAATCATTTAATAAAATTAAACACACGTATTTATTTATTTTTCTAAAAAAACTCATACCCAAATCAAATCGGCCTACTACTGTTCATCTTCTTCCCTCATGTTACATGCCTTTACACGAACGTTCCCAATAACACGTGTGCATGCTTAACACTGACACGCTCCACTCCACCTTGCAACCTCACCACTCTCGAGAACGACATACCCAGGTCACCGCCAACATCACCTACTGGCCATCACTTCGACACATGCGTACGTACGCGACTCCACACCCAGTTCACCTCGTCGCCGATTGCAAATCCCATACGAACCAACATTGACGACAGTATCGCACTCCACATTCTTCGCCTGCTTGCCCAGACAACCCCACTTCCCTTTTGTGATCGCAATTTCAAGCCAATCTTGTAACGACCTGGAATTTTCGATTCCAAAAATTTCGAATAGTTAAGAAAAGAAGAGAATAGATAGAAGAAGAAAACAGAAAGCAAGACACAGATTCTCACATTCGCAGCGGATCAAAATATAGTATCATAAAATAACATTCACACAAAGAAGCTATATTAGTTAAATTACATACAATACATCAGAGTTACAACATTTACAAACACTGGACAGTTTCAATCAACCTGTCCCAGACAAATACAACATATCATGGCGGAATGCACTCCATACGTCCTGCTATCCAGCTCGCCACCTGAGCTCCAGAACGTCCTTACCTGAAAATATGTAATACTCGGTCTGACCCGTGTATTACATCAAAGTAACACCCGGGTCAGGCTGGAAACCAGCGTGAGTAAACTCATCCAACATTAAATTCTAATGCACAAAATTTATTTAAAACCCGGGTAACTATTACTTCACTACGAGTTTTTAATTTGTTATAGTCAACACTTATTTCACACATCAATCCCTAAGTATCCTTACTTAGTTTAAATGGTCCGGTCATTTAAATTTATCCCGTTCCAGCCTATTTGATGCACATATCAAATTTTAAAAAAATTATTGAAATTTAAAAATCGAAGTGGTTTCGGATATTTACTAATACCCAACCGTGGTCTCTTCGATCCCAATGTTATTCTTTAAGCCAAATTGTTTACATTTAAACAATTCAATTTATATTCAGGACTTCACATTCATTCACAATTCCTCGGATAAATACTCCAAATATCATAGTTCAACCCAAGCGTTTCATACCACAAAGCATCGCAACCACATATCAGAGGTATCAAGTAATCTAAGTCATGCCATATACTTTAATCATCTATAAGCAAGATTAATTAGTCAGACCATTTATAATTAATCTAAATTGAATTAATAACTTCAATCTCTTTTCTAAATCCTATTTATTAATCATTAATTTAATTAATTTCAAACCATTAATTAATCATCCTTTAATTAACCATTAATTAATCATCCTTTAATTAACCATTAATTATCCATAATTATTTCCATCAAGTAATTATCCCATTGGTTAATTATCCTTAATTAATTGACCCTTGATTATTAATTAATTTAACCTTTAATTACTAATTAAATTAATTGAACCTTAGAAAATTTATCCTTTAATTAATTAATTATTAATTAAGTAATTAATCTCTGATTACTAATCGATTAATCTGTGATTGTTAATTACTTTTTCAATTAAACACATTCAGAATTAACTATCCTTTAATTACTTACTTTAATTAATCCTTTAATAAATTACACTAAGATATTTCTCCTTAATTATTAATTATCCGATGATTACTCATACTAAGTAATCACTTAATTAATATTAAGTAATTAATACTTAATCAATTTCATAAGTGTTTATTTCTAATTACTTGCATAATCTCATATAAAAACACTTATGAATTATGAATTATTTATCTAATAATTATTCATACCCAAAACAATTTTAAAATCAAAGACATTCTTAACTTTTGAAATTTGTTTTAATTTATCATCCATATCTTTATTTGAAACTTGCTTAATCCTCTCTTGAAAAATATTTGTTTGAAAACTTATTTAAAACTTTATTTTGCTTCTAAATCTAGTTTTTTCTTTAAGAAAATGATACTGAAATTCTCGGGCCAGATTCAATTTTACACGAGACCACTCTCGAGCTACACCCATTCCATCTCTCTCTTACTTCTACACGAAACCCCGAGTCGATATGGAGCTATACCATCATTTTCCTTGAAGCAAAACTCAAATCAAAACATCAGACACGTGACGACACATGTCAACGTCGGCCCTCCGATCAACTTCGTCGACTCCCTCCGGTCGCCATTGACCCTTTCAATTACTCCGACCTCCCAGCTTTCTCGATCAAGACATAAATCAAAAACATGCCATTCGTACAAAACTGGAACTCAAATGATCGACCTTCGACCACTGATACACCCACCACAGACCATCAATGATCCCGAGATTCCTGCCAAAACTTCGCCTCCTTACACTCCCACATTTCCCCCTATACCGCATCCTTCAGAGCTCGCCACGATGCCCCATTACCAAGAAACCACCTGACCAAAACTCGAAAAAAACCTAAATCTACCCCTCGTCGATGCCTCAGTGGATAAAAATTTTAGCGATCAATTTCCCCGAGATCACTTACACCCAGGCCATCTTCAACCATGAACTCGAAACCCCAAGTTGCGTCAATCATCAGAGAAAAGCGAAAACTCTTTTTCCGTTCAACATGCCCTATCTCTCAATTCAAAAGTATAAAAATCAAGATTTTAATTTTAAAAATCATCATTTTTTATAACAGTTCAGATCATATACTTGAATTATCCAATTATAAAGATCGAAATTTAGATATGGATGAAGTCTTATTGTTCTTCCTTCTTTTTATTTAAACTAGCTTCAGAATTTAAATTAAAAATATTTTTAAAATTGATATCCTGATATAGCAACCCATATTTGTTTATACATTGACGTCTAAAGCATATCAGATGAAGAGTATTTAATTTTTGAATCCTATTTGCAACCTAGAAGACGAAGAACAACATAAAAATACTAAAGCACAGATATACACCCAAATATCTATATACCTATATTCATGTATTTATTTTAACACCACAATGCAATCGTTTATGCAAAAATTTACTACAGTCTTACTTCAAAAAAATTCCGCATGCATCAAATTTTTAAGCTGTTTAAGGCTTTAGTTTACTCGCCTCTTTTGTTGTACAGAGAAGTTTGAAAGTTTGTAAACTAGACTTGATGATGCTTTTACTTGTTTGCTTCCAGTTTTACTCTGAATGTTTCGAGATGATCAAATCTTGTTTTAAACTGAGATGGATTTTACTTGAATTGTTTTAGGTTGTACTTGAACTTGAAAGTGTTGTTTGATTTACTTCTTTCTCTGTTTTTTTAATTATGAAAGAATAGAACAAATAAAAAAATGTACAGCCTTTTTTAGAAAAAAAATGAAGAGAAAATTAAGTTGACACTTGTATACAATGTTATGTTAATCCTTACACATATTAATAATATATTCTTTAAATAACAAATGTCAATTTGTATGTGTTTATTATATTACACTTGTAACATTTTAAATTTATTTTAACCCGTTATTACTTCACTTATTATATTTATATATATTCTACTATGTTCATTTCCAAGTATATAAAAGAAAATAATTTTGAAACCCAACTTTTTTTAGATATAAACCTATATATATAGGTTTTATATTCAAATATACCTGTTACTAAATATAAGCATAAAAAAAATATTAGGCCTCTTATATTTTATACAATTTTAAAGAAGATAACTTAAAACTAACTAAATATATACATATATATTAATTTCTAATAGTCAAAACTTTTAAATACAATTTATTCTATGATGTTTACAATTGTATTTCAAATCCAACTTTATTTGCTACAGTATTTATTTAGTTAGGCCATCGTATCTTATTAGAAGATTATAAAAATTCCAAATCACACAATTCTATAAATATCTTATATATATATGATAACAATCATATTTTATTTTGCTTTGAAATAGAAATTTATTTTGCTCAACTAAAAAAAATAAATATCTCAATGGTAAAATCGGTAAACTACCCAATTACCAGATGTCCAAAAAAAATCTGGGTTATCACATTCCTCCCCCCTTTGAATCTTTTCGTCCTCGAAAAGGAACGAAGCCAGGATAAAAATGCTTATTACTAGTTAAATTACTCTTTCATCATTTTTAACTATAAACATTTAAGAATTTTTAAAACACTTTAAAATCTATATAATATCATCAAACTAGTTTTATAAAATTACTTTTTATAACTCGTTGTTTCCACAAGTCCATCTTTGTTCTTACAGAAATTCGGTCATACGTTGATCAAGCGTAGGACTGAAAATCTATAAGTACTTAGCAGACCCGTTTTCAACACCCAGTGAAAATATTTGGAAAATAATTTTATTGGAAATATAGAAAACATTTTGAAATAGAGGAAATATATTTGATGAGAATGCTCTGGAAATCATCACCCCTATCCATGGTCGCAGTTAACCCGATGGTTAAGTTGTCGTCCCGACAAAATCCATAGATAATTGTAGGCCTTCGGCCCCCTTGATTACGCCATGAAACCCGCTATAGGTCGCAGCTACAACTGGGGTTACGTTGCAATCACAGCAAAAACCCATATAACTGTAGGCCTCGGCGCCCTCGAATTTCGCTGCCAAAAGAATGAAACTTCTCTACTCTCACATAGGTTGCAGTCTACAGATGTATAATCAAGCGTAGACTGTTGGCTCTCAGCAGCACACATGACTTTCGCTATGTCACCATAGGTCGCGGTCTACCGATATAAAATCCAACGTAGACTGTTGGCTCTCAGCGGCACACACTACTTTTGCTATGGTCTGCGGCAAATCACAGTGATATCGAGTTACACTATCGTCACAACATAACCCAAATGCCTCTGTAGGCATTAGCGCCCTCGATTTTCGCTACACACTACACAAAATCCTCAGGAACTAGTTTGTTCGGACTCCTCACAGGATCAACTTTAGAAACCCCCCTTAGGGTTCGAGGCAGTACCACCCTGTGGCACTCCTGAGAAGTTCATTTCAAGGGAGCGCCATTTTCTCCAGAGCCATTTTCAAAACACTCTATACTATACACATATAGTATTTTCCAAATCATACACCTAGTATGAATCCCATATAAATCTTCTTTCTTAAAATCGATTATTCAGAAATCGATAATTCTCAAGCTAGGCTTTCCAAATCCAATATTGATTTTACCCAAAAATCAAAAGCCTTTCTAAATTCAAAGGTTCCAAAAACCTTTTCTCCAAATCATTCTCATAAGATCCTTTATATATATATACAGATATATATATATATATATATATATATATATATAAGTTTAAAAATATTTGGATCACTTCAAACTTGTATAAATTACCTTTTTATACTTCAAATACTTTCAAAAATCCTTTCCTTCCGGCAATAGATTCAACAAGGGGAGATTTATCTTTTATAAAAAAGATATATAACTTTGTTTATTCTAAATCAAATATTCAAATTTGATTTCTCTACAAAGTCACTTACCAAATTACTTACTTCCATAAAGTAAATTTTTACCATAGAAATATCCAATTTCCACTTTACTTCATCATATATCTCACGAAATATGCCTTTCATTTCAAAAACCATTTCATATTTCTTATCCACAAATTTCCAGTATCAATTTCATTCAAACCCGTATGATGTACACATGTCATCTGTACGCCATAACAATCTGATCGCTCACACGATCACACAATTTCACTTCCAAACTAGTATCGTCCACCCGACTCCTTAGTGCAGACTCAGATCTGGTTTCTTGATCAGAAACCGTCATTCTCCTTACATAGCCACAACTATGACAGAGAATATCCAGAACCAATCAACAATCCATATTCAGGTTCGCCGTCGAAAATCAAGTGAAAAATTCCAACTCCGATCGAAAAACTATCTCAAAATTTTATGCTCGAATCTGGATTAAATCACTATGCGAATAGAATTATATACGTACATCCTACATATTTATCTCCATTAATTATTAGCCAAATAAATTCTCTTTTCTATTCACATTCACTTACTCACAATTGCTTAAATCCTCATTTGGATTATCACCTCAATTCTTATCTCAAATGGATATTTAATTATAAAAAGTTTGAACTCTGTCCAGCTTGAATTTAGAAAATAGCTTGAAAAATTAAGAATAGATAAGTAGTTGAAAAATAATTATTAGTTTGTAAAATAGCTGTAAAATAGTTAAATAATTGTAAAATAGTTGGAAAATAGTCAAATAGTTATAGAAATTTTAAATAATTGCAAAATTGTTGTAAAATAGTAATTATTATAAAGTAGTTGAAAATTAGTAATAAATTTATAAAACAGTTGTAAAATAGTTAAGTAATTCCAAAAATAATTGCAAAATAACACAAGATAGTTTGGCTTTAAGAAGAAAGATTGTATAGTAAGTAGCTTGGAAAAAAAGATTTATATTAAACAATTTGTTTTGAAAATAGTCCAGAGCCAAACTGTTCAATTCCCAATTTCCAATCCAATCAATTCAATTTAAATTTACACTTCCATTTAAATTGACTCAATTCCAATTTAAATAACTTCGATTTCCATTGAAATTGATTTAATCCCAATTCAAGTTGAATTAATTCTCAACTTCTTTCCTAAATTCAAATCAAATTCCATTTGAATTTACTTATTCAACTTTAATCATAATTCCAAATTATTCAAATCAATTTGGATTAATTTCAAATTGAACCAGCTGCAATTTCAAATTAGTTCAATTTCTATTTGAATTAATCCCAATTCCAATTTGAATTTGAACTCGTTCAACTTCATTTTCATTTCAAATTAATCCAATTCAAACTTTCCATTTGAATTTTTAAACATATCCATCTTCAATCACAATTCCAATTGATTCAAATCAAATTCAATTTGAACTAATTCAATTCAAATTTCAAATTTAAACCATTCTGGATTATATAAATTCGAGTTAAATTTTAAATGTTGATATAATCCTTTAAATCAAATCAACTTATATCTTTAAACCATTTAATTCTGAATCCACATTCCATTTTTAACCTATTTCAAAGTTCAAATAATAATTCAAATCCTTTTTAAACAACTAAATCTTTGAAATTAAATTTATCACCATATTTCAATTTTGAAACCAAACCTTTGAAGTTTTTATCTCAAACATTCAAATCTTAATCCAAAATGATTCATTTTATCTTAATAATGGATATATTTAAACACCCTATTTCTTCATTCATTT
The DNA here is from genome assembly GCA_030765085.1 of Allium cepa. Taxonomy (NCBI): domain Eukaryota; kingdom Viridiplantae; phylum Streptophyta; class Magnoliopsida; order Asparagales; family Amaryllidaceae; genus Allium; species Allium cepa. Next base: position 556,576,835 of record CM060928.1, on the reverse strand, counting down.
AAACAAATCCAATTTCAGCTTAAAGATTATTAATAATAACAAGATGGTATTATTCAAATTATTTAAAACATCCATCCATTTCCAATTTCCAGAACTCAAACCCATTTTGAGATCACACAAACTCCCAATTCAAATTAACCATTTAACTTCCTAAGTTAAATCCCAATTTCATCTTGAAATTTCCAATTCAGGTTGCTTGTTAAATTATTTAACCTTTCCAGAGTTAAATTCAATTTACTTAATCCAACCAACCTTACCCAATTCCAATCCCCATTTCAAATCTTAAACTTTACATTAACAATCTTCCCACTTATAAGTTCAAAAACTTATCACTTTGGGTATCACACCTCATTCCAGGTTTAAAACCCAACATTTATTTCAAACCATCTTTGGTTTTTTATTCAAAAAAAATTCTTTTAAATTTTCAAACAACTCTTGTTTGAAACATGACCCTTCATTCAAATACATTAAATAACATTTCTTTGTCACTTTGAAACAATTTTCAAATTCTGGACCCAGATTTAAAACTTCACAATTCAGATCATTTTAAATTCCAATTTATAAGTCATACTTTACTAAACGTTTTACTTTCGTAAAACATTTCATTTTTCTTACTCATTAATACACATATTGTTATTAAACGCAACAATCATTTATGATAATAACCAAGGAAACCAATTCATTATTATCTTATTCTGAAACTCTTCTCCAAATTCAAGATTTTAATTTCAGTTTGAATTCATTTCAAACTTATCTTTATTTAATTTCAATTTGGTTGTATTTCTATTACCACTTAATTTAATTCCAATAATTTAACAACCAATTACCTCAATATTTATTAGAAAGAATATTTCTTTATATATCAAAATGTATTCTTATATAAAATCATTTAAAATCTTTATATAAGAAAATAACAAGTACGCTCTCATACACACACACACTCAACCCATTCTAGGGTACCATTGACCCTATCCTTATTAAGTATCCCCCACCAGAGCCAAGGTTTCTGCTTAACCTTGCTCTTATACCAAATGTAACGATCTGGAATTTTCGATCCCGAATATTCCGGATAATTAAGAAAAGAAGAGAAGAGATAGAAGAAGAAAACAGAAAGCAAGACACAGATTCTCACATTCGTAGCGGATCAAAATATAATATCATAAAATAACATTTACACAAAGAAGCTGTATCAATTAAATTACATACAATACATAGGAGTTACAACATTTACAAACACCGGACAGATTCAATCAACTTGTCCCAGACAACTACAACATATCAGCGCAGAATGCACTCCATACGTCCTGCTATCCAGCTCGCCCCCTGAGCTTTAGAACGTCCTTACCTGAAAATCTGTAATACTCAATCTGACCCGAGTATTACATCAAAGTAACACCCGGGTCAGGCTAGAAACCAGCTTGAGTAAACTCATCCAACATGAAATTCTAATGCACAAAATTTATTTAAAACTCGGGTAACTCGTACTTCACTACGAGTTTTTAATTTGTTATAGTCAACACTTATTTCACACATCAATCCCTAAGTATCCTTATTTAGTTTAAATGGTCCAGTCATTTAAATTTATCCCGTTCCAGCCTATTTGATGCACATATCAAATTTTAAATTTTTTATTGAAATTTAAAAATCGAAGTGGTTCCGGATATTTCCTAATACCCGACCCCGGTCTCTTCGATCTCAATGTTATTCTTTGAGCCCAATTATTTACATTTAAACAATTCAATTTATATTCAGGACTTCACATTAATTCACAATTCCTCAAACAAATACTCCAAATATCACAGTTCAACCCAAGCGTTTCATACCACAAAGCATCACAACCACATATCAGAGATATCAAATAATCTAAGTCATTCCATATACTTTAATCATCTATAAGCAAGATTAATTAGTCACACCATTTCTAATTAATATAAATTAAATAAATAACTTCAATCTCTTTTCTAAATCCTACTCAGTTAATCATTAATTTAATTAATTTCAAACCATTAATTAATCACCCTTCAATTACCCATTAATTATCCATAATTACTTCCATCAAGTAATTATCCCATTGGTAATTATCCTTAATTAATTAACCCTTAATTATTAATTAATTTAACCTTTAATTACTAATTAAATTAATTGATCCTTAGCAAATTTATCCTTTAATTTGTTGATACACGAAGATTTTTGATCAATGACAATGTATAAAGGAAGAGATATATGCAAGATAGAGGAAGATCAATGAAATATAAACTTGAGTATGATTTATATATATATAGGTTTATTTGTTAAAATCTATCCTCAAGAGTTGCACAAACACAAGAACACATTCATTATACTTCAATTTTTCACTGTGCATACTTCAATTCTTCATAATGCATAAATTCATATGTCAGTCGACTGAACTGAATTTACCAGTCGACTGAACTGGCAAACATGTACAAATATGCACAGTTTCAGTCGACTAAATTTTCTGCACAGTCGACTGAAAATTTTCAAGAAAGATTCTTACTATAATTTCAGTCGACTAAAATTCCTGTACAGTCGACTGAATTTGAACCTGCGAATTTTGCATGAAAGGACACCTTCTTCTTCCCAAGAGTTGCGACCATTCCTCAATAGAAATGGAAGCTTCTCTTATCTACAACCCTTGGCAATACATGCATCCTTTTTACAACTATAAATATATGATTCAAACATCATTCAAGACATCGAATTCTCTTACTCTAATCTATCTATTTCTTGATCATATTTTCTAAACATTATCAAAGCAATCACTACTCTCTTTGCTTGAATCACTATTTATATTTAATATATTTGATTCATAGCAAATTCATAATTCCTTAATCTTCACAAACATATTTCATATTCTTGAGGATAAGATTATAGGAACATTGTACTACAATAGACTCATTCGTGTTATAAAGAACACAACTAGTCAAAACTTGTTTAGCATTGAGGTTTGAAGTCCTCTTAGGTAGTTTGAGGCAAAGAAATCCCGTTCGGTTGTTCGGGTAAGTTGTGAACCTATTCCTCCGGGTTAAGAGAGGGTTTTGTAGTTAGTGAAATACCTAAGTGAAGCTTAGGGACTGGACGTAGGACAAGTGGTCCGAACCAGTATAAAATCTTGGTGCATTTTTTACTTTCCATATATACATTAACCATATAGCTATTCCATATTACACGATCCTACCGTATAGCCTCTTTCAATTGGTATCAAAGCCTGGTCGTCCTATAACCATAACACCGTTATTAGACATTGATAATATGGAAAATAACGCAAGTACAAGTACAACTTCTGCCTATAACTCTACATTTGCCGAAGGACAATCTACTCAAAGACCCCCTCTTTTCAATGGACTTAACTATAACTATTAGGCTACAAGGATGAGGATTTATATGCAAGCAACTAGCTTCGAAGCATGGAACGCCACTCAAGTAGAGTTCGTTGTACCCACAACCGACTATCCTACATGGACACAAACTCAGAAGAATGAAGCTAGTGCAAATGCCAAAGCAATGAATATGCTATTTTGCGCCTTGGATAGAAATGAATTCAACCGAGTTAGCATATGTACTACTGCACATCAGATATGGGATACACTTAGAACCATACACGAAGGCACTAACAAGGTCAAACAAACAAAGATCTCCATGCTAAAGAATCAATTCCAAAACTTTAGAATGCGACAAAATGAATCTATCAATGACATGTATTCAAGATTTCAAGACATTCATCATGCCTTAATCGGATTGGGAGAAAAGTTTACGGATTTTGATATTGTATCTAAGGTTCTAAATTCACTCACTGATGAATGGGAAAGAAAGGTGCTAGCAATCGAGGAAGCAAACGATCTATCTTCAATGAAACCAGAAGAATTAATTGGAAATCTCATGTCATATGAAGTTAATATGCAAGCTAAAAAAGATCAAGCTCAAGAAAGAAAGAATGTTGCTTTTCACGTGGAAAAAGAAGATTCAGAATCGGAAGATGAGGATTTAGCATTCATAGCCAAGAATTTCAAAAAATTCTTAAAATTTAGAAAAGGGAACAAAAACGGATTCAAAAAGAATTTCATGAGTAAACCTCCTTCCTCAAATATAGAATGCTTTAATTGTCACAAGAAAAGACACATGCAAAAGGATTGCCAAGAACAAAAGAAGGAAAATCAAAAAAGTTTCAACAACAAAAACAAAAAGGATAAATTCAAAAAGAAGGCATTCTCTGTAACATGGGACGATTCAGATTCATCTTGATCTGAAAGTGATAGTGATAGCGACAATGAACAAGCAAATGTATGCTTCATGGCTCAAGATTCTGAGGTAAGCAATTTAACTTTCGATGATTTAATTGAAGTAAACACTGAACTTTTAATCACAATAAAAAGTCTTAAAAGGAAAATTAAGGAAATTCGTGAAAATCAAAACAAAGCTGAGTTTGAAAGAGATATGTTACATGATGAAAAGAAAATTCTTGAAGAAGAACTTGAAAAAGTTCAAGAATCTTATTCAAACTCAGAAACTCAATTATCACTTTTAAGTCAAGAAATTGAAACTCAAAAGACTAAGAATGATATAATTGCTTCTGAAAATCATGAGTTAAAAACAAAAATTAGACAAGTTGAGTTAGAAAACAATAGTCTTCAAGCTAGATTAGATAACATTACTAAAAATGTTTCTAACTTTAATAAAGGAAGAGAAAATTTATCTAAAATTTTAGAAAATTCTCAATCCTCTTCAAACAAACATGGATTAGGATATAAAAAGGAAGTAAAAATTTCTAAAAATAAAAATTTTAAAAATTCAAAACAACAAATATTACTTCAAGAACCTATTCAAACACAAGTAGAAACCAAGATAGTCAAAATTTGGATTCCAAAGACTAACAATATTTTAATTAGGAATAAATATATTAAAACATTTATAGATAATGTTCACCATAATAAAAACTATATTTATAAAAAGGATACTAAACCAAATTGGGTTTGGTTTCCTAAACTCTAATTTTTTTAGGACCCTATTAAAAGTTGGGTACCAATAATTTCATATCTATTTTCAGGTCCCACTCAAAAAGAAAAAATGGATATTAGATAGTGGTTGTTCAAAACACATGACCGGAGACAAAGATATGCTTACAAACATAACATACTTTGATGGTGGCTCGGTTACCTTCGGAGACAATTCAAAAGGCTATATCATTGGCAAAGGAGATGTGAACAATTACGGTACATCAAAATTACCTTTTATAACAAATGTTTCATTAGTTAAAAATTTAAAACATAATCTACTTAGCATAAGTCAACTATGTGACAAAGGCTTTAAAATAAATTTTTCGGATAATAAATGTAGTATTTTTGATCAAAACCAAAATCTTGTTTTTGAAGGAAATAGAGATAGAAATATTTACGTTTTAAATATGAATATTAATCATAATACAAGTATGTGTCTACTTGCCAAAGACAATGATCCTTGGTTATGGCACAAAAGATTTTGTCATATAAATTTTAAAACTATTAGAAAACTTTCTAAAAATGATTTAGTAAGAGGTCTACCCAAGATAAACTTTAAAATAAATAATCTTTGTGATGATTGCCAAAAAGGTAAATTAACAAAATCATCTTTCAAATCTAAGAAAATTATTTCGACTTCACAACCATTAGAATTATTACATATGGATTTATTTGGACCAACACAAGTTCAATCCATTAATCATAATCGATACGTATTTGTAATAGTTGATGATTTCTCAAGATATACATGGACTATTTTTATGAAAAATAAAAGTGACACTTTTGAAAATTTTAAAACATTTGTCAAAAGAATTCAAAATGCTAAAGACTTAAAAATTAAAAATATTCGAAGCGATCATGGAGGAGAATTCGAAAACGAGGATTTTGAAATTTTTTGTAAAAAGAAAGGAATAAATCATAATTTTTCATTTCCTAGAACTCCTCAACAAAATGGAGTTGTAAAAAGAAAGAATAGAACATTACAAGAATGCGCAAGAACATTATTAAATGGATGTTCCTTACCAAAACATTTTTGGGCAGAAGCCGTTGCTACTGCATGTTACGTATTAAATAGAATATCAATTAGACCACTAACTAAAAATACTTCTTATGAACTATTTAATGACAAAAAGCCAAATATATCGTATTTTAAAGTATTTGGATCAAAATGTTTCATTGTAAATACAAAAGATCAATTAGGAAAATTCGATCCAAAAGCTAACGAAGGAGTTTTCGTAGGATACTCAGAACGAAGTAAAGCATATCGAGTATTTAATAAACATACAAACATAATTGAAGAAACTTTACATATATCTTTTGATGAAAATTTTAATAGAAATTTAAGTACAAAAGATGATGAAGAATTAATAAATATAGAAGAAACAAATCTTGAAAATAATAATTTAAGATCCCCTCCTAGAATATTACGAGATCATCCAACTCAAAATATTATAGGAGAAATAAATTCTCAAGTTAGAACAAGAAATCAACTAAATCAAATGGGTCATGTAGCTTTCATTTCATCAACAGAACCTAAAAATCCTAAAGAAGCATCAACAGATGATTATTGGATTATTGCTATGCAAGAAGAATTAAATCAATTTGAACGTAATGACGTTTGGGAATTAGTTTCCCGTCCTAATAATCAATTAGTAATAGGAACAAAATGGATTTACAAAAATAAAGTAGATGAATTAGGTAATATAACAAGAAATAAAGCTAGACTAGTAGCACAAGGATATAATCAAGAAGAAGGTATTGATTTTGAAGAAACATTTGCTCCCGTCGCAAGACTTGAAGCAATTCGTATACTTTTAGCTTTTGCATGTTTTCACAATTTCAAACTCTATCAGATGGATGTGAAAAGTGCATTTTTAAATGGTTTTATTAAAGAAAATGTATATGTAGAACAACCTCCTTTATTTATACACGAAAAATATCCAGATCATGTCTATAAATTAAAGAAAGCACTATATGGTCTTAAACAAGCACCTCGTGCTTGGTATGAAAGACTTAAAAGTTATTTATTAATTTCGGGATTTAAAATTGGAAAAGTCGATCAAACACTCTTTATTAAAGATACTTCAAAAGACATTTTAATAATTCAAATATATGTAGATGATATTATATTTGGATCAACAAATGAAAATTTATGCAAAGAATTTTCAAATATAATGACTAAAGAGTTTGAGATGTCTCATATGGGAGAATTATCATACTTTCTTGGACTTCAAATAAAACAATTATCAAATGGAATTTTTATAAACCAAGAGAAATATTGTACAAACTTAATTAAACGTTTTGGAATGGAAAACACTTCAGCTAAACCTACTCCTATGAGTACTACTACTCATCTCGATCGAGATGAAAATGGCAAAAGTGTAGATCAAAAATTATATAGAAGTATGATAGGCTCCTTACTTTACTTAACCGCAAGTAGACCAGACATAATGATGAGTGTATGCTTATGTGCACGTTTTCAATCTAATCCTAAAGAATCACATTTAAGAGCAGTTAAACGAATTATACGATATCTTAACTACACTAAAGACTTTGGACTTTTTTATCCAAAAGAGTGTACATTTGAATTAGTATCATTCAGTGATGCTGATTTTGGTGGATCTCGAAAAGATAGAAAAAGTACAAGTGGTACATGTCATTTTATTGGAAAATCACTTGTATCATGGTTTAGTAAGAAACAAAATTGCGTCTCACTGTCCACCTGCGAAGCAGAGTATATATCAGCTGCATTAGCTTGTACTCAAGTTATATACATGCAACAAACACTCAAAGATTTTAATATAAATTTAACAAATTCTACAATATATTGTGATAGCACGAGTACAATAAACTTATCTAAAAATCCAGTTAATCACTCTCGTACAAAACATATAGATATTCGTCACCATTTTTTACGTGACAATATCGAAAAAGGTATAATTAATCTAGAACATATTTCTACCGAAAATAATTGCCGATATATTTACTAAACCCTTATTAGAAAATTCCTTCATAAAACTTCGACGAGAATTAGGGATAGTATCCTTTAAAAATATAAATTAAATTTACAGTAGATATATACATATTTCAGTCGACTAATTTTTTTTTCAGTCGACTGAATACAAATCAATAGTTATTCTCAGCTATATTATAAACCTCACATTTTTTTAACTGATTTATTAATAACATCCTTACATTTTTAACAAATTTTTCCTTAATCATTGAATATTTATGTGGTTACAAATCTTAGCTAAACAATAACCATTAATTGTTTAGTCAAATTCTATTATAAATTCTTAAAAAAATTAGTTTTTAAAACATCTAAATTTTACAATTAAAAACTTAACAAACTCAAAATGTCGTCTAACAACTCCTACTCTCCAATCAACATCACATCGTCAAGCAAAAACTCTCCAACATCACCAAAACTTCCCACACCAACACCACCACATGAGCCGATGTATAATTGGAAAAATTATCGTACTGGTTACACTCCAGAAACCAAGAAGGCTAAGCGCGGACTTTTTATTTCTCCGGACACGAAAAGAAAGATTGATGAGATTCATCACTTTCAACAACAACAGATTGACCTTCAACGAGAACTATACTTCGAGCAAAAGATTACAGCTAGACGTTTGAACTTCCTAGAGCAAATTGGCTTACGTTTCTGTGGATCAAAGAAGAACGAAGTGGCTGAGCCCCTACCTCGACCCGTCAGTTCATTTGATCCATCTTCATCTTATCGTACACCAAACGATCCCGTCAATCCATGGATGTCTCCTAAGACACCACAATATAGTCCGAATTCATGGGATAGAAATTACATGAAGAATGAAGGAAAGAAGAATCCAAGTCCTTCTCAAAAGAAATAATTCAATTTTGAAATATATTATTTGTAACTATTTTTCTTAAAATAAATTGTTTAAATTTAAAAAGAACCTGAAACAACAAAAGTACATGATTCAGTCGACTGAACTTATAAGCCCAGTCGACTGAATGCAAACAGAAAACATTTTTTTCATATTTTCAGTCGACTAAATATTTCTGCACAGTCGACTGAAACTTAACAGAAACTCTCAGGAAAATATTCAGTCGACTAAAATCTCTGTTCAGTTGACTGAATTCAAACCTAAAAAGTTTCGGTCTACAATTCAGTCGACTGAACAGACATTTTCAGTCGACTGAACGGCCTTTTCCAGGTAAAATTCCCTTTATTTACATCAGTTTTTCACTTCCAAAATCACTTTTTACATCTTCTTCCCCAAATTTCCCTAAAACCCTAGATCTCAAATACTTCCAATCTCCCTCAAATCAAAAGCAAATGGCACCAAAACGATCTAGAGCTTCATCCTTTTCATCCTCCGAGCCCATTGATGCTCAAATTGCTCAATGACTATATGATGAAGTCGCGATAACCCGATGGAACAAGATGAAGAACTCAAGAATATTCGAGCATTCCTTTGTAGATTTCCAAAGTCTTCACACCTACAATTTCCAAGAGCTCACTGATCGAGCAGGCTTAACTCCTCTTCTTGATTTGAAACGGAATGACATTGCCATAAATCATATTATGGTCAAGTTGTTCTACGCAAATCTCAATCTTGGACACCAAACTCCAAGGAATCCAAACGACAGTGTTTGGAGCATGGTCTGTGGAAAGAAGGTTTGGTTTTCTTTGGATCGAATAGCTAACATTTTAGGGTCAACTAATATCGGAAGGAAACTAGAAGAAATAGAGTTCAATCCACAAATTTGTGATAACATAAATCACCAATTTATGGATGATAATATAAATTTCCGAGATTTCAAATCTACTTCTCTTCGACCTCGAGCAAGAATTCTACATAAAACTCTAATGAGAACGATCACTCCTCGCACGGGCTCATATGAAATCATTTACCCTATTAACTATCGAGCTTTATATGCCATCTTTGGCAATATTAAAGTCAATTGGGTACAACTAATCCTTGATGAGCTTCTCTCGTTTCATAATGGTAAAATGCGCACAATTTATTTTGGAGAATATATCATGCGACTTCTCCTCAATGTTGATACACCATTACCGGATTCAGAAAACACAATGGTCCATCAAATAAACCATCGGACCATAAGCCTTATGCAACTCCCTACTCGACCTCCTCGATTTATATCACTTGCCGAATGGGAAGCTAGGCATCAAGAGCAACAACCACAACCTCCGCCACCTCAACACGAAGAGCATTTCGAACAAGAAGAAGAAATTCGTCTTGTTGACCCAACCTACTCTACCAACCAATCCTTAGGAATATTATCAAGAAATCAACAAATTCTTGATAATCGTCTTAAAAAGGTGGATAATAAGCTTGACAAAATCAAAGGATTTTTTAATAAGCTTTGGGACGCTATCTCGTGCTCAAGCACCACTACCGCTTCAACATCTCGTGGCAAGCGTCCTGCACCAACATTTACATGGACGTCATCCGAGGAGCATACAAGTAGCAGCACAAGCGGAGCTAGTGGTGGACAAGGAGGAAGACCTTATCGACCATCAACAGGCGGACCAGTCATTAGAGAACCAGGAGACAGAGAAGGTTCTTATGATTGGGATAGGGATCAGTAATTTATTTGAGTTGTTGTTCTATTATGTTTCTTGCAACTATGACATTTGAACTATTATATTTTATGCATTTTTTATGCAATTCTAAGATTCATTCTTTTTGGTTTAAAGTGATTGTTTTAATTCCATGCAACTACGGTTATTACTTCCTTTTTGTCGATGACAAAGGGGGAGAAAATCTATGGTACTAACTTTGTTTTTGTAGGAAAGATAGGTGTACACATTCAGGGGGAGAAAGTTTAAACATCTTTAGAAAATCAAGTATTGTCATCAATCAAAAAGGGGGAGAATGTTGATACACGAAGATTTTTGATCAATGACAATGTATAAAGGAAGAGAAATATGCAAGATAGAGGAAGATCAATGAAATATAAACTTGAGTATGATTTATATATATATATAGGTTTATTTGTTAAAATCTATCCTCAAGAGTTGCACAAACACAAGAACACATTCATTATACTTCAATTTTTCACTGTGCATACTTCAATTCTTCATAATGCATAAATTCATATGTCAGTCGACTGAACTGAATTTACCAGTCGACTGAACTGGCAAACATGTACAGATATGCACAGTTTCAGTCGACTAAATTTTCTGCACAGTCGACTGAAAATTTTCCAGAAAGATTCTTACTATAATTTCAGTCGACTAAAATTCCTGTACAGTCGACTGAATTTGAACCTGCGAATTTTGCATGAAAGGACACCTTCTTCTTCCCAAGAGTTGCGACCATTCCTCAATAGAAATGGAAGCTTCTCTTATCTACAACCCTTGGCAATACATGCATCCTTTTTACAACTATAAATATATGATTCAAACATCATTCAAGACATCGAATTCTCTTACTCTAATCTATCTATTTCTTGATCATATTTTCTAAACATTATCAAAGCAATCACTACTCTCTTTGCTTGAATCACTATTTATATTTAATATATTTGATTCATAGCAAATTCATAATTCCTTAATCTTCACAAACATATTTCATATTCTTGAGGATAAGATTATAGGAATATTGTACTACAATAGACTCATTCGTGTTATAAAGAACGCAACTAGTCAAAACTTGTTTAGCATTGAGGTTTGAAGTCCTCTTAGGTAGTTTGAGGCAAAGAAATCCCGTTCGGTTGTTCGGGTATGTTGTGAACCTATTCCTCCGGGTTAAGAGAGGGTTTTGTAGTTAGTGAAATACCTAAGTGAAGCTTAGGGACTGGACGTAGGACAAGTGGTCCGAACCAGTATAAAATCTTGGTGCATTTTTTACTTTCCATATATACATTAACCATATAGCTATTCCAATTACACGATCCTACCGTATAGCCTCTTTCATAATTAAGTAATTATTAATTAAGTAATTAATCTTTGATTACTAATCTATTAATCTGTGATTGTTAATTACTTTTTTAATTAATCTCGTTCAGAATTAACTATCCTTTAATTACTTACTTTAATCAATCCTTTAATAAATTACACTAAGAAATTTCTCCTTAATTAGTAATTATCCGATGATTACTTATACTAAGTAATCACTTAATTAATATTAAGTAATTAATACTTAATCAACTTCATAAGTGTTTATTTTTAATTACCTACATAATCCCATATGAAAACACTTATGAATTAATAATTATTTATCTAATAATTATTCAAACCAAAACAATTTTAAAATCAAAGACATTTTTAATTATTGAAATTTGTTTTTAAATTTCGATCCATATCTTTATTTGAAACTTTCTTAATCCTCTCTTGAAAAATATTTGTTTGAAAACTTATTTAAAACTTTACTTTGCTTCTAAATCTAGTTTTTTCTTTAAAAAACGATACTGAAATTCTCGGGCCTGATTCAATTTTACACGAGACCACTCTCGAGCGCACCCATTCCATCTCTCTCCTCCTTCACATGAAACCCTGAGTCGATATCGAGCTATTCCATCATCTTCCTCGAAGCAAAACACAAATCAAAACATCGGACATGCGATGACACACATGCACGTACACACGTCAATGTTGGCCCTACGATCAACTTCGTCGACTCCCTCGGGTCGCCGATGACCCTTTCAGTCACTCCGACCTCCCAGCTTTCTCGATCAAGCCATAAATCAGAAATATGCCATTCGTTCAAAACTGGAACTCAAATGATCGACCTTCGACCACCGATACCCCCACCACAGACCATCGATGATCCCGAGATTCCTGCCAAAACTTCATCTCCTTACACTCCTACTTTTCCCTCTATACCGTATCCTTCAGAGCTCGCCATGACGTCGCCATTGCCAAGAAACAACCTCGACCAAAAACTCGAACAAAACCCTAAATCTACCCCTCGCCGACGCCTCAGTGGCTAAAAATTTTAGCGATCAATTTCCTCCAGATCACTTACACCCAGGCCATCTTCAACCATGAACTCAAAACCCCAAGCTGCGTCAATCATCAGAGAAAAGCGAAAACTCGTTTTCCATTCAACAGGCCCTTTCTCTCAATTCACAAGTCTAAAAATCAAGATTTTAATTTTAAAAATCATCATTTTTGATAACAATTCAGATCATATACTTGAATTATCCAATTGTAAAGATCGAACTTTTGATATGGACAAAGTCTTACTGTGCTTCCTTCTTTTTATTTAAACCAGCTTCAGAATTCAAATTAGAAATATTTTTAAAATTGATATCTTGATATAACAACCCATATTGTTTATACATTGAAGTCTAAAGCATATCAGATGAAAAGCATTTAATTTTTGAATCTTATTTGCAACCTGGAAGATGAAGAACAGCACAAAAATGCCGAAGCACGGATATACACCCAAATATCTATATACCTATATTCATGTATTTATTTTAACACCATAATGCAATCATTTATGCAAAATTTACTACAGTCTTACTTCAAAAAATTTCCACATGCATCAAATTTTAAGCTATTTAAGGCTTTAGTTTACTCACCTCTTTTGTTGAACAGAGCAGTTTGAAAGTCTGTAAACTGGACTTGGTGATGCTTGAACTTGTTTGCTTCCAGTTTTACTCTGAAAGTTTCAAGATGATCAAATCTTGTTTTAAACTCAGATGGATTTTACTTGAATTGTTTCAGGTTGTACCTGAACTTGAAAGTGTTGTTTGATTACTTCTTTCTCTGTTTTTTTAATTATGAAAGAATAGAACAAATAAAAAAAATGTACAGCTTTTTTTTAGAAAGAAAAATGAAGAGAAAAATAAGTTGACACTTGTATACTATGTTATGTTAATCCTTACACATGTTAATACATATATTCTTTAATTAACAAATGTCAATTTGCATGTATTTATTATATTACACTTGTAACATTTTAAATTTATTTTAACCCTTTATTACTTCAACTATTATATTTATATATATTCTATTATGTTCATTTCCAAGTATATAAAAAAAGAATTTTGAATCCCAACTTTTTTCTAGATATAAATATATATATATATATATATATATATATATATAGGTTTTATATTTAAATATACATGTTACTAATTATAAGCATAAAAAAAATTAGGCCTCTTATATTTTATACAATTTTAAAGAAGATGACTTAAAACTAACTAAATATATACATATATATTAATTTCTAAAAGACAAAACTTTTAAATCCAATTTATTATATGATGTTTACAATTGTATTTCAAATCCAACTTTATTTGCTACAATATTTATTTAATTAGGCCATCATATCTTATTAGAAGTTTATAAAAATTCCAAATCACACAATTCTATAAATATCTTATATATATGATAATAATCATATTTTATTTTGCTTTGAAATAGAAACTTATTTTGCTAAACTAAATAAACTAAATCTCAATGGTAAAATTGGTAAATTACCTAATTGCTAGATGTCCAAAAAAATCTGGGTTATCACAAATCTCGAGTTCGAGCCTTCTCTTTTTACGCCTACCAGACCACAGTTATCTCCCCTCCACTCGTGAACATCCACTTCGTCGTGCTCGAAAATCAGAGAAAAGGAGCTATGACTTCGTTGCCTATCTCTTCTCCCCCCTCCCATTTTTTTTCTTCTTACAAAGATTTAAATTTTGATTTTGGAATGCCAGAGGAAGGTAAAAGGAGGTAGTCATGATTTATAATCTCCAACATGTGCTGTCATTCCTCTTTTTTCTGAAATAGAAGATGTTGTTTCATTTTTTTTAGTGCGTTCGGTTGTGTGAGTTTAAAAAGAAGAGGGAGACATGATTTTGGTGTGTAGGTTGGTACCTATAGTGTTTTGAAATGAGGGAAAAAAGTGCTAATGTGAAAATAGTCAATCAAATGTTTGTGTGTGTGTGTCTATACACACACACACATGTGTGTGTGTTTGTGTGCATGTAACTGTGTTCACGTTTATATACATGTACGTATGCATATGTATATCTCAAATGATTTACAACATTGCGCAACTTTTCAAAATTGAATAGTTACAGATTTAGATTTCGATTTCCGATCATATTTTCACTTCTTATTATATATATATATATATATATATATATATATATATATATATATATATATATATATATATATATTTGTAACAAAGTTTGATATTAATATTTCTATCACTATATAATAATTAAAAGGGCTTATTTAGAAATTAAAATAATTATTAAATCGTTTAAACTCAATTTAAATTCAAAAATCATTTATTCCAAGATGGTGATATCATTGATGATGTCATAAAGAGATTTTATTTCGAAAATAAAATAAATAATTTTATTACATATTCTCACTCAGTCATAAATGAGTTGATGTATCCAGCACTATGCACGATGTCGGATAGTCCAAGAGCTGTTTATTAATAAAACGATTTTTGGTCATTTTATTGATATATCTTCCAAAATATTTTTATATTTTTGTAAATTTTTATTCATAATAAGATTACAATATTATTTATCATCGAAAACTTTATCGTTTATGTTAAAAAATATTATATTTGAATATTTTAAAAAATTGTATGGAATGATGAATTTGCGGGTCATTACAAATTATTAAAGCCTAAAAATTGAATTTTTGTAAGTGTTGGAATTTGGCTACGAAACTTGCACCATTGTGTTCGTAGTGATTTTCTGATCAACTTTTCTGTATACAGTTCGACAATCAAAGTTCAAAGGAAAAGGTTATTAGCATTTTAATTTTTCGGATCGGAAATAATTCAAAACCAACTATGGAGATAAATGTTGATAACTTAGCATTAAATGGACACTAAATATAAATGTTGACATTAAGCTAATTGGTTGCATTAAATCTAATTAAATCGACGCCGATAGAAAAAAATAAAGATTAATGCAGTAAAGGTGATAAACATTGAAGTTTAAAAATAAAGTAGGCAATAAAGATTACCGGCTTAACCTTAAAATAACCGTTAATTATAAATGTTAACTGACAACATTAAATCAAATTAAATCTAAGCATGGAAGGAAGTAAATGACAATTACTTAATGTTTTGTCCTTCATGTTTCAAGCGAAGACAACCCCCTTCATGTCCCTTCTTTTCATTTCTTTTCATAGGTTGTATGTCATTGGCTTTTGGGAATGACGGTATCTCTTCTTGCTTGGTGCTTCACTTGGTTGCACGGTTGTATTTTCGGGGCAGTTGGTGTGTTTGGTTTTAGTTTTGAAAGTAGCAATAGGTTCTAAGTTGCATGGGGATCTAGTTCATGATGTTCGTATTGGCGTTTATGTCATTTTGGACTCCTCTTTTTTGGGTTGTTCGTTGGAGCGATTCTCTGCTGACGGTAGGCTTTTCTATTCGTGTGGGATTAGATATTGTTTCCATGAAGCTTGCCTCGGAATTCCAATGTATGTCATCACCTCCAATTCCTTCATTCTACCGCTTTTGCTCTTTTGTGACACGCTATAGTCGTTCTCATCCCTTAAATCCCATTCCCAGAACTACCCTTTATAATGAAGCCAAACCCTCCCCTGTCGTTGCATGGTAAGCAGAAATTCTGTGAGGTTTGAAATTAATCAAAGAAGTATAACTTCTATTTAAATCTTATTGCGGGTATGAATTCTAAATTAATTTAGATCCAATCTAAATAATTTTAACTAAAATTATTATTTTAACTATTTAGTTTATATGAAGATTATATTATATATGTAGTATATAATGTATATACGTATCAAATACACACATGCATTTATAGCATACGTGCAATATATAATTGTGCACATGATTTAATGTACCTGTATATAAGGGTTGAGATTTATACTGCAATAGACATATTTGCCCCCTTTATATACATATCTGTTGTCGATAATTAATTTGTTACTATATACATGTACACACACATATATATCTGCTATATGTGTGTGTATGTCTATATATACATCTATTTCAATATATATATATATATATATATATATATATAGACACACAAACACATATAGCGGATATATATATAGTTTGAAGATGTTGACCAATGCTAATAATTTAAATCAGTATTTAAAATATCTTAAGGTCGATCTAAATTTAAAAACAAATCCAGATCTAGAATAAAAATCTATTCAACATCTAAAATTAAATTTTCCAAAAACATATGCATTATTATTCAAAATACATAAATTTCGGAATACAGGAAAATATGCATAGGGAAGAAGTTGCAAAAAAATTAGTCTCAGAGACAACAAGTTTGGTTTTTAGTCTGAAGGACACTTTTTAGTGTAAACAGAAAATAATAGTTACAACTTTCATTTTGTGATTTACTATAGAAAGTGTCCATCAGCCTAAAAAGTATACTTCTTTTCCCTAAGACTAAATTGTTCTTGAACTTTTTCCTTGAGTCTAAAAACCCCTTCGGAATAAAGGCTTTCATCCTTCCCTTCTCCTATTTCATTCATCAATTCTTCCTCCATCCTCATCATCTCCCCACCTTCATATTGTACCCAATCATAATCTCTCCTCTAGTCTTTGGCAACCTCTGATGCAGGCTCATAAGTAGGTCAATCAAAGTCGATGATCGACTTTTGGACCTTATGTGTGTTGAAGCCTCTATCCTAGCGGTGGGTAAGGGCTTGACGTTTGATGCTTCATGATCATATCCGGATGTTGTCAAAGTCCCTCCACCTTTATGCCTCTACATGCGACCCATCTCGCTGCTTCCACTCTAAATTTGAATCTGAATTCAAAATTTCTCCGGCAGTCAAGCCACCTGATTGTGGATGCATGTACTCCTATATGGCTAAAATTAGACTTGAAAAAATTGTTTTGGATGTGATCTTAAGGAAAACATGGCGTGTGGGTCTAGAAATGCTATCTTGTGTTTTAAGTACGAGAAATATGGACATTACTCAGCAAAGTATATTGAATTCAAAGTGATAGGTGCAATTATACTTCCTAGTCACACGTGCGGCGATTTGTATCTTAAAAAAGCAACTGCTTCAGATCCATTCTATCTAGACCCCCTAGCCCTCACAGATCCCCTACCACCAGGTTTTCTTTATATAGAAAGCATCAGAATTTCTCTAAGCACCTTTTTGAAAATCTATCCCCTATGGATTCCTTTGGAGCTACCGTGCATGCAGATAGGGCAAAATTGCTCGATGCCTAAACGCATGTAATATTTTTGGGGGTTAGTAGACTTCGATCGATGGTAGATCTTCGACGCTACCTTAATTCCATTTCAGGCATGGAGATCTTTCCTGGTTAATTTCTCAGAGAACTAGCTTCCGTGCGTTGCAATTAGGAAGGGCTTCTTCTATAAAGATAGTGGAAACACGTTTACTTGGTAATGGTCATTGAAGAGAGAGAGCTTCCATCGTGAGTTCTTCGATGCTTTCTGAAACTGCATTACCGGCATGACTACTTTCCTGCATGGGAATGCGGAGCTTAGGTCCATTCTTTTCCCTATTGAGAACTTCAAGGTAGCCGATCATTGTGTTTAGGCGACTACTCACCATGGGTTTCTTTGTCAAGATCAGATTGGACAAGTTGGTCTCCATCCTAGGTTCCATCATTGCACAAGTCTTTAAACATAAATTCAAAGTTAAGATTTGAGTACTGGATTCACCACCATTCACCTATTGGACGCGGTGATATCATACTAGAGGAGGGTGACTCGCTTAAGTTATAGAAAAAAAAAATCAGTATACTTTTTCAGTGGTAAAGGCCTCCAGACATGGTTTAGCATGCCATCCCCTCTTAAGATTTACCAATGATGTAATGTCCGAAAAGTATTTGGGTCAAATTAGAAGAGAGTAAATTGCTACATGAAAGAAGACCATGCTTGTTGTCTTCTTTGATGATGATAAGGTGCATGCACCTGTCCCGGATTTGCCTAGCCGATCATCCTAGCAGCCTCCGCTGCTAGCTAACCTCCCTTCCATCACTTTAGAGGACATAATCTATTAGCTGAACCCAGACATGCATTTAGCTACAAGATGAATCATGGCCATGGTATTATACAAGATAATGTCCAAATGATGGATATAGGGATCGAGCTTTAACTCTTTGTGCACCCCCTTAGATTCCAGCTCAAGTTCTGGCACCATGATCATCTAATCCTATGACTAATGCAAGGAGAAATGGGAGGCTTCTTTCTTTGAGTAGCGGTAACCCTCTCGAATGAAGTATTTTCATCCCTAACATTTTGTGTACTCTTAACACGGCTTCTCTTTCTCTTATATCTACTACTAGCTCATTTGCTATGGATTTATCATCACAAGTCATTTCATTTATAAAGAACCTAGAACACAATAGAGCTCTTAGTTCTTCATGGAAATTAAGACGTGGGATGTTAAAGGGTTATGGTGCTCGGAAAAGTGTGCTTTAATCAAAAAATAATATGATCTTTTAATCTTGACTTTTTTCATTCAAGAATCTAAGTTATGTAACCCCAGCCGTCTAGATTAAGAGCTATAGGGGAAAACTTCCTTATGGGGTGGGCAGTTTTAGATTCAGTGGGCTCAAAGGAGGGAGGAACCCTTTGTTGTTGGCATAAGATTAAATGGATGTTAATCGAAATGTCTAAATCCCCCAATGTCATTAACATGATTCTTAATAATAATGGCTCGGGTATCCTCCGCTTTTTCTTGAATAATTATGGTTCATACTCTACTTTTGAAAGATTAGATCTTTAGAAGGATCGCGTGGATTTTGCATCCCACGTCAACGACTCTTGCATATTACTAGGGAATTCAATATTACTAGATTCCTTTTTGAAAGAAATAGCTCCAAAGGCTCTTCCGATGTTGACTTTTTCAACAATTTCATCTCATAATGCAACCTCATCGGTTTGCCTATAAATAATTATGCCTTCACCCGGTCAAACAAACTTAACTCCCCTTCTCTTGCTAAGCTTGATAGATTTTCCTCAATATATTCCGTAAGAAGACATGCATTTTTTTCCTCTCGGCATGGTCTTCCTTCCATCCTCTTCAACCACTGCCTTGTCCCGCTTAACACTGGTGATGGGAGCCCTTACAGCCCCCCTTCAAGTTTGAACATTTCTAGACTCGTGAACCTGGTTTCAATGACATGGCAAAGAGCCTTTGGGCATGTTTCAGGTATCTGGTTTTGTAATTAAAATCATGGTAACTAAGCTACGTCTTTCATGTAAGGCACTTAAGAAGTGATCCATGGGTATTTTGGGGTACACTTAGAAGTAGAAAGGAGCTTCTTCAGAATCAAATCCTAGATCTCAATATTAAGTAAGAAAGCTCTCCTATCTCCCACTGGTAGATCCCTCATGCTTGAGCTTGACACTAAGCTAAACCACCTTATAAAGTAGGAGTAAATAGCTTGCAGGTAAAGATCCAGAGCCCATTATCTCAAAGAAGGAATCTCAATACAGCTTACTTCCACAGGCTAGCTAATGGGAGGCATAGATCCCACTATAGCTTGTATTATCCATGAAGGCAGAGAGATTACGGAGGGATATGTGGTTCTCGATGTCTTTACGAAGCACTTCAAAGATGTTTTTAGGCAAAAGAGCCCAACGTAGAAATTACAAATTGGAATATGATTTTCCCTAAGGTTACTCGGGTGCAGGTCGACATCGAATCGGAATATGAAATTGAGGAGTTCTTGAATGCATTATCTGAAATGGCAAACGATATAGCGCCAGGCCCTAATGGATTTCTGTCTGCTTTCTTCAAAAGATATTAGGGGTCTCTAAAATTAGCATTTATTAAGGTATTCGTAGAGTTCTACTCCAAACCAAATCCGATCTAAAGAATTAATTACGCAATTTCATCCTCATCTCTAAAGAGGATGGTGCCTCTTCAACCAAGGATTTCCGTCCAATCAGCCCGGAGAACATGATTTTCAAGCTGGTTTTAAGGTTTTTACAAACCGACTGCAGCCCTATATAGAATGTCTGATGAATCCAAGGCAATCTGTGTTCAAACCTGGCATATCTCTGCTAGATAATGTGGCTGCGGTCCAAGAAGATATTGGCTACTATCACTTCAATAGGATGGGCTGCCACATCATCAAGCTAGACTTCCCCATGGCCTTCGACTTGATTTGTTGGAAGTTTTTGGATGTTTTGGAGCATTAAGATATTTCTCCAAGATTTGTATCTTGGATTAGTTGCATTCTTTCCACTTCGTGCTCCTATGTCTATGTTAATGTCAGTATAGGGACTTTTTTGCGTCATCCAGAGGCCTAAGACAAGGAGACCCAATCTCCAATTCCTTGGCTAAAATAACTGATCTTGCTTGTGCATATGGGATTCTGGCATGCCCTGGTAATGACATCATCCCTCTTGGAACCAACTCATTTGAATATGGCGACGACGCCATTCTCCTCTCTTTACCCCACCCTTCATTGATTGCTACCCTCAAACTCTATTGTACTCCTTCGAGCTAGCCTCTAGTCTTCACATCAATTTGTCTAAGAGCCTGAAGGGTAATACATCATCTTCGAAGAGTTCGAAGAAGCAGAAAAGTGAAGGGAAAAAAAGAAAGTAAGAAGACCCATGACTAGGGTGAATGTCACCACTGGCACAAGAAAGGTCATTGAAAAGGAATTGTCCTTTCTACTTGAAGATTGTTAGAGAAAAAAAGCAAAATGATTCTATGACTCCATCAAGTATATTTGTGATTCAAGATTATTTTGTAATCAATAAAATGTCTTGGATCTTAGATACTATGTCTGGTACTCATATGTGTAATTCATTATAGGGGCTTAAGAACTAGCATCGCATAGCAAAAGGATAGATGAGGCTCCAATTTGCTGATGGATCTATTGTAGATGCAACAGCAATAGGAGATAATCATTTAGTTTTGCCTGGTGGAGTAGTATTAGTATTGAATAATTGATATTTTGTAAAAGACTTTATTTGTGAGATTATTTCTATTTCTAGATTGACAAAGACTGGATTTATATTTCATTATGAAAATAAGTTACGAACATTAGTTTGGATGGAAATAAAGTCTGCAATAGTATTCTTGAAAATGGCATTTATGAGATTAATACTAATAATGTGTGTTTTGTGGATAATGCTTCTAACAATATAAATGATATTATCTTTGGCATTGTAGGCTAGGTCATATTAGTGAGAAATAAGTACACGAATTAAAATCGAATGTTTTCTACAGTCAATTGATTCTAATCATTTGACACATGTAAGTCGTGTCTCAAAGGTAAAATGACCAAGCAACACTTCGGTAGGAGCAATGAAAGAGTAGATGAACTCTTAGGGTTAGTACACAGTGATGTAAGTGGTCCAATGCTTATAATAACAAAAGATAGTAGTTCTTACTCTCTTACCTTCACTGATGATTTTCAAGATTTAGGATATGTATATCTTATGAAGAACAAATCCGATGTCTATGAGAAATTTGTTGGATATAAAAATGTAGTAGAAAACCAAATGGCCCGTAAGATCAAAATTCTTCGATCATATCGATGAGGCGGGTATGTTGGATAGGATTTCCAACAATACTTAAAAGATAACCGTATTATCTCT
The DNA here is from genome assembly GCA_030765085.1 of Allium cepa. Taxonomy (NCBI): domain Eukaryota; kingdom Viridiplantae; phylum Streptophyta; class Magnoliopsida; order Asparagales; family Amaryllidaceae; genus Allium; species Allium cepa. The sequence continues at coordinate 556,554,297 of CM060928.1, read as the reverse complement.
TAGGTTTCTCAACTATGTACTCAGCAATATAATGGTGTTTCAGAGCGAAGGAACAGAACCTTATCAGTTGAGGTTCGTTCCATGATGAGTAAGGCCGAGTTACCTCTATCCTATTAGGGATACGCACAAGAAACCACATCGCATATGTTGAACTTACTGCCACTAAATCTATGCCTAAAACACCACATGAGATATGGTATGGTAAGAAACCTCAACTCAAATATTTGAAGTTGTGGGGCTGTCTAGCATATGTTAAGAACGCTGGACTGAATAAACTAGAGGCAAGATAGGTACTCTGTAAATTTATAGGATATCCCAAAAATTTGATGGATCAAAAGGCTATTATTTCTCAACATGCTGTCTTTTTAGAAAAGAAATTTCTGCCCAAGGAAATTAACATCAAGGTTGTATACTTGAATGAGATCCAATAAGTTAACACTAAGGCCAAACCAGTGGAAGAACCAAGTTTACCCGTATACAAAAACACACAACCTATTAGAAGGTCTAGTAGGGAATCTCGCCACCAAAGAAATACTACGGTTTCTTGTGGATGGCGAGAAAGAGAACTAAGTCTCAGATGATGGAACTCCTCTATCCTTCCAGCAAGCACTGCAGAGTAAAGACTCTGCACTCTGGCTTGAAGCTATGAAATATGAGATTGATTCCGTGTACTAAAACAAAGTTTGGACTTTGTCGGATGTACCCAAAGTGATAAGATCATCGGCTGCAAATGGACTTTTAAGAAAAATCTAATTACAGATGGAGAAGTGGAGATTTATAAGGCATGGATAGATGCGAAAGGATTTTGCCAAACTTAAGGTGTTGATTATATGATTATAACGAGCCCTTTTCACCCGTAGCAATTAAGTCCATTTGGATTATGCTAGTTATTGTTGCATTCAATGACTATGAAATACGGCAAATGGATGTCAAGATGGCTTTTCTAAATGGTGATTTAGAAGAAACCATTTATATGTCGTGGCCCGAGGGTTTTATGGTCAGTGGGAGTGAGGGTAAGGCTTGAATTGTTAAAGCCCATTTACGGATTTAAACAAGCTTCAAGGAGTTGGACCAAGTGTTTTGATAAAATTATCAAAATAGTTTGGTTTTATCAGAAAACAAAGGCAGCATTCGTATATAGAAAGGAATAGGGTAACACAATTGTATTCTCAATGCTCTATGTCGATGATCTATTATTGGTCGGCAATGACGCTTCGTTTGATAAAATCAGTGAAAGCTTGACTTTCAAAGAAATTCCCTATGAAGGGTTTGGGGAAGCAACTTATATACTTGGTACAAAAATCTATAGAGATATATCTAAGAGGCTATTGGGACTGTCCCAATCCTTACACATAGATACCATACTGAAAAGGTTCGTTATAGAGAATTCCAAGCATAAAAACATTCCAACACATTTTGGGATCATCCTTTATAAGAAGGACACTTATCATATCGATAAGGAGAATGAGTGTATAAAAAGAATCCTCTGTGCTTCAGCCATAGGATCCATAATGTACACTATGTATTAGACTGGATATGGCATGCACATTAGAATGCATAAGCCAATACCAGTCTAATCTCGAAGAAAAACATTGGACGGTCATAAAACGTATATTGGAGTATTTAAGAAATACTTAGGACTTATTCTTGGGAATAGAAACATCCTTATGAAAGGGTATACATATTCGATCTTTAAAAGTGACATAGATGATAGTAAATCGACGTCTTGTTACGTCTTTATGCTCAATGGAGGGCCATTTTTCGAAAAAGAGCCAAGCAAGAAATGGTTATTGATTCAACGATGGACGCAGAGTACATCGTCCTCAATGAAGCAACTAAAAAGGCAGTCTGGATGCGTAAGTTTTATAGCGAGCTCGGATTGATTCCCGATACCGAGAATCATAGGCATTATTCTATGATAATAATGTTAGATATTGGGGTGTCTACAACACAACGTTGGATCTTAAGGCTATTCAGATACTAGAAGGGGTGAAATGTGTATTAACTACTTACTTATGAATATAAAGAAGTAATCAGAAAATAAGTAAGTAATAAAGTAAAATGCAGTGATGTAAATAACACCCGGATTTTTATATCGGTTTGGATTAACCAATCCTACATCCAGTCCTGCACTCTATCGTGCAGAATTCCACTATAATCGCTTGCTTTCCACGGGTGGCAAGAACACCTTTACAATCTTGGTTTCACGGGCCACAAGACACACCCTCTTGATTTTCCAGGCTACAAGAACACCTTTTCCTTAACAACAACAATAAACTATGGCAAGTAGTCGTATCTTCAATACAGATTCTTGCAGATTCGGTACAATGATCCTATAGACCTCCACTGGCAATATATCTTTGAATCCTTATATTTGTGGATTTTTGTGATTCGGTTGAGATCAATGGTTGATGATCTTCAAGTATAATTGCCATGACATCTTTAGCAAGATATTCTAAGGTTCAACCAACTCCTCATCACCTCAAACACCTTTATGCTTCAGCATTCTTCTCTAATTGGGTTTTGTTCTTCAATTGCTCTGACAAACCTTCTTCTATAATTGCTTCCACTGTATTCTTATTTATCTCTGTAAATGTCTCCATAATATATCTGATATGACTGCATAACTCGAAGATACGTTAGTAGTGATATTTATATGGTTGTTGTCATCAAAATCAATACCTAAGGTATTAACAATCTCCCCATTTTTGATGATGACAACCATATAAATATTTGAGAGATAAAATATAATATTTTTATATTTGACTCCCCCTAACTCTATGCACTCCCCCTATCATTTTGCCTAGTATATTTATACATTTTCTTCCCCTTTATCATCAACAAAAAGGGCAAAAAAGAGTCACTTAAATCACCGCTAGACAATATGTAGAGTTTGTATATAGAGATAAATGCTTATAAATAAAAAACATGAGGGGAAACTAAATCAATTCAAAACATGAAATAAACTTATCAAATATAAGATGAGTTTTAGAGTTACCGACTTTGCAGATGCCAATAACAAATCCTTTTCATATTTGTCCAATGTTTAATAGATTTCTCGTCATATGCTTTGAACATCTGCTATCTGATATACATTGTTTGGTACCTGAAAAATTATAAAGTATGCACACTGGTACCCTTTTTATTCTGGGGTCCATGGGGTTAAGTTTTGGGATTCCAAACCCATGAAGAGTTTGAATTTCCTTTCAAAATATAATCATTAGATGAATGAACCTTAATAATAAAATTATCAATATATTTTTCTTTTTCAATATCATCCAATCCTTTTGGAACCCATAAATTAATGAATCTATTTGGAGGTTTTAACTTTAATTTCCTAGGTTTAGGTTTGAACTTGGTAGCCTTAACAAACTTAGTACTTTGAGTACTATTTTTCTTTGATTTAGCCTTAGGGATGTATCCAAGTCCATGTTTATTCCTAGTGTGTTTAGATGCAGATAATAATTTTTCTAGATCATCCTTTCCTTTGTTAGATTTATCAATATCAGTTTTCATTTTGTTAAAATCTTTATTACGGTTAAGAATAACATTGTCCAGAGATGTTATTTTGTCATTCAGATCAGTGATCTATGACTTCATTGAAAGATTTTCTGATTTTAAGGATTCATTTTCACTCTTTAGTTTTCCAAAACTTCCAAGTGTCAAATCCTTTTCATCATTATACCCATTAAGTCTTTCAATTTCATCTTTTAGACATTGTTTTTCTTCAATTAACCTTTCATTAAATATTTTTAATCTATCTATCTCTGCCAAACTATTGTTGTACTCTTTCCTAAGTATTTTATATCCCTGATTCATATCATCAAAACATTAGTAATTTCTTTATTAAAATTCCATACCTGGTCATTCTTTGCCATGAAGCACATGTTGACATTTTCTGTTTTTGAATCAGTATCACTTGATGATGTATCTGAATCATCCCATTTTGAATTTAATGCCTATTTCCTCTCCTTATTGAAAGTGTTTGACTTTGATTTCTTCAGTTTGGGATAGTCTCTTTTCAAATGACCGGGTTTATCACATTCGAAACACTTAACAATATTTCCATTTCTAGAATTATTGTTGTTTGTTTTTCGAAGTTTGTTTGTTATCCAATACTTCAAAATTTTCTTGAACTTCTTGGTCATAAACTCGATATCATCATCAATAGCATCATCATCTGGTTCATCTATGTCGATCATAGCATTGAGTGCTAGTGATTTCTTCTCATTTGCCTGATTCTCTTTTCTAATCTGCAACTTTACTTCATAAGACATTAGGTTACCAATTAAATCCTCTATTTTCATAGTACTAATATCATTGGCTTCTTCAATTGCCAGAATCTTCTGATCCCATTCAATAGGAAGTTAATTCAAGATCTTTCTGACTTGGTCTTCTTCGGTAATTTTCTTTCTTAATGATATTAAGGCATGTACTATATCTTGAAATCTAGAATACATATCAGAAATAGACTCATTTGGTTTCATTTGAAAGAGTTGAAACTGGTTAGTTAGCATAGATATCTTTGTTTGTTTTACTTTACTGGTGCCTTCATGTGTGACTTGCAGTGTTCTCCAAATTTCATATGCAGAATTACAAATAGACACTCGATTAAATTCATTTCTATATAAGAAGCAAAATAAAATGTTCATGACCTTAGAGTTATTAAGTGCTTGTGTCTTTTGGTCTAGTGTCCATTTTGAATATTCAGTTTGAGGCTCTATGTACTCTATTTGGGTAATGTTCCAAATATCCAAACCATTGGACTGTGTTTGCGCCAAAATTGGCCACAAACCCCAAATACCGTGAAAGCACCAGTATATAAATACAAATCAGCGATATTCAAACACAAATCACAGATCTCAGCAAATAACCCAAATATGTTTGCACAAAAAATGGGCAAAAACCTCCAAGTCGTATCATTTAGTTGATTTTATGTTGTTCGTAGTGATTTGGGTGGTTTATGCAAATATGTAAAAAAACAGAGACTAAACTGTAAAAGACACACAGATTTATAGTGGTTCGGCCAGAATGTGCCTACGTCCACTTTATATGTTATTCTCCTTTTCCGATCCGATTACAAGTACAAAGCTTTGATTACAAGTATATCAAAGTTGTTTGAAAGTTCCTTTCAGGATTGAGCTCTCAAACTTATCCGCCATTGTTGTACCCCTGCCCCTCTATTTATAGAGTGAGGCTGGGGGCAGAGGTCTTGGATGTATATAGCTGCTGGTGGGCCTGGGCTGATGCAATCTGGCCTGGCAAAGTTGGTTCGGTAGCTCCTTGGTTCGGCGGTGAGTGGAGTGTTGACTGGACCGGTAGTGTATGGAGCGTGGGTTGGTTCGGTAGCCCCGGTCCGGTAGTGGTTGGTTTGACTCGGTGGTGAGTTGGTTCGGCGAGGCCTTGGACCGGTGGAGCTTGGTTCGGTGGGAAGGAAAGTGGAGTTGGTTCGATGGTGAGAGGAAGTGGAGTTGGTTCGGTGGGAAGGGAAGATGGCTGGTTCGGCTATGCTTTGGACCGACATTGTTTGAAGATGGAGCTTGGACCGGCATTGTTTTGGACCGGTAATAGGTAAAAACGTGTCCAGCAGATCATATCTCCTTCATACGAACTCCGATTATCCTGAAAATTGAAACATAGCCTTTCCTAGTCCTTATCATCATTTCCAATCAATTTCGTCCCGATCGGAACTCAACCAAATTTTAATAATATCGACCGTAGCCTTGATCCCAATCAATTTCCAATCCCGACATCCATCATTCCTTGCGAATTTGTTGATATTCCAGTTTTTACCCAAAAAGTGGGATAACACTTTGCCCCCCAAAACATGCCTTGTGATAACAAGGCGTGTTTTGAATAATTCCGAATCCAATATCTGAAGTCCATAACCATATTGCCAGAGTATATCATCCTTGACTGCTCCGAGTCGATATCCAATCCCAAATCCAATAACCAAAGCTTGAGCCAATTCCATGTCTATTCGAACTCGACAACCGAGTCCCAAACCATCCTTATCCAATAGCCAATAACTGAATCCAGGACCTCTCCGGGTCGATATCCAAATCCATAACCTCTCCAGGCTCTTGCCAAGCGCAATCTACACCTGACAGTCATGATCCAGTGTCCCTGGATGTTAAGCTAGCCTCATCGTGTTCTTGTTGAGCGTAATCCACACTTGATGGCCTTGGTCCAGTGTCCCTGGACGTTGAGCTAACCTCTCCGGGTTCTTGCCAAGCGTAATCCACACTTGATGACCTTGGTCCAGTGTCCCTGGACGCTGTACAATGCCATGGCTTAAGTCCTAAGCCGAATCCTGGTCTCTCCGGACCCTTGTTGAGCATAGTCCATACTCAACGACCTGAAAATAACAATTGATAATACAAGGCCTAAGTCCTAGGCCGAATCCTGGTCACTCCGGACCCTTGCCGATCATATTCCATACTCGACGACCTGAATGAGTCAATTTACCACATTCGGGCAAAGCGACTCACCCCTTGCCAGGCATAATCCATACCCAACGACCGTTTATCAAAAATCAGATAAAAATCCAATCAAAATCTAATCCAAAATCCACATCCAAAATCCAAATCAAAACCAGAAATCCAAACCAGCATCCAAAACCGAAAACAATCATCCAAAGGAAAATCCAAATCAAAAAGCAAGAAAAACCAGGAGCTCAATCCAAGCTCCAAAACCGAAAACCAAAAAGAAAAGCAGTGTCCAATCCAAAAGCAAAAGACAAATTTCACAAACCATAGCATTGCAGTTTATCATCATTCAGAGCATGCCTAGGGGCTATCTCCGTCCCCGTACATGTGTAAATGACTTGGTTGCTTGCCAATAGTTCGCTACTTATTTCATATTAACCTGGTCAATGGATGATCAACCGATCATCATTCCTGGGCCTCCCACCATCGTAGCTTGAGGTAGGCGGCGGTTGCTCTTGCCCCGCTGTTGCATTCCGAGGTCCAACATATTGTGGCAGTTGTCCATTCCTTACATGCTCCTCAATTATGTCCTTTAGGTGCCTGCAGCTGTTGGTGTCGTGTCCATCCAAATCATGAAAGAGACAGTGCCTTCCTGATGTCCTTTCCCGTTCTGTTGGTTCTCTCCTAGCCAGCCTCCGGTAGGGAAGGCGATTCCGAGTATCCAGGTATATCCGCTCCAGCGTCTCGTTCAATCCTGTGTACGTGGAAAACTTTGGATGCTTCCATTTCTTCCTAGCATTTCCAGAACCATCGTCCAACTTCCTTTTTCCTTTGTCTTTATCCAAACCTTTGCTGGATGGTCCTCCAACCTCCACTGCATTAACCTTTTTTAACTTTAAATCCGTACTCACATCTTCTTGCCGAAGGAACCTTTCTGCCTCGTGAAAGAATTCATCGAGATCCCGTGGGGGATCTCGTATCAGAGATACCTTGAAATCCGAGTTCTCCCTGACTCCTGATACTGCTGCCATTAAAACCATCGATGGATCGGGCCGATCCACCGAAGCAACTGCGGCACTGAATCGAGTTAGAAAGGCTCTAAGCGATTCATCGATCCTTTGCTTTACCGATGTCAATGCCATCACGTTCTTCGGTCTCTTGACATGAACCCGTAACTGTCCCAAAAACCTTTCCACCAATTCCCTCCAAGTCCTGATAGATCCTTCTCCCAGCTGCCTAAACCACATCGCGGCTAAGTCCGTCAAGTACAAAGGGAAGCATCGGGCCATCACTTCCTCTGATGCCCCCAGCACCTCCATGTGTCTGGTGTACCTCATCAAGTGATCCGTAGGGTCTGTCTTGCCATCGTATACCTCCAAGCTAGGTAGCTTGAACTTAGGTGGATTCTGAGCCATCCTTATTTCCCGAGCAAACGGACTCCTGTTCACTCCTTCCAAGTCTCCGTTGGTCAAACCACCTCGCACAGTCTTCCTGATTATATCCACCAATCCAGCGTTGTCTGTCGGGGGTTGCCCCCGAGAGAATTCCAGTACATACTCTTCATGTGGCTCGCTAGCAGCAACGTTAGTTCTAGCCTGTTGAACTCCTTCCAAAGGTCCTCCTGTGTTGGATCCTACGGGCCTGCCCCCAAGTCCTTGTCGATTGCCCTCTGGCTCTGCATCCTGTCCTCCATTGGGTTCCATAACCCTAGCTCCTTGTCCTGCATCCACGGTTGTTGTAGCCATTCCTATGTTCTGGGTCCCTGCAGCTCTCATTTGCTCCAAGAAAGTCTGCATCATCTCCTGTTGACTCTTCAACAACTTCTCTTGCAGTGAATTTGTTATGGCTTCCATTTCATCCCGGGTTATGTAGATTGAAGCTGGTACTTCCTCACCTCCGGAGGATGCTTGTTGACTTCCTTCCTGTTGGCTTCTCTCAGCCCTTAGCCTTCTACTGTTATGCCTAGCCATTGTCTTCCAAATCCAAACTTCTATCCGATGCAGCGGGTACTAGTCCTTCTTAGTGAAAGCACCAAAGTGTTTGCGCCAAAATTGGCCACAAACCCCAAATACCGTGAAAGCACCAAAGTGTTTGCGCCAAAATTGGCCACAAACCCCAAATACCGTGAAAGCACCAGTGTATGAATACAAATCAGCGATATTCAAACACAAATCACAGATCTCAGCAAATAACCCAAATATGTTTGCACAAAAAATGGGCAAACACCTCCAAGTCGTATCATTTAGTTGATTTTATGTTGTTCGTAGTGATTTGGGTGGTTTATGCAAATATGTAAAAAACAGGGACTAAACTGTAAAAGACACACAGATTTATAGTGGTTCGGCCAGAATGTGCCTACGTCCACTTTATATGTTATTCTCCTTTTCCGATCCGATTACAAGTACAAAGCTTTGATTACAAGTATATCAAAGTTGTTTGAAAGTTCCTTTCAGGCTTGAGCTCTCAAACTTGTCCACCATTGCTGTACCCCTTCCCCTCTATTTATAGAGTGAGGCTGGAGGCAGAGGTCTTGGATGTATATAGCTGCTGGTGGGCCTGGGCTGATGCAATCTGGCCTGGAAAAGTTGGTTCGGTAGCTCCTTGGTTCGGCGGTGAGTGGAGTGTTGACTGGACCGGTAGTGTGTGGAGCGTGGGTTGGTTCGGTAGCCCCGGTCCAGTAGTGGTTGGTTTGACTCGGTGGTGAGTTGGTTCGGCGAGGCCTTGGACCGGTGGAGCTTGGTTCGGTGGGAAGGGAAGTGGAGTTGGTTCGGTGGTGAGAGGAAGTGGAGTTGGTTCGGTGGGAAGGGAAGATGGCTGGTTCGGCTATGCTTTGGACCGGCATTGTTTTGGACCGGTAATAGGTAAAAACGTGCCCAGCAGATCATATCTCCTTCATACGAACTCCGATTATCCTGAAAATTGAAACATAGCCTTTCCTAGTCCTTATCATCATTTCCAATCAATTTCGTCCTGATCGGAACTCAACCAAATTTTAATAATATCGACCGTAGCCTTGATCCCAATCGATTTCCAATCCCGACATCCATCATTCCTTGCGAATTTGTTGATATTCCAGTTTTTACCCAAAAAGTAGGATAACAGACTGCAAATAACATTTCATCCTACAAGCCTAATATACATAACTACTGCCATCAAATAGAGGGGGTCTAGTGGTAGATTGCCCTTCTACAAAAGTGTTAAAAAATGTGCTACTAGTTTCATAGCCATTTATACTTTTCAAAAACCAAGTTATGAATTTTTGAAAACCAACGCTCTGATACCAATTGTTAGATACTGGGGTGTCTACAGCACAATGTTGGATCTTAAGGCTATTCAGACATTAGAAGTGGTGAAATGTGTATTAACTACTTACTTATGAATATAAAGAAGTAATCAGAGAATAAGTAAGTAATAAAGTAAAATGAAGTAATGTAAATGACACCCGGATTTTTATACTGGTTCGGATTAACCAATCCTACATCCAGTCCTGCACTCTATCATGCAGAATTCCACTATAATCGCTTGCTTTCCACGGGTGGCAAGAACACCTTTACAATCTTAGTTTCAAAGGCTACAAGACACACCCTCTTGATTTTTCAGGCTACATGAACACCTTTTCCTTAACACCAACAATAAACTATGGCAAGTAGTCGTATCTTCAATACAGATTTTTGCAGATTCGGTACAATGATCCTATAGACCTCCACTGGCAATATTGGCAACATATCTTTGAATCATTATATTTGTGGATTTTTGTGATTCGGTTGAGGTCAATGGTTGATGATCTTCAAGTATAATTTCCATGAGATCTTTAACAAGATATTCTAAGGTTCAACCAACTCCTCATCACTTCATACACCTTTATGCTTCAGTATTCTTCTATAATTGGGTTTTGTTCTTCAATTGCTCTGACAAACCTTCTTCTATAATTCATTTTCTTCCACTGTATTCTTGTTTATCTCTGAAAATGTCTTCATAATATATCTGATATGACTACATAACTCGAAGATACGTCAGTAGTAATATTTATATGGTTGTTGTCATCAAAATCAATACCTAAGGTATTAACAAATAATGCAGTAATGCAGATTGCAAAGGAGCCCAAAGTGCATAAGAAGTCACTGCATATTCTTTGGAAGTTCCACAACATTAGAGAAATCGTTGAGAAGAAAGAGGTCGTGATACAAAAGGTAGATACTAAGGACAACATAGCAGATCCATTCATTAAGGGTCTAGCTCAGTCGGCTCTCGAGAAGTTGATTGAAGGGATGAGATTGAGATTCCATAATTAGCTCCAAGTGCAAGTGGGAGATTGATAGAGTTAGGGGCATGCCCTAGTGGCAATTCTGTAATTTATTATAAATTAATTAACTTTGTAATCAATTCTCATTTGTAATAAAGGTGTTTTTCTTTCTGTTTTATACTTGTTATAATGTGCTCTCCAAACGTTTGATAGTGCATTACTCATGGTTGTTAAAGACATCTAGGTATTATGTACAAATAGTTATTGGATAACTATGGAATGACTCACTCGATAATTTTCTGTTGGTTAATATAACTAAGGTCAAACAGAAAATATCGAGGTGATTGAATTACATAGTTCCCTTAACTAGAGAATACCATGGGTCTTTAATATGAAAGATTCACATTAATTATAGTCAAATCATGACATAATGTTCATCGAGTGACTATAGTTGGGTCGAGTGGAACTATTGAACGTAAAGCACTATTCGAGAGAGGATTTGTTTCCTAAGTTATATGGGTTTAGCATCATATTTAACTCAAGTCAACTCAAAATCAAAATCTCTAGCTAAAGTATTTCGTATAATAATAATAATTACTGATGAACCAAGGACTTTGTGTTTGGACTATAGAGTTGAATATGGACGATATTGAAATTTTGACCATTACTAGATTCCATAAATTCAAAGTGATATAGTATTGATGAAGATAATTGGTGTAAATAAAATTCATAGCCGGGTAACACTTAACAAAGTAAAATAGGAATTTGTTGAACCAAGTAAATGTTAAATTTAGCCAAAATGTCACCCCACCTACTAAGTGATGTGTGAACGTTAATATTCTAATAGTTCAATATTAATTAGCGACAAAATTCACACTCGACGAGTCGCACAACGAAAATGTTGAATTCGATATTGGAATTTTGACCATTACCAGATTCTATAAGTTCAAAGTGATATAATTATGGTGAAGATTATTATTGTAAATAAAAGCCAAAGTCGGGTAACAATTAACAAAGTAAAATTGGATTTTATTGAAACTAAATAAATGTTAAATTTAGACAAAATGTCACCCCACCTGCAAAGTGATGTGTGAATGTTAATATTTGAATAGTTCGGTATTAACTGCAAACCAAATTTACACTCGACGAATCACACAACTGAAAATGATGAATTCTTCTTTGATCAAACGATTTAATTAATTTATAAATGTTCTAAATTATGTAAATTAAATATTATTTATGAAATATTATTTAAAAACTTGATTTTGATTTAATAAATGAATAATAATTGTAGTTATAAACACATTAATCAATATATGATATTGAGAAGCATTTTATACTAGATTTAAAAAGAAAAATTATTCATTTGGGATCACATGGGTTTAAGGCCCATCATGCGGGCTGATAGGATCTGCTGCAACATTGTGTCTAGATGGCTCAAAATATGGGTTAGAGGGCTTGAAAATGAATGGCCAAGATTAAAGGAGATAAAGTAAAAGATGAGATCCAAAATTCCCTCCTTTCCATCCGTTGTTTAATCATCTATTTCTCCTTCTGATTTAGAACATTCTAGCCTCCACTTCTAGTCATTGCTGGAACAAAATTTCCTTAGGCCTATCCATTTTATCAAGCCCAAATCAAGTTAATTCAATTGCTATTTGATAATCGGTGGTCAATATTTTAAGGGCAGACACTCTATTGGATTGGAAATTGTTTCGTGGAGCATACACATCGTTTCAAGGTGTACTTAAGGGCTTTGGCTACAATGTACATTTCTAATTTACTTACAAACATTAAATAATATTTATGATATTCATTTATATGTATATAATATTGTTAGCTATGTGACGATTTGAATTTGTAGGTATGTTGTCATAAATTTAGTTGGTTGTATGTATATAATCTATAATATATACATATATTTATATATTTTATAATTTAATATTATATTATACACTTGAAAAATATGAAAATAAAATCACATACGACTGTTAATAAATATAATATTTTTTGGCAGAAAGAAAATATTATTTTGTTTATATTTTTTAAAATGAAGTTTAAATCAATATATCATATAAATAATTATATAATAATACATTTTATATTTTATAAATTTTTATCGATGCATATTAAGCTCACGACAAAAAGTAGAAAAACCAACTTTTTATTTTTAGATATCTGATTTAAAAATCGATAACTAAAAATTGAATTTTAAAATTATTTTAAATTATAAAGCTATATATTAAAATTCAAGTTATAAATTTCATGTAAAAATTGCTGGAAATTTTAAACTTAAATTTAGTTTCAAAAAATATTTTTTTTTTTTATATAATTTTATACTGTTTTATTAATATATAGATTTCAAATTTTAAAAAATATCCTATGCCATGCGCATGACAAGTTCAAAATATATATTTAAGTATAAATTATTTGATGATTTTATTTGTATTAATACATATACATACACATTCTTTATTATTATATATATAAGCATTTAAAATATTCATTTCTATATATCTAATTATATATATATATTTGTATAAGTATCATTTTCGACATAACAGCAAAAAAGATTTATTTATTATATTCTAAATGATATAAACATATTTATATAGTAATTAATATATATACATTTTGTTAATATTATATATATATATATATGTATGTATGTATTCACATATAAATATTTATATGTTTATACAAAATATATGCAAATAAAATTATAATTTATATATATATATATACGTATATATGTGTGTATGTATATTGAAATATTTTATTATAAAAGCAAAGTTGTGCATATACATACATACAGCTGGACAATACATTTACATATTGGATGAGCTAACTTGCCCGTTGCGATGTACATCCCAACATATATATATATATATATATATATATATATATACATATATATTTATATATATATATATATGGGCATGTTATACCTTGTACGGATTGATATGTTATACATGCACACGCTTATATATGTGTATGCGATACATACATATATGTGCATGTGTGTGTATAACATAACATAAAATTATATAATACAATATCATTTTATAGATTTAAATAAAATAAATGATTTAGTTAAATAAAATTTTGAAATATTCAAACAAATCAGATTTCATAGGCCCAATAAAAATCTAATAAGAGATTTTTCTAAAATTCATCCATAACATCCGCTATAGGTTGGCCTACTTCCAACAGTAGCAACCACTTCATGTGCTTTGCTATCACTGAAGCAATTCTGCTCAACCACTCCCTAATCTCATGCTGCCTACCCTTACACAAAGCATGCTCAAGATATGGTCTACCAATTGTCATCATCTTCCCCATATAGGCTAACTAGCATCATAGATGGAATGTGTATCAACCAAACATGCATGTCAATGGCCTAGAGCAATTTTTAGGTCTTTAAAACACAATCTCAGTCATTCAAGCACCAATGTCGGCAGCTATAAACACATCAAGACTTATATCTTTACAAGGGTTGAACAAAATAAGCTCTCATGGGTTGCATTTTCTTATTATTGTCTCTTATGATAATCTATTATAAGAAGAAAAAAAGTACTAAGAAACTCCTCCTATTGGACGTAGGCAAGCTTAGCCAAACTGCTATAAACCTTGTGTTCTTTTGCATCTTTTACACATTACTTCCTCATTTACATTTTTAACCAATATAGTAGCAAGTAACCTATATTGATCTCACCTCTTAATTATAACTCCAAGGTCGGCTAAAATTTTAGTCAATAAATTCTATTTGTGAAACCAAAGAATTGACCTTGCAAACTGAATTTGAGGAGAAGAACTAAAGGTTCAAAGGGGAAATGCTACAATATGTTCAACTTTTGGCGAGACATCAACGATGAAAGGTTTCAACTTATAACACACACACACATATATATATAATGATCTTTGCATGCTTTTATTACATGATGTATCTTAAAATGTAAAATTAATTTAGAAAATTTTATTATAAAATTTTGTGAATAAAACTATTTTGAATAATTAGTATCTGTTGTGTGCGTGCGCGTGCGTATATGCACATAAAATTTTCTGAATTCTTAAAAAACAATTATCTTTGTTTTGATCCGATTGTTATATAGATATATAATTCTCTCTATATACATTCGATAATTATTACTTTTATTTAAACTGCAAATGGCTTTCGATTTTAAAAATAATAAATTTTAGTTCCATTGTTTCTAAAACAACTTTTTTGTATATGTGTATACACATATACATCTGGTTGTCAAATTCCTATAGAGAATAATAAAACAAAAAATAACGTTTTTATGTTGGCTTATAGATAAAAATAAAATTAATTATTTTAATTATATATTATATATATAATATTATTTTTAAGTCAAAGACAATTTAAATTCAAACTTCGAATTGTTCAAGCATATAAATCCAGTTAGATTTAGTTTTAAAATTATTCTACAATATGGTGGTGGCCTGTCAGTGTACGTACACACACACATATATATAATATATTTGTATATATGTATGTTATGAATATATATTTTGGAAAGGTCAAAATTTTAAATTTTGAATTTTGTACTATTTATAAAACTGAAATATATTAATAAGACTAGTGTTTAAAATGTTTTATTCCATATAAAACCCAACTTGTTGCATAAGGTTTCTCACAACAGGTTAAATTTCGATGAAACCTATTTCACATGTAATGGATGTAAATTATTCTGATACTTAATTTGTCTAGTGGTTCAAAAATGACTTGACATACATCTAATGGACGTCGTAATTGTTATCTTAATAAAAATTAGATATAAACATTTAGATGATGTTCTTGATGAACTTAATTTGCACGAAGAAAAACTACATTTAACTTAATTAAACTAAAGCAATTATTGTATAAATTATAAAATTCTGGAAACTTTGGTATTACAGGCTAAGTGATTACCTAGTGAAAGAGGATTGCACTAATGATACCATATGTCCCGAAACTATTCAAGATGGTTGTCGAATAGTTAAAAAGAAAATTATAGATAAATGACCTTGGAAAATCAAAATATTATCTCGACCATCCAAGTGAGCATGGTTCAGAAGATAATTCTTATCCATCAAACGACATGTATTGAATAGTCCCAAATCACTTTAGTATAGATAACTATCATTCATTTAGTTGCCTTATGGTTGTTTTGATGTGAAAAGCAATTAATTCCGCCTAAAATAAGCCAGTGAGAATATACTTCGTCGATAGTTACCATACCTTCACATTATCAGTGCTTTGTTATACTTAGCATAGCGCATGAGACTTGATATTGCGTTTTCAATTAACTTATTAGCCAAATTTAGTTCGATACCAACTAAGAGTCTTTGAAATTAAATCAAACATACTCTACATCTTTGTGCAACTATTAATATCGAATTATTTAGCTCGAAGAATCATCATCACAAAAAGGGTATGCATATGCAATGTTACGACCAAATTTTCCACAGTCATTGAACGACCTTGAACGATTGAACCGGGCTAAAGAGCGATGGAAAAAATGGAATTAATCACTAGAAAAGAAATACAACATGATAGAGCGAAGAAATACAAAGAGATAGTTGAAAATTTAAAGTCGGTGTTTTTGGATCGGGTGCCTTGGATCGTAATGATCCGACCCCAAAACACGACTCAATAAATTGATGCAACGACCCAAAGGAATGAATGGCAATGCATAAAGAAAAGAAACTAAGAAATGAAATCTAAACTAACTCAATATGAAAACCTGAAATAAGATACAAGTTAAACCTAAGTACTTGGATCATCACCGATCTAAGACCCAAGGGGTCATCACCGATCCAAGGTCCATGGATCATCGTTGATCCAAGGACCATGGATCATCACCAATCCAAGGCCTGTGAATCATCATTGATCTAAGGTCCATGGATCATCATCGATCTGAGGCCCTAGGATCATCATATGTAACAACTTGTCCTTCATAATACCTAATAGTCAACTCCTTACATCATCGCTCGACTTTTTAATACCACACAAAACAAATTGTCAGTGTAAAATTAAAATAAAACACCAAACCAAGACATCAATAAGATCCCACAATGAAATGATAATACACAATATACTGAATATACATGAACAGAATGGGATGATAATACATAAGTGACTAAAATATCAAGTTCGTCGCGTATTACTAAAATATCAAGTATGCATATCAAAAATATCGATGTCAGGCCTCCAAATGCTCCAGCTGCGCATCTAGATGGCACATCCCGAAAAGCACCTGACTCCCAAACTACTCGATCGAGTACCCAAGAGTTGTCATGACATGAACAAACAAAGACAATTCACAATTCAGAATTAATGTTTGGTGTGAGAGAATTATCTCAAAGTACTGTATATGAAAACTATATATAATTAACAAGAAACTATTAAGGCCAGCCGGTCCTCTCCACGAATTTGGCTCAGGAATAATTTGGACTATACCTAAACAAGTAAACCTATCTCAAAATGATAGGAAATCATACCCAACCTGCTCTTCTCCGATCATCAAGGAGTCGACACAACTAATGTGATAGCCATGTAACAATATACTATGATAAAGGAAATAGTAGTATACAAATGTAGAAGTGATAAAAGTGTCATAATATAAGTCTACACTATGTTATATAGAAAGTTAATATCAATCAATTAGTATAATACAAGCACAACATAACAATGATGTCAAATAGAGAATATCCACTATCGTTCCAAACTTGAATGAAATATAAGTATCTCTCACTGCACCAGAAATGCCATTTTGCAATGGTTCTGAGCCGTTGCAAATGGATTTAGTAACGGCTTAGAGCCGTTGCTAAATTGGCAATGGCAAAAAAATTAGCAATAGCTCCCAACCGTTGCGAAACTATAATTAGCAACAGCTCAAAGCCGTTGTAAAATAAGGTTTTACAAATGTTACGAGCCGTTGCAAAACCAAATATAGCAACGGATCCCGGCCGTTGCAAAATCATAATTAGCAACGGCTCAAAGCCGTTGTAAAACCTTATTTTTCAATGGCTTTGAGCCATTGCTACTTTTGGTTTTGCAACGGCTCGAAATCATTGCTAATTTTCGTATTTTTTCAAAAAATATTGCTTTTTCGGTCCTCCTATAGTAACAATCATTTAATTATCATGCTCAATACAAATACTTGCAAATCTAACATAAAATCACAAAAGAAATATCAATAAACCAAATATTTTTTATAGATTCAACACAAAGATCAAACATAACAAATCTTGAAATTGCAATGTTCAAACAATACATTACACTACATAGTTCAGCAGTAGCAGCAACAATAGTATTACAATATACAGTATATAGTGTGGCAAGTATGTTACAATGTACAATGCGGAGATTTATCGTTAATTGGTACATAGTTCATTGTCTTGAATCCTTTCTCCAATCTGTTCTTACCTAATGTAACAGCCCAAATTTTAGCAATATTTTATTCTTTATTTATAACTCTGGGGTTTTATTTTTCGAAAATTTGATTGTCTAAATTTAATTATAAATAATCACCCAAGATTTTTATTAGTGTGAAAATTTTAAAATTCTTATTTTGGTTAAAACTTAACATTTTTTTTTGAAGTTATAAATCTTTAAATTTTTAATTTTTAATCGTTTGGTTTAATTTAATATATTCGTAACAATGTTTATTTCACCTTTTGTTCTTTAAAAAAAATTGATTTTATACTTTTAAAAATTTAATATTTTATATTTTACTTATATACATTTTTGAATATAAATTTCTTAGTAAATGTGTAAACAAATCATATTTTTATATAAGTAATAAATTTTCAAAAACTTGTGTATAAATAAACTGTTTAATTTCGCGTTTAAAAGGCGCTTATTTGATGGAATAAATAATGTATTTACACATACAAGAAAATGTATAAAATTTAAATCCGTTATTTTCATTTTTTTTGGACAAAAATCACTGCGTCTGTTGTACGCATTCTAATTTTATTCACTTTCCTTTTACTCTCCTGATTTAATAGGAACGTTATTTACAAATTTTATAACCGTTCGCCTTTTTAATTTCTTGCCATTGTTCCCATCAACGCGAGCTTTAAATTTTAAACGCATTCAATATTGTTTAAAAATCTTAATCCAAAATCTAATCTTAGCTGACCGTTTCTTCTGCTTTAATTTCGAAACCCATTTGCTTAAAATTTGTTAAAAATCTAGTAATCGTGTATAACAAGAAAAATCAGTGCTCAATCAAAATCGTGGCCTTTTTTTTAAACCAATATCTTATTTCTTGCCTATAACTGCACATTAAAAATCAACGCTAGTTTAATTTCCTTTCCATTTCAAAGAAAGTTGATTTATTGCCGTTCTTTCTTCTCCTTAAATCACGCTACCTCTCTGATCAAACCTATATAACTCACGCAAATATTCATTTCTCAACAAAAATTTATTTTTCTAACCTTTCCTTTCCTACGCTCCCTATTTCCACTTCTTTCTTTATGACCATTCATTATATATATACACTACAGCTGGAAAGTTATAAACGTATAAACTTAGAAACGTTTTGTATTTATTAAAAATTTAAAGCTTACCTTTAATTGTGACTTTTCTCTTTCCTTCCGTTCAAATTTAAACACGCATCAATCAATTGCTTTAATAAATATTGCAGAATCAATACACAGATGTTATCAATTTCATTTTATGGTGGTACGTTTTTTTTTACGTTTCCTACCGTTTAAATTTAAAATAATTTGCTTTTATGGGTCAGCTGAATCACGTGACCGTTGCTATTTATTTCTTTTATTAATTGCTACAATTATTTTCACCAAATCAAGGGTTGACCGTTACAATCACTTTTATTTATTTATTCACTTAAAATTTGGTTGCCTATTCATTTTCTTCCGTTATATTTGCCTGAAAACATGTGGTTCATCCCTATTTATTTTCGCTTTCACTTCTCTTTTCTCTAGATCTGTTCGTTCCCCTTCCTACTTTTCTTTATAAAAAAAGGCAGACTGAAGCATGCGGCTGTCACCATTATTTGCATCCGCCACTTCACCTTTCTTCCAAACCTCCTCATCAAATGAAACCCATCACCTAGCCTTCCGTTTGCTTATGTTTGATCAGTGAGGTATAGGCGTGTGCTTACATATATGTTTTGATTTATATTCGTAATTACATGTTT
This sequence comes from Allium cepa, assembly GCA_030765085.1. NCBI lineage: Eukaryota > Viridiplantae > Streptophyta > Magnoliopsida > Asparagales > Amaryllidaceae > Allium > Allium cepa. The sequence continues at coordinate 556,534,453 of CM060928.1, read as the reverse complement.
TTTTTGTTTTTTGTTTTTTTTTTGTTTTTGTTTTTGTTTTGTTAGTTATGATATACATACTATTTATATAAGTATTGAATGCTATTTTTCCAAAAGTTTATTTTTCGTAACATGACAGTGTATATTTATATATAGTTTCTATTTGATCTTCCTCACAGCTTGTAAGTCATGTTAATATTTTGAATTATGTATGCCACATTTTGAAGGGAACATACTATAAAATAAGTATCTTTCATTTTTAATAAGAATATATATATATATATATATATATTGTGTTTTATATTTTAATATGGGTCAGCTTCTATTTGTTGATATCATGTTTCCTATAATATGGTTATTCGCTTATGTAAGTCATATATTTGTTTTGTTACAGACTATACAAAATACTTTAATATATGTATATTATGCGATTTGTTACCATGTGGGTTTCTATGTGGTACCGACTTATTTAGTTGATGATTGTATATATTTTGTTACAGTATTATATTTGTACTATTTTGGATTTAAGACGTATCTATAAATACTCTACTTTATAAATTATTTTAATACACATATATAATTTGGAAATTTATATAGGTTGAATATAATATGTTATTGAATGTAAAAATATGGATGGATTTAAATTATATATATATATAACATTTAATATATATAGAAATAGTTATATATATAAAAAAGTTTTCTTTTAGGTATTCATATTTAAACATTTATTTTATCTGTTTGAGAATATATACTAGTTATATAAGTTTAGTATAAAGGTGTTAGTATATTTTTTTTTTAAGTGTATGTTGATTTAAAAAAAATGTAAGCTTGATTTATTTATTTATTTATATGTTTGAAAAACATGTAAATTAAATTTGTGATGTTTGAACTTAGAATATAAATTTCATATGTGTATATATAGTTATAGGTGGTTATAAAAGTTCGCTTATACCATTTATCTTCATCGTTCCAGTTCTGATCTAATCTGTTTCATCAATTCAAGCCAATCAGCTTTGATCGTTGAATTCGTGCCGATTTTGCTTTGCTTGGATTTGAAATTTAATTTCAGTGTCTGTATCAATGTGTGTATCCGTTTCTCCTTCTATATTCTCTAGCCTCGAAAGGTGAGCAATCACTCACGATTAACATTTTTTTTATTCATTAAATTTGATTTCAATTGAAACGACAATTGAAACATGCTGCTGTAGTTATTTAAATTTGTTATATATGCTATTATTTGTAACTATTCACCTGCGGAATATGACACCATATCCTGTTGTTTATATTATATTGTTATTGATGATATATGCCTGTTATTTTATTGTATTTTCTTTTATCACTCTGCAAGTTCCCTGTAGTTTAGAAATCACTATGGGTTGAAATGATACATACCCGAACAGACTTTAGAATAGGAGAAAATCGTTATGGGTTGAAATGATAAACCCAAGCGATTTTCATTTAATTGAATTTGGGATTAAGGGTTGAAATGGTATCCACCCGTATATATTTAGTATACGGATTGAAATAATAAATATCTGTAGCACTTGACTATATGATAGGAAATATATACAAACACCGTTGGTCCATATAAATATTTTGAAAATAATTTCTATAATTTTGGAAAGAAATATATGCTTTAATAAATTTGATTCTTAAGATATTATATAAATGAAAATTGTATGTATAGATTTAGTAGTAATATTTGATTTAAATTAGATTGATTTAATACGTATAATATGGTTAAGTATTTATGTAAATCTATATTTCAAATAGATTCTCTTGTAATAAATTGAATAATTAAGATTGGGAGATAAATTTGGGTTTATAAAAAAGGTACTTAAATAAGGATTTATTTAATTAAATCGAATTGAAATTTTTGAATAGGAAATTTAAAGGGTATGATTTTATAACTGGATTTTTGATTTAAGTGATTTACTGAATATTTCACGTTTAAATAAATTAAGAAAATATTGAGTAAAATGTAATATAAGGTTACTTAAATGATATTGAATCTAATAAGGGAGTATTTCAAGACTAAATAATAATGAGGTTAAATCGAGATCTGTATGAAACTGTTATATAGAACATTTAAATATTAAAGCCTTGAACTATATTGGAATTTAAATGGTTTATGTTGAGATTCGGATCTGTATTTGAAATCAACGTAGTTGAATTTGTTATTTAGCAACTAAATTGAATTAAAATGAAAATTTAGGTTGAACTAAATTTGAATTTATTATTTAGAAAACTAAATTGAATGAAAATTTAGATGAAACGTTGAATACTTAAAGTTTTGAAATATATGGAAATATAAAGGGTATTTGTGATTATAAATCCGAATTTGAGATCAATAGGATTTAAATGGTTATTTTAGAAATTGAGTTAAATTTAAATTGATAAATTGAGATTGAATTTAATTTGAATGGGAACGTCGGGTTGATGTTGGAACGATTTGTTAAGTTGAGGAAATTGAAAATACTTTACTGTATAAATTATTTAATATATATAAATACTATTTTGGGAAATATTGAGATATTTGAAGTGAAAATGAGATTTGGTTTTGAAGTATAAATTAAGCTGAAATGACCACGGTGTTATAGTGTATATTTCTACCTTGTAGAAAGTTCCATGGACACTTAGAGGATGGTTATCCGAAACATCCTTTAAGTTATTTGTATTTCAGTTGATATTTCACTTGAGTTGGATTTATTGATATAATAGTGTTAATCCTGACTCGAGTGTTTTGTGTTTTGCTTTACGCTCGGGTCAGACTGAGTGATATAGCATTTGAGACTCACCTTTGGAGTTCGGAGCTTCATTTGGAGATCCAACTATCGGTTCAGATTCCAACCTTTCCAGTTGATTGGTTCAGAGAAGTCATCTGTTGCATTGGAGACTTCACTGCATTTGAACAATTCGGTTGTATTTTTCTAACTCTGATGTATATAGTAGCTTCATGAACTACTATTCTTTATCTATTCCGCTGCATTATATTACTCTGTGATTGATTTGTTTACTGTATATTTTAAGTTTTGCCAAATTTTAATTAACAATTCGGTATTTTGAATTATTCAAGTCGGATATGTATGGTTTTATTGTCGATTTGAATGGTCCAAAATAGCAGATCGTTACAGTTGGTATCAGAGCTTTGTCTCTAGGCAAAACTTAGCATATATGGTAAATTTATTTACGGAATCACTTTCGCTCTAGTTGAATCTCTTCCTTTTGACTCGATTTCCTTTGAATTTTGGAATGTCCCTCGGTTCCGAAATTCATTCTGTCTCTCCCTATTTATATTCGTTTGATTCCGGAGTATCCCATAACTCCACTGAATGATTTGTAAAGGGGGTGAAAACTCATTTTCAATTGGCATTGACTCACCGAAGATTTCTGTATCCTCAGTTTATGATGCCGCTATATCTTTTTATGCCGAATTCTATATCTTCGGCGATCGAATGTCGAATTGCCTCAGAATTCTACACCGATCTAATTTTGGAATCACGGTTGACCGGTAAAGGTCGCCCGCGATTTATAGAAGTATATCCATCTTCTATTTTGTAATTTAATTATCTCATCTTCGATCGAGTCTATCTTCGAATCAGGATTCTATTGATTGGAGTTCCTCTAAATTAAATTGCTATCTTTGTTTTGATATCCATTCTTGAATCATCCTTTGAAAATCGAGTTTTGTTTGTATTTTTGAAATTGTTTATACCGAAATTTTATTTTGATAACTATGATTTTTTTAATATATACAAAAGTGAAAATGTTTTCGATAAGGATTATATACCTATATATATATAAAGCAAATAAGAAATGTTATTCTATATAAAAAGGTTTTGAAAGGATTTGAAATTTTAAAAAATTATAAGAAATTGATTTATATAAAAATGATTTATAACTGTAGAGTTAAATTTGAAATTCGAGAATTGAATTTCGGTATTTTGAAATTGGTTTTAAGATTTTGGAAAAAATATAAAAATAATATGATCTAAAAGTATTTTTTCGAATAAGAAATGTTTCAAATGAGTTCAAATGAATTCCAATAATTTTGAAGAAATTTCAAAGAAGTTTTCAAGAAAATAGAAGTCCAGAACTCACTTATGTCGCTGGAAAATAATTTTGGTGATGAGTGCATGCATCATTGACATTGATTTTCGAGTTTCAGAGTGGGGGAGAGGCCACTTTAATAGCTTCGCTATGCAAGTGATTCTGTAAAACTGTTTTTGATTTCAAATTCCGAAGCATAATTTGATATTTTAGAAAGATATAAGTATATATTTGAAACAATTTAAAATGAGACCGGTGTTCAGTCCTCGAGTTTCGGATTTAATAATTGATTTATTGATTTATTGTTGATTTTCAACTCTTGAATTGAAAATTTAATTTCCCTAACTATTTTGAATGTTCGAACACTTCCAAATCGAGATTAAATTTTCAAAGCTAAGAAATTTCGAAGAGTATAAAATGTTTGATAAAGAATATAAATTTAGTTTTGAAATGTTTTGAAAAAAAAACGGTTGAATAATGGTTTTCAGAAAGGTAAATTGGATATTTCACATAGAAATAGATAGTTTAAAAGTTAAAAAAAAGGGATAATTACAAATTTGGAAACCATTTTGAGTATAATTGATTTTGGGAAAATATTTGGTTTTGAAATTAAATTGGAATTAAAAACCAGTACTTATATGGTTATTTTTGAAAATGAATTTGTTTGACTTGAATTATTTTAATTTGGAAAATGGGATAATTTTCTAAACCTATTATTTTGGGAACTTTGAAATTTAGATATTTAATTTGGAAGAAAATTTGGTGAAATCATATATGATTTTGAAACTGAATTGATATTGAAATGATTTGAAATTTGAGAACCTTATATTATTAAGCACTTGATTTTGGAGTGGTTGAACTTATATAAAATGGATTGTATAAGTATGAAGTTGATTTGAAATCTATTGATTTGAAAGATACTCAATTTGGAATGAGATTTTATATAATCGAAGTCTATATAAGTATGATTTGATCTACTATTGATTTTGGAAAGTATTCGATTTGGGAAAAATGGAATCCTATATATATGGACTTTATATAAGTACGATATTTGAAAGTGATTTGAAAAGGTACTATATGATATATATTTTCGAAGTAAAGATATGGAAAGTGCCTTCTGCTTGATATCCGCTTTGTAACCACATCATGGATTCATTCTATCGATATTATTCTCTCTGATTTTTGGTTTTCCGGATGTAATACTCGAGTGTTCCTACCGTGGCGTAACCCATGGTTTTTTTTTCTCTCGCGGCTGCATAGCGCAATTGCCTGGCTGAGTCTGGCCTAGGGGTACGGATTGTTTCCTGGAGGACCCAGGCATAACCATTGTGTATCCTGCAATCTGTGTAGGTCGCGAATAGTAGCGAAACTGCCTGGCTGAGACAGCCTAAGGGTACGGATTGTTTCCTGGGGGACCCAGGCGTAACCATTGTGTATCCTGCACTCTACTAGTCATCATGGCGTAACTCGCAGGGCGGAGAAAGCTTACGGATACAGATTGTTTCCTGGGGGATCCAGGCGTAACCATTGTGTATCTGTGAACCATGGTCGGACAAAGGTTTTGGTTTGGTTGTTTTGTTTGGATTGTACTTTCCATATCTGTTTTAAAGGTTTTTCAAGTATTTTCACTGGGTGTTGAAACAAGTCTACTAAGTACTTGAAGAATTCTAGTTTTGCGCCTGATCAACGCATGGCCAGAGTCTGCAAGAACGAGGATAAACTTGTTAAAACATAAAAGTATTTTCGAAAGGAAAATCTATTTCGATATAATAGTATTTTATTATAAAAGTATTATTATAAAGGTATTTATTATAAAAGTATTTTTCCCAACAAAGAAATTTTGAATTAATATTTGAAATTTAAATTCTTATGGTTCTAGATTAATTATTCGTGCCCGATACTATTCCTTGCATCTACCTTATCTACTCAGTTTAGTTATTCACCTTGATTCTTTTTTTCAAATCTACCTTCCTTCCTTGTTGGATATATCCTTTTTAAATATTGCTTATTTGTATACTACATTGTTTAATAGAAAATTTTAGAGTTATAAATATTTTGAAGTTATTAATTTAATAAAACATGTTTAAATAAAATGATTATTGATGTATCTATAATGTTGAAAGTATCTTAAGATTTCCAAGTAAAGTTTTCAAATGAATATTTCGAGTAAAATTTATATAATTTTAAAATTTATTATTTATCTTGTCTTTCAATCTATTTTCTTTCTGGTTGTTTTAATTCTCCTACCTCCTTCCTTTTCGGGGATGAAAAGTTTTGAGTGGGGGAGAGTGTAACAGCCCAAATTTTAGCAATATTTTATTCTTTATTTATAACTTTGGGGTTTTATTTTTCGAAAATTTGATTGTCTAAATATAATTATAAATAATCACCCAAGATTTTTATTAGTGTGAAAATTCTAAAATTCTTATTTTGGTTAAAACTTAACATTTTTTTGAAGTTATAAATCTTTAAATTTTTAATTTTTAATCGTTTGGTTTAATTTAATATATTCGTAACAACGTTTATTTCACCTTTTGTTCTTTAAAAAAAAATGATTTTATACTTTTAAAAATTTAATATTTTATATTTTACTTATATACATTTTTGAATATAAATTTCTTAGTAAATGTGTTAACAAATCATATTTTTATATAATTAATAAATTTCCAAAACTTTGTGCATAAATAAACTGTTTAATTTCGCGTTTAAAAGGCGCGTTATTTGATGGAATAAATAATGTATTTACACATACAAGAAAACGTATAAAATTTAAATCAGTTATTTTCATATATTTTTTGGACAAAAATCACTGCGTCTGTTGTACGCATTCTAATTTTATTCACTTTCTTTTTACTCTCCTGAATTAATAGGAAATTTATTTACAAATTTTATAACCGTTCACCTTTTTAATTTCTTGCCATTGTTCCCATCAACGCGAGCTTTAAATTTTAAACGCATTCAATATTGTTTAAAAATCTTAATCCAAAATCTAATCTTAGCTGACCGTTTCTTCTGCTTTAATTTCGAAACCCATTTGCTTAAAATTTGTTAAATATCTAGTAATCGTGTATAACAAGAAAAATCAGTGCTCAATCAAAATCGTGGCCTTTTTTTTTAAATCAATATCTTATTTCTTGCCTATAACTGCTCATTAAAAATCAACGCTAGTTTAATTTCCTTTCCATTTCAAAGCAAGTTGATTTATTGTCGTTCTTTCTTCTCCTTAAATCACGCTACCTCTCTGATCAAACCTATATAACTCACGCAAATATTCATTTCTCAACAAAATTTTATTTTTCTAACCTTTCCTTTCCTACGCTCCCTGTTTCCACTTCTTTCTTTATGACCATTCATTATATATATACACTACAGCTGGAAAGTTATAAACGTATAAACTTAGAAACGTTTTGTATTATTAAAAGCTTACCTTTAATTGTGACTTTTCTCTTTCCTTCCGTTCAAATTTAAACGCGCATCAATCAATTGCTTTAATAAATATTGCAGAATCAATGCACAGACGTTATCAATTTCATTTTATGGTGGTACGTTTTTTTACGTTTCCTACCGTTTAAATTTTAAATAATTTGTGTTATCCCACTTTTTGGCAAAGCCGCGATACCAAAAGATCGATCGAAAACGGAGAACAGTTCGTCTCAGAGATTGGTCATACTTCGTTTCGCTATGGATATCACTGAATTTTGTCCGAGTCCAGATTGAACTACAATTGATAGGACATGACAAGAAAGATCATAGGAGTCAGCATCTCAAATTTCAAGTCAATCCGTTTGGATTCGAGGCTAATTACCTAATTTGAGTGATGGATTCGAGGAATTAAAGACTTGATCTTGAATGGTTCGAATACGTAACACAGTGCCTTCTTCTCTAAAGCTTCGAGACGATGCAGAACACAGTAAACACAAGGCAAGAGTAAAAAGTAAAAAGTGAAAAAGTGGCAAACCCTCTGCTATTTATATGAAGCCTAGGAAGTGACCGGGCCGTTTCGCATCCCAGTTAACTCAACCGGTCACAACCGGTCAATTATCAGATCGATTCGAAGTCAGCCTTCGAATCCATCGGCCTAAGGCCCTATCGATTCGAAGTTAACCTCACACTTCATCGATACGAAACACACAGCAGGGCACCGAGTTGCATCGATGTGAAACAAACAGTGGGCACATCGATTCGAAGCCCTTGTTCACGTCAACAGATTCACAACTCCATCCACAACCTATCGATACGAACGACTATTTCGTATCCATCATCTCCTATCGATACGAACGACGGTTTTGTATCCATCATTTCCTATCGATGCGAACTACTATTTCGTATCCATCCTTTCTCATCGGTACGAATGAACGTTTCATACTCGTCCAAGCCATCGGTTCGAATGTCAGTTTCGTACCCATCATAGCATAAGCGTACTCCATCCATATGAATGTAGATTTCGAATCCATTGATGCTCAAACACATCGGTTCAAAGTATTACCTTCGCGCAACCCAAAGTCGTTTCCTCCGACCTTCTATATCGGTTCAGGAGAGGATCGATACGAATGGACTTTTCAAAACAACCATCAAGCGTTGTCTCAACTCTAATTTCCAAATCGGTTTGGGAGAGAATCGATACGAAATTCAATAGCAAACCAAACCGACAACGACTCATGGACGCACGACGTTAACAAGGGTCAAACAAACATATGTGCATATATGTCGAGCTAACATTCGATTTTAAACATTTACAGGGATCGAATACTCATCTTGTTACAAATGCAACAGCCAATGGCTAAGTGCTATTATACAGCAATCAATCATATCAGCATAAGGTTACGGCAATACAGAATAAGAGTCTCAACAAAAAAGAGAGCAATGATTGTTCGGAGAGAAATTGCAGCTATTCAAAGCACGTCATTTTCCCACAAGACGTACTTTGGGGGGAAAAATGTTATCCCACTTTTTGGCAAAGCCGCGATACCAAAAGGTCGATCGAAAACGGAGAACAGTTCGTCTCAGAGATTGGTCATACTTCGTTTCGCTATGGATATCACTGAATTTTGTCCGATTCCAGATTGAGCTACAATTGATAGGACATGACGAGAAAGATCATAGGAGTCAGCATCTCAAATTTCAAGTCAATCCGAGTTTATATGCTCAAGTTATGATCGATTCAACTTGGAGGGAAAAACACTGGTTTCGAATCCATCACCAAACACCGTTCGAACCAATCACCTTCGTATCGGTTAGCTTCGAATCCATCGGAGTGCCTCGGTTCGACTCCATCAACTTCGAACCCATCGAGTTCGTATCGATGGACCTCGTATCCATCAGCCAGTGTTGACTTCGCATCCATGGAGTAGTTACAAAGCTCGTACCCATCAGAGAAACGCAAGTTCGTATCCAACAAGCATCGGTCGTTCGAACCCATCCATGAAGCCCCGTTCGAACCCATCATTGGAGCCCTGTTCGAATCCATCTGAGAAGCTTCGTTCGAATCCACTGGGTCAACTAGCCATGGTGACGTGTCTTTCATCGGTTCGAATGCGTCGAGATATATGGAGTCGAAGCAGTCAACCCGGAGCAAAACCCGGATCGAGGCGAAGTGTGCGCTCCACGTCAACACGAAGACACGTGCCACCATCGATTCGAAACCATCGATTCGAAAGGATGGTTTCGAACCAAACAGCCACGCAATGAATCCCATCTCGAATCCATCATATATCTCAATCCACTGATCCAAATGCCATGAAATTTTCACAGAAGCTTGCATACATGTTGAAGAATGTCCACACCAAATTTCACCTCGATTGGATGAATTCATGATCAATTCGAATGGAGTTCGAATCGATGCCAAAGTGGGCCCAAATTTCCTGAGGCCGGGCGCGTGGGCCGCCTCACGTGCCAGAAGCGGTCTCCCGAGTTTTCAGCGAAATATCAGCATCCTACACCTATAAATAGAGCCCCAGAGCCAATAGAAAAGGGATCTTTCGACTCTCAAACGCCCAGACTCTACCGGATCGAGATCTCCATCATCTTACATCATAACTTCGCTGTTGATTTCGAGTTTCCAGTTGTAACTTGCTGTTAATTGCTATAACAACTTGTAATCATTGGAAGAGAATCAATAAAACTGAAGAAAACTTCACAGTGGACGTAGGCAACACGCCGAACCACTATAAATCGCTTGTCTATGCATTTACTTTACTATTGATTGGAGTTTTTGTTAGATAATACTCAATTTGAATTTACATTCTCCATTATTATCTCTTCAACGACTCCCGAAGAGTGTTGTGACCAATTTTGATGCAAACAATTTGCTTTTATGGGTCAGCTGAATCAAGCAACGTGACCGTTGCTATTTATTTCTTTCATTAATTGCTACACTTATTTTCACCAAATCAAGGGTTGACCGTTACAATCACTTTTATTTATTTATTCACTTAAAATTTGGTTGCCTATTCATTTTCTTCCGTTATATTTGCCTGAAAACATGCGGTTCATCCCTATTTATTTTCGCTTTCACTTCTCTTTTCTCTAGATCTGTTCGTTCCCCTCCCTACTTTTCTTTGGAAAAAAAAGGCAAACTGAAGCATGCGGCTGTCACCATTATTTGCATCCGCACTTCACCTTTCTTCCAAACCTACTCATCAAATAAAACCCATCACCTCGCCTTCCGGTTGCTTCTGTTTGATCAGTGAGGTATAGGCTTGTAAGCACATATATGTTTTGATTTATATTCGTAATTACATGTTTTTTTGTTTTTTTTTTGTTTTTGTTTTTGTTTTATTAGTTGTGATATACATACTATTTATATAAGTATTGAATACTATTTTTTCAAAAGTTTATTTTCATAACATGACAGTGTATATTTATATATAGTTTCTATTTGATCTTCCTCACAGCTTATAAGTTATGTTAATATTTTGAATTATGTATGCGACATTTTGAAGGGAACATACTATAAAATAAGTATCTTTCTTTTTAATAAGAATATATATATATATATATATATTGTGTTTTATATTTTAATATGGGTCGGCTGCTATTTGTTGATATCAGGTTTCCTATAATATGGTTATTTGCTTATGTAAGTCATATATTTGTTTTGTTACAGACTATATAAAATACTTTAATATATGTATATTATGTGGTTTGTTACCATGTGGGTTTCTATGTGGTACCGACTTATTTAGTTGATGATTGTATATATTTTGTTACAGTATTATATTTATACTATTTTGGATTTAAGACGTATCTATAAATACTCTACTTTATAAATTATTTTAATACACATATATAATTTGGAAATTTATATAGGTTGAATATAATATGTTATTGAATGTAAAAATATGGATGGATTTAAATTATATATATATAACATTTAATATATATAGAAATAGTTATATATAAAAAAAAGTTTTCTTTTAGGTATTCATATTTAAACATTTATTTTATCTGTTTGAGAATATATACTAGTTATATAAGTTTAGTATAAAGGTGTTAATATATATATTTTTAAGTGTATGTTGATTTTAAAAAAATGTAAGCTTGATTTATTTATTTATTTATATGTTTGAAAAACATGTAAATTAAATTTGTGATGTTTGAACTTAGAATATAAATTTCATATGTGTATATATAGTTATAGGTGGTTATAAAAGTTCGCTTATACCATTTATCTTATCGTTTCAGTTCTGATCTGATCTGTTTCATCAATTCGAGCCAATCAGCGTTAATCGTTGAATTCGTGCCGATTTTGCTTTGCTTGGATTTGAAATTTAATTTCAGTGTCTGTATCAGTGTGTGTATCCGTGTCTCCTTCTATATTCTCTAGCCTCGAAAGGTGAACAATCACTCACGATTAACATTTTTTTTATTCATTAAATTTGATTTCAATTGAAACGACAATTGAAATATGCTGCTGTAGTTATTTAAATTTGTTATATATGCTATTATTTGTAACTATTCACCCGCGGAATATGACACCATATCCTATTGTTTATATTATATTGTTATTGATGATATATGCCTGTTATTTTATTGTATTTTCTGTTATCATTCTGCAAGTTCCCTGTAGTTTAGAAATCACTATGGGTTGAAATGATACATACCCGAACAGACTTTAGAATAGGAGAAAATCGTTATGGGTTGAAATGATAAACCCAAGCGATTTTCATTTAATTGAATTTGGGATACGGGTTGAAATGATATCCACCCGTATATATTTAGTATACGGATTGAAATGATAAATATCCGTAGCACTTGACTATATGATAGGAAATATATACAAACACTGTTGGTCCATATAAATATTTTGAAAATAATTTCTATAATTTTAGAAATAAATATATGGTTTAATAAATTTGATTCTTAAGATATTATATAAATGAAAATTGTATATATAGATTTAGTAGTAATATTTGATTTAAATTAGATTGATTTAATACATATAATATGGTTAAGTATTTATGTAATCTATATTTCAAATAGATTCTCTTGTAATAAATTGAATAATTAAGATTGGGAGATAAATTTGGGTTTATAAAAATGGTGTTTAAATAAGGATTTATTTAATTAAATCGATTTGAAATTTTTGAATGGGAAATTTAAAGGGTATGATTTTATAACTGGATTTTTGATTTAAGTGATTTAATGAATATTTCACATTTAAATAAATTTAAGAAAATATTGAGTAAAATGTAATTTAAGGTTACTTAAATGATATTGAATCTAATAAGGGAATATTTAAAGACTAAATAATAATGAGGTTAAATCGAGATCTATATGAAACTGTTATATAGAACATTTAAATATTAAAGCCTTGAACTATATTGGAATTTAAATGGTTTATGTTGAGATTCGGATCTGTATTTGAAATCAACGTAGTTGAATTTGTTATTTAACAACTAAATTGAATTAAAATGAAAATTTAGGATGAACTAAATTTGAATTTATTATTCAGAAAACTAAATTGAATGAAAATTTAGATGAAACGTTGAATACTTAAAGTTTTGAAATATATGGAAATATAAAGGGGTATTTGTGATTATAAATCCGAATTTGAGATCGATAAAATTTAAGTGGTAATTTTAGAAATTGAGTTGAATTTAAATTGATAAATTGAGATTGAATTTAATTTGAATGGAAAGGTCGGGTTGATGTTGGAACGATTTGTTAAGTTGAGGAAATTGAAAATACATTACTGTATAAATTATTTAATATATATAAATACTATTTTGGGAAATATAGAGATATTTGAAGTGAAAATGAGATTTGGTTTTGAAGTATAAATTAAGCTGAAGTGACCACGGTGTTATAGTGTATATTTCTACCTTGTAGAAAGTTCCATGGACCCTTAGAGGATGGTTATCCCAAACATCCTTTAAGTTATTTGTATTTCAGTTGATATTTCACTTGAGTTGGATTTATTGATATAAGAATGTTAATCCTGACTCGAGTGTTTTGTGTTTTTCTTTACGCTCGGGTCAAACTGAGTGATACAGCATTTGAGACTCACCTTTGGAGTTCGGAGCTTCATTTGGAGATCCAACTATCGATTCAGATTCCAGCCTTTCCAGTTGATTGGTTTCGAGAAGTCATCTGTTGCATTGGAGGCTTCACTGCATTTGAACTATTCGATTGTATTTTTCTAACTCTGATGTATATAGTAGCTTCATGAACTACTATTCTTTATCTATTCCGCTGCATTATATTAATCTGTGATCTGTGATCGACTTATTTACTGTATATTTTAAGTTTTGCCAAATTTTAATTAACAATTCAGTATTTTGAATTATTCAAGTCGGATATGTATGGTTTTATTGTCGATTTGAATGGTCCAAAATAGCGGATCGTTACACCTAATCATCATTTCCGCAAAACTAGTCATACATCACTGAATGACAAGGTAAAAAGACATGTCATATATCACTGGAATAGCCAAAGCATACTCAACATGGTAAAAAGACCTGTCAGATATGTTAATGTACTGAATAGCCTAAGCATATTACTGGATGACAAGTAATCATAATCATGTTATTTACAATGAACTGAAGTGCTAAACAATCATCGTATACAACATTAACCTATCTTTTAATATTGATTGTTCTTGCTGAACACACAACACTACATACATTGATCATAAAAAATAAACAAAGACATCAAATTCCTTAACCCATTATCATTCATTCTGGACTAAACCAGACTAACTTTATATCAAATGTTGTCAAAAGGTTTTTTTTCTCTGCTAATACCAAAGAAGATTGATATCGGTGCTATAACTTTATATGAAAATTATTCAAATGCGTACGAGCATTCACATTTTCATACGCTGCATTTTTTAGTGCCAACAACTATTTTTCTTTGATTTTAGAGTACTATTCAAGCTTGAACTGCATCAAATAAACAATGAGTAACACACTGCTAAAATCCTAGCTTCAAATAAACTCTACTTCTGTTGCTATCATTCTAAAATAGAACCAATATACAACCACCAAATTAGAATCACAACTCGAAACAAACAAGTATAAACCCCTAATAAACTGTTGTTGGCGATCTTAATCTTAGGTGCCTACATTGAAGAAAAAAAACAAGTTGCCTTTTGGTTTCCTAATTGCAACATTATGAACGCTAAACTAGTTGAACGGTTAACATATATATCCATATAAATTGTTTTTCCACCTAGACCACCATATAATCTTATGTAACACTGAAAATGTGGCAAAAAGGGTATATTTAAAAATAAATAATAAATAAATGTATTCACTGTGCATCTATCAAGGTAAGTTATTTTACTCTATGCCACGTATTTGTCAATATACTGAATGAAAACACAAATTAAATGCCTTTAGGAAACATGTCATTGAACTCCTATTTTTGTGTATTGAAATAGCACAAGTACTACTGGTTGTTCAAAATAAATTATTAATGTGGCCCATTGCGCTCAGTTCATTCACTAATAGTAGGAAATTCTCACACCTGCAGCATAAAAATGAATGCAACCAAAAATAGCATTCAATGTGTATTTGGTGTTAAAAATGAATGGTGCTTTAACAATATTGCATGCTAATATTTACAGAAACATTGCCAAATGATTAAAAAAATTCCTCTGTAGCACGGAAAATTTGATATAAAACAAAAGATATCAAATAAATAAAATATATACACTAAAATGCATCTTTGAAACATTTAAAAAAACAAACATGGTTAAGTCCAGCGTCTTTAGTAGTTGTGTAACTTTTATTCTATTTCTTTGTTGATAGTATATACACTTTCAGTTTAAATCTAGCAGACAATCGAGTTGATAACTAGATGCAAAGAATAACAACAATCTGGAGAATATATCAATTAAGCAGAACATAAACATATTAAAACAAATGAGAAAATCAGGTATGAAACAATGCTATTATTTACCTCGAATCGAGGATATTTTAAAGTACTGCACTTGAAAACCTTATAGAATACCATGGTTGAACATTAATTACATAGCGATGTGGTTTACATGTAAAAATTGTGGGATAGCAACATTAGACTTGAAAAGCTATCCTAAACTGAACGATGATAGCAAGAGGATGGACATGGTTAAAGTTGTAAGTATAGGTGTCAAACTGTTGAGCTTATAGGCAAAACTCACAACATCATGAATGATAATCAGTAACATCACATTAAACATGTATTCGATTCATTGGTTTTGAAATAACAAGTGATATTTAAAGTAATGGAAACTGTTTGGCTTGTTTTGTAAGCAGAAGCATACAATTGTAAAAAGGTTCATCACTATGTTAAAGTACCAAAGCATAAAAATAATATATACCTGCTCCCATGTCTAAAGATATCAAATTGAAATCTTTGGATGGTTTTGTTTGGCTGTGTTCTCATATGGTAGTAGTATATTGTCCACACAACTTCTCATGTGTTGGAGGTACAGGTTTTCCTTGTATAATGGATGTTGTCGAATTTCTACGTACAGAACCTGTTGGAGGTTCAAGATTTCACATTTTTTATTTGCTGAACCAGACGAACTCAGTGGATTATTAACATCGTTGTTTGGCATTCTTCCAAACTTTCCTGACGTGTCTCACTTCGTTCTTCATTGGAAAGAATGTCTGGTATATGTTTTCTTTTATTCAAGTATCCTTTGAACAAGTCGATCAATGACTTCAGTGTACGCTCCATATTGCCATCTTAGCTTCAAGTCTTTTGAGTCTACTTTTGTCTTTTTTATTTGTTTATGTACAATATTAGAAGCCTTAACTTGTGTTCTTAATATCTTGGTTCCAATACTGGGAGTCCAGCCCCATACATCCTTGCCAAGCACTTGTGACAAGATGTCTTCATTCAATGATAAATCTTCTTCATCACTATCATTGATTCTTTCCTTCGCTTTTACAATTTTATCCTAAAATATGATAATACTTGAGATATTATTATTAATTGATAGGTTACTGATCCAAAACAGTAGACCGATAAAACATGTAAACATATATGTCATAATAATAAATCATTATTAATTTATCATCTAAAACGATAGATTGATTAACTTACAAAGCAGGAAGAAATCGAAACTGATATGGTACCATACTTTTTCGTGTAAGTTTTCTCCCATACTTGACGACTTATGATTTTTTATTATTTGCACTGGCCTGCAACCAAAAAGAAAATATTATTATACTTGTAGCTATCGCTACACCACTTAACCAAATATCATTTTGTAGCCTCTTAGAATTAGATTGCTCTAGATATTAATTGAAAAAAACAATGAATGGCTAGAAAACACACGAAGGTTGTTGCATTATTTCATAACAGCGACTCTTTTTTTCAAAGACAGATAATTGATGTCTGACATATTTTCTACTTACTATTTTTTGATGCAAAAGAAAAAAAATGCTACATAAAGCTGATACGTATGAATGGATCACTAGAACAATGTTCAAAATAAAAGCAGGAAAGTTAGTGGATAGTATTGATAGAATTGGAATTCAACTAGATTGATGAATGCATTCAAAATCAGTAGAAGCAGCTCGACATTGTTATTATTTTTGCAAAACAAGAAAAGAAAAGAGAAGAATAAATCTCTATCTACTCAGTTTTCTAACTAAACATATATATATATACAAAATGTTAAGAAACTGAAAATGTCCACTTGGACCAATAGTATTGCAGATCTCAAAACTGTGTGGTCGAATAGAAAAGGAGCCTCTCCTTGCTGATATGGCAAACTCCAACAACTTCAACCTTGCCACATTATTAGCAGAATATACCAACACCCCCCCCCCCCCCCCCTCAAGTTGGAATGGCTAAGAAGACATACCCAACTTGGACAAAAGTTCTCTAAATTGCGCTGAAGGTAGAATTTTTGTAAATACATCAGCTAATTGATGCTGAGTTGGAAGATACGTAAGTTGAAGTAAGCCTTCAAGCACTTTTTCTCGAGTGAAATGGCAGTCTATTTCAATATGTTTAGTCCTCTCATGAAAAACAGGATTGTGAGCAATATATAGTGCAGATTGATTATCACAATGCAGAGCAACAGGTTTGAGTGTTGTGATTCCTAAATCTTCCAGTAGCCTCACAATCCAAGTTACTTCAGATGCTGCTGCTGCCATCGCTCTATATTCCGCTTCAGAAGACGATTTTGATACTGTACTTTGCTTCTTTGACTTCCAAGTGATTGGGGAACCACCAAGTAAAAGTACAAAACCAGTTATTGATTTTCTAGAATCTGGACAAGAAGTCCAATCTGAATCTGAATATGCTTGTAAACAAAGTTGATCTGAAGCTTTTAATAAATTTCCTTGTCCTTCAGTATTAGCAAGATATCTAAGTGTATGAAGCAGAGCTGACTGATGTGAAGTTCTAGGAGATTGCATGAATTGACTTAAAGTTTGCACAGCATAAGCTAGATCAGGTCTTGTATTTGTAAGGAAATTTAGCTTACCAACCAATGATCTGTATGTTTCAGCATTAGTAAGTAGCTCAGCACAATCTGATTGTAATTTTGTATTCAAAGGAAGAGGAGTTAAGGCTTTCTTTGTCAGATCAAACCACATTCTGCAAGTAATTCTTTTGCGAATTTTCTTTGACTCAAAATTATTCCATTAGGAAAATAACCCACTTCAATGCCTAGAAAATAATTCAATCTACCAAGATCTTTAATGCTAAATTCATTATGAAGATGAACTTTCAAGGCTTCAATAGCGTCTATATCAGTACCTATTACTATGATATCATCTACATATACTGCAATAATGCAAATTTTGTTAACACATCTGTTTATGAACAGACTATGATCATGGTGGGATTTAATAAATCCTAACTTATTCAATGAATTTGCTAATTTTTCATGCCATTGTCTTGAAGCTTGTTTGAGACTGTGACGCCCCACCTCTATACCCACGCTAACCAAGGACACTACAGGGTAATGCCGTCAACTAACACGGAGAATAAGGCTGGTTGGGAGCGACCATCTATAGCCTTGCTCTAACTATCTATTGAATACATCGACAATAAACATACCAAGCAGGTCGACATACCCAATGAATACTTAAAACAAAACCATAGGTGGTTGAAGGATCTATCAGAACAGAATATAACAACTCAAATGTAATATACATCACAGAACAGTAGATCATCATATACACATATACAGATACATAACAGAGTTTACAAAATAATACATGTCAAGTGGTATAGCAAACCACAATATACAGACGAGTCAAAAGAATACATATATCAGAGTAACAACAAAAAGGACTATACAAAAAGCTTTAACAAAAAGGAACAAGCTGAATAGTCCATGCGGAAGCAAAATAGGCTAAGTCCAAAAGCACCTAACGTGAAACATCTCGGTCTGACCCGAGTATAAAATACACGGGTCAGTCTAGCTAAACAAATCAGTTAGATAAACTGAACAACAATAAACCTGCAAGGTTACAAGGCATAACAAATATCTCTAAAGGAGATAACACAATCATCTAACAAAAGATGAAGCATATGATAACAAGCCTCATATCATTGGCAACATATAGAAACAAAGGATAAGAATATCCCAAAGCAAGCCAAAAGGCAATAACAAATACCAATAAGGTATACAAGTTCCACAAGGTAAACTGTAGGATCTAGATTAACCCTAGAGGGGGGTGAATAGGGTTATAGCAAATTTTCTCGATATAAACACAGAAACAAAACGCAGAAATAAATATGCTGAAAAGTAAATCACACACAAAATTTACCCAGCTTCGGCAACCCCTGCCTACTGCTGCATTCACAGATTTCTATTAGAATTAAACAGTATCACGCTTACAAACACTCTACTAGACTCGCAAACATTTGCTCCCGCTCACAAACACTCTACTAGACTCGCACACCCTGCTCGCAAACATTTTCTCCCGCTCACAAACACTCTACTAGACTCGCACACCCTGCTCCGCCTATAGAGTTTCGCTTACTCGCAAACTTTGCTTCCCGCCTATAGAGCTTCGCTTACTCGCAAACTCTGCTCCCGCCTATAGAGCTTTGCAAACTCGCACACCCTGCTCACTGAACTAATTCTAACTAGACAATCTGACACTACCTAAACCCTAGGTGGTGATTTACAAATTCTTTGATTCGAAAAATAAAAACAACAATCAAAAGATAATTAAATAACCGTAAAAATAAAAAGCCCCTTTAAAAAAATTCCCTTTAGAGAAAAATAGGCCGGCCCCTTTAATTAATTTGGCTTGTCTCCTTTGTTTGCTTCGTTCGGTGGCCGTTCCTCTTTCCAATTCAATTAGGGCTTCTGCGAATTTTGGAGATTTTCTTCCTTGCGATTCAAACTAGGGTTCTTGCAAATTGAAGTCGCCGCTTGATACAGTTTGATCGTATGCTTCGATGCTTTTTGCTTTGCCCACGGCTCTTCAATTTGGATCGAGTTCGTTTTGTGATTTCGGTATGTAATTCATCCTTTTGCTTTTCTGATTTTGGCTTGCTCGAACTCGATGGATTTGAGATTGCCGATGATGATGATTTATATAGGGTTTGTAACCCTAGATTTGCGTTCGTCTGATTGCTTCAAAATTTCTTGCTTTGGCCGTTCGATTTCACTTTGATGATTGAGATTTCACTGACTTTTTCATTTCTTTACCACCACGTCTCTGACTTGTTCAATAATGTATATTTGTTACTTGATGGTTACGGCGTTGATTTTTGATGGCATCGTGAATTTCTCTGTTGACTTGGCTTGATACTCACGGCTTTGATTTTGACAACCACGGCTTGAATTTTTGTGATGTCTGACTATGCCGTGATTTTTGCTATCCACTGCTTTGGCTCCGATCATTTTACTGTTGACTTTATTCTCTGAATTTCTGGCCCCTGCGTAATTCAGCTCTGATATATATACATTTGCCACTGTCTTGTGTTCCCTGTTGCACTTTCACCTGTTTACTACTCTGAATTTGCTTCTCTGTTGAACTTATGCCTGGTTTGCGTTGCAGTCGATGTTTGTTGTGACATTGCATTACTGTGCATTTGGGATTTAACTTGAGCTTTGTACATCCACTCTTGATACTGCGCTGTTCACTGTTGCACTCGATCATATTGACTTCAGTTGTATTTTGGTGAAGTGATTTTTGCCCCTGTACAATTGTTGCTCCCCTGACCTGTTGTAGTTGTTCATATGCCGGTTAGCTTGCATCTGCTTGCTGTTGCTTTGTATTTCCCTGTGCTGTTGACTTTGGTTTTCATGCACTTGTACATGCTTTACTTGGCCCTTGATGTTGTACACTGTCATGTACACTTGTGTTCATACCTGTTGTACATGCAGCTGAATCATGCCTGAAGTCGTTGCCTTGTTTCACTGTCCACCTGTATCTTGGCTTTGCTTGCATTGACATGTTGAGTTGTTTGCTTATGTTGGTGGTAATCTTCAAGTCAGTTTGCATAAGTGAATTGAGTCTTGATAGCTTGCATGATTTACTGTAACTTGAATTTCACTGTCCGCTGTAGTTTGAACTGTGCATTTGGACTTGAATCTGTAATCTTCCTCATGTATACACATGCATATGTATGTGTGTGTGTATTCTTGTGTTGGTTCATTGGTTTACTGGTGCATGCATGTTGCTTGTGTATACTTGTGTGGTGGTGCACTTGCCTTGTGATTCTGTTCATTCCTAGTTGCCTTGAGTAGCAGTGCTTCATGTTGTATTCATTTTTGAGGCAGTTTGCATTAGAGTGTACTTCGAGTTATGTTGAACTCCGTTGTGATTTCAGATCCCTCTGTGTTGCTATATTTCTGATGCACTTGATCATTCAAGCCTTTGTTCTTTGTTACTGTCTTGGATTTCTTTGAGTTGCAGCTTAGAACAGTTGCTTTTGATCTTGCTTGCATTGTTACTTGGTCGACACTTGCATCACTCTGGTTATTCTTCACTGTTGCTGCACATGTCTTTGTGCATTTGGATTTTTGGTCGACCCTATGAATTAGTTGACTTGAGCATTTGCACCTATGTTGAATCCGTTTTGCAACTCAGGTTTGACCTTGTGCTGAAGTCGAGATTCTATTTATATTGCACCTGAGTTGAACCCGGTTTTTCATTTGGGTTTGACCTGTGCTCGCCTGTCCCTGTAAATCAATCAAGTGTATATATCGGCATGCACGGCCTTGTGGCATATACAGTAATACACTGTGTATGTCACAAGTTGTTCGTGTATGATGAATTCAAATTTAAATTATGACGAACAACCCAAATAAATGAGGCAAACATATTTTCAAAATTAGCTTTTATTTTTGAATTGCAAAAATATTTCTTTTTCAATTTTACTGTGTTAGTTTATATTTTTGCAGATTGCTCAGATGCTGGATTCAAACTGGAATGCAATTGAAGATAAATACGAGTGTGAGTGATTTGTAGTGAGGTGAACTGTAAATATGTAATGTGATGTAATTGTAATCAAAGTTGTATAGTTATAGTGAGAGCTTGAAATTGTACTATTCAAATTTGTAATAAATATTTATTTGAATAAAATATCTGTTTGAATTCAAATTTTGTGTAATTTATTTTATTCAACAAATATTTATTTAAACTGTGAAAGATAGAATAGTATATTAACAAATACATTTAAACGAATGTATATATGTTTATTATCATCAAACAAAAATCATATAAGCGCAAAGCGCATATTCAACAATCTCCCCCTTTTGATGATAACAAACATATATTTAAGATTTTGAATGTATTAAATGTATTTGATGTATTTGATCGTTCAATTTGCTCCCCCTATTTGAATGCTTCCTCTCTACATGATACTCCCCCTACATATATGCATACAAATAAAAATATGTAAATGAGCCTATATGCAAATGGAAAATTATTTGACCTTTGCTTGATTCTATTTGACAAAATCTTAACTTTTCTCTCCCCCTTTTGTTATCAGCAAAAGAATAACAGTGTTATAAAAATAGGGATGAAGTGACAGACATGAATCAAACATTTAACTCAATTGAATATAAATATCAAATTTCAATAAAACTCAAACAAAAATCATAATTACCCTTGTTAGACGCATATTCCACTTTCAGAAGTAATGGGGATAAAATCATCAAAAATCATACAGTTCTGTCTATTTGTGGTATATTTATTTCAGGAAATTTGAATATCTACTAACCATGCATAACCGTTAGGACTTTTAAATGAGATTAGTAATATTCACAATTTAATTTAAAAAATGAAATCAAGTATCTTCTAACCACGCATAACCGTGAGGACTTTTAAATGGGATTAGAATCAACTTGTCTATTAAATCAATTAATTTTGATATGTGTTCCATACATGCATAACCGTGAGGACTTTTAAATGAGCATGGAAACACATAATCAAAAATCCAAGTAATTCACCCATGCATAACCGTGAGGACTTTTAAATGAGAGTGAATACTTTGGATATTTATTTTTATTGCTAAATATAATAAATTGAAGCACAAATAATTTCCTTCACAAATTAAAAGATATTGAAGAACAAATGATTTCCTTTGTAAACTACCACAAATTTACATACTAAATATGATCTTGATGAGTGATGGTCGATAGAAAGATGATAGAAATAGAAATGGTCATGGAATTTTTACCCAACAAAAAGTTTTTATAAGTCTTGTTGTGAAATTCTAAAGAAATTTTCTAATTATACTTTCTCGAGTTATAATATATGATAAATATCAACACTCATCACTTTTTCAATCACTATTCATCTTTTCGATAATCAAAGGGAGTCAGATTAGTCAAAATTTGTCATTTAAAATCAAATTCAAAAATTATAAAATCAATTTTTCAAAAATGACTAATCTGTAAATATGGTCAAACATGATTTTCTCGAGGGGGTTTTATAAGAAAATTTTCTGCTATTTGAAAATTATTTCAAGTGAAAAATATGCAGATATTTTCTTTGAAAAATGATGCAGCAAATGAATGTTTCAACAATCAATCACGTTCCACTAGTAATTTTTCTATCAACTATATTACCAGTGTAATCTGCATCTGAATTTAAATTTCACTCAATATTCACTCGTTGAATTTGATTGACCAGATTGTGAAATTTCAACAAACTATTTCAGAATGTAATTTGAAATGAAGCCATGTTCACACTCAAACAAATATCATGGTGTTAATTTCAGAAACCATAGGATAAACAGTTATATTCATGAGTAATCAACAGTCAATCAGCATCATAATTATTTCAAAAACAATTTCTTGAAGTTCAACAATTTCTAAAAATCCTTTTTAACAGCTTTCACATGAAATTTGAAATAGTGCAAATTTATAAGCAGTGACCAAAATATCAAAACAAATATATCTACGTGTAGCACGAGTAACCATCATTTGACCGAACAAACTTATATGGATTAGTTCAAAGTTGAAAATCTAATTGATCATCATTTAAGCACAAATCAAGGTCATAAATAAGAACAAGTCAAAAAATCATATCAATTAAGTCTGAATCAGTCAACCATCATAATTATTCCAAGTAATTCTATTTAAAGATGGTTGGTCAATAAAAAAATCATAGCATCAAAATCATCATCTTTTGTTCATCTCAATATTGGCTGATTTTAATTTAGAGTATGGTGCAGATAATCACATTTAATATATCGTTAAAAAACAATTTTACCTGTTTTACCTTTACGATAATTTTTCGTGATTGCCCATTGTGATTCTGTCACCTTTGTACTAGGCTAAGGAACTTTGCTTTGTCGCCCATTGTATTTCTGGAACAGCCAAAATCCAGAGAACACTGTTGTTGTTCCTTAGCCTGCCACCACACCTACACGATGAAAGATTTATGTGACCTATTTGTTTTTATAGGTCCATGATTGTTAGTGGCAGAATATGAAAAATATGTTTGTGGAGACCCAAAACTATTTATATATGTTCCTTTTGGCACCCAAATTTGTTTGACTTTCAAAGATTTTATATTTGTGCCTTTTGGAACCCAAATCGGTATAGTTTTCACATGTTTGGGTCTATACCAACAATTATTTTGATTGTGTCCAAATTTTCTACAAATTGTGCACATTTAATTTTCTTGATTAATCTCATTTCTAACATATTCAGAATGAGTATATCCAAGTCCTTGTCTATCAATATTGACAGTTTGTTTTTCTATTAACATATTCAACGATTTTTCACTTTTGGAAAATTTTTCTCAAGTCGTTGACAATTGTTGGACTTTTGTTTTTAAAGATTCATTTTCTTTCAACAATTGAGTGCACCTTTTAATAGAATTTTCTCTTCTAGTATTTTCAATTTTTAAAATCAGAATTTCATTTTCAAGTGATTTCCTTTTAATTTCTGATTTTTTAATTTCTTCTTCAAATGTTGGACACTTATCACACTTAGGGATCCTACTTTGATAGGTTTTAACTAGTTGGTCAAGTTGTTCATTTAATTCTATCAAAGTGTCTTTTTGTGATTCAAGTTTAGCGTATTTTTCCCTAAGTCGTTCAAAACAGCCATTTACTTTGTGGAAATAAATAACTAATTCAGAGTGAGTAAGTTTTGATACCTCGCTTGGTTCGTCGTCGTCGCTATCGGTTATATTCCCATGAAGGCTCATATCTGCTTTCTCACTTTCACTGCTATCGCTTTTATTCCACGTGGCTGCAAAATTCCTTTTTGAATTCTTCATTAGTAATGCTATCTCGGCTGCTTCATCATCATCATCCTCATTACAACTGCTATTTATCAATCCTGTTAAGCATATTTCTTTAACTGAGTCGGTTGTGGAGGACTTCTCATTGTTGTTGGCTTTTGCACCATATATTGCATCGAGAGTTTTCCAAATTTTCTGTGCGTTTTCACAATGAGAGACGAAATAAAAATTATCACAATTAATATGAGAATATAATATATGCATAGCAAGAGCATTAATCGAGATAATTTCCTTATTTGTTAAATCACACCCATTTTCAATAATATCCCAACATTTAATATTAACAGATTTTAAATAAAATTCCATTTTCAATTTCCAATTCAAAAAATCTGTTCCATCGAAAATAGAAGGAATAATATTGAAACGACCCTCAACAAAAATATTATTTGGTGGATTCATGACTCTAGAGTTAAAAAAATAAAATACCTTGCTCCGATACCACTTGTACGATCTAGATTAACCCTAGAGGGGGGTGAATAGGGTTATAGCAAATTTTCTCGATATAAACACAGAAACAAAACGCAAAAATAAATATGCTGAAAAGTAAATCACACACAAAATTTACCCAGCTTCGGCAACCCCTGCCTACTGCTGCATTCACAAATTTCTATTAGAATTAAACAGTATCACGCTTACAAACACTCTACTAGACTCGCAAACATTTTCTCCCGCTCACAAACACTCTACTAGACTCGCACACCCTGCTGCAAACATTTGCTCCTGCTCACAAACACTCTACTAGACTCGCACACCCTGCTCCGCCTATAGAGTTTCGCTTACTCGCAAACTTTGCTTCCCGCCTATAGAGCTTCGCTTACTCGCAAACTCTGCTCCCGCCTATAGAGCTTTGCAAACTCGCACACCCTGCTCACTGAACTAATTCTAACTAGACAATCTGACACTACCTAAACCCTAGGTGGTGATTTACAAATTCTTTGATTCGAAAAATAAAAACAACAATCAAAAGATAATTAAATAACCCTAAAAATAAAAAGCCCCTTTAAAAAAATTCCCTTTAGAGAAAAATAGGCCGGCCCCTTTAATTACTTTGGCTTGTCTCCTTTGTTTGCTTCATTCGGTGGTCGTTCCTCTTTCCAATTCAATTAGGGCTTCTGCGAATTTTGGAGCTTTTCTTCCTTGCGATTCAAACTAGGGTTCTTGCAAATTGAAGTCACCACTTGATACAGTTTGATCGTATGCTTCGATGCTTTTTGCTTTGCCTACGGCTCTTCAATTTGGATCGAGTTCGTTTTGTGATTTCGGTATGTAATTTATCCTTTTGCTTTTCTGATTTTGGCTTGCTCGAACTCGATGGATTTGAGATTGCCGATGATGATGATTTATATAGGGTTTGTAACCCTAGATTTGCGTTCGCCTGATTGCTTCAAAATTTCTTGCTTTGGCCGTTCGATTTCACTTTGATGATTGAGATTTCACTGACCTTTTCATTTCTTTACCACCACATCTCTGACTTGTTCAATAATGTATATTTGTTACTTGATGGTTACGGCGTTGATTTTTGATGGCATCGTGAATTTCTCTGTTGACTTGGCTTGATACTCACGGTTTTGATTTTGACAACCACGGCTTTGAATTTTTGTGATGTCTGACTATGCCGTGATTTTTGCTATCCACTGCTTTGGCTCCGATCATTTTACTATTGACTTTATTCTCTGAATTTCTGGCCCTTGCGTAATTCAGCTCTGATATATATACATTTGCCACTATCTTGTGTTCCCTGTTGCACTTTCACCTGTTTACTACTCTGAATTTGCTTCTCTATTGAACTTATGCCTGGTTTGCGTTGCAGTCCATGTTTGTTGTGACATTGCATTACTGTGCATTTGGGATTTAACTTGAGCTTTGTACATCCACTCTTGATACTGCACTGTTCACTGCTGCACTCGATCATATTGACTTCAGTTGTATTTTGGTGAAGTGATTTTTGCCTCTGTACAATTGTTGCTCCCCTGACCTGTTGTAGTTGTTCATATGCCGGTTAGCTTGCATCTGCTTGGTGTTGCTTTGTATTTCCCTATGCTGTTGACTTTGGTTTTCATGCACTTGTACATGCTTTACTTGGTCCTTGATGTTGTACACTGTCATGTACATTTGTGTTCATACCTGTTGTACATGCAGCTGAATCATGCCTGAAGTCGTTGCCTGGTTTCACTGTCCACCTGTATCTTGGCTTTGCTTGCATTGACATGTTGAGTTGTTTGCTTATGTTGGTGGCAATCTTCAAGTCAGTTTGCATAAGTGAATTGAGTCTTGATAGCTTGCATGATTTACTGTAACTTGAATTTCACTGTCCGCTGTAGTTTGAACTGTGCATTTGGACTTGAATCTGTAATCTTCCTCATGTATACACATGCATATGTATGTGTGTGTGTATTCTTGTGTTGGTTCATTGGTTTACTGGTGCATGCATGTTGCTTGTGTATACTTGTGTGGTGGTGCACTTGCCTTGTGATTCTGTTCATTCCTAGTTGCCTTGAGTAGCAGTGCTTCATGTTGTATTCATTTTTGAGGCAGTTTGCATTAGAGTGTACTTCGAGTTATGTTGAACTCCGTTGTGATTTCAGATCCCTCTGTGTTGCTATATTTCTGATGCACTTGATCATTCAAGCCTTTGTGCTTTGTTACTGTCTTGAATTTCTTTGAGTTGCAGCTTAGAACAGTTGCTTTTGATCTTGCTTGCATTGTTACTTGGTCGACACTTGCATCACTCTGGTTATTCTTCACTGTTGCTGCACATGTCTTTGTGCATTTGGATTTTTGGTCGACCCTATGAATTAGTTGACTTGAGCATTTGCACCTGTGTTGAATCCGTTTTGCAACTCGGGTTTGACCTTGTGCTGAAGTCGAGATTCTATTTATATTGCACCTGAGTTGAAGCCGGTTTTTCATTTGGGTTTGACATGTGCTCTCCTATCCCTGTAAATCAATCAAGTGTATATATCGGCGTGTACGGCCTTGTGGCATATACAGTAATACACTGTGTATGTCACAAGTTGTTCGTGTATGATGAATTCAAATTTAAATTATGACGAACAACCCAAATAACTGAGGCAAACATATTTTCAAAATTATCTTTTATTTTTGAATTGCAAAAATATTTATTTTTCAATTTTACTGCGTTAGTTTATATTTTTGCAGATTCTCAGATGCTGGATTCAAACTGGAATGCAGTTGAAGATAAATACGAGTGTGAGTGATATGTAGTGAGGTGAATTGTAAATATGTAATGTGATGTAATTGTAATCAAAGTTGTATAGTTATAGTGAGAGCTTGAAATTGTACTATTCAAATTTGTAATAAATATTTATTTGAATAAAATATCTGTTTGAATTCAAATTCTGTGTAATTTATTTTATTCAACAAATATTTATTTAAACTGTGAAAGATAGAATAGTATATTAACAAATACATTTAAACGAATGTATATATGTTTATTATCATCAAACAAAAATCATATAAGCGCAAAGCGCATATTCAACATAAACGCTACTCAACATGCGGCTCAAAAAGACCAACACTGAAGGGCGATACCTAGGGAATATTCATATGAATGAAACATCAGAAAATTTGCTCGAGCTCAGTACTGTACAAACAAGGATCCATGAGCCCGAAGACTCCAAACCCAATATCACCCATGCGGCTCATAACGACCAACATCGGAAGCGATACTAAAGGGCAACAAACCTAAAGGCACAAACCCAAAGGCACATACCCGAAGGCAACAAACCGTAGTGGTGAAGGTCGAAGACCCAGTACTGGACACCACTAACTGGCGGAATGTGTCATAACTCTCAAAAAGGAATCCGAAAAGTGGTAACGTGAGTCCCATAACCACTCGTTCGCACTAAACGGTTTACTATCCGTTAGTTAATTTCACACTCAAAGCAGTATAAAGTTCACCTCGTTTCATCGGTAAACCAGACCAAAAGGCCAAAACGATCAATCGAATAGGTCAGGGATTAATCGGCAAGACAAACGCATGGATTCATGGTCCGTGTTTTACCTAACCATTTAATCTCCCTTCCACTCCGCTCGAAGTGAAAAATTGTGTACGTGTGTTTTAAATAAAATTTATAAATCGGAGAAACGAGCTTTTAATGCGATTTAGAGGGAATACTTATGAAAACCCGTGAATGAAGTTAAAATAAGTTATCAAAGCCAAAAGATACAATGAAAACCACCAAAAACCAACTTGAATCGATAAAATTTGGAAAACCAATCAAAATGAGTATAAATAGGCAAAACAGCAAAATAGGAGCAGGTCGGTCGACCGGACTACAGGGCTCGGTCGGCTAGCCAGATGCAGAAAATAAAAAAAAGCTCGGAGTAGCAGGTCGGTCGACCGGCTACAGGGCTCGGTCGGTCGAACTGCAAATTTCTGCAGTTCCTGCCCTTTCACCTCTAAATGCAAACTCTTTCAAAACGCGACCGTTCGAGCAATGGACCTAAGGAGCCTTAGCTAATTGATACCCCAGCTCCATTAGCTCTTCGATTCGCTACCAAAAACATGTTCAAACATCAAAGTTAGGATCTTTAAAGAATTGAACCCAAACACTAAAAATTTGGATATTCACCAATTCAATCCAAACCAAAAGCAAGTGCATATGAACAAGGTGTTAGGAATTCATACCCAACAATCAAAGATAGATATAAGCATAGATGAGAGATCAAAATCTCACCTTACATCAATAATCAAGAGAAGTATATGTGAGTCCAAAACTCACCTTTAACCAAAAACAAAGAAGAAGAAGCTCAATTTGCAAGGAGAAGACCAACAAATCTCCACTTCTACTTAACTAGCTTCACTCAATGAATAAACAAGTATTTTCCTAAGTTTAGGTCTAGGATTTTCTGAGATTGAAGAGAGA
This sequence comes from Allium cepa, assembly GCA_030765085.1. NCBI lineage: Eukaryota > Viridiplantae > Streptophyta > Magnoliopsida > Asparagales > Amaryllidaceae > Allium > Allium cepa. Next base: position 556,504,359 of record CM060928.1, on the reverse strand, counting down.
AGGAGATTGAGAAGATGAAGAGGAAGCTTACCAATTTCTTCTCTTTGATATTGGAGCAAGAATCAAGTTTGCAAAGAAGAAACTAGGGCTTGCAATTTCTATTTCCTTTTCTCTTCCACCATTTTCAGTTTTTCTTAAGTTAAAGAAATGAAATGAGGGTGAATGGAGAGGAGAGGGCTGAGTTAGGGGTTAATTAGATAGTTAATGGGCTGAACCCAACCCAAAGCCCAACTAGAAAAGGTTGCAAAATTCAACTTACTCCAAACATATCAAAGCTTATACTTAAAAAGATCGCAAACGCCATTTTGGAACTAATGGAGGTGGTATCGAGTCCCAATTCGGCCGTTTGCAGAAAGTAACATTTCGGACATAAATCCGACTAACGACGCTATATTTAAATAAAACATTTAAATATGAAATCGTTAAATATCCGGGTTGTTACAAATCTCCACTCCTTACAAAATTGCGTCCCCGCAGTTCCTAGAGACGATATTTGTAACAACTACATACAAACAACAATCAAAAGAAAAGGAAATAAAAGCTTGAGATGAAAAGATATTCTCACCGTTGCCAAGTGAAGATAGAAAACCCGGATAAGATCGCTTGATATACTCTCTGGTTTCCTAAGTACAGTCATTGGGACTAGCAGACCATTGAACTTTAACGAGCGGCACGTCCTTGTTTCGAAGGTGTCGCATCTCCGTGTCAAGTACGCGAATAGGTTGCTGTACAATAGATAAGTCCGGTGAGACCTCAAGCTCTCGCAAATCAGGAGAAGTAATAACAGAATCCGACTCCCGAAGACACTTCCGAAATTGCGAGACATGAAACACGCCATGAATGCCAGATAAATGAGCTGGAAGTGAAACTCTATAAGCCACAGGGCCAATACGTTCATTAATAGAAAATGGTCCTATAAAGCGAGGAGCCAATTTCCCAGTCGTACTGAAACGCATAACCCCTTTCAAAGGAGAAACACGAATAAAAACAAGCTTCCTACGGTTGTCCGCGTAGGATTTCTGGCGACTCTGTGCCTCTTTCATTCTCAACCGGATGAGATCACTCTTCTCGGAAGAATCACGAACAAAATCTGGACCAAGAATAAGCTTCTCCCCAGATTCTAAGCAACATGAAGGAGATCGACATGGCCTTCCGTATAAGGCTTCGAAAGGAGCCATACCGATACTAGACTGAAAACTATTGTTGTAGGAGAACTCTACAAGAGGTAGGTGATCCTCCCAACAACCAATGAAATCAAAAATACAAATACGGAGAAGATCTTCCAAGATACGATTCACCCGTTCAGTTTGTCCGTCAGACTGCGGATGATAAGCTGTGCTAAAATTAAGCTTTGTTCCCAAAGCTTGCTGAAGACTCTTCCAAAAATGACTCGTGAATAAAGGATCACGATCACTCACAATAGAACTAGGAACACCGTGAAGTCTCACGATTTCCTTGACATATAACTTAGCCAAATGCGAAGCAGTCCTATTAGACTTAATAGGGATAAAATGAGCAGACCTAGGGAGGCGATCAACAATAACCCAAATGCTAGAATGGCCCGATCACGAACGAGGTAGGCCGTCAATGAAATCCATAGAAATCTGATCCCATTTCCACAATGGAATCTCTAGAGGCTGAAGAAGACCCGAAGGACGCTAATTCTCGGCCTTAAAACGCTGACAAGTTATGCAATTACTCACATAACCCGCTACATCGCGCTTCATGCCTTCCCAATAATAAAGACGATGCATATCGGCATACATCTTACTACTACCAGGATGTATGGTATACTTAGAACGATGACAGTCATTAAGAATGTCATGCCTAAGCGCAAAATCAGAAGGCACAAAAGGACGGTTCTTCTTGCGAAGACACCCATGAAAATCAATGCTGAAATCCCGCAACGCCTCATCACAGGATCCAGTCTCACAAAGCTGAATAAGATGCAACAAATCAGGATCATGCCGTTGAGCATCGGCAATACGATCCAATAAAATAGGTCGAGCTCCCAAACTAAATAATAGAATAGGAGAATCAAAAGATGAACCTCGATCACGAATTTCACAAAAAGATAGAGTCTCAAGAATATCCCATTCGGCAAGCATCATAGAAATAACAGCCGAATGTTTGCGACTAAGCGCATCAGCAACATGATTACCCTTACCAGGGGTATACTGGATATCAAAGTCATAGGAAGCAAGAAACTAGAGCCAACGCTGTTGTCTCATATTGAGTTCCTTCTGAGTGAACAAATACTTTAAGGATTTATGATCGATATAGAGAATGAAGCGCTCGCCCAATAAATAGTGTCGCCAAATCTTCAAGGCGAAGACAATGGCGGCTAACTCAAGATCATGAGTGGCATAGCGAACTTCATTCGGACGTAGTTTCCTAGAAGCATAAGCAACTACCCGATCCTTTTGCATAAGAACAGCACCGAGACCACTACCACAAGCATCGGTGTAGACAACAAGATCATGATTCCCCTCGGGAACCACAAGAATAGGAGAATTAGTGAGAAGTTCCTTCAATGTCTGAAAGGAAGCTTCACACTTGTCGGACCAAATAAAACGAATGCCTTTCCGAGTAAGGCAGGTGAGAGGAAGCACAACCCGGGAAAAATCCTTAATGAACCGACGGTAATAGCCCACCAATCCAAGAAAACTACGAATCTCATGCACATTCTCAGGCCTCTTCCAATTCTGGATGGCTTCGACCTTTGAGAGATCGATAGAAATGCCATCGGAAGATACAATATGGCCTAAGAACTTAACCCTATTCTCCCAAAAATGGCACTTGGAGAATTTGGCTCTAAGCTGATGATGACGAAGAGTACTCAAGACAATTCTCAAGTGATTAGCATGCTCAGCTTCCGACTTAGAATAAATAAGGATATCATCAATGAAACAAGGACGAACTTATCGAGATATTCCCGGAATACCCGATTCATGAGATCGACAAAGAAAGTAGGAGCGTTCGTCAAACCGAACGGCATAATGAGCCACTCAAAAGAACCATACCGAGTGCGGAAAGCGGTAAGAGGTATGTTATCCTCCGTGACTCGTAACTGATGAAAACCTGTGGCAAGGTCAAGCTGAGAAAAGACCTTAGCACCACTCAATAGATTGAACATATCATCGATCCTAGGCAATGGATACCTATTTCTGATGGTTAACTCGTCAAGTTTGCGATAGTCAATGCAAAGCCTAAGAGTTCCATCAGACTTCTTCACGAAGACGACCACGGATCCCCACGGAGAAAAACTGGACTGAATCAACTGCTTGGACTCAAGCTCTAAAAGCTGCTTCTTGAGTTCCTCATTTTCCTTTGTAGACATCCTCGTGGGAGGACGACTAACTGGCTGCGCGCCTGGAATGAGATCAATGCGGAACTCAATTGCCCGCTTGGGTGGCAAACCTGAAACAGGTTCAAAAACATCAGAAAAGTCACAAGCGGCAGGAATACGAGATATATCATCACCATCTCGCGAATCAAGAGAATACAAAGCCATTTCGGAATTATCCACATTCCGAAGAACAAGAGATAACTAAGTAGGCGAATCCGGATGTCGAAGATACAAAATTCTCTCCGAACAAATAATCCTGGCATCATATCTCACAAGCCAGTCCATACCCAAAATCATATCAAATCCCAGACAAGAAATAACGTGCAGATTCGCACGAAAAGAAAAACCACATAAAACAATCTCAACATCATCACAAAGCAAGCTAAGGGTCGCGGATCCCCCAATAGGATTTGCAATGCTTAAAGAAGTAACCAAACAAGAAACATCCAAGGATAAATCATCAACGAGCTTCTTCGATACGAAGGAATGTGAAGCACCCGTATCGAAAAGAACTCGTATACTATGATCATGAAATAAAATAGAACCTTCCAAAATAGATGGAGATATACCTTTGGGCTGAGAGGGACCTTCAGAAGCCTTAGCAGCATAAAGCTTGCTAGACTTGGCACTGGCCGGAACAGTAGGGCAAGCTGAAACATGATGACCTTCCTTCTTGCAATAGCGACAGAAGAGAGGCTTAGGACAAGCTCGAATAATATGGTCAGGAGAACCACAATAGAAACACTTCCAAATGAAAGGTGTTCCGGAAGACTGAGGCTGAGAGCTAGAACCACCAGTCTTCTTCTTCTTAGAAGGAAAAGGCTTGGACTTCTGAAATGGAATCGGCCTCTTGTTGGGGTTCTTGGAAACCTCAACATCAACATCACTATCACACTCCTTCTCGACGGTCTCGAGATGAAGTGCCAAATCAAACAACTCCTCAAAAGAAAGCTTAAGCTGGAGCAACAAAGACTTCTTAAGATATTTCTTAAGACCAGAAACAAACTTCAAATTCTTCTTATAAGAAGTGCTAATGAATTCAAGACCATACTTAGATAAAGCCTCGAATGATGCAACATACTCAGAAACAGAAGATTTCCCTTGCTTCAACTCAAGGAAGCGACGGGTCAATAAAACTTTTTCAGATTCAGGAACGAACTTGAGCTCAAATCGCTCCTGAAACTGAGTCCAAGAAAGAGTAGACTCATCAATCTCGGCTACAAGAAGTTCATACCAATCAAGAGCACGCTCTTGTAATAAGCTAGAAGTTACAAGAACTCTATCATGGTCAAAAAGATCCATGCGAGAGAAGATACGTTCGCACGTGCGAAACCAAGCTTGGACTTCAAGAACAGACTCGGAGCCCTTAAATGGCTTTCCTCCAAGATGAGAAAAATCACTGCACAGACGTGCAAAGGCAGACTTGCGAGGAGGAGAAACTCAAGGAGGAACTGGAGGCTGAGTGCTCTTAAACAATTCCAAAAACTGATCGGCAGACATATAAACGCCATCCGGATGTGAGCCACTGGATTGCCCAGCATCCGAACGTCGTCCCCTGCCTCTTCCAGCCATACGCTGAAAGTTAGATAAGAACAAGATTATTCACAAGGTAGAAGGAATAGAGGTAAAATGATTCAAAGATTTGTATCACTTATACACTTTGATGTACCGGAATATGTGCATCTATTCTGTGTTTATCATATTTTGTTCTGAATCTAGCTCTGATACCACGCTGTGACGCCCCACCTCTATACCCACGCTAGCCAAGGACACTACAGGGTAATGCCGTCAACTAACACGGAGAATAAGGCTGGTTGGGAGCGACCATCTATAGCCTTGCTCTAACTATCTATTGAATATATCGACAATAAACATACCAAGAAGGTCGACAAACCCAATGAATACTTAAAACAAAACCATAGGTGGTTGAAGGATCTATCAGAACAGAATATAACAACTCAAATGTAATATACATCATAGAACAGTAGATCATCATATACACATATACAGATACATAACAGAGTTTACAAAATAATACAAGTCAAATGGTATAGCAAACCATAATATACAGACGAGTCAAAAGAATACATATATCAGAGTTACAACAAAAAGGACTACACAAAAAGCTTTAACAAAAAGGAACAAGCTAAATAGTCCATGCGGAGCAAAATAGGCTAAGTCCAAAAGCACCTAACCTGAAACATCTCGGTCTGACCCGAGTATAAAATACACGGGTCAGTCTAGCTAAACAAATCAGTTAGATAAACTGAACAACAATAAACCTGCAAGGTTATGAGGCATAACAAATATCTCTAAAGGAGATAACACAATCATCTAACAAAAGATGAAGCATATGATAATAAGCCTCATATCATCGGCAACATATAGAAACAAAGGGTAAGAATATCCCGAAGCAAGCCAAAAGGCAATAACAAATACCAATAAGGTATACAAGTTCCACAAGGTAAACGCTACTCATCATGCGGCTCAAAAAGACCAACACTGAAGGGCGATACCTAGGGAATATACATATGAATAAAACATCAGAAAATTAGCTCGAGCTCAGTACTGTACAAACAAGGATCCATGAGCCCGAAGACTCCAAACCCAATATCACCCATGCGGCTCATAACGACCAACATCGGAAGAGATACTAAAGGGCAACCCAATATCACCCATGCGGCTCATAACGACCAACATCGGAAGCGATACTAAAGGGCAACAAACCCGAAGGTACATACCCGAAGGCAACAAACCATAGTGGTGAAGGTCGAAGACCCAGTACTGGACACCACTAACTAGCGGAATGTGTCATAACTCTCAAAAAGGAATCCGAAAAGTGGTAACGTGAGTCCCATAACCACTCGTTCGCACTAAACGGTTTACTATCCGTTAGTTAATTTCACACTCAAAGCAGTACAAAGTCGCCTCGTTTCATCGGCAAACCAGACCAAAAGGCCAAAACGATCAATCGAATAGGTCGAGGATTAATCGGCAAGACAAACGCATGGATTCATGGTCCGTGTTTTACCTAACGATTTAATCTCCCTTCCACTCCGCTCGAAGTGCGAAATTGTGTATGTGCGTTTTAAATAGAATTTATAAATCAGAGAAACGAGCTTTTAATGCGATTTAGAGGGACTATTTATGAAAACCCATGAATGAAGTTAAAATAAGTTATCAAAGCCAAAAGATGCAATGACAACCACCAAAAACCAACTTGAATCGATAAAATTTGGAAAACCAATCAAAATGAGCATAAATAGGCAAAACAACAAAATAGGAGCAGGTCGGTTGACCGGACTACAGGGCTCGGTCGGCTGGCCAGATGCAGAAAATAAAAAAAAAGCTCGGAGTAGCAGGTCGGTCGACCGGCTACAGGGCTCGGTCGGCCGAACTGCAAATTTCTGTAGTTCCTGCCCTTTCACCTCTAAATGCAAACTCTTCCAAAACGCGATCGTTCGAGCAATGGACCAAAGGAGTCTTAGCCAATTGATAGCCCAGCTCCATTAGCTCTTCGATTCGCTACCAAAAACATGTTCAAACATCAAAGTTAGGATCTTTAAAGAATTGAACCCAAACACTAAAAATTTGGATATTCACCAATTCGATCCAAACCAAAAGCAAGTGCATATGAACAAGGTGTTAGGAATTCATACCCAACAATCAATGATAGATATAAGCATAGATGAGAGATCAAAATCTCACCTTACATCAATAATCAAGAGAAGTAGATGTGAGTCCAAAACTCACCTTTAACCAAAAACAAAGAAGAAGAAGCTCAATTTGCAAGGAGAAGACCAACAAATCTCCACTTCTACTCAACTAGATTCAATCAATGGATAAAACAAGTATTTTCCAAAGTTTAGGTTTAGAAATTTCTGAGATTGAAGAGAGAAGGAGAATGAGAAGATGAAGAGGAAGCTTACCAATGTCTTCTCTTTGATATTGGAGCAAGAATCAAGTTTGCAAAGAAGAAACTAGGGCTTGCAATTTCTATTTCCCTTTCTCTTCCACCATTTTCAATTTTGCTTAAGTTAAAGAAATGAAATGAGGGTGAATGGAGAGGAGAGGGCTGAGTTAGGGGTTAATTAGATAGTTAGTGGGCTGAACCCAACCCAAAGCCCAACTAGAAAAAGTTACAAAATTCAACTTACTCCAAACATATCAAAGCTTATACTTAAAAAGATCGCAAACGCCATTTTGGAACCAATGGAGGTGGTACCGAGTCCCAATTCGGCCGTTTGCAGAAAGTAACATTTCGGACATAAATCCGATTAACGACGTTATATTTAAATAAAACATTTAAATATGACATCGTTAAATATGCGTATAACGACCCGTATTTTATGTCTCGATAAATCGTAAAATTTGTTGCCATTAAGTCGTTAGTATTGCTTAAGTCGTTCTGAGTCTAAGTCGTATGTTAGTATAGGTCGGCCGAGCAACCCAAGTCATGTGAATGACTTAGAGAAGTTAGTGGTAGTGGTTGCCGACTTAAGGGTTAACGGCTTAAGGTGTTTGCCGACCTATAGAAGTAAGCGACTTAAGGGTGATTGAGCTAGAGGACTTAGTAGTTAGATCGTGTGACCGAGTTAAGGAGGTAGCCGACTTAGTAGTTGGCCGACTTAAGAGTTAACGGCTTAGGGAGATAGCGACTTATAGGGGTTAACGACCTAAGTATTGGATCGACTCATAGGAAGGGACGACCTAAAGGATGGAACGATCTAAGGGTTAGTGGCTTAGGTCGTAAGACTCTGTGTGTTTAGATAAGTCGTAAACGAGTTAAGGATAGGTCGGCCATATGGTTAAGTCGTTAGGTCGGCTATGCGGTGTTGTGGATAAGTCGCGTATGTTTTCGTGTGTGTTTGGTCTTAGGTCGGCTATGCGTTGGGTCGGCTATGTGTGCTAGGTAGTTAGGTCGGCTATGTAGTTGAATCGTTAGGTCGGCAGTGTGAGATGAGTCGTTGGGTTTGTTAAGTCGTGGACAACTTAAGGGATTTCCAGCCTATAAATAGAAGTGCCTATCTTCATTTTTAGGATCCGGATTTCGAAGCGACGAAGTGCTGCCATTTTGAGAGCTCGACTACAACACTTCTTCACTTCTTTTCTCTACTCTAATCTAGTGCTTCCATCCATCCAAGATCGAAGATCAAGATCAAAGATCTAAGAGCCAAAGTTGAAGATCTACATTCTTCGAAGAGAGATTTCACCATTTGAACGGAATCTTGTCGGATCAAGCTAGATCCTTTGCTGTCCAGATATGAAGTTAGTTGCTTTTGTGGTGTTTAGGTGATTCGGTGAGTGGTGGTTATCTCTCACACGGACCCAAAGGAGTATATTGGATCGGTGACTTGTTTGTGTGTTAAAGATAGTGATTTTATGCATTTTCCTTAAGTCTGCATGTAGATCCATCACTCATAAAGTTTTGATATCCATTCTACTACATGTTAACCTATGATAGTTCATTCATCAAGATATTACTTAGAATTCATGCTTGTTAGATTTGGACTCCTTATTTACTAAATTGCCATTATTGTTATAACTGTTTATTTAGATCTTGTTTGAATGATTGATTACTTGGATGCGATGAGGCAAAGCATGGTGTTGAGATGGGACTTTTCTATGATGCGATAAAGCAAAGCATGATGTGAGATAGCCTTGGTTTAATCCAGACGGGGTCATCCCAAGCATGTTGATAACTCGGTGATATGGTTCGAGTTCGTTGATAATGGATGGCTCGAGAGGCGCTTGAGCTAGTATGAGAATAGTCGTCGAGGAGGATGACTAGAAGGCTGAGATTTCATCGTTATTGAAGGTTCTAGCAGGCTCAAAGCAAGAGTACGCTGGGCAGATTTGATAATCCTAGGCACGGGCTGCGACGACGTGCTAAGTACTCTGGGCAGATTCGATAGTCCTAGGCACGGGCTGCGACGACGTGCGGAGTTCTGTCTAGAACCGGGGTTACCATTAGCCCTTGACGGACGGATGAAAGAATGAGCCGGTCATTCAATTAACGATGATATCGAGGCAATGATAACAGTGATAGCCAGAGTCATGGATGCTTGGATGCTTTGGTTGTATTGTCATTCGGTCTCAAGAGCGTTGTTTTGTGGGTGCTTATCTGATCTTGGTTTAGGCCTTGGGTGTTTGTACTTGGAAAACATCGACCTTGACTCGAGTGATAATTGATTTATTTTAACTGTCTGCTTTGTTATGGTTGTTTCTGCTTAATGGGTCTGGGGGCTATCACTGTAGAAAGAGGTGGAGTGGGATGGTTGGGTTCCTATTCCTTTTTACCATTTATGCTCTTTTGGTATGTTTGATAGTTGATTTACTGCTCACTAGGACTTTTGTATGACTCAAGGTTTTATGTTCAACTCTTATTACCTTGGGCTGTTCATCCGTTTTGGGATGGGCAGACTAGGTAGCAGGTGACAGGTGCTGTTCTTAGTGACTAACGCTGTTGATGATGAAGACGAGCTGGAGGCTTTTGCATATTGTTTTCTTACTATATGTACTGGATGTTCCGCTGTTTGTATGATTCTCTGAGTGATATGTAGTGAGGCTTGCTGTATTGACTTTTCAGATTGTTGTACCAAACTATTATGAGTTTATATGATGAATTCTGTTCTATGGAGCTTCACTATGTATACTTTTCTATTGTATTTTACCCATGCGCTGTGAGTAATACGATAGAGTTTACTGTTTTACCTTAACCCTGATGATCGTCCATGGCGGCCTGGCACACCTTTCAGCGCACTATTTCCTTGTTTAGTGCAGGAGTCATGGGCGGTCGTCACATTTGGTATCAGAGCCTTGGTTAATCGATTTTAGCCAACGCTCGCTAACGTAACTACGTATGAGAGGCGTAATTGTATTTTTATGGATGATTACTATATATAATATAGTAGCTTAGAAAGATTTGAACTTCTTATGAAGATGTCTCTCAAGGTGTATTAATCATTTTCTTATAGATATTCGGAATGAGTCGAAGAGAGAGACAAGCTGCTAGGGAAGGCCGTGCTTCTGAGGGAGTTGTTGATTATGCTTCTATGTTCGAGGCTATGATGACTTCGATCATGAGAAGAATACCAGCTCCAGGGCCATCAGTAGATGTTGGAGTTTAGGTTCAAGCTCGAAGACCAGTGGATTTTGCTAAGTTGTGTAAAGACTATACTACTCTTGGAGGAAAGGTTTTCTTGGGAACAGAATCAACCATTGAAGTTCAGAGATGGATTGATGCTTGTAGAAGGATTTTTGGTGACTTGGGAATTGAGGATGCAACTAAGAGGAAGCTTGCATCAAGACAGCTTCAAGGGAGAGCTTCTGATTGGTGGAACTCTATCACCATTGATACTCGAGAGGAAGAAATTACTTGGGAGCAATTCCAAGTCAGATTTGAGGCTAAGTTCATTTCTACAGCTCAGAAATCTGTTTTGTTCAAGAAGTTTGTGGAACTCAAGCAAGGTGGAAGACCAGTTCTTGAGTATGTTTCTGAGTTTGAAGCTTTGTCCAAGTATGCTCGGTCATATATTGAGTCTTCATATCAGAAGAATGAGAAGTTTGTGACAGGCTTGGACAATTATCTTGGGAGGCAGTTGGTGGATCAATTGGACGATCCGTTTGAGAAGCTTGTGGAGAAAGCTCTCAGGCATGAGAATCTGTTTCCTAAAGAAGGGTCTGTTGTTGTTGTAACCAAGGAAGGGTCTAAACCACAGCAGGGTGAAAATAAGAAAAGGACACAGCAGCAACAGAAGGGTAAGGATGGGCACAAGAAGCTGAAGGGTGAAATGACCTGCTACAACTGTCAGCAGAAGGGACATCTCTCCAGAGATTGTAAGAATCCGAAGGTGCCGAGGAAGTGCCACAACTGTGACAAACCGGGGCATTTCAGGAAGAATTGTCCGGAACCGAGGAAGGACAAACAGATTGTGCAAGCTTATGCTTTGGGGGCTGTGCCATCGTCTTCGAAAGCTCCTATGGCGGAAGAGAAAGGAAAGAGTGTGGTGGTTCAAGGTACTCTTTCCATATGTGGTGTTCCAGTTAGAGTGTTGTTTGATACTGGGGCGTCGCATTCTTTTATTTGTAATGAACTTGTAGGCCGGTTGGGTTTGGAACCGGATATTGTTGATAGACCATTGGTTGTGACTAATCCAGTTGGGGGTTCGTCTTGTTTGTGTATGGTATGTCATGGTCTGGTTGTGTCGAGTCATGATTGCTCTTTTGTTTGTGATTGTTTTGTTCTGAACTTTGCGGGGTTCGGAATTATTTTGGGTATGGATTGGCTTAGGAAGTATGCGGCAAGGGTTGATTGTAAGAGGCTGGAGGTGACAGTCGAGAATGTGGAGGAGCGAAAGGTTGTGATACGATGTAAGCATGAAGAAGGCGTCTTCATGAGCTTCATGTATTCGCTAGTTGTTCCACGAGATGGACTGTCATCGGTGCCTATTGTGAATGGATTTGAGAATGTCTTTGACGAGGTCAAAGGGTTACCGCCGCATAGAAAGATCGAGTTTCGTATCGATCTAGTTGAGGGAGCCAGACCTGTTGTGATGCCTCTTAGGCGGATGGCGCCTAGGGAACAACAAGAGTTGAAGGTGCAAGTTGATGACCTTTTACAGAAAGGATTCATTCGGCGTAGTGTGTCAGAATGGGGTGCACCAGTTGTGTTTGCAACCAAAGCGGATGGATCGTTGAGGTTGTGTGTGGATTATCGTGAGCTGAATAAAGTGACTAAGAAGAACAAGTATCCATTGCCGAGAATAGATGACTTGTTTGATCAGCTTCACGAAGCTAAGGTGTTTTCTCAGATGGATTTGGCAACGGGATTTCACCAGTTGAGAGTGGCAAAGGATAGTGTGCCGAAGACTGCTTTTAGAACACCATCTGGTTTCTATGAGTGGCTGGTAATGCCGTTTGGATTGACCAATGCGCCAGCATATTTTGTGGATCTTATGAATAGAGTGTTCAGGGATCAGTTGAACAAGTTCGTACTTGTGTTCGTGGATGATATTCTGATTTATTCCAGAACTGAGGAAGAGCACAAGACGCACTTGCGTATTGTTTTGGAGATCTTGCGAAAACAACAGCTAAGGGCTAAGTTTTCGAAGTGTCACTTCTGGAAGAGTGAAGTGAGGTTCTTAGGCCATGTTATCTCTGGAAATGGAATAGCGGTTGATCCCGCCAAGGTGGCAGCAATTCAGGATTGGGTTAGACCTAAGAATGCATCTGATGTGAGAAGTTTTCTTGGATTAGCAGGATATTATCGTCGGTTTATTAAAGACTTTTCCAAGATAGCTACACCATTAATAAGATTGACGAAAAAGAACCAAGTGTTCGGATGGGATGCTAAGTGTGAGCAAGCTTTCGGAATCCTGAAAGAGCGACTAACAAGTGCTCCTGTTTTGACTATTCCAAGTGGAAATGATGAGATGGTGGTTTACACCGATGCATGTGGTACTGGACTTGGAGTAGTGCTAATGCAGAAGGATAAAGTTGTTGCGTATGCAAGTCGACAACTGAAGTTGAATGAAAGGAATTATCCGACTCATGATTTGGAGTTAGCGGCGATTGTATTTGCTCTGAAGATGTGGAGACATTACCTACTGGGAGTTCGATTCGAGTTGTTTACAGATCATAAGTCGTTGAAGTATCTGTTCTCCCAAAAGGATTTGAATCTCCGGCAGCAGCGATGGCTAGAGTTTTTAGCATTATATGATTTTGGTATAGCCTATACTCCGGGAAAAGGTAACGCAGTGGCAGATGCGTTAAGTCGAAGACATGCAGGATTGGGAGCCATGTTTTCAGAATGGAAGAGTCTTGAGTATTTGGCTGGATTTGACTTCAGGCCTAGATGTGAATTGGAACCTGAAATGTTGGCAAACTTATCGATAAGACCTACTCTTGTGGAAAGAATTGGCGAGAGCCAAAAGCGAGACGATAAGCTTATTAAGATTATCCGTGATTTAGAATCTGGATTGGACCCAGAGAAGGATAAAGGATTCGAGGTCGATCGAGAGGGTTGGCTTTGGAAACAAGGACGACTGGTTGTTCCCGATATAGCACTACAAGAAAAGTTCCTTTTCTTTGCATAAACTAACGGCGTTTTTTGAACGGTTGCCATCAAAAATAATAATTAAGCGGTAAATCAGTAAAACCTAAAGTTGTGCGCGCTGTCTTCTAAATTTCTTTCCTTTCCCTCCATCTCTACGTACTCCTTAAAAAAGAAAACTTCCCTAAATTTTAGTTCCCTGCTCCAAATTTAATTACATAATTTCCTCCTCCGAAATTTTTTTTCAGCGCCATTAGCTTTCATAATCGTTCGTCAATAGCTTTAATCGCCATTTGCAGTCGTCCTCGTTGCAGGCTCGTAAGTGAAAACGAATCGGCGGCCTTCACACTGTTAACCCTATTTCCCGGTGTAGTCGATTGGCTCATCGATGGAGACGAATTGGTAGCCATCATCGCCAGTAGCCAATTCCTTCGTTCTTCAAGTTTCAGAGTAAGTTGCAGCCATGCCTTTATTTTTATAACTAGTCGATTCTCTACTACTGTTTTATCTGTATTGAATTTTTTATAGATATAAACTATTTGATAAATGGTTGGACATAGTTTCTTGCAAAATTGAACTAGTTTTAATTGAGAAAATTTGCAAAATTAAGAACTACAGTTTTTTTGTCAAGTTATACCTCATTTGATGTCTTATAATAGTTGTGGAGATTCAGTATTGTCTACCTCGTATCAAGTCCCATTTACAATAATATGTATGTTATGGGTGATGAAGGTAGAATATACACTTATGCCAATGGGTATGTAATATATACTTGTAATTTACTTTATGGATTTTTAAGTCAATGACTGATATATTTTAATTACAATCAAGCATGCTTTCTAGAAGTGTAAACCAAAGCTAGCATCTATCAAAAGAAAATTTATCTACCTCTAGCCATTTTTCTGTTAACTTTGGACTACAGTACTATTCCTAGATTTCAAATGAGGACTAATAAGTCATAAGATGATATAGTTGAGTGCATAATGCTTAAGATGATATAGTGTGCCTAATCTCACTGCTTATTGGATATAAGGTACTCTAAAATTAAAAAAGAAAAAAGGGAAAAAATCATGTTGTTGAATGGTTAGAATTTACAATTTGATTTCAAAAGTAGGAAAAAATAAATTGCATATATTTCTTAAGCCAAAGGACAAATATCATTTACTATATTGGCCAGTTGATTTCATATAGCAAGCACACTAAATAGCTCTACTAGCAGACGTAGGTGAGATTATACTGAATTTGGAAATATATGAAGTATGACCTCAACTTCATATAATGTCGATTTGATTAGCATATAAATGAGCTGAGAATATCTTTTCATTAGCATGCTGAGACATTTTTGACAAACAAGTACATTACTAGGTGTGAGCAAATAGTTATATAAACTATGTAACCCCAGACATAAATAATCATTTATAGGTCTGTAGGTACAATCTTTTGGTCACAGAAGGATTAAATTACCAATTTGTTCGGATACTTTCACTGTAATATGTCTCTGGCCTTGCGGTTGCTGTAAGATAATGTATATATACGATAATAATAATTGTTATTAGTGTTCCACTATGATACTAATTACTGAACCATGCTATCATTATTCAAAGCAAATTTCTAACCCTCAATAACTTTGTGTTTTCTTATGTTTACTATATGGATTGTTTGCAAAAGTTGTTGCCTTTATTTTAAATAACGTTTTAAATATTACTGTTAGCCTGTGAGCGGTTGAAAATCTCTACCCGACTTGCCATACTTTTTTTATGACTTAGTGGAGTATTTGAAGCAAAGCTCATGCTCGTTTGAGGATAGCCTTGGTAGTGATTTTACTGTTCTCATTATATGAAGTAGTTCAGAACTTATGACATTGGTTAAAACATGAACACAGTCGCTGAAAAAAAGAGAACCTTAGATCCTTTTAAACTATAAACTTTGAATTCTGTCATTCTAATTTTATAGGACAATGGGTTGGTGATGAACGATTGGAACTAAATTTACTAAAAATTTAGAACATCCAATTCTAAGATATGCTTAACATGATAGTGTTAATTTATATAAGTAGTTTCAGGCATCACACTATGTACTTTGATTTTACTCAGTTTAGTTTTTTTTCTTCTGAAGGAGTTTGAAAGAGCTGTTTTTTATATGTGAAGGAGCTTTAGTGTTAAGTTAATTAATTAAGAAGCAAACCAAGTGTCCCGAGTTTGATTGGTACAAGGTATGTGTAGCAGTTTATTAGCTAGCAGTATTAATTGTAAGAATAATACTAAACATCTACCAACACTTAATGTGTGGATTTTTAACATAAATTTTTATTTATACTCACGCAATTATCTGTAGTTTTTAATCAACTATTTTTTCCGTCGATTTATCACCATATTTGATAATATATTTTCATATACAACCATCAGCGAATGGATATGAAGTGGAGTGGGTGCGATCACTTAACATAACATCTAAGCCAAAAACAAAGAGTATTCTTTCTTCCATGGAGCTATCGGTTTCATTGACCATCTGCCTCACATTGTTCTTCTCAGGTATTTAGCTTCTTCGCTTGTATGATTGATTTTAATAATTCCAACATTAATCTATATATACACACACACGTATATCTCATCAGTATTTCTACTGTAGGTTTTTTAATCTTTGTGCTGAAATTGTCGTGCAATGACAGATTATAATTTATCACAACTATCATTTTAGTACCGCTACTTTATCTTCTCAATGACAAACTGCAGTAAAGTTTTCTTGAACCTACAATCTATTGACATAAAAGTAAGCTTAGTCATGGCAAGTGCTTACCAAAGCTTACGAAAAATGCAGGGAAACATAAGTCCAATAATGGCTGTTGTTGGGCCTAAAGAAGTTGAGTCACAAATAGTTAGGACTTGATTTGGTGGTGAACTGCACTATAGAGAAAATAGTGCTTCCATATTGCAGAAACTGGTATGTCCACTAATAGGTAAATCCATTATATATATATTTAATTTTGTTTAGTCGATGCATTTATTGTATCATATTTGTTACGTGTCTTGGATAAGCTAGATATCAATGTGTAAATGTTAAAAATCCAAATTTCATATAACTTGGTATTTTGTATTTACTAATTTCTTATATATATGCATAAATTGGCCTGATATCAATTCCGTCACACATAAAAAATACATTAGTTGAGTTTGTGCTCCATTTACTTATTTATAATTCTACGCTTGTTTTGTAACTCATTCCCTAAGTACATTGGAAACTGAAATAATAATAATTAATACCTTAAATATCTATCACAATGAATGAATGAATGAATTTAGTGCATACCATGCATTAGCATGATTTATAATTATAATATGTTCCTTAAGTATACTTAATTTATATGGGATATTTCCATCAACTAATTTTTCTTGTTACTTGATTAATTTATTCGTCTTTGTAACTTTTCAATAGATAACAATGTCACATATAATAATGCTCTACTGTCACAATCCAGTTTCCCATAACAGAAGGATCATGGCATTTCCTTCTTCCATAAACAAATAAATTATATCCAAAAATTTGAATAAAGGTTTCAACATCATATTATGGACACGAAGTTATTAAAAAAAAAATTCAAGACTGATGAGTTGAATTTATCTTCCTTTTTTAACTTTTCTTCCATGATGTTATTTACTAATGACTTTTGTCTACTAAATAAGGAAGTGAGGTTAATATGGATGTTGAGGAGGATGTTGGTTTTGTTAATTTTATATGAGATGGGGTTTTCAGGTTGTTGAACGGGCTTGGGGTGTTATTGTCTAGAATCAGATGTTGATTGGTCATTTGTTGTTCAAAATTGAGGGTAGTGCTAATAATTGATGTTCTTGAACTTAAAGGAGGAGGATTAGCTTGAGGGATGCTTGTTTTGTTTAATTTATAGGAGTTGCAACTGTCTTAGTGGGTTGTATTCGTATTTAGTGTAATAGAATTGTGCATGTCAGTGTTTGGGTCTGTTTCGTCAGCTGGTTGTTGGCTAAGCGGATCTGGCTAAGTGCATGTCGATGTTCGGGTCTGTCCATGTTCTATAAAATGCTGGTTAGATACTACAACAAGCAAATCCACTTTGCTAGATCCAATTGTTAGGGTCACTACTGACACCTCCGGTTGGTGCTTCCGCGGTTGCTATAAGTGGTTGTCGGTGCAATAACTGATCATGTCTTCACTTCTAGTGTAAACGATGTATATGGCATCATATGCTTCAGCCAGCAGCTTGCTTAACTGAGCTTCTTCAACTACTACATAGTTTTTGTTTATTTCATTCTTAATCTGCTTGCTGCAGTTACATTTAGTCCTTTTGAATCATTTTTAATTATACTTTTCTTATCTAAATTTAGTGTCTTTTTAACAACCTCCATTTTAGTTTATATTTGATCCTAGTTGTTGAATTTCCTCGTTATATGTAGTTGAGGACTATTTGTCCTTAAAATTAGCAAGGTGTTGCATATTAAATTTTTTAAGTTCTTTTCAATGTAGTGAGCAAATGGTTTATATGACTTTCAGATTTTTTTTTACTGAATCTTATCATGTTATCCTCGCCAATGTGAGAGATAAGCTATGTTACAGTCATAAACGAGGTAAACAGTTGTTGTTAATTGGATCTTCTGATATCCCTAACGAACCAACATTCTGAATGTGGAGCAGGTTCTTTTTTGTCGCCTGGTAAACTTAGTTGACTGATTACCATTGCACTCATCGACTGATTACTTCGAAATTTCTACGGGGGACAAATTCTTCAGTTATGAAACTTTGGTACAGTTATTACATTGTAATTATACTGTGAAGGGCAACGTACTGAACCCCTTAAGGATAGCGTTTTTCTCCATTCCGAATATAGAAAACATTTGCAACTCCCCAGATTTGACAATCGTATTCTTTTATGTAATCTGGATTATATGTTGTCTTATATGTTATTGTCTCCCCCCTCCCCAATTTGTAGCAGGTGCAGTACCAGTGTGACGTTTATTAACTAATTTTTTTTACTTTGCTATATAGGTACAAAAAACATTCCTTTGCTATATGGAAGACTGCTAGCTAAAGTTGCTAATAATAGGTATGTTTTTATGCATTTGAATGTATACGCTATTATGTAGTGTATTTTGTTATATATGATATATATCCGATCTCGTTTTAATCGTGTAAATGTATATTGAATTGGGTGTGCGGGAAAACACTAACTGCGCAAAGGAGGTGCTGTCGAAAATTCATGAAATCCGATAAATTTATAAAAATCAGCAAAGTTTATAAGAATTAACTACATCAACCAAGTTTTATAAAAATTAAATAATTTTCTAAAAATTTACTAATTTTTATAAAATTAAATTAATATCTAAGTATTAATAAAATTTTATAAAATTTAAATAAATTTATGAAAATTAACTAAGTTTAAAATTTTAACTAAGATAATTAAGTTATATAAAAATGATTAAAATTAATTTTTTTTGTAAAAGTTAACTACATTATCAAGTTTTATACAAATTTAACTAGATTAACTAAAAGTTTATAAAAAAATAACTAATTCTTATAAAATTTAACTACGTTATGTAAAAACTAACTAAAATTATTTAACTAATTTGTAAACTAAGTCTTATAAATATTCAACTAAGTTAATTGAGTGAGTTTTATAAAAATTAACTAAAAAGATATAAAAATTAACTAAGTTATATAAACAATTAAGTTTATGTATGAAAATATATACTATTACAAATTATATTACATAGATTATACCTTGGACCAAGATATTAGTGCCCTGACAAAAGGCTTTATCTTCTTGTATTTTTCTAGCAACGATTCTACTATCTCAATGTCCTCCTTTAAAACATTTATGAAATGTCTCCAGTCGAATATATCTTTGAACCCACTGTCAAAAACCAATGTATACGTTAATAATATTATTATGGGTCCAACAAAATATCGTAATTTGTAAATTTAGATATTCACACTACAAGAAAATATACATTTGTCCAAAAGCATGCAAAGTTTTATTCAAAGGCTAACTAGTCACCATCTTGTTTTACAGTTTTATTCAAAAGCATGCAAAGTTCTATCAAATTTATGATCTATCAAATTGCTTAGTTTTGTTAAAAGTCAAATTGCTTAGTTTAACTCACCATTTGGTGCAAGTTTATCAAAGTGAATGTTCTAGTTTTTAAACCTTTTATACATATTGTTTTACTGATTCTCATTTATCCCAAAGCATTTTGTATGAACTTGTCCACTTACATCATACATATATACATGATTTTATATCTTCATTTCAACCTTGATATAAATATAAATCTCGGGCTTGACCAAATAAATTAGAAGTTCAAATACGAGAAGTTATGAATAGCTACTAATAGTATCCGTCCATTATGTGTTAACAATATTTTGATAATTTATTTTTAACTTCCATACTTATTGATTCATACTCAACTATAATTACTGGCTAAGTGTTAAAATTACCCTTTTAAATTATCGTGCATTTAGTAACATTAGATCATTACTCAGATATATGCACGTATTGTTTTCTTTTCAGTGCAAGTGGTGTGTCTGTGTCAATTTAAAAGTGATATTCCAACAAACAATGGCCTACTAGCACCAAGACTAAAGATAAACTAATTTAGTTACAAATGCCTAAATAAACAAGAATAAAAAAGAAAAGGTTTAGATTATGCCTGCCACGTAAAATTATATTAAATCAGTTATGGTAAATGATGTAAAATCATTACTTTTGAACTACAGGAGATGCTTATGAAATGGCTTTTGGTTTTAATATTAAAATTGAAATGCCTTCCATTTAAATTTTCTATTTGAGATATTTTGTTAAGTTTTCCATTTTTACCTAAAATTATTGAGGTACATGTATCATGATCAAAATATACCAATATCAACATGTGCATCCGTAGAATAAATTGTATTTTGTGTTATATAAACAGTTGCAGTCCCAATATTTGCAGCTTTTGGTTCAGTGCACTTGAAGTCTTTAGAAGAAATAATCTAAAAGGTCCTTTTCCCAGTCACTTTATAATTAACTTGTCATGGATTTCCTTAACCAATATTATACCGATTTATTTCTACAGACACAAATTCTAGTTTTTATCTTCACATTTCACAGAGGTTTAAAATAAATAAATAAAAGGTAACTTCTATTGGATTAAAAAATGAAGAAAATATTGTAATACCAAGCACTCGAAATGGCATATGCTATCATTTATATATATTATGTATTTCATTGTGTTGTTAAGCATATTGACTAACATCCAATTTGCAAGTGGCTTTTCTGTTTACTGTCGTTGGAACTACAGGATTTCTTGGTGTATTCACTGGTCAACTACCTAGGGTATTACTATATGCTCACATTTAGAAGTTCAATTACAAAAATGAATTGTGAATTCAGATTCATTTTTCCAATAAACAATTATAGTTTGAGTCTACATGTTACAATTTTAGGAGTAGGATTATTTTGTGCCCTACTTACTTGGAAGCATTTCACTTGCTCTGGTTGTAGTCTGTGTTTCACCTTGGTATTTCTATATTAAGTTCTTCATATACTGATGCATTTATTCATACACATATGTACATATAATTTTGTTCTAAAATGCATATAATCTTAATTTAGACTTTGCAAGCTGCTACAGACAGTTTCTCAACCTTTTTCACCAACTACCAAGAAAGGATCTCTAGCCATGAAGTAGCTCGTTGCTTGGGTAATTTTTAGAGCTTATCATTATAAAAGAAGACTGTACATTTGTGCCACATAAATCCATCTCACAGTGAAACATTCATGATATGATTATTCAAAATACTTCGGTAATATTTCATATATGAGATTGTCTTCTGTTTGATGTAGTAACTCTTTTGAATGAAACATACATACATCGTATGATTATCCAAAATATTTTGGTAAAGAAGCTCCTTTTGACAGCTTGTTGCGGTACAATCCCCAATAAAGATAATACACAAATTTAACGTGGCTGCAAAGTATTCTCAAAGAACAATGAGTTGTTTGGGTTGTTTGTTATGGGTGTATGAGTTGTGAGGTGAGGGAAGTCGTAGATGGTTGCATGGGTTGTTTGGTATGAAGGGGTTGGTGATTTGGCACTGGTTGATATTTGCGGGGTAGGAAAGTGATGGAAGGCAGGGGCTGTGGTGGAAGAGACAGTGGGTAACAGTGGAGCTGCTGTTTGTATGGAGACAAGTGGAATGGCAAAGTTTATAGTTTGGCAGTTGTTTGAAGTGATATTTGTATATGTCGAAGTGGTTGCTGTGGTTTGGTAGAAGATGTGTGAAACGAGGCCTTTGTTTTTTATGAAGGTGCACAGTTGCACAGGAGATGTGCAGGCAGGAATGTTGTGAGTGTAGCAGTTTGAATTTGATACTTGTTCAATATTTTTTTTTGAGCTATTGACGACAAACTATTTATGTTTGGTGTAAGAATATTGTATATTTTGAATATGAAATTTCATACGTTGGTTATCAAATATGTGTCCAAAATGTGGTATTGATATAATATGTTGATTTTGAATTGTGATATTGATATAATATGTTTTGAAATGTGATACTGATATAATATGCTAATTTTGAAATGTGTATATACACACATTATGGTTGATGGTTGGTGAAATGGACTTAAACATTTAACAGCGTTTTAAAAATGCTGTTAAAACCTTCCATAGCGTTTATAAAACGCTGTTGAAAGTTTTAACAGCGTTTATTTCCTGTCATTGTATATCCCTGACTTTTAACTGCATGTCGATATACAGCATACATAAAAACGCTGTTAAAAGTTTTTATAGCGTTTTTAAAACGCTGTTAAAACCTTCCATAGCGTTTCTAAAACGCTGTTGAAAGTTTTAACAGCGTTTATTTCCTGTCATTGTATATCCCTGACTTTTAACTGCATGTCGATATACAGCATACATAAAAACGCTGTTAAAAGTTTTTATAGCGTTTTTAAAACGCTGTTAAAACCTTCCATAGCGTTTATAAAACGCTGTTGAAAGTTTTAACAGCGTTTATTTCTTGTCATTGTATATCCCTGACTTTTAACTGCATGTCGATATACAGCATACATAAAAACGCTGTTAAAAGTTTTTATAGCGTTTTTAAAACGCTGTTAAAGGCCCTGTTTGTTGTAGTGTAGATGAATTGAGGAATGAAGTTCTGAATGAGAGTCATCACTCGAAGTTGACAATTCATCCAGGTGGAAATAAGATGTATCCGGATATGAAGAGAACCTATTACTGGGAAGGTATGAAGAACGATGTTGGAAATTTTATTTCCAAATGTATGAACTGCCAGTTGATAAAAGCCGAACAGAAGAAGCCAAGTGGATTACTTCAGCCGTTAGAAGTTCCTACATGGAAGTGGGAGCAAATATCGATGGATTTTATCGATGGGCTACCTAGAACCAGAGCAGGAAATGAAGGGATTTGGGTCATCGTAGATCGATTGACTAAGAGTGCGAGATTCATTCATGTTCGATCAACTAGGACCGCATCGAAATTGGCTGAGTTGTATGTTAAGTGGATAGTTCGATTCCATGGTATTCCGAAGAGTATAGTGAGCGATCGAGACCCATTGTTCACTAGTAGATTTTGGAAGAGCTTCCAGGAAGTTTTGGGAACCGAGTTATGTTTGAGTACAGCTTATCATCCCCAAACAGATGGTCAGACCGAGAGAGTCAACCGAGTTTTGGAAGATCTCCTCAGAGAATGTGTTTTGGATTTCGGAGGATCATGGGAAGATTATCTTCATTTGGTGGAATTTTCATATAATAACAGTTATCAATCAAGCATTGGTATGGCACCGTATGAAGCATTGTATGGAAGACCGTGTAACTCTCCGACATGTTGGATAGAAACAGGAGAAAAGTTGATACTTGGGCCAGAAATGATTCAACAGACTACGGATTGTATAGAGATCATTCGGTGACGAATGAAGGCAGCCCAAGACCGTCAGAAAAGTTATGCCGATAAGCGTCGTAAGGATTTGGAATTCGACGTAGGAGATATGGTTTTTGTGAAGATCTCTCCACTAAAGAATGTTATTCGATTCGAGAAGAAAGGAAAATTGACTCCGAGATTTGTTGGACCATTCCCGATCATCGAGCGAATTGGAAAGCTCGCCTATAAATTGGAGTTACCGGAAAAGACGTCGGGTGTGCACAATGTTTTTCATATATCGTATCTACGGAGGTATGTGCACGACCCAAGTACGGTGGTTTCTGCTGATAGCTGTGAAGATTTGGAGGTTGATCCAGTTATTAGAAGACCTCGTAAGCTGCTTCGTGTTGTGGAAACTAACACGAAACAACTTAGGAGGAAGACGATTACGATGCTAAAGGTACAATGGAGTGATGATGTCAACGACTGTACATGGGAGGAGGAAGAGAGGACGAAAGCAGCTCATCCTAAACTCTTCGAGGTATGGCCCTAAGGTGTCGTGACATATCATGAATTTTTAACTTGTTCTAGTTTTAGAATTCTACATGCTAGGCTAGTAATTGGATGCATGGTTTGTTGATTGCTATGGATGGTAGGCATGCAGAATAGTTTTGATTGTTCTTGTTTGTTTGGAATTTCGGGGGCGAAATTCCTAAGGGGGAGAGAATGTAACGACCCGTATTTTACGTGTCGATAAATCGTAAAATTTGTTGCCATTAAGTCGTTAGTATTGCTTAAGTCGTTCTGAGTCTAAGTCGTATGTTAGTATAGGTCGGCCGAGCAACCCAAGTCATGTGAACGACTTAGAGAAGTTAGTGGTAGTGGTTGCCAACTTAAGGGTTAACGGCTTAAGGTGTTTGCCGACCTATAGAAGTAAGCGACTTAAGGGTGAGTGAGCTAGAGGACTTAGGAGTTAGCTCGTGTGACCGAGTTAAGGAGGTAGCCGACTTAGTAGTTGGCCGACTTAAGAGTTAACGGCTTAGGGAGATAGCGACTTATAGGGGTTAACGACCTAAGTATTGGACCGACTCATAGGAAGGGACGACCTAAAGGATGGAACGATCTAAGGGTTAGTGGCTTAGGTCGTAAGACTCTGTGTGTTTAGATAAGTCGTAAACGAGTTAAGGATAGGTCGGCCATATGGTTAAGTCGTTAGGTCGGCTATGCCGTGTTGTGGTTAAGTCGCGTATGTGTTCGTGTGTGTTTGGTCTTAGGTCGGCTATGCGTTGGGTCGGCTGTGTGTGTTAGGTAGTTAGGTCGGCTATGTAGTTGAATCGTTAGGTCGGCAGTGTGAGATGAGTCGTTGGGTTTGTTAAGTCGTGGACAACTTAAGGGATTTCCAGCCTATAAATAGAAGTGCCTATCTTCATTTTTGGGATCCGGATTTCGAAGCAACGAAGTGCTGCCATTTTGAGAGCTCGACTATAACACTTCTTCACTTCTTTTCTCTACTCTAATCTAGTGCTTCCATCCATCCAAGATCGAAGATCAAGATCAAAGATCTAAGAGCCAAAGTTGAAGATCTACATTCTTCGAAGAGAGATTTCACCGTTTGAAGCGGAATCTTGTCGGATCAAGCTAGATCCTTTGCTATCCAGATCTGAAGTTAGTTGCTTTTGTGGTGTTTAGGTGATTCGGTGAGTGGTGGTTATCTCTCACACGGACCCAAAGGAGTATATTGGGTCGGTGACTTGTTTGTGTGTTAAAGATAGTGATTTCATGCATTTTCCTTAAGTCTGCATGTAGATCCATCACTCATAAAGTTTTGATATCCATTCTACTACATGTTAACCTATGACAGTTCATTCATCAAGATATTACTTAGAATTCATGCTTGTTAGATTTGGACTCCTTATTTACTAAATTGCCATTATTGTTATAACTGTTTATTTAGATCTTGTTTGAATGATTGATTACTTGGATTAATGTTTGATTTGATTGATCGTTAGAAGTTAGTTGATTGATGATTTGATTTGGACAAGTTTGGTCGAAGATGATTCAAAAGCCAAGTGGAAAGGCTCTTGAATAAGGAAAGCTGCCTGTGGCATATGAAGCGGATGATAAAGCTCATATGGATAGATTTGATGATGATGTTGAGATGGGACTTTGCTATGATGCGATGAGGCAAAGCATGGTGTTGAGATGGGACTTTGCTATGATGCGATAAAGTAAAGCATGATGTGAGATAGCCTTGGTTTAATCCAGACGGGGTCATCCCAAGCATGTTGATAACTTGGTGATATGGTTCGAGTTCGTTGATAATGGATGGCTCGAGAGGCGCTTGAGCTAGTATGAGAATAGTCGTCGAGGAGGATGACTAGAAGGCTGAGATCTCATCGTTATTGAAGGTTCTAGCAGGCTCAAAGCAAGAGTACGCTGGGCAGATTCGATAATCCCAGGCACGGGCTGCGACGACGTGCTAAGTACTCTGGGCAGATTCGATAGTCCTAGGCACGGGCTGCGACGACGTGCGGAGTTCTGTCTAGAACCGGGGTTACCATTAGCCCTTGACGGACGGATGAAAGAATGAGCCGGTCATTCAATTAACGATGATATCGAGGCAATGATAACAGTGATAGCCAGAGTCATGGATGCTTGGATGCTTTGGTTGTATCGTCATTCGGTCTCAAGAGCGTTGTTTTGTGGGTGCTTATCTGATCTTGGTTTAGGCCTTGGGTGTTTGTACTTGGAAAACATCGACCTTGACTCGAGTGATAATTGATTTATTTTAACTGTCTGCTTTGTTATGGTTGTTTCTGCTTAATGGGTCTGGGGGCTATCACTGTAGAAAGAGGTGGAGTGGGATGGTTGGGTTCCTATTCCTTTTTACCATTTATGCTCTTTTGGTATGTTTGATAGTTGATTTACTGCTCACTAGGACTTTTGTATGACTCAAGGTTTTATGTTCAACTCTTATTACCTTGGGCTGTTCATCCGTTTTGGGATGGGCAGACTAGGTAGCAGGTGACAGGTGCTGTTCTTAGTGACTAACGCTGTTGATGATGAAGACGAGCTGGAGGCTTTTGCATATTGTTTTCTTACTATATGTACTGGATGTTCCGCTGTTTGTATGATTCTCTGAGTGATATGTAGTGAGGCTTGCTGTATTGACTTTTCAGATTGTTGTACCAAACTATTATGAGTTTATATGATGAATTCTGTTCTATGGAGCTTCACTATGTATACTTTTCTATTGTATTTTACCCATGCGCTGTGAGTAATACGATAGAGTTTACTGTTTTACCTTAACCCTGATGATCGTCCATGGCGGCCTGGCACACCTTTCAGCGCACTATTTCCTTGTTTAGTGAAGGAGTCATGGGCGGTCGTCACAATGCGGGTTGTTACAGAGACCATAATGGGATTTTTTTTAACTTGCAAACTTTATTTTCAGGATTTGAAACACCATTAGGAACTTTCATATATACTTCTTCTTTAAGATCACCATGAAGGAAAGCATTATTGATGTCTAATTGAAATAAAGACCAACCTTTGCTAGCTGCTACAGCAAGCAGGGTTCTTATAGTACTCATTTTGACTACAGGACTAAAAGTTTCAGCATAGTCAATACCATACTTTTGATTGAACCCTTGCACAACCAATCTTGCTTTACATCTCTCCAATTCTCCATTAGATTTCAGTTTTACTTTGAAGACCTATTTGCAACCAATTGCCTTTTTTTCTTTTGGAAGTTCTACAAGATCCCATGTGTTATTTGCTTCAAGAGCTTTCAACTCAGTTTGCATTGCTTCTACCCAAATTGGTTGTGTTACTGCTTCTTTGTAATTTGCAGGTTCCTTTATGTCACAGGTCTGAGCTAAAAAAACTTTATGTTCTGCAGGAAACAAGGTGTATGCAACCAAATTACACCAGTGATCGGATACAGAGCTGGTTTTTACTGTATTACATGAATAATCATCTAAATAAGATGGTGGTTTATGAACTCTTGTTGATCTTCTAAGAAGAGATTGTGTAACAGAAACTGGATCAGTTATGTCAACAATTAGTGCAGGGTGTGTTGCAGTGGTAGGAGTAGATTCTGGCAAATCTGAAACTGTTGGAGTATCATTTGATGGAAATATTGTATTTGGAGAAGTAAAATCAGATGTTTCATGAAAGATTGGTGCAGAACATGCTGGTAGAAATATGGCATTAGAATAGTTGGAATGTGGAGATTTTGATTTGTGGAAAATATGGTAAGGAAAGTGCCTTTCATAAAACTTCACATTTTTAGAAATGATGCTAACCTTATTTGTATCAATATCTAAAATCTTGTAACCTTTCTTATTGTCTGAATAACTTAGTAATACACATGGTTTAGCTCTTTCATCCATTTTGGACCTCTGAATTCTTGATGTAGTCACATAACAAAGACATCCAAAAATTCTTAAATGATCTAGCTTAGGTTCCTTTCCATATAGTCTAAAATAAGGAGTATCACCTTAAATAGCTTTTAATGGCATTTTGTTTATCAAATATACTGCATATAGTACACAATCACCCCAATATCTATCTGGAATCCTTGATTGAATGTATAATGCTCTAGCAGTTTCTAACAGGTGCTTGTGCTTCCTTTCAACTACTCCATTTTGTTATGGAGTGTCACTACAAATCTGTTGAGCCAATATCCCATTATTTTGAAGCAAGATTTTCATTTCTCCTTCACAGAGCTCATTAGCATTATCTGATCTAATACACTTTACAGAAGTATTAAATTGAATTTGCACCATTTTCAAAAAACATTTCATGATACAAGCAGATTCACTTTTGTTCCTTAACAAATGTATCCAAGTAAAACGACTAAAATCATCCGTAATAGTTAAGAATTGATTGCAACCAGATGGAGTTTTTACACAATGAGGACCCCATACATCAATATGTATCAATTCAAAAGAACTTGTAGTTTTTATAGTACTATTAGGAAAAGCTAACCTAGTTTGCTTAGCTTTAGGACATACTTGACAAATGGTATCTTTCAAAGAAGACTTTATTTCAGGATTAAAATGAACTAACTTCAATTGATCAAAAGGTAAATGTCCTAATCTAAGATGCCATAACTTTGCATCTTCAATAGCTGCAAGACAAACTTTATTATAATGCTGTAATCCAAAATTTTGAACATTATTTTTCTGTGCTTCTACATTGTAAAGACCTGCTTTCAATCTACCAACTGGAATCAAAGTCTCCTTCTGATAATACAAAAAACATTGATCATGAGTGAAATGAAGTTCACAATTCAGATCCTTACATAATTTGTGAACTAGGATCAGATTAAATTTAAACTCAGGTACATGTAGAATATCATGTAGCAAAATACTATTGTTCAGCTTAACTGTACCAGTGTGTTTAACATGGACTTTTGTGCCATCAGGAATGGTTATATAGTTAGCAATATCGCTAATAGGTTTGTATTCAGAGAAACATGTTAAGTCAGAGCAAATGTGGTGGTCTGTAGCACCACTATCAAATAACCATTTAGTATTTGAACATGACAAAAGACAGAGCTTACCTGCCATCAGTGCATGTTTGCTGGATGATTTACCTTTGTTGTCTATTTGCTGTGAATTCAAGATAGTCATCAGTTGATTATACTGTTCAGCAGAAAGCATCTTGTCAGCTTTCACATCATTTGCATCATTAGAGGCTAGAACAGCAACCTTTTTCTCTTTGAATCCTCTGAAGTTAGGTGGATACCCATGGATTTTAAAGCATCTATCAATGCTGTGCCTTGGAACTTCACAATGAGTACAAAAATATTTAGAACCAGGCTTGTCAGTTTTAGTTTCACTCCCTGCCTGCTTGTAAGTAGCTTGTTTTTGATAATTGGTCAGTCTCTGAGTATTGCCAACATTCTGGCTCTTAGCATTTTTGCTTTGAAAATTGTCATTAAAACGTCTCTTCTCAGCAGTAAGGGCCATAAACTCCGTTTGTGAATGCATCTGTGAAATCTCTTTATGCTTTTCTTCTTGTGCAAACAACCTGTAAGCATCAGTGACTTTTGGTAACGACTGCATCATTAACATGTAGCCTCTGATCGTTGCATACTGCTCAGACAATTTCATCATGAATTGTAACACCATTTTCTCTTGGTGCCTATCATAGATCTTCTTTGTAAGATTACATGTGCAGTTATTACAAGTGCAATAAGGTAATGGATGTGCTTCATCAATAACATCCCAAATAGACTTAATTGCAGTAAAGAAATCAGATACGTGTTCCTTGTGTAATTTCTGCTAACTTCAGTTCGAGAGCATAGATCTGAGCCAATGACGTGTATCCATATCTTTCTTCTAGATCTAGCCATATTTGTCTAGCAGTTCTCCTAAACATGACACTGTCAGCTATGTTTTCATCTGGATTGAACAATATCCATGAACATACAAGATCATTGCATCTCTCCCAAGCCATAAATTCTGCACAACTTTCATCAACTGGCTTCTTTATCACTCCATTGACAAAACCTACTTTATTTTTTGCAGATAATGTCAGTAACATAGATCTTTTCCAGCTGGTAAAACCTTCACCATTAAATTTGAAAGAGACAAGTTGAATTGAGTTGGCATCTGAGGGATGTATGTAGTAAGTACTGCCTGGATTTTGATTAAAAGAAAGAGTGGAACTATTTTGTGCAACTTCAGGCATGATTAAAAAACTAGGGTTACAAAATCAGTACAAATCAATCGAGAGAAAGGAAAAAAAATAGGGAGCAGAGAAATTGCGCGGAAGAATGAGCTAGGATTAAACTTGAGCTCTGATACCATGATAGAATTGGAATTCAACTATATTGATGAATGCATTCAAAATCAGTAGAAGCAGCTCGACGTTGTTATTATTTTTACAAAACAAGAAAAGAAAAGAGAAGAATAAATCTCTATCTACTCAGTTTTCAAACATATATATATATATATATATATACAAATGTTAAGAAACTGAAAATGTCCACTTGGACCAATAGTATTGCAGATCTCAAAACTGTGTGTTCGAATAGAAAAGGAGCCTCTCCTTGCTGATGTGGCAAACTCCAACAACTTCAACATTGCCACATTATTAGCAGAATATACCAACAAGTATTACCGAACTTACAACAGTGTGCTAGCAAAGAGAGAAAAACTGGGATGTTTAACTTACAAATTAGTGATAAAGAAGGATGAAATTTGTGTTGAGAATTTTGACAAATTACATTTCCCGTTATAAAAGTTTGGTTGATTTCAATTAGGTTCGTTGAAGAGTCATAAAAGTAACTAAAACTTTGGTGAGTAGGATTTTCTAAATTTGTTAGTCTGTAGGCGACTTCATATCCTATGTTTGTATATGCATCTGGATTCACTTGTAGAAGATGCCATAGAAGGTGCACGACAATAATCTGGTCAATTACTCTTCCTTTTAGGCATTGATGTATTTAACTTTGCCATTATACTTTTGCCCACGTTTGTAGTAAAGAAAATTTAGAAACAATGCAGAACTAATCTCCTTTTACATTCATAAACTAGTTATTCAAAAAGAATTTCAATTTGATTTGCCAATTTATCATCAATCAATCAGATATTGAATAGAGTATGCTAAAGAATTATCACATATATGGGACCAAATCCTATAGTTCAACTCTGACTAAATCCCTGATTCCACGGAATAAAATTTAACACAATGATGATGTATTTTACAAAAAAAACATATTTTCTTGCTATGTTAAAACTTTTAAATAGATCTTTTTGCAAAATACATAGAAATGTGTCAAAAATTCATTGGAATGAACTAGGGGTTTAAGGAATACTTGGACTGGAGGATTTGATCCCCGTATCTATGCCAAAAAAATATGAACTTTGCAGGGTAATACTTATAGTGTAATTATTTGTAGATAATTTATAATTATCACCGTAATTTTGATCATCAACTAAACTAATTCCAATCACAATGGTGAGGTTTAAGGCGAACCCTGACACCAATCAACTCCTTTTACTAAATCACACTTTAAAAGTTGCCAAAATCCCATCACGCAATGGAAATGAACGCAAATTCATTGAGTATTAATATTCTAATTAGATTTGGACATATATACATTTATCCCTATGCGTGTAACTTCTTGCAATTATATAATATTAAATCTGAAACCAAACTGATACTATTGACAAAAAAAATTTGAACTTCAAAATGAATGAGCTTACATACAGCTCCAACGTTATAGGGAAGACAAATGGTTGGTGTTGCATCTCCTTTTTTTCATGCTTGTGCACTTTGGTTCAACAAGCTCTTCGTCCGTCGTAAATGACTGGCAAGCACTTTGATTCAATTCGACCTCACTTTGATTCGCATAGACATGGACAAGTCCAAAATGAAAAATTACTCCATAATTGACCATGCCTAATTGTCAATCTATCAGTTCATATGCCTCTTTCTTCCTTAGTCCGAACTGAAGACTCATCCATGATGCTTATGAAATCTAAGTGTGCATTAGTGCATGGATTACGGGTGTTATGAATGGCAAGTCGTTACAAAGAATGGCTGCATTAAGTCGATTTTTATCTAAAATGGTGACAAATATATGTATCATTCTACGACTTGCTGGAGAGGAGAGCAAAATTAAAATAGACATATGACTATAAAAAAAGCTTTCAGGAACATGTTGAGTGAAAAAATGTCAAGCTTATAGGTGATTTATTTTAGGTTTCTAAAGTGGTTTTTTAACCATTTTATACCACTTTTGAAAAGTCATAGTTATGTCCGAGTAAATTTATAAATTAATTAGCATATAGTCTGCTTTTACCAAGCGTGGTAGAAAGTTACTAACTGCATTATCGCTATTGTAGTAGTGTCAGTGCAGTTTGATTTTACCCAGTACTAATAGGCAGCAACCACATCCATCTATGTTGATAGAAAGTGTACCATTTTGTAAGATGTTTTGAAATATGACTGAATTTTTAATAACTTTGGAAAAGTAGATATAAAAAAGTAGAGGAATTTTATGTAGCTCAATCTTTTCTAATTATACCCTACTTAACTAATACAATAAGACTTGTCTATTTCTTTTTTTCCTTGTAGGCTTCACAGGCAGTCAAAAGTCTTCTCCAATTTACCAACACAAATGCCTTGGATTTTAAAGATTTCTGTGCCTCAGATGAAGTTTTGGATACAATAAAAGGAAGACTAGAGAAGTTCATATCGAACGAGGAATATTGTGACTATGTCAAAGAAATAGAAAGCGTCAGGGAAGAAGTGTACATGATAAAAGAAGGTGAAAAAAGAAGGTTTCTGGCATCTTAAAAATAGTGGAAATAGAATCAATTTGGTCATCTATCTTTTCACATGCAGAATCTTATTAGACTCAAAGGTCCCATCATATATATGATATAGCAAGTATGGAACAGATAACTAAGAAAATGGAATCTAAAAAAGTTTTGGAATGATTTGATTGTTCAAAATATGGCTATCAAGTTCTACATTCTAGGAGGATGAGAAGATGCTTTGAAGTGTATCGAAGGTGAAAATGTCAATGAAAATGGCAATGCATGCAAAGAACTACTTTGTCTGTATACTATTTTCAAAAAGGTGAAAATGTCAATGAATATAACAATGAACTTGAGGGAATATATTATCAAAATTTGGAGCAGGATTTAAATTTGAGTATGTTCACAACGCCGTGTTCAACACTCGTAATTTATGAAAGGTTGTCAGAAAGCAAAGAATAAAAATATGGAATGAAATAAAGCAACTTTTTACATGAAAATATGTAAGATAAGAGCTCTCATTTTACCTGCAATTCCGTAATTTTCCTTTCACTTGTACATGTTACTATACAACTAGCAGATGTTTTTAGTTCAATTTATATAGTAGCACCAAGATGAAGAAATTCTGATCATGAAATATCTACGATCAGTTCCATGGGAAGTGGGCAAAGACTACAGTTGTTTTATTTTTATCCGTATTAGTATGGGACCGTGCTTCGCACACGGGCTGTTATATTATTGTGAACGGAAGTAAGGGCATTTTTGAAATTTCAAAAAAAACACCGAGTAAATTGGTTCAATTAAATATTGTGCATAGTTTGGAAGTATAATTTAAAATCGCGAGTCCTACTACAACATGACTTGTACC
This sequence comes from Allium cepa, assembly GCA_030765085.1. Taxonomy (NCBI): domain Eukaryota; kingdom Viridiplantae; phylum Streptophyta; class Magnoliopsida; order Asparagales; family Amaryllidaceae; genus Allium; species Allium cepa. The sequence continues at coordinate 556,470,923 of CM060928.1, read as the reverse complement.
ATTTTATATTGTTTATTTAACAAAAAGGATGAGACAAACGTACCATTTTATGTTCTACTACAGCGTGACTTATACGACCAGTGTGATATGTTTTTTGCCTTGATCTCTTCTTTCGTATGCATTGGGTTTTGCTTCATTTTTCAAGAATCCATACCAATCTTCTAGGCTAATTTTTGGTTAACAATTTTTCCTCCTCTCTTCACATTATCAAATTTGTTATAGCAGCTTGTCCTCAATTCGCTCTTGTACCTCCTAAATGACTCGCTCATTTTTTTTTAAATAAAACTCTTTTGCATCTGACTATAGTTCAAAAAAGCATGTGAAAATTAAGCGTTGCTTATTTAAAAAAGCAATGTGGCAAAATATACTTACAGAGAAAATTGAAAGTAATATACTTTAATTTACCAGTAGTTTAGCTCAAATGTCATCCTTACATTTTTTTGGTACTTTATCCCAACTTTAATATGAGATCAGCATATGAATTCGTACCAATTTACCAACTCGACTGTCTATTTTTTTCAGCATTATCTGAAATTGAAGCACCAAACGCGTTTACCTCAACTTTCTCGGGTTGTGCAAATGATAATTGCGTAATTGAATGAATTGACGTTTCTGCGGCTTCTAATGTTGTTATTCTCTTTTATAGCACTGTCAGCTCCTCCTTGCATATGTAGAAATAATTGAAGAGTTATTTAAGTTCACCGATTAATATTCAAGTTCATTTGGTGGCAATATTTGAAAGAAAAGAGAAGTAAAAAAATCTGTTAAATCAAATAGTTAATTTAAAATCAGAAGATTCATTAGGTAATCAAATAGGATAAACTATTATAAACCCGTTATTAAAGAAAATCATACACCAATGCTCAAGCAAAATAACCCAAGCCAGTAATTGTTTCCTTTCAGCATATCGAGTATATTATAAGTTCTATTCATTTTTTTTGCTCATTTACATTGGCAATGGCTTCGGATGAACCTGGAATCCTAGACGGTGCATAACAATTGCATTCTATCTTCTATTTTGCAAGGATTTGCTAACCAAACACTCAACATGATTACTAGAATTCTTAGACGTGCATAAGGCATAGAAGACGGAAAAAACAACAATTCCCCTCGTGATATAATCTAGAATTTACAAACTTTAAAATCAAAATGGAACTTTAGAACAATTGAGGTATAGGAATACAACTAGCGTATGCACCATCAAGTTACTATCAATCTTGAAATAAAAACACGTTTAATATGTACATTGTTAACTCAAAACCTTACAATTAATATGTAATACAAGTACAAACTAGCATACATTGATTGAAACAGCAGTCATGCAAGTAAAATATAATCAGTAGTTTATTATAACGCACTATATGTAATGGAATATAGTCAAATGTAAACAATAATGACATATTAGGTCAAGTTGTTGCTATATATACTCAAATCAAATCAGTAGCTTTCAATCGTAATTACAACGTAAGACAAATTTTGCTTGTAGGCTCGAGAAAATAACAAATTATGCATCTAGGCTTCGGAAAAAACTAATTAGCAAACTAGGCCTCGTTTGGTTTATATTTGTGCAAATATTGAGTGCGCAAGTTATATTTTTTTTTTAAATAACTTGCGCATTCTATATTTGTGCAAGCTTAATTTTAAAGCTTGCGCACTTATGAAATGCGCGAGCTTGTTTTTGAGCATCAAAAAGACAGACAGTTGAATCTATATTTCATTTCTTCCTCAAACTCAAATTTTAACAAAACCCTCCATATTTCCAACCTCCAACCATTCCAAATCTACATCTATCAACTCTAAAACATTCATTTGATCTATTCCTTCAATCAACCACTAGATTAATCAAAAAAGGAAGCAAGTTCTTCTTCTTCTTTGATTAGAGATAATTTTATTTTGATTGTAAATTGATTACTACTTTAAAAATGATTGAATTTGTTAATGGAATTGGTAGTCAAGTTGATGTCGATGTCAATGTGTTTTAATTGTTGGTTTATTTCTTGAAAATGCAAAAGGACATGTAGTCTTCATATAGCCAAAAACCTAACTTTGTACAAAATTTTTGTAGTGATAAACGATTGTTGTTGTTTATAGAATTGTCTCCCGGACCCGAAGATAGAAGTGTTATCTTTCTTCAAGAACAGCATAGAAGCCAAAACGACACATTAATGGAGGTAAATGTTTGATATTGGTAAACCAGAGAAATGCAAATATGAAGCACCAATTTTTTTTTTATATACATTTCAGGGTGTTGAAACTGTGAAGATATGCGATCATTCAAGCAAACTCAAGAAGATCGATTTTAAAGATCCAAGATTGGAGGCGAATCTACGAATCTCCTGATTTTGGCAAGCTATGCAAATCGACTACATTCGTCTTGATCATCACCTTATTATCGCTTTATGCGATAGATGGAGGCCGGAAACAAATACGTTTCATATGAGAGTCGGGGAGATGACGGTGACTCTAGCGGATGTGCATTTTCTTTTTGGTCTTAAAGCAGACGGTCATCCGTTATGTTTGCAAAATTTAGATATCGATTACATCGAATTGGCTCATGACTTACGTGGTATTTTTCTACCTAGAGAGGCGGTTAAGTCTAAAAGTGAGTTATCAATGACTTGGTTTAAAAGTGAATTTTCTGAACCACTACCCGAAGGGGCAACCGATTTAGATATACTTCGCCGCACTCGTGCCGTGATATTGTATATTTTGAGCTGCCGATTATTTCTCGATCATTCGAAAGGGAGATTAAGTTTGAAATTTTTATCTTTTTTGGACGATTTGGCTAACTGTGGATATCATTCTTGGGGTAGTGTTGTTCTATGCTATTTGTATAGTGAGTTGTCCCAGGTTGCCTTACAACGTTGAAAAGTTTTAGGGAGTTCTGCAACGTTGCTGCAACTATGGTCATGGTCGCATATTGCTATTGGATGACCGTCTATTAGAATTCCTACCGACTTAGATCCGTATCTTCCAATCGGGGCTAGGTGGAATTGTGCTAGGAGTTGGCGTGAGACGCCAAGAAATGTACAGTTTTACGGTAATGAGTTGGATTTGTTGGCGGATGATGCGGTTACTTGGGAACCTTATTCATTGGTGAATAAGTTTGGACATCCGGAAATTGAGCATGCATTCGCCGGTTGGATTGCTAAGAGCCGACTGATTCTATTTTTAGACTTTGAGTTGTATGCACCCGATCGGGTTATGAGATAGTTTTCCTTCAATTATCAGCACATTCCCGATCCAGTCGTCCCCCTTGATCCAGAACCCACTAGCTGGATGGCATTTTTAGAGGAAAGTATTGCTATTTGGCAATCAAGAATTGATCGTGCCGAACGAGCACGCGAGCCTCCGACACCTTTGAGCGAGTACGAGTATTGGTATTGGGGAATTACTCGTCGTTATATTCTTAAAAAATGGGCAAGGAAGTTGGTTGCGTACACTTCCCGTGCTTCTCTAGAATGTGATATGGTAAGTATTGTCATTTCAAAAAATTTATAGTTCAATTTATATATCATATTGATGCATTGTTATGACTTATGGTTTAGGCAAGCACAATATACAGCGCTTTGGATGTCGTGGACGAAATAGAAGAAATTCATATGGAGCCGGACAATGTCAAAAGTAAGTGTATTGACCTACGACGAATACTTGACATGATTTTGGGTCGGAACAAGCTAAGAAGGCCGGTCAAGCCACTGCGCATTGTAGAAGAGCTAGCACGTTGTACAGAGGAGACACATAGCACGGTAGTGGGTGGACAAGCCCAATGGGAGGAGGCACATGTGGAGGGGGAGACTTCACAACATCCCGGTGGCGAAACTACAGCTGGATGGCCTGCTTGGCCCGAGGTAGAGCAGCAATACACCGATGGAGAAACTCATGCTGACTGGCCCGTTTGGCATGAAAGAGAACAACAATTCGGATATGTTGGATAGTCGACATACGAGCATGCGCCAGAGGCGTCGCAATGGGAAATTCAATAAGAAGAACTCATTTTTGGGCCAAGCCAACCACAAGAAATTACATTGCCGACACCCGCTTCTACATTCGAAGAAGGCCAAGGATCGGCTCCCATCGTGTACAAACGGAAGAAGAAGAAGAAGAAAGACGACACCATCACTTGAGCTTATTGTTGGTCTTATTGTTGTTGTTTTTTTGGGTTGGTAAAGGGGTTATTGTACGACTTGTTCAATCTATTTACTGTAAGACTTGTACGACTTATTCAATCTATTTATTTTGTCAGTTGAATCATGCTATTTGTTTTGTTTGGAGATGGTATTGTTAATGGAATGTTGTGTGCATGTTTTGGGAAGTTGAGAGTTTGCAAATTTTGGTAAAGGAGTTGGCACAGCAGCTCACTGTTTTGAACTGCCCCAAAAAACAGCTTGCGCAAATGTGGAATGCGCAAGCTTTATTTTCAATAAAGTTTGCATGCTCCACATTTGCGCAAGCTGTTTTCGGGTTATTTTAAAAACACGCTTGTGCATATATGGAATGCGCAAGCTACATATCATGCGCAATCCATATATGCGCAAGCATGTTTTTGACAATGTCCAAGACAGAGAACACTTTCAATACCATACATTACACACCATCACACAAAAAATCTTAACAACATTCTACATACCACGCAAACACCATTCGAATGACAACATCATTACATAACAAAGTCAACAACTCATATAGTAACATAGACGTTCTACTTCTATTACAATTCATCGTGGAAAAGTTTTCTTCTTGTGGCCAATAGTACCACATTTGCTACATCTGTTATGGCCGGATGAAGATGGCGGATCCATGAAACCTTTTAATCAAGTAGACCGAGGACGACCTGAATTCCTACGTAGAGGCGGTGGTTGTATAATTGGACCATCATAGACGTTACAATGTCGACTATTTGGTGCAGGGTGGAATAATGGAGCATACGATGTGGAATACATAGCCTTCGTGTACCACGTAGAGATTAAGTCAAAATACGCTCTATTAGCTCCACCCGAACCGCGTGAACAAGCCGTTAATACATGGGAGCACGGAAAATGATCTAATGTCGGCATGTTGCACGAACATTTGGCAACATTATCTTCGATATTCAGCGTATAGTTAAACATATGCACATCTTTCACCTGCCATTCAACAAAGCTATATCTCTTTATAGACATGAGCCTTGATTCTTCCATTCTTCTCCGTGCTAGTGCTTCCCACCTAGGTGCGAGTTGCGACGTTCACTCTTCCCTTTGAGTTCGTCGTTCGACGAAGTAATGGTTCAATCGATGAAACGTTCGTGCAACCAATGATCTAACGGGTAAATTCCTAATTCCTTTTAGGACACCATTAAAGTTTTCGAAAACGTTGGTCGTCATCATATTGAATCTTACTCCGCCGTCATAACAAAGAGCCCAGCTTGATTCCTGGTCTTTCAAACTTCTTTCAATCCATGCATCGGCATCTCGATTCACATCCTTCAATTGTTTTCGAAGATCATTATATTTTACGATCTCTGATGTCGTGGCACATGCCTGTAATAAATTTTGTAGCTCATCCGTACCAAACCCCGCTTTCTTGAAATTTGCTTTAATATGACGGATACAAAAGCGATGATGATGTTCAATTGGCTAAGCTTCTCTAAGCGCACATGGAATTCCTTTCATACGATCCGAGATTAAGATGATACATCTAGTACGTACGGATAAAATATAATTCCATATGCAACGAATAAACCAACTCCACGTTTTCCACGACTCTGTTTGTACAACAGCAAAAGCTAAAGGAAATAGCCCTTGATTTGCATCCATCCCATTTGCTACTAGTAATGTACCCAGATACTTTCCGTATAAATGAGTGCCATCAACAGACAATATGGGTCGACGGTGGTCGAAGCCTTGAACAGAAGGTCCGAAAGCCCAAAAAGCACCATCAAAAACGCCACGACTATGAATAACATCATATACGGTTCCGGGTATGGTGTGTTGTAGGGCTCTAAGATATTTCGGCAATTCCACGTACGATGATTCCCAATCGCAATAAATCATTGCAACAGATTTCTGCAGTCTATGCCAGGCTCGAAAATAACTCACTTTAATATGAAACATGTTGGACATTGTCTCTTGAATAGTTCTTGCAGTCATGTTTGTTTCAGCTTTAATCAACGGAAGTATTTTGCTGCATATAAACTTAGCAGTTGCCTATCGATGGTTTGAGTTGATGGTTGCATTTAAACAAGTGTGATCGTCGTCGTATGTAGTTATCTTCCACCAATTTGAATTTTTTCTTACCGAAAGGCTTGCATGAACACGCCAAGGGCATGTTTCTTCTACATCACAGCGGACCGTGTATTGATTTGCACGCGATTTCAGAACTTGAAACGAAACTGAACATTTAATCGCTCATTCACATAACTGTTCAACAAGCTTCTGCTTACTTTCAAAAATCATTCCAACTCATGGACCTTTCTCCACACATTCTCTTTCAAAAACTTCCACGTCTAGTTGACAATTTTCCATTATTGATTTCGCCATCATTGATGCCATGCATAAATCATCGGCCATAGCCTCTTCATATATGATTTGTTCTTCTTCTGCATTTACATCATCAGCCTCCTCAATGTCTGCATATATGATTGCATCATTGTTAACTTCCATTTGATATATCTAAGTTCTATCCTCATCATCCGCACAAGCAACTTCCATGTTATCCAATTGACCACAAATCTCTTGTGGAGTATCAACATGATAATCAGCACCGTCGTCGTCACAACCAGTAAATGCATCTATGCCACTAGGAATACAAAAAAATATCGTCATATATTTTGCATTAACATAAGTCAAAATACAAGTGCCAACGTATAATAGTACTCACTTTTCAAATGCTTGCGACTGATTTGGATTTATAGCGTTCTGCATCATATTTTGTTCCTGACTAGAAGTGACTCCAGCCATTCCGTTGTACCTATGAAGTAAGTTTGTAAAGTCTCCACCTTGATGGCTTGAAAGATACGATGGATATGCCGACCATTGTGTTTCTTGCAACTGTGTGGTATGCATATACTTACCCTCAGAGATTACTGGCGCTTGTGTTTCAACCATATTTTCATGTTCCACTCTCACAACGTAGATTTCTATAACTCTCATCCCAATTGAAAAGGTGGAGTTCAAATCATCGTCGTCTTCCAAATCAATAGCGGATGCACCATCATCCCGAACCCATTTGACCGCTAATTTTAAATCATATATCACAGGATTTGCTTTTGTCACTTCATATGCCCTTTGTTTAAGCTCTTCGAAACTACAATGATTTTTTATTGTTGATCCTTTTCGCTTTCCGTCCATATATCTAGGTTTACCTTCATCATCAACCAACAATTCGCCGTCAAAGTAAAATATAGTCGGAACCTTTGTCATTATGTGCAAAATAAGTTCCAATACCATAGTCTTAGTTTTTGTTCACTTACATGACTGTAAACATCAATTTGATGAATTATTACCTATTTTTCTAGATAGATTTTGCTTCCACAGGCAATCTTCAACCAAAAGCAGTCAACTCAATCTTTAAAAAAAAACAAACATGCAAATCAATATAGCAACGTTACCAATATATTTCATCAACAAAGTCAACAATATCAAATGCATTTCAACAACATAATAAACTATCTACCTTACACACGTTACGGGTTACAACAAATAGAAATATTTTCGCAACAACATATTACAGATACAACAGTTCAACGTAAAATCCAAATATGACAACTTAACCAACTCCCAAACATCTACCACATTCTAGGCCTTCCACTGTTTGTCCTTAGTTCTTCATTCACACTTTTCAAATGACTTATTTCAGCTTGCAGTTCGTGGGCATACTCAAGTCCCCTTTCGCACAGGTGTTGATCAATCCATTTAAAATAATTGTAACAATCATATTCACGAGAATTCAATCTATGTTCGCTGTACGAACTACATCCGAAAAATCTACGTCCAGCATTCTTTTCTTTTCTGCAAACAACCACTAGACACGTATCTCGGCAATAACAGTTTGAAAATGGTCGTTGTCCCCTTGGCACGGATGGACTAACAGGATGTATACGCATCAGCAAATTTCCGTCAACTGTATGTTGATGACCGGGCATTTCCGCAGAAACAACTTCACGTAAACGAGCGTGTAAGGTTGATGATCCTGAATGGAATTTACGCAGTACTGGTTCGAACTGTGTTTCCAAAACATGATCGACGTCAAAGTCAATGTGACTTGAACTTGAAACTCTGATTTTCCCTTCAACCTCATCAAAATGTTTCATCAATGTTTCATCGTCTATCTCCCAATCATTAATGTCTACCGTCATAATAAACAATTAAGGTGTAAATTAGGGATTTCAGTTTACTAATACTAAAATTGGGTTTTCTAGTTTGTTAAACACTAACAACTACTTCAACAACAACACCATTCTCTAATAATTAACACAACTACCATTAATAACTCTTCATTTTCAACAACATCAACAGTAGCAAAATTATATCTTAATTGTCAAAAACATTAATTATTACCTTTGTTTTGTAACGATGAAGATGATGATTTCATATCTAGCTTAGCAACTATTTGGTTAATAAGGTGATTGTTGATTTGGATATGGAAGAGAAATGGGTTTGGATTCAGAAATGGGGAGGGTTTGGGGAAGAAAGTAGAAATGAGGAAGAAATGAAATATAGATTCAGCTGTTTGTTTTTTGATACTCGAAAACAAGCTTGTGCATTCCATAAGGGCCCAAGCTTTAAAATAAAGCTTGCACAAATATGGAATGCGCGAGTTTTTTTAAAAAAAATTATAACTTGCGCACTCTATATTTGCGCAAATATAAACCAAATGAGGCCTAGTTTGCTAATTAGTTTTTTCTGAAGCCTAAATGTATAATTTGTTATTTCCTCGAGCCTACAAGCAAAATTTGTCCTTAGTTTTTTTTGAAGCCTAGATGCATAATTTGTTATTTCCTCGAGCCTACAAGTAAAAAATTTCCTTACAATATATTGACAATCACTGAAAATTGAAGTCTTATGTAAATTGTTCAAAAAGAAGTCTAAATGCAAGCTACTAAAATTTAATGCCTGAAAGTCTAAATATATGAATCCTCAAGTTAAATATCTAAATAACTAAGGAAAACACAAACATACAAGGCATTAACTATCTGAGTTAATCACTAAAGCATGTATGTGCTAATGAAGTAATATTCAATTTGAATTCAACATAAATTCTGAATGCAGGAAAAAAGAATGCATCTAAGATTTAATGCCTAAGTACCTGAATGAATGAATCATAAAAAATAATGCCTAACCAACTAATAATGGTACACTAGCTCCCGACTAACAACATTATTCATATTCTTGTATATTTTTTAAATTCACTTGACATCAACCAATTTAAACTTTATGAATAATAAGATTAACTAAATGAAAAAAATTACAACATAGGCAATGGTGCAAATAAAATTAAAAGTTTACTAATCTAAAAATAAAAGACCTAAAACTAGCAACAATTATAATTAATATTATGTATAGTAACACAAAGGTTATAAATCAAACATACAAAATAAAAGTCTAGTAAAGGAAAATAATAAAAGATAAACATGTTAAGTAAACACGGTAAATTAGATTACACAAAACATAACATAAGGTATATAATAAGTATAGTTTGTATTATCTAAGAAATTATTATAACTGACCAAGATATATAAGATAAGCATCTCATAGGATCAGTTATACAATCCTGTGAAAGTGATAAAGTTCAAGTTCAGCAAGCATGAAATATAACGAAATGATGTGATGATATATATGACAGTTTAATTTGTTAAAGCTTTCACAAGTTCTTGTGTATATATAAACTGAGCAATGGAATTCTAAAGCACAGTAGAGTTCAATGAACAAAAGATAAGCATTCAAAATGAAACACTCATGCAAAAGTAATAACCCCAATAAATAAAGCAATTACAAAGTATCAACAAGTTTCTAAAAGCAAGATAGGAAATTAAACAACATCAAAGTATTGGTAGTACCCAGCAAACAAAATCAAAATATTGATATATGAAAATCAATGAAAAGCAACCGGAAGTTGAATACATGTATGAACACCACATTTCTCACACACACGTATAATCTATATCTTGTGAATAATATAAAGTCTAAGATCTAGAATTACATGATTATCACATACGTAATGAATCAATAAAACATGCCTCCAGACATCTCGTATATGAATCAGCAATAGTTATTGTCGAAAGCTGTTTCAATGGATAATGGAAATGGTTTCTCTCTCTTTTTCTATATCTTTCTTTATGTGTTTTTTCTATATACTTTGTGATGGGCAAAGGCTAATATTTATAGGTAGAGAGAGGACCAAATTTTCAGATTTGTAGACTTAGTCTTGATCGTCCATCAAGATCAAGATGAGAGAAATTAAAGCTCTAGATTATAACCGTTTTATTGATTAGCATATTAATATGAAAACCCTTTAGATTCTATTGACCACAAAATGAGGAAGAAAACGTTTGAGGAAGGAAACGGTCAAATGTCCTTACAAAATAAGAAAGGAAAATCCATTAATGTTTTCGTATTAATTTTCTTACAAAACGGTCAACTTTCCTTACAGTTTCCCACTTGGTCAATAGAAAAATCCATTAATATTTTTGTATTAAGGTCATAAGGCACGCATGATATGCTAAACTTTTCTTTAGTCAGTTATCATAAGTGTCTTGGATAATCTAGTGGTCAATGGAAGTCATGACGTGTACATGTTATTTTGCAACATGCTTACTTCCATGCACTATGACATTGACAACTTTCATAACTAGACCGTAGATGAGCATAACTTAATGGTCACATAATGTCTTGAAGCAAAAGACGGTTTCTGTTATCATTTATCTAAATATAAATGTGTACACGTTATAAAACAGAAATAAAAGATGTCCAAATTATTAAGAGCTCAATAATTGTTATGTCTAGCTAAGTACAAAATAAATGGCATAATAAGAAGATAATTAAAAACTATCTACAAGAGCACTACACCGAAACAGACAAATTCTAACATTTATAAGTGTTACAAATAATTTCAGTAACACTTTTTAAGTGTTACTAAAGGACTGTGAGGAATGGAGCGGCCAAATTTGTAACACTTATAAGTGTTACAACATACGTATTACGTTTAAACAGTGGTTATCCAACTTAGTGCTTGTACTAAGGAGATTGATCCTAGCTCCTTCTTTTTATTAACTGGATGTACTTTAGTGGGGGATGCTTGCTATCATTCCAGTGCCAACTGTCCAATCAGTGAGTCAAGCCTGTCTGCCCGTTCAAAGTCAAATTAACAAATTCAGACTCAGGAAGAATATTCACTTGGCCCGCCCAATGAATATACTGGGAATTTCTTTTATAGATGAGGGGAAGCCTTTAAGAGATAGGGGTGGCATGTCAGTAAGCCGCTGTAGTCGGACCAGCTTTCGGACTGCTGACTAGCCTTCGGGCTAAACACTAAATGAACTACTATAATGAAGCTACAAGCGGCCCGAATTAATATACTGGTGCTTAGTGGAGTGTCTTTGGGAAGGTTATCAACTTGTTTTTGTAACACTTCTAAGTGTTACAACATACGTATTACCAACACTTGTAAGTGTTGGTACCTAAATGTACGGTAACGCTTATAAGTGTTGGTAACAAAATATACGGTAACACTTATAAAATGTTGGTATAGAAATATACGGTAACACTTATAAGTGTTGGTAACGAAATATACGGTAACACTTAAAAGTGTTGGTACAGAAATATACGATAACGCTTATAAGTGTTAGAAAATAATTATTTAGTAACATATAAATATATATATATACACACCAAAACTTAAATGCAAAGTTTAAATATAAACACTCTGCAAATAATGGTTTCCATATCACAAATAATTCATCATACATATTCAATGCAAAGTTTAAACGCTCTGCAAATGTAGTATAATATATCATAAACAGTTATTTACATATCTAAAATACCATAATGTCATATATTCAGATATTATTACAACATAAGCTTTAAAAAAAAAAATCAAAATACACTTAAAGTTTAACTTACGGTTAACCTAACCATTCCTGATCATCCACTCCAAACTCTAATGGTTTTGAATATTCTTCAACATCCAATAATACAATCCAAAGCGTCCTTCTTCAAGTTCCTACATTAATAAAAACATTCGATAAAAACTTATACCTTCAAGTACATGCAATATTTACATGTTTAACACATACACTAAAACAACACAACTACTCACACAAGAAAAACTCAGCAGCACCTCACTTAAACACAACAAAATAATGCTAGGTGATAATTAATCTGACGCGGATGGACAAGCAGATATTGGAATCAAAAGTTTATTCTGGATTTGGTACAACGTGTCTAGTCATGTTTACTCAGTGATATCTTATATATGATATGATTTTCATCTTCATGTTTTAGTCAAATATGTGGTATTAAAGTGAAGTGTATGTCAGCTCATTTAGTTAATGAACAGAATAGGATTTCTACTGAATCATACCATGATAAAATGTTAACATGGAAAATTTCCTATACTAGAAGTTAGAACACCAAGATTTTATTAAATACATAGCACCTGTGGTGCAGCGGATATAACTTGGACGTGAAAATAATGTTTGATACAAATTGATGCAACTTTCTTCCTCACGAAATATGGATTTCGTGTCAATTAAACCGATAGAACGATAAATGCCCAAATCCGTTGATCTCTCGAGATACCAGATTCTATCTATCTTCAACACGTTGATCGCGCACGATTCTGCATTAGAAGATCTACGATTCTTTGACGTTGATCTCGCGTATGAGATTCCGTGAATCGGCTTCAAATTCGTTGATTCGAGCGCACTTGAATATCCGAAGATGGAAGAAGAAGGAGATCACACTCAACTTCAACAAAAGTGGCAAAAGCACGCAAACAAATTTTATTCGAAATCCACTCTCTTACAAGTGACAACACATCCCTATTTATAGGAAAAAAAACAACATACACACGACTCAACTATACAACTCACGGCTTAACAAACACATGCGACTTACATCAATACACGACCTAACTCATACGAGTTACGGGTTAACAACATATAGCTCGGTACATGCGACCTACGACTTAACCAAATTACAACACACACAACTTACAACAATGCGACACAACAATACAACATAACGACACACGACCTAAGAAGATAGGACGGCTTCAGGACGACTTGAGCGACATAAGATATCAGCGTAGGTTGAGCGACTTAAGAAGAAACCCTGCTTCAGCGACATAAGCTTCATGCGACCTAAGGAATGCGGCTTAAGTGAATCAGCGGCTTAAGACAATCAGCGACTTAAGGAGTTAAACGACTTAAGAAATGCGGCATTCAGTGAGCGACTTAAAGCTATGTCGCTAGATCGTTATCATATAAGGTGGTTGGGTCATTGGGTCGCTACATAGGTGAGAATGCGGCATAAGAGGACCATTGGGTCGTTTCATAGGTGATTGGGTCGTTGGCGACATAATGTAACTCGTAGATGTTAGGTCGCGGCTCACTAGGTCGTGACTTGTGGTGATTTTAGGTCGCTCAGGCGACTCAAGGCATGGTGTTAGGTCACTCACGCATGGTGTTAGGTCGCTCACGCGACTCAAGGCATGTGTTAATCGCTCACGTGACTCAAGGCCTGGTGCACTGCATCATCCTCCCCTGGTTGAAAAGAATTTGACCCCGAATTCACATTTCCTCTTCTTCGACATGCTTATTCTCATGATATGGAATCAAGTGTTTGACGTTGAAAACGTCAGCAGTATGGATATGATCCGGCAGTCATAACTGATAAGCATTCTCATTAATCTTCTTTATGATCTCCAAAGGACCAATCTTTCTAGCAGCAAGCTTGTTGTAAGCACCAATAGGAAAACGATCCTTAGCCTATGCTGCATATACAAAATCTCCTTCTTTGAATTCAACATGTCATCGTTTGATATCTGCAGATTGCTAATATTTCTCATTCGCGTTAAGCAATCGTTCCTGCACAATCTTATGGCATCCTTGCAATTCATTCACAAAATCACTAGCTCGTTTGATCACTCTTTTCTGCTGTGGTACTATAGATAAATCCAATGGTCCCTTCGGAATTGTTGAATAAACAACCTGGAATGGACTGAAACCAGTGCTACGATTAACTGCATGGTTGTGTGCAAACTCATCTTGACACAGCTTGGAATCCCAACTCTTCAAATTGTCATTCACGAGGCATCTCAATAGATTACCCAGGGATCTATTCACAACTTCTGTCTGTCCATCCGTCTGTGGATGATAAGCACTACTAAATTTTAGCTTCGTCCCGACCATTCTCCATAAACTCATCCAAAAATGACTCAGAAAACAAGTGTCTCGATCTGATACAATAGATTCAGGTAACCCATGAAGACGATAGATCTCTTTGAAGTACAACTGTGCGACATTAACTGCATTTGCCGTTTTCTTGCATGCAATAAAATGTACCATTTTTGAAAAATGATCAACCACCACATAGATAGAATCATTGCCACGTTGCGTCCTCGGCAAACCCAATACAAAGTCCATACTCACATCCACCCATGGCTTAGTAGGTATAGGCAACGGCAAATATAAACCTGCATTTGTCGCGGTCCCCTTTGAAACTTGACAAATATGGCACCTCTGAACAAACTTTTCAACTTCTTTTCTCATTGACGGCCAAAAATAAGTCTTTGAAATCAACTGCATAGTACGGTCGCGGCCCACGTGTTTTTCTTCATGCAATTCTTTGATAATTTTCATGCGTAAACTGCAATCTGGAATACACAACTGATTTTCTTTGAATAGAAAACCATCAACCAGCATATATCTATACATGCTTCCCTGCTTGACTTTGTCTAGAATTCCAGAAAAATATGAATCTGATATCAGGAAATCTGGAAGTAAGTCAAAGCCCATCACCTCTACTGGCATAGTTGTTAGTAAACTACCCCTTCGACTCAATGCATCGGCAACGCGATTAGTTACTCCAGACTTGTGCTTCACGACGAATGTAAATTATTGCAAATAAGCTATCCACGATGCATGCCTAGCTTCAATTTTATCCTGCCCTTGCAAATGTTTCAATGCTTCATGGTCCGTATACAAAACAAATTCTTTGTGGAACAAGTAATGTCTCCAATGCTTCACAACCTGCACAATTGCATAAAACTCCACATCATAAGTATTGTATCTCATCGTTGCTCTAGAAATTTTTTCACTGAAATAGGCAATTGGACGACCCTTCTGACTCAACACTCCTCCAATCCCAACTTTGGATGCATCCGTATGTAACTCAAATAGTAACTGAAAATCTGGCAACACTACAATCGGTGCTGAGGTTAAAAGTTCCTTAATTTGTTCAAAAGCAAATCCTGCCTCTTCCATCCATGAAAATTTCTTTCCTTTCATACAATCAGTAACTGGGGCCATCACACTACTAAAGTGTGGTATAAAACTTCGATAAAATGAAGCTAACCCATGAAAACTTCTGACTTCGGTTATAGTTTTGGGCTGTGGCCAATTTTTGATTGCGGCTACTTTACTCTGGTCCACTTGTATTCCTTCCTTCGACACAACATATCCGAAAAATAAAACACTTGGCGTCATGAACATGCATTTCTTCGTCGCTGCATAGAACTGTTCTTGACGAAGAATATTTAACACCTTTCGCAAGTCTTGAATATGCTCCTCTGTGCTTGCACTATAGATCAAGATATCATCAAAGTAAACAACAACAAACTTCCCAATGTAAGGTCTGAAAATTTGATTCATCACCCTCATAAATGTACTTGGTGCATTAGATAGACCAAACGGCATGACCAGCCATTCATATAATCCTTCTCGAGTCTTGAATGTTGTCTTCCATTCATCACCTGGTCTTATGCGAATCTGATGATAACCACTCTTAAGATCAATCTTTGAAAAGATTACCGAGCCGCTAAGTTGATCCAATAGATCATCAAGTCTTGGTATAGGAAATCTGTATCTGACGGTTATTTTGTTGAGTGCCCTGCTATCTGTACACATTCTCCATGAACCATCTTTCTTCGGCACTAACAAAGCTGGTACAGCACAAGGACCGAGACTCTCTCGGACACGCCCTTGTTCAAACAACTCCTCAACCTGTCTTCTCAACTCTTCATGCTCTTTCGGACTCATACAATAATGTGGCCTATGCGGTAACACAACACCTGGCACTAGATCAATTTGATGTTGTATGTCTCTTAGCGGCGGTAATTCCTTGGACAATTCCACAGGAAAAACATCTTCAAATTTATCCAACACCGGTCTAACCTCCGCAGGAATTTCAACATCTTCACTTGCTTCATACCCAATCAACATAAACATTTCAGCACTATCTTTCACTTCTTCAACAAATTCTTTCGAAGACAATAGACTAGTTGATTACACCTTCTTCTCTGACTTGCTTTCACTTTGTTCACGCTTCGTAGGAACCAAAGTAATTTGAGTACCTTCGAACATGAAATTGTAGCTGTTGGTGCGACCATTATGTTGTACAGCCCGATCATATTGCCATGGTCTTCCCAATAGTAAATGACACACATCCGTATCCACAACATCACACCAAATATCATCTTTGTACTTCTTCCCAATAGAAAATGTAACAAAAGCTCGTCTTCCCACTGTAACTTCTCCACCTTTTTTTAACCATGCCAGCTTATAAGATCTAGGATGTTTTTCAGTCTTCAACCCTAACTTCGTGACGGCTTCTTCAGAAATAATGTTATCACAGCTTCCCGCATCAATAACAAACCGACAAACCTTCCCCAAGATAGTACATGCAGACTGAAAAATATTGCTTCTTAGCCAACTAGAATCATTCTCATGCTTTGGCACTAAACAATACCTCCTCACCATCAAGTTACATCCTTCATCTCCTGACACAACTTCTTCATCTTCATCAAACTTCGATGGTTGGGAATAATCAACTTCGGCTTCCACATCCTCATACTCACATTCCTCTGCAACTAATGTTCTCTTCTTTGGCTTTGTACATTCATTACTTTTATGGCCAAACTCCTGACAATTATAGCACTTGATACTGTCATTGACCTTTGCTTTAGCGGCTTCTTTGACAATTGGTTTACTGACTGCCTTGGAAACATTAGCACTGCTACTAGCACCATTATTCTGATTGTTAGAACTCGTAAACACACCACCTCCTCGTCTCCCTTGCTTCTCCTAAGCTAGAGCTTTCTGATGTGCTTCAGCAACAGACATTGGATTAAACATATTCACCATGTCTTGAATTTGCATTCGTAACCCTCCAATATATCTATCTGTTAGCTGTTCCTCTGTCTCCATAATGTCATTTCTTGCAATCAATTGATAAAATTCATCTGCATAATCATTCACTGTCCTTGTCCCTTGTCTCAGATTCTGCAATCGTTGATACATAAGAGATTGATAATTGTACGGCAAGAAAGTCGCTTTCATCATCTTTCTCATCTTCTCCCAAGTGACAACTTTCGATTTTCCCATTCTCTCCCGAGTTAGTTTAGTTTGCTGCCACCAAGCCATAGCTCTTCCCCTTAGTCTCGTAGTAACTAACTGAACTCTATGATTCTCAGGCACTTCTTTGAATTCCAAAATTTCTTCAACATTAGACAACCAATCAAGGAATTCTTCTACTTGCATACCACCTTTGAATTCTAGAATTTCCATCCTCAAACCTGACTCCCATTTACGATCATTCTTTGAATCAATATATCGATTTCGCACTTGGTCTCGATCTCGATAATGAATACTTCCTCTATCACCATATTCCTCAAAATCATATGTATGTCGATATCGATCTCGACCATCTATGTCTCTACGATCACGCATGTCCCTTCTATCATGTCTTTCAGCATCATGATATGGATCATCTTCAAATCCACTATGAGTTCTTCTTTCTTCAATTTGAAACTCATGGTGTTCTCGCCTCATTGAAACGGATGATTCTCTTCTATCTCGATAAGACTGGGGTGACATTCTCCTTTCTCCCGAAACTGATGGTGAAACCCTGTTTCCACTATGGTGCGAAACTGGTGACGTTCTTCTTTGACTTTGATTCATGTCTTTCATCAATTTCTCCAACTTCTCAATACCCTCATTGAAATTTTCATTGATACGCTGCTACATCTGTTCTGCTTCTTGTCTTCTATACACATGTTCAACATTATGATAGCGATTAGAACGTCTCGGAGGCATGATCTTCAAACAATCTCATTTCCGTCTCCAATCTAACTTTGAAATGGCTTAAATCTGGCTCGGCTCTGACTTGGATCTGAACTGCGCGGCTCTGAACTGATATGGATTCGATATGGCTCTAACTTTGGTTCGGGTCAAACCTCCCTTGATCTTACTTAGCTCTGATACCAAATAAGTGGCGCAGCGGATATAACTTGGACGTGCTAATAATGTTTGATACAAATTGATGCAACTTTCTTCCTCACGAAATGTGGATTTCGTGTCAATTAAACCGATAGAACGATAAATGCCCAAATCCGTTGATCTCTCGAGATACCGGATTCTAGCTATCTTCAACACATTGATCGTGCACGATTCCGCGTCAGAAGATCTACGATTCTTCGACGTTGATCTCGTGCACGAGATTCCGTGAATCGGCTTCAAATTCGTTGATTCGAGCGCACTCGAATATCCGAAGATGAAAGAAGAAGGAGATCACACTCAACTTCAACAAAAGTGGCAAAAGCACACAAATAAATTTTATTCAAAATCCACTCTCTTACAAGTGACAACATATCCCTGTTTATAGGAAAAAAACAACATACACACGACTCAACATATACGACTCACGGCTTAACAAACACAGGCGACTTACATCAATACATGACCTAACTCATACGAGTTACGGCTTAACAACATACAGCTTGGTACATGCGACCTACGACTTAACCTAATTACAACACACACAACTTACAACAATGCGACACAACAATACAACATAACGGCACATGAACTAAGAAGATAGGACGTCCTCAGGACGACTTGAGCGACATAAGATATCAGCATAGGTTGAGCGACTTAAGAAGAAACCTTGCTTCAGCGACATAAGCTTCATGCGACCTAAGAAATGCGGCTTAAGTGAATCAGCGGCTTAAGACAATCAGCGACTTAAGACTATCAGCGACTTAAGGAGTTAAACGACTTAAGAAATGCGGCATTTAGTGAGCGACTTAAAGCTATGTTGCTAGATCGTTATCTAATAAGGTGGTCGGGTCGTTGGGTCGCGGCATAGGTGAGAATGCGGCATAAGAGGACCGTTAGGTCATTTCATAGGTGATTGGGTCGCTGGCGACATAATGTAACTCGCAGATGTTAGGTCGCGACTAACTTGGTCGTGACTTGTGGTGATGTTAGGTCGCTCAGGCGACTCAAGGCATGGTGTTAGGTCGCTCACGCATGGTGTTAGGTCGCTCACGCGACTCAAGGCATGTGTTAAGTCGCTCACGCGACTCAAGGCCTGGTGCGCTGCAGCAACCTAACTCTCTGGAACATGTTAATTCTGAGCACAGATTGATAGGAACAAATTTCATTGTAATCTAACCCGACAAAAAGGTGGTAAAAGTAAATACATACTAGTAGAAGATGTGGTAAATTTGCAGGTTAATAAAAAAGGAGAGCAGCCATTACAGCGGTCAATGGAACATTTGCTTCCCATTTCACATCAGACATATTCAAAGACTATCATCTTTGAGGTAATATGAATCTAATAATTGATATTTCCCTAATTAGAAATAAACTTGTTTCTTTGCTAGAAAAAATTCAAATTGCTTTTAGCGCATTCTATTATGATTTATGAAAAAGATGCTAGTAATTCAAAATTCTGTTAATATATAAGACCGGTCACAAAAGAAAATTACGAGAGCAGTATTGGTAAAAGAGTGTCTACAAAAAGATCATTCTGTAAGATTTTTTTTGTTACTCTTTTTTCTCTTTCTTTCGGAACATGAACTAAAACTGAAAGGAACTTGTGCTAGAAATACACCCTATTTATTTTTTTATTTTCGAATATTTGCAATATACTCTAGCTAGTAAGTATACGTTTAATGGATTATGATTTATTTGATCCTCTATTAGCAACATCAACACTTGAATGAGAAATACAACTAGAAGAGAAGGAGTAAGTAGAAAATCTCTCCATTTTCTCTTTCACTACTTATGCAAGAAAAAATGCTTAGTATATGAGCATGTATATGAAATGAAATGTGAATGGATTTGTTGTGTTCAGAGGTGATGGCTTATTGATAGGTATAATTAACATGACACATTTAGGAGTACTGTGAATAAAGTATAATTTGTAGTTGGCGGGCTATGGTGACAATCTAACAATAGAAATACATGCCTTTTTTATCAAGAAAAATACATTCGTTCGTTAATCCAGTCAAGCTCATATGACAAAACACATACTTGTTGAAACATCAATAAAAACGCATACCTCAATCAAGTCTTCTCTTATGATCAAAACACCGATTGATCGAAATACAAACACAGCTGAAGACTTAAATCCAATATGAAAATGTCAAACGCAACATGAACAATACATCTTCTTTCTAATTATTGTTGGAGCATCACTGTTGGTCACTTTATACTTAAATAGTATAGCATACTAAATCACTTCCACCCACCCTCTATACACACAAAAATAAGTGTAGTATTGTCAAAAAGGGTACATAAAACAATTATAATGCAATTTTTACCAGCTTATCCTACTTTAATAAAATCAAATGAGTTAGGAAGTTTTCTTAAATCCCGTTAGCAAGAACCACATGGGATTGTTAAAGCAATGTGTAACAAGCGACCCCTTATTGAAATAATTTAAAGAAAGTACAGTAAAACAACGATGATATGCATCAAACTTTTTCTAAATTAATCGATGTTCATGTGTGTCATTTAAATAGATAATCTAATAACATATCGGTTTATACATAAATGATCTTAAATATCATTCATATACAGATTATTGAAGTAAATACACGTATTTCGCTAGTAAATAAAGAAAAACAGTTATTTACATACACCTAAAACTTTTTTTTCTGCCTGTTTATTGGCTTTCCACAATTCAATTAAATTCTAGTTTACTTTCATAACCTCATTAATCTATAATATCGACATAGCGTATATTGCAACTCGCTATGGCAATAGTTATACAAAGCTGTTATTCATTTTCTTTTGAGTTCGTCTCATATCTATCTCTATTTTGAATGCTTGTTGTTGTCTGAATATATGAATGAATTGATATTGAATTGGGAAAGTTATTTCAGATTTTGTATATTTAAAACTTTGTGAAAACCTTTCACAAACACACACAATTTGATGTATGTGAAGTTTGGGTATATTGTTGAGACCTGATATGGTCTATAGCACCCTTAGCAACTCGTCGGAGTCATAAAACTACGACCATCTATCCGGTAGAAAGATTGATCAATATTATAAGAACACCTACATCTACCTATTACCAATTCATTTCAAATAAGTTCTCAAAACAGTGAATTAGAGATACTTATTCTTTTACTGAATTTTGTACTGAAAAGTTCTAAAAACTGCAATCGAAAATAATTTCGAGGTGCTTCTTGAAAACTGCATAGCCACATCGTATCCGGGGATGCTTCAATGATGCTAACATGTTTCACACAATGACAAATGTAAAATCTTTTAGAGTAAACTCTGATAAATATGAAGTAACAGGAGTTGTTACATGATAGCCAAATCAAATGCCATATGCGAGAGAACATGATATGATTTAAATAACATAAAACCGAGTAAACTATAAAGGGAGCAATAATTAAATTAAAAAATTAGAAGATATAATTGGCAGAATTTTTAAGGTCGGTCAGTAAAACCAAATACGAAAATTTATTTATTCGCATAGCCACTTCTGGGGTTTGTAATGCCTAGTGCGAACTTTTGAATGATGCCTTTTGCCATCAAAAATTGCTCAATGATATTAAATAAAATTCTTATATATATATATATATAACACATATCTTAGTTTTCCCAATTTAAAATACGATTCATGCAAAACAAAATTTATATGTGACTCTAAATATAAGTAAAAGTTGTAACTTTTTATAAAAAATTGCATTTAAAAGTCATTTTAATTTGTAGATAAATTCATTTACTTCTCCAAGTTGCATATAGGATAGTTTTTAATACAATTTATCCTAAACATTTATTGCAATCGTGTTATATTTTTAAAAATAATCAACTATATAATCAACAAAAATTAGTTGTGAAAACTCGTTAATAGCTTCCTAAATTACTAATGCTATGTCTATACTCCTCGGTTTCTCTACTATCTTAGATAACTTAAAAAACACAAAACTGGACAATGTAAACAACTTAATAAACAACAACAAAAATATCCATAAAGTTTAACTAAAAAACAGCTCACTTTTATAGGCAAAGTAAAGACTTTAGTTCAGTTGCATTTCCAACTAAACTACTCGGTTCTGTGGCAAATGCAACTGAGAATAGTCTTTAGCTGCACCAACTAAGCACTGTGCACAGTTGCAAATGCAACTGAGTAGTGCTCAGTTCAGTTACATTTGAAACTGAATAGTGCTCAATTGCAACAATTGGGCACTATGTCCAGTTCAATTGCAAATGAACTAATGCATTGTCTGTAGGAGCAAATAAACTAATGCAAAGGTCATTTTTTATCTAGTTAGTATGTAAAACCAATTTGGTCAGAATTTCGCTGTAGTGTAATGATTAGATCGATTTTTAAAAGAAATTACTTTTAAAACATTTTGTCAGAAGTAACAGTCCTCTGAGTGAAGCATCCTAAGACAAAATATTTCATCAAGCCCAAAAAGCTATACAAGTTGGATGATTAAAATTGTGACACATACAAATTGCAATATTGATATGCTATACAAAATGCATGATTAGTAAATGAATATGAAATAAGATGCATGTTTTGGGTACAACATTTGAAATCATTCCTTTATCAATTAAGAAAATATTTGAAGAACTCTTACCACACAACCAGCCCAAAGAACACATTTTGCAGTTTTTTTCTCAATGAAAATTAATTCATGCCCGATGTTCGGAAATCTTACCCCAAAATCGTACCAACTAAATTTTCAGAAGATAGAATATTATCGTAGAGGTTTCTAAAGGTTAGTGAATTCCTAAAATTAACAGCGGTCGAATTTCATATTAACAAGAATATGACAATTTTTGGCAAGTTTTCACTATTTGGTAAGTTTTCACTAAATTAATAGAACTTATTTTTGCAAAACCGCACTATATGAACATTTTTCCTTAATTTTTAAAATCGTTCTCGCAAAATGTTACCATGTTTAAATCACATAACAGTACAAATATAATAGATGTAATCTTTGTAAATTTCTTTGTTTGAAGAAGTACAATTTATTATTATTAGTGCCGGCGCACTAAATTCAAATTTTGACTACAGAACAAGAATAAGAAATTCAAATACCGACTAAAAGAAGCTCAATAAAAATCAGTCTAAAACCCCACCAAAGAGACAGTTAATAACCGGAAAAAAACACTTGCTAAAACCGCTACATTCAACATCTCATGCACCAAAACTCAAATTTTGACACAAAATCAAGCTCTAAAACGTCCAATCTAACAAAAGGATCCAATCTTTTAACTATAAACAAGCAACGAACCGAACCGTAAAACCTCAAAACAAGAAATGCTCACAAATAAGTCTCATCACGATGACATCTGCCTGCAGGAATAGAAGGAGGTGGATCTCTCTGCGCCACCATTAACGGTAAAAGCACGGGAAGAAGGAAAACGTTGACGAAGTATGTGCAAAGCCCTAGTTATGAGATTTTATGGAATTAAATTTAGTGCGGCCAGGAGAAGAAATAGAAAAGGGATAGGATTACAAATGAATGACTAGTTTTAATTACAATGTAGTCCATTGATATTGATTTATTTACATATTTACCAAGTATTGTAACGCTTTTTTGTGTTGCAAAGCTTATACAGAAAATTATTTATTTTTACTAACACTTTTTGATGTATCCTAACACTTTTTAGATGTTGGTAGTTTGTAACATTTATAAATGTTAGAAATTGAGAAATATAAAATGTTACAAAATCACCGATTTGGAGTAGTGAGACCCATGCTATCAGTATGTCTCTAAAAGGTCTTTGGAGGGAGTCCTTTCGTGAATATGTCTGCCACTTGTAAGTCTGTACTTATCGATTCAACAACAATTTTCTTTAGTTTAACATCTTGCTTCAGTAATAAGTATTTCAGGTCCATGTGTTTGGAACCTTTGGTTATCCTATCATGCTTGGATAAAAAGGTTGCAGCTTCGTTGTCGCAGTAGACAATTAGTAGCTTAGAGATAAAACTTAAAATGCCAAATTGTGAGACAAAATTACACAGCCATGTTCCCTGAATTGAAGCCTCATAACATGCTACGTATTCAGCCATCATGGTGGATCCAAAAAGCATCTCAGATTTCTGGCTTCTCCATGATATTGCACCTCCATATAAGAGGTACACATAGCCAAGAGTGCAGATCCTAGTGTCAGGACATCCAGCAAGGTCTGAATCAGAATAACCAGTTACCTGTAGGTAACTTGATTTTCTATAGGTGAGCATGTAATTCCTTGTTCCCTTTAGGTATCTCAGTACCTTCTTTGCAGCTTTCCAATGAGCAATTCCTGGGTTACTTTGAAATCTACACAGCATACCAACTGCATGACTGATATCAGGTCTTGTACTGACCTGTGAATACATCAAACTCCCTACAAGAGATGCATAAGGATATTTGGTCATTTCTTCTCGTTCCATAGGAGTCTTTAGGCACTGCTCAAGAACAAGTTTGTCTCCTTTCCACAGTGGGACAGGACTAGAGGAATAATTCGTCATGCCAAATCTCTCAAGAATTTTGTCAATATACGATTTTTGAGAAAATCCTAGAATTCCTTGTGATCTATCACGGAATATTTCTATTCCTATCACATATGAAGCCTCACCCATATCTTTCATTACAAAGTTCGTTGAGAGATGATCCTTCGTTTCACGTAATAAACCAAGGTCGCTGCTAGCTAATGATATGTCATCAACATACAGAATCAAAAATATGAACTTGCTCCCACTGAACTTGAGGTATATACAAGGGTCAACTATGTTTTCTGTGAAATCAAAAGCGGTAATGATTTCATGAAACTTTAGATACCATTGTCCAAAAGCTAGTTTCAGTCCATATATTGATTTCTTAAGTTTGCAGACCATGTCTTCCTATCCTTCAATTATGAAGCCTTCAGGTTGACGCATGTAAACTTCTTCTTCCAAATCTCCATTTAGAAAGGCTGTTTTCACATCCATTTGATGTAACTCGAGATCATAACGAGGTATTAATGCCATGATAATTCTAAGAGAATCTTTCCTGGAAACAGGAGAAAAAGTTTCATTATAGTCATGCCTTCTTTCTGATTAAAACCTTTGAAAACAAGTCTGGCTTCGTATCGTTCAATTTTACCATTACAGTCACGTTTGGTCTTAAGACCCACTTACAACCGACTGCTTTATGTCCTTGCGGCAATTGAATGATTTTTCAAACTTGATTATTATTCATAGATTTCAGTTCATTTTTCATGGCATCAATCCATTTAATAGAATTAACATCCTTAATGGCTTGTGAATAAGAAATTAGGCCCGTAGTTCCTTCAGATTCTATTAGATAAAGCATATAATCATCAGGAATAGCTGATCTTCTTTGTCTTTGAGATCTTCTTAATGCTAGTTCCTATGGTATTTCATCAACATTATGATTGGTGATAATTTCATTATGGAGTTGTTGATCATTTATTGGGTTTTCCTCATTGTGAACAGGTTCAACAATGGGAGATTCCCAATATCTTTCGAAATAGAGGGTAAGATAATGGGTACCCTTATTTCATGAATGACCACTTCTTGTTGTTTTGTACTCCCACTGATTTCACCATTCTCATAGAATTTGGCATTGCCGGTTTCAACAATTCTTGTACTATGGTTAGGACAATAAAATCTATATCCTTTAGATTTTTCTGGGTAACCTATAAAGTAACCACTGACTGTCTTAAAATCCAATTTCTTTTCATTTGAATTGTATGGTCTAGCTTCAGCTCGGCAACCCCAAATTTGGAGATGTCTTAAACTAGGCTTCCATCCTTTCCAAAGTTCAAAAGGAGTCTTTGTAACGACCTTACTTGGAACTCTATTTAAGATAATGCATCCATCCATAATGATATAGGTAAATTTTCATGACTCATCATGGATCTAGCCATTTCAATGTATGTACGATTTCGCCTTTCAACTACACCATTCTGCCATAGAGATCCAGGCGTTGTGTATTGTGAAACAATTCCAAGTTTTTGAAGAAGTCTAGCAAAAGGTCCAGGATGTTGTCTCATTTCATCATACCTTCCATAGAATTCACCACCCCTATCTGACCTAATGATTTTCACTTTTCTTTCTAATTGCCTTTCAACTTCAGTAATGAACACTTGTACAACATCCACTGATTGAGATTTTTCATGCAACAGATAAAGATAGCAACAACATGAAAAATCATTGATAAAAGTGATGAAATATTTCTCTCTTCCAAAAGTTGGAACATCAAAAGGTCGACAAATATCTGTATGTATTATTTCAAGAAGTTGTGTACTTCTTGTGGCTCCTTTCTTTGTGTTTTTTGTTGTTTTTCCTTTAATACAATCAACACACGCTGTAATGTTAGCGAAGTCTAGGTCCGGTAGGACACCATCTTTCACTAACATCTTGATTCTTTCACTGGATATATAACCCAGTTTTTTATGCCACAAGAAGTAAGAATCATTCTTGGATGGCTTTCCTTTAGTTTCTTTTCCATGCAGGGTGAGTTGGATTTCAGCATTTTGTTTCAGATGATGTTTATAAAGTCCATCGATTAAAATTCCAGAGCCAATAAGACTAGAATTTTTAGATAAACTAAAATTTCCATTTCCAACTTCAAAAGAATATCCAAATTTATCAAGTACACTTACAGAAATCAAATTACAGGAAATAGACGGAACATAAAGGGTTTGACATAAATCTAACTGATAACCGCTATCTAAAATAAGACGAAAAGCTCCAATAGCTTCAACTAGAGCTTTATCTTTATTCCCCATGAAAATGAAATTCTCACTTGGGTTTGTGGTTTGGATCGTAATGAATCCGTACATAGAATTCGAAACATGAACGTTAGCAGCAGTATCAATCCACCAAGTAGAAGAAGGTACATCAGTAAGATTTTATTCGAAATGACTTATGAAACCCATTGGGTTGCCCTTCTTTTTGAACCATGCTTTGCGCTTAATGCAATCTTCCTGGAAGTGCCAAGGTTTCTTGCAGAATTTGCAGACATCATCCTTCTTTTTCTTCTTGGATGGTTGAGTGGCATCATCAGATTTGGGTGGTGCTCTTTTATGCTGTGAGTTGTTCTTTTTGTCAGCTTGTTTTCCAACCCCTTGAGTGAAATAAGAAACTTTAATGCCTTGCGATCCTTGCCTAGACTCCTTTTGAACCAATTTGTTAGTCAATTCATTTAGACTCCACTTTTCCGTAATAGTGTTGCAATGAATTTTGAATGGTTCATACTAAGGAGGTAAGCTAGTGAGAATGAATTAGACGAGAAAAGCATCGTCCATAACCAATCCCAAGTTCTTCAGTTTGGCAGCAAGGTTAATCATTTCAATGACATGAGCTCTCATTGAGTGAGAACCATCAAACTTCATGGTTACAAGATCTGCCATAAGTTTCCCAGCAAGGGATTTTTCTGCAGTCTTGAACCGATTTTCAATGTATTGCAAATATTCTTTTGCGCTTTCAGTTTTGGGTAGGGAGGTTTTGATGTTGGTATCAATCACCATTCGCATAAACAACATGCTGAGCCTATTAGATCGTTCCCAATCATCATGGATTTTGTTTTCCTCAGGCGTACTTGTGTCAGTAAGTGGGGCTGGCTTTTCCTTAAGGAGAGCCATGTCCAGTTCAAGTACGCCCAAAGAAAACTCAACTTGCTCTTTCCATTCAGAGTAGTTGGTTCCATTGAATCTGACGATAGACGTAGCATACGAATTAAGGTTTGAGGGTATTGCAACTGCAGATGTGAAAGAAATGTAGGCTTCATTATTAGAATAAAACACATGTCATAATAAGAGGTTAGGTTTAGCGCCTCCTGTGGGTAGGCAGTAGAACCATACTCATAGAAGAATGATAAACATTAATGTTTCATGCGTTATTGTACAAGCAGCAGCCGCCTATGGACGGGACTGCATGCATCAGACCAGAGGAAACAAGGAAATTAAGCGCAGAAGCGAAAACTAAAACAAGAGAGAAAAGAGGGAAATCGGATCGAACTAGGTGGTCACCTCCTTTGGTTTTTTTTTCGCATAAACATTGTCCATTCTTTGAAGTAATCCAAGTAAATTCCATACATGAATTTAACATATATAGCAATTATTTTGCAAATCATATATAAACAATTATCTTGCAAGTTCCAGATTATGATTTAATGTCAAACTAGGAAACGATTGTTTTCAATATGTATACTTTCTGAAAAGTATTCGTATACAATAAGTTGTTCCATATTATATAGTAGGTCAAACATTAAAGTATAAAAAATTAACTTTTGTGGAAATATAAACTTTCTAGATCCAGATCTAAGCATACAATCAATAGAACAATATTGATAATCATGATTACTATAGCAACTTAAATAATATGAATATTAAACTTGAATCATATTAACACTAATAATCATTATCATCATCATAGTAAAATTACAAACATCACATCATAGATTTATGCTAGTTTCGTTTTATATATTGATGGATAATCATGAATTCTAAAACTATGCTCCGATACCACATGTAATCTATATCTTGCGAATAACAAAAAACCTAAGATCTAGAATTACATGATTATCACATACGTAATGAATCAATAAAACATATCTCTAGACATCTCGTATATGAATCAGCAATAGTTGTTGTCGAAAGCTGTTTCAATGGATAAAGGAAATGGTTTCTCTCTCTTTTCCTATATCTTTCTTTATGTGTTTTTTCTATATACTTTGTGATGGGCAAAGGTTAATATTTATAGGTAGAGAGAGGACCAAATTTCCAGATTTATAGACTTAGTCTTGATTGTCCATCAAGATCAAGATGAGAGAAATTAACGCTCTAGATTATAATCGTTTTATTGATTAGCATATTAATATGAAACCCTTTAGATTCTATTGACCACAAAATAAGGAAGGAAACGTTTGAGAAAGGAAACGATCAAATTTCCTTACAAAATAAGGAAGGAAAATCCATTAATGTTTCCGTATTAATTTCCTTACAAAACGGTCAAATTTCCTTACAACAGGAGCTAAGAGAATCACACATGAATGCTCACAGTAAAGCACAATATTATCCATTATCAAACCTGGAACAACTGCGTTCCAAGTTTCCACCGGTCTACCAGTCTTTGATGAACGATCGACTGGTCATGCTCAGGAACGCAGTAGTTCCAGGTCATATAATGAAACAGTAACATTGTTTATTAACACCAGATATGATCTTTATTCATAATCCTCTTAAACACCTCTTTTAACTTTTATTTTTCTTCATTGTTACTAACTTCAATTTAATTTCTATGGAGCATAATTCGATATTATAAGCCAGAATAATATTGATTAGCAGGCTATAACTTTCTGCTTATAGTATAAGATAAGTAGATAGAAACGCTCGTATAATCAGTGACATTTAGGCCATCACCAACTGCTTACAAGGAATATAATCTCCAAGCCTTAATACAAATAACTAACAACTAATTAAATTTTAACAACCTAACAAGAAAATAGTTAAAATGCAAACATGCTTTTTTGGAGTATTTTATAAATGTTTTGAAACAAATCAATAACCATCACTAAACAAACATTACAAACGCTAAATGATATCCATAGTGAAAAAATTCTAAATTCAGTCACGCTTGAAGTTAAACTCAATTAAATTAATAAATACATCTTATATTAACATATGCATTTAGTAAGGTCTTCTAATTTTTTGTTATCTTCAAAAGCTTATTGATAAGCAGTAGGAAACTCAATGTCATCCACGTTTGTAATCAACTGATTTGGTGTGTGCAAAACCACAAACCATCCGTTATTTTTTAAATCTTCCGAGTAGAACACATGACTTGCTTCCGATGTAAGAATAAATGGCGCATTATTCACTCTATCTTTGGTTTGTAATTTCTCTAAATTAAATGTGATCAAGTTTGAAAAAGGATCAATCTTGCAACCATTGACCTTGTCTTTGAACTTTACCCAATCACAATAAAAAACTGTTTGTTTGAAGTCAATGTAATCCACCTCAATTATCTCCTAAATAACTCCATAACACATTTTGTCTTCTTCCTTACAATTTTTATCATTCCCACTCGCTCTAAATTTTGTAATTGCCCTCATACATACACCGCTGTCTTGTGTTACCATCTGCTCTTCGTAATTTTTCGGAGAAAATGCAAACCCATTTACTTGGTACTTCATATAACTATGCGTCTTGAACTTTGGCTCATTCACCGGCCACCAAAGAGTTGAATCAACATCTTTGATCTTCACCAACTAAAAAAAATAAGTCAAAAGTATCATCATGAAGGTGTATGATTCACTTAAGTACACGTGAAATATTTAATAAGATGTAATATATACTTCACCACATAACCATAAAGTAAATCTTTGAAAAGCTTCCACGGATGTAACCCCACTTCGAGGTTGAGATTTAGTACTTTTCACATAGATGTTATACATCTTATGACAAACACGTTTCAAAACATATATATTAGTTGATTTACAATAATGTGAATTCAGGAGTTATTCATGAACTTACTTCTCCCATTCATCTAATCCATCGTACTTATTAAGGACCCATCTACGAACTTGTTCAAACTGCACTTGGGCTAAGGTTATATCTTTACCATTACCTAGAGGCATCTCACTAGCAAACTCATCATCCTCGTCTAAAAAAGCCTCATGAGTATGTTTATGAGTTCCATCATCTCCTTTTGGCATATACTCCATGAAGTAAAGACTAGCTTCTTGTACATATATCATTCTGCAATACATCCTTCAATATATCTTTTGTTGCGCACATATCCTTTATATTTTTTCATTAACCTATGAAGGTAATCAATTATAAATAACAAGTAGCTATTTAAATCGAATGATGATGCACAAAACTGCAACTAGTAATTTATCGTTCAAAAGGATACATCCACCTATATCTAACAAGGCCGCAAATCAATGCTTCATCGGCTAACTGAACCATAAAATGGATGTTGATATCAAAAAATGCAGGTGGAAAACATTTTTCAAACACACACATTGTTCCACCAAACTAGCCTTTGCTTTTAAAAGATGTTCCCTGCCGATCACCTTTGCGCATAAAAAGTTAAAGAATAGACTTATATGATGTATAGCATTACGTAGATCCTTATGTTGTGGATAAGAATGTTGAAGCAATACTGGAAATAATTGTTACATTATGACGTGATAATCATACGATTTCATATTTGTTAGTTCAGGAGGATTGATGTTCACGTTGTTATGGAAGTTGGAAGAGAATTTTCTAGGCACTTTCAGGCTTTTCAAAATGGTGCAAAATCGTAACTTCTCTTTTTTGCTCAAGGTGAAAGTTGCCTCTGGTATGGTTATTTTATTTGTTTCAAGATCTTCCATCGTCCACAGCTTTTGTTTTATACCAATGGTTTTCAAATCCTTACATGCATTGATGCCGTCTTTTGACTTGTCTTTAAGACCCATAATTGTGCTAATGAGATGCTCAATGACATTCTTCTCTATATGCTTAACATCAACATTATGTCGGATCAAATTTGCATTCCAATATGGAAAATCAATGAGGATGGACCTTCTATGCCATGTATGAACATCAGCAAGTTCTTCTTCATCGGTTTTCTTTTTTCGTTTTCGATCGATTTTCGATTTTTCTTTACCAACATTCATCTTGATATTCGCTACCTTCTCGTCAACTTGATAACCATTTAATAGTCATGGAGGACGATGATGTTCTTATTTGTTATTAAAGTTTGTTTTTTCGTCTCAAAACTTGTGTTTGGAAGGAAGAAATTTTCGATGTCCCGTGTAACACATCTTCTTATTTTTAGGAAGATAATAAGCACAAATGTCTTCCCCATATATAGGACATGCAAAATAGCCATGAGTTGTGCACCCCGATAAAGTCCCAAGTGCAGGATAATCATGAACTGTCCACAACACCCTAGCTCTCATTGTGAACTCAGATTTATTAAATAAGTCAAATGCAATGACCTATTCCCATAACTGCTTAAACTAGTCTATCAATAGTTGCAAATAAACATCAATATCCTTCCCTGAGTGTTTTGGCCCACAAATCAACAATGTCAACATTGATAACTCCCTTTTCATGCATATTGATGGAGGTAGATTATACGGTGCTAGGAATACTGGCCAACAACTATAATGGTTAGCTAGAGATGCATGTGGATTGAAACCATCCGTTGCTATTCTAAGCATGACATTTCATGGTTCAGCAGCAAATGTCTTGTCAAAAGAATCTGCAGCTCGCCATTGACAAGTGTCACATCGGTGACGCATTACAGTTGAATCAGACTGGGCATGACCATGCCAAGTCATAGCATCTACTATCTATGGTATAGTATACAATATCCTTAATCTAGAAATTAAAGGGAAATGTCTCAACGTCTTTTAAGGTACTTTGGTGGCTCTTTTCTCTTCGTTGAATGTTGCCTTCTATCTTGGTTCATTGCAAATTGGACAAGAAACTCTGTTTGCATCATCTTTCCAGTATAAAATGCAATCATTAATGCATGCATCATAAGTTTTGTAATTCATCCCAATTTGTTTAATCATCTTCTTTATGTTGGAGTACTTTGTTGGTAGTGTGTTGCCTTTAGGGAGTAATTCCTTTATAAATTCGAGGAGTGCAGTCAAAACATTATCGGAAAAGCCATACTAATTTTTCAAGCTATTCAGCTTCACAATGGCATAAAATTTTGTTATCCCCTTTGGACATAAAGGATACAATGGCTCTTTTTCACTACCAAAAAGTAATTTACTTCCTACTTAGATTAGCCTGCCAATCGACATCAACTGTAGGTGATTCTCCAATATTATCGGGCACGAACTTGTAGGTTGAAAATGATGAAATCTATCAGCATCATTGACCAGATCTAGGCCTGTCAATGGATACCCGAAAAATCCGAAATCCATCCCGATCTGTATCCAAAAAACGGATATTATCCGATATTTGAAAAGCGGATGCTGATATCCGATATCCGAAAAGAAAATCGGATGCGGATGCGGATATGGGAATATCCGTATCCGAAAAACATCTGTCCGATCCAAAATTAATTATAATAAAAATTATTATTATTATTGATTTATTATTTGATGATGAACTTAAAATATACTTAGAAATGAATTGTTCCACTTTGAAAAACTTATTAGTATTGTAGTGTTTGTATTGTCATTTGAGAAAGTGATTGTTTTAGTTCAAAAATATTAGCATAATAAAAATCTTATTCAATTTCGGATGTTGATATTTCAGATATTTTCGAATATTCGGAAATATCCGCTTTTTATCTTCGGATGCGGATATGGATGTTAATTCTCAAATATCCACGAATATCGAATGCAGATTTAAATTTCCGGATGCGGATACAACAATATCCGCATCCGTTTGCATCCGTTGACAGCCCTAACCAGATCTTCCATCCTAGGAAGTTCAGACTCACTGGTACTTATGGCTTGACTAACAGGATGTTTTTGCTTCCTCATCGGCTCTTCCCCATGAAAATGCCAAACGGTATATGATTAGACAATTCTCCATCTAAGTAGTTGATAATGAATATCATCTAATTTAATCTTCATTTTCGTATTTTTGCAATGTGTGCAAGGACAAGAATATATTTCCTTATTACCACCATTTTCCACAACGAAGTCAATAAACTTCTACACTCCTTCCACATATCGTGTAGTTCTTCAATCGGATTCTTTCATCCACTATTTGTCCATACTAGAAGACATACTGACCTATTATATCATATATGATATGTTGTTAAATATTTTTCTATCAGCTCATTATATATCCTATAGCATACAAAAACACATAACACAACTCAAACTAGTTTGATGTATAGTTCACTTATATACGTTTTGGGTGACAGAACAATCATTCACGAATAAGGGTGCATTTGCGCGTATTAGTGCAACCCTTGTTTTAGAACAAAATTCACACATGAAAAACAATAATAACGTATGATAAATTTTCATACGATAAATATCATAAATAATTAGTTTATTCTCTCAAGACATAAAAAACGTGAACCTTGCAAGAACACATGCAAACATTTGCTGAAGCTAACACATTCAAAAGCCTAGACTTGCATACACATAGCACCCACATATATAATAACAAACTATTCATTTTCTAACTCACACACATATAACTCATTTCCACATAGAACATGCCTAGCCACATAAAAATAAACATTCATATTTCCAATCACATATGCATACATATACTCTCACATAGTAGCGCTTTTACATACTCTAAGTTTATATATAATTTGTTATAACCACTGAAGCTTACATGCATACAAATTTACATACTCTCATAAATTTTTAGAGAACCTGTATATAAAAGATCAAGGCTTAGTGAATATTCTTATTTATTAATACAACATAGTTAAACAAAATATTATATATATATATAAGTTTTGCTTAGCATAATACTCTTACTAACTAAGCTAACCCATGAAAATGCACCAAAATACTAGGTTAAGTGTTCTTTATATATATACTACAGCTAAAAATAAAGAATACGATTATGAAGACACAAGCACACTCCCGCAAAAAATAATTAACAATAGACAATTTTACATAAAACACAATAACAGTTTTCCAAGCACACCAATATACACAATTTACTTCTCTTTGTATATCTAAGCTTAAGGTGTGAAATTTTGATGCTAAAGATATATTGGTTTTAGTTGACTGTAAGTAATATTGATGTGCATGGATGCCTAGTGTTAAATTTGGAAATGTGGGACATTTATTACGTAGCACCAGATGATAAACCAAACAAACACAACAACAGAATCAATGTAATTGTTGTTTGAATAAACAATAGACACGACATGACAAAGGACATATATATGAGCAGATAGTTGTTCTAATTTCAGCTAATGGACAAAACCATACTCATCTTAATAAATCAAATACGAATAACCAAAGAGTTAAACAATATTTTACGAATAATTTCAGCTAATTATGATGTTTTGCTAACTGCTAAATGAAGTTTTAGTTACCATTAAAACATAACATTTTACCAATATGTTATAAACAAAACAAAGCTCTACAAATTCCTACTCTGAAGTAAATTTGTTTCAACCATTAAGAGATTCTTTTACAGATGAAAGATTGTGAAACAAAAAAAGGATGGTTTTTTACAGATATCATTTAGTAAGTTAATGTCCGACAAACATGTTGTAATTTTCGGCACCCCCTCGCATCTTCCGCTATGCGCGCCTTTCATTTAGCGTAGAAGAGGCAAGACCGCTGAATGAATCTCTTTTGGTGCCAACGCCATGATTGAGTATTCCCACATCCCCCTAGAGCACATATATTTCATGACAACATTTATTTATAACAAAAGAAATCCCTTGTTGTTACATGCTACAAATCACATATATATGCTGATCTCTTTTAGAATATCTTACTATATGGGACTAATCATAATCCAATCTACACACCCAGTCCAATATAATGCGAGCCACACCTAACAGATCTCCATCTTAGCGAGCATTTCTTCTCAAATCAACTT
This sequence comes from Allium cepa, assembly GCA_030765085.1. Classification (NCBI taxonomy): domain Eukaryota; kingdom Viridiplantae; phylum Streptophyta; class Magnoliopsida; order Asparagales; family Amaryllidaceae; genus Allium; species Allium cepa. The sequence goes on along the minus strand of CM060928.1, from coordinate 556,434,928 downwards.
GAAGTTATACAGAGTCCTCAAACACTTGGATAAGGTAGCTAATACCTCCAGCGGTTTAGATTAGGTCGTTACCTTCTCCAGCAGTTGGGCCAAGTTGTTTCACAAAAAGTTCTCTTTTCCACGGTTGGAGTAGACCGCAATCTAACTTATAATTCCACATTAATGAGAATCCCAAGCTCAAATCACATATTGGAGTATACTTAGGTCAATGCTGCATCATATTGGTCCCTTCGAATCATTGGCTCTGATACCATGTTGTAATTTTTGGCACCCCCTCGTATCTTCCACTATGCACGCACTTCATTTAGTGTAGAAGAGGCAAGACCACTGAACGAAGCTCTTTTAGTGCCAGTATCAAGATTGGATATCCCTACACCCCCTAGAGCACATATATTTTCATGGCAATATTTATTTGTAACAAAAAGAATCCCTTGTTATTACATGCTACCAATTTCATATATATGCAAATCTCTTTTTAAAATATCTTGTGATGTGGGACTAATCATAATCCAATCTACGCACCCACTCTAATATAATACGAGCCACACCTTGTGATTGTTTTTTTGTATACAAGTTTGTATACAAGTTTATAACTCAAACAGACCATTTATAAACTTGTATACAAATAACATGTTGGTCTGTTTATAAATAAACTTGTTTAAACTTGTTTATTTGTATACAAGTTTATAAATGGTCTGTTTAAGTTATATATAGTATATATATTTCAGCTAATTTGATTTGTTCTCATCGATTCCTATTTATCAGTTTTGTTCATCAAATTCGTGCCAATCTTGCTTTGCTTTGAAATTCGTACTTAGATTCGCAACTCATTTCATTATCGAATCTTTCTAGCCTTGAAAGGTGAGCAATCACTCAGGATTAACATTCGTATATTTATTAAATTTGATTTCACTTGAAATGACAATCGAAACATGCTGCTAGACTTAATTGGTATTTATATAATCACTATATATGATATGCTATCATATGTAATTGTTCACCTGTGATATATGACACCGTATCCTGTTGTTTGTGTTATTTAATTTATCACTGATGATATATGCATGTTGTTGACATGTTATATTATTTTCATATTTGATCTCACTTTGCAAGTTCTCTGTTAGTATAGAATTCCTTATGGGTTGAAATTATACATACCCAAACGATGTTTTAGAATAGGAGAAAATCATTATAGGTTGAAATGATAAACCCAAGCGATTTTCATTGAATTGAATTTTAGGACTACGGGTTGAAATGATATATACCCGTAGATATTTAAATTGTGGATTAAAATGATAAATATCTGTATCACTTGACCATAGGATAGAAAATTATATACAGACACCGTTGGTCTATATTTTGAAAATGTTTTCAATGTTTTAAAAAGGAAATATATATGGTTTTGATAAATATTAATTTTTAAATATTATATATATATATATATAAATGTTATTTCTATATATGTCTAAATTTTAGATTTTTTAAATTATATGTTTTGGAAATTTAAAATTATAAGTTAGTTTTTAAATTATAACTGTTAAGATTTTTCTTATAATTTTACTATTTTTAAATTATATAAAATAAGTTTTAATATAAAATAAATTCAAAAATAAGATTTAATTTAATAAAATTTAATTTAATTAATATATAATATGTTCGAGTAATTAATTGAAATTATATTTTTAAAATAGATTTTTATAATAATTTTATTAAATTAAGGTTGGGAAAACAATTTGAAATTGATTTGAAATTGTATCTGTTTAAAATTTATACTTGAATAAAATCGATTTGAAACTTATTGAATTTGAGATTTTAATGATATTATTTTATAACTTGATTTTGATTAAAGGTGATTAAATGAATATTTTCAAATTTAAATAAATCGAAATGGGATATTTAGTTTTATTTGAATTAGATTTTATTTAAATGTAACTGGATTGATTAAATGAATATTTCAAAACTAAATAACAGTAAAGTTAAATTTGAAATATAAATGAAATTTATCAAAATTTAAGTTATTGCAAAGGTTTGAATATTTAAAGCTTTGAAACCTATTGAAATTGAAATGGTTTAATTTGTAATTCATATCTATATTTGAAATAGATATAAATTGAAAATGGTTTATTGAAACTTGAATTGAATTGAAATGGATGAATTGAGATTGAATTAAATTGAACTTTTGAATTGAGTTGATTTGAATCGATTTGTGAAATTTGAGGAAACTGTTTTTATTGAATAAAGTGTATTTTTTAATATATATCAAAGAAATTATTTTCATTTATATATAAATTATTTAATATATAAACAATTTTAATTTATACCTATTTTATTTTATATACTATTTTCTATATTTAAACTGTTAAGTGGAAGTGTTATGATTCCAAAATACTATGATTTCAAAGTGTTATGATTTTCGAAGTATTATGATTTCAAAGTATTATGATTTTCGAGTGTTATGGTTTCTAAAGTGTTATGGTTTCAAAGGTTTTATAATTTCGGAAGGGTTATAATTTGGAAAGTGGTATGATTTTGGAAATGAATATTATTTAAAGAATAATGCTATCGGGTTTATATATTGTTGTGAGGAGTGATGTAAGTGTAGATATGTAAATATATGTATATGTTTTGTGTACAAGCGTATCATATACTTCGGTTTTTCTGCATTTTTGGTCAGTGGGCTCGGCCCAGTAGTTAGAGTCATATTTGTATATAAGTCATTTGTTGTAATTTTTGTAACAGACTTTTGAATCCATTCTATCAATACTAAAATGCACTTTTCTATTGATAACATGGTATCAGAGCAACAAGATCTCAAAATTTGATTCAATCTCAAATTATCCTTTTCAATCCATTGTTTGATTATCTTGGATCAAGATGAGTGAAACTAAGGTCACAATGGACGTGATGCAGTTGATGCCAAAGATCACTGATCATAAACTGAATAATTTGAATTATCTTAATTGGAGTAAAACTATTCGTCTGTTTCTTCGAAGTATAGATAAAGATCGACATCTTACTGAAGATCCACCAGATCTGGATTCTAAGGAAGATAAGCACCTATTGTGGTTGAGAGATGGTGCTCGGCTGTTTCTTCAAATTAGAAATTCTATTGATAGTGAGGTTATTGGATTGGTAAATCACTGTGAATTCGTGAACGAACTCATGGAATATTTGGAATTCTTGTATTCAGGGAAAGGAAATTTAACTAGAATGTATGATGTTTGTAGATCATCCTATCGAGCAGAAAAACAGGAGCAAACTCTGACGAACTATTTCATGAATTTTAAAAAGACTTATGAGGAACTCAATCTACTTCTTCCGTTTAGTCCAGATGTGAAGGTTCAACAACAACAGAGAGAGCAAATAGCTATTATGAGTTTTCTAGCTGGATTATCATCAGAATTCAAATCAGCAAGATTACAGATTCTTTCAGGATCTGATGTCTTGTCACTTAAAGATGTTTTTAGTAGAATTTTTCGTACAGAAGTTGCTCGGTTATCTAATGTAATGTCTGAAAGTTCTTTAATTGGTAATAGTAGGGTTAATTCTTCTTGGAATAATCAGAAATTAAACACACAAAATTAGAATATTAATCCATCAGGTAATAACCAGAGATCAAATGTGCATAGTCAGAACAAATTTTATGCGTATTGCAAGAAACATGGTCATACAAAATTTGAGTGTAGAAAGTTGCAATACAAGAATTCAATATCTAGTAATTCACAGAATCCTACTAAGACAGTGTTGATGATAGTTGAAGAGTATGATAAATATGCACAATATCAAGAATCACTAAAGAAAAATGTATCCGATCATAATGCATCATCATCAGTAACTACTGTTGCCAACTCAGAAAAACCATCGTCAAAGTGGGTCATAGATTCTGGAGCTACAGATCATATGACAGGTAATCTTCATTTGATTTCAGAACCTCATTTAAATAAATCAAATCGTGTGGTTACTTTAGCTATTGGTTCACAAACACGAGTTTATGGAACTGGAAATGTGGACTCACATACTCAAATTCCACTAAAAACAGTATTGTATTTGCCAAATTTATCTTTCAACTTGATATCAGTAAGTCAGATCACTCGTGATCTTAATTGTTGCATATCCTTTTTCCCTGATCATCGTGTGTTTCAGGACCTTACAACAAAGAAGATTATTGGTAAAGGCGAAGAGTCCGGTGGCTTATATATCCTAACTGATAAGATACCTAACCATATTGCTTGTTCAAGTGACTCTGCTCTTAAAAATCATTTCCAGTTGGGTCATCCTTCATTGTCATTGCTCAAGAAGCTATGTCCATAGTTTAATTCATTATCTACTTTAAATTGTGAGTCATGTCAATTTGCTAAACATCACCGTAGTAGTTCTTATTCTAGAATAAATAAGAGAGCTAGTTCTGTATTTGAGTTGATTCATTCAAATGTTTCGGGTCCTGCTACAATTGTATCTAAACAAGGTTATAGATACTTTGTTACCTTTTCTGATGACTATTCTCGAGTAACATGGTTATTTTTGTGAAAAATAGATCAGAGTTATTTTCAATTTTCTGTACATTCTGTTCTGAGATTAAGGCACAATTCAATACTAATATTCAAATTCTAAGGAGTGATAATGCCAAAGAATATTTATCTGTACAGTTCAATGCATATATGGCTCAAAATGGAATTTTACATGAGACTTCATGTGTTGATACCCCTTCACGGAATAGAGTAGCAGATTGAAAGAATAGGCATTTACTTGAAACTACAAGAGCACTACATTTTCAGATGAAAGTTCCTAAAGTATTTTGGCGGATGCAGTTTCTTCTACATGCTTATTAATCAATAGAATGCCATCAACTATACTTGAGTATAAGGTGCCACTTCAAGTATTGTTTCCAGATAAATATTTGTATCCAATTAAGCCAAGCATTTTTGGTTGCACATGCTATGTGAGAAATGTTAATCCTCAACTCACCAAGTTAGATCCAAAGTCTTTGAAATGCATCTTTGTTGGTTATTCCAGGTTACAGAAGGGATATAAATGTTTTTGTCCCAGTTTACAGAAATAGTTGGTATCTATAGTTATTAGTTTTGTGGAAGATGAAGCATTTTTCTGTCCATTTATATCAACAAATCAAGAATGTGCAGAGAATGATGATTTTTTACTATATCCTGTTATAACTTCAAAAAGTGCTGATCATCATATAGATACTGAATCAAATCAGAAACCAGAAACTAATGAATTGATCATTGATCATGCAACTGTTCCACAATCAAACTCAAGTCTGGAATTACCAATTGCTCTTAGAAAAGAGAGAAGAAAGTGTACATATCCAATTTCATCTTTTGTTTCATATGATAGTCTATCATCAGAATCATATTCATTTATTTCTGCACTTAATTTAGTTTCATTACCTAAAGATGTCAAGGAAGCAATGTCAAAACCAGTGTGGCAACAAGCAATGCTAGAGGAAATTAATGCTTTAGACAAGAATAATACATAGGATCTGGTTCAGTTGCCAAATAATAGAAAAGTGATAGGATGCAAATGGGTTTATTTAGTCGAGTTGAATCCAGATGGATCAATTGCAAGGTTTAAAGCTCGATTGGTTGCTAAATGGTATACTCAAACATATGGAACAAATTATATTGAAACATTCTCACCAGTTGCCAAAATGACATCAATCAGATTGTTTATATCATTAGCAGCAAAACATGATTGGAAATTGCATCAACTTGATATTAAAAATGCATTTTTACATGGAGACCTAGTTGAAGAAATATATATGGAGCAACCTCCTGGGTTTGTTGCTCAGGGGGAGAACAGTAAGGTATGTAGACTAAAGAAGAGCTTGTGTGGGGAAATTTAGTAAAGCAATGGAGAGACTTGAGCTGTTGCAGAGTAAGTCTGATCATTTAGTATTTTTTAGAAGTTCACAAGGCAAGTCAGTATTATTAGTTGTTTATGTAGATGATATTGTGATTACTGGTGATGATGAGCTAGGAATTGAAGCTCTTAAGAACTTCATTCACACAAAGTTTTGTACAAAGGAGTTAGGGGAGTTGAGATACTTCTTAGGGATTGAATTTATGAGAAGCAATGGGAAAATATGTTTGTCACATAATAAGTATGTGTTAGATTTGCTGAAAGAAACTGGGAATTTGCACCTATGATGGTGAACATTACTTTGAGTAAAGATGGAGATGAGTTCAGTGAGCCGAATAAGTATAGGAGATTGGTTGGTAAGCTTAATTACTTAGTAGTGACTAGGCCAGACATTGCTTACTCAGTGAGTGTTGCAAGTCAATATATGAGTGCACCAACTATTGATCACTGGAATACACTAAAGCAGATTTTATGTTACCTGAAAGGAACAGTGGGTAAAGGAATTGTTTACAAGAATCATGGACACAACAGAGTAGAAAGCTTTGTCGATGCAGACTGGGCTGGTTCAAAGGAAGACGGAAAATATACTTTAGGGTTTTGTGTGTTTGTTGGAGGAAATTTAGTGTCATGGAAGAGTAAAAGGCAGAATTTTGTATCAAGATCGAGTGCTGAGTCAGAGTATCGAGCTATGGCTAGTGCAGTGTGTGAACTGATGTGGGTTAATCACTTTGTGACTGAGTTGAAGCTGAAAGTTGAAGTGCCATTGCTATTGTGGTGTGATAATCAAGTTGCTATACATATAGCATCTAATCCAGTGTTTCATGAGAGAACTAAGCACATAGAAGTTGATTGTCATTTTATACGAGAAAAAGTGCAACAGGGGTTAGTCAAAACTGGGTATGTGAAATCCGAGGAACAAGTGGCAGATATGATGACTAAAGCACTTAATGGTTGTCGAATGAAGTTCCTATGCAGCAAGTTGGGCATGATAGACATGTATGCTCCAACTTGAGGGGGAGTGTTGTGAGGAGTGATGTAAGTGTAGATATGTAAATATGTGTATATGTTTTGTGTACAAGTGTATCATGTACTTCGGGTTTTCTGCATTTTTGTTCAGTGGGCTCGGCCCATTAGTTAGAGTTATATTTGTATATAAGTCATTTTTTTTAATGTTTGTAACAGACTTTTGAATCCATTCTAGCAATACCATAATGCACTTTGCTATTGATAACATATGTGAACTATTTGAAATGAAATGACCACGGTGTTATAACAAGCGTTTTGGTTGTTAAAGAGACGGGGATCGGTTATTGTCATACTCTCTGCCAATACCGAAAACCACTTTAACAACTGTGTACGTGGTGGAAATTCCAGAATGAAGTAGGATGGTTTGGTGATGGTTCAATATGGTATTTACATAGCCCTGACTCTCATGAGTCAGCTTGATGCGGCTAAAACAGGAGCCATGCCGGGCCAAGTGAGGTCATTCTTCTGATTGGGCACATTTCTTCGATACCATTCTACTTCTTTTGTGACTTAATTGGGCGCACCCTTTGATTTAGGAGTGTGTCGCGAAGTGGGCTGTAGTAGCTGTTATGCGTTACCACCAGTCCAGATCCACAAACGGTATATCTACCCTGGCATTGCCTCGTATGCCTTGTCGCATGCTCTATCGCGCCTTCTACGAGTTTGTTTTATACCATACCTATAGAGTGCCCTCTGATAGCCCTCTTACGAGGGGAGTTACGGTACTGTATAGACTATGGGAACATATAAAATGTGTTAAAGGGGATATTGGTAACATCTTAACGCTATTTTAATACTTTTACTTTACTATAGACATATTATAATAGCGTATATTACTACATAGTAGATAGTTCCACGGATCCTTAGAGGGTGGAATTCCCAAACATCTTTTAAGTTACTTGTATTTCAGTTGATATTTCACATGAGTTGGACTTATTGATATAAGAATGTTAATCCTGACTCGAGTGTTTTGTGTTTTGCTTTATACTCGGGTCAGACTGAGTGTCATAACATTCGAGACTTACCTTTAGAGTGGAGTTTCACTTGGAGATCCATCTGTATCTATTCAGCTTTTAGCTATCCAGTAGTTTTGTTCAGACTTATCACCTGTTTGTATTCGAGACTACATTGTATTTGATATATTATGTTGTATTTTATTTCAAACTCTATTGTTTGTATAGTAGCTTCATGAGCTACTATTTATCTATTTCACTACTTATCGTTATATTACTCTATGTCTGTGATTTTGTGATTGATTTATTTACTCTATATGCTGAGTTTTGCCGAATATAAATTAACAATATGATATTTTGAGCAATTCAAGTCCGACATGTGCGGATGCGAATGGTTCAAAATGCAGGGTCGTTACAATAACCTAGCCACCTTAGTAAAACATGCATTCTAGGTAAGTTCTATACTTAAAAATAATAAACACTTTTACCTAATAGAAGTCAATATAGATTGAACTGCTTCGGTTGATCTTTTTTTGCAGTTTTTTCATTATTTTCTCTTATTTTCATCTTATACATGTTCATATTACCTTATTATTATTATCTTTCACATCAATTCAAATCTCTTGTGCCAAATAATACTAGATGCTACCTCCTTCAGTTAAAAATCCTAACAGATTAAAAGTTTTGAAGAGCTTCATGTAGAAAGATCACATCATGTATTGATATTTCATAAAAAAATTAGTACTGATAAAGTTACCACCTTCTGACCATATCAATTAAAAGTCTTACGATTGTACTTATTCTCTCCATTTAAGAAGATTGAAGATGTATGCAGTTTGAAATACTATATGAAGCAAAGTCAAGAGGCTTGTTTTGTAAAACTCATAAATTCATACTTATCAGTAACATTTAGCACCTTTGAAACACTGGATAAAAAGCAAATAAATGTGATACCATTTACCATACAAAAATTCACCAAGATTAAAACTAAATTAGAGAAAGTAAAATAAATAGGACCAAACTTTTTCTTTTAGAGTTCTTATAGTATTGAAAGCTTACAATGTTAATAAAGATAATATGCTAAGTGCCCTACAACGCTCACCTAGGCAAGTATCATTTTGTAACTTAGAAGATTATTTGAATCGCCACAAAACCAGTCAAGAAATCCTTCCCCAAACTACCCCAAGCAACCTTAACTATATAATACTGTACTCATATTTTTCAATGACTAAAGATTACCCAAAATGACACAATGGCCTTCCCAACCCTTCATTTGCTCATAAGATTTCCTTGTTAAGCTAGGGTCAGCCAGCTGACTCCTCTCATGTGAATTTCAATCCTATTCCTTGGTGACCATCGAAATTTCCTTACATAACTAGAGCCGAGCTTTAGAATCCCTCGGTCACCTCAATAATCTAACTTAAGAACTTGGTTTTAAAAACCGAGTGAAAAACCGTTTTCTAATTGGTGTAAATCACCTAGAAACCTTATGCTTGAACAAGTGATTGGAACTAGTATGTGAATGGACTAACCTTTAGAAAACATCCCTCTTAGCATATGGGATTACTCCCATCACCTAATGTTCACCAACACAAAGAAAAACAATCATTACACGAATGACTCTAGGCAAATGCCTATAAGTCATCCACTCGACCTTTGCCCTTACTAGGAACCCACCAAACCTTACCTGGATACAAATCCAAGCCACACTTTATCGATCGACACCACTCAACTTAAAAGATTATGCATCAAGTTAGAATAGTAGTACACTCAGTCGCTTTATCACAATTTTGCAACTAAGGTTACTCATATAAGGTTCATCTCTACAAAAGGATTTACCTACTATGAATGGTGACAAGTTTAGCCTATCTACCAAGTGACTAGTAATAGGTGACTATAAAGCTCAAGCATCATAATAAATATAAGCGAGTTTAATCTAAATAAAAGTATACCTCACTACATTTTTGCCTCTTCCTTGTCCCGAGCAGTAGGCTTACTAGGGCCTGGAAGCGCCTGCAAGGCGTAAGTCATCTTCACTTACCCTCCCTTCTAAAGTATAGAACCATCCCTCTTCAAGTAACCAAGATAATCATAATAGAACCACTTTCGCTTCTCTTTGGCTGTATGACATTTCATAGTGAAATGCCCCCTTTATGCCATAAGAGTAGCACACAATACCAGCCTACTTCTTTGCATAAACTTGGTCTTTCCTTGTATCTTGATCTTTATGCTTCGATTGGAATTTTGGTTTGATCTCCACCTTTTATACCTCTGATGCTACCTCATGGGTGATGTCGTAGAAAAGAGCCATCTCCATAGGACTCTTGAAACTATCCCCTATGGGGATTTGACTGAGCAAAGAATTTCTAACCGATGCATTAAGATCTCTGTCAAACATCTTCGCCTTCTTCATTGGAGTATTGATCATCCCAATATCGAACTTAGCCAGAAGATTAAACCGACCGACATACTCCATGAAAAATAAGCTATCCCAATGAAGATGAATAAAGTGCTCAAGTTGAATGCCTTTCTAGGTCTTAGAAATAAACCGAGACTCGAAGCAATATCTAAAGTCCACCCAAGTCATGACCTACTGATTAATCTCCTCTACTACATTATCCCACCACGCTAAAGCTTCCCCCTAAACATGCTACAAAGCAATCCGAATAGCGAGCGTTCAAATTTAAAACATGTGGGTGTATCGATCACAAAGATTCACATTCAAGGTTCGATGTGGGTTTCGGATAAAAACTGAAATCCAACTCCTTGTCGCATCGAAGTTTAAATGACGTTTTACAGGAAAATAGGGTTTTACACGCATATAGGAACAAATCACAAATCTCAGTTCATCACAAAGCAATCACAGTATCACAATAGAAATGTCAATCCAGTACAGAGTATTTGATGATGGTTAATCATCGTTGATTCAAGTGATTGTGATTAAAGTGAATTAACCATATAATTGTCTTATTAATCATTTTAAATTAATGTTTAATTTTACTTAATTATGAATTAATTTAATTGGCTTAATTAGTTAACTATCATTTGATTTAATTTATTTATTTTTAATTATTAGTTAATTAAGTTTAATTATTTTTATAAATTTCCTATTCTTGAATTAATTAATTCTTAATTATAAAAATCACTTCAAGCCTTAATGGTTAAATATTCCTTCATTATTATAAATAAACTTGTTTTTTCTAAATTAACATTTAAACATTTGTTTTCCTTTTAAAATTTTGATAAATTAAACTTTAAAACAACTTTTATAAAATTATAAGTTAGAGATTCCATTTGTTCCATATTATATTTACCATTATCATTAATTTATTCAGCAAATAAATTTAACTTGTGTTTTCAAGAATTTGGTAAAAACTGGGTTGCTGTTTTATCGACCAACCGGAGACTTGCTTCGGGTCGTACCCCGAGCCATCATCCCCCTTGCTTCGAGTTTAAGACAAAATTGACCCGGGCGATATTTTTTTTGTAAAAAATTTGTTAAGTGTTTGAATTTAACCCGATACGACGCTGCAACAACTCGAGTATGACTTCGAGTTCTCACCCCAAGTTCCTGTGAACTGCTTCGAGTTTTTCCCTTATCCTTCCCAAGTTTCACAACTGACACACAACCAAGCACGTACGCGTGCACGACCACCTTCGTCAATGCTGGTCGGTGCCGCGGCCACCAAAGAGTCGCCGTCCATCCCCCAAAACATCACCAGTAACCAGAATTTGAAGAAAATTCGAAAACGAAAAATTGAGGTCCTTCGTCCCCAAACCCATCAGAACGTCATCAGGAAATTCGCCTCGCACCGCCTCCCCAGTCCACCAGCGGTCACCATACTTTGATCGAAGCTCCATATACGTGCGACGAATCGATTCACCCCACTGACGTGAAGTCCGATCACGTGTAGAAGGTGCAGCAACGTCGTCTCCGACGTGAACAAAAATTGGTTCTTAAACCCTAATTCGATCTCTAATCCAAAAAGCAACAGTTTATAAATTAATCCAGTATTTTTTTGGTAATCACGATCGTCCAAACCATCTGCGACAACGAATTCGAGATCCATAACTACAAGGATCACCAGAATTTGTTAAAAATTCATTTTCTGATCAAATTCTATTTTCCAGAGAAATGTTAAATGTAAAATTCAAATTTTTGTTTCTAAAATCATCACTTTCGAATTAGATTCACATAGTATTATAGAAATTAAAATTTTTAAAAGTTCGAAATTCTTGAAAGTTTGAAACTGTGGCTATGTTTCATTGTTTCCAGGAATTTTTTTATAAAATTTACTTTAGTTCATTTCTGGAATTAAACACAGGTTTAAACAAAACTTTCAACTTGTTTACAATCTTTCTAGAAGCAAAAGGGGAGAAGTTTAGATTTGTTTGAGAGTATGGGTTAACCTGTAAGCAAATTTAGGTGTCACTGTGTAGTTTTTTTTTCTTTTTCCAGTAGAAGTAAATCCCAAAACCTGTTTTACTTTGTTACTGAAACATGGTGCTAGTTTAACACTCAAACTCCAGCTTGTTTTTTTTTTTTTCAAATGCAACAGAAAATAGAAACATGGAGAAAGGAAAGGGGTTTGATAGGTTTGGTTTCCTGAAGCTAAAAAAGTGACTAGTTTTTGTGTAAGATCAACATGCATAGGCCACAATCCAATCCTATATTCAAGATTTTTTGCAAGCAACCAAAAAAATAAACTTCCCTAATCATTCAAGCATTCACCCAGCAAGACAAGATTTGAAGAAATAAAGGTTTACTCGCCTTTTTTTTTCCAGAAGTTACTGACAGTTTCCAAACATAGATGATCCTGAATTTCTTCTTCTTTTGTACTTTAATTATTTTGGGGTTTTAGATCTGAAATTTGATAGGCACAGATCTAGGATTATTCTTAGTTGTATTCATGCATTTAATTAAATCAGTGACCAAAATTTTAATTTACTTACAATAAATTTGTAGTTTGAAACAGAGGGAAGAAAAGCTCTGGCATGCACCTTTAAATCTTGTGTTTGCTAGTTTCTTTTTTTTCTTTTAAGTTAATTCCTGAATCTCTTTAAATCTTTGAAGATCTCCTGCTTGATTCTGTAACATTTGTTGAAGATTTGAATTATCCTTGAATTCTTCTTATGGCTTGAGATGTTAAGAGTAAAGTTTTGTTACAGATCTTTTTCTAGAATTAGTTTCTTGATTTCAAATGTTGAGGAGGTTATGCTTGTTTTTGATGATATTTTTTTTTCTTTTCTGATGTAAAGATTACACAGATTTTGTGAAGATCCGATTCTTCGACTTTCGAAAATCGACATCAATATGTCCATTGTATCAACTGCCAAGCAATCGAATGCCGGAAAACCGAATTCTTAGGGTTTAAAAAGAAGAAAAAGGTAGAAGAAGAGAGAAAAAGATAGAACGGAACAGAAAGAAAACAAAAGAACAATATCAGAATCTCACAATCGCAGTGGAACAACATATAATGCATAAATGATTAATCTTTAAAACAAATAACTATATCAGTTATTACATTACATCACATTGCATTACATTGCATTATCATCAGAGTGTACAACAACAAACAGCGGAAAAGAAAAACTATATACTAGTGAATATGCCATGCCATCCAGCTTGCCTCCAGCAACTCCTGAATTCCAAAATATCCTGATAACCTAACTCTAGACTGCCCGTGTGGAAATTGGTGGGCACCCAAAGTTTAGGAAGGAAAACAATAAATTCCGACTCAGTTATGTGACTGGTGTGAGAATAAAACAGTTTATTTAAAAAAAACAAAGTAGAGGATAATTTTTAAAATAGATTCGCGACGCTTTTTATAAAATGAGACTACCATAAGGCCTCCCGCACACACACACAATGCAAACGCAGAATCGAAGGAGATTTCTCCTTATGATAGTCAAAAATGCTTGATATGCATTAGAAACAAACATTTGATATTATTACTAGTGCATAGTGTAGGAAAAATCATTTCGAAAATAAAGATATAAATCTTAGCCAGCATAGGCATTCCGCACTTATGCCTACTATAGCTACCATCCAAACAGTGGGGCGCCACCATAAGTGAATGATAGGTTCTACAACTAAAACCGTACAAGATCGTATTGTTTCTTTGGATTTCCAACAAATGGTCAGGCCAAGGAACTTCCCATTGCCATACGGGTACGCCTCTGGAAAGACAACCCGAGAACCAAACCGGATCTCTACCAACACAAGGCCGGGTTACCCCTAACTGGGTAACTACTGACACGAATATGTCATTCCCCGATCGTAACCGATCTATATCCTAGGATCCTCGATTTCCAACAACCACAAAGCAATAAATTTGCAGCAACAACATAGGTTAAATATCTGGGCTCCATACCATGATACCAGCTCTATCCAGAAGGAATGACATACACTAAAGGGGTGCTACCCCCTAATAACCTTGTTGCATCCTTCCTGTTTTGACCATTTCCGGGGTGTGAGGTCTGACGAAGTCTCGTCCACAAAGCCACGCTTTATATAAAAGTTGTTCTTAAATTCACAAATGCTCAACAGCACTTCGTATTCCACATTACCAATTTGGGAATGTATCACTAGAAACTATCAACTGCATAACCTCTAAGGGTGTTAAGCTAAGAGAATAAATTCTCCGCCACCAACGGAAATATATTTGATAGAAACCGGCTTTACATCTCAAACTGTAATGTCAGACACACATCCATACAAGTCCGTTCCAGGATCGAACGGAACCGAAGGCACTTCCAAAGAAGTCCTTGCAATCCGGATATTCACTAATCACGACCGGACTTCCCTTCACAAAGGGTAATAAATTTCTATATCAGAGATCAGCCGATGCAGAAACATTCGACGGTAATCCTTCCGTTTTCACAAATATCCGGTCTTCAACACCGGTCATCAAATGCAATCCATAACGACGTATCACATATTCGGAATGGGTTATACGACCCCAAGGTCCTTTCTCGGCTAACCCGAATAGTGAGCGCTTATTCAAAAATAAGTGTGGAATTCAAATTCAAGCAATCACAACAAATACCTATTTAAAGGTAAATATTGATAGTCGGTTATTTAACTATCAATAGGTATGCTCAACATCACCAGATTCCAAATTATTTCCCAAATTATTCATTTTCCAAAATATCTTTACTAGATATATCATTTCCACACTTCAACCATTTGAAAACAAATTTTCAAATCACTTTCCTAACGCGGAAAAACTTTCATTTCAAGATGGTTCATTTAAACCAATTAAATAAATCCTTACCGATTTACTTTATATTTACGTTCCAAATCCGTAAATTTATTCCACTTTAAAAATAAATCAACGTTTATTTTTAAACAAATTCCCCTTTCTTTTGTAAATTCCATAGTGAATTTACAATTCCAAAATATCTATGAATATACGATTTTCAAATCGATTTTTAATATTCATTTTCAATTTATCTTTAAAAGATAAAATCTCAAAATATTCACTTCATATTGGAAAACATTTCCATACTTATTTAATAATAATTAATTCACAAATCCATTTATTTTCTACACTTGGAAAATATTCAATATACTTAAATCGAAATTAAGTATATATTTCATTCTTTAAAAGAAAACGTGCGCTTAAACACATTTATTTGGGCCCAAAACGAATGTTGCGTAAAACATCGTTACGACGACCCAAAATCACTAGTATAGGGATTCGAAATTAAAATAGATATATAAATCCCAATACTATATAAAACATTTCCTTTCAGAAATCATTTACCATAACAAAACAGTGTTATAGTCCACCATTTTCTTATTTCTCGAAAACGTCTATTTCAACAATAAATGTTGAAATCTATGGTTTCAATAGTTAATCCATTTTAGAATATCTTTAAAACAATTAACTTCATTTGATAATATTCATTTTCCCAAAACATATCCATTTTGTTTAATAATATGTTCACTGTCCAAAATCGTGAATATACTTCACTAACCAAATTTCAATATTTCTACACATTTTATTTCAAGAATTTATTCGCCATCCAAAATCGCGAATATATTTCCTTTTATAAACTTCTATATTCAATTTATCAATTTCAATTGATTTCGAATTTATAACCATTGTCTATAAATTCCATTTCTATTTATAAACTTCGATTTATAAATCTCCTTTATTAATCCAATTCAATTTATATAACTCAATCATATACCAAAAGTCCATATTATAAGTTAATTACTTATAAATCCTTTATTTTACACAATTTATTCATTTTATAACTTCACAATTTATAAAACTTTATATTTCATTCACTTATGAAATCCATCATATTTCAATTTAACATTTATAAAAGCTCGTTTTATAATTCCAATATTTTTTGACTTATAAAATATCAAATTTTAAATGTTTTATATAAATCGTTTTTAAAATAATTCAAAAATCCCAATTTAACTAAACTTGTTCTTTTAATAATTTACAAATCGTTATTTAAAGCTTATATACTTCAAAATCATACTTAAGTATTGTTTTCCAAAAATCATAACTTTTATGAAAATAAAATTATAGCGTTTATTTATTTTAACAATTCAAAATTTAATAAAACGTATACTTTGAAAATCACTTTAAAATTCTTTTTAAAATCAAAATCATTATTTTAAAACTCCAAAAATGGATCCGATGATGCAACAGCACCAAATAGTCAATCACGACATCCAAATATTATATATCGATATGATGATCAACAAATATCACAATATCTGTAAATAAATCAATATAATTTAGGAATCCAGTTGGATCCCTCCAACCTGTTTCCCTGCATCCAAAGATGTTAGCACAATACCAATTCGGTTCCAGTATGGAATTATCGTGGTATATGGGATTTATAAAAATATTATCCGCTTAATAGAGGCGCAATAGGGTCTCATCCGCTATGTAATGCAGGAAATCAACTCCAAGTACATAAATAATACCAATTTCACTATACGGTGGAATATTCGCGGTATATGTTTTTAATAAATAACCTCCGCTTACTAACGGCGTATAATGTCTATTTACATTCAAATGATAGCAATCATCATTCAAACATACATTCAAGCAATTTTAAATCTAACTATCCAAAATATAAATCGAAACAGATTCGATTGAGTGAGAAGTTCTCACCTTGATTTCAATTCGATTTCAGCTTTTATTTCGAATAAAATTAAATGGACGTTTAATTTTACCCAAAATTTTCACTAGCTCCAAACGACTCCAAACTAGCTCCATTGCGTAGTGCTCGACAAAACGAAGCCAATGCAATTCGTTTCGTCACAATCTGACCTCGTATCAAAGAGATATCAATTTTTAAAGTTCGTACGTATTATAATATAGTTAATTTTACAATTTCTTTTTCAATTTTAAACCTTCAACATATCTGAACCGTGCATTTTGAGACTAGTAGATCTGGGCCACATCTCTTCTCCTCTCCCCTCACGTTCCCTCCCACGAAATGAACGTGAAAACCGAACCCATTGTTCACCCTAAACCCTAAATCTCGCACCCAACTACAAGCATCTCCACGTAGATCAGGCACCACCATTTGAAGCGCCACCCACCCCTCCATGCTCGGCCAGAGTAGCTCGAATTCCGGTCGCCCCTATAGCATGCATCTCGAGGACGAATGGTCGGCCTTTGAACTGAAATTGCCATTGATCGGTTGCTCGAAACTTCATCATCACCGTTGATCCCTTAGATCTTGATGCCCTCCTTCATTTTGTAGTTGGAAGTTTTCCCTAATTGTCGACGGATTGGGAGATCGGAGGGGAAGAAGACGGGAAGTTTCTAGCCTTTAAAACTGTAGGAGGCGGCCGGCCATTTATTTCTAGGGTTAGGGTTTATTTTGAAAAAAAAGAAAATAATGAAGTGCTTTTATAGAAAAAACGACGAACACTATTCATCCCGGGTTTTCCGAACTACGATTTACGCGTGGTGACTGGCGTTTCTAAGGTTTTTCCTGCGTTTCGGACACAATGGAACAGGTTTCGGAAGCTAATTCGATCGTATGTGTGAGTTATGGCAATAAAAGATCGATTTTAAATTAAATCGGTTAATCAATTTTCTGTGCGTTTTAGCTCGCCCCGGACAAACGGTAAACCCGATTGACTTGAAATTTGAAATCTTACAATAATATCACATTTCGAGATCCGAGACTTTTTGAAAAATGGCTATTTTAACTCGTCAATTTAAATATTAGAATATTCAATTTTCACAATTCAACTTTAAATTCGATTTTAAAGGTTCTATAACATCATTCTAACTTCAATATGATAAAATAAAATTTTACAAATCATTTTCAATCATATTAAACTCAATTTCCAATTATTTCTGAAATTTCAACTATTAAATTATCGATTTAATTATCCAATTAAATCCAATTATTCGAAATAAAATTTATTCGACTTACAAATCTGACTTGTTAATATTTAAAATCAATTAAATATTCAAATTTTAATTAACAAAAATTCTGGGTCGTTGCAGATTTATTTCTTTGAAATGTATAAAAGAGTAAGAAGAGAAGATAAAATGACTTATAAAATTTTATTCCCTTTTCTATAAATTTCTTAAGAAAAAGAAAATGATACAATGACACTTGTTAAATTTTTCTTCTCATGAATTACACTTGTCTCCATAGTCATTGTTAGCTTAACACTTGTAATAATTTTTTTTCTTTATTAACATAATAATTTACATTATCTAAATTGTATTATACTTATATTTCCCATTAAAAATATTGGCTTTATATTAATACACATTATTAAAAAGAGAATGTTTTTGAAATTATATATATATTAAATAAATTACATAGATATACATTTATAAAGCCAAATTATTTTACTAACACATTTATTCTAAAAAAATTAAATTCAAATTAAAAATCAAATTCAACATATAAATTCAAATTTACCCACATATGCACTCATACATATATATTCACATATATGAATAAAATTTAGATCCAAATGATTTAAAAAACTTTTAGTATTTTCAATTTTAAACTCAAAAGAAATTTGAAATTTAAATTATCACTTATTATTTATTTATTTTGTAACTTTTCAAATTATATTACAAAAGTTCAACAATAACCAAATTTAAATTGATAAAATTTTGGTATGTTACAGATTTCCCCACCCCCATTAAGAAAATTTCGTCCTCGAAATCTGAAAGAGAGAAAAGCAAACAAAGAATATACGAATTCAGAAAAGGATAGAGAAATGGCTTACCATTTTAAGCCGAGATATCCACTCTGCAATTGGGATAAGACTTTTGCATACTGTCTTCTGTCTCCCAAGCACAGTCCTTTGGATCACCGCTCCAATGTACTTTAACCAATTTTACAATTTTGTTCTTTAATTGCTTTTCGTCACGATCCACAATCTTAATTGGTTCTCTTTTTGCTGTTAAATTTGGTGTGATATCTAGATCATGCTGAGCTGCTTCTTCGATAATACTGTCTGGATCGTGAACGTACTTTCGAAAATGTGAAATGTGGAATACATCATTTACGCCTGATAAACAATTGGGTAGCTGCACTCGATATGCTAGAGGACCAATCCTTTCCAAAATAGGAAAAGGACCAATGTTTCGCGATGCCAGCTTACCAGTCTTCCCAAATCTTAACACACCACGCATTGGAGATACTTTCAAGAAAACGGAATCTCCAACTCGAAATTCCAAAGCTCTTCTTCTGCAGTCGTAATAATTCTTCTGGCGACTCTGAGCAGTTATTAACTTCTTTCAAATAAAATCAACCTTTTCAGTGGCTTCCTTAATCATATATGGTCCAAGAACGAGTCTATCACCGGATTCAATCCAGCATGCCAGTGATTGACATGGACGACCATATAAAGCTTCAAAAGGAGCCATTTCGATACTAGCTTGATAGCTATTATTATATGAAATTTCGACCAAATGTAAATAGTCCTCCCAAGAACCACAAAAGTCGAGAATACAAGCTCGCAAAAGATCCTCTAATATTCTATTTATCCTTTCAGTCTGCCCATCAGACTGTGGGTGATAAGCAGTGCTGAAATTTAGCTTTGTTCCCAACGTGGCCTGAAACGCCTCCCAAAATCTACTAGTGAAGATCGGGTCACGATCACTCACTATACTGCTCGGTATACCGTGGAGACGGACAATCTCTTTGATATATAACTCAGCTAAACTTGCTGTTGTCCGAGTGGATTTCACTGAAATGAAATGGGCTGTTTTAGTCAAACGATCCACAACAACCTAGATTGCTTCATTCCTCTTTCGAGTGTGGGGCAACCCATCGATGAAATCCATCGATACCTAATCATACTTCCGCTTTGGTACCTCCAAAGGCTGGAGTAAATCCGCCATCTTCTTTTGATTGCTTTTAATTCGTTGACAAGTAGCGTAGCGACTCACATATATAGATATATCTCTTTTCATTGTCTTCCACCAGAAGGTTCTTTTAATATCTCTATACATCTTATTAACTCCTGGATGGATACTGAGTTTTGACTTATGACATTCATCTAAAACTTCACGCTTCAAATTAGGGAAGTCTGGAACACATATTCTGCCTTTCAACCTTATAACTCCCATACTATCCATCTCAAAACTAGTGTCTTCTCCTTGGCATATTCTTTTATAAATTTCCCGAAGAAACTCATCTTCATATTGCTTGCCAGCGATCTTTTCAAGGAGAGTAGGAGTAACTACAAGATATGCAAGAATAGCATGCCTCCTACTTAAAGCATCGGCAACTACATTGGCCTTTTCGGACGTATATTGAATATCTAGGTCATATGACGCTAGAAATTCTAAACATCGTTATTGCCGTAGATTTAAATCTTTCTGGGTGAAGAGATATTTCAAAGATTTGTGGTCGGTGAATAATTCAAATTTTTCACCTAAACAAAGAGAGTTCATTAAGTATATTTATTTAGTTAAGTCAAATTTCTTATATCGTTAAGAAAGCTGAAAAAGGTTCTTACCTAGAAGATAGTGTCGCCGGATTTTCAAAGCGAAAATAACAGCTAAAAATTCCAAATCGTGTGTTGGATAATTTTTCTCATGCGGGCGTAATTGTCTACTCGCGTAGGCACTTACTTTCCCATTTTGCATTAGTACCGCAACCAAACCATCTCCACAAGCATCAGTATAGACAGATAACCCTTGATTCCCATTGATGATAGCGAGAATGGGAGCGGTAGTTAATCTCCTTTTCAATTCCTGGAAAGCGTCATCACATTTTTGAGTCCAATCGAATTTAGCATTCTTCATTGTTAGCTTAGTCAATGGACTGGCCAACTTAGAAAAATCCTGAACAAACTTTCTATAATATCACGCTAAACCCAGAAAACTTCAAACTTCTCTAGGAGTAGTGGATCGCTTCCAGTCCAGAATTGCAGAAATCTTGCTTAGATCAACAAATATACCCTCTTCATTAACAATATGACCGAGAAATCTGACTTCTTTGACCCAAAAGTGACATTTAGAGAATTTAGCGAATAGGATATTCCTCCTCAATATCTCCAAAACAATTCTGAGATGTTCAGCATGCTCCTCTTCAGTTTTGGAGTAAATCAAGATATCATCAATAAACATAAGGACAAATTTGTTCAATACTTCTCGAAACACACGAGCCATTAAATCTACGAAGTACGCGGGAGCGTTGGTTAGTCCGAAGGGCATGACTAACCATTCATAGAACATGTTAGGACCCCTAAAGGCAGTCAAATGAACACAATCCTCGGCTATTCGCAGCTGATGGAATCCCTTAGCCAAATCCATCTTAGAAAAGAATCGAGCGCCATGAAGTTGATGGAATAGATCGTCGATTATAGGTAAAGGAAATTTGTTCTTGAGAGTCTGTTTATTGAGATCGCGGTAATCTACACACAATCTCAAAGATCCGTCCGATTTTGCCACAAACACGACAACTGAACCACATTTGGAAACACTAGGGCGAATCAATCCTTTCTTTAGCAAATCTCGAGTTTGATTGACTAATTCAATTTTTTCCCTAGGTGCCATCCTGCAACTTGCATGAACGATAGTACGGGCATTGGGTACTAAGTCAATTCAGAATTCTATTTCTCTGTGTGGAGGTAAGGATTTCACTTCTTCAAATACGTCGGAAAATTCCCGAACAGGTATAGACTCCAGACTGGGTTCAGGATATCCCAAAGTATACATCAATTTATCTCTCTTTGGACTCAGATCTTCGCAAGAGATTTCAATAAAATTTCCAAGGTCTGTTTTGATCGAGATCATTTGATTATTACAATCTAATTTGGCTTCGTATTTTGTTAGCCAATCCATTCCGAGTAAAATTTCGAATTCACTAAAATCAAGAACAAAGAGACTGATAGGGAATCGGTAACAAGAATACGAGAGAGGAATGTCTCTACATCGTAGACAAAGGTTTGCAGGACCACCAACTGGGTTTTTCACACAAATGGGCTCGTTGACAAAATTAGGTTTAAGTTTTAATTCATTTACGGTTTGTTGGGAGATAAAGCTATGTGTAGCGTCCGTGTCAAACAAAACTCTAACAATTTTATCATAAATAGTAAGGCTACCTTCCAAAACACCTTTTCCTTTATCTGCTTTCGAAGTTGAAGGGTCTTCCTTTATCGCATAAACATTTGCCACCTTGTTTGCTTCATCACCGGGCAATTCTTAACAACATGTCCAGGCTTGTGACAATTATAGCATTCTCTAACTCCTTGATCATTCTTCGCAAGTTGTTCCTTCTTAACTTGCTTCTTCAGGTTTTTGCAGTTGTTTGAATAATGGCCCTTTTCTTGGAAATTGTAACAAGTTACATTTCTAGCCGAATTTCCTTGACTGCTCCTCTTATCCTTGCCTTGATGTGGCTTCTTGCCCCCAAACTTTCTTTTTTTCCAATTCTGATTACTTGAATTTTCTCTTGGAATCTTCTTCATATCCAGAGTGGCATACCTATATCCCATATCAATAAGATCAGAAAAAGATTCTTTGACGTGTGCTGTCATCCTTTTGTGATACTTCTTGTTTATCCCACGAATGAATTTTTATTTTCTTTAGAGGCGTGTTTACCAACTCTGGACCGAAACGGGATAGTTCGTTGAACTTGTTTAAGTACTCCTCAAATGACAAGCTTCCTTGCTTTAAATCTATAAATTCTTGATACATTCGGGAAATTCATGCCGACGGCATATAGCACTTTTCAAACACCTTCTTAAATCGACTCAAAGTAAACTCTTTTCTGGTTCATCTACAGTGTCTGTTTCCCACCAGGCTGATGCTTCATCTTGAAGTTGCCAAGAAGCAATGAGCCAAGAAGCAAAGATCTTTTAACATGATCTGATCCAAGCCTGGGCCTCAATAATCGACTCTTTGCCGGTGAACAGCTTACCACCAAGCCTTGAGAAACTCTTATACAAATGAGCCAGATTCGGCCGATACTGAGTAGGCAAGCTGCTTCTGTCGAAGGGGAAACTTGACTAGCTGTTGTAGCATTCCCTTGACCCCTAGCTCTTCCTCTTCGTCCGCTCATCCTTACTATCTGTAATTAGTAAGAAACTTGATATAGATGTTCATACGAGATATCTTTAGGAATATCAGCAGTTAAAGAAAATAAACTAAGAAAATTTGAGGTTTCAGTCTCGGTTTATACTCATTCTAGGGTATACTTCACCCTATCTCTAATGAGCCATCTAATGTGTTATACTCCTTAGCTAAAGTTCTTACTCAACCTTTAGCTCTGATACCACTTGTCACGACCCGAAATTCAGCGTTCAAAAATCGACATCAAATACCTCACTTGTATTCGACTGCCCGAGATTCGAACGTCGAATTCCAGTTCGGATGGAGGTTATAACAACATTAGATGAATATAAACAGCGGAAACAAAATGAACTGCCATACATAAATATTACAGATACAGCATCATCTCAATATTCATCACAACATCGTCACCAACATCAGAGTATTTTTATACATATACAACACTACTTCAAAATAGACCATCACAACAGAACAACATGTGATTGCATTCCAAGAAAGTCTTTAAAGAAATGAAGTGATAACGAAATTCCAAACTGAGAATCTTGAGATCCAAAAGTTTTCAAAATATCTCCAAGTTAAAAACCTTCAAAAACCGATAGCCTCCAAACCATAAGACTTCAAAATCCAGCTAGCTCCAGAACACGGAAGACCTGCTACTAGGCTGCCCATGTGGAAATTATGGCAACAAGAGTTTAGAAAGGAAACAATAAACTCTGGGTCAGTCATGCGACTGGTATGAGTAAACAAAAGCATTTTATATTTTAAGAAACAATAAAAGAATTTAAATTGAAATCCGCAATGCTTTTTGGAAAATGAAACTACCATAAGACCTCCCGCCACACACACAATGCAATCGCAGAATTGGAGGAGATTTCTTCTTATGATAGTCAAATATGCTTGATACGGAAAAATTTCTTTGATATTATTACTAGTGCATAGTGTAGAAAACATTTTCGAAAGTATAATATTAATCTTAGCCGGCATAGACATTCCGAACTATGCCCACTATAGCCACCATGGTTTGTGGCAGGTTACTGCCATGCTGCATGGCAGGTTATGCAACTAAAACCGTACAGGGTTCGTATTGTTTCTTTGGATTTCCAACAAATGGTCAGGCTAAGGAACTTCCTGGGCCACATGGGTACACCTCTAGAGGGATGCCACGAGAACCTAACCGGATCTCTGCCAACACAAGGCTGGATTACCTCTATAACTAGGTAACTACTACACGAGTATGCCATCCCCTGGTTGTAACCATCCTTTATCCGGGGCCCCAACAACAACAATCACAAAGTAATATATATATATATATATATATATATATATATATATATATATTTGCGATATCTACATAAGTTAAGTATCTGGGCTACATATCATGATACCACTTCTATCTAGAAGGAATGCACATACCCTAAGGGGAGCTACCCCCAATAACCTTGCTGTGTCTTTCCTGTTTCGACCATTATCGGGTTGTGAGGTTCGACGGATTCTCGTCCACAAAGCTACTCTTTTCACAAAAGCCATGCTTTGATCAACAAATGATCAGCAGCACTTAGCATGCCACATTACCAAGTTGGGAATATATTACTGATAACCTTCAACTACATAACCTCTGTGTTCGTACGTCTCAGAGAAGGGTGTTAAGCTAAGAGAATAAATTCTCTGCCACCAACAGAAATGTATTTGAAAGAAATCTGCTTTATATCTCAAAATGTAAGGTCAGACATACAATTCATACAAGTCTGTTCCGGGTTTGAACAGAACCGAAGGCACTTCCTAAGAAGTCCTTGAAATCCGGGCATCCACAATCCCGATCGGACTCCCCATCACATGTGGAGAACTCTATACCGGAGCAACTCAGAGCAGAGTCATTCGATAGGTTATCCTATCATTCTCGAAGACGTCCGGTCTTCACCACCGTCTTCAATTGCTATCCATTTCGTCGTATCACATATTCGGAATGGGTCACATGACACAAAGGTCCTCTCCCGACTAATCCGAATAGCGAGCGTTCAAATTTAAAACATGTGGGTGTATCGATCACAAAGATTCACATTCAAGGTTCGATGTGGGTTTCGGATAATAAACTGAAATCCGACTCCCTGTCACATCGAAGTTTAAATGCCGTTTTACGGGCAAATAGGGTTTTACACACATATAGGAACAAATCACAAATCTCAGTTCATCACAAAGCAATCACAATATCACAACAAAAATGTCAATCCAGTACAGAGTATTTGATGATGGTCAATCATCGTTGATTCAAGTGATTGTGATTAAAGTGAATTAACCATATAATTGTCTTCTTAATCATTTTAAATTAATGTTTAATTTTTCTTAATTATGAATTAATTTATTTGGCTTAATTAGTTAATTATCCTTTGATTTAATTTATTAATTTTTAATTATTAGTTAATTAAGTTTAATTATTTTTATAAATTTCCTATTCTTTAATTAATTAATTCTTAATTATAAAAATCATTATAAGCCTTAATGGTTAAATATTCCTTCATTATTATAAATAAACTTGTTTTTTCCAAATTAACATTTAAACATTTGTTTTACTTTTAAAATTTTGGTAAATTAAACTTTAAAACAACTTTTATAAAATTATAAGTTGGAGATTCCATTTGTTTCATATTCTATTTACCATTATCATTAATTTATTCAGCAAATAAATTTAACTTGTGTTTTTAAGAATTTGGTAAAAACTGGGTTGCTGTTTTATCGACCAACCTGAGACTTGCTTCGGGTCGTACCCCGAGCCATCATCCCCCTTGCTTCGAGTTTAAGACAAAATTAACCCGGGCGATATATTTTTTTGTAAAAAATTTGTTAAGTGTTTGAATTCAACCCGATACAACGTTGCAACAACTCGAGTATGACTTCGAGTTCTCACCCCAAGTTCCCGTGAATTGCTTCGAGTTTTTCCCTTATCCTTCCCATGTTTCACAACTGACACACAACCAAGCACGTACATGTGCGCGACCACCTTTGCCATTGCCGGTCTGTGCTGCGGCCACCAACGAGTCGTCGTCCATCCCCCAAAACATCACCAGTAACCAGAATTTAAAGAAAATTCGAAAACGAAAAATTGAGGCACTTCGTCCCCAAACCCATCAGAACGTCATCGGGAAATTCGCCTCGCACCGCCTCCCCAGTCCACCAACAGTCACCATACTTTGATCGAAGCTCCATATACGTGCGACGCATCGATTCACCCTACTGACGTGAAGTCCGATCACGTGTAGAAGGTGCAGCAACGTCATCTCTGACGTGAACAAAAATGGGTTCTTAAACCCTAATTTGATCTCTAATCCAAAATGCAACATTTTATAAATTAATCCAGTATTTTTCTGGTAATCACGATCGTCCAAACCATCCGCGACAACGAATTCGAGACCCATAACTACAAGGATCACCAAAATTTGTTAAAAATTCGTTTTCTGATCAAATCCTATTTTCCAGAGAAATGTCAAATGTAAAATTCAAATTTTTGTTTCTAAAATCATCACTTTCGAATTAGATTCACATGGTATTATAGAAATTAAAATTTTAGGAAGTTCGAATTTCTTGAAAGTTTGAAACTGTGGCTATGTTTTATTGTTTCCAGGAATTTTTTTTATAAAATTTACTTTAGTTCATTTCTGGAATAAAACACAGGTTTAAACAAAACTTTCAACTTGTTTACAATCTTTCCAGAAGCAAAAGGGGAGAAGTTTAGATTTGTTTGAGAGTATGGGTTAACCTGTAAGCAAATTTAGGTGTCACTGTGTAGTTTTTTTTTCTTTTTCCAGTAGAAGTAATCCCAAAACCTATTTTACTTTGTTACTGAAACATGGTGCTAGTTTAACACTCAAACTCCAGCTTGTTTTTTTTCCAAATGCAACAAAAAATAGAAACAGGGAGAAAGGAAAGGGGTTTGACAGGTTTGGTTTCCTGAAGCTAAAAACAGTGACTAGTTTTTGTGTAAGATCAACATGCATAGGCCACAATCCAATCCTATATTCAAGATTTTTTGCAAGCAACCAAAAAACTAAACTTCCCTAATCATTCAAGCATTCAACCAGCAAGACAAGATTTGAAGAAACAAAGGTTTGCTCACCTGTTTTTTTTTGCAGAAGTTACTGACAGTTTCCAAATAGAGATGGGCCTGAATTTCTTCTTCTTCTTCTACTTTAATTCTTTTGGGGTTTTAGATCTGAAATTTGATGGGCACAGATCTAGGATTATTCTTAGTTGTATTCATGCATTTAATTAAATCAGTGATCAAAATTTTTAAGTTACTTACAGTAAATTTTTAGTTTGAGACAAAGGGAAGAAAAGCTCTGGCCTGCACCTTTAAATCTTGTGTTTGCTAGTTTCTTTTTTTCTTTTAAGTTAATTCCTGAATCTCTTTAAATCTTTGAAGTTCTCCTGCTTGATTCTGTAACATTTGTTGAAGATTTGAATTATCCATGAATTCTTCTTCTGCTTGAGATGTTGAGAGTAAAGTTTTGTTACGGATCTTTTTCTAGAATTAGTTTCTTGATTTCAAATGTTGAGGAGGTTAGGCTTGTTTTTTATGATATTTTTTTTTCTTTTCTGATGTAAAGATTTCACAGATTTTTTTCTTTGAAATGTATGAAAGAGTAAGAGGAGAAGATAAAATGACTTATAAAATTTTATTCCCTTTTCTATAAATTTCTTAAGAAAAAGAAAATGATACAATGACACTTGTTAAATTTTTCTTCTCATGAATTACACTTGTCTCCATAGTCATTGTTAGCTTAACACTTGTAATAAAAAAAATCTTTATTAACATAATTATTTACATTCTCTAAATTGTATTTAAACTTATATTTCCCATTAAAAATATTGGATTTACTATTATGGTCTAACCAACAAATTATACCACACTTTACTCAATCAAATCATGGCGCCTGACCTTTCTCCCCTTACGTTCCTGAATTTCCGCTTCGCTTCTCGCTCCTCCGCCCCTCTTCACTGCCAATGACCGCTTCTTCTCAGCCCCCCCTTGATTCCATCCCCCTTTCTCCCTCTTCGACTAGGTTTGGCCGTGTTTTCAAGCTCAAGTCGTCGGTGACTGTGCGTCCCCTTCCCCTCCATTCGCCATCTGATTTTCCACCATTGCAAACTACTTACGTTCGTCCCGGTCCCCTGGCCTCGGATGCTAGTGCGTCTTTGCTTGGAGCTCTTCCATTTTCTGTAGCGTGTGGGCTTGATGTAAGCAAGCCAGTTTCGTTGATTTTTGATGTGGACAAGTCTAATTTGATTGATGAGCATGATGCAAGTTTGGTTGTTGGTGTGTCTGAGTAAGTTCAGGGGTGTATATCGGTTAGTTTTCCTTGCTGTGGTCAGGGCACAACAAGTGTTTGTGTTAATTCCCCAGTGAATTCTGTACCTATTGACAGTGTAGCTTACCCAGATGCTTCTATTCCTTCTACCACTATTGCCCCCAGCGTTGTTGAGAGCCGTGGTACAGATGTTTCGAAGCCTACCTCAAATTCGTGGTCTTCTCTATTCTCGTCCTTGCCTCGTAGTTCGGGTGCCTACATCCCGATTGAATTTGATTTGGTTGAGGAAAATGGAGTGATGATTCCTCCCCCTAGTGTTTTGCAAGCCGGTGTGGAATTTTAGTCAGACTATTTGGTTGGTTTTTTTGGAACCTAATCACCGTATTTCGAATGCGACATCGGTTCTTCAGAGGGCTTGGAAGCTTCATGGTAATTTGCATGTGAAGCTGATCGATTCGATGTATTACTTAAAGTTTTCCTCTTTTGAGGATCGACGGCTTGTTTTGGAAGCTGAGCCTACTTTTGTTGATGGAAGGCCTTTTATTGTTACCCCCTGGTCTCCTACCGTGGCGTGTGCTCGTGAAAAAGTATTATCTATCCCTGTTTGGGTTTATTTTTCTCAGATTCCCTCTGCACTTCAGCCTCTTATTGGTTTGAATTGACTAGCTTGTAATGTTGGAAAACTGAAATGTTTTGACTCTAATACTGTGGCGCGTGATAAGATGATGTATGCGAAGGCTCTTATTGAGATTTCCCATTTTAAGCCACTCCCTACATCTATTCCTGTTCAGCTTGCTGTCGGGCATGTTGTGGAAGTCAGAGTTCGCTATGGCTGGGTTTCAGATATTTGTACCTCCTGTCACTCCTTTGGCCACCTGACTATCGATTGCCATCATTCTGAAGCATCGGCGGCTGCTCTGAAGATCCCTTTGCCGCGCCTACCACGTATGATCTGGGTCCCCAAGGTTTCTACCCGTCCCTCTCACATTCATCCTGCTCCTGCAGCTACGTTGCCAGATCTGAGTTTTCCTCCTTCGCCACTAGTTTCGCCTGATCCACCTCCTAGTTCTGTGGTTCCTAGTGTTGCTCCTAACATCCATTTAGTTGTTCCAGACCCTGCCTCTCTGCCGCCTCCTGTTGCCTGGGATGAGGCCGAAGGGTGTTGGATTGATCCCATTTCTGATATGAGATATAACCTGGCTAATGAATCCTTCTTCCGTTTTGTCTCTGATGATCAACTGGACCTTAGATGCCTTCGTTACAAACCATCTGGTGATTCACTAGTTCTTGATTTGGACGGTTTGGATGCAAGTTTGAATTCTAACATGCTTGCTGATCCATCCTAGGATCACTCATTTATCTACTCTTCTGATGTTGTGGATTTTGACCTTTGTCTTGCTCTCCGGTTCCGCCCCTTTGCTGGTCTTTGTGGTCTAACCCTTTGTGTTCTTCTTTGGTGTCTGGGGTTGTTGGTGATTTTCCCTCCTCGGAGGAGTGCTAGTTTTTGTGCTATTTATAGTTACTGTGACATAGCTGTCACGTACCTGTGCTCTATTTTCTATTTTTCTAGTAGTTAAGGTGCTTTTACCTTTCTCCTGTACTTCAATTTTTATTACGTTCATAATAAAAAGTGGACGGTCCACTATAAAACCGGCTGGCCTTACCAAAAAAAAAAGAGAATATTTTTGAAATTATATACATATTAAATAAATTACATAGATATACATTTATAAAGCCAAATTATTTTACTAAAACATTTATTTTAAAAAAATTAAATTCAAATTAAAAATCAAATTCAATATATAGATTCAAATTTACCCACATATGCACTCATACATATATATTCACATATATGAATAAAATTTAGATTCAAATGATTTTAAAAAAAACTTTTAGTATTTTCAATTTTAAACTCGAAAGAAATTTGAAATTTAAATTATCACTTATTATTTATTTATTTTGTAACTTTTCAAATTATATTACAAAAGTTCAACAATAACCAAATTTAAATTGATAAAATTTTGGTATGTTACATACAACATGTCTCATATGCAAATAATAGGTCTGTCATGTAATACTAAAATATCAAGTATAAGTATCCAAAATATTGATGCCAGGCCTACAAAATGCTCATAGCATATCCCCAAAAACACCTAACTTCTAAACTACTCAATCGAGTACCCGAGAGTTGTTATGATATAAACAAACGAAGACAAAACGCAAGTCAGATGTAAAGTTTGGTGTGAGTGGAACCATCTCAAAGAATTTTATATTAAAACTATACACAATTAAACATGAAACTATTGAGGCCGAACCAGTCCTCTCCATGAATATGGCTCAGTGGTAATCCAAATCGTCCTTAAACAAGAAAAATAAATCTGTCTCAAAATGATAGGAAATCATACCATAACCTGCTCTTCTCCCATCGTCAACGAGTCGGCACAACTAATATAATATGACTACCACGTAATAATATAATGTGATGAAGGTAATCATAGTATCCAAGTGTAGAAGTGATAAAAGTGTCATAATATAAGTCAACACTATGCTATACACAACGATAATATCAGTCAACTAGTATAATACAAATACAACATATCAATGATGTCAAATAGAGAGTATCTACTATCATCCAGAACTGAACGAAATATAAATGGAGGTACTACATCTTATATGGCCTTGGATTTATATACATTCCCACCCTTAAGAGTCCGCTAATGGAATTAGACGTCCCCATACAACCTCTTGTCTATACAAGTTCCCCCACATAAACCTATACCGTTCTCCTACAACAACGAAAACCTTGCCATTGCAATGCTCCCTAGCGTATATACCTACATTACTGCTATTGGGTACAAGTACCCCTTAAGCGTCACTCTAGACACTCCCGAAGGCTTGGTCCAAAATCATACAACAATGTTTGAATGGATGCATAGCACTGGAACACAGCATGACCCAAATCTAATCGCCTACCCCATAATTACCTTGCCGTGTACTTGCTTTGATCCTAACGGATCATACAAGCACAATGATGCTTTGAATCATGAGATTTATGCTAATCAACAATCTACACGTCTACCTGATTTGCAATCGATCGTTGTCATCATGTGCGCCTTCCAATTGAACATGCTTATCATACGTGATTGTACAACTCATCACGTTCCGATCTAGTATCTTATTGGCTCTCGACCATTATCTCAATCGCTTACTATTCCTGTGTAGGAATAGTCCATGCCTTGCATTACTTGCCTCGACCGCTTCCTCGACCACTTTGTCGAATGCCTAATTGATCGTTGCCGACCACTTGTGCACTCCTTGCATTAACATTCGAATCCCAAGCCTTGTCTTGCATTTCACCTTCCCAAGTAGCCTGAAATTTCCCAGAAGTCACGTTGAAGTCTCACGTCGAACCGCGTCCGAACCGAGGAAGAAATTCCCCAAAAACCCTTCTTGTCCAAGCATTACTACCTTAGATAGGTCCCTACAGGTGCACCGGTTGGGTCCTACCTATGGACTGGTGGGACTGCTCCCAAGCAGTAAAGCTTGGGCAGCAAGCCACCAAGCCCTACCATTTGTCATTTCTCGTGTCGTTTCCTTCATTGCTTTTCTCAACGGGCCACCTTTCTTCCAAGGCCTACCTTCACTGTATTAGATCTCCTCCATAGTTCATTGGTTGATGTTTTGGAAGTGGTTTCTTTTGTGTTCAAAAACTGGTTTTGGCATGAAATCCGTTATGTACAGTAAAGTTCAACGGGCAATTATAGCAACATGACTTTCTATAATCACGCCAAAACATGCTCAACCAGCCATATAGCCTTATGTGATGCCTACACGTGCTAGCACAGTCGTTCGGAAATTAATACATGCATACACAAACACACTATAATACAAATCACTTCCAAATTTTAATGTATCTTCATACTCCATATATACTTACATACACACAAATACATACATATATTCAAACAACATATACAACAATTCCAACTACAATACATAAATTATTTTGATGTTATGTATCTTAAAATAACATATATGTATACTTGCCCATGCTCATATACGTACGTATATTTAAATAATTAATTCATTGATTTCTTAATCAAATCTTACCTTTATTTGGTAAATCTTTTCAATAAAAGTCTAATATGATTTCATATTATTTTATAAAATCTTATAACTTTTTTATAAAACATATTATTAGCTTATTAATCATTTTTCAATCTTTAAATACCTATTGCTTCATTAAAATTAAATATACATAATATTACTATTTTATAAAATATCGTTTCCATTTTATAAAATCTATAATTCATTTACAAAATAACATTATCATTTTATAAATACCATTAAGCTTCATTAACCTTCTAATCACTTTAATAATAAGTGTGGGAGTTCAAAATCACTTAATAAGCATACTAACTTTTCTAAAACCATGTAAATTAGTTTCATTAACTAACCAATGACATGCACTTAATTATATCATGTAATTGATCTGTAATCCATCACAACATCACATATAATCATTGAATTAACCTAAAAGCAAATTCTTAACTTACCAACTATTCCAGAAACAGTTATTAGGGCCTTAAACAAATAACAAGTTAATATAAGCATGTTTATAACATGAATACAATTCTAAATCAATCCAAGAAATCTCCACTTCATATATTTCCATATTAAGTAATCAATGAAAATATGAAGATTAACACATAAATGTGGATGGAGAGTATCCCACTCACCTTTTTCTTCACCAATTCAAGCTCTAATCGCCAAAAACCCAAACTTCTTTATCTTGAAATCTTGGATGAAGCTTCAAATCATAACTTTAAGCTAATCCCTTGATTTGTTTTGTATAGGATTTTATGAGAGAAATTATGGTGATTTTTATGTGAAGTTATAAATTTATTTGAGTGGAGTTAGGGCTTAGAGATTAATGGGTAATTATGAAAGTGATTAAGAGAAGAGGAAGAAATGAAACATTGAAATGAAAACAAGAGAGGAGTTAGCTACATATAAGCTGACTTAGGGGCAAGCTAGTGGGCTTGACCCAATTTTATTTCATCAAACAAAAACACTATTCACTCTTAAAACTTTCAGACTCTAAACATAGGCAACTTTATACTCATTCTTCTCATGGTAGAAAAGCGAACTCAACTACAGTTGTTTTTGACTCCCAATTCACTCCTCTTTGAAAGTCGAGTACAAAGGGTGTTTTGTTAATTAATGAATAAATATTTAAATCAATCATTTAAATATTTGATCATTACAATTGCATGGAGTTACATCATCGATACGAGAAATGTTGGTTTGCGATTGGCATGCAACTTTTGTGGAAGGACGTGTATGATGTGGAGAACAAGTGTAGCTATTTTCGAAGCCAAATATGGAGATCTTCGCCTATAAATTGAAGTAGAGAGTGCTTGAAAAAGGGATTTTTTTTTTCTTCTTTTTTGAATTTACTAATTTTCCACAAAACTTTATTGGAACTCCACTTATCCAAAACCAACAATATGAGGATATCAATCCATAAAATCGCAAATTGAAAAAGTCAAAGAAATTGAATAAAAAAGTTTAAGTGGACGTAGATCATAGTATTCGTCAAACTACTATAAAAATTGTGTGCTCTTTCTTTACTATCTCTTGCTTTTCTTTATAATTTTCATATTTACCACTTCATTCGGTGTTTGTGCCATTTCGGTGCAAACATACTGTATATCCTTTTGATCCTCATAAAGCTCGATCTCGTATGTATTATCTATTTGTGTGTGGAAGTGTGATTATTTCACGGAGGTCGATAAAACAAACATTTGTGCCTACATCATTCATCCATTACGAGATACCGGCAATATATGAGGCAATATGAGTGCGCCTAATTAAGACAACCATATCAGTAGAAGCTGCGAGTTACCAACGGTTGTTAAATGCCTTGTTACCCGGTTGATTGACCCGGTAACATGAGATTCATCAAACAAGTGCAATGCAAGAGAAAAGGCATCGCTCGGCACAAGCCTCGTTCGGCACAAATCCTCACTTGGCACAAGCCTCGTTTGACATAAGTCTCGTTCGGCACAAAGCCTCGTTTGGCACAAAACCTCGCTCGGCACAAGCCTCGTTTGGCACTAGCCTCGTTTGGCGCAAGCCTCGTTTGGCACAAAGCCTTGCTCGGTACAAAGCCTCGCTCGGCACAAGCCTCGTTCGGCACAAAGCCTCGCTCAGCACAAGCCTCGTTCAGCACAAGTATCGTTCGGCACATAGCCTCGCTCGGCACAAGCCTCGTTCGAAACAAGCCTCGTTTGGCACATTTCCTCGTTTGGCATACGAGTTCCGTTCGGCATGAATACCTCGCTCTGCATTCTCTGGTTCGACCAATCTCGCTCGACACTCTCTGGTTCGACCAACCTCACTCGGCATCGTTTGGCAAAGTCGCTCAATAAGGGCGAACACATAACTTTGTTTCGAGTCACTTGGTGGTAGCTGTAGGTAATTCTCGACCGACATCCCTGGCTCAGTGCGCAGAAGCTACTTACCACGGGTCGAGATACCTTGTTCCTAGGCCCGTGAGGGATGTTCAACCCATCTTCGTCTATAAATAGAAGGGCAGGGGCACAGTGAAATGGACCTTTTTTCGAGAACACTGGGAAAACTGTACCGCTTTCAAGACTCGTTCTTTTCGGTTAATATTTGTATTCAAGTCATTATTGTACGGATTGTATCTGTATTCAATCATTTGTGAAAGCAATAATGATCAAAATTCAAAGTGGACGTAAGCAGTTAAGCTGAACCACAATAAATTGGGTGTTTTTGATTTTGCAGTTCATTTAGCATACAGTCCTTTTTTTTAATTTATTTTCTTCATTAGTCTCTCTACATAATCTTTCTTAAGGGTGTTAGTGACCAATTCTGGTGCTAACATTTTGGTGCTTTCATTGAGAATCGAATTCCACGCCGCTAGGATCTACTTTGTAGCTACTAGATTGAAGAAATCCCCCAAAGGAGTTCCAAGTCATTCACAGGAAGACCGTTGGTTCTACTTAGAGTTTTTATCAATAACTCTACAATAGGAATACTCGTACCAGATCAGCCTCGCACAACGCAGACGTCAATAGGACTGCTAGCGTCCAACAAGTAGGACCCATCAATCAACAAGTTAATCCGGGCGCAGGGACTGTCGCTGCCCAAAACCAGATGGAAGTTGTCACCAGAGTAGAGTTCAATGAATTAATGAGAGAACTCATGGAAAGCAGGAGACAACTTAGCGAATAGATCCAAGCTAACGCTAATCTTATGACTCAACTTACTCAACAACAACATCAGAATGCTGGAGGTAGCCCCGCTCCTTACTCTTCATCGGATAGCTCGACTTCGTCCGATGAACCTCCCGGGCATAGACGCCGCAAAACCGAAACAACATAAGCAGGTGTTGCTGATCGATCAACTAGAGATCACTTACACCTTGGAAACCACACCCAACCTGGAGCAAGAAACTTAGGTTATGGAGTACAATTGGAAGTTGGACGGTCAGCCCATTAAGGTCATAACGAAGCTAGTTCCTAGGATGCAATTTGGAAGACTGCCAGTAGAGGAGACACCAATTAAAACGATCGCGCGGGACAAATCCAACCTTCCACCTTCCATACAAACCCCGGATCTATCGGTTATTGTAAGACAGTTGATGAGAGAAAATCAAGGCTTGACCAATGAAGTTTGGGGGATATCCGGGGTCACACTCCATTCACATATACCATTCTACAGGCCGAGTACCCTAGAAAGTTTAGCATGCCAACCATCCCAGCCTACGAAGGGAAGACCGATCCCCGACAGCTTGTGATGAGATATGAATGGATGATGGATTCAACTAGTGCAAATGAAGCAACTACGTATAGATGCTTCCCGATAACCTTATCCAGAATTGCAACCATGTGCTTCACTTGACTTTCTCTACGGTCAATATCCAGCTTTGATGAATTAGCGACAAAGTTTGTGGAGCAATTCAGGATTCACGACACTCGTCCCGAGGACGTGATGTCCTTATCCAGTGCAACTCAAGCTCCGCAGGAGTCGTTGGAGGAGTACTTGCAAAGATTCCACGTTGTCGCTACTGAAGTTAGCAACCCCAAAGACCATGTTATTTTGATGGCTGTGATGCGAGGGGTAAATCCGAATTCGGAATTTGGTGACTGGCTAACGGGAAAGCCTCCAACTACATTGGAACGCTTTTATTCGAAGTCACACCAATTTATAAGGAGGGAGGAAGCCAGATGGACAAGGCGAGATAGTGCACCTGTGCCTGGCAAGGAGACTGTGTAGAGCAACATCGCTGTAAAGCAATCAGGTGTAACTCTGGGAAAGTCCATGTCAATGTTCGAAACAAGCCAAGATAATCTAAAGAGTCTGAAGGAGGAAATCCGGGAAAGAAAAGAAAAGCAGGAAAATAGAAGCTAAGGATTCCATCTTACAATGAATACACTCCTCTGAATGTATCTATGAAAAATATTTACCTGTCAACTTGTAATACTTTTTAATACCGAAAGCCACGTCCAAAAGAGTCCACGGAGGAACAAAAGCAGACTGGGAAGTATTTCCGCTTCCATGAGACTTATGGGCATAATAAAAAGGAATGCAAACACCTTCACGATGCCATAAAAAAGCTGATTCGATAGAAAAAGTTGCAGGAGTTTGTCAAGAACCCACAGGAAGGTAGAAAGGGAACATCAAACCCCGAACGTGGGCAAGCCCCACATCATCCAGAGGAACCTGCCCGAGCTGTAGGTAGACTACTCATAAACACTATAGTCGGTGGACCTCATCCTGTAGACAAGAACTGGTAGGAAATGGAGCAGTATGCTAACTCCTTAAGGCTTGCAGATTAAGAGTGTTGTTCGAATGTGGAAGACGGGACGCCTGCTACACAGCAACGCATGATGAAGGACGATATAGTATTTAAGAGCCGAGATGCTGACCAGGTGGAGGCTCCTACTGTTGACCCGATGGTCATATCCACGACAATCGAGCTGGCTTTTGTGAAGAGAATTTTGATTGATTGTGGAAGTTCTATTAACATCGTCTTCAAAAAGGCATATGACCAAATGAAGATGGAGATGAAGAATTTAAAGCCATCTAAAACTCGTATCCATGGCTTTAATGGTGCAGCAACCGATGTAGTGGGTTATGTTGAATTTCCAGTTGAACTTGGGCAAGGTGAACGTAGGAGGGTGTGAATCCTACCTTTCATTGTTTTGGATGTTGATTCTCCATACAATGTATTTTTGGGTCGACCGACCCTGGCAGAGTTTAGGGCATCTTTGGCCCCGTGGTGTTTAACTTTGAAATTTCCAACAGACAAAGGAGTTGGTGTTGTGCATGGCGATCAGGCAACTGGTCGTGCATGTATGTGGCTGAGTTGAGAGAAGCTCGGCAAAGAGAGAAAGGAAAGATTGTGGACAACTCCGTCCACATCTGTGCCGTAGAAAATTGACAAGTAGCGCCCGAGCTCTGGCTCGGGCAACATGATTGGATCTATAGAGACATAGATTCGAGAGATGATGATAAGGAACCCAGGGAAGCAATAGTAACACCGGCTGAACTAACGATTGACATTCCATTCAGTCGAGATGATCCATCGCGAGTACTTAAGATTGGATCACAACTCGACGCCTCGATGGCCCAAGACCTCACTGATTTCCTCCGAGCGAATCTGGATGTTTTCGGTTGGACACATTCTGATATGTGTAGGATTTCTCATGCTATTACTAGTCATATATTGAACATAGACCCGAGGTACGTACCAGCAAAGCAGAAAAGGAGAGGCGTAGACCCAGAGAGGTCCGCTGCTCTCAGAGAGGAGATGGACAAACTTAAAGCCAATGGGTTCGTCTGCGACGCCTTCTACCCTGAATGGGTGTCTAACCCTGTGCTAGTGAAGGAAGAAAATGGGAAATTGAGGACCTGTGTAGATTACTATGATTTAAACAAAGTTCTCCCTAAGGATAGTTTTCCTTTACCCAGGATTGACCAGCTGGTTAACTCAACAGCGGGACACGAGTTATTGCTATTTATGGATGCGTACTTGGGACTTAATCAAATCCCGATGCACATTCGAGACCAAGAACACACCAGTTTCATCACAGATGTCGGGATATATTACTATGTAGTGATTTCTTTCAGATTAAAAAATGCGAGAGCGACTTATTAGCGTCTGGTGAATCGGATGTTTAAAGTCCAGATCGGTGGAACGATGGAAGTCTATGTGGATGACATGCTTGTGAAGTCACGACAGTCAAACGACCACATTCGAGATTTGGAAGAAATGTTTGATATACTCAGATATTACGGGATGAAAATCAATCCTTTGATGTTGCGTCAGGGAAGTTTTTGGAATTCGTTGTTAACGCCCAGGGAATCAAAGCTAATCCGGAGAAGATTCAAGCTATTCGAGAGATACAAGTGCCCAGAACTATAAAGCAGGTACAAAACTTGAATGGAAAGGTGGCCGCGCTGAGTCGATTCATATCCAGTGCCACAGATAAGTGTATTCCCTTCTTTGATGTAATAAAGAAAGGAAAGAGAAATTTTGAATGGACGTCCGATTGCGAGGACGCATTCTAAGCTTTGGTAAGACATTTGGAAAGTCCCTCGGTACTGTCGAAGCCTATAGACCATAAAGTATTGTGTATGCACTTGGCTGTATCCCAGCATGCTATCAGTACGGCTTTAGTTCACGAGGAGGACCGAGTTCAAAAGCCGGTTTACTACGTCGGTAAACATTTATAGGGGCACAAAGAAATTATCCTAAAATTGAGAAACTGGCCTATTGCTTGGTGATTGCATCACGTAAGCTTCATCCATACTTTCAGGCACACTCGATCAATATTTATACTGATTAACCCTTGCGTTAGGTACTCCAACGACCAAAAACTTATGGAAGGATATTAAAATGGAATATCGAGTTGAGTCAGTTCGCAATTACCTACCTGCCAAAGAAGGGCCATACAAGGGTAAGCGCTAGCAGACTACATCGCTGAATCCACCATGTCAGACGAACCAAACAGTCATGATGTTATTCCCCCCATTCGATGGAAACTGTACACCGATGGGGCATCTGACGACCGTTGCTCTAGGGATGATATAGTTCTTGTGACACCGGAAAAATGATCAATTTGTTATGCTTTAAAGCTCAATTTCCCGGCAACAAATAACGAAGCCGA
Organism: Allium cepa; assembly: GCA_030765085.1. NCBI lineage: Eukaryota > Viridiplantae > Streptophyta > Magnoliopsida > Asparagales > Amaryllidaceae > Allium > Allium cepa. The sequence goes on along the minus strand of CM060928.1, from coordinate 556,395,023 downwards.
GTATGAAGCATTGATTACTGGCTTGAAACTTACCAGGGAACTAAGAATAAAATCGGTTGAAATCTTCTATGACTCACAATTGGTGGTATACCAGGTGCGGGGGGACTATCAAGCAAAGGGACAGATACTTTCCCCATACCTTGCTCGAGTTCAAGAGCTGTCAGCAGATCTGGAGTACTTTGATATGTCGCACGTCCCGCGTGAAAAAAAAAAGAGAAGCCAATTCAGTGGCCAAATTAGCAAGTACACGCAATGCACAGCAAATAGGATTGGTTCCCGTAAAAACCTTACATACTCCGAGTATAAATGTGATGGAGATAGATTTCGCGTTAGAAACGGAAATCGAGAAGGAATCGTGGATGACCCCATTCAAGCAATACTTGTTACATGGGGTCTTACCTGAAAGGAAGAACGAAAGACGACAAGTCATTCGTAAAGCTTCACGATATGTAATGTAGGACGGAATAACGTATCGAAAGGGATTCTCGGCCCCTTACTCAGGTGCATTGCCCATAATGAGATAAAATGAGTCCTGAAGGAAGTCCATAAAAGAGAATATGGTGACCATACTGGGGGCAGACATTAACGAAGAAAATCCTCCGCTATGGATACTATAGGCCAACAGTAAATCAGGATGCTGCAAAGTACGTAAGAAGATGTAAGAAATGGCAGAAGTATGCAAAAATCCCGAGAGCTCCGCCAATGGAACTCACACAAATGGTTAGTCCCTGGCCGTTCGCAACATGGGGGATCGATATAATCGGTTCTTTACCCATATCCAAAGGTGGTGCAAAATACGCAATTGTTGTGGTCAATTACTTTACCAAGTGGGCAGAAGCAGAGCCCTTAGTCACAATCACCACTAAGAAGGTCATCAATTTCGTTGTACAAAACATTATATGCCGTTTTGGCTACCCGCGAACTATCATTACAGACAATGAAACTCAAATCGAAAGTAGAGAGTTCAAAGAATTTTGTCGAAAGTACGGCATTGACAAAAGGTTTGCAGCAGTTGCTCATCCAAAAGCCAATGGACAAGTAGAAGCTATGAACAAAATAATCAAGTCCATATTGAAAAAGCGTTTGGAAAAGGCTAGAGGCAAATGGGTGGATGAAGTTCCAACAACACTTTGGGCTTACAAAACTACCCACAAGTCCATGACTTGCCACACTCCATTCGCATTGCCATATGGTACGGAAGCTGTTATACCTGTGGAACTTGAAGTTCCTTCGCATCGAGTAACTTATTATGACCTAAGAAGAATCAGGATCTTTTACTAGAATCATTGGACTTCGTTGATGAAAAACGTGAAGAAGCTGATTTAAGGGCGGCTGTATATAGACATCGAGTCGCTTGATATTATAATGAAAAAGTCTGACCGAGAAACTTTGATGCGGGTGATCTCATTCTGAAACGAGTTTTCCCTGTTCCATCGCATATGAATCCCACATGGGAAGGTTCATATATCATTGAACGGAGGCTTAGAGAGGGAACTTTCAAGCTAGCGACCGTTGATGGCGCGACACTCCCCCGAGCATGGAATAGCGAGCATCTGTGGCATTATTATACTTAGTCTATTTCTTTCGTATCTTTATTGCAATTGTTTCCAGTATATCTTCATTTCGTTGATTCTTAGTTTTCAGCGTGTAATGAGACAATTTAGTTTGTTTTCATTAATAAAGGCTTGAAACCATCTTTTCCATGAATTATTGATGTTTCCATGCATGATAATTTTTCGGCAAAAAATTAGAGTTACATTATTCTGCTTGACGTACGAACACGCACGAACATAAAAAATCTCCAAATCCCTGGAGTGCGGACTGGAGTACTCTGAGTGCGGACTAGAGTATAAACGATAAAAAATATTCAAGTTCTCGAAGTGCAGACCGGAGTACTCTAAGTCCCCGAGGGTGCAGACTAGAGTATAAACGATAAAAAATCTCCAAGTCCCCGGAGTACGGACTGGAGTACTCTGAGTCTCCAGAACACGGACTAGAGTATAAACGATAAAAATTCTCCAAGTCCCCGCAGTGCGGACTGGAGTACTCTGAGTCCTCAGAGTGCGGACTAGGATATAAACGACTCAAAATCTTCAAGTCCTCGGAGTGCGAACTAGAGTACTCTAAGTCCCCAGAGTGTGGACTAGATTATAAACGATTCAAAATCTTCAATTCCCTGGAGTGCGGACTAGAGTACTCTAAGTCCCTAGAGTGTGGGCTAGAGTATAAACAACTTAAAATCTCCAAGTCCCGGAGTGCGGACTGGAGTACTCTAAGTCCCGAGAGTGTGGACTAGAGTATAAATGGCTCAAAATCTCCAAGTCCTCGGAGTGCGGACTGGAGTACTCTAAGTACCCAGAGTGTGGACTAGAGTATAAACAACTTAAAATCTCCAAGTCCCCGGAGTGCGGACTGGAGTACTCTAAGTCCCCAGAGTGCGGACTGTAGTATGAACAATAAAAAATCTATAGGTCCCCAGTGTGCGGATGGATTACTCTGAGTCCCCAGAAGTGCAGACTAAGAATATTCTAAGTACCCAAACCATTAAACAGAGGATTTACGATTCTCAAAAAAATTCCGAGTCATATGGAGGTGAACTGGAGCTCAGGTAACTCACCGAATGTCAAGTTATAGTAACAAGTTAGACAGTAAGCTGAACAATAAAAGTCGTTTCAAAGGCCTATTCAGCGGATCGTCTAGTTCCACTACCTGGGGCTCGACCTTGATCTCAACTTTCTTCTTTTTCTCTTCCGCAAGTTGCTCCTTCATGCTCACTTTCAAAGTGTGTCCGGAGGCGCCTGTAATCTCAACTTCATAACTTTCTTCGACGGGTGACGAAGTTTCAGACATGTCCTCGTCAAGCGCCTCAATCACTTGAGCATCAGGACCGAGAGTCTCTCCCGCTTGATTAGCCTCACTCATCTTCTCCTTCTCCTCCATGGCTTCATCGCTTCTTGGAGTTGGCTTAGGATCAGAATGGCCTACGCAAATCACAATAGACAAACGTTAGAATACAATAACCTCTTGCCAAAAACGATGGCTCTTTAAACTTTAAGAAGAAAAGTTATGTGTCGATTTCTTGCCGACTCTCAACCGTCTGGGAGTCTCACCCTCTAGAATGGGAGATAGAACATGAATGTCAAGGCCAGGGTCCTCCACGTCGTAACCAACATGCTACTTGAACGGTTCAACTACCGGCCGATCAGTCAATTGAGTAGGGAGAAACTGGAGACTCGGTTCCAAATGGACCGACAATGTCGTCGTTTCCTTTTGACGAGGAGGAATCTTTGTTGTAGAGAGCCTTCGCTGCAGACAAGTCTGAAGGCTCATTTCCTCTGAGAAATTCCTTTACTAAAGCCTCCTTGTCAACCTCTTCGGTGCCTGACTCAACCTTTCTGATCTTTATCAAAGTTTCCCATGCCTCGGTCAGAGAGTCGAGGTAACCCTCGCCAAGAAAAGTTAAGTCTCGATGCATGAGGACATGGCCATTGTATTCTGCTATAAGCAGGTCGAACAAGCACTTGATCTCCTCTTTGCCAGCCTCTGTAACCGCCACAAGGCAAGAATCAATCCCTTTGGATGCTATTCTTTTGCCCTCCTCACGGGTTTCATCCTTCAGTGTCTCAACTTTAGAGAGTTCGTCATCGCGGTTTATCTTCAAGAGTCGCATGGCGATAATCTTATCGCAGTAGCGTTGCGACTCTTCCTGAGGAGCTATTTTTTCTTCTTTTTCCTTGGAGAGTAGCACTTCCAACTCTTTGATGCACTAAGCAAATGCACCTCTCTCCTTTTGAATAGAATCTTTCTCTAAAGCTAAGGCCTGCAGCGTTGAACCGCTTCCTCAGTTTCTTTCTTATGTGTCGCCTCCAAACGATTAATAGCCTCCGCTATATCTTTAGCACTTTTTTGGGCAGCTTCAAGCTGAGATTTATATGAAGAGAGCTCTTCGTCTTGAGCTTTAATGATGTCTTTGTCATGAATAGCTTCGAGCTTCAAGCGATCAATTTCGTATTGGCGCTCAATAGAGACTTTCGAAACTTTTTCAACTAAATGGACAAACGCGTCATGTTGAATATAAACATCGTTGTTACAAGCAATGGCGCTTTGTTTGACGTGTCCTAGAATGTGATGAATTGCCGAGAGAAACTTCAGACCATTAAAGCATATTCTTGGAAATGTGGCCTTGAGCTCAGTAAGTCTTTCCGCTATCGATGGATCATGTATAGGAGCGAGAGGAGTTTGCCTAGAGACTATAGACGTTTTGTGAGGTTCCCAGGATTGCCTGGTACTAGATGAACCAGAATATTGGTCTCGGTGAGCCTTAGGCTGGGAGCCCTTATGCACAAACTTCGCCTTGCCTTGCTTTGAATGGAAAAGGAGGATCGCAAGAGTAGGAAGACTGACTGTAATAAGATGACTCTTTGGGGCGATAGTCTCGATCCCCCGTGTCAACTCTATCCCCACGTTTGGCGGAGCCCGAATCCCGACCAGAATGATGAAAGATAGATGACCCGCAAAGGCGGTCGAGTCCGTGAGTACGCCCCATATCACCTGCGTAGAAATTGAATGACGAAAAGTTAGCAAAAGATAGAGTGGTGGCTGAAATTTAAGTGCAAAGAGAAGTGTACGTGTCCGTGTGTATCCTAGTGTTTCCCTCTGACGGACCAGTTTCTTTATCTTCACTTATAGGAGTTTTTTCTCCTTGGTTATGGGCTTGAGCACTTGCATCACCTCTCGCAGGCGAACGAAGCTTAAGAGCTTCCGGATCGTTGAAACCATAATTAAGCAAATCATTGGGAATAGTGAGGTCTGACAAGCCTTTCAAAGAACTCTCTAATGTTGAGGAGAAAGCTCTCTCTTCATGGGGGTGATAGTGACCATAGAGGTTCCACTCACTGTCTTCTTCCTCAACTTGTAAACCAGTTTCTTCTTTCCCTTCGTAGGGGGAGGCATTACTTCGATATCGTGAACCTCAACCACCGGCTCCCGTGCGGGACTAACATTATCACCCCGTACTTCAGACACTTTAGCTTCTCTAATCTCCCCCTCCTCAGGTGTATCAGGGGCACCGCGTGATGAAGGCCCGGCGTGACTTTTGCCTTTGTCTAAGGCAGGTCCAGATGAAATGACACCGTGAAGAAGACTTATTCGGCAACCTTCCACCAACAGCCTGAATTTCAAGGGCGATTCGTTTGAAATAATAGATCTAGTGTCCCGGTCTCCTGCGGGGACAGCTCGGATAGCTTCAACGGCCTAAAAATACCCGGAGCCTATGGTACGCGGGCTGACACCTGTAGAAAATCGAGAAAAGGTTTAGGAAGAATGCATTTTCTAGCACGTACGACTATTAATCTAGACAAGGAACTAACTCCCTTCCAGCCATCTCCTCGCAAAACCAAAAGGGCAGCGCACGTAAAACCATTCTTGCTTGTAGTTGGCGAATTTGCTCCATGCCCCTATAAGGATTTTGCACTGGTTGTGCGGCTTGAGGAATATGAAAGATGGGCTGTTAGACCGGCTCTTGACACGATAAATATAGCGGATGTCGCCAGGGGTGGGGAGCCTAAGTAGAATGCTCATGAAGAGAATACACGTGCCGTATAAAAATGCGTGGCTGTTAGGATGTAGCTATGATGGGGCGATCTCTATATATTGTAGCACATCACGCAGGAAGAAGTTGAATGGTGGCACGATACCAACCTAGCGCATAAATTTATTACAGGTCGTATACCCGACTGGAGCCAAGTGAGGACGATATTGCCCCGATGGAACCAGAACATCGTCAAAAGGAATTCCATGTATTGAGAATACGCAACGAAGAGCGCTTTCGTTAATTATCGAAGCTTGAGAATCGACCGGATTGTCTAGAAAGATCGCTGCATCTAAGGCATCGGGAGCCAAGTCAGCGGATGCGATCGTAGGACTCGGAATATCTTGTATAGGTGTAGTCAATGGATTCGAAGTTCCAACCATTTCTTATTGAGAAGTTGGCTCGGGTTTATCCGAGACTAGCAGAACTGGATTTTCTAGACATCTCTAATGAGTGTTGGAACTGAAGAAACACCTGTTTAAACTATACTTGAAAAACAATCAACATTAGACATAACGACAAAAATACTCCCCTCGTGTGGTGTGTGAACTAGTGCAATCATTCGAGTACAAGTGTCAAAGAATTAAAAGTCGTGAAGATGATAAAATAAAGTTAGGCTTCGAACTATCATCTTCGAAGACCGTCATCGCTGACCATCTCCGAGAGTTTGTCGTATGATGGTTTCAATTTTGGACTCGGCATCGACACTGTATGTGGAAGGCTATTGTTTGTTTTAATCAACTTAGACTCAGGATTATAGTTTCAACAACTGGAAAATTATCGGTTCAGATTAGTTCGATATGCTAGTTTGCTTAAGTACTTGTTCCTGTTTGTTGTCATAAGGCTAAGCATGGAAAATAAGTGAATTTGACATAGGTTGTGTCCAAGTGGGAATGATTTTGACTGTTGTTTCCTACTTCAAGTCTCAACACACTCAGCCATCTCAATGCCGAGCGACTCTCAACACGCTCGACCATCTCAATGTCGAGCGACTCCCAACACATTTGGCTATCTCTTATGTCGATGGACTCTCAACACTCTCAGTTATCTCAATGTTGAGCGACTCTCAACACGTTTGGCTATCTCTTATGCTGAACGGCACTCAACACACTTGGCTATCAATGCGGACCCACTCATTCTCGATACCGAACGAAGCCGAGCCACTTATCTCCTAACTCCTAAACATCACTTCCACATAGAGACCACTGGGCCACCAGTTCCACACTTGGCCAGTTTTCCATTCGCTTACCTATACATCACCGACCTACTTAGACACCCACTTTTCTCTCGCTCCTGGATTACCGATCAACTTAGATCAATAATTTAGGTACACTTCAACAACCTAACTCCCACGCTTGATGACCCAGCGGAGGCCTACGACCTAAAAACCGCTAGTATCCTTGTCCCTTCTCCTCTCCACCTCACCAAACTCAAAATCGATAGATGTTCCAGCCCTAAGGCATGTTCGAACCATAATTTGTCTTCCTCTTCTACACGATTCCTACTATCCTTGGTCTGAAGAAAATTCATGAAATCGAGTTTCGTGCTAAACTTCCTAGTATGGAAAAAGCGTTTGAAAGAGAAGTTATTACCTAAGAGGATGACTGAGACTTAGGGATCTGATTAGGTTCGAGATTGAAGTTTGCTTAAATTCAACCTGGGGAAGAACTGTAAGGAAGACTTGCTAGATTCGGAGTAAGGAAGGAAGGTTGGAGAGGTAGCCAAAGTTCGGGAGAAGGAAAGTTGTGAGTTCCTGAAACGAAGTGAAAGTAAAGGAGTGACGGAGAGAAGTGTCAGTTTTTATAGAGAAGGGAAGTTGAACAGGCATTGACCAGTGGAACCGGTCAAGATATCTCGATGGTTCGGCATACATATGTTGAGCGGCATGAGACTTGCTGAACAAGTGGTTCGGCATCCCTATGCCGAACGGCTTATTGTGTATGTGTCAAAGGAAGGGGATGAATGGAATCATGACTGCAGTGCTTCGACCTTCATTAAGCACATTAAAATTCCAGAGGCAGGACTTGGATATTGGTTCAAAGTGTGTCGTGTTGATTCACATGACACGCTTTGGGGGGTAAGTGTTACCCGGTTGATTGACCTGGTGACATGAGGTTCATCAAACAAGGGCAACGCAAGAGAAAGGCATCGCTCCGCACAAGCCTCGTTCGACACAAAGCCTCGCTCGGCATAAGCCTCATTTGGCATAAAGCCTCGTTCGGCACAAAGCCTCGTTCGGCATAAAGCCTCGCTCGGCACAAGACTCGTTCGACATAGGCCTCGCTCGGCACAAGCCTCGTTGGGCACAAAGCCTCGCTCGGCACAAGCCTCGATCGACACAAGCCTCGATCGGCACAAGCCTCAATTGGCACAAAGCCTCGTTCGGCACAAGCCTCGTTCGGCACAAGCCTTGTTCGACATAATGCCTCGTTCGACATACGAGTGCTGTTCGGCATGAATACCTTGCTCAACATTCCCTGGTTCGACCAACCTCGCTCGCCACTCTCTGGTTTGACCAACCTCGCTTGGCACTCTCTTGTTCGACCAACCTCGCTTGGAATCATTTGGAAAAGTCACTCGATAAGGGCGAACGACATAATTTTGTTTCGAGTCACTTGGTGGTCGCTGCAGGCAGTTCTCGACCGACATCCCTCGCTCGGCAATTGCTGTTCGGCATCCCTGGATCAGTGCACAGAAGCTACTTACCACAAGCTGAGAGACCATGTTCCTAGGCCCATGAGGGAAGTCCAACCCATCTTCGTCTGTAAATAGAAGGGCAGGGGCATAGTGAAATGGACCTTTTTTCAAGAACACTAGGGAGGCTCTGCTGCTTTCAAGACTCATTCTTTTCAGTTAGTGCTTGTATTCAAGTCATTGTTGTATGGATTATATCTATATTCAATCATTTGTGAAAGCAATAAAGATCAAAACTTAAAGTGGACGTAGGCAGTTAAGCTGAACCACTATAAATCGGATGTTCTTGTTTTTGCAGTTAATTTAGCATACAGTCCTCTATTTTAATTTATTTTCTTCATTAATCTATCAACATAATCTTTCTCAAGGGTGTTAATGACCAATTATTGTGCTAACATGCCCTAAAATAATTTTGAAATACAAGATCATGTGTATCGCTCAAATTAAGGGATGATATAGCTAAGAAGATAAAATAAAACATATATCACCAAAATTTTAATGTACGTAAGAGCTACAGAAGAGCAAAAGACTGAGGTTCAACAAATATGCCTAGTAATAATCTTGCTAATTTGTTTATGAAAGCGGTGTTGACGTCAATCTCCAAGAAACTTGTTTATGATATCGATATGCGAAGAGCCTACAACCAACCATTATTATCAGCTAATGTTTAAGTTGGAGGAACTTCGATTGTTGTGAAATTGTACCTTCTTCTTTCTCTAATTCTATATATTGGATTTCCACAGTAAGATTTTAACGATATAGTTACAATGATAACCTGACCAATAAGGATGTTGGTTAAAATTATGTGGACACTTGTTGAATAACCTTTGCTATGAAGATGTATGTCACTAAGCTACACCTTCTACTTTCATTCTCTATGCATATGAAAGTCTTTGTAATGATGGATGTATATTTTAAAAAAAAACCAGTTGATCTTTTCTACTTAAATATTAGAGAGAGAACAATTTTATTGAATTGAGATAACCCTTACAATACAATTAAATTTCTGTTACAAAATAAAGAGAATGAAGATCATTAGAGAGAGAACAATTTTATTGAATTGAGATAACCCTTACAATACAATCAAACTCCATATTTATAGACTCCTTATGCAGTGCAGATTATAACAATTCCCTTTCTTATTTAGCATATTCATCCTTATTATTAATATATATATTACAACACTCCCCCTTGAATATGCATATGCAAAGATGATAAGAGTAACTGCCTCATTAAAAACCTTGTTATGAAAAACCCAATAGGAAAAAACAATAAACAAGGAAAAGAATGCAACTTGATTTTATCTATAAGTAACATATATTTTATAATGTTACTACGAGGGTTGATACTTCTGGATCAAGATAATGCCTCATTAAAACCTTGCTAACAAAAACCCGGTAGAAAAATATTAGTGAAGGAAAAAGAGTACATTATAGCATATTTCATACGCTCCCCTTGAATTATAGCGCATTATTCAATTAGTCTGTTGATGCACCCGACGCATACCAATTTTGTACATCATCTTCTGAAATGTTGATTTTGGAAGCGCCTTTGTGAATAGGTCCGTCGGATGTTCTTGTGATTGGATTTGTTTCACGTCTACCTTATTATCCTTTTATAGCTCGTGTGTGAAGAAAAATTTAGGAGAAATGTTTTTCATCCAATCACCCTTAATGTAACCTGCTTGAATTTAAGCTACACAAGATGCATTGTCTTCATAAATAGTGATTGACCCTTCTGTTACTGATGGAAGTTGACAGCCTTTTCGAATATGCTCAATTAGTGATCTCAACCAAATACATTCTTTACTTGCTTCATGTAGTGCTAGTATTTCAGAGTGATTGGATGATATTGCTACTAATGTTTGTTTTGTAGATCGCCATGAAATTGCTGCATTGCTGTTATTAAACGCATATCCAGTTTGTGATCTTGCTTTATGTGGGTCGAAAAGATAACCTGCATCAGTATAGCCAACTAGATTTGGATTATTGCCTATGTTAGAGTAAAACAAACCCAAATTTGTTGTTCCACGAAGATATCTCATGATATGTTTTATACCATTCCAGTGTTTTTTTGTTGGTTCTGAACTGTATCTTGCTAGAAGATTTACAGAAAATACAATACCTGGTCTTGTGCATTGGGCCAAATATAATAATGCACCAAAGGCACTGAGATATGGCACTTCCGGGCCAAGCACGTTCTCATCTTCTTCTTTTGGGCAGTAAGGGTCCTTTTTAATATCTAAAGATCTAACAACCATCGGCGTACTAATTGGGTATGCTTTATCCATTTCAAAACGCTTTAGAATTTTCTTAATGTAGTTTGATTGATGGATTAATATGCCACTAGTACTATGCTCAATCTGTAGACAGAGACAGTGCTTAGATTTGCCAAGATCTTTTATTTCAAATTCCTTCTTTAAATAATTTATTTTTTCATCAATCGCTTCTGGAGTCCCAATCAAATTTATGTCATCAACGTAAATTGCTAAGATAGCAAATCCCTTTACCGATTTCTTCATAAAGACACATAGACAAATGAGATTGTTTTCGTATCCTTCTTTTACCAAATATTTACTAAGATGGTTATACCACATCCTTCCATATTGTTTCAAGCCATATAACGATCGTATTAATTTTAATGAGTACATGGACTTTGATTTTGCTTCAGGCAATTTATATCCATCTGGAACTTTCATGTAAGTATTGGTATCTAATTCACCGTAAAGATAAGCTGCCACAATATCTGTTAATCTTATATTGAGTTTTACAAAAACTATAAGGCTTATAAAATATTAGAATGTTATGACATCCATAACAGGGGAGTAAGTTTCCTTAAAGTCAAAACCTGGTCTCTGTAGGAAACCTTGTGCGACAAGTCGTGCCTTGTACCTAACGACTTAATTTTTATCATTTCGTTTTCTAACGAATACCCATTTATCACCTACTGGCTTAACATTTTCTGGTGTTTTCTTTATTGGTCCAAATACACCATGTTTTTGAAGTGAACCTAGTTCCACTTGGATAACATCTTTCCATTTTGGCCAATCGTGCCTTTTTCTACATTCATTTATGCTATTTGGTTCATTATCGTCATCATCATTATGGTCATGACTTTCAATTGTTTCAGTAGCTACAGCAAATGAGAATACATCATCAATTATTATTTTACTTCAATCCCATATTTCTCCATGGTTCGTATTAAAATATTGAGATCTCATTATTATTAGGTACCTTTTTATCGTTGGAAGCTTCTTTTATCTCTTCTGGGATAATAATTCCTTCTACACTTCTCGGATAATTAGGATTTTCATTTGAGTGATCCATTTGATCATTTATAACCTCTTCAGGAGGTTCTTTAATTGATGGTTTTTCATTAGACTTTCTTTTTCTAGGCGCCAAGTCTTTTGACCCAATTGGCCTTCCACGTTTTTTTCTTGCTTTAGATTCATTTGCTGCTATATTCACTTTTGATCCTTCAGGAACATCATTTTTTTGTTGGTGCATTTGATGTTGGAATGTGAGATTTAGTTATTTTTGCAGCGTCACTAAATGCATCTGGTAGTTGATTTGTAATATTTTGAATATGCAAAATTCTTTATACATCATATTGACATTGTTTGGTACGTGGATCCAAATAAGACATAGATGGATTATTCCATGATATTTCACGCCGTTCTACTAGAACGATCTTTCCTTCCCTTAACGACGGAAAGATTGTCTCATCAAATTTACAGTCTAAAAATCTTGCAGTGAAGACATCACCTGTAAGAGGTTCAAGGTAATGAATTATCGATGGGGAATCAAATCCCACATAATACTACGCCATAGATGGCCTATTGCAACGAAAAGTACAAGATGTTGCTAGTTACAATGTAACGATAGCTATGCTTATTTTTGTCTATTACAACATTAGCTTCAGGATATTAGCATAGATATCAACATTATGTTGCAGTAGCTATAGACTTGTAAAAATATTATAAAAAATGAGTGCGGGATAAAAAAAAAGAGGGCTGAAATAATTTTTAACGCGGGAAGCAAAAACAAAGCGGCAAAAGTTAACAAGGGTTTCACTCAAACACTTAACAACATACGTACTCTGCCGCCACTCTGCTCTTTCTAAACAAAACCAATTCTAATTCACAAATCAAAAGAAAAATAAATAAAAAATTTGCAAATTCAAAATCAGTTTCAGTTCGATGGTTTCTTGAGTTCACGACCCAGTTCACAGCTTGATTCACAGCTCGAGGTGAGTCAATTTTTGACAGTGGTTGGTTTCGTGGAGATTTTGGGGCATTAGTGGAATTGCGGTGATGTCGTAGTAGAGGTGATTGGATGCGAGGTGGTTGTGGATGTCGTGACTGAGTATTCGATGTCGCGATTGAGTATTCGATGTTTGATTTAGGGGATTTCGGTTGCTTTGATGTTCATGGTGGGTGGTCTATTGTCATGGAGATTGACAGGATGATGACCGGATGATGATGCAGATGATTGACTGAAGAAGAGGTGGCTGTTGTGTTGTAATGGTAGAAGTGGTGAATGCAGCAGAGTCTTTGATGAAGTTGATGTTGCCGTTGGTGAATAATGGTGATGAGAGGTTGATATGGAAAGAAGTAGGGGATGGTCAGCTGCCTGGCAGTGTGCTTGAAGGTGGTCCGAGAGGAATTTACAATGGTAATGAACTGAGATGTACACTGTTGTTTGGATAGTGGACTGTAGACAGTAAATGCAAATTGATATGTGTCAGGTAGAAGTGTTGTGTATGTATCAGGTAAAAGTTGTATTGTATCAAATTGGTTGTGAAGTTGTATTGTATCAGCTAGGGTAAGTCGCTTGTATGCAGCAATAACGAGCAGAGTTGGTTAGTTGCAATGCATGATAGTGAAATGGTGAATGATGGCTGCTGATGGAGAAGTTAGTCGAGAATGATGTTGAGGGAAGTTGTATTGGCCAGGAGTGTATCAAAGTAATTTTGATTCACTTTCACCTTTGACTATCCGTTCTTTTTTTTTATGCATACATCGTGATGTTTCGACCCAGAGACACATCTACACATACCCGCACTGTTAACCTTAAGCTACCATAATCCTTTTATTTTCAATAACATATGCACTAATCACTGGTGTTCAAATGAAGTTAATGAACCTGATTTTTTTCCCTATCAAGTTATAGGTGATACATGACCTACAATTTCTGGTTAATGAAATAGAAGAGATTACCTTGCACTCGTACTTGAAGTTCTTGAGTCTTGCGCTGCTGAAGTTCTGGGTCTTGTGAAACAGTATTTTACAAGGAAAGAAGTCATTAGGGGAAGGTTTACTGCAATGGATACATAATTGAATCTATAGTCAAACTATCTGTTAAGGTAACTTCATCCCTTGTATGTGTGTGTGTGTAAGTGTGAATGCATGTATTGATTTGACATATGTTTTGGGGATTACAGCAACAGTCAAGATGCCCAATAAAGTTCCAGTGAGACACTTATCTTATGTACTAGGGATATTGAGACCATTCTAGATTTTCCTAGAAGGGGAATACATTAATTTGTTAATAGAATCAAACATAGCAGAGTTAAAGCTTGAAACTGCAAGACGGATTACAACTCGATATTATGATTTGGCGGCAGATGTTGTGAATGTGGCAAAGAAAACAGAGGTATCCCTTCAAAGGTGACGTCAAGGTGCACAAAGGCGTGGAGGAAATTCTGATACTGGCGAAACCATCATTTCTGATACCGACAAGATCTACACGCAGTTGTTCCTTGGTATTAAGGTATGCATTTGTTCAGTGCGTAATGTTTAGATAAAAGACTGCATAACATTTGATATCTTGTTCTCATATGAATATTTAGCACTATAGTGATGTTAATAGTATAGGCTTGCCATATATTATGTTCTTTTATAACAATCCACCTAATTAGACTCCTGTATTTTTTTAAATTTCTCACTAGGAATACGGACACAATCTTGTGGCAACGGAAATCCATATTTAAACTGATTCATAATCATAAACACAAACTATATGTTAATTAAGCAATACTTAATATTTCTTAGTCACTCAGTCTAGCATGTTAAGCCTATTAAGTTAATTATTCCAACTAGATTAACATGGAATCATCTATACCAATAAGATTTATGTTTTTTAAAGAAATACACATTGCACTATATATAGCATCATTTAGTATAATAGTTTACTTGTTTCTTATAATCAGTAGTGATTATGGAAAATGGATATGGCAAGGTCGTGTACACAGAGAGTTGTATGTGAAGTTTGTAAATAAAGTATTGGTTGTTGACTGTAGTGGGTGTTGTAGATGCTATGGCAGAGGAAGCTCGGTCAGGGAAGTTGTAACGTGGGGTTGCAGTTCGGGAGAACTTGACATGGGTCCTTAAGAAATTAGGCGAAGCAAATCCTGACATGCAAATTGATGTTGGGGATCTTTGTACGACCGTCTGCAGTGCTAGCACTGGAGGCACTAGTGGCACTGATAGCACTGGTGGCTCGCAAATATAAATGTACTGTTAATAAGTAGAATTTAGTATGTACTGGCTGTAACTATGAATACACTGGCTATGTTTTCAAGTATGTTTGTGATTTTGTACTTGACTAAGTAAAACTTGTGTTGTTGGTTATTCTGAATTGAAAAGTTCTTTGTTGCAGTGTAATGTTGCCATTAGATATGATATAATGTTGCAGTATAATGTTGCCATAGATATGATATAATGTTGCAGTGTGATGTTAAATGTGGTAATAAACTGGCAAAGTGTTGCCATTAGATGGTAAAAGTGTGACTACAGATTAATGAATATGGGCCCCACAACAGGGTTCCGTAAACGTGGGCCTTAGAACTAGTGGGCCCCACAATGTGGGTCCACATGTTGGGGCCCAGATTGTGGGGCCCACTTTTTAGCGAATTTGGTACCTGTGGAAACAATAGGACCGATATTGCCCTAGGGCCGCAAAGATGTTGCCTTTGACTCTAGAGCAACGCGGCAAAATGCATCACCGAGAAAGTGTTGCCTTTACCCTTTTTTAGCCTACAGCAACATTTTTTGGCACTTCCTGCATCACTTCTTGGTGTTGCAGTATGCAATCTATGGCGTAGTGTAAATTCCCAATCGTCGTTGAGGACCCATTTTAGTACGAAGTGGAGGATTAATAGGTATATGCATAGTTGTAACAACCGGCATATTTTACGATTGTATATTTAAATATTTTATTTAAATATAGCATCGTTAGTCGGATTAAAGTCCAAAATGCTACTTTTTGCAAACAGCCGAATTGGGACTCGAGACCACTTCCATTGAGTTAAAAATGGCGTTTGCGACCTTTTTGAGTATAAACATCGATATGTTTGGAGTTGAGTAGAATTTCGATGTTTTCATTTAGGGCTTTGGGATTGGGTTGCCGCCCATTAACCCAACTCCACTCCTCTTCATTCCTTCATAATATTTCCTAGCACTCAAGCTTTAGTAAAAATAGGGAAAAAGATTGGAAACTAAAATTCCTAAGCCCTAGATTCTTAGTAAATTCCAATTCAAGCTCTAGAAATCCAAGAAAAGCTTAGGTAAGCATTCTCTTCATCTTCTCCATCTCAATCCCTCTTCAATTTTCAGAAATTCCTACAACCTAACTTAGGAAAAACTTTACCTTTGATATTAGACTGAAGATTCTAGAGGTGTAGTGAAGAAGAATTGATCTTGCCTTATTTTAAAAGGTTCTCCTTCATTATTTTTGGGTTTAAAGTGAGTTTTCGAACTCACATCTATGTCTATAGATTTCATTGTTGTTAGATATGAATTCTTAACATCTATTCATGTTCATTTGCTTTTGATTTGAATGGATTTGGTGAATTTTCCAATTTTTGATTCTTATTGTCCAATTTATGAAAATCCTACAATGGATGTTTGGACATGTTTTTGGGGTATGTCGAAGAGCCTATAAGGCTGGGTTGTCGTGTGGCATAAATCCCTAGTCGTCGTTGCTTGATCATTCGCCTCCGTTACATTTTCGCCCTTCATTGGGGCTAGGCTGAGAGTACTGGAAATACCAGTTTAGTCGATTGAACCAGGAAGTCAGTCGACTGAACTAGAACCCAGGAAATTTCCTGAGCCAGTATCAGTCGACTGACTACTCCGGTCCAGTCGACTGAATCTGGAAACTGAAAGTTCCCGGGCATAGTGTCAGTTAACTGACCACCCTGGTTCAGTCAAATGAATCTACCACTCTCAGCCAATGTTGCCTTTTGTGTGGATTTTCCAATTTTATTCGATTTATGCCAATCCAATTAGTTGTCACCACTTATTATCAACTTTGATTATTTCTTTCTTTGGATTTTTGGAAATATCCATTTTGATGGATTTGGTATCGATTTCTTTGGATTTGATTCACGTCTTCGTATGTGAATTTTTGGTGATTGATTGTTTTTACAATCATTTTTGTGATTTGTCACTTTAAAATACAATGGTTTCTATACTAGTATTAAATATTCAAACTCTTTCACAAAGATGATTTCAACTTTATCTTAATACAAAGCTCGTTTATAAAACTGTTTTCCAATCTATTAGTATATACAAACTTTACCTCATTCGTTCGAGAAATCTAATTAAATGAATTAGCAAAACAAGTGGTATGAAATGCTTGCGTTTACCTTGTCGGTTAATTCTTAGCGTTCGATTGAAACTTTGTGACAATTTTCGAGTGAGAATCTACAATTTGTTCGTAAATATTTAAGTTAAGCCGGTGGTTATGGGACATGAAGCTAAACTCATATATTTACTAGCTTAGTGCAATTTACACTTACTTTTGAGTGGAAGTCTACAATTTGTTCGTAAATGATTAAGTTAAGTCAATGGTTATGGGACATGAAGCTAAACTCATATATTTACTAGCTTAATGTAATTTATGCTTACTTTCGAGTGGAAATCTACAATTTGTTCGTAAATAATTAAGTTAAGTCAATGGTTATGGGACATGAAGCCTAACTCATTTATTTACTAGCTTAGTGTAATTTACACTTGTTGATCAATGATGATCATTTTGTTATTTAGATTAGCGATATGCGATGTCTCTTTGTCCACATGGGGAACTGTACCTCATTCCTTGGAGTTTCGACTCATTTTTATGGGATAGCGACCCATGTTCTTTTATGGAGTTCGGCTCATCGGACGTACCTTTATTGTATTACGTTGTGGTTCCGAATTATTCGAGTTTCAGGTTCCTCGGGCGCACCGTTATTGTATTACGTCATTGCACCGGCTCTATGGTTAGTGACCATAGGATAGCAACCCGTTTGTGATGCACGTGTTGGTGAGTTTTCATGCTTCCGTTTGTGATAGGCCTCCCCCCTTTGTGATTTCTTGATTCCTAATTGATGATTTCTAGAATTTGTGTTTCACCAATTTTTTTGAGATTTACATTGATAAGTTCTATTGATATTTTTGGATTGGTGAATATGTTAAAGAATATGACATTCTTTATGGTGTTTGAGAATACTCGAGATGTTGTGATTTTTGTTGTTATCTAATGTATACTTTTCATAATATGGCATTATTGTTATCATACGATTTTTTCATATCTCGTATCCTATCTCATTTCATCTGATATTTATAGTTAGAGTGATCCGTTTATTATTTTCGTATTAAATAATACTCGGGTCAGACCGAGATG
Organism: Allium cepa; assembly: GCA_030765085.1. Classification (NCBI taxonomy): domain Eukaryota; kingdom Viridiplantae; phylum Streptophyta; class Magnoliopsida; order Asparagales; family Amaryllidaceae; genus Allium; species Allium cepa. The sequence continues at coordinate 556,377,071 of CM060928.1, read as the reverse complement.
TTACAGGTGCTCCTGCTTGACTCCTTGTCTGAGATCATCATCTGATTTTTGTCTAACTACTTTAGATTTGGTAGTTTTTGTTGTTATACATTTGCGATAGAGACTCCTTGAGTATACATATTCTTTTGTGTAGTACTTGTATCTACTCTTTTGTGATGTAGTGGAACTTGTATAACTACTACTTTGATGTACACTTTTATGTGATATGTTCATATCTGTTTCCGCCTTTGTGATACGAATATCTGTGACTGATTTGTGTTATGCTTATTTCTATATTGTTTCCGAGGTCCACATAGCCACTGTGTAGTAGCTTTGAGTTTGTATTTGATATGTCGAATTTTGACATACCATCTGACATATCGGTACTCGCACAAATCAATTACATAGTTGGTCGCTCCTCAATAGCCTTATTCTTCATGCTAATCGATGGCATTACCCCATGGTATTCTTGACTAGCTGAGTATAGAGGTGGGGCGTCACAGCTTGGTATCAGAGCCAAACTTTGGAACAATGTAGAAAAATAATCTAGCAAGGATCATTGTCCTAAGTCCTTCTTAGGAATTGTGCCTTAGGATTTATCCGAGTTTTAGGACCCGTTCTATCCTATTTTCTTTTATGATGCCTTGTTTTATCAATCAAGCTTGTTTGGTATTCATTTTGAGAATAACCTTTTTCTTCTTTCTTTCTTTCTTTGAGAAGAAGAGATGGTTAGATTTGGCAGTCCTAGCGCTGGTTAATCCAGTAGTCCTTCTCTGGATGGCGTATTCATGTCTGCCCAACACTTTTGGATCTTGTAAAGAATCAAAGGTTTATCTGTGCTTTGTGTAAGAACCCCACAAAGGTTTTACCTCCGAAACTATATGTTCCTTTTGATCAGCTTGTAGATGTCACTCTTCGACTTGAAGAGTCCGAAAAGGGAAGTGATGGTGATGTTAGAGGTTCCAAAACAAGCCTCAATAACAACAAGAAGAGGCATATTAAGTTCAAAACCCCTTATCCCAACTAGAAAGGGAGATAGGCAATTTCGGTAGCAAAGACTCTAACCCCTAATCATGGACAATGCTACAATTGTGGTTCTAAGGACAATCATATAATTAAGTGTCTGAAACCCCTTTATTGCCGCTTTTGCAAAAGTTCGGGTCATCACTTATCTACATGTCCTATACTTCCATACAAGAGAAAGGAAAAGCTAAAGGTTATGCAAGCCCCTAGTACCCCTTCTCTTGGTCAAGGTATTTCTCATTTAATCCTTGATGGCTTAATTTTGTTTCGTGATCTTCCTATTCATGTTCTTTTTGATACGGATGAATCTCACTCTTTTATATCAAAAGAACTTGTTGATTCTTTTTCATTAAATATTTTAGGCTTGATGACTTCACTGAGATTTTCTAATCTGGTTGGTGGATCCGCAACACTCAGTTTACTTGGTAAAGATGTCGAGATTATTTTATGTGATTATTCTTTTCGGGCCAATTTGCATGTTATGCGTTACTTAGGCTTCGGAATTGATTTTTGGAGAAGGATTGGCTTAATCATTATGAAGCCCTTATCTTATGTCCCAAGTGGACTACCCATCTTCAACATTTTCAATCTATTAAGTGGGTTTCTATTTTTCTAAATGATTTCGATTCCAATTCGGTGGCATCATTTTATTCTCTAGACGCACTTGTTGAGGAAGATGTTATTCTCCTCATTCAAGTAGTTCGTGAATTTCTCGGTACCTTTGAGCTTGTCTTAGGATTATCACCAAAGCAATCTTTTGAGTGGTGCTAAGGTCTTTTCTGCTCGACCTTGACACCGGTTTTCGTTAGCTACGAGTTGCGGAGGATAGTGTTCCACTTACCGCATTCCGCACTCGTTATGATTCTTATGAGTGACTCGTGATGTCATTCGAGTTGTCCAGCTTATTTCATCCATCTTAAGAATCGAGTATTCTGCGAACATTTCGATGAGACCATCCTTGCATTCATTGATTTTGGATGAAAACAACAATTTAAATTTTGCATATTTTTTCATAAGATATTTATAAGCATGATCGGATTTTGTTCTTAAAAGGAGCAAAGAATATTTGTAAAGTTTTTAAGAGATATTTTTATCATATAGAAGATGATTTTATGTTGTATTTTCCATTAAGTGCTTTAAGAATTCTGGTCGATGCGCCTGATCAACGTTATCGATAGGAATCTTCTAAATGCAATGATGAGACAATCTGACATAGTAAATTGACTTAGAATAAGTAAATTTGTCTAGAAAGATTATTACATAAATTTAATTGTAATTTTGGAAGTCTTAGCTTTTTGGGGAAAGAGGATCAATTAAAAGAACTCGTTTTCGTTACTCCTATTCTTGTGATTCCCGAAGGGAACCAAGACTTTATTGTTTATACGAATGCTAGTCGTGTTGGTTTGGGTGCCGTTCTCATGCTAAGGGAACGTGCTATCACCTATGCTTCTATACAATTAAAGCCTGCCGAGACTAGATATGCCACTCATGATTTAGAGCTCGCGGCTATTGTTTTCGCCTTTAGAATTTGGCGTCATTATCTTTTGGGAGAGAAATTTTTTCTCTACACCGATCATAAATCTTTGAAGTATTTATTTTCTCAAAAGGAACTTAATTTGCGTCAACAACGTTGGCTCGAGTTTCTTGCATCTTATGATCTTGATATTCTTTATACTCTTGGAAAGCGGAATCGTGTTGCCGATGCCTTTAGCCGAAAGTAACAAGCGGTTATTTCTATGATGATATCCGAATGGAAAGATGTCGAGACTTTGTCCACTTGTGAGACTCGAGATCGTGAATCCAGTTCATGTTCATCTCTTGTTTTATGTAGCCTTGAGGCTCATCCATCTCTTTTAGACCGCATCTTTGATGCCCAAAAGCATGATCCCGAATTGGTACTTCTTAGCCAAAGTTGTCGGGATAGTAATATTGAGGGTTTGAAAGACTTTGAAATCGATGCTCTTGGCGGCATTCGAAAATTTGGTAGACTTATCGTGCCAAATATTTGTGATCTTCGTAAAGACATTTTAGAAGATTCTCATCGTTCTAAATTTACCATTCATCTCGGTAGTAGTAAAATGTACGAGGATATAAAGTGACTTTATTATTGGGATGAAATGAAATCCGATATTGCTAACTTTATTAAGCGTTGCATAACTTGCCAACTCATAAAGGCCGAACATCAAAGGCCCGGTGGGTTATTGCAACCTTTAGACATTCCCGTTTGGAAGTGGGATCAATTCTCCATGGACTTTATTGATGGCCTTCCCCGTTCTCATTTGGACCATGACAGTTTATGGGTGATTGTGGATAGACTTACAAAATCCGCCCATTTTATTCCCGTTCGGCCTAATCGGACCGTACCTCTTTTGGCCAAACTCTATGTTAGAGAAATTTTTAAATTGCATGGAGTTTCTACTTCTATTGTTAGCGATCGTGATCCATTATTTACTAGTGAATTTTGGAAAAGTCTTCAAAAATCTTTGGAAACGAAGCTTAATTTTAGCACCTCTTATCATCCTCTGTTCGATGGACAAACCGAGCCTGTGAATCAAACTCTTGAAGATCTTCGTGCATGTGTCCTTGATTTTGGTGGAAGTTGGGAAGATCATACTTCTCTTGTTGAGTTTTCCCATAATGATAGCTTCCAATCTAGAATTGGTATGGCATCTTTTAAGGCACTGTATGGAAGGCCATGCCGATCTCCTTCTTGTTGGCTTGAGGCCGGTGAGAAACTGGTTTTAAGCCTAGATTTTATTCGTGATTCCATAGAAAAGATTGACCTTATTCGTCATTGGATGAAAGATGCTCAAAGTAGACAAAAGTCCTATGCCGATAACCGAAGAAGGAAATTAGAATTTTCTGTGGGAGATTTAGTGTTTATTTGTGTTTCACCTATGATGGGTGTTGTGCGTTTCAGTCGATCGGGAAAATTAACACCTTGATATATTGGTCCATTTTCCATCACTAAGCGCATTGGTTCCATGGCTTTTCGTCTTTTATTACCGGCTCAATTTTCTGTTATTCATGACTTTTTCCACGTTTCTCAACTACGAAAATGCCTTAGAGATCCCGATTTTATTCTTGAGCCCGAAGTTATTGAAGAAATTGATGTTTCACCAGATTTGGCTTATGAGCAACATTATATTTGTATCATTGCTTCGAAGGTTAAACGTCTTCGAAATAAAGGCGTCCCTCTTGTGAAAGTTCAATGGACCTCAAATCCTAAGGATGACTCTTGGGAATTCAGAGAATTCATTGAGTGAACATATCCGGACTTACACTCTCGTGCTCTTTATGGTAAACTTCTCATTTTAAATTTTCTTTTGTGTTGATATGCTTTTATGGTTGCTACTCTTTATTTTCCTCTTAAGAATTGCGAGGACGCAATTTCTTTAAGAAGGGGAGTTTGTAATAACCCACATATTTTACGATTGTATATTTAAATATTTTATTTAAATATAGCATCGTTAGTCGGATTAAAGTCTAAAATGCTACTTTTTGCAAACAGCTAAATTGGGACTCGAGACCACTTCCATTGAGTTCAAAATGACATTTGCGACCTTTTTGAGTATAAACATCGATATATTTGGAGTTGAGTAGAATTTCGATATTTTCATTTAGGGCTTTGGATTTGGGTTTCAGCCCATTAACCCAACATATTAACCCAACTCCACTCCACTCCTCTTCATTCCTTCATAATATTTCCTAACACTCAAGCTTTAGTAAAAATAGGGGAAAAGATTGGAAACTAAAATTCCTAAGCCCTAGATTCTTAGGAAATTCCAATTTAAGCTCTAGAATTCCAAGAGAAGCTTAGGTAAGCATCTTCTTCATCTCATTCCCTCTTCAATTTTCAGAAATTCCTATAATCTAACTTAGGAAAAACTTTACCTTTGATATTAGATTGAAGATTCTAGAGGTGTAGTGAAGAGGAATTGATCTTGCCTTGTTTTAAAAGATTCTCCTTCATTGTAATTGGGTTTAAATGTGAGTTTTTGAACTCATATCTATGTCTATAGATTTCATTGTTCTTAAGTATGAATTCCTAACATCTATTCATGTTCATTTGCTTTTGATTTGAATGGATTTGGTGAATTTTCCGATTTTTGATTCTTGTTGTCCAATTTATGAAAATCCTACTATGGATGTTTGGACATGTTTTTGGGATGTGTCGAAGAACCTATAAGGCTAGGTCGTCGTGTGGCATAAATCTCTAATTGTCGTTGCTCGATCGATCGCCTCCGTTATGATTTTCGCACTTAATTGAGATTAGGCTGAGAATACTAGAAATACCAGTTCAGTCGACTGAACCAAAAAATCGAAAGTTTCCAGGCATAGTGTCAGTCGCCTGACCACCCTGGTTCAGTCGATTGAATCTGCTTCTCTCAGCCAACGTTGCCTTTTGTGTGGATTTTCCAATTTTTATCGATTTATGTCAATCCAATTAGTTGTCATCACTTATTTTCGACTTTGATGATTTCTTTGGATTTTTAGGGATATACATTTTCATTGATTTGGTATCGATTTCTTTGGATTTGATTCACATCTTCGTATGCGAATTTTTGGTGATTGATTGCTTTTACAATCTTTTTTGTGATTTGTCAATTTAAAATACAAAGGTTTCTATACTAGTAGTAAATATTCAAACTCTTTCACAAAGATGATTTCAACTTTATTTTAATACAAAGCTCGTTTATAAAACCGTTTTTCTATCTATTAGTATATATAAACTTTTACCTCATTCGTTCAAGAAATCCTATTAAACGATTTAGTAAAACAAGTGGTATGAAATGCTTGCGTTTACTTTGTCGGTTAATTCTTAAACTCGTTTGATTGAAACTCTTGTGATAATTTTTGAGTAGGAATCTAGAATCTGTTCGTAAATATTTAAGTTTAGGCAGTGGTTATGGGACATGAAGCTAAACTCATATATTTACTGGCTTAGTGTAATTTACACTTACTTTCGAGTGGAAGTCTATAATTTGTTCGTAAATAATTAAGTTAAGCTGGTGGTTATTGGACAAGAAGCCTAACTCATTTATTTACTAGCTTAGTGTAATTTACACTTATTGATCAATGATGGTCATTTTGTAATTTAGACTAGCGATATGTGATGTCTCTGTCCACGTAGGGGACTGTACCTCGTTCCTTGGAGTTTCGACTCATTTTTATAGGCTAGCGACCCATGTTCTTTTATGGAGTTCGGCTCATCGGACGTACCGTTATTGTATTACGTCGTTGTTCCAAATTATTCTAGTTTCAGGTTCCTCGAGCGTACCGTTATTGTATTACGTCGTTGCATCGGCTCTATGGTTAGCGACTATGGGATAGCAACCCATTTGTGATGCACGTGTTGGTCAGTTTTCATGCTCCCGTTTGTGATAGGCATCCCTCCTTTGTGATTTCTGGATTTTTAATTGTTGATTTCTAGAATTTGTGTTTCACCAATTTTTTTGTGATTTACATTGATAAGTTTTATCAATATTTTTGGTTTGGTGAATATGTTAAAGAATATGACATTCTTTATGGTGTTTGAGAATATTCAAGATGTTGTGATTTTTGTTGTTATCTAATGTATACTTTTCATAGTATGGCATTATTGTTATCATACGATTTTGTCATATCTCGTATCCTATCTCATTCCGTCTGATATTTATAGCTAGACTGATCCGTTTATTATTTTCTTATTATATAATACTTTGGTCAGACCGAGATGTTACAGATGCTTCTGCTCGACTCCTTATCTGAGACCATCATCTGATTTTTGTCTAACCACTTTTGATTTGGTAGTTTTTGTTGTTATACGTTCGAGATAGAGACTCCTTGATGTATACATATTCTTTTGTCTAGTACTTGTATCTATTCTTCTGTGATGTAGTGGATTATATGTGGACACTACTTTGATGTACACTTTTATGTGATATATTCATATCTATTTCCGCCTTTGTGATATGGATATCTGTGACTGATTTTTGTTATGCTTATTTCTATATTTGTTTCCGAGGTCCAATAGCCACTGTGTAGTAGCTTTGAATTTGTATTTGATATGTCGAATTTGACGTACCATCTGACATATCGGTACTCGCATAAAGCAATTACGTGGATAGTCACGCCGCAACAGCCTTATTCTTCATGCTAGTCGACGGTATTACCCCATAGTATCCTTGGCTAGCGTGAGTATAGAGGTAGGGCTTCACAACAGCACAACCCAATATTCGTAAATGTGAAATATTTGGTTAAGATCCAGTTAAGAACTGTGGTGGTGAAAGCTGATAATAAGTTATTGTCTACGTTTAACCAATTTCGATATATGCAAAATTGCATGCCCCCAAGCTAAAATGGGTAGTTTTGATTGCATAAGCAATGGTCTTGCAATAAGTTGCAAGCGCTTAATTAATGACTCTGCTAGACCATTTTGAGTATGAACATGAGCCACTGGATGTTCAATTTCAATTCCCAATGATAGATAATAATCATTAAATACTTTAGAAGTAAATTCTCCAGCATTATCAAGTCGAATTAATTTAATCTGATGATCAGGGTAGTGTGCTCTGAATTTTATTATTTGAGCAAGTAGCTGGCGAATGCCAAATTTCTTGTAGAAAGTAAACAGACATGTGACCAACAAGTTGATGCATCAGTCAATACCATAAAATATTTGAATGGTCCACATTCAGGGTGGATTAGGCCACATATATCACCTTGAATTCTTTGTAGAAATGTTGGAGATTCAGAAGCGATTTTACTCTATGAAGGTCGAGTGATTAATTTTCGTTGTGCATATGGGGCACATAAGTAATCATATGGTAAATTCAATTGGCTTGGTAAATCATGTCCATTTGATTTTTTGGCAATTTTACACATCATAGTTGATCCAGGGTGACCCAAACGATCATGCCAAAGTATCAATGTCTATTATTTGTGAGCTTCTGGCTCATGTTTATAGAGTGAGATTCAACTATGCCAATTTTTGTAAAATATAAACCAGTTGAAATTGTACCAAATTTTTCTAGGATAAACTTCTAGCTTGCAATTCTAGAAATAACACAAAGATAACTTTTGTTGTTTTCATTTATAGTTTCAGTATGGTATCCATTCATTCTTATATCTTTGAAACTCAGCAAATTACTTTTAGAGTTGCTTGAGTATAATGCATTCTGAATAAAGATATGCGTATCTTTTGGTAATATTGTATGGGGACTTCCGGACCCGTCGATTATATTAGCAGATCCAACTATAGTGGAGACTCTAGGTGAGAAATTTTCCGATAGTTCAGAGAAAAACCTCTGGTTTTTCAAAATTGTATGAGTAGTTGCACTATTTAGTAAGCATATATCATCACCCAAATGACGTTCCATACCTTAAGAATTAAAGACAATAATTAGTCAATCATTAAAAAATTGTATGCACAAATAAATGTATTGTAAACAAACAAAGTAATATGATTAAAATAGACTACTGATTAAAAACAACATCCACATTACAATTTATTTTTAACTAGCTATGCAAATGGAAATACAAACAAACGAACACAAACTTCAAACTGATTTATTAATGCAAGCTGTTAGGAACTGAGATGTTGGTTTTGATGACAACAACCTTTTTAACTATCTTATTATAAAATATATATTAACACTATTGTCTAGAAAGATATGAATATGAAGAATATATAGATATGCAATTATTGATTACTGAAGACTGATCAGTATAAAGATTCAAGACTCAAGATTGAAGATTCTAGAGTATCAAGATCAAGATTCAAGATATGTGTCTAGTTTTTGTTAAAACTTCATAATAGCATGGAAATCTTCATTCCAAATTCATTTGGGATGGAACCCATTCTACCTTCTTAGTGGCTTACAAACCCGCAACAAGTAGCTTACAAACCTACAACAAGTGGCTTACAAACCCATGAGCATCCTGGTTTTGTACAAGTTCTCGAGTCCTGATGTGATGGGACATTCTACAGGAATAAGCTTGCAAAACTACTTCAAAACGGTTTTCCAAAACTACTTTTCAAAATGTTTTAGCCTTAAAACTATCTTTTAAATGATTTTCAAAAAGATGTTCTAGCCTTAAAATATTCTTTGTTTTTGTGTTTTAAAACATAGTAAAATTAGTTTATTTTACTCCAGAGTCATTTCATTTTGTTTTCAATTCAATACCATTTTCAAAACAAGTTTTCATTTTTTTAATAAGGGAATGTCGACATCATGGGATACCTTATGTCGACATGGTGGCCGTTGAATTCAAAAGTTTCAATTTTCAAAAGAAGTGTCTATTCGTTTAAATCTCTTCACGAATGATTATGGCTGTTGGTACTCTATAAATAGCCTTCTCAAATGAATTTTTTATCATACAATTCTCATATTTTCTTCACTCCTTCTTCTCTATAAATTCATATTCTAAACTTTTTATATTTTTAAGATCGTGCCGAAATTCTGCCAAATTCTTAAGTGAATCAAATTAGAATTTCATTCTTGTTTGATTCCTTATCCTCTCTCGAAGATCAAAGTTCTATTCAGGGTTATAGGATCAATTTGTAATCAAAAGTTTATCGAGTCTCTCTATAAGGTGTGTTTGTGCCTGAAAAACAATTGGGTAATCTTGTGGCCTGTAAATCAAGAGAGTTTGCTCCGGACTTGTGAGACAGGAGCGTATTTCAAGGCCTTTATAAACTGAGGAGTGTAATCTCGACACTAGTCTAATAAAAATCTGTATGAGGTGGTTTGCCTTGGTACAGGACTGGACGTAGGGTAACTCCGGACCAGTACAAAATCCGGTGTGTTCTTCCCCTTTACTGCTTTTTATTTACTTTCTACATCTGTGTTTGATTCTGTGATTGTTCTGTGATTAAGTTCTACATTTTTTGTGTTATAATTTCAATATAGTTCATATAAGTCTTAGAATTCATTAAACTCTATTCACCCCTCCCCCTCTAGTGTTAAACTAGCATTAAGATCCTTAATCCGATGTCCCTTTCAATTGGTATCAGAGCATAGGTTTTCATAGTTTTCATAATCTGAAACTTGAAAATTGTTTTAATGGTACCAACACCGGTAATGTCAACTCTGGCACTAGTTTTGTTATCCCTAACAATAGTTCATTCGTAGAAGGTCAGTCTACTGTCAGACCACCAATTTTCAATGCAGTAATTATGCATATTGGGCTTGTAGAATGAAAATTTATTTATAGTCAGTAGGATTAGACACATGGAATATCACACAAACTGAGAATGTTGAACCAACTACCAATTTTGCCCAGCGGACTACTGAGCAAAAGGGTGTTGCACAAAATAACTCAAAGGCCATCAATATATTATTTTGTTCACTGGATAGGAATGAGTTCAATAGAGTGTCTATTTGTAAGTCTGCATTTGAAATCAGGAAAACTTTGTAAGTTACTCATGAAGGAACAAGAAAAGTTAAACAGACTAAAATTTCCACATTAACTAATCAATTTCAATTGTTTAAAATGCATGCAAATGAGTCCATTTCCGACATGTACTATCAATTTGAAGATATTGTTCATTCACTAATTGCACCGAGAAAAAGCTTTTCGGAGGAAGTCCAAGTCAGAAAAATTCTAAATTCACTCACTCCAGAATGGGATCAAAAGACACTTGCAATCGAAGAAGTAAATGATATCAGTCTCATGAAAATAGAAGAATTGATTGGGAATCAACTACAAGGAAGAAGAGAAAACAAGGCTACAGAAAAGAAGCCATTAGCATTCAATGCAACAAATGAAGATTCAGAACCAGACAGTGATGAGGAGATCGCTTTCATGACAAGAAACTTCTGGAAATTTCTAAAATATAGAAAAATGAATAATTACAAAAGAAATGATCAAAGGAATTCAAGAAATAATGCAGAGAATGTGTAACAACCCGGAATTTTGGGTCGCTAGATTTGAACATTTAATTCATTTTAAATGTTGAATATGTGTTATAATTTAAATTTATAAATAAAATATTTTGGTTAAATTGATAAAATTGGTTAAATTTCAAATACAGTAATTTAATTGAAATTTGAACAATAATATATTGGAATTGGGATAATTGGTAATTCTGAGTGCAAATAGATATAAAATTTTGATTCTAAAGTTTATTTTGAGTCTAATTGGATTTGAATTATAATATTGGACCATTGGATGGAATTAAAAGTCGATAGATTAAATTTAAAATTTTATATTAATTTAATAATGGAATTTATTAATATAACAATGCAAATAATCAGATTTTAATTTAAACTGAACCAGAATGACTTCTAATATGAATATAAATTTTATACAAGTTATAATGGAGTTAGTAAAAATTTTAAAGTGAAATTTTAAATGATTTCGACGATTTAAAAATCGCTCAATTTAATCGATGAGTTAAAATAGCCTTCCAGGGAATAGTCTCGAAATTCGACGAAACCAGTTCCATTGGATCCGTAATAGTTAGTTATTATCGGATTTCAATTTTCGTAGCAATCAGAGTTGTCGTTTGACCCTGGCAGCTTAAAACACATAGAAAATACTTTAATCGATTTAATTTAGAATTGATCGTTTATTTCCGTATCTCGCGTATATGATCGAATTAGCTTCCGAAACATGTTCCATTGAGTTCGTAACATGGGTAAAACCTTAGGGACGCCAGGCGGCACGTGTGATTTGGAGATCGTTAGAATAAGTTGCTTTAATATGAATTTAATAATATAATATAGGGTTATATATATATTCACGTTCACCAAAAGAAAACCCTAATCTTTCATCTTCGGCCACCACTTCAAAATTAATGGCCGAAAAACAATGACCTTCCCCTTCAATTATGATCAATCCGCGCATTTATTCGCAAATCTTCCAACATGAAAGTGGTAGAGAGTGAGAAGATCTTCAGATCCAACGGCTGCGATCGCCTGACTCGCGATGAGATGGGAGTTTTGGGCGTGCGTTCGTCGCCGGTTCGAACATGGGTGAGGCGACCTAGGGTTGACCGAGCTCAGCCGTTTCCTAGCCATGCGTGCGCGTCGCGTGAGGCTTCGTTGTGGGCTAGGTTGATCGACAATTAGGCGAGTATTGGTGGTGTGGTTTGAAAATCTAATATGCGGCTATGGGTTTTGATGCTACTGTCGCGAGTGAACGAAGAAGATGGTTTGCGTGCGGCCTTGATTCGATTTGCTGTAGTAACGGACGAGATTTTGTTTTGGTAATCAAATTAAAATAAAAGGGAATTTTTTTAAAATTTATATACAAACTTTGTAATCCCATATCTTGTGCATACTTGGTCAGATTTCGACGAAACTGGCGATGCCGGAATTGCAGATACGCATACAATGCAGTGGAGCAGTTCTGGAATCGTTTCGAGTACCATTCGATTTAATTTAAATTTTAACGCTCATCGAAAACCCAAGGTGAGTTTAACTCACTCACATCTGGAATATTAGTTGATTTAAATAGTCAATATTTGAATGATTGCTTGATTGGTTGAATATGATAAATGTTATCAAGTTGAATCGATATATTGATGTGCTAATATCTGTGGATGCAACGAAAACAGGTTGTAGGGATCCAACTGGATCCCTCACAAATAGAAATTTAGATTTAGATTCTGTTATATATCCCATTTATTATTCTGTGATAAATTATTTAGATCTTGTTATGTCGTGTTTTACTTATATAATGTGATGAATTAAATTGAAATTTTAAATTGTGGTGTGTTGTGATTGGGAGAATACAACCTAAAAAATTTAAATATAAATAGATGAATTGGATTTAAAGGATATAAAAGAAATTCCTACGTAAAGAATTTTAAAGGAATCAAATTCAAGAAGATTGGTTGATAATTTGAAATGTTTGGAAATGTGATCTATAAAGGAAATGTGAATTGTTTAAAGAATAGCGAGATTTATTTTTGAAAATGGGAAGTGCGCTTTCTCCTGGAAATTTTATTTTGTTTTTAGGAAAGCTTTCAAATTATAAATTTTGCAGTTTAAATATGTTTAGAATATTTTTAGAAAGAAATATTATTTTTAATTTTTTTTTTTAAGTGAAAGCAAATATTTGATTAAGTATTATGGTATTTAATTATTTTTAAAAGAAGTAAAGTAGTATTGAGTTTTCAAAAGGAAATTTTAATATGAATATTTGATATAATAACCTTATTTTAAAAGTTAAATTTTATTTAAAATACTTAGGAAGCCCCTACATATTTCCTTAAGTATTATTTCCAATTAGTAATTTCTAGAGCTTATTTTAAATATTTTAAACGTATGATTGAAAGTGATTTCCAGGAAATAGCAATGCTTTTAAAAATAAAAGGAGCTATTTTTAAAAGTATGGAAAGGATTTTACGGGATGAACATAAAATTGAATTGGGATAAAGCGTGTTGGATTGATAAAAAGAATTCTTTGGTTATTCTAAGATGGAAGTGTATTTCCCTGAAAGCCAAGTACGTTTTTAAAATAGATTTTTGAAATGTTAGAGTTTGAAGTTACATTAAAGAATGGTTTCAAGAAAGATTATTTAAGTTGTAAGAATTTTAAAGGTAAATATATATATATCAAAGTAATTATAGTAGTAATTATTTTTAAAGAATAAGTAGAATTATGTTTTAAAGAATATTATTATTATTTATACTTTATAAAATAGTTCTATTTTAAAACATAACCAATCACAAGTATTATTTAGAAATTGTATAGAGTTTCATAACTTTATTTTAAATTTAGTATGACTTAACTTTATTTTAAAGATAATAGTTTATATTTTATTAAGCAGTTTTATTTGAGATATTTTTAAAGTTATATATATATATATATATTTTAAATTATGTATATAGTAGTGTTAATATAAATGTTCTAATATATTTTCAAAAATAAAGTATTTTAAATATTTTAAATTTTAAATATGGGTACTTGGATGTTTTAGAGGAAATAAAGATTTGAGAATCTATTCCATGAGAAAATTGGATTTAAAAAGTGATTCAAAGGGATTTTGAAAAGGAATTATATCTTGTAAAGATATATGGAGGAAATAAATAATGTGGGAAATTATTTATTGTGTGATGGATGTTTGTGAATGTTAATTGATAGTTAAATCACCGACTATCAATATTGGACAAATGCGTTGATCGTTTCGAAGAGACCGGGATCGAGATTTATTTCTCGAAAACCACTTCGATCCGGTTTGTACGTTTCATGGGAAAACGTGTTCGGAGTCGAAGATGGAGTAGTGAAGTGCAAGGGCTAGTCGCTTCTAATCCTGAGGATATTTCCAAAATGGATGTAGTATGAGCAGTGCCTTCGGTTCCGTTCGAACCCGGGACGGACTTGTATGGACGAATGCTTTCGGAACATCGTCAGGTGGGCGATGGGAATTCTAAGTGAAATGTTCTAAAAGGTAACGTTTAGCCTCAAGCCTCATCAACCGGGAATGACTGAAAATCAAGGGATATGCATCAAGGCTTGGTGGGCAGCACCCATTTCCGGGTAAGGTCATTACTGTCTAGATGTCCCTTTTATTTCGGCTTAGTGGTGCAGTTGCTGATCCCAACCGCAGGTGATATTACTCAGGACTATCCAGTAAGGGGTAGTCCGGACCTTGTGTTGTAGGGGATCGGGCGTGGTCCTCGGTACGCTGATCTAGACCAGGTACTGTGACAGGTGGTACCCCAGTGCCTAGTCATTGTTGGAAATCCATTCTCCCTACGAGCTTTTACGAGTTTCGTTTGTATTACCCACTCTATGGCTAGTAGCTGGAATTTAATAATGTAATAATTTCGGCTATTTTATAAGTATTTGTATATAGACCCTATTATAATATCAGAGGATTTCTATAAAAGTGTTTTAGCTATCGTAAGGTAAAAAACCGACATGTTTATTTGTGGCGTGGTCTTACGAGATGCTTTTGTTTTCAAAAGGATTTTTGAAACTTTAATAATCAATTTGGATGCATTATTATCAGCTGGTATTCTAGAATGACTTGGGTGTTATTTCATTATAATGCTCGGGTCAGACCGGGTATTATATGTTCAAGACAGGATGCTTTGGAGCAGAAGAGGAGCTGGAGTTCGAGACGTATTATCCATACTAATATATATATTCGCTGCTATGACTGTATGGATTTGTCTGACTGGTAAATGTTGTTTGTATGAGATACTCTTATGATACGATGTATAAACAGATACTGTTTCATTTTGTGTAAAGATCTATTATTTACTATTATATTTTATTCCGCTGCGACTGTGAGATTCTGATATTGTTTAGTTACTTCTTCTTCTTCTATCTCTTCTTCTTCTTTAACCCTAATGGTTCGTATTTCTGTTCCCTTAAGTTAATTGATGTAGAATTGTGTTGACTCAAGGGGTACGGATTTGCGGGCTGTTACAGAATGTCAACAACGATAGATGCTACAATTGCAATAAAGTCGGGCATTATAGGAAAGACTGTCTGTATCCAGATAAACGGTTATTTGTTCCAAACAATGATTCATCAAGGAAAAGAAAGAAAGCATTCACAACAACTCTTGATGATTCAGACTCATCATCCACTGACGATGAAAAGAAGACAGAAAATTCAAATTTGTGTTTCACTGCTATTCATGAATCAGACGACAATGGGAATATGGATCTAAAAATAGGTACGCATTTACATTATTTTTTATTTTTCTTGGTTGAATGGATGCTTGTTTGTTTGCCTAATTTTATTAAATTCCTTGAATTTTAAATTCAAATTTATCCTTTGAAATTTGAATTTTAAATTCAAAAATAATATTATTTAAATATTAAATTATTAATATTTAAGTATTATTATAATTAATGTTATCACAGGAATTATATAATTAAAATATAGGATATAATATATATATAGTTATTAGAAAATAGGATTAGACATTTGTCCTTTGAATCAATAGGCACATGTCGACATACTAGGATACACCATGTCGAAATTCCCCTCGGAATATTATTTCAAAATTTGAATTCAAACTTTTGAATTTTCCTCCACCTTTTCACCATCAATGCTCTGAAAAGATGCTTCTTGACTAGAGAACATGACCATAGAATCTCTATTTATCTCACTCTCTTTATCATCACTTTTCACTTTCATTTCAAATTTCAAACTTATCTTCATTATTTTCAACTCCTCTCAAACTTCTTCATTATCCTCTTCAAGCACTCCTAACACCGTTAGGCGTTCAAAATCTTGTCAAAAACTTTCTTTTTAATGATTCGGAAGCTATCAAAGCTTACATCAACTATGTAAACTTAGGTAAAATTCATGCGGGAAAATTTGCTATTTTTGAAGATTTTCCTTCTTATGAAATTGAAAATCTTTTTCAACAATGTTCTATTCTTAGTTTAGTTGATAATAAACAAAATGATTTTGTATGTTATACAAACCTTGTTAAGATGTTTTATGCAAATTTGAATCGCGGTTTTTATGATGGAGAAGAAGGACAAATTTGGAGTAATTTTAAAGGAACACATATTGTTTTGGATTGTGAAATTTTGGGAAAATTCTTAGGATGCAAGTATACCGGAATGAATCTCTCGGAATTTCAAATTAATGAAAATGATCAAGAGACATTTCATCACATTTTTGAAGGGATGAAAATTTTGAATTCAAAAATCGTTATTTTCATCCAAAAGAAAGAATTGTTAATCTTCTTATCCAAGACACTCTTATACCAAGATCGGGAAACTACAGCAACCCGACTTTGAAAGTTTGCAAAGCTCTTTTTTTAATTTTTGAAAATTATGATATTAATTGGGCTCGAGTTATTTTGTATGAGCTAAGGCATGAGAACTTTACCATGGGTGAAAACACATTATATCATGGAATTTATCTTATCCGAATTTTCAATTACTTTGAAGTTGATTTTAAAAGGGAAGAATTTACAACTGGAAAAGTGTTCAATCATGGAAACATTTCCCTTATGCAAATTTCACTAGTGTTTCAACCATATGAAACACTTACGGAAAAAGAAGAAAGGCTTGCTCATGAAGAAATAGAAGAAATGGAGGAGGAAGAAGAAGAGGAGGAGGAAATGGAAATTGAGGAGGAGGAAGAGGAAGAGGAAGATCAAGAAACCTCCTTAGAAAGTATAGAATATCTTACTAATCTCGCTAATCCATCAAACAAGACCATTCTCAGTAATCAAAGGATTATAGTGGAAAATAAAAAGACACTTAAAAGATAAATGGGTAAGAAAATGGATAAGATTTCCACTAAAATCGATAAGTTCTTTGGGAAAATTAGTAGAAAGCTTGGACTATCATCTTCTTCGTCTTCATCTAACTAGTTTTTAGTTCATGTTATCTTAAGTCCTATCTTTATATTTCCTTTATTTTGGTTAATATTATATTACCTTATGTAATGTTGACTAGAATTATTAATGGAATCTTTCATTTCCTGTTATTCATGTTCACTTGTCTCTGTAATTGCTTGTTTTTATATTATACAATAACGACCCGGAATGTTCGATCCCGAAAATTCCATATAGTTATGAAAAAGAAGAAAGATATAGAAGAAAAGGAAGAAAACAGAAACACCAAAACACGGATTCTCACATTCGCAGTGGTTCAAAATATAATATCAATTAAATAGCAGTTATACAAAGGAAAACTGTACTTGTCAAATTACACTTTAATATATCAGAGTTACAATATTTACACAACACTGGGCAGTTAAATTCAATCATGCCCTAGATAAGCTACAATAAATCACAGCGGAATACTCTCCATACGTTCATGCCATCCAGCTCGTCTCCTGAGCTCCAGAATGTCCTTACCTGAAAATATGTAATACTCGGTCTGACCCGAGCATTACATCAATTTTAGTTTAATAGATTTGTTAATATTATTCAAAATAAAGCAAAATGTCACTTTAGGCAGAGGCATGTCGACATCCAACGGACAGAAACTAGTTACATTTTCAAATTTAAATTTCATGTAACTAACTTATGTCTATTCATTTCAAACAACTTTCTGTTCCTATTTATATCTGGTTTTTTTCCAGAATAAATTGTCAAACTTCATTTCTAGTCATTTTCTTTCACGGTTCTTTCTATTTCTTGAATTATGGCTTCTCCGATTAAGAATCTAAGTGATAATCTTGAGTAAACTCTCACTTCCTTCAAGAATATTCTTACATTCATACTTCGTAATCAACGCCACTTAGAATTAAGTCAAATACAGATGATCAAGGAGCAAGAGAAACATTTCGACGCCCTTCGTTGGATGATATAAGCCCTTAATAAGGACGATCTCGAAGGAATCCCCAGTCACTCTCAACAAAGGTAAAGAAGAATGGGATGCCATTAAAGCAGACCCTATCTTAGACGAAGATGGATGGGTGGAAGTACCAAGGAGTGTCTAGTCATTCTGTATGATATTTGTGGTGTGTTTTAAACTTGATTAACTTAACTTATTTGAAATGGTTTGTATATATGTTTGGATTGAATAATTGTTGTAAATATGATTGGTTGATGATTGATTTAATTACACTTATGATCACACTTAGCACTTATTACACTTATATATGGTTTACTCTGTTTTATTATGGTTGATTATCTTATAACAAGTTTTGAGATTTTATTAGTTAGAAGTTTTTATTGATGACAAAGTGGGAGAAGTTATAAATAGTAGTTGGCTTGGAGTAAGGGGGAGTTATGATGACTTGGAGTAAGGGGGAGTCATGGAGTAAAGGGGAGTTATGACAGGAACAAGTATATTTTATAAATACAGGTTGTCATCATCAAAAAGGGGGAGATTGTTAGGAACTAAGATGTTGGTTTTGATAACAACAACCTTTTTAACCATCTTATTATAAAATATATACTAACACTATTACCTAGAAAGATATGAATATGCGGGATATATAGATATGCAGGTATTGATTACTGAGGATTGATCAGTATAAAGATTCAAGACTCAAGATTGAAGACTCTAAAGCATCAAGATCAAGATTTCAAGATATGTGTTTAGCTTTTGTTAAAACTGCATAATAGCATAGAAATCTTCATTCTGAATTTCATTTGGGACGGAAGCCATTTCTACCTTCTTAGTGGCTTACAAACCCATGACAAGTAGCTTACAAACCTACGACAAGTGGCTTAAAAACCTACGAACATCCTGGTTTGTACAAGTTTTCGAGTCCTGATGTGATGAGATATTCTGCAGGAAGAAGCTTGCAAAACAACTTCAAAATGGTTTCTCAAAATGTTTTTCAAAATGTTTTTCAAAACTGCTTTTCAAAATGTTTTAGCCTTAAAACTATATTTTCAAATGATTTTCAAAAAGATGTTTTAGCCTTAAAATATTCTTTGTTTTTGTGTTTTAACATAGTAAAATTAGTTTATTTTACTCCAGAATCATTTCATTTTGTTTTCAATTCAATACCATTTTCAAAACAAGTTTTTCATTTTTTTTAGCAAGGGGATGTCGACATCATGGGATACTCCATGTCGACATGGTGGCCGTTGAATTCAAAAGTTTCAATTTTCAAAAGAAGTGTTTGTTCGTTTAAATCTCTTCACGAATGGTTATAACTGTTGGTACTCTATAAATAGCCTTCTCAAATGAATTTTTTAACATACAATTCTCATATTTTCTTCACTCCTTCTTCTTTATGTTCTAAAGTTTTCATATTTTTAGGATCGTGCCGAAACTCTACCAATTCTCAAGTGAATCAAATTAGAATTACATTCTTGTTTGATTCTCTATCCTCTCTCGAAGATCAAAGTGCTATTCAGAGTTATAGGATCAATTTGTAATCAAAAGTTTATCGAGTCTCTCTATGAGGTGTGGTTGAGCCTGGAAATCAACTGGGTAATCTTGTGGCCCGTAAATCAAGAGAGTTTGCCCCGGACTCGTGAGACAGGAGGGTACCTCAAGGCCTTTATAAATTGAGGAGTGTAATCTCGACACTGGTTTAATAAAAATCTGTATGAGGTGGTTTTCCTTGGTACAGGACTGGATGTAGGGTAACTCCAAACCAGTATAAAATTCGGTGTGTTCTTCCCCTTTACTGCTTTTTATTTACTTTCTGCATCTGTGTTTGATTCTGTGATTGTCCTATGATTAAGTTCTGCACTTGTTTGTGTCGTAATTTCAATTTAGTTCATATATGTCTTAGAATTCATTAAACAATATTCAACACCCCTCCAGTGTTAAATTAGCCTTAAGATCCTTAATCCGCTGTCCCTTTCACAAGCTAATGAAATAAAATGAAAATCACATAACAAACTTCAAGTTATTTCTAATTGATCAACTCGGTCATATCATTGATCATTGCACTTAGATTTTCATCATTAATGAAATTTCCATTGTCATCTTCGAAGAAATCATCTAACTTCAGGTAAGTGTTTTTTGGTAACTCTTCAACATTATTTGACTCAATATTCTTCGAGCGATGATATTCTTCAACTGTTTTCTTCGATGATCTACATGTACGTGACCAGTGACCAGATCGTCCACATCTATAACAAACTTCCTCATAATGATTTTTATTTTCTGAAGCTGAATCATTGTTCTTTACATGCTCAATTTTCTTTTGTTGCTTTTAAAATTGGTGGTTTTGTTGCCTTTAAAACCACCATAACCGCCTTTGTTGGAGTTATATCCACGTCTACGACCACTCCTCGACCCCTACCTCTTTCAGAGTGGGCAAAATTAGCATTGACTTCAGGTAATGCAGTTGAACCAGTTGGTCTTGAGGAGTGATTTTTATAAGCAATTCATTATTTTGTTCAGCAATTAGTAAGCATTCTATGAGTTCAGAATACTTTGTAAAATGACGCTCTCGATATTGTTGCTGTAGGAGTATATTCGAGGCATGAAATGTTGAGAAAGTCTTTTCAAGCATTTGTGCGTCATCCACCTTTTCTCCACATAGTTTCAGTTTAGAAGTGATTCTAAACATTGTAGAATTATATTCTTTTACAAACTTAAAGTCCTGAAACCTCACCTTCACCATTCTTGCCTAGTGTTTGGAAGTATGACCGTCTTATGGTGGTCATAATGCTCCTTCAGGGAGTTTCATAAGTGGAGAGGGTCTTTTTTAGTCAAATATTCTGTTTTTAGATCGTCGTGGATATGACATCTCAAAATATTAGAGCCTTTGCTTTGTCCTACTGGGACATAGTAATGCCATTTTTAATGGCATATTCTAAGCATTGAGATTGTAAATGAATCTCAGCATCCAGTATCCATGATAAGTAGTTGTCTCCAGATATATCCAAAGCTTCAAATTCAAGCTTGGCGATGTTTGCCATCTTGTGAACTGTACATAAAACAAATTGCATAAGGCAAAAATATTCGCTACAACAGCATTCACTATTTGTTTGTACATAATACAAGGTCTGAAATGTTTTATATGTAGAATCATAGAGTTAATTAGTAATTCGTAAAACTAAGGACCACAACAATTGAAGATGAACATTGTTAACATAGATACAGTTAAATTGGTATAATGTCAGGAACAAATGAGAAATATTGTTCTTATGCTATTATAATAACTTTCATGCCAAACTGAGAAAGGAAAGTCAGCTTTCGTTTCCAGTATACATAATTCTAGTATATAAATTTTGAAGCCAAAGAATTAAAATAAGAGTGATACAAGAAAAAACATGAAAAATATAGAAGCAAACCCCAAACTAGCATGTAAACTTTAACAGAGTCTTTTCATAATTCAAGACTTTAGGTCTTGGACTTTGAGTTATACAACTTTTATTAAAATAATTTCCTTGCACAACTTCAGGTTGTTTTCAAAACCTATTTCCGTTTGACGATTAAATTTTATGATCCTTTTTTTTCAGTTAGAACTTCTAGCTATTTATTTTGAGGAAACTTGTAATTCATTGATTTGTGGAAACTCAACCTTTATCATTATAGAAACTGCAAGTTCTCAATTCTTATTTCCTTTTCCTTTTTTTTAAGGAAATACTGGAAGATATTTAGCTTATCATGTAAGCTTTTATTAATGTTTCCATTCACTTCAGATGTGCTAAATCAAAATCAGTGTTATATCTAAACTTAATACGATCTTCTAGATACGTATTATCTTTATATTTGTTTCTCTAAGAAACAAAAAAATATTTCTTTTTGAATAATAAATCATATATCAAAATAATTTCAAAGCCTTTATTCAAATCCAAATCAAATCAAAAGGTTTTCAAAATGAAAACTCCATTTACTAACGATGTTTGATTTCTCAAATCCATGTCCAAACTAATACAATCAAATTCAATAAATTTGCTGAATCAACAATATCAAATTTTGTCAAGTTCAAACTTGCATTCCAAAATAAATGAACTCAAAACATAAAAATAAGCATGATATTGAGATATACAATATAATAAGATCAGAAAAATAGCAAAAAAATAGATCTAAAATATAATAACTAACAAAATAAGAATGAGATCTCAAAGTTTAGATCTTAATAAGATCTAAAATTATAAGACTAATATAATAAAATCTAAAAGATAAGACAATAGATTCAGATCTAAAGAAGTTGATCTAGAATGGAATGAGATCTAAAAAAGAAAAATGATTTGGAAGATTAGATCAATCAGATCATAAAAATGACTTACCGTTTTGAGATCAGTAAAATGACTAACCGTCTTGAGATCTATAAATCTGAAAAAGAATAGATATGATTTTATAGATTATCACAATTGTAATCTATAAAAAAATTTGTAAAAATCATGCTGATAACGTGTTACAAAATAAAGAGAATGAAGACCATTAGAGAGAGAACAATTTTATTGAATTGAGACAACCCTTACAATACAATCAAATTCCTATTACAAAATAAAGAGAATGGAGACCATTAGAGAGAGAACAATTTTATTGAATTGAGATAACTCTTACAATACAATCAAATTCCATATTTATAGACTCCTTATGCAGTGTAGATTATAATGATGCCTTTTTATTTAGCATATTCATCCCTATTATTAATACGACTATGGTGGCACGTCCGTTGGACGTGTGTTTATAAGGAAGTTGGAATATTGTGGATGCACTAAAGTTATGGTAGTGATATGTATACACACGCACACAGATACAGGCATATACATGCACATATATTCGTATATATGTGTGTGTGTGCAACACACACGCGTGGGTGGAATTAAGTGATTTACCAAATTTATCTTTTTTTGGAATTAAAAAGTCACAACATTTCTTTAATACGAACATTTCAGTAAGAAGAGGTTAACAAAGTCGAAAAATGTAACCAGGAAAAAAGATAATCAAAATAATTGTTCACATTATCCATTGCGGACTCGTACTAACTTTTTTTGGTATTAAAAACTCACAAAACTTATTTCGTAAAGAAATTCCAATAAAAATATATTAGCACAGTCGAAATTGAAATTAAAGATTTAATGGTCTATAAAAGATTTAATGTCGTTTTGAAATCGAATATATATATATATATATATATATATATATATATATATATATATGAAACTGTCGCTATATACTTGAAAACTGTATGAATATGGCAATATGTTTAGTTCTAGCGCTATAAATGTTGAAATTTTCGGCACCCCCTCGCATCTTACGCTATGCACGCACTTCATTCAGTGTAGAAGAAGCAAGATTACTTGAAAGAATCTCTTTTTGGTGCCAGCGTCATGATTGGATATACCTACATCCGCCAAAGCACATATATTTTCATGGCAACATTTATTTGTAACAAAAGGAATCCCTTATTGTTACATGCTACCAATCCCATATATATGTTGATTTCTTTTAGAATATCTTACGATGTGGGACTAATCATAATCCAATATACGCACCCACTCTAATACAATGCAAGCCACACCTAATAGATCTCCACCTTGGCGAGCATTTTCTCAATTCAACTTGAAGTTATACAGAGTCCTCAAACACTTGGATAAGGTCGCTAACACCACAGGAGTTTAGATTAGGTCGCTATCACCTCAAGTAGTTGGGCCAAGCTGTTTCACAAAGAGTTCTCTTTCACACGGTTGGAGCAGACCACAATCTAACTTATAACGCTACCTTAATGAGAATCCCGAGCTCAAACCTCATATTGGAGCATACTTAGGTCGACATTGCATCATATTGGTCCCATCGAACCATCAGCTCTGATACCACGTTGTAATTTTCGGCACCCCCTCGCATCTTCTGCTATGCACGCACTTCATTTAGTGTAGAATAAGAAAGACCACTGAACGAAGCTATTTTGGTGTCAGCGTCATGATTGGATATCCCTACATCCACCAGAGCACATATATTATCATGACGACATTTATTTATATGTTGAATTTATGTGATTAAAATATTTTCCAAAGAAGATAAGAAAATAATTGATTGATTCCGTCAATTGATTAATTAGGCTATATATGAAAAGATAAAGAGGAAGGATATATGTGATATCTTTTAGAGAAGGGAAATTAATTAATTGCTAACCAATTAATTAGTCAAAGAATTTGTTATATGAAGAAAAAAAAAGATTGCTGATGGAGATTAATTCAAGCAAGGAAAATTATGGAAACCAATATCACCAATATCCATTTACATAGAAATTAAATCATGAATATTCAGAAAGGTTTCAAACATAATATGGAAATTAATTTTCTTCATCTCCAAGCATCCTTCATTTTCATGCCTATTTAAATGAAGGAAGTTTATCTTCATATTTGTGTGAGCGTGTGAGTGAGCATCCACCATTATCCTCTTCTTCAGTAAACCCTAATTTCTGTCGTCAATCATTTAGGGATTTTGAGCATAAGCAAGGCTTTGGATAAATTGATTATTCAATTTGCAATTATAGGTTAGTCTCTCCACTACTACCTATAATTTTGTAATCTCTCTCTTTTGTACTCTATTTCTTCAGTGAAATAAAGAATAGTTGTTGGGTCCGTGGACGTAGGCAATCTAGACGAACCACGTTAAATCTCTGTGTTTTTCGCTCTTCTGTATTTTTTTGTTTGGTGATTATTTTTCATTGAATTTGTGGCTGATAATTAATCGACAAGCTAGATCATTCTTTTGATTATTTCCACGCATTAGCATTCCGCTTCGTTTTTGGAGTTAGTGCAAATCAATTGAAATTTCCGCACAACGGTTTGGCATCGGAGCTAGCTGTCTTGTTCTAGATTAGTTATCAATGGAAAATTCTTTTAGTAGTGGTATGAAAAATTATGGCAGCACCAAATTTGCTAGAAAAGGAGTTTTTGGGGCATGGAAGGTGAATACTAATGACGGTGTTCTTCAGCAACAACTTCGTTCATCTAAAGGAAGAGATAAAAGGCAGAAGCACCTTGGAGGTAGAGATATGCATGAGTCCCGGTTCAAGGGTCCTAGAAGGGGGTGCTTGCTATTATCGTAAGAAAAAGGGACATTTCATACAGGATTGTCCAGCTCTTAGAAAGAAGAGAGAGAAGAAGGAGAAAGCTTCAGTTTTGTCAGCAGTTAGATAAGATGCGGATAGAAGTGATAGTAATACATCATTACTTTCAGCCAGTATTTCACCTTTAGAGTATACAAGTTGGGTGATTGATTATGAAGCCTCTTGTCATATGACGCCAGATAGGAGTCGTTTTGTCAGTTCTAAGAAAATTGATGGCAGAGCAGTTCATATAGGGAATGACACATCTTGTCATGTTGTGGGCATTGGAAGTGTGAGGTTTAGGATGCATGATGGTGTTGTTAGGACTATCATGGATGTTAGACGTGTCCCGATGCTGTGTAAAAGTTTGTTATGGTTGGAGCTTTGAGTAGACTCGGTATGAGGACAATAATAGATGGAGAGAATTTGAGAGTGGCGAAGAGTTCCTTGGTAGTGATGAAAGGGGTGCGAATTAATGATGTATATGTGCTTCATGGAGAGATAGTCCTAGAAGAGTCAGTGGTTTCTACCGATTCTAGTATTTCAGATTCTACTCAGTTATGGCATCTTCATTTAGGTCATGTTGATGAGTAAAGTCTTGACATATTGAAGAAGCATGGGTTGATTGATGGTGTTTGTCAGTCGAAGCCTAGCTCTTGTGGAGATTGTTCTTTTAGAAAGAAGAAGCATGTCACATTTGATGTTGGAAGACCTAGAGCTACAGAGTTTCTAGAGTATGTTTATTCTTATGTGCGGGGACCCAACCCAGTTGTATCATTTGGTGGAGCCAATTACTTCATCTTATTTGTGAATGATTTCTCAGTTAAGGTCTGGATCTATTTCTTAAAGGCCAAAGACGAAATATATGCCTAATTTTGTAAGTGGAAGACTTTGGTAGAGAAGCAGACAAGGAAGCGTTTGAAAGTTCTCAAAGTTGAAATAAGTAGTGAATTAATGTCACAAGAATTCACCAACTATTGTGAGTCCGAGCATGTAATTAAAGATTTTTCTACTTCTGTTGTGTCACATTGTTATGGAGTGGCGGAGAGCATGTGTTGGATATTGTGGGAGAGAGCTATCAGCATGAGAACGACTGCTGGTCTAGAAGAGGGATTTTGGGCAGAAGCGATATCTATGGTAGTATTTCTCATCAACCTCACACCTTCTATTGCCATAGATATGAAGATCCCGGAAGAGATATGGAAAAGAGAGCTTGTTGATTATTCATTCCTTAAAGTGTTTGGTTATTCAGCTTATTTAGAAGACGAGGGACATGATGTAACGACCCGTAATTTTCGTTAATTACATTTGTCATTTTAATAAGATCTATGTAAATTTAATTTAAAAGAAATAAAGATTTTATAATTAATAATGAAGTAAATGCTAAGAATGAAATGAAACCATGGGAATATAAGGCTAAGTATTTACAGTTGAAACAAAACGACGAATAAATTGAAGTGATGTAAATTGTTATACTAGGCTAAGAGTTGCATATAAGAGAACAAAGGTAAGTAGTGAATTTAGTTAATGAATTAATAATATTAAATAGTAAATTGAATTAAATCAATGTCCTGTAGAAATTGAAATATTGTTTGGAATGAAAGCTTATAAATTGTAAGCATTTAATTTACAAATGAAATCAGTGTATTAATTTAGTTGTAACTGAATGTAAATTAATGAAATTATGTAATAATTGATAAACGATGGCATTCATGAATGAAATAAGATTTGTAAGTAATAAAGGAATAATTGAAATAAACATTTACCAATGAAATAGTATATTGATTTATGTAGACTTAATAAAAGAGTTGAATTGAATCAATCCATTTAGTTGTAACTAATTAATTGGTATGCAAATTATAAATGGGTTTATAGTAAGAAATTATACTACCGTGAATTGGAATTAAGATGAAATTGAAAAATTCAAGTATGTGATGCAAATATATCATATATAGCAGTGGAATAAAAAAAATTAGTGTTATTATAACCTAGTTGGTAAGTAACAAACTTATAACTGAATTTAAAAGAAAATAGGTGACAATGAATATAGATTGTTCATTTATTTGATGTGTTAAATAAATTTTGGTATTCAATCGCAATAAGTATAAATAATTAATTGAAACTGTTGTAAGGTCAAAATTTATTGCATATAATAAATTGGGGGATAGATTTCATTAAAGGTAATTTATTTATTATGTTAATGTAAATTAAAATAATTAGAGGTGCGTAAATGATGATTAATATCATGTTTGAAAGTTGTAATTCAGAGGATATTAAGAATTAGGAATTGAATTTTGAATTATTTGCAATACAAATAAAGAAAATGTTACGTTATTTCTATCCGAGGGAATCATTAATTAATTGAATAGAAGTTAAATCAGTGGAATAAATGGAGATTAATTTACGTTAGTTATTTAGGGTAGCGACTAAATTTGGTAATCCATTTGCAATTAATGACAATAGTGTTGATACAAGCTAATAAGTTAGATGTCAATGCAATACCAGTTAATGGATTGAATGTGGTTACGAAATTGAAATTAGATAAATGCGGTAACTAATTCAGGGCAAATAAAATTTATGGAACAAATGTTAAGATCTAAACTGATAATAATTAATAATTGAAGGTAATGTAAATTCCATTTATAATATGATGTTGGTAAATGAAAAGATTGTAAATCAAGATTTGTTTATTTATTTGAATTTTATGAAATTGAAGATTTATATTGATTAATCTTTAATAAATTTTCATTTATAAATTGTTAAATCATTGTAAATGTTTGAGAATTATAAAGTGATAAAGATTTCAAATTTCAGAATTTTAACGCGAAATTTGATTTAATTAATTTATTTTAAATTTATGTAATTAATGGAAAAATAGCCATTTTGGCCACTGACTCGGATTTCGACGAAACAAGTTTCATCGGATCCGTAACGGTGAATTATAATAGTGTTTCAAGTTTCGTAGCGATCGGACTTGTCGTTTGATCGTACGGACTCGAAACGCCTTGAAATTTATGCAATTGAAATCAATTGAAATCAATTTGGAAAATATTGTTTTCAGCATGACTTCTGCATACGATGGAATTTGGACATGAAACCTATTCCATTGCATTTAAAATATTTTAAAACATCTATTTTGATATATGGGTTGACCTAATTTCGTTCCGGGGTAGAAACGGGCTTTTCGGGCCATTTAGCGTTCAGCGCGTATATCAATCTGATCCATCTATTATTTTTTCAGCCTTGTCTATATATAACCCGTTATAAACCCTAGCCACTCCTTATTTTCATTTGTCTATACGTACATCTCCTTCTCAACTCCTCATTCCAATGGCAGAAAAAAAACCTAATTCCCAAATTCCAAAAATTAATTTCAATAAAAAAAATTCGGATCTGTAGCCATTTCGAGTCACGCTTCGAGTTTCAAAGGCAAAAACGCTGTATCTACTTCGGGTCAGGAAGAAAATGACTCGGGTCGCTCCGGGTCTTTTTGGCAAAAACTCCAAGCAAGCACCGGGGATTTGAGGCGGCGCACCAAAGTCGAACCCGAAGTCGACACAGGGCCAGAATTTTCCAATTTTCATAAGTTTTGCGTAAGAGCTCGGATTCACGTGCGGTTTTTTTGTTGGGATTGTATCGAAATTCCATACATTTTGGCGTTGGTTTGGACGGATTTGGAGACTGTCAAATTTTTGGTTTTAAATTGAATTTAGATTCAATTTAAATTCAAAAGATGAGTGTTTTAACCCACTCACAACTTCTAAGTTTTCTTATGTTTGTTAAATTAATTTATGATATAAGTAGAAATTCATTTATGACTGTTTAGCATATTTTATTTACCATCTCAGTTAGATTGCATTTATTTAAATTAAATTGTTATTTAATTTTATTACTGCATATAAATTGACAGTTAATTTTTTTTGCATATAAACTTCCAATTAAACAGTTATTAATTTATTTGTGAATATAAACTGTTCGTTAATACTATTATATTTTATATGCTATTTATTGATGTTTGTTCAAATTGGATGATGATTGAAATAAAAGGTCGATGAATGATGTTTGGTGAATGGATGATGTGTTCTATATTATATAAGCTGCAAGTTATCATGAATTTCATTTCATTCGGGATTGCGGTTTGAAATGATATACAACCGCAAATTTTATTTTTAAATTGCGGATTGAAATGATAAATATCTGTATCACTTGACCATAGGATAGAAAATGATATACAGGCACCGCGGTGTGTGTATATATATATATATATATATATATATATATAAGAATATTTTTGAAATGATTTTTGTTGGGTGTGTTTCGACCGGTCCAACTCACTTCCCCTACATAGCCGAACCAACTACCGCTCCAACCATCACCGGACCAACTCACCACCGAGTCAACCTCTACCGCTCCAACCATCACCGGACCAACTCACCACCGAGTCAACCTCTACCTCCCCAACCATCAACGGACCAACTCACCACCGAGTCAACCTCCACCGCTCCAACCATCACCGGACCAACTCACCACCGAGTCAACCTCCACCGCTCCAACCATCACTGGACCAACTCACCACCGAGTCAACCTCCACCGATCCAAGGCCTCACCGGACCAGCCAAAACCGAATCAACCACACCGAACCAATCCCATCTCCTCTACCACCGGACCAAAACGCTAGTCCAACCATCTACTATCGAACCAATGTTGCCATGCCAGATCACTTTAGCCCATGACCACCAACAGCTATATACATCTAAGGCCCCTGCCCCCAGCCTCACTCTATAAATAAAGGGGCAGGGGTACAGCAATGACGGACAAGTTTGAGAGCTCAAGCACGGACGGAACTTTCAAACAACTTTCATACTTGTAATCAAAGCTTTGTACTTGTAATCTGAAGAGTGAAGGAGAATAACATATAAAGTGGACGTAGGCACATTCTGGCCGAACCACTATAAACCTGTGTGTCTTTTACAGTTTAGTCCCTGCTTTTTACATATTTGCATGAATCACCCAAATCACTAAGAACAACTTAAAATCGACTAAATCATACGACTTGGAGGTGTTTGCCCATTTTTTGTGCAAACATTTTTGGTGCTTTCATTGAGAGCTCAAGCTAGAAGCTTCAGCTTCTCCCACTCAACCTTCTTCCCAACAGCATCGCTCATTGCTTGGAAAACATGCCTCCCAGACAGAGGAAAGATGCTAGCAAAGGAAAGAACATCGCAACTAGCAGTATCCCAGATCCAATGATCAGAGATCAAGAGAATCGTCCTGTTCCAACAGCAAATGGAAATCAGGCAAATCCGACAGCCCCAGCTACGGAACAACCAATTACTAGGGCAGATCTGGACAGGGTTGTGGCTGAAGTAACTAACCGCTTCGCATCTCAACAAGAAGCCTTGGTGGACCAACTCATGTCACGCTTAAGGGATGCTGAAGAATCCAACCGCAACACCGAATCATGGGGTGAGTCCCAGTTTGGAGGATCTGGGAGGCGACAAAGATCTTTCTTCTTCGAAGAGGCTAACAACAGAAACAACAATGGTAGGAGCCGAGCCCAGACTCAGCCCGAACTCCAACCCGAGGAAACACTTGGAACCGAACCCCACGGGGGAGGTACCAGGCAGGGGTCGGATATGGCTGAGCCTGTCATGCTACCTAACCATGGGAACCCGAATGGACGGGGCCAAGCTGGAGTCCAGCCCGAAGTCGGACCCGAGGGAATGCTTAAAACAGAGCCCAGCAGGGGAAGATCGAGGAAAGGGCCAACTGTGGCTGACCCCAGCATGCTCCCAGAAGACCGAAGACCGCCACCGGAAAATGTTAGGAGTAATAAACGATACCATCCCTACAGGTCATCTGGACGGAATCAATCCCGTAGAGAAGAGCCAAACTCATTTCTATCTGCTTCAAGTTCTGATGAAAGGATGGCGCGATTGTTCAGAGAATGCCCCCAACAGGACCAAAGGGATCGGGGGATAGGCGCTAGGGTAACCAGCCCCTTCACCCGCAATATCGAAACTGCCATCACCCCCGGGGAATGGAAAATGCCAACAATGGAACCTTACAAGGAAACCTCTGACCCCGTTGTACACTTGCAGAGATACACACAACATATGCTCATGAGCGGAGCAACATAGGGAGTGTTGTGTAAATGCTTCCCACTATTCTTGGCAGATCTAGCTACCTTCTGGTTCTGCTATCTACCCCAAGGATCCATCAGCTCATGGGAAATGCTGAAAGAAAAGTTCATCAGCCAGTTCCGCATTCATGTGAAACAACCCAAGGACGCTTATTCCCTATCTAATATCAAACAGAAGCCCGGAGAGACAGTGCAACAATATCTAACCCGATTCAACGCCGTAGCGGTTGCAGTCCAAGATGCCGATGAGAAACTTATCCTAATGGCTCTTTGTAGTGGCATACATCTAGATACCAAGTTTGCTAGAAGATCAACGAAAGAAAAACCAGCTACCTTACCCAATTTCTTCTATGAAGCCGGAAAGTATATGAGACATGAAGACGCTGCCACCGAAAGGCAGACAGGGCAACAAGC
Source organism: Allium cepa (assembly GCA_030765085.1). Lineage (NCBI taxonomy): Eukaryota > Viridiplantae > Streptophyta > Magnoliopsida > Asparagales > Amaryllidaceae > Allium > Allium cepa. The sequence goes on along the minus strand of CM060928.1, from coordinate 556,345,165 downwards.
CAAGGCAGCTTATGGCAACGCACCCACTGCAGCAAAGGACATCAGAAGAAATGACTCTCGAGACAATGCTGGGGGCAAGAAGGGAGAAAAACGCCTATATCGGCCAGGACCAAGATTTGACGCTTACACTCCTTTGAATGAAACAGTCGAAAACATCTTCCTGGCCACCGAAGACGAGCTTAAATACAAACGCCCCCCATACAAGAAGGAATCAGATCACGCAATCAAGTCTGGAAAGTTCTGCCGTTTCCACGAATCCCATGGGCATGATACCAATGAATGCCGTCATCTCCGGGACCTGATTGAAGAACACATCAGAAGGAAGAGATTGGAACACTATGTAAAGGGTCAGGACAGGACTCCAGCTCCTGCCAAGGAGAACCCAGGGCAACTCCACCCAGAGACAGGCGGAGGAAATCGCAACACCAGCGGTTCCAGTCAAGAGAAGATAGTGGTCCATACAATATCGGGAGGACCACACATCGCCGACAGAAGCTGGGCAGAAATGGAAAGATATGGAAAGTCACTTAGAAACAATGAAGACTGCATCAATTCCATCATGGATGAACGCCACCCGAAGCGGAAAGAGGATAATGACATCACATTCAGTAGGCGAGACCTAGAAGGAAGGCAGTACCCTCACATGGATCCTATGGTCATCTCTGCCTGGTTCGGCCCAGCCGAAGTTTTTCGAATTCTGGTAGATACTAGAAGCTCCATAAACATTCTATTCAAGCATGCTTTCGAAAAAATGAAGCTATCTATGAAGGATGTGTCTCCCTACAACAAACCACCACACGGTTTCACTGGAGATGCGAAGATGCCTCTCGGCAATTGGACCTCTTTGTTGAAATAGGAAGTCATCCCCGCTCCGTTGTGCGGAAACAAACATTTGTGCTAATAGATAACCACTTGGCCTACAACGCCTTTTTAGGAAGACCAGCCTTGTCTGACTTCCAGATTGTCCTGGCCCCTTGGTGCCTGAAGATGAAATTTCCAATAGATAATGGGATAGGGGAAGTAGAAGGAAATCAAGACGCCGCTCGAGATCGCTATGTAACTGAACTTCGCAATAACCGCAGGAAGGATAAGGGAAGGATGCAGAGACTACTCTCTGCAAGAAAAACTGGGAAGCATAGCAACTAAAGAAAGCCCCTCCTCTTCGATATACCAGTGATCCTTTCAATGAATTAGACCCCAGGGACAAAGAGGAGGAGGCCACTGCCGAGCCTGCAGAGGCTATGGAATTTGTATCTGTAGACAAACACGACCCAAGTAGACTGCTGAGAACCGGGTCTCAGTTAAGAGCAGAATTGGAAGATCAACTCGTCGATTTTCTTTGCCACAATTGGGATGTATTTGCATGGACGCACGCTGACATGACTGGAATCTCCCCAGACGTAGCATGCCACGTACTGAACATCGATCCCACTAAGGTGCCAGTAAAGCAGAAAAAGAGGAGCATGGGGGCAGAACGATCAACAGCCTCGAGGAAGAAGTAAGGAACCTACTTGCCAATAACTTCATACGAGAAGTCATCTACGCAGAATGGATCGCCAACCCGGTACTGGTAAAGAAGGCTAATGGAAAGTGGAGAACATGCATTGACTTCTCCAACTTAAATGACGCTTGCCCGAAGGATTGTTTCCCGCTCCCCCGAATCGATCAACTCGTGTACAACACAACCGGGCACGAACTCTTATCTTTTATGTATGCATACTCAGGATATAACCAGATTCCTATGCACGCCCCCGATCAAGACCACACTAGTTTCATCACTGACCGGGGATTGTACTGCTACAGAGTAATGCCTTTTGGACTTAAAAACGCTGGAGCTACTTATCAGCGCCTCGTCAACAAGATGTTTGCGGAACTTTTAGGACGAACTATGGAAGTTTATGTGGATGTCATGCTGGTAAAATTGAGGAAAGCCAACGATCATGTAAGCCACCTGGACGAGATGTTTCAAGTACTTCGCCAATATGGAATGAAGCTGAATCCTCTAAAGTGCTCCTTCGGAGTATCGTCGGGAAAGTTCTTGGGATTCATCGTCCATGCCAGGGGGATTGAAGCAAACCCCGAACAAGTCCGGGCTTTGCAAGATATCAAGATACCATCCACTCGAAGAGAGATGCAAAGCCTAAATGGGAAGGTGGCCACCCTAAGCAGATTCATCTCTAAAGCAACCGACAAATGCATCCCTTTCTTCAAAGCTCTAAAGAAAGACAAAGGAAAATTCGAATGGACCGACGAATGCTCAACAGCCTTCCTTAACCTAATCGAACACCTCTAGAGACCACCAGTACTCTCAACTCCAAATGAAGGCGAAGAACTATACCTATACCTTGCTGTATCATCCCATGCTCTAAGCGCCGCTTTGGTGAGAGAAGACAACCGTGCGCAGCGGCCCGTATACTTTGTAAGCAAGAGATTTACGGGGGCAGAAGCCAGATACCCTAAACTTGAGAAGCTAGCATACTGTTTGCTAATCACGTCACGGAAACTGCGACACTATTTCCAATCTCATTCCATCAGAGTTTTAACCGATCAACCGCTAAGGCAGGTACTCCATCGCCCCGACACTTCTGGGCGACTACTTAAATGGTGCATTGAACTGAGTCAATATGATATCACCTACCATCCTCGCACATCCATCAAGGGACAAGCCATGGTCGATTTCATTGGCGAATTCACTACCAACGAAGGTAAGGAGCAATCTGAAATAACAGAAGATATCAAGTGGAATCTCTTTGTAAATGGAGCATCAAACGAATAAGGCTCGGGGGCAGGTATTGTGATAATCACCCCCAGGGGAAGGAAGCTACACTATGCCTTAAGGTTGGAATTCGCTGCCACCAACAACGATGCATAATATGGAGCAGTAATAACAAGATTAGAACTTTCCTTAAAAATTAGAGTCAGTTCTTTATGTCTTCATAGTGATTCTCAACTTATCGTAAACCAAGTACTAGGAGAGTTTCAGACTCGAGGAGAATGACTCACAGCATATCTAAAGAAGACCAAGTTGCTTCTCAATCAATTGGATCACTATTTAGTCAATCACATTCCTCGAGAAGAGAATCGAGAGGCCGACGAACTGGCAAAGCAAGCTAGCATGAAGAACAACACCATTTCCGGAACAGTATCCATCTCGAAACAACTAGCCCCTAGTTTCGAACAAGAGGATCTGATAGTTGCAATCGAAGAAGAAACTTGGATGAATCCTATCCGGAAATACTTACAAGATGGCACACTACCCAACGAGCGTAACGAAGTCAGGAAAATCTTGAGGAGAGCTTCCCGCTACACAATACAAGAAGGCATCCTCTATCGAGGCGGCTTCTCTAACCCCTTATTAAGGTGTGTTGCTGGAAGGGAAGCCAAGAAAATCTTATCCAACATCCATCAAGGAAGCTGCGGAGATCACACTGGTGGGCAGACTCTGGCAAAGAAGACACTCCGATATGGATATTACTGGCCCACTTTAAACAAAGACGCCTTAGACTTCGTCAAAAGATGCGACAGATGTCAGAAATTTGCTAAGATTCCTCGACTACCAACAAATGAGATTACTCAAATGACCGGCCCTTGGCCCTTTGCAGTATGGGGAATTGACTTGATTGGCGAACTGCCGATGGGCCGAGGCGGAGCCAAATATGCTATAGTGGCAGTCGACTATTTCACCAAATGGTGGGAAGCGGAACTTCTAAATAAAATATCTTCGGCAAAAGCTATTAACTTCTTGATCAAAAATGTTCTATGCAGGTACGGGGTTCCACTCAAAATCATATCGGACAATGGACTTCAGTTTGACAGCGAGGAGTTCGCCGACTGGTGCCAAGAGTACGAAATTCACAAAAGCTTCTCATCTGTGGCTTATCCCCAGGCAAATGGGCAAGTCGAGGCTGTCAACAAAATTCTTAAAACTCTAATCAAGAAGAAGCTTGAAAAGCCAAAAGGCGCTTGGGTGAATGAACTTCCTACGACACTTTGGGCCTACCGCACGTCTTTAAGAACATCAACAGGGCATACTCCTTTCTCTTTGGCATACGGATCGGAGGCCATGCTCCCAGTTGAAACTGTCGTGCCATCCCACGGTAGGATCCACTACAACCCAGAAGAGAACGAAGAACTCCTCCACATGTGTTTGGATCTAATCGAAGAAAGAAGAAATGATGCAGCACTCAAAGCCCAGCTGACAAGTAAAAAGTGGCAGCACAATACAACTCCAAAGTCAAGCATCGCAGCTTATAAGAAGGAGATCTTGTCCTCAAGCGAATCTTCCTGCGCCCCGGAGCACTAGATCCAATCTGGGACGGACCATATGTAATTCGTAAAGATCTCCACAGCGAAGCTTATATTTTGTCAACAGTGGATGGAGAGGTGTTCCAGAGGGCATGGAACATCCAACACCTTCGTTGATACTTTTCTTAACTTGTACTGTCCATATAAAGTGAATTAACAAAGAGAATCAGTGGACGTAGGCATTTTCGTGCCGAACCACTTTAAAAACTTGTCTCTTTTTCAACTTTTTCCTTTATATCTTGGCTACTTGCTGAGCTTTATCCTTTTCTGTTGAACAAAATCCTGTGTAGATGGCATCTCCATTCAGGGAATCACAGCACAACTTCACCTGGACAAAACCTAACAGTTATTATACGAATCTATGCCCTCGCCAATGAGACACTTTTGCTCCAGCATCCTTCTGCTGCGGGTTAACTCATTGCTCGTGACGGCCGTTAAAGCCAACTGTAATGAGTCGATTATAAGCCGTCGAGAAGGCCAACCATAGCCTAGGCAGATCATTACGGCGTTCGGCTCGCCGACAACCGTGAACCGATTATAAGCTCCAACATAAGGTGTGGCCAGCCAGGGGCAGTTCACAGTTGACGATCGGCACCCGCGCTAGCCGGCCACGGTAAATCGAATAATACCCACGACTACGGACCATAATGGCCCGGGTAGTTACTGTGTGCGATCTCAGCTCCGATGTGTCTTAACTACGGCTGTGGTAAAAAAGAAAACTCCTCGCGGAGGCGTAAGATGGGTGACAAATGTCTCCAAGACCCACAGCTAGGGAAAGTGACTACAAAGCCCGTTTGCCACGAACTTAAGCGCGTCGAAGGCCTTCCGTGATTGGAAGTTTTACTATTTCTTATATTTTCGTTTTATTTATAAAAACTTTCCTCCTATCCTCTATAACAATCACTAAAGTACAGGATACAAAATAGGAGACACTCACTAATGGGAATAAGAACTCACAGCTGGATGGCAGGTCACTCAGCTACATTCCATATTCTATTACACAAGGCATTCAAAGCTACCGTCAACAGCTAAAACTTGAAGGGCGGTACTTCCTTCTCTTGAACGTAAATATGTAACTATAATTTATTAGCACATCACACTAACATTGCAAGACATGAAATTATATTTTAAGCAAGAACTTGACATCAAACACAATTGAATCACTAGCACATGCACAACTATATTTCTTATGTAACACATCAAAATAACAAAAACATTCAAGTATAGCAAAATCAGTCTAAGTTAAAAGTTACATGCCAAAAATCAAGTTGTTCGTTACATAATTACAGCCTGAAAATTACATTAATGTTTTAAGACTAACATAGACAGCAACGTCAAGTAAACCAAGAAATGTCCAGAACAAGCCAAGGAGCCGACTGCATCGGGGCTTTGCCTCTATCCTGATGGCCCTCCGAGGTCTACTTAACCGTAGGATCAGAACTCCCAGCATGTTGACCAGAGGTAGTTGGCGCTTCAGAGGTCCCGCCTGTCCAATTCAGGAGAAGAATCCATTAAATAAACAATAAACAACCAAGCTATGAAAAGGCTAAAAAGGAAGACTTACCAGCATCTGTTCCTTGATCACCATCCCCAACTGCACACCTACCTCCTCAGCAGCTGTTACCCCATTTTATGGTCAAAACGGGAATAACAACAAATTGGCAAGGAATTATGGATAGCAGGACTGGGAATAAAGGCTACGATGGATATCGTCAAAATTCTGTTGAACTCCGATCGAGACGAAATTGATTGAAAATGACGATAAGGACTATGAAAGGCTATGTTTCAAATATCAAGTTAATCGGAGTTCGTATGGAGGAAATATGATGGATTCAAGGTGGGAGAGGAATGTTGTTCGAACCCATCAGGTTCGATCCCATCAGGTTCGAAACCATCAGGTTCGAACCCATCAGGTTCGAACCCATCAGGTTCGAACCCATCAGGATCGAACCCATCAGGTTCGAACCCATCAGGTTCGAACCCATCAGGTTCGAACCCATCAGGTTCAAACCCATCAGGTTCGAATCAACGGGAACTAGATTGGGTTCGAAAGGAATAACTTCAGTGCAATGGACATAGATTCGAATGATGGACATGGACTCGAAGATAGTGGATTCGAATGATGAAGTTGGATTCGTAGGAAATGATGGATACGAAGCTTATGATGGATTCGCAGGAAATGATGGATACGAAGTTTATGATGGATTCGTGGGAAATGATGGATACGAAGTTCATGATGGATTCGTAGGAAGAAAATGGATTCGAAGTTTGTGATGGATTCGTAGGAAATGATGGATTCGAAGTTTGTGATGGATTCGTAGGAAATGATGGATTCGAAGTTGCTGTGGATTCGTAGAAGGCGATGGATTCGAAGTTGCTATGGATTCGAAGTTGCTATTGGATTCGAAGTTGGCATTGGATTCGAAGTTGGTGATGGAGCCGAGGGAGATGGATTCGAATAGAGTGGTTTCGAAGGAATGGGTTCGGAATACATGGGTTCGAAATAGACAATGCATGGGTTCGAACCAATCAGGACGCACGGATTCTAGAACTTGAATCGATCATATCTTCCAAACCGTTGATCAAAATGCAATGAAATTTTTACAGGAGCTCACATACATGTTGAAGAATGTTCACGCCAAATTTCAGCTCAATTGGATGGATTCTTGATCGATTCGAAAGTCATTTCGAATCGATCCCAAACTGGGCACGGATTCCGAGAACACGGGCCAGTGGGCCCCCCCTCACGTGCCAAGCAACCTCCCCAGGTTTTAGGCGGGGTTTCAACCTTCCGCGCCTATAAATAGAGCCCCTGGTCATTCAGAAAAGGGGTCGGAAGATTTGGGGAGGAAAAGCAAGCCCAGACGCTGCTAAAATCATTCCATAGCATTATTTCTGCTATTTTCTTCAGATTTGGTCACTACAACTGTTGTAATCACTTGTAATCTTCAAGGATAATCAATAAAAAAGAAAAAATTGGAGTGGACGTAGGCCGGAGATAGCCGAACCACTATAAAACTTGTGTCTCTGTTCTTTACTTTTGTGGTTGCTGTCTATTATATGTTGAGATCCGTTGTTTGTGTTTGAATATCATTAATTTATATTCATACACTGGTGCTTTCACGGTATTGGGTGTTTGTGGCCAATTTTGGCGCAAACATTTTGGTGCTTTCACTGAGAACAACTAGCACCCGCTACATCGGATTTGAAGAGTTTGAGGAATTTGGATTTGGAAGACAATGGCTAGACAGGATAGCAGAAGGCTAAGGGCTGAGAGAAGCCAACAAGGAGGAAGTCAGCAAGCATCCTCCGGAGGTGAGGAAGGACGGGCTTCAGTCTACATAACTCGGGATGAAATGGAAGCTATGGCCAATTCTTTGCAGGAGAGATTGTTGAAAAGTCAACAGGAAATGATGCAAACTTTCTTGGAACAAATGAGAGCTACAGGAATGCAGAGCTTAGGAACAGCTACAGCAGCTGCGGATGCAGGACAAGGAGCTAGGATTGTGGAACCCAATGAAGGACAGGATACGGAGCCAGAAGGCAATCAACAAGGGCTTGGGGGCAGGCCCACAGGATTCAATGCAGAAGTACCTTTGGAAGGAATTCAGCAAGCTAGAACTAACGTTGCTGCTAGTGAGCCACACGAGGAATATGTACCAGAGTTCCCTCGGGGGCATGGGGGGCAACCCCTACCAGACAATACAGGGTTAGTAGAGATGATTAGGAAGACTGTGCGAGGTGGGTTGACAAACGGAGATTTGGAAGGAGTGAATAGAAGTCCATTCGTTCGGGAGATAAGGATGGCTCGGAATCCACCTAAGTTCAAGCTACCTAGCGTGGAGGTATATGATGGTAAGACGGATCCAACAGATCACTTAATGAGGTACACCAGACACATGGAGGTGCTGGGGGCATCGGAGGAAGTGATGGCCCGATGTTTCCCTTTGTATTTGAAGGACTTGGCTGCAATGTGGTTTAGGCAACTGGGAGAAGGATCTATCAGGACTTGGAAGGAATTAGTGGAAAAGTTTCTAGGACAGTTTCGGGTTCACGTTAAGAGGCCAAAGAACGTGATGACTTTAACATCGGTAAAGCAAAGAATGGACGAATCACTTAGAACTTTTCTAACTCGATTCAGCGCGGCAGTCGCTTCGGTGGATCGGCCTGATCCATCAATGGTTTTAATGGCAGCAGTATCAGGAGTCAAGGAGAATTCGGATTTCAAGGTATCTCTGATACGAGATCCCCCGCGAAATCTCGACGAATTCTTTCATGAGGCAGAAAGGTTCCTTCGACAAGAAGATGCAAGTACGGATTTAAAGTCAAAAAAGGTTAGCACAATCGAGGTTGGAGCGGTATCCAAAAACAGTTCGGATAGGGATAAAGGAAAAAGGAAGTTAGATGACGACTCTGGAAACGCTAGAAAACGATGGAAGGACCCAAAGTTTTCCACATACACTGGATTGAACGAGACGCTGGAACGGATATACTTGGAAACTCGGAATCGCCTTCCCTACCGAAGGCCGGCTAGGAGGGAACCAACAGAGCGAGAAAGGACATCAGGAAGGCACTGTCTCTTCCATGATCTGGATGGACACGATACCAACAGCTGCAGGCACCTAAAGGATATAATCGAGGAGCATGTAAGGAATGGACAGTTGCAGCAATATGTTGGAACTCGGGATGCAACGGTGGAGCAGGAGCAACCGCCGACCACCTCACGCCGTGATGATGGGAGGCCCAGGGATGATCGCCGATTGATCATCCATTGACCAAGGTAATATGGAATAAGTAGCAAGCTGTTAGCAAACGGTAAAGTCATTTACACATGTACGGGGACGGAGATAGCCCCTAGGCACGCTCTGAATGATGATAACCCGGGATGCTATGGTTTGTGAAATTTATTTCTTGCTTTCAGATTGGACATTGCTTTTCTTTTTGGATTTGGTTTTGGAGCTTGGATTGAGCTCCTGGTTTTTCTTGCTTTTTTATTTGGATTTTCCTTTGGACAATTGTTTTTGGTTTTGGATTCTGGTTTGGACTTCTGGTTTTCTGGTTTTGGATTTGAATTTTTGGATTTGGATTTTTGGGCTTTGGAATAGATTTTTGGTTGGACTTTTATCTGGTTTTTGATAAATGGTCGTCTGGTATGGATTATGCCTGGCAAGGGGTGAGTCAGTTTACCCAAACAAGGTGAGTTGACTCATTCAGGTCGTCGAGTATGTACTATGCTTGGCAAGGGTCCGGAGTGACCAGGATTCGGCCTAGGACTTAGGCCCTCTATTATCATATATTATTTTCAGGTCGTCGAGTATGGACTATGCTTGGCAAGGGTCCGGAGAGATCAGGATTCGGCTTAGGACTTAAGCCATGGCATTTTACAGCGCCCAGGGACACTGGGCCAAGGTCGTTGAGTATGGACTATGCTCGGCAAGGGTCCGGAGAGATCAAGATTCGGCTTAGGACTTAAGCCATGGCATTTTACAACGCCCAGGGACACTGGGCCAAGGACATCAAGTATGGATCGCGCTTGGCAGGAACCCGGAGAGGTTATGGATTTGGCTATAGACCCGGAGAGGTCCTGGCTTCAGTAATTGGCTATTGGATAAGGATGGATTGGAACTCGGTTGTCGACTTCGAATGGATACGGAATTGGCTAAGGCTTTGGTTATTGGATATGGAACTGGACATCGACTCGAAGCAGTCAAGAATGATATACTCTGGCAATATGGCTTTGGACTTCGAATATTGGATTCGGAACTATTCAAAACACGTCTTGTTATCACAAGGCATGTTTTGGGGGGCAGACTGTTACCCCATTTTATGGTCAAAACGGGAATAACAACAAATTGGCAAGGAATTATGGATAGCAGGACTGGGAATAAAGGCTACGATGGATATCGTCAAAATTCTGTTGAACTCCGATCGAGACGAAATTGATTGAAAATGATGATAAGGACTATGAAAGGCTATGTTTCAAATATCAAGTTAATCGGAGTTCGTATGGAGGAAATATGATGGATTCAAGGTGGGAGAGGAATGTTGTTCGAACCCATCAGGTTCGATCCCATCAGGTTCGAAACCATCAGGTTCGAACCCATCAGGTTCGAACCCATCAGGTTCGAACCCATCAGGATCGAACCCATCAGGTTCGAACCCATCAGGTTCGAACCCATCAGGTTCGAACCCATCAGGTTCAAACCCATCAGGTTCGAATCAACGGGAACTAGATTGGGTTCGAAAGGAATAACTTCAGTGCAATGGACATAGATTCGAATGATGGACATGGACTCGAAGATAGTGGATTCGAATGATGAAGTTGGATTCGTAGGAAATGATGGATACGAAGCTTATGATGGATTCGCAGGAAATGATGGATACGAAGTTTATGATGGATTCGTGGGAAATGATGGATACGAAGTTCATGATGGATTCGTAGGAAGAAAATGGATTCGAAGTTTGTGATGGATTCGTAGGAAATGATGGATTCGAAGTTTGTGATGGATTCGTAGGAAATGATGGATTCGAAGTTGCTGTGGATTCGTAGAAGGCGATGGATTCGAAGTTGCTATGGATTCGAAGTTGCTATTGGATTCGAAGTTGGCATTGGATTCGAAGTTGGTGATGGAGCCGAGGGAGATGGATTCGAATAGAGTGGTTTCGAAGGAATGGGTTCGGAATACATGGGTTCGAAATAGACAATGCATGGGTTCGAACCAATCAGGACGCACGGATTCTAGAACTTGAATCGATCATATCTTCCAAACCGTTGATCAAAATGCAATGAAATTTTTACAGGAGCTCACATACATGTTGAAGAATGTTCACGCCAAATTTCAGCTCAATTGGATGGATTCTTGATCGATTCGAAAGTCATTTCGAATCGATCCCAAACTGGGCACGGATTCCGAGAACACGGGCCAGTGGGCCCCCCTCACGTGCCAAGCAACCTCCCCAGGTTTTAGGCGGGGTTTCAACCTTCCGCGCCTATAAATAGAGCCCCTGGTCATTCAGAAAAGGGGTCGGAAGATTTGGGGAGGAAAAGCAAGCCCAAACGCTGCTAAAATCATTCCATAGCATTATTTCTGCTATTTTCTTCAGATTTGGTCACTACAACTGTTGTAATCACTTGTAATCTTCAAGGATAATCAATAAAAAAGAAAAAATTGGAGTGGACGTAGGCCGGAGATAGCCGAACCACTATAAAACTTGTGTCTCTGTTCTTTACTTTTGTGGTTGCTGTCTATTATATGTTGAGATCCGTTGTTTGTGTTTGAATATCATTAATTTATATTCATACACTGGTGCTTTCACAGTATTGGGTGTTTGTGGCCAATTTTGGCGCAAACAGCAGCGAGCAGTCGCATGCCCTCCTTCACGGCCACTTTCTCCTCCTTAGTAAACTAGGCCGTGACTACATCCATCCTGAAGGCCACACCGCCCTCCTTATCCGCATCAGCCTTGGCCTCCTCTAGAGCCCGGAGATAAATCCTGGCCATGATCCGGGGATAATCATCCATCCAGGATAGGCTGCCCTGCTTTCAGGTACGGAAATACATGTCCTGGAGCATCTCATCCATCATCCCCTCGTTCTCCTCAAAATCTCTCATTCGGACCTCAGAAGCCAACAGCTTTGCAACGGCAGCATCCCTCTCCGATCGGTATCGCGAGCGGTCAGCCTGAAGGGATTTCCTCATCGCCTCCATCTCCTCCTTCAGCTTGGCTTGAGCAAGCTCTACGGCTTCAAGTTTCCCAGATAACTCCTCTGCCCGCTCGAGATCCACTTTCCGAACCTCATCTACTGTTGCAATAGCTATATCGATCCGTTCCTTGCAGGTGGCCTCCATTTTCCGCAGCTCGGCTCTGCTAGCATCTTCCATGGTTTTCTTTAGTCGTCGGGAGGCAGCCTCGTGCTGAGAGATGTGGATGGCCTGATCGGAGAGTTGCTTGGCCTGGTCGGAAATCACTAACCGCAATCTTATATTGGCACTCCCAATTTCCTCCCTAGCCTTGACCAGCCGGGCATGATGCCCCATCAACTTCCTAGTCTCCTCAGCAACCCGGTCGATGTTTGCCTTAGCTTCATCCCCCATAGTTACAATCCGAGTAGTAAGCAAATCAAGGTCCAGGGACTTGTCCTAGTCTCCTCAGCAACCCGGTCGATGTTTGCCTTAGCTTCATCCCCCATAGTTACAATCCGAGTAGTAAGCAAATCAAGGTCCAGGGACTTGGCCTCATCAAGCACTCTTACCATAGGATTGCGAGGGAGAAGGTGCTCACCAGTAACCTCATCAAAGGAAATATCATGAGAACCCGAATCCAGATCTGGATGATCCGCAAATGGATTACGAGCCAAGTCGGGACGATCAATCTGAGTAACGGTAGGATTTTCAAACAGATGCAGAGAGGGTATGAACTCAGTATCCTCCTCCGTGATATCATAAATAGGCTGGGTTGGGGGCTGAGGACCAGGTGAAGGTTCGAATAAGGAGCGACTCCTCTTTTTATTTTGAATATCCTCTTCAATAACTCCGAGAAGAGGACGGTAGCCGACTACGTCCTCGGAACGGTTGGTCGGAGGCTTTGATTTAGCGGAAGCTTTGAGGAGTTTGAATTGTTCGAGACGGTGCCGAATGTCTGATGTCTTGGCCACCTTACCCGTTTCTGGAATAAAAACCAAGTGTTACAAGCATGCATGGGACTATAATACAAGAAACATGTGACGTTAAAAAGAGTAAAGAGGAGTCAAAAATTCACCTTGAATCGCCGGAGTTGCCCTAGCTGAAATGCTCTTGGAAGATGAATTGGCACCAGTCCCGGCCTTATCAGTTTTCTTTGGCTTCTCCACCAAGGCCGATCCTTCCTCCAACCCCTCAAAAGCCTGGCGGAAAGCATCATCTATCCACTCTTGGATCTCCCCTGCTTTCCCAAAGGACAAAGCCCCGGCGCCATCACCGCTCTGTCCTTCGCCACCATCATCACCGTCACCTTCTCCATCACCTCCGCTCTCCTCCTCGCCTCTTTCCTTCCCCACCTTTTCCTTCTCCGGAACATCTGGACATGTGCTAGGGGAGGGTCCATCGGATTTCTTGAGCTTCTTCCCCCCGGCGACTGGAGGTATCAAGAAGGGTTTCCTCTTGCTGCTCTTCGTCGTGGCCCCTCCTTTAGCTTTGGCAGCCCTCTCCTCAGCTGTGTCTCTCTGCTTGACCACAGACTGACGTGGTAGAATCAAGTTGTGCTGCAGAAGAGTAGCACTCCTGATCAGGTAAGAAGCTGACCTCTCCCTTCCCGAAATGGCTTCTATCTCCGCAGCCATCTGAACCAGGCGATCGTTCTCCACGACCGCAAAGCCACCTGTCGCTAGCAAGAAATAAAAGCACATAAGAAGAAGCATTGCAGTCAGAATGGAAATTATAAAAAAGCTTCAACTTACAGCCGGAGGTGAAGCGACGGATAGAAACAGAGTCATCCTTAACGAAAAACCATTCTTTCTTGAACATGCTGAACTTCGAATATAAGTCCAGGACCGGCTTGAAGGACACGGCCGATTCCAAGCTGATATATGGAGACCCCTTCTTGTAACCTCTCAAATTGTACAAATATCGGATCTCCCAGTTGGAAGGAAGATGCCCGTATTTTCTCTGGAAAATGATGAATAGACTCACCAAGATAGCGTAAGAGTTAGGCTGAAGCTGGAAAGGGGCCACCTTCAAGTAGGTGATGAAGCTGATTATCCAAGCATTGATCGGGGGAATGGCCCCACACATACAATGGTACCTGCTATAAGCAAAATATCCTTCAGGATGGTCATACGGCATAACTCCATTCCCTGGCAGCACCATATGTGCTCTGTCAATCCCGAAAGAACGAGATATAACATCAAGCTGCTCCTCTTTAAGGGAGCTAGGAAAGCATTCAGGTGGCGAGTTCAGGCGCTCCTGAGGGCCGTACCCATCAACTAGTGATCTTGGGGTGGGTCCATGACGTTTCGGTCCTGACTGAGCTGGGGGCACTGTGAAGGACTCTTCTCTGTCCTTGGATTTCTTCTTATCTGATCGAGTTTCCACTTTATGAGACATTTATCTGCAAACACACAAAAAAGTACGTCGTTAGGATGAGGGAAGTAAACAAGCAAGTGCATGAAGTCTAGAATTTCATTTATAAGTTAAAACATAAAAGGCATAAGGTTCATTCGACATTCAAACTCCCAATCTCATTCGGCAATCATACTCCCCATGGTCATTCGGGAATTCAAGGCCGAAAGATCATTCGGTACTCGGAATCTCCGGGTTCATCTGGTAATTCAAGTATGTAAGTTCATTTGGCCCTCGGTATCCCCAGACTCATTCGGTAGTCCAAAAACATAAAAGCCATTTGGCGAGAGAAGGCTAAGTCACCTGATTCGGTAATCTAACGTGATTCGACGGTACGTTTGATTCGGCAGGAGTGAATGTGGTCCGGCTATCTCACTTGGTAGGGAATAGCGAAAGCATAAGACCCCTACTTATAGGCAAATATCAACGACCGGACCAATTGATTCGGCATTCGTAACCGGATGAGAGGGTCCAAGATGAATGACCTAAAACAAAGCACGCCATATGCATGCACACGCCCTACTTTGGGGGGGCAAGTGTTGGGTGTGTTTCGACCGGTCCAACTCACTTCCCCTACATAGCCGAACCAACTACCGCTCCAACCATCACCGGACCAACTCACCACCGAGTCAACCTCTGCCGCTCCAACCATCACCGGACCAACTCACCACCGAGTCAACCTCGACCGCCCCAACCATCACCGGACCAACTCACCACCGAGTCAACCTCCACCGCTCCAACCATCACCGA
This sequence comes from Allium cepa, assembly GCA_030765085.1. Lineage (NCBI taxonomy): Eukaryota > Viridiplantae > Streptophyta > Magnoliopsida > Asparagales > Amaryllidaceae > Allium > Allium cepa. The sequence continues at coordinate 556,330,013 of CM060928.1, read as the reverse complement.
ACCAACTCACCACCGAGTCAACCTCCACCGCTCCAACCATCACCGGACCAACTCACCACCGAGTCAACCTCCACCGCTCCAACCATCACCGGACCAACTCACCACCGAGTCAACCTCCACCGATCCAAGGCCTCACCGGACCAGCCAAAATCGAATCAACCACACCGAACCAATTCCATATCCTCTACCACCAGACCAAAACGCTAGTCCAACCATCTACTACCGAACCAACGTTGCCAGGCCAGATCACTTCAGCCCAGGCCCACCAGCAGCTATATACATCAAAGGCCCATGCCCCCAGCCTCACTCTATAAATAGAGGGGCAGGGGTGCAACAATGGCGGACAAGTTTGAGAGCTCAAGCATGGACGGAACTTTCAAACAACTTTCATATACTTGTAATCAAAGCTTTGTACTTGTAATCTGAAGAGTGAAGGAGAATAACATATAAAGTGGACGTAGACACATTCTGGACGAACCACTATAAACTTGTGTGTCTTTTACAGTTTAGTCCCTGCTTTTTACATATTTGCATGAATAACCCAAATCACTAAGAACAACTTAAAATCGACTAAATCATACGACTTGGAGGTGTTTGACCATTTTTTGTGCAAAAAATTTTCTATGGTTTGGATAGGATACGGTTTAATAAATATTAAATTTTGATATTATATAAAATCATATTTTATTTATATATATAGTTAAAGTATTGAATTTAAGTTATGTATGAATTTGCTAAATAAAATAAATAAGTTGAATAATGGAGTTTGATTATTTTATATTTTATGGTCAAGCACATGTTAAGATATTAAAAATATATAGAGTTTTTAAAAGATTTAAATCAATTAAGATTAGAAGTTAAATTGAAAAATTTATTTGGAATTGAGCTTAATTAAGGATTTAAATTCATAAGTTGATGTAAAATTTATTAACTTGAAATTTTAAAAAGGTATGATATTTATAACTGAATTTTTATTCAAGATGAATTAAATGAATATTTCTAGTATAAATAAATTGAAGGAAATTTTCTTTTATAAGTAATCTGAGTTTTATTTAAATGATTACAGGTTTATTATGCAAATATTTCAAACTAAATAATAGGACGTTAAATTGTTGAATAGAAATTTCCAACCTTAGTTCAAATTGTTTAATAATCAAAGTTTGAAATACATTGAGACTGATGGGGTTATTGAAACTGAAAGCGATTCTGAAATTTATGGATTTTGACTTAATTTTTAACGAAATAAATTGTAAGTCGCGGAAATTATTTTATAAAGTAATTTTAAATTCAAACTATTTTATTCTATATACTGTTGAATATCCAAACCATTCAAGTTTTAGAAGTATGGTTTTAAAGCTATGAGTTTCGAAGTATTATGTTTTGAAAGTTATAATTCAAATGTTTGGTTTCCAGTTATTATAAATTTTAAAGCAGTATGATTTTGGAAAAATATATTTGAAATAAAAATGATATTGTTGATTTGGGTTTTATAAAAATAATATCAAAATGAGTTGTTTTGGAAATGGAAATGATATCGTATTTATGGGTTTGAAATGGATAAAATTTTTTGGTTTTAAAGTATAAACTATTTTAAAGACCGCGGTGTTATAATAAAGTTTGGTTGTTGAAGAGACCGGGATTGGAAGTTGTCATACTCTCTGCCAACTCCGAAAACCACTTCAACAACCGTGTATGCAGTGGAGATTCCAGAATGAAGTAGGTTGGTGGCGGCGTTTACGGTAAGGTAAATACGTGGACCCAACTCCCGTGAGTTGGCATAAGGTGGCTAAAATAGGAGCGATTGACGGGTTAATAAGGTAGCACCTTTGATCGGACACATCCCTTCGATATTATACTTGACTTTTGGATTGATTCGGTGGCCACTTTTGATTTTATTTGGGGGTGTGGCTCGAGGTGGGCGGTAGCTGCGCGCTACGCGTTAGCACCGACCCAGAAGCGTAATTGGTATATATATACTGGCATTGCCTAGTTGTGCCGTGTCACCTACCCTATCGCGCCTTGTACGAGTTTGGATTTCTCCCGTAGCCCGTATAGTATCCTCTGGTGGCTTCCCGAAAGGAGGGACTATGATATTGGATGGACTACTGGGACTATTACGTGTTAAGGGCTATACGGGTAACCCCTTAATGCTAAGAAAAAAGTAAGTTTATTTTACAATTAGACACTATTATAATAGCGCCATGTACTACATCGTAAATAGTTTAACGGATCCTTACGAGATGTAAATCCCGAGCATCTCTTGAGTTACTGCACTCATATTTATTTCTGCTAATTTAACTTACATAAGATCTTTTAGTTCTGACTCGAGTGTTTTTGTCTTTTCAAATTCGCTCGGGTCAGTCCAAGCATTTCAGGATTGGAAGATTTAGCTCTGGAGGACGAAGACGAAAATTTATATTATTATTATTTATACCAGTGCACTACACACTGTTCCGCTGCATTGTTAATTGGTATGTGTAACTCTGATATTTATTATATAAATGGTTTTGCAAACAGATTTATAAACTGTATATTTGATTATTATATTTTATCCTTCCGCTGTGAGATTCTATTTTGTTTTATTTCTTCCTTGTTTTTCTTATTTACCCCATAACAATCTGCTCTTTTGTATGGTTTGAATTGGCACGTGTGTCGATTTAAATCGTGGGAAAGGAGGGACGTTACACATGATAAGTTGAAGCCTAGAGAAAGCAAGCACGGTTTGTTAGGCTATAGAGAAGGAGCGAAGAGGTATCGGTTGTGGTGTCAAACAACTAGGAGAATTGTGACTAACATACATGTGATATTTGATGAGAGGTCTTTGTTGAAAGTGGAGCCTCTATCAAGTGATGACATAGGGAGGACAGAAAATAGCCAAACACATTTGGAGTCATCATATTGTTTCCATATTTGGAGAGATATTGGTATTTCCGATGATACCATGGTTGATGAGAATTACAGAGGTTCAGACTCTAGGTGGAGCTCACTTGCTGGAAAGGCCTTTTGGTTCAGTTGGCCCTATTTGTAAGCATATTTATAGCGATGATTCTTCATCTTATGCTTTGAATATTGTGGAGCTTATTGGTGAGTCTGTTGATGTTGACTTAGGAAAGTCTAGCAAAATTCTTGTGGAGGAGATTGGAGTAGATAATATAGAGTATGTCCTCACTCAATTTAGAATGGAGAACGTAAAGCGCGCTGTTAAATCTCTATTGGTCTCTCGAAGATTAGTATCTACATGTTCGTCTCCAACATCGGATTTGTTGAAGAATTTTGGTATTTGCTCATATGCATTATGTTTGTTATTGTGCATACTATTTTTCTTATGCCTGGGAAAGATTTGGAAGCTCTGTTTGGGCAATATTGCCCAAAATAGTTCACATTGAGCTTGTTGACGTAGACCCAACAATTTGTTGAGATGTAGTGATGCAGAGAGATAGTTATATTTGAATCAAGGTGGAGTGTTGAATTTATGTGATTCAAATATTTTCCAAAGAAGATAAGAAAATTATTGATTGATTCAGTCAATCAATTAATTAGGCTATATATGGAAAGATAAAGAGGAAGAATATATGTGATATCTTTTAGAGAAGGAAAACTAATTAATTGCTAACCAATTAATTAGTCAAAGAATTTGTTATATGAAGAAAGAAAAGATTGATGATGGAGATTAATTCAAGTAAGAAAAATTATGGAAACCAAGATCACCATTATCCATTTACATAGAAATTAAAGCATGAATATTTGGAAAGGTTTCAAACATAATATGAAAATTAATTTTCTTCATCTCTAAGCATCCTTAATTTTCATGCCCATTTAAATGAAGGAAGTTTATCTTCATATTTGTGTGAGCGTGTGAGTGAGCATCCACCATTATCTTCTTCTTCAGTAAACCCTAATTTCTACAGTCAATCAATTAGGGATTTTGAGCGTAAGCAAGTCTTTGGTTAAATTGATTATTCAATTTGTAATTATAAGTTAGTCTCTCCACTACTACCTATAATTTTGTAATCTCTCTCTTTTGTACTCTCTTTCTTCAGTGAAATAAAGAGTAGTTGTTGGGTCCGTGGACGTAGGCAATCTAACCGAACTACGTTAAATCTCTATGTTCTCTGCTATTCTGTATTTTTTTGTTTGATGATTATTTTTCATTGACTTTGTGGTTGATAATTAATCGACAATCTAGATCCTTGTTTTGATTATTTTTGCGCATTAGCATTCCACTGTGTTTAAGAGTTAGTGCAGATCAATTGAAATTTCCGCACAACAATAAATGCATATGCATGAAACTTTATAATATCCAAAAACTCTCATGTTTGTCAAACTTTCTATTCAGAGGTTGACTGCACAAAACCACTATAAAATTTTAAATTTTAAATATTTTAAAGCTGAACATATGTCTGAGACCGTCATTCAAAATCACATATACTTCCATATATATTGTAAATGTTATCTACTTTGAAACTGCAAATCCTATATACATTTTCCAAATTAAACATACTCAGGGTTTCAACTCCATGTAGGTATGTATGAATTTGCAGTTTAATATTTTTGATACTCGTTGTCTGCTCCTAAAGCCTTATGCTTTTGAAATTCAAGTAAGCATAACATGAAACATAAATTTATATACAAAACTATATATTTGGAACTGATATAAAATTAAGAGCACTTGAAACCATGTACAACTTCACGGAAACCACACTTGAAGACTTCTATACATTCAAATGGTTAAAAGAAATCAATATATATACTTTTATACAAAAAAAGACAAATGATATTATTCATTCATGCATATTTCCCCTTAACAATTTCACTTACATGATCATTTCCCTACACCTATAGCCTCATATGCCAGCTTGTGAATTGCTAAATCAATGTTCACCATCTACTGCTCTTGGTTAGCCATCTCCATTACCCTCCTTCTCAGAGACTGACCACTTAATAAATTTACTACTATCTCAACAAACCCAGTCCACTAAACCCAAACATGCATAGACCGAAACGTAACATTTGATAATGATATTACTAAAGTATGTATGCATACATAAAACTAAATTATTAACTTTGTGGTTTATAGCTCTCCAAGTTGCACAAACTACTTTGTAATTACTTACAAAAAAATGCTACCCATTTATGCCACTCTGTTATTGAAGCTTGTTGTATTGCACATCCAGCTTATATTTTCTTTAAACTTTAAATCATATATAAGATTAATCACTTGTATAAACACAAAAAAGTAGACTAATATACATGAAAACAATAAATTACAATATCACCAACAGATGCAAATATGACAGTTGCTTACATGAGATTACATTATCCACAGTCAAATCATTTGTTGGACTTGGTGCCTTGTAAAATCAGAGAGTTGTTTCCCAAATAATAAATGAATTAAACATAATTTTAAGGTCATCAAAAAATTAACATAAAATACCATGACTAAAGTTGATTGTGCTATACAATGGTACACTTGCTAGTACCACTCAAGCATAGGAAAACACTTCACAGACATAAAGTTTTAATACATATATTGTTTGGTTAGTATCACCTAAATAATTGCCATTCAATGTATAGCAGATAGTCCAAACATCCTTCATTAAAGAATTGGTTTCTTATCGTCCTATAAAAAAATTAGTTCGGTTATCGATTTAACCAAATTAACCAAACTTTTATTATATTGTCAAAATTACCAATGGTATAATGATTTTTAAATATTATTTTAGTGGTTTAAGTATATTTTATTTTATCATATATGTGTCAAAATTACTATTAAAAAACATAAAAATACTAAAAAATTACTTTAATCTTATATTTATGTTTTATTTTCAAATGCAATATAATATTTCAAATCTAAAATGTGAATCAGTTTTAGATTGGTTAAATCTGATAACCAACCGAACCAACCAAACTTAAATAGATTGGTTTTCATTTTTACTGCTTATAGTTTGGTTTAACAATTTTCATCATTAGACCAACCAAACGCTCACCCTATAGCAGATTCCATTTTCTAGACGTTGACAAAGAATGGAGTAATTAAGTTGGTGCATTACAACACTTGCAAATATATTCCTGACATCATGACAAAGTCTTTGAAAATTGGAGTCCGTTCGGAAGCTTTGTACCAAGCCGTGAGTGTGCTTGGGATGAAGTAAACTGATTGCACTATTGCGCATTATAGTTTATTTAAGCATATATGAATCATTTGGGTTCAGGTATTCCCATATTCACTACTTCATGGTAATATCATGCCTTATTTCTTAAAGACATGCTGTTACCATTTTTTGCAGTTGGTTGTTTGAATTAGTCTTAGTGCCACAGCCACATTTAGAGATGATGTTCAACGTGGGGGCTTTCACTTTTTAGTTTCTTGTAATCAGGCTTGTAAATAAGCCAAATTCTATTATTCAATAAAGCGTGCTTCACCTCCAAACCATTGAGTGCTTTAAGAATTACAAAACCAACATGGTTAACATCATGCAAAAATTATCTTGTATTGAAATGAAAATGGGGAAAAGAACTCATATGTGAGTAAAAATATTCTCTCTCTTCCTCTTTCAGTGCCATAAACCACAGCGTGCAGATTCAATACTAAAAATATAGAAAAAGGACCGTTGTTGCATGATATTTTTCATAAAATGTTTACGTTTCTTAATTTCTTTTATATTCGTCGGCAGTCATTGCTTCAATTTTGAATGTTGAAACCGACTGTTATAGGAGACCAAACCTACTTGATTTTCATTATTTTATATAGGTCTTCCTAAGAGATTTCCAGTTAAGTGCAAAGAAATTTTTTCTAGTAAAACGAATTTCCTCAATATACACGCTGGTTACGCATGAACAAACTCAGATTTAGCTAAGGCATTCCACGTTTAGTTCCAATAACTTATGGCATGGATCCAAAGGATAAAGATTAAAGGAGAACAACTTAGAGCAATGATGGAGGGCGAAGCTCAAGAATTAAAACACGTAACCTTCAATTTACTTATTGTTTATCAACATACAATTTGATGTCTTTTTGAGAATTTCTTTGCAAGTTAGCACACATTTTTCTTTCTCACCATATTAGCTTGAAACAGTAGCAATTAAGTCCAAAACTTGAACAAAAGCACAACCCTTATTTTCTAACCCTGATATCTAATTTTTGCATCAACAAATCATAATCATAACACACCAAAATGCGTGTCACAAAATTCACCAATAGCAACACAACGAATGAAACGTTTAACAAAGTAGGCAACTAATGATACCTGCATATTGATTTTGAGAACATCCAGAGGTGTGATGGCGAGATGCGTGGTGTCGGCAATGAGCATGCAGCCAACGGCGCGGACAACGTAGTATTGAGGTGAAAAGACATTCAAGCCCTCGCTTTTCATCGATTCTCTCTCTCTCGTTCTACTTCACCCATCTCTCTTGCTTGACATTTTCTAATTAATTGTCGCCGCAGGAATTATAAAATTGATATATTATGGGACATTGTCTCTGCTTCTGTGATCGAGTTAAAACAGATAAAGAAACAATATGCATATAAATTACACTAAGAAAAATAAGATTATAAAAGCTCATAGTAGATAAAACGTACCAATTTTTTTCTTCCCCAGAGCAATTGTGAGACCCTAATCCCAGCCTAGATTTGTGTTATTTCTATGAAATCAGAAAAAGGTAAATTGGTGATTGAATAAGCAAAGTAAATTGGTGATTGAATAAGCAAATAAAAGATTACGCCATTAATTGTAGGAATTTGCGTTTTCGAGTTTTCATTACCTGCTGAAAAGGAAAATGAAAGTGCTGCAGCTTTTAATTGAACATGGGGTAGATGCAAAAACGTGGATTGGAGATTTACGTAAATATCCTCCGCATATTTTATTGGTTAGTTATTTACATGGACATTTTTATAGTATAAGATATATATATATATATATATATATATATATATATATATATATATATATATATATATATATAGAAACCTGACATGAGTGTATAACTTTATATGGTTAAGCTGATACACTTTATAGTTGTATGGCCAAACTTTGAACAACATGTATTAATTGATGTATACAATAGATCTGTTATAATAGTCTAATATGTGTAAATCCAGAATAATTTATTAATGCTGCTGACATGTATTGTAAACTGAATCAGTATATGCTTTTAAACAAAACTCATATATCCATTATCTATGGTGGAATCAAGCGATTTACCAAATTTATCTTTTTTTGGAATTAGAAAGTCTCAACATTGCTGTAGTAAGAACATTCCAGTAAGAAGATGTTAACAGAGTCGAAAAATCTAATCGTGAAAGAAAGAGAAATCAAAAAAATTGTTTACGGTAGCCATTGCGGACTCGTACTATTTTTTTCCGTATTAAAAACTCACAAAATTTATTTAGTACAGAAATTCCACTAAAAAGATATTAACATAGTCGAAACTGAAATTAAAGATTTAATGGCGTGTAAAATTTTAAGCATTAAAAAATAGCAAATTAATTTCTTTTGTACAAATGTCAAAACAAATGTATACATGTTAAATATGTCGTTTTGAAATCAAACATATGTATGAAACTGTCGCACATTGAAAAGCAAATGTACTATGTAAATGACGCTGATATTTTTTTTTCGAAAACTTACGTATATTTAACACAGTATATATGCACTCGGTGCGTAATTAAAGGTTCGTTTACGTAAAACCGAAATTGACAATTTCAGTTAAAAGGTAATGAGCGGACATGGTTGAAAAGCACTGCATTTGAATCCTATTTCGTCAACATACTTTGGTAGTTATGTGAAAGGTATTGGTGCACAAACAATGTATAGCTTGGACAGTCAGTAAACCAATATGCGACTATCTTTACTGTCTATAGATCAACATTTTAACCGTGTATAGGGACGTAAGAGCTTAAAATCCAAAAGTCGTGTATACATGTGAATTATACTATGTAAAGAGTATAACCTTATTAATTTTCATGTCAAATTTGTACAGTAAATCATAAGAATTGTTGTTTTCTTTGTAAATCTTCCATCATCTTCTTCTTTTGAATAAGCATTATCTAGCTTCTATTCCTTTGTACGGTAAAAAGATTTTGATTTCTCCCTTTTAAAAACTTATTCCTGGTGTAAAAATTGAGTAAGTGCTTCACATTACTGCATTCAAATTTCAAACCTAAAATTGCAACATATAATTCAATTAGAATTGTACTGAAAAGATCACGGAATTGACAAACATAATTAGAATAATTTACATACATATATGACTAATTTGATTTTATCACTAATTTAAGATATTACTTAAATTGGATCACATTAATTTTATTTCACGTATAAGACTAATTTGTTTTTATCACTAATTTAAGACATTGCTTAAATTGGATCACATTAATTTTATTCCATGAAATAAAAACCTATCAGTTTTATAGTTCATAAGGTTGAAATGGATTAAATCAAAGGTAACAGTAACCGTAGATCCAAATCATAGACAAAAGTAACCATAGATGTAAAATAAAGGCAAATTTGAGGAAACTTCAACTCCATCCAAATTTTAATTCAACTTATGGTTGTTACTATCTTAATAAATAGGTGGCTACACTAACCGAAACCCGAAGGAGATTGTTGTTTTGCATCGATTGGATGACAAAGATCAACTACCTATCCACCACTCCGTGGACCTGAGCTGAAGCTGATGGGGAAGATTGCAATCGCCTGTGACAGTGTGAACACCACAATGCTTTTTAGCCTGAAGTTGGAGGGGGCTTCCACAAAAGGCATAATCTGCAATAAAACTATAGTATATAGATGTCATTTGGAACACTATAAAAACAATAACAAACGAAGATAAAATTCAGCACCCGTGGTAATCAAGTTCGGTAAAAAATCTAACAAAATCAGGGGAGATCCTCATAAGATAATAAAAATAAGCAGAAATGACATAAATGAGATAGTTTTACTTATAGCGGTGTCAACAGCACAGTACTTTTCAATATGAAAGAGATTCCATAGAAGCCATAATTAGCAATAAGGCAATAGTATATAGATGCCATTTGGAATAATATAAAAACAGTAACAAATGAAGGCAAAAATTAATACCTATAGTAATCAAGTTCTGTAACCAATCTAAAAAAACCAACGAATTCAAGGAAGATCCATATAAGATTTAAACAATGAGTAGAAATGGCATAAAGGTTACCATTTTGTGAACAAAATCCATGACATCAATCACAACATAATCGAAACATAAGCGAAAATGTCAGTGAATAAACATAAATTTGACACAACAGTAAGTTAGGTGAAAGACGTGAAATCGGGGGTGGATGCCGAAGGAGAGAAAGGGGGAAATGGAATTGGAGGCGGAGGGAAGAACAATTAGGGCAGGGGCGTAAAATGAGATTAAATGAAAAAAAGAAGAAGAGGAAGGCAGTCTGAGATCGTACCTGGGGTAATGAAGAAGGCGGACGGTGGAAGCTTGAACAATCGGTCTGCACGGAGTTGGTGTCGCCGTACGCCGGAGGGGGGAAGTGGTTGTTGAGCTAAAGGACGACCGTGGTGGCGGCGACATGTGGGGAATGAGAAGTGGAAATGAAGCAAGGACACTGTAGGGGTGGCGGTTAGAAAATTGAATGAGGAGAGTTGTCGTTTTTGCGGGGAGAGGCGGACGTGGTGTTGGGTGAATGTGAAAAATGAAGACGAAAAGGAAGGGGGAAACAGAAGATGATGGAAAAAAGGCGCGTGCAGAAGGATGTCGGCAACGTGTGAGGACTTGGGGAAATGACAAATCTGCGCTGGTTCCTTTTATTTTGAACTGGGGGTAAAATGGAGACTGCCAAAAAGACTTCACTTTGACCGCTTTGATCAGAGTTTTGCTTTATAGTATAGATATATTACAACATTTCTTACTCAGTAGGTTCTTACTAAATTAAGTATTCAATTATTTCTTCACTCCAACATTAAAGACTATTAAAGGACGCATACCTAAATTTACACAGCCTTTGGTGTAATAAAGAGCTAATTTCTTCAAATTTACACAACACCTGTGCAAACTTGGGAAAATGCGGTGGAAAAAGAGTAACACATCAAAAACAAACCTTGTATAACCCAACATGATCCGAGGGCCTACTCACACTCCCCCTCGTTTGCTATCTTCGCACCCACAGGCACAATTCAGATAAATATACAAATTAATCAAAAATCCCCCAAATCAGATTTGCCCTAGGAAACAAATCCCGACGTAAATTTTACCTCGCTTACAAAATTCAAATATGAGAGAAGTAGTAATGAGCTCGGGAACCGTAGATCCAGCTCCGCTGGCACGTTCAGCTTCCCCTACTCCTGCTGCGAGGTAAAATTAGTGAATAAAATTATGGATATGCTTACGGTATTCGAGCGCTTCAGCAATTTTTGACTTTTCTTACGAAAACCACGAGGAAATTACGTAGATTTAATGTAGTTTGTGCTTGGAAGTCTGTTTTGGAAATACATTGGATTTTCGTAGTCATGGGAATTCGAAACCGATTCCATCAATGTGAACGTGCACAGCTTGATGATGTAAAGTTTGGTGGGACGAGAGTAACTTTCGCGCTTAGCTTGGTTTGATTGTGTGTGTTTTTTGGGTAGTTAAAGGGTAAGCCTTTTCATGTCGTTTTTAGTTTCATGTTATTTGTAATACTCAGAGTATTATGACTGCTGCTACCGCCGCTGTAAAGTTAGAACCGGAAACTGACTGATAATTTATTGTATACATTGCAGTCTTCAATATCAATTTCACCATCAAATCTGCATATCCTGTCATTGTAATCATAGTCTGGACCGCCTCATTCATGCCCAGCAAAATTATTGTATAGAAACCAGTAAGAAATGATATTCCATTTCCCTATTTCGTGTCGATTCTTCATGGAATTCCCAAATTGTTTGTTCTAAGGAAAACACAGCAAAAATGGTGAAAGAGTCTTGTTTGAAAGAGGGTACAATGACCAGAAATCCCAAGAACTAATCCAATATCATCTATTCCATTGACAGATATAGTTTCTGTTGCTGCTTTATCTATCGTGTGAACCATAGAGGAATTTAAAAATTATGCAGCAAAACTTGTATAATTATAGTATTAACTATGTGTATTTGAATGAGCTGTTGTTAGATGTATATTTATAATTACAGTATGGCCATAATAAAGCTTAATGTCATATAATATGTACATATTTGTCTTTTATTTAAAGACTGTCATGCTTTTTTTCCCTAACAAACTTCAGTATCAATATAAATTTGGAAATCCAAACATTCTGTATTTTTTTTAAAAAAAATCTACCATTAGATGTATCTCTAGTGCTCATTGGTATATGATATGTACAAATCTTTATAATTTATTTGAAAGTTCGGACAATTATAGTTAATTTTATAGTTAAATCTAGATCAAATATTTTTTAGCACCACTTTATATGTATGCGACTTATGCATCGTTTTGAGAAGAACAATAAATTAATATTTAACGATTAAAATAATTCTTTATTTGGGTTTCATATAAAAATATTTCATTTTGAATCACGGAGAATAGATTATTGTAACCAACTTTATTATGACAAAATAAGATTCTTGTTAGAAAACATTAAATTTATCTGCAAAAATATTAAGCATATTCATTTAAAAACTATATGAATATTAAATTTGTTTGCGAAATAGATATTTTTAAACATCCTTCTTATATTAGAGTTTCAGCTTACATAGGTCTATTTTCACTGTCTGCAGCAAGAAAGACTTTCTCATCGATCAGTTTTCTTATTAGACTGCAACTAATTCAGTAAAATTAGGATTAACTTAGATATATCAATAAACGAGGAAAGCACGTGGAAGATCGGAGATATAAAATAAATTAATAAATATTTTCAAAATTATACTGTTGATTCTCAATGCTGTTTGCTATGCATGAATAGGCACACGTGTACCAAAAGAGACAATTAAAGTGGTTCTGAATTCTCAAGCTCCCATCTTGCAATGCTTACGTACTTTGGTAGATATGTACTCTCACCGTCTCACTTAACTATCATTACTCACATATAAGCAGTTGTCATCGAACTCGAATCGCTATTCGACAGTAACTGACTACTATATTTGGTATTTATGCACTTCTCTCCCACCTCTTTTCATTCTTTGCGTTTCAACTTTCCTCATTTCCACTTTGAATGCTTTTGTCAGTCACTAATCGCTACCTCGATGATTCGGTGGCCCTAATTAAATTTGATCAGAGATGGAAACAGAGTCAAAAGAAACATGTTCTAATTTTTCCATGGATACCAGTCGTCAATTTAGTCAATCAATGCATCCTTTCTCTTCTGATATTCTCCTAAACACTTCTTCCATTGACCACATCAAAACCTACATCTTGGACGCGTTGTTCTCTCTACCAGGTTTACATTGTACTCCTACAAGTACAAATGACCATTTCCCCTTGAGAACCTGCACTCGCCGGAGTGTCAGTGCTCAGTAGAGAAATTATTAAACTCATTTTCTCATGGTGGCTACTTCCCTCCTAATAGCTTGAAATCAAAATCAATACTCTAATTTGGTTAATATCATTCTTTGCCTAGTGCACAAGATTAAACCAGTATTACCTTCAGTATTAGAGTATGTGTCCAAAACTTGGTCACCCTAATACACACCCTGCTTCACTATTGGTGAATATGTTTCCAAAACTTAATCACCCTAATACACACCCTGCTTCAGTATTGGTGAATATGTTTCCAAAACTTAGTCACCCTGATACACACCCTAATAAATAGGACATACACCAAGATTTTAAATCTCGGATTTTGGTCGCGTTTCGTCTTGAAATTTTTACGTTGGTGAATATGTTTCCAAAACTTAGTCACCCAAATAAATAGGACATACACCAAGGTTTTAAATCTTGGATTTTGGTCGCGTTTCGTCTTGAAATTTTTACACACATTATCTCATCTCGGATGAGATATTGGGTGAGATAAGTGTATCTCGGGTGTACATTTCACATTGACATCTTGGATTTTAAAGTCCATCTCGGGACTATCTAGATGTAATGTAAGTCTAAATTTCATATTTTTAAGCTTATTGCAATAATTGTTGTCTATATATAGAAGTTTTAACATACATAAGTTATATAAAATGATAATTTTAATTTTACGTTTTAGATCAAAGTGATAACACGATTGATTCGGAATTAACTAAATGATTCCCTATTTATCTAAATATTAAAATTTAAAAAGTAAATAATAAGTTTTTTTTTGCTCACTCGTTATATGGTACAAAGAAAAATTAGAGGGTAAGTAAAAATTCATTATAGTGTAGTTTCTTGTGGACTCACATAAGAAGTAAAAAATACATGTAAATGGAAAAAAAAACATAATTTCATATGAGATATTCTATTGAGAACCTACCTCAAATTTCACTACGTTGGACGAGGTGAATGTCAAATAGTATATAAACAAAATTTAATGTCTCGTTTCGTTAAATCTCTTCTCGCTCAATTCGAAAATGAGATCTCAAGCAAAATTTTGGACGAGATGACCGAGATTTGAAACAGTGCAGACTACCTTTGTTCGATGAGAAATAATCTGCCTAATATACACCTTTAAATAAGAACCTACCTTCCTTGGTCGATTGTACATAATGAAAACATAGAGACTACAAAGGTTGACCCACTAAAACACAAACTACTGTGCATCCAAACCAACGTGGCCCATAGTCAAAATAAACATCTCAAGTTATTGGGACATACCGTTTGTGGCTGTGGTCCCACAAACAGCAATCTCTGTGAATGTGTGCAGTGCCCCATACTCCTGCAATTTTCAGTTATTCTACTTCATGCATATTTTCTCTCCATATTCTCTTGGAACTTCGGTTACAAGTTATATGGTTCGTGATGTGAATCCTAGCTTACCCTCTATGGTTTTCTTTCTATGATTCCTATTTTATTTGTTGGATGACATGGGATGTGTGATGAATATTGATGTTTGCAATTTTTTTTATACTTTATTATTCTTGACTCTTGAGTGTGATTTCACATGATGAAAATAAATCTAATGACTTCTTATTTACGGTAGAGGTTTTTTTTAAAAAAAAACTTTAATACAAAATTTCCTTTGCTGAATACATCTCTATGAACTCTGCTATATAGATACTATATTTGTGTTCAGTTTTATACTTCTTAAAATTTCTGATTGTGCCAAGTTTGATGTTACCAGTTCTGTTGGGGCATCCTCACCTGCTTTGCCGACAAATATAGGTATCGCAGATTGGTTTGGACCCAAAGCCGCTGCTTCTCAAACTGGGGTTGTTCCCCAGCCTCCAAAAACATCAGTGAGCACCAGTGCTATTGCTGGTGGGTCAACACGTGGTTCTTCAAAACCTTCTTGTAGACCATGGGAACAAGGAGATTTACTTTGTCGTCTTGGCACATTCAAGCCTTCTAACTGGTCTGGAAAACCAAAGGTTTGTATTCGGACTCGGTTTATGTTTAGGTGTTTTGTCAAAATATATGGAATAAACTGTTCTTGTATTGGTTTCATTTGATCAAGTTTTCATGATGTAAGGTTGCGGTGACACCTTTTCACCTGGCACTGGAATGTTTTGAGCGTGACAAATTAGGTTTTACAAGTAGAAATATTTTGCTGTTTTGAGTCTGAAATACTTTAAGCTGCATGTAATTATATTGCTCCATTTTTATTATCCACTCAAGCAAACACCATTACCTTGATTGCAATTGATTTGTTGCACGTATAAAACTCATTCAATCAACGACCTTATAACCATTTGATAAATACAGATTTGAAGGGATACAACCTTTACATTCTAGGTAATTGCACATAAAAGCAACACACATATAGTTTAGTGCAGCAAACCGTTGTCTATCGACATAAAGGCATACAAGAACTTATGTAAGATACATTATGAAGAAATGAATTTTGACATCTGATGCATGCCATGCATATAATTAAGCATAGCTATACTTTTAACATGGAGCAAAAAACTGAATTGTTCTCGGTACCATTTTAGCTATGTTATTGTTGATTTTTAGATATTTGCAACATTTGCAGGAAGCGAGCTCGTTGTCTTGTGCTAGAAGAGGTTGGGTGAATGTTGACATTGACAAAATTGAATGTGAAGCATGTAGTGCACATCTTACATTTCCTGCAATAACATCCTTAATGCCTAAAGATGGTGCGTGTTTGATAAAATTGCGGTATCTTTATTGCTTTTGGATTCAATAACATAATTTTACAGTAGGTATCCCTTTTATTACACCTCGCATGTATCTGTTTGTTTAACCTCTATATCACCACCAATGGAAGGGGGTACGACGTTGTATCAATAAATGAAATACAAATCAGTGTGGGAATTAATATTTTGTGTGGTTTGTATGAAATAAACTGGTAGACTCTATGGTGCAAGGATCTGAAGAATTTTATATCTTCAATAATGGATCCGTAGTGGTAGTCTACTAGTTTCTTTTAAGACAATTATTTTTTGAAAGCGACTGGAATAAAAAATAACTGAGAGGTAAATTATAATACTTGCTTTTTATAAGCACCTAATGCCATAGTAACAATCATTTTTTTTCACTCGAATTTTCTTAAGCATCAGTTTCGTAGTGCAAGATCCTAACACTTGCCTATAAAATTTATTAGGTATCCCACCTTTTCACCTGTATTGTCAAATTACTCATTTCATTTACAGCACATTAGCGCAGTTGCTAATGTCTTCTAGTTTTCATTATGTTTTTTTTTCCTTTTCTTTTAACATTAAAACACAAGGGGAAAAAATGCACAGTAGGATGCAACACATGCTAATATTGCGATTAAGCATTTCTCTTAACATCAGCACTCTTTCAAATTGATTTTCCCTTGTAGTCCACTCTCTGTAATTTAATAGCTTCAATTTTGTAACACGAACTCCTTGACAAATGTAAAACAAGAAAGACATGCCACAATACACCCGTGTTAACGCTATAATTTTCTTTTTGACAAGAATTTGTACGCATCAATTTTACCTTGTTCTTAGTTGCGTAACACATGTAAATGCAACATGTAGATTGTGTGATTGCTATATATTTAATTTCTATATTATATCTTACAGTTGATAATGAGGTGGAAGCCTTTGTTGAGAATCTCGACTCCGGGCATAAAGTTGCATGCCCATGGAGAGGAAATTGTTGTGCTGATAGTTTAGTGCAATTCCCTCCTACCCCACCATCGGCACTTATTGGAGGATATAAAGATCGATGTGATGGTCTTCTTCAATTTGAGTGTCTACCAGTAATAGCTTCTTCTGCTATTGAGACTATTAAACTCTCCAGGGCAACACAGATTGATCGTTTTCTTTCACTGCCACATTCATTATCTTGTGGAGATTTAAGCTTTAAAGCTGATGACATGCCATTAACAGAACTCTCACGAGATGACGTGTTTACTCGCTATTCTAATGTATGATAGTATGTCAATTATCACACACACACACACACACACACACACACACACACACACACACATCTTCAGTAAATTGCCATTTCTTTCTGTGTAGCTATAATTTTCAGTATATTGCTAGTATCTATATGGTCATATGAAGTCTTGTTCCATTTAAAAAATAAGCAGGAATTCAGTTCACCTTTATCTATCCATATTCCTATTTTTAACCATACAACCATATATTAACTGTTAACTTTTACCTTTAAAAATTCATGAGGTGTCCAAATTATACACAATTACACATATTTCTTTGTTTGGTTTCCCCCTTACATTCACACTCCTGTTGAAAATGTCAGATAATGCAGAGATTGGTACCCAAAAAGAGTCAACACTTAATATTTTATGCATGCTAAATGATCCTTTACTTGTTTACCAGGATTTTATCCTCTCACACTCTTCACTAAGAGTGTAGGGGTAGCATATCAGGGTTTTCCTGTCAGGAAAACCTAAGGTATGGGATATCATAGCGTATTATTTTATTCTCACCATCTGAGTTTGGTTAATCAAACAGGCTCAGAAGCTAATCAGCTTATGTGGATGGGAACCAAGATGGCTAGCAAACCTGCAAGACTGCGAAGAACATTCAGCTCAATCCACTAAAAATGCATACTCCTTCTTCCCAAGTGAAGACAGGGACAATTCTTCTCACTTTCTAGAATCAAACAAAAAGGACAAGGGAAAAAGAATAATGGATTCTGCCCAAGAATCTAGACCGATTTCAAAGTCCCCTTTACTTGATTGTAGCTTATGTGGCACCACAGTAAGAGTTTTGGACTTTCTCTTACTTCCTCGACCTGCCAGATTTTGCAACACACCCGATACTGCCAAGAAAACAATTTTGACCCGTGGAACTAGTGCAGCCAGTGGAATTGGATGGGTTGCTGATGGAATAGAAAAAGAAAATATTGATGAGGTGAATGAAGGGAAATCCCTTCCAAATGCGGGTGTAGATTTGAACTTAACTATGGCAGGCGGATTACCTTCAACTAACTTTGCTATGCCTGTCATGTCTGAAAATTTGGTTGGTGATAATTGTATCGGTCGAGATCTAATAATTGGTCAACCTTCTGCAAGTGCAATTGGTGATCGTGCTGCTTCATATGAGTCTCGTGGTTTAAGCACTAATAGAAAACGTAACTTGGAGGAAGGTGGGAGTACAGTAGATAGACCACAAGATATTGTTCAAAGAGCGGACAGTATCGAAGGTACTGTCATAGATCGTGATACCGATGAAATTGATGATGGAACACAGGATGATTCAGAGGGCCCCGCCAAGCGTTCTAGAAGACTAGATTTATTCGAAACATATCATTCTTCCCTTAGAGTGGATTCATCAGGTGCAGGTCCTAGTCGTAATTTTTCTCTTGACATTGATATAGATGTTAATAGAACTATTGGTCATCCTTACGCTAGAGATTCTACGCGTGCATCATCTGTTGTTGCAATGGATACAATTGGTAATGGTGCAGATGAGGACTCTATGGAAAGCGTTGAAAATTACCCAGGAGATTTCGATGATGTTCACTTACCCTCACCAAGCTTAAATAGAAACCTTGACACAGAACCAAACTATAGCAATCAGGCACAGCAAAGCACCTGTGCACAGCCTCTTGCTGCTCGGGAGATGGAAAGTAGCAGTACAAATGAAGGGGAAGAGCTTTTGAATGCAGAAACTGTTAATGCTAATGCAAGAGATAGGCTTAGTATTGGTGTTAGTGGGGGTAGTGTGGGAATGGGAGCGAGCCATGAAGCTGAAATACATGGAGCTGATGTGTATTTGCATAGAGCAGATAGTATTGTTGGTGATGCAGAGCCTATAATAGCTGAAGTAGTTGAGAATGCGGGACAAATGGGTGAATCAGCTCCTGGACCTGGGTTAATGGATGAGTCTGTGCCTGGGGACATGGGAGCTCAGCAGGGTGATAGTCAGGATGTGATGTCACAGTTGGTTGGAAAAGCTGATAGTGGTTCAAAAATTTACGGTTCAACAAAGGAAGATTCTGATGAAAGTGGGAAAAAGACAAGCTTTAACGTGGGGCTTGATAGCAATGTCCATCCTTCACTTTCTTGCAATGCAATGATATCTTATGGACGTGACATGTCTAAGGAGGAGGTGACACAAAATGGCAACTCTGTCATGGATTATGATTTTGTTCTCGAAAATGGATTAGGTAATATACTAAGGCACAAGTACTTCCAAACCTTAGTATTCCTATCGTGCGTGTGCGCGTGTGTGTGCGTTATTCTTGCACAGTTTTGTGATCTTCACTGCATTTTTTGGAATAGTAATGATGTGTTTCTTGATCAGTACAGTTTTTGAATAGTTAAGTATTACCTTTATATTTGTATTGCCTGTATATCTTTATATGCAGCGGCAGTTTGTATGTGCTCTTCATTCATACCACTCTCCATGTGTATATCATTTATGGTATTCAGCTTTCGTCTTCTCACATCATACAAAATACATACTCTCTTTAATGCTTTTCCACAACTGACACACCATATGTATGTATGAATATCTGTGCACATTAGCACTCCCACTTGTACCCTTCTAAATTATGGTTTTGCACCTAGGGTTTTCAAAAATAAAACATGCATATGCACACATGCAGACACACACATACATGATGTCAAGTTCCATGACAGATAAATTTAGCTAACTCATTGCATCTTAATATAGTTCATTTGATTGATGTTATGGCTGAAAGTAAAACTTATGTGGTTGTTCACTGACTTTGATTAATATTGTTAACTACTGTTGTGACCGAGTATAGATTAAAACTATTCAATATTCATATGTGTTGTTGAGTCTAAATCTCTATATGTATCATATACACATGTGTACATTTACATACACATATACACACGTGTGTGTGTGTGTTGGGGGGGGGGGTTGGGTGGGTATGGAAGATGTGTTTACTGGGCACATGTGATTTGTACGTTCACGCCCGCGCGCACATGCATATAACATGCATACATATATAGGAAGGATTCCTTGTATCTCTTATTTCAGACATGACTGGTCGAAAATATTCGTTTCTACTATTGATTCAAAATGTAAATTTGGATGAGTTAAAGGTTTGAAATGGTTCAAAATTTTGTATAAATGATCAAAGGGATAAGAATAACGTGGATACGAAAAATTAGCAAAATCTGATAAATTGATATTAAAAAGTCCATTGGGTGTTTTTGTGGAATAAAAGATTGAAGATCTCACAGCATGCAACATGTTAAACACTTGTATGCATGTTTGTATGTATATATGTATGTGTGTGCAGTTTTGCTTGTGTGTATCCATGATTATCAGTGATGTCACATGCAAGAAAACTTCGATACAGATGACTATATCAAATTTTTAATACAACTTCATGTAAATTACACCATGCGTACTAAATGATAGAAGTATAAGTTTTTAAACAAAATCATAACAAATAATTCTTGTTTTGCAGTACACATTAAATGTTGGCATGAGTTGTATCCAACATCGATACCACCCTTTTCTATCAAAGCTATCCTGTCACATGACAGTTTCATTATTGCTAGCTATTGATGGATCAATCCGACAGATTACATCAAAGTTCAAACGGTGTTGGATAGTATGGTGTCACTGAGTGTGTGTGTGTGTTAGATTTATATTTATATATTTATTACAATAATACAGATATGCTATACATAGGTTTTTGTATCCTTTACTATCAAAGTATCAATGATGCCACATGATAGTTTGATTCTTTAATTACTCAAGTTGTTTCTATTTATTACCATCATGACATTGCTATCGCTAGCTATCATTAATCCGATGGACTACATCAAAGTGCATACATACATATACGTATGTACACACACACATATGTATATGCATGTATATATGCATGTATGCGTATGCGTGTGTGTATATGTGATATATGGTATGCATGTTTAAATACTGAAATATTTATGCTTTCCTTTTAACGGACTTCTCACATTATGCTGGGTTTTCTTTTTTAATGGGCATGGTAAATTAAATTTATACGATTGTAATTGTAAACCTTGATCTAACATGTTACACTTTTTTGAATAGTGATTAACAAATGTTTTCTTTCTCTCAACCTTGTGCCAGCAAATGGAGAAAATGATTTCGTGGCAGAACCCAGAGAGTTTGATCCAATTAAGTATCACAACACATATTGCCCTTGGGTAAATGGTAATGTTGCTGCTGCTGGTTGTGACAGTAGTGGTGATTCTAATTCAGGCAGCTCTTTAGCTATTTGTGGGTGGCAGCTAACACTTGATGCACTAGATAATCCTCAATCACTTGGTATTGGTCCCAATCAATATATGCAGTCTGAGTCTGCAGCTTCTCAGTATAAGGTTCGGCCATGTTTTGCTTTCAAGTAGTTTTGTGCTTTAATGTGCTAACAAATTGCTACGTTTGGTCACATAGGCATTCTACCCTATATCTCAACTGTTATTTGCTTGATCAGCGATGGAGCTCTATATTTATTTGTGAAATAAATATGGTTAGATTACTACTATTAAGAATGATTACAAACTATTTAAGTTTAACTAATGCCATTTTAGACTTTTAGATACTAAAAATATTCAAGTATGTGATAAAGCATTAAATAGCAATAACATGATCACTATATAACATTATATTCATCAGTCAAATGGTTAACATATCCAACATAATGTAAGCTTTTTCAACAAGAGTTAATAAACATGTGAACATATCAATACATGTTAAAAAGGTCATCTAAAAACACACCTAAAGGCTTCACTTACACTTATTGGCGTCTATTAGCATCCTAGAACGTTGGAGCCATGTCAAGGAAACTAGATGTAACCATACAGGTATCACATCATATGCAATAGAGATTGCAATTTGTGGGAAGGATGAAGAAATAAAGCGTTAGCTAAAATGGATGGCGAAAAGATGTGGAAGTGAGATTTGATGTGGGAAAATTGTTACTTATTCGTTATTCTTTTTGTTTAAAAACATCGGTAATTGTTCTTCTAATTTTAAAATTATATACAATGATTGCAACACGGGATTCAAATAGTAAATCGCAAAGTTCAAATTTTGAATTGAAACGGGATTCAAATCGTGAATCGTATATCGTAAAACACAAAATTTGATCGATAATTTTTTGAGGAATGATTTTTGGAACAGTGCCTTTTATATTGAATCTTATCGATGCCTTTGAATTTTCCAGAGCCGTTTGTCATTGATTGAGCTCAAATTGATGCTTAGTTTCCCTCAGTTTCAACAGCAGATTTTGAAAAAAATTCTTTTGAGATTTCCAGAATTTGCTTCTACGATGTGAAGATTTAATTCACGATTTGATTACAAGTGGCGACAGTTTTGATTTCACTTTGACGATTACGAGTTTTCACAATTGCTATTCAAACCGAATTCTGAATCGGAGAGGCACATTTCGCGTTGAAGCGCGTTTTGAATCGTACTATTCTATGATTTTTGAATTCAATGATTATATATATAGTATAGTTTTTGCCTTGTTGCAATATTTTGAGCTAAATTTACGTTAATTCAACTAATACAATACTATACAATATGGGGTTTTTGTATAATGGACAAAAATTTGTATTTTTTAAGCTTCAAGGACACAACCTCAATGTTTTTGCTACAAGAACAAACATTCTTCCAAAATTAGTGATAAAGTCAAACATTCTTTCAAAATTAATCTTAAGGACAAACCGCCAAAATTATGAACCATCACTCATCGCACCACCACCCATCGCCATCACCTGCACCACCAGCCTTGTCGCCGCCCCCAACACCACCCGCTGCCATCACATGCTACCGATGACTCTTAACCAAAAAACTGATACCTAAAAATTATTACCGACAACTATAACTGATACCTAGCAGCCGATGCTCAAATAAACCACCCATAATCTCCTAGGCTCTCAAATTTATCAAATTCAATCACCATCATCTAAATTTACATTTCATTCTTGATCAAGCATTTCAATCATAACAATCATCCTTATAGAAAATCAGTTCATCATTATATTTAAAGCATAAATAGACCATCCATAATTAATATCTATCAAGTTCATGAAATTGCATCGTTATCTCATATAGCAATGCTTTGACTCAAGCATCTCCATTCTCCGATGCAATCCAGATCGAGTGGCTCCACTTCAACATAAGCATGAATTCCATTCAACTAAAGTAGTGTGTATAATGGCAAGCACGGCAGTGGTTTATCTTTAGCTAAAAAATAAAATAGTTTCTACAAAAATGATACATACGGTCACTAACACCGATACCTAAGAACTAGTCCTCAAATTAATAGTAAAATAGATACTCAAACAAAATTCATTATATATTTGATACTAATGAAATATTAATTCAACGCAATGATCATCATATTTACTATGTAACGACTTCATTTTTTTATATAATCAAACAAACAAAATAGTAAAAAAGACTTCCGTTCTGTATTATTTCAAAAAATGATACACAGAAAAAATAAATATGATACCTAAAAACCAATCCTCACTAAATTCAACACAACAATACATTATCAATCAAACCAATATGAATGCAAAATAACAACTAAAAAATGCTCACTTTAAAATGTGAGTTTATTACCGTATAATAATTTTGTTATACAACAAAAAATCACAAACTAAAAAATAACAAATATTTTCGAAAATGATACACAAACTGGAGAACTGATGACATCACTTTTTCTCTCCTAATTTTTTCATGGCTTACTCTTCTTCTTCCTCGACTTACTCTTATTCTTCATCGATTTACTCTTCTTCTTCCTCGAATTATTGTTTCTTCTAAAACATCATTTCACCACGGCGTCCCTTCCACCAGAGCCATCAATTTTCTATTATCAGATGACTTCAAATCGAGCTACTTCAAAACCTTAGCTGTTGCCATGCACCGTCGAACCATCCACCCTTGCAGCCAACGTCATCGCAACAACCGCCCTCGTCGACAATGTTGCCTGAACTTAACGCCGCTCCAGACTCATTTGCGTGTTTGTCCTGGTTGCTAATTTCTTGTCCTGCTTCTGAATTGAAATTCGAAAGTTGTCATTCACGTTAAAATACCGAAGGCCGGTCCTTGATGCTAAAATACGGAGAAATCTTGTCTTTGACACTATTTCCTGTATATATAATATAGTTTTGTCTTGTTGCAATGTTTTGAAATAAATTACGTTAATTCAACTAACACAGTACAAAACGTTGAAGTATAATATTTTTCGATAATTTCAAACATGCAGATTTCATTAACGTTTTTCTGCATTTCGAGAACTTAAATCTCTAATTTTGGATAATTCAACTATTAGCGCTTCTCCAATTTATTCGTGAGCCATCACAATTTCTTTTACATTTGCATTTACATGCTGTGCTCATTAAACTGCATGATTGGCAGGAATCATATTAAATTATCATATTCGTTAAAATCTAGATCACGATTATGAATCTTTCTTATAGAATTATAAAGAGTAATCATGTCAACAGCATTATTTGCTTAATAAGTAGGCATATGCCTTAAAGCTGCAGACGTTTTCTTTCAAAAGTACGAATGTTTGTTCAATTTCCATGCAACTTGAGCAACAAAAATAAAATAATTTTGTCATCACTCTTCAAAACATGTTATGTAGCAAGAAAACAAAGAATATGATATCTTTTGTGCGATGTGAGAGTAGTCATTTAAGTTTGTTGATAAAATCTACAAAATACTACGCGATAGTTTAACAAATTCTTGTAAGAAGCATTGGAGCTGCAATTTGCCATTTCTCGGAGGTGGGGCATGTACAAATAATCTCGGCTGGATTTTGCACGAACAATGTCAATGGCACTACTATACACATACTTTTACTTTCAGAGTTATCTCAAAGAAATAGAAAATAACAATGTTAATTGTCATGATGAAGTGCATGATAGCATTTCTTTTAACCTTGTAAGGTCCTAGTGACTTGGCATGGCACGCCTACATGACAATGGAAGTTGCAAGTCTTGTATATGTCAGTATGAGAAACATTATCCATTAAGCTAGTATGAGATGCATCTTATGTAAGTTTGCATGATTGTTCTAGACACTTTGGCCTAATCAAAATAAAATTAGAACCCTTAGAAAGCTGTAATGACCCATTGCATACATTATGCAAAATATCAGTCAGTTTTAACTTTAAAAAGGAAGTTAATATTAACTGAATATATAATGGATTAATTGTTATAATGAAAAGCCACATCCTTTCAATTGACCGAGGTACATCTCACGATCATTATCACAACTTTAAAATCAATCAGAAACTTATATATTCATTTATAGCTTACTTAAAACTTTATCAACTGAAGGCCTTTGGTTTTCAAATAAAGTAGCAAGCACAGAGTAATAAACTGATGCAGAAACCATTAAACTAAAATCTTGCTTTTATTTTCTGTCTTTTGTACATGCATTTTTTGTTAACCACTTGCTATTTATGAAAACTGTAACTAGATATGAGAATAATGATAGCAATTTAAGACTCTCCGTAACTTAAAATTGGTTATTAATTTCCTGAAATACATGTTACACTAGAAGAAATGGAAATTTAAATAGATACATACAAACACATGACATTTCAAAACTTTCTCCACATGACATTTTATAACTTCTTTCAAATAAATTATTTCACTTAGATCCAAAGGTCACTTGTTTCTATCATGAGATGTTGGTTATTCTGAAATATAAGACCCTATATTTGTTTCATATGAGATCTTGATGCAATAAATACAATCTAATTATGCTTCTATACCAAATGTGATAACCTGCATTTCCTAAGGCCTTCTGTCATCGTAGTTCAAGTCAAAGTGTATATTTTTGTTCTTCCAGAGTTGTTGTTACAATTGGATATAATTATATATATGTCGACTTTTGCGATATTCTGACACGGCACTATGTTTGATGTTTACCTTAAATATGAACACAATTCATTCAAGTATTGCGTTTCTAAAGCGTAGGGGGGGGGGGGGGTATCTTAAGGGATGTGTTTGTTGGCATAAGGATTATTAAATCCTGCTAAAGCGTAATACTCTTTTTACTTGCTTTCATTCTCTCATTCTCTTCATATCTCTTTGAAACCAAAATAATTAAAGTACTATTTCCCTCCTCTCTTCTTGTTAATTCCTTTTTTCTTCACATTAAACATTGATTTTGGTTTGCATTTGCATTAGGGGAAGTATAATTCAAATGTAAAAATTTGGGATCATCAGTTTATTACAAGATAAGATGTAAATTTTTGGTATTTTGAATGCAAGAGGAAGTAATAGTTGATTTGTTATGATTTCATATTTACACAGTTAACTTGTCATGAGCATACTTGATTGCATTAAATACGTAATAAAATAGGGTTCCAAAGTGTATGGAGAAAGCAAGCATAATTAATTCGTCTCTGAAAATATTTATTTCAAAAAGAAAAAGAAAAGGAAAATGGGTAATCTGTGCATTCCAGTCCTGGACCTTTATAGTATACCCCCGTCTATAACTTTATAAGTTATCACTGTATGAACTGTCCTCGGTGTTTTCAAAACCGTGTTTGAGTTACTATGATTCCTATTTTTATTCATATATTAATCTGTCATTTCAATATTGATCTGAATGGGTAGCAGAGGGGTTTGGAGTCATGGTTTAAACATGAGAAGAACACAGTTGTATTTCACACAGGCCATATTCCTCTTTAATTTCTGTGCAGGGCCAGATGTTGCTATTCTGGTGCCAAAAAGTGTAGATTCACGCCCCAAAAAATATATTATGTTTGGTAGGATTTTGAACATCTTCACATTCATTAAATTTGACCTGTTAATATTCACAAAAATACTCAATATTACTTGATTTTGCAAAAATTAAGCCCAAACAACAACAATAATAAACAAATCAATTTGTGCCTTTTTATATAAAGATAAAACAGTTAATAGTCTCATATTGAATCCTATGACTATTTAGTTGATTTATATATGTTTTAAGAACGTAATGAACTCCAGGACCCTTCATTTAAAAGCATATTTTGCCCAGTGTAACTTCAGTGTTTAATATTGCAGGATGATCACTTAAACCCTCACCCTAATCTTTTGAAGCGGCATGCTTCAAGCAAAAGTCAAGGATATCGTTGAGCCTGCAAGTAAGATCTGTAGTTTTCATTTTTAATACTTTACACTCAATTTTTTAGAGTTAGCTATCACGGATCATTGTCGGGCTACTATTACTCGTAGAACGTTTTTATTGGATAATCTATGGACCACTCTTTATTTTACCAGGTTTTCTAAAAGGATTCTTGAGCAAGATGATGTATAATGTGAATGAAGGCTGGAATAGGAAAATACCATATTTTAGATGGATCTTCATATGATTATTATGTAATGTAAATTCCCATAATAAATTTTCCTTAAAACGGTCAGGTATTTGTGGTTATTATGACATTATAAAGATTGTATTAGTGAAAATCATCATTTTTACTTAATGGACTTACATGATAAATGTTTATCAATGGACAATGGTGCTCGTGAACAATCTTACTATTATTACTGTTTCCTTGAATCCAGCAAATCTTATTTTTGTGTCATTATATCCATTGTCTTTTATCAATGGACTGTGGTTGAGTTTAAGTAAAATCGTAGGCAGCAGACTTCAGAAGTGAGAAAAATGCAGGAGTTCCAACTTCTTGTAAACTTGAACGTGTAGTGTGGGTTTGTTGGTGAATTAGGAAGATGCTTAGCTAGTTATTATTCGATATTAATTCAATGTTACTCCTTAATCAGATTTTGCTTTTGAATTCTTTCAGTTGGGCTATAAATAAATGAAAATTACTAAAAATGTGCTTAATATATTTATTTATTTTCATATATGAAAGGTAAGTATACATAACGTGAACAAGTTTACGAAAATACATACGGGCAATTAGCACGATTCCATAATTTGAGTATGACCGGTCAGTTCAAGTTAATGACTACTATACCGTTGACGTTCATCACCTATGTATTTCTTTAGCTTACAACACAAACTAGGGATAAATCTTGTGCCCCAGTAACTTGAGCATGCAATAATGGATTCTGATAAAAACAAAGCGAAATTGCCTCAATAACCTGGGCTATATAAAAAAAACAAGAAAAAACCTACAAACATGATAAGGAAGGAGCGTGAATGTTTAACAATCGGGATATGCATTGGAGCGAGAAAGGCATAACGGCATAACGTAAAAAAGTTACGTGGAAATTTGGATATAATTTGGTATCTTTTTATGCTTTTTATTTTGAAAATTAAATTTATTTTGATCTCATATTTCTCTTTTCGTTTTTTTTAAATTGCAATCGCATTTTTGTTTCTTGCAAACATATGCGGTATTTATTGTAAATATTTGAAAATTTAAAAAGTGCAAGTATGCGGTATGGAAGAAGGGGTCCTTTCATAATCACCATTTATCTCATATCACCATTTTGAGCCGATTACGGAATACTTACAATATGATAAATACTAGCAGGACCTCTTCTTCCATAATCGGCTCAAAATGGTAGCAACCTTGTTCCTAAAATAGCGACTCTCCTTTTCAAATTGTGATATAAAAGTTGCCAGATTATAAAGAAACCTTTGGTGTACCTTTACTATTCCATAACCTCTCAAACTTAGGCTAATATACCTTGGTGGTATGTTCATTAATAGATTTGGGCTCAATAATCCAAGGGGCTTTCACTTCGACACGTCTTCGTTCGTGGTTGCTTAGAGCCTCTTTTCATCAATAAGTACCCCTAACGCGTCGACCACACGACCTAAAATGGCATTTCCCACAGGAACATCTACAATGGATCCAATGGTTTGACAAGATCCCCTTCTTTAATAACGGTATCATTGTCAAAGACAATCATACCTACATTCTCATTCTCAAGGTATAAAGCTATTCCTTTCATACCTCTGGTAAATTCAACCATTTCCCTAGCTTGAATCTCATTCAATCCATAAACTCATGCAATATGATCCCAACCGAGACCACTTGATTGATTTCATCTGCTTGGCAATTCGTGTAATATTGTTCATTCTACTTTCTAATAGGGCCGAGTGCCAGCTTTGTTGTGATTATTCTTCTCCATCCAACTCCTCCAACATTAGTCTCCACGGTATTCTTACCATTCACATCTTTTAAGTTTTGCTCGCATACGACATATCCATCAAGTTTTTGTCGGCTAATCATCTGAATGCAATACTAAGAAAATTAACCATAGCCCTTTCTTCTATCAGAATCTAATCCACAATTTAAAAGTTTACTCCTTTCGCATTTCTTTCAATTTCATGATCCATTAACCTTCTTATTCTTTTGGAACAAAAATCTTGTCCTATAACCCTGTTCATCCAAAAACAAGTAGAAATTCAGAGATCTTGCAAAAATAGTAAATAAGATGGTGAATTTTTAAAGTGGTTTGGTAAATACAAGGCATACGTCCACTGTATTGTTATTGATTATGCATTATAGTTACAGGTAAATTTTTTTTAAGTCCTAACAGCTTAGAAAAATAAATAGTAACTACCTTTGTGACCAGAGATAGAAGGTGAAGAAGTAAGTACCAAAAGAGTTCTTTCTCCAATGCCATATATGCTGTATTTATAGGAAATCGTCCAGCAGAATCATCAGACATTAATATATCAAGGCTAACTTTAGATCCGAAAATGCATGTGAGGACGATGGAGTCCCCAGATTGATAAATTCATCTCGGTACCGATCACTTTTGATCGGTACCAACCTGATTTTTTGATGATGGGTTATCCCATCTTCCCTCCTTGGGTCTTCTATCTTTGATCCATCAAGCTTCGAGCACTTTTTCTTAGAAGTTGTGTTGTTTTCAAGAAGTTCTATATCTCTAGTACTTGTCTTTTTTCTTTCAGTACTTCCTTAGAGGTGTTCACCTATTCCTTCAGAAATGCACCTCGAGACGATCGCTCAGGCTAACCATCTATAAGTCATAGCTCTATGTCTTGTAGAAGGTACAAAAAGTGATAGGTGCCGACCATAAAGTGATAGGTGCCGAGCTCTTTACTTAGCTCCAAACCTTCCTTCAACTTATTCAGGCTTCTTGTATTATCCTTCAAAATATGTTTCTAAGTCCGTGAATCGTTTCGTCTTCATCTTGACGTTCAGATTCGTTTGAAAGCCGCTTAGTTAAGAAACCAAATAACACTAACCCACCCAGAGTATGCTTCTATTGGAAACAAAGCATGCTCTGGAATGAGATAAGTATTTTTGTCATTATCCATGTATGTCAATTAGTTATCAACGTGTTGCTTCAAAGCGTTATCTCTATTGCGTGGGTATCCATTCGATCACTTCATATAGTAGAAATTCTATTCCCCATCCTCAGGACTAGATCTACACTCTCAAGATCGCTTCATGCTTTTATCGGGCACACACTCCCTTCAAGTTGCTTTTCCTTCCTTTTTTGAAATTGGTATCAAAATTCATCTCGATACCGATGATCTGTTCGGTACCAAAATGTTTTCCCTTTTAGCTTGATAATAGTATATAAATTTAACACTTAAAGAAATTCACCCATGCTTTCTTATTTTCTTATCTTCTTATCCACTATTTGCCTGGTGCCGACCAAGTGCAACCTTATTCCATCGCCTTAAACCAATCGTCATTGATTACTTTGAGTTATCGCCATCTTCCTAAAGACGTCGCTACCAGTAGAGACTCTATTCGACAACCATCGCACCACCCAAATAACTCGTCCTCGATCTCACCAAACCATAAACCCCACTTTGCAATTTAGAGGTTGGTTGTCGCCATGTTGTGGTGGTGGAGCATATTTTCGATCATGGATCGAATTCATCTAAGACGACAGTGGATAGGGTTGGAATTTCTTGATCGGGCTATGCGTTGCTTTCCACCATTGTAGACACGAGATCATCCTAGGATTGCCTCGGGTTTGACCCGAAGCTGGTACTTCGTCCTTTTCGATTATTTAACCCACTGCATTTCTAGTGTTGTCTTTGGGTTTTAAACACTTTACATCGGGTTCTCCCATCTATAATAGTGTTATGCACCTTGCTTGTCTTAAAAGAAAACATATACTCCCATGAGAGCATATAAGATCACAAACTGCCATTTTGAAATCTAGTAAAACGTTTCTTGTCCAGAGAACGATTGCTTTAGATGTGCTCCGACGTTCAAACAATTCCATAGCATAACATTTTCAATTACATCACATTCTGTATTCCTGTAATAGATTTTTTTTTGCATCGCTCTGGACGGCGGTTCTATTATCGATTAACCGACGATAGAAAGTAAAATCCGAAGTATAGTTCCTTCGTATGACGTGGTTCGTTTTCTAGCACGAACGAGCTATTTACGTAGAATTGTTCATTCATCGTTTATAGGACACATGACTCACATTGCATAGATTAACATTTCCATTTCCCCCAATCAACATTTAGAATCCGATTGGTCAACACATTTCGACATCTGTTGGGTTTTAGGCATTAGTCACACGGGGTCACATACAACATAGAATTCCAAAATAAAACGTACCCGACCTTTTTGAACATCAAGTTTTCCTGTCCAGTGTTCAAGTTTTCCTGTCCAGAACGACTCGCCACTTTCTTAGATTCAATGTTGGCGCTGGGCCGCCAACTCCTCCAAAAGCTGGGTCTACTACTACTCAGGCTTCAACTTCTACACCTTCTGGATCCGTGCATTCAATCATTGCCGAGTTGTAGAGAATGATTGTTCCAGCAGAATCGATTCAAGAACAGTCTCCTCCTTTAAATAGACACATCAGCTTAAGAGTCTGAATGATCCCTTAGAGCATATGCCAATAATTCTAACCCCCAATATGCTCCAAACCATATGTTGGTGACATGAGATTCCTTAGGATGATGTCATGCTTCCAACACAAATTCAATGGTCGCACAATCCTCCAATGGGTTATACGTCGTGTAATAGATATATATGCTTAGGCGACACTGTATTACTTTTCATCATTTCCTATGTACATTTCTTTAGGAGCTTGGGCTTGATCTAACCCAAGTCCATCCCAATGGATACGCTTTGCTAAGCTCCTTATACATGCTATTTATGAATCAGTTCTAGTAACCTCCAAACTTCAGAGAATCAAGTCACATTCTTAGCTTCAAACAACGGCATAAATCACCGTCTTACATGATCATTGAAGCCCAGTGCCTATGCAAAATCATTAACGCGTTTCATAACAAACATTCATATTTTAGGAACGAATATTCTTTGTCCGATGTCCATAAGGCTTCAACAGGCCTTGGCTTTTCAGCAGTAAGATCTTTTCCTTTCCGTATTTCTTCACGCTTTGACTTTCATCTTCCTAG
Organism: Allium cepa; assembly: GCA_030765085.1. NCBI lineage: Eukaryota > Viridiplantae > Streptophyta > Magnoliopsida > Asparagales > Amaryllidaceae > Allium > Allium cepa. The sequence goes on along the minus strand of CM060928.1, from coordinate 556,297,203 downwards.
TATTTAAATTGCTATCACCTTCCTTCATAGATATTCCCGCTCGAGACATGAGCGTGGATCATTCCGAAACTCCCAAAACTCTCAAAAGCATCCATGTTCGACTCTGGTTGCAACATCCCCCATTTTGAGGTCCGAAACTAAGCGCTACAGATGTTGCAGTCATTTATAGTATTAATTTTTGGTGACCGAATGAGGTAATGTTAATTGTATCACTAACAACAGAAGCAAAAGAATATGAATTATTTCAAAAAAATTTCAAAGCAGATTTTATTTCAAAGATAATATTCCATATTTGTTACATAATCCCCATTATTGAAATACTCCAAGAACGACATATGAAGATGCCCCTTTGGTTGATCAGAGTTACTAAATAGGCAGATACATCTATTATCAACACATCCATACAACGAATGACATAACATAGCAGATAATAGTAGTAGATATACTCCTATATAGCTAGCATTGCCTTTTGCACGTCTCCGGAAGCTTTATTCGCCAAAACTTGCTTAACCCTTGAAACCCTTACTCCTGACCTACTTAAATCAAATTTTGAGCACCCGAGTGTTCAAGGGGAAAACATAAACTTCGAGTTAGGTAAAATGCCTAGTATGAATAATAATATTCCATCTCGATTTATTGATATTCAATGAGATCATGCCGTCGAGAGGAACGAGTTTTCTCCCTACTAATATATATATCTTTTGCAAGTTAAATTCTTGCAACTGAACTGGTTAAAACAGACAATATTAACAATAATGTGCATGCATACTACATTAGTAATCATGACTATTTGTCAAATCGGTGGACTATCCGTCCCGTGGTTTAGTTTTTATAGGGTAACTACCAACCTACATCATTTACTCAGGCCTACCAAATATAACAAGTTTCCTAGCTGACTATTAGAAAAAAACTAGACGGTCAGTTCAAATACACTTATCTAAGTGTTTACCTGACTACCCGGCAATCCGTAGTTTTGCTAAGCTTACTATAAATCTAAATGTTTTGCAAGCCAACCTATAACCTATCTTATTTTTATGTATTCCTTTCTGTGCGTACACCTACTTTTAGTCTTACCCTCAATAAAGCCCCACACTGGAATTTTGAACTTATATCGGCCAGAGGCTAATAGTTGAAGTATAGGGCGCTACTCTACACTAATCACATTTGGTTTTCTAATTTCTGAGTCAAATTTATCCTATCACAATCTATCCAAAAGTGATAAAAACAATGATCTTTTTAGTAAAAATCCTAGGCTAAATACCCTTTTTTATTTCCTTGAAAACAAAACCTTTGCAAATGATTTGACCCTTGAAATCATACTTTTAACACAAGGAAATTATAGCCCTTTACTTTATTCAAAAATATTTATGAGATGATATATGCTTTTATAAATTGTGTCGATGAATCTTGAAATCACTTGGAAGTTATCTCACTTCGAAATCATAGGCTATAAAGCCAAAATAATATAAAACCTTTATATTGATAACGCGACAAAGATATAGTCGACGAAGGTCTTCGCCCCTCAAAACATAGGCCAAAACAATAGAACTTATACTTTGATAAACCTTGACGTCATTATCGCCATTCGAGTCATCACTCCCTCTTCAATATAAAGTATGTTAAAGTCTTTGATTTATATACTTTAGGATATATAGTCGAAGTCAACCCTTGTATAGCCTATTATAAAACCTTAAAAGAATAGGCTCGACATAGACAAATCTCGATATCACTGCCTTAAGGAAACTAAGCGGCTTCATTAGAGTCGATGTCAATAGGAGCGGCACCATTGCCGTCTTTGAAAATATACATCAAAGGATAAAGTCGGAGTGATAAAATACGGGTTTCAGTGCCTTTCGGAGTCATTATCAAAATATGCATACGCATTAGCGTTGCTATGGTTTACTCTGAAAATACTAGGGTCGGCAATGTTGACACCAAGTGTAACACCTTATGTTAAATTACAATTATATATGCAAATAATTTAATTAAGTTATATACATTTGAAATTTTAAAACAAAGAATTGTTTGTAAATGGGGCAACTAATTAATATTCTTTGGAATATATATATATATATATATATATATATATTTGTGTAACAAATAGATTAGAGGGAGAAATTATATAAAATCAATTAATAGGAAAGATTAATTGACGGTGCTTGTTCTAAAGGGAAATTAATATTCAATTAATTAGTAGAGGTGATTAATTGACAGAAACTGACAAGAAATGGAACAAATATTGTAGCAATTAATTGATATGATTAGAAATATATATGTTAGTGTAAGAGAATAAAATGGAGGGAGAGTAATTTATGCAAGTAATCAATTGTCAATTGATAAACATGGAGACTTATGGTAACATATATAATTAAGAGTGTGATTCAAAATTCAATTATAGAATATATGCATGCAATAGTTATGGGAATAAAATAAATTAATATGCATATATGTGAGGAATTAACATGGTGTTGATTGGCATATTAATTTGGTAAGAAACCACAGTGCAGGCGGGGATTAATTGGATAGTAAATTAATTCTAGGTATATACGAAATCTGTTAATTGGGTGATTAATAGAGGGATCTCATTTAAAAGAAATGTCACATTTAAAAATATACGTTTCCATAGATTGCGAGAGAGAAGGGAAAGTGATTAATGAAAAGATTGCTGGAGAATCAATTTGGAATAAAAACAAACATAGAAGAATACATATTAATTTAATGTCCATAAATTGAGTGTACGCTTTAAATTTTAGGGTTTTTATTTAATGGTTAGCACTGATTTGAACCACTATAAAATATAGGTACAGAGCCTCATTTTTATTTTCAATATTTTTCTCTTGCCTACAGAAGCTCTGCCATTTTTCTATCTCTTCTACGCTTTCTTAATAACAAAATTTTAGATTTAATCCACATGAATTTAGATCTAAATAGAAAGAGAATAGAATTAATTAGGGAAGTAGGAATTGGTTCAAATCAGAAGGCTATGTCAAAGGTAAAACCCTAGATCCGAGTTTTATTTGCTATTTCTAATCCAAATCTCTTCCTTTTCTCTTTTAAATATTATAGATCTATAAATATATGGTTTGTAATTCCAAATAGTGATTACAAGGAAGGTGAATGTTAGGGACAAATCTGAAATAAAAACAAGGAGATTTGGAAAGCTAGAAATGTGAGTGGATTTAATTATATTTTTTACATTTATAATATATTATCGTTAAATTCTAGTTAAATAATTTTATTTAGTATTTCAGTAATTAATTCTGTTAATTAGTTATGCCGAACTGTAAGAAATTTATTGATATTTACATCTAATTTGAAGTTATAATTTAGCCTAAATGCTAGTTTCTTTTTATTCTCTTTATACGCGAATAATATAATTAAAAAGAAAATTCGCGAATATGGATTAAAATGGGAATACTAGATTAGTTGTAAAATAAGAAAAGTTGGAATTATCATCTACCTTAGCCGAATATTATAGTTAAACATCATACAATCAAATTGTGAACTTCTGATCACAAGAGGTTGGCTGTTAAATACTCGTAAAAATAATTATTCTTACCCAACCCAAGTCATGTAAAAGGATTTTCTGTAAATGACTGAGCACTTGTCCAACAATGCCCATAAAATATACATAATCGCAAATGATGATTAACACTTCATTCTATCAACATTTGCAAATACTCCTCTAACTTCACATATAGTTCTATACAAGCATTCATGTACCAAACATATGACATCTATTTTTTTAAAAAAATAATACAAGTGATAGTAATCACCTAGAGCTAGTTATTTACTTTAAAAAAAAACATAGATTTCTAACTTAACTTTTTAATGTGTTAAGTTTAATATACTTGCATTAATCTTGCACATATGACGATATATAATTCAAATAAATTGTAAAGATGTCACCAACATCTATCAAAGACCTGAATCTCATGTTTAGAGTCCTCCTAGACTAAAGCAAGATGCCTAGAGCCTTTTTACCAACATCGGAAGCAAAGCCTCCAAGTCAAGCTCCACGTTTTTCTCTCATGCTCATGGCCGTACTCATTTCCCCCCTTTTTCTGTAAATTATTCCAAATAAGTGCCATGACACTTTCTTGAACATGGATAGTGGATTAAACATGGATGGTTTTGGTGAAAATTTTAGGTCAACTGGATCTTTTTCCAATTTGTTATGATTTTTGGAAGTTGACATATAAAATCTGCCTTTAAAAACTTGGACCAGAAAATGATCTGTCTTCCACCCCTAATTCAACAAAGATAACTCATGAATTAGAGAAAGTGATATTAACAAAAATGGTTTCCTTTTGAGTCGGCTTTTCAACAAAAAAAGAATCACTCCATTTGGACTAATGTTTGAGAGATATGCCCGAAATAAGAAGGTGGATTTTTCTTGAGATTCTTTCCAACTAAAGAAGTTGTTTTTATAAAAAGGCCAAGCTTCCTTTAAAAGCTTCTTTATTTTATTATATTTGGAGACTTATATTGGAAGCCTCTTTTATTTATTTATATTAATTATCTTGTGGTGGAAGCTTTCTAATATTTAATATATATTAGCTTATCTTGGAAGCTTTCTTTCCTTTAATATATATATATATCAACTTTTTTTAATAATAAAATCTATCTTATTTATACATATGCATATTTAAGTGTACATACATGTACATATATGCACTTTTATGCCAAAATATTTGTAAATATATGTATATACCAAAGTGCTATGAATACTCGACAACTTTTAGTCGATAAAACATCGAAAATTAGGAAAACGAATTCCGGTCACATTTTCAATTTTACATTGAACTAAATATTTTTGTAAGCTGAATTTAAAAACTATTATGCCATCACTCATTATTATTTAAAAGAGTTTTATTTTAGTTACAAACTCATCATTTTGATATTTAAAATTAATTAAATATTTGCAAAGTCAAGCAGTAAATTTTTGGGTTGTTACATTCTTCCCCCTTTAAAGAATTTCGTGCCCGAAATTACACCTCAACCAAAACACTTAGTATTTTACATATGATCATATGTAGATCATTCTTATACAAATTTTATTCGATCTTTATAAAAATACATAACTTCACTTCCGTACTAGTATCGCTCATCCGTTTTTCTAGTGCGGACTCCAATTAAGCACATTGATTTGAAACCTTCGTCCTTTATACATAACCATATATTATGGCAAAAAAATTTGTCCTACACCAAAAATCATTATTAAGTGCTGATCGTCAAAATTTGAGTGACAAATCACTTTTTTTTTCATTTATCCTCTTTAAAACTCAAGATCCAAGTACCCAAGTTTTATTCAAAAACTTTTTGAAGTGAAACTATACAATATAACCATAGAGAGTACATATGTATAGCCTCAGTGACTCCAAAACGATACCTAGGAACTTGATACTATCAAACAGTATCATACATTCCCTTACCAAGAAGGGCAATACTAAAGAGAAGTGTTTACCATTCGAACACATCTCTTTCCCTGTTTTAGGTTATTTTCGAGCCACTCAAACTATTAAACTTAAAAATATTCCTTTTGTTTCAAATCCTAGTTTTAAAACAATGGTATACGTTTTCTAATAAAACAATTATCACCAATATGTTTAGGTTCGTCGGGTTGAACTTATTTCGATTATATAATGATAAATAGAATAACTTACAAAGTGTACTACACTGTTCACCTAGGCAAACATCCGATCATCACTTAGAAAATTATTCAGATTATCATAAAATATGGAAGACTCGTTTTTTCTAAACTAATCCAAAGAAAATACTTCTTACTTTCATTTCTCATTTTCAAATTTTTATAATCAAACAAAAATTTCATTTAAACATCATTACTATTTTCCAAAACCTTGGAAACCTTTTTTTTAAAAACAGCGGGAGTTAGGTCCTCAAATTTAAACCTAAATTATTTTTTGAACCGAGGGCAGATTTTTATAAATCAGGTTTAATCCAATATTCTAACTTCAATCACATCTCTTATTAAATCAAGTTTTAATCCAATATTAATAATTGAATGCTTTATAGCCAAACTGCGAAACTTAATTCATAAGGTGTTCGTTTTCTTTTCCCTATCCTTATTATTTCCCAATAATTGCATATGTATCATCAAGATAGGCATTTTTAAAAAAGTAAAAGAATTTAAATATGATAAGATCGGTTTAGTCATTATCATACCTGAACATCAGAGTGGTGAATAGTTATTGGTTAAATCAATGTGTTTAATCATCTTGTAATATAATTTCATAAAGAATACTCCCAGAGGCATTTCTTGATTATTCTTTCCCAATTTTTAGTTCAATCATCCACGTCCTACAGTCTGATTATATGGAGAAATATGTATATATAGAAGAGAGTACAATTAGAAAGTGGACCATGTCACAGTACCAATGTGACTGCCAATGTACCTATTACAGGATTAGGCTCGACATAGTTCTTTTCTTAGGCCAAAAGCTGAGATCATATGCCAATCCACTACGTCCAGTTTACTTCACATTAATATAAACCACACATTTAGTTTGGAGGAGATCTTCATACCAATCCACATCGACATCTAGTTCACTTCACTTGAATCTAAACCGCACACTCAGTTTGGATTAGATTTGTTTAAATTGCTTCACATGGATCTAAACTACACACTCAGTTTGGATTGGATCTTCTCAATTTTTTTTGTATGGATCTAAACCGCACACTCACTTAGGATTAGATCCTCTTAATTCTCTTTACTTGAATTTAAACCGCACACTCAGTTTTGATTAGATTCTATTGCGGTCGGCCTCCGAACACCAATTTGGGATGTGCTCTCCTTGCTATAGTACCGATATGTACCAGAGAGTAATAGTGCACTATCCAAGATCTATTATCTTATACTGCATTGACACTCGGTCTGCCCCACATGAATCTAAACCGCACATTCAGTTTGGATTTGATCCTTTTGCGGTCGGTGTCCGAACACCACGTAGGGACGTACTCTCCTTACTGCAGTAGAGAGTAATAGTGCACTATCCAAGATCTATTGTGATGACTCGGATTCCAGCGCTCGAAAATCGACATCCGTACATCACCCGTATTTGAATGTCGCAGATTCGAACGTTGAAATCCGATTCGCCGGAGCTTATAACAACATTAGGTGATAACAACACAGCGGAAACAGAAAAATAATTTTATTGATACACAACATTTGATACAACAATGATACAATTGAAATGATCAACATAAACAGAGACGGATATAATAGCGGAAATAATAAGACAACAATAGCAGCGGAACACAACAGCTTCAATGCCAAAGCTCCAAAACAGAAGCTCGAACCACCATCATGTTGAACTTGAAATGCAATGCGATCGCCAAACCAAAGACTCCAAAGATTGAAGGCTATCGAATCTACCTTTACTAGCTGACTATCTGAAAAACCCGACTCTACGCTACCCGTGTGGAAAATTATGGGCACCCAGAGTTTAGGAAGGGAAAAATAAACTCCAGGTCAGTCATGAGACTGGTGTGAGAAAACAATAACAGTTTAATTTGAACAAAAGAAATAAAAATGAAATCCGCTATACTTTTTGGAAAATGAAACTACCATAAGGCCTTCCGACACACACACAATGCAATCGCACACTTGGGGGAGATTTCTCCTTATGATAGTTAAACATGCTTGATACGCAAAATCCTTTTGATATTATTATTAGTGCATAGTGCATAATTTTCTCTCTCGATAGTTTAGTATTAATCTTAGCCAGCATACATACCATTATAGTATGCCTACTATAGTTATCATGTTAAATGGCAGGTTCTACAACTAAAACCGTACATGGTGCGTATTGGATGATTGGATTTCCAACAAATGGTCAGGCTAAGGAACTTCCTCACTGAATGGGTACGCCTCTGGAGGGACGCCCCAAGAACCTAACTGCCTCTTTGCCAACACAAGGCCGGATTATCTCTGTAACTAGGTAAATAATGACACGAGTATGTCATCCTCCGGTCGTTACCGACCTTTATCCGAGCGCTCAACACCAACAAATTCCAACAACTATATAAGTTAAATAACTGGGCTCCATATCATGATATCACTTTTTATCCAAAAGGAAATGCGCATACCCTAAAGGGCGCAACCCTCATAACCTTCCGCATTTTTTCTGTTTCGACCATTTCCGTGTTGTGAGGTTTGGCGAAGTCTCGTCCACAAAGCTACGCTTTTCACAAAAGCCATGCTTCGATCAAAAAATGATCAACAACATTTAGCATGCCACATTACCAAATTGGGAATGTATCACTAAAAAAGAAGAACCACATAATCTCTGAGCTCACACGTCTCAGAGACATGTATTAAGCTAAGAGAATAAATTCTCCACCATCGAACATAAATGTATTTGATAGAAACCAGCTTTACATCTCATAGTGTAACGTCAGACATACATCCATACAAGTCCGTTCCAGGTTCGAACGAAACCGAAGGCACTTCAAAGAAGTCCTTGCAAATCCAGGTATTCAAAATCCCGATCGGACTCCCGATCACATATGGAGATCTCTATACCAGTGCGACTCAATGTAGAGACATTCGATAGGTAATCCTATCATTCTCGAAAATACCCGGTCTTCACCACCCTGTTCAAATGAACTCCCATTACGTCGTATCACTATTTGGAATGGGATTTATGACATAAAGTCCTCTCCTGGCTAAACCGAATAATGAACGCTAAATTTTAAAACCATATGGATATATTGGGATCTTAGTTAAGTCACAACTTATTTTCCAAAACCAGTTTTCACTTTTAATCTTTTAAACAAAAGATTCACCCCTTTAAGATCTTTTCAATTTGAAACAAAGTTCACAAAATCTTTAACAAAGATTTACTCACAATTTTCAAAACTGTTTCCATTTTTATTCACCGAATTCTTGAAATACTTCCAAAAAATGGAAATTCTTTTGTTATATGAAAGCCATTATCATTTGAAAACAAATGCTTTTCATTTCGAGAAAATCCGATTATATTTACTCAACTTACAACCTTCCAAAGTATATATTGGAAAATCAACGAACTACCGTATTCCCGGCAAGTTCTATTTGAATTAAATTTAAATTCCCAAAATAATTTATTCAATATACTTCAAAAATGGTTTAAAATCCATAATGTATAACTTGTATCACCTTTTGAAACCATAATTTCCTAAATAATTTCAAAACTTTAACAAGACATATTATATTTAAACTAGATTTTACTTTCAACTTTCTTTCCAAAATCTTTTCATATTCAACTCAATTCCATTTTTAAACCAATTGGATTCAAATTCAACTTTTAAAACCATTTTATCATTTTGAATAAAATAACATTAAATTCAAATATCTATGACTTAACCAATTCCTCGTGAAATCCATATTTGTGTGTATGGTGTAGTCCAGGGGTTTTACACAGAGCAATAAAATATCACAATCATCATCAATTCAAACACAACAATATCGATAAGCGGTATATTCCTATAACACTTATCTTTCATTCATAGATACACAAATAAATTTATCACAGATAAATATATTACAGTTCACATCTCAATTCAAAAACAATCACATCACATAACATCACACATCATAGATGTCAAACAATTCAAAGCATCCAATAGAATCCAATCATTCATAAGCAAAATTAATTAACTATCTGATTATAATTAACTTAAACCAGATTAATTACTTATGAATGAATTGCTAATCCTAGTTAATTAGCATTAATTAATTATAAACCATTTTAATTAATTATCCTTTAATCATTTATTAATTAACCTTTAATAATAAATTAATTAACCTTTAATTGTTAATTAATTAACCTTTAATTGTTAATTAATTAACCTTGATTAATAAATCGATCAACCTTTAATCATTAAATAATTAACCTTTAATTATTTAATTATCCTTTAATTAATTATCCTTAATTACATTAATTAATTAACCCTTAATTAATTACCATTTAATTAATTATCCTTAATTTAATTACAATAAGTGATTATCCTTAATCACTTATGCTAATAAATCATAAATTAATTAAATCAAGTAATTATCCTTTAATCACTTGATTAAACAACTTTAATCATTAATTAATTACTTTTTAATTAAGTAATTATCTCTAAGTAATTAACTACCCTTAATTACTTACATTAAGTAATCTTAATTAATTAAGCATCCTTTAACATAATTACACAAAGTAATTATTCTTTAATTACATTAAGTAATAATCGTTTATTAATTACATTAAGTAATTATACTTAATTGATTTCATTAAGTAATCATCCTTTAATTACACATCATTAATTAATTAACTCTTGACAAATTAATTAATCTTTAATTAATACTTAATTAACCTATAATTAAGTAATTATCATTAAATTTCAAATTAATGATCCTTTAATCTTAAGATAACCCATTTATCTTAATTAGTTATATTTACAAATACCATTTGAAAACAATTGGGGATCACATTGATTAATCACTTAAAAAATTTATTTTAAAACCAAAATAATTGATCTTTAAAAAATTTAACTCTTTGAAATAAATTTATTATAAATCCATGAATTAACTTGGATCCTTAGGTTAATAATCAACTAAAAACATCTTTATCTTTTTAATTCACTTCTTAACTAAGCTATTTAATTCCTTGTTTAAAAATAAGCTTAAGAATTAATTAATGAAAGCATATATATATATATATATATATATATATATATAGATACATTTAAAATATTTTAAACTTGATTAATTAAAATAATTTAAATTAAAAACCTTTAGTTAATTTACAAATAAACACATATTGTATAAAAAAATTAGTTTAACAAAAATTTGTTAAAATCTAATTAAACTTTTAAAACTTGTTAAATTTTAAATTTCAAAAATTGTTACATAATGAACCCGAGATGACTTCGAGTATCAACCCGAGTCAATGCACGTTTTCCCCAAGGAGAACCCCGAGTCTTTCCCTTCTTTTACTTTAAATTTTGTTATGTTAATTTTTTTTAAAACTTTGCTATAAATCCACACGAGTTTCCCTGGAACGAACCCGAGCCAGAACCCAAATTCTTCGAGCATGACCTCGAGCCCATCCCCTTCTTCTTCCTATAACAACCACTGACACCAACACATAACGTGCACATGCACACGAGGCCTGACCACTTCCAGCCATCACTCCGATCACCAACATCTCGACATCGACCTTGCCGACGAACTCGAACCCACATATCACCGATACATATATGAAATTAAAATTGAGCAAGTTAAACGAACTGAAACCAAAACTGATCAACTGAAAATGCCTCGTGCCGCCACGATCGACCATCTAAAACCTCGCCAGTCAACCCAAAGTCCCGTCCATTCCAATGCATCGATGACGATGAATTACCCTCAAATTCAACAGTGGTTCAACCTGAACCTTAAACCCTACTTTGCCGTTGACTAGCCACCACGGAAACTTAGAAAATCTTTGGCTATTTTTTCCCAAGTTCCTCGGTCTTCCCTCTACCTTCAGTTACAATCGCAACCCTCCATCCTTCACCGATCGCCGCAAATCGATCAATGTTTAATTTCCATTCATCTCGAGAAATCTCGATATATCCAACACTAAAAATCATAATTTTCATATTAAAATTCATTATTTTCCCATGCGAATCATATTATAAAATCCAAACGTGAAATTAATTCATTTGATTTTCTGACTTAAGTTTGATCATTACTGTAAATCCTTGTTTTTGAGATAGTTACTCAATAGATCCACTTGAATCCATTTTTAAAAATGATGTTACTATGTTACAAACATTTTTCATTCAGAGGTTAAGGCCTAAAATCATTTGAATGGAATGATTTGAATTTTTTTGAACAGGTTTTAAAACCTGTGAACAAGACAGAGGCATATTTGCCTGTTATCAGACATGCACAAGTATATATTCATACTTTTGTATACATGCAACTAGATTTCAAAGCTTCATTTCAATATAAATCACCATATCAATTCGAAGATCAGGTCAAAGAAGTTTGCTTACCTGAAAAAAATAGAGAAGCCTGGGATTTGAAAACAGAGAATAGGCTTGATCTTGAAATTTGGAATGTTGTTTTGATTTGATCTGAAGCTTTTAATTGTTGAGATGAATCTGAAGCTTGATCTTTATATTTCATTTGCTAGTTCAGGTTTGAATTGAAAAACTAAGAACTTGATTTTGTTGAACTGCTTTGATTCAGGTTTAGATCTTCTCATGTTTAAATGTGTAACGACCCATAATTTTCGATTATTAAAATATTAATTAAATAATATTTTATAATTTTATATTGAAATAAAACTAAAAAAAATTGATGTTACAAGGAGAAGAATAACTAGAATGTAATGTTAGTAATGTTAGTATAAGGTAATTGCTAACTATTTTAATCTAATTTCCAATTAATTGAAGTGACTTTAAGGTTATAATTAGTTATAACTAAAAATAAGGAAATACATTGAACGTTGAAATTATATGTAATCAATTAGAATTGGCTAATATTGAATATGAAATCAGTGGTGTTGTCTGAACGCTACTGATAAATATTTAAAGTAATTTCAAACTAATTGAAATACATTGTAGGTTGACTTGGTTATGATTGTAAATAATGAAATAAATTAAATGATGTAGATGGTGAACTTGTATGTAATTAATTGAAATAGGTTAATATTGAATATAAAACCTTTTTGGGTAAGCAAATTATAACCCTTGGTTGTAAAGAATAAGATAAGGGGTATGAATTATTATTATAAACGATTGTATTAACTATTTCCTCATTAATTTATCGTTTTAATATTGAATGGGTAATTAATTGAATTAAAGCAATGAATGTTGGGTTTAATGTTGGAATTGTATGTTAGTGATTAAAATAATTGTAACGTTATTTGATGATAAGTTGAAATAAGAAAATGAATTAAATGTTATATAAAAGGGGAAATTATATGAAATTAATGGAAAATTGAGTATAATCAGGATTGTGTAAGTAGTCATAACATTTGTTGTTAATAATAATCTTGTAAATGCGATTAAGTAAGTAAAAGGTAACATTTGTCATTCATCACCTATTTATTTAATCCATTGAAATTAAATTGAAAATCAATTGCAGTTAATCTAATTACCTACTACAGTTAATATGAACTAAAGTGATAAATATAGAAGATTGAGGTAATGAAATGGTAAACCAACGTTAAGTATATATATAATATGATAATTGATTGAATAATAAGGTTAAAAAAAACAAAATAAGTATATGTTGGAATTTAAATTAATTAATGAATTTATTGCCGTTAATTTGACCTGGAATCTTCTAATAAAAGGGAAAGAGAATTTATTTGAAATTAATGGCGTTTAATGAAAGAAATGTACGTTTGTTATAATCCGTTATAAGTGTAATTTTGAAATTAATTACAATTATGTCGATTTGGGATCTTTCAATTTAAAAAAAAAGAAACATTAATATTAATTTTTGGATTTAATGGAAGAAACATACATTATTGTAAAAAAAAATAAAAAGAACATTTTAATGAAAATAAAACGAACATTTTCATTTTGAAGGTAAAAATAATTCTATATAAAGAAGAAAAAATGAATTTTAAAAAAATATTTTACAGTCATTAAGTATACATTTGAGGCTGTATATAAGTGATTTTAACACTAATCTTGAAGTTTAAATTTAATTGACTTTTAGGTTGTGCAATTCCCCTATGAGAAAAACATTATTTTGAAAGAAAAAAAACTTGAATTTGAGTTCTAGATCATCTTTTATTTTTTTGTAACGTTACACTGGTTATTGTATTCAAATTTATTTACTATATGTTAATTATGTGTAAACGAGTGTGAAAAAGGGTATATTCGGTGATAATATATTTAATTGAGTGGATCATGCAATTAACTAGATCCTAAGTGGTCCCTTCATTTCCTTATTATTCAATGCACCTGCCACCATTTCCACATTTGGTTTTATTGCAATTCTTTGATGTAATTGAAACGTGAATTTTATATCCTTTCTTATTCTTCCGTTTTGTTTATTTATTTCCCAAAGCATCTACTTAGATCATACAGTTTTGCTTTATTTGTCCCTTCCATACATATTTCATTTGTCACCTCCCTTTCTTCTTTTGTTTTATATCATATATCATTCTTTCCCCTAGAAATTCCTTATTTTTTTCAGACATCAGACCTCTATTTGTTTCCCTCAAAGTCTCAATGTCAACATAGCTTTATACCTCTACTTAATTGCTGCCAATTCATTTTACTGAAGCTATGTCTAGAAAAAGAAAAGAATAAAAAGGTGTGAGCATCCATTTCTTCCTTAACCACATTCGTACCTTTCCTCATCGCCTTGCCTTCTTTTGCAAGAAGCCTTCAAAAAAATTGAACAACGAGAATTAGCCTTAATGGTTTTGGCTTTCCATTTCTTGCCTTTGTTTTGGGTACATCAAATTTGAAAACGTGAGTTATTAAAGTTTCTTATTTTAAGAATTAAATATGTATGTATTTTTATTTTATATCCTTATAACCTGAATATCTTCCTCATACGAGCTTTGATACATGCGTAGTTTCTTCCCTTCGACTCGTATTGGAATTCCTAATAACATAAAATAGGTTTGGCTGAGTTTGGAGACTATTGGAAAAGGCATCTTTGTTTGGATTTTCGCGTTCTAAATATCAAAGGTGAGTGTTTTGACCCACTCACGAATACTAGATTATCTTATGCTAGTTAAATTAAATTTATAATGTGATTAGAAATTTATTAATTGCTTTTGGTATTATTAGATTGTCATTTACGTTAAATTTGAATTTATATTGAATTGAATTTGCCATTTATTTAATAATGAATATAAATTCCAAGTTATACACCTGATAATGATAATCAATTGATTGTTGTGATTTATTGGTTGATTTGGATGTTGGATTGTGATGGATGTTATTGGTTGTCGTTTTGAATGATTGGATGTTTATTTATGTATATATCTTTGTTACCACTATGGATTGAAATGATAACTCGAGCGGTTTCCATTGATTTGGAAATTTTGATTTGGATATTGGTTGAAATGACATATAACCGTGTAATTTCTTTAATTTGGATTATTTATTAGAATTGAATTATTTGAAAGATTTAAGTTTTAAATTTAAAATTCGGATCTATTTTAATTAAAATGATTAAGATTGGTATTTTTGAATCGCTTGAAATCTTTTAAATAATTAAATCCACATTGTACACTTGATAGGAGATGAAATTCCTGTTATACATCTCTGAATCCATTATAGTAATATTTCTATTCTACTTATTTTGATTTGACTTACATAAGATCTTTTAGTCCTGACTCGAGTGTTTTGTCTTTTTATTACGCTCGGGTCAGTCTGAGTTTTTTTAGTGTATTGAAGACCATAATATTTTGGAGGATGAAGACGGAGACGAATCTACTATTTATTATTAATTATTCCACTACATCATGTGTTCCGCTGCATTATTTATTTATTTCTACTGTATGTATAACTCTAATTTGTATTGTAAAGGTGTAATCAAATGTTATTTGTAAAACAGCTTCATGAACTGTTTATTTGATTTTTATATTTTGTCATTCCGCTGTGAGATTCTGTGTTTTATCTTTCCTTCTTTTCTATTATTTTCTTATTTACCCCATTAACAGTCTTACCTTTTGAATGATTTTAGTTGACATGTGTGGTTTATTGTCGATTTAAATCGTCCAAAAGGGTGGGATGTTACAAAATGCTTTGAATTTTATCTCTGGTTTGTAATTTCTTTAGTTACCAGGTTTAAGATTTTAGGAAGAGGTTGTTTAATTTTTCTTTCTAGTTTTGTTTCTCTTAGGTTTTAATTTTGAATGCAACAAAGAAATGAGAAGGAAGGAGATAAATGTATATATAACCTTGATTTCCTATATTCTTTTTTTTAAAATGAAAATAAAACTTAAAAACACGACACTTGTTAATTTCAAGTAATACTATGCTAACATATGTCATATGCATGATATTCTTATTTTACACTTGTTAAAAACAAATATTTTTATGTTTTAAACCCTTACTTTATTTTAATTTATGAATCATGTTTTATGTTTTTATATATACAATTTCTAATATTTAATTAATGCATTCATTTATATAATCTTAAAAAATGAATTTAAAAACAAAATATACATAAATAAATAAACATACATATTATATATATATAAGTTTCTTAAAATATAGATTTTAACTTTAAAAAACTTTTGAAAATTATTTATATTAAATTCAAAATATAACTTTCAAAATATATATTACATATGTATATTATAATTAGAATTTTTTTTATAAATTTTATAAAGTTTGTAAATCCAATTTTATTTTCAATATATTAAATTTTGAATTTTAAATCCAAAATCCAATTTAAAATCAATTTATACACATATATATATATATATATATACACATATAAATAAACAACAGATGTCTTATTTAATTTGGAAAATATAAAATTAATTCACAATTTAATTCAAATTTTTTTAATTACCAATTTAAATTTGACTCAAAGCCAGGAGCATTACATCTATTGTCTTATACCGCACTTCCAAAGGTAACCATTGTAACGACTCGTAAATTTTTAATGGTTTTAATAATATATTTAATTAGAATTTTGTGAAATTTTAAATAATTTAATTTTGAAATAAAAATTTGATATTTGAAATACGTCTACTTCAATATAGAAAATGGTAAATTTTCAATTAATAATATGGAAATTTATTTTATTGTGTAATTTTATTTTAATTCAAATCAGTTAAAATTGACGATAATAAAATATTTTTCAAACCTAAATATTTTTATATAATAAATTAGTAAATCATCTTCTGAATGAGGCATCATCTTTCATTTCTCCAAATTTTGACTGCTATTGCTCCATCTATCTTATTTCTGGCAAACTAGCAGCATTTTCGGTACCAATTATCGACTTTTGATGTGATGATCATACCACTAATTATATTTATATATCTTTTTTATCATCTCGTCTTACTGATCTTTGCGGTATATTCAGTTCTATGTTTGGAAGTCTGGTACGCAGCGGAATCCATGAAAACGGTAACCGTGTCGGTTCCGATTTTGTTACTTTTGGTTCTTGTGACCTTTCGAATTTTTTGTCCATTCAAATTTCCATCATATAACTCAACAGCCATATGCCTTCATTGTTCTCTAGAATTAGCTTAGATGACTTTCACTACTCCATCGTTACAATATATTTTTATTTCTGGTTCATTTTAACTTCTATTTCTTATTCACACTAGCTTTCTTTCTCATTTCTCTGTCCTATTATTAATATTTTAAATTTACTTCTCATATGAAAATTTGTTTCAAAATCCCCTCCATTCGCCATTGCTTCTCGAACAACCTCAGCCTCCACTTGTCGTGCACCTCGAGGCAGCCACCCCACCACA
Source organism: Allium cepa (assembly GCA_030765085.1). Lineage (NCBI taxonomy): Eukaryota > Viridiplantae > Streptophyta > Magnoliopsida > Asparagales > Amaryllidaceae > Allium > Allium cepa. Next base: position 556,279,753 of record CM060928.1, on the reverse strand, counting down.
AAAGCCAGCCGAGATTTTTCCCCCTTTTCTGTTTCACTACCCACCTTCTATTTCTCCATATCATTGATGAACATGCACATTCTTTAGGGTAAGTATATAAATTGTATAAATCTTTTACTTGTATTCAATAACATATAATTACAGTATGAAGGTATTGTGTACATGAGATATGAGGGAATATTATATATGCTATACTGTTTACATATATTTACGGTTATATATATATATATATATATATATATATATATAGATTTATAGTAGGTGCTCTCTGTGTTTATATTAAAGCTTATTTTATAAGTTATATGAGTTCTATATATGTTTATGTATACAATTTGTGAGTATAGAGAGGTTTAAACTATAATATGCATATTTGGTTGCATGTATATATAGATTTTTTTTACTAGTATTCGTGAATTTGGGGTTTTATAGATAATTTGTATATTTTTACAGATTTATATATATATTCTGTTTATACATATATGTGGTATATGAACTACAAGCTCGTTTAAAATAGTTATACTCATATGTATATAAATTGGGTTTCGTATATATATTGAGTTGAAATTTAAATTATATATATATATATATATGTGTACTTATACTTTGTAACCTTGTTTAAAGTAGTTATCATATGTTTAAAGTATTTATATTAAAAAAATATATGTTAAATAGCTATATAAAGCTTGTCCTCTTTTATTGGAAGAAAACATCAATACTATATATATAGGTTTACTGATATAAAAGCTTGAAAGCTGTCTCTTATATACATATGAGTTTATATAAGATTTTTATATATATGCTTATGTACTTCTATATATATATATATATTATAGATAAGAGAAGTTATATAGATATGAGGATTTTTTTGGTATCAGGTGTTGAATTGAACTGAACAGTGATATTTTAAAATATATATGTTCATATTGATTTTGAGAATATATATGATAATTTATATGTTCTACAGTTTGTATATTTTTTCATATATATATATATATATTTGTTTATATATTAGTAGATATATATATTGTTGATTCCATGTATTGTATGTATGTAAGTTTATAATAATATTGATTGTAATTTGTATGTGTATGTATAAGGTTGTACATAGTCCAGTTGTGGTAAATGTGAGTTTATATAACATATATATAGTACTTACAGCATCCTGTATAAAGGGTATGTTATATATATAGTTTTAGTTATAGTTTATATGCTTGTTATTATGTGTCGGTATATATAAGTTAAGTTGATTTTATAAATACTGATTTTTATTTTAAATATTGTTTTAATATAACATATAGTGTTTATATATATATGTATATCAGTTTTAAACTTTTGGTTTGTTGGTTGATTTATGAGTTATATAAATATATATGTTAAACTGTTAAGTTTTAATATTGATTCAAAATTTATTATTATATATATGTTTGACCTTAATGTTTGAGTTTTGTTTAAACAATGATTTTGAAAATTATACATACATATGTTTAATTAAATATATGTTTGAATTTAGCATATAACACACATATATATAGTTATATATGGTTATATATGTATAGGTTCACTTATACCAATTATATTCATCGATCCAGTTCTTACTTGATTTCGTCAATTTCAAGCTATCAGCTTTGCTCGTCAATTTTGCGTTCTGTAACATCCGACCTTTTTGTACGCTTTAAACCGACGTTAAATCACACATGTTAGACTCAAACCATACAGAAGGGCGGATTGTTATTGGAGTGAATAATAAAAGCAGAGAAAGAAATGAAACAAAACAGAATCTCACAGCGGAATGACAAAATATAATGATCAAATAACAGTTCATGAAGCTATTTTACAATATATTTGATTATACTTATACAACACATATCAGAAAATATTAAATAATGCAACGGAACGGTATGAATGCAGTGGAATAATATAATAAATAATAGTAATGCAATCTTCGTCTTCGCCCTCCAGAAATAAGATCTTCAAACCCTGAAATGCTCAGACTGACCCGAGCGAATTGAAAAGACAAAACACTCGAGTCAGAACTAAAAGATCTTATGTAAGTTAAATCAATTGGTAAATATATAAGTGGAACGACGTCAGAGATGTTTACGGGATTTGACATCTCTTGTCCAGTGTCTAACGTGCGTGCAATAACTTAAAAGATGCTCGGGATTCACATCTCCTAAGGATCTGTTAAACTATTTACTATGTAATAATATTTCGCTATTATAATAATGTCTATAGTAAAATAAACTTACTTTTAAATAGCGTTAAGGAGTTACCCAATCTCCCCCTTAACACAATAATAGTCCCAGTAGTCCATCCAGTATCATAGTCCCTCTTGATCGGGAAGCCACCAGAGGATACCACACGGGCTATGGGAGAAAACCAAACTCGTATAAGACACTCTAGGGTAGGTGACATGGCACAACTTGGCAATGGCAGGGTAGATATACCAATTACGCTTCCAGGCCGGTGGTAACGCATAGCCGCAGCTACCGCCCACCTCGAGCCACACCCCCAAATAAAATAATAATAATCAAAAGCGGCCACCTAATCAGTCCAAAAGTCAAAGTATAATATCGAAGGGATGTCCGATCAAAGGTGCTACCTCATTAGCCCGTCAATCGCTCCTGTTTTAGCCACCTTATGCCAACTCACGGGAGTCAGGTCCACGTATATACCTCAAAGGAACGCCACCTCTAACCTACTTCATTCTGGAATCTCCACCGCGTACACGGTTGTTAAAGTGGTTTTCCGAGTTGGCAGAGAGTATAACAACTTCCGATCCCGGTCTCTTTAATAACCAAACGTTATTATAACACCGCGGTCATTTCAAAATAATTTATACTTCAAAACCAGAATATAATATCCATTCAAAGCCATATAAATACGATATCATTTCCATTTTAATACCCAAACCAATATGATATCATTTTTAATAAAACCTAAACCAATATGATATCATTTTTATTTCAGTTATATCCTTTCCAAAATCATTGCACTTTCAATGTTATAACACTTCGAAATCAAAACTCTTGAAATATAACACTTTCAATTCATTCTCCTTTGAAACTCAAACTTTGAAACATAACTTCAACCACTTAAATGGTTTAAATATTAAAATACCTTATATAATAAAATAGCTTCCTTAATTCCCCCAACCAAATCCAAAACAACTCAAATTTCTACATTTTACATTTAACCAAATCCCAAATCATAAATTTCAATTCAATTCAGTTTCTAAATAAACTATTCCAAATTTATCGATTTCAAAACGGATTTGATCCATGGAGTAAACCATTTCAAATTCAATATATTCAAACTTTAAGTATTCAACAATTTCAAAACTAATTTTGGTAATTTCATATATATAACAAATTCAATTTTCTATTATTTAGTTTCAAAATATTTACTTAATAAATCCATTATCATTTAAGTAAAACTCAGAATTCAAGTAACTTAATGTTTCTTTCAATTTATTGATACTCAAAATATTTATTTAATTCACCTTAAACAAGATCATGTTATAATCATATCCTTTACAGATCTCAAATTCCCTAAGTTCCAAATCAATTTCGTTTAGTAAATTTCTACATTTAGTACAGTTTCAAATCTATTTCAAATCTATCTTCTCAGCCTTAATTTTATTAAAAATCATTATAAACATTATATAAAATATAATTTATAAAAATACTTAACCACATTATATTTTTAATAAAATCAATCTTTATTTTTAAACTTGTTTTATGCCAAACAAATTAATACATAACTAAAAATCAAGAATTTAACTATATATATAAAGTAACATTTATATAATACTTGAAATCAATATTTCTATAAAACCATATATTTCTTTACAAGCCATAGAAATCATTTCAAAATATTTTTTATATATAGACCACGATGTTTATATATAATTTTCTATCCTATGGTCAAGTGATACAGATATTTATTATTTCAATCCGTAATTTAAAATATAAATACAGTTATATATCATTTCAAACCGCAATCCCGAATGAAATAAAATCCATAACAACTTACAGTTTATAACAGTATAAAATACAACATCCATTCATCCAATATCAATCATTAAACATTTATCACAATCGTCATCCAATTCAATCCATAACCTCAATATAGAATAGATAATAAATAACATGCATTTACTAGCAGTTTATATTAAATAATAAATTAAATAACTATTTAACTGGCAGTTTATATGCAATAATAAATGAAATAACAATTTAATTCAAATAAATTCAATTTAATTGAGATGATGATTAAAAATATGCCAAACAGTCATAAATAAATTTTTAATCACATCATAAATTAATTTAACAAACATAAGAAATTTTACAAGTTGTGAGTGGGTTAAAACACTCACCTTTTGAATTTAAATAAAATTTAAATCCAAAATTAAAACTGTCTCAGAATTCATCCGAACCAGCACCAAAATGTCCGAAATTCCGATACGATCCTAACGGAACAAATTGCGCATGAATCAGACTTCGTATGCAAAAGTTATGTGGTTTAGAAGATTTGTAGTTCGCAATTTTACATAAAATTAAATAATTAATATAACTTACATGTCATCTTCAATTCCCCGAAACCCTACCCATCACTGCTTCATGCGATCGAACACGAGAGCGGAGCCGCCTCCTTCGACAACCACGCCGCCGCTGCTTCAACGAACGTCGACCACCGTGACTGCCCCAACGCGAGCCGCCCCTCAGTCGCCATGCGCAACACCCTACGTCGCCAATTGACACGTGATAATCACCCAGCCGCCGCCTATATCGAACCCTAACCCAATTTTTGATGGTAATCCGACCGTTGAATCGACCAACTACCCACGCCGATGAACTACATGCGACCTTCTCTACACGCCGGCACCCCAGATTCATCCTTCAGTCGATGTTCATCAACCACCAACAAACGGTCGGGAATTCTCTGATGATTACTGATCAAACGATGGATCAAAATGGAAAATGAATTGTAGTTCTGAGATGCGTACATCGAGAGCTTCAAATCCATATAAAATTTGATATAGTTTGTGGAGTTTGAAATTTTGATTTGAATTTGATATTGGAATTGGACTGTAAAGTTTAGGGTTTGTCTACCATTGGGAAAGTGGAGCAACAAAAATTTCTGAACGTATTAAAATGAGAAATAGAAAGGCTGCTAGGGTTTATGACTGGATATATATAGGCTGAACAAAATAGAATAGATGGGCTTGATTGGTTTGGAAAAATGAACTATAACGACCCGAAAAGCCCGTTTCGACTCCGTAACGAAATTGGGTCAACCCATGTATCAAAATAGATGTTTTAAAATATTTTTAAAATCAATGGAACACGTTTCAAGTCCAAACTCCATCGTATGAAGAAGTTGTGCTAAAATCAAGTTTTTTCAAATTGATTTCAATTAATTTCAATTTAATTGATTTCTGGGTGTTTCGAGTCCATACGATCAAACGACAAGTCCGATCGTTACGAAACTTGAAATCCTATAATAATTCATTGTTACGGATCCGATGAAACTAGTTTCGTTGAAATCCGAGTTAGTGGCCAAAATGGCTGTTTTTTTAGATAACTAAATAAATAAATTATTAATTAATCAAATCACTTTTTCAATTTTGATTCTATAATTAATTTTTTTTATCATTTTGACTTCTTAAACAATTACAATACTTTAAACAAATTTAGATGTCGATTTAAAGTTGATTAATCTACCAATTTCGGTGTTTAATTCCATTAAATCCAGAAATTATAAATTAAATCTCAATAATTCCATTTAGTTTGACCTTTCATCCTATTATTTAATCTATCATTATCAAATGGATGAAATTGACATTGGTTCATTGTTTATTGCATAATATTCTCAATTTCCAACTTAATTTCCATTAAGGTAATATCTAGATATTTAGTTTCATTTTAATCACAATTAATTTCCAATTAAATTAATTAGTTTTATAAAAAAAGTTTCGTTCAATTACTATAAATCACAGTATCATTTCCTTGGTTAATTCAATATTTACTTTTATTAAATTTATAACCAAGCTTACATTTACCTTATTCCAACTAATTGGAATTCCATTCAAGTTGTAAATAATTAACTATAAATAACATTGTTGTGTTTCACTTTAGTTATTATTTCGTTAAAAAATTTCAAATTTTTTGTATCTTCCAATATTTATTCACAATTTCTTATTTAAATTAACGTCTTTATTATCGAAAATTACGGGTCGTTACACTCTTCCCCACTCAAAACTTTTCATCCCCGAAAAGGAAAAAAGAAGGGAAAAGAATGAGTGAAATAATCAATATATCTTATTCAAATATTAAATTTATAACCAGATAAATTCACAAAATTTTGATAATTTAAGTGAAATATATCAATTTATAACAATTAAATCCTTTTATATTCATGTAATGAAATTTTGGAAAATATTTCATAAAATTTCGAAGTATAGAATTTATGACAAATTTCGGTAGAGTCTCCTTTTTACGGAGAGGTCTGGGAGAAAATATAATATTAAATATATCACAGTATTTCAAAATAAAATATCCCAACGATGGGAAAAACAATGAATAACACTATAAAATCGAAATCCGAGAACGTACCTATTTGTCGGGCAAATAACGCTTAAATTATGAAACCAAAAGCAGTAGCAATTGCTTCCATAACCTGTATTTCACTTATATAATCCAAAGAGTTAATACTTACATAAAATGAAATATTTGAAGTTGTTTCAACCACTAACGAACAATCAATATAAACAACCATCACTTGCAACCAACATACAACCATCATATACAATTGACACAAATCAAGTATCCATTCACATCAAACAAAACAAATAGTTGTTCAGGTTTAAAACTTTAAATTGTACGGAATGGAAAATAAACTACTAAGTGCACCATTTACTCAACAGTCTTAGATGAAACTAAATAGATTATTCATACATCCAAACGAAATTAAAGTATCCTTGCCCAAACAACCACAAACCAAACAAACAACAATTCCAAACAATAAATCAAGTTCAGTCTTATTAATTTCATTTCGTAACATTTGTTGTTTGTTTTACTTTTTATTCATATAATCTTTTTAATTTACATTTATTTCTTATAAATTTTCATTTCCATCCACTCATTCAGTGTTTATTTCATATATTTTCGTTGATTACTTGCAATTATTCATTTTCATTTTCATTTATTCAGGTCATGTCAATTTCTTTTTATTGCATTATATTTATTTATTCATTCATTATTGCATAACTTCATTTATTTACATTCATTTGTTTATAATATTTATGTTCAATTCAATTTCTTAGCATATCAATTCATCTACTTAATTTTTTAATTACTTTCTTATAATACTTACTTTCTATCGCAATTTATTATAGTAATATTTCAATTACAACATAAGTTTATAACAACTACAACATCAAATTCTTATTTATTAGAGAATTTCATTGAATACTTTCATTATTTCAATTTTTTACTTGTATAATATCCTATTACATTTCCTTATTAAACATTAGAACTTTTAATATTCGGTAAGTTATATATGTGCCTTCAAGAATGTAATTGAAAGTTATACAAGTTTTTCTTATTTATTTTAACTAATTTAATGTTCAATAATCATATCCTTTGTTGATAGGTTACAATTTCAACTTTCTTGAAATTTCATTTATCACCTAGCATTTAATCTCTTATTTTAATTAGAGGTTCCAATTATTAATTAGTTACGACCCATTTCACTAAAATAACTGAAACTATTAATTAACGGAAACTTAAGAACTAAATACCGGTTTAAATTTCAAATCATTTTAAAATAATAGATAGATGTATATACTTACGATTTATATGTCCAATTATATTTAAAACAATTTGAAATTACATTTGTTTATAAAAATAAATCTGTAGTAAAACTACTACAGTGGCCTTCCCACTTCGAAACTCAGAAATGAATGTCGATGATGCGTGCACTCATCACCGAAATTATTTTCCAGCGACGGAGAGGGGAGTACAGAACTTATTTTTTCCAAAATTTCTTTAAAACAATTCTTTCAATTTATATTGAAATATTTATATCAGAAAATACTTCTAATAATATTATTACTATATTCTAAAATCATTCGAAAGAAATTTTCAAAACCCCGAAACTTAAGTTCTAAAATTTCCAATCAATATTTATAAATTTCACTACCTAACAACCAATATATTACAACCAAATATAACCTTTATAAAATTTATTTTACTGTAGAAAATATAATAGGCAAAATTATTTCAGTCACCTATATTCAAAACAAACAGAACAAATTAACACAATATAAAACTTTTTATAACACTAACAATATGCTATCTCACTCACACACACACACACACACACACACACACACACATATATATATGCACTCAACGACTCATCATAAGGTATTACTACCCTATTAGTAAAGAGTCAGACCCCACAAAGCTAAGGTTTATCGCTAAACCTCGCTTTGATACCAGATGTAACATCCGGCCTTTTTGTACGCTTTAAACCGACGATAAACCACACACGTCAGACTCAAATCATACAGAAGGGCGGATTGTTATTGGGGTGAATAAGAAAAGCAGAGAAAGAAATGAAACAAAACAGAATCTCACAGCAGAATGACAAAATATAATAATCAAATAACAGTTCATGAAGCTGTTTTGCAAAACATTTGGTTATACTTATATAACACATATCAGAGTTACACATAGCAGAGTATATTAAATAATGCAGCGGAATAGTATGAATGCATTGGAATAATATAATAAATAATAGTAATGCAATCTCCGTCTTCATCCTTCAGAAATAAGATCTTCAAACCCTGAAATGCTCAGACTGACCCAAGCGAATTGAAAAGACAAAACACTCAAGTCAGAACAAAAAGATCTTATGTAAGTTAAATCAATGGTAAATATATGAGTAGAACGACGTTAGAGATGTTTACGGGATTTGACATCTCCTATCTAGTGTCTAACATGAGTGCAGTAACTTAAAAGATGCTTGGGATTCACATCTCCTAAGGATCCGTTAAACTATTTACTATGTAATAATATATCGCTATTATAATAATGTCTATAGTAAAATAAACTTACTTTTAAATAGCGTTAATGTAACGACCGTGATTTTATTACCGTCGTAATAAATATTAAAATTTTTTTTCCAACGACCGTGATTTTTAAATTACTGTCGGAGTGAATATTTTAAATAGAAATTTTAAAAATTTTAAAATTTTGAAAAAAAAATGATGCAAAAATCTGTTGCTAAGTCAGTTGAAATCTTGCAAGGGGTAGCAGTTGAATGAATTGTATACTTCATTCACGTGAGCAAATATAGGGTCCATATAGTGAAAACATTGATTTTACTATCAAAGTTGGAACTTATGTTTAGTTACTAAAATGTTTTACATGCACAAGTAAGGGGAACCTATTAATTGCCTTGCCGTAAACACAAAGATTTATAAAACAAATTTCTAACTTTTGCTTTGCTCTACCACCAGTTAGTAGAGTAGCCCGTGTACTTTCATACAAACGCACGTTTGCATTTAATGTATTGTATAAAAACTTTTGGCCACACTCATTTCTTTGACTTGTGCAAATTGGAAAGAAAAAAGAAAGAAAAAGCTGCATCATTTTTTCATTCTCTACAATAGCTCTGCAAAACATATTAATGGCTGCTCGGGGAATTTAACTTCTGTGAGTACTCCTCACATTTCTAATCTTTATGTTGTGCCAGATATTGTTTTTTTTACTTCACTTGTTCTGTTCTTCTGCATCCATATTGAGTCATTTGTTTTGTTTTGTTCTATGTATCACTCTTTGTGTATGCAGGTATCTATTTCACACAAGCATGAATGAAAGTCCAGGCATTTCATATTTAAATGTTGGTGTGTCTGCATGCAAGTAGCCTTCTTTTTATCATTTATTTTACTTCGTTTTGGGTACGCAGGTTGTATACCAAAGAAATCAAGTGCATGCTATTTTATTGGTTTGCATTTTACTGTGCATGAAGATTTGTTTTTCCCAGATCATTGTCCTGGTTTTTTATTGTTGCCAAAAAAAAGGAAAACATGCCTCAACTTTATTTTTACCTATGTTGCATACGTGAGTCAAGTCCTGACAGTTTTAACAAAACATAATTGGTGCGTGCTAGGACTCAACTTTATTTTTACCTATGTTGCATACGTGAGTCATTGGTGCGTGCAATAGTAAGCACGTCTGTAAAGTCCAGCTCTTTTTTTTTAAAGTTATATTTTTTGCATTGGCACAAAACCAAGTTTTGCATAACTTGTGAAACTGAGTCATTTTATAATGCATGCAGTGGTAATTTATACAAACCCACAAACTCTGATTGTTTAATTCATACGCACCTTTCAAGTCGAGGTGTTAGATTGCCTACCACCTAATTCATGTATCACTTTGTATGAGCAAGAGTGCCCAATCATCATGAGACCTCTATGTAAATATTTATACATTGCACTAAACATTTTTATTCAAGTGTGCATGCAGCGTATAAACCAGGTCGCGTGTATATATATGAAAGTGTACACAGTTGAGAATAGGGGTTGGTTTTGTTTAATTATTTCACTTTGACTTGAAAACATTATATTAAGATCTGTTCGTTTTTTTAGTGCTGCACGTAGCTTTTTCCCGGACTGTGCAATATTTTGGTGAATATACAGTAGTCATGCTACTGATTGATTTACGTTGAACCGATGTTTGGTTTTAAAACGTAATTTGTTGCCGTTATTTTTATAACGGAATTTTTACGTCGGTATTATATTTTTGATGCGTGTTGTTTTGATGACATTTTTGACGAACAAATTTACTGTTGTTTTGACTTCAGTAACCGTCAATTTAAAGTGGAATTGCAAGCGGTTATTCCGCAACGCTGATTTGATATCCGTTTCTACGGCATTTTGTGAAGCGCAATTTCTTTGTCGAAATTGCTATAGATGTTGCTGTTTTAGTCACGTGTTTTCAAAAATCGTTTTATAATAAAATTGTTCCCAATTTTTTTTTACAGTTTATGCTTTCAAAAGAATGAGGAATCGATTTAAACGTTTCAGCAAAATTGAGGACTGTGAACCCTTACTTTTACTGATTCGGTCAATTCCGGACTTGTCCGTTTGAGAAGGTAAAATGTTATTTATATAAAATACACAATTTTGCACTTTCAAGGAAACGACGAAGAGATTTAAACTATTTAGCAAAAGTGCGGAGTATGGAACCACACTTTTACTATTTCGGTTAATTCCGGACTCTTTAATTGAAATATTTGTTTCTGTTCGATGATTTTGATGATTTTGTGGGCTTTCGAGCCACTATGTTGGACCTTCGGGTCATATGATGGACCTTCGGGTCAAATACTAGTACTAGACCTTCAGTTCATATGTTGGACCTTCGGGTCATTCGTTGGGCGCCAAAATTATGATGACAATACTCGGTAGGCTTCGGCCATATGTTGATGCACGTGCGGCGTAGCTTAGACTCGCCATATGATGGGATCGATCCACTTTTATGTTGATTTTTCTAGTTATCTATTTTTGATTTCTAGATTTTGTGAATTGTTGTTTTGAATTCAATTGTGAATTTGAAAGTTGATTTTAATGGAGTTTGATGGGATTTCTTCATTTAATTATGTTGATTTCTTATGTTGAATAGTCTCATTAGAGATTATTATTATTGTGATTGATGTTGTTTATGATGCACTCACTTCTAAGAATAAATTAGACTGATCCGTTTATTATTTTCTTTTAAATAATACTCGGGTCAGACCGAGTTATTTCAGGGTAATTGCTATCTTTGATTCTGTAGCAGCTTCAGCTTTTGGGATTTGCCATCCTCTTTTGTCCAGCCTTCGAGGAGTTCTTTTGGTTTATTTGATTCTGTATGTTGATGTATATGTTTATGTACATTTGGTTCATGTAAACTATCGATTGTTGTAGCATGTATTCCAGACTTGTCTTCCGCTATATATCTGATATTTCTGTACTGATGTGATTATACTATCAGTGTTGTTATTATTATGAGTTGTCCTGAATTTTTCTTAAGCCACTGTAGTTTCGTTTTAGATTTGGATTGAATTTATATCTTTGGGAGTAATTTATACAACTCCTATCAATGTAATCAATACTCATCTAAGGCATAACTTACAGATGGTCGCTTCTAATAAGCCTTATTCTTCGCAATAGCAGACATTATTCCTTATAATAACCTTTGTTATTGTGAGCGTAGAGGTGGGGTGTCACAACTTGGTATCAGAGCTGAAATTCAGAACAAATTATAATAAACACAGAACATAATAGAATGGAACATGCGTTACAACTATTCGGGGTTTTATTCGTGCCTTTCTAATATATTCTTTCCACTTTAATATGTGGAGTACGTCTAGAAATAAAAATTATATATTCCGTAGTATTCCATTTGTTAAACCTCTTATCAATTGTGTATTGTTTTAACTAATCTTTACCTTCTCTTTTCTGTCGCCCTATGGCTAGAAGAAGTAGAGGAAAGCGTTCTTCTGCAGGCCCGTCTAGCGGTTCTCATCCGGACGGTGTCTACATGTCAGGTGATCAGTTTATGGAGCTATTTCGGGGTACTAAGCCTCCTATTGCTACTCTTGCGGCTCCTAATCAGAAGTCTGCCTTCGCCCGCATGTGTAGTGACTATTCCCACCTTGGAGGCAAGCCTTTCAAGGGATCGGAAAGTGTTATGGAGGTTCAGACTTGGTTGCGCACTTGTGAGCACATATTTTCTTCGACGGATCTTTCAAATCATCATCGCGTTCTCGTGGCATCTAGCATGTTGCAAGAGCGTGCGCTTGATTGGTATGAGCTCTTTATTGCGGAAGTTGATGGGACCTCTCTCTCTTGGGTTCGGTTTAAGGAAGATTCAAACTTAAGTTCGTTCCTGAATCGGAAAAGGCTAATCTTGCTCGTAGTTTCCTTGAGTTGAAGCAAGGAAAGTCATATGTTTCTGATTATGTTGCATCTTTCGAGGCCTTGTCCAAATACAGAGTTGAGTTCATTAACACTCCGTGTAAGAAGAATCTTTGTTTTTTTGATGGTTAGAAGAAGTATCTGAAGAAAGTTCTTTTGCTTCAGCTTAAGCTCTCTTTTGAGGAGCTTGTTGATTCGGCTCTTTGTCTTGAAGCTGTTGAAAAGGAACGTGATAGTGGTGATGATGTTGAGGTTTCTAAGAACCCCAACAAGAAGAGGTTTCCATTTCGTAAGCCAAATTCTTCCAATCAGAAGAAGAAGAAGCAAGCTACCTCTAGTTCTCAGCCTAGTAGTGCACCTTCTATTCAGAGGGCGTGCTATAGTTGTGGTTCTTTGGATCATCTTCTTCGCAATTGTACTAAGCCTCACATTTGTCGTTATTGCAAGAAAGAAGGTCATTGGGTTTCTGATTGTCCTATTGCTCCTAAGGGTTTCAAATCTGGGAAGGTTAATGTTGCTAAAGCTTCTGGTGTTTTTTCTCAGCCCAATGGTATTACTCCTTCTATTTTGAAAGGTTTTATTTTATTTCATGGCCGTTCTATTAGAGTTCTTTTCGATACGGGTGCATCACATTCATTCGTGTCGAAGGAGCTTGTTGATATTATTCATTTGGATGTTATTACTCTTTGCGACCCTTTGAGGATCGTAAATCCTATTGGTGGATCCGCTACTCTTGGCTTGTTGTGTGTTGATTTTGAGATTATTCTTTGTGATTTTACCTTTCATGCGAATCTGCATGTTATGGATCATCTTGGTTTTGGTATGATATTGGGCATGGATTGGCTCGTCGTTATGAAGTTCAAATTCTATGTCCCGAAAGAACTTTGTATCTCAAGCATCCAGATGCTAGCAAGCAATTATATATTATATTTTGAAGCATGGATCATACTTCAAATGCTTTCATATCTTCCTTCGAATCTGAGGATGACATAGATAATATTCCAGTTGTTTGTGGTTTTTCTGATGTTTTTGAGCCTATTTCGAGATTTCCGTCGAAGAGGGCAATTGAGTTCCGTATTGATCTTATATCTAGTGCACACCTGTCAGTCGTCCTCCCACGAGGATGTCTGATAAGGAAAATGAGGAACTCAAGCAATAATTATCTGGGTTGGAAGCCAAGCATTTTATTCGTTCTAGCTTATCTTCTTGGGGCGCCGCCGTTGTCTTCGTTAAGAAGCCAGATGGTACTCTTAGGCTTTGCATTGATTATCGCAAGCTTAACGAGCTCACTATCAAAAATAGGTATCCATTATCTAGGATCGATGACATGTTCGATCAATTAAGTGGCGTTAAACTGTTCTTCCAACTTGATCTTGCTACCGGTTTTCATCAGTTACGAGTGGCGGAAGATAGCATTCCTCTTACCGCATTCCGTACTCGTTAAGGTTCTTACGAATAGCTTGTTATGCCGTTCGGTTTGACGAACGCTCCGGCGTATTTTGTAGATCTTATGAATCGGATAGTCCGGGAATATCTCGATAAGTTCGTCTTGGTTTTCATTGATGATATTCTTATTTATTCCAAATCTGAGGCCGATCATATTCAGCATTTGGAGATTGTTTTGAGCACTCTTCATCAGCATCAGCTTTATACCAAATTGTCCAAGTGTCACTTCTGGGAGAATAGGGTGAAGTTTCTTGGTCATATCGTTTCTTCCGATGGTATTTCTGTCGATCCTTCCAAGATCGAATCTATTCAGAATTGAAAGAGGCCCGAGACCGTTACTGAGATCCGTAGTTTCCTTGGATTGGCGGGTTATTATCGCCGGTTTATTAAGGATTTTTCTCATATTGCTTTACCGCTTACCACTCTTACGAGAAAAGCTGTTCCTTTTATTTGGTCGGATAAATGTGAGAATTATTTCTTGAAGTTAAAAGATCTCCTTACTCATGCTCCTATCTTAGTGGTTCTCGAAGGGAATCATGATCTTGTTGTTTATACCGATGCCAGTGGTTTTGGGCTCGGTGCTGTTCTCATGCAAAAGGATAGAGTAGTTGCCTATGCTTCTAGACAACTAAAGCGTAACGAGATTCGTTATGCTACCCATGATTTGGAGTTAGCCGCCATAGTCTTTGCTCTAAAGATTTGGCGACATTATTTATTGGGCGAGCGTTTTATTCTCTTCACTGATCACAAATCTCTGAAGTATTTATTTACTCAGAAAGAGTTTAATATGAGGCAACAGTGTTGGCTTGAATTTCTTGCTTCATATGATTTCGATATTCAGTATACCCCTGGTAAGGGTAATCGAGTTGCTGATGCGCTTAGTCGCAAGCAGCAGGTTGTTGTTTCCATGATGCTAGTAGAGTGGAATATTTTGAAAGCTTTATCTCTTTGTGATATTAGAGACCGTCCTTCAGTTTTTGATTCTTCCGTGCTTTTATTTAGCATGGAAGCTCGTCCTAGTTTGTTGGATCGTGTTGCCGATGCTCAGAAACAAGATCCACATATTGCTATTCTTATTCAGAGTTGTGAATCGGAATCCCGAAGTGATGTCTGAAGGATTTCGATATTGATATTCATGGTTGTATTCGGAAGAAGGGTAGATTGATCGTGCCTGATATTTCTAATCTTAGAAATGACATTCTTGAGGACTGTCATCTTCCTAAGTATACTATCCATCCGGGTAGTAGTAAGATGCATACTGATATGAAACGCTTATACTATTGGGAGGGTATGAAGCGTGATATTGCAAGTTATGCAAGTCGTTGCATGACTTGTCAACTTGTTAAAGCAGAATACCAACGTCCCAGTGGTCTAAAGCCTCTTGAGATTCCCTTATGTAAATGAGATCAAATTTCCATGGACTTCATTGATGGTCTACCTCGTTCGAGGTCGGGCCATAATAGTATTTGGGTGATTGTTGACCGATTGACTAAATCAGCCCATTTTATTCCTATCAAGTCCAATCAGACTGCTCCTTTGTTGGTTAAGCTGCTTATTAAGGAGGTCGTTCGACTTCATGGTGTGCCTAGTTCTATTGTTAGTGACAGAGATCCTCTTTTCATTAGTGGTTTCTAGCGGAGTCTTCAGAAAGCTTTGGGCACTAAGCTCAATCTCAGTACAACGTATCATCCACAGTCTGATGGTCAGACTGAAAGGGTGAATCTGGTTTTGGAAGATCTCCTTCGAGCTTGCATTCTTGATTTTGGTGGTAGTTGGGAAGACCACTTATCTCTTGTTGAGTTCTCTTATAACAACAATTTTCAATCAATTATCGGTATGTCTCCTTTCGAAGCTCTTTACGGAAGGCCGTGTTGATCACCATCTTGTTGGTTGGAATCGAGGGAAAAGTTAGTTCTTGGCCCTGATTATATTCGTGATTCTTCTAAGAGGATTGATATTCTCAGACAAAGAATGAAAGAGGCTCATAATAGGCAGAAATCTTATGCCGATCATCATAGGAAGCCTTTGGAATTTTCTGTAGGCGATCTTGTATTCTTTCGTGTTTCCCCAATGAAGGGTGTGGTGCGTTTTAGTAGCTCCAAGAAATTTGCTCCTCGTTATATTGGACCGTTTCCTATTACGAAATGCATTGGCCCTGTTGCTTATTACGTATCTATACCTATTTAGTTTTCGGGAATTCACGACGTATTTCATATATCTCAGCTTCGTCGATGTCTTCGAGATTCAGATTCTATCATTGATCCACATATGTTGCAAGATCTTGAGATCTCACCTGACTTGTCTATTGTGCAAAATCCTATTCGTGTGCTAGCTTCGAAGGTGAAACGCCTTCGGAATAAAGAAGTCCCGCTTATGAAAATTCAATGGTCCGCAAACCCCAAAGATTGCACTTGGGAAACCAAAGAATTCATCGAGCGTTCTTATCCGGGTTTTCTCTCCTCTTCGGGTGGGGGTGAGCATTCTTGATCTATCTTTTCCATTTTAATCTTTGTTGCATTGAATTATTTACGTTGTTGACTGCTTTTAGTATGAAAATTGCGAGGACGCAATTTTTATAATGGGGAGTCTGTAACCACCGTGATTTTATTACCATCATAATAAATACTTAAAAAAAAAATCTGTAACGACCGTGATTTTTAAATTACTGTCGGAGTGAATATTTTATATAGAAATTTAAAAAATTTAAAATTTCGAAAAAAATGATGCAAAAATCTGTTGCTAAGTAAGTTGAAATCTTGCAAGGAGTAGCAGAAGAATGAATTGCATAATTCATTCACGTGAGCAAATATGGGGTCCATATAGTGAAAACATTGATTTTACTATCAAAGTTGGAAATTATGTTCAGTTACTAAAATGTTTTACATGCACAAGTAAGGGAAACCTATTAATTGCCTTGCTGTAAACACAAGGATTTATAAAACAAATTTCTAACTTTTGCTTTGCTCTGCCACCAGTTAGTAGAGTAGCCCATGTACTTTCATACAAATGCACGTTTGCATTAAATGTATTGTACAAAAAACTTTTGGCCATACTCATTTCTTTGACTTGTGCAAATTGGAAAAAGAAAGAAAGAAAAAGCTGCATCATTTTTTCATTCTCTGCAATAGCTCTGCAAAACATATTAATGGCCGCTCGGGGAATTTAACTTCTGTGAGTACTCCTCACATTTCTAATCTTTATGTTGTGACAGATATTGTTTTTTTTACTTCACTTGTTATGTTCTTCTGCATCCATATTGAGTCATTTTTTTGTTTTGTTCTATGTATCACTCTTTGTGGGCTTTCGAGCCACTATGCTGGACCTTCGGGTCATATGATGGACCTTTGGGTCAAATACCAGTACTAGACCTTCGGGTCATATGTTGGGCCTTCGGGGTCATCCGTTGGGTGCCAAAATTATGTTGACAGTTCTTGGTAGGCTTCGGCCATATGTTGATGCACGTGCGGCGTAGCTTAGACTCGCCATATGATGGGATCGATCCACTTTTATGTTGATTTTTTTAGTTATCTATTTTTGATTTCTAGATTTTGTGAATTGCTGTTTTGAATTCAATTGTGAATTTGAAAGTTGATTTTGATGGAGTTTGATGGGATTTCTTCATTTAATTATGTTGATTTCTTATGTTGAATAGTCTCATTAGAGATTATTATTATTGTGATTGATGTTGTTTATGATGCACTCACTTCTAAGAATAAATTAGACTGATCCGTTCATTATTTTCTTTTAAATAATATTCGGGTTAGACCGAGTTATTTCAGGGTAATCGCTATCTTTGATTCTGTAGCAGCTTCAGCTTTTGGGATTTTGCATCCTCTTTTGTCCAGCCTTCGAGGAGTTCTTTTGGTTTATTTGATTCTCGTCTTATGTATGTTGATGTATATGTTTATGTACATTTGGTTCATGTAAACTATCAATTGTTGTAGCATGTATTCCAGACTTGTCTTCCGCTATATATCTGATATTTCTGTAATGATGTGATTATACCATCAGTGATGTTGTTATTATGAGTTGTTCTGAATTTTTCTTAAGCCACCGTAGTTTCATTTTAGATTTGGATTGAATTTATATCTTTAGGAGTAATTTATACAACTCCTATCGATGTAATCAATACTCGTCTAAGGCATAACTTACAGATGGTCGCTTCTAATAAGCCTTATTCTTCGCAATATCATACGTTATTCCTTATAATAACCTTTGTCATTGTGAGCATAGAGGTGGGGCGTCACAGCTAATGAGTACCCAATCTCCCCCTTAACACAATAATAGTCCCAGTAGTCCATCCAGTATCATAGTCCCTCCTGATCGGGAAGCCACAAGAGGATACCACACGGGCTACGTGAGAAAACCAAACTCGTACAAGGCGCGCTAGGGTAGGTGACATGGCTCAACTAGGCAATGCCAGGGTAGATATACCAATTAAGCTTCTGGGCCGGTGGTAACGCATAGTCGCAGCTACCGCCCACCTCGAACCGCCAAATAAAAAAAATCAAAAGCGGCCACCTAATCAATCCAAAAGTCAAAGTATAATATCAAAGGGATGTGTCCGATCAAAGGTGCTACCTCATTAGCCCGTTAATCGCTCCTGTTTTAGCCACCTTATGCCAACTCACGGGAGTCGGGTCCATGTATATATCTCAAATTAATGCCGCCTCCATCCTACTTCATTCTGGAATCTCCACCGCGTACACGGTTGTTAAAGTGGTTTTCGGAGTTGGCAGAGAGTATGATAACTTCCGATCCTGGTCTCTTTAACAACCAAACGTTATTATAACACTTCGGTCATTTCAAAATAATTATACTTCAAAACCAGAATATAATATCCATTTGAAAACCATATAAATACGATATCATTTCCATTTTAAAACCCAAACCAATATGATATCATTTTTAATAAAACCCAAATCAATATAATATCCTTTTTATTTCAATTATATCCTTTCCAAAATCATTGCACTTTCAACGTTATAACACTTCGAAATCAAAACTTTTGAAATATAACACTTTCAAATCATACTCCTTTGATACTCAAACTTTGAAACATAACTTCAACCACTTAAATGGTTTAAATACTAAAATACCTTATATAATAAAATAGCTTCTTCAATTCCCCAACCAAATCCAACACAACTCAAATTTCTACATTTTACATAACCAAATCCCAAACCACAAATTTCAATTCAATTCAGTTTTCAAATAAACTATTTCAAATTTATCGATTTCAAAACGGATTTGATCCATGGAGTAATCCATTTCAAATTCAATATATTCAAACTTTACGTATTCACAATTTCAAAACTAATTTTGGTAATTTCATATATATATATATATATATATAAATATCAAATTCAATTTTCTATTATTTAGTTTCAAAATATTTACTTAATAAATCCATTATCATTTAAGTAAAACCAGATTTCAAGTAACTAAATGTTTCCTTCAATTTATTTATACTCGAAATATTTATTTAATTCACCTTAAACAAGATCAAGTTATAATCATATCCTTTATAGATCTCAAATTCCATAAGCTCCAAACCAGTTTCATTTAATAAATTTCTACATTTAATACAGTTTCAAATCAATTTCAAATCTATCTTCTCAGCCTTAATTTTATTAAAAATCATTATAAACTCTATGTAAAATATAATTTATATAAATACTTAACCATATTACGTTTTTAATAAAATCAATCATTATTTTTAAACTTGTTTTATACCAAAAAAATTAATACATAGCTAAAAATCAAGAATTTAACTATATATATAAAGTAATATTTATATAATACCTGAAATCAATATTTCTATAAAACCATATATTTCTTTACAAAACCATAGAACCATTTCAAAATATTTTATATATATAGACCACGGTGTCTGTATATAATTTTCTATCCTATATTCAAGTGATACAGATACTCATTCTTTCAATCCGTAATTTAAAATATAAATACGGTTATATATCATTTCAAACCGCATTCCCGAATGAAATAAAATCCATAACAACTTGCAGTTTATAACAATATAAATTACAACATCCATTCATCCAATATCAATCATCAACATTTATCATAATAACCGAGATGATGATTAAAAATATGCCAAATAGTCATAAATAAATTTCTAATCATATCATAACTCAATTTAACAAAAATAAGAAATTTTAGAAGTTGTGAGTGGTTTAAAACACTCACCTTTTGAATTTAAATTGAATTTAAATCCAATTTAAACTCAAAATTCGTACAGTTTCAAAATTCATCCGAACCCAC
This sequence comes from Allium cepa, assembly GCA_030765085.1. Lineage (NCBI taxonomy): Eukaryota > Viridiplantae > Streptophyta > Magnoliopsida > Asparagales > Amaryllidaceae > Allium > Allium cepa. The sequence goes on along the minus strand of CM060928.1, from coordinate 556,259,052 downwards.
ACCATAATGTCCGAAATCCTAACACGATCCTAGCAGAACAAACCGTGCATGAATCAGATATCGTATGCAGAAGTTACGTGGTTTAGAAGATTTGTAATTCGAAGTTTTAAATTAAATAAAATATTTAATATAACTTACACGTCATCTTCAATTTCCCGAAACCCTACCCATCAGCTGCTTCACGTGATCGAACATGTGAGCAGAGCCGCCTCCTTCCACAACCACACCGTCGCTGCTTCGACGAAATTCGACCACCGTGACTGCCCCAACGCGAGCCGCCCCTCAGTCACCATGCACGACACCCCGACGTCGCCAATCGACACGCAATAATCACCCAGCCTCCGCCTATATCGAGACCTAACCCAAATTTTGACGGCAATCCGACTGTTAGATCGACCAACTACCCACGTCGATGGACTACGCACGACCATCTCTACACGCCGGTACCCCGAATTCGTCCATCAGTCGATGTTCATCAACCACCAACGAACGGCCGAGAATTCTCCGATGATTACTGATCAAACGATGAATCAAAACGAAAAACAAATTGCAGTTCTGAGATGTTGTAACGACCCGATATTTTCAACCATTCGCATCCGCACATGTCGGACTTGAATTGCTTAAAATACTGTGTTGTAAATAATATTTGGCAGATATCAGAATATACAGTAAATAAATAATCACAGATCACAGACATAGAGTAATAATAATGCAGTAGAATTGAAAGAGATAGTAGTTCATGAAGCTACTATATAAAAATAAGATACATCAGAGTTAAACAAAATACAACAGAAGAGTAATAAGATACATCAAGTACAAGTCAAAATACATCGCTGAAGCACTGGATACTGAAAGAAAAATAAACGGCTGGATCTTCAAGAAAAGCTCCAACTCCGAAGGTGAGTCTTGCATGCAGAATCACTCAATCTGACTCGAGTGTAAAGCAAAACACAAAACACTCAAGTTAGGACATAAATACTTATGAACTGTAAATCAACTCAAGTGAACAGTAACAAAAATGCATCAGTAACTTAAAGGATGCTTGGGATTGCCCATCCTTTAAGGATCCATTAAACTATTTACTATGTACCAATATTGCGCTATTATAATAATGTCTACAGTAAAATAAACTTACTTTAAAATAGCATTGAAGGGTTACCCATATACACGTAACAGTCTCAGTAGTCCATCCAGTATCAGTATATCTCCAGATCGGGGGACTACCCTAAATACTCTATGGGCTACGGGAGAAAAACAAACTTGTAGTAAGGCTTGCTATGGTAGGTGACACGGCACAACTAGGCAATGCCAGAGTAGATATACCAATTATGTTTCCAGGCTAGTGGTAACGCATAACATCCATGTGACGACCCGGAATTTTCGAGCATTTAAAATCGGAATATTTAATTGATTTTAATATTCAATATAATAATTTTAACTTGAATTTCGAATATCACAATTTATTTGATAATTAAATTATTGAATTAAATAATTTAAATTGGATAAAATATGAAATCTGAGAGTTTAAGTCTGTTATAATATTGAATTATTATCGGATTTCAAATTTCGTGCCGTTTGGAGTTGTCGTGGGAGCATACGGTATAAAAACACGCTGAAAATTTAATTGGTAATAATCAGTTGAAATTTAATTTAATTAGTCAAGCTTTTTGGTATACGCCACAACACTAATATTAAAATAGTGTTCCCTTGTTCTCTTTATAAATCGCGAAAAGATAATAATAAACAAATTTTATTGCGCGTGTCTTTCTTCTGAAGGAAGCCAAGTCAAACTTTTTTTTTGTTTCCTATCACGTCGCTTTTGTCTTTCAGGGGAAGCTATTATTATTATTTTTATAAATTCTGAGTTCCTCAAAACATATCGTCTAGAAAAAAAATTTAGAAATGGCCGAAGCCTTAATCTTCAAACCAAAGATTCGCAGAAAAAAAGGGTGCGGTCTCTCCTCAAACCATTGCCGCGTGTTGTTCAAATCAAGGCGAATGAAGGGGAGGGGATGCGCGATTAGGTGTAGGGCTCGAGATTTAGGGTAGAGGCTTGGATGCCGCGATTCAACTCGCGATGGAGGCTCGGTGTGACGTCTTCAGGGTTGGGGGGTTTGAGTTTCGTATGCGCGATGGCGCAGCCGACCTCGACAACGGCGAAGTGGCCAGGAGAGGAGGCGTTCGTTCTCGACATCGATGAGCTCGCGAGATCCAGAGTTGTACGTTCACGTGGGTGTGGGATGAGATAGGCGACGGTGGTGTCTAGATGTTGGCTGGTGGGCGTGCGTCAGTGAGGGGAAGGAGCAGCTCATGGCAATGGTGGTTTGGGGGAAAACGAAGGTGCGATCTTGAGCCTGCAGTGAGGTATATTCGATTTAAGTTTAATTTATCTCTATAACTTTGTATGATATATAAAAAAAAAATTACAGTAAGGGAAGGTTTTACAAATCAGATTTTTCTATATGTATTAAAGAAGGAAATTCGTACACTCACCGAAAATTTCATTTGTTTTTGCTGTTTACAGAAGAAATATAAATATGAATAAATATATATAAATACGCTTACATGTTTTAATAAACTTAGATAAATAGAAAGTTAATTTTTATTCACTGAAAATAGGATTGAAACAGTAAATATACGTAAACACCTATTTTCATTTCTAGTAAGTTTAAGAAATTTAGTGCAAATTTAAATTGTTAACCAATTGAATTATTAAGTGGTACATAATGGTTCAATTTTTATTTCAAATATTAATAAAACCATCTAATATTTATTCAAGGTTAAAATATGAAAGGAAGCAAGTTGAGATTGGATTTTGATTGCAAAATCAAAGGTGAGTTAATCTCACTCAGTTAAATTTAACTTTAAATGATTAAATTTAAATAATTGCTTGGAATGGTTGAATTGATTTACGTGCTGTAGTGTCGTATATATATTTGGAATTGGCATTTTATATTGTGCTAACATCTGTGGATGCAGGGAGAACAGATTGGAGGGATCCAACTGGATCCCTCAACTTTATTTAATTATCTAATATTCTCTGTTCTGACTATTTGATATTCTGTAATGGATTATGTGGGAATATTGAATGCTATGGCTTGATTGTTTTAAATCGGGCAATAATTAATTACTAGATATATAATTTGAGTTTGGGAAATGTAAATAAAAGAAGTGGAAGCGTAAGTAAAATAATTACAGCAAAGTTGAATAAATTTATGAAATGAATTGGAAAGGAAATAAAGTGACTTTAAAACTCTAATAAATAAGTCTTGTGTATGGGAAGGGAATTTAAATAAACAGAGAGTTCATGGTACTAAATTTCAATGTTATTGTTTAAAAGAACAAACAATTATTTTAAATTGAGGATTTAAATTATTTAAGAAGAATAAAGAAGAAATTGGGAATAACATGAGATTTGTATATTTCAGCTAAGGAGTTAAAAATCAAATTGAAATATATAATAAAGTTCATAATTAATGAAGGTTGAAATGAACTGATAAGTAAAGAAATTAATTTTAAATGAAATGAATTGGGAATCAATTTGGAAAATTGATTTAAGTGATCGAGATTGGGAATTTCTTTCTGAATAACCGAGTACGTTTTTTTAAAGTAAGTTTTTAAATATAAGTTAATAGTTTAAAAAAAATGTTTAAAAGGTATGTTTTGAAAATTTATTATTTTAAATATTTAATTTCTAAAGCAAATATTTCCTTTTAATATATTATAACATTAATTATTTAAAAGTGACTTAGTATTTGTTTTAAAAGTGAAAACCTGATTTTATACTTTTATAAAGTAACCTTATTTTTCTCAAATTCATATAATGTGTATTTTTAACAAATTATTTAAGTAGTTTTATCCTAAGTGTTTTAAAGTATATATATTTCAAAGTAAAATATTTAAAATTATTTATAAAAAAAAAATCTATTTTTGTGCTTGGTGATTTCAGAGGAGATAGAAAATATTTGGGAAGGTTTATTCTGAAAAGAAAGATGGTTTTGAAACTGTTTTCAAAGGATTGAAAATAGAAATATATCTTGTAAAGATATTTTGAGGTAAATAAATAATTTGGAAAATTATTTATTGTTGGATGGTTGTTTGTGATTATTAATTGATAGTTAAATCACCGACTATCAATATTGGACAAATACATTGATCGTTTCGAAGAGACCGGGATCGAGATTAATTTCTCGAAAACCACTTCGATCCGGTTTGTACGTTTCGTGTAAACGATTTAGGAGTTGAAGATGGAGCAGTGAAGTGCAAGGGCTAGTCGCTACTAATCCTGAGGATATTTCCAAAATGGATGTAGTAGGAGTAGTGCCTTCGGTTCCGTTCGAACCCGGGACGGACTTGTATGGATGAATGTTTGCGAAACACCGTCAGGTGGACGATGGGCATTCTAAGTGAAAACGTTCTAAAAGGTAACGCTTAGCCTCAAGCCTCATCAAATGGGAATGACTGAAAATCAGGGGATATGCAGCAAGGTTAGGTGGGTCATGCCCAAGCAGGAAAAGATATTTCCCCTGTCTAGATGTCCCTTTTTATATATTTCGGCTTAGTGGGTGGTTGGTCACGCCAACCACGGGGTTTATCTTGTTCGGGACTGTTCAGTAAGGAATGGTTCCGGCCTTGTGTTGTAGGGGATGAAGGGAGTAATCCTCGATACGGTGATCTAGGCCCCGTACTGTGACAGGCGGTACACCAGTGCCTAGTCATTAGTTGGAAATCCATTCTCCCTATGAGCCTTGTACGAGTTTTGTTTGTATTACCCACTCTGTGGCTAGTAGCTGGAATTTAATAATGTAACAATTTCGGCTATTTTATAAGTACTTGTATATAGACCCTATTATAATATCAGAGGATTTCTATAAAAATTGTTTTAGCTATCGTAAGGTAAAAACCCGACATGTTTATTTGTGGCGTGGTCTTACGAGATGCTTTTGTTTTCAAAATATTTTTGAAACTTTAATAATAAATTGGATGTGATTTTCTCACGCTGGTATTCCAAACTGACTCGGGTGTTATTTAACTGTAATGCTCGGGTCAGACCGAGTATTATAGAATACAGGATGATGCTTTGGAGCTCAGGAGACGAGCTGGATGACGATACGTACTTACGTACTTGTTTATGTATGTATTCCGCAGTGTTGAGTTGTTGTGTATCCATTGTATGTTGTTTGATGTGAGCTGTGATTGATGTACTCTGATGATGTAATGTATGTAAACAGATATATTTGATTTTGAGTAAAGATTATTTACTATCTATTATATTTTATTCCGCTGCGATGGTTAGATTCTGATGTTGATTTTGTTTTCTCTTCTTCTACCTCTTCTTCTTAAACCCAAATGGTTCGTATTCTGTGCAACTTGAGTTGATTGTTGTAGAATAGTGTTGACTCAAGGGGTACGGATTTGCGGGCTGTTACAGTTGGTATCAGAGCTGAAAGGTTAAGCGAGAATCTTGGCTCTGGTGGGAATTACTCATTTAAACTAGAGTCCGTAGCACTCTATAATGAGTTTGAGCGTATTAATAAATTTGAGCGCGTATTTGTTAGTGAATATAAATTTTTTTAATATTGTATTGATTGGTTTATTGAGTGGCATATGAACCTTCGTTGGCACAGTCCGTACAACTGTATCGAAGGGGTTTCTAAACACTTGAATAGAACAATTGACACGATATTGTTTTAAATATGGGTGAATGAAATAATTTTACCCAAAAACATATTTTGATATAAAGAATAGTTTTGACAACTATTTAGCTAATATATGGTTGCTTGGATGTTAGGAAGAATAATGTTAAAGCATTATCATTGATAAGTGAGAATTTGACTAGAAATGGAAATGTACCTAAAAATTTAAGGAAATAAATTCATTATAAAATGAAATTTATAAATATGTATTATAAATGTAATTTATGCTATAAAATACAATTAAATAAGAATTTGTACAAATAAAGTGTACAAATGAATTATAGTTAAAATTTATCTAAGCAGGCTTTAGAAGTTTAAAATCCCGGAGATTTGGAAATGTTTATCGAAGTGTTTTAAAGATAAATGATAGTATTATTGTTTTGGAGATATTTCTGATTGGAAATTTGTTTTAAATGGATTTTGAAAGTGATATAGCATTGAAATCACTTGGATTATTGGAAAATAATTCTGATGATGACGGCCGCATCATCAGTATTCATTTTCGAATTTCTAAGTGACGGATTGCTGCCAAAAACTGATTTGTTCAGAAAAGCTAGTTATTTTTGAAAATTTCAAAGGAAATTTGTTGGAAAATAAAAGCCAGGATTGGTTTAAATCTTTTGATAAATGTGGTTTGAGATGTTGGAAATTTCAAAATGATTTAAAACCAAAGCCGGGAGTTTAAGAAAAATCCTGATAGGATGGGTTGTAAACTTATACATTGAGATGATTTTTAAAGCAGGAATGGAATATAAGCTTGAAAATGAAATTAACTTGGATTTGGAAATAAAAATTTGACTGGATTGAAATTAATTGAATAAGCTGAAAGAATATCCAGATGTATTCGAATTGGGTTGAAATCGAATTGAGTTAAATAAATCGGAGTTAAAGTAAAAATTGAGTTGGGATGAGAATTTAATTGAAGTAAATAAATTAGAATAACTTATAAAAGAATTAAAATCCAAGGTAACAAAAATATGCTTGGGCTATAAATAAATAGAAGGCTTGATTTAAAAATAAATAAAAGATGAATATATTCAAGCCTATGATGAATGGGATTGTATAAAACAATAAGTTGTGACTTGTTAAATTTGAAGGTGAGATAGAATACCCAAAATAAATATTTTTCATGAATTGAAAAATAAATAAAAATCCAAACTTGAATTATAAAATAATGTGAACTAAGAAAATTAAATGAAGTGATATTTGGAAATAAAATCAAGTATTGTGCTATAAAAGGAGAGAACTAATTTGTTAATAAATTAGTTAATGAAATTGAATTGTGAGTTTATGATGAGGTTTGAAAATAAAACTCAAGTTATAATTAAATTTGACTTACATTGTCGATGAAGAAAATATAAGTAAAAGTGGCCTTGAAATTAATTAATTGATTTGTGAATGAAATTGCAATGTAAGTTAATAAAATTGAATGGTAATTTAAAAGTGAATGGTAATTTGAAAATGAATAGTGGATTCAAAACTTGAGATATAAATTTAAAATTTAACATGAAGTGTTAACAAATTAAATATAATTGGGAATGTATCAAAAAAAAAAAAATGTAAATGGATTAAAATAGTAATGGTTTGAATATGCAAATAAAATCCAAATAAGTGAAGATAACCTGGAAAATAGCCAGGTAATAAATTAAATGAGTTGAATCTGGAAAGTTAAATTTTATAATAACCAATCAAATGAAATTTGCAGATTTAAAATGGGATTGGATTAGAATAGAATCAAGTTAAATTGAAAAGAGAACTTTGTTTGCAAAATGAGAATGAGCTTAAGTGTAAAATTTGAATAAATTGAGGTTAATGGACTTAAGCTAAATGAATGAAGGAAAGTTGAATTGAATTCAACTTAAAACCAAGTTTAAAGATATTGGATGGAATTTAAACCAAGTAAAAATAAATTTGGATCGAAATAAAATTTGGTGGGTTGTAAATAATATTTAAGGAAATAAAATTCACAATGGATTGAGTGGATAAACTAATTATATTGAATAAATGAATGGATGTGATAAATAAGAACCGAATGGGGTATGGCTTAAATAAGTTGAGACATGGTTATTGAATGATATGGCTTGGTTGTTTTGAGCTAAATAAAATAGTTGAAATAAACAAATATGGAATGAAATGTAAATAAATGGATTGTAAATGAAATTTAAATGGAGTGTGTCGAGCTAAATAAATGGTTATGAATGGATTAAAATAAAAGGAAAAAATTTAATTGGCAATTAAGATGAACCTAGGTTGTTAATGGTTTTGAATGAACTAATTTGGTTAATAAAATTGAAATGCAATGAAACTGAGAATATATGGATTGTGAATAAATTGGAAATGGTATAGAATTAAGAATAAAATTGAGTGAAATCAATTTAAATCGATTATAAAACTCAAGTGCTTATTTATTCACATAAATCTCGTCAAATTGCATAGAATACATTGTTATTAGATATAAATGGAGGTAATTAAAATTCTGTGAATTAATAGGAATAAGAGTTCAGTTACTTAAAAATAAATTAAAAGTAAATGGTTGAGTTTTAAACCATTCAAATTGACGAAGTGGTATACGAATGGATTGAAAACCATTCAAATCAAATGAAAATGGTTATAAATTAATTGGAACAGTTGAATCAGCATGGAAACTATATAAATTGCTTACGGAAAAATGTTTGGTGTGAATTGCTTTTAGAATTCATATGTTTTAACTATTGCTAATAAGTGAAATATAGTTAAACTGCATATATTTGGCACTTACATGTTTGAATTGAGTAAGTACAGGTACTGGGAAGCCCTGTGGCTGGATTGGGTTGTGCTATATGCTAAAAAAATATAAGCCGCTTGCTTAAAATGCTAAATAAGGTACGCCTACGCAATAAAAATAGGAAATATGAACTGTTTTGGTTTTTTCGACCGTGTGGGTCGATGTATATATATTTATCTCTTTTGTCAAATTGTAAAAGCTCCTCCGTACAAAGGGGACTCTGCCAAAATTTTTCAGAAATTTTGGGAGTTAGAAATTTTTTTGAAAATTTTTGGAAAATTTTGTTAACGACAAACAAATTCAAATTGGAAACTAAAATAAGTTAGTAAATGAAACTAATTTAAAGTGATGACATGAATTAGTAATAATGACAAATAAAATTTATATATGCCGAGTTAAAGATAAATTGAATTCATATGCAAATGAAAGTATCAATTTGAATAGGATAGATATAAACTAGAAAGGTAAGGTGAAAATAAATAAAGGAACATATAAAATGCTTATACTAAACTTAAGAAAGGTAAGGGTCAATTCTTAATTGGAAATTTAATACTGCAAATGTATTCTAAGTTGATGTTTGGGATGTTCACATTTTGTGAGGAAGTCGATAAAATGTTTTGGAACATTGTGTTTGGATATTGGTGCTAAGCAGGTATGCAGGTATTATAAAGGAAAAAGAAAATTTGGTTTGATATCAAAAGATAAAATTTGAATTGCCCGACAAAAGGTATGTATTTAAATTTGGTATGGAATTTGATTGGGATTTGGATTTGGATTTGGATTGAGCCACTTGGCTTTTTGTTTCTTTTTGGATTTGGGAGGCCGTAGAGCCCTTTTGTAGTTGTACCGAGTCAGCCGCGCAAAGGAGACGCTGGCAAAATTTTTCGGGAATTTAGGGAGTTAGAATTTTTTTGATAACTTAACATTTGAATTTTAGTTTAAATTTGAATTGATAAGTAGGAGATATTGTTTGGGACTTGTGGATAAGTTGAAAGGTTAGAAAGGAAGTTGGGGTGTCTTTGATTAAAAAATTTGTTTTGGCAAGTTGATGAGAATGTTTGGTTCTGGAAAATAGTAATGGATTTTGGATCATTCTTCCTAACTGGTAATTTCGGGGACGAAATTCTTTTAAGGGGGGAGGAATGTGACGACCCGGAATTTTCGAGCATTTAAAATCGGAATATTTAATTGATTTTAATATTCAATATAATAATTTTAACTTGAATTTCGAATATCACAATTTATTTGATAATTAAATTATTGAATTAAATAATTTAAATTGGATAAAATATGAAATATGAGAGTTTAAGTCTGTTATAATATTGAATTATTATTCGATTTCAAATTTCGTGCCGTTTGGAGTTGTCGTGGGAGCATACGGTATAAAAACACGCTGAAAATTTAATTGGTAATAATCAGATGAAATTTAATTTAATTAGTCAAGCTTTTTGGTATACGCCACAACACTAATCTTAAAATAGTGTTCCCTTGTTCTCTTTATAAATCGCGAAAAGATAACAATAAACAAATTTTATTGCTCGTGACTTTCTTCTGAAGGAAGCCAAGTCAAACTTTTTTTTTGTTTCCTATCACGTCGCTTTTGTCTTTCAGGGGAAGCTATTTTTTTTTATTTTATAAATTTCGAGTTCCTCAAAACATATCGTTTAGAAAAAAAATTTAGAAATGGCCAAAGCCTTAATCTTCAAATCAAAGATTCGCAGAAAAAAAAGGGTGCGGCCTCTCCTCAAACCATTGCCGCGTGTTGTTCAAATCAAGGCGAATGAAGGGGAGGGGATGCGCGATTAGGTGTAGGGCTCGAGATTTAGGGCAGAGGCTTGGATGTCGCGAGTCAACTCGCGATGGAGGCTCGGTGTGACGTCTTCAGGGTTGGGGGGTTTGAGTTTCGTATGCGCGATGGCGCAGCCGACCTCGACAACGGCGAAGTGGCCAGAAGATGAGGCGTTCGTTCTCGACATCGATGAGCTCGCGAGATCCAGAGTTGTACGTTCACGTGGGTGTGGGATGAGATAGGCGACGGTGGTGTCTAGATGTTGGCTGGTGGGCGTGCGTCAGTGAGGGGAAGGAGCAGCTCATGGCAATGGTGGTTTGGGGGAAAACGAAGGTGCGATCTTGAGCCTGCAGTGAGGTATATTCGATTTAAGTTTAATTTATCTCTATAACTTTGTATGATATAAAAAAAAAATTACAGTAAGGGAAGGTTTTACAAATCAGATTTTTCTATATGTATTAAAGAAGGAAATTCGTACACTCACCGAAAATTTCATTTGTTTTTGCTGTTTACAGAAGAAATATAAATATGAATAAATATATATAAATACGCTTACATGTTTTAATAAACTTAGATAAATAGAAAGTTAATTTTTATTTACTGAAAATAGGATTGAAACAGTAAATATACGTAAACACCTATTTTCATTTCTAGTAAGTTTAAGAAATTTAGTGCAAATTTAAATTGTTAACCAATTGAATTATTAAGTGGTACATAATGGTTCAATTTTTATTTCAAATATTAATAAAACCATCTAATATTTATTCAAGGTTAAAATATGAAAGGAAGCAAGTTGAGATTGGATTTTGATTGCAAAATCAAAGGTGAGTTAATCTCACTCAGTTAAATTTAACTTTAAATGATTAAATTTAAATAATTGCTTGGAATGGTTGAATTGATTTATGTGCTGTAGTGTCGTATATATATTTGGAATTGGCATTTTATATTGTGCTAACATCTGTGGATGCAGGGAGAACAGGTTGGCGGGATCCAACTGGACCCCTCAACTTTATTTAATTATTTAATATTCTCTGTTCTGACTATTTGATATTCTGTAACGGATTATGTGGGAACATTGAATGCTATGGCTTGATTGTTTTAAATCGGGCAATAATTAATTACTAAATATATAATTTGAGTTTGGGAAATGTAAATAAAAGAAGTGGAAGCGTAAGTAAAATAATTATAGCAAAGTTGAATAAATTTATGAAATGAATTGGAAAGGAAATAAAGTGACTTTAAAACTCTAATAAATAAGTCTTGTGTATGGGAAGGGAATTTAAATAAACAGAGAGTTCATGGAACTAAATTTCAATGTTATTGTTTAAAAGAACAAACAATTATTTTAAATTGAGGATTTAAATTATTTAAGAAGAATAAAGAAGAAATTGGGAATAACATGAGATTTGTATATTTCAGCTAAGGAGTTAAAAATCAAATTGAAATATATAATAAAGTTCATAATTAATGAAGGTTGAAATGAACTGATAAGTAAAGAAATTAATTTTAAATGAAATGAATTGGGAATCAATTTGGAAAACTGATTTAAGTGATCGAGATTGGGAATTTGTTTCTGAATAACCAAGTACGTTTTTTTAAAGTAAGTTTTTAAATATAAGTTAATAGTTTAAAAAAAATGTTTAAAAGGTATGTTTTTAAAATTTATTATTTCAAATATTTAATTTCTAAAGCAAATATTTCCTTTTAACATATTATAGCATTAATTATTTAAAAGTGACTTAGTATTTGTTTTAAAAGTGAAAACCTGATTTTATACTTTTATAAAGTAACCTTATTTTTCTCAAATTCATATAATGTGTATTTTTAACAAATTATTTAAGTAGTTTTATCCTAAGTGTTTTAAAGTATATATATTTCAAAGTAAAATATTTAAAATTATTTATAAAAAAAAATCTATTTTTGTGCTTGGTGATTTCAGAGGAGATAGAAAATATTTGGGAAGGTTTATTCTGAAAAGAAAGATGGTTTTGAAACTGTTTTCAAAGGATTGAAAATAGAAATATATCTTGTAAAGATATTTTGAGGTAAATAAATAATTTGGAAAATTATTTATTGTTGGATGGTTGTTTGTGATTATTAATTGATAGTTAAATCACCGACTATCAATATTGGACAAATACATTGATCGTTTCGAAGAGACCGGGATCGAGATTAATTTCTCGAAAACCACTTCGATCCGGTTTGTACGTTTCGTGTAAACGATTTAGGAGTTGAAGATGGAGCAGTGAAGTGCAAGGGCTAGTCGCTACTAATCCTGAGGATATTTCCAAAATGGATGTAGTAGGAGTAGTGCCTTCGGTTCCGTTCGAACCCGGGACGGACTTGTATGGATGAATGTTTGCGAAATACCGTCAGGTGGACGATGGGCATTCTAAGTGAAAACGTTCTAAAAGGTAACGCTTAGCCTCAAGCCTCATCAAATGGGAATGACTGAAAATCAGGGGATATGCAGCAAGGTTAGGTGGGTCATGCCCAAGCAGGACAAGATATTTCCCCTGTCTAGATGTCCCTTTTTATATATTTCGGCTTAGTGGGTGGTTGGTCGCGCCAACCACGGGGTTTATCTTGTTCGGGACTGTTCAGTAAGGAATGGTTCCGGCCTTGTGTTGCGGGGGATGAAGGGAGTAATCCTTGGTACGGTGATCTAGGCCCCGTACTGTGACAGGCGGTACACCAGTGCCTAGTCATTAGTTGGAAATCCATTCTCCCTACGAGCCTTGTACGAGTTTTGTTTGTATTACCCACTCTGTGGCTAGTAGCTGGAATTTAATAATGTAACAATTTCGGCTATTTTATAAGTACTTGTATATAGACCCTATTATAATATCAGAGGATTTCTATAAAAATTGTTTTAGCTATCGTAAGGTAAAAACCCGACATGTTTATTTGTGGCGTGGTCTTACGAGATGTTTTGTTTTCAAAAGATTTTTGAAACTTTAATAATAAATTGGATGTGATTTTCTCACGCTAGTATTCCAGACTGACTCGGGTGTTATTTAACTGTAATGCTCGGGTCAGACCGAGTATTATAGAATACAGGATGATGCTTTGGAGCTTAGGAGACGAGCTGGATGACGATACGTACTTACCTACTTGTTTATGTATATATTCCGCAGTGTTGAGTTGTTGTGTATCCATTGTATGTTGTTTGATGTGAGCTGTGATTGATGTACTCTGATGATGTAATGTATGTAAACAGATATATTTGATTTTGAGTAAAGATTATTTACTATCTATTATATTTTATTCCGCTGCGATGGTTAGATTCTGATGTTGATTTTGTTTTCTCTTCTTCTACCTCTTCTTCTTAAACCCAAATGGTTCGTATTTCTGTGCAACTTGAGTTGATTGTTGTAGAATAGTGTTGACTTAAGGGGTACGGATTTGCGGGCTGTTACAATCCACTTCCCTCGGAACACATTCCCAAATCAAAATCAGAGGATGGCCATCAAATCAACCACAAGATAAGAGTATAATGTCGAAGGAATGTGTTCGACAGGAGGAATGACCTCACTTGGCCCGTTGATCGCTCCTGTTTTAGCCACCTTATGCCAACTCATGGGAGTCGGGTCCACGTTCATACCTCAATAGGATCGTTGCCACCATCCTATTTCATTCTGGAATCTCCACCACGCATACGGTTGTTAAAGGGGTTTTCGGAGTTGGCAGAGAGTATGACAACTTCCGATCCTGGTCCCTTTAGCAACCAAACATTATTATAACGCCATGGTCATTTCAAAATAGTTTATACTTCAAAAATCAAATCATTCCATTTCAAAACTATATTTTTTTTTTCAAAACATTTTATACTTCGAAACCAAAACTATTTTTATTACTATATCCAAATCAGTGCAATGTCATTTTCATTTCAAATATATATTCATCTTTCAAAAATAATAATAATTTCAAAGTTATAACTCTTTCGAAACCAAAATACTTAAAATCATTACACTTTGAAAATCATAACGTTTCAAAATCATACATTTGAAATCATGAAACATTCCTTTAATTCTTTACATTTCATAAATTTCCAATTGAATTCAAATTTCAAATTTCCAATTTAAGTCAATTCAAACCATCAATACAAACCTTTAAATATACCATATTTCAAAACTAAATTTTATAATTTCAAATATCTCAATTTAACTTTATTATTACTTACTTCTGAAATGTTCATTTCATAAATCCAATATCTTTTAAATAAACTCAAATTACAAGTAATCCAAATATCCTTTCATACAAATATAAACTTCAATATTCATTTATCAAAATCAAATATCATTCCACATTCCCATTCTTTATCAAATAAAGATTATATCATTCAAAACCATTTCAAAATCATTAAAATATCATATCCTTTAAAACTTCATTATCAAATCATTATTTGAATTCAAATTCTAATATTCAAATTTAAATATCATTTAAAATCAAATATGTCATTCATTTAATATTTCAAATATCATTACAAAATACGTTTCAAAATTTCATTCAAAATTTCATTTATCTCCTCACATTTCATTCCATTTAACACGTAACCAAGTAAACCTTATTTAAATTCAAATTCAATTAAAATTCCTTAGGAATTCAAATTTAAATATTAAATTATATTCAAAACTCCTTATATTTCATGAATAATCAATTCCAAAAGTTAAATCGTTTAACACTTTAAAAAATAACTCAAACAGTGTTAAAATCTATAACATTTCAAAACATTTTCAAATTTAGCAACGACAGCATTTATAAAGTGCTACCGTAGCTTATAGTTTTCAAAACAGTTTAGTTTAGGAACAACGACATTTATAAAATGCCGTAATAGATATTTAGTTAATTCAAACATAGTTAAGTTCAAAACAACAGCATTTTCAAAGTGCTGTCATAAAACTACAGCATTTTTGGGAAATGGTATTAATAAAATTCCAGATTTTATTATAACTTTTCAAAAACAATAAAACTTCAAAAAATTTCTATTTAAATTTATAAATCATATTTCTAGACTTCAACATTTCACTTTTAAATCAACTTAACATATGATTTATTACCATAAAATTTAAAATCAAATATTCACTTTAAAAAAAAAAACTCAATTCATTTATTACGTCAAAATTCACAACTTACAAATTTAACAAAACATTTTACTTCAAATATCATTTCAAAACTTTAAATTTAATTTTCATTATTTAATTACATTTTAAAATAAAATTTAAAGTCAAAAAAATCACTTTTACTTCAAATTTACATACTTAAATTCACAAATTCAAAACTTAATATTTAACTTTCTTAAAACCATAAAATATATATTTTTAAATCAAATTTCATACTTTTAAAAATACATATCTTAAGACAAATCATTTAAAATATACCACAGGGTCTGTACATAGTTTTCTAACCTAGGTCAAGTAATACGGATATATGTTATTTCAATCCGCAATTTAAAAAGAAAACCCGGGTTCTATCATTTCAAACCCGCAATCCCAAGTCAGATAAAATACAATAAAAATCACTCAGGCCTATCATTTCAGCCCATAATGATTTTTCCCTATTCTAATGTCCGTTCGGGTATGCATCATTTCAACCCATAGTGATTCTATTCTAACAAGGAACTTGTAGTGTAAATATATGCATAAACAATATAAACAATGTCAATGTCACAATATAATGTCATATATCAGATGTCAGGTGATAATTAACAAAGTTAATAGGGTAACAACATAGCATAACATATCATATAATAATCATTTACTTGCATAACGATTTCAATTTACTAAACACTTGGCATCAATTCACTAATTCATAAGTAGAGATGTCAGAGTGAGAAAGACTCACCTTTTCAAGCTGGAGACCAAAACAACACACAAGCACGATTCCAAGGGCACGACAAGCGTGATATAGCATGACTTTTGATTTGAATGAATGAGAGCCTAGATGATGATCTTGTATAGAATAAATAAAAAAGATAATATAAACATATGAATTCAATACAAAATACATCAAAACAAAAGGAATTTTGAATTAACAAAGAACATCACATTGCTTTCATCAAACTTTGCTTGACTATGACAACATGACTTGTCACATGATCAATTGGGCTCGATCACACCACACTAGGCTCGGCC
Source organism: Allium cepa (assembly GCA_030765085.1). Lineage (NCBI taxonomy): Eukaryota > Viridiplantae > Streptophyta > Magnoliopsida > Asparagales > Amaryllidaceae > Allium > Allium cepa. The sequence continues at coordinate 556,242,669 of CM060928.1, read as the reverse complement.
TAGGTGTCAACATGGCTCGGCCAAGACCTAGATGCAAGGCTAAGGGTATGAAAGTGGAAGGAAAAGGGAAAAATAAGAGGAAGGTCAAAGGCAAGGCAAGATATGAAGGGTTTGGATGCACCACTTGGCTCGGCTTGGTCACATATGGCTCGGCTCATGCTTGTACAGATCTGGACATGTCTGGAGCAGCGGCTAGAGGTGGTGGAGTAGCTGGTGGTGGTGGCTAAGGAGGTGGCTGAAGTGAATAGGAAGGGGAATGGTGAAGTATGTGGCTTGGTTAGGCAATTTGGATGGGTTTGGTGCAAAGTTTGTGATGCTAACCTCAATGGATGGGCACAGCTTGGTTAAAGTCAGAGGAGAGGGAGGAGGAGCTGCTATAGATGGTGGAGATGATGGTGGAGCTGATGGAGGAGAAGTGGGTCGAGCAAGCTTGCAAAAAATCAAAGGCAAAAACAAGGAAAAATAGTGAAAGAAGAAGGAAATGAAGCCATATTTTTTGTTTCCATGCCGTGAGTTTTTTGGAGGATGAAGAGAAAGAAATTTCACCTGAAAACTGAAGGGAAACATACGGTTAATCGGAAAAAATGCACGGCTAATCAATGAAAAGACAAAGAAAGAAATGAAAAGGCAACGGTAAACTAAAAGTCAATGGAAAATGAAAGGTTTTGTCTCTTTAAATTTCTATTTCTTTTAAATCAAAAATAAACTAAAATAAATCAGTTAAAAAAAGAAAAATAAATCAAAATAAAGTGAAAAAGAAAATAAATAATTATTTTATGGAGAAATATAAAATAATTAAGAAAATAGCTTAATAATAGAAACTAGACTTTAAAAATTGTAAATAAAATACAATAAGCTTTGGAAAATTATAACATCGCTTTAAAAATATTTATGAAATATATGCATAACATGACATATTACATAAATTAGAACAAGATTTGGCAAAAAAAATATTATTATATAAATTGAAATAAACAATTTTATTAAATAAAACAATTTACATACAATATTGTAAAAAGCATAACTTTCACAATATAAATCAGATTTCAATGAAACGAAAAGCAGTATTCTTTAAATATAATCTATTTTAATAATAAAAGATAAAATTCAAAAATTTAAAATTTAAATTTAAAAGTCAAAGTTTGACTATTTTGACCAAAATTCACATTTTCTGGAAATATTCTATTTATTCATGTTTGAAATTATAATTCACATACAAATCAAAATTTATATTTAAAATAACAAAATTTATTCATTTTAATAAATAAAATAAAGTTTTATCCATAACTAAAACAAAGTTTTTAAATCAAGAATTCAATTATAATAATTAAAATATACAATTAAAATAATCCAAAAATACAGGGTTGTTACACTCTCCCCCACTCAAAACTTTTCGTCTCCAAAAAGGAATGAGGTACGGGAAGCATAGAAAAAGATAGAATGAAATAGGATTAAGACAAGATGACAAAATGATAAAAATTATACCTGATAACTGTTGTTATAGGTAACTTTAACAAGATGGAGATGATCTTCCCAAGATCCTCCAGAATCAAGAACACAAACACGAAAAAGATCTTCTAGAATCTGATTCACTCTTTTCGCTTGACCGAAGGTCTATGGATGTAATGACCCGTAAATTGTGGTAAATAAAATTGGACAAATTAATGAGATTTTGTAATTACATTAGGAAGAAATAAAAATTTTATAACCGATATTGAAGTAAATGTTAAGAATGTAATTTAGCAATGGTTATAAAAATTTAATTTTGATAATTGAAGGGAAATCCAATTTATAAATAGTGTAAGTTGTTACATTTGGTTATAAAATATAAAATGAGAAATTAAAAGCAACTGTCGGATTAACCAATGCAATAATTTATTTATTAAAAGTAACTGCATGTAAATTTAGGCAAGTCAAAGCTGAATTTGTATAAATTGAATTTTGTATAAATTGCAATAACAATAAATAAAAGTTTACGTTAATGTTAATTAAGGGATATTTGGAAATAATGTTAACGGTATTCATAATAGAACAAGTTGTTGAATTAAAGAAATTGAAGAAAAGATTTATTAATGAAAACTTAATAAAAAATAAATGAAGACTGTAAATAAATGAATTTGATTGAATTGAAGTATTTAAGAATTGTAACATATATTTGATAAAAGGGAATTCATAGGTGTAATTAAAGTCATGGTAACACATGTTATAAGTTACCCGTTTATTTGGTTTAATAATTAAAATGAGAACCAATTGGAATTAAATGAGCCTTAATGTTATATTAATAAGAATTAACGCATTAACTAAATTTGTGCACACTCTATTAATTGAAACAGAAGGTAAAGTTAGGATTGATTGAAATTAGTAAATTGGGAAAGGAATTCAAAATTATGTTAACTAATGAAGAATACGTAATAAAGTGTAAATTTATAAAATCAATGTCCGTTAAACAGTTGTAATATTTATAGTTGATAATAAACGTTACTTAGTGATTATTAATATAGTAACGAAAGGGGGAATGTAAATTTAATAGCAACGTAAATTTATATTTTAGGTCGTAATTGGTGAATTGAGAAACAAGTTCAAATGAGGTATTTCATGGAATTCTTTAATAAATAAGAATTTGTTGTTCTTGTACTATAAACTTAGGTATAATTGAAATTGCTTCTAATAGAATATAACAGGAAGGGAAGTATTATAAATGAATGGTTAGAAACTTAAGTAAACAATTGGGAGGCTAAGAAATTTGATTAAGCATAATTACTACAAATAAATGAATGGTAATAAATGAGGTTATGTAATAATGAAGGATGAATAAACATATAACGCAATAAAAGAAGAAACTAACATGACAATTATAAATGAAAACGAATATTTGGGAGTAATAAATGAAAAATTTGAAATAAACATTGAACCAATAAATAAAAATAAAAGTTGTAAAACAAGTAAATGTAAATTTTATGGACAAATCCTTATATGAATAGAAAGGGGAATGAAGCAATAAATGTTAAGAGATGAAATTTACAAGAATGAGACTAAATAAGGCAAATTGGTGATTATCATTAATTGTTTACCCATTTGTTTCATCTGTTGAATTAGTTTTAAATCCATTGGGATAAAACGTAATAAAAAAAACAAAAAAAAAACAAAAAAAACTACATTAATGAAAATTTAGAGGAAATTTGAGAATATTAATACAATAACTACAAACCAATATAATGATTGCTTTAATAGTAACGAGTGAAAATCAAAATAAAAGAATATAAATGAATAAGTTTTGTAACAGAGTAAAATTTGTTTATTTATTTGAAATGTTTGTTAGCTGAAAGATTGATTGTAGAGATGAGTAACTATTATTTAGTGAGAAATGTGCAACTACTATTTGTATTCAATAATGTGAATATGTTTAAATTACTATTAGATAGGAAAAATTGTTTTACTTCTCATTACATTCATTTAGTCCATTTTGAAACTTAATCAACCGAAATGAATGTAATTGAAAATTTCTAATTAATAGGATAGAGAATACTATTTTAAATTAATAGGTGTAATTAAAAGCAGCGTATGTTTTGTGAAAATATAAGGAAAGTTTTGATTCAATGAAAAAAACATTTACATCAAATAAAATGAAGGTTTCATCTGTGAATGTAGGTTTAGTTTCATTAAAATAAAGAATAGAAAGATTGATTTTAAAGAAAGAAATATATGTTCATTTGAACTGTGTTTTAGCTTACAGACAGATTACAAGAATAGGAAAATAATATATTTATTACTCTTGTGTATAAACAATAAATTTATAAACGTGTTTAAATAAACAATTGTTCTATTTTTTTTATCCATTTTAGTTGCCTGTTTTAAAATTTAACTTTGTAAGTAACTGCAATTAATGTAATTCAAATATTTCAATTAAAAGGAAAGGAAACGTTGATTGCAATTAATAGATTTAATAAAAAAACACACATTTTGTGTTGAACAAAAAGGGTGTTTTAATGGAAATAAAAGATCATTTTGAGAAAACAAAATTGAGCGTTTTCATCTTTAAGGTAAGTATAAATATTTTATTATGCGTAGATAAAAATCTAAATGCCTACATTTTAATATTATTTGAGTAAATGAAGTTAATTTGGTTACGTTACAAAAAAATTAAATTTCAAAAGGTTGTGCGAGGTACATCGTCCCTTCATTTTTTTATATTAGTTATTGCAAGAACGTTTTAAAATAGTTACCTTACTATTAATACTTGATCCGTTTATTTCTCCATCTGTTTAATATCTGAGCACTTTTAGGTTGTATTTAATTCTTGCCACCTCATTTTCACGTATACAAAATTCTGCTTTCGTTTGCAAACTTTTCCATTCCTACTTATATTTCCTTATGTATTATTAATACCTGAAGCTTTAATAATAAAACGTGACATTTATTTTGTCCCTCCACATTCGTTTCCTAATTATAAATAACCTACGTCTTATTTCTTCTTTCTCTCAACACCTCATATTCAAAAGACCTTATTCTTGTAAATCCAAAAGCATTCTTTTATAAAAATGATTCTTTTTCATTTTTCGTACACTTCCTGACCTCATCTTAGTTGTTCTTCAATCTTCTCCTGAAGCCTCATCTTGAGAAAACGTAAGTATCAAAATTTGTTTATTTATATATATTTTTAACGCGTACTAATTTTTATTTTAATAATACTTCTTGTAACATGAATATCTTTTGCATATAAACTCTGAGTCACGCGCGATTTCTTCTGTTGGATTCAAATTTATATTCCGGACAACATGAAATTATTTTAGTTAAATTTGGAGATTGTTGAGTTTTGCGCTTCTGTTTGGATTTTTATGGGCTAAAATCAAAGGTGAGTGTTTTAACCCATTCACAACTTCTAAAATTTCTTATTTTTTGTTAAATTGATATATGATGTGATTTTAAATTTATTTATGGTTGATTGGCATATTTTTAATCATCATCTCAGTTAAATTGCATTTATTCAAATTTGATCGTTATTTAATTTTTATTTTTGCATATAAATTGACAGTTAAATTTATTTAGTATTGCATATAAATTGCTAGTTAAATTTATTTATTATTGCATATAAACTGCCAGTTAAACAGTTATTTATTTATTATTGAATATAAACTGTTCGTTAATAGCCGTTATATTTTATATGCTCTATGTTGATGTTTTGTTAAATTGGATGATGATTGTAATAAATGGTTGATGTTTAATGTTTGGTGAATGGATGACGTGTTCTATATTGTATAAACTTCAAGTTATTATGCATTCTTTCTTATCGGGATTGCGATTTGAAATGATATATAACCGCATTTTTTATTTTTAAATTGCGGATTGAAATGATAAATATCCGTATCACTTGACCGTAGGATAGAAAACTATATACAGGCACCGCGGTATATATACGTATATATAAAATTATTTTTGAAATAATTTTTTTATGGTTTTGTAAAGAAATATATATACGGTTTTATGAGGTATTGATTTCAGATATTTGATAAAGGTTATTTTACATATAGTTAAATTCTTGGTTTTAAGATATGTATAAAATTGTTCAAAGTATGAAGTAAGTTTAATAATAAAGTTGATTTTATTAAAATATATTATGGATAAGTATTTACTTAAACTATATTCTAATATAGAGTATATATTGATTTTTATAAATCAAAGTTGAAAGGATAGTTTTGGAATTGACTTGAGATTTTATTCAATTAAGAATTTTATTTAATAAAAATCCATTGGAACTTATTGGAATTTAGATTTTAAAAGAATATGGTTTTAAAACTAAAATTTAGGGTTAAGGTGGTTTAAGTAATAATATCAAGTCTAAATAAATTAAGGAATATTAAATTGTTGAAATTTGAAGTTTATATAAAGGATACTGGATTTATTAAATTAAATATTCCAAAACTAAATGATAATAAAGTAAATTTGGTATATATATATATATGAATTATAAAAATTTAGTTTTGAAACATTTAATATTAAAGCTTTGAAATATATGAAATTTGAAATGGTTTATTTGAGGATTTAAATCTGTATTAGAATTGATTGCGAAATTTAAGAAGCTAATTTATTCTATTAAGTAAATTAATATTTAAACCGTTTAAGTGGTATAGTTATATTTCAAAGTTATGAAATTCAAAGTTTTATGTTTTGGAAGACTATATTTCAAGTATTTGGTTTCAAAATATTATACCTTTGAAATGAGTTTGAGAAAAGGATATATTGAAATGATATCATATTTATTTGGTTTTAAAAGAAGAAGTGATATCGTATTTATATGGCTTTAAAATGGATATTTTATTTCGGTTTTAAAGTATAAATTATTTTGAAAAGACCGCGGTGTTATAATAACAGTTGGTTATTGAAGAGACCGGGATCGGAAGTTGTCATACTCTCTGCCAACCCCGAAAACCACTTTAACAACCGTGTACGCGGTGGAGATTCCAGAATGAAGTAGGTTGGTGGAGGCATTTCCTATAAGGTAAATACGTAGACCCAACTCCCGTGAGTTGGCATAAGGTGGCTAAAACAGGAGCGAGCGACGGGTTAATTGAGGTAGCACCTTTGATCGGACACATCCCTTCGATATTCTACTCTGACTTTGGTTTATTCGGTGGCCACTTTTGATTTCTTTGATTTAGGGGTGTGGCTCGAGGTGGGCGGTAGCTGCGGCTATGCGTTACCACCAACCCGGAAGTGTAATTGGTATATCTACCCTGGCATTGCCTAGTTGTGCCGTGTCACCTACCCTAGCACGCCTTATACGATTTTGGTTTTGTACCATACCTATGGAGTGCCCTCTGACGACGAGCAATACGGGGGAGATTACGGTACTGTATAGACTACAAGAATATATTATGTGTTAAGGGCTATATGGGTAACCCCTTAACGCTATTTAAAAGTAAGTTTATTTTACAATTAGACACTATTATAATAGCGAAATTGTAACATCCCGCTGCTGTTTTAAAATATAGCACTAAATTTAGTTATAAAACAAAAGTAATAAATAAATAAAATAAAAATCGTTATGGGTATAAAATAAAATTTGGAGTAAAACGCCAGAGCGGAATTGTAATCGGAGAACAAATTACAGTAGGGCAATATTGCGGTTAAGGGTGCGAAATTTTATTGGAAGGGTATAAAATTATTTATTGAAAAAAAAATGTCTCTAATTTAACTGGACCGTTGTTTTCATACTTATCTGTTTCATCATTACCTTTTAACCTATTTGCTTGCTTAGACATAAAGTTTAAGTGTAACACTATATAATCACTACATTCCTTTTTTTTTTCTAACGCAATCAAATTCACAGTATTACATTTTCCAACTTTTACCAGACTGCGCAAATCAAAGTGAGTATAATTTGTTCTGTTTTCTTTTCTTTATTTTTCTTTCTCACCTTTTCTCTCTGTTGTCGTCAACTTAGTATTTAAATCACTTTTCATATTATTTTTCTTCTAACGCATCTACTCTTTTCTTTCCTCTACATCTAACAAAATAAATAATAATGAGTGCAAGTGTACGAGTATGTGTATATTTTGGTGTACATATGAGGAATGTATATGGAAGGTGAAGTATTGCTCATGCAAAATGATGTGGTGGAAAATGCGTTAGTAGTGGGAAAAGTGGAAGGTGAGGTGTTGGGTAGTTAGAATGGTGCGTATATCTGAGAAGTTCCATGTGTTTTGTGTTGTACATGTTTGAGGTTGAGTAAGCTTTTATTTATTTTGCTGGTAATTTAGTTTAAGTAAGTTAACTTAATAATTTGTTTAATTTGTTCAGTTAGCATAAATAAATCAAACAAAGAGATGCACAAAATTATGAGGTAGCAGGCATTGGGCTTGTATATGCGTAGCTTCTTATTCATATATCATGTGCGTGGGAATGTGATGATATTTAGGAGAAGCTAGCACAAATAATTGAAATACAGGCATAGGAAGAATGTGGAGTTGGGCCATACAGTTATGTTTACATGCGTGAGTGGGCCTTGATCTTGGGTGAGGATATTTAAATAGTTTAGTTATTTAGTTTATTAATTTAGTTAATTAATAAATAGTTAGCTTATTAATTTGATCAGTTAAATTTTAAACTTTAAAGGGGTGGCAGTAGCTTTAGGTTAGCTTTGTCTGATGTACATACTCGTTTTATAAGTTAGTGACATAAAGTTAGTGACATAAAATTAATGTGCATACTTTCTTTATAAAATAGTGAACATAAAAGGACGTATGCATGCTTTATAATACATTATAAAGAATATCCATGCATGCTACTTCAACTTGATAACATATTATTCCAAACTATAAGTATTAATAACTCAAAATCTACGATGAGTTTGAGCATGGAACCAAAAGGAAAAATGTAGAGGGAAGTGAGATGAATAAATCGACTAGCTTTCGCCTAACAGACGGACCCCGTGGTGATCAGAAATGACACCGTTAGATCCGTGACCGTATGATGAACGGGAGCGTTACGGCCAAAACGGAAGGTACCAACAGGACCGTATTGCGTAGCGCATCACGACGATGGTCTCGGTTCACTCGTCGGAGGTGTGTAGAAGGGTGAACAAAACCAAAAAGTTTTAGAGTACAACGCTACGCAATATTCCGTTCGCGTATGGACCGCGAACGAGTGAAATAAAAAGACGATCGCGCACGACAACGTTACGTGATCACAAAATAGCAATAAAATAAACCGGTTAACTTATTTTGGAAAACTTCAAAAGAACCGGCGTTTGACGTAAAACGCGTCAACTGAAAATGTTTATTTTCTAAATTAAAAATTATGGAAAAATTCTATAAATTAAATTAAAATGACGTCATCAAAAATCAAATATAAATTTAAAACGTATATTTTGTTAGAATTTAAATTCAAATCCATTGAAGTTCTTCCAAGTTGTGTTTGCATGTTATGTTTATGAATGTTCGTGATTATATGTACTGCAAGTTAATGCTATATTGCACGAACACGAAATTTATATGTAATATAAAATAGAAAAAACAGTACCATTTTGAGGATAAATGGTATATTGGGAAGTTAAATACAAAAGAATCTAAATGAATTTAATCAATGAAGCAAATGAGACGAGGTGAGACTACTAGACGCTAGAATCCATCCTAGCGGACAGATTCGGGGTCGCATCCTGAATCGTGACGACCTGGTCCCTCGTCACATATTGTCCAAACGATCTGTTGCACGGACACAACCACGGTGACAGGCGTAGTGCAAACGGAAAATGAGGAAGAATCGAGAGTAATCTCATTGATGGATATGTGATGAAAAAAAGATGAAGATTACAGCACAACGGGTTGAGCGCCAATGGTAAATAGGAAAAGATAGTGCAACTTATAGATCGTGTGGGGGCACCCACAATTCCTGATCGAAAGGTTGCGGATGAAAAAGGCCGTAATATCGGTTCGATGCAAAGTCTAGTAAGAGTGAATAATGAATAGGATTCACTAGTAATTCCATACCTCGTATATGAATAACTGGACAATAATATGTCTATTGAATAATAAACGCAACTTATAAATGAATAGGATGTGATATCCAGGTTGATTAGAGTTGCGGCTGTGATTCACTTTAAATAGTGCCATGACATGGGTAATTGAATTGAAATAATCTAACGTGATGTGGGTGGATTTATATTATGGAGTGTGTGACATATCTATTTCTTTTGGTATCCTATATATAACCCGACTCCATACATTTATATGAATCATTGTTGCACTATTATACTCACACCTATATTTATAGCCTGACTCGAGGTTTTGTTTTGTGACAACACCTCGGGTCAGACCGAGGCTTTTCAGGATGATTACCTTTTCACGTTTTGAGGTGAGCTCATACGACATTGAGATGGACGGCAACTGGCATACGGTGTATAAATTTAGAGTAGTCATAGATTTAGAGCTTCACGGACGCACGCTAGGTACATGCCTCAAAGGAACTGTTAGAGTTGTCTGGAGGGGTAATGTCAGAGAAATACATTTAGAGTCCGTTGAACTATGCTAAGCAGATTTTGTGTAGTCATGTCGTATGTCTTATGTATATATTTGTCTATGTATGTATTAGGACGTCATTTTTGGGACAGTTATGTATAGCTGTAGATATATGGTGATGGTCTGGCGTCTGTTTGTACCTATGTTTATGTATATATATATCTATCTTTTTGGTCTGCTGTTTTGTGAAACCATTATTTATTGTGTTCTGCTATGTGATTTAAATACAAATTCTCTGAACTCGTGTATACTACATTGCATCGAGATGAGATACGTATCATTTCAAAAATGCTCAGGTATTTTAAACGTATCCATGTTGATCCAAAGTAGTGTAGACGATAGATCGATCCTCTAGTGCCCACTGATCCGAGCTATCGGACGGTAAACTCCCTCTGATATTTCGGTCACTGGAGCCGGGGCGTCACAGCGTGGTATCAAAGCAAGGATTCAAAAGAATTTGTATAACTCAGTAATTGGAACACATTTGACCATAAGGGAGTCGGACTTAGATTGTTACCCTATTAGTAAAACCCACGGGAATTAGGATAATACTCGATACGTATTTGTATTACATAAGTAATTGTTAGTACAATTTTATTATATAATAAAATGACAAATGTTCTTTCTCAAAAAATGGTAAGGCCAGGTAGACCCAAAACAGGCTCAACAGTTGAGTCACCAAATGGTCAACCAAGCAATCAAAATGTACTTTTAACTATGGATCAATGGGTCGAAGTCATGAAGCGTGTTCAAGATATGGGCATGCTCAGAGACAATAATCAAAATCCCGGATCAGAATTTACCAAGCACTGCAAAGATTACTCATGTCTAGGTGGTAAACCGTTCTTGGGAAATGAAGGCATAATGGGAGTTCATGCATGGCTGAGAACATGCGAAAGAATCTTCGGGGATCTGAATCTCTCCGATCAGGACAAGAGAAGGTTAGCATCTCGACAGTTACAAGGAGGTGCCTTAGATTGGTATGAAGCCATAACTGCTGCAACTCCAGAGGAAGACATATCTTGGCAAGAATTCAAAGATATTTTCAAAGCCCATTTTCTACCTGAAGCAGAAAGAGCAGCACTGCTTCGAAAATTTATTGACCTTACCCAGAAAAATTTATCTGTGACTAAGTATGTCAATGAGTTTAATGCACTATCGAAGTATGGACCAGCACTCATTAGCACCCCATTGGAAAAGAATGAGAAGTTTGTGCTCGGTCTAAATAATGAACTGAGAGATAAATTACTTACTCAACTTCGATATCCATTTGAAGAGATTGTGGATATGGCATTAAGATTTGAAAAAGTGCGGGAGCGAGATTTGGTTTCTGAAAGTCAACCAACTCAGAAAAGCCAGCAACAAAGGAAGAGGCCATTCTTCTCGAAGAAGAATGCAAAATTTCAAAAGAATAAGCGACCATTCCAACCTAAGAAAGAGGACCAGAAGAAGCAACAATCTAAAGCACAAGTAGAATGTTGCTCCTGTGGAAAGAAGGGTCATTATGCCAATGAATGTAGAAATACAGGTCAAGGTTCTACAAAGAAATGCTACAATTGCAATGAAATGGGACATATAGCGAGACAATGCACAAAGCCGAAGAAGCAAACTCAAGGGAAAATGTTCGCACTAGATGGTCCCAGTTCAGTGAAACTGGATGAAGGAAAACCAGCTTCGGTCTTAGAAGGTACTATTTTATGGGATGGATTATATATTAGAATTCTTTTTGATACAGGTGCATCACATTCATTTATATCAAAAGGAATAGTAGAAAAGTTAAAATTGGATGTATCTTCTCTTAACAATCCTCTTAGGGTGGCCAATCCTGTTGGAGGATGCGTTACCCTGGGGATGAAATGTAGTGGAGTCGTAATTTGCTTATCTGGGTATTCTTTTTCATGTGATTTGTTCATTATGGATTCATTGAGTTATGGGGTTATTTTGGGAATGGACTGGCTCGAGCACTATCAAGCTCAATTATACTGTTCGGAAAGAGTAATCACTCTCCATCATCCTGATTACCCCAAGCGAATCCTTATAGCTCTAGAAAAAGCAAATGCCAGTTCAGGTTATTCTTTTTTTTCTTTAGAATCTAAAGAAGATGAAATAGGGCAGATTCCAGTAGTTAGAGATTTTTCTGATATCTTTGAACCAGTTACTGGTCTACCACCACATCGAGCAGTTGAATTCAGGATAGATTTGAAACCTGGAACTCAACCTTTTAGTAGACCACCTAATCGAATGTGCCCCAGTGAGATGGAAGAATTAAGATCTCATATAGAGGATCTTGAGCAAAAGAATTTCATCAGAACGAGTAGTTCTCCTTGGGGAGCATCAGCTTTATTTGTTAAAAAGGCGGATGGATCACTTCGACTTTGTATAGCTTACAGAAAATTGAATGACTATACTATCAAGAATAAATATCCACTTCCAAGGATTGATGATTTATTCGATCAACTGAGTGGTGCCGAGGTCTTTTCACAACTAGATCTAGCCACTGGTTTTCATCAACTAAGAGTTGTGGAGGATAGCATTCCACTAACAGCATTTCGAACTAGATACGGTTCCTACGAATGGTTAGTAATGCCATTCGGATTAACGAATGCCCCAGCTTATTTTGTTGATTTGATGAATAGAGTCTTCAGATGTTATTTAGACAAGTTTGTCCTAGTTTTTATTGATGATATCCTCGTCTACTCAAAGACAGAAGAAGAGCATGTGATTCATTTGAAACTAGTGTTAGAAACTTTAAGAGAACATCAACTTAAAGCAAAACTTTCAAAATGTCACTTCTGGCAGAAGAAAGTGAAATTTTTGGGACATATAGTCTCGGAGAAAGGAATTTCAGTTGACCCAGCTAAGGTTGAAACTATTCAAAAGTGGAAGCGACCCGAATCAATAACTAAAATCAGAAGTTTCTTGGGTTTAGCAGGATATTATAGAAGATTTATAAAAGATTTTTCCAAGATTTCTGCTCCACTAACTAATTTAACAAAGAAAGGAGTTAAATTTATCTGGTCAGATAAATGTGAAGGGGCTTACCAGAAGTTGAAAGAATTACTTTCTAATGCTCCAATATTAATAGTTCCAGAAGGAAATCAGGATCTAGTAGTATACACAGATGCCCGTGGAACAGGGCTTGGTGCAGTATTAATGCAACGAGATAGAGTTGTAGCCTATGCGTCTAGACAAATCAGGCCTCACGAAGTAAAGTATGCAACTCATGATCTTGAGTTAGCAACCATGGTATTTGCCTTGAAACTCTGGCGGCATTATTTATTGGGAGAAAGGTTTGTTTTATACACAGACCACAAATCGTTAAAATATTTATTCTCTCAAAAAGACTTAAATATGCGACAACAACGATGGTTAGAATTTCTAGCCGCGTATGATCTAGAAATTCAATATACGCCAGGTAAGGGCAATAAGGTGGCAGATGCTCTCAGTCGAAAACACCAGGCCGTAGTGTCAATGATGTTAATAGAATGGAAAGAGTTGGAAATTTTGTCTTCGTGTAACCCTCAGTTTAGAAGAGTGGATGAAACAACAGCCATGTTGGCAAGTTTGGATATTCGACCAAGTTTACTCGATCGAATTCAAGCTAATCAAAGAAATGACCCAATCCTATCCGATCTAATTAATCAGTTGAAGAATGGTAATGCATCAGAAGCTCTTAGCAAGTTCGAGTTAGACTTGAAGGGAAACTTAAAATTTAAAGGAAGACTGTGCGTTCCTAACACAGCCGATTTAAGAAAAGAAGTTCTAGACGAATGTCATCGATCTTTATTTTCTATACATCCTGGTGGTACAAAGATGTACAATGATATGAAGCGGATGTACTATTGGGAAGGCATGAAGAAAGACATCGGTTAATATGTGAAACGATGTATTACGTGCCAGTTAGTTAAGGGCGAGCATCAAAAGCCCAGTGGACTTTTATTACCTCTCGAAGTTCCTCAATGGAAATGGGAACAAATTTCTATGGATTTTATTGACGGACTTCCCAGATCAAGGTCAGGAAATGAAAGTATATGGGTGATAGTTGATAGACTCACTAAAAGTGCCCATTTCGTTCCTGTTTGAATGAATAGAACTGTAGAAAGTTTAGCCAGACTATTCCAGAAACATATTGTACGATTGCACGGAATTCCAATGAATATAGTGTGCGATCGTGATCCGATATTTACCAGTCAATTCTGGCAAAGCTTACATTCAGTGTTGGGTATACAACTCAATCTAAGCACAGCATACCATCCTCAGACGGATGGACAAACGGAAAGAATAAATCGAGTTGTAGAAGATCTACTCAGGATATGTATCTTAGAGTTCGGGGGTTCATGGGAAGAATATCTTCATTTGGTTGAATTCTCTTATAATAATAGTTTTCAAACCAGTATCGGTATGGCACCATTTGAAGCTCTGTATGGAAGATCATGTCGTTCTCCAGCCTGTTGGTTAGAAACTGGAGATAAACTTATACTAGGACCAGATATGGTTCGAGAAACGACTGAGAAGATCGAGCTTATCAGAGATCGTATGAAGATCGCTCAGTCTCGACAGAAGAGCTATGCTGACCAACGTAGAAAGGACTTAGAATTGGTGATCGGAGATTATGTTTTTATAAAGGTATCTCCAATGGAAGGAGTTGTAAGGTTCAGCAAAACAGGAAAATTAGCTCCAAGGTATATTGGACCTTATCCAGTTATGGAACGTATTGGAAGCCTTGCTTACCGAATTGAATTACCTGCATATCTATCAGGAGTTCATAATGTGTTCCACGTATCCCAATTAAAGAAATGTCTACGGGATTCCGATGTTGTTATAGAACCAAAGCAGCTAGAAGAACTAGAAATTGAACCGAACTTGACTTTCACCGCTTAACCGGCTAGAATAGTGGACGCAAAGATGAAGCAGTTAAGAAACAAGCAAGTTCCACTAGTAAAAGTTCAATGGTCAGATAAACCCAAAGACTGCACTTGGGAAACTGCGGAGCAAATTAGAAAATCACATCCTGAGTTAATTGAAACCCATTAGGTACGTATTTATATATTTATCGAGTCATGGATGTTAGGACTTTATTAACTGATAGGACGATTTTAATATACGAATATCATACAATACTCTCTACTAAATTGCGAGGAAGCAATTTCTTTAAGGGGGGAAGTCTGTAACATCCCGCTGCTGTTTTAAAATATAGCACTAAATTTAGTTATAAAACAAAAGTAATAAATAAATAAAATAAAAATCGTTATGGATATAAAATAAAATTTGGAGTAAAACGCCAGAGCGGAATTGTAATCGGAGAACAAATTACGGTAGGGCAATATTGCGGTTAAGGGTGCAAAATTTTATTGGAAGGGTATAAAATTATTTATTGAAAAAAAAAGTCTCTAATTTAACTGGACCGTTGTTTTCATACTTATCTGTTTCATCATTACCTTTTAACCTATTTGCTTGCTTAGACATAAAGTTTAAGTGTAACACTATATAATCACTGCATTCTTTTTTTTTCTAACGCAATCAAATTCACAGTATTACATTTTCCAACTTTTACCAGACTGCGCAAATCAAAGTGAGTATAATTTGTTCTATTTTCTTTTCTTTATTTTTCTTTCTCACCTTTTCTCTCTGCTGTCGTCAACTTAGTATTTAAATCACTTTTCATATTATTTTTCTTCTAACGCATCTACTCTTTTCTTTCCTCTACATCTAACAAAATAAATAATAATGAGTGCAAGTGTACGAGTATGTGTATATTTTGGTGTACATATGAGGAATGTATATGGAAGGTGAAGTATTGCTCATGCAAAATGATGTGGTGGAAAGTGCGTTAGCAGTGGGAAAAGAGGAAGGTGAGGTGTTGGGTAGTTAGAATGGTGCGTATATCTGAGAAGTTCCGTGTGTTTTGTGTTGTACATGTTTGAGGTTGAGTAAGCTTTTATTTATTTTGCTGGTAATTTAGTTTAAGTAAGTTAACTTAATAATTTGTTTAATTTGTTCAATTAGCATAAATAAATCAAACAAAGAGATGCACAAAATTATGAGGTAGCAGGCATTCGGCTTCTATATGCGTAGCTTCTTATTCATATATCATGTGCATGGAAATGTGATGATATTTAGGAGAAGCTAGCACAAATAATTGAAATACAGGCATAGGAAGAATGTGGAGTGGGGCCATACAGTTATGTTTACATGCGTGAGTGGGCCTTGATCTTGGGTGAGGATATTTAAATAGTTTAGTTATTTAGTTTATTAATTTAGTTAATTAATAAATAGTTAGTTTATTAATTTGATCAGTTAAATTTTAAACTTTAAAAGGGTGGCAGTAGCTTTAGGTTAGGCTTTGTCTGATGTACATACTCGTTTTATAAGTTAGTGACATAAAGTTAGTGACATAAAATTAATGTGCATACTTTCTTTATAAAATAGTGAACATAAAAGGACGTATGAATGCTTTATAATACATTATAAAGAATATCCATGCATGCTACTTCAACTTGATAACATATTATTCCAAAACTATAAGTATTAATAACTCAAAATCTACGATGAGTTTGAGCATGGAACCAAAAGGAAAAATGTAGAGGGAAGTGAGATGAATAAATCGACTAGCTTTCGCCTAACAGACGGACCCTGTGGTGATCAGAAATGACACCGTTAGATCCGTGACCGTATGATGAACGGGAGCGTTACGGCCAAAACGGAAGGTACCAACAGGACCGTATTGCGTAGCGCATCACGACGATGGTCTCGGTTCACTCGTTGGAGGTGTGTAGAAGGGTGAACAAAACCAAAAAGTTTTAGAGTACAACGCTACGCAATATTCCGTTCGCGTACGGACTGCGAACGAGCGAAATAAAAATACGATCGCGCACGACAACGTTACGTGATCACAAAACAGCAATAAAATAAACCGGTTAACTTATTTTGGAAAACTTCAAAAGAACCGGCGTTTGACGTAAAACGCGTCAACTGAAAATGTTTATTTTCTAAATTAAAAATTATGGAAAAATTCTATAAATTAAATTAAAATGACGTCATCAAAAATCAAATCTAAATTTAAAACGTATATTTTGTTACAATTTAAATTCAAATCCATTGAAGTTCTTCCAAGTTGTGTTTGCATGTTATGTTTATGAATGTTCGTGATTATATGTACTGCAAGTTAATGCTATATTGCACGAACACGAAATTTATATGTAATATAAAATAGAAAAAACAGTACCATTTTGGGGATAAATGGTATATTGGGAAGTTAAATACAAAAGAATCTAAATGAATTTAATCAATGAAGCAAATGAGACGAGGTGAGACTACTAGACGCTAGAATCCATCCTAGCGGACAGATTCGGGGTCGCATCCTGAATCGTGACGACCTGGTCCCTCGTCACATATTGTCCAAACGATCTGTTGCACGGACACAACCACGGTGACAGGCGTAGTGCAAACGGGAAATGAGGAAGAATCGAGAGTAATCTCATTGATGGATATGTGATGAAACAAAGATGAAGATTACAGCACAACGGGGTGAGCGTCAATGGTAAATAGGACAAGATAGTGCAACTTATAGATCGTGTAGGGGCACCCACAATTCCTGATCGAAAGGTTGCGGATGAAAAAGGCCGTAATATCGGTTCGATGCAGAGTCTAGTAAGAGTGAATAATGAATAGGATTCACTAGTAATTCCATACCTCGTATATGAATATCTGGACAATAGTATGTCTATTGAATAATAAATGCAACTTATAAATGAATAGGATGTGATATCCAGGTTGATTAGAGTTGCGGCTCTGATTCACTTTAAATAGTGCCATGACATGGGTAATTGAATTGAAATAATCTAATGTGATGTGGGTGGATTTAGATTATGGAGTGTGTGACATATCTATTTCTTTTGGTATCCTATATATAACCCGAATCCATACATTTATATGAATCATTGTTGCACTATTATACTCACATCTAGATTTATAGCCTGACTCGAGGTTTTGTTTTGTGACAACTCCTCGGGTCAGACCGAGGCTTTTCAGGATGATTACCTATACACGTTTTGAGGTGAGCTCATACGACATTGAGATGGACGACAACTGGCATACGGTGTATAAATTTAGAGTAGTCATAGATTTAGAGCTTCACGGACGCACGCTAGCTACATGCCTCAATGGAACTGTTAGAGTTATCTAGAGGGGTAATGTCAGAGAAATACATTTAGAGTCCGTTGAACTATGCTAAGCAGATTTTGTGTAGTCATGTTGTATGTCTTATGTATATATTTGTCTATGTATGTATTAGGACGTCATTTTTGGGATAGTTATGTATAGCTGTAGATATATGGTGATGGTCTAGCGTCTGTTTGTACCTATGTTTATGTATATATATATATCTATCTTTTTGGTCCGCTGTTTTGTGAAACCATTATTTATTGTGTTCTGCTATGTGATTTAAATACAAATTTTCTGAACTCGTGTATACTACATTGCATCGAGATGAGATACGTATCATTTCAAAAATGCTCAGGTATTTTAAACGTATCCATGTTGATCCAAAGTAGTGTAGACGATAGATCGCTCCTCTAGTGCCCACTGATCCGAGCTATCGGACGGTAAACTCCCTCTGATATTTCGGTCACTGGAGCCGGGACATCACAGAAATATACTACATAGTAAATAGTTTAACGGATCCTTAAGAGATGTAAATCCCAAGCATCTTTTGAGTTACTGCACTCATATTTATTTCTGCTGATTTAACTTACATAAGATCTTTTAGTACTGACTCGAGTGTTTTGTCTTTTCAATTCGCTCGGGTCAGTTCGAGCGTTTCAGGATTTGAAGATTTTATTTTGGAGGACGAAGACGAAAATTTGTAGTACTATTATCTACTATATTATTCCACTACACCATTTAATTCCGCTGCATTGTATTATCTTTGGTATGTGTAACTCTGATATATATTGTATAAGTAAAATCAAATGTTTTCGTAAAACATCTTCATGAACTGTATATTTAATTTTTATATTTTATCCTTCCGCTGTGAGATTCTGTTTGTTTTATTTTCTTTCTTGTTTTTATTATTTACCCCATAACAATCCGCCCTTCCGTATGGTTTGAATTGGTACGTGTGTCGATTCAAAGCGTGCGAAAAGGCGGGATGTTACATCTAGTATCAAAGCTTTGGTTTAGCGATAAACCTTAGCTTTGTGGTGTCTGACTCTTTATCAATAAGGTAGAAATACCCTATGGGAGTCACTGAGCGTGTGTGTGTGTATATATATATGAGAGCGTATTTGTTAGTGTTATTAAAAGGTTTTAATGCTTTGTTAATCTGTTCCGTTTGGTATTTATAAATTCTGGTTGATGCATGGGACGTTGTGATACCAATAGAGATTTCTAAACACTTAATAGGATAGACCGACATAATATTTGTTTTTAGTATAGGCGAATGAAATAATATTGCCTATTATACTTTCTATATATAAAATAAATTTTAAATGATATGTATATATATATATATATTTGGTTGCAATATATTGGTTGTTAGGTAATAAATTTATAATTAATAGTCGAAGTAAGATTTAAAATAAGATAAATGAAATTGGAAACTTAAAGCTTTAGTTCCGGGATTTTTGAAAATTTCTTTCGAATAATTTTGGAATATAATAGTATTGTTTATAAGTATTTTATGATATGAATATTTCAATATAAATTGAAAGGATTGTTTTAAAAAGGAATTTCAAAAAGAAAATTTTTTGTACTCCCATCTCTGTCGCTGGAAAATAATTTCTGTGATGAGTGCACGCATCATTGACATTCATTTTCGAGTTTCGAAGTGGGAAGGCCACTGTAGTAGTTTACGGAAGATTTGTTTGATAGGCCAAATATAAAATTTTAAATTGTTTTAAATATAATTGGATATATAAAGTGTAAGTTATGCATTTATCTATTATTTTAAAATGATTTGAAATTAACCCGGTATTTAAATTCTTAAGTTTCCATTAATAAATAGTTTCAGTTATTGTAGTGAATTTGAACGTAAGTAGTTAATAATTGAAACCTCTAAAGGAAATAAGAGATTTAATGCTAAGTTATAAATAAAAAGAAATTAAAGGATATGTTATAAATGAAACAACAGTAAAGTTGAAATTGTAACTTATAAACAAAGGATGTAATTATTGAACATTAGATTAAATAAAAAGAAATGAGGTAAAACTTGTATAAGTTTCATTTGCATTTCTTTAAACATATATACAACTTACCAAAGGATGTAAAAATTTGAAATGTTAATAAGAAGATGTAATAGATATTATACAAGAAATAAATTTGAGGTAATGAAGGTAATTAATGAATTTTTTTATTTATAAGAATTGATGTTATAAAGTTATAAATTTATGTTGTAATTAAAATGTTACTATAATTAAATATAATAGAAATGTAAGCATTAAATACATGAATGAAGTTGAGAAATGCATAAATTTAATGCAATAAAAAGAAACTTACATGACCTGAATACATGAAAATGAATAATTGTAGGCAATAAACGAAAATGAATTGAATTAATAAGAATAAACCAATCATGTTGTTGTTTTGGTTTATGGTTGGATGAATAAATAATCTATTTTGTTTCATCCAAGACTGTTGAGTAAATGGTGCATTAAGCAGTTTATTTTGCATTCCGTACAATTTAAAGTTTTAAACCCAAACAACTAATTGTTTGTTTGAATGAATGTTTGAATTGTGTTGATTTTATATGATTGTTGTATGCCTGGTTGCAAGTGATTGATGTTTACATTTATTGTTGTTATGGTTGAAACAACTTCAATTTTTCATTTTATATAAGTATTAACTCTTTTAAATTATATAAGTGAAATACAGGTTATGGAAGCAATTTCTACTGCTTTTGGTTCCATAAAAATAGGCGTAAATTGCTCGACAAATAGGTACGTTTTTGGATTATGATTTATAGCGTTATTATATTATTTTCCCGAGTTGGGATATATATTATTTTGGTAAATATATTTTGTATATCATTATTTTTGATATTATATTTTCTCCCGAGCCTCTCCGTACAAAGGAGACTTTGTCGAATTTTTTCGTAAAATTTTGGACTTAGAATTTTTTTGAAAATGATTTCCAAACTTTATTTATTTAAGTATAAAAAGATTTAATGGTTATAAAATGGATATATTTTATTTAAAGTAATAAAATTTTGTAAATTATTTGTTTATAAAGTTAATATTGTGAATAAAACGTATTGTTTATTTGAATTCTTTCTTCTCCGTTTTTTTCCTTTTCGGGGACGACAAGTTTAGAGTGGGGGAGAGTGTGACGACACGTAAATTGTGGTAAATAAAATTGGGTAAAGCAATGAGATTTTGTAATTAAATTAGGAAGAAATAAATTTTTTATAACCGATATTGAAGTAAATATTAAGAATGTAATTTAGCAATGGTTATAAAAAGTTAATTTTGACAATTGAAGGAAAATCCCATTTATGAATAGTGTAAGTTGTTACATTTGGTTATAAAATATAAAATGAGAAATTAAAAGCAACTGTTGGATTAACCAATGCAATAACTTATTTATTAAAAGTAACTGCATGTAAACTTAGGCAAGTCAAAGCTGAATTTGTATAAATTGAATTTTGTATAAATTGCAATAACAATAAATAAAAGTTTACTTTAATGTTAATTAAGGGATATTTGGAAATAATGTTAACGGTATTCATAATAGAACAAGTTGTTGAATTAAAGAAATGGAAGAAAAGATTTATTAATGTAAACTTAATAAAAAAATAAATGAAGACTGTAAATAAATGAATTTGATTGAATTGAAGTATTTAAGAATTGTAACATATGTTTGATAAAAGGGAATTCATAGGTGTAATTAAAGTCATGGTAACACACGTTATAAGTTACCCGTTTATTTGGTTTAATAATTAAAATGAGAACCAACTGGAATTAAATGAGCCTTAATGTTATATTAATAAAATTAACGCATTAACTAAATTTATGCATACCCTATTAATTGAAACATAAGGTAAAGTTAGGATTGATTGAAATTAGTAAATTGGGAAAGGAATTCAAAATTATGTTAACTAATGAAGAATACGTAATAAAGTGTAAATTTATAAAATTAATGTCCGTTAAGCAGTTATAATATTTATAGTTGATAATAAACACTACTTAGTGATTATTAATATAGTAACGAAAGGGGGAATGTAAATTTAATAGAAACGTAAATTTATATTTTAGGTCGTAATTGGTGAATTGAGAAACAAGTTCAAATGAGGTATATGATGGAATTCTTTAATAAATAAGATTTTTTTGTTCTTATATTATAGACTTAGGTATAATTGAAATTGCTTCTAATAGAATATAATAGGAAGGGAAGTATTATAAATGAATGGTTAGAAACTTAAGTAAACAATTGGGAGGCTAAGAAATTTGATTAAGCATAATTATTATAAATAAATGAATGGTAATAAATGAGGTTATGTAATAATGAAGGATGAATAAATATATAATGCAATAAAAGAAGAAACCGACATGACAATTATAAATGAAAATGATTATTTGAGAGTAATAAATGAAAAATTTGAAATAAACATTGAACCAATAAATAAAAATAAAAGTTGTAAAATAAGTAAATGTAAATTTTATGGATAAATCCTTATATGAATAGAAAGGGGAATGAAGCAATAAATGTTATGAGATGAAATTTATAAGAATGAGACTAAATTAGGCAAATTGATGATTATCATTAATTGTTTACCCATTTGTTTCATCTGTTGAATTAGTTTTAAATCCATTAGGCTAAAACGTAATAAAAAAACAAAAAAAACAACGTTAATGAAAATTTAGAGGAAATTTGAGAATATTAATACAATAACTACAAACCAATGTAATGATTGCTTTAATAGTAAGGAGTGAAAATCAAAATAAAAGAATAAGTTTTGTAACAGAGTAAAATATGTTTATTTATTTGAAATGTTTGTTAGCTGAAAGATTGATTGTAGAGATGAGTAACTATTATTTAGTGAGAAATGTGTAATTACTATTTGTATTCAATAATGTAAATATGTTTAAATTACTATTAGATAGGAAAAATTGTTTTACTTCTCATTACATTCATTTAGTCCATTTTGAAACTTAATCAACCGAAATGAATGTAATTGAAAATTTCTAATTAATAGGAGAGAGAATACTATTTGTAAATTAATAGGTGTAATTAAAAGCAGCGTATGTTTTGTGAAAATATAAGGAAATTTTTGATTCAATGAAAAAAACATTTACATCAAATAAAACGAAGGTTTCATCTGTGAATGTAGGTTTAATTTCATTAAAATAAAGAATAGAAAGATTGATTTTAAAGAAAGAAATATATGTTCATTTGAACTGTGTTTTAGCTTATAGACTGATTACAAGAATAGGAAAATAATCTATTTATTACTCTTGTGTATAAACAATAAATTTATAAACGTGTTTAAATAAACAATTGTTCTATTTTTTTATCCATTTTAGTTGTCTATTTTAAAATTTAACTTTGTAAGCAACTGCAATTAATGTAATTCAAATATTTCAATTAAAAGGAAATGAAACGTTGATTGCAATTGATAGATTTAATAAAAAACGTACGTTTTGTGTTGAACAAAAAAGGTGTTTTAATGGAAATAAAAGATCATTTTAAGAAAACAAAATTAAACGTTTTCATCTTTAAGGTAAGTATAAATATTTTATTATGCGTAGATAAAAACCTAAATGCTTACAAATTTGAATATTATTTGAGTAAATGAAGTTAATTTGGTTACATTACAAAAAAATTAAATTTCAAAAGGTTGTGCGAGGTACATGGTCCCTTCATTTTTTTTATTAATTGTTGCACGAACGTTTTAAAATAGTTACCTTACTATTAATACTTGATCTGTTTATTTCTCCATCTATTTAATACCTGAGCACTTTTAGGTTGTATTTAATTCTTGCCACCTCATTTTCACGTATACAAAATTCTGCTTTCATTTGCAAACTTTTCCATTCCTACTTACATTTCCTTATATATTATTAATACCTGAAGCTTTAATAATAAAACGTGACATTTATTTTGTCCCTCCACATTCGTTTCCTAATTATAAATAACCTACATCTTATTTCTTCTTTCTCCTAACACCTCATATTAAAAAGCTATTATTATTGCAAATCCAAAAGCATTCTTTTATAAAAATGATTCTTTTTCATTTTTCGTACACTTCCTGTCCTCATCTTAGTTGTTCTTCAATCTTCTCATGAAGCATCATCTTGAGAAAACGTAAGTATTAAAATTTGTTTATTTATATATGTTTTTAACGCGCACTAATTTTTATTTTAATAATACTTCTTGTAACATGAATATCTTTTGCATATAAACTTTGATTCACGCATGATTTCTTCTGTTGGATTCAAATTTATATTCTGGACAACATGAAATTGATTTAGTTGAATTTGGAGATTGTTGATTTTTGCGCTTCTGTTTGGATTTTTATGGGCTAAAATCAAAGGTGAGTGTTTTAACCCACTCACAACTTCTAAAATTTCTTGTGTTTGTTAAATTGATATATGATGTGATTTTAAATTTATTTATGGTTGTTTGGCATATTTTTAATCATCATCTCAATTAAATTGCATTTATTCAAATTTAATTGTTATTTAATTTTTATTTTTGCATATAAATTGACAGTTAATATTTATTTAGTATTGCATATAAATTGCTAGTTAAATTTATTTATTATATAAACTGCCAGTTAAACAGTTATTTATTTATTATTGAATATAAACTGTTCGTTAATACTTGTTATATTTTATATTCTCTATATTGATGTTTTGTTAAATTGGATGATGATTGTAATAAATGGTTGATGTTTAATGTTTGATGAATGGATGATGTGTTCTATATTGTATAAACTGCAAGTTATTATGCATTATTTCTTATCGGGATTGCGGTTTGAAATGATATATAACTGCATTTTTTATTTTTAAATTGTGGATTGAAATGATAAATATCCGTATCACTTGACCATAGGATAGAAAACTATATAGAGGCACCGCGGTATATATATGTATATATAAAATTATTTTTGAAATTATTTTTCCATGGTTTTGTAAAGAAATATATATATATGGTTTTATGAGGTATTGATTTTGGATATTGGATAAAGGTTATTTTACATATAGTTAAATTCTTGGTTTTAAGCTATGTATAAAATTGTTTAAAGTATGAAGTAAGTTTAATAATAAAGCTGATTTTATTAAAATATATTATGGATAAGTATTTACTTAAATTATATTCTAATATAGATTTTATATTGAGTTTTATAAATAAAAGTTGAAAGGATAGTTTTGGAATTGACTTGAGATTTTATTTAATTAAGAATTTTATTTAATAAAAATCCATTGGAACTTATTGGAATTTAGATTTTAAAAGAATATGGTTTTAAAACTAAAATTCAGGGTTAAGGTGGTTTAAGTAATAATATCACGTCTAAATAAATTATGGAATATTAAATTGTTGAAATTTGAAATTTATATAAAGGAAACTGGATTTATTAAATTAAATATTCCAAAACAAAATGATAATAAAGTAAATTTGGTATATATATATATGAATTATAAAAATTTAGTTTTGAAACATTCAATATTAAAGCTTTGAAATATATGAAATTTGAAATGGTTTATTCGAGGATTTAAATCTGTATTAGAATTGATTGCGAAATTTAAAGAAGCTAATTTATTCTATTAAGTAAATTAATATTTAAACCGTTTAAGTGGTATAGTTATATTTCAAAGTTAAGAAATTCAAAGTTTTATGTTTTGGAAGACTATATTTCAAGTATTTGGTTTCAAAATATTATAACTTTGAAATGAGTTTTAGAAAAGGATATATTGAAATGATATCATATTTATTTGGTTTTAAAAGAAGAAGTGATATCATATTTATATGGCTTTAAAACGAATATTTTATTCTGGTTTTAAAGTATAAATTATTTTGAAAAGACCGCGGTGTTATAATAACGGGTGGTTTTGAAGAGACCGGGATCGAAAGTTGTCATACTCTCTGCCAACCCCGAAAACCACTTTAACAACCGTGTACGCGGTGGAGATTCCAGAATGAAGTAGGTTGGTGGAGGCGTTTCCTATAAGGTAAATACGTAGACCTAACTCCCGTGAGTTGGCATAAGGTGGCTAAAACAGGAGCGAGCGACGGGTTAATTGAGGTAGCACCTTTGATCGGACACATCCCTTCGATATTCTACTCTGACTTTGGTTTATTCGGTGGCCACTTTTTATTTCTTTGATTTGGGGGTGTGGCTCGAGGTGGGCGGTAGCTGCGGCTATGCGGTACCACCGACCCGGAAGCGTAATTGGTATATCTACACTGACTTTGCCTAGTTGTGCCGTGTCACCTACCCTAGCGCGCCTTATACAATTTTGGTTTTGTACCATACCTATGGAGTGCCCTCTGACAACGCCCAGTACGGGGGAGATTACGGTACTGTATAGACTATGGGAATATATTATGTGTTAAGGGCTATATGGGTAACCCCTTAACGCTATTTAAAAGTAAGTTTATTTTACAATTAGATACTATTATAATAGCGAAATATACTACATAGTAAATAGTTTAACGGATCCTTAAGAGATGTAAATCCCAAGCATCTTTTGTGTTACTGCACTCATATTTATTTCTGTTGATTTAACTTACATAAGATCTTTTAGTTCTGACCTGAGTGTTTTGTCTTTTCAATTCGCTCGGGTCAGTCCAAGCGTTTCAGGATTTGAAGATTTTATTCTGGAGGATAAAGACAAAGATTTGTAGTACTATTATCTACTATATTATTCCACTACACCATTTAATTCCACTGCATTTTATTATTCTTTGGTATGTGTAACTCTGATATATTGTATAAGTAAAATCAAATGTTTTCGTAAAACATCTTCATGAACTTTATATTTGATTTTTATATTTTATCCTTCCGTTGTGAGATTCTGTTTGTTTTATTTCTTTCTTGTTTTTCTTGTTTACCCCATAACAATTCGCCCTTCCGTATGATTTGAATTGGCATGTGTGTCGATTTAAAGCATGCGAAAAGGCGGGATGTTACAATGGATGGCAAGCAGTGCTAAGATTCAAAATGAGTACTAAAGATTATCAAAGATTATAGAAAGATTTCTAAACAGACAGGTATAAGCAATAGCCCTTCCATTCTGTAGCAAGATAAAGGAAATAAGGAGATAATGAATTCGAAACCATGAAAATTTCAACTTAAATTGAAAATTAATTTTACATAAGTTAAATAAATCTTTATCATCTCTAATTTCATTATCTTATCATCAAATTATATTAAATATACAATCTTTAAAATCATGGATTTGAAAAATCATTTATTATACTCAAAAATGTACTCAATAAATTTAATTCTTCTTTATTTCTAATTAAAATTAAATTTATTCCTCTCAATATATTTTATCACCTATTATTATAACTGCTTTAAATTATTCTTAGTTCCTTTAACATCATTTTATATTGTAAATTATTCCATTACCTTTTTTCTCTATTTACCTCTGTTAATCTTTTTTTTATAACTAAAATTTAAGTGTATAACATTAATTATAATCACTTAAATTTTATTTATAAAATCCTTTTTATATTGTATATTATCTAATTACATATTCAACTTCTGAAAATTAAGGTAAGTTTGATTGGAATGAAATTGTGTATTATACAAATAAAACTTTCCAATTTAATCCTTTCAAGCTAGAATATTTATCCAAATCTTGAAATTATACTTAAAAATTATCCTTCAAGATAAACTTTAGGAATTAAATTTCCGATAAATTCCAAACTCTTTAGAGATAAATAAATGCACATATACTATATATATATATATATCCATTTAAATTTGAAATCATACATCGGCATATTTTATAAATCCAGTTTATCTTAGAAATTCAAATCAATTAAATTCCCTAAAACAAAAATGTAGCAAAACTATAGAATGGTCTCTTCACTTCCAAACTCGAAAATGAATGTCGATGATGCTGCAGTCATCACCGAAGTTATTTCCCAAAGACAAAGTGAAGAGCACTAATTTTAAACTTTCAAATTCTTTGGAAGGAAATTTCTATTTGAAAATACTTTAAATATATATCCTTTAAAACTTTAACATAAGGTTTGAAACCATCGGAAATTAAATTCTCAAATTCTTATTTTAAATTCATTTTAAATTTCCAAACAAATTTATAACCATGTTTTATAGTTCCATTATTTATATATGAAACAAGAGATAATGATATATAAAATAAAATTTTATTTCTTAATCAATTCAATAAAATCCAGAAAAAGATTTATAACATAGTTACAGAATTTATTTCATTACTAAATTTGAAAAACATATTGTGTCAGTTTGCTCTGTTCAAGTGTTTTGGAAATCCTATAGATAGTGTTGATCAGACGAATCAATCGGAAACCCAAATCAACATCAACAACTCAAACAACACAATATATAAAACATTTTAAATATTAGTTTACAAATACACTTCAAGAATGATTTGAAGATAAGTTGGAAACAAAATGAGATGATAAAATATCAGAATAGGAAGATGGATAAACTTATATAAATCGCGGGCAACCTTAAATGGGTCAACCGAGACTTAAAGAATAAGATCGATGTGGATTTCTGGGAGAATCTACATTCGGTCCCAAGAGATAGAGTTTGGAATTATAAGAGATACTAGCATCTAAATCGAGGATATAAAATATTTGGTGAATCGATGCTGTTGTAAAGGAGTCTCCCCCTTTACAAATCAATTTGAGATTGGCGGGACCGCCGACTCACTATAAAGATCATTTGAAGTGAAGTTATGGGATACTCCAGAATCAAAAGTAGATGAATGGTGAGGGACACGAATGGATTTTGGAACCGCAGGGAACGTTCCAAAATTCAAAGGAATCGAGTCAAAAAGGAAGAGATTCAAACTTGAATGAAAGTGATTTTGTAAATACATTTACCATATATGATGAGTTTTGTCTAGAGCTACCAAAGCTCTGATACCAAATGTAACGGGCCGCGCCAGTGGGGTAACGCCCACTGTAGCATACATTGGTACCCGTGTTCTGCCTTTTCGGCCAGCCTCTCGACTGCACCACCAACCCCCGCGAGGATATGTAGGAGTAAGAGTCAACCGTTCGCTACCAAACCAGGAAGCGAGAACCCCCTACCATGCTACACCCTTCAAGTGCAATGGCAGACACACATGTCAGACTTGAATTGCTCAAAATACCGCGTTGTAAAAAATATTTGGCAAATCTCAAAATATACAGTAAATAAATAATCACAGATCACAGACACAGAGTAATAATAATGCAGCGGAATTAAAAGAGATAGTAGTTCATGAAGCTACTATATAAAAATAAGATACATCAGAGTTAAACAAAATACAACAGAAGAGTAATAAGATACATCAGGTACAAATCAAAATACATCACTGAAACACTGGATACTGAAAGCAAAATAGATGGCTGGAACAGTAACAAAAATGCATCAGTAACTTAAAGGATGCTTCGGATCGCCCATCCTTTAAGGATCCGTTAAACTATTTACTATGTGGTAATATTGTGCTATTATAATAATGTCTACAGTAAAATAAACTTACTTTAAAATAGCGTTGAAGGGTTACCCTTATACATGTAACAGTCCCAGTGGTCCATCCAGTATCAGCATATCTCCAGATTGGGAGACTACCCTAAATACTCCATGGGCTACGGGAGAAATACAAACTCGTAGTAAGGCTCGCTATGGTAGATGACAAGGCACAACTAGGCAATGCCAGGGTATATATACCAATTATGCTTCCGGGTTAGCGGTAACGCATAGCAACCACTACCGCCCACCTCAGAACACACACCCAAATCAAAATCGGAGGATGACCATCAAATCAACCACAAGATAGGAGTATAGTATCGAAGGAATGTGTCCGATCGGAGGAATGACCTCACTTGGCCCGTCGATCGCCCCTGTTTTAGCCACCTTATGCCAACTCACGGGAGTCGGGTCCACGTTCACACCTCAATAGAATCGTCGCCACCATCCTACTTTATTCTGGAATCTCCACCGCGTACACGGTTGTTAAAGTGGTTTTTGGAGTTGGCAGAGAGTATGACAACTTCCGATCCCGGTCACTTTAACAACCAAACGTTATTATAACGTCGTGATCATTTCAAAATATTTTATACTTCAAAAATCAAATCATTCAATTTCAAGACTATATTTTTTTTCAAAATATTTTATACTTCGAAACCAAAACTATTTTTATTACTATATCCTAATCAATGCAATATCATTTCCATTTCAAATATATATTCATCTTTCAAAAATAATAATACTTTCAAAGTTATAAATCTTTCGAAACCTAAATTCTTGAAATCATTACACTTTGAAAATCAACATTTCAAAATCATACATTTAAAATCATGAAACATTCCTTTAATTCTTTACATTTCACAAATTTCCAATTAAATTCAAATTTCAAATTTCCAATTTAATTCAGTTCAAACCATCAATCCAAAGTTTTAAATATACCATATTTCAAAACTAAATTTTATAATTTCAAATATCTCAATTTAACTTTATCATTACTTAGTTTTGAAATGTTCATTTCATAAATCCAATATCTTTTAAATAAACTCAAATTACAAGTAAACCAAATATCCTTTCATACAAATATAAACTTCAATATTCATTAATCAAAATCAAATATCATTCCACATCACATTCTTTATCAAATAAAGATTATGTCATTCAAAACCATTTCAAAATCATTAAAATATCATATCCTTCAAAACTTCATTATCAAATCATTATTTGAATTCAATTTCAAATATTAAAATTTAAATATCATTTAAAATCAAATATGTCATTCATTTAATATTTCGAATATCATTACAAAATACATTTCAAAAATTCATTCAAAAATTCATTTATCTCATCACATTTCATTCCATTTAACACGTAACCAAGTAAACCTTATTTAAATTCAAACTCAATTTAAATTCATTAAGAACTCAATTTTAAATATTAAATTATATTCAAAACTCCTTATATTTCACAAATAAGCAATTCCAAAAGTTAAATCGTTTAACACTTTAAAATATAACTCAAAAAGTGTTAAAATCTATAATATTTTAAAACATTGTCAAATTCAGCAACGATAGCATTTATAAAGTGCTACCGTAGCTTATAGTTTCCAAAACAGTTTAGTTTAGGAACAACGGCATTTATAAAATGCCGTAATAGATATTTAGTTAATTCAAACGTAGTTAAGTTCAAAACAACAGCATTTTTAAAGTGCTGTCATAAAACTACAGCATTTTTGGGAAATGCTATTAATAAAACTCCAGATTTTATTATAACTTTTCAAAAACAATAAAACTTCAAAATATTTCTATTTAAATTTAGAAATCATATTTTTAGACTTCAATATTTCACATTTAAATCAACTTAACATATGATTTACCCCAATAAAATTAAAATCAAATATTCAATTTAAAAAAAAACTCAATTCATTTATTAAGTCAATATTCACTGTTTATTAACTTATAAATTTAACAAAACTTAACATTTTACTTCAAATATCATTTCAAAACTTTAAATTTAATTTTTATTATTAAATTACATTTTAAAATAAAATTTAAAGTCAAATAAATCACTTTTACTTCAAATTTACATACTTAAATTCACAAATTCAAAACTTAATATTTAACTTTCTTAAATCCATAAAATATATATTTTAAAATCAAATTTCATACTTTTAAAAATACATATCTTAAGAAAAAATCATTTAAAATATACCACGGGGTCTGTACATAGTTTTCTAACCTAGGTCAAGTGATACGGATATATGTTATTTCAATCCGCAATTTAAAAAGAAAACCCGGGTTCTATCATTTCAAACCCGCAATCCCAAGTCAAATAAAATACAATAAAAATCACTCAGGCCTATCATTTCATCCCATAATGATTTTTCCCTATTCTAATGTCCGTTCGGGTATGTATCATTTCAACCCATAGTGATTCTATTCTAACAAGGAACTTGTAGTGTAAATATATGCATAAACAATATAAACAATGTCAATGTCACAATATAATGTCATATATCAGATGTCAGGTGATAATTAACAAAGTTAATACAGTAATAACATAGCATAACATATCTTATAATAATCATTTACTTGCATAATGATTTCAATTTACTAAACACTTTACATCAATTCACTAATTCATAAGTAGAGATGTCAGAGTGAGAAAGACTCACCTTTTCAAGCTGGAGACCAAAACAACACACAAGCACGATTCCAAGGGCACGACAAGCACGATACAGCATGACTTTTGATTTGAATGAATGGGAGCCTAGATGATGATCTTGTATACAATAAATAAAAAAGATAATATAAACATATGAATTCAATACAAAATACATTGAAACAATTGGAGTTTTGAATTAATAAAGAACATCACATAGTTTTCATCAAACTTTGCTTGACCATGACAACATGGCTTGTCACATGATCAATTGGGATTGATCACACCACACTAGGCTCAACCTAAACATGGCTTGGCCAAGACCTAGATGCAAGGCTAAGGGTATAAAAGTGGAAGGCAAAGGCAAAAATAAGAGGAAGGTCAAAGGCAAGGCAAGATAGGAAGGGTTTGGATGCACCACTTGGCTCGGCTTGGTCACATATGGCTTGGCTCATGCTTGTATAGGTCTGGACATGTCTGGAGCAGCGGTTAGAGGTGGTGGCTAAGGGGGTGGCCGAAGTGAATAGGAAGGGGAATGTTGAAGTATGTAGCTTGGTTAGGCAATTTGGAAGGGTTTGGTGCAAAGTTTGTGATGCTTACCTCAATGGATGGGCACGGCTTGGTTAAAGTCAGAGGAGGGGGAGGAGGAGCTGCTGTAGATGGTGGAGCTGATGGAGGAGAAGTGGGCCGAGTAAGATTGCAAAGAATCAAAGGCAAAAACAAGGAAAAATAGTGAAAGAAGAAGGAGATGAAGCCATTTTTCTTTGTTCGCATGCCGTGAGTTTTTTTGAGGATGAAGAGAAAGAAATTACACGTGAAAACTGAAGGGAAACACATGGCTAGTCAGAAAAAATGCACGGCCAATCAATGAAAAGACAAAGAAAGAAATGAAAAGGCAACGGTAAATGAAAAGTCAATGGAAAATGAAAGGTTTTGTCTCTTTAAATTTCTATATCTTTTAAATCAAAAATAAACTAAAATAAATCAGTAAAAAAAATAGAAAAAGGAAAAAAATAAAGTGAAAAATAAAATAAATAATTATTTTAAGGAAAAATAGAAAATAATTAAGAAAATAGCTTAATAATTGAAACTAGACATTAAAAATTGTAAATAAAATACAATAAGCTTTGGAAAATTATAACATCACTTTGAAAATATTTTAAAAATAAAATATATGCATAACATGACATATTACATAAATTAGAACAATATTTGAAAAACCAAAATATTATTTATACAAATTAAAATAAACAATTTTATTAAATAAAACAATTTACATACAATATTGTAAAAAGCATAACTTTCACAACATAAATCAGATTTCAACGAAACGAAAAACAGTATTCTTGAAATATAATCTATTTTCATAATAAAAGATAAAATCCAAAAATTCAAATATTTAAATTTAAAATTCAAAGTTTGACTATTTTGACCAAAACTCACATTTTCTGGAAATATTCTATTTATTCATGTTTGAAATTATAATTCATATACAAATCAAAATTTATATTTAAAAGAACCAAACTTATTCATTTTAATAAATAAAAAAAGGTTTTTTAATCAAGAATTCAATTATAATAATTAAAATATACAATTAAAATAATCACAAAAATACAGGGTTGTTACAAATGCGTACATAGAGAGCTTCGAATCCATATAAAATTTGATATAGTTTATGGAGTTTGAAATTTTGGTTTGAATTTAATACTGGAATTGCAGTGTGAAATTTAGGGTTTGTCTGCCATTGAGAAAGAGGAGCAACAAAAATTTCTGTACGTGCAAAAATGAGAGATAGAAAGGCTTCTAGGGTTTATAAACGGATATATATAGGCTGAAAAAAATAGAATAGATGGGCTTGATTTGTTTGGAAAAATAAACGATAACGACCCGAAAAGCCTGTTTCGACTCCGGAACGAAATTGGGTCAACCCATACATCAAAATAGATGTTTTAAAATATTTTAAAATCAATGGAACATGTTTCAAGTCCAAATTCCATCGTATGAAGAAGTTGTGCTAAAATCAAGTTATTTCAAATTGATTTCAATTTAATTGATTTCTGGGCGTTTCGAGTCCGTACGATCAAACGACAAGTCCGATCGTTACGAAACTTGAAATCCTACAATAATTCACTGTTACAGTTACAATGAAACTAGTTTCGTCAAAATCCGAGTTAGTGGCCAAAGTGGCTATTTTCCAGTTAACTAAATAAATAAATTATTAATTAATTAAATCACTTTTTCAATTCTGATTCTATAATTAACAAATTTTATCATTTTGACTTCTTAAACAATTACAATATTTTAAATAAAATTTAGATGTAGATTTAAAGTTGATTAATCCATCAATTTCGGTGTTTAATTCCAATTCCATTAAATCCAGAAATTATAAATTAATTTTTTAATAATTCCATTTAATTTGACCTTTCATCCTATTATTTAATCTATCATTATCAAATGGATGAAATTAACATTGGTTCATGATTTATTACTTAATATTCGCAATTTTCAACTAAATTTCCATTAACGTAATATCTTGATGTTTAATTCCATTTTAATCACAATTAATTTCCAATTAAATTAATTAGTTTTATAAAACAATTTCGTTCAATTACTATAAATCACAGTATCATTTCCTTGGTTAATTCAATATTTACTTTTATTTTCTTTTATTAAATTTATAACTAAGCATACATTTATCTTATTCCAACTAATTAGAATTCAATTCAAGTTGTAAATAATTAACTATAAATAACATTCTTGTGTTTCACTTTAGTTATTATTTCGTTAAACAAATTTCAAAATTTTTATATCTTCCAATATTTATTCACAATTTCTTATTTAAATTAACATATTAGTTATCGAAAATTACGGGTTGTTACACATTTAATCTTGCTTTGCTTTGGAATTCATCGCTTGTTCTGTTGTCAAACTCCTCTAGCCTCGAAAGGTGAGAAATTACTCACGATTAACATTCTTATATTTATTAAATTTGATTTCAATTGAAACGACAATTATGCTCCTGTTAGTAATTTACATTGTTATATATGTTATTATCTGTATCTGTTCACTTGTGACATTTGACACCATTATCTGTTATTTATATTGATGATACATGCCGGTTATATTATTATCATATCTGTTATCACTCTACAAGTTCTCTATTAGTATAGAATTCGCTATGGGTTGAAACGATACATACCCGAACGATCTATAGAATATGAGAAAGTCGTTATAGGTCGAAATGATAGACCGAAGCGATTTTCATTGAATTGAATTTGTGATTGCGGGTTGAAATGATATACACCCGTATATATTAAATTAAGGATTGAAATGATAAATATCCATATCACTTGACCATAGGATAGAAAATTGTATACAGACACCGTGGTATATATATATATATACATATATTGAAATGATTTCTACGGTTTAAAGAGATATAAGTTTTAATAAATATTTGATTTCAAGTTATTATATATACATGTTATTTTATATATAGTTAATTCTTGATTTTGAAGATATGTATAAATTAGTTTTAATATAAATAAGTTTAATAATAAAGTTTGATTAAATCAAAGTATAATACGGTTAAGTATTTATTTAAAATTATATTTTATAATGATATTATAAATTAAGGTTGGATAGATAAATAGATATTGATTTGAAATTTAATTGTTAATGGTTTTATTTAATTAAATCAATTTGAAACTTATCGAGGTTGAGATTTTTAAAGGATATGATTTTATAAATTGAATTTGATTAAAGTGATAAATTGAATATTTCAAGTTTAAACAAATTGAAGGAATATCTAGTTTATTTAAAATTTAATTTAAGGTCTATTTGAGTGATATTGGATTGATTAAATGAACATTTCAAAACTAAATAATAATAACGAAGCTAAATTTAGATATATATGAAATTTTCAAACTTAGTTTTGAGATTGTGGAATATTTAAAGCTTTGAAATATATTGAATTAAAATGGTTTATTTAAGGTTCAAATCTGTATTTGAAATTTATATAATTTGAAAGGGTTTATTGAGAAACAAAATTGAATTGAAATTTGATGAATTGAGATCTGAATTAAATTTGAATTTTGAATCCGTTGAGTCGATTTGTGAAATTCAGGAAGCTATTTTATTATATAAAGTATTTTAAAATAATATTTGAACTATTTATATATTTTACTTTATAAATTTTTAATATAAAATATTTTAATACACTATTATATTTAAACCATTTAATATAAATTATTTTAATATAAGCTATTTTATTTTTATAAATATTTTACTATATATATGTATTATTATTAATATCTAAAACGTTAAGGGAAAGTATTGTGATTTTCAAAGTGTTATGATTCAAAGTGTTATGATTTCCAAACTGTTAAACTATGAAGTGCTATGATTTTTGAAATGAATATTTTCTTAAGTGAGAAATGATAACGTATTGATATGGTTTTGAAATGGATATGATATTTTGGTTTTGAAGTATGATATTTTGAAATGATCACAGTGTTATAATATTGTTGATTGTCAATGACATATATTATTGCAAAGTGGATAGTTCCACGGATTCTTAGAGGATGGTTATCCCAAACATCCTTTGAGTTACTTGTATTTCAGTTGATATTTCACTTGAGTGAGATTTATTGATATAAGAATGTTAATCCTGACTCGAGTGTTTTGTGTTTTGCTTTATGCTCGGATCAAAGTGAGTGTACCAGTATTCGAGACTCACCTTTGGAGTTGGAGCTTCGTTTGGAGATCCATCTACATCTTTTCAGCTTGCAGTTATTCAGTTGATTCCAGTGATGTATTTTGATCTTGTATTTGACTATTATATTTGAGTCTTCTGTTGTATCTTATTTAACTTTATATATACAGCAGCTTCATAAACTACTATTCATTTGTTTCCGCTGCATATTGTTATATTACTCTGTGTCTGTGATTCTATGATTATTTTATTTACTGTATATGTTGAGTTTTGCCAAATTGAAATTAACAATCTGATATTTTGAGCAATTTAAGTGCAATATCTGTGAATGCGAATGGTTGAAAATACTGGGTCGTTATAGTTGGTATCAGATCTCTGGTTTAAGGCGAAACTTAGCATATAGAGTAAATTTAATTACGGAATCATTTTCGTTCGAGCTTGAATTTCTTTCTCTTTGACTCGGTTTCCTTTGTAGTTTGGAACGTTCCACTCGGTTCCAAAATCCATTCTTGTCTCCCTCCATTTGTATTTTCTTGATTCTGGAGAATCCCATAACTCCACCGTATGATTTGTAAAGGGGTGAAACTCCTCTACAATGGGCATTGATCCACCGGAGATTTTCGTATCTTTGGTTTAGTGCTGCTATCTTTTGCTATGCACGAATTCTATCTCTTGCGATCGAATGCCGATTTGCCTCAGAATTCTGCATCGATCTTATTCTTGAAGTCATGGTTGACTTGGTTAAGATCACTTGCGATTAACATAAGGCTATCCATCTTCCTCGTTTGTAATTAATTACCATATCTTCCTACTGAGTCTGTTTTCGTGATTTGAGTTCTCTTCGATTAGGATCCTCTAATTTTGAATCTCGTATGGCGTTTCATATAGTGAAATTGATTTTGGAAATTTTCCGATTCTTGTATAAAATGGACTTTATATATGTGACGACCCTGATCCCAGCGCTCGAAAATCGACATATAATACATCACCCGTATTCGAATGCCGAAGATTCAAACGTTGGAGTCTGGTTTGCCGGAGCTTATAACACATTAGGTGAAAACAACACAGCGAAAACAAAGAAGAATTTTATTGATACACAATATGGATACAACATGAATACAATATTGTGATAACAATGCCCAACAATATCAGAGACAAAATAGATACAACAACGGAAAGAAATAACAGAACTGGGAACAAGAGCAACAACAACAGAAGTATATCTTCAACAGAGCTTCCAAGAAAGAGAGAGAGAAAGAGCGACCAACAGACTGCATCTTCATAGCCAAAGCTCCAATGGTCCAATCCAATAGCTCAAAACCAAAAGCTATCATGTTGCAATGAAGCAAATGCGATCCCAAATCTATAGACTTCAAAGACTAAAGACTTCCAGATCCATATCTACTATCCAAGCTAGCTCTAGAATCTACTGATATCCTGACTCTAGGCTGCCCGTGTGGAAAATTATGGACACCCAAAGTTTAGAAAGGGAACAATAAACTCTGAGTCAGTCATGGGACTGGTGTGAGCTAACTGAAACAGTTATTTGTACAAAAGAAAAAAAAGAAATAAAAGAAATCCGTTATGCTTTTTGGAAAACGAAACTACCATAAAGTCTTCCGGCACACACTCATTGCAATCGTACACATGTGGAAGGTTTCTCCTTATAGTAATCAAACATGCTTGATACGTGAAAATCCTTTTGATATTACTATTAGTGCATAGTGTGAAAAACATTTCGAAAATATATATTAATCTTAGCCAGCATATGTACCATTATAGTATGCCTATATAGCAACCATTTAAAAATGACAGGTTATACAACTAAAACTGTACAGGGCTCGTATTGAGTGATTGGATTTCCAACAAATGGTCAAGGCTAAGGAACTTCCTTTCCGAATGGGTACGCCTCTGGAGGGACGCCCCATGAACCTAATCGGATCTCTGCCAACACATGGCCGAGTTACCTCTATAACTTGGTAACTAACTGTCACGAGTATGCCATCCTTAAGTCGTAACCGACCTTTACTGTGGTGCCAAAAACAAATTCCAACAACCATATAAGTTAAATATCTGGGATCCATACCATGATACCGCTTTTTATCCAGAAGGAAATGCACATACCCTAAGGGATGCAACCCCCGTAACCTTGCCACATCCTTCCTGTTTCGACTATTTCCGAGGTGTGAGGTTCGATGAAGCTCGTCCCATAAAGCTATGCTTTTCACAAGCCATGCTTCGATCAACCAATGATCAGCACTTAGCATGCCACATTACCAAATTGGGAGTATATCACTAGTAACCATCAACTACATAACCTCTGAGCTCGTACGTCTCAAAGAAGGGTGTTAAGCTAAGAGAATAAATTCTTCGCCACCAAACAGAAATATATTTGATAGAAACCAGCTTTACGTCTCAAAGTGTAACATCAGACATACATCCATACAAGTCCATCCTGGGTCTGAATGGAACCGAAGGTACTTCGTCCAATCAAGGAAAGAAGTCCTTGCAAATCCGATTATTCCCTAATCACGTCCGGACTCCCCATTACTTAGGGAAATCTCTACCGTGACCACTCGGTGCAGAGACAATCAACAGGTAACCCTTTCGTTTTCGAAAATACCTGGTCTTCAACCACCGTCTTCAAATGCTATCCCATTTCCTCATTATTCGGAAGGGGTTTTATGACTTAATGTCCTCTCCCGGCTTAACCGAATAATGAGCGCTTATTTTAAAAACAAGTGGATACATTCACAACAAATTTCCATTTTTTAATCTTTTAAAAGATTCACTTTAAGATTCGATGTGGTTTTCGGACAAACATTTGGAATCCGACCCCTGGTCGCATCGAAATTCAAATGCCGTTTTAAAGGCCAAGTTGTTTAAGTGAACAATTTCAATTCAATTCACATTCACATAGCAATACTTTACAGATAAATATTTACATTAAGCACTGCTCAGTCCAAAACAATTCATATCACAAAATATCACATATCAGAGATATCAACAATTCAAGGCATTCAATATAATCCAATCATCCATATGCAAGATTAATTAGTCACTTGATTATAATTAACTCAAAATAAATTAATTACTTATGAACTAATTACAAAACCAAGCTTAATTAACATTTATAAATTATAAACCCTTTGTTATGAAATAAACTAATCATCCTTTAATTATACATCTTAATTAATTATCCTCAATTAATTAATTGTCCCTTACTTAATCACATAAATTAATTTACCTTAAGTTAACTACATTAATTAGTTAACCCTTAATTAATCACATAAGTTAATTAACCTTAAATTACATTAACAAAATAACGCTTTAATTACTTACATTAAGTAATTATCCTTTAATCACTTGATTAGTTAACCTTTAATCATTAATTAATTATCCTTAATTAGTTTCATTAAGTAATTTACCTTTAAGTAATTAATTACCCTTAATTAATTACATTTAGTAATTATCTTTTAAGTAATTAATTATCCCTTAATTACTTATATTAATTAATCACTAATTAAATACATTAAGTAATTATTCTTTAAGTAATTATCCTTTAATTACTCACATTAATAAATCATCTTTTAATTAATTACATTAAGTAATCATCCTTTAATTACTCACATTAATTAATTAACCCTTAATTAATTAATTATCCTTAAACTAAGTACATTAATTAATTACCCTATAATTAATTAATAAATGACCCTTTAATTAATCAAGACCCTAAATAATTAAAAGATAAACCATTTATCTGAATTAATTACTTAATTATCATTTAAATCTTATTTAAATAACCTTGAAAATTAAATTTATTTTTATCACATGAATTAACTTAAAATTCTTAATTTAATTAAAAACACTTCATCTTTTAATTAACTACTTAATTATACCATTTAAATTTATTTAAATAAACTTAATAATTCTTTTAAAATAAAGGGTATATATTAAAACACTTTAAACTTATTTAAATAAATTAAGAATTCATTTTAAAATAATTTATTTAAAACTTTAACTAACCCAAAGTTTAGATAAACATTTATTATTCAAAAGAAATTGTTTTAAGAATATAGTTTAAAATTTGTTTCATTTTAAACTTTTAAAAACTTGTTTTATTTAGAATTTTAAAACTATCACAACTTGTACCTGAGACAACTTTGAGTTCCAACCCGAGCCAGTACAAGTTTTCCCCGAGCAAAACCCCGAGCCAACTTTTTTTCTTTTTTTTAAACCTTGTCTTGTTTTTATTTTTTTTAAAACCTATTACACTGCCAAAGCTCACACGACCCTTCTGATACCAAACTCGAGCCAAAATCCCAAATCCCCGAGATCAACTTTGAGCCTGCTTCTTCTTCTCCTTCCTCCATTTCAAACTACAACCCAGACATATCCATGTGCACCATGCACCTGCACCACGCATCAAAACCTCTTCGATCAACTACGACATCTACGACCAGTCGTTG
Organism: Allium cepa; assembly: GCA_030765085.1. Classification (NCBI taxonomy): domain Eukaryota; kingdom Viridiplantae; phylum Streptophyta; class Magnoliopsida; order Asparagales; family Amaryllidaceae; genus Allium; species Allium cepa. The sequence goes on along the minus strand of CM060928.1, from coordinate 556,201,149 downwards.
ACGTCACACCAACTCACCCAAACCACCTAGGTCTTGGATCCCACTTTCAAATCGAAATCCAGAAATATGAGCACCACCTGAAACAAAACACAATCACCAAACCACCTCGCATCGCCAAACTTTGATCACCTAGAACCTTGTCGACCCAACCAAAGCCGCATTACTGACTAAAGCTTTGATTCCCCATGCTCCGATCATCTCCGAATCACCCACTACCAACCAATCTCTCGACACCCTCATCGACCAAAACAGGTCGATAAACCATATCTCGCCATCGCCTCTACACCGACTATTTTTCCCATGATCGCCATCTTCACGCTACCTCTGGCATCAGGCACGACCATCAACTCTTCGCCGATCATTGAAAATTGACGAAGAACCCAAAACTGATCATCTCGCAATAACTTAACAAACCAAACTTAAAAATCATGATTTTTATATCAAAATTCATTAATTTCAAATACGAATCATGTTATATACTCAAAACATGAAATTTAGATAATTGGTTTTCTGATTTTTAATTGATCATCACTGTAATACCCAAATTTCAAAATATTTAATCAATATTTTCACTTGAAACCATTTTTGGACACGAAGTTACATTCATATAAAAACGTTTCATTTAGAGATCCTACCCTAAAAGAGACAAGGGGAAGGGATTTGATTTTTGAGTAAGTTTGAAACCTGTAAAATTAGAACAAAGGAATGTACATACATGCACACACAATCTACACATATATATACACGCAGATATATTTTACATCATACAACATTCTTTACCACATACTTCAAGTATCAATCTCAAAACATCAAGAAATACCAACAGGTTCAAGTAGTTTACTCACCTTTTGATGTTGAACAGAGAATATACTTGTTTATGTTAGTCTGGAACCTGATTTTGAAAATTTGGAAATAGATTTTGATCTGAAACTTGATCTGAGTTGAATCCGGATCTGATCTGCTATGTGTTTGAAATGAATTTGATCTGAGCTTGATGATCTTGCTGATTGATTCAGGTTGAACTTGTTTTTAATTTCAGGTTTTAAATTTGAATAGAATTTGTTTTATATTTTGTTTTAAATTTTATTTCTGTTTTGAATTTTATTTTATTTCTGGTTTGAGTTTTAGTTTCTAGGTTTGTGTTTTTGAAATCATGAAAAAAAATGAAAGAGTAGGAGAGTAGATGTGTATATATAGCTTATTTTTCCCTTTATTTATTAAATTTAAAAATGGAAAGAAAATTTAAAAAGATGACACTTGTATTTACATGTTGAAATTAAGCTACAAATTTTCAATTTCTTGTTATATGTTTTACACTTGTGTCAATACCAACTTACACTTGTAAAATGGCATGCATTAATGTTTTATATGTTTTTATAATATTTTATATTATATTTTTCAATTAGTTTTATATACATTTCATTTTATTAATTTTATGTTTATGTTATATATATATATATATATATAATTTTTTTATATTATATTTTCCATTTAGTTTTACATATATATATATGTTTTATATATTTTTAAACTTTTCCTTTTATTATATTTATATAAGCTTAAAGACAATGATTTAAAATTTAATTATTAATAAATAAACACACACATATATATTATATATATGCTTTTAAAATATAGAATTTTTAACCTTAAATATCTTTTGAAAATTATCACATTGAATTCAAAACATAACTTCCAAATATATATACATATATATATTATAATTATAAAACAAATTTTTATTAGTTTATAAAATATAAAGTTTTTAAATTCAATTTACTTTTAAGATTTTTATTTTTTTATTTTTGAATTTCAAATCAAAATTCCATCTGCAATATATATATATATATATATATATATATATATATATATATATATATATATATAAACAAACACTTACCTTATTTATTTTGGAAAATTTCAAATTAATTCACAAATTAACCCGAAAATTTATATTAATTATTAAATTAAATTTGGCTCAAAAACGGGATCGTTACAATACAAGTACAAGTGACTTTAAAACCGTTAATTTTGGAAGGCATTCAATCTAAAGAGATAAGCCTTATATATAATGGAATTTATATAAGTGCAATATTTGAAAATATGATTTCGAAAGGGTACGCTGGTATATTATATATTAAAGTAAGAAGTATGGGGAAGTACCCTCCGTGAGGAAGTATAGTATGATATGCTTCAACCCAGATGGACTTGGAGAATCTAGGAATAGATTCGACCGATAAACCCTAATGGACTTGGGTGAATTCAGAAATGGATTCGAACTGATATGGTTGTCCGAACTTAAACTCATGAATTCCTCGAATTTTTTTTGCAGGGTAGATGGTTCTTTAGTTTACCCTATGGAGGCGTTTTCAATCCTGGGATTTGTTGTTTATGGATCTTTCGGGAAGGAAGTGCATCCATTGCGTAAATCATTGAAGCAGCAGCGTACCACTGCAGCAGGGGTCGGTGGTCCCTTGTTTACGAACTGGCTACGATATTTTTCTAGAATCCGAAAGGTGGAAGGATCTTCTGGAAAGTTTTGTGTCCATTGCGTAAATACTAGATCAGTAGCTAGCCACTACTATCGTATTATCATCGTTTGACATTAGATTTTGAGCGGTACTTCTCATACCAATTTTTAAGTATTTTTCACTGGGTGTTGAAACAGGTCTACTAAGTATTTGGAGATTTCTAGTCTTATGCCTGATCAACGTATGACCAGAGTCTGCAAGAACGAGGATAACATCGAGTTATAAAAGTATTTTGATAAAGTATTATATAAAGGATAATTTTATCATTTTCTTTCTAAATAATGTAAAATGTTTAAAATATTGTTTATTTATATACTACATAGTTTAATAGTAAATTATTAGTGTTGTAAGTATTTTTGAAGTTATTAATTAAATAAAACATATGTAAAGGAAATGATTATTGGTTTATTAATAATGTTTGAAAAGTATCTTGAGATAAAATTAATAAATTTATGAATTATGGATTTAATGTTTTCAATAGCTTCTTTGTAGATATAAGTAATGATGTAAATAATTGTTTTCAAATAGTTTACATATATTTATAAAGGTGTTATTTAAATATTTAAGTGGTGTTTTTAAAGCAAGAAATTTTACAGATGAATTTTGGAAGGTATCAAAGCATTAAAGATAACTGATTTACAAATGAAGCTTTCAAATGAATATTTCAAGTAAAATTTATATAAGTTTCTTTGAATGTATAATTTAAAGATATTATATAAAAAAAATTGATTTGCAAAGTTTATTTATAGTAACATACTTGACAAATAAATTTTAATCTCTATTTTTAGTTTAGAATGTTTACTTGATTTTGATGTACTAATAGTAAATTTATTGGTTGAAATTTTGTATTAAACCATAATAATTTTTTTCTATGATTTGAATATTCATTTTTAAACAAGTGTGTAAAATTAATTATGAATATATGGAATTTTATAGATTTAGAAATTTAATGTAAGATTTGAAGTATACTATTAGTTTCAGTTTAATAATCTTGAGTTTATACTTGTTTTAAAAAAAAGAAATATGAGTCTAATAAATTATCAGATTTAAGGAACTTTATTTTAAAGCTTATTATAATGTTTTGATAGAAATTTCTAACATTATTTTAGACTTTTGAAAATCTTTGCATAATGCTATGAGGATGTTTTAAATATCTCTTATATTTTTACTAAGTGAATGAGGTTACATGTTTTAATTGATTTTTTTTAGATATATTGAAATATTTCTTTCTCTTCAAAGGCGAATACCAAAACTTAAATAAGACAATAGAAGCTTAAGTAGTATTTTATGAAATGATTCATTAATGACTTAAATCTTTAATGGAAAATTTTTATGTGAGTGATTGATCATTACTAAATAAGTGAACGGAAATCAATTTAAAACTAAATGATTTTTTTATGATTTGAATTGACAGTTTAAACTAACAAATTGAATGGGAAATTTCACTATAAGGGCCTATTACCATCAACTAATTATTTTCTAGGGAACATGTTTAAAAAAATTAGTTTCCAAGACATGGGTCGAAAATAAACCCACTACTTCTCGCTAATCCATATCAGCCGCCAAACCTCCGAATGAAAAACAAAACTAGGGCTTAGAAACAAAATCGCCTCAGTTGGATTATCGATTGGCTGAAGAAATCATATCATCTAACTTTTCTCAGCTAAACAAGTAAGTAGTTGTTTATTTCTGCTGTTTGCTATATATTGATTGATTCGCTTTTCTTCAGCTGAACAAGCATTGTTAATCGCCTCACCTTTCTTTAGCTGAAAAAACTAAGACACGATTTCTATTCACTAGTTGCAAGACGCGATTTCTATTCTCTGGTTGCTGAACAAGTAAATACTTGTTTATCTTTGCTATTTGTTGTTCATCGATTGTTTTTTTGCTATATATCGATTGTTTTTGTTAGTTGAAGTAAGTAGTCACTCACTGATTGATTTTCTTTGCTATTTATGGGTTGTTTTTGCTTGTGTTTGAACAAGTAAGAAATATGATTATGTTTATATATAACAATTTTTGTAATGCATGTAAGGTGATTGTTGTTTTTGTAATGATTTAACGTGATCTAAAGCTGTTCAAATTCAACAACTTAAAAAGATAAATCTGTTTATCTTTTAATCTATATGATTTAATACAAGAATGTAATGGATTTAACGTGTTCGTTTATCTTTGAGTTGCTTTAACGTAATTTTAACTTCAATACTTCAAAAATCGTATGTATTGTGTAAACACAGTTATGTTGTAATGTTCCTATGTTCAACCGCTATGAAAGATAAACATATTCTTCTTTTACTATAATTGGTTCAAATCAACTTGGCCTTAGTTATCTTAAATACTGACTAGTATATGTTATACATGTTTGCCATTTTCTCATGATTTAAAAGTTATTACAAAAGATATACAGCAAATTTACACCCTACTTAATAAAGATAAAAGCATTGATGTTTTTATACAAAATGATTTAATTAGATAATGAGCTGTATATGATTTCATAGCCAGTAATGCATATATGTATAAATCTTCATTCTTACTAACATATTATTACACACGATAATATTCATGCAGGATACAAATGCAAACAAGATCAAGAAAAAAGAAGTTTTTATTGAACAAGCTACATGCACCTTCATTAACAACGGAAAACAGTGTATCAACAGAAGACCAATATCTACTCCATTTTGTGATGAACACAGTCAGCACAAATCTTTATCACTAACACCATTGGTAACTTTTTCCCATTAATTATGTATACAATAATATTTAATTACATGTTGAATTGTTACATACCGTATGAATATGTTGCTGTATTTAACTGCTGAAGAAAGATAAGCACATTTAGCTCCATCTATGTAGGACTTAATTAGATGTTTAGCTTTTCTTATATTTTAAAAATAGCGATACATGTTAAACAAGCTATACATGTTTAGCATTAGTTATATTTAATTACATGCTTAGCATTAGTTATATTTGAAACAAGCTATACATGTTAAACTAGTTTCAAGTTTTATTTAAATTTGTTTCATACCATATGAACATGTTATTGTATTCAACTACTGAAAAAAGATAAACAAATTTAGCTTTATCTATATGGGATTTAATTAGATGTTTAGCTCTACTTACATTTGAAAAACAATGATAGATATTAAACAAGTTGGCTGTTTTATTCATTATTTCCAATTATTACATACCGTATGAACTTGATTTAAAGCTTGCATGAAAATGATAAAAGCATTTATGTTTTTGTAAAAACAACTTAATTACATAATAAATTATAACGAAATGCTTTTAGTTGTTTATGAATATCAAAATATATGCCAATGTATCACTACATAGCTACTTATTTGTTATATACGTTAACTGTCAAAGCTTATTGGAAATGTAAATTCCTTTATAATCAATAGTGTTTAAGGGCACCGTTGAATTTGCAGCATATTTCTTAATGGACCATATTTTTAGCATTTTATTCACTAGCTTCTACATTATTAACACTACTGTATACAAACTACTTTACAATTCTTCATTGAAAAAAAATATTAATCCCAAGAAAATACAAAATAACTAAAAAGATAAACCATATTATCTTTTTATACAGACTACTGTGTAGTACGATATTTTTTGATAATATTGCTTTGATTTATGTGCATTATGATTCTTGAGCAGAATGATATTATCTTCATGAATATGTAGAAATAAATGTAGGATCCCAATTAATGAAATTATTTTCATGAATGTAGGATGAAGCTTAACCAACACAGCAAAGCTTAAAAATTTCTGAAAAAGAACAACTAACAAACTCAGATGAAGAGGGAACAATTTTGGAAAAACCGAGTGAAGAAAATTCTAATTCTGAAGAAATAAATATTGAAACAGATGAGTCAGATGATGTTGAGAAATAGAGATTCAAAACAGACCGAAAAGACAGAAAAAACATCTATATACTGGAACATATAGATGTAATTTAGATGCTGTGTACAAAGTTATGATAATTGTTATGGAAAAAAACATTCTGTCTTCTGAATCAAAAAGTTATATCAACAAAACGCCATTCAAAAACTTTTTTATCTCACCAATGGCATAAAACGGCAAAACATACGAAAAAGCGCTTCAAATTTAGACCAAATAATTACTTCTTTCAGTATTAAAGAAAAAGCCTTCAAAATTGGAAACAAACCGTTGAAAATCACACCTAAAGAAGTTAGCCTTATATTTGGACTACATTTATCTGGAGAGGGCTTGTTTCCGATACCAATTTCGAATAAGGCCACAACAATGGAAAGTTTTTCAGAGTTTCTAACTACAAATTTCAAAGAAAATGACACAATTAGCCAGAAGACAGTCAAAAGAAGGTTGAAAAAATGATAGAGGAAGAAAACGGGAATGAAGGTTTAGTCAAATTGTTGTTTCTCTTATTGATATTACTTTTCTCTTTCCTAACAATCAGAGCTACACGCAGTGGGGCTTCTTATCAAAGCTATTAAACTTAAGAAAATTGAACTCAATCTCTTGGCTAGAGCAATATGCGAAAATGTCATGAAAAATGTTCAAAAATACTATGCTAATCCAAGAAGCACACCTGGATGTACTATGGTCTTATTGGTATGATTTAAAAACTTTAAGTAAATATAAATATATTTATACTAATGCTTTTTACAAAAATGTTAAATATTAATGCTTATTTGTATGGTCTTATTGGCAGTATTGGTTTTGTGAAAGGACGCAAATCATCGATGAAAAAGAAAATTCGGAAAGCAAAATCCCAAGTATGAGAAAATGGGATTTGTCAAAATTAAAAGATTTGGACCTCGACGAAATAGACAATGATAAGGTATGCAACTTTTATATATTTCTTGATATACAAAATCATATATATAAGTACATAATGATTTAAGTACAATTCAGTTTCTGCCCAACTCCACAGTTCATAATTAATTTAGCATCATTACCAAACCACCAGAAAATCACCATGAACACCCCACATTCAATTTCTGCCAAATTCTACAGTTCGATACAATTCAAACTTGTTGAACAATGCTATTCAAACTTCGTAAATGGTGTAATATATCCACCCCACATTCAACTACAAATTACTCCTTTTCTCCACCTAATTTCATCTTTGTCTACAACCTGACTGAACGAACAACAAACTGCTGCACCAACCACATGCTTCTTGAAACACCTAAATAAATTCAAGAACTCAACCAAATTCAACCAAACAACCTTTTATCAACTCGTTGTCCTGCAAATCCATTACTGCTTACATCACTAAAGGTGGTTTGCCAATGATGTTATGTATTTTGTTAATAGATTTAAGTTTTAATTTTACCATGCTTAAAAGCCATAAAAGATAAAAACATTTACCTGTTAATGTAAACTATTTAATAACAAGTTAGGCCTTACTTATATTTAACATATAGTTATACATATTAAACATTTTTCTTAATTTACTCTTTTAAATTTATTACAGAAATTATACAACTAAATTAAACCCTAGTTAAAATAGATAAAAGCATATATATATTTTTACATAAAATGATTTAAGTACATAATGAACAATATATATTTGTTGATATACAAATTATATGAGTACATATGTTTATATGTGTGTTATTTAATAGGGATAGTGTTCTAAATTTTTGTAGTTTGTAGGTTAGTTAATTATATATCTATATTTATATGTAACGACTAGTGTAACGACCCAAAAAAATCAATAATTAAATTGGTTGAATTAATAAGATTTTCGTAATTAAATTTAGAAAGAAATAAATTTTTTATAATGTATATTGAAGTAAATGTTAAGAATGAATTGTAGCAATGGTTATTAAAACTAATTTTTGACAATTGAAGTGAAATCGCAATAAAGAAATAGTGTTAATTGTTGCACTTGGGTATAAAATTTAAAATAAGTAATTAAAGGCAAGCATTTAATTAACCAATGCAATAATATATTGATTAATAGTAACTGAATTGTAAATTAAGGCAATAATGTTAATGCAAGGTAAACAATACTAATTTAAGTTAACAATAAATGAATGTAAGGAAATTCCAATTAATGAAAATAAATTTAAATGTTATAATAAAAAAAATAAAACGTACCAATGTCAATTAAAGTTGATCATTTACGATTTCAATGAAATTCCAATTTACTAAAATAATTTAGATGTCATACTTGACTATGAATTGAATATAAGGAAATAAGAGTATATATTCAACAAATTGATGAATTAGTATAAAATTAATGATAGTTGGATAAGAACAATGTTATGCAATCAATTTTGTTATTTAATATTGGAAGGAACAAAAATTTGTAATCCGTTAATGAATTTATAACGGGTATGGAATGTAAGAATGTTGATGTAAGATAATAAATAATCAATTCAATGCAATCCCAAATTGATTGTAACAATTGCAAGGTTTTAATTGATTGTAAATAGGAATATTAGGTAATAAATTTAATATAAGAAAAACAAATGCAAATATTGAATCAATCAATGAAGTAATAATAATAAATAGTAATTGAATAAAATCAAAGTCCTGTATGTAATTGTTTGGAAATGATAACTTATATAATTATGATTAAAGTAATCATTTATTTAGTCCATTAAATCAAAATTTGTAATCAATTGCAATGAATCTCAATTCAGTGTTATATTAGTATAAATTAAGGTAATAATTGGAAATAATGTCAATTTTATTTATAATATAACAGTTGGTTGAATAATAGGAATGGAAATAAAGTTTTATTAATATATTGGAATTTTATTTATGATAATAGGATTAATTGCAATTAAATGAAATTAAAATTTTAAATATTACATAAATGGGAATTTAGATGAAATATGAGAATATTAATGTAATGGATTTTGAATCCAATGTTAATCTCATCCGTTTTATAATAATAAATTGAATAATAGAATGAGAAGTAAACTAAATAGAATTTTTGGAAATTTAATTTACAATTTTGAATTTAATGGGATTGAGGTTAATACTGAAATTGATAAATTTATCAACTCTAAATTGACATTTTAATTTGTTTAAATCATTATAAATGATTGAGAAATCAATAATGATGAAATTTGTCAATTAAAGAATTGAAATTAGGAATTTGATTTAATTAGTTAATTAATTAATTTATTTAATTAATGTAAAAATAGCCATTTTGGCCACTGACTCGGATTTCGACGAAATTAGTTTCGTCGGATCCGAAATGGTGAATTATTATAGAATTTCAAGTTTCGTAGTGATCAGACTTGTCGTTTGATCGTACGGACTCGAAACGCCTAGAAATCAATGAAATTGAAATCAATTGAAATCAATTTGAAAAAATTGATTTTAGCATAACTTCTTCATACGACGGAATTTGGACTTGAAACCTGTTCCATTGCGTTTAAAATATTTTAAAAAATCTGTTTTGATATATAGGTTGATCCAATTTCGTTCCGGAGTTGAAACGGGCTTTTCGGCCCACTTTATCATTCAACGCGTATATTCAATCGATCCGGTCCATTCTAATTTCAGTTTGTCTATAAATACCCTGTTATAAACCCTAATTGTTCCTCATTGTAAATTGTCTGTACGTACAATTCCTTCTCACCTCCTCATTTCATGGCAGACAATTCCAAATCCAATTCAAAAATCAAATTGAAATTTCAAACTTCTCAAAAAAATTCAGAAAAATTATATATCGAAGCTCTCGATGAACGCATCTTATATCTGCTATTCATTTTTGGATTTGAATCATCGTTTGTCCAAAAATCGAGATTGAACGGTAGCCGTTCATACTGGATTTTCGACGATCCAACGGTGGATCGTCGACCTTTTGTCGATCGGGGAGTGGCGATGGGTAGAGGAGGAGGTGCAGCACACGTCGGTGCCGTTCGTTTGTACTATTGGTGGTCAGATTCGTCGTGGTTTTGGGTTTGATGTCGGCGGCAACGACATTGAAAGAAGGAGCCGGAGGCGACGCGAAGGTGGTAAGGGGGGCGGCTCGACCTAAGAAATCGAATGGGGTTGTCTGAGCTTGTGGAAGATCATCATGGCGACGGCGGTCTGCAACCCTAGGTGGCGGCTGTTACTTGAAGTTGCAATCGAGAGTAGCGCACATGCATTAGGGTTTCAGGAAGGTGATGACGTGTGTGCGTTTAATTTATTACCTATTTTAATTATTTTTATTTTTATTTTGATCGTTCTAATATGAATAACTTTCGCATATGAGGTCCGTTTCACGCGTGGTTTTCTCCGCTAGGTTCGTATTGCGATTCCGGACATTTTGGCGCAAGTTTGGATGAATTCGAAGACTGTTCAAATTTTGGGTTTAAACTGGATTTAAATTCAATTTAAGTTTAAAAGGTTAGTGTTTTAAGCCACTCACAATTTCTAAAATTTCCTATGTGTGTTAAATTAATTTATGCTGTGATTAGAAATTTATTTATTGCTATTTGGTATATTTTTGTCATCATTCCAGTTAAAATTGAATTTACTGAATTAAATTGGTATTCAATTTATTATTGCATATAAACTGCCAGTTAAATTAATTTATTTTGAATATAAACAACCAGTAATTACTTGTTATTTATTTCTATTCTATATTAATGTTATTGTTTGAATTGGATGATGATTGTGATAAATGATTGATATTGGGTGAATGGATGCTGTATTTTATGTTGTTATAGACTGCAAGTTGTTATGCATTTTATTTCATTCGGGATTGCGGTTTGAAATGATATATAACCGTATTTTTATTTTAAATTACGGATTGAAATGATAAATATCCGTATCCACTTGACCATAGGGTAGAAAATTAAATACATACACCGTGGTCTATATATAAAAATATTTTGAAATGATTTCTATGGTTTTGGAAAGAAATATACGGTTTAATAAATATTAATTTTTGATATTATATAAATATTATTATATATATATAGTTAAATTCTTGAATTTAAGCTATGTATAAATTTGTTTAATAAAAATAAGCTTAATAATGGAGTTTGATTGTTTTATATTATATGGTTAAGTATCTGTTTAAGATATTGTATATATAGAGTTTTAATGACTTAAATAAAAATTAAGTTGGAAGATAAATATGAAATTGGTTTGAATAGAATTATTTAAGAATTATACTCGAATAAATTTGATTTGAAATTTAAACAAAATTGAGATTTTAAAGGGTATGATTCTTATAACTTGATTGGGTTTAGAGTGATTTAAATGAATATAAAGTTGATTTAAATGAATATATCAAGTTAAATAAATTGAAAGAATATCTAGTTATGTGAAGTTAAAAGTTTTCTTAAATGATATTGGATTTATTACGGAAACATTTCAAATCTAAATAATAGTAATTGAATTTGACGTATATGGGATTATTAAAGAATTAGTTTTGAAATGGTGGAATATTTAAAGCTTTGAAATATATGGAAACTGAATTGGTTTATTTTGGATTTCAAATATGTAATTGGAATTGATTTGTGAAATTAAAGAAGCTAATTTATTATATAAAGTAATTTAATATTAAACCATTTAAGTATTGAAAGTTATGTTTCAAAGTTATGGGTTTCAAGGTATTATGATTTGAAAATGCTATGATTTGGGAAAAGGATATATTTGAAATATAAATGATATTATATTGATTTGGGATTTATAAAAATGATATCATATTGATTTGTTTTTAGGCGAAAATGATATCGTATTTGCATGGTTTTGAAAGGGGTATTGTATTCTGGTTTCGAAGTATAAATTATTTTGAAACGACCGCGGTGTTATAATAACGTTTGGTTATTAAAGAGTCCGGACCGGAAGTTATACTCTCTGCCAACTCCGAAAACCACTTTAACAACTGTGTACACGGTGGAGATTCCAGAATGAAGTAGGATGGCGGCGACATTTCCTTTGAGGTAAATACGTGGACCCGACTCACGTGAGTTGGCATAAGGTGGCTAAAACAGGAGCGATTGACGGGCTAAGAAGGTAGCACCTTTTATCGAACACATCCCTTTGATATTATACTCTGACTTTGGATTGATTTGGTGGCCACTTTTGATTGTTGATTTGGGGGCGTGGCTCGAGGTGGGAGGTAGTAGCTGCTAAGCTTTACCACCAGTCTGAAAGCGTAATTGGTATATCTACCCTGGCATTGCCTAGTTGTGCTGTGTCACCTACCCTAGCGCGTCTTGTACGAGTTTGTTTTTCTCCCGTAGCCCGTGGAGTATTTAGGGTAGTCTCCCGAACTGGAGATGCACTGATACTAGATGGACTACTAGGACTATTATTGTGTTTAAGAGAGAGATTGGGTAACTCCTTAATGCTATTTAAAAGTAAGTTTATTTTACTATAGACATTATTATAATAGCGAAATATTACTACATAGTAAATAGTTTAACGGATCCTTAGGAGATGTGAATCCCGAGCATCTCTTAAGTTACTGCACTCACATTAGACACTGGATAGGAAATGTCAAATCTCATAAACATCTCTGACGCCGTTCCACTCATATTTATTCTTGTTGATTTAATATCTTTTAGTTCTGACTCGAGTGTTTTGCCTTTTCAATTCGCTCGGGTCAGCCTAAGCATTTCAGGATTCGAAGGCTTTATTTCTGGAGGACGAAGACGAAGAGTGTATTACTATTATCTATTATATTATTCCACTACACCATTGTATTCCGCTGCATTGTTATTGATTATTCTCTGGTATGTGTAACTCAGATACATATTGTATAAGTATAATCAAATGTTTTTGTAAAACAACTTCATGAATTGTTTATTTGATTATTATATTTTGTCGTTCCGCTGCAAGATTTTGTTTTGTTTTCTTTCTTTCTCTGCTTTTTCTTATTTACCCCATAACAATCCTCCCTTCTGTATGGTTTAAGTCTGACGTGTGTTGTTTATTGTCGATTTAAAGCGTACAAAAAGGCAGGACGTTACATCTGGTATCAGAGCTTTGGTTTAGCGATAAACCTTAGCTTTGTGGGGTCTGACTCTTTATTAATAGGGTAGTAATATCCTATGATGAGTCGCTGAGCATATATATATGAGAGAGCATATTTGTTAGTGTTATAAAAAGGTTTTAATATTGTGTTAATTTGTTCCGTTTTATATTTATAAATTTTGATTGATGCATGGGACGCTATGACATCAATAGGGATTTTTAAACACTTAATAGGACAGACTGACACAATATTTGTTTTGAATATAGGTGAATGAAATAATTTTGCCTATTATATTTTCTGCATATAAAGTAATAAATTTTATAAAGGTTATATTTGGTTGTAATATATTGATTGTTAGGTGGTGAAATTTATAAATATTGATTGGAAAATAAATTGAAAGTAAAATAAATGAGAATGAACTGGAAATTAAGAACTTAAGTTCCGGGGTATTGGAAATTTCTTTCAAATGATTTGGATTGTAACAATAATATTATTAGAAGTATGTTTTGATATAAATATTTCAATATGATTTGAAAGAATGGTTCCGAAGAAACTTTGGAAAGTGATGAGTTATGTACTCCCCTCTCTGTCATTGGAAAATAATTTCGGTGATGAGTGCATGCATCATCGACATTCATTTTCGAGTTTCGAAGTGGGAAGACTGCTGTAGTAGTTTTACTACAGACTTATTTTGATAAACAAATATAAAATTTCAAACTGTTTAAATATAATTGGATATAAGTTGAAAGTATACATTTTTTTAAATGATTTGAAATTAAACCCGGTATTTAGTTCTTAAGTTTCAGTTAATTAATAGTTTCAATTATTATAGTAACATGGAATGTAACTAATAAATAATTGGAACCTCTGAATGAAACAAGAGATTAAATGCTAGGTTATAAATGAAATTCCTAGGAAGTTGAAATTGTAATCTAAAAAAAATGATTATTGAACAAAAATTAATTAAAAGAAATGGGATAAACTTGTATGATTTTCAATTGCATTCTTAAAAGCATATATATATATATATATATATGTATATATAACTTACCCAATAATAAAAGTTACGATGTTTAATAAGAAAATACAATACGATATTATACAAGTAAAAGTTGAAGTAAAGAAAGTATTTAATGAAATTATTTAATAAATAAAATTTGATGTTGTAGTTATTATAAACTTAAGTATAATTAAAAATGTTACTATTATTAAATATAATAGAAAGATAAGTATTATAAAGAAATGATTATAAACTTAAGTAAATAAATTAAAATGCTGAGAAATTGAATAATTGTAAGAAATAAGTGAAAAAAATGTAAATTAAAAAGGTAAATCACTATATGAAAGAAAAGAAATCAAACAATAAATATTATGAAATGAAATAAATAAGAATGAGCTTGATCTATAGTTTGAAATTGTGTTTGTTTTAGTTTATGGTTATTTGGGCAAGGATACTTTACAATTGTTTGGATGAATGAATAATCTATTTAGTCCATCTAAGACTGTTGAGTGAATGGTGCACTTAGTAGTTTATTTTTCATTCTGTTCAATTTAAAGTTTTGAACCCGAACAACTATTTGTTTTGTTGCTATAGATATGTGGATGGTTGATTTTATTGACTTCATATGATGATCGTATGTTGTGATTTCAAGTGATTGTTGTGTTTGACATTGTTTGTTTGATTAGTGGATGAAATAAAATAAATATTTCATTCTATATAATTGTTAACCCTTTTTGGATGATATAAGTAAAATACAGGTTATGGAAGCACTTGCTACTGCATTTGGTTTCATTATATAAGCGTTGTTTGCCCGACAAACAGGTACATTCTCGGATTACTGTAACAATCCAATATTTTCATCCATTCGTATCCACACATGTCGGACTTGAATTGCTCAAAATACCGCATTGTAAATAAATTTGAAGCAAATGAAATACAAATCACAGAATCAAAGACACAGAAATACCAGAATAACTCGCAGCGGAAAAAAAAATAACATAGTAGTTCATGAAGCTACTATAACAAACTCTCAAAACATAATACATAATATCAGTCTGAAAAAAATATACAATAGAAATCTTAAATACATAGCAGTTTATAAATACCAGAGCTGAAATCGAATAATTGAAACTGAAAGGGAACAGATAATCAGACAAGCAGAATCTCCAACTATTCCTAGCTCCAGAAAAGAAATCCAAAGCTAAGCTGTAAATACTCAGGCTGACCCGAGCGTAAAGTAAAACAAAAAACACTCGAGTCAGGACATATATACTTATATAATGTAAACCAACTCAAGTGAACTGTAGTAGAAATGCACAATAACTTAAAGGATGCTTTGGCTCGCCCATCCTTTAAGGATCAGTTAACTATAAATTAAATACATCCTGTAACAACCCGGTATTTTCAACCATTCGCATCCGCACATGTCGGAATTGAATTGCTCAAAATACCGCGTTGTAAATAAAAATTTGGCAAATCGCAGAATATACAGTAAATAATAATCACAGATCACAGACACAGAGTAATAATAGTGCAGCGGAAGTAAAAGAAATAGTAGTTCATGAAGCTACTATATAAATATATCAGAGTTAAATAAGATACAACAGAAGAAATAAAGTACAACAGAAGTCTAAGTATGATAGCCAAGTACAAATGAATACAACACTGGGATCAACAGGATAACTGGAAGTGAAACAGATAAAACTAGACAAGTAGATAATCTCCAGCGATTCCCATCTCCAGAAAGTGGAAATTCAAATCTGTGAATACTCAGGCTAACCCGAGCGTAAATAAAAATACAAACACTCGAGTATGGATATACATACTTATACAATGTAAACCAACTCAAGTGAACTGTAGTAAAAGTACAAGTAACTTAAAGGATGCTTTGGACCGTCCATCCTCTAAGGATTCGTTGAACTATTCACTATGTAGTAATATTGCGCTATTATAATAATGTCTAATAGTAAAATAAACTTACTTTTAAATAGCGTTAAGGAGTGACCCAATATTCCCCTTAACACAAATAATGCCAATAGTCTATACAGTACCTGCATATCTCCTGATCGAGAGACTACAATAAGACACAACATAGGTACGACACAAATAGAAACTCGTAGTAAAGTCTCGATATGGTAGGTGACACGGCACACAAGGCAATGCCAGAGTAGATATACCAATTATGATACCCGGGCCTGTGGTAACTGTCACGACCCGAACTCGATGTCCAATAAACAACATCAAATCCGTTTCGCGGGAGCTTGCAACACCATTAAATGATAAATAACGCAGCGGAAATAAAAGATGATATCACTGATATAACATGAATACAATATCTGATACATCAATTTGATACAATTATAATCATCAACATCAGAGAATATACAACATAGAATACAGCGGAACACGATACAATATGAAATAAGTCTTCTCAGAATATAATACTGCAACTCTGATCCAAAAAGCTCGAAAGACAAAGCTCCAAAACTCCTATCTCGATCCACCATCAAGATTGCACCAAGCTAAGCAAGTCTCATCCATATCCAAAGAAACTGAACTAGCTCCAGATGATCTACTGAACCTAATTATCTGAAAAACCAAACTCTAGACCGCCCGTGTGGAAAAATTTTGAGCACCCAGAGTTTAGGAAAGAAACAATAAACTCTGGATCAGCCGTGGGACTGGTGTGAGCAAACAAAAATAGTTTATCTTTAAAAACAAACAACGAAATATTTTAAAATAGATTCGCAATGCTTTATAGAAATGAGACTACCATAAGGCCTCCCGCACACACACACAATGCAAACGCAGAATCGGAGGAGATTTCTCCTTATGATAGTCAAAGATGCTTGATACGCATTAAAAAGAAACATTTGATATTATTACTAGTGCATAGTGTATTAAAAAATCATTTCGAAAGTAAAGATATAAACCTTAGCCAACATAAACATTTCGAACTATGCCTACTATAGCTACCATCCAAATAGTGGGGCGCCACCATAAGTAGATGGCAGGTAATACAACTAATACCGTACAAGGCTCGTATTGGATGAATGGATTTTCCAACAAATGGTCAGGCCAAGGAACTTCCCATCGCCACATGGAAACGCCTCTGGAAGGACGCCCCGAGAACCCAACTGGATCTCTGCCAAACAAGGTCGGCTACCCCCCTTCCCGGGGAATGTACAAAACCTCAGATATGCCACTCCCGGTCCTTTGGGACCTTTAAACGAGAGCTCTCTAACCAACAACATCACACAGTAAATAATATAGTGTGTCCACATGAGTAAGTATCTGGGCTCCATTCCATGATACTACCCTTTTCCAGAAGGAATGGTCATACCCTAGGGAAGCTATCTTTGAAAACTTTGCCGCACAATTCCTGTTTCGACCATTACCGGTTTGTGAGGCTCGACGAAGTCTCGTCCACAAAGCCACGCTTTATACAAAAGCTGTGCTTTGGGTCAACAAATGATCATAGAAATGATCACAAAGATAAAAGATCAAACAAATGATCATATCACAAAAGATCAACACAATGATCATTTCACAGCAACACTCAGCATGCCACATTACCAAGATGAGAATATATCGCTGATAACCTTCAACTACATAACCTCTGAGCTCGTATGTCTCAGAGAAGGGTGTTAAGCTAAGAGAATAAATTCTACGCCACCAACAGAAATATATTTGAAAGAAATCTGCTTTATATCTCAAATTGTAATGTCAGACATACTATCCATACAAGTCTGTTCCGGGCTCGAACAGAACCGAAGGCACTTACAAAGAAGTCCTTGCAATCCGGATATCCACAATCTTGATCGGATTCCCCATCACATATGGAGAACTCTATACCGGAGCAACTTGGTGCAGAGTCAATCGACAGGTCATCCTATCGCTCTCGCAAATACCCGGTCTTCAACACCAGTCTTCAAATGCTATCCATAACGACGTATCACATACTCGGAATGGGTTATACGACCCAAAGGTCCTTTCCCGGCTAACCCGAATAGTGAGCGCAAAATTTAAAACGTATGGATATGGGATTTCGATTAAGTCACAACTTAATAATTCCAAAGTTTCTTTCAAATGGTTTAAACCAATTACCTTTTCAAATCTTTTAAACAAAAAGATTTATTTCACAAAGTTCACTCAGTTTCACAAAGATTCATTTACGGATTTCAAAACAATTTCCGTTTCAATTGGATTAACTCATTTAAATCTTTAAATCAAAGATTTATCTCATAGCTTTCAAAACTTATTTCCAAAGATTCATTCATAACTTGGAAAATCATTTTCGATTCAAACTTGAAATCTCTTTAATATAAATTGGAAGTTCATTACTCATATGAAAGCTTTTTATCACTTAGAACAATAGTTTTATTTTGGAAAAACCCCGATTCCATTTATACAAGTTACAATCTTTAATTCGAATTTTCAATTCAACGCTTAAAAACGGTTTAAACCCGTATAACTTATAAAGTCCTCTTTAAATCATAAATACTAAATATAGAATTCAATTTCAGATTTCTTTTGAATTTCAATCTAAATCCGATTATTTAAATTCCAAATCTTTATTAGTTATTCAAAAATAACTTTTATTCTTAAAACAGCTTTTCAAAAGCTTTTCCACATTAAAACTTAATTTATTTCCAAAAATATTTGAATTAAAAATTCAAATTCAAACTTATTTAAAACTCTGTGACTTAACCGATTTCCTCGTGAAATCCATATTTGTGTGTGTATAAGTGTGGTCCAAGGGTTTAACACAATAGTGCAACATCATTCAATCATCACAGATCAAATACGATAATATATCCGATAAGCGATATAAACTATAACGCTTGTCTTCATTCACAGATCATAGATATAAGTATCACAAGTAATGAATTACATCACAGATAATTAATTTCATTACAGATCACAATACGAATCAGGATATAACATAAAGCATCACATGTCAGGGTTATCAAACAATTCATCATCCAATATAATCCAAACATCCATAAATAGAGTCAATTTAATTATCTGATTAATTTAAATCAGATTAATTTCTATGAGTAAATTCGCTAGTCACAGTAAATTAATAATCAATTAATTTCAAAACATTTAATAAATTATCTTTTAATGAAATCATTAATTAACTTTTCATTAATAATTAATCCTTAATTTATTCTTTAAATAAATTTGCAATAACTAAGTAATTACTCCTTAATTAATAAATCTTTAAACCTTAATTAAGTAATTAAATTTTTAATTATTTATTTAATTAACCCAAACAATTAATTAATTTAAATAATAAATTATCCATTTTAATTAACTTAATTTACAAATTAATTCCTATTCCTTTTCAAATTATTAAATTAATAAATTATTTTGAAATCAATTATTAGGTCTTAATTACTAAATTTATTACTTTAAATCATTAAGTAAAAATCTAAATTATAGATCAATGATCACTTAATTTTGTTTTAAAATAGTTTACTTGGTCTACTATTATGTTTTACAGCCATGGGAAGAAAGACCCGAGCCATTTCCCCAGTTTTCTCGAGTAACACTCGAATTTCTTCCCTATCTCCCCCGAGACCTCTCCCTACCCCCATGTTTCTTCTTCTTCCTTTCATTTTTTTTCTTTATTCTAACCTGAAGCTACAAGATGCTCACGCAAACCCCCAAAAAAAAAACACGAGCCAAAGCATCACGTACTCGAGCGTTCTTCCGAGTTTCCCCCTCGGCCAAACTTTCTTGACACCGATCAATGTCGTGCACGTGCACACGAACCGCCGCCACCTCCATTGGCCATCGCGACCTCCAACAAGTTGCAAAACACCCCCACATATGAAATCGACACTCGACTCGACACCAAAATTTCCCAATCGAAAATAAGCCTCGCGTTCGAAACTGTCACCCAAACCCTCCTCAGCAAATTGGCTCGCATCCCCACGTCACGTCACTAGCGATCACGAAACTCCATCCGCGGCTACTTTGATGACCCACGAAGCCTCTCCCCCTGGTCCCATCCCACTCGACGCCTCGACGAGTGTGCACGAGCGAAAAAAACCCACACGCCATTTCACAGTCCTTAAACCCTAAAATTGCTTCGTCCTCTCAATCCACTAAATAGAAAAATTATTTGACATTTTTTTTGAGATCAGGGGTGGCTATATTTGCTACGATTCAAGTTTCAATAATTTAAATTGATTCAATTTCAAGAAATTGGTAAAAGTTCCATTTTTATTCCAACACGAATTGCTTTTGAATTACTGAACTAAAAATTTTCATTCAACTTTTGAAAATCATAACTTGTGGTAATAATTCTAGATATAAAGTCA
This sequence comes from Allium cepa, assembly GCA_030765085.1. NCBI lineage: Eukaryota > Viridiplantae > Streptophyta > Magnoliopsida > Asparagales > Amaryllidaceae > Allium > Allium cepa. Next base: position 556,180,353 of record CM060928.1, on the reverse strand, counting down.
AATTAAGAATTTAAAGTATTCGACTTTTAGCCATTGATTTCCTTTTTACAGAAATTTGAATGTACAGAGTCTAAATCATACTGTCAACTTCAAGTAATTTCCAAATTTCGATTTTTAAGTTTTAAACAACCTGATTTGTTTAAAATCCTAAGTAAAAATGTTTTATATAAAAATTTATATGAAAACTTATTAGATTTTTTTGATATCTCTGTTTACGATCATACTGAGACTAGAAACCAGAAGAACAACTCTTCAAAATTTCACAGAACAACATATATAGTTGCAGAACTAATTTATTTAAAAGCACATAACCAAGCACAAAGATCATTTATAAAACCAATATACAGATTTAAAATCCTTAGAGTAGTATGTTCACACACAAACAACCATACAGATTCAAAGTAGAAAGTTTACTCACAGGTAAAAACAAAGAAGTCAAATAAAAGAAAGAAAGCTTGATCACCTTGAAAAGTTTTGAAAAACAGAGAGTTGTTGCTTTTGAAAACTGCAGTATTGATTTTTCCTTTTTGAATCCCAGGTTTGAACTTGCTTTTGCTTTCTTTTTAATTTCTGTTTTTTTTTTCTTTGCTATTTTTCTTTCTTTCTTCAGTAAAAGGTTTTGAACAAATTGGAGGCAACTCATATATATAAAGAGATGTGCAGTTTATTATTTGTACAGAAAGCATGTTGTAGAGGCTTGCATTAATTGCCTTGGTATGTTGCATTAATGACTTTGTACTTTAGGTTTTCATTTGCAAGCTATTACCATACTTTGTCTACAGCCTAGCTTACTTTTACCTTATTCTATTCTTTTATGCATACATGTATATAGATACTCAGATCTTTGTTTTGCATATGCATGTACAGTTTGCTTGTTTAAATTATGTATGTATTTTTATGTTATAGATATTATTATTATTTTTTTGTTTTGCTGTTTTATGTTTTGTTTGTTTTTATTTGCTTTGTATATATTATTTCTTCTTTGTCTCACTTACTTTGTAATATAATGACATTCTATATTAATATGTTGTTATAGTTTTACTTTGTAATATACTTTTTATTTTGTAATTTATCTTATAATTATATTTCTAACTTAAGTATTAAATTTATAATGTATATTTTATTTTATATTTTACACTTATCACTTATTTTCAATATTGATACGTAGTTATATTTTATTTTATACTTTAAACATTTTATTTATAATTCAATTCAACTGAAAATATTCATTTTGAGTTTCAAATCAAATCCAAAAACAAATAAGTATAAATTTCTTACTAAATTTGAAAATTTCAAACAAATCCATAATTTAATCCAAAATTTCAATTAAATTATAAATTTAAATTCGTCATTAAATCTGGGATCGTTACAGTAACGTAGCAGCCACATACGCCCACCGTGGAACACACTCCCATAAAATCGGAGGGGCGCCCAAACAATTACAAGTAATAGTATGGTATCGAAGAAATGCGTCCGCTACGAGGTGCGACCTTAACTGGCCCGAGACCGCTCCTGTTTCTGACACCTTATGCCAACTCACGGGAGTTGGGTCCACGTAATATACCTCAAGAACGTCGCCACCATCCTACTTCATTCTGGAATCTCCACCGCGTACATGGTTAGTCAAAGTGGTTTTCGGTATCGATAGAGAGTATGCCCATATCCGATCCCGGTTTTGCAAACCAATCGTTATTATAACCCGTGGTTATAACTTAAAAATAATATTTTATACTTCAAAACAAAATATCATTTCAATCCAAATTTTTATCAAAATAAAGATTAAACCATTTCCAAAACATTTCTACATATCAACATACCATATATTTCAAATTCAAATATTTATCAAAATAAATATTCAGTCATTTCTAACCATTTCAATATATTAAATTATCGTATCTTTTCATAATTTTCTTTCAAATCATTTTAATATATTAAAATATCATATCCTTTTAAAACTTCCATTCAAATCATTTTATTACATAAAATATCATATCCTTTCAAAGCTTCATTTTCAAATCATTTTAATATCAAAATATCATATCTTTCAGAACTTCATTTTCAAATCATTTTAATATCAAAATATCATATCTTTCAAAATTTTATTTCAAATCATTTTAATATTGAAATATCATATCTTTCAGAACTTTATTTCAAAACATTTAATATATATCAAAATATCATATCTTTCAAAACTTCATTTTCAGATCATTTTAATATCGAAATATCATATCTTTCAAAACTTCATTTCAAAACATTTAATATATATCAAAATATCATATCTTTCAAAACTTCATTTCAAAACATTTTTAATATCAAAATATCATATCTTTCAAAACTTCATTTAAAAACATTTTTAATATAAAAATATCATATCTTTCAAAACTTCATTTCAAATCATCATATAAGTTCAAATCCAAATATTCAACTTTAAATACCTTTTAAATTCAAAGATATCATTCATTTATTATCATTCCAAATCACCTTTTAAATAGCTTATATTTTAATCAAAATAATTCATTTAAACCATTTGAAATTTAAGTTTGTATACTTTCAAATCAAGTATTCAATTTCCAAAGTTTTAAACCATTATGAGTTCATTTACTAAGTTAAAAACCATAAACATTGAAAATTTCAACCTTTCACAGCATTCAGAAAAAGCTGCTGAAAGTTATACTTGAAAACATTTCAATTTAAACCATTTAATACATTATAAAAAAAAATCATATTTTAACATTCAACAATGTTCATTAAAATACTCTTTTAATTAATGATTCTTATAAAGCAACATTTTATAATTAAATCAAATTTCACAAATCACCTTAATAAATTCAGGTGTAAACTTTCCCATTTTTACATTTAACACTTTATTAACCTTTACATTTTCAAATTATCATTTCACAAATTAAACTAAATTTCCAATTTATTTAATTAACTTAAACCCTTAATTAAAACTAGATTCACATTTCCAGGTCACGTTCATTTTTAAAATTACACTTTTAAGCATTCATTCGTTTAATCATTTTAATACATAGAAAAATCAATAATACTTTATTAATTCATTTAAACTCAAATTTAATCAAATCATCATATTTACCATTTTACAAATATAATTAAATTTCCATTTTATTTATATAACTTAAAAATCCCTTTTTAAACCAAAACCCAAATTTCTAGACTTGAAGTTATATTTCAATAATTCAGCTTAACTATTTATTTATTTAACATTTTCCACTTATACAAAAATCATAAATCCTTTATTTAAAACACTTTAAAATCCATTTAAATCAAATTATCATAAATTTACATTTAAACCACTTAAATTTTTATTTATATAACTTAAATGTCAATTTAAAAAGCCAAAGTCCAAATTTCCAAATCTAAGTTATATTTCAAAAATTCACTTTTACCATTCATTTGAATTACATTTTTACTTCTAGAAAAATCCAAAATTTCTTTATTTAAACATTAAAAATCCAATTTAAATCAAATTTCATAAATTTTCACTTTTAAAAATATTTAAAATATTTAAAATACTTTATAAAATATAACCACGGGCCTGTATATAATTTTCTAACCTAGGTCAAGTGATACAGATATATATCATTTCAATCCATCGTTTAAAAAGAAAAATCCGGGTTCTATCATTTTAAACCCGCAATTCCAAGTTAAAATAATAAAAAAATCGTTCAGGCCTATCATTTCAGCCCATAACGATTTTTTCTTATTCTAAAGTCCGTTCGGGTATGTATCATTTCAACCCATAGTGAACCTAATCTACACGGAACTTGCAGTGTGATAAACAGATATAAATGAATAGTAACAACATATATATAATAACAGATGATATGACATGAAATTTAACAGATTTAACATCATACATAAATAATCATAGGCGGTTATAACATAATATACCATTCTACGCATTCAATTGTTGTCGCTTCACATTTGCATAAGTATAAATGTCAAGTGAGATTTACTCACCTCTTTGTGCTGGAGATTGCAATGCAAATGACACAAACGGATTCCCAAAGGCACGATGACACAACGATGGATTCAAGTAGATGATAACCAAGCTTATGATCTTGTATTCAACAACAAAACAAAGACATATATAAATATAGATTCAATCACAACATTATGAAACAAAATGGAAATCAAAGCAACAAGGAGCATCACCTTGCCTTTAAACCAATTTTGCTTGACCATAACTCATATATGCACAGTCCCAAGATGGTGTAGGCTCGGCCACACATGTTTTAGTGGTAGTAATGGGTTTGGTTTGGCACATATAGGCATGGCAAGCAAGAGAATAGGAAGTGGTTTGGAGTTACAATGGAAAGAAGGTAAAAGGCAAGGCTAAAAGAAGATTTGGTTCAATCATAGGCTCGAACTAAGGCACACTTGGGCTCGGCCAGAGGCAAGTACAGGTCTGGACAGAGGTTTAGGTGGTGAGTAATAGTGGTAGCAAGGTGGTGGCGCCGGCTAGAGGTGGTGGCCAAGGTGATGGATGAAGGTATGTTGCAACTAGTGGTGGCTATGCATGTTTCCAAGGGGATGTTGCAATGTTTTGTGGAGCTTTGCCTCATGGGGTGGTACGGCCTGGTCACATAAGAGGGGTAGGTGGTTGATGGTGAAGAGGAGGAGGTGGTGGAGGTGATGGCCATGGCAAGCAAGGTGGTGGCCTAGCAAATAGCACAAGAAATCAAGGCTAAACAAATGAAAAAAAGGAAGAAGAGAGGAGAGAAAAAGGAGAGGCCATTGCCACTTTTTTCTTCTTAGCCGTGAGAAATATTGAGAAATGAAGTTTCTCACGTGAAAGCTAAGAAAAATACACGGCTACACCATAAAGTATATGGGCAAAACTCAAGGGAAAGTGAAAAGACAAGCAAATGAAAAGACAAGCAAATGAAAAGACTAGGCGATGAAAAGTCACAGGTTATAAAAGCTAGTCTCTTAGAATTTCCTTTTCTTTAATTAAATAAAAACAAATAAAATTTCAGTAATTTGAATTTAAAAACCGAAACAAAGTAATATAAAATAAAAATAAATAATAAATTTTAAAGAAAATGGAAAAAGAATTAAAGAAATTGCTTAAAAATCCAAAACAGTGTCCAGAAATTACAATTAAATCACCACTGACTTCGGAAAATTATCCACTTCATTTTAAGAATATTATGAAGTAAAAATTTGAAATAAAATAATTTGTTTATAATTTATAAAATAAAATAAATAATTAAATTGGAGAAAAATAGAAAAAGAACTAAAGAAATTGTTTAAAAATTGAAAACAGGGCATGAAAATTACAAATAAAATATCACTAGCCTTACAAAATTTCTCTATCACTTTAAAACAAATAAAGAGTCAAATAAATAAATAAATGAAGAATAAAACAAAGTCGGAATGAGAATAAAATAAGTTCTTTAGAAAAATATAAAGATAAATAAAGAATTACTTTAATTATTTGAAACTAGGAATTAAAACTTACACACAGAATACAACTGACATTTGAAAATGTCAATTACACTTTTAAAAATGTTTTAAAACCAAAATATATATATAGCATGTTATTTTACACATGAAAACATAAATTATAACATTATTGACCAAATAAAATATTATTTATAAAATTTAAAATAAACAATTTTTGTTAAATACAACAAATTTCACACAATAGTTAAAAAGGCATAACTTTCACATTATAAATCAGATTTCAATGAAACGAAAAGCAGTGTTCTTAAAATTTTATTTACTTTCATAATAAAATATAAAATTCATATTTTTAAACTTTCAAATTTTAAATTTAAAAGTCAAAGTTTGACCATATTGACCAAAATTCACTTTTTGGAAAATGTTCTTTTTAATCATGTTTTGGAATGATAATTCATATCAAAACTAAAGTTTATATTTAAAATAACAAAATTAATCATTCAACATACATAAAATAAGTTTTTAAATCAAAAATTCAATTAAAATAATTAAAATATACAATTAAAAGTAATCATAAAATACAGGGTTGTTACACATCCCGTGGTTAAAATTTCAAAATGATATTTTATATTTCGAAATCAAATATCATTTAAAAATTTCAATATCATTCAAAACCCATTTCAAAATATCAAAATATCGTATCTTCCAAACCACATTCATTTATTTAAAATACCATTTCAACACACATTTCAAATATTTTACTTTTCAAAACAAATTACTTCATTTTAAATCATAAATTTAAGTTATTATATTAAATAATTAAATTTCCAAAATTTTAATCTTTCAAAATTCATTTATTCACTCAAATTTATTTAAACAATGAAAATTCAACATTCGCAGCATTTAGAAAATGCTACAGAAAGTTACATTCAAAACAGTTCAATTTAACAAAAGATAGCATTTAAAATGCTGTAATAGGGTAATAAACTTAGTTAAATTCAACAAATATAGCGCTTACAAAATGCTATAATATCCTTTAATTAAATTTAGCCATTTGGTTCATTATTATCAACTACGGCATTTACAAATGCTGTAATATCATTTACATTAGAAATAATAGCATTTCAAAAAATGCAGTTAATTAACTTCAAATATTCAATATAATTTCACAAACAATAATATTTTTATTTAAATCATTTTTGACCAATCAAATCATATATTTTCACTTTTAAAACAATCATTCAAATATCCTTATATTCATGATTTTATAAAGTTAAATTTCCATTCAAAAATCAAGATTTAATAATAATTCACTTATTAAATTCCAACATTAAATTTAAATTCATTAAATTAAATTTAACTTAACGCTTAATTTTAAAATTTCAAATATAACTTAATTTCATTTTTATTTACTTAACTTAAAATTCACTTTTAATCCAAATTCACAAATTTCCAATTTTAGTTATATTTCAAAATTTCAACTTAAATATTCACTCATTTCACATTTTAATTCTATTCAAAAATCATTAATATATTATAAAATCACTTTAAATTCACTTTAATCCAAATTATCATAATTTCATTTTTAATTTAAATTCCAATTATCAACAATTTGAACTTTCCAAAATAACTTACATTTCAAAAATTCTAACTTTTCCATAATTTATTTCACTTATAAATTTTCAGGAAGTCCATAATATTTAAAAAAAAAATCATTTTTAATTAAGTTTAAATTAAAATATCATAATATTTACATTTCTAAAATATTTTAAATTTTTTAGAAAACATATTTTTAACTACGGTTCTGTATATAATTTTCTACACTAGGTAAAGTGATATGGGCAATACATCATTTCAACCCGTAATTTACAAAGAAAACCCGGGTTTAATTATTTCAAACCCGTAATCCCAAGTAAAATGAAATAAATAAAAATCGTTCAAGCCTATCATTTCAGCCCATAATGATTTTTCCTTATTGTAAAGTCTGTTCGGGTATGTATCATTTCAACCCATAGTGATTCTAATCTACAGGGAACTTGCAGTGTGATAAACTGATATAAATAACAGAATAGCATAATATAATAGTGACAGATGATATAAAAGGTGAATAAGCATGGGTGAACATCATATGATCATAGCATAGAAAATATAACATGGTGATATGAATTTACAGATTCAAATGTGATCAGTTTACTAGTCATATAAGTATAAAACTGTCTTGTGAGAATAACTCACCTCTACAAGCTGGAGATAACAGATTCTGACACACAAACTAATTCCAGAAGGCACGATAACATGACTATAGACTTGAGTGGAGTGGAGAACTTGGGTGGGAAGAGAACCAAACTTTTATCTTGTACACAACCCATAAGTAAGACAAGTATAAATATGATTTTAACCTGCAAAAATGAACAAAGTGATCTTTGCCATTGCCAAAACCTTCACAAGCTCGACCTAGGGGTCATGTATGCTCAGCCAAAGTGGTGTATCGGGTCAGGTATAAATCCAAATAAGCTCGGCTATCTAGTGAAGTGGTGGAAGTATGGCATAGGAATAAAAAGTGTTCAAGGCAAAGGAATGGGTTTTTGGTGCACCACATAGGCTTGGCCTGACATGGATTTGGCTTGGCCATGCAAGGTGAAGGTCGGGTGGGGTCTGGAGTGTTGGCTAGAGGTGGTGGAGGGACTGGTGGTGGCGGCTATGAAGGTGGTCTAGGTGAAAAATGAAAGCTATGTTGTCAACAAGCTTGGATATGGCAATATTCAAGAGGATTTTGGAGTTTTGCGGTGCAAACAAGTTAGGGGGTGCCACGGCCTGGACAAGACAGAGGAAAAGGAGGGTGAAGAGGCTGTGGATGGTGGTGGAGTTGGTCGGAGGAGGTGGTGGAGTGCTAAGCTGAGCAAAAGCATGAAGAATCCAAGGCAAAATCAAGGAAAAATCAATAAATTGCAAAGAGAAAGTGGAAAAAGAAGAGACATTACCAAGAACTTTTCTTCAGATCTGAAGCACACATGAAAAATAAGGTGAGAAAGTGTTTTCTCACGTGAATATTAGAAAGAAACACATGGCCAAAAGATATGTGGTGAACGGCCAAAGTATGAAGAAGTGGAAAATGAAAAGTCAAAAGTAAATGAAGAGTTTTTGTCCTTTGAAATTTCCTTTTTCTTTATTCAAATAAACCAAAATAAAAACCAAGTAAATAAAAATAAAATTAATACCAAATAAAGTAAAAATGAAATGAATAAATAAATTTTATAAAAATATATAAAAATAAAAAATATAATTTAATATATGTAAACAAGTATTGAAAATTGAAAACAAAATATAACTAGTTTTCGGAAAAATAACAACTACAGTCTAAAAATGTTTTAAAAATAAAAAATATGTAATATACACATATATACAAATTAGAACAAGATATGACAAAATATATATATTATTTATATAATTTAAAATAAACAATATTGTTAAATAAATCAATTTACATACAATATTGTAAAAAGCATAACTTTCACAATATAAATCCGATTTCAACGAAACGAAAATCAGTATTCTTAGAATTTAATCCATTTTCATAATAAAAGATAAAATTCAAAAATTAAAATATTTAAATTTTAAATTTAAAAGTCAAAGTTTGACCAAATTGACCAAAATCCACATTTTCAGGAAATATTCTATTTATTCATGTTTGAAATTATAATTCACATAAAAATCAAAATTTATATTTAAAATAACAAAATTTATTCATTTTAATAAATATATTAAAGTTTTTAAATTAGGAGTTTCAATTTTAAATAATTAAAACAAAAAATTAAAATAAATTATAATATTCAGGGTTGTTACACTCTCCCCCACTCAAATTTTTTCGTCCTCGAAAGGAACGAACATGGAAATAAGGAAAAGCATGATAGACAAAACAAATAGTACCTAAAAAAATAATTCCGGATTCGAAGCACGAATTCTCTCCTCCGTTTCCCCAGATACAATCCCAATCATCAGTACTTCACAGTACTTTGACCAGACTAACAGATCTCCCTCTTAGCTGGTTCGTACCTCTGTCGAGAATACGAACTGGCTTCCTCTCGACGGTCAGATTAGGTTAAATATCCAACTATCAAGAGCAGAAGGCTGAACAAAAAGAGATGGGTCAAGAAGATACTAGAGAAGATGTGAGACATGGAATACATCGTGCACTCCAGACAGCTTCTCGATAAATCCAGATGATAAGCCAAAGAACCAACTCTTTTCACCATGCGGAGAGGACCCACGAAAAGGAAGAAGGTAGAAATAGCTAGGAGGAAATAGATTGAAAGACAAGGATGAACCATTATTTTAAAACCATCTAAATTTCAATTAAAAATTTTGTATTTAACATTTTTAACATTTTATAATATGATGAATAGTCATTTGATTCAATTTTAATAGTTCGAAGTAAACAATATTTAAAATAATTTAAATCATGATTAAAATATCCTTTATATAATACTTTACCAAAATACTTTTATAACTCGATGTCTTAACAAGTTTACTTTCGTTCCTGCAGACTCTGGCCATGCGTTGATCAGGCCCAAAGCTAGAATTCTCCTGGTACTTAGTAGACTTGTTTCAACACCCAGTGAAAGTACTGGAAAAAGTTTTAAAAACAGATATGGAAAGTACAATCCAAACAAAACAACCAAACCGAAACATGTCGATCATGGATCGTGGATACACAATGGTTACGCCTGGATCCCCCAGGAAACATCCGTACCCATAGACCAACTACCGCAGCCCTGCGATTACACCATGGAGACTGGTAGTACCGCAGATACATAATGGTTACGCCTGGATCCCGCAGGAAACGTCCGTACCCTTAGGCTCTCGCAGCCCCTGCAGATTATGCTACCAAGCGACCCAATAGATCACAGATACACAATGGTTACGCTTAGATCCCCCAAGAAACATCCATACCAGTAGGCTCTCGCAGCTGTTGTGAATTACGCTATGCAGTCGCGCTCGTAAGACCATGGAGATCGCCGTGGAATTCGATGGACACTCGAGTATCATATTCGAAAAAACCCAAATCAGAGAGAGAATAATATCGATAGAATGAATCCATAGTGTGGCCATAAAGGGGATATCAAGCAGAAGGCATTATCCATATCTTTACTTCGAAAATATGTATCATATAGTACCTTTCAAAATCACTTTCAAATATCATACTTATATAAAGTCCATTATATATAAGATTTCATTTCAAATCGAATACTTTCCAAAATCAATAGTATATCAAATCATACTTATATAGACTTCGATTATATAAGCTTTCACTTTACAAATTGAGTACCCTTTTCCAATCAACAGTTTTCAAATCAACTTCATACTTATACAAATCCATTTTATATAAGTTCGATAACTCCCAAATCACAGTATTTAGTAAAACAAGGTTCTCAATATCAATTCAATGTCAAAAATCATATATGATTTCGCTAAATCATTTCTTCCTAATTACATATATTCAGTTTCAAAGTTTCTTAAACAATAGATTTAGAAAATAATCCAAATTCCAAATCAACAAAATTTATGTCAAACAAATTCATTTCCATTTCAAACATATACTCACTTTCAAAAATCATAATACTTTCAAAGTTATAAATCTTTCAAAACCAAAATACTTGAAATCATTACACTTTGAAAATCATAACTTTTCGAAATCATACATTTGAAATCATAAAACATTCCTTCAATTCTTTACACTTCACAAATTTATTCAATTTAACCCAAATCTAAAATTTCCAATTTTAATTCAATTCAAACCATCAGTTTCAATTCAATTTAGTTTTTCAACAAATCCATTTCAAATATTATCAAATTTCAAATAAAGATTTGATCCATAAAATAAACTATTCAATCTTTAATATATTTCAATGTTTAAATATACCATATTTCAAACTAAATTTTATAATTTCATGTATCTTAAATTTTACTTCATTATTACTTAGTTTTGAAATATTCATTTCATAAATCCATCATTCTTAAAATAAACTCAAAGTACAAGTAAACCAAATATCCTTTCATACAAATATAAACTTCAAATATTCATTTATCAAAATCAATTATCATTTCAAATTCACATTCTTTATCAAAATAAAGATTAAATCATTTCCAAACCATTTCAATCATCAAAATATCTAAAATAGTTACATAGTTTGAAACCATCTCTTTTTAAAACCTTCAACCTATTTATTTCCATATGAAGAATCCAATTTACCATTGAAAAGATTATTATTATTATACATATATACTTTATTCAAAACATTTCAAATCTATATTTCATAATAGTATAAATCAAAGTAGTCTTATTTATTTCGCTCAACATACAGTTCCAACCAGTATATTACTTTATACTTTAATCATACCAAACTAAACTTATATTCTTTATCAAATACTTTATACCTTTCAAAATTTCTTAGCTTTGAGAAGTTAACCTTGATTTGGAAGTGCTCGAACCTTCAAAATAGTCGAAGAAATCATATTTTCAAATCCAAGAGTTGGAAATCATCAAAAAATTAGTAAATCAATTCCAATTGACGAGGTTATACCAAAACAAATCTGAATCTCGAGGAATGAGAAGTAAAACAATTTTCCCTATCTAATAGTAATTTAAACATATTTACATTATTGGATACAAATAGTAATTACACATTTCTCACTAAATAATAGTTACTCATCTCTACAATCAATCTTTCAGCTAACAAACATTTCAAATAAATAAACATATTTTTACTCTTTTACAAAACTTATTCATTTATATTCTTTTATTTTGATTTTCACTCCTTACTATTTAAGCAATCATTACATTATGAATACAATTAACATTTGTATTTCTTTTTATTACGTTCACACTACAATTATGGTTTTATTCCATATTAATGTAGTATTTTGTTGACATTTATTTGAAATTGATCAGTTAAATTGGTAACGACACCAATTGTCACCATTATACATTTTGTAATATTTGTAAGTTAATTCTTTACAAATAATTATTACAACAACTCTCATTACACTACACTTATTCCATTTCCATCCATTACACGTTGTTTTCTTAATAAATCAACCTTTAAATTATTAATTGCCTTTTAAATCCTACTATAAATCAATGCACACATTTATTAAAATTTATATTCCTAATTTATTTATTCATCTTGATTTCATTCTTTTTATTAAATCCATTAGCACTCTATGAATAAAGTTTACATTATTACCGCATATTATCTTAACATTAACGTAATACCAAAATTTGAATTTACATTATTACCACATATTACCTAAATTTACATTATTTCCACATATTACCTAAACTTACATTAACATAATACCTAAATTTAAATTTACATTATTACCACTTATTACCTAAATTTACATTATTACTTTACAAAATAAATTAACATTTAAACTCATCAATGTAATACCAAGTTTCATTTTAAATCCAATTGATTTCCAAATCAAAGTTTATACGTATTTCAAACAACTATTATAATTATTCCCAGAACATTGGTTTCATTAAATGACCATTTATAAATATTTAATTTTCTTAATTTAATCCAATGCTTACATTTTGTTTCATATATTCAATTTGTAGCTGCGTATGCATCTTTATTAATTCCATTGATTTGCATTAACTTCATTCCATAAATCTACAATCAATTAATACCTTAAAATAAGTTTACGTTTCTATTAATTTATATTCACACTTCCGTTATTTTATATTACAATCATTAAAGTAACATTTATCAACAACACAAACATTATGAATACTTACCAACCTGCATCATCCCTATTACATAAATTTACGTTTTATCCCATTATAAATAAATACGCACTTTAATTAATTCATATTTACATCCACTTGCGTATATAAATTTTTTGTAACCAAGTTATACGCTTACATTTTTCTTATTTTAATTTATTACCAAATCTTCCTATTTACACTCAATTATAACTTTGCAATCTTAACAAATCCATAAATTGTCAATTGCCTAATATATACATTAATCATTTTAATACTTTCCTTTATTTCTTATATACAATTATATCCGGGTATAATCTTTTCACTACTTTCATTCATTAGAATTCTATTCAAATTTCAATTTCTTACAATACTCATTTATTATAAATTTGCATACCAATAAATTAGGTTCCAATAAATAGGATTTATTCAATTCAACCTTTTTAATTAAGTCTATTTTAATCAATATAATATTTCATATGTTAATTCTTAACATTTACTTCATTACAAATTATAACATTTATATTTCTTTATAAATTTAATTACAAAATCTTATTAATATGACAAAATTAAATTACGAAATTCACTGGTCGTTACACTCTCTCCCACTCAAAACTTTTTGTCCCCGAAAAGGAAAAAGAAGGGAGAAGAAAGATTAAGAAATCAATATATCTTATTTTAAAGTATTAAATTTTATAAACAATAAATTGCAAAATTAATCGATTTAAATAAAATATATCAATTTATAACCATTAAATCATTGTATCTCAAATTAATAAGGTTTGGAAAACAATTTCAAAATATTTTCTAAGTCCAAAAATTTACGGAAAATTTTGGCAGAGTCTCCTTTGTAAGGGAGGCTCTGGAGAAAATATAATATCAAAATAACAATATCCAACATATTTTCCAAAATAATATATATCCGAACACGGGAAAACAATATAATAGTGCTATAAAACGTAATCTGAAAACGTACCTATTTGTCGGGCAATTACGCTTATATTATGAAGCCAAAAGCAGTAGCAATTGCTTCCATAACCTGTATTTCACTTATATAATCCAAAAGGTTAACAATTATATAAAATGAAATATTTAAGGTTGTTTCAACTACAAACAACAATCAATACAACAACAATCAATTTGCAACAAGACATACAATCATTATACAAAATCAACACAAATCAATCAATCATTCATATCAAACAAAACAAATTGTGGTTCGGGTTCAAAACATTAAATTGTACAGAATCAAAAATAAACTATCAAGTGCGCCATTTACTCAATAGTCTTAGATGAAACTAAATAGGTTATTCATACATCCAAACAAATTTAAAGTATCCTTACCCCCACTAACCATAAACCAAAAACAAACAACAATATCAGACAATAAATCAAGTTTATTATTTTTTTCTTTATCAATTTCACTTCAATCCATTTGTTGTTTGATTTTTTTTACATTCATATAATGGTTTATCTTTTAAATTTACAATTATTCCTTACAATTTTATTTAGAAATAACTTCAACTTAAAATTTCTTACTTACAATACCTGCCTTCTATTATTTTAATTAGTATTATTTCAATTATACTTAAGTTTACTATAACACCAAATTTTTATTTATTACAGAATTTCATTAATTTTTCATTACGCTTAAGTATATAACAATTATAACTTTAATTCTTATTAATAAAAGCAATTTATTGAACACTTCATTACATACTTTTACTTGTAAAATTTCCATTGCATTTTCTTATTAAACATTTCAACTTTTAATATTTGGTAAGTTATATATGCTTTTAAAGAATGTAATTGAAAATTATACAAGTTTACTCATTTCTTTTAATTAATTTACCGTTCAATAATAATCCTTTGTTTTATATATTACCAATTTAAATTTTCTTTTTATTTAATTTATAACTTAGCATTGTATATCTTATTTCCTTTAGAGGTTTCAGTTATTAATTAAATTCCATTTCACTACACTAATTAAAACTATTAATTAACGGAAACTTGAGAATTAAATACCGGGTTTTTTATAAACAAGAATCATTTAAAATAATACATAAATGTATATACTTACAACTTATATATACCTAACTGTAATTAAACAATTTAAAATTTATATTTGTTTATCAAAATAAATCTACAATAAAACTACTACAGTAGCCTTCCCACTTCGAAACTCGAAAATGAATGTCGATGATGCGGCCGCCATCACCGAAATTATTTTCCAGCGACAGAGAGGGGAGTACAACTTATTCTTTTCCAAAATTTCTTTAAAACATTTCTTTCAAATTATATTGAAATCTTTATATCAGAAAATACTTCTAATAATATTATTATTATATTCCAAAATCAATTGAAAGAAACTTTCAAAACCCCGGAACTTAAGTTTTAAATTTCCAATTTTCATTTATCTTAACTTCAGTCTCATTTCAACTATTATTTATAAATTTCATTACCTAACAACCAATACATTACAACCAAATATATCTCTTATTTATAAAACTTATTTTATATGTAGAAAATATAATAGGAAAAATTATTTCATTCACCTATATTAAACCAAATATTATGTCGGTCTGTCCTATTAAGTGTTTAGAAACCCCTATTGATGTCATAGCGTCCCATGTATCAACCAGAATTTATAAATACAAAACGGAACAGATTAACACAATATTAAAACCTTTTCATAACACTAACAAATACGCACTCTCATATATACACTCAGCGACTCATCATAGGGTATTACTACCCTATTGATAAAGAGTCAGACCCCACAAAGCTAAGGTTTATCGCTAAACCAAAGCTCTGATACCACATTGTAACGTCCCGCTTTTTCGCATGCTTTAAATCGACACACATGCCAATTCAAACCATATGGAAGGGCGGATTATTATGGGGTAAATAAGAAAAAGAAGGAAGAAATAAAAAAACAGAATCTTGCAGCGGAATGATAAAATATAATAATCAAATATACAGTTCATGAAATTGCTTTACAAAAATATTCGATTTTCTTTACTTATACAATACAATATCAGAGTTCACATACCAGATAATAATAATTAATGCAGCGGAATTAAATGGTGTGGTGGAATAATATAGTAGATAATAGTATTACAAATCTTTGTCTTCGTCCTCCAGAATAAAACCTTCAAATCCTAAAACGCTCGGACTGACCCGAGCGAATTGAAAAAACAAAACACTCGAGACAGAACTAAAATATCTTATGTATGTTAAATAAACGAAAATAAATATGAGTGCAGCAACTCAAGAGATGCTCGAGATTTACATCTCCTAAGGATCCGTTAAACTATTTACTATGTAGTATATTTCGTTATTATAATAATATCTAATATTAAAGTAAACTTACTTTTTAATAGCGTTAAGGGGTTACCCATATAGCCCTTAACACAAATAATGCCAATAGTCTATACACTACCGTAATACCTCCTGATCGGGAGGCTACCAGAGGATACTCCATAGGTACGCCACAAATAGAAACTCGTACAAGGCGCGCTAGGTTAGGTGACACTGCACAACTAAGCAATGCCAGGGTAGATATACCAATTACGCATCCGGGCTGGTGGTAACGCGTAGCGCGCAGCTACCGCCCACCTCGAGCCACACCCCCAAAAAGAAAATCAAAAGTGGCCACCGAATCAATCCAAAAGTCAAATTATAAAATCGAAGGGATGTGTCCGATCAAAGGTGCTACCTCAATTGGCCCGAGAATCGCTCCTATTTTAGCCACCTTATGCCAACTCACGGGAGTCGGGTCCACGTATTTACCTCAAAGGAAAACGTCGCCACCATCCTACTACATTCTGGAATCTCCACCGCGTACACGGTTGTTAAAGTGGTTTTCGGGGTTGGTAGAGAGTATGACAACTTCCGGTTCCGGTATCTTTAACAACCAACCGTTATTATAACACCGCTGTTTTTTCCAAAATAGTTTATACTTTAAAACTCCAAAATAAAATATCCATTTCAAAACCATATAATTACGATATCAGTTTTTTTAAAACCCAAATCATTTTGATATTATTTTATTTCAAAATATATCTTTTCCAAAATCATAGCACTTTCAAATCTATATACTTTGAAACCCATAGCTTTGAAACATAACTTCTAATACTTAAATGGTTTAAATATTTAATCACTTTATATAATCAGATAGCTTATTTAGTTTCACCAATAAATTCCTAATACAGATTTGAATTTCCAAATAAACCATTTCAATTTCAATATATTTCAAAGCTTAAATATCCAACCATTTAAGCAAATTATTTGATAATTCGAAATATATCAAATTCAATGTTTACTTAATAAATTCAATAAAATTTAAGTAGAACTTTTAACTTCAAACAACTGGATATTCTTTCAATTTATTTAACTTGATAAATTTATTTATCTCAATCTTTATATTCATTTAAATTACTTTAAACCAAATCGAGTTATAATAATCATATCCTTTCAAAATCTCCATTTTTTATTTAAATTCCAAATCAAATTTATTCAAGTACAATTCTTAAATAAACCAATTTAACAAATTTCATATTTATCTTCCAACTTAAATTTCATTTAAGTCAATTAAAAACTCTATATATACAATATCTTAAATAGGTATTAAACCATAGAATATAAAACAATCAAACTCCATTGTTAACTCATTTTTATTAATCAATTTTATACATAGCTTAAATTCAAGAATTTAACTATATATATATAAAATAATATTTATATAACATCAAAAATTGATATTTATTAAACCGTATATTTCTTTCCCAAACCATAGAAAAATCATTTCAAAATAAATTATATATATATATATATCGCGGTGCCTGTATATAATTTTCTATCCCATGGTCAAGTGATACGGATATTTATCATTTCAATCCGCAATTTAAAAATAAAAAATGCGGTTGTATGTCATTTCAAACCGCAATCCTGAATGAATTGAATTTGCACAATAACTTGCAGTTTATAACAATATAAAATACAACATTCATTCATCCAATATCAACCATCAACCGTTTATCACAATCATCATCCAATTAAATAAATAGCATTAATATATAATGGAAAATAAACAACAGATACTAAATAGCAGTTTAATTCAATAATAAATTAAATAACTTTTTAACTGGCAGTTTATATGCAATGAATAATTAATTTACAAATTTAACTGGCAGTTTAAATGCAATGAATAAATTAAATAGCAATTTAATTTAAATAAATGAGATTAACTGAGATGATGATTAAAAATATGCCAAACAACCATAAATAAATTTTAAATCACGTCATATATCAATTAACAAACATAAGAAATTTTAGATGTTGTGAGTGGGTTAAAACACTCACCTTTGATTTTAGCCCATAAAAATCCAAACAGAAGCGCAAAACTCAACAATCTCCAAATTCAACTAAATCAATTTCATGTTGTCTGGAATATAAATTTGAATCCAACAGAAGAAATCGCGCGTGAATCAAAGTTTATATGCAAAAGATATTCATGTTACAAGAAATATTATTAAAATAAAAATTAGTACGCGTTAAAATATATATAAATAAACAAATTTTAATACTTACGTTCTCTCAAGATGAGGCTTCAGGAAAAGATTGAAGAACAACTAAGATGAGGACAGGAAGTGTACGAAAATGAAAAAAATCATTTTTACAAAAGAATGCTTTTGGATTTGCAGGAATAAGAGCTTTTGAATATGAGGTGTTAGGAGAAAGAAGAAATAAGATGTAGGTTATTTATAATTAGGAAACGAATGTGGTGGGACAAAAATAAATGTCACGTTTTATTATTAAAGCTTCGGGTATTAATAATACATAAGGAAATGTACGTAGGAATGAAAAAGTTTGCAAACGAAAGTAGAATTTTGTATATGTGAAAATGAGGTGGCATGAATTAAATAGAACCTAAAAGTGCTCAGGTATTGAACAGATGGAGAAATAAACAGATCAAGTATTAATAGTAAGGTAACTATTTTAAAACGTTCGTCAAACAATTAATAATAACAGATTTTGAAATTCAATTTTTGTAACGACCCATAAAATTTTAATAATTTTTAATGGTTTTAATTACGTATTTAATTGAAATTTTGAGAAATTTAAATAAATAATAATATTTTGAAATAAAAATTAAAATATTTGGATTACGTATAATTAAATATAGCAAATGGTAAATTTTCAATTTATTATATGAAGGTTTATTTATTTTGTAATTATATTAAATACAAGCTAGCTAATAATTGTTGATAATAAAATATTTATCAAACCTGAATATTTTTACATAGAAAAGTTCTAAATCTTCTTCTGCTTCTGAGTGAGACGTCATTTTTCGTTTTTCTAAATTCGGGCTTCTTTAGCTCCGTCGATCTTATTTTTTCTACGTTTTGTTGCACTTTCCATTAGTAGAAAATTCGAATTTTATAATTCAATCCTACCACCAATATCTACGTACCGTTTTGATCGTCTCGTCGTTCAGATCTCAACGGTATATTTATTTCTCTATTTTGATATCTGGCGCACGACGGAAGCAATAAACGGTTAGTGTAACGACGCCTTTAAATGTTGACCGTTAACTTTGCTTTGTTTTTCAAACTTCAACGTGAATCCCAAGCAATATAATAAATTGCTTTAATAGCTTCTCAATCAATGTACAGCTGTTTCCATCCCATGCCATTTCAAAAGTTTAAAACGTATAAAATTCTATACGTTATTTCGCATTCATTTATTTCTTTTAGTATTTTTACGTTCTCAGTCCAATCTTGTATGTACTGTAACTGGTTTGAAAATCAAACGTATACGTTTTAACGGTTCATTTTTTTTTGCCTCATCAATTCCCCTCTGACGTGCTATTCTTATATGGAAACTTATACTAATTTGGTACTAAAGCCTATAAATTGATGTTCCAAACCTGTTCATTCCCTTTGCCTGTGAGTTGTTTTACCATCTTCTCTCTTCCATATTTCTACTTCTTCTTTTTCTTTCCAGAACTTCAAAAAAAGGGAACAGCTCCTCCTCAAACCATACCGAAGCACCACGCTCAACCGCTCCTCCCACTTTTCCCACCCGACATCACCGGATCAGCCGCCTTCCCAGTTGAGCCGCCACCGCAGCCCACCTTGCCGAGCCATCACTGCATCAACCACCTCGGCTTCCTCTAGCCCAGCCTGCCGCATCGACCCAGATCCATCGACCACCTCCTTGAGTGCCGTCCAAGCTTGGCCTTGACCACCTGCAGCATCCACTCTAATTCTCCTCCTTCATGTAGCCGTTGAAACCACTCTCGCAAAAAAAAACAAAGCTCGGCCATGCCCCTCCAACCCACCGCCGTGTCCATCACCCCGAGCAACCAACGGCCGCAGCCCCTTCCTGATCTTCCACCCACCGTGCTTCCTTCCTTGATGCAGTCATCTCCCCTCTTCTCATAATATAAAAGTATGGTATTTAAATATATATATATATATATATATATTTACACTGATCAGTGTTTTAGTGTTTTAAAGTTTGCGTTAATATTTTTCTATATAAGTTTATATTCGATATTTAAGAGTATATATATTTAACCTGTTGTATAAATGGTTTTATTTATGTTTTGGGTTTTTAAGAAAAAAAAGAGAAAATTGATTATATATTAGATATAAGCTTTTACTAAATACTTATATAATGCTGGTGATATATTATATAAACAGTGTTATAGTTTATAAAGTATTAGTTTATGAATCGTTAGTTTGGGTATACATGCTGCTGAATATATGTATATATTGTTTTCTATAGATTATATTTTGGTTCACTGTATTAAATTTGATTTCAATTGAATCGACAATTGAAATATGCTGCTGTTAGTTATTTACATTGCTATATATGTTGTTATCTGCAATTGTTCACTTATGGGATATGACACCATATACTACTGTTTATATTATACTGTTATTGATGATATATGTCTGTTATATTATTATTATTATCTGTTATCACTCTGCAAGTTTCCCTGTAGTCTAGAATTCACTATGGGTTGAAATGATACATACCCGACCGGACTTTAGAATAGGAGAAAATCGTAATGGGTTGAAATGATAAACCCAAGAGATTTTTAATTTGATTGAATTTGGGATTACGGGTTGAAATGCTATCCACCCGTATATATTTAGTGTACGGATTGAAATGATAAATATCCGTAACACTTGACCATATGATAAGGAATATATACAGACACCGTGGTCCATATATAAATATTTTGAAAATAAATTCATTGTTTGGAAAGAAATATATGGTCTTAATAAATGTTAATTCTTAAATATTTATATATAAAGGGTAATGATATATATAGATTTAATCATATTTAATTTAATTAAGTTTGATTTAATACATAAATTGTGTTAAATATTTATGTAAATTATATTTCAAATAGATTTTTGCAATAATTGGCATAAATTAAGATGGGGAGATAAATTTGGGTTTATTAAAAATGATATTTAGATAAGGATTTATTTAATTGAATCGATTTGAAATTTTTGAATGGGAAATTTAAAAGGTAGGACTTTATAACTAGATTTTTGATTTAAGTGATTTAATGAATATTTCACATTTAAATAAATTAAAGAAAAATATTGAGAAAAATGTAATTTAAGGTTACTTAAATGATATTGAATCTAATGAGGGAGTATTTCAAGACTAAATAATAATGAGGTTAAATCGAGATCTATATGAAACTGTTAAATTGAACATTTAAATATTTAAGCTTTGAACTATATTGGAATTTAAATGGTTTATTTTGAGATTCAGATCTATATTTGAAATCAATATAGTTGAATTTGTTATTTAGAAACTAAATAGAATTAAAGTGAAAATATAGATTGAACCAAATTTGAATTTATTATTTAGAAATCTAAATCGAATAAAAATTTAGTTTGAAACGTTGAATACTTAAAGTTTTGAAATATATAGAAATATAAAGGGGTATTTTGGGATTACAAATTCGAATTTGAGATCGATAAAATTTAAGGGGTTATTTTAGGAATTGAGCTGAATTTAAATTGATAATTGGGATTGAATTTAATTTGAATTGAAAGGTCGGGTTGATGTTGAAATGATTTGTTAAGTTGAGGAAATTGAAAATACTTTACTTTATAAATTATTTAAAATATTTAAATACTATTTTGGGAAATATAGAGATATTTGAAGTGAAAATGATATTTGGTTTTGAAGTATAAATTAAGTTGAAATGACCACGGTGTTATAGTGTATATTTCTACATTGTAGATAGCTCCACGGATCCTTAGAGGATGGTTATCCCAGACGTCCTTTAAGTTACTTGTATTTCAGTTGGTATTTCACTTGAGTTGGATTTATAGATATAAGAATGTTAATCCTGACTCGAGTGTTTTGTGTTTTGCTTTAGGCTCGGGTCAGACTGAGTGATACAGCATTTGAGACTCACCTTCGAAGTTGGAGCTTGCTTGAAGATCCAACTATCTATCCTTTCAGTCATCCAGTTGATTGGTCCAGAGAAGTTATCTGCTCGTACTGGAGACTTCACTGCATCTGAGATGTTCTGTTGTACTTTATCTCTAACTCTGATGTTATATAGTAGCTTCATGAACTACTATTCATTTATTCCGCTGCGTTTTATTGTACTACTCTGTATGTGTGATTCTGTGATTGATTTATTTTACTGCATATGTTGAGTTTGCCAAATTTAAATTAACAACGCGATATTTTGAATTATTCAAGTCGGACATGTATGGTTTTATTGTCGATTTGAATGGTCCAAAATAGTGGGTCGTTACAGTTGGTATCAGAGCCAAGTTCTAGGCAAAACTTAGCATATATGGTAAATTTGTTTACAGAATCACTTTCGTTCGAGTTGAATCTCTTCCTTTTTTACTCGATTTCCTTTGAATTTTGGAATGTCCCTCGATTCCGAAATTCATTCTTGTCTCTTTCTATTTATATTCGTTGATTCTGGAGTATCCCATAACTCTACTGAATGTTTTGTAAAGGGGGTGAAAACTCCTTTACAATCGGCATTGATTCACCGAAGATTTCTGTATCCTCGGTTTACGATACTGCTATATCTTGATATGGCGAATTCTATCTCTAGCAACCGAATGTCGATTTGTTTTGAAATTCGGCATCGATTATATTCCTGAAGTCACGGTTGACCCGATTAAGGTCGCCGCGATTTATAGAAGTATATCCATCTTCTATTTTGTAATTTAATTATCTCATCTTCGATCGAGTCTATCTTCAATCGAGTCTATATTCGAATCAGGATTCTATTGATTTGAGTTCCTCTAATCTAAATCTCTATCTTTGTTTTGAAATCCATTCTTGAATCATCCTTTGAAAATCGGGTTATTTTTTTATTTTTGAAATTATTTTATGTATCGAAATTATTATTTTGATAACTATGATTTTATTCTATATATAAAAGTAAAAATGTTTTCGATAAGGATTATATACCTATATATAAAACAAATAAGAAATGTTATTATATATATAAAAGTTTTGAAAGGATTTAAAATTTTGGAAATTTATAAGAAATTGATTTATATAAAAACGATTTATAACTGAAGGGTTAAATTTGAAATTTGAGAATTGAATTCCGGTATTTTGAAATTGGTTTTAAGATTTTGGAAAATATATAAAAATAATCCGATTTAAAAGTATTTTTCGAATAAGAAATGTTTCAAATGAGTTCAAATGAATTCCAATAATTTTGAAGAAATTTCAAATAAGTTTTCAAGAAAATAGAAATCCAGAACTCACTTATGTCGCTGGAAAATAATTTCGGTGATGAGTGCACGCATCGTCGACATTGATTTTCGAGTTTCAGAGTGGGGAGAGGCCACTTTAATAGCTTCGCTATGCAAGTGATTTTGTAAAACCGCTTTTGATTTCAAATTCTGAAGTACTTTGATATTCTCAAAAGATATATGTATATATTTGAAACAATTTGAAGTGAGACCGGTGTTCAGTCCTCGAGTTTCGAATTTGATTTAGTATAATCCTATCTATTGAAATTGATTTATTGATTTATGTTGATTTTCAACTCTTGAATTTGGAAATATGATTTCCCTAACTATTTTGAATGTTCGAACACTTCCAAATCGAGATTAAATTTTCAAAGCTAAGAAATTTCGAAGAGTATAAAATGTTTGATAAAGAATATAAATTTAGTTTTGAAATGTTTTGAAAAAAATAGTTTTAAATAACGGTTTTCAGAAAGGTAAATTAGATATTTCAAATAAAAATAGATAGTTTAAAAGTTTTAAAGGGATAATTATAAATTTGGAAACCATTTTGAGTATAATTGATTTTGAGAAAATATTTGGTTTTGAAATTAAATTGAAATTAAAAACCAGTACTTATATGGTGATTTTGGAAATGAATTTGTTTGCCTTGAATTATTTTAATTTGGAAACTGGGATAATTTTCTAAACCTATTATTTTGGGAACTTTGAAATTTAGATATTTAATTTGGAAGAAAATTTGGTGAAATCATATATGATTTTGAAACTGAATTGATATTGAAATAATTTGAAATTGAGAACCTTATATTATTAAGTACTTGATTTGGGAGTGGTCGAACTTATACAAAATGGATTTGTATAAGTATGAAGTTGATTTGGAATCTATTGATTTGAAAGGTACTCAATTTGGAAAGAGAATTTTATATAATCGAAGTCTATATAAGTATGATTTGATATACTATTGACTTGGAAAGCATTCGATTTGAAAAAAAGAATCCTATATATAATGGACTTTATATAAGTATGATATTTGAAGGTATTTGAAAATGTACTATATGATATATATTTTCGGAGCAATGATATGGAAAGTGCCTTCTGCTTGATATCCGCTTTGTGGCCATATTGTGGATTCATTCTATCGATATTATTCTCTCTGATTTTTGGTTTTCCGGATGTGATACTCGAGTGTTCCTACCGTGGCGTAACCCATGGTTTTTTTTCCTCTCGCGACTGCATAGCGAAATTGCCTGGCTGAGTCTGGCCTAGGGGTACAGATTGTTTCCTGGGGGATCCAGGCGTAACCATTATGTATCCTGCAATTTGTGTAGGTCGCGATTAGTAGCGAAACTGGCTGGCTGAGACGGCCTAGGGGTACGGATTGTTTCCTGGGGGACCCAGGCGTAACCATTGTGTATCCTACACTCTACTAGTCATCATGGCGTAACTCGCAGGGATGAGAAAGCTTACGGATATGGATTGTTTCCTGGGGGATCCAGGCGCAACCATTGTATATCTGCGAACCATGGTTGGACAAAGGTTTTGGTTTGGTTGTTTTGTTTGGATTGTACTTTCCATATCTGTTTTAAAGGGTTTTCAGGTATTTTCACTGGGTGTTGAAACAAGTCTACTAAGTACTTGAAGAATTCTAGCTTTGCGCCTGATCAGCGCATGGCCAGAGTCTGCAAGAACGAGGATAAACTTGTTGAAACATCGAGTTATAAAAATATTTCTGAAAGAAAGATTTATTTCGATATAAAGGCATTTTATTATAAAGGTATTTTTCAACAAAGAAATTTTGTATTAATATTTGAAATTGAAACTCTTATGGTTTGAAATTTACGATTCGTGCCCGATTCTATTCTTTTGAATCTACCTTATCTCCTCAGCTTTAGTTGTTCACCTATATTCCGTTTCCAGAATATACCTTCCTTTCCTTTTTGAATATAATCTTTTAAATATTGCTTATTTGTATATTACATTGTTTAATAGAAAATTTTGGTGTTATAAATATATTTGAAGTTATTAATTAAATAAAACGTATTTAAAGTAAACGATTTGTTAATAATGTTTGAAAGGTATCTAAAGACAGATTTATAAATTTATGAATTATGGATTCAATGTTTTCAAATAACTTCCTTGTAAATATAACTAATTATGTAAATAAATTGTTCTCAAATAGTTTTCATATATTTTTTAAGTGTTATTTAAACATATTTAATTCCAACGGGTTTTGAAAATTTAAAGTATTAAAGATAACTGAATTGCAAATGAAGTTTTCAAATTTCAAGTAAAATTAATATAGTTTTAAATTAATCATTTACCCTTGACTTTCAATCTACTTTTATTTCTGGTTGTTCTATTCTCCTACCTTCTTCCTTTTCGGGGACGAAAAGTTTTGAGTGAGGGAGAGTGTAACGACCCGTAAAATTTTAATAATTTTTAATGGTTTTAATTACGTCTTTAATTGAATTTTTGAGAAATTTAAATAAATAATAATATTTTGAAATAAAAATTTAAATATTTGGATTACGTATAATTAAATATAGCAAATGGTAAATTTTCAATTTATTATATGAAGGTTTATTTATTTTGTAATTCTGTTAAATACAAGCTAGCTAACAATTGTTGATAATAAAATATTTTTCAAAACTGAATATTTTTACATAGAAAAGTTCTAAATCTTCTTCTGCTTCTGAGTGAGACGTCATTTTTCGTTTTTCTAAATTCGGACTTCTTTAGCTCCGTCGATCTTATTTTTTCTACGTTTTGCTGCACTTTCCGTTAGTAGAAAATTCGAATTTTTTAATTCAATCCTACCACCAATATCTGCGTACCGTTTTGATCGTCTCGTCGTTCAGATCTCAACGGTATATTTATTTCTGTATTTTGAGATCCGGTGCACGATGGAAGCAATAAACGGTTAGTGTAACGACGCCTTTAAATGTTGACCGTTAACTTTGCTTTGTTTTTCAAACTTCAACGTGAATCCCAAGCAATATAATAAATTGCTTTAATAGCTTCTCAGTCAATGTACAGCTGTTGCCATCCCATGCCATTTCAAAAGTTTGAAACGTATAAAATTCTATACGTTATTTCGCATTCATTTGTTTCTTTTAGTATTTTTACGTTTTCAGTCCAATCTTGTATGTACTGTAACTGGTTTGAAAATCAAACGTATACGTTTTAACGGTTCATTTTTTTTGCCTCATCAATTCCCCTCTGACGTGCTATTCTTATATGGAAACTTATACTAATTTGGTACTAAAGCCTATAAATTGATGTTCCAAACCTGTTCATTCCCTTTGCCTGTGAGTTGTTTTACCATCTTCTCTCTTCCATATCTCTACTTCTTCTTTTTCTTTCCAGAACTTCAAAAAAAGGGAACAGCTCCTCCTCAAACCATACCGAAGCACCACGCTCAACCGCTCCTCCCACTTTTCCCACCCGACATCACCGGATCTGCCGCCTTCCCAGTTGAGTCGCCACTGCAGCCCACCTTGCCGAGCCATCACAGCATCAACCACCTCGGCTTCCTCTAGCCCAGCCTGCCGCATCGACCCAGATCCATCCACCACCTCCTTGAGTGCCGTCCAAGCTTGGCCTCGACCACCTGCAGCATCCACTCTAATTCTCCTCCTTCATGTAGCCGCTGAAACCACTCTCGCAAAAAAAAAACAAAGCTCGGCCATGCCCCTCCAACCCACCGCCGTGTCCATCACCCCGGGCAACCAACGGCCGCAGCCCCTTCCTGATCTTCCACCCATCGTGCTTCCTTCCTTGATGCAGTCATCTCCCCTCTTCTCATATATATAAAAGTACGGTATTTAAATATATATATATATTTACACTGATCAGTGTTTTAGTGTTTTAAAGTTTGCGTTAATATTTTTCTATATAAGTTTATATTCGATATTTAAGAGTATATATATTTAACCTATTGTATAAATGGTTTTATTTATGTTTTGGGTTTTTAAGAAAAAGAAAGAGAAAATTGATTATATATTAGATATAATCTTTTACTAAATACTTATATAATACTGGTGATATATTATATAAACAGTGTTATAGTTTATAAAGTATTAGTTTATGAATCATTAGTTTGGGTATACATGCTGCTGAATATATGTATATAGTGTTTTCTATAGATTATATTTTGGTTCACTGTATGATGCGATATAGATATATTATACGCGTCAACTATGTTTCCAGCACATTGTATATGTATATGTTTGGGTTTTACAACGGATTGTGTTTTGATATGACAACTAATAAAGTAAATTTATATTGGTTTAAAAATATAAGTTGTTTATAATATATACGTTATATCCATTTGTGCATATATGTATGTACAAGTTTTGGTTTTCAAATATACATAGGGATTTATTTTTCTAATGTTTATTGTCTATAATGATCTGAAGTATATAAAGATTTATTTTTTTATATGGGTCATCGGATCGATTTTGAGAGATAAATTTTAAAAATGGCAATATATATATATTCCGTTTATAACGAGCTAATTCAAATTTGTTCTCATTGATTTCTTTTTTGTAAATTTTTGGTCCGTCGTGCCTATTTTTGTTCATCGATTTGGTTCTGATTTAATTTCGTTTCCATTTATCAGCTTTGATCATCGAATCGTGTCCATCTAGCTTTGTTTGGAATTCGGACCTGGAGTTCGAAACTCACTTCTTCGCCTATCCTCTCTAGCCTCGAAAGGTGAGAAATCACTCACGATTAACGTTCTTTCATTTATTAAATTTGATTTCAATTGAATCGACTATTGAAATATGCTGTTGTTAGTTATTTACATTGCAATATATGTTGTTATCTGCAATTGTTCACTTATGGTATATGACACCATATACTACTGTTTATATTATACTGTTATTGATGATATATATCTGTTATATTATTATTATTATCTGTTATCACTCTGCAAGTTTCCCTGTAGTCTAGAATTCACTATGGGTTGAAATGATACATACCCGACCGGACTTTAGAATAGAAGAAAATCGTTATGGGTTGAAATGATAAACCCAAGCGATTTTCAATTTGATTGAATTTGGGATTACGGGTTGAAATGCTATCCACCCGTATATATTTAGTGTATGGATTGAAATGATAAATATCCGTAACACTTGACCATATGATAAGGAATATATACAGACACCGTGGTCCATATACAAATATTTAGAAAATAAATTCATTATTTGGAAAGAAATATATGGTCTTAATAAATGTTAATTCTTAAATATTTATATATAAAGGGTAATGATATATATAGATTTAATAATATTTAATTTAATTAAGTTTGATTTAATACATAAATTGTGTTAAATATTTATGTAAATTATATTTCAAACTGATTTTTGCAATCATTTGCATAAATTAAGATGGGAGAAAAATTTGGGTTTATTAAAAACGGTATTTAAATAAGGATTTATTTAATTAAATAGATTTGAAATTTTTGAATGGGAAATTTAAAAGGTAGGACTTTATAACTAGATTTTTGATTTAAGTGATTTAATGAATATTTCACGTTTAAATAAATTAAAGAAAAATATTGAGAAAAATGTAATTTAAGGTTACTTAAATGATATTGAATCTAATGAGGGAGTATTTCAAGACTATATAATAATGAGGTTAAATCGATATCTATATGAAACTGTTAAATTGGACATTTAAATATTTAAGCTTTGAACTATATTGGAATTTAAATGGTTTATTTTGAGATTCAGATCTATATTTGAAATCAATATAGTTGAATTTGTTATTTAGAAACTAAATAGAATTAAAGTGAAAATATAGATTGAACCGAATTTGAATTTATTATTTAGAAATCTAAATCGAATAAAAATTAGTTTGAAACGTTGAATACTTAAAGTTTTGAAATATATAGAAATATAAAGGGGTATTTTGGGATTACAAATTCGAATTTGAGATCGATAAAATTTAAGGGGTTATTTTAGGAATTGAGCTGAATTTAAATTGATAATTGGGATTGAATTTAATTTGAATTGAAAGGTCGGGTTGATGTTGAAATGATTTGTTAAGTTGAGGAAATTGAAAATACTTTACTTTATAAATTATTTAAAATATTTAAATACTATTTTGGGAAATATAGAGATATTTGAAGTGAAAATGATATTTGGTTTTGAAGTATAAATTAAGTTGAAATGACCACGGTGTTATAGTGTATATTTCTACATTGTAGATAGCTCCACGGATCCTTAGAGGATGGTTATCCCAGACATCCTTTAAGTTACTTGTATTTCAGTTGATATTTCACTTGAGTTGGATTTATAGATATAAAAATGTTAATCCTGACTCGAGTGTTTTGTGTTTTGCTTTACGCTCGGGTCAGACTGAGTGATACAGCATTTGAGACTCACCTTCGAAGTTGGAGCTTGCTTGAAGATCCAGCTATCTATCCTTTCAGTCATCCAGTTGATTGGTCCAGAGAAGTTATCTGCTCGTACCGGAGACTTCACTGCATCTGAGATGTTCTGTTGTACTTTATCTCTAACTCTGATGTTTATATAATAGCTTCATGAACTACTATTCATTTATTCCGCTGCGTATTATTGTACTACTCTGTATCTGTGATTCTGTGATTGATTTATTTTACTGCATATGTTTAGTTTGCCAAATTTAAATTAACAACGCGGTATTTTGAATTATTCAAGTCGGACATGTATGGTTTTATTGTCGATTTGAATGGTCCAAAATAGCGGGTCGTTACAATTTTTTTTGAAATGTAACCAAATTAACTTCATTAACTCAAGTAATATTCGTATTTCTACGCATTTAGGTTTTTGTCTACGCATAATAAATTTTTATACTTACCTTTAAAATGAAAAATTTTGATTTGTTTTTCCCAAAACGATCTCTCATTTCCATTAAAACACCCCTTTTTTTAACACAAAACGTGTGTTTCTTTTATTAAATCTATTAATTGCAATCAACGTTTCCTTTCCTTTTAATCGAAACATTTGAATTATATTAATTTTAGTTACTTACAAAGTTAAATTTTAAAACGGACAACTAAAATAGATAAAAAAAATAGAACAATTGTTTATTTAAACACGTTTATAAATTTATTGTTTATACACAAGAGTAATAAATATA
The DNA here is from genome assembly GCA_030765085.1 of Allium cepa. NCBI lineage: Eukaryota > Viridiplantae > Streptophyta > Magnoliopsida > Asparagales > Amaryllidaceae > Allium > Allium cepa. The sequence goes on along the minus strand of CM060928.1, from coordinate 556,149,258 downwards.
TTATTTTCCTATTCTTGTAATCAGTCTGTAAGCTAAAACACAGTTCAAATAAACATATATTTCTTTCTTTAAAATCAATCTTTCTATTCTTTATTTTAATGAAATTAAACCTACATTCACAGATGAAATCTTCTTTTGTTTGATGTAAATGTTTTTTTTCCATTGAATCAAAACTTTCCTTATATTTTCACAACACATATGCTGCTTTTAATTACACCTATTAATTTACAATTAGTATTCTCTCTCCTATTAATTAGAAATTTTCAATTATATCCATTTCAATTGATTAAGTTTCAAAATGAACTAACTGAATGTAATGAGAAGTAAAACAATTTTTCCTATCTAATAGTAATTTAACATATTTACATTATTGGATACAAATAGTAACTACACATTTCTCACTAAATAATAGTTACACATCTCTACAATCAATCTTTCATCTAACAAACATTTCAAATAAATAAACATATTTGTACTCTTTTACAAAACTTATTCATTTATATTCTTTTATTTTGATTTTCACTCCTTACTATTAAAGCAATCATTACATTATGAATACAATTAACATTTCTATTTCTTTTTATTACGTTCACACTACAATTATGGTTTTATTCCATATTAATGTAACATTTTGTTGACATTTATTTGAAATTGATCAGTTAAATTGGTAACAACACCAATTGTCACCATTATACATTTTGTAATATTTGTAAGTTAATTCTTTACGAATAATTATTACAACAACTCTCATTACACTACACTTATTCCATTTCCATCCATTACACATTGTTTTCTTAATAAATCAATCTTTAAATTATTAATTGCCTTTTATATCCTACTATAAATCAATGCACACATTTTTTAAAATTTATATTCCTAATTTATTTATTCATCCTGATTTTATTCTTTTTATTAAATCCATTAGCACTCTATGAATAAAATTTACATTATTACCGCATATTACCTAAATTTATATTAACGTAATACCTAAATTTAAATTTACATTATTACCACATATTACCTAAATTTACATTATTTCCAAATATTACCTAAACTTACATTAACGTAATACCTAAATTTAAATTTACATTATTACCACTTATTACCTAAATTTACATTATTACTTTACAAAATAAATTAACATTTAAACTCATCAATGTAATACCAAATTTCATTTTAAATCCAATTGATTTCCAAATCAAAGTTTATACGTATTTCAAACAACTATTATAATTATTCCCAAAACATTGGTTTCATTAAATGACCATTTGTTAATATTTAATTTCCTTAATTTAATCCAATGCTTACATTTTGTTTCATATATTCAATTTGTAGCTGCGTATGCATCTTTATTAATTCCATTGATTTGCATTAACTCCATTCCATAAATCTACAATCAATTAATACCTTAAAATAAGTTTACATTTATATTAATTTTCATTCACACTTCCATTATTTTATATTACAATAATTAAAGTAACGTTTATCAACCACACAAACATTATGAATACTTATCAACCTGCATCATCCCTATTACATAAATTTACGTTTTATCCCATTATAAATAAATGCGCACTTTAATTAATTCATATTTACATCCACTTGCGTATATAAATTTTTTGTAACCAAGTTATACATTTACATTTTTCTTATTTTAATTTATTACCAAATCTTCCTATTTACACTTAATTATAACTTTGCAATCTTAACAAATCCATAAATTGTCAATTGCCTAATACATTCATTAATCAATTTAATGCTTTCCTTTATTTTCTCATATACAATTATATCCGGGTATAATCTTTTCCCTACTTTCATTCATTAGAATTCAATTCAAATTTCAGTTTCTTGCAATAACTCATTTATTATAAATTTGCATACCAATAAATTAGGTTCCAATATATAGGATTTATTCAATTCAACCTTTTTAATTAAGTCTATTTTAATCAATATAACATTTCATAGGTTAATTCTTAACATTTACTTCATTACAAATTATTACAAATTATAACAATTATATTTCTTTATAAATTTAATTCCAAAATCTTACTAATATGAAAAAATTAAATTACGAAATTCACAGGTCGTTACACCACTAATGCTAAAACCTTCTGTGAATCCATTAAAGGAGGATTTCACGTTTATTTGAAATGATAAGGAATTTATTTTATATTTTATCGAAATAGGCTATACAAAATATGGTGCTTTCCATATATTGTATATCTCTTTCACGTATTCCTCATAGCTTACACAAAACATGTGACGACCCGGAATTTTCGAGAATTTAAAATCAGAATGTTTAATTGATTTTAAATATTCAATAGGTAATTTTAACTTGAATTACGAATATCACGATTTATTTGATAATTAAATTATTGAATTAAATAATTTGAATTGGATAAAATATGAAATCTGAGATTTTAAGTCTGTTAAAATATAATTTGAAGGTTTATAAAATTTATATTGATAACATTGAATATAATAGAAGTGTTAAAATTAAATCTAACACTGAATTGTTCAGTTTTGAAATTTTATCGTTTTAAATTGAATTTAAAAATAGCCTTCCGAGGCACAGTCTCGGAATTTGACGAAACGAGTTCCATTGGGTCCGTAATATTGAATTATTATCGAATTTCAAATTTCGTATCGATCGAAGTTAGTGTGTGAGTGTACGATATATAAACGCGATGTTCATCGAAATAAAATATACTTATAAAAGAAAAATCAAATCTAAAGTCAAATCTTCTGCTATACGCCTCCTTCCTATCTATTTCAAAGCCGAGCCTTCTTCCAGAATTCACGTATTAATTTTTATTTTATTTTTGTGAAGCCATCCTCCTTCGAATTAATATTATCCCCCTTCTTCCTTTCAAATCGAACACAAGTAAGAAAAAAATTAATGGCCGAAGCCGCATTCTTCAATTCGAAACCCAAATCAACCAAAACCCAAAACATCAAGCTCATCTCGAGTTAATTGAAGCGCGATCCTTTTTTTCAGTTTCTTCAGCATTTGGGGGGGAGGGTTTATCGCGTCTTGCGCTTAAGGAAAGGAGGAGATTAGGGTTGCGACCTATGAAGTTTGGGTTGTCGAATAGCAGATCTGGGGGAGCTCGAGTGGCACGCGTACTTGGGGTTTCGAGCTCAGTCTCGATCGAGCGAGTGGTGCAGGCAGTGAGGGAGGCGAGCACGTGAATGAGAGGCACTCGCGAGGGTTTTCGATGTCGTGGAAGTCTCGGTGGCGAACGAAGTGGGATAGCCTCAATTCGTTTCCCAGTAAGGTATATCAATCTGATTTGTTTGTTCTATATATGAATCGGCAAAGAAATTGAAAAAAAAAACTATGAGATAGATTGAGATGGGAAGTTTACCGTTAGGGCAATTTCTTTTTTGATATTTACAGTAAGAGATAAAATTTTCGTCTTAATTTAAAAAGTGATAGATAAGTAGATAAGAAATATATATATATATATATATATGGAAATTAAAATAAAAATGTTTAAAATCAAAATTTAATAAAATCATTGGTTGATTGAATTATGAAATGGAGATTTAATTATTCGAATGGTTCAAATATTAATAAAGTATCTAATTTGTTATTTAAGGTCAAACACCTGGAAATCCAAGGCAATATTGAAGTGGACTGCGAATGAAAACCTAAGGTGAGTTAATCTCACTCAGTTAAATTTAAATTTAAATGATTAAATTTAAATAATTGTTTGAAATGGTTGAATTGATTTATGTGCTGTAGGGTGGTATATATTTGGAATTGGCATTTTATATTGTGCTAACGTCTATGGATGCAGGGAGAACAGGTTGGAGGGATCCAACTAGACCCCTCAACTTTATTTAATTATATAATATTCTCTGTTCTGAATATTTGATATCCTGTAATGAATTATGTGGAAATATTGAATGCTATGGCTTGATTGTTATAATAGGGCAATAATGAATTACCAAATATATAATTTGAGTTTGGGAATGAAAATAAAAGAAGTGGAATTGCAAGTAAAATAATTATAGAAAAGTTGAATAAATTTATGAATGAACCGGAAAGGAAATAAAGTGACTTTAAAATTTTAATAAATAAATCTCGAGTATAGAAAGGAAAATTTGAATAAACAGGAAGTTAATGAATTTTTAAAATTCAGTGTTATTATTTAAAGGAATAGAACATTTATTTAAAAGTTAAGATTTAAATTATTGAAAGAATAAAGAAGAAATTGGGAAAATTCTGGAATTTGTATATTTCAGTTAAAAGTTTTAAAATCAAATGAAAAATAATAACAACAACAATAATTAAGTCCATAGTTAATAAATTTTGAAATGAATTAAGTAATTAAAGAAATTTATTTCAAATGGGATAAACTTGAAATCAATTTGGGAAAGTTGATTTAAGTGCTTGAATTTGGATATTCTCCCTGGATAACCAAGTACGTTTTCAAAGTAAAATTTTAAAATAAGTTAAAAGTTTCCAAGTTGATTTAAAAAGCAAGTTTGGAAAATTTATTATTTCTAATTATTTAAATTCTAAAGTAAGACTTTTCTTTTTAATCTATTATAGTAGTAATTATTTTAAGAGTGACTTAGTAGTTAGATTTAAGATAAAAAAATTTAGTTATATTTTATAAAGTTATCTTGCTTTCAAATATTTATATGGTATGTATTTTTAACAAATTATTGAAGTAGTTTAACTTAAATGTTTTAAAAGTATATTTTTAAAGTAAAGTGTTTTAAATTATTTTAAAAATCTAGTTTATGCTTGGCAATTTCAGTGGAGATAGAACATATTTGGGAAAGTTTATTCTAGAAAGAAAGAAGGGTTTGAAAACTGTTTTCAAAAGGGTTGAAAGTAAAATTATATCTTGTAAAGATATTTTGATAATAAATAATTTAGGAAATTATTTATTGGTTGATGGATGTTTTATGCATATTAATTGATAGTTAAATAACCGACTATCAATATTGGACAAAATCGCGTTGATCGTTTCGAAGAGACCGGGATCGAGATTTATTGCTCGAAAACCACTTCGATCCGGTTTGTACGTTTCGTGAAAACGAGTTTGGATTCGAAGATGGAGCTATGAAGTGCAAGGGCTAGTCGCTACTAATCCTGAGGATATTTCCAAAATGGATGTAGTAGGAATAGTGCCTTCGGTTCCGTTCGAACCCGGGACGGACATGTATGGATGAATTCTTGCGAAACATCGTCAGGTGGACGATGGGCATTCTAAGGGATATGTTCTAAAAAGGTAACGCTTAGCCTCAAGCCTCATCAAATGGGAATGACTGAAAATCAGGGGTTATGCAGCAAGGCTAGGTGGGTAGCACCCAAGCAGGGTGAGGTCATTCCAGTCTAGATGTCCCTTTTTATTTCGGCTTAGTGGGCGGTTGCTGATCCCAACCGCAGGGTGATCTCACTCGGGATTATCCAGTAAAGGGTTGTGACGCCCCACCTCTATACCCACGCTAGCCAAGAACACTACGGAGTAATGCTGTCAACTAGCACGGAGAATAAGGCAGTTGATGAGCGACCATCCGTGTAATTTCTTTGAGCGAGCACCGATATGTCAGATAGTATAACACGCATTCTATTTCAAGAGGAAATCCGACATACCGATACAATCTCAAAGCTACTACACAGTGGCTATAAAGGTCTTCGGAAACAAATATAGAAATAAACATAACACAAATCAGTCACAGATAATTCATATCACAAAGGCGGAAATAGATATGAATATAACACATGAAAGTGTACATCAGAGTAGTGGTCAAACAAGATCCACAATATCAAAAAGAATAGATACAAGTGCTAGACAAAAGAATAAGTATACATCATAGAGTCTGTATCTCAAATGTATACAACAAAAACTACTAATCTAAGTAGTTAGCCAAAAGTCAGATGATGGTCCGATAAGGAGTCAAGCAGAAGCACCTGTGAAATCTCAGTCTGACCCGAGTATTATTTAATAAGAAAATAATAAACGGATCAGTCTAGCTAAAAATATCAGATGAAATGATATATAATAAGAAATATGACTAAACGTATAATAATCACAATGCCAACCTGTGATATATAAGTAATTGAAAAATCAATAAGAGATTAATCAATATCGCAAAGATCTACTCAAGATAAAAAGGAATGTCATACTCCTAATTTCATTCACCAAGCCACAATAATTGATAAGTCAAATCAATAGAAATCACGAAAATAGGTGAAGCATAAATTCCAGAATTCAACACACGAAATCCAGAAATCACAAGAAAAGGATGGCCAATCCCAGAAAAATAAACTCCTCCTGACAGGGTATAGTCCCCCATTGCGGACTTTGAGCCGAAGCTCCTCCTGGTGAGCCAAAGCTCCTCGTGACAAGGTATAGTCCCCCATTGCGGACTTTGAGCCAAAGCTCCTCTTGGTGAGCCAAAACTCCTCCTGACAGGGTATAGTCCCCCATTGCGGACTTTGAGCCGAAGCTCCTCCTGGTGAACCGAAGTTCCTCATGAAAGGGTATAGTCCCCCATTGCGGACATTGAGCCGAAGCTCCTCCTGGTGAGCCGAAGCTCAATAAAAACGACGTACAGTCCTCCACGTGGACAAAGAGACATCGCACAATGCTAGTCTAAACCATAAAATGATCGTCATGATCAAAGAGAAGTGTCGATTACAGTAAGCTAGTAAATATATGAGCTTAGCTTCATGTCCCATAACCACTAGCTTAACTTAAATATTTACGAACAAATTGTAGATCTCCACTAGAAAATTGTCACAAGAGATTCAATCGAACAAGTCCAAGAATTAACCAACGAAGTAAACGCAAGAGTTTCATACCACTCGTTTTACTAGGTCGTTTAATTAGATTTCTCATACGAGTGAGGCAAAGGCTTGTATATACTAATAGATTGGAAAACGGTTTAAGAAAACGAGCCTTGTAATAAAATAGTGTTGAAATCATTTGAAGAAAGAGTTTTGATATTTACTACTAGTATAGAAAACCTTTATATTTTTAAAGTGACAAATCACAAAGAAGATTGTAGGAACAATCAATCACTAAGATTCACATTTGAAAACGTGAATAAAATCCAAAGAAATCGATACCGAATCCATCGAAATGGATATTCCAAGAATTCCCAAAGAAAATAAGTCATCAAAGTCAATAACAAATGATAACAACAAAATGGAAACAACACGAATCGATTAAATTTGGAAATTCAGACAACTAGGCAAAATAGGCATAGCTGGCAAATAGCAGCAGGTCGGTCGACCGGACTCCCTGAGTCGGTTGACCGAACCAGGGGTTGGAAGTGCCCGGGCACCAGGTCGGTCGACCGACCCAGGGGCTCGGTCGGCCGAAGCCTGTAACCGGCACTTCCAAACAGAGGCAGGAAGTGCCTGGGTAGCAGGTCGGTCGACCGGCCCAGGGGCTCGGTCGGCCGAACCTGTTGCCAGCACTCCCCTTCCCTATTTTGGATGAGGTGCAAAATCTCAATCAAATTGCATTCGCACGAGCAGCGGCGCTAAGGGTTTATGCCAATCGACTACCCGGCCCTATATGCTCCTTGATGCATCACCAAAAACATGTTTAAACATCAAAGTTAGGATTTTTAACGAATTGAACTCAAAACACCAAAAATTGGAATATTCACCAAATCAATCCAAACCAAAAGCAAATGCACACGAATAAGTGTTAGGAATTCATACCTAACTATCGAAGATAAATAAAGCATAGATGTGAGATAAAAATCTCACCTTTGAACCCAAATCAATGAAGGAGAAGCTTGAAGACAAGGGAAGATCAACCACACTTCAATCTCAACACTAGAAGCTTGAATCTAAGCTTAAAAAGAAACATTTCCTAAATTAGGTTTAGGAATTTTCTGAAATCAAAGAGAGAATGAGTTGGAGAAGAAGAAGAAGAAGCTTACCAATGGGTTCACTTGAGTTTGGAGCTAGAAATTGATTTGCAAATGGAAACTAGGGTTTTGGATTTCTATTTCCTATTCTCTTCCACCATTAATCTCTTTAGAACTGAAATTAGAGGAAGAGGGAGTGAATGAAGAGGGGGGTTTCAGTTTGGGGTATTAAGTTAGAACTTTGGGCTGAACCCAACCTAAACCCAAAGCCCTAAGTGAAAAGTAGCAAAATTCTACTAACTCCAAACATATAGAAGTTTATACTCAAAAAGGTCGCAAACGTCATTTTGAACTCAATGGAGGTGGTCTCGAGTCCCAATTCGACTGTTTGCAAAAAGTAGCTTTTCGGACCAAAATCCGACGAACGATAAAATATTTAAATAAAATATTTAAATATAGAATCGATAAATATGCGGGTTGTTACAGACTCCCCTCCTTAAAGAAATTGCGTCCTCGCAATACTTAAGAGGAAAATAAGAAGTAACAACCATGGAAGCATATCAACACAAAAGAAAATTGAAATAAGAAGTTCACCATAAAGAGCACGAAAGAGTTAGCAAGTATGGGATTGCTCAATGAATTCTCTAGATTCCCTAGGATTTGAGAACCATTGAACTCTCACAAGAAGAACATCTTTATTTCGAAGTCGTTTGAGCTCCGAAGCAATAATTCGAATAGGATGTTGCTCAAAAATCAAATCTGGTGAAACTTCAATTTCCACAATATCACCGGCTCAAGAATAAAAACCGGAATCCCTAAGGCATTTCCGTAGATAAAAGACGTGGAGAACGTCAAGAATAGTAGAAAATTGAGCCGGCGTAACGACGTAGTACAAAAACGGTACGCCCAATGAACCAAAGCCCGAATAATTTCGGAACACCGACGTAGTACAAAAACGGTACGTCCAATGAACCGATAAACCGGAACAACGATGTAGTAAAATAATGGTACATCCATTGATCCAGATAAGATGGAACATCGATGTATTATAATAACAATATCTCCGATGAACCGAACACCATAAAAGAACATCGGACACTAGCCCATAAAAGGAATGAGATAAAGCTCAATAAAACGAAGTATATCAAAACGTCCGACGAACTTGATAAAAAGATAATTCCATTCAGACATCATCAAAGAATCAACACTTGTTGCCTACGACAAAACGTAATGGCAACATGATTTCCCCTTCGGGAATAGAAAGAATATCAAGATCATAAGATGTCAGGAACTCGAGTCAACATGAAGTTCCTTATGAGAAAATAAATATTCCAAAGATTTATGATCAAGGTGGAGAACAAATTTCTTATCCAAATATGATGATGCCAAATTCCAAAAGTAAAACAATAGCCGCGAGCACTAGATCATGAGTGGCATATCTAGTCTCGATAAGCTATAATGATTTAGAAGCACAAGTGATAGCACGTTCTCCTTTGCAAGAGAATGGCATCCAAACCAATACGACTAGTATCGGTACAAATAGCAAAGTCTTGGTTCCCCTTCAGGAATCACAAGAATAAGAGTATCGAAAAGAAGGAATCTCTTTTAAATAATCTCTTTTCCTGAAAAGTTAAAACTTTCAAAATTACATTTATCTTTATGTAATAATCTTTCTACAAAAATTTACATTTTTATAAGTCAATACATCGTGTCTGACTGTCTCATCAAAGCGTTTAGGAGATTCCTATCGATAACGTTGATCAAGCGAATTCTTAAAACACTCAACGGGCAATACAATCACAAAATCATCTTCTATATGATAAACATGTTTCTAAAAACTTTTAAGAATATTCTTTGTTCATTTTAAGAACAAAAATCAAATTGTACTTATAAATAAATCTTACGAAAAAGATTTTCAAAATTTTAAATTACTATTTTCACCCAAAATCAATATATACAAGAATGGTCTCATCGAAATATTCATAGAATATTCGATTTATAAAATGGATGAAATAAGCTGGACAAACTGAATGACATAATACTTCATTCATAGGAATCATAACAAGTGCGGAATGCGGTAAATGGAATGCTAACTTCCGCAACTCGTAGCAAATGAAAATCGGTGGCAAGGCCGAACTAGAAAGACCTTAACACCGTACAAAACATTACTTAGGTGATAAATCCTAAGACAAACTCAAAAATACCGAAAAAATTTCACAAATTATTTAGATAAGAGAAGTAACACTTTTCTCATCTTGAGGGATTAAAGAATAAAATGATGCCTTCAAGAATTTGAAATCGGAATCTCAAGAAAAAAAAAATAGAAATCTGCTTAACAGATAGAAAATGTCGAAGATGAATTGTCCACATAGAAAATAGGATATGGGCTTCACAATTAAGCCAATCCTTACAAAAATCAATTCTGAAGCCTAAGTAAAAATCGGCTCGGAAAGAAAAATCACATAAAATAATTTCGACATCAATAGAAAGCAAATTGAGTGTTGCGGATCTACCATCCGGATTCGCAACTCTCAAAGAAGTCATCAAGTCCAAAATATTTTCAAAGAAAAGGAATCAACAAGTTCTTTTGATATAGAATAGTGAGATGGAACCCATATCAAAAAGAACTCGAATAAGAAGATCACGAAATAAAACAATGCCATCAAGGATTGAATGTAAAATACCTTGACTAAGAGGAGAGTTGCTAGGGGCTTGCAGCTTTCCTTCTCTCTTGCTTTGACGCTTGGGACATGAAGATATATAATGATCCGCACTTTTGCAATAGCGGCAAGAAATAGGCCTTGGACACCTATTTATATAGTGGTCCCTAGAGCCACAATTGTAGCATTCTCCGCGATTAGGGATAGGAGTATTTGCTATAGAAGTCTCTTGCTTCTCCCTCTTGTTAGGATTAGGACTTTCGAACCTAATAAAGGGATGCCTCTTCTTGGTGTTGTTGGAGTTCGGTTTGGCACTCCCAACCTCGACATCACTTTCTCTATCGGCCTCTTCAAGACGAAGGGCGATATCAATAAGCTGATCAAATGAAACCTCAAGTTTCAAAAGCAATGGCTTATTAAGATTCTTATTCAAGCCATAGACAAATCTCTGATTTTTCTTCATCGGGGTATTAATATACTCAACCCCGTACTTAGAAAGAGATTCGAAAGATGCAACATAGTCTGTCACAGAAGATTCACCTTGAACAAGGTCAATAAAACGCCGGGCCAAAGTTACTTTTTCAGCCTCCGGCACAAATTGCAATTCGAATCTTTCCCGGAACTATTCCCAAGTAAGATCCGCTTCGATAATATCCGAAGTTAAGAGCTCATACCAATCTAATGCTCTTTCTTGGAGCACACTAGAAGCTACTTGGACTCGATGAAGGTCAATAAGGTTCATGCGAGAAAAGATGCGATCGCATGATTTGAGCCAAGCTTGAATTTCTATAACACTCTCGGATCCTTTGAATGGCCTTCCACCCAAATCGGTATAGTCTCTGCACAAGCGTGCAAAACCAGATCTAGGATGAGTAGGCTCTGGATTGGGTCCTGCAGCTTGAGCATTCTTCACAAGATCTAAAAGCTGTTGGGCAGACACAAAAACTCCATATTGGGGAGTAGCACTAGATTGACCGGCGCTGGGACGACCAGGTCTAACCATTTCTCTTCCTTAAGAAAGAAAGAAGGAAGAAGAAGAAGGTTATTCACAAATGAATATCAAGCAATCTTGATAGATAAAACAAGGAATCATAAAGAAAATAGGATGAATCGGTACGAAGACTCGAACTAAATCCTAAAGCACGACTCCTAAGATGGACTTAGGACGATGATCCTTCTATATTATTCCATATTGTTCCGAAGTTTGGCTCTGATACCAAGCTGTGACGCCCCACCTCTATACCCACGCTAGCCAAGAACACTACGGAGTAATGCTGTCAACTAGCACGGAGAATAAGGCTGTTGATGAGCGACCATCCGTGTAATTTCTTTGAGCGAGCACCGATATGTCAGATAGTATAACACGCATTCTATTTCAAGAGGAAATCCGACATACCGTACAATCTCAAAGCTACTACACAGTGGCTATAAAGGTCTTCGGAAACAAATATAGAAATAAACATAACACAAATCAGTCACAGATAATTCATATCACAAAGGCGGAAATAGATATGAATATAACACATGAAAGTGTACATCAGAGTAGTGGTCAAACAAGATCCACAATATCAAAAAGAATAGATACAAGTGCTAGACAAAAGAATAAGTATACATCATAGAGTCTGTATCTCAAATGTATACAACAAAAACTACTAATCTAAGTAGTTAGCCAAAAGTCAGATGATGGTCCGATAAGGAGTCAAGCAGAAGCACCTGTGAAATCTCAGTCTGACCCGAGTATTATTTAATAAGAAAATAATAAACGGATCAGTCTAGCTAAAAATATCAGATGAAATGATATAGAATAAGAAATATGACTAAACGTATAATAATCACAATGCCAACCTGTGATACATAAGTAATTGAAAAATCAATAAGAGATTAATCAATATCGCAAAGATCTACTCAAGATAAAAGGAATGTCATACTCCTAATTTCATTCACCAAGCCACAATAATTGATAAATCAAATCAATAGAAATCACGAAAATAGGTGAAGCATAAATTCCAGAATTCAACACACGAAATCCAAAAATCACAAGAAAAGGATGGCCAATCCCAGAAAAATAAACTCCTCCTGACAGGGTATAGTCCCCCATTGCGGACTTTGAGCCGAAGCTCCTCCTGGTGAGCCGAAGCTCCTCGTGACAGGGTATAGTCCCCCATTGCGGACTTTGAGCCGAAGCTCCTCCTGGTGAGCCAAAACTCCTCCTGACAGGGTATAGTCCCCCATTGCGGACTTTGAGCCGAAGCTCCTCCTGGTGAACCGAAGTTCCTCATGACAGGGTATAGTCCCCCATTGCGGACATTGAGCCGAAGCTCCTCCTGGTGAGCCGAAGCTCAATAAAAACGACGTACAGTCCTCCACGTGGACAAAGAGACATCGCACAATGCTAGTCTAAACCATAAAATGATCGTCATGATCAAAGAGAAGTGTCGATTACAGTAAGCTAGTAAATATATGAGCTTAGCTTCATGTCCCATAACCACTAGCTTAACTTAAATATTTACGAACAAATTGTAGATCTCCACTAGAAAATTGTCACAAGAGATTCAATCGAACAAGTCCAAGAATTAACCAACGAAGTAAACGCAAGCGTTTCATACCACTCGTTTTACTAGGTCGTTTAATTAGATTTCTCATACGAGTGAGGCAAAGGCTTGTATATACTAATAGATTGGAAAACGGTTTAAGAAAACGAGCCTTGTAATAAAATAGTGTTGAAATCATTTGAAGAAAGAGTTTTGATATTTACTACTAGTATAGAAAACCTTTATATTTTTAAAGTGACAAATCACAAAGAAGATTGTAGGAACAATCAATCACTAAGATTCACATTTGAAAACGTGAATAAAATCCAAAGAAATCGATACCGAATCCATCGAAATGGATATTCCAAGAATTCCCAAAGAAAATAAGTCATCAAAGTCAATAACAAATGATAACAACAAAATGGAAACAACATGAATCGATTAAAGTTGGAAATTCAGACAACTAGGCAAAATAGGCATAGCTGGCAAATAACAGCAGGTCGGTCGACCGGACTCCCTGAGTCGGTTGACCGAACCAGGGGTTGGAAGTGCCCGGGCACCAGGTCGGTCGACCGGCCCAGGGGCTCGGTCGGCCGAAGCCTGTAACCGGCACTTCCAAACAGAGGCAGGAAGTGCCTGGGTAGCAGGTCGGTCGACCGGCCCAGGGGCTCGGTCGGCCGAACCTGTTGCCAGCACTCCCCTTCCCTATTTTGGGTGAGGTGCAAAATCTCGATCAAATTGCATTCGCACGAGCAACGACGCTAAGGGTTTATGCCAATCGACTACCCGGCCCTATATGCTCCTCGATGCATCACCAAAAACATGTTCAAACATCAAAGTTAGGATTTTTAACGAATTGAACTCAAAACACCAAAAATTGGAATATTCGCCAAATCAATCCAAACCAAAAGCAAATGCACACGAATAAGTGTTAGCAATTCATACCTAACAATCGAAGATAAATGTAAGCATAGATGTGAGATAAAAATCTCACCTTTGAACCCAAATCAATGAAGGAGAAGCTTGAAGACAAGGGAAGATCAACCACACTTCAATCTCAACACTAGAAGCTTGAATCTAAGCTTAAAAAAGAAACATTTCCTAAATTAGGTTTAGGAATTTTCCGAAATCAAAGAGAGAATGAGTTGGGGAAGAAGAAGGAGAAGCTTACCAATGAGTTCACTTGAGTTTGGAGCTAGAAATTGATTTGCAAATGGAAACTAGGGTTTTGGATTTCTATTTCCCATTCTCTTCCACCATTAATCTCTTTAGAACTGAAATTAGAGGAAGAGGGAGTGAATGAAGAGGGGGGTTTCAGTTTGGGGTATTAAGTTAGAACTTTGGGCTGAACCCAACCTAAACCCAAAGCCCTAAGTGAAAAGTAGCAAAATTCTACTAACTCCAAACATATCGAAGTTTATACTCAAAAAGGTCGCAAACGTCATTTTGAACTCAATGGAGGTGGTCTCGAGTCCCAATTCGACTGTTTGCAAAAAGTAGCTTTTCGGACCAAAATCCGACGAACGATAAAATATTTAAATAAAATATTTAAATATAGAATCGATAAATATGCGGGTTGTTACAGGGGTAGTCCTGGCCTTGTGTTGCAGGGGAGCGGGCGTACTCCTCGGTACGGTGATCTAGGCCCCGTATTGTGACAGGTGGTACCCCAGTGCCTAGTCATTGGTTGGAAATTCATTCTCACTACGAGCCTTGTACGAGTTTTGTTTGTATTACCCACTCTGTGGCTAGTAGCTGGAATTTAATGAGTGTAACAATTTTGGCTATTTTATAAGTATTTGTATATAGACCCTATTATAATATTAGAGGATTTCTGTAAAAAAAATTGTTTTAGCTATCGTAAGGTAAAAACCCGACATGTTTATTTGTGGCGTGGTCTTACGAGATGCTTTTGTTTTCAAAGGATTTTTGAAACTTAATAATCAAGTGAGTGTGATTCTCTCACGCTGGTATTCCAGACTGACTCGGGTGTTATTAACTGTAATGCTCGGGTCAGACCGATTATTATAGGATACAGGATATGATGCTATGGAGCTCAGGAGACGAGCAGGATGACGATACGTACTCCCGTACTTGTTTATATATACATTTTCCGCTGTGTTGAGTTGCTGTGTATCCAGTTGTATGTTATTGATGTTGAGCTGTGATTTGATGTACTATGATAATGTAATATATAAACAGATATAATTGAATTGGCGTAAAGATTATTTATTATCTATTATATTTTATTCCGCTGCGATGGTTAGATTCTGTTGTTGTTTTATATTTTCTTCTTCTTTCTCTTCTTCTTTAACCCAAATGGTTCGTATTTCTGTACAACTTGAGTTGATTTGTGTAGAATAGTATTGACTCAAGGGGTACGGATTTGCAGGCTGTTACACAGTATCGAAGCTTAGGTTGGTGATAACCTTGGCTCTGGTGGGAATTACTCACTTAAATTAGAGTCCAAAGTACTTTAGAATGAGTTTGAGCATATTAATAGATATGAGCGCATATTTGTTAGTGAATATAAATTGTTTTAATATTGCGTTGATTGATTTATTGAGTGGCATATGAACCTTCGTCGACATAGTCTGCACAACTGTATCGAAGGGGTTTCTAAACACTTGAATAGAACAATTGACACAGTATTGTTTTAAATGTGGGTAAATGAAATAATTTTACCCAAAATATATTTTGATATAAATAAAAGTTTTGTAAATTATTTTAGCTAATATATGGTTGATTGGATTTTAGGAAGAATAATATTAAATTATTATCATCGTGGGTAAAAATTTAACTAGAAATTTAAAACTAACTAAAGGTTAAGGAAATAAATTCATTTTTATAAATATGAATTATAAATGAAATTTATAAATTTGAATATAATCGAATGAGAATTTGTACGAGCATAAGCTGTGCAAATGAATTATAGTTAAAATTGATTTAAGCAGAATTTGGAATCTAAATTCCGGAGATTTGGAAATATTTTGAAGATAAATACTAGCATTATTGTTTTGGAGGTATTTCTGAAAAGAAATTTGTTTGAAATGGATTTTGAAAGTGATATAGCATTGAAATCACTTGGATTATTGGGAAATAATTCTGATGACGACGGCCGC
Organism: Allium cepa; assembly: GCA_030765085.1. Classification (NCBI taxonomy): domain Eukaryota; kingdom Viridiplantae; phylum Streptophyta; class Magnoliopsida; order Asparagales; family Amaryllidaceae; genus Allium; species Allium cepa. The sequence continues at coordinate 556,133,097 of CM060928.1, read as the reverse complement.
ATCATCAGTATTCATTTACGAATTTCTAAGTGATGGATTGCTGCCAAAATTGGATTTGCTCAGAGGAGCTAATTGTTTTTGAAAATTTCAAAAGAAATTTGTTGAGGGTAAAACCAGGATTTGGTTCGACTTTTGTGAAATGTGAATTGAGAAGTTGGAGATTTCAAAATGTTTTGAAATCAAAAGCCAGTGTTTTAAAAATTCCTGAGGAGATAAGTTATAAGCTTATAAATTGAGATGACTTTTAAATCAGGGAAATATAAGCTTTGGATGATGGAATTTAAATTTAAAGAGATAAGTTAAAAATGAAGTTAACTTGGATGGGAAGTAAAAATTTAACTGGATTGAAGTAATTGAGTAGGTTGGAAATAATATCCAGTTGTATTCAAATTAAGTTGAAATCGAATTGAGTTAAATGAATCTGAGTTAAAATAAAATTGAATTGGAATAAAAATTCAATTGAGTTATCGAATGGAATTAGATTCTTACCTAAATAAAATAAGATAAGTTGGATCAAAATTGGGTTGGAGTAAATAAATTAGAATAACTTATGGAAGAATTGAAAATCCATGGAATAAAAATATGCTTGGGCTATAAATAAGTGTAAATTTCAAGTTAAAAATAAAAGGAGGATATATCCAAGCCTATAATGAATGGAATTGTGTAAATAATAAGTTGTGACTGATAAATTTATAAGTGGAAATGAAAACCAAAATAAATATTATTGATGAATTGGAGAATGAAATAAAAATCAAGACTTGAATTATAAACTAAATTGAGCTAAGAAAATTAAATGCAATGATATTTGGGATTAAAATTCAAGTGTTGGATTATAGATAAGGGAAGAACTAATTGATAATAAATTAGTTAATGAAATGTGTAAATGGAGTTCAATGTAGTTAAATAGAAGCTGTATTGTAAGCTAATAATGAAGATTGGAAATAAAACTCAAGTTATAAACCAAATTCGACTTGAATCATTAGTGAAGAAAATATAATTGAAGGTGGCCTTGCAATTAATTAAATGATTTGTGAATGAAATTGCAATGTAAGTTAATAAAATTGGATGGTAATTTTTTTTGAAAAAAAAAAGAGTAAGTAAATGGATTAAAATAGTGATGGTTTGGATGTGCAAATAAAATCCAAATAAGTAAAAATAATTTGGAAATGGCCTTGTAATCAATTGAATGAGTTAAATCTGAAATTAAATTTTGTAATAACTAATCAAACGAAATTGTAGATAAAAAATGAGATTTAATTGAGATAGAATTAAGTTGAATGGAAGAGAAAAATTTACTCATAAAATGAAATGAGCTAAGTATATAACTGAAGTAAATTAACTTAAGCTAAATGGATGGAAAGGAGTTGAATTGAATTCAACTTAAAACCAAGTTTAATGATATTGGATTAAATTTAAATCAATTGAAAATAAATTTGAATCGAAATGGAATTCGGAGAGTTATAAATAAGAGGAAATGAAAATTCATAATAGATTGAGTGGATAAACTAATTATATTGAATAAATAAATGGATGGAATAAATAAGAATCAAATGAATGATGGAAATATAGCTTATTGTAAAAAGAAATGGAAATGAACTTAAGTTATTGACTTAAGTAAGTGTTGAATAAAAGCAGAACTCAAAATGAAGTGTGGTTTAAATGAGTTGAGTAATAATTATTGAATGTAATAGCCAGGATTGTTTCGAGCTAAATAAAATAGTTTGGCATAAACAAATATAGAATAAAATGAGTAAAGTAACTAAAGCTTGGGTTGAATTAATTCGGGAATGGTTAGTAATATGCAAGCTTTAGATGTGACGAGCTAAATAAATGGTTGTGAATGAATTAAAATAAAAAGGAAATTTAATTGGTAATGAAGATGAACCTAAGTTGTTAATGGTTTTAAATGAACTAATTTGGTTAAGTAAAATGAAATGCAAGTGAATAGATTCAAATTTGGAATGCAATGAAATGAGAATATATGGATCGTGAATAAATTTAAAAATGAATAGAATTAAGTATAAATTGAGTTGAAATCCATTTAAATTGGTTATAAAACATAAATACTTGTTTATTCACATAGTTGCCGTCTAATTGCATAGAATAAATTGTTATTTGATGTAAATGGAAGTAATTAAAATTCTATAAGTTGATAGAAGTAAAATAAATTGATTTTGAAAGCAATTGAATTAAATATGAGTTCGGTTTGCTTAAGAATAAATTAAATGTAAGCGATTGAGTTTTAAACCATTCGAATTGATGAAGTGGTATACGAATGGATTGAAAACCATTCAAATTGAATGAAAACGGTTTGTAGATTAATTGAAAACAGTTGAATTAGTATAAAATTGTATAAATTGGTTACTGAAAATGTTTGATGTGCATTTCTTTTAGAATTCATATATTTTAGCCATTGTAACTAAGTGAAATATAGTTAAACTGCATATATTTGGCACTTACATGTTTAAATTGAGTAAGTACAGGTACCTGGAAGCCGTGTGGCTGGATTGGGTTGCGCTATTTGCTAAAAATAATAAGTCGCTTGCTTAAAATGCTAAATAAGGTACACCTACGTAATAAAAATAGGAAATATGAATTGTTTTTGGTTTTTCCGACCGTGTGGGTCGATGTATATATATTTATCTCTTTTGTCAAGTTGCAAAAGCTCCTCCGTACAAAGGAGACTCTGCCAAAAAAAATTTTGAAAATTTTGGGAGTTAGAAAATTTTGGAGAATTTTTGTTAATAACAAAACGAATTTAAATTGGTAACTAAAATTAATTAGTAAATGAAACTAACTAAAATAATGACATGAATCAGTATAAATGAAAAATAAGATTCAAATAGTCGGAGTTAAAGATGAATTGAATTCATATGGAAATGAAAGAATTAATTTGAATAGAAATAGATATAAACTGAAGTGGTAAGATGAAAATGAATATAAGAAGCATATAGAATGCTTATACTAACTTAAGAAGGGAATGGTGAATTCTTGATTGGGAATTGATACTACAAATATAATCTAAGTTAATATTTGAATGAATAAATACCGACAGTTTGTAAGAAAGTTGATATGATGATTTGAGAATATTGTGATTGGATATTAGTGCTAAGCAGGATATGCAGGTAATATAAAGGGGAAGTAGAATTGATTTTGATTTCAGAAGATAAATTTGAAATGCTCGACAAAAAGGTATGTATTTAAATTTGGTGTGAAGTTTGATTAGGATTTAGATTAAGCCACTTGGCCTTTTGTTTTCTTTTTGGATTTGGGAGGCCGTAGAGCCATTTTGTAGTTGTACCGAGTCAGCCGCGCAAAGGAGACGCTAGCGAAATTTTTCGGGAATTTAGGGAGTTAGAAAATTTTTGAGAAATTTTGATAATTCAAAATTGGTTTTAAGATTAAAACTTGGATGGTTGGGCAAATAGGATTGTTTACAAACTAGGAAAAGGTTCGGAAAGTTAATAAGATTAATGATGGTCTTCTGTAAAAGATAGTTGGTTGGATGCCGAATTGTGTGGTTTTGAGAATAAGTAAACGAGTATTAGACCGTTCTTCCTAACTAGTAATTTCGGGGACGAAATTCTTTTAAGGGGGAAGGAATGTGACGACCCGGAATTTTCAAGAATTTAAAATCAGAATGTTTAATTGATTTTAAATATTTAATAGGTAATTTTAACTTGAATTACGAATATCACGATTTATTTGATAATTAAATTATTGAATTAAATAATTTGAATTGGATAAAATATGAAATCTGAGATTTTAAGTCTGTTAAAATATAATTTGAAGGCTTATAAAATTTATATTGATAACATTGAATATAATAGAAGCGTTAAAATTAAATCTAACACTGAATTGTTCAGTTTTGAAGTTTTATCGTTTTAAATTGAATTTAAAAATAGCCTTCCGAGGCACAGTCTCGGAATTTGACGAAACGAGTTCCATTGGGTCCATAATATTGAATTATTATCGGATTTCAAATTTCGTATCGATTGAAGTTAGTGTGTGAGTGTACGATATATAAACGCGTTGAAAATTTAATTGATGTTAATCGAAATAAAATATACTTATAAAAGAAAAATCAAATCTAAAGTCAAATCTTCTGCTATACGCCTCCTTCCTATCTATTTCAAAGCCGAGCCTTATTCCAGAATTCACGTATTAATTTTTATTTTATTTTTGTGAAGCCATCCTCGTTTGAATTAATATTTTTCCCTTTCTTCCTTTCAAATCGAACACAAGTAAGAAAAAAATTAATATCTGAAGCTGCATTCTTCAATTCGAAACCCAAATCAACCAAAACCCTAAACATCGTGCTCATCTCGAGTTAATTGAAGCGCGGTCCTTTTTTTCAGTTTCTTCGGCATTTGGGGGGGGGGGAGGGTTTATGGCGTCTTGCGCTTAAGGAAAGGAGGAGATTAGGGTTGCGACCCATGAAGTTTGGGTTGTCGAATAGCAGATTTAGGGGAGCTCGAGTGGCACGCGTACTTGGGGTTTCGAGCTCAGTCTCGATCGAGCAAGTGGTGCAGGCAGTGAGGGAGGCGAGCACGTGAATGAGAGGCACTCGCGAGGGTTTTCGATGTCGTGGAAGTCTCGGTGGCGAACGAAGTGGGATAGCCTCAATTCGTTTCCCAGTAAGGTATATCAGTCTGATTTGTTTGTTCTATATATGAATCGGGAAAGAAATTGAAAAAAAAACTTTGAGATAGATTGAGATGGGAAGTTTACTGTTAGGGAAATTTCTGTTTTGATATTTACAGTAAGAGATAAAATTTTCGTCTTAATTTAAAAAGTGATAGATAAGTAGATAAGAAATATATATATATATATATATATGGAAATTAAAATAAAATTGTTTAAAATCAAATTTAAATAAAATCATTGGTTGATTGAATTATAAAATGGAGATTTAATTATTCGAATGGTTCAAATATTAATAAATTATGTAAATTATTATTTAAGGTCAAACACCTGGAAATCCAAGGCAATATTGAAGTGGATTGCGAATGAAAACCTAAGGTGAGTTAATCTCACTCAGTTAAATTTAAATTTAAATGATTAAATTTAAATAATTGTTTGAAATGGTTGAATTGATTTATGTGCTGTAGGGTGGTATATATTTGGAATTGGCATTTTATATTGTGCTAACGTCTGTGGATGCAGGGAGAACAGGTTGGAGGGATCCAACTGGACCCCTCAACTTTATTTAATTATTTAATATTCTCTATTCTGAATATTTGATATCCTGTAATGAATTATGTGGAAATATTGAATGCTATGGCTTGATGGTTATAATCGGGCAATAATGAATTACCAAATATATAATTTGAGTTTGGGAATGAAAATAAAAGAAGTGGAATTGTAAGTAAAATAATTATAGAAAAGTTGAATAAATTTATGAATGAACCGGAAAGGAAATAAAGTGACTTTAAAATTTTAATAAATAAATCTTGAGTATAGAAAGCAAAATTTGAATAAACAGGAAGGTAATGAATTTTTAAAATTCAGTGTTATTATTTAAAGGAACAGAGCATTTATTTAAAGGTTAAGATTTAAATTATTGAAAGAATAAAGAAGAAATTGGGAAAATTCTGGAATTTTTATATTTTAGTTAAAAGTTTTAAAATCAAATGAAAAATAACAACAACAACAATAATTAAGTCCATACTTAATAAATTTTGAAATGAATTAAGTAATTAAAGAAATTTATTTCAAATGGGATAAACTTGAAATCAATTTGGGAAAGATGATTTAAGTGGTTGAATTTGGATATTCTCCCTGGATAACCAAGTACGTTTTCAAAGTAAGTTTTTAAAATAAGTTAAAAGTTTCCAAGTTGATTTAAAAAGCAAGTTTGGAAAATTTATTATTTTTAAATATTTAAATCCTAAAGTAAGACTTTTCTTTTTAATCTATTACAGTAGTAATTATTTTAAGAGTGACTTAGTAGTTTGATTTCAGATAAAAAAATTTAGTTATATTTTATAAAGTAACCTTGCTTTCAAATATTTATATAATATGTATTTTTAACAAATTATTGAAGTAGTTTAACTTAAATGTTTTAAAAGTATATTTTTAAAGTAAAGTGTTTTAAATTATTTTAAAAATCTAGTTTGTGCTTGGCAATTTCAGTGGAGATAGAAATATTTGGGAAAGTTTATTCTGGAAAGAAAGAAGGGTTTGAAAACTGTTTTCAAAAGGATTGAAAGTAAAATTATATCTTGTAAAGATATTTTGATAATTTAGGAAATTATTTATTGGTTGATGGATGTTTTATGCATATTAATTGATAGTTAAATAACCGACTATCAATATTGGACAAAATCGCGTTGATCGTTTCGAAGAGACCGGGATCGAGATTTATTGCTCGAAAACCACTTCGATCCATTTTGTACGTTTCGTGAAAATGAGTTTGGATTCGAAGATGAAGCTATGAAGTGCAAGGGCTAGTCGCTACTAATCCTGAGGATATTTCCAAAATGGATGTAGTAGGAATAGTGCCTTCGGTTTCGTTCGAACCCGGGACGGACTTGTATGGATGAATTCTTGCGAAACATCGTCAGGTGGACGATGGGCATTCTAAGGGATATGTTCTAAAAAGGTAACGCTTAGCCTCAAGCCTCATCAAATGGGAATGAATGAAAATCAGGGGTTATGCAGCAAGGCTAGGTGGGTAGCACCCAAGCAGGGTGAGGTCATTCCAGTCTAGATGCCCCTTTTTATTTCGGCTTATTAGGCGGTTGCTGATCCCAACCACGGGGTGATCTCACTCGGGATTATCCAGTAAGGGTTAGTCCCGGCCTTCTGTTGCAGGGGAGCGGGCGTACTCCTCGGTACGGTGATTTAGGCCCCGTACTGTGACAGGTGGTTCCCCAGTGCCTAGTCATTGGTTGGAAATCCATTCTCCCTACGAGCCTTGTACGAGTTTTGTTTGTATTACCCACTCTATGGTTAGTAGCTGGAATTTAATGAATGTAACGATTTCGGCTATTTTATAAGTATTTGTATAGAGACCCTATTATAATATCAGAGGATTTCTATAAAAAAAATGTTTTAGCTATCGTAAGGTAAAAACCCGACATGTTTATTTGTGGCGTGGTCTTACGAGATGCTTTTGTTTTCAAAGGATTTTTGGAACTTAATAATCAATTGAGTGTGATTTTCTCACGCTGGTCCAGACTGACTCGGGTGTTATTAACTGTAATGCTCGGGTCAGACCGAGTATTATAGGATACATGATATGATGCTATGGAGCTCAGGAGACGAGCAGGATAACGATACGTACTCCCATACTTGTTTATATATACATTTTCCGCTGTGTTGAGTTGTGTATCCAATTGTATGTTATAGATGTTGAGCTGTGATTTGATGTACTCTGATAATGTAATATATAAACAGATATAATTGAATTGGTGTAAAGATTATTTATTATCTATTATATTTTATTCCGCTGCGATGGTTAGATTCTGTTGTTGTTTTATATTTTCTTCTTCTATCTCTTCTTCTTTAACCCAAATGGTTCGTATTTCTGTACAACTTGAGTTGATTTGTGTAGAATAGTATTGACTCAAGGGGTACGGATTTGCGGGCTGTTACAAAACATCTTTATTTGTGATTCATAGAAAATTATATCTTTATTCATTTCATTCTAATAGATTAAGGTATGTTTACTCTATATTTACTTATATAAGATATTTCCTACTAAATTCATTAATTTATCGTACACTATTTTTCAAAAGAACTCATTTTTAAAACTTCTTTATAACTAGAAAATATTTTTGTATGCTTATTAAATAATAAATGTACATACAAACCTTTTTAGAAATTATCTCCAAAACTCATTTGGGTCAAAAAAGATGTTGCGTAAAACACCGTTACTGCAACCCAAAAATATAATATATGGATTCAATTAAAATAAATATTAATAAATCTCGTATGCTATGTAAAAACATTTACTTTGGGAGTCACCAACTATAACAATAGTGTCATATCTTGCTTCTGTTATTTTTAGTGAAAACATTTATTACAACTAATTGTTGTAACCTACCTTTTCGATACTTAACACACTTTAGGTTTTTATATTTAAAATCATTGTTTACCTACAAAGAAATTAGCGAGCTATACATGCCCTATAATTCTTCAAAAAGAATTTTACTTTTAACAAAATTTACATCATATAAAAACCCATTTAAATTTCATACCGCTTATTTTTTCAAAAACCCAATATTTACTTCCTCAAATACATTAACAATTATATTTTTCAACTTTTTTAATTCAAAAGTTTTATTTTTATTGGGTTAGACATAAAGTGGATTTTTTTCATACTAAAAACTTTTATTCTTCCTGAAATAAAAACACTTTTCCTACTATCCCTAAGGAACTTCCTTACTTCCTAAAACATATGGATACAAATTCTCACTCAAAATATGGCTTATTTGTATGCTATAAATCGGTAATAACATAGGGCTCTATGTAACATCCCGCCATTTTTGACCACCCCCAGTCGGTAATTAAACCAACTTGAAACGTTCAAAATGACGGATTGTTATTTAGTTTATAGAGTTTAAACAGAATCAGCCACAGAATCACAGAATAATAATATTTCGCAATTCTTTCCTTTTACAAATATCAGAGTTTGTACAATGTATTAAATTTATACAACGGAATATTTCTTTAAGTACAAAATCCCAAAACTAAAGTGAAGTGATTTCCCCCTCTCTCTCTAACTTCGCTGCCCGGAAACCTTCAAGCTGTAAAATACTCGGTCTGACCCGAGTATTACATTCAAAAGAAAATAATACATGGATCAGTCTAATTCAAACTCAGTTATTAGTGCATAGAGGCAATAATAATCAAATAACAATTAGACGACAGTCACAATAATTCTCGTCTATCCGACCCTTTTAATAAAGAAATCGGATAATGGTAAATATAACACTTAACAGTGTTAAACAACAAATCAGCAAATTTAAATTATCAACAAAGATAAATGAAAAGATTATTTATGAAGATAATTTAGAAAATAACAAAATTGCCAAAACGGCAATTAACAACAAAATCATCAAATTAAACCAAATCAAAATGCGATTCAAAATATATTGAATTGGCAACATAAAACAATTTCCATCTATAGAAAACATCAATTAAAACATTAGATCTAGTAGGGCTGCAGTACACGCACGCGTGTACTGCCTCGCCACATTTAAAACGTTAAATCTGTGTTGCTACAGTACACGCACGCGTGCACTGCCTCGCCACAACAGTGATGAATTACACAAAAGCTCAATCAACCAGAAACAAATGAAATATAAATTAAAATCAATACTGTGTGGCTGCAGTACACGCTCGCGTGCACTGCCTCGCCACAACAGAATATAAAGTCACCAACGAAACAACATACACATATGTGTTGGAGGCAACATGGAATAATGGCCAAGTAGCAACCATCGTGCAACCAGAACATCTTGATAAATACAAGAATCAGAGCAATCAAGCTATAGTATGATAAAGTGCACAGATCACACTCGAGTACATTGTCTCAAGGCAAATTTTTTTTTAGTGCACAATATACATGTCCACATATGCAAATGAAAACAACATAATATTCAATCGAATGCACTGCATCACGTGTACAAGGTGCAGGCACCAGTGGGATAAAATGTCGCAGACCATACATGAATCAAAAGCAACTACAAAGAGAAATATCAATTCGACATGCACATGAGCCACAAATTTTCTCAGAGCAATGTAAAGTTCTCTGAATCAAATGCCATCAGATAAACCAGACTCAAGACAGTACAAATCCAATAATATATACATACACACATACAATATATGTATGCCTATATATGCAGACTTGAACAAACAGGTGACAAATCAAGGCCACCATTTAAAAAAAATTGACACAGCAATAATGATTCAAGTTCAAATATACAAGTATAGCTAGCCAAATCAAAATGGACAGCAGCTACTACACAAATGCTACAGCAAAACAGGTACAACATAAACAATATCAAATACCAGAAACCCAAAGCAACTCAACTCAAATGCAAAGCACAGAGGCTCGCATAAAGGTTACACTGCAACTGGTCGGGGAAGTGCAGCATCTATGTGCAGGACTGATGCAAATGAAACCAGAGGCAACTGGCAATAATTAAAACAATGAACCAGCCTACAAGATGAACCAGCAAAGGCCAAAGCTCAAGGCAAACACATATGAATGCACAAGTAAATCACAGGGACAAATACACTTGACAATATGATAAATAAACCTCCAAGTGAAACACAGTAAAACCCAATTGTTAAACAAGTTTAAAACAATGGGACAACAAGGATATGAAACAGGGATAACAATGGTACAACCTATACATGTATTGTGAAGACAACTACACGTATCAAGTTGAGTCAAAGCCAAAACTACCGAGCATATAACGGTTCGATAAGCCAGGGCTAATGTCGCACATACAGTGATAGTACTCAAGTGCTACCAGAAGTTAAGACCGAAGTCGTAAGAGAAATCAACATCGTCAAATGAATTCAAATGTAACAGTTTCCCTTTTTAAACATTTCCAAACCTTATCACGTAATCAAAGAAATGTCAAAGTCGAGTGTGCTACAAAATAACCATGCTAAAGCCATGAAACAACAAAACAAAGTCAAAGCGAGGTATAACCGAAGACAAAAATGAAATTATCATCACAGTAAAGTCAATGAAAACAGCGATCGAAATCAACATCTGCACTGTTCCAATTAGAACTATGGTGGCCAAGTAAATTGACCCAGTCACGAATTGGGAACGTGGTATCAAGTAACAGTTTTTTTTATGAAATGGACAAAATGTAAGAGAATCATAACGGTGGTAGTAAGTTCGAACAAAGATCAACTGCATGAGGTCGAGCAATGTCAAAGTCAACAAAAAGAATCAATTGCTAGAAATTCGAAAACAAGTAAACCCGAAAATCATCATCACAGCAACCCAATTTAACAAATCAAAGGGACCGAAGTCAACAAGCAAATGAAAATCAAGGAATTAGCAAATTCACAAAATCATAGTGACCGAAGTCCAACATCAATTCAGAGTCGAAGAAAACATGAAATCACAAATTCAAAATCACTAAAAAGTCGAACTAGATGTGAGTGAGGGGATCACTCGCCTTAGTCCAAATTGAAGCAGCCGCGAGCAAGGCAAAGGAATCAAATCGATCGAAGAAACCCTAGCCGAATCGAAGCAAAGACGACCGATCGACGAAGCGAAGGAACGAGAATCATCTCGAGAGACGCTGATTCCGAAAATCGCGAAGCCCTAATATCAGACCAGAGAGGAAGGAGAACGAAGAGAGGCCGCCATTATTTTATTTTTCTTTTCAAAGGAGTTTGATTTTAAATGAAAAGGAGAGGGGCTTCGTATTTTATGAGGAAGGGGGAGCGATATTCCAGGCTGAAACAAAGGAGAGTTGCGTGATTTATGGCGTGGGTTAAGACGTGATTTTTGGAAGGGAAGTAACTAATGTTACTAGTACGTGAGTATATAATTATAATTTTAAATAGAAATTTCCGATATAAGTTTTCAATGCGTTTATACATCGTATGCTCACATAACAACTCCGATCAATACGAAATTTGAAATCCGGTAATAATTCAACATTACGGACCCAATGGAACTGGTTTCATCGAATTCCGAGACTATGCCTCGGAATGCTATTTTTTTTAAATTCAATTTAAATTATAAAATTTCAAAACTGAAAAAATCACTTTCAAATTCAATTCAGAAGCTTCTATTGTCTTCAGTATTATCAATGTGAATTTTCTAAGCCTTTGAAATATTTTTAATTAGCTTAAAATGGAAGATTCAAATTTTTATTCAACTTTTAATAGACTAAATTCTAAAATTTAATCGCCAAATTCATTCTGATAATTTGAAATTCAAGTCAAACCATCATTCAAATATTTAAAATTCATTAAATATTTTCAATTTAAATTGTTCAAAATTTAGGGTCGTTACACTCTACATACTTGGGTCATCCCAAACCCAGCTAGAAAACTATGCATAAATATACTTCTAAAAACATTCCATCTATTAAAATCTAAGGTTGAGGACTATTTTGATTTTAATACATAATATATTTATATTTTATTCAAATATACAAATAAGTTCACTCATTATCAACCTAAGAATCCTAAACCTAGGCTCTGATACCGAATGTAATAACCCGAATTTCGGTGATCCGGATTTTTCGTAAAAATGCTAAAACCCAAGCCCATTGAAGCCCGAGTTGGGTATATGGTATCCTGCAAATAGGCAAAGATAAATATATCAGAACTTAATTAATTATCTCACAGCGGAATTAATTTAAAATATAATGGTAAGTACATACTCACATATATATTAACACTTTCTAAGCAAGTGTCATAAAGCTAAGAAGTCCCTGCCATCTACCTAACCTGTAGGATGTTATGAGGAGGGGGTTAGAAATAAATTTCTGGTGAATGGATAAATTATACACTACCAGGCTTAATTCTACATATATCGTTCTAGTTCCACTGTTATATTAGATTCATTAGGTTTACAATACTCTCGCCTCTATGCGTGAATCGTACCAATCAACTCCTTAGTAGATTAAAACCTAATAACTGATATATATATATATATATATGTATATAGCTATATGCCCAGTGACCATATTGGTCCTAGTACTACCCATAGTACCTTTCATATCCTCTTCACAAAGGACTCCATTTTCTCACTACCGTGGTGTTCTATGACTATATCAGTAATGCACAGCTTCGTCAGGCCTACAATACAAATCCATCATCTACTATGAAGACGTAAAACTGCATCTGTGCTAGTCTATACTAATGCTCAGACATCCATAACATACCACCCGGTGCATACATTGAGGATTATACGTAATCATTCTGTCTATTCTCTGAATTCTGCCAACTAGGTCCACCTTGTACGGAACCAGTCGGGGATTTTCTATATCTGTAAAGGGCTGCTTCATTAGGTCTACAATACAGATATTCTAGTTGGTCTGCCTCTTTTCTCGTCATGGCTATGGCCCTATGCAGCCACCCCTCAACTAATCGAAAGACCTCTAAAGAGTTAAGTAGTCGTGCCTTACTGCAAACAATCTAACGTCCAATTGGTGGTGTTCCTCCTCCAATGTCTCGATAATGAAAGAATCCTTGGACTTTTGGTTTAACTCTAGTCTTTCCCGAATTCACTCTTGGTTTTGATGCTGGCCGATATCCGCATGCGACCATCCTTTCGGGTCCTGCCCACTAAACTTACTTCTAAGTATCGGGACATACGAATATCCTACTTCGAGTACCAACCCCTTCCGACTGACTATAATTGTACTGCTATGAAAAAACAGTCAAGGCATACTCTCTTGACGGAACACCTACAGACCTACCTCCGGGGATGCAGCTTCGTTAGGCCTACCCAAAGGGCCACCGTAGAGTATCCTCATGTACCGTTGAAGTCTCGTACTTCATTCTAGCGCAAAATAACTAAGTTGGACGTGCTTATCCTATGCTGAAATCTGTGATGAACTGGTTCGTTAGGCTCACAATCCTTTGGGCTGCTCCAAATGCATCTCACTCTTTTATTAGACCCTAGGTCTAACTTTTAATTTGCATTTAGTTTACTTTTCTTATTCTATTGCCTATTAGTTTACCCTAATTAGCTTGTTCTTGCCCTCGTCTCACTTATGGCTATTGTGGGACCACCACTGATCTAACATGGAATGCTATTAGTATTGCCATTTTTATTACTTTGCTTATTAACTGAATTGAAATCTTAAGTTTGTTAAATAAGCATCTTCGATTATCTATACTCTATTTTCTTATTAACTTAATATAAATTGCTTAAATACGCTTCAACTATTATCTTTGCTAGCATTGCTTATTTATTCTAAGTCTTAAAATAAGTCTTTCCGTTCTTCTTTTTCTTAGTCATAACCTATGTTATAATTTTACTTGTAATTATCACTTTTATCTTCCTTTATAATCTATGTATAATTACAAGTGTTTCTCCTCAGTTCTAGTCTTTCTTATTTTATTATGATATAGAATTCTTTTTAGTTCTCTTTTATTATATAATTCACTTGTCATAATAACTGTTATTTTATGCGCAATAAATCCAGATCTAGGTTCATAATCGTTTACAGCTTCAAATTCTTATCTAATAATTTACTTGTTTCATTTCATACCTATTTTTATTTTCTTCTATTCTAGAAAGTAATTCTATTTTATTTGGTTGGTTATGAAAACTATACTAAAAATTCATTTTCATATTTTAATATGAAATAAGGATATAAACAATAATTCGTAACTGCAAGGTATTTTGGGCTAGTGTAAAATACAGTAGTTTCTCTACAAACACTAGTTTCCTTTTTCTTTCCTTTATATTCGCAGTCACGTTCATCGCTATCTTTTAAATATTAAATTATAGAAATGTATCATATTTTCTAAACCAATCAATTAATTAATTACTTACTTCCAAATCAAATTATTAGATAATTATTTTCATTTTAGCATAATTTATTGCAGAATTTCATTTTCCTAACTTTATTCCAATTTTCTTATTTTACATCAATTTTCATAAAGTCTGGTATTTTAATCCATAATCGTAAATTTTCTTTCTAACTATATTATTCGCGTAAAAAGGAATAAAAGAAACTAGTATTTAGGCTAAATTATAACTTTAAATTAGATGTAAATAGCTGCAAATTTCTTACTTTTAGGCTTCCGCCTTTTCTAGCTGTCAAGCCTAATATAAATTCTCATATAAAATTTACAGGATTTGCATAACTAATTAATTACTGAAATAAATACTGGAATAAATTTTCTAAAGGAAATTCAATGATAATATATTATAAACGTAAAAGAAAATAATTAAATCCACTCACCTGTCATCCTTAGCTTTGCTTGTGCTCAGCCTGGCTCTATGGTCCTTCTGGATCCCTTTCTAAGGTTCATAATATTTTAGTTTAGAAGATCTCCTTCCTAGAAATATTTTATTTTTAGGTTTCAGCCTTATGCCAAGAACCTGAAGAAATATCTTCTATTTAGGGTTCAGCCTCAGGTAGTGAATCCATTGAGAGAGAAATCTAATTATGAGAAAATAGCTAGGCTTAGGGTCCTATTTATATTGGAGCATGGGGATCTCAGACCATCGGATTCTTGGATTTAATATGGAGCCACCATGTTATAGGGTCGTTTGGAGCCATCGGATTGAACAATGTATGGCTTCGATTGCCTAAAAATAAAAATTTATGCCATTGGCACGTTACTTGGACGATTCTTCGTCCAAGCCGAAGGCTGGTCGACCGCCTTACTCTGAAGGTCGACCGTGGAGCCTTGCGGGTCGACCTAACAGTCGGCTCATGTAATATATATGTGTGTTGTGTGTGTGGGTGTGTGTGGGGGTGTGTGTGTGTGTGTGTATTGTTACTCGTTTTTATTTCATTCCTAACTTCTTCATATTGACTAGGATTTTGACAAGTTATATATGGAAACTTATCAGAAAATCGTCCCGAACGCACTGGTACAAATTTCAAATCCATATTCCAATAATCCCAAAAATGCTTATTTTTATTACTTATTGTTATACGGTAACTTTTAATTATATAAAAATGCGGGGTGCTACAAATTGGGTGTAATGTAATGAAAAAAATGACATGGTATGAATGAATGGAAATGATTTGTAAGTAATGAAGTTAAATTAATAAAATAATCATCATATGAATGAATGAAATTAGATGATACGTAAATAATATGAAGGGAAATTAATAAGAATGTACTTGAATAATACTTGAAATTCTTAGTTGTTTGGCTAATGGGATGTTTGGGAATAGATGCTTCTAACCGTATAAGGATGTGTAAATAATCTATTAAGTTATTATCTAAGGCTGTTGAGCGTAGGGTATACTTGGAAGTTTATCTATCACCCTTGTACAATTAGAAACTATGGGTCTGAAAAAACTATTTGTTTGGATGCTATGGATGTATGATTGACTACTTTGATTGTATGTGATAATTGTATTATTTTGTTTGCAAGTGACTATTGTTATGTTATGTTATTTTGTTTTTCCATTAACTGAAACAACTAAAAATATTTCTCTTTTTACATAATTATTAACTTCTTTGGATTATATAAGTGAAATACAAGTTTTTGGAAGCAATAGCTACTACTTCGGTTTCATAAATAAAACGTTGTTCGCCTAATAAATAGGTACGTTTACGGATTACGGTTTTGTAGCGATATTATATTGTCTTTCCGTAGTTTGGGATATTTTATTTTGAAATATGATACATATTGTTATTATGGATATTATTATTTTTTCCTGACCTCTCCGTACAAACGAGACTCTTCTAAAATTTTCCATGAAAATTAGACTTAGAAAATTTTGTGAAAGTAAAGATAATTTTCAAAATTTTGTAAACTTGTATATGAAGGATTTAATTGTTTATAAATTGGCATATTTTATTTAAAATACTTAATTATGTAAGTTAATTGTTTATAAATTTAATATATTGAATAAAATATATTAATTCCTTCTTTTTTCTTTTCAAGGACGAAAAGTTTTGAGTGGGGAAGAGTGTAACGACCCATATTTTTCCGACAATTAAAATATTAATTTAAATAAGATTTTGAATTCAATATTATGAGAAATTGAAAATTTATGATTTGTTAATAAGAAAAACAATTAGAATGAAATTTAATAATGTTAATTTAAGGTAATTGCTAACTATTTTAATGTAATTCCAATTAATCGAAATGATTGTAAAGTTATAATTGGGTATAGACTATAAATAAGGATATAAATTAAATGTTATATTAAATGGTGGGATAATATGTAATTAATTGAAATTGAGTATAAAATCAGTAATGTGTGAGTGGTTTTAACAGTTGTTTGTAAATAATAAAAATTTATAATTATGATTAGAATACTTAAAAGTAACAATTTGTTTATTTACCATCTCATTTTAATATGTGGAAATAATTTGGTAATCAATTAAATTTTGATGTAAATTAATTATTGAAGTTAGTATGGATTAAGATGATAATTGTGGAATATTAATGAAATAAAACATAACCAATGTTAATTATATCCCTAAGATGATAAGTAATTGAATAATAATATGAAAATCAAAATAAATAAACTTTTTGGAATTTAAATTATAATTAATGAATTTATTTCAATTGAAATCAAACGCGGTAATTTGTAAAACATTTAAATATGAATTTGACATGGGAATTTGTTCTAAAGGTATAATAATTTCTCCGTAATTAGAAAATGATGAAATTGTTAGTTATAAAATTTGAATTGAAAAGGTGATAAAATTAATTTAATAATAGTTTATTTAATTAAAGTGAAAATAGTCATTTTGACCACTGTCTTGAATTTCGACGAAACCAATTTCATCTAATCCATAACAGTGAATTATTGTAGGATTTCAAGTTATGTAGCGATCAGACTTGCCGTTTGATCGTGAGGGCTCGAAACGCGTAGAAATCAAGTTAATAAATTCAATTTGAAATAAGCTGATTTTAAAAGCTAACTTCTTCATACAATGGAATTAGGACTTGAAATCTACTCCATTGAATTTAAAAATATCGAAAACATTTATTTTGATATATTGGATGACTCACTTTCATTTCGGAAGCGCAACGGGCTTTTCGGGTCGTTATTATCATTTCCGATTTGATATGATCATTCTTCTTATCGGGCTTTGTTTATATAAATAGCTTTGTTTCTCAAACCCTAGCAGCCTTTCAATTTCTACTGTATGTACATCAACTTCTTTCTGTTACTTTCTTCAATGGAAGAAACATATTCAAATTACAAAACCCTATTTCAATTCCAAATTAAAAAATTTCAAATCAAACTCCTCAAAACCATATTGAATTATATATTGTTAGAAAGTTCTCGACAAGCGTAATCCACTATAGTAATTAATTTTTCAATTGGATGCACCATTGATCAGAAGTCAATGACGAACCTCGGCCGTTGAAATTAGGTTTTTGCGATCCAACGGTGGATCTTCATCCGATCGACGATCGGGAGGTGGTGTTGGAAAGGTGGTATCGAGAAGGTCAAGATGAGGATGTTTATTTCTTTCGGAAGAGTCTTGTGTTTTCCAAAAAATTCAAAACATGCTAGCGACAGCGAGATCATCTGAGGTGACCGGACATGGTGGTGCAGCGGTTGTGGCGTCGGCAAGCGATGGGGGTTTGCATTGGTGAGGCCTGATCTAGTGGTAGCAGCATGCACAAGCGACAATTGGTGGCGACAGTGGTTCGTTCATGTTTCAGCCATGGGTTTGCGATCGTTCTCTAGGGTTTGGTTGAGATACGTACAGTGACGTGGAAGCTAAGTTTAATTATTTAATTTAATAAACTTTAATGTTCTAACTTGCATACCTTTCGCATACGTGCTCGGATTCACGCGCGGTGTCTCCACCGTAATCGTATTGAAATTCCGGACATTTTGGAACCGGTTTGGACAAATTCTAAGACTTTTCAATTTTGCGCCTTAATTTAGATTTCAAATCGATTTGAAATCAAAGGTGAGTGTTTTAACCCACTCATAACTACTAATTTATCTTATGTTAGTTAAATTGAATTTATGATATGATTAGAAATTAATTAGTTGATGTTTGGTATATTTAAATTGTCATTTCAGTTAAATCTGACATTTATTGAATTTAATTGCCATTAATTTAATATTAAATTTTAAATTGCCAGTTAATACCTGTTATTGATAATCAGGCACTTGTTATTGTTTATTGATTGATTTGAATGATGATTGTGATGGATAGTTAATTGTTAATATTGGATGACTGGATGTTATATTTATATATTGTTATAACACTGCAAGTTCCCTTAGTTATTGCTAGGAAAAATCATTGTGGGTTGAAATGACACATACTCGAACAGTCTATAGATTAGGGAATAATCGTTATAGGTTGAAATGAGAAACATGAGCACTTTTATGGATTTTGAATTTATTTTGGGATTGCAGGTTGAAACGATATATACTCGTAAAATTTAAATTTATTGCGGGTTGAAATGATATATATTTGTATCACTTGACCATAGGGTAAAAATTTATATACGGACACCGGATTGTTTAAATTAAATGATTTTTAAACCCTTAATTTTGAATTCAGTTAAATGATATTTTGAAATGGAATTTGATTTACTTAAACTGAATTATTTTGAAAAACCAAGCTTTAAACATTAAAATTGAAACTGGTCCAAATGAATTGTTTAAAGGGATTTGAATTGCAATTTCAAAGTCGAATCTTGAAATATAAATGAAATTTGTTGAAATGGAGTTATTGAAATGTTTGAATATTTAAACTTTGAAATCTACTAAATTTGAAGTAATTTAATTTATAGTTCAAACATGGTTTTGAAATCGGTATAGATTTAAAAAAAAAATTGGGAATCCAATTTGAAAGAGAAAATTAAGTTTGTTAATTTGAAAGCGGGATATGGTCTAGATTTGTTGAAATGGAATAAGTAGTTAAATTGAGATTCCTTTCAAATTAATTATTTTAATACATACTGTTTAAAACCATTTTATGTTAAACTATTAAACTTATTACACCAATCTTTACCTATTTTAAACCATTTAAACTAATTTAATCCATTTTAAGATATTTAATCTATTTCAAAAAAATTAAACTATTTAAACTATCTTATTTTAATTTAAACTATTATAATTTATTGTAAAATATTTTAATCAAATTTAAACTATAAATTATTTATTTATTTTAAACTATTTTAACTATTTTGGACTGGTTATGACTATCTAAACTATATTTCAAATTTCAACGGTGCAAGGTTGAATTAGTTATATTTAAACACTTGATTTAAAAGAGAATATGGTTAATGATGTTATAATCTAAATTAGGATTTGAAATGATATTTTCTAGTAAGATAACATATTATGGGTAAACATGATTTCGAAAGTAATATGATTTCAAATGTGATATGATTTCAGAAGTGATGTGATTTCAAATGTGATATTATTTTGAAAGTAAATATGATTTCGAAAGTGATATGTTTTCAAATGTGATATGATTTTGGAAGTAAATATGATTTCAAAAGTGATATGTGGTTTCGAGAATATGTTATTATGATGTCAATTATGAATTGATTCTTGGAAATGTAAAAGAACCATCTGGTGTGAAATAAGCGTTTGGTTGCTAAAGAGACCAGGATTGGATTTTTTCATACTCTCTGCCAATATCGAAAACCACTTTAACAATTGTGTATGTGGTGGAGATTCCAGAATGAAGTAGCATGGTTTGGAGAATGATTCTGTATGAGGTGTTTACATAGCCCTGACTCTCGTGAGTCAGGTTGATGTTGCTAAAACAGAAGCCATGCCAGGCCAAGTAAGGTCGCTCCTCCTATCGAGCACATTTCTTCGATACCCTGTTATGACTTTGTGATTGATTTGGTGGCCACCCCTCGATTTGATCATGGGAGTATGTTCCAAGGTGGGTGGTAGTAGTTGTTATATGTTACCACCAATTCGAATCCGCAAAACGATAGTATCCTACCCTGGACATTGCCTCACGTGCCTTGTCATATGCCTTATCGTGCCTCCTACGAGTTGGTTTGTACCGTACCTATGGAATGCTCTCTGATAGCCCTCTAGTTTATGGAGGAATTACGATACTGTATAGACTACGGGAATATATAAAAATGTGTTAACGGGGATATGGGTAAGCCTTAACGCTATTTTAGTACTTTACTTTACTGTAGACACTATTATAATAGCGTATTATACTATGTATGTTGATTGTTTAATGGATCCTTAGGAGAAGAAAATCCCAAACATCTCTTAAGTTATTGCACTCACGTTAGACACTTGATAAGGGATGTCAAACCTCGTAAACATCTCTGAAGCCGTCACACTCATATTTATTTACTGTTGATTTAACTTACATAAGATCTTTTAGTTCTAACTCGAGTGTTTTGTCTTTTCAATTTGCTCGGATCAGTCTGAGCTTTTCAGTGTATCGAAGTCTGCTTTTCTGGAGGATGAAGATGAAGATTTAGTACTTTATTATTTATTATATTTATTCCACTGCATCATGTTGTTCCATTGCATTTTATTTATTTCTATTGTATGTAACTCTGTTCTGTATTGTAAAAGTATAATCAAATGTTATTTGTAGAACAGTTTCTTGAACTGTTATTTGATTATTATATTTTGTCATTCCGTTGGAAGATTCTGTGTTTATTTTTTTCTTCCTCATCTTTTCTATTTACCCCATAACGATCCTTCCTTTTGAATGGTTTGAGTTTGACATGTGTGGTTTATTGTCAATTTGAACCGTCCAAAAAGGTGAGCTGTTACAAGAAGTTTATTTTTTTTTATAGTTGTTATAATTTAATTAACATTAAAATATATATGTACCTTATTAAAATATTCATATTTAATTAATTTTAATTCTTATTAATAAATAACATTTAATAAATATTAATTTTAATATCATTAACTAAATCAAATTTAAGTAATTTAACAAACAAAATTTTGAAAATTTAATGTTATTCGTCTTAAACTATTTAAGATAAATAATTAACTATGCCACCTATAATTTTTTCATATATACAATTTATATATATATATATATATATTGGTTAACCAGCTCTAAATTATTTTTATTTAATAAATTCATTTATTAAGTTAAACAATTTAAATTAATTCCAAATTTTAATATAATTCATCTTAAACAAATTTAAAATAATGTAATACTATAACAATTATAGTTACATACATATATCAATGTATATATGTGTGTGTGTGTGTGTGTGTGTGTGTGTGTGTGTGTGTGTTTAATTAGGTAACCTTTTATTTAATTTAACTTATTTAATCAAATTAATTAAATATATATAGTAAAAAAATTAAAATTAATTTTTCAAAACATTTTAAAAAATTAAATTTATTTTATAGCCCCTATAAATTTTCATTTTATATTTAAATTTAACATTTAAATTTAAAATATATTTTAAATTTCAAATTACAATTGGGAAATCAAACCATGGCTCAAATAACTCTTGCTATGTCTAGGCCAACATTATGGACTTACTCCACTCATTACGCTAGCCCAGTAGTTAGGGAGAATAAAATACTTGATTATTCAATTCCATGCCTAGACATTATTTTTGTAGACACCCATCATATTAGAAAGTTTAGTTAGTTGGCCTGAATGTTAGCAAATTAGACCATATAGGCCATTTAGGCTCTAATACCATTATATTTTTAGATTTGGCCTGGTCTATAGTAGGTCATATGGGTGAATTTCAAAAAAGAACCCCAATTGGATCTTAGTGGGCCTACAAAGTTTAATATTTAATACTAGCTTATCCGATCTAGTTATTTTAAATAAAATCATATTTTAGTTGAAAATTGTGTCTTTATTTAGCTAATCTATATTAATTAAATATTCATATATGCTTTAAATTGCATATGTGTTAATATATCATGCATACACACACACACACACACATATATATATAAGTATGTATGTATGTATGTATATAAACACACACACTCATATAATGATGACATAGGATATAACTCGATGACATGGTATATAAATACATGTTTAATATATATGTACATAGATATTAGGATTTATATCCTACTTTGTATACATTCGTTATATGTATATATAGTAATTGTCACAAACAAAATATTTAATAAAACAATATATGTATACATTTAAAATTTCAAAATTATATGTATAGTAATAAAACTAAATTTTATTAAAATATAAAAAATAATTTAAAGAAGTAAAGATTTTTAACTTTCAAATTTAAAGTTAATTTGACTAATTTGAAATTCCAAATTTAAATCCGGAGTTAAAAAGATCTAAGTTTGATTTAATAAAGCATATTCAAATTCAAATCTTGAACTAAATTAATTGATCAATATCTTTAATTACCAAAATACTAATGAAGTAAATATATTAAATTATATATATATATATATATGCAGTCAAAAATATAATATTTTTATGAAAAAATATATTTAACCAATTTAAATATGTATAAATACGTCTTATATGTAATATTACAAAATTAATAAATATACAAATATTATGTATAATTCATCTTAGCCAGTAATAAATTTTTGTTTTTTAAAAACCTTAAATAAATTTTAATATATGTAAATATACATATAATATAATTAAAGGTAAATATTAAATCGAATGATGATTTATATGTTTTGGCCTTAATTATATATATTTTATAAAGATCGAAAGCAATTCATCAAAATAATTAAAATACTTCTATAATTTTAAATATAGAAACAATGTATTTTATGTTTTAAAGTTAATAAATAATTATTTAAACATAAAAAAATATGTTAAACGTTTAGAGAATTATCTCATATATATATATATATATATAAGAATACGTATATGAAATCAAATGAATTATATTGCACAAATTAATTGTTTAAATAATTTATAATAATTATAATTATAGTAAGAAAATTATATATATATAATTGTGATAACAATGATTAACTAGAAAAATAGAAATTAGAATGTTTTCCTTTGAAGATTATGCCATTGAACACACCTTGGTAAGTGAAATCTCGCAGACTCCTTGTAATCGAAAAATAACCATGCAATGATCTAATGCACCACTATCTTTTGATTAATTTTTGATGTTTTTATAGCCTAAGTGAATTCGACCAAGGAGGAGAGATATGATAGGAAGCCAAGCGGTAGGGTGAAGAAGAGAAACAAATGAAATAGGCTTGACTTTTTATTTATAGTAAGAATCAGGAGGAAATATCATACACATTTCACTCCCTCTCCCTTTACCAATTCAAATTTAGATCAATATCTAAATTCAAACCTCTCCCTATTCTTATTATGGACGGCCTAGATGGACCCTTTATGCGTAAATAAATCTTAAAAACCATTCACTAATTAATTGCATTTATAGAGTATTTAATGTATATGTATATATTGATATTGATATTAATATTGATATACGTATGCACACAACCTTTTGTATGAACTCAGTTAATTACTGTTGGCATCTAGAATATCAAATGTATGAATGATTAATATTTCATAAATATTAATTAATTTGATTAATTTATAAACTAATTAAAATCATGTGGTATTTCAAATAATTCACAAATATGGTTGTGTGACTTATAGGTGTAAATCCAGTTTGTGATTAATATCAAGTAATTCAAATATAAATATACACACATCACCTTGGCTAGTGGTGTGATAGTTTGGCTGAATTTATTATTAGATCTTTGTCGGTAAAAATTCAATTTACATTTTAAGCTGTAATATTTATTAACGGTAATTTTATTCTTATTTAATCTGTTTGTCCATAAATAAAGCCTTGGTTCAATAATTACATTTATTATTAAATGTACTACTCCGACTAAGACTTTGACTTTGTGTTGAATACAGTGACCATGATACTCAACTTATACGACCGAGTATATTAGTTCTTTATTGAATGTGTATCACTTCCTATAGTCCTACTTAGACCCAACTATTATCGCTCGATGGTCATCATGCCATGATTTAACTATAATCAAAATAGAGTATCCATATAGAAGTTCTGAAATATTATCAAGTCAAGAGGATTGTGTAACATCGTCACACAAAGATTTCTTGTTTGTTATTAACCAACAAGAAACTATCGGGTGAATCATTCTATAGTTATCTAATAGCTCCGAGTACGTAACCCTTTAGGACTTGTAGTGACCTGTATTATACTTATCGAAGGATCGTAAAATATTTTTATTTTATTCATATAAGGATGATCGATAATTTTGGAATATGAATCACAGGGACATTATATACACCTATAATTTTTCTCAAATTTTTATGTGACCATTTCGAAGCTGAAAATTTTGTTTGGGCTATAACTTTTGTTAAGAGTCGAAATAGGGTCTCAAACCAATTTCATTGCTTTAGGATGATGATTTCTCATATTGTATAGTGGTCATAATAGAAAGATGGATTTAGGTTAGAAAGTTATGCTGGTTTTACGTTTTAACAGTTACCGGCCAGAATTAGTGTCTAATTAGTTAAGTCCATCAGTAAGCCTATTAGTTTGATTCGAGAATCACTATAAATAGGAAGCTGGAGAGTCAAATTAAAACTTTTCGATCTCACCCAAATCTGATCGAAAGCCTCATTAACCCTAGATTCATCCAAAATCACCCAAATTACTTTGTAAATCGAACCAAATTAAAGATTAGTGAATAGATAGTCGATTAGAAGATTGAGATTACAAATTTGGTTGATTTGCATTGCTTTTGGTCGTTGTCCATATTGATCTACACTCAAATTGGTTGAATTTGGTAAGTGGTGAGTGGTTTATGCCTTCTCACTATATATACATGTTTATATGGTAGAATTGCATGATTTGACATGACTTTTGGCCACAAACCCTTTTCTAACTTTAATTTCATGTTAATTTATGCATATATGTTGAATTTGATCAGAAATTACCCTTATTCATTTTCATATATTCATGTAATATAGATCTAGATAAGAATTGGCTTGTTTATCATATTCTTATGTTTTGATTGCTTGAATGGATGTATGTGCATGTTGATCTATGTTTGTATGTTGTGATGTGATGTGGTTTGTTAGTGCTTAGATGTTTAGGAAGATAGGTTGGAGAATTTGGAAAACCGAGGCAAAGATGGTCAGAATTGGACGAAACTTGACGAAGAGGCTTTAGAGTATGGGAAAAGCTTGCGGTTCAAATCGCGAGTCCAAATTCTCTGAAGTGCATAACTCAACAATGACATGGAGAGGTCGGTACCGACTTATTTTTATTGGTCAAACTGCCCGATGGTTAGCATGAGATGATATAGTATGGCTAGTAGAGTTGACGTAGGTCAAGAGATAGGTGATTGGCTAAGGGTTGAAGGCTTTACCGACTTGTTTCTAGAACATTAAGTGGAATGCTTTGAAGTGAAGACCGAGTTGTTTAGATGAATAGGTCGGAGTTAAAGCATCTAGGCATGGAGTGCTTGAAGCAAGGAAGGAGTGGAAGGAAACTTAGCCAATAATGGGGTAAGTGGACAAGTCGGTACCAACTTGTTTATGTTGGTACTGAGTTATCCTAGTGGGACAAGAGGGAGGGAGACTTCTTGAAGATGAAGTGGAGATCCTATAGATCATGCTGAAGGTGTTGGCTTGTTTGCATCAAGGTTGGATGGCAATGTAACAACATGATAAAAGCTTTGTATCTTCGGTTTGTGACTTGTGGTGTGAGTAGGTACCGAAAATAGCAGCTCGATAAAGGAGAGAGAGCTTAGAATGAGGAACGTGGTGGGTTTTTGGATAATGTGAACTGGATTAAGTAAAAATGGTTCGGAATCCAAATGGAGCAAAGAAGGGCTCAGATGTGAGTATTCTAAGGAATGGTTGATACTGAAAGTGTTTTCTATTGTACTCAAAGCAAGGGTATTGTAAGTGGAGACGCCATGGATCTTGTTAGGATCTGTATACCCTGAACAAGTTGCTTTAGGTCTAGTGTCTAGCTTTGGGCTAGGAGACACATATCGAGCTTTAGGATGCGTGATACGAGAGTACAATGAAAACCAGGATTTTCGTTAGTCCCTTGTAGTTAGGAGGCCACATGAGTTATCATATATTGGAGGCACAAGGATGAGCGATGGTGGGTATTGGTTGATGGATGCTATGGTTGTTTTGATTGCTTTCTTTAGTAGGCTATTACTCGTGGATGTCATTGAGAGTAGGTACAGCAGATAGGGATATCTGGACATCCACTATTGTATTTTCCCCGGTACCTTTATGATATTGTAGAATAACATATTATAGTGATATGTGCTAACTCTTTGGTTATAGGAATAGGTCAGGTGTGGTTCGTGCACTCTTGTTCATTACCATTTTTACATGTATAGTATTTTGAGATTTATTTACCACTTACACAAACTATTGTCTGACCCAAGGTTTTTATACTTTGCTTCTTATCATCTTAGGTACTTTTAGATGAGTAGACTAGGTAACAGGTCTAAGTGATGCAGTAGCTCTTCAGAGGACGAGATAGATGGAGCTATCTCGTATTATATATATATATATATATGGATTTCCTACGCTTTTCCGTTGGACAACACCATGGATCCTGTAGTAGTGCTTGTTTATTTCTATTTATTAAGACAGCTTATTGATTTGATCATGTTATATACTGTACAATATTTGATGTATAAATCAGTGGATATTATATTTTGATGATTGGTTCACACTGTTATTACTCTTTTTTTATTGTATCTGTGATATTATATTTATCCATGCGTTGTGAGATATGCGGCAGGTTATATGCTATTTTTCCTATTATTTATCTTGATGATCGTCCTATATCGGTCGAGGACGACTGCAACGCATTATGTATATTATCGGTGTCGGTGGTATAGGGCGGTTGTAACAACCTAGAATTTCTGTCATTTGAAATTCAGATATTTAATTGATTTTAAATATCGAAAAGTAAAATTTATAAGTCGAATAATTTATATTTCTAATATTTAGATTTAATTGGATAATTAAATCGATAATTTAATATTTGAAATTTAAGAAATAATTGAAAATTGGGTTTAATATGGTTAAAATTGATTTGCAAAATTTTACTTAATCAAATTGGAGTTAGAATGATGTTATAGAACTTTTAAAATCGAACTAAAAGTTAATTTGTGAAAATTGAATATTTTAATATTTAATTGACGAGTTAAAATGGCCATTTTTCAAACAGTCTTGGATTTCGACGAAACTAGTTTCATCGGATCCGTAATGCCAAATTATTGTATGGTTCCAAATTTCATGTAATCGGATTTACGGTTTGTCCGGGGCAAGCTAAAACGCATAGAAATTTTGTTAATCGATTTAATTTAAAATTGATCATTTATTTTCCGTAACTCGCACAGATGATCGAATTAGTCTTCGAAACCCATTCCATTTTGTGTCCGGAACGCGGGGTAAACCCTATAAACGCCAGTCACCGTGCGAGATTTGGAGTTCGGAAAATTTCGAGTGAATAGTAATTTGAAAATTTTCTATAAAAGGCCTTCATTGTTTTCATTTGCGAAAAAATAAACAAAACCCTAGTTCCTTAAGTCAGCCACTAGAAAACAAATTGATGGCCGAAAATTGCCATTCTTCTTCCCTCGATTTCTTCTAATCCAAGCATTAATTCGAAAAACCTTCAACACGAAAAGCGTAGAGCACTACAAGATCTAGGTATTCAACGGTTGTGATCGAGTATGGAGGTGGAGTTTGTTGACAAATCGAGCTCGAAGTGTCGCCGTTCACATGCGATTTTAGAGAGCTAGGGGGGCCGAGCATGGCCGGCCTCTGGCCGAAGGTCGTGCTCGCAGTGGGCTTCCAAATGACGGTCGCTGACCGTCGTAGAGTTGGGTATATCGGTCGCGTGATTTAGGGTTTGCACGGCTATAATGGGTTGTCGCGCACGCGTATCATCCTAGAACGAAGAAGAAGAAGAAGGCAACGTCTCTGACGCGTGCGGGGGGGTGGGGGGGATCCAACGGCCAGAAATTGTAGGGTATAAAATATTAAACTAAAATTGTAAATTAATATATAGTTAAATTCGTGTAGCTTTAAAAATGTATAACTTTGTCATACGAGGTCGGAAAATTACGAAACGAATTGCGTTGCAACCGTTTTGACGAGCACTACGCTATGGAACTGGATTGGAGTCATTTGGAGATAGTTTGAATTTCGGGTAAAATTAAACGCGTGTTTAATTTTATTCGAAATTAAACGCTGGAAATTGAAAACGAGGTGAGAACTTCTCACTCAATCGAATTGTTTCGATTTAAATTTTAAATAGTTAGATTTAAAATTGCTTGATTGTGTGATTGGATGATAGTTATTATCTGTTGCATTGAAATAGACCCTATACGCCGTATATTAAGCGGATGTTATTTATTAAAAATATACCGCGATAATTCCTACTTGAATGGAATTGGTATTATATATGTAATTGGAGTTGATTTCCCGCATTATATAGTGGATGAAACCCTATTGCGCCGCATAATAGCGGATAGTATTTTATAAATCCCGTATACCGCGATACTGCGTCTCGAAGCGGAATTGGTATTGTGCTAACATCTTTGGATGCAGGGAAACAAGTTGGAGGGATCCAACTGGATTCCTCAAATATTTGAATTTGTTTCAATGTTGTGTGTTAATCTATTTATTGATCTATTTGTAATCTTCGTGATTATCTTTGTGATTGAAATCGTTAAAGGTTAAATTTTAGCCGAATATATTTTTGGTATCGTTAGATGCCGAAAATAAATAAAATTGGATTTCTAAAAATTTAAGTTGAGAATTCATAATGAAATTTAATTTTGGAATTGATTCATTTTAAATGAATAGACGTTGTAATTTTTATGTTATAAAAATTATGATTTTTGTGAAATATAATCGAAATGTGATTTTTGAAATAAGTAGTTGATTAATTTATAAAATGGTTTAAATTGGGATTTTTGAATTATTATAAATGATTTATATAAAAGATTTATAAAATTGATATTTATAAATTAAAAATATTGGAATTATAAAACGAGTTTTTATAAGTATTAAAGGAAGTATAAATGGATTTCATAAGTGAATGTAATTTATAGATTTATAAAATTGTGAAGTTATAAAATGAAATGATTTTTGTAAAATAAAAGATTTATAAGTAATTAACTTATAAATTGGATTTTGGCGTGTAAATGGGATATAAATAGAATTTGTTAATTAAGGGATTTTATAAGTTGAAGTTTTTATAAATTATATAAATGTGAATTTATAAACGTTGTTTTATAAATCCGAAATCGACTTATTTTGATAAGTTAATTATTACAGCTTATCAAAGGAGATATATCCACGATTTTGGACAGTGGATAATCCTTTAAATAAAATTTGTAGAAATGTAGAATTTGGTTAACGAAGTATATTCACGATTTTGGACAGTGAATAATATATTAAATAAATTGGATATGTTTTGGGGAAGTGATATTATAAAACGAAGTTAATTGATTTAAAGATGTTTTAAAATGTATTAAGTATCGAAACCATAAATTTCAACATTTATTGTTGAAATATACGTTTTCGAGAAATAGAAGGAAATGGTGAACTATAACACTGTTGTTATAGTAAATGATTTCCGAAAGGAAAAGTTTTGTATAGTATTAAGGTTTATATATCTATCTTAATTTCGAATCCCTATACTAGTAATTTTGGGTTGTCGTAACGATGTTTTACGTAACATTCGTTTTGACCCAAATAAATGTGTTTAAGAGAAGTTTTCCTTAAAGAATAAAATATATACTTAATTTGGATTTAAGTATATTGGATATTTTCCAAGTGTTGAAAATAAACAGATTTGTGAATTACTTATTATTAAATAAGTATGGAAATGTTTTTCCAATATGAAGTGAATGTTTTGAGATTTTATCTTTTAAAGATAAATTGAAAATGAATATTAGAAATCGATTTGGAAATCGTATATTCATAGATATTTTGGAAAGGTAAATTCACTATGGAATTTATAAAAGAAAGGGAAATTTGTTTAAAAATAAACATTGATTTATTTTTGAAGTGTGGAAATAAATTTATGGATTTGGAACGTAAGTTTAAAATAAATCGGTAAGGATTTATTTGATTGATTTAAATGAACCATTTTAAATTTAAAATAGATAAATATTTGGAAGTGTTTCCGTTTAAGGAAATTGATTTGAAATTTGTTTTCAAAGATTGAAAGGTGAAAAATGATTTGAAATTTGTTTTCAAATGGTTGAAGTGTGGGAATTATATCTTGTAAAGATATTTTCAAAATAAATAATTTGGGAAATTATTTGAAATCGGGTCATGTTGTGAATATTGATTGATAGTTAAATAACCGACTATCAATATTGACCCTTGAGTGGTTATTTGTTGTGAATTGGTTGGAATTGAATGCTACACTTATTTTTAAATTATTGCGCTCGTTATTCGGATTACCCATCCCGAATAGTGATATGACGTAATGGATAGCATTGAAGACCGGTGGTGTAGACGGGGTATTTGTGAAAACGATAGGATGACCTATCAATTGTCTATGCACCGTTAGCTACGGTATGGAGATTTCCTTTGTGATGGGAAATTCGATCGGGATTGTGAATACCTGGATTGCAAGGGCTTCTTTGGAAGTGCCTTCGGTTCTGATCGAGCCTAGAACAGACTTGTATGTTTACGTGTCTGACATTATATTTTGAGAGATAAAGAAGATTTCTTTCAAATACATCTCTGTTGGTGGCGGAGAATTCATTCTCTTAGCTTAACACCCTTCTCTAAGACGTACGAGCTCAGAGGTTTTGTAGTTGAAGGTTATCAGCGATATATTCCCTATTTGGTAATGTGGCATGCTGAGTGTTGCTGTGTGATGATTATTTATTGATCATTTGTTGATCAAAGCGTGGCTTTGTGAAAAAGCGTAGCTTTGTGGACGAGACTTCATCAGACCTCACACATCGGAAATGGTCAAAACAGGAATATGCGGCAAGGTTATGAGGGTCGCTCCCTTTAGGGTATGTCATTTCGTTTTGGAAAAGGGTGGTGTCAGGTATGGAGCCCTGATGCTTAACCTATGTGGTTGCTCCAATC
The DNA here is from genome assembly GCA_030765085.1 of Allium cepa. Taxonomy (NCBI): domain Eukaryota; kingdom Viridiplantae; phylum Streptophyta; class Magnoliopsida; order Asparagales; family Amaryllidaceae; genus Allium; species Allium cepa. The sequence continues at coordinate 556,101,393 of CM060928.1, read as the reverse complement.
TCATTTTTCTGTGTGGTTGTTGCTTGGTGATAGAGGGCCCTCGGATAAAGGTCCCAAAGGACCGGGGGTTGGCATATTCGTGTAGTAGTTACCGACTTACAGATGTAACCCGACCTTGTATTGGCAGAGAGCTGGTTAAGTTCTCGTGACGTCTCGCCAGAGGCGATCCCATGTGGCAGTAGGAAGTTCCTTAGCCTGACCATTTGTTGGAAATCAAATTTCCAATACGAACCCAATACGGTTTTAGTTGTATAACCTTCCATTTACTTATGGTGGTCACCACTGTTTAGATGGTAGCTATAGTAGGCATAGTTCGAAATGTCTATGCTGGCTAAGATTTATATTCTATTTTCGAAATTCTTTTATCACTATGCACTAATAATAATATAAAAAAAATGATTTTTTTTTCATAGTAAGTATCTTTGACTATCATAAGGAGAAATCTCCTCCAATTCTACGTTTGCATTGTGTGTGCGGGGAGGCCTTATGGTAGTTTCATTTTCCAAAAGCATTGGGGATATTTTTCTACTTCTATTGTTGTTGTTGTTTTAAAGATAAATAACTGTTTTGAGTTCTCACACCAGTCCCATGATTGACTTGGAGTTTATTGTTCTCTTCCTAAACTCTGGATGCCCAAAATTTTCCACACGGGCAGTCTAGAGTCAGGTTATCAGGTCATTCTAGATTCAGAAGTGCTATGGAGCTCAAGTGGCAAGCTGGATGGCGAGACGTATTACTTGTATATGATATTATCTTTCCGCTGTAAATTCACTTGTTATGGCATGTTTGTATAACTGTCCATTGTTCTTTTGAGTTGTATATTGTTGTTGTTCACTCTGATGTAATGTAATAACTGAGATAGAATCTTTGTTTTTAAAGATTATTCATTTATTTATTATATGTTGTTCCGCTACGATATGTGAGATTATGATATTGTTTCTGTTCCGTTTTCTTACTTCTCCTATCTTTTTCTTCTACCTCTTCTTTTTAACCCTCATGGTTCGGTTTTCCGGCATTCGATTGTTCGGCAGTTGATACAGTGGACGTATTGATGTCGATTTTCGAAAGTCGAAGAATCGGGTCTTGACATTGTGGTATCAGAGCATATGGTTAAGTGACAACCTGGCTCTGTTGGGTGTTACTCATTAGAGATAGAGTCAGTAGTACTCTAGAATGAGTTTGAGAGTAATAATAGATATGAGCGTGTATTTCTTAGTGAATATGAAATTGTTTTGTATTGTGTTGACTTATCAGTTGATTGTTTATAGATTCTGGTCGGTGCAGTCTAGCTAACTGTATCGATAGGGGTTTCTAAACTCTTAAACGAGATAAACCGACATAGTACTGTTTTAAATTGGGTAAATGAAATAATTTTACCTCGATTATATTTTATATATAAAGGAATAATTTTTCAGAATTATCAAAGTGTATGTAAAAAATTGAATTGTTTGATTGTTGAAAATGTAAATATATATATGTTAATGAAAGTTGTTTGAATAAGTTAAATAAAACAACTATTATAAAAGAATGAATTGTATAATTGAAATAATTTACAATTGTGAAATAATCTTGTATAGGTAAAAGGGAAATAGTGAAATTATATAAGAAAGGATTTATAAATGAGATTTATAAATAAAAGAAAATTTTGAAAGAATTTGAAGCATTGGATTCACTACTGTTGCTGGGGAATAATAAGGGTGATGACTGCAGTATCATCAGTATCATTTTCGAGTTTCCGTGTGATGGATTTGCTACCATAGTAAATTGAAATTGAATTTGTTGTGATAAACAAATTTGAAATTAAAATCCAAGTTGAAATTGATGAATATAAGTTATCTAGTTTTGAACTTATAATATGATATAATAAAGATTTAACTTTAGTAAAGTTGAAATAAAATTGAATTAGTATGATAAAAATGTATGATGTGAAATTTAACTAAAGGAAGTTAAATAAATTAAATCAGATTTGAAAGTTGAATAATAAGTTGTATAACTTATTAAATGTGATGATGTAAGTAAAACCAATTATTAAAATGGTTAAACAACTTTGTTAAGCAAAACGAAGTATGAATCTGAATAAGTGATAAAATTGACTTTGGTAAAAGTTAAATAGAATTTACTTTGGAGTTGGGATTTTAACTGGATTAAATGGAAATTTAAGTTAAGTTAAACAAATGATGTTTAAATGGAATATAACTTAAGTGAGGCTGAATGAAGTTGATTTTGGTATCAAAATGAATTAATGAAGTGAATTAAATGGATATGAATTTGAGTCATATAAAGGAGATTCAACTTTGTTTGTAAAGTAAATTAGTAATTGAACTACTGAATTGAATATTAATCAATCGAATGTAATAAATTGATATAGAATAATGGATATAAGTGTTAATTCATTTAAGGCTAATTGAATGTTAAACCAAATAGAAGGTAAATAAAGTGAATATGAACGATGAATGTAAAGTGAATAAATTCGGTTGTATTGGATATACATTGGTTGTTAGATTATTGTTAATTGATTGAATAGAAATTCATATGCAATTGAATGAATAAAATTGAAAGCTAAAACAATCAAATTCAAATTGGAAGTTAAGTAAATTTAAATTGAATGGAAATTGATTGAATTGAAAGTGAACCAATGTGAATGTAAATTAGTGAATGTAAACTAATTGAAAATGAATAATTGAATGTCGTTGTATATAAATTGGTTGTAAACAATTACAAGTAATGTCGAAATCATATAAGTTGCTTATAAACCTTGTTTAGTATGCATTTCTTTTAATATGCATGTGTTGTAGTTGTTTAAAAGAGTAAAATGTTAATAATTTCTTATATATGTCACTTACGTGTTTATATTGAGTAAGTAGGGTACCGGGGCTACCGTTAGCGGGATTTGGGTTGCGCAAAATGCTTAATAAATAATTGCTTTGCTTAAAAATGCTAAAAAGGTACGCCTACGCAATAAAAATAGGAAATATGAACTGTTTTTCTGTTTTTCCGACCGGGTGGGTCGATGTATATATATTTTTATCTATCGTGATATTGTAAAAGCTCCTCCGTACAAAGGAGGTTATGGCGAATTTTTTTGGAAATTAAGGCGTTAGAAAATTTTCGGGAAATTTTTGAAAAAATTTGTGAAAACTAAGTTTTGATTTGAGTTGAAAGGTTAAACGATATAGTTGATTTTGAAAAGATAACTATATATGGATTTGAAAACTTAGTAAATATTTGTAAGAAGTTTAACTATGGATTTTGGGAAAGTTAAACACTTAAGTGAAATTGAAATCTGAATTGAATCGTTTTGAAAGGTTAATGAATTCCAAAACTTTTTCTTACTTGGCAATTTCGAGGACGAAATTCTTTTAAGGGGGAAAGTTTGTAACGACCCAGAATTTCTGTCATTTGAAATTCAGATATTTAATTGATTTTACATATCGACAAGTAAAATTTATAAGTCGAATAATTAATATTTCGAATATTTAGATTTAATTGGATAATTAAATCGATAATTTAATATTTGAAATTTAAGAAATAATTGAAAATTGGGTTTAATATGGTTAAAAATGATTTGCAAAATTTTATTTAATCATATTGGAGCTAGAATGATGTTATAGAACTTTTAAATCGAATTAAAAGTTAATTTGTGAAAATTTAATATTTTAATATTTAATTGACAAGTTAAAATGGCCATTTTTCAAACAGTCTCGGATTTCGACGAAACCAGTTTTATCGGATCCGTAATGTCAAATTATTGTATAGTTTCAAATTTTGTGTCAATCAGATTTACGGTTTGTCCGGGACAAGCTAAAACGCATAGAAATTTGGTTAATCGATTTAATTTAAAATTGATCGTTTATTTCCGTTACTCGCACAAATGATCGAATTAGTCTCCGAAACCCATTCCATTATGTCTGGAACGCGGGGTAAACCCTAGAAATGCCAGTCACCGCACGAGATTTGGAGTTCGAAAAATTTCGAGTGAATAGTAATTTGGAAATTTTCCATAAAAGGCCTTCATTGTTTTCATTTGCAAAAAAATAAACAAAACCCTAGTTCCTTAAGTCAGCCGCCAGAAAACAAATTGATGGCCGAAAATTTCCATTCTTCTTCCCTCGATTTCTTCTAATCCAAGCATTAATTCGAAAAACCTTCAACACGAAAAGCGTAGAGCACTACAAGATCTAGGTATTCACCGGTTGTGATCGAGTATGGAGGTGGAGTTTGTCGACAAATCAAGCTCGAAGTGTCGCCGTTCGCATGCGATTTTAGAGAGCTAGGGGGGCCGAGCATGGCCGGCTGGCCGAAGGTCGTGCTCGTAGTGGGCTTCCAAATGACGGTCGTTGATCGTCGTAGAGTTGGGTATATCGGTCGTGTGATTTAGGGTTTGCACGGCTATAATGGGTTGTCGCGTGCGTGTATGATCCTGGAACGAAGAAGAAGGAGGCAACGTCTCTGATGCGTGCAGGGGGGTGTGACGCCCCACCTCTATACCCACGCTAGCCAAGAACATTACTGTGAATGCTGTCAACTAGCACGGAGAATAAGGCTGTTGAGGAGCGACCACCCGTGTAATTTCTTTGCGCGAGCATCGATATGTCAGATAGTTATAATATAAGTTTTCATCTCAAGAGGAAAATCCGACGTACCCACACAAACTCAAAGCTACTACACAGTGGCTATAATATCTTCGGAAACAAATACAGAAATAAACATAACATAAATCAGTCACAGATAATTCATATCACAAAGGCGGAAGAAGATATGAATATATAATTAACACATGAAAGTGTATATCCGAGTAGTGGTCAAAAAGATCCACAATAATACAAAATAATAGCAACATGTGCTATACAAAAGAATACATCAATGAGTCAATATCTCAAGAGTATACAACAAAAACTACTAATCTAAGTAGTAAGCAAAAGGTCAGGGTAATGGATCCCTGGAGAGAAGTCAAGCAGAAGCACCTGTAACATCTCGGTCTGACCCGAGTATTATTTAATAAGAAAATAATAAACGGATCGGTCTAACTATAAATATCAGATGAAATGATATAAAATGAGAGATATGACTAAACACATAATAATCACAATGCCAAGCTGTGATATTTATAAGCAGTTGAAAATTATCAAGGGATTATTCAATGTCAAAAATCTACACAAGAATCAAAGAAATGTCATACTCCTTATTTCGTTCATCAAACCACAATTATTGACGATTATATCAAAGTCAGTCACAAAATTCAATGACACACAAATTCACCAATGCACAAATATTGATAAAACTTATCAATGGAAATCACGAAAATTGGTGAAGCATAAATTCTAGAAATCATCTCAAGAAATCCAGTCAATGACACACGAATTCACCTATGCAAAAAAAATTGATAAATCATATCAATTAGAAATCACAAAAATAGGTGAAGAAGAAAATTCTAGAATTCGACACACGAAATCCAAAAATCACACAAAATAGGGGGAAGGCCTATCACACGAACGGGAGCATGAAAACTCACCAACAGCTGTAACACATGAACGAGAAGCTATCTCATGGTAGCTAGCCATTAATTTGACACACGAATGGTCCGAAGACCTAACACACGAACGGTCCGAAGACCGTGGGTTGCCTCCCCACCAAATTGAGTCGAAACTCCACAAAACGGGGTTTAGTCTCCCTCGCAGACAAAGAGACATCGCGCATTGCTAGTCTAAATCACAAAAAAATGATCGTCATGATCATCGAGAAGTGTCAATTACAGTAAGCTAGTAAATATATGAGCTTAGCTTCATGTCCCATAGCCACTAGCTTAACTTAAATATTTACGAACAAATTGTAGATCTCCACTAGAAAATTGTCACAAGAGATTCAATCGAACAAGTCCAAGAATTAACCGGCGAAGTAAACGCAAGCGTTTCATACCACTTGTTTTACCAAGCCGTTTAATTAGATTTCTCATACGAGTGACGTAAAGGTTTGTATATACTAATAGATTGGAAAACAGTTTTATAAACGAATTTGGTATTAAAATAGAATTGAAATCGTTTGAGGAAAGAGTTTTGATATTTACTACTAGTATTGAAACCTTTATATTTTTAAAGTGACAAAACACGAAAATGATTGTAGAACAATCAACCACCAAAATTCACATTCAAAGACGTGAATAAAAATCCAAAGAAATCGATCCGAATCCATCTAAATGGGTATTCCCAAAAATTCCAAGAAGAGAAGTCATTAAAGTTGTAGCAACAACGAGTGGGAAATAACACGAATCGATGGAGTTTGGAAACCAACCAAAAACATGCACAAATAGGCACAATAAGGAAAATTGGTGCAGGTCAGTCGACTGACACAAAGGTCCAGTCGACTGAACCAGAAGCAGGAAAAATAATTTCCTGCAGTCAGTCGACTGACCTAAAATTTCAATCGACTGAATGCAGGAAAACAGAGGACCCGAGCCTTTGTTAGCTGCCTTCGGAATGCCTATGTGCTACAGCCAGTCGACTGACCCAAAGGTCCAGTCGACTGACTGGCACCAAGGCTGTTTTCTTAGCCTATGAAATGAAGATGCAATCTTCATCAAAATGCAATCGAGCGAGCACGGTCACTAAGGGTTTATGCAAATCGACTACCCGGTCCAATAAGCTCTTCGATGATCACCAAAAACAAGTTCAAACAACAAAGCTGTGATTTTTGAAGATTGGAACTCAAAACACTAAAATTTGGAATGTTCACAAAACCTATCCAAATCAAAATCAAATACACCTGAATATGTGTTAGGAATTCATACCTAACAATCAAAGATAATCATAGACCTAGATGTGAGATTAAAAATCTCACCTTTTTACCAAAATCAAACAAGAAGAAGCTTGAAAGCAGATGGAGAATCAACCTCTCTTCAACACAACCCAAATGAGCTTGAATCTATGCTCAAAACAAGAACATTCCCAAAATTAGGTTTAGGAATTTCTGAAATTGGTAAGAGAATAAGTTGGAGAAGAAGAAGAGAAGCTTACCAATGGGTTCTCTTGAATTTGGAGCTAGGAATTTGAATTTGTAAGAGGAACTAGGGTTTTGGAGTTTTAATTTCCAATCTCTCCCACCATTAATACTCTAAAAACTGAAAAGAGAAGAGAATGAGGGTGAGTGGGGAAGAGTGGCTGAGATTTGAGCATAAGTTAACATAGGGCTGAGCCCAAACCAAACCCAAAGTGAAAAGTAGCAAAAATCAACTTTCTCCAAACATATCGAAGCTTATACTCAAAAAGGTCGCAAACGGCATTTTAAACTCAATGGGAGTGGTCCCGAGTCCTAATTCGACCGTATGCAAAAAGTAGCTTTCCGGACTAAACATCCGACTAACGATGAAATATTTAAATAAAATGTTTAAATATAAAACCGATAAATATGCGGGTTGTTACAGGGGGATCCAACGGTCAGAAATTGTAGGGTATAAAATATTAAAATAAAATTGTAAATTAATATATAGTTAAATTCGTGTAGCTTTAAAAATGTATAACTTTGTCATACGAGGTCGGAAAATTACGAAACGAATTGCGTTGCAACCGTTTTGATGAGCACTACGCTATGGAACTGGATTGGAGTCATTTGGAGCTAGTTTGAATTTCGGGTAAAATTAAACGCGTGTTTAATTTTATTCGAAATTAAACGCTGGAAATTGGAAACGAGGTGAGAACTTCTCACTCAATCAAATTGTTTCGATTTAAATTTTAAATAGTTAGATTTATAATTGCTTGATTGTGTGATTGGAAGATAGTTATTATCTGTTGTATTGAAATAGACCCTATACGCCGTATATTAAGCGGGTATTATTTATTAAAAACATATACCGCGATAATTCCAACTTGAATGGAATTGGTATTATATATGTACTTGGAGTTGATTTCCCGCATTATATAGCGGATGAGACCCTATTGCGCTCATTATAGCGGATAGTATTTTATAAATCCCGTATACCGCGATATTCCGTCTTGAAGCGGAATTGGTATTGTGCTAACATCTTTGGATGCAGGGAAACAGGTTGGAGGGATCCAACTGGATTCCTCAAACATTTGAATTTGTTTCAATGTTGTGTGTTGATCTATTTATTGATCTATTTGTAATCTGCGTGATTACCTTTGTGATTGAAATCGTTAAAGGCTAAATTTTAGCCGAATATACTTTTGGTATCGTTAGATGCCGAAAATAAATAAAATTGGATTTCTGAAAATTTAAGTTGAGAATTCATAATAAAATTTAATTTTGGAATTGATTCATTTTAAATGAACAAATGTTGTAATTTTTATGTTATAAAAATTATGATTTTTGTGAAATATAACCGAAACGTGATTTTTGAAATAAGTAGTTGACTAAATTTATAAAATGGTTTAAATTGGGATTTTTGAATTATTATAAATGATTTATATGAAAGATTTATGAAATTGATATTTATAAATTAAAAATATTGGAATTATAAAACGAGTTTTATAAGTATTAAAGGAAGTACAAATGGATTTCATAAGTGAATGTAATTTACAGATTTATAAATTGTGAAGTTATAAAATGAAATGATTTTTGTAAAATAAAAGATTTATAAGTAATTAACTTATAAATTGGATTTTGGCGTGTAAATGAGATATAAATAGAATTTGTTAATTAAGGGATTTTATAAGTTGAAGTTTTTATAAAATATATAAACGTGAATTTATAAACATTGTTTTATAAATCCAAAATCGACTTATTTTGATAAGTTAATTATTATAGCTTATCAAAGGAGATATATCCACGATTTTGGACAGTGGATAATCCCTTAAATAAAATGTGTAGAAATGTTGAATTTGGTTAACGAAGTATATTCACGATTTTGGACAGTGAATAATATATTAAATAAAATGGATTTGTTTTGGGGAAGTGATATTATAAAACGAAGTTAATTGATTTAAAGATGTTTTAAAACGTATTAAGTATCGAAACCATAGATTTCAACATTTATTGTTGAAATAGACGTTTTCGAGAAATAGAAGGAAATGGTGGACTATAACACTGTTGTTATAGTAAATGATTTCTGAAAGGAAAAGTTTTGTATAGTATTGGGGTTTATATATCTATCTTAATTTCGAATCCCTATACTAGTGATTTTGGGTTGTCGTAACGATGTTTTACATAACATTCGTTTTGACCCAAATAAATGTGTTTAAGAGGAGTTTTCCTTAAAGAATAAAATATATACTTAATTTGGATTTAAGTATATTGGATATTTTCCAAGTGTTGAAAATAAACAGATTTGTGAATTACTTATTATTAAATAAGTATGAGATGTTTTTCCAATATGAAGTGAATGTTTTGAGATTTTATCTTTTAAAGATAAATTGAAAATGAATATTAGAAATCGATTTGGAAATCGTATATTCATAGATATTTTGGAAAGGTAAATTCACTATAGAATTTATAAAAGAAAGAGAAATTTGTTTAAAAATAAACATTGATTTATTTTTGAAGTGTGGAAATAAATTTAAGGATTTGGAACGTAAGTTTAAAATAAATCGGTAAGGATTTATTTGATTGATTTAAATGAACCATTTTAAATTTAAAATGGATATTATTTGGAAGTGTTTCCGTTTAAGGAAATTTATTAGAAATTTGTTTTCAAAGATTGAATGGTGAAAAATGATTTGAAATTTGTTTTCAAATGGTTGAAGTGTGGGAATTATAGCTTGTAAAGATATTTTTGAAAATAAATAATTTGGGAAATTATTTGAAATCGGGTTATGTTGTGAATATTGATTGATAGTTAAATAACCGAATATCAATATTGACCCTTGAGTGGTTATTTATTGTGAATTGGTTGGAATTGAATGCTACACTTATTTTTAAATTATTGCGCTCGTTATTCGGATTACCCATTTCGAATAATGATACGACGTAATGGATAACATTGAAGACCGGTGGTGAAGACCGGTTATTTGTGAAAATGATAGGATGACCTATCGATTGTCTCTGCACCGTTAGCTACGGTATAGAGATTTCCTTTGTGATGGGAAATTCGATCGGGATTGTGAATACCCAGATTGCAAGGGCTTCTTTGGAAGTGCCTTCGGTTCTGATCGAGCCCGGAACAGACTTGTATGGTTACGTGTCTGACATTACATTTTGAGATATAAAGAAGATTTCTTTCAAATACATCTCTGTTGGTGGCGAAGAATTTATTCTCTTAGCTTAACACCCTTCTCTGAGACGTACGAGCTCAGAGTTTTTGTAGTTGAAGGTTATCAGCGATATATTCCCAATTTGGTAATGTGGCATGCTGTGTGTTGCTGTGTGATGATTATTTATTGATCATTTGTTGATCAAAGCGTGGCTTTGTGAAAAAGCGTAGCTTTATGGACGAGACTTCGTTAGACCTCACATCCCCTGAAATGGTCAAAACAGGAATATGCGGCAAGGTTATGAGGGTCGCTCTCTTTAGGGTATGTCATTTCCTTCTGGAAAAGGGTGGTGTCAGGTATGGAGCCCTGATGCTTAACCTATTTGGTTGCTCCAATCTCATTTTTCTGTGCGGTTGTTGCTTGGTGATAGAGGGCCCACGGATAAAGGTCCCAAAGGACCGGGGGGTGGCATATTCGTGTAGTAGTTACCACTTACAGAGGTAACCCGGCCTTGTGTTGGCAGAGAGCTGGTTAAGTTCTCGGGACGTCCCGCCAGAGGCGATCCCATGTGGCAGTAGGAAGTTCCTTAACTTGACCATTTGTTGAAAATCCAATTCCCAAAACGAACCCAATACGGTTTTAGTTGTATAACCTGCCATTTACTTATGGTGGTCACCACTGTTTAGATGGTAGCTATGGTAAGCATAGTTCGAAATGTCTATGCTGGCTAAGATTTGTATTCTATTTTCGAAATGCTTTTATCACTATGCACTAATAATAATATCAAAATAAATGATTTCACTACACCACAGATAGAATTTTGGCGCAACTTTAGGCGGCACATTTGATACGGCTATAAGCCGTATCAAATTTTAATACGGCTTATAGCCGTATCTATATTATTTAATACGGCTATAAGCCGTATTAACATTTGATACGGCTATAAGCCGTATTAACATTTGATACGGCTTATAGCCGTATCAAAATCTGTGCTTCTTTTCGTGGAAAAATTTTCCCCAAAACGCACACCCTCCCTCCATTTTTTTTATTTCCAGCTTTCTTTTTTTTCTACAACATTCCAACTGCTTTAATCTACACCCTATTAATTTCCAATCGCATGCCCTAAAACAGCGACAATCAACATGCCAACGTTGAACGACATCACGAAAAGCATCACCATATAAGACAGCAGCTGCCTGATAGCCGTCAGTCCGATCAGCACGATTTGGTTTCCCTTATTCACTGGAACGTAGGAGAGTAGTTTTACGATAAGAGCCAACATAAAAACGAGGAAGAGGGCAAGAAGGTAAATTCCCAGTCCGCGGTCGCCGGGGAATCCAGAGAAGAGGATTTCGACGCAGCGGCCTTTAATCATCGACAGACGCTTTGGCTGAAACCTTCTGCTGTTAAGTCAATCCTCATCTCTTCCGTAGTTTGCTGCCATAAAAGTTTCTAGGTAATTTTTCTATTAGCGGTAAATAATGTCAATTTGAGTTCTGACGGTTTAAAAATAAAGAAGAGTTGGGACAGTCGGTTTAAAAATAGTTTTGAAAAATAGGGATTACAACATAATTTGAAAAATAGTTATAATTTGAAATGATGGTTCATGACATTACAATATAAGAGGGTTGGAGATGCTCTAATCTTCGTTGACCCTTTCAAGTTTATTTGGTAGAATGTTCCAGAGACTTGATAACACCATAACAAGGTGTGTTTCTGTTCATTGCTCATTAATGACCTGATAGTTAAATTCTGAAGACATTAGATTCTAATAAACCATACAAGAATAGTCCTTATTGATCGAGTGTATGGGAATTTAATGGCAACTCATTTTCTTTTATTTTTGAGAAACGTTTTACTATGTCCGGCCCAAAATAGGATTTATAATCATGCATTCGGGTTTACCTATCATATCGCAATTACGAAATTTACATATATATGCTATGCACTTCTATAACTGAAAAATGATCTTCTCAACTTTTATAGTTCCATTCATCAATTATCAGATCATCAAAACTCTGTTATCTTTGCGCATAATCGGTCGTTACATCATACTAATTTTTATGCTTGATGGAGATCAGAAGGTACTATATATTCAGCACATTAATAAATATATGGTTCTGACATTGTATATGGTTTTGACATTGTTGTATAAGTTGATAAAATTATTGTTAATGGCGCAAGCCAAGTATCAGGAGAGGGGTAATGCATAAACATTACTCCGGTGCTACAAAATAGCGCCGTTGTAATGGAAAATTTTTTGGAAACAGTTTGGTGCTAATGTTGTATATTGTTCTGACATTGTTGTATATTTGTATCCATGCACCTTATAGTACTCAAGTTTTCCATATGAATTCTATTCTTTTTTGGGTTACATAGTTTCAGCAGGATGGTAACAATACATAAATACATCCTGTAGATGTTTCATTTTGCAAATAAACTTCTACATGTCAGTTAGGCTACAGTTTCCCTTTAACCTTAGATATTTAAATTAACTGATGTAGAGTTTTCCCGAAATTCACATTTTGTTTTTTCTCCAGAAAAACGTTGTTGCATCTAAGTGTTTTACCCATGTTTACTCGAGAGTACATAGGTTATGTTTGTATGAATTTTTTGTGATATTGACATGACCTGCAATGATATATCCTTAAAATTTCACTAGATACTTTGTGAGATGGCAAATTCTCTCCCATTTAGAAAGACTAGGGTGACCAATATTACGTTTACCTTTGCTGTTTAATTTTCAGTGAATGCACTTAAACTATTTCTGCATTCAACTAAATTGAATTATACGATAGTTCTAAATGCAAATATTTTTTCTAATTGTTATTTCGATTTTGCTTATTTTTTTCTTAAATTTAGCAATATGCCATGTTGGAAAAAAGAAAAGAAAAAAGAAACAGTGAGTGTATACTACCTTTTTCACTTCAGCCTACTGTTTTTGATGTCTTATAAATGTTTATCATTTCAATTATATCTTCCCCTAGTTGCTTTATTTTTTGAATAAATAGATTACCCATTTATAAAATTTGAGATACGAATATGGAAAACTTGTGTATATATTATTTGACGTCATTACTTACATCTTCCAAAACATGAGTAACGATGCTACTGTTGTAGTAATTGCTGTTTTTGCTAGTGGAAGCAATTTTTGTTATATAAAGAATGAATGAATATGTGCTGATCATTTCATTTTTTAACATTCCAAGTAAATGTAAATAAATTTTACATTTCAAAACCCTCTTCCTTTTACCACAAGCATTTTAATAAAATTTAATAAAAACTACATACCTCCTTGTACCACATCTCATTTTCACTTAAGTTAGCGGTACTTCACCAAAGTCCCTTCGTCCATCTCAGAGACTCGGAGCACGTCAAATTCATTTGGAGAAGTCCACCAAACAAAAACTAGTTGAGACGGCTAAACTCTACCAGTCTACAATTGATGCCCATTCATGCTTTGCAACGGTACCATTTCCTCCATCAAACAACATAAAATTTAAAATACAAAATGAAGTATTATAAAGTTATATACAAATAAATACTCTATGACAAGCTGTTTACGAAGGAAGTTGTTACAATGTGATGTGTTGGAGCATCAATGCTTTTCTGCTTTATGGTTTTTGAATTAAACATAAGAGAAATTAATCAAGGATAATGCAATGGTATTCTAAAAAATAAATGTAGTATTGAGAAGTGAAAGTAGCGTAATTTTGTGGTAATTTTCAGCGTTGAAATTAGGAAGAATATAAATGGATGCTTTTAGCTGCTTACTATATTTTCCATCCATGCAACAAAAAATGGCCCAAGTATGATATTAATGTCAAAATGAAAACATCATTCTACAATTTTATGGAACATACGCATTAGAGACATTAGAGACCGCATAGTATTCATGTTAGAGACTGCATAGGTATCCCTCTAACATTGTCCAAAATCAAGAAACACCCCTACATGCCTTTGTAGATGAAAAGATCATTGCTAAACTTAGCTCATAGCAGAACAAATATTTGTCTCATGCTGGTAGGCTCACCATAGTTAAATCCATTGCCTTTACTATGCAAGTGTGAAGTATATATAGTATTCTCGCAACTTTATTCTTCCTATTTTATAAGGTTTGGTGACCCATTTTAGCCATTTTCAATTAAATACTCCAAAACCCAAAGACCTGTGAAAGTGGTGGTTTGGAGAAGTTGATCTTATTCAGTGGAATAAAGCAGCTTGCCCCTCCCACTTGGCTAACTTAACTGGAAATAATGATAGTCTTTGGAAACATTGGGCTCACTCTTCTAGAAGATGAAGCAAAGATAAAACTGTTGTTGTGCTGTTGTGTTGTGTGTGTGTTTTCAAGTACTCATTGGCAGTCCTGTTAAAATACTGGTAATTTTTGCAACTCAGTGTCCTATCAGTTCGAACACTCAACGCAATTTTTGGCATGCTCTTTGGGCAGCTAAAGGTCTCATAATATTTGTAGAACTTGCACACAACCAATATAGATTTCAAGCTTTAGAATTTTTCTATTTACATTATGGGTTTTCTAACCCTGTATTTCGACTAAACATAAAGTTTCTTTACGGGTCCCTTTCACACTTATTTTTGAATTTTTTTCCCCAAACTATTCATCCAATTTCGAACATTCAACCTTTTTTTATCGTACGGTCATTTTGTTTAATATGCATATGCAACCTAAAATGGCTAGGCTTGACTGTAGTGCCCAATTACTTATTATGAATCTCACGCATAATATTAGAATACATGGTTTAAATGCTTATGAAAAGAATTGTACCATTCCATGAACTGTTGTAGCCATTCCAGTTTACTGTTGTAAATAATTATATTGATGGAATTATTTCGGCCGTGCTTGACTTCTACGTTCGTCATAATTGTACATGCCCGTATTTGCTAACATTTAGACAGTAGTCATTCATTTGTCTATCAACTGCAATGCGTTGTTTAATGGATTTCTTTTAGATAATAACATATTTATCACTTGCTCTATCATTTAGCTCATAGTATGTCATGGTTTTATTGTCCATGATTATAGTACATGGCGTCGTAATTGTTTTTATAGACCCGCCTGTATATAAGTGTTCACAGTTTACATTGATAAACATAATTTGCAACGTCTAATGGTTAGGATGGACAAATCTTCCAATTCTCATTCAAATATTGAATCTGAAACAATCAAAGTATAAAATTGTTCTTATGATTTACTGCAGTATCATGTATGTTAATCAACTTTGCTGAATAAGTTTATTTAATCAACAGATTAATTCTTTATGCTTAGGAATATTTTTATAACTGTATAAATATACATGTTAGATTATTGCATCATTAAATTTTCTCTTGTGTATGTGCTCACGCCAGCAATAACGATTGCTGTTAGGTTGTTTTGAGAGTTATAATCAATATTTTTTTATCCATTAATGTACGGACTAAGCCATTTAACAGACAACATTTGCAATCAATCATCCACTTTTATACATTTCCAAAAGAAGAAAAGAGTCACAGGTCCCTGTTTTTAACATTGTTATACAAAAAGTCCTACAATGGATAAATGAATCATATCTAAGATCTACATACTATATAGACGGGGTGCAGAAGTTCATTAGTTTTGTTGAATAAAACGGTGGTAAGAAAGGATTGTATTTATACCCTTGTACCCAGTGCAAAAATATGAAGACGATCAAATTAGATAACATTCATTTTCATTTACTTAGATGGGGTATTATCCAATCGTATACAGTGTGGTATTTTCATGGGGAAAAAAGGGTAGAGATGGAAAAACAGTAACCATAGTCATGGCAGAACTACTGCTGAGTCTGAACATATTAGGATGGAAGATCTGGTCAATGATGCAGATAGATTTCATCATTTTCAACCTACAAATTCGTTGCCTGATCATGCTAATGTTGGAGAGCAGTCTACTGATTATCCAGATTGGCAGGCCAATGAAAGTAAGAAGTATAAATCGCTTTTTGGTAGCGTAAAAGAGCCACTGTATCCTTCATGTTCAAAAGGGATCACGAAGCTGTATGCCATTGTGAAACTGAATAGCTTGAAGACCCAATCCAACTTTTCAGATAATGGTATGACTGCACTTCTCGAACTAATAAAGGAGTTACTCCCCGAAGGTAACACACTGTCGACAAAGTACTCCGACGTGAAGAAGATCAGTAAGCAAGTTGGGATGAATTACAAAACTTATGATGCATGCATCAATGATTGCATATTGTACTGGAAAGATGATGCAAACAAAGTTTCTTGTACAAATTGCAATGAACCAAGATATAAGACATCATTGAAGGAAGAGAGAAAATGCACCAAAGTACCTCGAAAGACATTAAGACATTTTCCTTTAATTTCTAGATTGAAGAGACTGTATATTGTACCATGGATAGCAGATGCGATGACCTGACATGGTCGTGCCAAGTCTGATCCAACCGTAATGCGTCATCCATATGACACTTCTCAATGGAAAGTCACAGATTCATTTGATCAAACCTTTGCTGCAGAGCCACGAAATGTCACACTTGGAATAGCACCAGATGGTTTCTGTCCACATGCTTCTCTCTCTAACTCTTACAGTTGTTGGCCAGTAATTGTAGTACCATATAATCTTCCTCCGTCTATGTGCATGAAAAGGGAGTTCTCAATGTTAACATTATTGATTTCTGGGCCAAAACAACCAAGAAAGGATATTGATGTTTATTTACATCCGTTGATAGAAGAGTTAAAGCAGTTATGGGAAGGAGTAGTTATATTTGGCTCGTTAAATAAATCTGAGTTCACAATGAGAGCTAGGGTGCTGTGGGCAATCCATGATCACCCTGCTTTTGGGACTTTATCGGGATGTACAACTCACGGTTACTTTGCATGTCCTGTTTGTGGGGAAAACACTTGTTATTATCTTCCTGAAAGTAAGAAGATGTGTTACATGGGACATCGACTGTTTCTTCCTAACGAACACAAGTTTCGATACGATGAGACAAATTTCAACAACGAGCAAGAACTTCGTCGTCCTAAATGGCCATTGACTGGTTTTCAGGTTGAAAAGAAAGTAGCGAATATAAAAATGAAAGTTGGTAAACAAAAAGAAGAAATTGGTTGAAAACGGAAAAAGTCAACCAATGAAGATGTTGACAATATTTCTGGATGGTATAGGAGGTCTATCTTTTTTGATTTACCATATTGGAAAGCAAATTTGGTCCGACATAATATTGATGTTATGCATACGGAGAAGAATGTCACGGAGCATCTCATCAGCACCATTATGGACCATAAAGATAAGTAAAAATATGGCATCAATGCACGCAAGGATTTGAAAATCATGGGTATAAAACAAAAGTTGTGGGTGATGGAAGATCCTGAAACAAATAAAACAATCATACCAAAGACAACTTTCGCTTTGAGCAAAGAAGAAAAGATAGGTTTTGCACCGTTTTGAAAAATCTGAAAGTTCCTAACAAATTTTCTTCTAACTTTCACAACAATGTGAGCATCAATCCTCCTGAACTAAGAAATATGAAGTCACATGATTACCATGTCATAATCTAGCATTTGCTTCCGGTATTGCTTCGACATTCTTATCCACAACATAAGGATCTACGAAATGTTGTTCATCGTATTAGTTTATTCTTTAACATTTTGTGTTCAAAGGTGATTAATAGGGAACATCTTTTAAAAGCAAAGGCAAGCTTAGTAAAAGCAATGTGTGTTTTTGAAAAACATTTTCCACCTGCATTTTTTGATATCAGTGTCCACTTTATGGTTCATTTAGCCGATGAAGCGTTGATTTGTGGCCCTGCCAGATATAGATGGATGTATCCATTTGAACGGTAAATTTCTAATTTCAGTTATGCACATCATTATTTCATATAAATAGCTACCGTCTACAGTATTTAATTGATCACATTTATAGGTTGATGAAAACATATGAAGGGTATGTGCGCAACAAAAGATACATTGAAGGGTGTATTACAGAAGGATATATCGTACAAGAAGCTAGTCTTTACTGCATGGAATATATGCCAAACGGAGGTGATGGCAATCATAAACATACCCGCGAAGCGTTTTTAGACGAGGACGATGAGTTTGCTGGTGAGATACCTCTGGATAATGGTAAAGACATAACGTTAACCCAAGTGCAGTTTGAACAGGTGTGTAGATGGGTCCTTAATAAGTACGATGGATTTGATGAATGGAAGAAGTAAGTTCACGAACTTGTTTGGAATTTTAATTTTTTTACTTCAATTTATATATACATTTTGATATGTGTTTTTCATAGGAGGTATAACTCCTATGTGAAAAGTACTAGATTTCAACCTAGAGGCAGGGCTACCACCGTGGAAGTAGTTCAAAGTTTTAATCTATGGTTACGTAATGAGGTTTAACTTTGTCTTAAGTATTTCATGTGTTTATAAGTGTGCAATACACCTTTGTGACCATGCTTTTTTACTTATTAAAATTTATGTAGCTGTTAAAAACCATCAATGTTGATCCAACTCTGTGGCGGTTAGTGCACGGGCCAAAGTTCATAACGCGTAGTTATATGAAGTACCAAGTGAATGGATTTTCATTTTCCACGAAAAAGTACGAAGACCGTATGGTAACACAAAATAGCGGTGTATGCATGAGAGCAATTACAAAATTTAGAGCGAGTGGCAAGGATAAAAATTATAAGGAAGCAGAAACAGCGTATTACGGAGTCATTCAACAGATACTTGAGTTGGATTACACTGACTTCAAACAAACAGTTTTTTATTGTGATTGGGTAAAAGTCGAGGATAAGGTCAATGGTTGCAAAATAGATCCCATTTCAAACCTCATCATGGTAAATTTAGGGAAATTGAAGAACAAAAATAACGTGAATGACGAGCCATTTATTCTTGCATCAGAAGTGAGTCAAGTTTTCTACTCAAAAGATTTAAAAGATAACGGATGGTCTGTGGTCTTGCATATACCAAAACGGTTGACTACAAATGTGGATGACATTGAGTTCCCTACCGTCTATCAATCATCTTTTGAAGACAATGAAAAATTAGAAGACCTTACCAAATCCATATGTTAACTTATTAATTGCACGATTGTGTGTCTGTATATTTTTAATTGCACGATTGTGTGTATGTATGGTTTTGAATATTTTATACATTCCAATGCAATTCCAGGTGCTGTCACTTAATAATTTTGTATGTGCAAGTGTGTTATATTATGGAGTGTTGACATTGGTACATGTATAATTATTATCGTGACTTATTAAAATAATTAGTAATATTATATTTTGCAGGAAACTATGTCAGAAAATCCACCATCTTCACATTCATCATGTTCAGAGGCGAAGAAAGTTGATCAAAACTTACTTGGTATTCCGGTCACAGATAACGCTGGAAAAATCGCTACTATGCTTGGTAAACTAGTAAGAGCTCATGTGCCGATATCATATATAAGTTGGAATAAAGTACCTGGAATATACAAGGACAACGTTTGGAACGAATTGGTGTTAAGTATCCTTATCAAGGTTCGAGAATTCGGTTCCGGTTTCGGTTTCGGCCATTTGATATTTTCTAGGTTTCGGTCAATTTCGGATGTTTCTGATGTTTCGGTTTCGTTCTATATTTGTAATTAAAAAGCAATAATAAACATTGTGCAAATAAAATACAAAATACAATGCATAAAGAGATAATAATACAATATATAATATTATTACATCCAAAACCCATGATCCTTATCTGTTTGACAACAACTTTTTCATTCAATAGCCTTATGGTTTCAACTCTTTGCACAACACATAATTTAATATATTTTTTGCAGAAAATTTATGAGCTCGATCCGCTTTCAAAGGAAATGTTTTTAAAGAGAATGGCCAAGGCTTTTAGGAGATACAAGAAAAACTTAAGAGTAGTTTATTATGACCGTTTCAACAATGACGAAGAACGGTTGAAAATTGCCCACCTACAGTTGCTCAAGAAGATTGGGCAGAGTTCGTAAAAAATGAAGCAACGCCTGAAGCGAGCGGAAGAAGGGAGGTAGACAAAAAGAATAGAGCATTGCTCAGTTATGCTCATCATGCAGGACGTAAAAGTCACGCTAAAATAGAACAAGAAATGGTAATTTATATTCATTTTCATTCAAATGATTTACACATTGTGATTGGATATTCATGTCGTTGCATCAACTTGTATTGCAGATCATTGCTAGTCCATCAACAAATATTAGTCGTCGTCAAGTATGGGAGAAGACACACAGGAAAAAAGATGGTAGCATATCAGATACCACTTCTTCATACTTTGTAAGTTAAACAAATATTAACTTGCATATTCTTTAAAATTCCTTATTCATGTAAGTATTATCATATTACAGGATCAAATTGCGAAAGCGAAGGAAAAGATCACTGATAGTGATGAAGAAAAATTGACAGTGGATGAAGACATCTTATCACTAGTGTTTGGTAAGGATGCAAGGGTAGGAGTCGCGGTGTTGGGACCATTATACCAAAGACTAAAGTTAAGGCTTGTGTCATTGCACAGAAACGACTCCGACATGTTCATAGCGAGCATGAGGAGTTGAAAATGAGGGTGGGAAGTTTGGAGGGTACAGTGGGAAATTTGTCTGGGCAAATAGAGGTTTTGATCAACATGGTGGGAAATATTGAACAGGGAATTCGTGCACCGGTCAATTCTTCTGATGGAGGACGCGCCACACAATTCAATGCTCCTAAATTCATTGCTTCGCAGTTCCAGGATTCGACCAATGTTACGAACAATCAAAAATGTGAAATCCTCAACTTTGATTTAGAAGTAATAGGAACAAGTATTTTTAACATTTAAACATTTATGACATAATAAGTAGAAAACTTAAATAATAATAAATATTCCCTTTTATTGCAACAGGTATTATATGCTGAGATTCTACATTGTCCAACATCCATGGGAAATCTATACCATCCACACATGAAAAAGTGGTGTTGGACAGTATACTGCTACCAGATGAGAGAACCGGCAAAGTGAATCATCCATTTGCAGAGACCTTTGCTGATGTTGGAGTGGGTGGATATGTATGCCATCCGAAGTGTCTTATTCGATATCTCTAGATGATGGAGCAGGTACACAACTGGACTGCATTTGAAATACCGCAAATTGGCAGCATCTCAAATGCCTCTACCTACGTTTTGAAATAAAACATGTACTGGCGGCATTCGAAATGCCGCCAGTACACGTGGCCGCTGAAGTGGTCAAAACTGGCATATTTTTGTAAATAGTTTACAATTTGGCCTAAATTTACAATTACTTTGAGAAATTGCTCTAAATTAAAATTTTATCCATAAAACAATGCTTCGCCTTTTTTACAATATACTTTAATTGGTTTTGGTGACATTTCAGAATGTACTCAATGATGGTATTATTATTTTTCAATTTTTTCTAAAAAACTGAAAGAAAACACCTAGCGATGACCTAACAACTCCTAATACTACACATATTTAAAGACGAAAGATGCTTTTATATAATAAAAAAATCATTTGCACTTTTAATTTCATCAAAGTCCAAGGATGCATCTAAATCTTTTCATTTGATCAAACATTTTGTCCAGTGACCGGAGAATGGCTTTGATGCAGCCGTGTAATAATAAAATTTTATACCAGACTCTTCGACTTATGCGAAACATATATTATATGACTTTAGGCCAATAACTGCCCATAGCCATCAATAGTTCTAGAATTTTTTTCAAATTTCAATTAGAAATCATGTATATAGGCTATATTAAGAGGCATTTTTTCAAATTTCATTTAGAAATTTGTATAACAAAACATTATTTGCTAAAGATGTCATTCAAAAAGTTGCATCTAACTGTTTAAATAATTAGCAGTAACTTGTTTCCGCATAAGATAATATTAGTGCCTTTAAATATAAATACATTATAAAACGTACCTTTTTCGATTTTCTATTGCTTGCAGTTGCGTAAAATTTGTTTAAGAGTATAACATTTAGTACCTTATTTTTATACAAACCATTGTTATTGCTTGTTGTTGCTTAAAAATAATAATAGATGAGCCTAAGCATTGCAGTTGGTAATGTTAATTAAGCTCTATGGATAGCTGCCTATAACTATTTTAAATTATTCATGGTATAAGGGTAAAACAAGTTTAAAACACATAATAGAATCTGAGAGGGTAAATTTCAATGTTCTTTATATCTAAATGTTAAATAATCTAGAAGATGTTGGTATCATAGAGGCATATAATAATGCCAAATTCAGCCTTGAAAGAATTATCCATTGCCACACTTTCGAAAATCAACAAAAATCAAAAATCAAATGGCTTAATGAGGGTGACTAGTGCATAATTTTTTTTATGTAGGTATGTTCTATAAGAAAAACAACAATAGCATCAAACAATTGTTAGATTCTAATGGTAACCCCTTTACTAACACTGAAGCCCTTCAAAATAATGCCTTATCATTTATCTCATCCATTTTTAATTCAGATGCTATTATCACTAATTTCCCAAATGTTATTTGCAAGAAAGTTTTATCGGAACAAGCCAAAATATTGTTTTTGCTGAAAGTTCGCATAACTCGAAACTTAAGTTATATTTAGAAGATGAACCGCTAGATCGTAAGTTGCCACTCGATATTCTTTCATTTTAGCAATCTAAACAACTTAAATATCCCGTTCTCTCTTTCATGGCAAAAGATGTTTTAGCAATCTAAACAACTTAAATATCCACTTTTATGCATAAGCGATGGAGGTTGAATGTTTTGTAGTCGTATATATATTCCAGTATAAAGCTTTTAACTTAAGATCTCTTCTTTACTAAGGCACCTTCATTTTGTAATGCACTGTTGCAAACACTCATCGATTATCTTACTGAGTTAAACAAATCAATTTTGTATATAATTTCAGGGTTAGACTTTTAACATTGTGTTGAAACAATGTCTGTAAAGTCATAGTTGCAAGTAGTATTGCAAAACTTTGTGGAATACGAACAATTTCAAAGTTTAATTAATACATCTTGATAAAATTTGACTGTAAATACTATAAGGACAATTGAAGCTTACTCTGATATAGTTGTGATGAGGCACAGCAAAATGTACATTGTAACAATCAGCAGATTATTTACTCTGCTGCTAACCGCCAAAACACTATATGTACAATCCGCTTAATTGTGTATACACATCTGAGATGGTAGATTTATCCTTTTGAGCTTCAAAATCAATACATAAATTAATTATATCTTAACAACTAGATAAACAAGAATTGGAAAAACAAAGGCAATTATGAACATATTCATCTTATACTTTGTTGCCTCAGTTAGCTAAATGTGTGTGATTTGGGTATATGAAAATCTCTTGGATAATGTGGTGTGAAATTTTGACTCATTTTTGATGTGCTGTTTCCACTCTTTACTCTAAGTTTAATTGATTATATTTGTACAGTGTTAATGCTGCATTGGTCAAATATTCCATTTTGTACGTTGTCACACTTTCAATGTCATTAATTAAATAAGGGAACAAGAAAGATCGAATAGGAGTAATGGTATCATTATGAGTTCAAGTTTCGAGTTATGCAAACTTTCAGCAAACTCATCTAGTGGATATTTCTAGATGTAGTTATTATAGTGGATGAAATTGTTATTGATCTATGTTTTATAACATTTTTATTTTCACTGCATGCATCTTCTTTTAGTTGAGACCGACCAATTTTAACCTTGTATATTAACATTTTGATACTTTAATGCAGCTATGGCGCATGAGTGACTTGATCTACAGACCACAAGAGGAAGTTCTTGATGAGCTTGAGAAGTTTAAAGAACACATCTTGTCCCGTGGGCCTCCTAAAGCCTAGCAACCCGTTTTAGTTGCTTTGTAGCTGGATTAGTTGATCTGAAACTACTATGCTACGTGATCAACTGTTGTAGACTGATAAAATCTAACTTTAACTTGATGTCTGTTCCTTTGCTTTGATTCTGCTGCTACATTTTTACATTAACATGTTGCTGCTCTGCCCTGTTCTTACTGTGATTGTGGTTGTTACTTTGATTTTCCCTTGGGTTTCGTATTTTAAAATTTGAGGGGTTTTATTTTTTGGGTCAGCATAATATATATATATATATATATATATATATATATATATATAATTGGCTAATTAGATACGGCTTTTAGTCGTATCTAATTGGTTCATTGGACGATGTACAATATACTTTAATTTTTCCCAAACGCACAATTAGATACGTTAGATACGGCCATTAGCCGTATCTAATGAGCCAATTAAAGACGGCCAAAAGCCGTATCTAATTGGCTCATTAGATACGGCTAAAAGCCGTATCAAAATATTAAGCTCGGCATATTTTGATACGGCTTTTAGCCGTATCTAATAAGATTAGATACGGCTTTTAGCCGTATCAAAATATCGTTTACGGTGTAGTGTTTGTTTTGTGTAGTAAGCATCTTTGACTATCATAAGGAAAAATCTCCTCCAATTCTGCGTTTGCATTGTGTGTGCGCGGGGAGGCCTTATGGTAGTTTCATTTTCCAAAAAGCATTGCAGATATTTTTCTACTTCTATTGTTGTTGTTGTTTTAAAGATAAATAACTGTTTTGAGTTCTCACACCAGTGTCATGACTGACCTTGAGTTTATTGTTCTCTTCCTAAACTCTGAGTGCCCAAAATTTTCCACACGGGCAGTCTAGAGTCAAGTTATCAGGTCATTCTGGATTCAGAAGTGCTATGAAGCTCAAGTGGCAAGCTGGATGGCGAGGCGTATTACTTGTATATGATATTATCTTTCCGCTGTAAATTCACTTGTTAGGGCATGTTTGTATAACTGTCCATTGTTTTGTTGAGTTGTATATTGTTGTTGTTCACTCTAATGTAATGTAATAACCGAGATAGAATCTTTGTTTTTAAAAACTATTCATTTATCTATTATATGTTGTTCCGCTGCGATATGTGAGATTCTGATATTGTTTCTGTTCCGTTTTCTTACTTCTCCTATCTTTTTCTTCTACCTCTTCTTTTTAACCCTCATGGTTCCGTTTTCCGGCATTCGATTGTTCGGCAATTGATACAGTGGACGTATTGATGTCGATTTTCGGAAGTCGAAGAATCGGGTCTTGACAGCGGTCGTCGTAGGACACCAACAGCCATGAGTACAGCACTGTCGAACATTTGAAGAGCGTTACATACTCTTGTCTCAACAGATGTATCAATACCCTTTCTCAAAACATCTTGATCAGAAATATTTGAAATAATATGTTTTTCTATATTGTGATAATTTTCTCATGATTATAATTATTACTACTATTATGAGATAACATATTATTTAATGGTTTTCTAATTATATACTTTAAAGTAATTACTTAATTAATTATATCGATACATAATAAAATATATAATAGAAATTATACACCTAAATTATGACCAAAATTGATTACCAAGTTAGATATATTACAAATTATATAATTTCTCCAAGTGTGTACCTTTAACTCTCTCAATTTTCTCCATTTTTCGAGTGAGAAAAAACTCAACAATAAAATTTTGTGTTTTGATGTTGTTTAAGGAGAACTCTGCTAAACATTCCAAATTGGTTCTACACGTCATATTAGCAGCATTATTAACATAATCCATACCTCAAGGTATATTATACAACTTATGTGTAGGGATGACAATGAGACGGGTCTAGCATTCAAACTTGGTCGACCCGCCCCTGTTTTGGCCCGTCCAGACCCGCCCCATTGGGTCATTAGAGCGAGTAGACCCGTGACCCATTCTTGAGTGCTCCGGGTCTAGGGTCGGTCGGGGCTCGGTTAACTCTCCCCAACCCGACCCGCACTACTAACATCTCATGAAACAGCTTTACTACAATAATGACTTATCAATCTTCTTAGATATAAGTGATTCTAGCATAGATATTAAAATGTTCCAATAAATAATCTATAGAAAAAATTAGAGTACTAAGTTGCGTCGTTGATAATTATACAATAACATATGTATATATTTTCTGAATTGTTATTGTACACATCATTTTTACTAACTTCCCTTATACACGTTGTTATTTGTATTTTATGTATTATTTGGTGATAACGAGTATAAACAAATAAATATATGTATGTTGATACACAATTTTGAATCAATACATAAAACTAATCGGGTTTTGGGGCGAGTCGGTTCTACCCTATCCCGTACGGGTCCCGGGTACGGGGCAAAATTTCAGACCCGCACCGGGTCTACGGGGCGGGTCTGGAGCGATGTCTAAAAAATCAAGGACGGCTATGGGGCACTAAAAACCCGCCCCAACCCGCCCCATTGCCATTCCTACTTATGTGATTTCATTAGGGATATAAGGCCATAAAATAGTATTAATTCTACTTCGTTGATTGATTCATATCACTGTTAAGATGTGTAATTTAAAAAAAAAATCATTTATTTTTTTGGGTATATCAATTATGTAGGAGTATATAACATATGATATTCATCTATATCCATGGATATGGATATTCGAAAATGATTTCGGATATAGAGGTGAGTATGACACTATCCGTATCCAAAATTATACGTTGATAGACCTAGCTATATTGCAAAATATTTACATTAGAAATCACATCCTCTTCAAGATGAATATTTACATTATTTTTCTCAATTATATTTTATCTCAGTTTTCTTCTAATGTTCTATGAGTATTCGATGTTGATTTATTTATTCGTAGTAAAAAAATATGACTTATATGTTGATAAAAACAACCTTTAGTGCATTATGGTTATGTATATTGCAAAATATTTGCAGTGTATGTATTCAATCTTGTCAATTAGCCCTGATGCAAATATTCAAACTTAAGTTTACTTTTTATTTAACCAAACCACTTATTTTGATATTTCAAATGTTAGAAGACATAATCTTTAGAACATTAATCTAAAATGTCATACCATTTGCCATTTGAACTAAGGTGACTGTTCAAAGCAATAATTACATAAATCATACTAGTAATTAAAGGATTAAGACGTGATAAAAAAAGAGGCAAAATATCTGCAAAAGCAGATCATTTCTACCTCTATAAAGCACAGTCCGTCCACATCAACTCCCAGAAAAGCGTATTTGGGTACAATGAACTTGTAGCATACAACAGAATATCTGGAATTCTACTCACGTGGCTGCATAAAGGTTTTATGTTTGATCACGCAACACAAGTGTACCTCCCTTTCGAAGCTTTCTATTTTTCGCATTTGGACGTGACACGAATTTTTGATCGTACGAACAAATGTAGCACAAAGGAGCGGTACATTTGTACATTGCAAACGGTGCTACGTTTGCTTCCTCCTGTTCATTTTCGACCGCTAAAAAGCAGTCCTAATCCCAGTTATTTAGGAGTTCGGTTTTATAACTAAACTACTTGCCCTACTGATGTTTGCAGCTATGACGTGACAAATCGGATAATATAAGGTGCCAGCTGTCACCTTATCATGATACTGATAACGTTTTGGTTAACTAAGGGAGTGACTCAACCATGTTCCTCTGCTATTTCTGATGCGGTCCACCTTTCAATCTTAAGCGCTCTGCTTTTTTATTTTTAGGCCGAGGGACATGAATTTTTATTTGTAGGCTGAAGGACAAATGCTACTTTTAATTAGCATAATATTTAACTTTTACACTATACAAGATGTTAGTTATATCTAACATTATATTCAGTTTTACATTATACAAAATGCTAGTTATAACTAGCATTGTACTGCAACCTAAAAAAGAAACATTTTATCCTGCGGTCTAAAAAAATTTCTTAGTTTGTCCTTGTGCTTATTTTCCTGTTGTATTAATTCTAATGTTGTTCTAAAATATGTAATATAAGTGTCAAAGGATATAACTAAATAGGGTGTTCATCATTTTAACATTACACTGGAACAAATTAGAAGTTTTAAAAGACTTTTCTTTAAATAAAATCATATCTGAGCAATAGATAATGTCTGGTCAAAACATGAACAAACACCTCTTTAGTATAAATATAAATAATGAATGTATTTTGGAGTTGTTGTATATGTAATATTTCAGTCTTTAGTAGAGATTAAAACAAAAATACAAAATACAGAAAATATAGTGCTGAAACAAAAAAAACCCACATAGTTTACTGTGATTTGACTAAATATTGTCCACATCCATTGTGAATTAACACTCATTTTCTTACAGATCTCGAGTATAGTACATAAATATATAATACAATGACCGCTCGATAAAAAATGAAATTTATAACTCCTATAATTTGCTCGTCAATTCCTATTTGGTTGTTTTTATAGTTCTCAAAACTTGTCTGCGTTACTGTTTATCCACATGGTATTTTTACGTATGAAATCGTGCAACAATCAGTTTTTCGCATCCAAAAAAATAGACACTTTCTAGATTTGACTCGTTGTGACCAAAAATGACTGGTTCGATAAATGTCTGGTCCAAGAAGTTGAACTGGACCCATTTTCTTGTTTGGTAATGAAAACCAATCCATTTTCCCTGTTCGGTAGCTAAAAACCATCTGACCATTTTCCTGTTCGATAATTGATGACTACTAAACCATTCCATTTCGATTATCGTCGAATCGTTTCACTTTGATTGCTACCAAACCATTTATTTCACCTATCAAATTTTGGTTCTCTCTTTGTATTTTCTTTGATTTGTCTTTTGACCCTCTTATTCTTTTGCATTAACCTTATGATCATGTGGGCGAAAGTGCATAGTGTTGTGGGTGATAATGCCAATAACACTTACCTCTGAAGCATAATTTTGTGAATAGAAAGTGTGTTTTGCTCTTTCCAAAATCGTCTCTTTCTTACAGAGTGACTATCTTGATCCTCAAACGGTCTAATTTGTTATCCAATTTGTCATGATATGTCTCCAACTACCATTTTCTGGCCAAGTCTCATTTGTGTTGATATGAAATCTTCCTTAACGTCCTTGGACATTTGAAAATTTGGTGCCTGAGGGTAAAACATCATCCAAGTTGTGAGGCAAAGTATTTTTTGACGAACTAATATGATCCGGTTGAAATCTATCAAGTGTTATTTCCATCCGGTACATTTTGGTTTGGTATTTTTAGTTTTATCATTCGACCAATCACTTAGCAATTATAAATACACTACGCTTAGCGCCCTTTAGTGCCACTTATTTCCTTTGTCAAATCCGAGCAAAACTATTTAGTTGTTCATGAAATACCAACTTCACTCAATCCCCTTCCAAACTCAACTTGCAAAGTCAAACGAAATTCCTTCAACCTCAATTAGGTAATGATTTCAAATTCAAACCATGCTCTAACCTTTTAATTTCATTATCAATTTCATGCTTAAATTTTCATCATTCCAAAACAAATAACTATTTAGAGCTTGACATTTAGGTGATTTAGGGATTTTTTTAATTAATTGCTTATTTTAACATTAATATAATTCTACAATATACTCAATAGGCTTATCAGCGTGGATTGAACAATTAATTAACATTGGGTGGGCTCGGGTCATGGCCAGATCATGTTATATAATTTTTGACTAAGTAAACTTGGGAGCTTTGGTTATAGGGTCAGCATGATGTGAAAAATACTAATGTAATAATGTAAAGCTATCACATGTTTTAAACAAAAAATGGCAAGCCCCTATTAAAGAAATAAATTAGGTTTGGTTATAGTCATAACAAATTGAATATTTGAGCAATTTTTTTAAGCCTTGGGCATATGATATATCAATGTTGTCAATCTTTATGACATGTATACCATAAGGAAAATGTTTACATTGATGCATTCAATTACTTTGCCACTATGATAAACCTTAACATACCACGTTAGGTTCGATCAATTAATTATCATTTAGTACTTACTGAGTAATTATCTTGCTATATATGATTATCTTAGTACTAAGTTAACAGTAATATATACTCGTGCTTGTAATACTATAAGCCCTTAGCCAAAGAGTTACTTTCCTTCGATTCAGTCACACTTGTTCAATGAATACCTCGTTAGCATACCATTTGGACAAGTTTTGTACATTGTAATACAAAAGATAATGGGCATGCTTTTTACTGTATTTCATAACATATCACTTTTTTATACTCGTCACTCTTTACATTTTCAGTTTATATTCTATTATATAGATTTGGAATCTACTAGCCTTCTCACATGATCTGTCGTTGGCACCCAGTCATCCAGCCCTCCAACTTATTTATCTACTGCTATGTTGAACTTCTTCATCTACTACTATGGCTAGTCATAGTTCAAACTAATCATTGCTAGCAAGCTATAATGCATCACAACTATTTGTACATCCGATCGATTTTATGGCTACCACCCTACTCCTTAGGCACATGGCTACTATCGATAAGGTTCATGGATTGCCTAAGGATGACATGTTTCTTCCATCTATTGACCAACGGGCATATTATCCTAATGAGGGCTATATGACTTATAACACTACAACAAAAATACCCTACGATAGCACCAGAAAAATTCTATAAAGCCTATAATAGCAGTTTAATAAATGTTGTATAACGACATGTTATTAAAAATAGGGAACGATTTATAACGAAGAAAAAGTGCTATAAAAAGTTTTATTATCATAGCGCAAAATATCCGCTATTTTAACAATTTTATAGCCACAAATTATGTGATACTGATTACTATAATAACGCTATGCTCTTGCCATGAAATTCATTATTAGCCACAAAATATGTTTCTTGTTTTTTAAGATAGCACCAAAAACGCTATTAAATCCTATTATGGCGGTTTAATAAACGCTATATAACGACATGTCATTAAAAATCGTGAACAATTTATAGCTCATAATACGCGCTATAAAAATTTAAAATATAATAGCGCAAAATGTCCGCTATTTAAAACTTAAGGCGGCATGCTCTATGTTATTGATTAGGATAATTACACTACTTTTCCGCTGTGAATTTCATTATTAGCCAACCAATATTTTTTGTTTTTTCTAAGCTAGCACTTGTACTCTGTTATGATATGTTGTTTTATAGCACTTTTTAAAATACCATAGCGCTTTTTTTGTTATGCATCTTTAATACCGACAGATTTAGTGGCGGTCATTCGGCGCTATTAAATTTTATAGCGGTTTTCAAGTGCTATGGTTTAGGTTCACAATTCAAATATTTTATCCTATTCATAAGCTATAGTATTAAATGCCAATATCAAAATGCACAATAATAATCATTTAAACATAAAACCATTTAAATAACGCAAGAATCATAAAAGATAATAAATATAGAGATGTAACACATTACATTAAACATATCGAATATTGATACACATAATATCTTATAGCTTAAACCACATAAATCAAAATGTAGTAGCAAATGTTTAAGCATACCCCAAAAAATAGTAATAAAGTTAAACAAAAAAGTACATATTTAGTTATGTTGTTTGCATTAAAAAGAAGATCACAACTGTCGCATCCTTCTTCTTTCACACACCTGCAAATAAGATAAATATTTACATTAGCAACGAATGTAATGGAAGCTTGATGAATTTAAAGTGCCATGCTTACAATATATCAAATCTTAATATATAACTTTCATCTTCACCTACCGGTTGTTATGTTTCATTTTCTAAAGGTATAGAATTATATCTATGTTTCCAACTTAATTTATTGATTTGTGTGTATGGACAGTTTATACCTATGTGCCTTCTGTAACCCTGCCATCATGAAAGAAAAAATGTAGGAAACTAGCTAATTTTGGTTCTACTTTTAAAAAAATGCATCTTCTATTCTATCAGTCCTTGCAGTTATTGTACCGCAAAATGGTTGCCCATCTATCATATTTAAATTTTCAAGTGCTAGGGATATATGAGTTATATCAAAACAAACACTCAATTTTTTCTTTTCTTTTGCATTACCCTTATGATCAAGTGGGCGAAAGTGCATAGTGTTGTGGGTTATAATGCCAATAACACTTACCTCTAAAGCATAATTTTGTGAATAGAAAGTGTGTTTTGCTCTTTCCAAAATCGTCTCTTTCTTACGGGGTGACTATCTTGATCCTCAAACGGTCTAATTTGTTATCCAATTTGTCATGGTATGTCTCCAACAACCATTTTATGGCCAAGTCTCATTTGTGTTGAGAAGAAATCTTCCTTATCATCCTTGGACATTTGAAAATTTGGTGCTCGAGGGTAAAACATCTTCCAAATTGTGAGACAAAGTATTTTTTGATGAACTAATATGATCCGGTTGAAATCTATCAAGTGTTGTTTCCATCCGATACATTTTGGTTTGGTATTTTTAGTTTCATCATTAGACCAATCACTTAGCAATTATAAATACACCGCGCTTAGCGCCCTTTAGTGCCACTTGTTTCCTTTGTCAAATCCGAGCAAAACTGTTTAATTGTTCATGAAATACCAACTTCACTCAATCCCCTTCCAAACTCAACTTGCAAACTCAACGGAATTACTTCAACCTCAATTAGGTAATGATTCCAAATTCAAACCTATGCTCTAACCTTTTAATTTCACTATCAATTTCATGCTTAAATTTCATCATTCCGAAGCAAATAACTATTTAGGGCTTGACAATTAGGTGATTTAGGGATTTTTTTAATTAATTGCTTATTTTAACGTTAATACTAGTCTAGAATATACTCAATAGGCTTATCAGCGTTGATTGAACAATTAATTAAAATTGGGTGGGCTCGGGTCATGGCCAGATCATGTTATATAATTTTTGACTAAGTAAAATTGGGAGCTTTGATTGTGGGGTCAACATGATGTGAAAAATACTAATGTAATAATGTAAAGCTATCACATGTTTTAAATGAAAAATGGGTAAGCCCCTATTAAAGAAACAAATGGATTGGTTTGGTTATAGTCATAACAAATTGAATATTCGAGCAATTTTTTAAAGTCTTGGGCATATGATATGACATTGTTGTCAATCTTTATGACATGTATAACAGAAGGAAAATGTTTACATTGATGCGTTCAATTACTTTTCCACTATGATAAACCTTAACATACCATGTCAGGTTCGATCAATTAAATATCATTTAGTGCTTACTAAGTAATTATCCTGCTATATAT
The DNA here is from genome assembly GCA_030765085.1 of Allium cepa. Lineage (NCBI taxonomy): Eukaryota > Viridiplantae > Streptophyta > Magnoliopsida > Asparagales > Amaryllidaceae > Allium > Allium cepa. The sequence continues at coordinate 556,068,210 of CM060928.1, read as the reverse complement.
GATTATATGACGTACTGAGTTAACAGTAATATATACTCATGCTTGCATTATTATATGCCCTTAGCCAAAGAGTTACGTTCCATCGATTCAGTCACACTTGTTCAATGAATACCTCGTTAGCATACCATTTGGATAGGTTTTGTACATTGTAATACAAAAGATAATGGGCATGCTTTTTACTGTATTTCATACCATATCACTTTTTTATACTCGTCACTCTTTGCATTTTCAGTTTATATTCTATTATATAGATGTGGAATCTACTAGCCTTCTCACATGATCTGCCATTGGCACCAAGTCATCCAGCCCTCCAACTTCTTCATCTACTGCTATGTCTGGTCAGCATAGTTCAAACTAATCATCGTTAGCAAGATATAATGCATCACAACTATTTGTACATCCGATCGATTTTATGGTTACCACCCTACTACGTAGGTACATGGCTACTATTGATAAGGTTCATGGATTGCCTATGGATGGCATGTTTCTTCCAGTATGATCTTATTGAGGGCTATATGGCTTATAACACTACAACAAAAATACCCTACGATAGCGCCATAAAAACACTATAAAGCTTATAATAGCGGTTTAATAAACGCTGTATAACGACATGTTATTAAAAATAGGGGACGATTTATAACGAAGAAAAAGTGCTATAAAAAGTTTTATTATCATAGCGCAAAATATCCGCTATTTTAACAATTTTATAGCCGCAAATTATGTGTTATTGATTACTATAATAGCGCTATGTTCCTTCCATGAAATTCATTATTATCCATAAAATATGCTTCTTATTTCTTAAGATAGCACCAAAAACGCTATTAAATCCTATTATGGCGGTTTAATAAACACTGTATAACGACATGTTATTAAAAATCGTGAACAATTTGTATCTCATAATAAGCGCTATAAAAGTTTCAAATATAATAGGGTAAAATGTCCGCTATTTTAAACATTTAAGGCGGCATGCTCTATGTTATTGATTAGGATAATAGCGCTACTTTTCCGTTGTGAAATTCATTATTTGCCACATAATATTTTTTGTTTTTTCTAAGGTAGCGCTTATACTTTGTTATGATATGTTCTTTTGTAGCGCTTTTTAAAATACCATAGCGCATTTTTTGTTATGCATCTTTAATAATGACAGATTTAATAGCGGTCATTCGACGCTATTAAATTTTATAGCGGTTTTCAAGTGCTATGGTTTAGGTTCGCAATTCAAATATTTTATGCATCCTATTCATAAGCTATAGTATTAAATGCCAATATCAAAATGCACAATAATAATCATTTAAACATAAAACCATTTAAATAACACAAGAATCGTCAAAGATGATAAATATAGAGATGTAACACATTATATTAAACATATCAAATATTCATACACATAATATCTTATAGCTTAAACCACATAAATCAAAACGTAGTAGCAAATGTTTTAAGCACACCCCAAAAAATAGTAATAAAGTTAAACAAAAAAGTACATATTTAATTAGTTACATTGTTTGCATTAAAAAGAAGACCACAACTCTCGCATCCTTCTTTTTTCACACACCTGCAAATAAGATAAATATTTACATTAGCAACGAATATAAAAGAAGCTTGATGAATTCAAAGTGCCATGCTTACAATATATCAAATCTCAATATATAACTTTCGTCTTCACCTACCGGTTGTTATGTTTCATTTTCTAAAGGTATAGAATTATTTCTATGTTTCCAACTTAATTTGTTGATTTGTGTGTATGGACAGTTTATATCTATGTGCTTTCTGTAATTCTACCATTGTGAAAGAAAAAATCTAGGAAACTAGCTAATTTTGGTTCTACTTTCAAAAAAATGCATCTTTTATTCTATCAACCTTTGCTGTTATTGTACCGATAATGGTTGCCCATCTATCATATTTAAATTTTCAAGTGCTAGGGATATATGAGTTATATCAAAACAAACACTCAATTTTTTTTATTTTTTGTTCTTTTAAGTAAAAACAAACAAGGAAGCATAACGATTAATGGCGCGCAAATTTGCGTAATACTGTATTTCAATTTTAAGATTGACTCCTGTTTCAATTTATATTATACAAGAAATGTTATATTGTTGCCAGTTGTATTTCTTTTTTCTCTCTTCTTTTTTTCCTTCTTGAATTCGGTACTGTTATTTCGTGAAATTTAAACTGTGGACAAGGAAAGACTGATTATCTAATGTTTTAATCAGGATGACCGATCCAACAACATGAAATACCATATGCTCTATCACTCCATCCTATTATACTAATTTCAAAACTAATATGTTCACTAGAAATTTCCTCCATATACAAGCCAAATACAATGAACTCAACTGGACATAGCCTAGATATGTCAAGTAGGTGCCATAATTCGTACGCATCAGCCATCGAGTTTATATTCGCTAAAGGATAAGGAACGATATTGATATCATATACCATGCTATCTTACATGCCTTATCATCAAATACTATTATATGCTAACTTCTAAATTTTAAATTTCAAATTGATCAAACTAGGTTACTAAAATAAATAAATAAAATAGACCTTTGGTGGCTCATGCAAAACTTGGCAAAATAAGAGAACACACAAGCTTGCTTCCCATGTAGTGGATCTGGTGCTCACAAGATTTTCAGAAATACTACAAACTCTTGAGTAGCATAATTTAAAACCTATATATAAAAAATAGAAATGGAGAACTTAATAAAGAAAGTGTAATTTGTATAGAGCAATGCAGGTTCTGCACAGGGTCAGGGGACGTTACAGTAGTTCTAGGACCTGGGGATATAGAAGTATCAAAATGTGTGAACTGTGACGGTGCAGGTTCATTAACCTGCATCACATGCCAAGGCTTTGGTATTTAACCCCATCAACTTAACCGGAAGTATCCTTTCTTTTTCATAAATTTATGACATCTGAAGTATTTTGATGGTTTTATTGTAATATTTTTTGGTCTAATGAAATCTTGGAACATTTATTACAGAAAGGGCAACCTTTTTTTTGCTCTAACAAAATATATTTTAATAGATATAAAAATCTATCATGTTGTTTCAGTTTGGAGATTAACGTTGAAATATCTAGAGTCGACTGGCCGCATATACGATAAACAACAATTAAGATTAGGCTATTGTTTATTATTTACTAGTATTAAACCCTATCTCATTCTTAGGCCACGTGCTTCAGAGCTTCCTCGTAGACATGGAAATAAAGTTTTTTTAGATTGCATAACTACATGAGATCTGATTTTATAAGATGATGCAAAATTAATATGTTTACAAACAAAGTAGATTATACTTACTGAAAATTCATGTCATTTCAACATGTGCAGCAGGCCAAGCTATTATAGAACCAATGACATCTTCCATGTATTGTAGTTCAGATATTTGTCTCCATAGCACTGTAGATGTCTCTTTGATAGCCTCTATCCAAAATTTAACTGCATTTGGTCCTAGTGGTTTAAAATGGACCAGTGCTTTTGGAACAGTTGACTCTACTTGTCCTATAACAAATACTTTTCCCTTTTCTGATAAATCCATCAGCTTTTATCTATTGTTCATTCTCGAATGTGCCGTCCATAAATTACCAAAAAGGATATGATGTAGTTGGTTTATGTTGATAAAATATATTGGTTAGTCATTATAAAATCATAATTTAAAAGATACGCCAGTGCATAAAAATCAAGTACCATAAATGTCTGCACTATCGTCCGAGGCGTAGGAGATGCTGGAACATTAACCATCTCAGCAACTACTTAGGACTCAGGCCATGCTATATTCCTACTAACATCTTCTTTAACACATACCATAGCAGGGGTTGGCCTCCACAAAAAAGCATCTTCTTTATTGGACTATCTATCCGAACAATCATGGCACATGGTCCAAGAAAAAGATCATTAATAATTTCATTTGAGTCACTCGAGTATAATCACCCTTCGACCACTAATTTATTGCTCCCTTCCCAATCATGAATCTTGCATTGGCATTCTAAATTGCCACTTTTACTCTATTCGTGACAAAAAATATTTATTCTGTAAACGTTAAATATTTTAAAATAGTATGTCAATTGCGAAAGATAAATGTTTATCACGTCGTCTTCTTCTTCAGGGTGATCACTTGGACGTAAAACAACTCTATTCGCTGGCCATGCCACTAAATCATCCTTTGCTTACCCAATAAGTGTGAAACTAGATGTAGGCCTCCATAAAAAAACATTTGGCTTTGTTATTAAGTCTATTAGAATAACCATCGCATCCGGTGCTAAAGGAATATTATTGACAAGCTTGTTTGAATCCTTCGACACAACTCTTCCTTCAGCAGCAATTTCTTCATTCTCTCGCCAATCCAGTAAATCACATTTTTGGAGGCTTTTATCATACTTGCATTATAATTAATCAAAGGAATAATATATTTCTTATTGGAAAAAATAAAAATAAAAATTGATGTGAAACCAATAACACAACATACATAAGGTTTGTTTACTTCTGTTCAACTGTCTCTACCCTGCAAAACCCGCAACATAAATTGTTATAACATTAGTTTACCCTTCAACGCTAAATTATAATTACATGAATACAATTATGAGAACTAGTAGCAAATATTGGCATCGATCCTCAATAGATGAGAGATATTTTACCTGATTTTCATCATCATGAGAAATTTTTACTCTAACTATAAAACTTTTTTTTCAAGTTGCATTGTTTGCTTATCCTTAACTTGTGCTAAAGTTTCCCTAGTGATGTTCATATTCTTTCCCATTGCTCTTAATCGACCTGGTCTATCTTGTCCTAGTACCTGGGAAAGTGCATCTTCTTTGTAATTGATTGCCGAGTTTGATTATAGAACACTTTCAACTTGTTTTATCTTTGTCTACAAAAGACAATGCACATAGATTATATAATGATGCATTTTAATACTAAGAAAGTGATGTATCAGAAATTAAAAGAAGTAAAATGCCATGATTACGTTGAATATTCATATGAATAAAAGTTGTTTATGCATTCATAAACAAACAATACACTAAATGATTTCTGATTATGTTTCATTGATGAAATTATGCTTTAGGATATCACCCTCTGTTACCTTTTCATCTTCATTTCGTTGATGAAGAAAAACTGTTGTACATCACTTCCTTGAATACTTTCGACTATAAATATTTATTACATTCGTGTTTAAATCAATGCATAAATTATCTACATTTTAGGTTTCACAACAGTAACATGCGGTTCCTGCAATTAACCTTAAAGCATCGTGTAAGGAGGTACATGCCGAACCAAACAATGATAGTGCACATTTTTAGAGCCATAATTGATGCTCAGCCTCGCTTCACTATACATCCTTATTTTTTGATAAATTCAATGTCAACTTTGTGGTTCATTAATTCATATTTTCTGCACTTCATACTATTGTTTTTTATCTAAACAATATTGATGTAGCTTGAAACTATAAATATACTTGAGGTACGTTATGGAGATTCTAGACATACGTAATTCGTACTTTGAAGGAGATAAAATTAAAAATATTCGTCAATGTGGTAAGTCAGCGTCTTTTAAAAAACGTTAAAGTTTTTCGTAATTTGTGCAAACTATGTAGATAAACTTACCTTATGTATGTTGTTGATCAATTAATGAGCCGTGTAGAAAAAGTTTGGGGAATTTAGTTTCACAGTATGTTCTATAATCCAGAATGCTTCATCTTTAAATTACATAATAGTTATAACAAGCTTTGCAAGTAGAATTTATAGAAAAATCATTTTATTGTAAGTTTCCCTTCCTCTTAGAACAGACTAGAATCTTGCCTCCAAATCATATGTCATTTTCCATCATATTGGTCAAAATCAATTTTTATAAACTTACTGGTCAAAATCAATTTACTGTAATTTTAGAAGGAAAAACAAATTTTAATCAACTTACTATACTATCTGCAACTATCATATTCATTGGTTCACCATTTTTCCGTGTACCAGATTTGATCCAAACGTGACTTCTACCGACGGAAGAGCAATCATCGTTTTGCTTTTCTTACATTCAAAAGAACATCAAATAACAAATCGTATTAAGTAATAAGTTCATAAATACTACGTTAGATAAAATTACTCTTTTTCTTACCATCTTCAGCTAGTCGAGCCATTCCTTTACGACTGCATGTATGTAGCCACTGTTTGTCTCTAATAAGATATTTAAATACATTATTTATATCTTTTATGTTCGTATATTTCATACAAAGAAATAAACAACAATAAAAAAATTACTTAAAATTCCAAACTTGTTTATGACTTTATAAATTTCTTCCACTCGTTTATACTTTTGATGTTACTTGGCTTCAACTGAAGCTTTTCCTACATGGACTTTGATTTAATTAATTGGAAAATTAGTCTACATTTTCATGCGCGCCAAATACCTCCCATTTGCTTAAATATTAGTTTTTTTTTCCAATTTGCATCTAGTTTAAACCTCACCTGCGACATTTTTCAAAACAAGTGTCAATATTCTTAGACATAAGAACGCAATATTATAGTATTTGAATGATCATCATTGTAGATACACAACCAAACAGTGATCAAAGTGATAATCCACAAACAATCTACATATAATGGTATTTCCATGTTAAGACCATAATTAATATTTAACTACTAAACCATTGGGATGCAATGTGCAGAAATATACCTATAAGGTACATATTAAAAATCAAAAGATTGCTTCAATGTTTTGTGCGTTACCCACAGCTACATAAATAATTTAGCAAAACAATAATGTATAAACGTATTTTATCCGCAATTCATTGGCTTTTAAAAATGAAAATGGTATTTTCAAATATATTACCTAGTTCTTGTGTAATGATTCAAAAATTTCTGTATTTGTTATAAATTTACAATTTGATTTCCATATAGATGAAGTTGAAGGGTGACTAGACTAGCAGGAAATGCCACTTATCTGTAGCAATAGAGGTAGTAAATCAATCTTATTTTTATTTGCTCAGTTGTAAATTATTTAAAAATAGATGTAAAGAAATAGCTTCGTTTACATGCTTGAGTAATAAATCAAATTTTATCGTGAAGCAAAAATAAAATAAAAATTAAATTAAATACAATAAATGAAATAAAATCTAAAAGTATGTGCACCGGAGAATGAATTTATTGATAGCCTTCAACTCCTATGTATGTATTACTATTACTTCTTACTCCCACAACCGTTTCCATTTTTCATTAAAAATTGTTAACAAAATAAATTAATCGTGCAAGATACTCCAGTCTGCCCCTCACTTATTTCTCTAGGTTGGTAAGAATAACGTATACAGTTCAAAATAGTACTATGCCATCTAATTATATGAATATTTACAAGTGACACATTAATATTACCAAATGATACTTTGGATGATACAATCAAGAAATATGAGTCACTGACCACATCCAAAATCACTGAACTACAGTGTATGCTATGTATGAAAAGGTAAACAAGAAACTATGCCCTTGGCAAAACCAGCTCACAAGAAGGATGACTAACAATTATCAACTCCATAACAACATCAGTGCCTAATTACTGGACAATGCACTACATTTTACCAGCTAAACTACTCCACTAATAAACGGTAACATCAGTCACCTTTTGAGAATTCAAACGCAAATCCCAAATAAAGCTGATGCACGTTCCTGTCAGAATACAGCTGATATTTATCATACAAATTTTAGAATTATCCCATTGGAAGAACTATCCTTTTCTACTTTAAATGATTTGATCTACCTAATATAACGAACACCTGATACATTAATTTCAGTCACTTTAAAGATGAATTATGAGTTGCTTGTTAGACGTTTGTTGTGTCTCTTTTGAACCCTAGAAAATCAAACTTTCACAATAGGCCAAAGGAAGTCCATTCTTGCTTTTTTTTTTTTACAGTTATTCATTCGTTCCATTTATGTTATGTATATGTGATGTCATGGTCTAAATTATGCATAATAGGTAGATGATTTATTATAGGTGTAGCACATATTTATCTCGATATAAGGAAAAAAAATCTATATGCAACAAATCCTAATCCAATATGGTCGGTATAACAACATTTAATTTACAATACATCATAAAATCATATTATGCTGATATAGCTAATTCAATTAACAACAAACTTGGTGAGAAAACCGAAGTAAGAATTCACTAAATTTTATTAGGTTGGTAAGAATTAATATTACGTTGGTATGAAAGATATGTCACCTGAATGTATTCCCATAAAACATCTCTCAAATCATCACTAAGGTGCCTCCAATCATTCAATATGACCGGAACCACTTCTCGTACAAGCAGCCCTAAAAAGAAAGATAACTTGATCGAACCATCTCCTATTGGTTCACCGGCACCATTAAATTCAACTTCGATTACCTCCAGATAGTTGAATGGATGCCTTCTAGATTTAGTTGGCCCTCTTCTTATTTTTCCCCACATTTACATGCACCGCCACCATGCATATGTCTCTTGCCATTCATTGCACCTTCGGAATTTTCTTTCAATTGGGTCGCATTATCTTCGTCTATTTATGATTTGTCTTGTAGTTGAGCATTGTTTTTTTTTGTTCGTTATGCGTTTGTTGGGTGTAGATTTAGGCTCTTCGACTTCTTTTTGCCTGTCAGTATGCTTTCTCTTTTTCATAGTCCTTCCCATTTTCTATTACAAAAGTTGATCATGTTACAAATAGGCGTGAGATTACATGAAGTAAGAATAGTTAAGCATATAGTAATGAGAGAAACTCATGGATGCTGTTTTCTAATTCTGCAGTTAAATGTATAAAGTCATTCGCATAAAAATGTAGAAGCGGTTCATTGACTTAGTTAAAAATACACAACAGAAGTTTGCATTTTTGTACATAAATTTGTTTCAGATTTATATTTGCTTTAGATCTTTACCAATCTACCATTATGACATAAAAATATGAACTATACAAGCATAGTCAGTACACAATTGGTTATATGAGTAGTAGATGTGTAATATAGTTGATGGATTTTGTTCCAGCAAGTAATTTATTTACTATGAATGGTGAAACATTAGTTTCACAAAGATCAATTATCTCACTAAACTTAAAATAAGAAACAACATAACAAAATGAATGAGTTATAAATAACATCACAACATCGTAGTGAATTTATTATTAAACTCATTATGTAGAAACTTTACAAATGCATTAAGGCAAACCAAAATTTAAAAAAAATGTTGTAAGAGACCATGTTAACATAGACATATATTTATCTATGAAAAATAAGAAAACCGAAAAGATTACATAGGTCTGAGATCATATGCGGCCAATTTGAATCATGGGATGAAGCTTGCTCATAATAACTGCTAATCTTCATTCAAAAATCTTAATATACAACCAACTTTAATCATGGGATAAAGAGGCTTGCTCATAATAACTAATCTTCATCCAAAGATTTATGAACAATGACAAAATAGCAAGAATACTTAGCCAATGCTAGGAAGAGAAGATTACCACATCACCCTAAATGACCGCACGTTAGTACTTTTAGCTTCGATAGTAAGTAGTGAATTGAGAAATATGTTCACGTCAATATATAAGTTTTACATGGTAAAGTAATAGATGCCGTTTAAAATATTTTTAACTGCTATAAATTTGACAATTTGAAAATATTTCGAAAAAGTCTCAATAGGCAAAAAAAGTCTCAATAGGTTTGAAAAAAGATTTTGGAATATTTTGGTAATTCCCAAAGTTACTTTTATACAGTTTTTTTTGCATTCTCCATTAGTTTGTGAGTTCACTTTTTCAGTATTTTCATTTTTTCTCCTTTAAATAACTAGAAATCATAAGAAGGTGCTAAAAATGAATGATTAGATTTTAGATAATTCTAAGTAGAAAATTTCATGATTAGATTTTTGATAGATGGAAACTTGTGTGTTGGTTTTAGAATCAAGGTGAATTTGCACCAAATTTCATAGAAAAGAAAGAAAGAAAACGATTTTAGAGTTAGTTTACTAAAATCAAAGTCGGTCGTAGCATTGGAACATAACATCTTGAATTGCATTACTGAAACAAACAATATAACGCCATCCTCTTTATGTACAATATCTTCCATCTAAAGATAGTAAAGAAGAGTCGTAGCATCTATTTTGAAACGTACATGCAATCCATCTGTTCAGAAACATAATTGTAATTTAGTTTTTCAGCAACTTTTAATTTGAAAATATATCATAGGATAGTTGTAACAACCCGATATTTTCAACCATTCGCATCCACACATGCCGGACTTGAATTGCTCAAAATACCGCATTGTAAATAAATTTGGAGCAAATGAAATACAATCATAGAATCATAGACACAGAAATATTAGAAAAACTCGCAGCGGAAATTAAAATACCATAGTAGTTCATGAAGCTACTATAACAAACTCTCAAAACATAATAAATAATATCAGTCTGAAATATATACAATAGAAATCCCAAATATATAGAAGTTTATAAATACCATAACTGAAATAGAACAACTGAAACTGAAAGGAAACAGATCAGCGATTCCTAGCTCCAGAAAAGAAATCCAAAGCTAAGCTGTAAATACTCAAGCTGACCCGAGCGTAAAGTAAAACACAAAACACTTGAGTCGGGACATATATACTTATATAATGTAAACCAACTCAAGTGAACTGTAGTGGTAATGCACTATAACTTAAAGGATGATTGGGATCGCCCATCCTCTAAGGATTAGTTAAACCATATTAAATACGTCCCGTGGTTAAAATTTCAAAAAAATAATTTATACATCGAAATCAAATATCATTTCAAAATTCACATTCAAAAATCCATTTCAAAATATCAAAATAACATATCTTTCAAAACCACATTCATTTTTATTTAAAATACCATTTGAACACACATTTCAAAATGGTTTATATTTCAAATCAAAATATTCCATTTAAATCATTTAAAATGAAGTTATTATATTTAATAATCAAATATTCAATTCTCAAAATTTACCATTTTCAGAATTCATTTATCCACTTCAATTTATTAAAACAATGAAACTTCAACTTTTCGCAGCATTTAGAAAATGCTATGGTAAATTTACATTTGAAAACAATTCATTTTAATAAAGATACCATTTACAAAAATGCAGTAATAGGTTTTAGTTTCAAATAAAAGCTTTAGTTTAATTCTGCAACTACATCACTTACGAAGTGTTATAATAGCCCCTAGTTCATTTTTCCTTATAGTTCATTGTATCAATTACAGCATTTACAAAATGCTGTAATATCCTTTACATTAGAAATAATAACTTTTCAAAAATGCTGTTAATTAAATTCCAAATATTCAATATAATTTTACAAACAATTAAATTTTTATTTAAACCAATTTAAACTTACAAAATCATATATTTTCACTTTTAAAACAATCATTTAAATACCCTTATATTTATGATTTTATAAAGTTAAATTTTCATTCAAAAATCAGTATTAAATAATAGTTCACATATTAAATTCACACATTCAATTTCACTTCTTATAATTAAAGTTTTTAAACGTAACACTTAAGTTTAAATTTTCAAATATAACTTATTTTTCATCTTATTTACTTAACTTAAAATTCGCTTTTAAACAAAATTCACAAATTTCCAATTTAAGTTATATTTCAAAATTCAACTTAAATATTCATTTATTTCACCTTTTAATTTATTCAAAAATCACTAATACTTTATAAAAAATCATTTAGTTCATTTTAATTCAAATTTAAATCTATTTATCATATTTCCTACTTCATTTAAATTCCATTTATAACCAAATCATAATTTCCAAAATAACTTATATTTCAAATTTCTAACTCTACCATTAATTTATTTCACTTATAAATTTTTTGAAAATCAAAAATACTTTAGAAAATCATTTAATTAAGTTTAAATTGAAAATATTAAAATATCTAAATTTCTAAAATACTTCAAATTTTTTAGAAAACATATTTTAACCACAGTTTGTATAAAATTTCTAACTTAAGTCCAATGATACAGATAATATATCATTTCAATCCGTAATTCACAAAGGAAAAATCCAGGTTCTTCATTTCAAACCCGCAATCCCAAGTAAATGCAAATAAATAAAAATTGCTCAGGCCTATCATTTCAGCCCATAACGATTTTTTCCTATTCTAAAGTCCATTCGGGTATGTATCATTTCAACCCACAGTGACTATAGTCTACAGGGAACTTGCAGTGTGATAAACTAATATAAATGAACAGAATAACATAATACAACAGTAACATATGATATAACAGGTGAATAAGCACGGGTGAACATCATGTGATCATAGCAATAGCAGTTATAACATGATAATAAGGTTTACAGATTCAATTGCGATCAGTTTACTAGTTATATAAGTATAAATTTGTCCGGTGAGAATTACTCACTTGTATAAGCTGGAGATGACAACCAAATGCACAAACAAGGAACTTCAAAGGCACGATAACACGACAATGATTTGAGAGTGGGAGAGCCAAAGCTAATTGCCTTGTTAAATAACAATTTTTTTTTACAATACATAAGTTTCAAACCAAACTATTATAAACAAAGCTAGATATATAAGCACAATACATAGCTGAACCTTTTGCACTTGCATTCAACCAATTGTGCTTCAGCTACGGACTGGAAAAGAACCATAATAGGATGGTTTTGGATCAGGTTGAGGTCAAATAGGTTGGCCATAATGATATATGAAGGAGATGAAGGCATATGTGTGCATCAACACACAACTACAAGCAAGATTTCAAGTCCTAAATGTCTTCGATCAAGGGACTATTGGGCATGGCCTGATCTGGTATGATCAACTACAGGTGCGGCATAAGGTCATAGGCTCAGGTTTGGCTGGTGGTGGTGGTGCACAAGTCGGCCAAAACATGGTGGATGAAGTAGTGGCAACAAGTAGGCTCGGCTATGGAGTTTAAAGTGAAGTTTGTTCATTTTTTAGATGGATCTTCATCATGGGGAACATCGGCCATGGGATGTTAGTGGAAGGAGGGGGTGATGGTTGAAGTAGGTGGTGATGGAGGCGGCCAAGGGCTAGAGATGAGAGGGGCCGAACTATGAAGGTGAATACAAGTGTAAAATTCAAACAAATCAAGTAGAAAAAGTGAAAAAAAAGAAAAGAAATTTTACCAAACCTTTTGCTTCAGGAAGAAGGCCGATAGTTTTAGGGTTTGAGATGAAAATTTCACGTGAGAAAATGAGAAAGTCGGCTGAAGCAAACAGTAGTATGGCAGCCAATGAATTAGTGTATTGATTTGTGAAAAGGTATGTGAATATGAAAAGGCTAGAAATAAAAAGGGCCACAAACTATTCATATTTCCCTAATTCTTTTTAAATTTTTAAATACATGTAAAATACTTATAAATATAGATAAAAACATGAAAATATGATAAATGCACAAAAATAAATAATTAAATATTAATTAAATATAATTAATTTAAGAAAATAGCAAAAATTGGAAACTAGGCTTTAAAATTAGAAAATAAATGCAATAAACTTTGGAAATTTTTTATTATCACTTTAAAATATTTAAAAGATAAAATATATACTTAAAATAACATATTTCACACACATATATATAAATTAAAATAAGATATGACAAATAAAACTATTATTTATGTAAATTAAAATAAACAATATTGTTGAATAAATCAATTAATACACAATATTGTAAAAAGCATAACTTTCTCAATATAAATCAGATTTCAACGAAACAAAAAGCTGTATTCTTGAAATTTAATATATTTTCATAATAAAAGATAAAATTAAAAAATTCAAATATTTAAATTTTAAATTTAAAAGTTAAAGTTTGACCAGATTGACCAAAAATCCACTTTTATGGAAATATCCTATTTATTCAGGTTTGAAATTATAATTCACACAAAATCAAAATATACTTTTAAAATAACAAAATTTATTCATTTTAATAAATATAATAAATTTTAAATTAGGAGTTTCAATTTAAATAATTTAAATAAACAATTAAAATAATCACAAAATACAGGGTTATTACACTCTCCCCCACTCAAATCTTTTTGCCCTCGAAAAGAACGAACAAGGAAAATAAGGAAAAGCAAGATAGACAAAAAATAGTACCTGGAAAAACAATTTTGGATTCGAAGCATGAATGCTCTCCTCCGTTTGCCAGATACATTCTCGATCATCATTACCCCATCGTACCTCGATCAGACTAACAAATTACCTTCTTAGCTGCTTCGTATCTCTACAAACAATACGAAGTGCCTTACTCTCGACAGTCAGATTAGGCTCAATATCCCAACCATCAAGAGAAGAAGGCTGAACAAAAGAGGTAGGTTATGAAGATACTAGAGAAAATGTTAGACATGGAATACATCATGCACTCCAGACAGCTTCTTGGCAAATCCAGACGATAAGTCAAAAAACCGGCTCTTTCCACAATTGCGGAAAGGACCCTCGAAGAGGAAGAAGGTAGAAATAGTTAGAGGGGGAAGTAGGTTGAAAGACAAGAATGGACATTATTTTAAAACCATATACATTTCAATTTAAAAATTGTATATTTATAAGATTTATAACATTTAATAATATACATTTTATAATATGATTAATAGTCATTTGATTCAAATTTAATAGTTCAAAGTAAACAATATTTAAAACATTTTAAATTATTTAGAAAAGTAAAATAAATGATCAAAATATCCTTTATATAATACACTTTATCAAAATACTTTTGTAACTCGATGTCTTAACAAGTTTACTTTCGTTCCTATAGACTCTGGCTATGCGTTGATCAGGCGTAAAGCTAGAATTCTCCAGGTACTTGATAGACTTGTCTCAACACCCAGTGAAAATACTGGAAAACCTTTTAAAACAACAGATATGAAAAGTACAATCCAAACAAACCAACCAAACCAAACATGTCGATCATGGATCGCGGATACACAATGGTTACACCTGGATCCCCCAGGAAGCATTCGTACCCGTAGGCTGACTATCGCAGCCCTGCGATTATGCCATGAAGACTGGTAGTACGGTAAATACAAAATGGTTATGCCTGGATCCCCTAGGAAACATCGGTACCCTTAGGCTCTTGTAGTCCCTGCGGATTACACTACCAAGCGACCCAGTAGATCACAGATACACAACGGTTACGCCTGGATCCTCCAGGAAACATCCGTACCCTTAGGCTCTCGTAGCCCTTGTGAATTACGCTATGTAGTCGCACTCGTAAGACCATGGAGATCGCCATGGAATTCGATGGACACTCGACTATCATATCCGGAAAACCCAAATCAAAGAGAGTAATATCGATAGAATGAATCCACAGTGTGGTCACAAAGCGGATATCGAGTAGAAGGCACTTTCCATATCTTTACTTCAAAAATATGTATCATATAGTTCCTTTCAAAATCACTTTCAAATATCATACTTATATAAAGTCCATTATATATAAGATTCCATTTTCATATCAATAGTATATCAAATCATACTTATATAGACTTCGATTATATAAGATTTCAATTTACAAGTTGAGTACCTTTTCGAATCAACAATTTTCAAATCAATTTCATACTTATAAAAATCAATTTTATATAAGTTCGATAACTCCCAAATCAAAGTATTTAAATAAACAAGGTTCTGAATTTCAAACCATTTCAATATCAATTTAGTTTCAAAATATATACGATTTGGCTAAATCATTTCTTCCAAATTACATATATTCAATTTTAAAGTTTCTTAAAATAATAGATTTAGAAAATAATCCAAATTTCCAAATCAACAAAAATTTAGGTCAAACAAATTTATTTCCATTTCAAACATATATTCATTTTCAAAAAATCATAATACTTTCAAAGTTATAAATCTTTCGAAACCAAAATAGTTGAAATCATTACACTTTGAAAATCGTAACCTTTCGAAATCATACATTTGAAATCATAAAACATTCCTTTAATATTTTACATTTCATAAATTTATTCAATTAAACCCACATCTAAAATTTTCAATTTTAATTTAATTCAAACCATCATTTTCATTTCAATTTAGTTTTCCAACAAAACCATTTCAAATATTATCAAATTTCAAATAAAGATTTAATCCATAAAATAAACTATTAAATCTTTAATATATTTCAAAGCTTAAATATACCATATTCCAAAACTAAATTTTATAATTTCATATATCTCAAATTTTACTTCATTATTACCTTAAATAAACTCATATTACAAGTAAACCAAATATCCTTTCATACAAATATAAACTTTAAATATTCATTTATTAAAATCAATTATGATTTAAAATTCACATTCTTTATCAAAATAAAGATTAAATCCTTTACAAACCATTTCAATCATCAAAATATCTAATATGGTTGCTAAATTTAAAACATCTCTTTTTAAAACCTTCAAACTATTTATTTTCATATGGGAAATCAAATTTACCATTAGAAAGATTTTTATTCTATATATATACTTTATTCAGAACATTTAAAATCTATATTTCATGCCAGTATAATTCAAAATAGTCTTATTTATTTCACTCAACAAACAGTTTCAAACTTATATAAATCATGTTACTTTATACTTAAATCATACCAAACTAAACTTATATTCTTTATCAAATACCCTATACCTTTCAAAATTACTTAGCTTTGAAAAGTTAACCTTGATTTGGAAGTGCTCGAACCTTCAAAATAATCGAAGAAATCATATTTTCAATCCAAGAGTTTGAAATTACCAACAAATCAGTAAACCAATTCCAAAAGATAGGGTTATACCAAAACAAATTTGAATCTCGAGGACTAAACACCGGCTTACTTAAATCATTTCAAATATATATAAATACATATATCTTTTGAACATCAAACCATACTTCAAAATCTGAAATCAAAATTTATTTCACAAAATCACTCGCATAGCAAAGCTACTAGAATGGCCTCTCCCCCACTCAGAAACTCGAAAATCAATGTCGATGATGCATGCATTCATCACCGAAATTATTTTCTAGCGACATAAGTGGGTTCTGGATTTTTATTTTCTTGAAACTTCTTTGAAATCACTTCGAAATCATTGGGATTAGTTTGAATACATTTGAAACATTTTTATTCGGAGAAATATCTTTAAATCATATTATTATTATATATTTTCCAAAATCCTAAAAACGATTTCAAAACACCGGAGTTCGATTCCTCGAAATTCAAATTCAAAGCCCTTCAGTTATAAATCATTTTATATAAGTCAAATTCTTATAAATTTTCAAAATTTCAAATCCTTTCGAAACTTCAAATTTCTCGTTTTAAAAGGTATATAATCCTTATCAAAAACATTTCTCTTTTATGCACAAAATAGGGTCATCCTTATCAAAATAATAGTTTCGATGTATGCACAAATTCCAAAATACAACCAAACACAAATTTCCAAAGAATGATTCAAGGATGAATTTCCAACAAACATATATTCAATTTTAAAGGAACTCTAATCAAATAGAATTCTAGTTCGAAGATAAGCTCGAACAAAGATGAGATAATTTTATTACCAAATAGAAGATGGATAAGCCTATATAAATCACCGGCGACCTGAACCTGGTCAATCGTGAATTCAAGAATATAATCAATTATGAAATCTAACGCAAATCGACATTCGATTGCCAGAGATAGAATCCAGGTAGAGTAGGAGATAGATAGTGTCATAAACCGAGGACACAGAAATCTCCGGTGAATCAATGCCAATTGTAAAGGAGTTTCATCCCTTTACACATTATTCAAAGATTTACGTAATCACCAATCTTTAGAGAGGTCATTCCAAAGTGGAGTTATGGAATGCTCCAAAAATCAAAGGAATACAAATAGGGAAGACAAGGCTGGATTTTAGAACAATTGGAAGCATTCCAAAGTTCAAGGAATCCAAAAGATAAGAATCCTAACCAAAAGATTTCTAACAAGGTGGATACAGAAGGAATGAAGTTTAGAAAATCTTGATTCTAGAATAAGAAATTTTTTATACCAAAATAATGTTTAAAAATCTGATAAAATCATTTGGAAATCATTTTATACTTCGAAAATACGTTCTCTCACAAAGAAATAATTCTGAGATTGATTTCACTCATTCTAGGATTTTTCTGCTCTATCTCTAATAAGTTTTTTGCTTCATAGGCTATGGTTTGTCTGAAAACCAGGCGCTGATACCAACTGTAACAACCCGATATTTTTAGCCATTCGCATCCACACATGCCGAACTTGAGTTGCTCAAAATACCACATTGTAAATAAATTTGGAGCAAATGAAATACAGTCACAGAATCACAGACACAGAAATATCAGAATAACTCACAGCAGAAATTAAAATACCATAGTATCTCATGAAGCTACTAGAACAAACTCTCAATACATAATACATAATATCAGTCTGAAACATATACAATAAAAATCCTAAATATATAGAAGTTTATAAATACCAGAACTGAAATAGAACAACTGAAACTGAAAGGGAACAGATAACTAGACAAGCAAAATCTCTAACGATTCCTAACTCTAGAAAAGAAATCCAAAGCTAAGCTGTAAATACTCATGCTGCCTCGAGTGCAAAGTAAACACGAAACACTCGACTCAGGACATATATACTTATATATGTAAACCAACTCAAGTGAACTGTAGTAGTATTGCACTATAACTTAAAGGATGCTTGGGATCGTCCATCCTCTAAGGATCAGTTAAACCATAAATTAAATATGTCCCGTGGTTAAAATTTCAAAACAGTAATTTATACTTCAAATATCATTTCAAAATTCAATATCATTCAAAAATCCATTTCAAAATATCAAAATAACATATCTTTTCAAAACCACATTCATTTTTATTTAAAATACCATTTCAACACACATTTCAAAATGGTTTATATTTCAAATCAAAATATTCCATTTAAATCATTTAAAATGAAGTTATTATACTTAATAATCAAATATTCAATTGTCAAAATTTACCATTTTCAGAATTCAACGAAACGAAAAGCAGTATTCTTGAAATTTAGTATATTTTCATAATAAAAGATAAAATTAAAAAATTCAAATATTTAAATTTTAAATTTAAAAGTCAAAGTTTGACCAGATTGACAAAAATCCACTTTTTTGGAAATATCCTATTTATTCAGGTTTGAAATTATAATTCACACAAAATCAAAATATACTTTTAAAATAACAAAATTTATTCATTTTAATAAATATAATAAAGTTTTTAAATCAGGAGTTTCAATTTAAATAATTTAAATGAACAATTAAAATAATCACAAAATATTGGGTTGTTACAACAGTATACTAATAAAAAAGCTTAAACAGAATAAACATTTGTTACAGCTCAACAACTTCAAAATGATGCAGACAATCAACTTAGTAAAGAAGTTTGAGAAGTTGAAATTCTACTCATAACAAGAATAAACAAGCCAAACACTCATAACAAGCCTCACAAGCAAATAAGGTTGAAAATCTGCTCAAATATGCCTTCACAATCTTCTCTAACATAACTAATATTCTCCATGAAATCAATATCCATATCAGTTTCTTCATAATTTTTCCTAACAAAGCTAACTTCCATAAAATGATCATCTGTCTCTAATTCATGAAAACCTCTTGGTGGTGCCTTCATTACAACATACAAGTTAGAATGTTCATTTTCTCTTGAATAAAAAACTTGTTTCGCTTGAGATGCAAGCATATATGGATCTTTTACAAATGAAGCTTGATTTTGATGTAAATTGAAAAGAGTGAACCCATCTTCGACCTTCACCCCGTTTCCTATTTTTTCCCAATGACACTTAAATACGGGAATATAAAAAACATGATAGTTTAACAAGATTATGCCAGTCACTATCCCATAATAAGTGACCACATTAACTCTTTGAGAAATATCTTTTGCACTTGTCCTACACATGGCAGTCGCATCATAAGTCACCACCTAATTTTGAGTTTCCTTCTTGACGTCTTTAGTGTGAAAACGTTGTCTGTTAATTACATACCCTTTATAGGACAATGCACTACAACTCGGACCAAAGGAAATCCATTTTAACATTTCATCATTCCTTGGGTGAATAGGTATCTGTAAAAAAATTCAATGTACATAAATTTTGAAAAAAATGAATTCTTGCCAATGAAAGGATAAATTAAAATTAAATAACTTTCTTTTTAATCCAATCAGAGAAATTATCTGTGCTTTTTCCAAAGCAACATTGCATTTTTTTCCATGCGCTTATCTAAATTTTGTTACTCCTCCAAATGCATACTGGTTTTCAAAAAAAAATTAAGTAATATTTAATGATGCAATTTCATCAAAAAAATAGAATCAAAATATAATATGTACTTACTGTAAATATGGTTCCACCACAGCCATATTCATTAACATGACAAAATGAGAAATATCTTTTTCATTAGATGGCAATTCAATTATCTTCGGCTTCAAAATTGGACGTCCATTGAGTATCACATTATTCTCATAATCTTCGTTTCGAACTTGTATCTCCTCCATTTCTACTTTCTTTTTTAGCAATTCTGTAAAAAAATTCATTGACTCTTCTACAAGATAAGATTCTACAATACACCCTTCAGGTTGTGCATAATTCCTCACGTAATCTTTGAGTGTTTTCATGTATCTTTCGAATGGGTACATCCAACGAAAGTAAACCGGACAACACAATTGCGCTTCTCTTCCAAGATGAATTGTTAAATGTATCATTATAACAAAAAAAGATGGTGGAAAATTTCTTTCAAGCTCACACAAAATTCCAATAATCTCATATCAAGTTGCCACAACTTCTCTTGTTCAAGTATACGTTTGCATATTTTATTGAAAAAAGAACATAGACAAATTATTGTTGTTTTGATCTTCTTTGGCAGTATTCTTCTAATTGCAAAAGATAGCAATTATTGCACTAGAACATGATAATCATGAGACTTCAAATAACTAACTTTGCAGCCTTCTAAAGATACAAATCTTTTGAAATTTGAGCAATAACATAGGGACCCTTAAAATCATATAATCTTATACGGAGTATTTTTTTTGTTCAGACAAAGACAATGTATACGGAGCCGGTGGAAGATATGTTCTATTTCCACGAGGTTGCACATAAAGACTTTGTAGAATCCCCGAATCCTCCAAATCCTTTTTGGAATTAGTACCATCTTTCGATTTATTATCATGTGACATTGTGCCTAATAGGCTTTCAACAATATTTTTCTCCACATGCATTGCATCTAAATTATGCCGCAAGGGAAGTTCCTACAAATATCAATAATATAACGATTCAATGAGATAATCTTTTTACTGTTAGGCCAATGAGAAAAAAGTATAATTCAAATATCAACCTCTCAATATGGAAAATCAAAGAAGATAATTTTTGTCCACCTTGACAACTCATTTTGCTCATCATCTTCGTCTTTTTTATTGTGTTTACTCTTCCTTTTTTTTTCTTGTTATCTTCGTACTCAACTTCACATTTAACATCTTCTTGATCTCCCACTTTTTGGTTTCTTTATTCTTATCTTTTCCAAAAACATTTGGAAAGCCTTTCAAAATTATAGAAATGTTTCTTCTAGTTAAAATTCTAGGTTTGTTTCCTTTCTCTTCGGTGTTATCAAACCAAGTTTTCTGTTTCCTCCACGGATGTGAAGGATCCAAAAATCTTCTATGTCATATATAAAAAATCTTTCGACTATGTTTTAACCATCAATGATGCGTTTTGACACCGCATTATGTACAAGCTTTTCCGCCTTTCACACAACATCCTGCAATATTTCTGTAGGCTGAAAAATCATTTATTGTCCATAGTAAAATTTCTCTTAAATTGAAAATGGTTCTACTAAACGCGTCAAAAATATCAATTCCACAAATCATTTAAGCCTTCTATCAATGGCGCCAAATACACATCAATATCGTTTCCAGATTGCTTTGGACAGGGAATTAGTAATGTTAGCATAATTTTTTCCTTCTTCATACATAACATATATGAAAGATTATATGCTATAAGCATGATGGGCCAACAACCATATTTAAAGCTCAACGAACCAAATGGATGGACACCATCTATAGCTGGACTACGTCTGAGAGTGCGTGGATCGGATGAAAATGATTTCTACCTCTCATCCACTACATTCCATGTTACAGAATCTATAGGGTGATGCATTTTTTCATCGCTACTTTTATTATTGAAATGCCACCTTAGATCTTCCGCCATTTTTGAGACCTATACATTTTCCTAAATCTTGGAATGATTGGAAAGTATCTCAACACTTTAGCTGGAACTCCTTGCATAATCTCCTTTGAGTCTTCATTTCTGTTCCATCTTGAAGAGTTACATTTTGGACAACCATCTAAACCTTTGTACTCTTTTCTGAAATGACAACAATCATTCTTACAAGCATGAATCTTTTCGAATCCCATGTCGAATACTTTAAGGAATTTCTTTACATCATATAAAGTCTTAAGAAGTTCATTATTCTTTGGAAACAACAATTGCTAGAATGCCAAATGCTTATCAAAACCATTATCGGATAATCCAGTCTCACATTTTAGATTGTACAAAGTAGTTATGGCAGATAGCTTAGTTTGATCTATACAATCAGTATACAAGGGGGTTTCTGCATCTTCCAAATTTTTAACAAAATCCTCCTCCCGCTTTTTCACATCCCCTTTTTATTTATCATCGGAAAAAAGTAGTTTTCAAAAAATCTTCATCTTTGTAGTGAATGACTTTAAGTAAGTCATATGTATTATCCAACTTGATTTTGTTGCCTAAGTTGTTTTGTTCTCTGTGATTATACCATCTACTTCTCATGTACTTAAGATCTATCCCTCTTATAATCAAATTTTCAATGGTAATGTCATCATGATGTCGACTAAGATTCCGACAATCTACACAAGGGCATAAAATTTTCTCTACCTTTCTCCTTGCAGCATCAATAAAACACCTAGCCCCTTCCTCGTACTCCTTAGTTGCTCTTTAATGAAAAAAATATAAAAACGACATAATATTAATATTTACTATCAAATATTTTTATTTTTAAATTAAACATGATTTAAAATATTGTATTATCTACTTACTTTTTTAAATGAATCCAATCTTTTTCCATCGGCGTATGTGATGAGGAAAGAAGAAAATTTCTAGAATACAAAGCATATGCATTAATAATTAAATAAAAAATATGATGGTAACATATAAATTATCAATTTAGACATGACAAAATATGGTTTTCTATAGACAAATTTATCATTTCTTTGAGAATGCATTGATATATGTATTATAAATTGAAATGCCCGATTCACGTTTAATATACATGCATATACTTAACGAAGATTGATCATATACTTTCAATTTGATGACAAAGAACATTTCTATGCAGTGAAAAAAATGACTGTTTAAAAGATCTTAGAGAAGAAGAAAATACCATGTGTTGCTTAACCGTTTAGACCAATACATTTCAATAAAATTTCTAAAGCCTAATTAAAGGATACGGGTATTGAAATTATTAGTAAGTCAAAGTGTTAGTACACGATGAAAGATATTGACTTGTAAACTCTAAAGATATGAGGACTATGACATAATCCTAATTACATGACTAATCATTTCATTGTATCTCCTAATATAATTATTGTAACCACTGATGATCCTAGCATCATGGTGGTTTCAATAATGCATTTGCATTGAATTTGCATGGATCCACATTGTTAAATATATCAAATAATTTAATAAATCATCTTGAATTGATTTCTTGCTAAGATTAAGTGATATACAAGTATTAATTAACAATTAAAACCTTGTACAAATCGCCTTTTTGAATAGCGAAAAATCAACATCAGCTTTCATTCCTCTTAACTGATACATATTCCTTGATGCATATAAATATATCATTATGAAAATAGAAAGTTTTCAAATTATATATTTCTAAACGAGCAATAACAAATGTGTAAAATTTGATACATAAACAATATGAAAATTATATATTTTGCAAGAAAACAAACATCAAATTGATACACACATGTACTTTGTGAATTATATAGAAACAACATGAGTTTAGCAGCAAAGACAAGCTAGGGAAATATTCCAAAAGGGAAGAGATACAATATAGTGTCATTATAGTCGCTGTCTTCAAACTAAAACAGCCTGTCAATTTTCTATTAACTATGTATTATAGATTGAAATGAGTATTGGTGATATATTTGATTAAGAAGTAAGGTTAATTTCAATGCATTCACGTTAGCCTCAGTTTCAATTTGCTACTAATTTTATAACTTGATCAAAATCAATAATCTATTAACTACGTCCATGAATGCCTGATGTGTGCAACCCAAAATCCTATGTAAAACAATGCCTGATTCTCAGTTTCTAATGATCCAGATAGTATTGGATGCAAGATGACCTTGTTCCATTCAGACAACTAAGCTTATAATTTTACATATGTACTTAATTCAAAATTGTGTAATTCAAACAGAGTCATAAACCTAATAATTGAATTTTCATGAACATCACAAACTGAAACTGAAACATGAATTTTTTTTACTGATGAAACAATATCGTTACTGATGAAACATGAATACTGGTTGAGTAACACAACTTTGCATGCATTTGTATTGTTTTTAGGCTTTCATAAAACATGTATGTCAGTAAAATACTAGAAACAAAAATGCTAATATAATAATGCCATTGAGCACATGCCATACTAGCTAGTAAAATAGTAAATAATAAAAATCCAAAGTCACCATGCCTACCAACTCCATCTAGAAAATGGATCTATGTTTATCTAAGCACTAGCCTAAAATATTCCATTAAGAAGATGCCGTACTTCTAGCGTAGATGGGTACAACCTATGATGTACTTATATACATTATGATTAAAGACTCATGAATAAAGTTTAAACATGTATTATGCTTGAAATTGTTCAAACTTGATAAGCTAAAAAACAGACGACAAATGGCTATAATGAAATTAAGAATCAACAATAGTGATTTCAAACTTAATACTATGTTCGATATCATTAAAAGAGATATCATTTACCATAACAAAATATACCAAGATTAAAAATAAAACATAAAAAGTAAAATATATAGGGCAAAAAAATATCTTTAAGAGCTCTTCCAATATTAAATAAAATTATGAATTCCCTAAACCTTGAATTCAAACTCAACAAACTCATTCAACTAATAATCATTTAGTTAAAAAAATGCAAACAAAATTATAAAATCCTTAAACCTTGAATTCAAACTCAACAAACTGGTTCAACTAATAATCATTTAGTTAACAAACAGGTTCGACTATGAATTATGAATTAAACAAAAATTATGAATTCCTTAAACCTTGAATTCAAACTCAACAAACTGGTTAAATTATGAATTCAAACTCAAAAATCTGGTTCAACTAACAATTGTATGAATAAAGAAGAATGAATTAGTTCAAAGATTGTTGAAGAGAAAAATCTATTATAAGTCAACACGTTTGATAATATACCTTCAAGTTTTTTCCTCAGCAAAATTGAAGTCGAAAATTGGAGATTAAGGTTGTTGATGTCGTCGACTTCTAAAGTACTTAGCGAGGAAGATGAAAGGAGAAGGAAATAGAGTAGAACGTGGATTAGGGCTTTCTTCATTTTTGGAGGGAGACGAAAAGTATTAAGCGAGGAGACAAAATGGTTAAGTGTTTTTGGAGTGAGACAAAAAAATTTGTGACGCCCCACCTCTATACCCACGCTAGCCAAGAACACTACGATGTAATGCTATCAACTAGCACGGAGAATAAGGCTGTTGAGGAGCGACCATCCATGTAATTGCTTTGAGCGAGCACCGATATGTCAGATAGTACAACATGCATTTTATTTCAAGAGAGGAAATCCGACATACCGATACAAACTCAAAACTACTACATAGTGGCTATATAAATCCTTCGGAAACAAATATAGAAATAAGCATAACATAAATCAGTCACAGATAATTCATATCACAAAGGCGGAAGAAGATATGAATATATATCTAACACATGAAAGTGTATATCAGAGTAGTGGTCAAAAAGATCCACAATAATACAAAAGAATAGCAACACGTGCTATACAAAAGAATACAACTTGAGTCCATATCTCAAGTGTACACAACAAAATAAACTACTAATCTAATTAGTTAGCCAAAAGTCAGAGAAATCAATCCCAAGTGAGAAGTCAAGCTGAAGCACCTGTAACATCTCGGTCTGACCCGAGTATTATTTAATAAGAAAATAATAAGCGGATCAGTCTAACTATAAATATCAGATGAAACGATATAGAATCAGAGATATGACTAAACACATAATAATCACAATGCCAAGCTGTGATATATATATATATATATATATATATATATATATAAGTAATTGAAAATCAACAAGAGATTAATCAATATCACCAAATCTACACAAGAATCAAAGGAAATGTCATACTCCTTATTTCGTTCACCAAACCATGAATATTGACGATTATATCAATGTCAATCACAAAAGTCAATGACACACGAATTCACCAATGCACACATATTGATAAAACTTATTAATGGAAATCACGAAAATTGGTGAAGCATAAATTCTAGAAATCATCTCAAGAAATCCAGTCAATGACACACGAATTCACCTATGCACGAAAATTGATAAATCATATCAATAGAAATCACAAAAATAGGTGAAGAAGAAAATTCCAGAATTCGACACACGACATCCAGAAATCACACAAAATAGGGGGAAGGCCTATCACACGAACGAGAGCATGAAAACTCACCAACATATGTATCACACGAACGAGACGCTATCTCATGGTAGCTAGCCATTAATTTTTGACACACGAACGGCCCGAAGACCATGGGGCGCTACCCCATCAATTTGAGTCGAAACTCCACAAAACGGGGTTTAGTCTCCCTCGCAGACAAAGAGACATCTCACATTGCTAG
Organism: Allium cepa; assembly: GCA_030765085.1. Classification (NCBI taxonomy): domain Eukaryota; kingdom Viridiplantae; phylum Streptophyta; class Magnoliopsida; order Asparagales; family Amaryllidaceae; genus Allium; species Allium cepa. Next base: position 556,041,291 of record CM060928.1, on the reverse strand, counting down.
TCTAAATCACAAAAATGATCGTCATGATCATCAAGAAGTGTCAATTACAGTAAGCTAGTAAATATATGAGCTTAGCTTCATGTCCCATAACCACTAGCTTAACTTAAATATTTACGAACAAATTGTAGATCTCCACTAGAAAATTGTCACAAGAGTTTCAATCGAACGAGTCCAAAAATTAACCGACGAAGTAAACGCAAGCGTTTCATACCACTTGTTTTACTAAGTCGTCTAATTAGATTTCTCATACGAGTGAGGTAAAGGTTTGTATATACTAATAGATTGGAAAACGGTTTAAGAAACGAGCTTTGTACTAAAATAGTGTTGAAATCATTTGAAGAAAGTGTTTTAATATTTACTACTAGTATAGAAACCTTTATACTTTTAAAGTGACAAATCACGAAGAAGATTGTAGGAACAATCAATCACTAAAATTCACATACGAAGATGTGAATAAAAATCCAACGAAACCGATAAAGAATCCATCGAAATGGATATTCAAAAATCGCTAAAAAGGAGTCATCAAAGTCATAATAAATGATAACAACAAATAGGAAACAACACGAATCGATTTAAGTTGGAAATTCAAGCAACTAGGCGAAATAGGCAAAATATCATCAGGTCGGTCGGCCGGCTACAGAGCTCGGTCGACCGGACCCTGTTCCAAAAAAGTCTCGGGAAGCAGGTCGGTCGGCTGAGCCCTGTAGCCAGTCGACCGGACCAGAGACAGAAAGGTGCCTATGCACCATAGCAGCAGGTCGGTCGACCGGCCACAGGGCTCGGTCGGCCGAACCTGTTCCCAGTCCCTTCCTAGCCCATTGAATACAATAGCCAATCACTACCAAATTGTAGCCGTACGAGCATCGGCACTAAGGATTTATGCCAATCGACTACCCGGCCCTATGAGCTCCTTGTTGCATCACCAAAAACACATTTGAACATCAAAGCTATGGTTTTAAGAATTTGGCTTTCAAAACACCAAAATTGGAATATTCACAAAACCATTCCAAACCAAAAGCAAATGCACACGAATAAGTGTTAGGAATTCATACCTAACAATCGAAGATAAATATAAGCATAGATGTGAGATAAAAATATCACCTTTGAACCAAAGAAATTGAAGAAGAAGCTTGAAAGCAAAAGGGGAATCAACCACTTTTCAAATCCAACTCAAGAAGCTTGATTCTAAGCTTTAAAAGAAGAAGATTCCCAAAGTTAGGTTTATGAATTTCTGAAATTGATAAGAGAATGAGTTGGAGAAGAAGAAGAGAAGCCTACCAATGGGTTCTTCTATTAGTTTGGAGCTAGAGTTTGATTTGCAAAAGAAAACTAGGGCTTGGAGTTTTAATTTCCTCTTCCACTCTCCATTGTTATGAAAGCTTGAATATTAGGAATTAGAAATGAAGAGATGAAGAGGATAAGGGGTTGGGACTGAATACATAAGTGGGGTTATTGGGCTCAGCCCAAACCAAAGCCCTAAGCAAAAAGTAGCAAAATTCAACTTACTCCAAACATTTCGAAGCTTATACTCAAAAAGGTCGCAAATGGCATTTTAAACTCAATGGGAGTGGTCCCGAGTCCTAATTCGACCATATGCAAAAAGTAGTTTTTCGGACTAAATTCCGACTACCGACAAAATATTTAAATAAAACATTTAAATATAAAAATCGATAAATATGCGGGTTGTTACAGACTCCCCTCCTTAAAGAAATTGCGCGTCGCAATATTTAAGAAGAGAATATAAAGTAACAACCATAGAAGCATATTCAACACAAAAGAAATTTGAAATAAAAGGTTCACCTTAAAGAGCACGGGAAAGTAAGTCCGGATGTTATCGCTCGATGAACTCTCTAGACTCCCAAGAACAATCCTAAGGATTTGAAGACCATTGAACTTTCACAAGCGAGACATCTTTATTTCGAAGGCGTTTGACCTCCGAAGCAATAATTCGAATAGGATGTTGCTCATAAGTTAAATTAGACGAAACTTCAATTTCTTCCACAACACCGGGCTCAAGAATAGAATCGAAATCTCGAAGACACTTCCGAAGTTGAGAAACGTGAGACACGTCATGGATAGTAGAAAATTGAGCCGGTAATGCAAGGCGATAAGCCATGGAACCAATACGTTCAGTGATAGGAAATGGCCCAATATATCGAGGCGCTAAATTCCCCGATCGACTGAAACGTACAACACCCTTTATAGATGAAACACGAATGAACACAAGATCTCCCACAGAAAATTCTAACTTCCTCCTTCGGTTATCGGCATAGGATTTTTGTCTACTCTGGGCTTCTTTCATCCTATGTCGAATAAGTTCAATCTTCTCTGTGGAATCACGAATAAAATCTGGACCTAAAACCAGCTTCTCACCGGCCTCAAGCCAACAAGAAGGAGATCGGCATGGCCTTCCATAGAGTGCCTCGAAAGGTGTCATACCGATACTAGATTGGAAGCTATTATTATAGGAAAATTCAATAAGTGAAATATGATCTTCCCAACTTCCACCAAAATCAAGAACACATGCACGAAAAAGATCTTCAAGAGTTTGATTCACACGCTCGGTTTGTCCATCGGACTGAGGATGATAAGCGGTGCTAAAATTAAGCTTCGTTCCTAAAGCTTTTTGAAGACTCTTCCAAAATCCACTAGTAAACAATAGATCACGATCACTAACTATAGAAGTAGGAACTCCATGTAATTTAACAATCTCTTTAACAAAGAGTTTGGCCAAAAGAGGAACGGTTCGGTTAGACCGAACGGGAATAAAATGGGCATATTTAGTAAGCCTATCAACTATAACCCATAAGCTATCATGACCCGAACGAGAACGGGGAAGGCCATCTATAAAATCCATGGAAATTTGGTCCTAATTCCAAATTGGAATTTCTAAAGGTTGCAATAACCCACCGGGCCTTTGATGTTCGGCCTTAACGAGTTGGCAAGTCATGCAACGCTTAACGGAGTTAGCGATGTCAAGTTTCATTCCTCCCAATAATAAAGTCGCTTCATATCCACGTACATTTTACTACTACCGAGATGAATGGTAAATTTAGAACGATGTGAATCTTCTAAAATATCTTTACGAAGATCACTAATATTTGGCACGATAAGTCTACCAAATTTCCGAATGCCGCCACGAGAATCAATATCAAAGTCTTTCAAACCTTCAATATCAATTCTATCCTTAAAATTTTGGCCAAGAAGAGCCAAGTCAGGATCTAGCCTTTGAGCTTCAAGAATGCGGTCTAAAAGATAAGAACGAGCTTCAAGGCTACATAAAGTAAATGATGAGCATAAATCAGATACGCGGTCTCGAATCTCACAAGTGGATAAGATCTCGAGGTTGTTCCATTCGGATATCATCATAGAAACAACAGCTTGTTGTTTACGGCTAAGAGCATCGGCGACACGATTACCCTTACCGGGGGTAGAAAGAATATCAAGATCATAAGGTTCCAGGAACTCAAGTCGACATGAAGTTCCTTATGAGAAAATAAATATTCCAAAGATTTATGATCGAGGAGGAGAACAAATTTCTCCCCCAAAAATGATGATGCCAAATTCTAAAAACGAAAACAATAGGCGCGAGCACTAGATCATGCGTGGCATACCTAGTCTCAATCGGCTTTTAATGATTTAGAAGCACAAGTGATAGCACATTATCTTTTTCAAGAGAACGACATCCAAGCTAATACGATTATCATTGGTACAAAAGATAAAGTCTTGGTTCCCTTCGGGAATCACAAGAATAAGAGCATCGAAAAGAAATAATTTCTTTTAAATAATCCCCTTTCCTGAAAAGTTAAAATTTTCAAAATTACACTTATCTTTATGTAATAATCTTTCTAGAAAAACTTACATTTTTACAAGTCAATTTATTGTGTCTGACTGTCTCATCAAAGCGTTTAGGAAATTCCTATCGATAACGTTGATCAAGCGCATCGACTAGAATTCTTAAAACACTAAATGGGCAATACAATCACAAAATCATCTATACTTATAAATAAATCTTATGAAAAAGATTTGTAAAATTTTTAAATTGCTATTTTCATCCAAAACCAATAAATACAAGAATGGTCTCATAGAAATATTCATAGAATACTCGATTTATAAAATGGATGAAATAAGCTGGACAAACTGAATGACATAATAAGTCATTCGCAAGAATCATAACGAGTGCGGATTGTAGTAAGGGGAATGCTAACCTCCGCAAATCGTAACTAATGAAAACCGGTGGCAAGGTCAACCAGAAAAGACCTTAACACCACACAAGATATTGCTTAGGTGATGATCCTAAGACAAACTCAAAATTACCGAAAAATTCTCAAACTACATGAATGAGAGAAACAACATTTTCCTCATCATGCGGGCTTAAAGAATAAAATGATGCCATCAAGTTGGAATCGAAATCACAAACGAGAAATAGAAATCTTCTTGGCAGATTAAGAATGTCGAAGATAAGTAGTCCACTAGGGACAAAGTATATGGCTTCATAATGATTAAGCCAATCCTTTCACACAAATCGATTCCGAAGCCTAAGTAAAAATATCGGCTCGGAAAGAAAAATCACATAAAATAATTTCAACATCGATAGAAAGTAAGTTGAGTGTTGCAGATCCACCATCCGGATTCACAATTCCCAGAGAAGACATCAAGCCCAAAATATTCAAAGAAAAAGAATCGACAAGTTCTTTTGATATAAAAATAATGAGATGAACCCATATCAAAAAAGAACTCAAATAGAAAGATCACGAAATAAAACAATAGCATCAAGGATCGAATGTAAAATACCTTGACCAAGAGAAGTGTCACAAGGGGCTTGCACGACTTTCAACTTTCCCTCCCTCTTGCAAGGGAGTTTGGAACATGTAGATATGTAATGACCCAAGCCTTTGCAATAGCGACAATAGAGGGGTTTCGGGCACTTAATTACATAATGGTCCGTGGAACCACAATTGTAGCATTGTTTACGACTTGGGGTAGGAGTCTTGGCTACCGAAGTTTCTTGTTCCACCCTCCTCTTGCTTTGAAGTATGAGGCATACAGAAATATGATGACCTGTATTTTTGCAATAGCGACAAAAGAGTGGCTCCGGACACTCCTTTGCATAGTGGTTCTTAGAATTACAATTGTAGCATCCTCCACGATTAGCGATTGGAGTCTTTGTTACAAAAGTAGTTTGCTTCACTCTCTTACTAGGATTAAGGCTCTTGAACTTAATATGCCTCTTCTTGGAAGTCCCAATATCACAAACACTTCCTTTACCAACCTCTCCATGAAGAAGAGTAACATCCACAAGCTGACTGAAAGAAACTTCAAGTTTCAAAAGTAGAACCATTTCCGGGTTCTTACTCAAAGCACAGATAAACTCTTGATTCTTTACAAGATCCAAAAGTTGTTGGGCAGACATGAATGCGCCATCCAGAGAAGGGCTACTGGATTGACCAACGCTAGGACTGCTAGAACTAACCATTTCTCTTCCTTTAGAAAAGAAAGAAGGAGAAAAGTTATTCTCAAAATAAATATCAAGCAGTCTTGATAGAAAAAACACGGAATCATAAAAGAAAATAGGATAGGACGGTACGAAGACCCGAATAAAATCCTAAAGCACGACTCCTAAGATGGACTTAGGACGATGATCCTTGTTAAATTATTCTACATTGTTCCAAGTTTGGATCTGATACCAAGCTGTGACGCCCCACCTCTATACCCATGCTAGCCAAGAAAACTACGATGTAATGCTATCAACTAGCACGGAGAATAAGGCTGTTGAGGAGCGACCATCCATGTAATTGCTTTGAGCGAGCACCGATATGTCAGATGGTACAACATGCATTTTATTTCAAGAGAGGAAATCCAACATCCCGATACAAACTCAAAACTACTACACAGTGGCTATATAAATCCTTCGGAAACAAATATAGAAATAAGCATAACATAAATCAGTCACAGATAATTCATATCACAAAGGCGGAAGAAGATATGAATATATATCTAACACATGAAAGTGTATATCAGAGTAGTGGTCAAAAAGATCCATAATAATACAAAAGAATAGCAACATGTGCTATACAAAAGAATACAACTATGAGTCCATATCTCAAGTGTACACAACAAAATAAACTACTAATCTAAGTAGTTAGCCAAAAGTCAGAGAAATCAATCCCAAGTGAGAAGTCAAGCTGAAGCACCTGTAACATCTCGGTCTGACCCGAGTATTATTTAATAAGAAAATAATAAACGGATCAGTCTAACTATAAATATCAGATGAAACGATATAGAATCAAAGATATGACTAAACACACAATAATCACAATGCCAAGCTGTGATATATATATATATATATATATATAAGTAATTGAAAATCAACAAGAGATTAATCAATATCACCAAATCTACACAAGAATCAAAGGAAATGTCATTCCTTATTTCATTCACCAAACCATGAATATTGACGATTATATCAATGTCAATCACAAAAGTCAATGATACACGAATTCACCAATGCACACATATTGATAAAACTTATCAATGGAAATCACGAAAATTGGTGAAGCATAAATTCTAGAAATCATCTCAAGAAATCCAGTCAATGACACACGAATTCACCTATGCACAAAAATTGATAAATCATATCAATAGAAATCACAAAAATAGGTGAAGAAGAAAATTCCAGAATTCGACACACGAAATCCAGAAATCACACAAAATAGGGGGGAGGCCTATCACACGAACGGGAGCATGAAAACTCACCAACATATGTATCACACAAACAAGACGCTATCTCATGGTAGCTAGCCATTAATTTTTGACACACGAACGGCCCGAAGACCATGGGGCGCTACCCCATCAATTTGAGTCGAAACTCCACAAAACGGGGTTTAGTCTCCCTCGCAGACAAAGAGACATCGCACATTGCTAGTCTAAATCACAAAAATGATCGTCATGATCATCAAGAAGTGTCAATTACAGTAAGCTAGTAAATATATGAGCTTAGCTTCATGTCCCATAACCACTAGCTTAACTTAAATATTTACGAACAAATTGTAGATCTCCACTAGAAAATTGTCATAAGAGTTTCAATCGAACGAGTCCAAGAATTAACCGACGAAGTAATCGCAAGCGTTTCATACCACTTGTTTTACTAAGTCGTTTAATTAGATTTCTCATACGAGTGAGGTAAAGGTTTGTATATACTAATAGATTGGAAAACGGTTTAAGAAACGAGCTTTGTACTAAAATAGTGTTGAAATCATTTGAAGAAAGAGTTTTAATATTTACTACTAGTATAGAAACCTTTATATTTTTAAAGTGACAAATCACGAAGAAGATTGTAGGAACAATCAATCACTAAAATTCACATACGAAGATGTGAATAAAAATCCAATGAAACCGATAAAGAATCCATCGAAATGGATATTCAAAAATCCCTAAAAAGGAGTCATCAAAGTCATAATAAATGATAACAACAAATAGGAAACAGCACGAATCGATTTAAGTTGGAAATTCAAGCAACTAGGCGAAATAGGCAAAATATCATCAGGTCGGTCGGCCGGCTACAGAGCTCGGTCGACCGGACCCTGTTCCAAAAAGTCTCAGGAAGCAGGTCGGTCGGTTGAGCCCTGTAGCCAGTCGACCGGACCAGAGACAGAAAGGTGCCTATGCACCATAGTAGCAGGTCGGTCGACCGGCCACAGGGCTCCGTCGGCCGAACCTGTTCCCAGTCCCTTCCTAGCCCATTGAATACAATGGCCAATCACTACAAAATTGCAACCGTACGAGCATCGGCACTAAGGATTTATGCCAATCGACTACCCGGCCCTATGAGCTCCTTGTTGCATCACCAAAAACACATTTGAACATCAAAGCTGTGGTTTTTAAGAATTTGGCTTTCAAAACACCAAAATTGGAATATTCACAAAACCATTCCAAACCAAAAGCAAATGCACACGAATAAGTGTTAGGAATTCATACCTAACAATCGAATATAAATATAAGCATAGATGTGAGATAAAAATCTCACCTTTGAACCCAAGAAATTGAAGAAGAAGCTTGAAAGCAAAAGGGGAATCAACCACTCTTCAAATCCAACTCAAGAAGCTTGATTCTAAGCTTTAAAAGAAAAAGATTCCCAAAGTTAGGTTTAGGAATTTTTGAAATTGATAAGATAATGAGTTGGAGAAGAAGAAGAGAAGCTTACCAATGAGTTCTTCTATTAGTTTGGAGCTAAAGTTTGATTTGCAAAAGAAAACTAGGGCTTGGAGTTTTAATTTCCTCTTCCACTCTCCATTGTTATGAAAGCTTGAATATTAGGAATTAGAAATGAAGAGATGAAGAGGATAAGGGGTTGGGACTGAATACATAAGTGGGGTTATTGGGCTCAGCCCATACCAAAGCCCTAAGTAAAAAGTAGCAAAATTCAACTTACTCCAAACATATCGAAGCTTATACTCAAAAAGGTCGCAAACGGCATTTTAAACTCAATGGGAGTGGTCCCGAGTCCTAATTTGACCGTATGCAAAAAGTAGCTTTTCGGACTAAATTCCGAGTACCGACAAAATATTTAAATAAAACATTTAAATATAAAAATCGATAAATATGCGGGTTGTTACAATTTTGGACCAGTGTTACATAGCTACAATACAAATTACCCAAGTACAAAACAAATCAAAAAGATAAATAAGAACGCTTAGAATAATGCGCTATTAAATTGCGTTATCAATAACATATTTTCTTGTAGTGTAGAGGATACCATTGCTTAGTTAATGTGGCTCCTCCTTTACACAATTAGATCTCTACGGTTTCGTTTTATCTTAAGACAATACTGTTTCAGCTCTACCGCGAATGGGTATGCTATCTTGGCCAACATATACATCCTGTTCATGATGTATTCAAATCTTCTCCTACCAATAGGCAACTTCAATTACTATATGTTAAAAAAAATTAGAGTCTTCCCTCAAGGCTTGCAACAAGTTCAAGCCCGTAGAGGACATATACTCCAATTATAGCATATTTAAGCATGACCTCATCATCCGAGATCAGTCTCCATACTTTCACCGATGACAATTTGGATGTAAGTATCCTTTCTCTCCGTACTTCATCATATCTTTTTACCTTAGCCCATGTGCTGACTTCTTTTGGGCTTCCTTTCAAGTGCCATCAAGGCGGCTATAACGCATGACTTAATAGAGATACTAGGTAGGCTTAGTTGAATCCCTTTAGAAAAAAGAGTGTCCTCTCATCTATTAATGATTGAGTTGCTTGATTAGTCTTGATTGATTAATGTTGGGCGATCTGTTTGATGGTTAACGGTCTAGTCCATCAAATGACCTCAATGCAAGTGAAAATCTAAAGAGCTTATGGTGGGAGGTCTAGCAAGGCTCTAGATTCCTAAGACTTGACTCCTAGCGCTAACAGTATTCTGTATCCATTAGAAGAGTTTGGAATTCTGAGAGATTGGGAGGAATATGACTAAGCTGTTGTAGTAGTACCCATTAAAGCTTTATCTAAGGACACCGATACTATTACTTACACAAATGTCTCTTCGAACAATTTAGAAGAGTCATCAAGGATCGATATAAATGCCGATTTTGATGCTAGTAGGAATTTCTAAAGTCTTTACCCTGAAAGATAGTGCTATGCTATCTTTGACAAAGTTGGGGATATGTCCTAAAGGAAATTTTGTAATTTATTATAAATTATTAACTATGTAATAAAATCACTTTTAAATAAAAGATGTTTGTTTTTTATTACATACTTTCCGTATTGTGAAATGTTAATAGTAAATTTAAGTATACTGTATAGAATACCCTTAAATGATATGTTAGGTGATGGTGATTACAAGATGTTTCAATCATTAGAAATGTATCACATTGAAATAACATATTATTTTAAACATACTTGGTCAAAATGTTTCGAGAGGGGATAACGATTCATTGATTAAGACTAAAGTACGTAACACTCTATATATTTTAGGCAGTGTATTACTTATGGCTATTGGGAGCACCAATGGATTATGTGCTGATAGTTATTGGAAAATTGTGGAATGACTCACTTGAGAGTTTCTATTGGTTAATATACCAAGGATCAAACTGAGAATATTAAAATGACAACATTATACAGTTTCCAACTTAAGAATATTGTTGAAATTCAATGTGGACACTTTACTTTGATTATAGTTAAATCATGGCATGAGATCCATTGAATGGCTATAGTTAGGTCTGAGTTGGAGCATTGGAAGTGAAACACTATTTAATAGAGCGTTAGTCTCCTCTGTTATTAGGGGATAGTATCACGGTCAATTGTAGTTAATTCAAAGTCAAAGTCTCTAGTCGGAGCAGAATGGTTAATTATAGTTAATTATAATTGTTATTATTGAACCAATGCCATTGTGTTTGGACAAAAATATTTAAATATGAATGATGTTGGAATTTTAAGCAAACCCGAATTCTGCATGTCCTAATGTGATATAGCGTTGACAAAGAGAGTTGATGTAAATTGTTGTTACTACCAGGTACAACTTATAATAAATAAAATTAGATTTTATAGAAAAAATGGTAACCGATAAATTCAGCCAAAATATCACATCAATAGATAAGGTGATCTATGAATGTTAATATTCGAATTATTCAACATTAGTTGCTAGCTAAATTTACATCTTTGAGTCAAACAATCATAATGATAAATACTTCAAATAAATCACACGATTTAATTAATTTATAATTATTATAAATTAATTAAATTAGTTATTATTTATGAAATGTTAATTTTTTATCTTTTATTTGGTGTTTGAATACCATTAGTATTTAATGAAATATGTATACATAAAAAGTTGTACGTACACCTATTGATATATGATACTAATAGAATATTTAACTTATATTTAAGTAGAATAATTACAAAATTGGTTTGCAATATTTTGGGACACATTGTATTCATGTTATGGTCAACCAAGGGGGAGGGGGAAGGAAGAGTTTCACTTTGGTTAAAAAGGCTAAAAAATAGTTAAATGAAGACTAATCAACCCTAGCCTTTAAATATCTTTTACTGCCTTCTCTAAAGATTTCATTAATCGGTTTTTGCTCTCCTCCCTCTCCATCTTTCATAACTGAATTTTTATGGCTTCCATGCTCTAAAAATTCCAAAATCAAAATAAATTCATAAAAAATGTAATTGTTGCCTCTTGGTATCTACAAGATCCAGAGAACGATTCAATTAAATCTGGAAGCATTGATTCATTATGCAAGGTGCAACTTGACTACATCCTAAGGTACTATTATGATTTGATTTATGTATTCATTTCTCTTGTTCACATGTTTTAGACTCTATATTTCTTGTCTCATCCATTTTATTTTTCATTTTGGAATATGTAATGAAAATTCCTTTTGCCATCTCAATTAATAATATAGGATGATTTGATTTTGGACCACTATTGTTCTATAGCTCCTTTTACTATATGCTAATCATGAATAAAATACTTTAAAGCCTTTGTCCATTTATTATCTGTCTTTTTTCTCTGTATGATTTAGATCTAAATACTTCTATCGTATATTTAATTTTGCTAAGTTGTTTGATTCCTTTTTTTGTTTCGGAAATTTTTGTTGGAAAAAAACTAATTTTGATTAAAAATCTATCTTATAACTTATAACACTTGTTTACACAAATATAAATAAACTATACTTGCTAATTATTTAAACTTGCCTTAAAAGTTAATTTCTTATGTTATATGTCAATGTTTTGAATATAAGTTGTTAAACCAAGTTCTAGCCTAATATTATAAAGTTTTGAAATAAATAAAATCTAAATGAAATTCCAAATATATCCATAATCAAAATAATATAGATCAAAATGCCTAAAATGCCTTGAATATCCAAAGTTCAAGTCATTCCTTTTCTTTTCATACAAAATCAAAATGAAACTTGGAAATATATGCAATTTTTCTTTATTCAAGGGTCAATATGAAATAAATATAAGTCATCATCTTTTGTTCTAATTCAAAGATCATGAATGATGTCAATTTGAAAATTTATATTCTAAAGGTCCTTATATTCAAAAGTCCAAGCCATCTTTTTCTTCGTCCACCATTAAAGGATATCTCAAGCTCTAAAGGAAGCATAGAAATGTTAGGCCCCAAATTATGATTAGTGCTAAAAGAAAGAGAGAGAGAGAGAGAGAGATAGAGAGAGAGAGGGAGAGATAGAAAGAGAGAGGAGAGGAGCCCCTTCTTCGATGGGAGGTAGGTCTTTATGTAAAGAAGTTGGAGAATGACATAGCTCGCTCGGACGAAGTTGATGTGAATCAGTGACTTGGCATGATAAATGGTCTTGATGGTGCCACTTTTCATCATCCCAATACAATAGTAGTTCATACAGAACGTTTGCCAAGGTATTAACAAAGGTTGCACGGTTGTATAAGAGTGATTTTTATCCTCATTACATAGAATTTCCCTCATATTATTATTACTTCCTTATATGGGTAATTGCTACCACTTCACTATTATGTGATGGTTTGTAAATCCTCCTTGCAATAGTTTAGATTATAAACACTTGATGGCTTTGAATTATCAATTCATGATGGCTTGATGACTTGAATAGTTTATTCATGATAGCTTGAATAATCATCTTTGAAGTCATCACATGATGGTTTTATTATTTAATATACGATGGCTCCAATCAATATACGTTCGCTCAACATAACGCATGAAAGCTCTATCAACACACGATGGCTCTGTTAATATACGATGGCTTTAATTAGCAAATGAAGGCAACATTCGCACATAATGGCTTTGACTAACACACAGAAGCTCTAATCAACACAAGATGGCTCCATCAGCACATGAGGCTTCGCCAACACATGAAAGCTTTTTTGTTTATCTATTCTCTCCAAATTCAGGTTGTAACACTTGTAAGAAGGGGCTCCTATGTTCTCTCTCTCTCTCTCTCTGTGAAAAAATTATAATTTAGAGCTTAACATTTCTAAGCTTCCTTGAGAGCCTGAGACCTCCTTTAATGGATGATGAAGAAGAAGATGGCTTGAACTTTTGAATATAAGGAGCTTTAGAAATATAAATTTGCAGATTGATTTCATTCATGATCTTTGAACTAGAACGAATGAGGATGACTTTTATTTCTTACATATTGACCCTTGTGTGAAGAAAAATTGCATGTATTCTCGAATTTCATTTTGATTGCATATGAAAAGAAAAAGAATGACTTTAACTTTGGATACTCTAGGAATTTTGGACATTTTGATCTACATTAGTTTGATTATAGGTACATTTGGAATTCCATTTGAATTTTATTCATTTCAAAAACATTTCAATATTCGGTAAGAACTTGGTTTAACATTTTAGTGCTTTCGCTAAGAGCTAAGCTCAAGGCCATGGAATTTCGAAAAATGTCCAAACTACCCTTAATTTAAAAAAATAAAATTGTTAAAATAATAAATGTTTTTGTTAACGTGTGGTCAAAGAATTTTTAAAATTGGATTAGTATCATAGAAGATAAGAATTTTTGAATGTTTTACATTTTTGATAAAAAATCATTAACCATTGTGGTGTATATTTTCTAATTTCTTTACACACAATGACTTCCTCCATCATCATGCACGAAGACTTCTCCATCATCATGCTAAAATATTTCAGCCGACCTCCAACTCGAGATGGTGTTTCATGATGACAGTTCTTTAAATTAACGATCGTTTGATTTCCACTTACATGACTTCAATTCATGATGACCCTTATTCATCACGATGACTCTAACCAACTTACAATTCATCATTATGACTCTCATCCATCATGATGATTCTAAATTACACTGATTCATATTGACTAAAATATGGCCTCAATTCATCAATTACAATGACTTCATTTCTTTAAGTCACAACCACTTCAATCCATAATGACTATTTCACCCCTTGATGTCTCAATTGGTGGTAACTCCATGACCTAGTCAAATTGCGATGACCTTCTTTTCACCCCATGAAGTCCTTCCTTATATCACGATAACTCAATCGGCAATAACTAAGTTACTCTTATTTGAAATCCATATGCTTTGATTTTGAAGTGTTTTAATCTCTAAATTTGGGCTCATCATGATATTTTAATTAGCAATATTTGATGTAAATAACTTCAGAATTTTTGATTTGCATTTTTTTAAATTTATTCCAAAATCATATTTATATACATCAACTAGTGAATAGAAAGCCAACGTAATTTTCACTATTCTAATATTGTTGAAGTTTACATTTTTGGTTCTAAAAGTTATATACATTGATGATTAGAAGAATAAATCCATATGAATCTACAATTTGAATCTACTGATTATATTAGATAACCTATAATTCAATATACGCACCGTTTGTGTTTATTACTGATCGATCATGACATGGACCTGTTTGCGCCAAAATTGGTCACAAACACCCAGAGTCGTGAAAGTACCCGTTTACGTATTCAATTCGATAATATTCAACACAGAACTCAGCAACAATCAATATAGAATTCAGCTCTGAGTAACAAATCACAGTAATTCACAAGCAACAATCACAAACACAGGATTTATAGTGGTTCGGCGTTCGTGCCTACGTCCACTTTGAAGGGTTTCTCTTTATTGCTTTGCTCGATTCAATCGATTACAATGGATTACAGCTGACAATTGCTTTGAAATCTGAATACAACAGCGATTCCGATAGTTAAACTTGAATCCGGCAGAGTCTTGGCGTTCAATGGCGGAAAGATCCCCTTTTCTGAAGGCTTCAGGGTGCTATTTATAGGCGTTGGAGGCCCAGATCTTGCTGAAACTTCGTGAGACTCCTTCTGGCACGTGAGTGGGCCCACGCGACCGACCCCACCAAGTTTCGTCTCGATCTGACATCGGTTCGAGGTGGTTTCGAACCCATCAAGAAATGGTCCAATCGAGGTGAAACTTGGCAGGAACAATCCTTACCTCATATGGAAGCTACTATGAAAATTTGGTTGCATTTGGATTGGTGGTTAAGGAGATATGCTCGGTTCGAAATCGACATCTTCGGTTGGCTGAGGCGTTCGAACCCATTATTTCGAACCCTTCGTTTCGAATCCATCAGTGCACGTGAGCTTGCAGTGACGTGGCGCGCACTATTCGAATCGATCCTAACTTATCTTCGAATGGACCGCTTCGACTCCGTGAACTACGGCGAACACGTCATCCAAAACAATTGACTCGGTGGATTCGAAATAGGAAGTGTTCCTGGTTTCGAACGTGACTGATTCGAATCCAGGAATCCTTATGGGTTCGAAATTGATCGGTTCGAACTGGGTCACTCGATGGGTTCGAAGTGAGGATGTGAGGCCGAGTGAAGTCATGGATTCGAAGGTAGGCCACTGTGGTGGATTCGAAGGCGATGGAGTCGAAGGCGATGGAGTCGAGGCAGGCACTAGCTGATGGGTTCGAGCGTGGCTTGGGTTCGAACCCCGTGGCTTCGAAGGCAAGGACGTGGATGGGTTCGAACTAGGTGGGTTCGAAGGAGAGGGCGTGGATGGTTTCGAACAGCATGGGTTCGAAGGAGAGGGCGTGGATGGTTTCGAACAGGATGGGTTCGAAAAGGATGGGTTCGAACTTCATGGTTTCGAACCAGACAATGACTATTTCTCTTCACACTGAATCCATCATATCTTGAGCATACGAACTCGGATTGACTTGAAATTTGAAATGATGGCTCCTACAACCTTTCTTGTCGTGTCCTATCAATTGTGGCCTGATCCGGACTCGGGCGAAATTCATTGATATCCATAGCTAAGTGAAGTATATCCAATCTCTGAGATGAACTGTTTCCCGTTTTCGACCAATCTTTTGGTATCACGGCTTTGCCAAAAAGCGGGATAACACTTTGCCCCCCAAAACATGCCTTGCTGTAGGAAGGTGTGTTTTGTAATGCCTTGAGTTGGATGTTCGTATCCGATCATCGACCTGCAAAGAACTCAATAGTTTCATATGTCCTCAAATGACGATCGTTCGGGATCGAGCCATTTGGGATGAAGTGCGGCCGTTCATGGTCAAGCGCTCAACTTCAAACGACGATCGTTCGTGATCGAGTCATTCGAGGGGAAGTGCGACCGTGCGCGGTCGAGCGTATAAATTCATGCTTCGATCGTTCGGGATCGTATGCTGCTTAAAGTGAATCGGGACCGTTCGCGGTCCGTGCCGTTCGTGGCATAAGATGGAATAGGATCGTTCGCGGTCGATGCCGTTCGCGGCGAATGATGAGATGGGACCGTTCGCGGTCGAATGCCGTTCGTGGCAAATGATGATCGTTCGCGACCAAGTGCCGTTCAAGGCGAATGGTGATCGCTCGAGGTCGGATTTCATAATCAGTGAGCCATGACCGTTCGCGATCGATGGCGTTCGAGGCAGGAAGTGATCGTTCGCGATCGTGTGCCGTTCGAGGCGAATCTGTGACCGTTCGCGGTCTGTGCCGTTCAAGGCAGAAAGTGATCGTTCGCGATCGTGTGCCGTTCGAGGCGAATTCGTGACCGTTCGTGGTCGGGTTCCAGACCTCAAGTGACGACCGTTCGCGATCAAGCCATTTGAGGTGAAGTGAGTTGTGACTGTTCGAAGTCGGATGCCGTTCGAGGCGATTTGTATGCCCGGGAGGGCTTGGTGTTATCGATGCCAGGGTCACGTTCGGGTGAGTTCCTGGATCGTGTATATGGGCGGTCCATCGCCGTCTCAGTGCATTCCTAGGGATCGTTCGCGACCCCATACATGTGTGCGTAGCTTAGTCATTCCAGAGTTATCAAAATCAAATAATTATTAAACAGATGAGTTCCAAAAACAATGTCCAAATAAACAAAGTCCAAACGTTCAAATCAAAATGAAACGAAAGTAAAGCATGGATGTCAAAGTGTAAGTTCCCACTACGAAACGGTCAACGATCATTCAGAGCATGTCTGGAGATCGTTCGCGATCTCGCACATGTGTAAATGATTTAATTACGTTAGTGGAAGCTTACAACTTGTTCATCGTTATCTTACTCAATTGATAACCATACGGTGCCTTGATTCGGGGTCGCCCCTAGCTGATGTGGACGGTGGTCGTTCTGGTTCCGCCACAGGGGCTCGTCTCCTTACATATTGAAGTAGCATACCGTTCCTGATATGCCCTTCCACCTCATCCTTCAGGTGCCTACAATCGTTAGTATTATGACCATTTAATTCATGGAATACACAGAACTTATCTGATTTCCTTTCGTCAGAGGTAGGGTCCCTTCGCATCGGCCTACGGTACGGAATCTGTTCTTTGGTATCCTGATAAATTCGTTCCAGGCTCTCGTTCAACTCAGTGTAGGTGGTGAATCGCGGCTCCCTTCGTTGCCGCTTCGATCTGTCTCTGTCATTCTCAATCTTTCTTTTACCTCTATCCTTGTCCGAATCCTTTTTAAGAGGCTTTTCGTCTCTAAATGCAAAAATTTCTATCCCATCTCTTTCTTCTCTCTCGGCATTCGCATCTTCTAATCGTAAAAACTTTTCTGCTTCATGATAGAATTCCTCCAAATCTGTGGGTGGATCTTTAGTCAACGAATTCTTGAACTCTGTGCCGTCAGCTATTCCGGACACAGCTGCCATTACCACCATGGATGGATCCGCTCTATCCACTGAAGCTGCTGCTGCATTAAATCGTGCTAGATAACTTCTCAAGGTCTCTCCGGCCTTCTGCTTTAGGGTTGCCAGAGTCATCACGTTCTTGGGTCTTGTAATATGAACCCTGAATTGCCTCATAAATCTCTCTACTAAACCATTCCAAGTTCCGATGGATCCGTTCTCCAACTGTCTAAACCATAGTGCAGCGATATCTGTCAAGTATAATGGAAAACACCGGGCCATAACCTCCTCCGATGCCCCCAGTACTTCCATATGCCTCATATATTTTGTCAGGTGGACCGTGGGGTCCGTTCTCCCGTCATACATATCCAACGATGGTAGTTTGAAATCAGGTGGGTTCCTAGCTTGCCTGATTGATGAAGTAAAAGGGCTTCTATTGACATCTTCCAAATCCTTGTTCACTATACCGCCTCTCAAAGCTCTCCTAACTATCTCTGCCAATCGGTCATTGTCTCCGAGATGTAATCCTTGTTCACTACTTCCAACCTGCCCCCCGAGTTCATGAGGTAACTCCGGGATCTGCCCCCTTAACTGAGCGTTTGCATCTCTACTACTACCGGGTTGCGCAGATGCTCCCCTTTCTCTCTCCGAAACTGGATCAACGTTCTCCAAGGGTGTGCCCCCTAATCCAGGTGCTACTCCGGATGGTCCTGCTCCGTTCTGGACTCCATTGGCTTCCCTATTCTGTGCTCCGAGCTGTCCTATCTGTTGGAGTAAACTCTGGATCATTTCCTCTTGCCTCTTCATCATAGTTTCCATCTCGTCCCTAGTAATGTATATTGATGGTTGATTTGCTCCTGACGAAGCCTCTTGGCTTCCTTGTGGTTCACTTCTCTCAGTCCTTGGCCTCCTACTCGATTGTCTTGCCATAATTCCTAGATCTGAACTTCTGAACTTTCAGATCCAACTTCTTCCTGAGTTCAATTCTCAGTGAAAGCACCAAAATGTTTGCGCCAAAATTGGTCACAAACACCCAGAGTCGTGAAAGTACCCGTTTACGTATTCAATTCGATAATATTCAACACAGAACTCAGCAACAATCAATATAGAATTCAGCTCTAAGTAACAAATCACAGTAATTCACAAGCAACAATCACAAACACAGGATTTATAGTGGTTCGGCGTTCGTGCCTACGTCCACTTTGAAGGGTTTCTCTTTATTGCTTTGCTCGATTCAATCGATTACAATGGATTACAGCTGACAATTGCTTTGAAATCTGAATACAACAGCGATTCCGATAGTTAAACTTGAATCCGGCAGAGTCTTGGCGTTCAATGGCGGAAAGATCCCCTTTTCTGAAGGCTTCAGGGTGCTATTTATAGGCGTTGGAGGCCCAGATCTTGCTGAAACTTCGTGAGACTCCTTCTGGCACGTGAGTGGGCCCACGCGACCGACCCCACCAAGTTTCGTCTCGATCTGACATCGGTTCGAGGTGGTTTCGAACCCATCAAGAAATGGTCCAATCGAGGTGAAACTTGGCAGGAACAATCCTTACCTCATATGGAAGCTACTATGAAAATTTGGTTGCATTTGGATTGGTGGTTAAGGAGATATGCTCGGTTTGAAATCGACATCTTCGGTTGGCTGAGGCGTTCGAACCCATTATTTCGAACCCTTCGTTTCGAATCCATCAGTGCACGTGAGCTTGCAGTGACGTGGCGCGCAATATTCGAATCGATCCTAACTTATCTCCGAATGGACCGCTTCGACTCCGTGAACTACGGCGAACACGTCATCCAAACCAATTGACTCGGTGGATTCGAAATAGGAAGTGTTCCTGGTTTCGAACGTGACTGATTCGAATCCAGGAATCCTTATGGGTTCGAAATTGATCGGTTCGAACTGGGTCACTCGATGGGTTCGAAGTGAGGATGTGAGGCCGAGTGAAGTCATGGATTCGAAGGTAGGCCACTGTGGTGGATTCGAAGGTGATGGAGTCGAAGGCGATGGAGTCGAGGCAGGCACTAGCTG
Source organism: Allium cepa (assembly GCA_030765085.1). Taxonomy (NCBI): domain Eukaryota; kingdom Viridiplantae; phylum Streptophyta; class Magnoliopsida; order Asparagales; family Amaryllidaceae; genus Allium; species Allium cepa. The sequence continues at coordinate 556,021,681 of CM060928.1, read as the reverse complement.
ATGGGTTCGAGCGTGGCTTGGGTTCGAACCCCGTGGCTTCGAAGGCAAGGACGTGGATGGGTTCGAACTAGGTGGGTTCGAAGGAGAGGGCGTGGATGGTTTCGAACAGCATGGGTTCGAAGGAGAGGGCGTGGATGGTTTCGAACAGGATGGGTTCGAAAAGGATGGGTTCGAACTTCATGGTTTCGAACCAGACAATGACTATTTCTCTTCACACTGAATCCATCATATCTTGAGCATACGAACTCGGATTGACTTGAAATTTGAAATGATGGCTCCTACAACCTTTCTTGTCGTGTCCTATCAATTGTGGCCTGATCCGGACTCGGGCGAAATTCATTGATATCCATAGCTAAGTGAAGTATATCCAATCTCTGAGATGAACTGTTTCCCGTTTTCGACCAATCTTTTGGTATCACGGCTTTGCCAAAAAGCGGGATAACAGGACCTTTTGTTTGTCTACTCTATTTTCATTTAGAGAATATCTTATCTCATTCCGATGAATTTAATTATCGTAACACACATAATTTAATGATAATTAATTTAAAAGAAATTAATTAACAAATAATAATGCAGAAAAATATAATTTTTTTTACAAACATCATAATTTGGCCATGAAACTTGCACAGTGGTGATTTTCTAATCAATTTTCATATATAAACTTTTCTAATCAAAGTTCAAAAGAAAAAGTTGTTAACGTTTGAATTTAAATTCGAATTTAATTATATATGTAATTAAAGAAGCAAATGATAATGAACCATTATTGATTACAAATTGTTATGTTTAACAGTAGCTTAGACGTTAAGAAAGTAAATAGCAAAAACAAATAACATCAATCATTTAAATCCGCAATAAAAAAACAAAATCGAAACAATGTAAAAATTCACAAATTTAATAGTGCTACGGTAAACCGAGAATGCATAGGTAAGCGGTAGACCATGGGTGATGTAAAATCAAAAATGAACAGAGACAACAACGACCAAGATTTAAATAGTTTAGTCACACTACTTACATTAATTTGAACCCTTATAAATATAGACCTAGACCCTCACTTTCAAACTCATGTTTTCTAATAGATGCTGAAGCTCTACCTCTTTCTCTTCTCCATAATGTCTAAATTCTTAAATTAGTTCTAGTTATATGTATACAAATAGTTAGAGAATTGTAGAAGAAAATAAAGAAGGTGAATAATGTCAAATCAAATCACTAAAGCCGAGGAAAATGTAAAATCGGATTTAATTTATAAATCAATCCAAATCTCTCTCCTTTAATCTATATTTCTAATTGCATGGATCGGTACTGATTCATAGCGTTGTCTTATGGATCTTTCTTTCTACTTTGGGATGAAGCGATGTGTCATTAGTTTTGTGATTCCAAACTTGTTTGTGTTACTATGAGCTTGTTTCTGAGTCTAAATGATAGATTGATGGAGGAGTAGAGTTGCTAATTTTCAGTTCTTGCGGTGTTCGATTGCAGACGATGCGTGATCAATCAACGGAGCTTGGAATGGGTTGCTAGCGTCAACACTTGAGCATAGGAGGAGCATTTCTGGGAATTTTATGGATCGATACTGATCCATGGGGATGGATTGGTACCGATCCATCACCTTAATGGATGGTGCTTTGGAACTTTTGGAATGACTTTGTTTTTATCTTATGTTATTGATTGTAGTCGATTTCTATACTTTACAGCTATCTCCCAGGGCTTCTTGCCTTGATAGCTTCCATGTTCTATTCGTGAAGTCCATCTATATACGGCCTGGTCAAAAAGTTGGATAAAACTTGCCTCATAAATCAAGCCTTATGAAAGGAAGGTGTGCTTTGCTCAAGAACAAATATCGAAGTCGATGGAACATTGGTAGTTGAGTTTTCTGGCTGTCAGCCGATCGAACTTCAACAAATCATCCTATTCCTTTGGATTCAACTATAAATCGAAAGAGTGATCCAGACCATGACAGCCAAGGGCTCAAGTCCTTGCTTGAGTGTTAGTGGTAAATAACCATTCCCTATTCTCCCAGAATTGTTATCTTATATGTTGCACCATGAACCAGGATCATCCCATGTTCGTCCGAGAGCTAACTGTCATGTACAGAAATTAACAACTTGATTCGATAATCTTTAGTGAATTGTTTTAGGGCCAATGGGCGTTCAAAGCCAAAATTCAAATCGCAATTTATCCGGGTTATGTAATCGATGACCGTTTCAATTTCTAATTGCTCTCGATCGTTAGTCAAAATCTCGACCTCTCTAGATTGTTAATTGAAATCCGTTGCATGTCCAGGTTGATCATCAAATACATTATCTCATCGAATCGTCAATTGAATTCATAGCCGTTCAAGACCGATAGTTAAGTCCATGATTTCTCTGGATTGTTAATTAAATCCATGGTCGCTCTAGACTGATAATTAAATCTATGGTCTCTCTGGACCATCAATTGAATCTGTGGCTGCTCCGAATGAATTATTAAGCCCATGGTCTCTTCAGACAGTTAATTGAATCCATTTCCGCTCCAAGCCGATAAATAAATCCACAATCTCTTTGGATCATTCACCATCCAATCTGGGGATCGACCAATCTAGGTCGCTTTTTGGTCCCACAAGACAATTTATCATCCAATCCAGGGTTCGTAGAATCTAGGTCGTTTCTCAATTTTGCAAAATCGTTTATCATTCAATCTAGGTTTCGATCATTTCGGATCCTTTCGAGTTCAATCTGGTCGCTTTCCAGTGAGGGGATCCAACGATCAAGAAAGCCCATCCAATCGCTCTCCGGTGAGGTCACTTACTTTCGTGCAAGTCCAATCCACTTGCTCTTCGGCAAGGGGACTTATACCATATGTTCATCTCCCCATCTCTTCGGACAGGATTACCACAATCAATATCGGTATCACATTAAAGTGGATTTCAAAAATAAAGCATTCATTTACAGGGTTTGTATCCAAACACTAACAAACACAAAGTCAAACATCATGATAATTGTCTCACCCGACATTGCAGCTTAGCATCCAACTCAACACATGCCTGAAGACGAATCTAGGTCCCGTGCTTGAGTAAATGTCTCGACTGTAATACTACATCATTTATTTAACATGAGAATAAAGTGCGAGAATCAAGCCTAGTTTCCCACCATCCCAATCATGGGATGACTATCCTTGACCTTGATCCAAGGCCATCTCCATCCATTGCAGATGATGATTGCTCCTGTTCCACCACCGTAGCTCAGTTTCTCACATATTGTTGTAATTGGATATTTTGACATGTTCTCAATTAGATCACGTAAGTGACTACAATCATTCAACTCACGCCTGTCCATCTCATGAAACATGCAGTATTTTCTCAGCCTTCTTTCACGATTGGCAGGTTCTCTCCTTATCCAATTCTGGTAAGGAATTTGTCCTATAGTATATAGTAAGTACTCTTTGGGGATTCATTCATTTTAGTGGAAGAAAAGAATTTTTGTTCCCACCTTTATCGCTTCCATCTTCCAAAACCATCATCAGATTTTCACTTACCTTTATCTTTGCTTGATCTTGCCCTGGGAGATCCTTTGCCACCCACATCCTTAACTTCTGTCCTCTTAGCCTTAGCATTCTCCCAATGTAGGTATCTCTCGACCTCATGATTAAATTTTGAGAGATCCAGGGATAGATCTCTTTCTAAAGCAACTTTAAAATCTGTCTTACTAGCAACTCCCGAAACAATCGCCATCAGAACAACTAATGGGTCTGACTTATGAACTGTAGCAGCTATTGCGTTGAATCTAGTCAGAAAACTTCTCAAGGTCTCTCCGGCCCTTTTGCCTCATGCTCGATAATGTCATCACATTCTTTGGTCCTGAAATATGCACCCTAAACTACCTCATGAATCTGTTCACTAACTCGTTCCATGAGCTAATGGAAATGTTTTCCAACTGTCGGAACCACAATGCTGCTAAGTCCATCAAATACAAAGGAAAACATCATCCTATCACTTCTGCAGATGCCTTAAACACCTCCATATGTTGGATGTACCTTATCAAATGTACTAGTGGGTCGGTTTTTCGATTGTACATTTCCAATGTTGGGAGCTTGAAATTGAGTGGATTGCTTGCGTATCAGATCTTAGAAGTGAGTGGATTCCACACCATGTTTTCCACACATTGGTCTGGTGGTCCACTTCTTATTGCTCATCAAACTATCTCAACAATTCTATCGTCATCATTTAAGGGATGTCTCCGTTCCACATTCTCGTTATGGCCCCCATTCCTATAGGGAGATTCTAGCACGTACTCCTCCGGTCGTGCTTCTATATTTTGATTCATGTTTTGTTGTTCAACAGCATCCCTCACATCAGCATCTCCAAGTTTTGGATTCAAATCGGTTATGCCCATAAGTCTTTAGGGATCGATACCTACCCATTCTTAAGGATCGGTACCGATCCATGGGATCTCTTAGGGGATGCCCCTCTTTGCTCCATCCCATTTCCAAGGGATCCGCTCTAGCCTTTGATCTCTGGTTCCAATCCATAGCAACTCCAGCTATTGTAGATTGCCCTAGCCTTCTGAAGAATCCTTCCATCATCTCTTCCTGGTGAACTATCATCCTGTTCTGCATCTCTATCATAATCATTTCCGTTTCATCTTGGGTTATGTAGATGGAAGGGGAGTTAGATCGTAAGGACACCTCTTGACTGCCCCACGACCTTGTTGGCTTTTTCCAATAGTTCTTCGGGTCGATGGTCTTGTCATCTTTCTTAAATTCTACTTTCAGGTTATCAAATCCTAAGTTTTCTCAATGATAGCTTCGAAATGTTAAACCAATAATGATACAAACACCCAATGGATTTTAGAAGGAGGAAAATTTAAGAAAACTATATGAAAACGAATAAAAACAATACATATAAGGTTTATAGTGGTTTGACGATCAATGCCTATGTCCACTTAATGTTTCTTTTGAACATACTGATGTTTCACAAGTACAGTTCATATGGATCGGTACCACCCCATGCGTGATTACAAAGAAATATGAAATAATTGCAAGGAAGCCAAAAGATCTTTGAAAATGAGCCCCTAGCCTCATATTTATAGCTGTACGTTGGTGGGAAATGCTCTACCACATTCTCCTCCACAATCTCCATTATTTAGCAGTAGTTGGTCTTAAGAAAACTTGACTATGCCAGTAGGCAGTTATGGATCGGTACCGCTCCAAAGGCATGGATTTGGTACCGAACCATAAGATTGTCATATCGATCTTTCTTTCTACTTTGGGATGAAGCAATGTGTCATTAGTTTTATTATTTCAAACTTATTTTTCTTGCTATGAGCTTGTTTATGAGTCCAAATGATGGATCAGTAGAGGAGAAGAATTGTTAATTTCCAATGCTTGAGGTGTTCGATAGCAGACGATTTGTGATCGATCAACAAAGCCTGGAATGGGTGGCAAACGTCAACACTTGAGCATAAGAGGAAGATTGATCTTTTCTGGGGAAGTTTTCTGGATTGGTAACAAACCATGGGGATAGATCAATACCTACCATCACTTTGATGGATGGTTCTTTGGAACTTTTGGAATGGCTTTGTTCTTATCTTATGATCTTGATCGTAGTTGGTTTCTGGACTTTACAGCTATCTCTTCGGGCTTCCTGCCTTGATAGCTTTCAAGTTCTATTCGTCAAGTCAGTCTAGATACTTCCTGATCAAAAGGCCGGATAACACTAGTAAATTTATATATGCTTGCAACATATATTAGAATAGGATGATAAAGGGATTCATATCGGAATAACATGGATTAGATCCAAAAATTTGGAATGCTGAAAAGAGGTGAGTAGGAAATTACTGATTTGTAGTAATATTGGATTTATATCACTGTAGATCTATTTTATATATGCTTAGATGTAAATCAGGATTTGGATATTTAATTTTATATGCTTAATGAATTGATATAAATAACGATTTGGATATTTAAATTGCACACACGTAATAAAGAGGGAAGTATGCTTATATGTTAAGAAAACTTTAAACTTGTTAAATACTGTATATATATTGGGATTCCAAATTAATTCATATATATTATCGAAGATAAATTATAATTAATGATAAGTCAAATTGTGATTAGACAATATTCTATCATGTTGGAATGAATTGTGTAACACTGCGAACCTTTATAAATTGTCTAAAAGGAAAATAAAAGTGTACTATTTTAAGTAACAAGTAATGTAAAAAAAAGAAAGAGATGTACAAAATAAGGAAAACATCGTATTTTGTGTTATCTATTACTATAGAAAATAAAAGGCAACTCCTTATTATTTCACATATATAAAAAAGTGATCTTTAAGTAATTTATAGAGAATTATAGTGTTAACAATTTCCTTTGGGGGAAGAAGTAATTCCAATGTATTAAGGTATAAAAATCCTTAAAATGTAACATAAGTAACGTGAGTAGAAGTAACAACAACAATTTAATGGAAAACCATAAACATGTAATTTAAGATGGTGTAGGAAACATATAACAAACAAAGAAGATACAATTAAATGGTTATGGAAGAAATAAGTCTAAATATGCAATTAAAAGGGATATTAGTTAAAAAGAAAACCAAGTAGATTTCACCCAAAAAAGTTAAATGGATGGGGAATGAAATAAGAAAAGATGTTTGGAAGGAAGTAGTAAATGAATTTAATTTAAATACGAAGTAAACACATAGAAAAGTAAAGAAATGTTATCTACTATGGATAGTAGAGGCACAATAAATAAATAAGAATGAAAGAAGATATATGTACATAAACCAATATATACACACAGCCTCAAAGTATACATTTATAATGGGTGCGAACTATGGAAATTAATACATGATTAATGATATAGTCATTAAAAATAGGTTGGAATATGAGATCTGTAGTGTTACACAATAGAAGCCTGCCTAATGGAAGAGGCTACTAGCAGTTGTGTATTCGTTATACTGATGTGAGACATATCCAACTATAGGACAAAGAGTACATGCTTTCATATGGACATAGGGATACTCCAATAGAAAAGGCAGTCTGGTTCAATAAAATAGGAAGGAAGGGGTATTGCCTCAATTGCAATAGACAATCTAAATTGGACGATGAGCGAAGAATGACACTATGACAACATTTTAGTTGAATTGGTATCAAATAAAAGAGTAGGGCTATGTATAGGTCGAGAACATAATCAATACTTAGCGGTCAACAGGAAAGACGGTTAGAACCTCTTTTGTAGGATTTTAATGACAGCAACTATACAATTATGCCAAAGAACCTCTAAGCTAATTTGGAGGTACATAAGTATCAAAAAGAGACAAACAATAAGTTCAACATGAAGATACACAGTACAAAAGATATACACGATAGAGACAAGAAGAGGTGACAAAGTATTATTAGTCATAGAGTGTCATGTCTAAAGTTTACAGATGTTAAAATCTTTTCAAAGTGGCATAAACACATATAAGTACACATTCAAAACATTTTATAAAAGCAATAAAAGTTTTAAAATAATAACAATAATAATAAAAATGAAGCAAGATTCGATTTCAAGTCATTGGTGAGATCATATTATAATTGAAAAATCAAGTTTTCAAAAATTCATGGAGCAAGACTCGAGCCCATGTTACTAATTTAGAAAGCAAGTGCAACCAAATAAGCTAAGGCAACTTTTGTTCATCAACAAAATTCAGTCGATTGAACAAGGTCATTTAGTCGATTGAATTCTATGCATATGCATAACTTTACTTGAATATTAAACCGACTGCCGATTGAATAATACATCTCAGTCGACTGAATTTCATGTTTTTTGCACTGTTTTCTTGCTACATCAATTTTCAATCGATTTAGTCGGCTGAATCTTTTTACTCAGTCGGCTGAATCTTCGTAACGGCTATATTTTCAAGAGACACTTCATTATAGTAAAGAGATACAATTCTTGATTCAAGAATTGCTTATATATTCTTTTATAGCGACCTTTCATGAACAAATGCAACTCTTAAACACTATGTATAGTCGTGAAATCAATTGTTTTAATTACCAATTTCTGATTTAAATTCTCATTCTTATTTTCTAAACTATCTTCCAATTTGCAACCAATATTTCGTTCAAATCACTTGTTCATTCAAGAAAACCTCATTAAGTGATTTCATGAACTTCCTATCTTCACGAATTACACGTATACCACAAAAGGAGAAGATATAAGAAGGGTGTACGTTATTGACTAAGCAGTGCTATTCTAGAGCATATTCAATCAGAATCAACTTTACTATTTGTATTGAAAGTCCTGTTCGGTTGCTTAGTCTGTAGAAGTCCTATTAAGTTGTCTAGGTGGTAGAAGTCATGTTCGGTTGCTCAGACAGTGTAATACCTATTCCTTCAGGTTAAGAGAGGGCTGTTAGTTAAATTCCAAAAAGAGTATGGGACTGGACGTAGAATGGGAAGTTCGAACCAGTATAAAAATCCCTAGTATCATTACTTTACTATTTACTTTTATATTTATATTCCGTGCTAATATATAACTTAATTAATATTCCATATTACAATCCTTAGCAGTGCTTTCATTTGGTATTAGAGCCTGAATTCTATCGATCATCACAATATCATAGAATAATGGCCAGAAAAAGATCCAATCGAAATACAACAAGAAAATTCCCTGTCAAAGCTACAAACGAGGATAACAAAAAAGTACTTTCTGATTTATAAATTTTAGTATAAGATTATATCGAATTAGTTAGTATAAACGATAACATCTTAAAGCTTAATATTATTATTTTAGAAAAGATGAAATCTATCGATCTTGAAAGTGATAATTTGAAAAGTGAGAAATTATATTTAGAAAATCAATTTGGTATTTTAAAAAATAATTTTGTAACTGTTAATGAATTTCTAGATGAATAAAACACCTTATTATAAAAAGAGAGAAAAAAATTTCAAAAGAAATTTCTGATTTAAAAAGACAAAATGATTTATTACAATCCTCTTTAGATAATTCAGAATTTCAAAATTTTATTTTCAAAAATGAGAAGTGTATGTTAAAAAATAAGAATTCTGAATTAAATGAGAAGATTGATATTTTGAAAAATAATATTTTTTTGAAAATAACAATTGCGACTTTAACACTAAATTTGAAAAACTTAAAAATGAATCTGTAAAATTTAATAAGGGTCAAACTGATTTAAACATGATTTTATCTAGTTTAAGACCTTTACATGATTAAAGTGGTTTAGGATATAATAAAATTGACTGTAGAAGCAGCACTAGATACGCTTTCATGTATATTAAAAATGTTAGTGCTAGCACTAAATTTCGAGTAAAGTCTAAATCCAATTTTTATAGAAATTAAAATACTGCTATGACCAATAAAATTTATAATATCTCTATAAGTACAAAATTATTGGCCAGAAATATGAATAAAAATTATTTAAGTATTTTGATTCCTGTTAATTGGAAAAATAAAGAAAAATACATTGATGATTATTTTGATATGGTAGTTAATAAAAAAAATTATATTTATAAAAGTTCAACCACACCCAAATATGTATGGCTTCCCAAGACCTAACCCCTCGGACCCTAACATAGTAAGTGGGTACCAAAAATAATTAATATATATTGCAGGTACTTAGAGAAACGAAAGGAAAAGGATAAATTTTGGAATCTTAAAGGATGTTCCACACGTTTAATAGTATTATGTTCTTATAATGAAATATGGACTTCAGCAAATATGATAAAATCTAATGTATTTTCTCCATAATTAATATTGGGTTTATCCTACAGTTTAAAAGATGTTTTATAAAATTTATTATATTCCCTCGTTCTTTTTGATAATGACAAAGGGGGAGAAATTCATTTGCATATCGATAAGGGAGATATTATACTTAGGGGGAGATGTTACACTTAAGAGGAGTTGTAAACATATTAATATTATTTTATATATAATGAATATTTTTAAAATTGTATAGTTGTCATCATCAAAAGGGGGAGAATGTTAGAACCTCTATTATTGGATTTTAGTAACAACACCTATACAATTGTGCCAAAGAACCTCTAAGCTAACTTGCAGGTACATGGGTATCAAAAAGAGACAAACAAATAAGTTCAACATGAAGATACACAGTACAAAAGAGGATAAAAGTATGTATATGGACATACAAGAAGAGACATAAGAAGATATACACACGATAGAGATAAGATAAAGATGACAAACGAAGTATATTAGTCATAGAGTGTTAGGTCTAGAGTTTACAGATGTTAAAATCTTCTCTAGATTGTATACATGCATATACATACACATTCGAAACATTTTATAAAAAGAATAAAAGTTTTAAAATATAATAGTAGTAATAATAATAATTATATGAAGCAAGATTCGATTTCAGGTCATTGGTGAGATCATATTTAACTGAAAAATCATGTTTTCAAAAATGCATGGAGCAAGGTTCAAATCCTGGTCACTAGTTTAGAAAGCAAGTGCTCCAACCAAATGAGCTAAGGTAATTTTTATTTGTCAACATAATTCAACCAACTGAAGAAGGTCATTCAGTCGATTGAATTCTGTGCATATGCACAACTTTATTTGAATATTTACCCGACTGAATCATATTTTTCAGTCAATTTAATTACATGTTTTTTCACTGTTTTCTTACTGCATCGATTTTCAATCGATTCAGTCGGCTGAATCTTTTTGCTTAGTCGGCTGAATCTTCGTAATGGCTATATTTTGAAGAAACACTTCATTTCAGCAAAGAGATACAACTCTTGATTCAGGAGTTGCTTCCATATTCTTTCATAGCGACCTTTCATGAACAAAAGCAACTCTTAAACTGTAACGACCAACTATTTTGGCCCATTCAAATCGACAATAATCCACACATGTCAGACGTGAATAATTCAAAATAACAGATTGTAATAAAATTTGGAGCAAATAAAATCATTCACAAAATCACAGACACAGAAATATCAGAATACTCGCAGCGGAAATAAAATACCATAGTAGTTCATGAAGCTACTATATACAAACTCTCAAAATATATAAAAAATATCATAGTTTAAAAATGGACACAATAGAAGTCTGGATACATAAATCAATAATACAGAGACAGATATCGAATATGAACTAACTGGAAGAAGTAGACGAATAAATAGACATATAAGCTCCAGCTAAACTCTAGCTCCAGAAAGTGAATCAAAGCTGTCATTCTTAGGCTGACCCGAGCGTAAAGTAAAACACAAACACTCGAGTTAGGATATACATACTTATATAATATAAACCAACTCAAGTGAACTGTAATCGCAATGCACAATAATTTAAAGGATGCTTGCGATCACCCATCCTTTAAGGATCAGTCAAAAAATCAATTAAGTAGTAATAACCACTATCCTAGAAATATCCATTTTAAAGTAAACAATGCAAATAACAGTGTTATTGTGACTAGGGTAACGTAGAGCTGCAGTAACCGCTCACCTCTAGCCACACTCTTAATATCAAAGGTGTGCATCAAACAATCACAAGGAAATCACATGACACAAAAAGCAGAGTACCCGTGGTTATAAATTTCAAACTGATTTATAATTCTGAATTAAAATCATTCACTTAAACCATTAAAAAGTGAAGCCATTATTCCTTCAAATCAAATATTCAATTCCCAAAAATTTAGCCTCTTCTAAGTTCATTTATTCAGTTAAACACTTCAAATATTGAAATTTCAACCACAAATAAACTTTGATTTTAACCCTTTAAATATTATAAAAATCATATTTTAACACTCAAAAAAGTTCATTAAAATACCTTTAACTTATGATTTTTATAAAGTAAATTTCCTATAAATAAAATCAAATTTTCAATAATTCACTTAATAAATTCAAGTGTACAATTTCCTATTCTTCACATTTTAACAAATAACTTAACACTTAAATTTTTATTACCATTTTCCAAATATAAATTAATTTCCATTGTTTTTATACAACTTAAATTCCATTTTTAATTACTTAACTTAACCTTTAATTTCAAACCAAATTTCATATTTACAAATTAAATTCCAAAATTTCAATTTAACCATCTATTTATTTAACATTTTAAACTAATTATATAAATTCGAAATACACTGTAAGTTGCTTAACTTTATTTTACAAATAACTTGAAATTTTCTTTTACTTTATATTTATCCAATTCATACATCAATTATATTAATTACCAAGTTAAGCTTATAATTCCTTTTTTTTACTTAAATTCCCATTATTAAGTTAAGTCAACTTTCACACTACAACTTAAACCATCTATTAACTTATAACATTTAACCTTTTAGAAAATCACTACTTAACCATTTAAATCCAATATAAGTTAAATTTCATATTTTTTTTCTTTCATTTAAAATACATGAAATTTATAAGAAATCTTATTTTGAAATCAACCACGGGTCCGGAAAATTTTTCACACCTAAATCAAGTGATATGGAAATTATCATTTAAATCCGTAATCAGTAAAATTTTCGGGTTTTGATTATTTCAAACCCAAAATTCCAAGACAAATACAAATAAATAAAAATCACTCAGGCCTATCATTTCAGCCCATAACGATTTTCCTTATTCTAAAGTCCGTTCAGGTATGAATCATTTCAACCCATAGTGATTCTATTCAACATGAAACTTACAGTGTGAGAAACAGAAATAAATAAACAATATAACAGAATAGAATATAAAAGATGATGTGACAAACTAATAGCAGGGTTTAACATCATATAAATAATATCACAGGCAATATAAAATAATATAAAAGTTTCTACACACTCACTTGGTGCCACTTCACAATTATATAGGTATATATGTCATGTGTGAATTACTCAGCTCTTTAAAGCTGGAGTTCGCAAGAACACACACAAAAGAGAATCCGAAAAGCACGATAGCATGAATTGATTTAAGTGGGAAGAGAGCCAAGATGTGTATCTTGTATATAACAATAAAACAAGACCATACATAAATATAAATACAATACCAGATTATTGAAACAAATTGAAATAGAGATAAACGAAGACATCACCAAGTTTCAAACAAGTTTTGCTTGCTCTTGACTCAACATGTGCTCGGCCTTAAGGCTAAATTGGTTCAGCCATGACATGTTTCAGGTGGTAAAGGATTAGGTTTGGACTGAAAATAACAAGATTTGGACAAGGATAGGAAGGGTTTGGAAGTTATAAAGTGTGGAAGGTCAAAAGGCAAGGGTAGAAAGGGTTTTGGTTCAACTTGAGCTCGGTCAAAGGCATATTTGGGCTTAGCCAGAGGCTGCTACCGGTCAGGTCAGAGGTTAGTAATGGTTTTCAGAGGTGGTTCTTGATGGTGGTGGTGGCGGCCAAGGAGGTGCCGGTGGCAAGTAATGAAGGTGGTGTTGCATATAGGGCTCGGTTAGCATGGTTTTGTGGAATTTTTCATAGTTTTTGTGAAGTTTTGTTCAAGGGGAGGCCATGGAACTTTCGAGTCAGAGGAGTATGGTGGTTAGGCCGTGGATTAAGTTGGGAAGAAGTGGTGGTGGTCGGTGGAGATGATGGTGAAGGGGTTAGGCCGAGAACCATATGTGAAGATCAAGCAAAATTAGGTGAAAAACAAGGCAAAACAAAGAAGAAAAATGGAGAAAAGAGAAGGAAGCCATTACCTTTCTCTTTTGATCTGAAAATGGCGTGTATGATGAATGATAAAGAGATGTTTTATTTTATGTAATATATAAAATACATGGCTAGGGATCAAGGAAATAAATGGCAACATATGGAGGAGTTATGGTATGAAACTAATGGATGGAAAGATAAATAGGCAATAAATCAAACGTACACATGCCTTTAATTAAAAATAGGTAATGTATTTAATTTGTTTCCCATCTATTAATAAAATATATGCTAAAGAAATAATTCAATAAATACATACTTTTTACATAAACACTATATAAATAAATAAGAAAACGGTTAAAAAAACGTATAAATTAATTGTTATTTACATCTTTGTATGCTACTTAATTTGCAAAGTATATATCCAAATTAAACGAAACAAAAATGGACCAATGTTGTAAATATATACATAACATGTAATGTTACATATATATTCACAGTTATAACATGATATATCAACCAAAATATTACTTATATTAATCAAAATGAACATTTAAAGGCATGCCTTTTAAAACAATAATGTGTGTGTGTATATATTTGAGATTTCTTTACAAGAAATAAATAAGGATCTAAATATTTATCTATTTAATTACTAAATGAATTTATAAATAAGAAAAATAAGGTAGAGATAGATATTAAGAATAATAAATAAATGGTTTTAGGAAAAGTAGGAAATAAATGAAGAAAATACTTTATTTAATGGAAACTAGAATTAAAGATTGAAAACAATATACAATCAACATTTGAACATTATAACTATATTTTAAAAATGTTTTAAAAATAAAATATATGAAAAAATATCATTCTACACAAATTAGAATATGATTTTACAAACAAAAATATTATTTATATATATTAAAATAAACAAATTTGTTAAATAAAATAATTTACACACAATATTGTAAAAAGCATAACTTTCACAATATTAATCCGATTTCAACGAAACGAAAAGCAGTATTCTTGAAATTAAATCTATTTTTATAATAAAATATAAAATTCCAAATTCTAAATATTTAAATTTTAAATTTAAAAGTCAAAGTTTGACCATTTTGACCATAAATCCACTTTTTTGGAAATATTCCATTTATTCAGGTTTGGAATTATAATTCACACAAAATCAAAATTTATATTTAAAATAACAAAATTTATTCATTTTAAATAAATAAAATAAAGTTTTTAAACTAGGAAATTAAAATAATTAAAATATACAATTAAAGTAATTACAAAAAAACAGGGTTGCTACACTCTCCCCCACTCAAATCTTTTCGTCTTCGTAAAGGAACGAGGTACGGAAAAACACAGAAAAAAATAGAATGAAATAGGACTAAGGCAAGATGACAAGAAGATTAAAATTACACCTGATAACTATTGTTATAGGTGAGTTTAACAAGGTGGAGAATAGGAATAACTAGAAGGGAAAATAGGTGGATAGGAATATATAGGAAGGAAAATAGGTTGAAAGACAAGGTTGAACCATTATTTTAAAGCTATATAAATTTCAATTATTTGGAATGGTAAAATAAATGATCAAAATATTCTTTATATAATACTTTATCAAAATACTTTTATAACTCGATGTCTTAACAAGTTTATCCTCGTTCCTGTAGACTCTGGCAGTGCGTCAATAAGGCGCAAAGCTAGAATTCCCTAGGTACTTAGTAGACTTGTTTCAACACCATTGAAAATAGTGGAGAAACTTTTAAAAAACAGATATGGAAAGTACAATCCAAAAAAAAACAACCAAACCAAAACCTTTTTCTAACCATGGTTCGCAGATACACAATGGTTACGCCTGGATCCCCCAGGAAACAATCCATATCCGTAAGCTTTCTCAGCCCTGCGAGTTACGCCATGATGACTAGTAGACTGCAGCATACACAATGATTATGCCTAGATCCCCTAAGAAACAATCCGTACCTCTAGGCCATCTCAGCCAGGCGGATCTCGCTACTAATGCGACCTACATAGTTCATAGGATACACAATGATTACGCCTATATCCCCCAGGAAACAATCCGTACCCCTAGGCCAGCTCAGCCAGGTGAATTGCGCTATGCAGTCGCGCTCAAAAGAAAAAATGGAGATTGCCATGGTGGGACACTCGAGTATCACATCCAGAAAACCAAAATCAGAGAGAATAATAATAGAATGAATCCACACGTGGCCACGATGCGGATATCAAGCAGAAGGCACTTCCCATATCTTTACTTCGAAAATGTATATCATATAGTACCTTTTCAAATCACTTTCAAATATCATACTTAAATAAAGTCCATTATATAGGATTCCATTTTCAAATCGAATACTTTCCAAAATCAATAGTATATCAAATCACACTTATATAGATTTCGATTATATAAGATTTGTCTTTCCAAATTGAGTACCTTTCAAATCAATAGTTTTCAAATCAACTTCATACTTATACAAATCCATTTTATATAAGTTCGAGCACTCCCAAATCAAGTACTTAAAAATACGAGGTTCTCAATTATAGATCATTTCAATATCAATTCTGTATCAAAATCATATACGATTTCAACAAATTATTTCTTTCAAATTAAATATCTTCACTTTCAAAATTTCCAAAATAATGGGTTTAGAAAATAATTAGGTCTCTAAATCAATAGAATTCGACTCAAACAAATTCATTTCCAAAATCATCATATAAATCCTAGGTTTAAAATTCCAATCTATTTTCGAAACCATATATTTTCTCAAAATCAATTATACCCAAAATGGTTACTAAGTTTAAAACCATCCCCTTTAAAAACCTTTAAACTATTTATTTCAATTCAAAAGATCCAATTTACTTTTTGCATATTATTTACTTGACAAAAGTTTCAAATTCATTTCAGTCATACTCTTCATACTTTAAACATACAAAACTAAACTTGTCTACTTTATTAAACATTTTATACTCTTCGAAATTTCTTAGCTTTAAAAATTAAACCTTGGTTTGGAAGTGTTCGAACCTTCAAAATAGTCGATGAAATCAAATTTCGAATCCAAGAGTTGGAAATCAGCAACAATCAGTAAATCAGTTTTTGTAAATAGAGTTATACTAAATCAAATCTGAAACTCGAGGACTTAACACCGGGCTCACTTCAAATCATTTCAAATATATATACATATATCTTTCGAAAATCAAATCATGCTTCAGAATTTTAAAATCAAAATTGGTTTCACAGAAAAAAATCACTCGCATAGCAAAGATACTAAAGTGGCCTCTCCCCCACTCTGAAACTCGAAAATCATTGTTGATGATGCGTGCACTCATTACCGAAATTATTTTCCAGCGACACAAGTTAGTTCTGGACTTCTATTTCTTGAAAACTTCTTTGGAATTTATTTAAAATCATTGGAATTCATTTGAACTCATTTGAAACGTTTCTTATTCGGAAAAATACTTTCAAATCGTATTATTATATATTTTCGAAATCTCTAAACAAAATTTCAAAATATCGGAGTTCAATCTCTCCAATTTCAATTTCAAAACCATTCCATTAAAATCATTTTTATATAAACCAAACTCTTATATAATTTTCAAAATTTCACATCCTTTGAAAACTTCATATTTCCATTTATAAAGGGTATGTAATCCTTATCGAAAACATTTCACTTTTATATAAAAATGCCATCGTCCTTATCAAATTAATAATTTCGATGTATACACAATTTCAAAATACAACCAAACACAAATTTCCAAGGGATTATCCAAGGATGGATTTCAAAATAAACAATGATTCAAATTTAGAGGAAACCTAATCATATAGAATTATGTTTCGAAGATAAGCTCGAACGAAGATGAGATAATTTAATTACCAAATAGAAGGTGGATAAGCCCATATAAATCATGGGCGACCTTAACTGGGTCAACCATGACTTTAGGAATATAATAAATGCAGAAATCTAAGGCAAATCGACATTCGATCGCCAGAGACAGAATCCAGGTATAGCAGAAGGTAGATAACATCGTAAACCGAGGATACAGAAATATCCGGTGAATTAATGCCAATTGTAAAGGAGTTTCACCGCTTTACAAATCATTCAAAGATTTGCAGAATCACCGACTTTATAGAGGCCATTCAAAAATAGAGTTATGGAATGCTCCAAAATCAAAGGAATGCAAATAGTGGAGACATGAATGGATTTCAAAACAAGTGGGAGCGTTCCAAAGTTCAAAGGAATCCAAGATAAGAATCCTATCCAAGAGATTACTAACAGGGTGGATACAGAAGGGATGAAGTTTAGAAAATCTTGATTTCAAAATAAGAAAATTTATACCAAAATAATCTTTAAAAATCCTTCAAAATCATTTGAAAATCATTTTATGCTTCGAAAATAAGTTCTCTCTCAAAGAAATGATTCTGAGATTGATTTCACTCATTCTAGGGTATTTCTACCCTATCTCTAATGAGTTTTTGCTCCACAGGCTAAGGTTTGCCAAAAACCAAAGCTCTGATAGCAAATGTAACGACCCACTATTTTGGACCATTCAAATCGACAATAATCCACACATGCCAGACTTGAATAATTCAAAATAATAGATTGTAATAAAATTTGGAGTAAATAAAATCATTCATAGAATCACAGACACATAAATATCTGAATACTCGCAGCGGAAATAAAATACCATAGTAATTCATGAAGCTTCTATATACAAACTATCAAAACATATAAAAAATATCATAGTTTAAAAATGGAGACAACAGAAGTCGGGATACATAAATCAATAATGCAGAGACAGATACCGAATATGAACTAACTGAAAGAAGTAGACGAATAGATAGATACATAAGCCCCGACAAAACTCTATCTCCAGAAAGTGAATCAAAGCTGTCATTCTCAGGCCGACCCGAGCGTAAAGTAAAACACAAACACTCGAGTCATGACATACATACTTATACAATGTAATCCAACTCAAGTGAACTGTAATAGCAATGAACAATAACTTAAAGGATGCTTGGGATCGTCCATCCTTTAAGGATCAGTCAAACAATCAATTAAGTAGTAATAACCACTATCGTAGAAATATCCATATTAAAGTAAACAATGCAAATAACATTGTTATTGTGACTAGGGTAATGTAGAGCTGTAGTAACCACTCACCTCTAGCCACACTCTTAAAATCAAAGGTGTGCATCAAACAATCACAAGGAAATCACATGACACATAAAGCAAAGTACCCGTGGTTATAAATTTCAAAATGATTTATAATTCCGAATTAAAATTATTCATCCAAACCATTAAAAAGTGAAGTCGTTATACCTTCAAATCAAATATTCAATTCCCAAAAATTTAGCCTTTTCTGAGTTCATTTATTCAGTTAAACACTTCAAATATTGAAATTTCAACCACGAATAAACTTTGATTTTAACCCTTTAAACATTATAAAAATCATATTTTAACACTCAAAAATCTTCATTAAAATATCTTTAACTTATGATTTTTATAAAGTAAATTTCCTATAAATAAAATCAGATTTTCAATAATTCACTTAATAAATTCAAGTGTACAATTTCCTATTCTTCACATTTTAACAAATTACTTAACACTTAAATTTTTATTACCATTTTCCAAATATAACTTAATTTCCATTTATTTATATTACTTAAATTACATTTTTAATTTCTTAACTTAACCTTTAATTTCAAGCCAAATTTCACATTTCCAAGTTAAGTTAAATTCCAAAATTTCCATTTAACTATCCATTTATTTAACATTTTAAACTAATTCCATAAATTCAAAATACACTGTAAGTTGCTTAACTTTATTTTACAAATAACTTGATATTTTCTTTTACTTTATATTTATCCAATTCATACATCAATTATTTTAATTACCAAGTTAAGCTTATAATTCCTTTTTTTACACTTATATTCCCATTATTAAGTTAAATCAACTTTTACACTACAACTTAAACTATTTATTAACTTATAACATTTAACCTTTTAGAAAATCACTGCTTAACCATTTAAATCCAATATAAGTCAAATTTTTTTTTTCTTTCATTTACAACACATGAAATTTATAAAAAATCATATTTTGAAATCAACCACAGGCCCGGAAAATATTTCACACCCAAATCAAGTGATACAGAAATAATCATTTAAATCCATAATCAGTAAAATTTTCAGGTTTTGATTATTTCAAACTCGAAATCCCCAGACAAATACAAATAAATGAAAATCACTTGGGCCTATCATTTCAACCCAGAATGATTTTCCCTATTCTAAAGTCTGTTCGGGTATTTATCATTTCTACCCATAGTGATTCTATTCTACAGGGAACTTATAGTGTGAGAAATAGAAATAAATAAACAATATAACAGAATAGAATATAACAGATGATGTGACAAGTTAATAACAGGGTTTAACATCATATAAATGATATCACAGGCAGGTATAACATAATATAAAAGTTTCTACACATTCACTTGGTGTCACTTCACAATTATATAGGCATATATGTCATGTGTGAATTACTCACCTCTTTAAAGCTGGAGTTCGCAAAGAACACACACAAAAGAGAATCCGAAAAGCACGATAGCACGATTTGATTCAAGTGGAAAGAGAGCCAAGATGTATATCTTATATATAACAATAAAACAAGACCATACATAAATATAAATAAAACACCAAAATTATTGAAACAAATTGAAATAGAGATAAACAAAGACATCACCAAGTTTCAAAAAGTTTTGCTTGCTCTTGACTCAACATGTGCTCGACCTTAAGGCTAAATTGGTTCAGCCATGACATGTTTTAGATGGTAAAGGATCAGGTTTGGACTGAAAATAACAAGGCTTGGTTAATGATAGGAAGGGTTTGGAAGTTACAAAGAGTGTAAGGTCAAAATGCAAGGCTAGAAAGGGTTTTGGTTCAACTTGGGCTCGGTCAAAGGCATGTTTGGGCTCAGCCAGAGGCTGCTACAGGTCAGGTCAGAGGTTCGTAATGGTGTTCAGAGGTGGTTCTTGATGGTGGTGGTGGACAAGGAGGTGGCCGTGGCAAGCAATGAAGGTGGTGCTGCATATAGGGCTCGGTTAGCATGGTTTTGTGGAGTTTTTCATAGTTTTTGTGAAGTTTTGTTCAAGGGGAGGCCATGGCACTTTCAGGTCAGAGGAGTATGGTGGTTAGGCCATGGATTAGGTGGGAAAGAATTGGTGGTGGTCGGTGGAGGTGATGGTGAAATGGTTAGGTCGAGAACAATATGTGAAGATCAAGCAAAATCAAGTGAAAAACAAGGCAAAACAAAGAAGAAAAGTGGAGAAAAGAGAAGGATGCCATTACCTTTCTCTTTAGATCTAAAAATGGCGTGTATGATGAATGCGAAAGAGATGTTTTCTTTCATGTAATATACAAAATACATGGCTAGGGATCAAAGAAATAAACGGCAACATATGGAGGAGTTATGGTATGAAATTAATGGTTGGAAAGATAAAGAGACAATAAATCAAACGTACGCATGCCTTTAATTAAAAATAGGTAACGTATTTGATTTGTTTCCCATCTGTTTAATAAAATATATGCTAAAGAAACAATTCAATAAATACATACCATTTATATAAACACTATATAAATAAATAAGAAAACGGTTATAGAAACGTATAAATTAATTGCTATTTACATCTTTGTATGCTGCTTAATTTACAAAGTATATATCCAAATTAAATGAAATAAAAACGGACAAATATTGTAAATATATACATAACATGTAATGTTACATATATATTCACAATTATAACATGGTATATCAACCAAAATATTAATTATATTAATTAAAATAAACATTTAAAAGTATGCCTTTTAAAACAATAACGTGTGTGTGTGTGTGTGTATATATATATTTGAGATTTCTTTACAAGAAATAAATAGGGATCTAAATACTTATCCATTTAATTACTAAATGAATGTATAAATAAGAAAAATAAGTTAGAGATACATATTATGAAGAATAAATAAATGGTTTTAGGAAAAGTAGGAAATAAATAAAGAAAATACTTTATTTAATGGAAACTAGAATTAAAGATTGAAAACAATATACAATCAACATTTGAACATTATAACTATACTTTAAAAATGTTTTAAAAATAAGATATATGCAAAAAATATCATGTTACACCAATTAGAACATGAGTTTACAAACAAAATATTATTTATATATATTAAAATAAACAAATTTGTTAAATAAAACAATTTACACACAATATTGTAAAAAGCATAACTTTCACAATATTAATCCGATTTCAACGAAACGAAAAGCAGTATTCTTGAAATTAAATCTATTTTCATAATAAAAGATAAAATTAAAAAATCCAAATGTTTAAATTTTAAATTTAAAAGTCAAAGTTTGACCATTTTGATCAGAATTCCACATTTTTTGGAAATATTCCATTTATTCGGGTTTGGAATTATAATCCACACAAAATCAAAATTTATATTTAAAATAACAAAATTTATTCATTTTAATTAAATAAAATAAAGTTTTTAAATCAGGAAATTAAAATAATTAAAATATACAATTAAAGTAATTACAAAAAAACGTGGTTGCTACATAAATACTATATATATGTCACGACCCGACTTTCCACTCCCGGAAAATCGCATCATGAATTAAGAAAGAAAGGGATAGAAAAGAGAATAGAAAGAAGAGAAGGAAGAAACAACACAAGAATCTCAACAGCGGAACGAATAAATTATATTTATAACAAAATATTACATAGTATACATCAAATATCAGAGTACACAGACATATACAACACATACTAGACAGTTATAGACACCTGTCTAGTTATACAACTCAAATCAAACACAACACTCAGAGATACCAAACACAGCGGAATTATATAACTATACGCAGAAGCCTCCTGCTCCATATGCTCCTCCACAAATCGTCAAAGCCAATCCTGAATCCTAACCTGAATTCCCTTGGCTACTCGTAAAAATTTGAGTACCCAAGAGTTAAAGAAAAACAGAAATAACTCCGGGTCAGACATGGGTCTGGTGTGAGTAACAGGTTAAAGTTGCTTAACTTTTAAAAACCTTTTGAAAAGAAAGGTATCACGTAAGACTTCCCACACATAAACATGGAAAAGTTTTTACCTTACGCTAACCAAAACATTTGATATGAAATCCGATGATATTATAATAGTGTCTAGGGTTTTCAAGTAAAATACAGAAATAGCTGAAATGCTTACATCTCACATTCCAACATAGTTGGGCACAACTAATACGTACGGCACTTATTGGATTTTGGATTCCATCAATGGCAGGGCTACTGGGGTACCGCCCGTCACAGTACGTGGCCTAGATCACCGTACCGAGGAGCCACCCTAACTCCCCTGCAACACAAAGCCGGACCCATTCCTTACTGAATAGTTCCGAACAAGACAACCCCGCAGTTGGCGTACGTCCAACTGCCCACACAGGCGAAATAAAAGGGACCTCTAGACAGGGGTAAATCTTGCTCTCCAGTGGGGGCTACCCACGAAGCCTTGCTGCACCTCCCCTGTTTTAGCCATTCCCGGTTGATGAGGCTTGAGGTTACGATTACCTTTAGAGAACACATCTCTTAGAATGCTCATCGTCCACCTGACGATGTTCTGAAAGCATTCAATCCATACAAGTTCGTTCCGGGTTCGAACGAAACCGAAGGCATTATCTCGTTACACTCGTATTGGAATCACCCTCAGAGTTAACGACGATAACCCTTGCACTCTGATTCACCATCTCGAATCTATAAGTACTATTCCGTCAAACTCATTACGGAATCACCCACAGAGTTATACTGACGTATAGCCCTTACACCTCGAGTCTTCACTCGCTCCACTTGGATTAACGACCTAACGTTAATTGGAATCGATGTGGTTTTCGGATATCCAAATATGGAAACCCGATCCCGGTCTCATCGAAATCCAAAGCGTGTCTTTTAAGGCCAAGTTGTTTTAAGTTTAAAACAATTCAATTCATTATCTAAATATACACAGATAGATAATTCTCAACATAACAGATAATCAACAGATAATCATATCAAATCAGATAATCCAAATTATCATCCAAGAGCAACCAATGCATCCATATCACATACACTACTCATCTCCTATCTGAGATTACAAACCAGACCAGTCAACCAATACCAATCATCAAACATAAGCAAATGATCTAATGATCACACCTCCAATAATTAATTTAAAATGAATTAAATTAATTACTCAATCTCTAATTAATTTAAAATGAATTAAATTAATTACTACATCATCAAAATTCTGCTTATCTTAACCACCAATTGATTTCAAATCAATTTATAAATAATCATCTCATTATTCTTTCAATTAATCATTACTGATTATCTCTAATTACAATAAGTAATTAGCTTATAAGTTGATTACACAAGTTAATTACTTAATTGATTAATAATTAATTACATTAAACATTCATTAAGTATTGATTTAATTAATCCATTCCAAATCACATCATTAATTAATTCATTAATGATTTCTATCTACAATTAATTAATTACACAAGTAATTAACCTAATATCAAACCATACATATATATTAATCACCCTTGATTAATAACCATTCAGTAATCAACTACATTAATTACTCAACCCAATAATTAATTATTCTTAATTAATTATCTAAATTAATTCCCTTAATTAATTTCAAAGTAATTTAAATCCAAATTACTTCCATATCAAATATCTTTAATTACATCCTGTAATTATTAATTACTTCCTTAAGTAATTTCAAATTTATAAATTACATAAAGTAATTATCAAATAATCTACAATTGTTTAAATCAATTAAACTTAATTAATTAATCTAAACAAATCACATTAACCTTAATTAATTACATTAAGTAATTAATTTACTAATTACTTTCATTAAGTAATTAAACTTAAGCCATTAATTAATTAATCTAATTAATTATCAAAATTTATCACATTAATTAATTGTTAAATAAATTTTAAGTTAATGATCTCATTAACATTTCTTAATTACTTAATTAAGAGATTAACTTATATTAATCATCATTAGTTATTAAGTAATTAATATTTAATTACTATTTAATTAATCTTTAATTATTAATTAACTAAGTGTTAATTAAAATCTTAATTATCATTAATCCCTTGATTAAATAAATCTTAATTATAAATTAAAATTTAATTAACCATCATTAATTATAGATTAATTAAACTTAATTAATTAATCTCAAATCAAATTAAAAATCATCAATTATTTGATTAAACATCCACATTTTTAATTAATTAAATAATTAATATTCATCTTAATTACCTTAATAATTAATGAATCGAATCATTAAGTTTCATTTATCCTTTAGATAAATATCCCTTATTTAAATTAAGTATTTAAAAACAAAATGTTTTTAAATTTACTTTTAACATTTCTTTAAACTTTAAAACTCAAATTTGTTTTAAATAAGATTTTTAAAACAATAAAACTTAATCTTACATGTTTACAAGAAACATATACTTTGTTAATAAGTTGAAAAGAAATTTAAATTTCAATTCAATCAAATCCAAACAAATTTAAAAATTACTTTAACATTTGAAATTCAACTTTCAAACTTATTTTAGCTTTAACTCTTTAAACTCTTTCTATAATTTATACCTTTAATTCAAATGCAAATCATTTGAAAACAATTTAAATTTAAATCTTTAATTTAAAAACTGAAATCTAAATTTTAAATCCAGATTTAAAAACTAAAATTTGAATTCATTTTAAATTCCTAAATTTAAATACTTAACCTTCCATTCCAAATGCAAATCACAATGCATTATACTTGAGATTTGAAAATCAAATTTAAATATAAAAACAATAATTGACTTCAAATCTCTGACCATCCAAATTTGAATTCATATTCAAATTCAAACTTAAACTCATCTTAAATCTTCACTTTCAAATTTAACTTAATCTTTACATATGAGACAGAAACAGTTTTCTGTTTAAATAAAAAAAAAAACTTAAACTTTAAAAATTTCCAGAATTAATATAATCTCAAAAGAATAGAATTTAAACTTATTTAAATTCATATTCAAATTCAGTTTATTGAAGCCTAAGTCTAAACTGAGATCACAATTTAAACTTACATTTCAAATTTTAAAATCCTGCAACAGTTTTCCTGTTCTTTTATACTTTTATTTTTATTTTTAAACCAATTTGAATTCTACATTTACATTATTACAAAATAAGAATTCAAACAATTTGAATTCATCCAAAGATTCAAGTTTTAATCCTAAGTTTCAATTCCAGATTTATATTCAAACTTTACTTTTTAAAAATCCTAAAACAGAACAGTTCTGTTTTATTAAACCTGAAACAAAGTTTACTCGAGCAAGCTTAAAATTTACTTCGGGTCATTCCTTTACTTTCTTCGAGTTATTTCCCAAAAATCCCGAGGTCAACCCGAGTCAAAATTCCCTGCAACCAAACAATCACCCACCTGCACAACTTCTCACTGTGCACTTACTTCCCCCTCCGGTCACCTCTGACCATCTTCTCCGACCATCCCCTATTTATCAGAGACCACACTACTTCATCAATGCCCCAGATCTCCCTGAGATCAACTTGAATTTGAAATCAAGTTTAAAGCCAAAACCTGTGACAGCCTAACCCCAATACCCCTGAAACCTGTCATCACCAGAAACTCTCAACTCCGACCATCATTACAGACCATACTCCGGCGATAGCTTCTTCAACTCACCATCCACCATCACCCCCAATAGCTTTGAAATCGATGCACTTAGGTGTTCAAAAATTTACCCAAAACTGTAACCCACCTAAACTAGGGTTCTACACATAAAATTCCCAATCTAAATTCCAAATTTGAATTGCAGATCAATTCAATGATTTACCTATGATTGTTGATAGCTATACACCCTCTAGAATCAATCTTACTCAGATTCAATGCAAGGATCAATTGATCCTAATAAAAAAGTATAATACAGTTAACATGCATTTGCATTTTCTCTTTACACTGTAAATTTTAAACTTAGTTTTAAAATTCTTGAAATTTACTTACTGATTCTATTAGTACTTATGCTATTCTAAAACATCCTGATTTATTCAAAGCTAGGTAATAACAATAACAAATAAACAAGTCAAGGAAAAGTCCAAAAATCAAACATCAGTTGAAACTTAAGATATCACACATGCACAATCAAAAATTATGTTCACAAACACAAACTTGCAGAACAATTCATAAATATTTATATGAAATTCATAAGCATGATTAACTACCTATTAAAAGTTTTAAAGGTTTGAGTTACTCACCTCTATTCAAAGTGCAGAGAATATTTCATTTTCAGGTTCCAGAGTTTTGAAAATGCAGGCTCTCTTTGCTTTTTTTTTTTTAAAACAAATTGTTGTTGCTTTTTAAAACATGCAGGCTTCTTGAATTCTTTGGAATGCAGACCCCTTCTCTTGCTTTTAATCTTTGATTAAAAATGATATTTCCAGATTCTACAGATTTGATGTATGCAGGCCTCTGAAATGCAGAGCTTCTTGTTCCAGTAAACAAGAATATGCAGGTTTTCATGATTCACCAGATTTCATGAATGCAGATTCAAAGAAATGCAGGTGTGAATGCTTCAGTTATCAACATGCAGGCTTCTAATTGTTGTGCAGGCCTTCTTGATTTAACATGCATGCTTCATAATGATGCATGCAGGCCTTGCTTGTTTTCATATGCAAGAACATGCAGGTTTGTATTTTGAGTTTGAGGAGTTTGTTTGGGTTTCAGATTTTGATTGTTTGATGCAGATTTGAATATTTGTGGAATGCAGAATTGAATTTGGGTTGTGAGAAGTTGAATGCAAATGTATGCTGCAGGTTGTAATTTTGGAAAATGCAGATTTTTTTTTTTTTTTTTTTTTTTGAATTTGAAAAGAGGAGTTGAATGCATAGTATATGCAGACTTGTATGTATTTGGTTGTGAGAAGTGCATTTTTGTATGTAGTTTGAGAATGAAGTTTTTATGTTTAAAGAGTTTCAGATTTTCTTTTTAAGGAATGAGAAAAGAATGCATAAGAATGAAGAAGCTAATTTATATGAATGTATTTTCAGAAAATAAAGAAAAAGAAAATGAAATATTGAAACAATGACACATGTAAACATAGAGACACTTGTTAACTTAAATCCTTAATATACATACACATGTCTCTTTAAATAATTAGCATTTTAATTAATAGTTAATAAAGTATTAAACCTTGTTAATTAGTTCATACACATAGTTATGAATATAAATAATTCTAAGAATAAAGCAAGTCATTATTATTATAAATAAAATAATACAAGTAATTCATTTTGAAAAGAAACTTATAAAACAAATTTATAAAAGAGGTTACATTAACATATAGAATACATGTTCACATTTTAAATTGTATTTTAAATTTCAAATTAAATTGACAAATCTAAATTACCAATAAATAATTTAAAAAGAGTAACACAAATATATTTGTAACAATTTTAATATACAAACTTGAATAAAAAAATGAATTTTAAACTAATTAAAACATTTATCTCATATTTAAAATCATATAGTTATTTAATTAAATATTTTGAAAAGCTCAAATTAAAAATAAATCACCATTTCTATTTTCAAAACATATTATACTATACTAATTTAACTAAAACAAATTGTCTATTTAAAATATATACATAAATACATATACATTATTAAATAGAAAGAAATCTATTAACTTATCTAAAATAATTTCACAAATTAAATAATTAAATAAAGAAGATTATTGAATAATTATCAAATTTATTAACAAAATTTATCAGTTCAATATAAATTTAAGTCCAGATTATTAAATTTATATTGTCCAAAATTCCGGGATATTACAATCCTTCCCCCTTAAAAGAATTTCGTCCCCGAAATTTAAAACAAAAGCAATTTAATAATCCATTTACAGATTTTATTTTAAAACACAGCATATGTTAAACATATGCCAACAACCAAAGCAACCAATTCACACAATAAAAACAAATCTAATTATCCAAAAGAATTTTGGATAAAAACCTTCACGAGTTTCCCCGGTATATATATATATATCGGAATACTCGCTCTATAAAATACAATCAATCAATACTACTAAACTATAGAGCTCCTAACAACCATTCTATACAGAGTATCAGACTACAAACAAGTCTGACACAACAACCAAACCATCCTAAACTGCTGGTTCTAAAACCAGAAATATCAAACACGAACTCCTTCAGAGATACGTGAAACATACTACATCCCAGTTATCCAAACTGGCAATTCAACTCTAGAAAAACCAACACTGATCTAACCAATCATAGAAGAAACCAATACTCTTCAGAGCTAGCTTTCCAAACTTACAGCTCCTTGGATCAGAGAAAAACTTAACCAAGATCCAATCTCCAATTCCAGAATCCAAATTTCTCTGTCCCTTATCCACAAAAACTCTTCGGACGATCCTGGGCTACCAACACCCTCCTAATCAGCTCAACTCTTGCTGATTCCATCAGAAACAGACTGAAGCAAAACAATCCAATGATCTCCTCAAGATCACTTAAAAAACCAAGAACACAACCCTGCTTCTCAACAACAGAAGGCAGAACAAACTTCTCCCATCCGAGAAACAAACAGAAGCACCTCCAAACTGCTTCCGCTGCGCAACTCTGATCCGAAACAGAAGAAAATGCTGACGAAGAGCACAAGCACAGACC
This sequence comes from Allium cepa, assembly GCA_030765085.1. NCBI lineage: Eukaryota > Viridiplantae > Streptophyta > Magnoliopsida > Asparagales > Amaryllidaceae > Allium > Allium cepa. The sequence goes on along the minus strand of CM060928.1, from coordinate 555,992,340 downwards.
AGACAACCCAGCACAGAAATATGGTTCCACATATCCTTAAAGAAAACTCAGATGTTCCTCTCAAACCTGAGTTGCTTCACCAACTTCTATCTCAAGGAACCATTCTTCTACTAACTGAACCACCAGTTCCATTCCTGGAAAGAAAACTCGATCCCCAGATGCAGACAAACTCTGACTTCCAGAAGACATCCAGACAATCTCCAACAAATACAAGAGAACAATCAACTATCACAAGTCACTTTTGCGATCAACTCAGCCTAAATCCAAAGAAACTGCTTTCTCTTAACCAAACAGAACAGCTCATGATAACTTAGCCAACTAACCAGAGAAAAGGTCCACTCTGCTGCTTCTGAACTCCACTTCAGAAAAACTACTCAGCCAGAAGACTCCCTACTAACTCAAAACACTCAACTAAACTCAACCACAATAGCGGCAGACTCACTTCTTATTCTTGTTCCAAAGAAACATCTTTGGAAATATCCATAGTCACTGCATCTCATCACGCAACTACAACTTCCTAAGATATCAAGATATCACCACTTGCTTGCTTCTGCCCTACCGACAGATCAAAACTCAATTATGTACTTCAAAATGAACTCCGAACCTTAACAGGTTACCTTCAGAGATCGATGAAGTTCTTCATCACAACAGAACTCACTCGAGACGGTATTAGGTCTACAGTCTCGACAAATACACTTCCAACCTCATCCATCAAACTCCTACCAATGGTAGTCGTGTTACACACAATTATACCTTATCTACCTTTATAATTTACATTGGAAAAACCAGAACGGGTAATCCAACAAATAGGTAGAACCAATAAATGTATATATATATATATATATTAAAAATACAAATACGCTCTCTCGAGAAAGACACCACTACAGAGCCTAGGTATTCACTCAACCTAACGCTCTGATACCAAAATGTCACGACCCGACTTTCCACTCCCGGAAAATCGCATCATGAATTAAGAAAGAAAGGGATAGAAAAGAGAATAGAAAGAAGAGAAGGAAGAAACAACACAAGAATCTCAACAGCGGAACGAATAAATTATATTTATAACAAAATATTACATAGTATACATCAAATATCAGAGTACACAGACATATACAACACATACTAGACAGTTATAGACACCTGTCTAGTTATACAACTCAAATCAAACACAACACTCAGAGATACCAAACACAGCGGAATTATATAACTATACGCAGAAGCCTCCTGCTCCATATGCTCCTCCACAAATCGTCAAAGCCAATCCTGAATCCTAACCTGAATTCCCTTGGCTACTCGTAAAAATTTGAGTACCCAAGAGTTAAAGAAAAACAGAAATAACTCCGGGTCAGACATGGGGCTGGTGTGAGTAACAGGTTAAAGTTGCTTAACTTTTAAAAACCTTTTGAAAAGAAAGGTATCACGTAAGACTTCCCACACATAAACATGGAAAAGTTTTTACCTTACGCTAACCAAAACATTTGATATGAAATCCGATGATATTATAATAGTGTCTAGGGTTTTCAAGTAAAATACAGAAATAGCTGAAATGCTTACATCTCACATTCCAACATAGTTGGGCACAACTAATACGTACGACACTTATTGGATTTTGGATTCCATCAATGGCAGGGCTACTGGGGTACCGCCCGTCACAGTACGTGGCCTAGATCACCGTACCGAGGAGCCACCCTAACTCCCCTGCAACACAAAGCCGGACCCATTCCTTACTGAATAGTTCCGAACAAGACAACCCCGCAGTTGGCGTACGTCCAACTGCCCACACAGGCGAAATAAAAGGGACCTCTAGACAGGGGTAAATCTTGCTCTCCAGTGGGGGCTACCCACGAAGCCTTGCTGCACCTCCCCTGTTTTAGCCATTCCCGGTTGATGAGGCTTGAGGTTACGATTACCTTTAGAGAACACATCTCTTAGAATGCTCATCGTCCACCTGACGATGTTCTGAAAGCATTCAATCCATACAAGTTCGTTCCGGGTTCGAACGAAACCGAAGGCATTATCTCGTTACACTCGTATTGGAATCACCCTCAGAGTTAACGACGATAACCCTTGCACTCTGATTCACCATCTCGAATCTATAAGTACTATTCCGTCAAACTCATTACGAAATCACCCACAGAGTTATACTGACGTATAGCCCTTACACCTCGAGTCTTCACTCGCTCCACTTGGATTAACGACCTAACGTTAATTGGAATCGATGTGGTTTTCGGATATCCAAATATGGAAACCCGATCCCGGTCTCATCGAAATCCAAAGCGTGTCTTTTAAGGCCAAGTTGTTTTAAGTTTAAAACAATTCAATTCATTATCTAAATATACACAGATAGATAATTCTCAACATAACAGATAATCAACAGATAATCATATCAAATCAGATAATCCAAATTATCATCCAAGAGCAACCAATGCATCCATATCACATACACTACTCATCTCCTATCTGAGATTACAAACCAGACCAGTCAACCAATACCAATCATCAAACATAAGCAAATGATCTAATGATCACACCTCCAATAATTAATTTAAAATGAATTAAATTAATTACTCAATCTCTAATTAATTTAAAATGAATTAAATTAATTACTACATCATCAAAATTCTGCTTATCTTAACCACCAATTGATTTCAAATCAATTTATAAATAATCATCTCATTATTCTTTCAATTAATCATTACTGATTATCTCTAATTACAATAAGTAATTAGCTTATAAGTTGATTACACAAGTTAATTACTTAATTGATTAATAATTAATTACATTAAACATTCATTAAGTATTGATTTAATTAATCCATTCCAAATCACATCATTAATTAATTCATTAATGATTTCTATCTACAATTAATTAATTACACAAGTAATTAACCTAATATCAAACCATACATATATATTAATCACCCTTGATTAATAACCATTCAGTAATCAACTACATTAATTACTCAACCCAATAATTAATTATTCTTAATTAATTATCTAAATTAATTCCCTTAATTAATTTCAAAGTAATTTAAATCCAAATTACTTCCATATCAAATATCTTTAATTACATCCTGTAATTATTAATTACTTCCTTAAGTAATTTCAAATTTATAAATTACATAAAGTAATTATCAAATAATCTACAATTGTTTAAATCAATTAAACTTAATTAATTAATCTAAACAAATCACATTAACCTTAATTAATTACATTAAGTAATTAATTTACTAATTACTTTCATTAAGTAATTAAACTTAAGCCATTAATTAATTAATCTAATTAATTATCAAAATTTATCACATTAATTAATTGTTAAATAAATTTTAAGTTAATGATCTCATTAACATTTCTTAATTACTTAATTAAGAGATTAACTTATATTAATCATCATTAGTTATTAAGTAATTAATATTTAATTACTATTTAATTAATCTTTAATTATTAATTAACTAAGTGTTAATTAAAATCTTAATTATCATTAATCCCTTGATTAAATAAATCTTAATTATAAATTAAAATTTAATTAACCATCATTAATTATAGATTAATTAAACTTAATTAATTAATCTCAAATCAAATTAAAAATCATTAATTATTTGATTAAACATCCACATTTTTAATTAATTAAATAATTAATATTCATCTTAATTACCTTAATAATTAATGAATCAAATCATTAAGTTTCATTTATCCTTTAGATAAATATCCCTTATTTAAATTAAGTATTTAAAAACAAAATGTTTTTAAATTTACTTTTAACATTTCTTTAAACTTTAAAACTCAAATTTGTTTTAAATAAGATTTTTAAAACAATAAAACTTAATCTTACATGTTTACAAGAAACATATACTTTGTTAATAAGTTGAAAAGAAATTTAAATTTCAATTCAATCAAATCCAAACAAATTTAAAAATTACTTTAACATTTGAAATTCAACTTTCAAACTTATTTTAGCTTTAACTCTTTAAACTCTTTCTATAATTTATACCTTTAATTCAAATGCAAATCATTTGAAAACAATTTAAATTTAAATCTTTAATTTAAAAACTGAAATCTAAATTTTAAATCCAGATTTAAAAACTAAAATTTGAATTCATTTTAAATTCCTAAATTTAAATACTTAACCTTCCATTCCAAATGCAAATCACAATGCATTATACTTGAGATTTGAAAATCAAATTTAAATATAAAAACAATAATTGACTTCAAATCTCTGACCATCCAAATTTGAATTCATATTCAAATTCAAACTTAAACTCATCTTAAATCTTCACTTTCAAATTTAACTTAATCTTTACATATGAGACAGAAACAGTTTTCTGTTTAAATAAAAAAAAAAAAACTTAAACTTTAAAAATTTCCAGAATTAATATAATCTCAAAAGAATAGAATTTAAACTTATTTAAATTCATATTCAAATTCAGTTTATTGAAGCCTAAGTCTAAACTGAGATCACAATTTAAACTTACATTTCAAATTTTAAAATCCTGCAACAGTTTTCCTGTTCTTTTATACTTTTATTTTTATTTTTAAACCAATTTGAATTCTAAATTTACATTATTACAAAATAAGAATTCAAACAATTTGAATTCATCCAAAGATTCAAGTTTTAATCCTAAGTTTCAATTCCAGATTTATATTCAAACTTTACTTTTTAAAAATCCTAAAACAGAACAGTTCTGTTTTATTAAACCTGAAACAAAGTTTACTCGAGCAAGCTTAAAATTTACTTCGGGTCATTCCTTTACTTTCTTCGAGTTATTTCCCAAAAATCCCGAGGTCAACCCGAGTCAAAATTCCCTGCAACCAAACAATCACCCACCTGCACAACTTCTCACTGTGCACTTACTTCCCCCTCCGGTCACCTCTGACCATCTTCTCCGACCATCCCCTATTTATCAGAGACCACACTACTTCATCAATGCCCCAGATCTCCCTGAGATCAACTTGAATTTGAAATCAAGTTTAAAGCCAAAACCTGTGACAGCCTAACCCCAATACCCCTGAAACCTGTCATCACCAGAAACTCTCAACTCCGACCATCATTACAGACCATACTCCGGCGATAGCTTCTTCAACTCACCATCCACCATCACCCCCAATAGCTTTGAAATCGATGCACTTAGGTGTTCAAAAATTTACCCAAAACTGTAACCCACCTAAACTAGGGTTCTACACATAAAATTCCCAATCTAAATTCCAAATTTGAATTGCAGATCAATTCAATGATTTACCTATGATTGTTGATAGCTATACACCCTCTAGAATCAATCTTACTCAGATTCAATGCAAGGATCAATTGATCCTAATAAAAAAGTATAATACAGTTAACATGCATTTGCATTTTCTCTTTACACTGTAAATTTTAAACTTAGTTTTAAAATTCTTGAAATTTACTTACTGATTCTATTAGTACTTATGCTATTCTAAAACATCCTGATTTATTCAAAGCTAGGTAATAACAATAACAAATAAACAAGTCAAGGAAAAGTCCAAAAATCAAACATCAGTTGAAACTTAAGATATCACACATGCACAATCAAAAATTATGTTCACAAACACAAACTTGCAGAACAATTCATAAATATTTATATGAAATTCATAAGCATGATTAACTACCTATTAAAAGTTTTAAAGGTTTGAGTTACTCACCTCTATTCAAAGTGCAGAGCATATTTCATTTTCAGGTTCCAGAGTTTTGAAAATGCAGGCTCTCTTTGCTTTTTTTTTTTAAAACAAATTGTTGTTGCTTTTTAAAACATGCAGGCTTCTTGAATTCTTTGGAATGCAGACCCCTTCTCTTGCTTTTAATCTTTGATTAAAAATGATATTTCCAGATTCTACAGATTTGATGTATGCAGGCCTCTGAAATGCAGAGCTTCTTGTTCCAGTAAACAAGAATATGCAGGTTTTCATGATTCACCAGATTTCATGAATGCAGATTCAAAGAAATGCAGGTGTGAATGCTTCAGTTATCAACATGCAGGCTTCTAATTGTTGTGCAGGCCTTCTTGATTTAACATGCATGCTTCATAATGATGCATGCAGGCCTTGCTTGTTTTCATATGCAAGAACATGCAGGTTTGTATTTTGAGTTTGAGGAGTTTGTTTGGGTTTCAGATTTTGATTGTTTGATGCAGATTTGAATATTTGTGGAATGCAGAATTGAATTTGGGTTGTGAGAAATTGAATGCAAATGTATGCTGCAGGTTGTAATTTTGGAAAATGCAGATTTTTTTTTTTTTTTTGAATTTGAAAAGAGGAGTTGAATGCATAGTATATGCAGACTTGTATGTATTTGGTTGTGAGAAGTGCATTTTTGTATGTAGTTTGAGAATGAAGTTTTTATGTTTAAAGAGTTTCAGATTTTCTTTTTAAGGAATGAGAAAAGAATGCATAAGAATGAAGAAGCTAATTTATATGAATGTATTTTCAGAAAATAAAGAAAAAGAAAATGAAATATTGAAACAATGACACATGTAAACATAGAGACACTTGTTAACTTAAATCCTTAATATACATACACATGTCTCTTTAAATAATTAGCATTTTAATTAATAGTTAATAAAGTATTAAACCTTGTTAATTAGTTCATACACATAGTTATGAATATAAATAATTCTAAGAATAAAGCAAGTCATTATTATTATAAATAAAATAATACAAGTAATTCATTTTGAAAAGAAACTTATAAAACAAATTTATAAAAGAGGTTACATTAACATATAGAATACATGTTCACATTTTAAATTGTATTTTAAATTTCAAATTAAATTGACAAATCTAAATTACCAATAAATAATTTAAAAAGAGTAACACAAATATATTTGTAACAATTTTAATATACAAACTTGAATAAAAAAATGAATTTTAAACTAATTAAAACATTTATCTCATATTTAAAATCATATAGTTATTTAATTAAATATTTTGAAAAGCTCAAATTAAAAATAAATCACCATTTCTATTTTCAAAACATATTATACTATACTAATTTAACTAAAACAAATTGTCTATTTAAAATATATACATAAATACATACACATTATTAAATAGAAAGAAATCTATTAACTTATCTAAAATAATTTCACAAATTAAATAATTAAATAAAGAAGATTATTGAATAATTATCAAATTTATTAACAAAATTTATCAGTTCAATATAAATTTAAGTCCAGATTATTAAATTTATATTGTCCAAAATTCCGGGATATTACAATATACCCATGAAATAAATTGTTTTAATCACTAATTTGTGATTTAAATTCTCATTCTTATTGTCTAAATTATATTTCCATTTGAGATCTTTCATTCTAATCACTTGTTCATTCAAGCAAACCTCATTAAGTGATTTAATAAACTTCCTATCTTCACGAATTACACGTTATACCACAAAGAAGAAGATTATAGGAAAGGTGTATGTTGTTGACTTGTCAGTGCTATTCAAGAGCATATTCAGTCCGAAACAACTTTACTATTTGAATTAGAAGTCCTGTTCGGTTGTTCAGACGGTAAAAGTCCTATTAAGTTGTCTAGGTGGTAGAAGTCATGTTCGGTTGCTTAGGTGTAATATATATTCCTCCAGATTAAGAGAGGGTTGATAGTTAGATTCTAGAAGGAGTCGGGGACTATACGTAGAACAAGGAGTTTGAACCAGTATAAAAATCCCAGATGTCATTACTTTACTATTTGCTTTTATAATTATATTTCGCATTAATAGATAACTTAGTAAATATTCCATATTATGATCCTTAGCAGTACTTACGAAGACGGGGGATACACCTAATAGGCGTACACTGTCTACTAGTGTACGGTCCATGTTGGATCATGCATCATCGCATTATTTGCTAGTTTATTTATTAGGATGGAAAATTAGTTCACCCTGCCGGAGAAGTCTTTCAAGCGTGCATGGAGTAGTCCATGGAACTACGTACACATCTGATAAGGCTAAATCCACCATATTTATAGTTCACAAAGCTACTTTACAAATGAGAAGCAAACAACAAAATTTCTGAAAATACAGCATCGAGAACGACTAAATTATTGTAAGCCATTATTAGGCACTATGAGAGTTCCTTGGTACACGCGACAATAAGAGCATGGTATGGCAAGGGTGATGGATCCTGTTTGGGTGCTAAGTTAAGGGATACTAGTGGGGACAGTATCTTGGTCCAATGGGGAACCAAGGAACTTACATATATACGTACATAGCTATAGTCTACTATGGGTAGATGGGACATACCGTGAGCTTATGTAAAGCCAAAACGACTAATTAAAAATAAAGGATATAACAAGAGATAGAAGACAATCGGCATAAACTAGTGTTGTGTACATATATAGTTTACCGATCACCAGAATTGTGACAGCCCGCAAATCCGTACTCCTTAAGTCAACACTATTCTACAACAATCAACTCAAGTTGCACAGAAATACGAACCATTAGGGTTAAAGAAGAAGAGGTAGAAGAAGAGAAAACAAAATCAACATCAGAATCTAACCATCGCAGCGGAATAAAATATAATATATAATAATGATCTTTACATAAAATAAAACTATATCTGTTTATATATACATATATACACATCATCAGAGTATATCAATCACAGCTCAACATCAATATCATACAACCAGATACACAACTACTCAACACAGCGGAATATATACATATAAAACAAGTACGAGAATACGCATCGTCGTCCAGCTCATCTCCTGAGCTCCACAGCATCAAAACCTGTATCCTATAATACTCGGTCTGACCCGAGCATTACAGTTAAATAATACCCGAGTCAGTCTGGAATACCAGTGTGAGAAAATCACACCCAATTGATTATTAAAGTTTCAAAATCCTTTGAAAACAAAAGCATCTCTTAAGACCACGCCACAAATAAACATGTCGGGTTTTTACCTTACGATAGCTAAAACACTTTTTTTTTTATAGAAATCCTCTGATAATATAATAGGGTATATATACAAATACTTATAAAATAGCCGAAATTGTTACATGATTAAATTCCAGCTACTAGCCACAGAGTGGGTAATACAAACAAAACTCGTACAAGGCTCATAGGGTGAATGGATTTCCAACTAATGACTAGGCACTGGGGTACCACCTGTCACAGTACGGGGCCTAGATCACCGTACCGAGGAGTACGCCCGCTCCCCTACTACACAAGGCCGGAGCCATCCCTTACTGGACAGTCCCGAGTGAGATCACCCCGCGGTTGGGATCAGTAACCGCCCACTAAGCCGAAATAAAATAAGGGACATCTAGACTGGAATGACCTCACCCTGCTCGGGTGCTACCCACCTAGCCTTGCTGCATAACCCCTGATTTTCAGTCATTCCCATTTGATGAGGCTTGAGTCTAAGCGTTACCTTTATAGAACATATTTCTTAGAATGTCCATCGTCCACCTGACGATGTTTCGCAAGCATTCATCCATACAAGTCCGTCCCAGGTTCGAACGGAACCGAAGGCACTATTCCTACTACATCCATTTTGGAAATATCCTCAGGATTAGTAGCGACTAGCCCTTGCACTTCACTGCCCCATCTTCGAATCCACAATCGTTTACACGAAACGTACAAACCGGATCGAAGTGGTTTTCAAGAAATTAATCTCGATCCCGGTCTCTTCGAAACGATCAACGCATTTGTCCAATATTGATAGTCGGTGATTTAACTATCAATTTTTATTCACAAATATCCATCAAACAATAAATATTTTTCCCCAAATTATTTATTTATTTATTGCAAAAATATCTTCACAAGATATATTTTCACCTTCCAATTTCCTTTGAAAACAGATTTCAAAACTATTTGCCTTTCTCAGAATAAATTCCAAGTATTTCTATTTCCACTGGAATCACCAAGCACAAATCTAGATTTTTAAAATAATTTAAAAAAACTTTACTTTTTAAAATATACTTTAAAACGTTCAAGTTAAAATTACTTTAATAATTTGTTAAAAAATACATACTATATGAAAATTTGAAAATAAGGTTACTTTATACAATATAAAAACCAGGTTTTCACCTTAAAAACCAACACTAAGTCACTTTTTTAAATAATTAATGCTATAAGATATTAAAAGGAAATACTTGCTTTAGAAATTAAATATTAGAAATAATAAATTTTACAAATCTTGCTTTCTTTAAAAACAACTTTAAAACATTTAATTTATATTTACAATTTCACTGTAACAACCCGCATATTTATCAATTTTATATTTAAATATTTTATTTAAATATTTTATCGTTCGTCGGATTTTGGTCCGAAAAGCTACCTTTTGCAAACAGTCGAATTGGGACTCGAGACCACCCCCATTAAGTTCAAAATAACGTTTGCGACCTTTTTGAGTATAAATTTCGATATGTTTGGAGATAGTTGATTTTTGCCACTTTTTCACTTAGGGCTTTGGTTTGGGCTGAGCCCAATAACCCCACTTATGTATTCAGTCCCAACCCCTTATCCTCTTCATTCCTTCATAATTTCCTTATACATTCAAGCTTCATCAAAAATGGGGGAAGAGAAAAAGAATTTGAAAATCCTAAGCCCTAGTTTCCATTAGCAAATCCATCTTCTAGCTCCAAACTCAAGAGAACCCATTGCTTAGATTGAAGCTTCTTGAGTTGCTATTGAAGAGGAATTGATCTTAGCTTGTCTTAAAGCTTCTACTTCATTGATTTGGGTTCAAAGGTGAGATTTTTATCTCACATCTATGCTTATATTTATCTTCGATTGTTAGGTATGAATTCCTAACACTTATTCGTGTGCAATTGCTTTTGGTTTGGATTGATTTGGGGAATATTCCAATTTTTGGTGTTTTGGGTTCAATCCTTTAAAAATCATAACTTTGATGTTTGAACATGTGTTTGGTGATGCATCGAGGAGCATATAGGGCCGGGTAGTTGATTGGCATAATCCCTTAGTGCCGTTGCTCGAGAGAATGCATTTTGGTGGAGGTTGGACCTCAATTGGATGGACTGGGAGGGGACTGGCAACAGGTCCGGTCGACCGAGCACTGTAGCCGGCCGACCGACCTGCTGCCAAGTGCATAAGCACTTCCCTGTTTAAGGTTCGGTCGACCGAGTACAGTGTTCGGCCGACCGACCTGCTTCCCGAGGAATTTTGAGAACAGGGTCCGATCGACCGAGCTCTGTAGCCGGCCGACCGACCTGCTGCATTTTTGCCTATTTCGCCTAGTTGTTTGAATTTCCAACTTTAATCGATTCGTGTTGTTTCCTATGTGTTGTTATCATTTGTTATGACTTTGATGACTCCTTTTTAGGGATTTTTGAATATCCATTTTGATGGATTCTTTATCGGTTTCGTTGGATTTTTATTCACATCTTCGTATGTGAATTTTAGTGATTGATTGTTCCTACAATCTTCTTTGTGTTTTGTCACTTTAAAAATATAAAGGTTTTCTATACTAGTAGTAAATATCAAAACTCTTTCCTTAAACGATTTCAATACTATTTTAATACCAAATTCGTTTATAAAACCGTTTTCCAATCTATTAGTATATATAAACCTTTACCTCACTCGTATGAGAAATCTAATTAAACGACTTAGTAAAACAAGTGGTATGAAACGCTTGCGTTCACTTTGTCGGTTAATTCTTGGACTTGTTCGATTGAATCCCTTGTGATAATTTTATAGTGGAGATCTACAGTTTGTTTGTAAATATTTAAGTTAAGCAAGCGGTTATGGGACATGAAGCTAAACTCATATATTTACTAGCTTAGTGTAATTGACACTTGTCGTTGATCATGACGATCATCTTTGTTATTTAGACTAGCAATGTGTGATGTCTCTTTGTCTGCGAGGGAGACTAAACCCCGTTTTGTGGAGTTTCGACTCAAATTGGTGGGTAGCAACCCATGGTCTTCGGGCCGTTTGTGGAGCTTCGGCTCAATTTGTGATGGTTAGCAACCATGAAATTAGCGTTCCGTTTGTGATACACGTGTTGGCGAGCTTTATGCTCCCGTTTGTGATAGGCCTCCCTCTCTTTGTGATTTTTGGATTTCTTGAGATGATTTCTAGAATTTGTGTTTCACCAATTTTCGTGATTTCCATCGATAAGCTTTATCGATATTTGTGTATTGGTGAATTTGTGCGTCATTGACTTTTATGATTTCTGGATTTCGTGTGTGTTGAATTCTGGAATCTGTGTGTCATTGACTTTTTTGATTGACATTGATATTATCGTCAATATTTATGGTTTGGTGAACTAAATTAGGAGTATGACGTTTCTGTGATTCTTGTGTAGATTTTGTGACATTGAATAATCCCTTGATGATTTTCAACTGCTTATATATATATCACAGCTTGGCATTGTGATTATTATGTGCTTAGTCATATCTCTTATTCTATATCGTTTCATCTGATATTTATAGTTTGACTGATCCGTTTATTATTTTCTTATTAAATAATACTCGGGTCAGACCGAGATGTTACAGGTGCTTCTGCTTGACTTCTCTCCAGGGATCCATTACTCTGACCTTTTACTTACTACTTAGATTAGTAGTTTTTGTTGTATACTCTTGAGATATTGACTCATAGATGTATTCTTTTGTATAGCACGTGTTGCTATTCTTTTGTATTATTGTGGATCTTTTTGACCACTACTCTGATATACACTTCCATGTGTTAATTATATATTCATATCTTCTTCCGCCTTTGTGATATGAATTGTCTATGACTGATTTACATTATGTTTATTTCTATATTTGTTTCCGAAGACCTTTATAGCCACTGTGTAGTAGCTTTGAGTTTGTGTCAGTATGTCGGATTTCCCTCTTGATAAAGAAATGCATGTTATACTATCTGACATATCGATGCTCGCGCAAAGCAATTACACGGATGGTCGCTCTTCAACAGCCTTATTCTCCGTGCTAGTCGACAGCTTTCACCGTAATGTTCTTGGCTAGCGTGGGTATAGAGGTGGGGCGTCACAGCTTGGTATCAGAGCCAAACTTCGGAACAATGTAGAATAATATAACAAGGATCATCGTCCTAAGTCTTTCTTAGGAGTTGTGCTTTAGGATTTAATTCGAGTCTTCGTACCGATTCATCCTATTTTCTTTATGATTCTTTGTTTTATCAATCAAGTTTGATTGAAATTTATTTTGAGAATAACTTTTTCCTCTTCTTTCTTTCTTTCTCAAAGAAGAGAAATGGTTAGACCTGGCCGTCCAAGCGCCGGTCAATCTAGTGCTACTCCCCTGGATGGAATATTTATGTCTGCCCAGCAGCTTCTAGATCTTGTTAAGAACGCTCAAGCTGCCGGACCCAATCCTGTGCCTACTCATCCTAGATCGGGTTTTGCACGCTTGTGCAGAGACTACACCGATTTGGGTGGAAGGCCATTCAAGGGATCTGAGAGTGTTATAGAAATTCAAGCTTGGCTCAAATCATGCGATCGCATCTTTTCTCGCATGAACCTTATTGACCTTCATCGAGTCCAAGTGGCTTCTAGCATGCTCCAAGAAAGAGCGTTAGATTGGTATGAGCTCCTAATTTCTGAAATCGTTGAAGCGGATCTCACTTGGGAGAAATTCTAGGAAAGATTCGAATCAAAATTTGTGCCGGAAGCTGAAAAAGTAACTTTGGCCCGGCGTTTTATTGACCTTGTTCAAGGTGGATCTTCTGTGACAGACTATGTCGCATCTTTCGAATCTCTTTCCAAATACGGGGTTGAATACATTAACACCCCATTGAAGAAAAATCAGAGATTTGTCTATGGATTGAATAAGAATCTTAAGAAGCCATTACTCCTAAAACTTGAGGTTTCATTTGATCAGCTTATTGATATCGCTCTTCGTCTTGAAGAGGCCGATAATGAAGGTGATATTGAAGTTGTGCGTGCCCAACAAAACTTCAACAACAACATGAAGAGGCCTATTAAATTCAAAGGCCCCATCCTCAACAAGAAAGGGAGGCAAGAAACCCCGGTAGCAAAAGCACCTACCTCTAGTCGTGGACAATGCTACAATTGTGGTTCCACGAACCACTATGCAAGGGAGTGTACGAAACCCCTCTTTTGTCGCTATTGCAAGAATTCGGGTCACCATATTACTGCATGTCCCGTACTTCAAAGTAAGAAGGAGGGAGAGCTCAATGCAATGCAAGCCCCTAGAAACTCTTCTCTCGGTCAAGGTATTTTCACTCAATCCTTGATGGCATTGTTTTATTTCTTGATCTTCTTATTTGATTTCTTGTTGATACGGGTTTCATCTCATTATTTTTATATCAAAAGAACTTGTCGATTCTTTTTTTCTTTGAATGTTTTGGGCTTGATGTCTTCGTTGAGAATTGCGAATCCGAATGGAAGATCCACAACACTCAATTTGCTTTTATTTGATGTCGAAAATTATTTTATGTGATTTTTCTTTCCGAGCCGATATTTTTACTTAGGCTCCGGAATTGATTTGTGCGATAGGATTGGCTTAATCATTAATGAAGCCTATATCCTATTTTCTCGAGTGGACTATTCATCTTTGATATTTTCAATCTGTTAAGCAGATTTCTATTTTTTCCTTTATGATTTTGAATTAAAAATTGATGGCATCATTTTATTCTTTAAGTTCACATGTTGAGTAGAGCGTTATTTCTCTCATTTGGGTAGTTGTGAATTTTCCGGAATCTTTGAGTTTGTCTTAGGATTATCACTTAAGAAATCTTTTGTGTGGTGTTAAGGTATTTCTAGTTCGACCTTGCCGCCGATTTTCATTTGGCTACGAGTTGCGGGAGTTCGCATTCCATTTACCGCATTCCGCACTTGTTATGATTCCTATGAATGAATTATTATGTCATTCAGTTTGTCCATCTTGTTTCATCCATATTATAAATCGAGTATTCTACGAATATCTCGATGACTCCATCTTTGTATTTATTGATTTTGGATGAAAATTGAAATTTAAAATTTTGCAAATCTTTTTCATAAGTTTTATTTATATGTACAATTTTATTTGCTCTTAAACAAGCAAAGAATATTCTTAAAGGTTTTTAAGAAACATGTTTACTATATAGAAGATGATTTTGTGATTGTATTGCTCATTTAGTGTGTTAAGAATTCTGGTCGATGCGCTTGATCAACGTTATCGTTAAGAATCTCCTAAACGCTTTGATGAGACAATCAGACACGATATATTGACTTGTAAAAATGTAAATTTTTGTAGAAAGATTATTACATAAAAATAAAAATGTAATTTTGAAAGTTTTAACTTTTCGGGAAAGAAGATTATTTAAAAGAACTTTTTCTTTCGATACCCTTATTCTTGTGATTCCTGAAGGGGAACCAAGACTTTGCTATTTGTACCGATACTAGTCGTATTGGTTTGGATGCCATTCTCTTGCAAAGGAGAACGTGCTATCACTTGTGCTTCTAAATCATTATAGCTTATCGGGACTAGATATGCCACTCATGATCTAGTGCTCACGACTATTGTTTTTACTTTTGGAATTTGGCATCATCACATTTGGATGAGAAATTTGTTCTCTACCTCGATCATAAATCTTTGGAATATTTATTTTCTCATAAGGAACTTCACGTTGACTCGAGTTCCTAGCATCTTATGATCTTGATATTCTTTTATTCCCGAAAGGGAAATCGTGTTGCCAATGCGCTTTATCGTAAGCAACAAGTGGTTGATTCTTTGATGATGTCTGAATGGAATTATCTTTTAATTAATTTCATCGGACATTTTGATATACTTCGTTTTATTGAGCTTTATCTCATTCCTTTTATGGACTAGTGTCCGGTGTTCTTTTATGGTGATCGGTTCATCGGATGTACTGTTATTATACTACATTGATGTTCTGTCTTATCTGGATCAATGGATGTACCATTATTATACTACATCGTTGTTCCGGTTTATCGGTTCATTGGGCGTACCGTTTTTGTACTACGCTGATGTTCCAAATTATTTGAGTTTCTAGTTTCTCGGGCGTATTGTTATTATGCTACGTCGTTGCACCAGCTCAATTTTATGCTATTCTTGATGTTCTCCACGTCTTTTATCTACGGAAATGCCTTAGGGATTCAGGTTTTTATTCTTGAGCCCGGTGATATTGTGGAAATTGAAGTTTCACCAGATTTGATTTTTGAGCAACATCCTATTCGAATAATTGCTTTGGAGGTCAAACGACTTCGAAATAAAGATGTTCTTCTTGTGAGAGTTCAATGGTTCTCAAATCCTAGGGATTACTCTTGGGAATCTAGAGAATTCATCGAGCGATCCCGTTCGTGCTAACTCTTTCGTGCTCTTTATGGTGAACTTCTTATTTCAACTTTCTTTTGTGTTGATATGCTTTTATGGTTGTTACACTTTATTTTCTTCTTAAGTATTGCGAAGACGCAATTTCTTTAAGGAGGGGAGTCTGTAACAACCCGCGTATTTATCAATTTTATATTTAAATATTTTATCGTTCGTCGGATTTTGGTCCGAAAAGCTACTTTTTGCAAACAGTCGAAATAGGAGTTGAGACCACCCCCATTGAGTTCAAAATAACATTTGCGACCATTTTGAGTATAAACTTCGATATGTTTGGAGATAGTTGATTTTTGCCACTTTTTCACTTAGGGCTTTGGTTTGGGCTGAGCCCAATAACCCCACTTATGTATTCAGTCCCAACCCCTTATCCTCTTCATTCCTTCATAATTTCCTTATACATTCAAGTTTCATCAAAAATGGGGGAAGAGAAAAAGAATTAGGAAATCCTAAGCCCTAGTTTCCATTATCAAATCCATCTTCTAGCTCCAAACTCAAGATAACCCATTGCTTAGATTGAAGCTTCTTGAGTTGCTATTGAAGAGGAATTGATCTTAGCTTGCCTTAAAGCTTCTACTTCATTGATTTGGGTTCAAAGGTGAGATTTTTATCTCACATCTATGCTTATATTTATCTTCGATTGTTAGGTATGAATTCCTAACACTTATTCGTGTGCAATTGCTTTTGGTTTGGATTGATTTGGGGAATATTCCAATTTTTGGTGTTTTGGGTTCAATCCTTTAAAAATCATAACTTTGATGTTTGAACATGTGTTTGGTGATGCATCGAGGAGCATATAGGGCCGGGTAGTTGATTTGCATAATCCCTTAGTGCCGTTGCTCGAGAGAATGCAATTTGGTGGAGGTTGGACCTCAATTGGATGGACTGGGAGGGGACTGGCAACAGGTCCGGTCGACCGAGCACTGTAGCCGGCCGACCGACCTGCTGCCAAGTGCATAAGCACTTCCCTGTTTAAGGTTCGGTCGACCGAGTACAGTGTTCGGCCGACCGACCTGCTTCCTGAGGAATTTTGAGAACAGGGTCCGGTCGACCGAGCTCTGTAGCCGGCCGACCGACCTGCTGCATTTTTGCCTATTTCGCCTAGTTGTTTGAATTTCCAACTTTAATCGATTCGTGTTGTTTCCTATGGGTTGTTATCATTTGTTATGACTTTGATGACTCCTTTTTAGGGATTTTTGAATATCCATTTTGATGGATTCTTTATCGGTTTCGTTGGATTTTTATTCACATCTTCGTATGTGAATTTTAGTGATTGATTGTTCCTACAATCTTCTTTGTGTTTTGTCACTTTAAAAATATAAAGGTTTTCTATACTAGTAGTAAATATCAAAACTCTTTCCTCAAACGATTTCAATACTATTTTAATACCAAATTCGTTTATAAAACCGTTTTCCAATCTATTAGTATATATAAACCTTTACCTCACTCGTATGAGAAATCTAATTAAACGACTTAGTAAAACAAGTGGTATGAAACGCTTGCGTTCACTTTGTCGGTTAATTCTTGGACTTGTTCGATTGAATCCCTTGTGACAATTTTATAGTGGAGATCTACAGTTTGTTTGTAAATATTTAAGTTAAGCAAGCGGTTATGGGACATGAAGCTAAGCTCATATATTTACTAGCTTAGTGTAATTGACACTTGTCGTTGACCATGACGATCATCTTTGTGATTTAGACTAGCAATGTGCGATGTCTCTTTGTCTGCGAGGGAGACTAAACCCCATTTTGTGGAGTTTCGACTCAAATTGGTGGGTAGCAACCCATGGTCTTCGGGCCGTTTGTGGAGCTTGGCTCAATTTGTGATGATTAGCAACCATGAAATTAGCGTTCCGTTTGTGATACACGTGTTGGCGAGCTTTATGCTCCCGTTTGTGATAAGCCTCCCCCTCTTTGTGATTTCTGGATTTCTTGAGATGATTTCTAGAATTTGTGTTTCACCAATTTTCGTGATTTCCATCGATAAGCTTTATTGATATTTGTGTATTGGTGAATTTGTGCGTCATTGACTTTTGTGATTTCTGGATTTCGTGTGTGTTGAATTCTGGAATTTGTGTGTCATTGACTTTTGTGATTGACATTGATATTATCGTCAATATTTATGGTTTGGTGAACTAAATTAGGAGTATGACGTTTCTGTGATTCTTGTGTAGATTTTGTGACATTGAATAATCCCTTGATGATTTTCAACTGCTTATATATATATCACAGCTTGGCATTGTGATTATTATGTGCTTAGTCATATCTCTTATTCTATATCGTTTCATCTGATATTTATAGTTAGACTGATCCGTTTATTATTTTCTTATTAAATAATACTCGGGTCAGACCGAGATGTTACAGGTGCTTCTGCTTGACTTCTCTCCAGGGATCCATTACTCTGACCTTTTGCTTACTACTTAGATTAGTAGTTTTTGTTGTATACTCTTGAGATATTGACTCATAGATGTATTCTTTTATATAGCACGTGTTGCTATTCTTTTGTATTATTGTGGATCTTTTTGACCACTACTCTGATATACACTTCCATGTGTTAATTATATATTCATATCTTCTTCCGCCTTTGTGATATGAATTGTCTGTGACTGATTTATGTTATGTTTATTTCTGTATTTGTTTCCGAAGACCTTTATAGCCACCGTGTAGTAGCTTTGAGTTTGTGTCGGTATGTCGGATTTTCCTCTTGATAAAGAAATGCATGTTATACTATCTGACAAATCGATGCTCGCGCAAAGCAATTACACGGATGGTCGCTCCTCAACAGCCTTATTCTCCGTGCTAGTCGGCAGCATTCACCGTAATGTTCTTGGCTAGCGTGGGTATAGAGGTTGGGCGTCACATTCACTTTTAAAAATGTGTACTTGGCCATCCAGAGAGAATTCCTACTTCAAGAACTTAAATCAATTTCCCAAATTGGTTTCCAATTTATTCTATTTGAAATAAATTTCTTAACCTGCTCGGTTCATTTCAAAATTCATTAATTATGGACTTTATTTTTATTATTATTATTTGCTGTTTGATTTAAATCTTTTAACCGAAGTACAAATTTCAGGCTTTTCCCATTTTCTTCTTTGTTCCTTCAATAATTTAAATATTAAATATTAAATCAATTTTTTGTTCTATTAAATAATATCATTGAAGTTTCAAACTTCATTAACTTTTGTTTATTCAAAATTTCCTTTCCACATACAGAATTTTATTAATTAGCATTAAACACTGCTAATATTCTTATCCAATTTATTCTTTATTTATTTAAAATTTCTATAATTGTTTCACGTACAAATTCTCTTCATTTTATTTCCAAGTTCCAATTCTATATATCTTGATAACTTAGTGCATCGGAAGGTATTCAGGTAAACCATATTATCCAATATTCCAATTATCAACAATATTCATCACAGAATATAAAATAATTACAACAGGGGTATTAAATAATTTAAATAAATGTCGAGGGATCCAGTTGGACCCCTCCAACCTATTTTCCCTGCATCCACAGACGTTAGTACCATATAAAATATCTTCACTATAAAATGAGGGAAATCAATCATTTCAAAGCGTAGTATATACTACTATATAACACAACAATCAATTCAACTATTTAAACAATTATTTAAATTTTATCATTTAAATAATTTAAGTTTAAACTGAGTGAGATTAACTCACCTTTGTCCCTTAAATTTGCAATCCACTTTATTCTCGATTGTATTCCACATTTTCAGACCTTGAATAAACATTAGATGATTTTATTAATATTTGGATTAATCGAGTAATTAATTTACATTCCATAGTTTAATTAACTAAAATTTAGTTCTAAACTAATGATTTCCCTTTTTAAAACTTTTAGTAATTAAAACGGGCTAATCTAAAAAATATATATTAAAACATGTATACCTAATTAATATGGGTATGTGTATATACCTTTATTTTTCTTTTATTTTTCCTGCCCAAACGTAAATTGCAGGAAATTAAACTTTTATATCAAATACAGAATGTTACCTGCAAATGTAATTACTAAGTAAAAACTAATTACAAATAAATTATTTTAATTAATTTACTTCCCTACTGTTTTATTATTATTTTTGTAAAACAAATAAGAACCGTAACAAAGAGAATATAGGTAAAGTTAAATTGGGAAAAACGAGATTACCTCCCAACGAACAGAAACCCAGATCGACGAACTCATCCTCTCGAACGTGTCGTTCAACCCAGCCCTCACGAGAACGAGCAGCCTCGATATGCCGCAAGTAGAAGGAATCAAACTCGAATCGAAGCCCCACCCCTCGTTCGCCGCGTAGCTCTGATTTCCACCACGAACCCACGCCGTCGTACGAAGCCACCTTGTCGCGATAGTTCCCTTCCTCGCGACTTCATCTCGAGCTCAAGCTCGAGTTCACAGCCAAAAAGCTTCGATCTGATTTTGGGTAAAAGAGTTTTGCGATTCATAAACTATATTTCGCAAATTTTTTTAATACATATAGAAGAGGAGAACGATACTCGACTGTCAAATGAAATAGAGGAGGAAACATTGCCTGCTTTGAAAAGGCAGGAGGCGTGCTATTGAAGACAAGGTAGGTAGTAGGGTGTCTACATTGATTTGACTTGGAAAGGTGCGGATGTGAGATGAATTTCAGCGGAAAGAAAAGGGGTTCGAGGCCAAACCAATCGTATGGAGAAGATAGCATTTTAGATCGAGTTATTATATTAAATTTTAATATGAATTATAGCGCGTTTATATATCGTACACTCACACACTAACTCCGATTAATACGAAATTTGAAATCCGATAATAATTCAATATTACGGACCCAATGGAACTGGTTTCGTCAAATTCCAAGACTGCGCCACGGAAGACTATTTTTAAATTCAATTTAAACGACATAAAATTTTAAAAATGAACAAACCACGGTTCATTTCAATTTTACAACTTCTATTATCTTCAGTGTTATCAATATAAATTTTATAAGCCTTCATATTATTTTTAACATGCTTAAAATTCCAGGTTCAATATTTATCCAGCTTCAAATAACTTAATTCAATAATTTAATTATCAAATAAATTGCAATATTCGTAATGCAAGTTAAAATTATTATATTGAATATTTAAAATCAATTAAATATTCTGATTTTAAATGCTCGAAAATTTCGGGTCGTCACATTCCTCCCTCCTTAAAAGAATTTCATCCCCGAAATTACTAGTTAGGAAGAATGATCTATATCCTGTTAACTATCCCAAAACCAAACAATTTTTATATAAATGTTTTGGTAATTCATTATACCCAATTATATCAACCAAGCCATAGCATTTAATACTTTCCAAACTTTTCCATAGTTCCAAACAAATCTATTTATTTAACCATTCAAGTTTTAATTTTACAACCAAGTTTTTAGTTATCAAAATTTTCTCAAAATTTTTCTAACTCCCTAAATTTTTGAAAAATTTCGGCAGCGTCTCCTTTGCGCGGCTGACTTGGTACAACTACAAAATGGCTCTACGGCCTCCCAAATCCAAAAAGAAAACAAAAAGCCAAGTGGCTCAATCCAAATCCAAATCCAAATCCCAATCAAATTCCATACCAAATTTAAATACATACCTTTTGTCGAGCATTTCAAATTTTATCTTTTCATATCAAACCCAATTTTCTTTTCCCTTTATAATACCTGCATACCTGCTTAGCACCAATATCCAAACAGAATATTCCAAAACATTTTATCGACTTTCTCACAAAATGTCAACATCTATTCATTCCAGTATTGACTTAAATTACATTGGTTGTATCAATTTCCATTTAAGACTTCACCATTCCTTCTTAAGTTTAGTATAAGCATTTTATATGCTTTTTGTTTGTTTTCACTTTACCACTTTAGTTAATATCTATTTCTATTCAAATTGATTCTTTCATTTTCATCCGAATTCAATTTATCTTTAACGTTTAATATTGAATTTTATTTTCCATTTATAACTAATTCATCTCATTATTTTAGTTAGTTTCATTTACTAATTAATTTTAGTTGCCAATTTAAATTCGTTTTGTTATTAACAAAAATTATCCAAAAATTTCAAAAAATTTCTAACTCCCAAAATTTCTGAATTTTTTTGGCAGAGTCCCCTTTGTACGGAGGAGCTTTTGCAATTTGACAAAAGAGATAAATATATATATACACATCGACCCATACGGTCGGAAAAACCAAAAATAGTTCATATTTCCTATTTATATTGCGTAGGCGTACCTTATTTAGCATTTTAAGCAAACAGCTTAATTTATTTAGCAGTTAATGCAACCCAAATCCAGCCACGCGGCTTCCAGGTACCTGTACTTACTCAATTTAAACATGTAAGTGCCAAATATATGCAGTTTAACTATATTTCACTCAGTTGTAATGGTTAAAACATATAAATTCTAAATAAATGCACATCCAACATTTTCCGTAAGCAATTTTTATAGTTTTCATGCTAATTCAACTGTTTCAACTTATTCATATCCATTTTCATTCAATTTGAATGGTTTAAAACTCAAATCGCTTACATTTAATTTATTTTTAAACAAACTGAATTCATATTTAATCCAATTGATCTCAAAATCAATTTATTTTACCCTTATCAACACATAGAATTTCAATTACTTCCATTTACATCAAATGACAATTTATTCTATGCAATTCTACGAGATTTACGTTAATAAATAAGTATTTTGTTTTATAACCATTTCAAATGGATTTCAACTCAATTTATACATAATTCCATTCCATTTTCAATTTATTCACAATCCATATATTGTCATTTTCCTTGCATTTTAAATTTGAATACCATTCACTTTGCATCTCATTTTAATATCCAACTAGTTCATTCAAAACCATTTACAACCTAGGTTCATCTTGATTTCCACTTAACTTTCCCTTTTATTTTAATCCATTCACAATCATTTATTTAGCTCAACACATTCCATTTAAATTTTCATTTACAATCCATTCATTTACTTTTCATTCCATGTTAGTTTATTCCAAACTATTTTATTTAGCTCGGAAACAATCCAAGTTATTTCATTCCATAACCATTTCTCAACTCATTTAAACCAACACTTCATTTGATACTTATTTATCCCATCATTTATTTATTCAATATACTTAGTTTATCCACATTCACTCAAACCATTCTAATAAACTCGAAACATTCTATTTTCCTTATTGTCTCAAGTTATTTCAATCCCTTAATAATTTAAATGGTTTACAGTTATTTATTTTAAGCATTTTCATTCCATTAAATATTATCGGCAACTCGTTGAATTTTATTACAATTAAAATTTATTGTTTCTTGATTAAAAACCAATCCAATATTATTAAATTTTGTTTAAGTTGAATTAAATTCAACTCTCTTCCATCTATTCAGCTTAAGTCAATTTACTTCAATTTATTCAAATTTTACACTTAAGCTCATTCTCATTTTGCAAACAAAGTTCTCTTTTCAATTTATCTTGATTCTATTTTTAATCCAATCCCATTTCCAACTACAAATTATTTGATCAATTATTATACATTTTAGCTTTCTAGATTCAGCTCATTCAATTTATTACCTGACTATTCCCAATTTATTTCCACTTAGTTGGATTTTATTTTCAATCCAAACCATTGCTATTTTAATCAAATCACATTTTTATTCGATATATTCCCAATTATATTTAATTTGTTAACACTCCAAGTTAAATTTTAATCTGTAACTCAAGTTCGGGATCCATTATCCATTTACTTTTAATTTACCATTCAATTTATTAACTTACAATTCAATTTCGTTTACTTTACTATCGATCCAAGTCGAATTTAATTTATAACTTGAGTTTTATTTTTCCAACTTCATCATAAACTCACAATTCAGCTTCTATTTAACTATAATAGGTTCCAGTTACACATTTCATTAACAAATTAGTTCTTCCCCTATTTATAATCCAACACATGAATTTTAATTCAAAATATCACTCCATTTAATTTACTTAGTTCAATTTAGTTTATAATTCAAGTTTTGATTTTTATTTTATTCTCCAATTCATCAAACAATATTTATTTTGGTTTTTCTATCCCATTTTTCAATTATAAGGCATAACTTATTATTTACACAATCCCATTCATTCTAGACTTGAATATATTCTTCTTTTATTTTTAACTCAACCTTATGCCGATTTACAACCCAAACATATTTTATTTTATGGATTTTTAATTCTTTTACACGTTATTCTTATTTATTTATTTCAATTCCAATCCTTATTCAATTTATTTTCCATTTGTTTAGGTAAGAATCTAATTCCATCAAATAATTCAATTGAATTCTTATTCCAATTCAATTCTATCTTAACTCAATTTATTTAACTCAATTCGATTGCAACTAAATTCGAATACAACTGGATATTATTTTCAGCTTATTCAATTAGTTTCAATCCAGTTAAAATTTTATTCCCCAATCCAAGTTAATTTCATTTTAGCCTTTTAAATTTAAATCCCATTATTCAAAGCTTATATTTCCTTCATTTTCATTCACTTAAGTTAAATTTTATTTGCTGAATTAAAATTTTCAATCCCTTCTTATTAATATTAACTTCTCTTTATAAGTACATTATTTGATCATTTATTCATCCACCAATTCATTATTTAGCCAATAAATTTTATTTCTAAACTTTAATTATCTTTTGTCCATCTTGACTAATTTTCCCATTCCACATAACTCCACACAATTCAATTTTAAATTCCAGTAATCAGTTTCACTTTACTTACACCGTTGAAATTTTTTTTCTTCAACAAATTCCGAAGTTTAAACAACCTTTCAATATTCCCTTTAAAACCTTCTATATCCAAAATTCCTTTGATAAATTCAATTTATCTCTTTGAATTTCAAAACTCAACTAGTTTTGCAAACAATTTCAATTCAAAACGATTCGGTAGCAATTTCACATCTGGAAACTCGAAAATGAACATCGATGATGCTGCAGTCATCACCGAAGTTATTTTCTAGCGACCAAAAGAGTTCAATGCTTTTATTTTCTTTCTAAAATCCATCCAATATTTTTAAATTCCAAATCTCTCTAGATTTCAAATCTGATTCAAAAATATTTCTCAATATATATTATCCTCCCAACTTTTGAGAATCATTATCCAATTCACAGAAACTTAAATCTCCAAATTCCAAACTCTTTAGATTCAAATTCAAACTTTTCTTTGGAATTTTATCTTACTTTAATAATTAATTACACTATAATTTACATTATAGTTTACATTTACAAATTCATTTGATAATAATTGGTTTCTTAGTTTTTAATTATGAATTCAATTCCTTATTCTATTATGAATCACATTCATAAATTTCATCTATTATGTTAATTTATTCCTTTATCTATTATGTTAATTTATTCCTTAATTTTTAGTTATTATTTCAATCTTTTTCAATTATCATACAATGATAATAATATAATATTTATCACTTCTATCATCCAAACATCCATGTATAGCTATAATAATAAAGAAAATCATTTTCTTTTATATACATAAAATAAATTTGGGTAAAATTATTTCATTTACCCTAATTAAAACAATACTGTGTCGGTTTATCTTGTTCAAGAGTTTAGAAATCCCTATCGATGACATGGCGTCCCATACATCGACCAGAATCCATAAACACTCAACCGATAAATCAACACAATATAAAAACAATTTCATATTCACTAACAAGTACGCACTCATATCTATTAATACGCTCCAACTCATTATAGAGTACCATAGACTCTATTTTATGAGTAACTTCCACCAGAGCCAAGGTTATCTTCAACCTAAGCTCCGATACCAACTGTGACAACCTGCAAATCCGTACTCCTTGAGTCAACACTATTCTACAACAATCAACTCAAGTTGCACAGAAATATGAACCATTAGGGTTAAAGAAGAAGAGGTAGAAGAAGAGAAAACAAAATCAACATCAGAATCTAACCATCGCAGCGGAATAAAATATAATAGGTAATAATGATCTTTACATAAAACAAAACTATATCTGTTTATATATACATATATATACATCATCAGAGTAAATCAATCACAGCTCAACATCAATATCATACAACTAGATAGACAACTACTCAACATAGCGGAATATATACATATAAAACTAGTACGAGAATACGCATCGTCGTCCAGCTCATCTCCTGAGCTCCACAGCATCAAAACCTGTATCCTGTAATACTCGGTCTGACCCTAGCATTACAGTTAAATAATACCCGAGTAAGTCTGGAATATCAGCGTGAGAAAATCACACCCAATTGATTATTAAAGTTTCAAAATCCTTTGAAAACAAAAGCATCTCGTAAGACCACGCCACAAATAAACATGTCGGGTTTTTACCTTACGATAGCTAAAACACTTTTTTTTTTATAGAAATCCTCTGATATTATAATAGGGTCTATATACAAATACTTATAAAATAGCCGAAATTGTTACATGATTAAATTCCAGCTACTAGCCACAGAGTGGGTAATACAAACAAAATTCGTACAAGGCTCGTAAGGAGAATGGATTTCCAACTAATGACTAGGCACTGGGGTACCACCTGTCACAGTACGGGGCCTAGATCACCGTACCGAGGAGTACGCCCGCTCCCCTGCAACACAAGGCCGAAACCATACCTTACTGGACAGTCCCGAGTGAGATCACCCCGCTGTTGGGATCAGCAACCGCCCACTAAGCCGAAATAAAATAAGGGACATCTAGACTGGAATGACCTCACCCTGCTTGGGTGCCACCCACCTAGCCTTGCTGCATAACCCGTGATTTTCAGTCATTCCCATTTGATGAGGCTTGAGGCTAAGCGTTACCTTTATAGAACATATTTCTTAGAATGCCCATCGTCCACCTGACGATGTTTCGCAAGCATTCATCCATACAAGTCCGTCCCGGGTTCGAATGGAACCGAAGGCACTATTCCTACTACATCCATTTTGGAAATATCCTCAGGATTAGTAGTGACTAGCCCTTGCACTTCACTGCTCCATCTTCGAATCCACAATCGTTTACACGAAACGTACAAACCGGATCGAAGTGGTTTTCGAGAAATTAATCTCGATCCCAGTCTCTTCGAAACGATCAACGCATTTGTCCAATATTGATAGTCGGTGATTTAACTATCAATTTTTATTCACAAACATCCATCAAACAATAAATATTTTTCACCAATTTATTTATTTATTTATTGCAAAAATATCTTCACAAGATATATTTTCACCTTCTAATTTCCTTTGAAAACAGATTTCAAAACTATCTGCCTATCTCAGAATAAATTCCAAGTATTTCTATTTCCACTGGAATTACCAAGCACAAATCTAGATTTTTAAAATAATTTAAAAACACTTTACTTTTAAAAATATACTTTAAAACGTTCAATTTAAAATTACTTTAATAATTTGTTAAAAATACATACTATATGAAAATTTGAAAATAAGGTTACTTTATAAAATATAAAAACCAAGTTTTCACCTTAAAAACCAACACTAAGTCACTTTTTTAAATAATTAATGCTATAAGATATTAAAAGGAAATACTTGCTTTAGAAATTAAATATTATAAATAATAAATTTTACAAATCTTGCATTCTTTAAAAACAACTTTAAAACATTTAATTTATATTTACAATTTCACTTTTAAAAACGTGTACTTGGCCATCCAGAGAGAATTCCTACTTCAAGCACTTAAATCAATTTCCCAAATTGATTTCCAATTTATTCTATTTGAAATAAATTTCTTAACCTCGGTTCATTTCAAAATTCATTAATTATGGACTTTATTTTTATTATTATTATTTGCTGTTTGATTTAAATCTTTTAACTGAAGTATACAAATTTCAGGCTTTTCCCATTTTCTTCTTTGTTCCTTCAATAATTTAAATATTAAATATTAAATCAATGTTTTGTTCTATTAAATAATATCAATGAAGTTTCAAACTTCATTAACTTTTGTTTATTCAAAATTTCCTTTCCATATACAGAATTTTATTAATTAGCATTAAACACTGCTAATATTCTTATCCAATTTATTCTTAATTTATTTAAAATTTCTATAATTGTTTCGCTTACAAATTCTCTTCATTTTATTTCCAAGTTCCAATTCTATATATCTTGATAACTTAGTGCACCGGAAGGTATTCAGGTAAACCATATTATCCAATATTCCAATTATCAACAATATTCATCACAGAATATAAAATAATTACAACAGGGGTATTAAATAATTTAAATAAATGTCGAGGGATCCAGTTGGATCCCTCCAACCTATTTTCCCTACATCCACAGACGTTAGTACCATATAAAATATCTTCACTATAAAATGAGGGAAATCAATCATTTCAAAGCGTAGCATATACTACTATATAACACAACAATCAATTCAACCGTTCAAACAATTATTTAAATTTTATCATTTAAATAATTTAAGTTTAAACTGAGTGAGATTAACTCACCTTTGTCCCTTAAATTTGCAATCCACTTTATTCTCGATTGTATTCCACATTTTCAGACCTTGAATAAACATTAGATGATTTTATTAATATTTGGATTAATCGAGTAATTAATTTACATTCTGTAGTTTAATTAACTAAAAATTTAGATCTAAACTAATGATTTCCCTTTTTAAAACTTTTAGTAATTAAAACGGGCTAATCTCAAAAATATATTAAAACATGTATACCTAATTAATACGGGTATGTGTATACACCTTTATGTTTATTTTATTTTTCCTGCCCTAACTTAAATTGCAGGAAATTAAACTTTTATATCATATACAGGAATGTTACCTGCAAATGTAATTACTAAGTAAAAACTAATTACAAATAAATTATTTTAATTAATTTACTTCCCTACTGTTTTATTATTATTTTTCTAAAACGAATAAGAACCGTAACAAAGAGAATATAGGTAAAGTTAAATTGGGAAAAACGAGATTACCTCCCAACGAACAGAAACCCAGATCGACGAACTCATCCTCTCGAACGTGTCGCGCAACCCAGCCCTCACGAGAACGAGCAGCCTCGATATGCCGTAAGTAGAAGGAATCAAACTCGAATCGAAGCCCCCCTCGTTCGCCGCGTAGCTCTGATTTCCACCACGAACCCACGCCGTCGTACGAAGCCACCTTGTCACGATAGTTCCCTTCCTCGCGACTTCATCTCGAGCTCAAGCTCGAGTTCACAGCCAAAAAGCTTTGATCTGATTTTGGGGAAAAGAGTTTCGCGATTCATAAACTATACTTCGCGATTTTTTTTAATACATATAGAAGAGGAGAACGATACTCGGCTGTCAAATGAAATAGAGGAGGAAACATTGCCTGCTTTGAAAAGGCAGGAGGCGTGCTATTGAAGACAAGGTAGGTAGTAGGGTGTCTGCTTTGATTTGACTTGGAAAGGTGCGGATATGAAATGAATTTCAGCGGAAGGAAAAGGGGTTCGAGGCCAAACCAATCGTATGGAGAAGATAGCATTTTAGATCGAGTTATTATATTAAATTTTGATATGAATTATAGCGGGTTAATATATCATACACTCACACACTAACTCCGATTAATACGAAATTTGA
This sequence comes from Allium cepa, assembly GCA_030765085.1. Taxonomy (NCBI): domain Eukaryota; kingdom Viridiplantae; phylum Streptophyta; class Magnoliopsida; order Asparagales; family Amaryllidaceae; genus Allium; species Allium cepa. The sequence continues at coordinate 555,962,454 of CM060928.1, read as the reverse complement.
AATCCGATAATAATTCAATATTACGGACCCAATGGAACTGGTTTCGTCAAATTCCAAGACCGCGCCTCGGAAGACTATTTTTAAATTCAATTTAAACGACATAAAACCACGGTTCATTTCAATTTTACAACTTCTATTATCTTCAGTGTTATCAATATAAATTTTATAAGCCTTCAAATTATTTTTAACAAGCTTAAAATTCCAGGTTCAATATTTTATCCAACTTCAAGTAATTTAATTCAATAATTTAATTATCAAATAAATTGCAATATTCGTAATTCAAGTTAAAATTATTATATTGAATATTTAAAATCAATTAAATATTCCGATTTTAAATGCTTAAAAATTCTGGGTCGTCACAAGAATATTATTTTGACCTCCTCCTCATTACGATCCACATGATAGCTTAGACGATTGTATTGGTACAAGGTAGGAATACTGAAAGGTCATGTCCCTTATCCATACGCGACACTAACAAGGACATTAAATGTTGGAAGTGTCAAATCTGGGTTAGTGATTATATGCTATATTACACTTTACTATTTCTCTATAAGTGATATCCTTAGTGCTCTGATATGCGTTAATTTTTTGTTGTAAGATACCAAACCAATTATCAGTACCTTGGAGGACTTGGGTTTTCCATTTACCGAAAATTCAAGCCCAATGGGTGCGAGTTGTTACAATTTTGATACTCTAATGCATTATTTTATTCAGTTTTATCTTTATCATACTTAGATTTAGCTACTAACCATATGCTTCCAATTTACATACATTATTGGAAAACACACACAATGTGAATAGCTCGTATGCATTATTTAATACTGCCAATCTACTCCAGTATATATGCTTCTATTAGAATTTTTTTTAAATAAATAGGCTTGTGAATTGTTTTAAAATTAAAGATCTTGAAATAAGTGCATTTATTGTTTAAGTCCCAAACCATAAGGATTATTAAAAGATATATATATATATATATATATATATGTGTATGTATGTATGTATGAGTTTCTTAGCTCATAAATTGGGACTTTTGGGCACCTAAATGTTGCTTTTGTGTTGAGGAGGGAGCGCATTCATGACCATGACACGTGCACGCTCCAACCGACCGACACAACCAAACCCGGGCCAGGCTCGGGCTCGAGTTTGCTGTGGTGTAGTACTTATATTTTTGGAAGAAATTTATTCGGCGTTTCCTGACCGCTATTATATTTGAAACGATAAAATTTCAGATTAGAATTTTGAGCTAACGTCACCCTACTGTTCGGTAACACGTTCGACTTGGTATTCCGTCTATTTAATAAATTTTTAGACAAGATCAGAAAAGAACAACATTCTTCTCCACAAAATTCTTAAAATTATAGGACGAGTGGTCTTTTTTGAGTGCAATTGAGTTGGTTTCATCTGTGCAAGCGAATAGATATCAAATTAGATAGAAGAGGCTGTTTTATCCTAGAGATGGCGACTATAGTTAGACTGCTTTGCACCACTGCGTAGAACGCCGAAACTTCTTCAAGATTGTGACCAAGTACACGACTCAGCCGAGGATTATTTGTTTCCAATAGATTGAAGACATCGCCAACAACAATGACTTCTACTGCAAATTTGGATGATGCTACCTCGACGTCAATGTTCCAAGTCCCCATGTGTCTGCTGCACTATTTAGGTTTGAGGGCCTCTATTTCAAGTGTTGGAGGCAGAAGATGGAGTTCTTTCTAACGACAAGGAAGGTGGTCGTTGTGCTAACAACAAACAAACCGCAACTGCCAACAGACCCAACGAAGCAGATGTAGATCAGATAAGAGCTTGGATAGAGAACACAAAGGAGTTATAGAACTGGATAGAGCAGGATTAATTATGCAAGAACTTCATCCTCTATGGACTCAGCAACGATCTCTATGACTATTACAACTTTGACAAAATAGTAAGGAAGATTTGGGAAGCGCAGTAGAAAAAGTACGACATAGAGGAAGTAGGAGCAAAGAAGTGTGCCGTCAACCGCTACCTCAAGTACCAAATGATAGATGACAAGTAAGTAGAGATGCAGTCTCATAAGCTTCAGAAAATAGCATAAGAGATCATTTCCGAAGGTATAAGTTTGGATGAACAGTTTCAAGTAGCTGTTTTGATTGATAAATTACCTCCCAGTTGGAAGGATTTTAAGAACAATCTTAGACATAAAACTAAGGAATTTTCATTAGAAAGTGTAATAACCTGTCTCCGTATTGAGGAGGAATCTCGTAAACATGATATGAAGGAAGAAGTGCTTGCTGTTTCAGGAAACACCAAGAAAGCTGCAGTTCTGATACCGAATCTCAAAAGCTTTAAGAATCAGAACCGCAAATTAAATGAGAATTGCAACAGATAAAATTTGAATTCACAAGGAAACCATATAGTCAACAGAAACCATCCCAAAAGAATGACTTTGGAAAGCCGTTTCTTTGTTACAACTGTGGAAAATGAGGTCATATGGCACGCAAGTGTCGAAATAAGCCAAACTCTACACCACAGGCTAACCTGACTGTGGAGCCTCTTACAGTTATGATTTCTGATGAGATTCACCATGTTGGGGGATCGTAAGGTTGGCGGTAGATACTTGCGCTACACGTCATGTCTACTATGACTGTGCTATGTTCAAAACATACACGGCGACTGAGGACAAGAAAGTGTTATTGGGAGACTCTCATACCAATATTGTTACTAGGTTTGGAAGTGTAGCGCTGAAGTTTATCTTTGGAAAGACCGTCATTCTGAAAGAGTAATGCACATTCTAAAGATGAGAAAGAATCTTGGTTTGGGTTATCTTCTGAATAAGGCTGGGTTTACAAAAACTATTGGGGTGATATGTGATGTCCCGGAATTTTTGGAAATATCAATTTAATAATCTGTATTTAAAATTAAATTGATTTGATAATTTTTGTAAATAAATTTGAATTGATTTAGTAATCTTCTTTTATTAAATATTTAATTAGCGAATTTATCTTTTAATAAGCCAATAAATTGTTTTCTATTTATAATGTATATATATATATATATATATTTATATATATTTTAAATAGATGAGTTTGGTTTTAAATTTAATTAATATAGCATATTTTCTAATTCCAATATTTTGGTAATTGGGAAATTTTTATTTATTTAATGTTAAGCTTTTCAAAGCTATTTAATAAATAACTATATGGTTTTAAAATTTCTGGAATAAATAACTATATGATTTAAATATATAAAATAAATATTTAATTATTTAAAAAAGGATTTTAGCTTAAGTTTATGTAAGATTAATAACAAGATTCGTTTTATTTCCTTTTTAAAATTATTGTTTAATAATTATGATTTGTAAATTAAATATGAGAGTTTAAAATACAACTTATACATGAAACATTTATTCATTTAAAAAACAAGAAATTTACAATCTTTTTTATAAATTTTATTTAGATTGTCTAAAATGTTATTTTCAAATAACTGATATGTGTATTGTTTTTATTTATAATTATACTTGGTTTTATTCTTTAAAATTTATTTATATATATATAACTAAGTATTAAAAACTAATTAATTTAGTTAAAAGCTTTTATTAACACTTAATTATAAATACAAATAACTTAAAAGACAAGTGTAAGTATATAAAAGCCTAATTTAACATGTGTTAAGTGATTAAATAAGGAAATTTACAAGTGTTAATAATTGAAGACAAGTGTCAAATTTTTATTTTTATTTTTCTTTGATTTTTTTTAAATAAATCATAAAATAAGTTATATAAACTCATACTTCTTCCATTCCTTTCTTTTTCTCATTTTGCATTTCAAAACAAAGAAAATTATTCAGCTAAAAACTTAATACTCTAAAACAATCTTCTTTTCATTTCTTCCAAAATCAGTAAACAAACTCGTCATATCGAAATGCAAATTTTTAGTTCCTCAAATTAAAATCTGATGCAACTTGTTCTAATGCAAAGCATTTTCAATCATGCAAATCTGTAACATTTTCATCCTCATATCCAAACACAAATCATTCCCTGTTCGAATGCATAGCAAGCTGCATTCTTCAAAACCTGTAAAACATTTTCCAACATGCAAAACAATATGAAGCCTCTTCATCACTTTTATCCAATCTGAATTGTTCCCTGCATTCAATTCTTCCAAAATCTAGTTTTAAAAATCTGGAATGGTTACTGCATCCAACAATCTATTTTAAAAGCCCGCATGCATTTCTTCAAAATCTGGAAATTGGCCACTGCATTCTTCAATCTGTAGCCAGCATGCATGTAAGGTTGTAAATCAAGGAGCGATAGCATTTTAAAGCAACAAGTTGAAAGTTTTAAAAGCATCAAACAGCTCAAGTTTTTTTAAAAAAAGCATGAGGCAAATTCAGTTTTAAAGATTCAAGGGGTTTTTCAAATCTGTGCTCTGTCTTCTGATAAGGTAGTAACTCCACTTTAAAAAATTTAAGTTGGTAAAGGTTGATTGCATGCTTTTAATCTGAAATGAATATATTTTATGAAATTCGCAGTGAATATTTATATATATGAATATATGTATGCCTGCTTGTTTACCTGTACATTTATATTTCTTTAATTTTAAGCTGTTGTTTAATTTTAAAACATAATCTCTTGATTTAAATCTTGGTTTAGATTTAAGGATTAAACAAGATATGTTTATTTCATCATAAACTATAGTTTGAAAACTTTACTTAAGTAAAAGCAACTCCGTATCATCTCTGGAGTTTATAAACAGGTGATCAATAATTAATTAGTGAAATTTCAAGTACATTGATTCGAAGTTCCAGGGTTATAATCTGAAACTTCATACAAAATTATGATTTTTAAAAGCAAAATTATAGTTTTTAATGCTATATTCAAAGCGGTTCTTTATTATCTGTATTTTGTATTTTGAGGTATTTCTGTTGCCACAATTGTCTGGAGGTGTCATGTTTGCTCCTGGAGATGGGGAAGTGATCAAGGATGAGGGGAAAATTATCTGAATGATGATCAGAGTGTTGTGGCGATGATGGTTGTGATTTGTAGTCTAGAACCCTAGTTTTTATGGGTTTGAGAGTTTGCTTTGGTTCGGCTTCCTCTGTTGATCGAGTTCAATAATATCTTGGGCATTGGAAGTTGCAGGGTTGACGAGGACTTCGCCGAAGTTTCAGGGGCAACGGTGGTCGAAGCTTCCATGGGGAGATGTTGACAGGTTTGGGTGTGGAGTTCTGTTTTTGTTTCAGGTTGGGATTTTAATCTCGATTTTGATTTTGAGGGGGAAACAAGGTACTGGAGATTGATGTGGGACACATTGGTGATTGATGACTTGTTTCAGTCATCAGCGTTGGTCGGAGATAGGTGGATGGCCAGTGCATTTGCACTGTGCATCATTTTCTGATGATCTCCGTAGTTTTTTTTGGGTTTAGTTGTTTCGAGTGGTTCTCGGGTGTTTGGAGTGATTAACTCGAAGCAGATATGGTTGTGACTTGAAGTGACTTAGGGTATGGCTCGAGTATATTGTTTGTGACAGGTTTTAAAACAAAACAAAAACCTGTTCTGTTTTTATATTTTTAAAGTAAAGTTTAAAATGCAAACTGAAATTTTAAACTAAGTTTTAAAACCTGAGTTAGAATATGAATCCAAGTAGTTTGAATCTAAGATTTGAAATAATTTAAATTTTGAAAATTTAATTTGGCTTTAACTACTTTCAAGTATAAAAGTATATTGGGTTTTGAATTTGAACTGAAAGTTTAAATTGTAAAATAGAAAATTTAAGATAAGTTTATATCTGAGATTTAAAATGTGGAATTTGGATTTGAATTTTAGTTTTTAAAATAAAATAAGTTTTAAATTTAAATTGTTTAACTACTTTAAAAATGGTTGGATGATTTGAATTTTAAAATGAAGGTTTGAAATGTAAGGAAAGTTTTAAAAATTTAAGTTAAATCTGGAATCAAGATTAAATCTGTATTTCAGTTTTGAAAATTAAAGGAAATTTTTGAATTGAAATTTGTTTTTAAATAACTTGGAATGTTTAAAGTGTATTTTTAAGTTAATTGGAACTTAAAAATGAATGTGGTTTTAAAATTCTTTTAAACTTCTTTATGAAATGAATATATCTTTAACATATGAGATAAAAGGTTTTGAATTATTTTTAAACCTTGTTTAGATAATTTGTATTCATTTAAAAATCTAAAATTTAAAATGAAACTTAAAATGGAATTTAAAGTAAATTTGAAAACAAATTGTTTTTAAATACTTTAGTTAAGTAAGAAATGTTTATCTTAAAGATAAATAGAATTTTAATGATTTGGATTCATTAAAATTATTAAGTTAATTAAGTTGGATAATTAATTATTTAATTAATTAATGATGTGGATGATTTATTAAGTAATTAAGAGTTTTTAAATTAATTAATTAAGGTTTAATATTAATTAATTAGGGTTAATTAATATGTAATTAAGGTTTATTAATTAGATTATAATTAATGAATAAAGATTAATTAATCAAGTAATTAAGGATTAATTTAAGTTACAGTTAACACTTAATTAATTAAATAATTAGAGATTAATTAATTTGTAATTAAATATTAATCAATTTGTAATTAATGATGGTTAATCTAAGTTAATTTCCTTAGGGAAGAAATTAAAGAATTGTTAATGAAGGTCATTAACTTATGATTATTTAGTAATTAATTAATGTGATTAATTTTTAATAATTAATTAGATTAATTAATTAATAATAATCATTTGTGAAGTTGTTTAAGTTTAATTACTTAATAGAAGTAATTAATGAATTAATTACTTAATGTAATTAATTGGGTTAATGTGATTAGCTTAGATTAATTAATTAAGTTTAATTAATTTTAAACATTTGATGATTTGATACTTAATTACTTAATGTAATTAATGGAATTGTAATTACTTAGGGAAGTAATTAATTGATTATTACTGAATGTAATTAAAGATGTTTTAATAATGGAAGTAATTTAGATTAAATTACTTTGTAATTAATCAGGGGATTAATAAGAGAATAAATTAAGGAGTAATTTATTTAACGAATAATTAAGGGTAGTTAATTACTAGATGTTATTAATCAAGGGTGATTAATATGTGTGGTTTAATTGAAGATTAATTACTTAATGTAATTAATTTAAATAGAGAGATTAATTAAAAATGCAACTAGAAATCATTAATTAATAAAATTAATGATGTAAATTTAGAATTGATTAATTAAGGAATAATTAATAAAGTAATTAATTAATATAGGATTAATGTAATTAATTTTAGTTAATTAATTGATTTAGTAATTAAAAGTTGATTATTGTAAAGATTTAAGTATAATTAGCTTGTATAATTAATTTAAAGACTAATTACTTATTGTAATTAGAAAATTGTTTATCATGAACGATTAATTGAAATGAATAATGAGATGGTGATTAATTAATTAATTTGAAATTAATTAATGGTTAAGTTAAGCAGGATTATAATGATGAAGTAATTAATTTAATTTAATTTAAATTAATTAGAGATAAGGTAATTAATTTAATTTACTTTAAATTAATTATAGATGGTGTGATCATTAAATCGTTGCTTATGTATGAATGGATGAAATTGGTTGCCTTGAATGGTTTGTACTCTCAGCTATGAGATGAGTAATGCTTTGTGATGTGGATGCTTTGGTTGCATTATAATGATAATATGAATTATCTGTTGGTGGTGATAATATGGATTATCTATTTATATCGATGATATGAATTATCTGCTTATGATGATAATGTTGACGATCCATTGTGAATTTGTGAATTATCTATCTGTGTGTATATAGATAATGAATTGAAATTGTTTTAAACTCTAAAACAACTTGGCCTTAAAAGATACGTTTTGGATTCGGTGAGACCGGGATCGGGTTTCCATATTTGGATATCCGAAAACCACATCGATGCAAATTAACGATAGGTCGTGAATCTGAAGTGAAGATGAAGATTCAGAGTGCAAAGGTTATCGTCGTTAACTCTGAGGGTGATTCCAAAATGAGTGTAACGAGATAATGCCTTCAGTTTCGTTCGAACCCGAAACGAACTTGTATGGATTGAATGCTTTCAGAACATCGTCAGGTGGACGATGATCATTCTAAGTGTTGTGTTCTATAAGGTAATCGCAGCCTCAAGCCTCATCAACAGGGAATGGCTAAAACATGGGAGGTGTAGCAAGGCTAAGTGGGTCATACCCAAGTAGGACAAGATTTACCCCTGTCTAGATGTCCCTTTTATTTCGGCTGTATGGTGCAGTTGCTGATCACAACTGCGGGGTGGTCTTGTTCAGGAATGTTCAGTAAGGGATGGTTCCGGCTTTGTGTCGCAGGGGATTGGGAGTAATCCTCGGTACGTTGATCTAGGCCACGTACTGTGACAGGCGGTACCCCGGTAGCCCTGCCATTGTATGGAATCCAAAATCCAATAAGTGCCCTCGGTTTTGATTGTATTACCGACTTTTGTGGCTAGTAGCTGGAATTTAATCATGTAACAATTTCGGCTATTTCTTATTTACTTGAAAACCCTAGACCCTATTATAATATCATCGGATTTCCTATCAAATGTTTTGGTTGGCGTAAGGTAAAAACTTTTCCATGTTTATGTGTGGGAAGTCTTACGTGATACCTTTTGTTTTCAAAGTTTTTGAAAGTTAAGCAACTTTAACCTGTTACTCACACCAGACCCATGTCTGACCCGGAGTTTATTTATATTGTTCTTAAACTCTTGGGTACTCAAATTTTTACGAGTAGCCAAGGGATTCAGATCTGCTTTGACGAATTGTGGAGGAGCAGGAGGATTCTACGTTGTAGTTATATAATGTTCCGCTGTGTTGGTATCTCTGAGTGGTTTCTTTGTAATGTTTGAGTTGTAATAACTAGACATGTGTTTATAACTGTCTAGTATGTGATGTATTGTCTGTGTAACTCTGATAGTTGTTGTATACTATGTAATACTTATGTTATTAATATAATTTATTCGTTCCGCTGTTGAGATTCTGATGTTGTTTCTTCTTTCTCTTCTTTCTTTTCTCTTTTCTATCACTTTCTTTCTTAAAGATGATACGACTTTCTGGTCGATGAAAGTCGGGTCGTCACATGATACGTACAACATAACTATGAAAGGTATGTTTATGGGTAAGGGTTATGCAATCAATGACATATTTAAACTAAATGTTGAATGTAATAAAATGTCTACTTCTGCTTATATGTTGTGTGATTCTAATATCTAGCACTCTAGACTATGTCATGTAAATAAACGAATAATAAAAAACATGAGTTGCTTAGGTATAATACCAAATATATCACTAAATGATTCTGAAAAAGGTGTTTTTTTAGTCAACCAAAAATGACTAAAACCCCACATAAATTTGTAATTAGAGAATCAGAACCCTTAGATTTGATTCATTCCGATATATGTGAGGCTGATGGCACTCTGACAAAAAATAGACACTGCTACTTTATCACTTTCATTGATGATTACTCTGATTTTACTTATGTATACCTTATGAAAAAAAGTAATGCATTTGAGATGTTTAAATCTTTCATATTGAAATTGAAAATCAGCGTAATAAGAATGTTAAAAGGTTGCGTAATGATAGAGGAACCGAACATGAATAAAATTTGTTTATTGAATAATACAATTCACATGGAATAATACATGAAAGAACTACACCATATTCACCTGAAATGAATGGTAAAGATGAAAGAAAAAATAGAGTATTAATTGAATTAGCAGTTGTTATTTTACTTAATTCTGGTGCATCATCATTTTAGTGGGGGAAAATTTTATTGACCATATGTTGTATTTTGAATAGAACCCTTAAGTCAAAAAGTAAAATTTCACCTATTGAAATCTTAAAAAATTATAAACCAAATTTGTTTTATTTTAGAACTTGGGGATGTTTAGCATATGTTTGTATACCGGTCCTTGGGAGAATAAAATTAGCAAATAGAGCATATGAATGTGTATTTATTGGCTATGCTATTAATAGCAAAGCATATAGATTTTATTATATAAATACACACAACATAATAGAATCTAATGATGCTGATTTTTATGAATTGAGATTTCCTTTTAAATTGAGTAATAGTGGGAGCACATCAAGTAACACTATGCCTATTAGAACAGAACATAATGAACCTTCTGAAAATGAACCTAGAAAAAAATAAAAGAGCAAGAATTACAAAAGATTATGGTTTGGATTTTTGCACTTTTACTATAGAGGAGGATCCATTAACCTCCAAGAAGCTTTATCTTCTTTAGATGTCGATTTTTGGCAAGTGGCCATAAACGATGAGATGGATTCTTTGCAATCCAGTAAGACTTGACACTTAGTGGATTTACCACCTTTTGTAAGTCTATAGGATGTAAGTGGGTGCTTAAAAAGAAATTAAAACCTAATGTCATAGTTGATAAATATAAGCTTTTAGTAGATAAAGAATTTAAGAAAAAAAAGAAAATGTGGACTTTTTTGATACTTTTTCACCTGTAACAAGAATTACATTTATTTGAGTACTAATTTCACTAGCATCTATTCATAATTTAATAATACACCAAATGGATGTTAAAACTGCTTTTTTAAATGGTGAATTAGAAGAGGAAATTTATGTGAACCAACATAAAGGCTTTGTAATTCATGGTCAACAACATAAAGTTTGCAAGTTAGATAAATCATTATATGGTTTAAAACAAGCACCTAAGCAATGGCACGAGAATTTGATAACTTAACAATCTCACATGGTTTTAAAGTCAATGAAACTAATGTGTATTTACTATAAATATAAGAATAACATTTGCACTATTATATGTCTGTATTTAGATGATCTACTTATTTTTGGGTCAAACATTCATGCTATAAACAATGTCAAATCTTTAAGTGCCAACTTTGATATGAAAGATCTAGGTGAAGCGAGTGTAATCCTTGGAATTAAGACTATTAGATCAGAAAAAGGAATTTCTTTGGATCAATCTCATTACATTGAGAAGATACTAAAGAAGTACAATTACTTTAATTATAAACTTGTAGGTACACCATAAGATCTTAGTGTAAATATTTAAGAACACCAGTGAAGGTGTAAGACAGTCTGATTATGCAAGCATCATTGGCAGCCTTCAGTATGCCACTGATTGTACTAGACCCAACATTGCCTATGTCGTGGGATTATTATGCAGGTTTACTTGTAGACCTAGTATAGAGCATTGACATGCTATCAAAAGGGTCATGTGATACCTAAAACGAACTATGAACTGTGGATGCAGCGTCCCACTCCGAGATCCACATTAGCAAAGAGTACTATAAGGTAATACTGCCTGCTAATACGAAGAATAGAGCTGGACAAGAGCGACCACCTATAGCCTTGTCTTAGTTATCTACTTAATACGTCAATAAATGTAGCATTTTTTTACGTGGATCGACATATCCAATAGATACTTAATACAAAACTATAATGGCTATAAGATCTAATAGAACAAAAAATAACAACTCAAATGTAAAACCTCACAGAACAGCAGAATGAAATACATATGTATAAATACAAATACATCTCCAGTACAAACCTAAAATGATACAACTAAGTGATATGACGACCACTACTCACATATAAGCCAAAACGAATAACACATATTAGAGTAGTGACCCAAAAAAGACATCACACAAAGCTATAACAAAAAGAGCTAGCAGAATAGAGTCCATGTAGAAGTAGAATAAGCTAAGTCCAAATGTACCTAACTGGAAACACCTAGGTCTGATCCGAGTATAAAATACACGGGTCAGTCTAGCATAACAATTAGTTAGATAAGCTAAATGATAATGAACATGCTAGGTCATAAAGTACAACAATAATCTCTAAAAGAGATAACATGATCATTTAAGAAAAGATGAATCATAACAAGCCTCATATCATCGGCAACTCAAATAAACAAAGAATATGAATATCCCAAATCAAGCCAAAAAGGCAAATAACAAATACCAATGAAGGTAACACAATTTTCCACAAGGTAATCGCTATGTATCGTGTTGTTCAAAGAACCTACTATGAAAGGCGATGCTCTAGGGAAATATAAATATCAAAGAAACAAAAGATGCACGTGCTCAGTACTATATAAACAATGGTCCACAAGCCGAAAGCGGCAGACCCATGTATCTCTCGAGCGGTGACGTAGGACCAACTCCAAAAGTGACACTATACGGCAACAAACCCTAAGGCAATAAACCTGAAGGCACAAACCCGAAGGCAATAAACCCAAAGGCACAAACCCGAAGGCAGCAAATCATAGTGGCGTAGGTCCAGAGGCCCAGTACTGGACACCACTAACTGGAAATATGTGTCACAAACCCCACGGATAGGAACCCGCAAAATATTAATGTGTGTCCCTTACCACACGTTCGCAATAAACAGTCTACTAAATCTTAGTCAATTCCACACTCAAAGCAGTACAAAGTTTATCTCATCTCATTGGTAAACTAGACACATAGGTCAAAACGATCAAACGAATAGATTAGGAATTAACTGAAAAGATAAACGCATGTGTTCATAGCACGCGTTTTATCTAATCACTTAATTCTCCTCCCTCTTCGCTCAAAGTGTAAAATTGTGTGTTTTATATAGAAATCAAGTCGGAGAAAACGAGTTTTAGGAACGTTTCGAAATCGCTTTATAAATTGCATTCGAAATTCTCTTATTATAGAGTATATAATTTTTATACTACAAAATAATATATAATAATAATTTCAGAAGCCCATTTATTTGAAGAACATTTTTAAAACACATTGTAATATCTGTGCATGAAATCCAGAAAGAAATATCAAGAAAACATCGAAATAACGGAAATTACACCAAGTATTATCCGTTTAAAACAAGATACGACTTAATATTTGATAGCAAGTTTGAACAAGTTAACGGTGTCAAAATGATTTGAAATTCTGCGGAAATGTAGATCAACATGCCTAATTCAATATGCAAAAAGAATCATTTAAATCTGATTTGAAACGAAGAATCCGCGTCATTTCGAATTTCGACTAAAAACAAGGTTAAATCGCTGAATTCCAACAGGTTGTGGGTTCAAGTTCGATGGCAGTTTTGAAATAGAAAACGAGCCTAAATTGTCACGAAATTTTTCAAAAATGTAACTAAACACTCCTACTTAAATTTGCAAACTGAGTCACTCAAATCCGATTTGAAACGAAGAATCTGCGTCTTTACACAGTTGGACTAAAACAGGGTTAAATCGCTGAATTGCAGCTAGCTGCGGATTCAAGTTCTACGGCAGTTTTGAAATAGCAAACCAACATAGATTGTCACGAAATTTTGGAGAAATGTAATTTAACACTCCTAATTTAATATGAAAAATGAATTAATCAAATCTGATCTGAAACGAATGAGTTATGTTGTCTCAAACATGCACTGAGGCCGTGTTTGCAACAGTTCAAAACAAAAAATGTACAGGCCTGAAACCATCTTGGGTTCAACTTCCAGGCATGAAACAGACGACCATATTACCTTGGATCAAGCAAAAAATTTGTATGCCTATACGAGAAAATGTCGTCATTCAAACTAAAAAAGAATCATTGAATTCAAGTATGAAATGATTGAGTTAGGCTGTCTCAAACATAGACTCAGGCCATGTTTGCAGCAACTCAATAATTTTTATAGGCAAAAATATGCTTTCGAGTAGATTTCCTACAACATTTTTGAACATACAAATTACAATATTTTTCAACCAAAATTTGCAAAGATAAAGTTCAACATGCAAGCTACCAAATGCAAGAAATCTGACAGCATTTCATTGCCATAATCAAAAGATATAATCATGCAAAAAGACGACCCAAAATAGTTTTCGCAGAAATAAAATATCAACAGAAAATGAAATACTGAAGCTAGTTTACAACAATTTTTTGAAGCTTTTTCTTCAAATAGAATTATGTGAGCAAAAACTCACCTTATTTTTGAAGTGTGAAAATTGGATTTTGAGCTGAAAGATTGGAGCTTTGAGCTAATTTGGCCTTCATGAATCTATAAAAGCTTGAAATAGGAACATGCAAAAAAGAAAGAGCAGTTAAAAGACAATCAAATTCTCAAATTCGAATTTTGATGAAGTATTTGTGTTTTGGAATGGTTTACCTTTTGATTTCTCCTTAGGTTTGATAACAATAACAATTTGTTTGAAGAAATTTAGAGATGTTAAAGTTTTAGGTTGAAAATGGTGGAGTTCTTTTTTCTTATTTTATGGGAAGAAGAAGAAGATGATGAGGTAAAAATGTATGTACTGTACTTTTCTCACTTCTTTTTTTAGGTAGTGAGCACTAATAGGCCAAATGGACACAAAATTAAAATAAAACAATTTATGTTAAGCTAATATGATTAACACAAACCCAAATGTATTCATATTTACACCATGTAAATAAACAAATGCCATTTTTATTCAAATTTTTACACAACAAAGCTTGTAAATTTATGTACTCATGAAATAAAATAGTCGTCATTGCAGAAAAAGATTAATTCTCATTTTTAAAACATTTTTTATTATTAAAATCCTTTGTTTTACAAAAACACACTATTTACTCAAATAAATGAGTAAAACATTGTTTTTAACTTCTAAAATTCAACAAAAATACTTTCCTTAGAAAAATATTTCAAACCATTTCAAAACATTATCTATAGCCAAAACTTATGTTTAACCCGATTTCCACCTTTCATTTCAATAAACAACCTTAAAAATCATATACTTCCTTTAAAAATTATTTAAAGAAGTACTTGGCAATAATTAATATAATTATTGTATTTTCTCTAAATAAAAATTATTTTTCATTCATTATTAACCCAAAAAATAAAATAAAGCTTGTAATTTCATTTTCTCATTTTAAATTCCAAAATTAATTGTTTGTTTCAAATAAACAATTTAATTTCTCCACTTTATTTTAATTCACAATATTAAATTATAACAACCGTTATAATTTAATATTTACAGGTAATCTCCAAAACCAAGATTGTTACAGACTCCCCTCTTAACAAAATTGCATCCTCGCAATTCTTAGAGAAGAATTTATATCCAACTACTTAATTTTATCACTCAAATGAAAAGAAAATAAGCTTGAGATAAAGAGACACTTTCATCGTCGCTATGTGAAGATAGAAAACCGGGATATGATCGCTCAGTAAACTCTCTGGTTTCTTAAGTGTAGTCATTAGGATTAGCGTACCATTGAACTTTAATGAGCGGCACATCCTTGTTTCGAAGGCATTTCATCTTCGAAGCATATACGTGAGTAGGCTGCTGTACAACAGATAAGTCTGGTGATATCTCAAGCTCTTGCAAATCAAGAGAATCGATAATAGAATCCAACCCTTGAAGATACTTTTGAACCTAAGAGACGTGAAACACGTCATGAATGCTAGATAGATGAGCTAGAAGTGATACTCTCTAAGCCGCAGGGCCAATACATTCAATAATAGGAAATGGTCCTATAAAGCGAGGAGCTAGTTTCCTAGTCATACTGAAGCGCATAACCCCTTTTAGAGGAGAAAAATGAATAGAGAGGAGATCACCAACTGAGAACTCGAGAGGCTTCCTATGGTTTTCCGCGTAGGATTTCTAACGGGTCTATGCCACTTTCATTCTCTGACGAATAAGATTAATCTTCTCAAAAGAACCATGAACAGAATCTGGGCCAAGAATAAGCTTCTCACCAGATTCCATCCAACAGGAAGGTGATTGACATGGCCTTCCGTATAAGGCTTTGAAAGGAGCCATACCGATACTGGACAAAAAAACTACTGTTATAGGAGAATTCCACAAGAGGTACATGATCCTTCCAACTACCACCGAAATCTAGAATGCAAGCCAGGAGAAGATCCTTGAAAATACGATTCACCCGTTCAGTCTGTCCATTAGTCTGCGGATGATATGTTGTGCTAAAATTAAGCTTTGTTCCCAAAGCTTGCTGAAGACTCTGCTATGAATGGCTCGTGAATAGCGAATCACGATCATAAACAATCGAACTAGGAACACCATGAAGTCTCACGATTTCCTTGATATACAACTTGGCCAAATGAGAAGCGCTCTTATTAGAGTTAATAGGAATGAAATGAGCAGACTTGGTGAGGCGGTCAACAATAACCCAAATGTTAGATTGGCCCGATCTCGAATGAGGTAGGCCGTCAATGAAATCCATCGAAATCCGATACCATTTCCACAATGGAATCTCTGGAGGTTGAAGGAGACCATAAGGGCGCTAATGTTCGGCTTTGAATCTTTGAAAAGTCGTGTAATTACTCACATAACTCGCCACATCGAGCTTCATGCCTTCCCAATAATAAAGGCCATGCATATCGGCATACATCTTACCACTGCCAGGATGGATGGTATACTTAGAACGATAATAGTCATCTTGAATGTCATGCCTGAGTGTAGAATTAGAAGGCACAACAAGATGATTCTTCTTGCGAAGACACTCATGAAAATCAATGCCGAAATCCCTCAACTCCTCACCACAGGACTCGGACTCACAAATTTGAATAAGGTGCACAAGAACGGGATCACGCCGCTGAGCATCGACAATACGATCCAATAAGCTGGGTCGAGCTTCCAAACTATATAATAAGATAGGAGAATCAGAAGATGGAGCTCGATCTCGAATATCACAAAGTGATAAGGTCTCTAGAATATCCCACTTGGCTAGCATCATAGAGACAACAGCCGAATGTTTGCGACTAAGCACATCAGCAACAAGATTACCCTTACCAGGGGTATACTAGATATCAAAGTCATAGAAGGCAAGGAACTCGAGCCAACATTGTTGCCTTATGTTGAGCTCCTTCTGAGTGAATAGATACTTCAAGGACATGTGATCGATATATAGAATGAAGTGCTCGCCTAATAAATAATGGCGCCAAATCTTCAAGGCGAAGACAATGGCGGCTAACTCGAGGTCATGAGTGGTATAGAGTACTTCATTCAATCGCAGTTTCCTAGAATCATAAGCAACTACCCAATCCTTCTGCATAAGCACGACACGGAGGCCACATCTACTAGCATGGGTGTAGAAAATAAGATCTTGATTCCATTCAGGAACCACGAGAATAGGAGCATTAGTGGGAAGCTCCTTCAATTGCTGAAAAGAAACTTCACACTTGTCGGACAAAATAAATAGAATGCCTTTTCGAGTAAGGCTGATGAGAGGAAGCACAATACGAGAGAAATGCTTAATGAACCGGTGGTAATAACCTGCCAATCCAAGGAAGCTACGAATCTCATGGACATTCTCAGGCCTTTTTGAATTCTGGATGGATTCGATCTTCGAAGGATCGACCGGAATGCCTTCGAAAGAAATAATGTGGCCTAAGAACTTAACCTTATTCTCCCACAAATGGCACTTGGGGAATTTGGCTTTAAGCTGATGGTGACGAAGAGTACTCAAGACAATTCTCAGGTGATTAGCATGCTCGGCTTCAAATTTCGAATAAACAAGGACGCCGTCGGTGAACATAAGGACGAACTTATCGAGATATTCCTGAAATACTCGATTCATAAGGTCAACAAAGAAAGCAGGAGCGTTCGTCAAACCGAACGGCATAACGAGCCACTCATAAGATTCATGTCGAGTGCGGAAAGCTGTAAGAGGTATGCTATCTTCCATGACTCAAAGCTGATGAAAACCAGTGGCAAGGTCGAGTTGAGAGAAGACCTTAGCGCCACTCAATTGATCGAACGTATCTTCGATCCTAGGAAATGGATATCTATTCTTGATTGTCAACTTGTTAAGCTTGCGATTGTCGATACAAAACCTAAGAGTTCCATCGGACTTCTTCATGAAGATGACTGCGACATCCCACGGTGAAGAATCTTGACCGAATCAACTGTTGGACTCAAGCTCTAAAAGCTGCTTCTTGAGTTCCTCATTTTCTCTCGTAGACATCCTCGTGGGAGGACAATTAACTGGTTGCGTGCCTGGAATGAGGTCAATATGGAACTCAATTGCTCGCTTGGGTGGCGATCCTGAAACAGGCTCAAATACATCAGTGAAGTCACAAACAATAGGAATACGAGATATATCATCATCATCTCGTGAGTCTAGAGAATATAAAGCCACATCGGAATTATCCACATTTCAAAGAACAAGTGATAGCTGAGTAGACGAATCTGGATGTCGAAGATATAAAATTCTCTCAGAATAAATAATCCTGACATTGTATCGCACTAGCCAGTCTATACCCAAAATCGTGTTAAATCCCAAATAAGAAATAACATGATGATTTGCACGAAAAGAAAAGCCACATAAAGCAATCTCAACATCATCATAAAGCATGCTAAGGGTCGTGGATCCCCCAATAGGATTTGCTATCTTTAATGAAGTAACCATACATGATACATCCAAAGACAAATCCTCCACGAGCTTCTTCAATACAAATAAATGTGACACACCCATATCGAAGAGGACTCGAATAGAATGATCATGGAATAATAAAGGACCTCCAACAATAGAAGGAGATGTACCTCTGGGCTGAAAAGAACCTCCAGAAGCCTTAGCAGCACAAAGCTTGCCAGACTTGACGCTAGCAAGAATAGTAGGACAGATGGAAACATGATAACCTTCCTTCTTGCAATAGCGGTAGAAGAGAGGGTTAGGACAATCTCGAATCATATGATCAGGAGAACCAAAATTGAAACACTTCCGAATGGAAGCTGTTCCAGTAGACTGAGTTTGAGAGTTAGAACCACCAGTCTTCTTCTTCTTGGAAGGAAAAGACTTGGACTTCTAAATGGAAATCGCTTCTTGTTGGAGTTCGTGCGAACCTATACATCATTACCACTATCGATCTCCTTCTCGACGGCTTCAAGATTAAGCGCCGAGTCAACTAGCTCCTCAAAAAAATCTTAAGCTGCAACATCAAATATTTCTTCAAATACTTCTTAAGGACGGAAACGAACTTGAGGTTCTCTTGTATGGAGTGCTAATATACTTAAGACCATACTTAGAAAGAGCCTCGAAAGAAGACACACAATCAAAAACAGAAGATTTCCCTTGCTTTAGCTTGAGGAAGCGATGGACAAGAGATGCTTTCCCAGACTCAGGAATGAACTTAAGCTTGAATCGTTCTCGAAACTGAGTCTATGTAAGATTAGACTCGTCGAGCTCTGCAATGAATAGCTCGTACCAATCTAGAGCACGCTCTTGTAACATGCTGGATGCTACAAGAACCTAGTGATAATCTGAAAGATCCATGCGAAAAAATACCCGCTCGCAAGAACGAATCCAAGCTTGAACCTCTAAAACAGACTCGGAGTCTTTGAATGGCTTGCCTCCGAGATGTGCAAAGTCACTGCATATGTGCGTGAAAGGAGACTTGCACGAAGGAGAAGCTGGAGTAGGAGCTGGAGGCTGGATGCTCCTAAATAATTCCATGAGCTGATTGGAAAACATATATACTCCATCCGGATGGGAGCCACAGGACTGCCCCGCATCCGAACATCGTCCTCTGCCTCTTCCAGCCATTAACTGAAAGTTAAGATAAGATAAAGATTATTCACGTGGTAGATATCATTAATTCAAATATGAAATACTACGAAATTAAAATGCATTCCTAGATGTATTCCCAAAATTTTATCTACCCCAAAGGATGCGAAAAGAACAAAAGCACAATGATCTAGAGATTCGCCGCATTGGTATTACACTTTGATGTACCGTAATATGTGCTTCTATTCTATGTTTATCATATTTTGTTCAGAACTCGACTCTGATACCAAGCTGTAATACCCCACTCCGAGGCCCATATTAGCAAAGAGTATTACAAGGTAATGCCGTCTGCTAATACAGAAATAGAGCTGGATAGGAGCAACCATTTATAGCCTTGTCTTAACTATCTACTGAATACGTCGATAAATGTAGCATATATTTTTTCATGCGGATTGACATATCCAATAGATACTTAATACAAAATTATAATGGCTATAAGATCTAATAGAACAAAAAATAACAACTCAAATGTAAAACATCACAGAACAGTAGAATGACATACATATGTCTAACTACAAGTACATCTCTAGTACAAATCCAAAATGATACGACTAAGTGATATAACAACCACTACTCATACATGAGCCCAAAAGAATAATACATATCAGAGTAGCATCCCAAAAAGGACTACACACAAAGCTATAACAAAAAGAGATAGCAGAATGGAATCCATGCGGAAGCAGAATAGGCTAAGTCCAAATGTACCTAACTTGAAACACCTCGGTCTGACACGAGTATAAAATACACTGGTCAGTCTAGCAAAATAATCAGTTAGATAAGCTAAATGATAATGAACATGCAAGGTCATAAAGTACCACAATAATCTCTAAAAGAGATAAATGATCATCTAGCAAAAGATGAATCATAACAAGCCTTATATCATTGGCAACTCAAATAAACAAAGGATATGAATATCCCAAATCAAGCCAAAAAGGCAAATAACAAATACCGATGAAGGTAACACAAGTTTCCATAAGGTAATCACTATGTTTCATGTTGTTCAAAGGACCTAATCCAAAAGGCGATACTCTAGGGAAATACAAATATCAAAGAAACAAAAGATGCATGTGCTCCGTACTGTATAAATAAGGATCCACAAGCCCGAAGGTGACAAACCTATGTATCTCTCGAGCGGTGACAAAGGACCAACTCCAAAAGTGATACTATAGGGCAACAAACCCGAAGGACACAAACCTGAAGGCACAAACCTGAAGGCAACAAACCCGAAGGCACAAACCCAAAGGCAACAAATCGTAGCGGCGAAGGTCCGGAGGCCTAGTACTGGATACTACTAACTAGCAATATGTGTCACAAACCCCTCGGATAGGATCCCGCAAAGTGTTAATGTGTGTCTCATACCACACATTCGCACTAAATGGTTTACTAACCATTAGTTAATTCCACACTCAAAGCGGTATAAAGTTTACCTCATCTCATCGGTAAACTAGACCCGAAGGTCAAAACGATCAAACGAATAGATTAGGAATTAACTAAGAAGATAAACACATGTGTTCATAGCATGCATTTTATCTAATCACTAAATTATCCTCCCTCTTCACTCGAAGTGTAAAATTGTGTGTTTTATATAGAAATCAAGTTGAAGAAATCGAGTTTTAGGAACGTTTCGAAATCGCTTTATAAATTGCCTTTGAAATTCTCTTATTATAGTATATAATTTTTATAGTAAAAAATAATGTATAGTAATAATTTCAAAAGCCCATTTATTTGAAGAACATTTTTAAAATACATTATAATACCTGTGTATGAAATCCAGAAAGAAATATCAAGAAAATATCGAAATAACGGAAATTACACAAGTATTATCCGTTTAAAACAAGCTGCGACTCAATATTTGACGGCAGGTTTCAATAAGTTAACTGTGTCAAAATGACTTGAAAATCCGCAGAAATGTAGTTCAACATTCCTAATTCAATCTGCAAAATAAATCATTCAAATCCTATTTGGAATGAAGAATCGACGTCATTTCAAATTTGGACTAAAAACAAGGTTAAATCGTTAAATTCCAGCAGGCTGCGGGTTAAAGTTCGATAGCAGTTTCGAAGTAGTAAATGAACACAGGTTGTCATGAAACTTTGCAAGAATGTAAATCAACACTCCTAGTTCAATCTGCAAAAAGAGTCACTCAAATATGATTTGAAATGATGAATCTGCGTCGTTTCAAAGTTGGACTAAAATAGGGTTAAATCGCTGAATTGCAGCTGGCTGCGGATTCAAGTTCGGCAATAGTTTCGAAATAGCAAATGAACCCAGAGTGTCATGAAATTTTATAGAATTGTAATTCAACACTTCTAGTTTAATCTGAAAATGGAATCACTCAAATCCGATTTGAAACGAATGAGTTATGTTGTCTCAAACAGGGACTCAGGCCATGTTTGCAACCATTATGGGTTTAAATTCCAGGCATGAAACCGAGTACTAAGTTACCTTGGATCAAGCTAAAAATTTGTATGCATATAATTTTAAACTTAATCTTTCAAACCAAAAAAGAATCATTGAATTCCAATAAGAAATGGATGAGTTATGCTGTCTCAAACATAGACCCGGACCATGTTTAAAGCAACTCAAAAAACAATTTCTACATGCATAAATCTGCTTTCGAGTAGATTTCTACCACTGTTTTGAACATTCAAATGACAATAATTTTCAACCAAAATTTGCAGCAATAAATTCAACACGCAAGCTACCAAATGTAAAAACCCGGCAGCATTTCTTTGCCGGAATCAAAAAATATAACCATGCAAAGAGACAACTCGAAAAAGTTTTCGTAGAAACAAAATATCAATAGAAAATGATATATTGAAGCTATTTTACAACAATTTTTGGCATTTTGAAGCTTTTTCTTCAGCTAGCATTATGCGAGCAGCAACTCACCTTATTTTTGAAGTGCAAAAATTGGATTTTGAGCTGAAAGATTGGAGCTTTGAGCTAATTTGGCCTTCAAGAACCTATAAAAGCTTGAAATAGAAACATGCAAAAGAGGAAGAGCAATTAAAAGACATTCTCAAATTCAGATTTTGATGAAATATTTGTGTTTTGGAATTAATTACCTTTTGATTTATCTTTAGGTTTGTTAAAAATAACAACTTGTTTGAAAAAATTTGGAGATGTAAAAGCTTTAGGTTGAAAATGGTGGAGTTCCTTTTTCTTATTTTATGGAAAGACGAAGAAGATGTTGAGGTAAAAATGTATGTACTGTACTTTTCTCACTTCTTTTTTTCAGGTAATGAGCATTAATAGGCCAAATGGATACGAAATTAAAAGAAAACAATTTATGTTAAGCTAATATAAATAACACAAATCCAAATGTATTCATGTTTACACTATGTAAATAAATAAATACTATTTTCTTTCAAATTTTCACACAACAAAGTATTAAATTTACATACTCATGAAATAAAATATTGATCATCGTATAAAAAGATTAATTTTTATTTTTAAAACATTTTTTATTATTAAAATCCTTTATTTTACAAAAACACACTATTTACTCAAATAAATAAATAAAACATTGTTTTTAACTTCTAAAATTCAACAAAAATACTTTCTTTACTTAGAAAAATATTTCAAACCATTTCAAAACATTATTTATTGCCAATACTTATTTTTAACCCGATTTCTACCTTTTATTTCAATAAATAACCTTTAAAAATCAAATACTTTCTATAAAAATTATTAAAAAAGTAATTGGCAATAATTAATAAAATTATTGCACTTTCTCTAAATAAAAATTATTTTCATTCATTATTAGCCTAAAAAAATAAAGCTTGGAATTTCATTTTCTCATTTTAAATTCCAAAATTCATTGTTTATTTCAGGTAAACAATTTAATTTCTCCAATTTATTTTAATTCACAATATTAAATTATAACCGCCGTTATAATTTAATATTTACAGGTAATCTCCAAAATCATGATTGTTACATTGGGTTACATTATGAAAAATTTCCAGCTGTCCTTGATGGATACATTGATGTAGAGTGAAATACTTTATCTGATGACTCGAAAACAACCGGTGGTTATATCTTTAGCATTGCTGGTGGAGTTATTTTTTGAAAATCTAAGAAATATGCTCAGTCTACTATGGAGTCTAAGATGATAGCACTAGCCATAACTAGTGAAGAAGCAGATTTCTTAAGAAATCTGCTAGCCGAGGTTCCTTTATGGGAAAAACTGATACCGGCTGTGTTGATCCATAGCGAGAGTACCACGACTATCACAAAATTATAGAACCGTTATTACAACGGTAAGAGACGACTGATACGTCGAAAGCACATCATTGTCTACTCTATTCAAAAGCTGTTAGTGTGGATCACATATGCAGCGATGAAAATTTGGTCAATCCTTCGATGAAAGGACTAGCCAAAGAGAAAGTCCTTAGAAACCTCGAAAAGAATGGGACATTGCACTTAGATTGTTGAATCACAGATGATGGTAACCCGACCTAATGACTGGAGATCCCAAGAATTAGGTTCACTTGGTAAGAACAAGTTGTGACGTGATATGAGTTGAACATGCTATTTTTATATATTTAGAAGCATGCATTCCTGAAGTGATTAGAGGATGAATTAATAGGAACTCTTAATTAGATCTATACTCTATATAGAGTGGAGTGCCTACCTTCAGGAGTACTCTTGATAGAGTCACCTGTGTGGATGCGAAAATGTAGGTGTTTCTATGGAATTTTGGGTAAAATTCTTATAGCATTCACTAAACTGGGATAGTCGTGCATGACCATAAATGGACGGGCTTATTTGATTGCACTCTAGAAAGATTGTGTTTGGTTTGATGTCAGGAATAGTTCAAGACTGCGTGTCACATAATAAAAACTTAATCTTATCCACTATGCAAAGTTTCAAGCAAAAAGACACATTTGTTTATGCACAATCTTATGTTATCAGAAACCGTTTGAAATTGTTTTAAATAAATAGGCTTGTAAACTGTTTAAAAATTAAAGATTTTGGAATGAGTGCATTTATAATTTGAGTTCCATACCATATGGATTATTAAAAGATACACACGCGCGCGCGCGCGCACACACACACACATATATATGAGTTTCTTAGCTCTTAAATTGGGCCATTTGGGCAACCAAATGTTGCTTTTGTGTTGAGAAGGAAGCGCATGCATGACCAATACATGCCTGCGCATCGACCAACCCGGGCCAGGCTTAGGCTCGGGCTTGTTGTGGTGTAGCGCTTATATTTTTGGACAAAATTTCTTCGACGTTTCCTGACCATTATTTTAATTGAAACCGTAAAGTTTCAGATCCGAATTTTGAGCCAACGTCATTCCATTATTCAGTAACACGTTCGGCTTGGTATTCCGTCTATTTAATTAGTTTTTAGATGAGATAAAAAATGACATTCCACTCTGCAAAAATTCTTGAAATCATAAGACGAGCGGTCATTTTTTGTGTGCAACCGAGTCGGTTTCATCTGTGCAAGTGAGTCAATAACAAACTAGAGAGAGGATGTTGTTTTATCCTAGAGACGGTGACATTAGTTAGACTGCTTTGTACCGCAGAGCAGAACGCCGAAACGTCTTAAAGATAGTGACCAAGTACACGATTCATCCAAAGATTATTTGTTTCCAACAGCTTCCAATTTATCATATGCCCATACTTCCAGTTTATATGCTTCCAGTCTATTCTAGTTTATATGCTTCTAGTTTATCACATGCATATACTTCAAGTTCATATGCTTCTAGTATATTTCAATTTATCGTACTTGGAATAGCTCGTATGCATTATTTAAGACTTTTGCCCAATGAGAATGTGAATTGATAGAGTTATTGGAAAACATGCACGATCGATGACTTGGTTCACGAGCACTCAAATTGATATTTTGGACATTGCACCTATTGGTTTTAGGATAGAGGTTCAGATGATTTCATGATAAATTCAAATAGTTTAAATTTTCGAACTAGGATATTTCAGACGGAATTTAGCTCGAGAAGTTATTTTTTGCTCACGTCAATATATCTAAGTTCTATACAATATTTTAGTGAGACTAGAATTGGACCTCAAAGCAAATTGCTGCTAAGGTCAAGTTTTACAAGCTTATGACGTTGGGATATTGAACTTGGTATTGAACCTTGGAATTTGTTTTAACTAAGAAGAAAGGATTCTAAGTTGGAAAGTTTTGAAATAGAATTAGGAAAGTTGAGCTAATAGAGTCGGATTTTGATCAGAGTTTAAGGTAGTGTTTGATTTAAAAACGAATTTTACGTTTTCGGTTTTCAACGTGTACGTCAAATATGAGACGAATGGATGGACGGCGGATGAGATGAAAGAAAGATGGATAAGAGGACGAAGGGGATAGAGGGGCGATCGATGAATGAATTGCTTGACGTGCTTGTGTTATTTTCTAAATTGCGGAAAATAAAAAAAAAATATTTTCTATTTTGTATGTTAACTTCGTTTTCTAAATTAGTCGTTTTCGCCAATGTACACGCGTCATGTGCATTTTTGTATGTACATAACTCTATACTAAAAACAACAACCCAAACACCACAAGTGTGAGGCATAGATTAATTGTTACGTAACTCAAGCAAGTTGATTTTGGGCAAGTAAATGAAATGTGGAGGAATAGTTCCATTCAAGTAGTTTCTGACTCTGACTAAACTCAAATGCTTGCCTAAGCCTTCAAGAACAGGACCAAACAACAAATTCTTAAACAGAATCAAAAATTTAAGCTGATTAGAATAGCAAAGGTTTTCAGAATCAAATAACAGGCCCAATCATTTAGCTGGTATGTTATATACTTGAATGAAGTGCCAATAA
This sequence comes from Allium cepa, assembly GCA_030765085.1. Taxonomy (NCBI): domain Eukaryota; kingdom Viridiplantae; phylum Streptophyta; class Magnoliopsida; order Asparagales; family Amaryllidaceae; genus Allium; species Allium cepa. The sequence goes on along the minus strand of CM060928.1, from coordinate 555,936,133 downwards.
TTCTTAAATGAATGTATAGACATATAGTTGCTTATGTATCTATTTTATGCATGTTACATAACCAATGCATAACAAGGTTAAATAAATAATGTACCAGACAAAGCAAGAGATTTCATTTTTAACCTTTCAACTTTTCCTAGCCTATGATTTTGTATTCAGGATTGTTAGGAATCCGGCTAAATGGTTAAAAGATGCTTAAGTTTAGTTTATAAGCGATGATTCTTTTGGACTTGGTTATGACATAGAAGTGGAATTAAAAAATGATATTTTTAGTTTAACTTTTTTTCAACACTGTAATTATAGCAAGTGAATCTTTTAATAATTTAACCTTACGTTTGAATGGCCGCACTATGTATAATTAACATAAACTATAATATCAATGTATATTTTCCTAACAATTTACACGTTATATGTTCTTTACTGATTTTGTAGTTCACATTGCTAAAATAATTATATTCTTGATACATCCCAGATGTGATCAGACTCTCCAATGATTAAATTTTTCCGTGAGGAAGAAAAAGTTGCAGATCATACTTAGACAATGATGCAAACTAATACATGGACATGAAGGTAAGGACAAGGAGATAAATGCTGTGCATACACACACACATGCAGAGCATTCCATGCTTTGCATAAGTACGTTGCTAATGTGTTATCACGAAAGCTTCATATTTTATTTTTATCATTTTTCTATTAGCATTTTATGCCTGTTTTTGCCAGTGTGAGTAAGAGTTTGTTTATTCGTCTGTCGGGCTTTATATTCAGAAGTCTTGATGTTCTCAACATCTAATTCAATAGGATCATTTCCCATACTCTTTTAACCATAATAGTAGACCGCAGACGTTTCATGGTTAACCAGATGGGATAGACAGTAGAACAAGGAATCTTAGTTTCAATAATCTCATTATGGAAGGGAATGTAACTGCCATCACAATTGCATTACCAAAAGATGAACTTAAATTTTTATACAATTGAAGCTTGGATTCAAAACTCTATTCAATACGATATTATCATCTCCAGAACTAGACAAATTCCTAAAAAGCTTAAGTAAGGATTCTTGTTTATAAGAAGATGGATTTGTATATTATCTGAACTTTTGGATTTCTTGTTATTATTACCCTAGTGACAGAGCTTTCTTCAGTGAAGAGTTTATTTTCTATTCATGGTTGACGAAATTCTGGACATCAGATATTATTATGATTTCTTATATTAGACGGATTCTTAAAGAGCTTGAATAAGGGCTCTGTTCAATAATATGATGGATTTCTTTTACCATATGTACCTCTGGATTTCTTGTCATCATCATTTGGGCTATAAAACTCCTATTAACAGACTATCTTCTTCTCATAGCTATTAACAGACTTTTTAGGAATAAGATGTTGATATAATAGCTATGAGGCGATGATAGATTTCAACTCCTATTAAGGGGTTTGAATTTCCTATGAGGCGATGATAGATTTCTTACTGGATTCCTGGTTCCCCTATTCTTATCATTCGGTTAGTGAAACTTAGACGTATATATCTTACCATCAAGATAGTGAATCTCGGACAACAAAAATCCAACTATCATATGCATGCAACCAAGCATCTGGGCCAATATAATTTGTAGAATGTTGAATTTGTAGAATATCAATATGACATCTTGTTTCAGCAAAACTCCTACGAATATGAAAACTACAAATCGCCCTTTATCCAAATTTACAAATCCCATCATCAGAGTTCGAATACTCATTTCATATGAATGGGTATTGAGATCTTTGATCTAATCGAGTATTATAAGAATAATATATAGGAATCACATACTTATTAAGGAAGACTCTATAAATTCCCGGATTCTTTTATTGAAAATAAATCATTACTCAATAATGAAATTAAACTACAGCTCCCCAAGATTATGGTGATGCATATCGAAGAAGAAGTATCCATTTCTGTACAATCAATATAGTCGTAAGGTTTTTTCTACCAAACATAGCTACTCATCTAATAATGAAGTTTAGAAAATGTCGAAATTGATTGTCAACAAGAGGGGTTAATTAAGAGATCGAACCTTCTATTTCGAAAGAAAAATTCAAATCACATGTTACAACGATTTTTGGTAACCACCTATGTGAGGAACTCTATCTAAAAGCATGTCACTCACATACTATGGCTCAACAAAGTTTTTCATAGAAAAGGTGTTATATTGGCTCTCTTCTACGGACAAGCTTCCAACTCAAGTATGATAGAATTCCAATCCTCTACTCCTTATACACCTTTAGAAATAAGTGGCTTCAATACCAGCATATGGGTAATTGGATGGGTATTGTAAAAAATGGTGTAACAAGGAAAGATTAAATCAAGGGAATTAAAGATATCATGCTTTCCAACGCTACAATTGACAAAGTACTACAAGAGGGAATTATCCTTTTCAATCTCAATGTAGATGTCAGACTTACAAATGAAAACAAGTTGGCTATTTTACCAAATGAGAGAGACCAAGACATTATCTGCCAATTATTTTTTGGGATTTATAGACAACAAAAACCATAAATAAAACAATCAAGGATACCCAAAAAGGAACACTTTGGTCAGAAATTTGAGTAGAAAAACTATTCTTAACTCGTGATCATGCAAAACCCAAACAGAAAAGAACCACTAGACATGCCGTTCTTTCATGAACATAAGATTTTGAAGTAATGCTACTAAACAAAGTAAGGGTTCCACCATATTAGGAAATAGCATATGCGTGAGAACCAAAGTAAGAACCTAATAAGAAATCCTTTGGTTTAGCTAAAACCAAATTATGAGCCATGGAATATCAACAGGAAAAACCTAGTATCTTAGTCCAAGAAAATTTACAAGGAGTATGGTTTAGAATTCAAAAGATAAACGATCAAAGTCGAAAGAAAGGCAAGTAATTTTCAAAATCAGCATCAGAAAGAATCTCTACTATTAGACTTTTATTGAATAGACAAGTGTTATAGAAATGCAATATCAAGGATATATAATTCCAATAATTTAAGAAAAGAGATTAAGGATCACAAAAAATTCGTTCTAACAAACAAGTCTTCAGACTGAGATGTGACATGTTTGACTTGGCCGACAAAGTTAGGGAGATCAGTTAAGCAAAGGAACACCTTATACCCGAAAGAGATCAATTAAGCCTTTGGCCTCATCGCAAGGGCTAGCCAAAGCAACCATTCAAAGAGTGATGGTTGAGCCTTTGATCCCCTCATTAGGCCTGGTCAAAGCACATATCCAAGGGAGATGGGCGAGAAGCCTTTGGTCCTGTTGCAAGGCTTAGCCAAAGCAACCATCCAGAAATGATGATCAATTAAGCCTTTGATCCCATCATTGAGGAAAGTCTAAGCACCCATCTAAGGGAGATGGATGAGAAGCCTTTGGTTCCACCGTAAGGCCTGGTCAAAGCAGCCATTCAAAAAATTATGGTCAATCAAGCATTAGATCACACGTCAAGCCTGGTCAAAGCACCCATCCAAGGGAGATGGAAGAGAAGATTTTGGTCCCACCATAAGGCCTATCCAAAGAAACCGTGCAAAGAATGATGGTCAATTAAGGTTTGATCCTAACATCAGCCTCAATTAAAGCACCGATCCAAGGGAGTTGGAAGAAAAGTCTTTGGACCCGTCGCAAGGCCTGGGCGAAGTAACCATTCAAAGAGTGATGGTCAATTGAGCCTTTAATCCAATCGCTAAGCCTAGTCAAAGCACTCATCCAAGATAGCTGATCAATGGAAATTCTAATGCTCAAGCAAGGTCTGTGAAATAACCATTCAAAGAAGAAAGATCGCCGAACTCCTGATTCGACAAACAGCCAAACTCAAAATACGTAAAGGACAAAATGTGTTTCCTTGATGCTATGGAAATTTCTATGGCAACATCAATTTATTCTAATAAGAGCTACTCTAAAGTTGTTTAAAGTAGATTTCTTTACTTCCAAAAAAATAAAATCACACTTTAATAAGCGTGTGCATGGTTTTCGCGTCAAATGGTTTCAAGTAGTTATGAAATCTTTTATATTACTAGGGATATCTTCGAGTTAAGTTTGTGAGAAATTCTTTAGCACGATGAATTTTCAATGGAAAAAATCAGTGCAAATAGAAATATTTCTAAAGGATTACAAAAGTATATGCATTTTGGAAGACCTTTTTATGGAAAGTTGCATTGTAAAAGAGCAAAAGTTTTAACAAGATTAAGTAGCAGAAGCAATCTATGATGAATAATACAACAATAAGGAATGTCAACTTGAGAGGAGAAGAAACAATTCAAGAGCTAAAGTTTACTTAAGCTAAAGGATAAGAAAACTTCTTATATGGAGGAAGAGGGCAAGTGTTCTACCCAAAATTTCAAGAAAAATTGATAAACGAAAAAGCTTTTGAATGGTGATGGACCTTTCTTACGCTAATAGAGCCATCATGTGTTGATTATAGCATTTGTGTGTTAACCGAAGCCATAATATATCAAATGAAGCCTTTGCTTGCTAATTGAAACAACATGTGTTGATAGAGCCATCATGTGCTGACAGAGCTTTCGTTTGTTAAGTTGAGCCATCGTATTTTGATTAGAGCTGTCATATATTAACCTAATAACTCCAACATGTGATGGCTTTGAAGATAACTAATCAAGCCATCTTGACCTAACTATTCACTACATCAAGCCATTGTGGATTGATAATTCAAATCCGTAGAGAGTTGGTTATTTAACCATTGCAAGTGGGAGTTACAAGCCATCATATAATAGTAAAGTGCAAGCAATAACCCATATTTTGAAGTAGTATATTAATATAAAGGGAATTCTATGTAATGAGGCTTCTAAGCAGTCTTACACAACCATGTCACATTTGTTGATAGTATGGCCAAGACAGCAATCCGCGTAAATGACAATTGTATTGATATGATGAGAAATGGCACCATCAAGGCCATCAACCTTTTCAAGCCACCAATCCGTGTAAAATTAAATCAACCAATCTGAGCAAGCTATGCCAATATCCAAACTCTATGAGTAGCGACGTACCCCACCTAAGAAGGGGCTCCTCTCTTCTCTCTCTTTCTGCCTTAGAACAAATCATAATTTGGGGCTTAACATTTCTATGCTCCCTTGATTCTGTTTTAGCACAAATCATAATTTGGGGCTTAACATTTCTAAGCTCCCTTGAGAGCTTGAGGTCTCCTTTAATGGTTAATAAAGTAGAAGATCTTGAACTTTTGAATATGTGCACCTTTACAAACATAAATTTGCAAATTGACTTCATCCACGATCTTTGAATTGGACAAAAGTGGATGACTAATATTTCTTGCATATTGATCCTTGAATAAAATTTCATATATTTCCGGATTTCATTTGGTTCCATATGAAAAGAAAATGAAGGACTTGAACTTGGATACTCTGGGCATTTTGGTCTGTATTATTTTGATTATTGATATACCTAGAATTCCATTTGACTTTTATTTATTTCAAAACATTTCAGTATTTGGCTAGAACTTAGTTTAGCAAAAATATTTTTGATATCGTGTGCATAAAAATAAAAAATTTCAACCTTGAGTTCATGAAAGGATTTTTGTATAAAATCCTAAATAATTGTTTCCTTCCTATATTTATAGTTTTTATGTAAAATCCTATATCCTTTGTTTCCTTCCCAAACTAAAAGATCAGTTGAAACGGTTAATTTTAATATACATATAGAATAATTTACATTTTTTTGTGCGTGATTTGTTTATGAATTTAAAAATTACCTTACAATTATGTGTGTGTGTGTGTGTGTGTGTGTGTGTGTGTGTGTGTGTGTCTATATTTATATGCTAATTTAACTTTAGTTCTCAAAATAGACTTTAGTGTAAAACTATAAAATTTAATATTTATGTCGTCTTTAATTGAAATTAAATTCATTATTGTTAACATAAGATTTCAAAACAAAAAGGTCAAATTTAATATCAATATAGAAATATAAACATTCACATATACTTATTTATCTATTATTATACATAAATTTTTTATATCAAAGCTTTGGATAACAATGACATATGTAATGTGGAAATTTTTATATTGTGGTTTAACTACTAACACCTGTAAATAATCACATTAACTATGTACACTTCTTTTGTGTAGTGCATGCACTTGACACAAATAAGTGTATCTTATATACTTACAAACAAAAACCTAATATAAGAATAATCATTTTTTAACACATAAAATAAAATTTTTATTTAACATATTATAGATAGGATCTAAAATTCATTTAGACTTCAAAGGTCTAATAAGGATCTAAAATGGATTTTTTTTTTAAATTCACCCATTTATCCCAGTTTCGATTGGCCTGGTTCCTTCAAAGTTATCACAACCCAATGGTCAATGTTGTTTAAAATTAGTAATGTTAGGAACAATGGATTAAATCTTATCCATTTAATAGAGTTTCTAGAAAGGTAGAGTTAGTGATTGTGTCTGGGTAATCAAGTACTTTGCCCTACCTTTCTACTGGCCTGGCCTAAAGGATGAAGCAAGGCCAAATGTTGTCTCCAATATAAAGGCCCAAATTGATTTTCGGTATTGGGTTTGAAATTTAAAAAAATTTCAAAATATTTTTTTAACATTTAAAAATTATATTTTAAATTTATGTTTAAAATATGACATGTTATGAATGTTGTAAAATTTTCAGAATTGGTTTTGAAAATTAATATATTTATTTCCAAAAATTGCTTAATTATTTGATTGATCGACTAAATTTAAGAAATAATCAATTAATTGAAATTTTATTTATATATATGTATATGTACCTCCAAAAGTTTAAGGTAAATGAAGATAAAATATTGAATTTGATTAATATTATTTTAATTAATTAATATATTTAATTAAAAGTTAATTTATAATACATAAGTACTATAAATGTTACAAACCATATTCATATGTAGATTGTTACGGATGAATGAAGTAAAATTTAACGCATGAAACTTAAATTGAAAATTATTCTATAGATTAAAAATAATGAAAAAATTTAATTAATTATGATTTAATTAATAAATTAAAATTAAATCAAGTATGGCTTAGTTATATAGAGTGAGTCTATAACAAACGCCAATTTGGTTTAAGGAATGTGATCCAATATTTAACTAAACAGCTTTCAGGTGAATTTTGATGTTTGATACGAAGGTGTAATGGTATGATAACTTATATGCAAGCAGCTTTGGAAGTTTGAAGTCCCAAATAAAGAGAAAAAGAGGTCGGTACCGACCACTTTAGGTTGGTATAGAGATGTTTTACTTATGGAATTTCGGGTACTCATGCTATGATCAAAGATTTTTTTTTTTGAAATGGTACTTTATATACAACAAATCATTGGGACAACATATCCCATGTCAATAAACGTTCGAAAGCAAGTTTCGAACTTGTGACCTCTTGCACCAAAGCCGAATTAATTAACCACTTGGACAATGGTGCTTGTCAAAGAATAGAATATTAAGGTGATCATATCGGGTCCACCTCTAAAGATATAGGTAAACAAATACGAAGATGTGTAGAAAAGGACAAATCCCATAGTGTGACGAACCACTATTTTTAACATCTAAAATCAATTATAAATGGCATATGTTAAAATACTCTTACAGCTAAATTCAGATATTAAAAATAGTAGACCCTAGGTAGATAAGAATTAGATAAATTCTAAATAAATAAATAAAAGATAAACCTCGTGGTGGAATTTAAATATTATCGTATACATATATGTAAATACAATTTTAACTAAAATATTACTCGAATAAGATATCCCATATAGTCTATACATTTTATCACATTAATTATTAAACAACATCTTTATAATTAAAACGCAAGTGATATACCGATCTCATGTAGATACTACCCTTCCCAAACCCTTTACTCCTTTCTTAGCTTTCAAGTGCAAACCTTCGAATACACATATACATAGTGCAAAAGAAAAAGGTTTCAACTACGTTTGGACTACGCCACTTTCTATACAACCCGACACAACCTAAGGGTTCCGTTGGCTTCCGCATAGAAAAAGGCTGCTTACGCACCCTTTTTGAGGGATTAAGCCTACGTAGTTCTGTCTTCTGCTATTCTCTTGCATCCAAATACTTGTTAGTTCATAACAACCATTGCATCTATTCAACCATCTAAACTAATGTAACCAATGCAATTCAACACAATCAATGCAACCACTACAATCAATGCAGCTAATGTGATTCAATACAAAGAATACCACCAGTGTAATAAATCCAATCGATGCATCCAATGTAAGAAACATGAAAAGTATCCATACTCATCCATCACAATAGATCTTCAATGAGGCAATAAAAATAATAGTACACTTAGCCATTAAACACCAAATATACTTGAAAATATTTAATCGTTAAGTACGTAAATGACAATGACACAAATATGCTACTAATCATTCATTAGAGTAACACCTCCCAATTTAAGAATAAATCGTCAAATGCATAATAATCACCACATGATAGTAACAAAAAATCAATTATCGAATGTGTACTAATCTAAAACTTATTAATAACACGAACACAAACACAATAAAAAAATAGGTAACTACACAACATAATAATAATGGAAACACATCCAAATATAGTCTCATCGTAATAAAATAACATATGTGATAAATAAAATTAACCGTAAATAACATATTACATGCATTCAAAACAACACGTCAACAACTATTGATTTTCCCTTAAGCATAAACCATTTTATTATAGTTTATTATAAAAGCACCTTTTATTTATCATAAGATAATAATAATTCTTCCAAAAATGATAACATACTGCAAAATACTTAATTGTAAAATTATTACTTCAAATCTCTCCAAACACTATACTTAATATCAAAAATACTAATTTCATCAAATTACCTTTCAAATCAACAGTGTCATTATTTTATGCTGTAGTAATATATTTATATTAATTGTCTTTAATATACTCCAAAATCAGTGCACTTCTATTTATTTCAAATAGTGTAATTTTCATTAAAACCATATTATTATTAACAAATTCCCACTTGTTGAATAATAATACACATTTAAAATATATTCTTTGTTGTAATCTATGGACTTGCCAGAAATTCATAAACAATAACCTTATTAAACTTCTCTAGTTAATTCAATTTTATTTTGTTCGAACACTGTTATTTAAGAACATTACACGGAAACTATAAATTATCAAATTAATCATTTATTTGTCTTATTTTATCCTTATTTCATAATTTTACTTATTCTATTTTAATGAACATTAGTCATAATTCAAATCCACAGTTGATTACGATTAAAAATCCAGTAATATAACAATCAATACAAAGCTCAACATATTCAAAATGTCCAAAATATCAAATAATTATCAATATATCACATCATAGACCAATAATTATAATTTTCTATCCAGATATGTGTGTATATATATATATTATAATTTAAATTCAATTAATTAAATTAAGTAAATCATACCAATGTGCATTTTTCAGCATTCTCCGAACTTAGTAGACCTATGGCCATATTGTTGGAAATTTCGCCACATGCCAAACGGAAGATACTGCTCATGGATCGAAGTTTGTATGCATAAGATATCACGATTAGAAGATAGGATTTCAATTATAATAATTCATAAAAGTAAATATGTATACTGTATATGTAATAATACATGTATCCAATCTCCTTCCTCACACACCCAAACCTACCTTTAGCCATCGAAATTAATCAACAATCGTTGCCCCCTTAACCATCTGCACCAACATCTAGCACTACAACCATGATCCAAGTCTTGTCACCAACTTAACAGAGTCGTCGCTAACCCCTATTACGCTGCCATCCACCTCCGACCACACATGGAAATTGACCATTCCTCCTCGATTTCTGATCATTTGGACGCCTGTTTCATCAATTCAAGCTAGTAGATCCACTTACCTTTTCGTCCTCTACAACCAAGTAGCTTCTGATTGTCTTATAGTCTAAGTTTTACCATCGATCTTAAAGCCCTAGATTGAATGACTGAGAATTATTCACCAATTTTTGATCAATCGGAGCCTTGGTTGAAAAACAAATTTTTGATGCCTCTTTGCCTTGTTGAACCTTTCCCATGATATATTATTCGATATTGTCTATACAATTTAACCTTTAATCACTTTAACTAATATGTTAATCGCCATTAGGGAGCAGTTAGAGTTGATTTCAGGATTAGGGAAGAAAACCAAGATTAGAGATGACGGTTAGGTTTCTATAACCTCAAATATATGGTCGTAAGGCTGGGTTATGTATTACGTATCCAATTTGGCCCGTAACACCTACGTACTTTATTTAAGCACTACAACACTTCTATTTCGCAAATTGTAACTCCGAATATATCAAAACTGTATATCAATTATTGCCTTGAAAAGATATTCACAATGATTATGAATATGACACCTAATTCAACCATCTATTAAAAATTTATTTTTAATTACGTTAATATTAAAAGCGTAAAGTTTGCGGGTCCTTGTGTTCTTCTCCCCTTTAAAGAATCGTGCCCTCGAAATTCAGTAGATAAAACTTTCAACCAAATTAATAAAGTTTCATCATGGAGTTAATGACAGAATATAGGGATATATATTAATCAAAAGTTAACATAAAAATAACCTACAACGACCATGTAACACCATTAATTGGGTCACAACACAATTTATTCACCTCACAAAATTCAATTTTCTACATACCATAATACTACATCCACTTCTTTAATCATACAACCCAAACTACAATATGCAAAAATAACACTCCTTCAATAAAAAGGTGTTAACCCATATTATACATCTTCATAATTCAACCATAATAAAAGTTTATAATAAAACATAAGCTAACAAAAACACGCGTATACAATTAAATGAATATACATAAACTAACAGTCATCATCGCTCATCAAAATAAAGCATATACGTTCCCCCAAAAGGGCACCACCACATTCTCATACTAATGAATAAAACGTGTGTGTTAATCCCTATGTTGACTACATATCCATCCTAATATGTGTATCTTCAAAGTCGTTGTCGAACTTCCTCATAATCCCCTCCTTAAAAGAATTGGTGTACCGCTTGATTCTTACATCTTCCAAAATAATTCATATGCTTGCTCATGACTATATTGTAACAACCCACATTTTTTACGATTATATATTAAAATATTTTATTTAAACATAGCGTCGTTGGTTGAATTTAAAGTCCAAAATGTGACTTTTTGTAAATAGTCGAGTTTGGACTTGAGACCACTTCAATTGATTTTAAAAGATGTTTACAACTTGTTTGAGTATAAATATCGATACGTTTGGAGTTGATTAGGATTTTGGTATTTTAATTTGGGCTTTAGGTTTTGTTCTCGCCCACTAACCCAATAATAGAACCCAAAGTCTTCTACCAAATACCCTAACTCCTCTCCCTTTCATTCATTCTACTTATAATAATTCCTAACACTCAAGCTAAAGGAAAAATGGGGGAAAGATGGGAGATTAAAAATTCCTAAGCCCTAGTTTTCTTAGGAAATTCAAGTTCAAGTTCTAAAATCAAAGAGAAGCTTAGGTAAGCATCCCTTATATCTTCTCCATCTCAATCTCTCTTCAATTTTTAGAATTCCCTTTAACCTAACTTAGGAAATTCATTTCATTTGATAATAGATTGAAGATTCTAGAGGTGTTTGTTGAAGAGAAATCAATCTTCGCTTGTTTTAGAGCTTTTCATTTCTTAATTTGGGTTTAAAGGCAAGTTCTTGAACTCACATCTATGTCTATAGCTTTCGTTGTTGTTAGGTATGAATTCCTAACATCTATTTTATGTTCAATTGATTTGATTTGAATTGACTTGGTGAATTTTCCAATTTTAGTGTTCTGAAGTCAAAATCTTTAGAAATCCTATCTTAGATGTTTGGATATGTTTTGGGGTGTATCAAAGAGCTTATAAGGCTGGGTTTTCGCTTGGCATAAATGCCTATTTTCCGTTGCTCGTCCGATCACTTCCAAGTCGATTTGGCCATCAATAGCCAAGGCAAACTGGTGCCCAGTACAGGCAACCAGACATCTGGTTACACTATACCAAACGTCTGGAGGGTCTTTGGCATCAAAAAGAAAATAGGGGAGGGGAAAATAAGTTTATCGAACCGTAGGTCAGACGACTGGCCAATCCAACAAGACGTCTGGTCTTGTGCAATTTTGCCTGCTTCGTCTGTTTTTTGTGGATTACCGATTTGTATTGATCATAGTTGTTGTCATTTATTATCGACTTTGATGGCTTCTTTTCTTGATTTTTGGGAATATCCATTTGTTTGATTTGTTATCGATTTTTATGGTTTTAATTCACGTTGTCGAATGTGGATTTTTGTGTTAGATTGTATTCACAATCATTTCTGTGATTTGTTACATTAAAATACAAAGGTTTTTATATTAGTAGTAAATATTCAAATCTTTCACAAAAACGATTCCAACACTATTTTTAATACAGAGCCCGTTTTAAAACCATTTCCCAATCTATTAGCATATACAGACCTTTACCTCATTCGTATGAGAAATATAATTAAACAGTTTAGCATAACAAGTGGTATGAAATGCTTGCATATACTTCGTCGGTTAATTCTTGGACTTGTTCGATTGAACTCTCATGAAATTTTTGAGTGGAAATCTACAATCTATTCATAAATATTTAAGTTAAGCCAGTGGTTATGGTACATGTAGCTAAACTCATTTATTTACTAGCTTGGCGTAATTTACACTTCTTTTGGATCATTGATGATCATTTTGTATTTTTGAGTGGAAATCTATAATTTGTTCGTAAATATTTAAGTTAAGCCAGTGGTTATGAGACATGAAGCAAAACTCATTTATTTACTAGCTTAGTGTAATTCACACTGATTCTATGGAGCTTCAGCTCAATTTGGTAGGGTAACGACCCATGGTCATTTGACAATTTGAGTAGCAATCGGCTCATTCGTCTGCGTGGGGGACTGTACCACGATAGAGTCTGTACATCAGGGGTATCTTTTAGTGTGCGCCGATGTTCATCTCATTCGTCCGCGTAGGGGACTGCACCACGGTAGGGTCTATGCATGAGGCGTATCTTTTAGAGTGCATCGATATTGAACTCATTCGTTCGCGTGGGGGACTGCACCACGAAAGAGTCTATGCATGAGGCGTATCTTTTAGGGTGCGTCGATGTTCAGCTCATTCACCCACGTAGGGGACGGTACCACGATAGATCTGTGCATGAGGCGTATCTTTAGGGTGCGTCGATGTTCGGCTCATTAGTCCGCATGGGGGGACTGTACCTCATATTTTCATAGGATAGCGACCCATTTGTGATACACGTGTTGGTTTTCATCTGCATGGGGGGAGTGTACCCCGTATTTTTATGGGATAGCGACCTATTTATGATACATGTGTCGGTGAGTTTTCATACTTCCGTTCATGATCGGCCTTCCCCTTTTTGTGATTTCTGGATTTCTAATAGATGATTTTCGGAATTTTACGTTTCACCAATTTTTGCGATTTGCATTGATATGTTTTGTCAATATCCGAGGTTTGGTGAATAAGTTAAAGAATGTGATATGAGGAGATTTGAGATATTATATGATTTCGTTGTTATCAAATATATACTTGTCACAGTATGACATTATTGTTATCATATGTTTTCGTCATATCTCTTATCCTACCTCATCTTATATGATATTTATAGCTAGAATGATCTATGTTTTATTTTTCTTCTTAAATAATACTCGCGTTAGACTGAGGTGTTTCAGGCACTTCTACTTAGCTTCTTAGCAAGGGCTAGCTTCTAACTTTTGGCTAACTACTGTAGCTTAGTAGTTTTGTTTTATACATTCAAGATAGAGACTCCTTGATGTATACATATTCTTTTGTCTAGCACTTGTAACTATTCTTTTGGGTTGTAGTGGATCTTGTATAACGACTACTTTGATGTTCACTTCTATGTGTTATATTCATATTTGTTTCCACCTTAGTGATATGAATATCTATGACTGATTTCTGTTATGCTTATTTTATATTTGTTTTCGAAGACCTCATAGCCACTGTGTAGTAGCTTTGAGTTTGTATTGGATATGTTGGATTTCGTCCAGAAATAAAAATGCAAGACGTATTATCTGACATATCGGTATTAGCACAAAGCAATTACACATATGGTCGCTCCTCAATAGCCTTATTCTTTGTAATAGTCAATGACATTACACCATAGTGTCATTGGCTAGTGTAAGTATAGAGGTTGGGCGTCACGGCTTGATATCAGATCCAAACTTCAGACCAATATAGAATATTATGGTAAGGATCATTGTCCTAAGTCTCTCTTAGGAATCGTGCTTTAGGATTTAATTCGAGTCTTAGGACCCGTTCTATCCTATTTTCTTTTTTGATGCTTTGTTTTATCAATCAAGTTTGTTTGATATTCATTCTGAGAATAAACTTTTTTCCTCTTCTTTCTTTCTTTCTTAAAGAAGAGAAATGGTTAAACCTAGTCGTCCTAACGTTGGTCAATCAAGTGCTACTCCTTAAGATGGCGTATTCATATCTGCCCAACATCTTTTGGATATTGTAAAGATTGCCCAAGCCGCTAGACCCATTCTTGAGCTACTTATCCAAAATCCGAATTTGCACGCTTGTGCAGTGATTATACCAATTTGGGTGGAAGGCCATTCAAGGGTTCCGAAGGCGTTATAGAAGTCCAAGCTTGACATAGAACATACAATCATATCTTTTCTTGCATGAATCTTGTGGATCTACATCGAGTCCAAGTGGCTTCTAGCATGCTTCAGAAGAGAACATTAGATTGGTATGAGCTTTTGGTTTTCAAAATTGTTGAAGCCGATCTTACTTGGGAGCAATTACGGGAAAGATTTGAGTTGAAGTTTGTGCCGGAAGCTACAAAAGTAACTTTAGCTCGACGCTTTATTGACCTTGTTCAAAGTGAATCTTCCGTGAAAAATTATGTCGCATCTTTTGAATCCCTCTCCAAATATGGGGTCGATTATATTAATACCCCATTGGAGAAAAATCAAAGGTTTATCTATGGGTTGAATAACAACTTTAGAAAGCCTTTTCTTCTGAAACTAGAAGTTCCTTTCGATCAGCTTGTAGATATCGCCCTTCGAGTTGAAGTGACCAATAAGGAAAGGGGTGGTGTTGTTGGGGGTGCCAAACAGAACTTCAACAACAACAAAAAGAGGCATCCCAACAATAAGTTCAAACCTAATCCTAATAAGAAAGGGAATCAAGCAACTTCGAAAACAAAGACTCCTACCTATAATCGTGGAGAATGCTACAATTGTGGATCTAAGGACCATTATGCAAATAAGTTCTCAAGTCCCTTACTTGTCATTATTGCAAAAGTTTGGGACATCCTATATCTTCATGTCCTATACTTCAAAGCAAGAAAGAGGGAAGGCTGAATGTTGTGCAAGCCCCTAATAACACTTCTCCTGGTAAACGTATTTCTCATTCTGTCCTTGATGTCATTATTTTGTTTCATGAATATCCTATTCAAATTCTTTTGATATGGATGCATCTCCTTCTTTTATATCAAAAGAACTTTTTGACACTTTTTCGTTAAATATTATGGGCATGATGACTTCACCGAGAATTGCGAATCCGGTCGGTGGGTCCGCAACATTCAGTTTACTTTGTAAAGATGTCGAGATTATTTTATATGATTATGCTTACCGTAACGATTTTCATATTATGCGTTACTTAGGTTTCAGAATGATTTTGGGAATGGATTGGCCTGATCGATATGAAGGCCATATCCTATATCCCAAGAAAACTATCCATCTTTGACATCCTCAATCTGTTAAGCAGATTTATATTTTTCTTAATAATTTCGATTCCAATTCGGTGGCATCATTTTATTCTTTAAACCCACATGATGAGGAAAATGTTATTTCCCTCATTCAAGTAGCTCGTGAATTTTTTGGTATCTTTGAGTTTGTCTTAGGATTACCACATAAGCGATCTATTGAGTTGTGCTAAAGTCTTTTCATCTCAACCTTGCCACCTTGCCACCGATATTCATCAGCTTCGTATTGCAAAGGATTGCATTCCTTTGACATCATTCTGTCGTTATGGATCTTATGAATGGCTCGTTATGTCATTCAGTTTGACCAACCCTCCAGTTTATTTCATTCGTCTTATGAATCAAGTATTCTGCGAATATCTCGATGAGTCCGTCATTGAATTTATTGATTATGTATTAAATCAACAATTTAAAATTTGCTAATCTTTCCAATAAGATATATTTATAAGTATAATTGGATTTTGTTCTTAAAATGAGCAAAGAATATTCATAAAACTTTTAAGAGGCATGTTTATCATATAGAAGATGATTTTGTGCTGTATTGCCCTTTGAGTGCTTTAAGAATTCAAGTCGATGCACTTGATCAACGTTATCGATAGGAATCTTCTAAACGCTATGATGAGACAGTCAGACACAATAAATAGATTTGTAAGAAGTAAAATTTTCTGAAAAGATGATTACAAAAAGTTAATTATAACTTTGAATGTCTTAGAATTTTGGAAAAGAGGATTATGAAATAAATGATTTAGCATAGAAGCTACTTTTCAAAAAAATTAAAAGAACACCTTTCCGATGCTCCTATTCTTGTGATTTCTAAAGGGAACCATGACTTCATGTTTGTACCGATGCTAGTGGTATTGGTTTGGGTGTCGTTCTCATGCAAAAAGGTAATGCGTTATCGCTTATGCTTTTATACAATTAAACGCTACCGAGACTAGATATGTCACTCATGATCTAGGGCTCGCGGCCATTGTTTTCGCTCTTATAATTTGACGTCATTATCTGTTGGGAGAGAAATTTGTTCTCAACACCGATCATAAATTTTTGAAGTATTTATTCTCCCTTAAAAGGAACTTAATTTGCATCAACAATGTTGGCTCGAATTCCTTGCATCTTATGATCTCGATATTCTCTATACTCATGGAAAGGGAAATCGTGTTGTCGATGCCCTTGGTCATAAGCAACAAGCGGTTATTTCCATGAAGATATCCGAATGGAATGATCTCGTGACTTTTCCCACTTGTGAGATTCGAGATTGTGAATCCGATCTGTAACGATCCCATTTTCAAAACCAAATTTAAATTTAGTAATTAGTATAATTTCCAGAATTAATTTGAAATTAATTTGAATTTTTCAAAAGATAAGCGTTGATTTATATATATATATATATATATAAATAGATTATAATTTGAATTTGAATTTGAAATTCAGTATAAATATCTTAAAAATATTTGGATTTGAAAATAATATATATGATTTTTATTAATGTATAAATTAGTTTTAAATCATTTTCTTTTAAATTGTATAAATATAAACAACGAAAATGTATTTATAAGAATAGAAAAATATAATTCAAAATCTGTAAAAATATTATAAGAATGCAAAAGGACAAGTGTTAAAATTATAACACATAATTTAACAAGTGTTAAGATTTTAATTCATCCATTTAACAAGTGTAATAATTTTACCATTAAATTGAACAAGTGTCACTTATTTTCTTTCTATTTTTAATTGTTAAAAAATATAAACAAAGCTATATATATCTCTACCTCTTCCCTTCTCATTTTCTTTTATCTGTGCAAAAACTTTAAAAAACCAAAAAAAAATTCAAAACTCAAACTTGGAAAGCTTAAAACAGAGAAAAGAAATAAAAGCCAAAAAAAAACCTAAAGCAATCAAAATTCTTCCAAATTCAACTCAACAAAGAAAAATTCAAGATCAACAGTCAAGCAAAGATTCAAATTAACAAAATCAAGTATTTCAAGTTTCAAAAATTCAAAATTCAATTCAATAATCATACAACAAAGCAGATTAAAGTCAAGATCTAAACCAAATATTCCAGTTTTCAAATCCAGGCTCTGTTCATTTTATACAGGTGAGTGAACTACCGTTTTAAAAGCTTGAATCTAGGTTGAAATCTTGATGCATGTGATAAATGATAAATATAAGGTTGTAAGGAATGCTTTCATGTATATAATATGCAAATATTTGTGTGTGCATGTCAGTTACAGGCAGAGATGCCTCTGTTCAAGGTCTACAGGTTTCAAGCCTTTTTAAAATCCAAATCTTTTCTTCTAATCTTTTTTTGGCTTTAAGATTTAAATAAAATGTGTTTGCAAAATCAAGATCTAAGTTGTAAAAATATTTTAAGTAAAATTAGTTAAAATATTTTATGGAATTAGGAAAATACAGTAGAATTTAAAGAATATCAAAATTTTGAATGTCATGATTTTCAGTTTCCTTTACATTACCAAATTCATCTTGGAAAACCATGAATTTTAAAGGGGAATCAAGATTTCAGTGTCGTATCGATTGAGGAATTCGAAGTTGAACGTGAAATGGGTTTTTGGTAATTTACGGTGATCTGAGAGGACATAGGCCGCGGGATTGTAGTTGAGGCTACCTAAGAGGTTGCCTAGTTTGGGAAATATGATCGAAGAATTTTTTGATCATCGTGGAGGCGGCACGGTGAGGTTTTAGGGTTTTTGAACCTATTTGGGTTGTCTGGGTTTGAGTGGCTAATATGGTGTCGTCAATGCATCAGGATTGACCAAAGAAATGGTGCACGGTTGAACGACGAGGCTATGGTCGAGGTGGCGTGGCTTCTGATGATCTAGATCGTAGGCGCGAGGAAGATTTGTCGATCGAGTTTTTGTTCCAGTTTGGGTCAAGTAGCTCGATGTCGAGTTCATCATCGTTTCAGGGTTCTGGGTGGTCTGGTGGTTAAGGGAGGTTTTTGTCGACTTATCGATAGTCATAGCATCGACCGGAGATGGTCAGAGCACCTATGCATGTGCAAGGTGTCAGGCTGTGTCAACATCTTAAGTTGGGGAGAAAAGTTTCGACTCGAAGTTAACCTCGGGGAGACTTGGTTGTGGCTCGAGTCTTGGATCGGGTGTTTGTGAGTACATATCGGGTCTTAAACCTTAAAACAAAAGTAAAGAAAAAATATTGGGTGGCTCCGGTTGGACTCGAAGAAATTTGTACTGGGCTCGGGGGTGAACTTGGGGTTGTCTCGGGTTAGTATAATAACAGTTTTCAAACTTTAAACAAAATTCAAATTTAAACATTTTTAACTTATGTTTTTTGATAATTGTTTTTATTTACGTATGGTTTTAGTTTAAGGTTTAAAAGTAAGTTATTTTAAAGTAATTAAGTTTAATTTATTTAATTATGTGACATTATTTATAAATTAATTCTTAAGTTAATTAAAATAAATTTTATAGTGTGATTAAAAAGTTAATTAAGAATCATTTTCAATTATTAATTAACTTAGATATCTTAAGTTAATTTGTGTGTTAATGTCAGTTAATTCCGAGGTTTATTAAACAAAGATTTTTAATGATAATTATGCAATTAATTATAATAATGGTTTATCTTTTAATTAATTAAGATCTTAAGTAATTAATGATTAAAGTTAATTAATGAAATTAATTAAAGGATAACTACTTAAATAATAATTACTTAACACAAATAATAAAGGAATAATTAAGATTAATTAATCAATAATTAAGGTTAATTAATTAATAATTAAGGGTTAATTAACTGATTCATTAATGATTAAGGATTAATTAATAATAATCAAGGATAATTAATCATTAATTAAGGATAAGTAATGAAAGTAATTATGTGATTAATTAATTATAATTAATTAAAATAATTGTAATTACTTAAATTAAGCAGGACTTAAGAGTAATTAAAACAATTAATTTAATTTATTTGAAATTCAATTGAATTAATTGCGAATTGAATGACTAATTCATCTTGTTTATAGATTATTGGATTATTATTGAATGCCTTGGATTGGTTAGTATCTCTGATATGTGATTGCGATACTTTGTGATATGAATTGCTTTGTTTTGAGCTGTGACATCTGTGTTATATTGTTGTGTGATTGTGAACTTCTAATTGAAGTAAAATTGTTGGCCTTTAAAACGACATTTGAATTTCGATGCGGCCGGGGTTCGGATTCCAGATGGTTATCCAAAAACTACATCGAATCTTAAAGGTAAATCTTTTGTTTAAAAGATTATAAATGGAAATTTATTATGACTTATGTATCCATGTGATTTTAAAATAAGCGCTTCTTATTCGGTTAAGCCAGGAGAGGACATTAAGTCTTAAAACCCATTCCGAATAATGATATGATGAAATGGGAGTGCATTTGAAGATGGTGGTTGAAGACCGAGTATTTTTGAGAACTAAAGGATTGCCTGTCGATTGTTTCTACACTGTGTTGCTCGGTATATAGATCTTCATATGTGATGGGTAGTCCGGTCGGGATTGTGGATATCCGGATTTGCAAGGGCTTCTTCCTTGCTTGGACGAAGTGCCTTTGGTTCCGTTCAGATCCAGGATGGACTTGTAGGGATGTATGTTTGACATTACACTTTGAGATGTAAAAATGGTTTCTATCAAATACATTTTTGCTTAGTGGCGGAGAATTTATTCTCTTAGCTTAACACCCTTCTCTGAGACATACGAGCTCAGAGGTTATTTAGTTGATGGTTATTAATGATATATTTCCAATTTGGTAGTGTGGCATACTAAGTGCTGATCATTGGTTGATCGAAGCATGGATTTTGAGAAAAACGTAGCTTTATGGGATGAGACTTCATCGAAACTCACAACCCGAAAATGGTCGAAACAGGAAAAGATGCAGCAAGGTTATGGGGGTTGCGCCCCTCAGGGTATGTGCATTTCCTTCTAGATAAAAAGTGGTACTGGTACGGAGCCCGGATAATTTTCTTATCTGGTTGTTGGTGTTGAGTGCCCTCGATAAAGGTCGGTTACGACTGGGGGATGACATACTCGTGACAGTTAATTACCTAGTTATAAAGGTAACCCGACCTTGTGTTGGCAGAGAACCGGTTAGGTTCTCGAGGCGTCCCTCTAGAGGCATACCCTTTCGTATAAAGGAAGTTCCTTAACCTTGGCCATTTGTTGGAAATCAAAAAAAAAAACAATACGATCCCTTTATGATTTCAATTGTAAAACCTGCCACCTCAGGTGGTAGCGATAGTAGGCATAATATAATGGTTCCTATGCTGGCTAAGATTAATATTATACCTTCGAAAGGTTTTTCACACTATGCACTAATAATAATATCAAAAAGGATTTTCTCATATCAAGCATGTTTTACTATCATAAGGAGAAATCTCCCCCAAGTGTGCAGTTGCATTGTGTGTGTGTGCCGGGAGGCCTTATGGTAGTTTCATATTCCAAAAAGCATGACGGGTTTCTTCTTGTAAATTGTTTTGTTCAAACAAATGTTTTATGTTTACTCATACCAGTCCCATGACTGACCCGGAGTTTATTGTTCCCTTTCCTAAACTCTAGATGCCCATAATTTTCCACAGGACAGCCTAACGTCAGGTTATCCGTGTTCTGGAGCGAAGTTGGAATGTAGATTTGGATCTAGATGTCTTTTGGAGTCTTTGGTTTGGACGCCTTTGTCTTTGAAGTTTTTGGGAGCTTTTGGTTTGGAAGTCTTGGAAGTTTTTAAGCTTTTCCATTTGGTGCTTTGGAGCTTTTGCATTGAAGTCGAAGTATGTTGGATCCTATTGAAGTTATTGTAGCCCTGTTCTGTTCCGCTGTTATATTATTATTATGTTGTAGTATCATATACATGTGCTCTGATGTTGGCGTTCAATTGTTGTAGTGATGTTGTATCCATATTGTATCGATGTTGTGATCAATGAAGTTATTCATTTTGTTTCCGCTATGTTGTTTTTCATCAAATGTTGTTATAAGCTCCAGCGAACTGGATTCCGACATTTGAATATTCGGCATTCGAATACGAGTGAGGTATTGGATGTCGATTTTCGAACACTGGATTTCCGGTCGTCACATTTGGTATCAAAGCTAAAGGTTGAGTAAGAACTTTAGCTTAGGAGTATGACACATTAGGTGACTTATTAGAGATAGGGTTAGAAACACCCTAAAATGAGTATATTACCTCAGATATCTCGTATGTATGCGTAAATCAAGTTTTCATACTATTTACAAATAGTGAGAATGAGCGCAAGAAGAGGTTAAGGTAGGGGACGGGGAAGTACCACTACAACTGGTCAAGACCTTGCAACAATGGAAAAAGCTCTTCCCATCCAACCTCAGCCGAATCTGGCAGATTTCTATCGAAGTTTCTCAAGACTTGGAGGGAAGCCATTCACAGGCAAGGAAACTATTATAGAAGAACAAGCATGGATTCGATCTTGCGAATGAATTTCAAAGGATTGAAGTTGGAGGATGATCAAATGAGGTTGATAGCTTCTTGGCAGCTCCAGGAAGAGGCTTTAGCATGGTGGGAGACTATTACATTGGCTGAGTCGGAGGATGAGTTCACTTGGGATCAATTCAAGAAAGGGTTTGAGCAGTGTTATATGCTGTCTGTTGGTATCTCTAGGATGTACCAAGAATTCGCAGACTTAGAGAAAGGAAGTTTGTCTTTTGAAGAATATTTGAATAAGTTTAACGAGTTATCTCGGTTTGGTCCTGAACTGGTGAACATCCCTCTCAAGAAGAATGAAAGATTTATTCGAGGAATGAACAAGAAGTTCCATGAAAGGATGACAACCTATGTGAAGAAGTCTTTTTCTGATTTGATAGATATGGGATGTAGATATGCTACCTTGGATAAACAAGAAGTTCCAGAGGAGAAAGGAAGTGCAAGCAATCTGAATTGGAAGAAAAGGAAGTTCGAAGGAAAGAAACCATGGCAAGGTAAGGAAAAGAAGAATACCTAGGAGAAAAAGGCAAAGGATTTTACCTGTTTCAACTATTTACTCTAGTACTTACAGGAAACCCACGAAGCAAGGAAGGAAGGATCAACCTATGAAGACAAGTCAGGGAGTCAAGGAATGCTATTACTTTCATAAGCCAGAACACATGGTCAATGAATGCCCGACAATGAAGCAAGCTCAAGTAGCAAAGATGTATGCGATCAAGGATAAACCTTCAACCTCAGGAGCAAACAAAGGGAAAGGAGTTTTAGACGGTAACCTTCTTCTTTATGATAAAGTTGTTAGGGTTCTGTTCGACACTGGAGCCATAAATAGTTTTATTTCTCAACAAACCGTAAACGAGTTAAAGCTTGAACCTGAATTCGTAGATGAACCTATTTGCGTGAAAAACCTGGTTGGAGGCCCTGCGAATCTTGGTCTACGTTGTAGAAAAGTTCATATCTCGTATTCTCATCATCGATTTCCTACAGCCTTTTTGTTCTCGACTTTAATGAATTTGAAATTTTACTTGGAATGAATTGGTTCACGAAATATGAAGCTAAATTAGGTGTTATCAATCGAACGATTTCGATTAAAACCAAACTGGGGAATTTTGTTGTGATTTCTCATGACGATCCAAGTCCAAAAAGAGATAAGCTGATGTATACTTTGGGGTATCCTAAACCTAGTTTGGAATCCATACCTATTGTTCAGGAATTTGTAGACATATTCGAAGAAGTCAAATCTTTACCTCTGCATAGGGAAATTGAATTCAGAATCGACTAGGTTCCCAGTGCCCGTCCTATTGTGCATGCAAGTCACGGGATGGCATCAAGGGAAAGAATAGAATTAGTCAAGCAACCCAAGATTTACTGGAGAAAGGATTCATACGACCCAGTCGTTCCAGTTAGGGTT
Source organism: Allium cepa (assembly GCA_030765085.1). Classification (NCBI taxonomy): domain Eukaryota; kingdom Viridiplantae; phylum Streptophyta; class Magnoliopsida; order Asparagales; family Amaryllidaceae; genus Allium; species Allium cepa. The sequence goes on along the minus strand of CM060928.1, from coordinate 555,912,459 downwards.
CAGCTATTGTCTTTATAGCCAAGTCTGACGGATCTTTGAGATTGTGCGTAGATTACGGTGATCTCAATAAATTAAATCTTAAAAATAAATTTCCTTTGCCTCGAATTGACAATCTATTCGATTAACTTCATGGTACTCGATCCTTTTCTAAGATGGATCTAGCCCAAGGATTCCATCCGTTGAGAATTGTAGAAGACTGTATTCATTTAACTGCTTTTAGGGGTCTAGATATATTCTACAAATGGTTGGTTATGCCCTTCAGACTAACCAATGCCCCTGCGTATTTCGTAGATTTGATGACCCATGTATTTTGAGAAGTGTTAAATAAAAATTTTCTCATGTTTATTGATGATACTCTGATCTATTCCAAAACTGAAGAAGAGCATGCTAAGAACTTGAGAATTGTTTTGGAAATATTGAGGAGGAACATTCTATTTGCCAAAATTTCTAAATGTCATTTTGGGTCAAGGAAGTTAGATTTCTAGGACATATTGTCACAGAAGAAGGCATTTCTGTAGATCATGGTATGGTTTCTCCTATCCTAGACTGGAAGCAACCCACAACTCCAAAGGAAGTCAGAAGTTTTTTGGGATTAGCCGGATAATACTGGAAGTTTGTTGAAGATTTGTCTAAGTTAGCCAGTCCGTTAACTAAGCTGACTATGAAGAATGCCAAATTCGATTGGACTCCGAAGCGTGAGGAAGCATTCTAGGAGTTGAAGAGAAGGTTGACCTCCGCTCCCTTTCTAGCTATTATTAACGGGTATTGTGACGACCTGGAATTTTTGGATGTTTGAAATCGAAATATTTAATTTATTTTAAATATTTAAAAGTTAATTTTTAACTTGAATTTCAAATATCATCATTTACTGGATAATTTAATTTTGAATCAAACTATTGGAAATTGGGTAAAATATGAAATCTAGGATTTTTAGCTTGTTAAAAATAATTTGAAGGCTTATAAAATTATATTAATAATACTAAAGGTGATAGAACTTTTAAAATTGAATTTAACAATGAATTGTTCAGTTTTAAAAATATATCGTTTAAATTGACATTTAAAAATAGCCTTCTGAGGCACAGTCACGACATTCCACGAAATAAGTTCCATTGAATCCGTAATATTGTATTATTATTGGATTTCAATTTTCGTAGTGGTTGGAGTGGTTGTGTGAGCATACGGTAAGTAAACGCGCTGAAATTTATATCAAAAATTTAATATAATAAATGGGTTCAAAAAGCTATCTTCTCCATACGATCGAATTAGGACTCGAAACCTTTTCCATTGCGTTCGGAATAAGGGTATAACATTATAAGCGCCTAGCGGCACGCCTCGATAGGAGTTCGAGATTGGAAGTTGCATTTATCGAGATGATTTCGATTCAAATAAAAAAAATAATATATCTATATTTATTGATTTAAAATATATACTTACATCAGCTATTTTTTTTCACCTCAAGTTACTGTACACCAGCAAGCTCTACAGCCATCTTTAATTCTTTCACTTCGTTCAAATTACAGTCAATACAAAGGGAAAAAGAAAAAAGGGACGAAACGTTTATCTCAAAAGAAATGCGTATGGCTGTTCTCAAGAAGATTATTATCTTAGAACCAAACCCTGACTCTTTCCCCTCTTCCCCCCTTTTTCCAAAATTTAAAACCAAAATCATCCTTCTCTTCGTATTTGTTTCCCGTTCGAGCTTCAACACCCAAATCGAATTCGAATTTGATTAAGGGAACGTGTTCGCGCATAGGCTTGGGGTGCCGAGTGCGAGCTTCGTAAGTTTGGGTCGTGAGGCTTGAGGAAGGGAGACGTTCGATTTCAAGCTCGAAATGGCATTAGGCTTCGGTCGCGAGGCCAGAGGAAGAGGCGCACAACCGCCTGCAGATGATGTTATTGCTGGGTTCGCAATTTTTCTTTCTACGACAATTCTGTTGGAGGTCGACGCATGCGATGGCAGATGGGCGGGTCGAGATCAATTGCGAGGCTGAAGGTATAGCTTTGTTAGTTTTATTCATCTCTGTGTTTAATCAGTAAAAAAAATATAAATTTATTTACAGTAAAGTATATGTAAAGGCAATTTCCTTTATTTATTTATTTATTCAGAAAACAGAAAATTAAATATAGTTAGATATAAGAGAATTTATAAAAGTTAGATTTTGTTTTTGAAATCTATAAATTATTTTTATAAATGGATAAGTAGTTTCAAGGGGAAAATTTCTAGTTTAAAATTAAATCATTAATTTAAATTAATAAATGGAAATTTATTGTTCGCTTGTTTCAAATATTAATAAATTATGTAATGTTTATACAAGGTCAAAATCGTAGAAACAAGCCGGATTGGAAGTGGTTTGCAACATAAAAGCAAAGGTGAATTAATCTCACTCATCTGCTTTTAATTTAAATTTAAATAGTTAAATTGAAATAATTGGTTGAATGATTGAATTGATTTGATGTTTTATATAGTAGTATACAATATATATTGGAGTGATTGATTTCCCGCATTATATAGCCGATGAGACCCTATGCGCCGCATTATATTGGATGATATTATATTAATCCCATATACAGCGATATTCCATCTCGAAGTGGAATTGGCACTGTGCTAATGTCTGTGGATGCAGGAAACAGGTTGGAGGGATCCAACTGGAGTCCTCAAAATTATTTTGATTGTTCTAATAATTCTGTGTATGATTATTGAATATTCTATGATGGATTATATTGATAATTGGAATATTGGATGCTGTGTTTGATTTATTATATTTGGGTATACTGAGTTATCAGAAATATATAGATTAGATCTTTGTTGAGAAAATAAAAGGAGAGAATTCTTAAGTAAAAATCATTTTTGAAAGTTGGATAAATAAAAATAAAAACAAGGGAAAAATGAATTGTAAAACTTAGGTGATATTATTTAAAGAAATAAAGAATTTACTTTAAATTCAAGGTTTAAATTTATTTGAAAGTATAAAGAAGAAATTTGGAAAATATGAAATTGGTTTTTTCAGTTAAAATGATTTTAAATCATAAGTAAGAATTAAAAATCCGAAGTTAATGAGTTTTGAAGTAAATGAGTAAGTAAAGGAATTTATTCCAAATGGAGTAATTTAGAAATCAATTTGGAAATTAATTTAAGTGTTTGAAATTGGAATTTTAAGAAGGATGGGACTAAGAAATTTATAAACTTAGTTTATAAAAGCAAAGCAATATATCAGTGGATATCTAGAAGAATAAATTCACGGTGGAAATTTATTAAGGGAAAGGGTAAATTTGTTTAAAAATAAATAGTAATTTATTTTTGAAAGATGTGAAAGAGAAGCGTATTTTCCTAGATAGCCAAGTATGTTTTCAAAGCAAATTTTTAAATATAAGTTAAAACTTTTAATGTTGTTTCAAAAAAAGCATGTTTTAGAAAATTTATTATTTCTAAATGTTTAAATTCTAAAGCAAGTATTTTTCAAATCTATTATCGTAGTAATTATTTTAAGGTGACTTGGTATTTTGTTTTAAAGGAGAAAATATAGTTTTATATTTTATAAAGTAACCTCATTTTAAATATTCCTAAAGTATATATCTTTGAATAAAGTATTAAAGTAGTTTTCAATTTAAATGTTAAGTATATTTTATAATAAAGTGTTTTTAAATTATTTTAAAAATCTAAAGTATTGGTACTTGGAGTTTTCAATGGAAATAAATATTTGGGAATTCATTCCATGAGAAGAGTGTGGTTTGAAAAACTATTTTCAAAAAGGGTTGAAAATGGAAATATATCATGCGAAGATATTTTGAGGATAACAAATAATTTGGGAGATTACTTATTGTTTGATGGTTGTTTGTGGATGTTAACTGATAGCTAAATAACCGAATATCAATATTGGACAATGCGCTGATCGTTTCGAAGAGACCGAGATCGGGTTTGCTATATTACAGCTTGATAGGGGGTTCTCGCTTCGTGTTTGGTGGCGAACGGGAGACTCTTACCCCTACATGTCCCCGGGGGTTGTATATGGCCTTGTGAGGTTGGTTTGCTAGGTGCTTACAGTCGAGAGGCTGGCCGTAAAAGCAAACCCAAGGTATCACTATATGCCACGGTGGGTCTGGGATGGTTGCAAAGCCTACCAGTCGCCACTGGCGCGTCCTATTACAGTGGTATCAGAGCTTAGGTTGGTGATAACCTCAGCTCTGGTGGGGATTACTCAATAGAAATAGAGTCCGTGAGCACTCTATAATGAGTTTGAGTGTATTAATAAATATGAGCGTGTATTTGTCACTGAATATAAAAATTGTTTTTATATTGTGTTGATTTATCGATTGGGTGTTTATGAATTCTGGTCGATGTGTGGGACGTCATGTCATCGATAGGTGTTTCTAAACTCTTAAACAACATAAACCGACATAGTATTGTTTTAAATAGGATAAATGAAATAATTTTACCCAAATTATTTTTGTATATAAAGGAATTATTTTTTCGTAAATTATTATAGTTATATATGATTCTTGGTTGTTAATAATGATAATATTAAATTATTATCATTGTTGTGCAAAATTGAATAAGATATTGAAATCATAACCAAAAACTAAGAAATAAATTCGTATGCAAATGGGATTTGTAAATGTGATTTAAAATTTGAAATAGAATTCCAAAGAAATATTTGAAAATAATTTGTGATGAAAATTCAAGAGTTAATGTTTAAATATGAACTGAAAGGGTTTGGAATTTGAAAATTTGGAAAATTTATATTCCTTTGAATTTGAATATGGTTTTCAAGGGTTTTAGAGAAATAATAGCAATACTATTTGGGAAATATTTTTGAATTGGATATGAAATCCGGTGAGATTTCGAATTTAAAGATATTTGAAATGTTTTAGAAGGATAAAAGCACTAAACTCTTTTCGATCGCTAGAAAGTAACTTCGGTGATGACTGCAGCATCATTGATGTTCATTTTCGAGTTGCCAAGAGAGAAATTGCTACCAGATTGTTTTAAATTGGAATTGTTTGCAAAATTGGGTTGGTTTTAAAAATTCAAGGAATAATTGGATATACAATTGAATTATGGATTTCAAAAATGGTTTTTGAAATGTTGAAGTTTTGGTTTGGTGAAACCGTTTTAATTTGTACTACAAAGGAATATTTGGGTTGGATATAATTGAGTTAAAAAAAATGATTTTGAAATATTAAGTAATCGATTAAAAGAGACTCCAGAATTTATTTTAAAAATGTTTATGGATTATAAAAATATTTAGAAATTTAAAAAGTTTGAAAAATTCCTAGAATGGAATTAACTTGTAAAAAGTTAATGAGTTAGAAGACTAAGTCGAATTAAATGAACTCAAGCTAAGTTTAATAATATTGTGATTGGATTTGAATTAAAGTTGAGTATAATTGAAATGGAACTGTATCACGTGGTGGATACATTAAACGAAATTAAGTTCTTACTTAATAAAATGTAAATGAATTGTGTGAAGTCAAAGAATAGCATGAGGTTAGATTTAACTAGAGTTTAGTTAAATAAGATTTAATAGGAATAAATAGATTTAGATGACTTATAAAAAAATTGAAAACCCATTGAATAAAAATATATACTTGGCTAAATAAAATGCATAATCCCGAGTTAAAAAGTAAAATGTGAACGGGATTGATGGTGACTGGATGAAAGTATGGATATAAATAAATTACGACTTATAAAACTTAGAAGTGGAATAAATAAGCTAAAATAAAATTGTTTGTATTTAGAGAAATGAATAAAAAATCCAGAAACTTGAATTATAAAATAGGTGGAACTCAAGAAATTAAGCGAAGTGATTTTTGGAAGGTAAAAATCAAATTAAACAAAAGTGAACTTAAGTTATGAAGTTGAAAAAGTTTGAAGAAAGTAAATTAACTTAAGTTTAAAATAATAGAAGCTTGGCTTCGAGTAAGGGTGAAAGCCCATTAAATAAAAGTTTGTGTTAAATTAATTTGGGAAATGGTTATTAATATTAGCATGGAATGTTGTCAAGCTTATTGGAATGGGTTTAAATGAAACTAACGCGGGAATGAATGAAATGCAAGTGAATGGTTTGTAAATAAGTTAGAATGGAATAAAATTTAATATAAATTGTATAGGAATCAATTTAAAATGATTATAAGCTTGAGTAATTGTTTATTCACATAAATATCGTCCAATTTGCATAGAAATAATTGTTGCTTGACGAAAATGAGATTAAATAAAATTCTATGAATTAATAGAAGTAAATAAAATTGATTTTTGAATCAATTGAAATGAATATAAGTTCGTTTGGATTAAAAATGATTCGTATGCAAGCAAGTGAGCTGTAAATCACTTAAATTGAATAGTATGGGTTGAGAGTTGATTGAAAGCAATTGAAATAAGTGTCGAAACCTTACATATGTGCTTATGAAAGTATATAACATGCATTGTTATGGAATCCATGTTTTAGCTATTTAAATATAAGTGAAATGCTATAAAATTCTTATATGTAGTGCTTATATGTTTAAATTGAGTAAATACAGGTACCTGAAGACCGTTTAGCAGGATTTTAGTCGCGCTAATTGCTAAATAATAACCCGCTTGCTTAAAAACGCTAAATAGAGGTACGCCTATGCAATAAAGGTTAGGAAATATGAACTATTGTTTGTTTTTATTTGTTTTTTCGACCAGGTGGGTCGATGTTTATATATTTATATCTCTTGTCAAATTGCAAAAGCTCATCCGTACAAAGAAAACTCTGCCAAAATTTTTCGAAAATTTTGGGAGTTAGAAAAATTTTTGAGAAATTTTTTGTTAGTGACAAAATGATTTCAAATTGGAAATTGAAATAAATTAGTGGATGAAACTAATTTAAAATAATGATATGAATCAGTTATAAATGGAAGATAAAATTCAATATTCAGAGTTGAAGATAAATTGAATTCATATGAAAATGGGAGAACCAATTTGAATAGAAGTAGATATTAACTAAAGTGGTGAAGTGAAATAAATATAAGAAGTGTATAAAATACTTATATTGAACTTAAGTGGAAATGGTAGAATTCTTAAGTAATATGGGTGTTGGGAAAATATATAAAATAAGCATTTGAGTGAAGATTTAATAAAAATATGTGAAATGATAAGCGTTGATAAGTGAATAGAAATCAAAATGAATGTGAATAAAAGAGAATGGATATAAATATGTAAGATGTATGTATATTATTTTTATTCGCATAGCAATTTGATCCAGATTCAAGCACAGAATTTCGAGATAGTTATATCGATCCGAGTTAGGATTTTTCACTCGATTTTCGACGGCGAACCCTGAATATGGATTTTGATTGATTCTGAAAGTTCTCTATCATAGTTACTATGCAAGGAGAATGATGGTTTCTGATCAAGTAACCAGATCTAAGTCCGCACTAGGAAGTCGGGTGGATGATACTAGTTCGGAAGTGAAATTTTGTGTTCGAGCGAGTGATCGAATTTGGTAGTGCGTATGGATGATATATGTACATCGTATGGGCTTGAATGAATAAATATTGAAATTTTGTAAGCGAGTCATTAAAATGATTTAGAATGCTGTGATTGGATACTATTGCTAAGTAGGATATACAGGTATTATAAAGGAAAAGGAAAATTAGTTTTGATTCCAGAAGATAAATTTGAATTGCTCGACAAAAAGATATGTGTTTAAATTTCTATATGAAATTTGATTGGGTTTTTGATCTAGACACTTGGATTTTTGTTTTCTTTTGGAATTTGGGAGCCCGTAGAGGCATTTTGTAGTTGTTCCGAGCTAGCCGTGCAAAGGAAACGTTGGCGAAATTTTTCGAAAATTTAGGGAGTTAGAAAATTTTGATAATTCAAAATTTGGTTTTAAATTGAAAATTTGAATGATTGAGCAAATAGTATTGTTTGAAAACTATGGGAGAGTTTGAAAAGTTATTAAGAATGATAATGGGTCTTCTATAAAAAGATAGTTGGTAGGATGGTTAATTGTTGGTTCTGGGAATAGCAAACGGGTATTGGACCATTCGTCCTAACTAGTAATTTCGAGGACGAAATTCTTCTAAGGGGGGAGGAATGTGACGATTTAGAATTTTTGGACGTTTGAAATGGAATACTTAATTGATTTTAAATATTTAAAAGTTAATTTTTAACTTGAATTTCAAATATCACCATTTACTGGATAATTTAATTTTGAATTAAACTATTGGAAATCGGGTAAAATATGAAATATGGGATTTTTAGCTTGTTAAAAATAATTTGAAGGCTTATAAATTTATATTAATAGTACCGAAGGTGATAGGACTTTTAAAATTGAATTTAACAATTAATTGTTCAGTATTAAGAATATATCGTTTAAATTGACATTTAAAAATAGCCTTCTGAGGCACAGTCACGGAATTCGACGAATCAAGTTCCATTGAATCCATAATATTGTATTATTATTGGATTTCAATTTTCGTAGTGGTTGGAGTTGTTGTGTGAGCATACGGTAAGTAAACGCGCTGAAATTTTTATCGAAAATTTAATATAATAACTGGGTTAAAAAAGCCATCTTCTTCATACGATCAAATTAGGACTCGAAACATTTTCCATTGCGTTTGGAATAGGGGTATAACGTTATAAGCGTCTAGCGGCACGCCTCGATAGGAGTTCGAGATTGGAAGTTGCATTTGTCGAGACGATTTCAATTCAAATAAAAAATAATATATCTATCTTTATTGATTTAAAATATATACTCACATCAGCTATTTTTATTTCACCTCAAGTTACTCTACATGAGCAAGCTCTACATGCCATCTTTAATTCTTTCACTTTGTTCAAATCACAGTCAATATAAAGAGAAAATGAAAAAAGCGGACGAAACGTTTATCTCAAAAAAATGTGAATGGCTGATCTCAGAAAGACTATTATCTTCAAACCAAACCCTGACTCTTTCCCCACTTTCCCCTTTTTCAAAATTTAAAATCGAAATCATCCTTCTCTTCATATTTGGATCTCGTTCGAGCTTCAATATCCAAATCGAATTCGAATTTGATTAAGTGAGGGAATGCATTCACGCATAGGCTTGGGGTGTCGAGTGCGAGCTTTGTAAGTTTGGGTCGTGAGGCCAGAGGAAGGGAGGCATTCGATTCGAGCTCGAAATGGCGTCAGGCTTCGGTCGCGAGGCCAGAGGAAGGGGCGCACAACCGCCTGTAGATGATGTTATTGCAGGGTTTGCGATTTTTCTTTCTACGACGATTCTGTTGGAGGTCGAAGCATGCGATGGCAGAAGCGCGGGTCGAGATCAATTGCGAGGCAGAAGGTATAGCTTTGTTAATTTTATTCGTCTCTGTGTTTAATCAGTAAAATAATATATATAAATTTATTTACAGTAAAGTATATGTAAAGGCAATTTTCTATATATATATAAATTTATTCAGAAAACAGAAAATTAAATATAGTGAGATATAAAACATTTCTATTTCAATGTATAGTAGGTTTAAAAACAATATATATATATATATATATATATATATATCAATAAGATTTTTGAATATAAGAGAATTTATAAAAGTTAGATTTTGTTTTAGAAATCTATAAATTATTTTTATAAATGTATAAGTAGTTTCAAGAGGAAAATTTCTAGTTTAAAATTAAATCATTAATTTAAATTAATGAATGGAAATTTATTGTTCGCTTGTTTCAAATATTAATAAATTATATAATGTTTATACAAGGTCAAAATCGTAGAAACAAGCCAAATTTGAAGTGGGTTGCAACATAAAAGCAAAGGTGTATTAATCTCACTCATCTGGTTTTAATTTAAATTTAATTTGTTAAATTTAAATAATTGGTTGAATGATTGAATTGATTTGATGTGTTATATAGCAGTATGTAGTATATATTGGAGTGATTGATTTCCCGCATTATATAGCGGATGGGACCCTATGCGCTGCATAATAGCGGATGATATTATATTAATCCCATATACAGCGATATTCCACCTCGAAGTGGAATTGATATTGTGTTAACGTTTGTGGATGTAGGGAAACAGGTTGGAGGGATCCAACTGGATTCCCCAAAATTATTTAGATGTTTCTAACAATTCTTTGTATGATTATTGAATATTCTATGATGGATTATATTGATAATTGGAATATTAGATGCTGTGTTTGATTTATTATATTTGGGTATACTGAGTTATCAGAAATATATAGATTGGATCTTTGATGAGAAAATAAAAGGTGTGGGTTCTTAAGAAAAAATAATTTTTGAAAGTTGGATAAATAAAAGTAAAAAAAGGGAAAAAATGAATTGTAAAACTTAAGTGATATTATTTAAAGGAAAAAATAATTTACTTTAAATTTCAAGGTTTAAATTTATTTGAAAGGATAAAGAAGAAATTTGAAAAAATATGAAATTGGTATTTTCAGTTAATTTTTTTTAAAATCATAAGTAATAATTAAAAATCTGAAGTTAATGGGTTTTGAACTAAATGAGTAAGTAAAGGAATTTATTTAAAATGGAGTTATTTGGAAATCAATTTGGAAATTGATTTAAGTGTTTGAAATTGGAATTTTAAGAAGAATGGACTACGAACTTTATAAACTTGGTTTATAAAAGCAAAGCAATATATCAGTGGATATTTGGAAGAATAAATTGACGGTTGGAATTTATTAAGGGAAAGGGTAAATTTGTTTAAAAATAAATAGTGATTTATTTTTAAAAGATGTGAAAGAGAAGCGTATTTCCCTAGATTGCCAAGTACGTTTTCAAAGCAAATTTTTAAATATAAGTTAAAAGTTTTAATGTTGTTTAAAAAAAAGCATGTCTTAGAAAATTTATTATTTCTAAATGTTTAAATTCTAAAGTAAGTAGTTTATCATAGTAATTATTTAAAGGTGACTTGGTATTTTGTTTTAAATGAGAAAATGTAGTTTTTTATTTCATAAAGTAACCTCATTTTAAATATTCCTAAAGTATATATCTTTGAATAAAGTATTAAAGTAGTTTTCAATTTAATTGTTAAAGTATATTTTATAATAATGTGTTTTTAAATTATTTTAAAAATCTAAAGTATTGGTATTTGGAGTTTTAGTGGAAATAAATATTTGTGAATTCATTCCATGAGAAGGGTGTGGTTTGAAAAACTGTTTTCAAAAAGGGTTGAAAATGGAAATATATCTTGCAAAGATATTTTGAGGATAATAAATAATTTGGGAGATTATTTATTGTTTGATGGTTGTTTGTGAATGTTAATTAATAGTTAAATAACCGACTATCAATATTGGACAGTGCGTTGATCGTTTCGAAGAGACCGGGATCGGGATTAATTTCTCAAAACCACTTCGATCTGGTTTGTACGTTTTCATGAGGAAGACAAGTTTGGATTCGAAGATGGAGCAGTGAAGTGCAAGGGCTAGTCGCTACTAATCCTGAGGATGATTCCAAAATGGATGTAGTAGGAGTAGTGCCTTCGATTCCTTCGTATCCGAGACGGACTTGTATGGGTGAATGGTTTCGGAACATCGTTAGGTGGACGATGGGCATTCTATGTGAAATGTTCTAAAAGGTAACGCTTAGCCTCGAGCCTTATCAACCGGGAATGACTGAAAATCAAGGGATATGCAGCAAGGCTAAGTGGGTAGCACCCATTAGGGTGAGGTCATCCCTGTCTAGATGTCCCTTTTATTCGACTTAGTGGTGCGGTTGCATACCCTAACCGTGGGGTGATCTTACTCGGGATTATCTAGTAAGGGGTAGTCCCGGTCTTGTGTTGCAAGGGATTGGGAATAATCCTCGGTACAGTGATCTAGGCCACGTACTGTGACATGTGGTACCCCAGTGCCTAGTCATTAGTTGGAAATCCATTCTCCCTGCGTTCATTTTACGGTTTTGTTTGTATTACCCACGACCGTAGCTAGTAGCTGGAATTTAATTAATGTAACAATGTCATCTATTTTAATAAGTATTTGTAAATAGACCCTATTATAATATCAGAGGATTTTAAAAGAAATGTTTTAGCTATCATAAGGAAAACACATGACATGTTTATTTGTGGCGTGGTCTTACGAGATGCTTTTGTTTCAAAGGATTTTGAAACTTTAATAATCCAATTGAGTGTGGTTTTCTCACGCTGGTTTTCCAGACTGACTCGGGTGTTATTTAACTATAATGCTCGGGTCAGACCGAGTATTATAGAATATATATTCTAGATGGACTGCTGTGGAGCTCAGGAGATGAGCTAGATGGCGATACGTACTTCCGTACTTGTTTTAAATATTCCGTTGTGTTGACTAGCTGTGTATTCAGTTTTGTAAGGACATGTTATGATTACTGTCCAGTTGTGTGTTATGTGTACTCTGATGATGTAATGTATAAACAGATATGCTTTTGTGTAAAGATCTGTTATCATCTATTATATTTTATTCCGATGCGTTGGTAAGATTTTGATGTTGTTAGTTGTTTTCTCTTCTTATATCTCTTTCTTTATTAACCCTAATGGTTCATATTTCCATTCTTTTTGAGTTGATATGTTGAAGAATAGTGTCGACTTAAGGGGTACGGGTTTGCGGGCTGTTACAGGAATCAAGGTTTATCTGTTTACGCAGATGCGTGTGGTGAAGGTGTGGATGCTGTTCTAATGCAAGAGGGTATAATGATTGCCTACGTGAGCAGACAATTGCGACCCCAGGGGAAGAACTACCCGATCCACGATCTTGATCTTTTGGCAGTTATTTTTGCTTTAAAAATTTGGCGTCATTATCCTCAGGGCGAAAGTTTTAAACTATTCACAGACGATAAATCTTTGAAGTATCTCTTTACCCAGAAGGATTTGAATCTAAGGCAGCAATGTTAGTTGGAATTCCTAGCGTCATACGACCTGGATATTCAGTATGCACCTAGTAAAGCCAAGGTGGTAGCTGATGCTTTGAGTTAAAGACATGTTGTTCTTGCTTATCTTGTTTTCACCACCACTCTTCTTGAGAAGGTTGCTAGTAAGCAGAAAGAAGACGAGTTTCTTCATTAAATTTATGAGAGAATACGTCAAGGCGAAAATTCCAGCTTTGAAGTCAAAAATAAAAGAATTATAAGGTTGAAAGGTATGATCTGTGTTCCAGACATCCCAGATCTCAAACTAGAAGTTTTGGATGAATGTCACAAGTCCAAGCTTAGTATCCAACCAGGGTTTAACAAAATGTATCAAGATATTAAAAGGACTTTCTGTGGAAAACAATGAAGAGAGATATATCCATTTATGTCAATCGATGTGCAACTTGCCAACAAATCAAGAGTGGTTAAATGAAGATGGTGGGGTTACTCCAACCACTGTAAGTTCCTAAATGGAAATGGAACCAAGTGTCTATGGATTTCATAGATGGCTTGCCACGAACTCGTAAGGGTAATGAGGCGATTTGGGTTATTGTGGATAGTCTGACCAAGACTTCCTATTTTATCCCGGTAAAATCCACCCGAACGGCATCAAGTTTGGCAGTATTGTATGTGAAAGAGATAGTTCAACTTCATGGAATACCGAGTAGTATAGTGAGCGATCGTGACCCGATATTCACTATCAGATTTTGGGAAGCATTTCAAGCCGCACTAGGAATAAAGTTGAACTTCAGTACTACTTACCTCCCGCGGTCTGATGGGTCAACCGAGAGGATAAATTGAATTTTGGAATATTTTTTATGTGCTTGTCTTCCTGATTTTGGAGGTTCATGGGAGGACCATTTTCATCTAGTTGAATTTCCATATAACAATAGTTTTCAGGAAAGTATTAGGATGGCTCCTTTCGAAGCATTATATGGTCGTCCTTGTAGATCACCTGCGTGCTGGATTGAATCAGGTGATTGGCTTGTTCTTGGTCCGGATATGATATGGAAAGCTAATGAAAAGGTTGATTTTATTCGAAACAAATTGATAACTGCCCAAAGTCGACCGAAAAGTTATGCTAATCGCTGGAGGGGAACTTTAGAATTCCAGGCTGGAGATTTAGTTTTCTTAAAGGTTTATCCAATGCGTGGAGTTTTGAGGTTTGGACGGGTAAGCTGGCACCGCAATATATAGGCCATTTTCCAATACTTAAGAGGATTGGTCCTTTGGCTTATCAAGTGTGGTAACCCAATTGGTTACCTGGCGTACATAATGTATTTCATGTTTCACACCTTCAGAAATATGTACACGATCCAGATCATATCATTGAGGAGGCCGCTCAGCAGGATTTGGAGATCACACCAAATTTGGCAGTGAAGAGAGAACCATTGAAGATAATTGATCGAGATGAAAAGTAGTTGAGGAATAAAGTGGTGAAATTGGTAAAAGTACAATGGAGTGGAGATTCGAATGATTGTACTTGTGAAACAGTGGAAAGCATGCTGAAGTCCTATCCCAAGTGTAGAGTGGATATTTTGGCTTAATCTTGTAAGCTATTTATCTATTTCTTTTTATATGTGTTCATATATTCTTTGTTGTCTCCCTATCGTTCAAATTTCGAGGATGAAATTTTCTTAACGGGGAATCTGTAACGATCCTGTTTTTAAACCAAATTTAAATTTAGTAATTAGTATAATTTCTGGAATTAATTTGAAATTAATTTGAATTTAAAAAAAAACAAATAAGATAAGTGTTGATTTATATATATATATATATATATATATATATATATATATATATGAATAGTTGTAATTTGAATTTGAATTTGAAATTCAAATGTAAATATCTTAAAAATATTTGGATTTAAAAATAATATATGTATGATTTTTATTAATGTACAAATTAGTTTTAATCATTTTCTTTTAAATTGTATAAATATAAACAAAGGAAACGTATTTATAAAAATAGAAAAATATAACTTAAAATCGTATAAAAATATTATAATAATGTAAAAGGACAAGTATTAAAACTATAACACATAATTTTGACAAGTGTTAAGATTTTAATTCATCCATTTAACAAATGTAACTTATTTTCTTTCTATTTTTAATTATTAATAAAAATATAACCAAAGCTATATATATATATATATATATATATATATCTACCTCTTCCGTTCTCATTTTCTTTTATCTGTTTAAAAACTAAAAAAATAGAAAAAAATCATAACTTAAACTTGGAAAGATTAAAATAGAGAAAAGAAATAAAAAAACCTGAAGCAATCAAAACTCTTTCAAATTCAACAACAAAGCAAAATTCAAGATCAACAGTCAAGCGAAGAATCAACTCAACAAAATCAAGCATTTCAGTTTTCAAAAATTCAAAGTTCAATTCAATAATCAAACAACAAAGCGAATTAAAGTCAAGATCAAAACAAAATATTCTAGTTTTTCAAATCCAGGCTCTGTTCATTTTACATAGGTGAGTAAACTAATGTTTTAAAAGCTTGAATCTGGGTTGAAATCTTGATGCATGTGATAAATGATAAATATATGGTTGTAAGGAATGCTTGCATGTATATAATGTGCAAATATTCGTGTGTACATGTCAGTTACAGGCAGAGATGCCTCTGTTTTAGGTCTGTAGGTTTCAAACCTGTTTAAAAATCCAAATATTTTCTTCTAATCATTTTTTGGCTTTAAGATTTAAAAAAATGTGTTTGTAAAATCAAGATCTAAGTTGTAAAACACTTTAAGTAAAATTAGTTAAAATATTTTCTAGAATTAGGAAAATACAATAGAATTAAAAGAATACCAAAAATTTGAACATCATGATTTCCAGTTTCCTTTACATCACAAAATTCGTCTTCGAAAACCATGAATTTTTAAAGGAGAATCAAGATTTTTAGTGTCGTATCGATTAAGGAATTCAAATTTGAACGTGAATTGGGTTTTTGGAAATTTACGATGATCCGAGAGGAGATAGGTCTTGGGATTATGGCTGAGGGTGGCTGGGAGGTGGCTGAGTTTGGGAAAAATTATTGGAGAATTTTTCGATCATCTGGAGGCGGCACGGTGAGGTTTTAGGGTTTTCGAACCTGTTTGGGTTGTCTGTCTTTGAGTGGCGATTACGGTGTTGTCAATGCATCGGGATTGACCGGAGCTAGATGAAATGATGCACGGTTGAATGGCGAAGCTATGGTTGAGGTGGCGTGGCTTCTGATGATCTAGATCGTCGGCACGAGGAAGATCTATTGATCGAGTTTTTGTTTCAGTTTGGGTCGAGTAGCTCGATGTCGAGTTCATCGTCGTTTTGAGGTTCTAGGTGGTCTGGTGGTTAGGGAAGGTTTTCGTCGACTTGTCGACAGTCGTTGCATCGACCGAAGATGATCTGAGCATCTGTGCATGTGTACGGTGTCAGGTTGTGTTAGTAGCTTAAGTTGGGAAGAAAGGTTTTGACTCGAAGTTATCCTCGGGAGACTTGGTTGTAGCTCGAGTCTTGGATCGGTTGTTTGCGAGTACGTGTCGAGTTTTAAACCTTAAAACAAAAACAAAGAAAAAATGTAGGGTAGCTCGGGTTGGACTCAACGAAATTTGTACTAGGCTCGGGGGTGAACTCGGGGTTGTCTCGAGTTGGTATAATAACAGTTTTCAAACTTTAAACAAAATTCAAATTTAAACATTTTTAACTTATTTTTTTAATAATTGTTTTTATTTAAGTGTGGGATTAGCTTAAGGTTTAAAAGTAAATTATTTTAAAGTAATTAAGTTTAATTTATTTAATTATGTGACATTATTTATAAATTATTTCTTAAGTTAATTAAAATAAATTTTATAGCGTGATTAGAAAGTTAATTAAGAAGAAATGTTTTTCAACTATTAATTAACTTAGATATCTTAAGTTAGTTTATGTGTTAATGTTAATTAATACCAAGGTTTATTAAACAAAGATTTTTAATGATAATTATGTAATTAATTATAATAATGGTTTATCTTTTAATTAATTAAGATCTTAAGTAATTAATGATTAAAGTTAATTAATGAAATTAATTAAAGGATAATTACTTAAAGAATAATTACTTAATATAAATAATTAAGGAATAATTAATATTAATTAATTAATAATTAAGGTTAGTTAATTAATAATTTAGGGTTAATTAATTAATTCATTAATTATTGAGGATTAATTAATTCATAATTACGGATAACTAATCATTAACTAAGGATAATTAATGAAAGTAATTATGTCATTAATTAATTATAATTAATTAAAATAATTATAATTACTTAAATTAAGCAGGACTTAAGAGCAAATAAAGCAATTAATTTAACTTATTTGAAATTAAATTGAATTAAACAGGAATTGAACGACTAATTCATCTTGCTTACAGATGATTGGATTATTATCGAATTCCTTGGATTGGTTGATATGTCTGATATGTGATTGTGATACTTTGTGATATGAATTGCTTTGTTTTGAGCTGTGACGATATATTGTTGTATGATTGTGAACTTCTAATTGAAGCAAAATTGTTGGCCCTTAAAACGGCATTTGAATTTCGATGCGACCAGGGTTTGGATTTCAGATGGTTATTCGAAAACCACATCGAATCTTAACGATGAATCTTTTGTTTAAAAGATTATAAATGGAAATTTGTTATGACTAATGCATCCACGTGATTTTAAAATAAGCGCTTCTTATTCGGTTAAGCCGAGAGAGGACATTAAGTCATAAACCCATTCTGAATAATGATACGACGAAATGGGAGTGCATTTGAAGACAGTAGTTGAAGACCAGATATTTTCGAGAACGAAAGAATTACCTGTCGATTATCTCTGCACTGACTTGCTCCGGTATAGAGATCTCCATATGTGATGGGGAGTCCGATCGGGATTATGGATATCCAGAATGCAAGGGCTTCTTTCTTAATTAGACGAAGTACCTTCGATTCCATTCAAACCTAGGATGGACTTGTAGGGATGTATGTCTGACATTATACATTGAGATGTGAAGCTGGTTTCTTTCAAATACATTTCTGTTTGGTGGCGAAGAATTTATTCTCTTAGCTTAACACCCTTCTCTGAGACATACGAACTCAGTGGTTATGTAGTTGATGGTTATTAATGATATATACCCAATTTGGTAGTGTGGCATGCTAAGTGTTGATCATTGGTTGATCGAAACATGGCTTTTATCAAAAGTGTAGCTTTGTAGGACTAGACTTCATCGAACCTCACACCCCAGAAATGGTTTAAACAGGAAAATATGTAGCAAGGTTATGGGGGTCTCGCCCCACAGGTTATGTGCATTTCCTTCTGGATAAAAAGCGGTATTCTGGTATGGAGCTAAATAATTTGCTTATGTGGTTATTTGTGTTGAGGGCCCTCGGTAAAGGTAAGTTACGATCGGGGGATGACATACTTGTGACAGTTAGTTACCTAGTTACAGAGGTAATCCGACCTTGTGTTGGCAATGATCCGGTTAGGTTCTCGTAGCGTTCCTCCAGAGGCATACCCTTCCAGGTAAAGGAAGTTCCATAGCATTGGCCATTTGTTGGAAATCCAAACAAAACAATACGAGCCCTTTACGATTTCAGTTGTTAAACCTGCCACCTCAGGTGGTAGCTATAGTAGGCATAATACAATGGTACCTATGCTGGCTTAGATTAATATTGTACTTTCGATAGGTTTTTCACACTGTTTAGTAATATCAAAAGGGATTTTCTCGTATCAAGCATATTTGACTATCATAAGGAGAAATCTCCCCTATATGTGCGATTGCATTGTGTGTATGTCGGGAGGCCTTATGGTAGTTTTATTTTCCAAAAAGCATAATGGATTTCTTCTTGTAAATTGTTTTGTTCAAACAACTATTTTATGTTTACTCATACCAGTCCAATGACTGACCCAGAGTTTATTGTTCCTTTTTCTAAACTCTAGGTGCCCATAATTTTCCATATGGGCAGCCTAGAGTCAGGTTATCCGTGTTCTGGAGCGAAGTTGGAATGTAGATTTAGATCTAGAAGTCTTTTGGAGTCCTTGGTTTGGAAGCCTTTGGTATTTGAAGTTTCTGGAAGCTTTCCGTTTGGAGTTTTGGAGCTTTTGCATTAAAGTCGAAGTATGTTGGATCCTATTGAAGTTATTGTAGCTCTGTTGTATTCCGGTGTAATATTATTGTTCTGTTGTTGTATCATATACATTATGCTCTGATGTTGGTGTTCAATTGTTGTAGTGATGTTGTATCCATGTTGTATCGATGTTGTGATCAATGAACTTATTCATTTTGTTTCCGCTGTGTTGTTTTTCATCTAATGTTGTTATAAGGTCCAACGAACTGGATACTGACGTTTGAATCTCCGGCATTCAAATACGAGTGAGGTATTGGATGTCGACTTTCGGATGCTGGATTCCGGGTCGTCACACGATTCGTGTTCATCTCTTGTGTTTATGTAGCCTTGATGCTCATCCTTCTCTTTTAGCACCGCTTATCATCCTCAGTCCAATGGACAAATAGAGCATGTGAATCAAACTCTTGAAGATCTTCTTCGTGCATGTATTCTTGATTTTTGGTGGAAGTTAGGAAGATCATATTTCTCTTGTTGAGTTTTCTTATAATAATTGCTTCCAACATAGTATTGGTATGGCACCTTTTGAGGCACTCTATGGAAGGCCAGGCAAATCTCCTTCGTGTTGGCTTGAAGCTGGTAAGAAGCTAGTTTTTGGTCCAGATTTTAATCGCGATACCACAGAAAAGATTGACCTTATTTATCATAGGATTAAAGAAGCTCAAAGTGGAAAAAAAATCCTATGCCGATAACCGAAGAAGGAATTTGAAATTTTCTGTCGGAGATTTGGTACTCATTCGTATTTCACCTATGAAGGGTGTTGTGCATTTCAGTCGATCGAAAAAATTAGGACCTTGATATATTGGCCCATTTCCCATCACCGAACACATTGGTTCCGTGGCTTATCGACTTTTATTACCGGCTTAATTTTCTGTTATTCATGACGAATTCCACGTCTCTCAACTATGAAAATGCATTAGATTGGTCGTTACTCTTTATTTTCTTCTTAAGAATTACGAGGATGCAATATCCTTAAGAAGGGAGACCGTAACAACCTGCATTTTTTACGATTATATATCTAAATATTTTATTTAAATATAGTGTCATTAGTTGAGTTTAAAGTCCGAAATGTGACTTTTTGTAAACAGTCGAATTTAGACACGTGACCACTTCCATTGATTTTAAACCGACATTTACAACTTTTTTGAGTATAAACATCGATATGTTTGGAGTTGATTAGGATTTTGGTATTTTCATTTGGACTTTTGGTTTAGTTCTAGCCCACTAACCAAATAATAGAAACCAAACTCTTCTACCAAATAACCTAACTCCTCTCCATTTCATTCATTCTACTCATAATAATTCCTAACGCTTAAGCTAAAGGAAAAATGGGGAAAAGATGAGAGATTAGAAATTCCTAAGCCCTAGTTTTCTTAGGAACTTCAAGTTCTAGTTCTAAAATCAAAGAGAAACTTGAGTAAGCATCCTCTACATCTTCTCCATCTCAATCTCTCTTCAATTTTTAGAATTCCCTTTAACCTAACTTAGGAAATTCATTTCATTTGTCAATAGATTGAAGATTCTAGAGGTGTTGTTGAAGAGAAATTGATGTTCGCTTGTTTTAGAGCTTCTCATTTCTAAATTTGAGTTTAAAGGCTAGTTCTTGAACTCATATCTATGTATGAATTCCTACCATCCATTTCATGTTCAATTGCTTTGATTTGAATTGACTTGGTTAATTTTCCAATTTCGGTGTTCTAAAGTCAAAATCTTTAAAAATCCTATATTCGATGTTTGGACATGTTATTTGGGGTGTATCGGAGAGCCTATAAGGCTGGGTTGTCACTTGGCATAAATCCCGAGTCTCCGTTGCTCGTCCGATCACTTTCGAATCGATTTGGCCATCAATGGCCTAGGCAAACTAGTGCCTAGTACATGCAATCAAACGTCTGGTTGAAGAACTCGAACATCTGGTTAGGGTACCATAACATAAAAAAATGATATGGTAGAAGAAGAAAAACGGTCGAACCCTTGACCAGACGTCTGGTTACACTATACCAGACGTCTAGATGGTCTCTGGCATCAAAAAGAAAATGAGGGAGGGGAAAATAAGTTCCCCGACCCCAGGACAGACGTCTGTCCAATCCAACCAGACGATTGGTCCTGTGCTATTTTTCCTGCTTCGTCTGTTTTGTGTGGATTTCCGATTTGTATTGATCCGATTAGTTGTTGTCATTCATTATCGACTTTCATGGCTTCTTTTCTGGATTTTTTGGAATATCCATTTGATGAATCTGATATCGATTTTTATGGTTTTAATTCACGTTGTCGAATGTGGATTTTTGTGTTAGATTGTTTTTACAATCATTTCTGTGATTTGTCACTTTAAAATAAAAAGATTTTTTATACTAGTAGAAAATATTCAAACTTTTTCACAAAAACGATTCCAATGCTATTTTTAATGCAATGCTCGTTTTCAAAACCGTTTTCCAGTCTATTAGTATATACAAACCTTTACCTCATTCGTTTGAGAAATCTAATTAAACTGCTTAGCAAAACTAGTGGTATGAAACGCTTTTATTTACTTCGTCGGTTAATTCTTGGACATGTTTGAGTGAACTCTCGTGTTAATTTTCTAGTGGAAATCTACAATCTGCTCGTAAATATTTAAGTTAAGCCAGTGGTTATGGGACATGAAGTTAAACTCATTTATTTACCAGCTTAGTGTAATTTACACTTCTTTAGAATCATTGATGATCATTTTGTATTTTCGAGTGAAAATCTGAAATTTGTTCGTAAATATTTAAATTAAGCCAGTGGTTATGGGACATGAAGCTAAACTCATTTATTTAGTAGCTTGGTGTAATTTACAATTACTCTATGGAGCTTTGGCTCAATTTGGTAGGGTAGCGACCTATGGTCTTCTGGCCGTTTGAGGAGCAATCGGCTCATTCGAACGTGTGGGGGACTGTACCACGACGGAGTCGGTGCATGAGGTGTATCTTTTAGGGTGCGTCGATGTTCATCTCATTCATCTGCGTGGGGGATTGTACCATGGTAGGGTCTATGCATGAGGCGTATCTTTTAGGGTGCGTCGATGTTTAGCTCATTCGTCCACGTAGGGGAATATACGACGACAAAGTCTATGCATGAGGCGTATCTTTTAGGGTGCGTCGATGTTCATCTCATTCGTCTTCTTGGGGGACTGTACCACGATAGGGTCTGCGCATGAGGCGTATCTTTTAGGGTGTGTCGATGTTCGATTCATTCGTCCACATGGGGGGACTGTACCTCGTATTTTCATGGGATAGTGACCAATTTGTGATACACGTGATGGTGAGTTTTCATGCTTCCGTTTATGATAGGCCTACCCTTTTTTTGTGATTTTCGAATTTCTAATAGACGATTTATGGAATTTAATGTTTGACCAATTTTTTCGATTTTCATTGATGTGTTTATTCAATATCTGAGGTTTGGTGAATAAGCTAAAGAATGTGATATCCTTTTTGGATATTTGAGGAGATTTGAGATATTATATGATTTTTGTTGTTATCAAATATATATACCTGTCACGGTACGACATTATCGTTATTATATATTTTTGGCAGATCTCTTAACCTATCTCATCTTTTACGATATTTATAGCTAGACTAAACCGTTTATTGTTTTTCTTCTAAAATAATGCTCGGGTCAGACCGAGGTGTTTCAAGTGCTTCCACTTAACTTCTTAGGTTCTAAATTTTGGCTAACTACTTTACCTTAGTATTTTTTATTTTCATACATTCGAGATAGAGACTCCTTGATGTATACATATTCTTTTGTCTAGCACTTGTACCTATTCTTTTGGGTTGTAGTAGATCTTGTATGACCACTACTTTGATGTTCACTTCAATGTGTTATATTCATATCTGTTTCCACCTTATTGATATGAATATCTGTGATTGATTTGTGTTATGCTTATTTTATATTTGTTTTGAAAGACCTCATAGCCAATGTGTAGTAGCTTTAAGTTTGTATTAGATATGTCGAATTTCGCCTAGAAACAAAAATGCAAGAGGTATTATCTAACGTATCGGTACTAGCACAAAACAATTACACATATGGTCGCTTCTCAAAAGCCTTATTCTTCGTACTAGTTAACGGCATTAACCCTAGTGTTCTTGGCTAGTTAGAGTATAGAGGTGGGGCGTCACATATATCCTAAATATATTGCCACTATTGCATCAATCCTCGATTCTTAGACCCACAAAAACAAACAAAAAGCATAGACCCTACACAAATAGTTAAAAAGTATAGGCCCCGCGTAGAAATTCAAAAAGTATAGACCACGCACAGATGCTATTGTATCAAGCACTCTTAAATACACGATAACGCGAACCATCCACACAGATGGTCAACGACTACCCAATCATTGCTACTCAATTCTCAAACTCATGCCACGTAGATGGCTAGGGTCTCGATGTACATGGACATCAAAAAATAAGGGTACACATAGGCTACCATATCTTTGATTTATGAGTAAACATCGTAACCTCCGAGATGCCCATAATTCCCCAGCACACGTCGCCATCGGAACCTACTTTGTTCCATCATTCAAATCTCATTGAATATCTAATTGCATAATCTGATTATAGTAACTCCTTTTTGATGACGGGGATCGCTCATCCCAAAATACTAAAGCGGGATTGATTATTTGGTGGTGTTTCAATATATCTTTCAAAACCAAAAAAAAAAAAATTATTTTCAAGCCAAAGGTTCCGTCTGTTTAAAACTAAAATCCTTTTTCTTCCTAATATATCACCACCATTTTATAAAACAATTTTGTGAAATATTTTCATCAATTTTGAGAACATCATGTTGTAATAATTTCATAATAGAAACTCTTTCTTAAAAATATTTATGTAAGATAGTAATTATTTGACAAAAATATAAGCTTCAAGATGCATATTTTGATGAATACATGTATTGAACCTTCCTAATCGCTTTGGTTCCCCAATGGTATGCACCAAGTCTTCTTGTCAACGAAACACTTCAGCTACTAATACTCATCCTCAAGGAATATCTTCATATTTCTTGGTCAATAGAATATCTAGTCGTCCACCACTTAGGAAATTACATCACCCTACCCTGACTAATATGTCCCTTTACATCGCACTAGTTTCTCCAATGTACATCTCACTAAAAGTCAATCATTGGATAACTATGTCATCTAAAATTATCAACAACAACAAAAGATAATATAACCTATCATACAGTTTACACGTCCACAATAAACAAAACAATAAGCAACCAAACAAACAAATAAAAAAACAAGCGAACAATTAAAATAGATCGTAGCAAAACCAGTAACTGCCAAAATACAACAGAAACAAAAAGGGCTAATTCGAACATGCATAACATAAATTAATGAACCACTATTGTCAATAAGTAAACAATAAATCATAATGCAAATAGAATATTTAATTCGTACAATCATGGCATACACCATAAAGAAAACAAGGTAAACGAAAATAGTCAAATTAATATAACTAATAACTTAAAAATGGAACAACACGACAAGCACCATTGTCCCAGTGGTTAAGTGATTTGGCTTTGGGGCGAAAAGTCACAAGTTCGAAACTTGCGTAGTGTGATTCGAAGGTTTATTGACAAATGATATGTTTTCAGAGTGATTTGATGTATATAAAGTATCATTTCAAAAAATAAAAATTAAAAAAATGGAACAACACAGGCAATTTTACCAAAGTAAGAAAATTCAAATAAAAAGGTCACTATTCCATGCGATCAAAATAGGTAGTCCCCTATATCATATCCCAACTCTCTCCAATGAAGGAAATAATTAGACATCCCTACAACTCATTAGGGAGGGTCACATATAACTGTCATAAAGGTAACATCACATAATAGATGTTGGGCAAGCTAAAAATTCATTTTACCCCAACCTCTTACACTCTATGGTATGAAGTCTAGGTTTATAGTTCTCAGTTAAAACTTCCCAATGAAACATCTTTTCAACAAACACCTTCGAAGTTTGTTATTTAATTAAATATTTTAACACCAAATCAAATCATCCCATCTAATAAAATATTTTCTTAAGGTATTGTATAACTAGATGTTTTATAATATTTATCTTTTCTCCATTAAACATATTCTCGATAAAATGATCTTCAAATCTGGTCCTTTCAACCAAAACTCTTCACTCAAGAATGCTTTTTTCTTCTCAAACATCATTTTTCAAAGAGTACATACTAAGTGAAAATCCTTATAACTATCAATTTTCAAAACAAAGTATTTTGAAATAAAATATACATCTTTGATAAAATTTTCAACTCAAATAAATATTTTATTACATTCATCACTTAAAAAGATATTTCCCGAATAAAATACTTCCACTAATTATTTCAACCAATGATATAACTTCTCAAATAAAAATATTTCCACTATATTATTCTCAAATTTCTTCTATCGAGAAAATATTTCTTTCAAAATAAAATATATTTTTTGGAAATAATCCCCTTGTAATAAGTCTTCTCCAACTCACACAATATTCTTTGTAAAGAATATTTCAACAAAATAATCTTTTTTTAAATGACGGTCCCATTAAATATTCTCTAATAAGGTAATTTTAAAAAGCAATTCAGATTCTACATTATTATCTGAATAGTTTACTCCTCTTCAAAACAACGTAGACATTTCCTAAACCTTTTAGTATATACTTTAAAATATCCTTGTAATGAAAGTATTTCTTTTCAAAATAACTCTCAAAAATATATTTTTGCATAGTATGCTAAGTCACAGTGAGTTTAAACTTACCATCGCCAAAGGATGTTCCCAAATTAAAGAAAATTTTAACTAAAATGTTCCCATTAAAATATTCTAGCCAAAATAAATAGTTTAAACTAAACATACTTTTGTAAAAATATTTTCAAATAAAATATTTAATAGAATTTCTCTTTTATAAAAGAAAAATATTCCATATCTAAGAAAACATTTTAAATTAATAATACTATTATAGAAATCCACCCTAAAGGAAATTTTAAAACAATTAGAGTTTTTCACAATAAGGTTTCTTTAATGACTGAAATAAACTTCCCATATCTAATTAAAACATACTTTTACTAAAAGTACTTTTTAATAAAATATTTTTACTCTGCCCGTATTTCTTTTATGAAATTACCTTCTTAGAAGATTTTCTTTTTGAATTAAATACTTAATTCCTATAAAAAAAAATTCAACAAACCAATTCAAGGTCGAAAATTACCAATTTTCTCTTTCAAATACAATACATTTAAATAAGAAGTGTATATTTTATAAATTTTCCAAACAAATATTATTTACTTTGAAAATAAATAGTGATTCCATAGGTCAAGTTTTTAATGTAGTCTAATATCGAGTGTGTGTAGCTTTGGTTATAACTAACAACTCACCCCTTCTGTAAGTGTTCATCTTACCCCACTCCTACTTTATCTATCTTCTATCAACATAAATAAACATCATTTTAGGGTGAGGTAACAATGGTAAACAAACAACCCAGATACACAAAGCATACTACTACCAATCAAAACGCTCCATCATTCTATATTTAATTCGACCTAAGGTGTAACTCATTGTAACCAAACAGTCAAACTTAACCAAGGCTCTGGGAATCGCTAAAGTTAAGCGATGATACCAAGTGTAAAGATCCGCTATTTTTAGCTTCTAAAATAAATTATAAGCGAAGTATGTCAAAATATGTTTAGAAATAATTTCAGATAGCAGTAGGCAGTGGGCAGATAATGATTAGATAAATACTAAAACAACAAATAAAAATGAAACCTCATAGCGAAACCTAAACATCATTGTATACATATACATACATAGTAGTTTAACATTCAAATATTACTCGAATAAGATAAACCACATAGTTATACATTTTATTAAATCAATTATTAAATGAAATTTTGTAATTAAAATGCAAGAGATATACCAATCATATATAGGTACGACCACTCTCAGACCCTTTGCTCTTTTCTTCGCTTTCACCTGCAATCCTATGAACATATACCAACATGCACAAACATACATACATAAATGTGTGTGTGTGTGTGTGTGTGTGTGTGTAGAGAGAGAGACAGAGAAAGAAAAAGTTTTGAACTATGTCTGGATTGTGCCAATTTTTATACAACTTATCCAAACCTAAGGGATCTAAAGACTTCCGCAAAGAAAAGGCCTGCCTACGTACCCCTTATAAGGGATCAAGCCCATGTAGTTATGTTTTCTGCTCTTCCCCTTACATCCAAATATTTGTTAGTGCATAACAGCCATTGCATCCATTCATCCATTACAACCATCGCACCCAGTGCAACTAATGCAATTCAGTACAATCAACACAACCACCGCAATCAATTAAACCATTGTAACCAATGTAAGAAGCAAAAAATAGTATCCCTACTTATCCATCACAATAGATCATCATATAGGGCAATAAAAACAATTGTAGACTTAGACATTAAACACTACACACTGAAAATATTTAATCATTAAATAAGTAAATGAAAATGACACAAATATACTTACATTCATACCAATCATTCATTATATTAACACCTCGCAATGTAAGGATAAATCATCAAATGTACAAAAATCACACCATGTATTAACAAAATATCAGTCATCAAATGTGTACTAATCCAAATAGTATTAGTAACATAAACATAAACAAAATAAAACCATAGTTAGCTATACACAATATAGTATTAATGGCAACACATCCATATACGATCTCATCGTAATAAAAATATATGAAATTAAATTAAACGACATATTATATGGATTTAAAACATCATGTCTACAACTATTGATTTTATCTTAAGCATAAAATCATTTTATTATTGTTCATTATAAAAGCACCATTTATTTATCATAAGACAATATACTTCAAATCTATCCCTACATTGCACTTAATATCAAAAATAGTAATTTCATCAAATTACCTTTCAAATCAACATTGTTATTATTTTACACCAAAGTAATAATATTCATATTAAATCTCTTTCATATACTCTAAAACCATTTCACTTTTGTTTATTTCAAATAGTGTAATTTTCACAAAACTATATTATTATTTGTAAAATCTCACTCTGTTGAATAATAACAATAACAATGAACTTTTAAAATATGTTCTTTGTTATAACCTATGGATTTTTCGTAAATTCATAACCAATAACTTTATTAAATTTCTCCAGTTAATTCCATTTTATTTTGTTCAAACACTCTTATTTACGAATATCACATAGAAATTATAAGTTATCACATTAATCATTTATTTATCTTATTTTATCCTTATTTCATAATTTCACTTATTCTATTTTAATAAAAAATAGTCATATTTCAAATCCATAGCTGACTACGATCAAATTCCAATAATACAACAATCAACCTAAAGTTCAACATATCCAAATATCCAAAATATCAAACAATTATCAATGTATCACACCACATATCAATAAATATAATTTTATTCAAGAGATATATATTTTATGATTTAAATTCAATTAATTAAATTAAGTAAACATATCAATATGCATTTTCCAACAGTCTCCAAACTCAGTAAACCTAACCCATATTGTCCAAAATTTTGCCACATGCCAAATGGAAGACACTATGCATGGATTGAAGTTGGTATGCATAAGCTATCGCGAATAGAAGATAGGATTTCATCTATAATAATTTATAAACATAAATACGTATGCAGTATATGTACAAATACATGTACCGTATCT
Organism: Allium cepa; assembly: GCA_030765085.1. Classification (NCBI taxonomy): domain Eukaryota; kingdom Viridiplantae; phylum Streptophyta; class Magnoliopsida; order Asparagales; family Amaryllidaceae; genus Allium; species Allium cepa. The sequence goes on along the minus strand of CM060928.1, from coordinate 555,883,793 downwards.
CCATCCTATCGCACCCAGATCTACCTTCAATGTCGAAATCAATCAATAAATCATCACTATCTTAACCATGTGCACCAAGATCCAACGCTACTACTATGCACCACGTCTTCTCGTCAACCTTATAGAATCGCCGCCGACCCCTGTTATGCAGCTATCCACCTTTGACCACACAAAGAAATTGACCATTCCTCCATGATTTTTGACTATCTGGATGCTTGTTTCATCAATCCAAGCTGGTAGATCTGCTCCCCTTTTCGTCCTCTACAACCCAGTTACTTCCAATTTTCCCATGGTTGAAGTTTCAATATCAATCTCAAAGCCTTTGATTGAATGGCTGAGAATTATTCGCCAATTTTTTTGTCAATCGGAGAAGTTGGCAGGTTTGCTGAAGTAGTCGATTGTTTAATCTTCGTAGAAATATTGAGGGTAGCAGTTGGCCGATTTACTGAAGTTAGGAAAATTTGTGTGCTACCTATGTTCCTGCATTTCTTTTATTATTGTTGTTGTGACTATTTTGTGAATTTATTAAATACCATATTCAACCCACTCTAGGGTAAATTCGATCTTATAAGCGGTTTCAAAGCAAGGTAGTTTAAGTTCACGATTTTTATATAGCTAGTTTCAATATTGCCTTTTTTTAAAGGCCAATCCATAGCTAGGCTGCCCATGTTTTGTGGAAATAATTATGCTTTTTGAAAAACTAAGATGAAGATTGTTTTAGACACTATTGAGGCATGGGATAGAGTTGAACTGGTTATAATCTGCTTATGTTTAAAATAGATGATCATGAAGTTCCTAACCCCAAAGGTATGTGGGATGCAAATGAACTTAAATTTCAACTCTCAAATGCTAAAGTTATGAATTTTATATCAGTGCTTTAGATAAAATGGATTATAATCATGTTTCTCATTGTGTAATTGCATAGGAAATTGGGCATACATTTGAGTCACTCATAATGGAACATATCAAGTCAAGTAATCTCATCTATCCATGCATAGCATCGAAAATGAGAGTTTCATAATGTAGAGGATAAAAATATAAAAGAGACGTATAGACATTTTTCAAATCTCATTTTCAAATCCCAGACTTTAGGAAAAGCTTACATAAAATTGGAAATTGTCCAATATATTTTTGAGAATCATCCCTAGGGGTTTTGAAGCAAAGGTGACAACAAATCATGAATCCAAATACTAAAAACAGTAAAAGTTGAAAGAACTAATAGGAAATCTCATCATCTATGGGATGGAACTAAATGTTAGGGAAGAGTGTGAAAATGGAGACTTCAAAATGAAATTAATTGCTTTATATCGTACAAATGACAGTGAGGAAGAGGATGAATCTACAACCGAGCTAGTAAATGAAGAGATCCAAAATGTGGACCAAAATGCATGGAAATCCAGCAATAAATTGATGAATAAAATCAAGCATTGCCAAAGCACTAGATGATTCTTAGGAAGAAATCACATGTTATAGATGTAAAAAGCCAAGTCATATTAAATCAAACCATCTGCTAAATTGACTTGACAAAGGAAAGAAGAAGAGGAGTTCTACAGCCACTTGGGTTGAAAGTGAAGAAGGAGAAGTGGAAACAGTAATATCAAGAATGAAGAGGCGAACTTGGATATGATGGTAAAATCAATTGTCAATGATAATAAGCCTAATGAGGTAGCACAATTATCCTATATTAATTTTGTTATATTATATCATGATTTAAATGGAAATATTGATTGACTTAAACAATGATATAATGATCTAGAATTTGAGAAAAATAGTCTACTTTGTTTAAATAATGAATTATAACTTATAGTTCAAAACATCAGAAAATTTAAATTTAAATGTGAAAATTTTCGCTATGTTGGACTAAAATTGAAGTCCTTGAAAGTGAAATCATGCCCATAAAAAAAAGGATGACACAAAAATATAAAATTCCATTAGGAGATTCAACTCACTTTTGAATGAAAACACTGTTCTTAGATCTAAGTTCAGCAACTTGAATTGATAGTAGGAAAATTTTACAAATGAGAAAAATCACTAAATATGTTGTTATTTAGTTAGACTTTCATCAAAAATAGAAAAGGACTTAGATATAATGGAGTTGAACAAATTAAGAAAATGAATATGATAAGGTCAAATTTCATAGAGAATCATGAGTGTTAAATTGTGGAAAAATTAAGCATAAACGAAACAAATGTTGGAATAGGAGCAAAAAAATCGCTTAAGCAAATTTAGGTTCCAAAAGCTACACATGTAAGTTTACTTAAATTTAAACAAGTTTGGACACCTAAATACCTTGTCACTAACATTAGTGGACCTATGAAATTTCTAGGTCATGTAGGTGTATTAGTGGGCAACGTAAAAGAAATAGTGGATCTTGGATTTAGGCTGTTACAGAGACATGACAAATGACAAATTAAAGTTCCTTAGCCTAGAAGGTTATAAAGGTGGGAGTGTAACATTGGAAAATACCGGTAAATGTAAGACTAGAAAAAGGTAAAGTAATTAATAATATTTTACATTAAATGGTGTTTTATATGTTGATAACTTACATCACAATCTCATCTCTATCAGCTACTTATGTGATAAAGGTATGAATGTTGTTTTTTATGCAAAATAATTGATAAAGCTTTGAGTGAAGTTTTGTTCACAGGAAAGATAAAACGAAATATATATTCCCTGTCATTTGATGTTCTCATTCTTTCAAGATGTCTAGTAGCCATGGAATTACATTATGGCACAAATGACTTGGACATACCAGCTTGAGCTTACGGAAGAAGTTTTAAGGAAAAGACTTGGTGAGAGGACTATTGTAAAAAAATATATATGATAAAATGAGCAAATCTCGGATGATAGGTAAGTTTAGTAGATCATCTTTCCATACCTAAAACACTGTAAGTACCTCTGGATTTCTTGAGTTGATTCATATGGATTTGTTTGGTCCAAATGATGTTGCTAGTTTAGGAGGTTAGAAATATTGCTACATGTTTTGATGACTACTCTAGGTTTACAAGGGTTTATGTTTTACTCAAAGTTCAAAAACTTTCAACTATTTTTCAAAATTTGCAAAAGTGGTTTAAAGGAAAAGGTGTTTCAATCATTACTTTAAGAAGTGACCTCGATGGAGAATTTGAAAATTATGACATTGAAAAGTTTTGTGATGAAAATAATTCTAAACATGAATTCTCTGCTCCATGAACACTACAACAAAATGGAGGACTGAGTGAAAGAATCGTACATTAAAAAATTGGCTAGATCGATTATAAACGAATACAAACTTTCACTTAATTTTTGAGTAGTAGAAGTAATCGTTTCTTAACATATAATGAATTGAGTAATAAATCATACATCACGAGTTATGGTTTAACAGAAAACTTAACATCTCATATTTTAGAGTTTTTAGATGTCCATGTTTTATCCTTATCACGGGAAATCAACTTAGTAAATTTGATACCAAGGTAGATGAAGGAATATTCATAGGTTATTCATCAAGAAGCAAAGCTTATAGGGTATATACAATAAAAGGACTAAAACCATTATAGAATCGATTAATCTAAAGTTTAAAGAAACAGAGGGCGAAGAAGGTTAAGAAAAGAACAAAAGTGATAAAGAGACGGATGATGGAATCGAGAATCAATAGAAAATGTTGCCAAAGATAATGAAATCACAGCCTAACCAGAATGAAATTGGGAGGCTGAAAAACAAATGTTCAAATCAGATTATCCTCCGAAATTGGTATTAGGCAATCCAATGTAGGTATTCATACCTGATCTTCATTTAACAAAAATCTTTGTGCTTTGGTATTTATAGTGGTTTCATTTTAGAAATCGAACCCAGAGACGTAGATATAACACTTAGTGACGAAAGTTAGATTATGGCTATGCGGGAGATATTAAATTAATTTGAGTGAAACGATGTTTAAAAATTAGTTCCTAGACCAAGTGACTATCCAGTTGTAAGATCATAATGGATTTTTAAAAATAAATTTGATGAATATTAAAATGTAACTAGAAACAAGGCTAGGTTAGACATTAAAGGATACAATCAAATAGAAGACATTGATTTCGACGAGACATTTTCTTTAGTCGCTAGATTATCCATTAGAATTTTTCCAGCTTTTTCATGTTGTAAGGGATTTAAATCAAAAAATATAGATGTAATAAGTGCTTTTCTTAATGGACATTTAAAATAATATGTTTATGTTGAATAACCTTCGGGTTTTGGAAGTCAAGAATGTCCAAAGCATGAGTACAAACATAAAAAAGCATTATATGGTCTAAAGCAAGCTTCTAGGGCTTGGTGTGACTGCTTTGTACATATCTTTTGGAAAATGATTTTTAAAAGGGTTGTGCTGATACTTCTTTGTTTCTCCAGCATGATAATGATGATCTATAGACTATTCAAATTTATGTTGATGATATTATTTGTGGTGCCACTAACAATCTTCTATGTGAGGAATCTGCAAAAGTCACATACGACAAGTTTGAAATGAGCTTGGTTGGAGAACTGAAATTCTTTCTAGGATTTCAAATAAAGCAAAGTGAGAAGGGGAATCTTGTTTCACAAATAAGTATGTGAAAGAGGTATTGGGAAAATTTGGAGCAGCAAATGAAAAATGACCGAAGACCCCTACTAGTCCTTCAGTCAAAGTTAATAAAGATGAAAAAGGTATTATACTAGAACAAAATAAATATCGAGGTATGGTTGGTTATCTATTTTATCTTACTATATCTACGCCTTATACTATGTTTCCTATATATTTTGTGCACATTTTTAAATAATGGAAAAGAATATCATTTAAAAGCCATGAAAAGAATTTTTAGATATCTTGTATATACAGACAGATTTTGTTTTATGGTATCCATCTAGTAATTGTTTTGATCTGGATAGTTACTTTGATGTCAATTATGCAGACTATGTTCTTGATAGAAAAGGAACAAGCAAAACATATTTCATGCTTGGACATTCATTAGTTTCATGGTCAAGTAGAAAGCAACATTGTGTAGCATTATTTACCACAAAAGAAGAACATATTGCTTTAGGCAGTTCCTCTGCTCAAATTTTATGACGATGCAAACTTTATTATATTTTGGCCCAGTACTTAAATGTATCCCATTAAAATGTGATAGCAAAAGCGCCAATGATTTTTCAAATAATCTTGTACATCATTCTCATACTAAACACATAGATGTTAGACATCACTTCATTCAAGATCATATTTCGAAAGAAGATATTTGCGTAAAAGTCATTTCAACCTATTTCTAATTAGCAGACATTTTAACAAAACCTCTTTCAGAAAAATAGATTTTCACATCTTTGTTTGGATTTAGTAATTTTAGAAACAATTTAGATGTTTTTTCCCTTTTCTATTTCTTTCACATTTAAATTTAAAAAAAAACTTGCTTCTCAATAATTATTTTACTCCAGAAAAGTAAATATTTGACTGCATGAACCTTTGAAATTTGTCAAAAGTTATTATCAGTGATTGATAATGATTAAATTGAGCTTCATAGCTGGAGGAAAGAGATACAAACATTTCTTGAAAATTGAAAGGTTTTTATGGTATTTTTCCTAATTAATATATATTTATGATATTTTCTATATCTATCATCCTTCTTGTGATCCATATAATCTAGTTTAATATAGTAAGCTAAAGTTGGTATCAAACTTTTAATTAGTTATATTTTTCATTTGATTTTAAATATACAAACCCCTGAAGTTTTCACTCTATTTAAAAGTCCTTACAGTTATGCATGGGTGAATAACTTTTGATCTCAAAATATGTTCTTCTATTCTCGTTTAAAAGTCCTCACGGTTATGCATAGCTTGAATCTTCTGCAATAAAGGAAAAAAATACTTAAGCTACTTCTGACCTCATTTAAAAGCCCTAATGGTTATGCGTGGTTGGAAAATGCTTGACTTTTTTAAGTAACTTCTAATCTCATCTAAAATTTCTAATGCTTATGCATGGTTAGAAAGTGATTAGTGTTTGTTTTTAAATTTTATTTGTCAAAAATATCATACTGCTCTCACTCTGTAAAAATTCTCAATCGACCATAATTCAATTATCACTCTAAAGTGGGATATGTGTCTAATTAATAAAACACTATGATTTTTGTTTGATTAATTAATATATTTCATATTCTTATCTCCATATGATCTATTGTATCGATCAAAATTTGTCGTTATGTTAATTGTTATTTTAAGTTTTGATGATAACAAATGAAGGAGAGAGTTAAACATTTGGTTGTTGAGTAAAAACCTTGCTGATATTCAAATCTTGTTTTGTGTTTGATTTTTCTTACTTCGCATTTGGTTTTCTTTGGCATTTTGGCATTTCATTTGGCATTTAAGCACAAATAAGAATTTTTTTCTAATGCTTTAATTTTGTGGGGGGAGCCTCTCTGTGGAGGAAGCATTTAAGTACGGGGAGCTTTTGATCATGGCACATCAAACACGTTTCTTAGCCTTTGGTTATAAAATCTTAATATATCATTATTATCATCAAAAGAGGGAGATTGTAGAATATAGAGGTCTAGGATTTTTGTTTGATGCTATCTCTGTGTATGTGTTTGTTGAAGTACTATACAGTTTGTAAGATCACAAAATGAAATAAAAGGAATAAATATTTTATTTCAATTAAATGTTGCAAATTATAACAAGTGCTCCCATAACATTTTTAAGACAATATTTTATACTCTCTCATATACAACACTCTTTAATATAAAATTTTCTCTCACCATTTAACTACACCTGTTATATCTTCTTGCTCAAGGCTTCATCCAGAAAACAATTTGTTTTACCTAACAAGCACTAATGTATTAAAAAGCATTATCTCTAGCTCTAGTGCAGTTGGCATGGGTTCCTAGCTCCCCAGCAGAGGAAGAAGGTTCAAGCCTTATCAGCTACACTATACCAGCATTTAATATGTGGAGATGTAATAATCCTTTAAAAATAGTAGAAAACCTTAGGATTGAAAAGTGCCTCTATGATAGCCCGGTTGAAAAAGGGGCCGGTCGGGGTAGGCCTACCGAATTCCCCATCTCTACACTTTGGAGTAGGGTTTTTGAAAACAATGCAGTAAAAATCAAAAAGGAACAAATTAAAACTGAAAAAAATATATGTTTAAACCCGATATTGCCTCGGTTTATTGATTTTTTTCTTTTCATGTTTCAAACAAGGACCAAATGCAACGAACATGAAGCATTGCAATAGCTATACACAAGGACCAATACGACATGTTCATTGATATTAGAGGAACAAAAATTCAAAATCAACCCATTGTATGCACAAGCGACTTAATACATGCACAAGTGCAACGATAGTGCATAATCAATTCAAGATCAAGGGAATCATTCCACAAAACAAACACAAGTACAACATGTTCAATGTGCACAAATCAGATATAGAGAACATAAAAAATGCACAATAAGTCACAGCTCAGGATGCAACAATGCATATGTATAAGGTACACCAACCAACAAGTACATGCACATCAGAGTCAAATTCATACTAACCAAAACTGGCAAAGTGCATCAATTCAAGCGCACAATAAAACAAAAAAGGAAGAATAAGAACAACGTCAATTCCAATTTAGTTCAAGAAATAACACACCATATTAGATAGGCAACCAAACAAGGGAAGTGCACAAGCTTGCTACAAAGACCCATATTTTATGTATCAGAGGTTCGTAAAATATTAATAGTTTATTACTATGAGGTCGTATGACTCTATAACTTTGGGAAATAACTACTAGATACATTTCCTACTTGTAGAATTTTTATTGAATGGTTTTGACCTTGAAAATCCTTAAAATACCTGTAACTTTTAATATGAGATTAATTAGGGGATGAAAAGACTTCCATTGGACTGAGATGTTGTTTTTCCTTCCAAAAATTGGTTATATAAAGAAAATGATCCTATCGTTTGAGAGATATGACCATTTTAAGTTTCAAAACCAGCTGGACAAATTTTGGGGTAATTAGACGGGCCCAAACCCAAGCCTTTTAGCCCAATTCGGGTTTGGAGCCTAAGGGGTTGTTGGGAGCTGATGTGAATCACTTTTCACTTTCATAAAACATCTCTAACCTCCATTTATCATCTTTCCTTCTAAAAGATTCACCTTTTTTTGTTTAAAGCTATCATTAAAGGGGTAACTAATGGAGATAAATAATAGATTCATCATTTTGGTGATTGGAAAACTTTGTGCTCGCCATCCCTGTTAGGATTTGGATCAAAATTTGGTAATTTGGGTATTTGGTGAGTGATTTTGATCCCTCACTATACTGTATACGTTCACATAGTAAAATTTGACATTTTTAAAATAATTTTAGTTACAAAACATTTTTTAAGTTTGGATGATGTGCATGTTTGTATGTTATGCTTTGATACGGTTTGCAAGTGCTTTTAGATAGTTAGGAAAGAGGTTGTCAACTTAGGCAAAACAAAGGCAAAACTACTCCAAATTGGATAACTTCAAGGAGGTTTTCTAGAGCATAGGCAGAGCTTACAATTTAATTCTTATTAAGTCTGGACTGGGAAAAATGGTTAGTGTCGTATTGTCTTGTGGTTGGCGATGAGTGGTTTTTATTGGCAAAAGTAGTCGAAGTAGGATGAAACTTTCAAGATAGGCTTTAAAGCATAGGGCGATCTTATGTTTCAAGTTGAAACAAAATCCATTTGGTAGAAAGTTTGACAAAAAGTGCTCTAGTGGTCGGTGATGAATGGTTTTTGTTCAAGTAGAAATCGTCGGAATTAGATGAAACTTAGAGGACGGGCTCTGCATCGTGGGAAGCTTATGTTTCAAGTCGCATTGAAATCCAGTTGGTAGAAAGTTCGATGACAACTGGTCCATTGGTAGGCGATGAGTGGTATTTGGTTAAGAAAAATCATTGGAATTGGATGATGGGCTCTGTAGCATATAGGAAGCATATGTTTCAAGTTGCATTGAAATCCAGTTGGCAAAAAATTCAGTGACGAGTGGTCCAGTGGTCAGCGATGATTAGTGCTTTGTCAAGCTGAAATTGCCGAATTAGATGAAACTTGGAGAATGAGCTCTGGAGCTTAAGGGAAGCTTTTTTTCAACTCATATCGAAATCTAGTCGGTCGAGAGTTCTGGGGAATAGCGGTTTTTGCAGTCAGCAGAAGTCAACCCAACGACCTTTTTGCTTCGTGTCTTGGCAGCGATATGGAGTTAGGTTCTGATGCCAGCAGCTCGACGTGGAAAGGAGTTATGATAATGGTTGTCCATAAAGGCGGATTCTAGGAAAGGTGGCCCTTGGATAGACTGTTGGATGGTTCTATCACCGAAAAGAAAGAATGTAGAATGGTTCCTATAGGATAGTGGAAACTTGATGGTGCAAGGAAAGGGCTTAGATATGCATGCTAAGGGATCGTTGATACTCAGAGTGTTTTCCAATGTACTCGAGAGCAAGTTTATTATGTGAGCACTCTTGGGTTCTTCGAAAGGCTATCCCGGATCATTTGAACGGATCCATATGCCCTGGACCGTATGAATGGGTCTAGTATCAATTTTGGGCTAAATACGAGTACACTGAAAATTGAGATTTCCATTCATCCCTAACAGGGGAAAGGTCATACGAGTTATCATATATCCAAAGAACATTAAGTGATAGTAAGGATTGCTTGATTGATGCGATGTTTCCTTTGATTTTTTTCTCTCATAATCTATCACTCTAAGGATATCACTGAGATAGGTAATGAGGATAGGGATACCTGCTCACTCGCCATTATACTTAGGTTGATGTTCGCTTTGATGATGTAGTAGGGTAACATGTTATACTTGTTACGTACAAACTCTTTGGTTGTAGGGACAGGTAAGGTAAGGTTTGTATATTAACCCTTACTGTATCGACTTCTATGGTATTTTGAAATTTATTTATCTCTTACACCAGACTATGTGTGACTCGAGGTTTTATGTTTTGCTTCTTATTATATCGAGCACTCTTAAATGAGTAGACTAGATACCAGGCCTTGGTGGGATGTAGTAGCTGTACAGAAGAAGAGTTGGATGGAGCTATCCTGTACTCGTTGTGAAAAACGGTTGATCTTTGACACTGTTTGCTTATTTTTACTATAAGATAGTTATTTGAGTTTATTCCTACTTTGTACAAACTCTATACTATGTTGTATAACATTGTGGATCTCTGCTTTGATATTTGGTTCACGTAGTAATTATTGCCTCTCCTGTTTTATATTCGTAATGATTATTATATTTATTCCATACCCTGTAAGATATACGACAAGTTCTATGATGTTTTATTTCTTTTAATCCTTGACAATCATCCTACATCGGTCGAGCATTACAGCAGCACTATTTATATTGGGGGCCAATGATCTAGGGCGGTTGCCACATTTGGTATCAAAATTTAGGTTGCATGGTTGACCTATGTTAATACCATGATCCAGTAAAGATAGGGAAGGATTTTGTAACATCCCCCACTTGGAGGCCAAAACTAACGTTTACAGATGTTATAGTCATCCATAGTTATTAATCCTCGACGACAAAATACAGTAATGTTAGGTATGTTGATACACAGAAACACACGAATATGAAAAAAAAAAAATTAAATCGTCAAAACAAATTCCACATTCCATTTAAAAATAATTTCAAGTTCATTACATAGTCCCACAATCGTAACTACATTCAAACAAAATATATTTATTACAGTGTAAGCCAAGAGTGACATATGAAGATGCTCCCTTGGTTGATCAGAGTATATAACAAGGCAATAAAATAGGTTTTCCTTTGCAACCAAAACACAGTGGAATATAAAGGACTTTTATTAGCAAGCTTGCCTCTTGCATGTTTCTGGAAGCTTTATTCATCTTAAAAGAACTTGAAATCCTCAATCTCAAACAACTAAAAGTCAATTGAGCACCCAATAGTTTAAGGGGAAAATACAAACTTCGAGTCAGACATAAAGCCTGGTATGAATAATACCAACTCAAACAATTTAGATATCAAGGGAGACCATGCTGCTTAGCGTAACGGGTTTTCCTCTCACCCGTTTCTTAAAAACTTTATAAAACCATATACTGTGCTCCTGCATCCTCAATGGTTAAAACCAATTCAAAATAGTATGACGATATGCAAACAAGTATATTAAATTTGCATTGCTCATCCCCATTCATTCCGACTATCAGTCATAATTATAGTTTCTAGGGTTGCTATTTACCTATTAGTTTTCATGGGCTTACTATAAACAGTTAAATCTTTATGGATTACCTTTCCGATTTCATTGTTTTCATGGGATTACTAAGAAACTATTGGTAACTCCAATATCTTTATTTCTTATCCTAATTTTCATGAGCCGATTAGGAAGCTATTGACTAACTATCAATATCTTAATTTCTTATCCTAGTTTTCATGGGCCGACTAGAAACTTATTGACTAACTGTCAATATCTTAATCCGTATATAGTTTTCATGTGCTAACTATAAACCTATTTGTCCCTGCCAATATCTTCTGCTATACACAGTTTTCATGTGCTTACTGTGAACCTATTGGCCCTGCCAATATCTTTAATTAAGATTTTGACATTTCTTAATTTATATTCACTATCGGGTCAACCTAGCTCTTAATTCTTCCCTTCCCCTAAGTAAAGTTATTGGTTCATAACAGTGTGAACAAATATATAAAGAAGCAACCATAATGATATAGTAATACTAACACTCATGGTTTAGTATCCCTAAAATCATTTTATATAAAACTTGGTCAATACCTTTAACCTGTTAATCAAGAAAAACTCCTTCAAAAACTTCATTTCAAAGATCTTTATTTATGCCTTGGTTTTTCCTTTATAATGTGATTGGTATATTTGTTTTGAAATCTTAAAACATCACTTTCAAACCCCCTGGATAACCTCATTTGAAAGCATAGAAAACTTCTTTTCAAAACACTAAGTATATACCTTTCGAAGCTCTTTCAATCATCTCTTTCAAAACCATAATATACCTTTCGAAAGTATTAAAGCATTACTTATAAACTCTTAGAAGTGAAGCATTGAAATCATTGAAAGTACCCATTTCGAACTCATCGTGTTTATCTTTAAAAATATCTTTTAGATCAAAGTGAATAAAAACAAAAGTAACCCTTTTGAAACCATTAATCTTCATATAAAATTGTTTGGGGAAAAATTTGATGGCTTCAGAACCATCCTTTCGAAAGCTTAAATCACTTAAGTAAAATATTAAAGGATAGCATCGAAACCCCCTTTCGAAGCAAATACCTTCGAAACCCTTAAACCCCTTCGAAAGCTTTTAGGAAATGGCTTAGTACAATTTTAAAAACAAAAGATACCTTTTGAAAGCATTGATGACTTCAATACCTTCGAAAGGCTTAAGATTGGCAGCAAAGTTTTGACTTAGTCGAAACCACCCTTTTCGAAAGCATTGATTTATAAACAGAGGAACACATTGAAAGCTTCGTTTAAATAAAGAGGAGGAAACAAATTCGAAAGCCACATCTTCGAAAGATTAAAAGGGTTTTTACTTGGTCGAAAGCATTCTTTTAAAAACAAGGTGGCGATTATTTTTGGAAAGTGCGAAAAAGGTTCCGACCCCATCGAAAGCAGTGGTTTTGATACCTTGCCTTAGCCTTTCTCCAATCCACTACGTACCATCATAGTGATACAGTGTCTATTGGTTTTAGCTTTGGTAGATTATGACTTGGTGAAGCGGAAGTAATGGGTCGAAAGGTGCTTCTGACAGAGGCGGAACTAACTTTTTTTGGGTATAAGACGAATTAATGCTATTTAAAGTAATAACTTTATAACTAACCTGCCTATTTGTAAATATTTGATTGGTTGACTTAATTTTCAAATTTTTTCTTAAAACAACTGCCGCATAATTTCAGATCTAAACAAAGATTAATTTTCGCAATTAAGCCCTACCATTAAGAAAAAAAATTAAAACAATTAAATCCTCCTTCAAAATTAACTTAAATTCCATGGTAAATCACTTAGAAAAAATCCCCAAAAATTACAGAAATTCACTTTCAATATTTATCTAACATAAGCGGAGCAAATAATGACTTCTTTCCCGAGAGCTGCTAGTTATCTGGGTAAAATGGACAATAATTCATATTGCCTTTCATCGGGGTCCAATAGTTGTATCTGTATTTATATTTGCTTTCATTTTCGTAACATCCAGTATATTAATCAGGACGGAGTTCAGGATCGGGAACTGAACATGTACCAGTCTGATCAAGTCCAGGTCTAATGTGCCCGCATAAAGCATCGTGGGTGTGCGTGTACGTACATGTATGTAACAAAGCAGACAAAACAAATCAATTAAGGAATTTCACATAAGGCCTGTTGTAATCTTACTTGCTCCTTCCTAGGTTCTTTTCTCTTATTGCATCAACTAGGACTGCTAAAATACTCCCTTAATTTATGGTACACATTTAAATTGTGTTTTTTCGTAAATAATAAAATTTGAAAGTTCAAAAGTGAAAGTAAAAAATGGCTCCAGGGTCCAATGGGTGCACCTGACCATCCCTGGTTCAGTTGGAATAGAAGTCACCAACTTTCATTGGCGGGAAGCTGGTTGAGGTCTTCCTAGTTGACGACTTGATGGAGGAGGGGGGGGGGTCAACCTACCATCAGTGGGAACTTTTCTTTCTGGTTGGGAAGTGTCTTTGTCCTTTTTACTTCTTTTTACTCTTTTCTTTTACTATTTCTAACATTTTTAGTACTAACTAATCCATTCGCCCAAATAGAGCTCGATGATTAATTTCTCTAAGAGAAGGAGGTGAATCCTTATCTCTTTCAATTGGAAGAGCCTTTGACTAATGCTTTAGGCAAATTAGTGGACTACTCGATTGGATAAAATCTATGAAATTCTAGCTTGTGATTCATTATTACAATATCATTGACTGTTTTAGCTCCAAGCAGTCTGCAAATGATACGACCCGACTTTCCACTCCCAGAAAATCGCATCATCTTTAAGAAAGAAAGGGATAGAAAAGAGAATAAAAAGAAGAGAAGAAAGAAACAACATCAGAATCTACACAACGGAACGAATAAATTGTATTAATAACATAATACATTACATAGTTTACAACCATTATTAGAGTACATAGATAAAACAACACATACTAGACAGTTATAAACACCTGTCTAGTTATACAACTCAATACAACAACTCAGAGAACACACAGCGGAATACTATAGATATATCTATACGCAGAAGCCTCCTGCTCCATTGCTCCTCCACAATTTAGTCAAAGCTAACCTGACCTTATCTGAATTCCCTTGACTACTCGTAAAAATTTGAGTACCCAAAAGTTTATGAAAAATAAAAATAAACTCCGGGTCAGACATGGGTCTGGTGTGAGTAACAGGTTAAAGTTGCTTAACTTTCAAAAATCTTTTGGAAAGAAAGGTATCACGTAAGACTTCCCACACATAAACATGGAAAAGTTTTTACCTTACATTAACCAAAACATTTGATAGGAAATCCGATGATATTATAATAGTGTCTAGGGTTTTCAAATAAATAAGAATAGCCGAAATTGTTACATTATTAAATTCCAGCTACTAGACACAAAAGTGGGTAATACAATCAATACCATTAGCACTTATTGGATTTTGGATTCCATACAATGGCAAGGCTAATGGGGTACCGTACGTGGCCTAGATAAATGTACCGAGGATCACTCCCGACCCCCTGCAACACAAAGCCGGATCCATTCCTTACTGAATAGTTCCGAACAAGACAACCCCGTGGTTGTAGCTAGCAACCACCCACACAGCCGAATATAAAGGGACTTCTAGACAGGGATCAATCTTGCTCTCCAGTGGGCGCGACCCACAAAGCCTTGCTGCCCTCCCATGTTTTAGCCATTCCCGGTTGATGAGGCTTGAGGATACGATTACCTTTATAGGACACATCACTTAGAATGCTCATCGTCCACCTGACGATGTTTTGAAAGCATTCAATCCATACAAGTTCGTTCCGAGTTTGAACGAAACGGAAGGCATTATCTCGTTACACTCATATTGGAATCACCCTCAGAGTTAACGACAATAACCCTTGCACTCTGATTCACCATCTCGAATCTATAAGAACTAATTCCGTCAACTCATTACGGAATCACCCACAGAGTTATACTGACTCATAGTCCTTACACCTCGAGTCTTCACAAAGCTTCACTTTGATTCACGACCTAACGTTATTTGGAATCGATGTGGTTTTCGGATATCCAAATATGGAAACCCGATCCCGGTCTCATCGAAAACCAAAGCGTGTCTTTTAGGGTCCAAGTTGTTTTAAAGGTTTTAAAACAATTCAATTACAGTATCTATATACACACAAATAGATAACTTATAAATCATAACTGATAATCAATCATTATCACATAACAGGTAATTCATATCACCAATATCACATAGATATTCCATATATCACCAACACAATAGATAACCTATGTTATCATCACAATACAATCAAACATCCATACCACACAATATTATTTATCTCATTACTGAGATCACAAAGCATCCAAGACAATCAAGTTCAACCATTCATCCATAAGAAATGATTTACTCATCATAATATAATTAATTTAAAATGAATTAAATTAACTATCTCTATTACTAATTAATTTAAAATGAATTAAATTAATTATTCCATCTTCAATTAATTTAAAATAAATTAAATTAATTACTTCATCAAATTATAACTTACTCACTCAACCATTTAATTGATTACAATCAATTGATCATTCAAAATAAATCATCCTAATTAATCACTCTTGATTAATTACTCTTAATTACATTCATGTAATTATCCTTAATTAATTTCACAAATTAATTATCCTCAACTAAACAGTAATTAACCTTTAATTACTCAATTAATTAATTAATCATAATTAATTATCCTAAGTTTTAATTAATTACATTAATTAATTTCCTTTAATTATTTATTATTGATTAATTAATCATAATTAACCATCTTTAATTACTTCAATAATTAAAATAATTAATGATCCTTAATTATTCCTTAAATTAATTACTCCAAGTAATTAACTAATTTAATTACTATATTAAACCAAATTAATTATCCTTAAATTAATTTCTTAATTAATTATTTGATTAATTACTAAATATTAATCCTAATTATCTCATACTTAAACATCTCCACTTAATTACAATCATGTAATTATTAAACAATTACTTAACTAAGTAATTTCCAAATCATTAATTACATAAAGTAATTATTATAAAACCCAAATGTTTAAAATTAATTAAACTTAATTAATTGAATTAAACAATCTCATTAAATTAAATTAATTACATTAAGTAATCAATTTCTTAATTACTTTTAGTAATTATACTCAAACCCTTCACAATTGATTATCATTAAATTAATTAATCTAATTAATTATAAAAATTAACCATATTATTTAATTGTTAAATAATCATGGTTAATGACCTTCATTAACCATCCTCAAATTATTTTATAAAGTAATTAACCTAAATTAATTACCATTTAAATTATCTTTAATCATTCATTAATTAAAGATTAATTATTAAATTAATTAACCTAAATTTAAAACTTAATTACATAATTAAAAATTCATTCATCATTAAATAATACTTAATTAATGATCTTAATTCCAAAATTGATTAATCATTAATCAATTAATTCCAAATTCAGTTTATTTAATTAAATTAATTAATTAATTAATCTTAATTACCTTATTAATTAAATTAATCTTGAAATATTAATCTAAATTTATATTTCAAGATAAACATAACTTAATTATGTTAAAACAACATTATTGAAATAAGTACTTTTTGAACTTACCCTTAAATTTCAATTTCAATTCAAGTTTAAATTTTAAACTTATATTTAAATTGAAATTTAAGGGTAAGTTCAAAAAGTACTTTGTTTCAATAATGTTGTTTTAACATAATTAAGTTATGTTTATCTTGAAATATAAATTTAGATTAATATCAAGATTAATTTAATTAATAAGGTAATTAAGATTAATTAATTAATTTAATTAAATAAATTGAATTTGGAATTAATTGATTAATGATTAATCAATTTTGGAATTAAGATCATTAATTAAAGTATTATTTAATGATGATTGAATTTTTAATTATGTAATTAAGTTTTAAATTTAGGTTAATTAATTTAATAATTAATCTTTAATTAATGAATGATTAAAGATAATTTAAATGGTAATTAATTTAGGTTAATTACTTTATAAAATAATTTGAGGATGGTTAATGAAGGTCATTGACCATGATTATTTTACAATTAATTAATATGGTTAATATTTATAATTAATTAGGTTAATTAATTTAATGATAATCAATTGTGAAGGGTTTGAGTATAATTACTAAAAGTAATTAAGAAATTGATTACTTAATGTAAATAATTTAATTTAATGAGATTGTTTAATTTAACTAATTAAGTTTAATTAATTTTAAACATTTGGGTTTTATAAATAATTACTTTATGTAATTAATGATTTGAAAATTACTTAGTTAAGTAATTGTTTAATAATTACATGATTGTAATTAAGTGGAGATGTTTAAGTATGAGATAATTTGGATTAATTATTTAGTAATTAATCAAATAATTAATTAAGAAATTAATTTAAGGATATTTAATTTGGTTTAATATAGTAATTAAATTAGTTAATTACTTAGAGTAATTAATTTAAGGAATAATTAAGGATCATTAATTATTTTAATTACTGAAGTAATTAAAGATGGTTAATTATGATTAATTAATCAATAATAAGTAATTAAAGGAAATTAATTAATGTAATTAATTAAGAATTAGGATAATTAATTATGATTAATTAATTAATTGAGTAATTAAAGGTTAATTACTGTTTAGTTGAGGATAATTAATTTGTGAAATTAATTAAGGATAATTACATGAATGTAATTAAGAGTAATTAATCAAGAGTGATTAATTAGGATGATTTATTTTGAATGATTAATTGATTGTAATCAATTAAATGGTTGAGTGAGTAAGTTATAATTTGATGAAGTAATTAATTTAATTTATTTTAAATTAATTGAAGATGGAGTAATTAATTTAATTCATTTTAAATTAATTAGTAGTAAAGATAGTTAATTTAATTCATTTTAAATTAATTATATGATGATGAGTAAATCATTTCTTATGGATGAATGGTTGAAGTTGATTGTATTGGATGCTTTGTGATCTCAGTAATGAGATAAATAATATTGTATGGTATGGATGTTTAATTGTATTGTGATGATAACATAGGTTATCTATTGTGTTGGTGATATATTGAGTATCTATGTGATATTGGTGATATGAATTACCTGTTATGTGATAATGATTGATTATCAGTTATGATTTATAAGTTATCTATCTGTGTGTATAGATACTGTAATTGAATTGTTTTAAAACCTTTAACACAACTTGGACCCTAAAAGACACGCTTTGGTTTTCGATGAGACCGGGATCGGGTTTCCATATTTGGATATCCGAAAACCACATCGATTCCAAATAACTTTAGATCGTGAATCAAAGTGGAGCTTTGTGAAGACTCGAGGTGTAAGGACTATGAGTCAGTATAACTCTGTGGGTGATTCCGTAATGATTTGACGGAATTAGTCCTTATAGATTCGAGATGGTGAATTAGAGTGCAATGGTTATTGTCATTAACTCTGAGGGTGATTTCAAAATGAGTGTAACGAAATAATGCCTTCGGTTTCGTTCGAACCCGGAACGAACTTTTATGGATTGAATGCTTTCAGAACGTCGCTAGGTGGACGATGAGCATTCTAAGTGATGTGTCCTATAAAGGTAATCGTAGCCTCAAGCCTCATCAACCAGGAATGGCTAAAACAGGGGAGGTGCAGCAAGGCTTCGTGGGTCGCGCCCACTGGAGTGCAAGATTGATCCCTGTCTAGAAGTCCCTTTATATTCGGCTGTGTGGGTGGTTGCTAGCTACAACCACGGGGTTGTCTTGTTCGGAACTATTCAGTAAGGAATGGGTCTGGCTTTGTGTTGCAGGGGGTCGGGAGTGATCCTCGGTACGTTGATCTAGGCCACGTACTGTGACGGGCGGTACCCAGTATCCCTGCCATTTTATGGAATCCAGAATCCAATAAGTGCCAACGGTTTTGATTGTATTACCCACTTTTGTGGCTAGTAGATGGAATTTAATAATGTAACAATTTCGGCTATTTCTTAATTATTTGAAAACCCTAGACACTATTATAATATCATCGGATTTCCTATCAAATGTTTTGGTTAGCGTAAGGTAAAAACTTTTCCATGTTTATGTGTGGGAAGTCTTACGTGATACCTTTCTTTCCAAAAGATTTTTGAAAGTTAAGCAACTTTAACCTGTTACTCACACCAGACCCATGTCTGACCCGGAGTTTATTTTTGTTTTTCATAAACTCTTGGGTACTCAAATTTTTACGAGTAGCCAAGGGAATTCAGGTTAGGTCAGGTTTGCTTTGACTAAATTGTGGAGGAGCAATGGAGCAGGAGGCTTCTGCGTATAGATATATCTATAGTATTCCGCTGTGTGTTCTCTGAGTTGTTGTATTGAGTTGTATAACTAGACAGGTGTTTATAACTATCTAATATGTGTTGTTTTATCTGTGTACTCTGATAATGGTTGTAAACTATGTAATGTATTATGTTAATAATATAATTTATTCGTTCCGCTGTGTAGATTCTGATGTTGTTTCTTTCTTCTCTTCTTTTTATTCTCTTTTCTATCCCTTTCTTTCTTAAAGATGATGCGATTTTCCGAAAGTGGAAAGTCGGGTCGTCTCATTTGGTATCAGAGCATTAGGTTGAGTAAATACCTTGGCTCTGTAGTGTCTTTTTTGAGAGAGCGTATTTGTAATTTTTAATATATATATATATATATATATATATATATATATATATATATATTTCTACCTATCTGTTGGGTTACCTGTTCAGGTTTTCCAATATAAGTTATAAAGGTAGATGGGGTAGTAGTGTGTGTGGCACGACTACCATTGGTTGGAGTTTGAATGTCTGAGGTTAGAAGTGGATTTGTCGAGACTGTAGACCTAATACCGTCTCGAGTAATCTTTGTATTTTGGTGTAGAACTTTATTAATCTCTGAAGGAAACCTGTTAAGGTTCGGAGTTTATTTTTGAGCTTGGATGAGTAGTGTTTGGATCTGTCGGTTGGGCAGATGTAAGTGATGGTATTTTGATACCTCAGTAAATAGTAGCTGCGTAATGAGATGCAGTGACTACGGATGTTCCTGAAGATGTTTTCTTTGGAACAAGTTAAGGAAGTGAGTCTGCTTCAGCGTTGTGGCTGTGATCTGCTTGAGTTTCTGTTCGCTTTGAGGTATGAGTTTCTCGGAGATCTTTGATTTGGAATTCTTTGGCATCTGTGGCAGCAGTGTAGTTTGGGATGTTCCCGGTGTTTACAAGAGATCTTCTGGCTTAGCAGTTCTCTGGAGTGGAGTTCAGAAGTAGTCAAGTGGACCCGTTTCTTCGGTAGGTCGGCCAGTTAAGTGTAAGCTATTCTATTGGTTAAGGAAGAACAGTTTTCTTTGGATTTGGTTTGGTGGATCGCAAAAGTGACTTGCGATTGTTTGAGTGTTCTTTTGGGTTATCTGAGTTTTTCTGGATGTATTCAGGAAGTCAGAGTTTTGTCCGCATCTGGAGATTGAGTTTTCTTATTGACTGGATTCCAGGAGTGGTACCGGGTGGTTCAGCTTTATAGAAGGATGGTTCCAAGAGTTGAGTTGGTGTAGCAGCTCGAAGTTTTGGAGGAATTTCTGAAGTTTCTTACGGATTTGTTGAACCATATCTCTGGGGTGTGTTGTCCTGCATGTGCTTGTGTTCTTCTTCAGTATTTTCTTCTACTTGGATCAGAGTTGAGCAGCGGAAGCAGTTTGGAAGTGTATCTGCTTTTCTTTTCTCGGACAGGAGAAGTAATTTGTTGTTCTCTGATGTTGAGAAGTTGAGTTTAAGTTCTTGGTTTTGGTTGATCATAAGGAGATCATTTTGTTGAGTTGATTGGTCTATTTTGTTTCTAGAGGCATCAGCAAAGGTTGAGCTGATCAGTAACGTTATGGATAGCTCAGGATTGTCCGAAGAGTTTTTATGGATAAGAGACGAAGGAATTTGGACTCTGAAGTCGGAGATTTAATCTTGGATAAGTTTTCTCTGATCAAAAGTGAGCTATAAGATTGGGTAAGTCTGAGAAGTTAGCTCTGAAGTGTTTTGGATCTTTTCTGTATTTTGGAGAATAAGTGATTGATCTACAGGATGGAATTGCCAGTTTGGATAACTGGGATTCGATAAGTTTCACGTATCTCTGAGGGAGTACGTGTATGATTTATCTCTGGTTGTGGAACCAGCAGTTCTGGAGTTTGGTTGTTGAGTCAGACTCGTTTGTAGTCTGATATCTTGTCTAGTGTTGTAGATGTAGTTGTATAGGAGCTTTGTAGCTTCATAGTATAGTTTGTTTGAATTCTTTAGAGCGAGTATCCCAGAATATATATATATATATATATATATATATATATTTCTATATATATACCTGGGGAAACTCGATAAAATTCTATCCAGAATTTGTCTGGATAATTAGATTTTTTCGATTTGTTTGATTGGTTGTTTTGGTTTTTAGCATATGTTTGATATATGCTTGTGTTTAAAATTTAAAATATAATGAGATTATTAAATTACCTTTGTTTTAAATTTCGAGGACGAAATTCTTTTAAGGGGGAAGGATTGTAATATCCCGGAATTTTTAACAATATCAATTTAATAATCTGTAGTTAAAATTAAATTGATATTGATATTCTGTTAATAATTATTCAAATAAATTTAATAATCTTCTTCAATAAATATTTAAATTGATCATTTATCTTTTGAAAATAATAAATTGATTTCCATTTTAAATATATGGTTTATATTTTAAATAGATTGGTATTGTTTTAATTTTAATAAGTAAAGCATATTTTCTAGTTTTAATATTAGTAGTAATTTGGAAATTTGTTTTAAATTAGTATTGAGTTTTAATATCTATTTCATAAATAAATATATGATTTTAAAATTGATAAGAAAAATATTAAATGTTTTAAATTGAATTATATTGACTTTTAAATTTAGAATAAATTTAACAAAAAGGTTTTATGACTTAATAAAATGGATTATTTATTTAATAAAAATATAATCTCTTGTAAAATGATTTTAATTTAATAATAAGAGATTTATAAAAATAATATTAATATTGTATTGTCTTTTTAAATAAGTTTTGAATAGAATTTGTAATTTTTATTTCAAACTGAATTTTTATTTATAACTTAATTTGAAATTGTTTGGATTTGAATTTAGTTTAAATTTAAATTCCCAAGTATAAAATTTTAATTGTTTTAATTTTAATATGTATAAGTTAATTTGTAAAACATTGCTTGTTTTTATTTCATTTATAAATTCATACACATATCTAATATAAATTAACAAATTGAAACTAAGCTAACATATGCATTAATTTGTATTAAATACTAATTATCTTAAAGAGAAAACAAGTGTTAAATTCATATGCATTCAATTTGACAAGTGTTGTTAAATTGACAAGTGTAAATTTTAGTTTTTCTTTTCTTTTCTTTCATTTAAATCTGAAATACATTTTTATAGTACATCTTCATTTCATATTGCATTTTTCATTCTCCTTGATCAATAGAGAAAAGATCAAAACTCCTCATCAAATTCAAGTGAAACCTGCATATTCAAAATACAACATCTGCATCTAAACATCCTCAAATCCTTCATCTGCATATACACTTCCTAAAAATAAAATCTGCAACCCCTCAAACCCAAAAATCTACACTTCATTTCAAAAGCAAAGTGAAGACTGCATTTTGTTTCTTCACAACCTCAGTTTGAAGTATTGTCAAACACATCTGCATGTACTTGAGGAGTTAGCAACAACATCATCTTCATCTTCATGTTCATATTTCTGCAAAATTCAAAGAACAACAGGCTTGACTCTGTTATACTTTAAGTTGTCCAAAAATCCTGATGAAATGTTGGCATGCAGATGAAGATGATGCTGTTGCTAACTCCTCAAGTACATGCAGATGTGTTTGACAATACTTCAAACTGAGGTTGTGAAGAAACAAAATGCAGGCTTCACTTTGCTTTTGAAATGAAGTGTAGATTGTTGGGTTTGAGGGATTGCAGATTTTATTTTTAGGAAGTGTATATGCAGATGAAGGATTTGAGCATGTTTAGATGTAGATGTTGTATTTTGAATATGCAGGTTTCACTTGAATTTGATGAGGAGTTTTGATCTTTTCTCTATTGATTAAGGAGAACGAAAAATGCAATATGAAATGAAGATGTAAACTATACAAATGTATTTCAGATTTAAATGAAAGAAAAGAAAAGAAAAACTAAAATTTACACTTGTCAATTTAACAACACTTGTCAAATTGAATGCATATGAATTTAACACTTGTTTTCTCTTTAAGATAATTAGTATTTAATACAAATTAATGTATATGTTAGCTTAGTTTCAATTTTTTAATTTATATTAGATATGTGTATGAATTTATAAATGAAATAAAAACAAACAATGTTTTACAAATTAACTTATACATATTAAAATTAAAACAATTAAAATTTTATACTTGGGAATTTAAATTTAAACTAAATTCAAAACCAAACAATTTCAAATTAAGTTATAAATAAAAATTCAATTTGAAATAAAAATTACAAATTCTATTCGAAACTTATTTAAAAAGACAATACAATATTAATATTATTTTTATAAATCTCTTATTATTAAACTAAGATCATTTTACAAGAGATTATATTTTTATTAAATAAATAATCTATTTTATTAAGTCTTAAAACCTTTTTGTTAATTTTATTCTAAATTTAAAACTCAATCTAATTCAATTTAAAACATTTAATATTTTTCTTATCAATTTTAAAATCATATATTTATTCATGAAATAGATATTAAAACTCAATACTAATTTAAAACAAATTTCCAAATTACTACTAATATTAAAACTAGAAAATATGCTTTACTTATTAAAATTAAAACAATACCAATTTATTTAAAATATAAACCATATATTTAAAATGGAAATCAATTTATTATTTTCAAAAGATAAATGATCAATTTAAATATTTATTGAAGAAGATTATTAAATTTATTTGAATAATTATTAACAGAATATCAATATTAATTTAATTTTAACTACAGATTATTAAATTGATATTGTTAAAAATTCCGGGATATTACAATAAAAAGTATTTGCACCTTCATATCAGTTCCTGCTTTCTACTAGCCCATTCCAAGCCTTCCTATTTTGCAAAGCAAGAACTGCTGCCAGTGGTTGCTTTTAAGAGTTCATCTGTAGATCACTTTCAATTACCTCAACCAATCCAATCAAGTAGTAATAAAATAAGTGGATAGATTTACTACTTAATAAACATTTGAACTAGAATGAAATCGATATGTAAATTACTTTCAAATGAGCTGGCTCTTGGCGAGTAAACTATAGGAAAAGTTGCTAAAAGTCTAATAGCCACCTCATCATCATTACCGGGTTAGTTGATTGAGCATCATGTGGTCCTCACTTTGTTGTTCAAATAAGGACTTTTCCCTACAAAAACTTTGGTAAAAATTACCCTTTTCTGATTTTCTATAAAAATAATACTTTTTTCATTTAGTTTTTCACAAGTGTGATTTAGTTTGGCCCCGGTAAAAAATAAGGAATCCATAAAAACTTAGGATCCAAAACCATGATAAAATACTTTATTCTGTTGAGTCGTTCACTCTCATTATTCACTAATCGTCTACTAGCTTAGGCTTATGCTTTCTCTTCGACCGCATCAAAGAGTACTTGAATGATCTTCCAGTCTTGTTACCACCACGGGCTCCTAAGTGATAAAAGAAAGAAGAACTCATCTTCTTTATTTTTTAATATTGTTCCCTTGCGATAGACAAAAATTATTGACGGTATCGAGCCTTAACAACTTGTTCCTCTTGACCACCCCGATTCAGGGTTTACTACTAACTATTTTATTTTGGATGGTGTGAAGCAAGTCATTCACGAAGTCTTGCCTAAATAAGATTTCCTTTGAGTGCCATATGCGCTTAGACCGATCCCCTTATCCTGGTCCTATCCGAGTTCATGAAGGTCTTAGTTTCCTTGGATTTGATTCCTCCCCTGTCATCGATTATCCATAATGTAATAGATGAGAAAGCAAAGCTCTAAAATCTTGCGACCTGATAAAAGTGCTTCGCTCATTCGGCTGGGAAAAGGATGATCCAAAAATGGGTTGCCTTCTTCATTTGTACTGTCCCCACGGAGTAGTAATGATATGACCCTAGGCTTTCATTTTCCCTCATCCGCGACCCCTCAAAGTATTTGCTCTTTGCTCTATTTTTATACCCAAACCCTTTAGTCAGTGCTTCAGAGAGCTCTATTGGTATCCCCATTCAGTCCTAAAAATGTTAGACCTAAATTCTTCATAAAATAACTAAAAATAATTTCTAAACGCATGTATTCATATTTCCTTTGAAAATACATAATGAGTTTTCCATAGCTTGGAAAATTATAAAAATTAAAATCCATCTCTAAAATAATGTTTTCTGTAACATAAAATTTTCTTATGGCATACAAAAATCATCATAAACAGTTTTACCCTCAAAAATGTTTAAATCATTTATCAAATAATCTTATTTGAGTTAACATCATATTTAGTCCAAGCATATCATCATCAAAATCATCATTTTAATGGATTTGGACTTAAACTCAAAAATCAAATAACCATAAAACAAAATAGAGATGATTTAGATTACTATTCACCATGACTAGGATAAGGACTTTGAGATTCGATTGAGATTAATTCCCCTTGCTTAAATCCTTAGCTTTAATTTCAATCTCTTGTTAGTGTATTTTCCTTAGATCTGGTACCAATCCTACTATTTTCCTCGGTAGATCCGCTTATTCTTCTCTCAAATCGGTAGATTTTCTTTGATATCGTTCATTAATTTTGATTTTGTTTTTGTTTATTTATATGTAAATATAAGAATTAATGGATGAGTGATAAGAAGATGACAACAACTAGGATTAGAGAGAAGAATGAAGAGACAGGTTAAGTTCGTAGTTTATTATATGAGATCCAAATTAATCCTAACCACTGATTGATTGCTTTATTTCCAAGTAATCATATCTTATTAAACTTAGACCATTAGACTTAATCCAATGAACCTAGATGTGTTTTTAATAATATATCAAATCTCCTTCTAAGGTAAGAATTTGTGTACATGACTATAACATTAATCAATCCATAAATCAATAAATCAAATTTTATTTACTTTCTTTTATAATAAAATATTCCCATTACCATCATTTATGTTATGCTAATTAATTCATTTATATTAATCTAGTCCATACATTACACTTTACTACTAAAATTAACTATGGCAAAGTACCACGTATGTAATTTAGAAGTATATTCATACACACACACATACACACCCACGCACACACATACGTACATACATACATATGTTGGTTTCCTCTTTACTTATTGAAGAACTCCAGTGAACATTTATTTATACCAAAAATCAATTCTTTATTCGTGTCCCTTTATTTGTATAAATAAACCCGCTTCCTTTTCATAAAATTACGTTGTCCGAATTAGTGCAACAAATTTACCACTTAAGTCAGTCAATTAAGATTCTAATCTTAATTAATACTCTTAATTTCCATTCCATATTTTCTTAACTAACATCATTTCTCTATATTTCCCTTAAAACGGTTTATTATTCAAACATATATTTCTAAACATATCATTCAAAATGTTTAACTTTTACTAAATGCCGATTTTAAAAATAAACCTTTTCCTCTTGCATAAACTGTTATTCTTTCAAACAGGCATTAATATCTTCCATTTCTTATTATCTTAATTTGTTGCCTCAATAATCATTACCCTTTTTCCCTCATTAATGCAACGATTACATAATTCTCAATTATAGCACTAATTTCATTTCCAGTCAATCATTTTGAATTCATACCAATTTGAATTCATACTAATTTCATAATTCTAGGGAGTTGATAGTCATTCCTTGTTTTATTGATTGGTACATAACTACATATGCATAAATAATAAATCTTGCATTACGCGTTTTAATTACGCAATCAATTTTGCAATTGAGTGTATTTATTAACGCCTACAATTCAAATCAGCAGTATCCTTTTTAATTACTATCCCATCTTTCCTTTTTCTTCAAGAAACGCTTCCATTAATCAATCAGTAAATCAGTTAATTCATATCCTAATTTGTAGTTGATAAGTCGGATTTATTGATGCATGCAAGTATTATTAACCATTTTAAATATATATATATATATATATATATATATATACGTATAAATTAAAAGCCAACACTTTTTATTTATGCATTTCATTTCAAATAACCCTTTATTTAAATGTATACGTATTCATCCTAACTTCAAATAATTCCAAAAGGGTAATTAATGCTTCTTCTCTCTTTGAATTAATTATTTTCATTCCATTCTTTTAAACATTTTAGTCTTCCAATTGCAGCAATTAATATTTCTCACTTGAAGCATTTCCATATTTATGTCCATAAACACCCTATTCTTCTCATTTTTAAATGCACATTTAACTTTTCTTAACAATTTAATTTTACCATATTCTGGCATAAATCCCTTATTTTCAAAATAGACGCAAAAGGAAAACTCAAGCTATGTAACGACCTATATTTTTAAACATTTAAAAATATTAAATTAAATAAGATTTTTGAATAATATTATTATGAATAAAAAATTAAGATTTTACCGATACAAATTAAATTATAATACAAGTTATGAGCTTATGAAAAATTCCTATTAACAAAACATGTTTGCAATAATTTAAGGATGATAACAAATGCAAGTGTGTACTTTAATAACATAGGTTTAAGTGAAATTAACAATTGTCTGAATGTAATTAATAAAGAATAATAAATGTTTCTTTATTAAAGAAGAAATCATATGTTTATTTATTTGAAATATTTGGTGGCTGAAGGATTGATTGTAGAGACAAGAAACTATTATTTGGTAAGAAATGTATAATTCCCGTTTATATCCAATAGTGTATAAATATGTTTAAATTACTACTAGATAGGAAATAGTTGTTCTATATCACATTACATTTATTTTGTCCATTTTGAAATTCGCCTTTGTAAACAATTGAAATTAATGTAATTGAATAATTTCAATTAACGGTAGAGAGGAGACCAAATTATAAATTAATAGGTGTAAGTAAATGTAGCTTATGACTTGCGAAAATATAAGGAAAGTTGATTTAATGAAAAGAACATTTATATCAAATAAAACGAATATTTCATTTGTGAATGTAGGTTTAATTTAATTAAAATATAGATAGAATGATTGATTTAAAGAAAGAAATATATGTTTATTGGAACTGTGTTTAAGCATACAGATGGATTACAAGAGTAGGAAAGTAATTTATTTAAGTAAGTTATTTATTACTCTGTTGTATAAATAACAAATTTATAAAGGTGTTCAAATGACTAAAGGAAACAATTATTCTATTTTTCATCCATTTTAGTTATCTGTTTCGAAATTCAACATTATAAGTAGTTGCAATTAATGTTATTGAAATATCTCAATTAGAAGGGAAGAAAACATTGATTGCAATTAATAGATTTGATAAAAGAAACACACCTTTTGTGTTAAACGGAAAGGTTGTTTTAATGGAAATAAAAGATCATTTTGGGTAAACCAAATTGAACTTTTTCCTATTAAGGTAAGTAATTTTATTTATTATGCATAGAGAAAAAAAAACTCAGTGCATACAAATTTGAATATTATTTGAGTGAATGAAGTTAATTTGGTTATGTTTCAAAAATTGAATTTAAAAAAGGTTGTGCAATGTATTTGGTCCCTTCATTTCATTTGTTATTAATTGTTGCATGTACATTTTTAAAATAGTTATCTCATTATTAATACTTGATCCGTTCATTTCTCCTTCTGTTTAATACCTGAGCCTAGACTTTTAGGTTGTATTTAATTCTTACCACCTCATTTTCACGTACACAAGATTTCACTTTCCTTTGGTTGCAAACTTTTCCATTCCTACGTACATTTCTTTATGCATTATGTCACGATCCGATTTTCCGACGCCCGAAAAATCGAACCATGAGGGTTAAAGAAGAAGAGGTAGAAGAAGAAAATAAAAAACAACATCAGAATCTAACCATCGTAGCAGAATAAAATACAATAGATAATAACCGATCTTTACACAAAAGAAAACTATATCTGTTTTATGCATACATCACCAGAATACATCATCAGAGTTTAACAACATCAGTAACATACAACTGGACAGTCATATAAACTTATCTTCAAAACTAAATATACAGCGGAATAAAAATCAAGCACGAAAGTACGTATCGCCATCCAGCTCCACAGCATCCTTTCCTGTAATCTATAATACTCGGTCTGACCCGAGCATTATAATTAAATAACACCAGAGTCAGTGTAGAATACCAGTGTGGGAAAACCACACACAATTGGATTATCAAAGTTTCAAAACCCTTGAAACAAAAGCATCTCGTAAGACCATGCCACAAATAAACATGTCGGGTTTTTACCTTACGATAGCCAAAACATTTTTTGTAAAATCCTCTAATATTATAATAGTGTCTATATACAAATACTTATTCAAATAGCCGAAGTTGTTACATTTATTAAATACCAGCTAATAGGTGTATAAATAAAACCGTAAAGGCACGTAGGGAGAATGGATTTCCAACTAATGACTAGGCACTGGGGTACCACCTATCACAGTATGTGGCCTAGATCACCGTATCGAGGATTACTCCCAATCCCCTACAACACAAGACCGAAACTACTGCTTACTGTATAATCCCGAGTAAGATCACTCCACGGTTGGGATCAGCAACTGCACCACTAAGCCGAATAGAAGGACATCTAGATAGGGATGACCTCACCCTAATGGGTGCTACCCGCCTAGCCATGTTGCATAACCCCTGATTTTCAGTCATTCCGGATTAATGAGGCTCGAGGCTAAGCATTAAATTTTTAGAACACATCCCTTAGAATGCTCATCATCCAGCTGATGATGTTCTAAAGGCATTCATCCATATAGGTCTGTCCCGGGTTCGAATTGAACCAAAGGCATTACTCCTACCACATCCATTTTGGAATCATCCTCAGGATTAGTAGCGACTAGCCCTTGCACTTCACTGCTCCATCTTCGAATCCAAACTCTTGTTTTCCACACGAAAACGTACAAACTGGATTGAAATGGTTTTCGAGAATTTAATCCCCATCCCAGTCTCTTCGAAAGGATCAACGCATTGGCCAATATTGATAGTCGGTTATTTAACTATCAATTAACATTCACAAACAACCATCAACCATAAATAATTTCACCAAATTATTTATTAACCTCAAAATATCCTCGCAAGATATATTTCCGCTTACAAACCTGTTTGAAAACCATTTTCAGACCATCTTCCTTTTGCAGAATAAATTTCCTAAATATTTTCTATTTCCACTTAAATCACCAAGTACAAACACTTTAGATTTTAAAATATTTTAAAACATTTTATTATAAAATATACTTTAAATAATTTAAATCGAAAACTACCTCAATACTTTTTTAGAAATATATACTATAGGAATATTTGAAAATGAGGTTACTTTGTGAGATATAAAATTAGATTTTCTCTTTTTAAAATAAAATACCAGGTCACCTTTAAATAATTACTACGATAATAGATTTGAAAAATACTTACTTCAGAATTTAAACATTTAGAAATAATTAATTTTCTAAACAAGCTTTTTTAAAACAACATAACTTATATTTAAAAATTTACGTTGAAAACGTACTTGGCTATCCAGGGAAATATACCTTTCTTCACATCCTTTAAAAATAAATCACTATTTAGTTTTAAACAATTTTACCCATTCCTTTAATGAATTCCCACCGTGAATTTACTCTTCCAAATATCCACTGATATATCACTTTGCTTTTATAAGCCCAGTTTATAAATTTCAAGTCTCGCTTCTCTTTTTAAAAACCCCGGTTTTACACACTTAAATCAATCCCCAAATTGATTTCCAATTTTCTTCACCTTTAAATAAATTTCCTTACTTACTCCATTTATTCCAAAATCCATTAACTTCAGATTTTATTTCTTCATTATGATTTGAAAATCTTATTTAACCGAAAATAAAAGCTTCATATTTCCAAATTCCTTCTTTACCCTTTCACAAAATTTAAACCTTGAATTTTAAAGTAAATTCCTTATTCCTTTAAATAACATCACTTAAGTTTTGCAATTCATTATTTTCCGTTTATTCAAAATCCCCTTTTTCCATACTCGAAATTATTTATTAGAATTTTAAAATCACTTTTATTCTTATCCTGTTCATTCTTAAATTTATTCAAATTCACTACGATTATTTTACTTGAAAATTCACTTTTTTATTTTCCTTCAAAAGTCCAATTCTATATATTTTGATAACTCAGTGTACCGAAATATATTTAAGTAAACTATAGATCCCAATATTCCAATTATCAATATAATTCATCGCAAAATATCAAATATTCGTAACACATAATATTAAATAATCTAGATAATTTTGAGGAATGCAGTTGGATCCCTCCAACCTGTTTCCCTGCATCCACAGATATTAGCACAATACCAATTCCTCTTCGAGGTGGAATATCGCGGTATATGGGATTCAAATATAATATCATCCACTATTATTCGGCGCATAGGGTCTCATCTGCTATACAATGCGGGAAATCAATCACTCCAATATATTTTGTATACTACTATATATAATATAGCACATCAAATCAAATCATTCATTCAACCAATTATTTAAATTTAACCATTTAAATTTAAATAGAATCTAGATGATTGAGATTAACTCACCTTTGATTTTTGTTTGCAAATCCAATCCATCTCGACTTGTTACTCCATGATTTTATACCTTGAACAAACAATTCAAGACTTTTTTATATTTGAAATAATCGAACAACCCAATTATCCTTAATAATTTTATTTAAATCAAATAATTAAATTTGAAAACAATTCTTTTCCATAAAAATACTTTAGTAACTAAAAATAATTAAGCTGGTTAACTGAATAAATAAATCATCAAACCATTATTTATAAAATAACTAGTAATTTAAAAATATGTATTTATATTGATATACTTATATTCTTATTATAGCTTTTTGTAGAAGACAGTACAATAATTTCTTTATTGTGTAAAATTACCTTCTTTAATATACACATACCTTACTGCAAAAATTACTTTCCTAACATATATAGACACACACACACACCTCTATTTATCACTTGCAGTAAATCCAGTACATGTCTATAGGCATCAAATTAACCGATATCTTACAGTAAATCACCTCTTTTGAGTTATATATATATTCTTACCGTGTATATACATATATAAATTCATTTAAATTGAAAAAACAAGAGGAAGTCGAATACCATCTGCCTCTAAACCCCCCGCCTTCCATCGCGCAGCCTCCATCGTGAGCTCCCAAAACTCCTCGCGATCGAGCTCGCGAACCCTAGCTCGTGATCGAGTACGACCACAACCCCAGAGAACGTCACCGATTGTAACAACCCTGGTTTTGGAGATTACCTATAAATATTAAATTATAATGGTAGTTATAATTTAATATTGTGAACTAAAATAAAATTGGAGAAATTAAATTGTTTATTTGGAATAAACAATGAATTTTGGAATAAAATAAGAAAATAAAGTTTGAAACTATATTTTATTTGTTTCGGTTAATAATAAATGAAAAATAGTTTTTATTTGGAGAAAATGCAATAATTTTATTAATTATTGCCAATTACTTCTTTTAATAATTTTTAAAGGAAGTATTTGATTTTTAAAGGTTGTTTATTGAAATAAAAGATGGAAATTGGGTTAAAAATAAGTTTTTTTCTGTAAATAATGCTTTGAAATGGTTTGAAATATTTTTTTAAGTGATAAAATAAATTTTGTGGAATTTTAGGAGTTAAAAACATGATTTTATTCGTTTATTTGAGTAAATAGTGCATTTTTTTTAAATAAAGGAATTTAGTAATAAAAAAAAATGTTTTAAAAATTAAATTTTTTTTTTTTTATGTAAACATTTTATTTAATATGTTTGTATGTTTTCATATTTTGTTTGGTTTTAAAACATGAGAGAAATGTGATTTGTTTTGTAAAATAGTGTAACTTATGCATAATTGTGTATGCACATAAATTAAAACTTGGGCTATTTGATTTTTTTTTCTTTTAATTGTTGGGTCCAAGCCCACTTATCCTAGGTTTGAAAGGAGAAAATAGAATTTCCTGTACGTTCATTTCTACCTCATCTTCTTCTTCCTCTTTCCAGTAAATAAGAATTAGAAACCCACTCCACAAACTTCAAAATCCAAGCCAAATCTCCAAACCAAACCAAAAACTTGATGTTTTCTTTCAAATTAAAACATATTCTACAGGTAATCTACTCCAAAACTGAACTATTTCATCAAAAAAAAATTAATTTGTGTAATAGGGTTGTATGTAATCTCTTTTTTTTGGGCTTGCATGTTTCTTTTTGAGTTTTTATAGGTATTTGAAGCATATTCTAGCTCCAAGCTCTCATCTTTCAGCCGAAATCCGAGACTTTGCATCAAAACAGCAAGGTGAGTTAATAAACTCACAATCTCTAGCTGAAGTAAAGCTTCAAATGCAAAGATATATGCACATAGGTTGAGAATATTGATTTTTTTTGGTTGATGTTTTTATTGAATTCTGTCCATCTTTGAAACTGAAACTAATTTGACAATAACTTCTTCATCCCTTATCCGATTTTAATAAATTTAAATGGTCCGGAAAGCTTAAATCCTATACTACAACTTTCATTTATTAACTTTTCTGTAATTTTGAGGTTATGTATGTCAAAATCTAATTTTTCTATTGTTATCCCGAGAGCAAAACCAAGATTTGCTCTGTGCACGTAGCTGAAACGAATATTGACATAACTTCCTTATTTCTTAACCGATTTTAATAATTTTAGATGTTCCGGAAAGCATAAATCGTGTTCTACAACTTTCATGTATTAAGTTTTCTGTAGTTCTGAGGTTAGGTATGTCAAAATCTAATTTTTCTATTGTTATCCCGAGAGCAAAACCAAGATTTGCTCTGTGCACGTAGCTGAAACGAATTTTGACATAACTTTCTTGTTTCTTAACCGATTTTAATAATTTTAGATGTTCCGGAAATTTTAAATCGTATTCTACAACTTTCATGTTTTGAGTATTCGGTAATTTTGATGTTAGTGTGGTAAAAAATGCAATGGTTTGTCGCTGTCCCGAGACAAAACGATAGAAGTTGTGAAATTCAAATCTCAGAATTGTTTTATCCATATCTTTTGCATTTCTTATCGGAATTCGATGATTTTTAATGTTCTGGAAAGCTTAGGATGTCGTCTACAACTTTTATGTTTTGTGTTTTCTCAAATTATGAACTTAAAAGAGGCAAACTGAACAAACAATACACAGGTCTGGGCAAAATGCCAAAGTTTATTTCTATGTATCTTGAATTGTTGCACCAGCTTTTGGTGTTTTCTTTTATGTTTTCCCGAACATGGTTTTGATGCCCATTTCAGTACATATATTGAGAGCTTTATATCATATATGCTCTAGTATTGAATCATTTATTTTCTTAAATTGTTCGAGCAAGTCTTTGATGATAAATTTTAATATAGATCTTGAGTGTTATATTATCTTATTCAAGGGATAAACCATGATTCTTTTGACTATATTTGGGTTGCTTCTACTATATAGAAGCCCGGATTTTCATGAACCCTTCATTGGGATTTTAATGATTCATTATGTGATGTTTTCATTATGATTCCGAGCACATGTGCACGTATTTTCAAACTATTTTTCCAAAAGTGCTCATATTTTATCTATTGTTCTAAGAAATATATTTTAAAAATTGATTTCATATAAAATATGATACAATTAATATTTCTAAATTATAAAGAGATTTTCAAATCGATTTCTTAAATATTTTCTGAAATTTATTTCAAAACCTGATTTAGCAAAAATATATTTTCTATATAAAGACACACGTTTTTGCACTTTTCGGACGTATGAGAAAGAGAATTAAACGATCTAGTAAAACATGTGGTATGGGACACATGAGTTTGCTTTTTCGGTTAATTCCGGACTTGTACGATCGAAACCTCTTGAGTATTGTATCTTGAGTTAATATTTAAGATTTTCAATTCCTATTATAGGAATTATCCGAGTAGCCAATATTTGGCGAGTTGAGATGTTCGAGATCTCCTATTATGAGAGTAAAAATTGTTGAGAACCACTTAAAGATGCTGTTTTACTTGCCGATGAGATGAGGCGAGTCTTGAGATGAGATTTTCCTTTTCGGAGATTATGGTTTATGAGAAACCATTATGAGATTTAATTGCATTTGCCGATGATATGAGGTAAATCTATTTATGAAGTATTCATGAAGTTAAGATGTTTATGATGATTTATGAAGTTAAGATGGTTATGATGATTTTTACTTGTCGATGAAATGAGACAAGTCACGATGGAACCATTACTCGTCGATGAGAAGAGATGAGTGTGGTATTATATTAACTCGCCGATGAGATGAGGCAGAGTGAGTTTTATGATGGTTCTGATGCTTTATGATGTTTTCTAATGTGGAACCAACTAACGATTAGTAAACCATTAGGGGAGAACGTATAGTATGGGATATACGTTCTCGCCTTTTGGGTTCCTATTCGAGAAGTTGAGACACATTCACGATGTTACTAGTGCTACAAACCGAGTACTCGATTGGAGTCATCACGATGTTCATGAGGTTATTACTCGACTCCAATCATCACGATGTTATTACTCGGGTTTTTGTGACTGGGTGTCATCAAGATGTTTCCGACTATAGTCAATCAAGATGATCACGATGTTATGATATTATGTGACCCCAAGTCATCAAGATGAATGGTACCAAATAATGGTAGTACTAGTCAAGATGTAAAGCACGTGCTGTTTTCCATGAAGTTTAGATGTTTCATTTTCACTGTTTTGATGATGATGCTTTATTATAGCCTTATGTAAGAAAAGGGCTTATTTATATACATGGTTTTATGATGATTTCGAATATGATGTTTTGGATTCTTTTCGGGCTCTATCAAGATGGATTTGAGACATTATATATATTTATACCAATGAGATGAGGTATAAATTATGGTAATGCTTTTATGATGAGTGTTGATAATAGATTTAAGATAGATTTATATTTATACCAATGATATGAGGTATAAATGATTATGGAAATTTCTTTATAATGAGTTTAATGATGGATTTTAGATCTATTTATATTTATACCGATGAGATGAGGTATAATAATTAAGAAGTTTCTATTAGATGAGTTTTATTTATGATGGATTCTTG
Source organism: Allium cepa (assembly GCA_030765085.1). Lineage (NCBI taxonomy): Eukaryota > Viridiplantae > Streptophyta > Magnoliopsida > Asparagales > Amaryllidaceae > Allium > Allium cepa. The sequence goes on along the minus strand of CM060928.1, from coordinate 555,847,251 downwards.
TAGTTCAATTATCTTATGAAGATTTACTTTATGGTCCATATCCTCACCCATTTCATTCGGTTATATATATAATTAGATAAACCATGTCTATCTAATATACATATTGTATTCCTCTATGCAATCATGATGAACCATTGATGTATCACTCTAGAGATAACTTGATGACCTATATCATTCCATTGGTAATGATGGAATGGTTTTCCCCTTATCTCTTATCATCACCTTTACTAATGATAAGTTCTAGCTAGACTGACCCGTGTGTTTTCACTCGGGTCAGACCGAGTTGTTTCAGGTATCATTTATTGGGCTTAGCTTGAAGTTGATGTTGGATATCAGCTCTTCTTTCTCTTGAGTAGTTTATTTCTTCCGCATATTCTGATGTTCTTACATTTGATTCGATGTATATGGTGTGGTCGTGTACCACCTTTATTGTATTCATATTGTATTGTACTGAACGTGTATCAGTGTATATGTATATATATGATGTTGGTTACTGTTCTGTGATGTAGTTTACATTCAGTTATTGTATTTTGTTCTGATAGATCCGTTAGCCACCTATAGTTTTGGATTAAGCATTTACTGGGTATGTCGATCCACTTGAGTTGAAAAAAAAAATTATATTGCATTTATCGACGTACTCAATGGATGTTTAAGACAAAATTATAGATGGTCGCCCTTAACCAGCCCTATTCTCCGCTTTAGTAGACGGAATTACTTGTTAATTCTTTTTGCTAAGGTGGGTCTCGGGGTGGGGCGTTACACCGATTCTCCTATTCCAACTTCGAGTCTTTGTTCTTCACCTCATCGCCACCGCCGGCCTTGCGAATGTCCAAACACCACCACACGGCTTTGCTAAACCATCGAATACCCACTGCGAACCCTCAGACGCCATCGTCCCCTGCTCGAATCAAAGGTAGAGCAAAACTACACGGTTCCGATCACGTCCACCATCCCTCAAATTGATACGATTTATAAGAGAACGAAGTGATTCGTTCGTTTCGTTATTTTTTTATTTTTTAACTGGGTTTCGATTTCGAAATTGAAGAAGGAAGGGGAAAACTTTATATCGAACTGAAGGTCGAATGAGAGAGGGAAGAAGGGGAAACGAAGGACTCGGCTTTGATTTGAAAATGAATGAGCGGCCATTTTTTTTTTTACTTTCAATTCTGAATTACCAGGGAAGATAAGGGAAGAATGGATAAGATATTGGCGTTTTAACGAAGTGAGATGGCTTCGGTTATACGCTAGGATAAGGTTGACTTGACCCGTTGTAATATTATTTAATTCTAAATATCCCATGTCTAACAATTAAAATTCCGACCTCCAATCGAGGCATGTCGCTAGGCGTCTATAATGTTATACCCCTATTCTGAACACAATGGAAAAGGTTTTGAGTCTTAATTCGATCATATGGAGAAGATAGCTTTTTGGACCTTATTATTATACTGAATTTTCGATTTAAATTCAGCGCGTTTACTTACTGTACGCTCAAACGGTCATTCCAAACACCACAAAAATTGAAATCGATAATAATATAATATTACGGATCCAATGGATCTGGTTTTGTCGAAATCCGAGACTATGCCTCGAAAGGCTATTTTTAAATATCAATTTAAACGATATATTTTCAAAACTAAACAAAACACTACCAAATTCAATTTAACACTTCTATTATCTTCAGCACTATCAATATAAATTTTACAAGCCATTAAAATATTTTTAACAAGATCGAAATTCAAGATTAAATATTTTACTCAATCTTCAATTATTGAATTGAATAATTATATTATTCAACAAATTGCCATATTTACATTCTGAATAAATAATTCAAGTTTTCCATATTCAAAACCATTTTATAATTCAATTTCTATAATTAAAGCAATTTAAATAGTCCAGATTCAACGCTGAAAAATCTGGGTCGTTACATTCCTCCCCTTTAAAAGAATTTCGTCCCCGAAATTACTAGTTAAGAAGAATGATCCAATACCCATTACTATTTTCAAAAACCAAACAGTTTTATCAACTTGCCATAACATATCTTTTATTAAAGACGCACTATTACTTCAACCAACTTCCCAAAACCTTCCATAGTTTGCAACAACATGATTTACTCCACTTATTCAAATTTAAATTTAAATCCAAATTTAAATTATCCAAACTTTCTCAAAAATTTTCTAACTCTCTAAATTTCCAAAAAAATTCACCAGCGTCTCCTTTGTGCGGCTAGCTCGGCACAACTACAAAATGCTTCTACGGACCCCCATATTTCACAAGAAAACAAAAGCCAAGTGGCTAGACTAGAAAATCATCAAATTTCATACAGAAATTTAAATACATACCTTTGCCGAGCAAATTTCAATTTATCTCTGAAATCAAAAATCCCAAATTCACTTTCCTAATCCTTTAGTTTCAACTAAACAATTAGTTTCAATTTCCATTTCCAAAATCCCTTATTTCCAATTTGAAATCGTTTGGTCGCTAACAAAAATTTCCCAAAAATTTTCAAAAATTTTCTAGCTCCCAAAATTTTCGAATTTTTTTGGCAGAGTCTCCTTTGTACGGAGGAGCTTTTGCAATTTGACAAGAGATATAAATATATATACATCGACCCACACAGTTGGAAAAACAAGAACGGTTCATATTTCCTATTTTTATTGCGTAGGCGTACCTTTATTTAGCATTTTTAAGCAAGCGGCTTATTATTTAGCAATTAGAGCGTCCAAATCCAGCCAAACGGCTTCCCGGTACCTGTACTTACTCATTCAAACATGTAAGTACTAAATATATGAAATTTATTAACATTTCACTTACTTTCAATAGCTAAACACATGCATTTCATAAGCAACATGCACCAAACACTTTCCATGAGCAATTTATATGATTTCAAAACTAATTCAATTGCTTTTAACCAATTCATATGCCATTTCATTCAATTTTAATGGTTACAACTCAATTTCTTACATTCAATTTATTTTTAATTTTTTTAATCCAAACAAGCTCATATTCAACTCAATTGATTTCAATATCAATTTTATTTCACTTCTATCAATTCATAGAATTTTATTTAATCTCGTTTTCGTCAAACGACAATTTATTTCTACGCAATTAGACTATATTCATGTGAATAAATAATTACCTAAGCTTATAACCAATTTTAAATTGATTCCAACTCAATTTACTTTAAATTCCATCCCATTTCTAATTTATTCACCAACCGCACATTTGCATTTCATCTCATCTCCGCATTGGTTTCATTTTAAAATCATTTCATTGAGCTTGACAACATTCAATGCTTATATCAGTAACCATTTTCCAAATTACTTTAACTCGAACTTTTATTTACTGAACTTTCACCCTTCCTCGAAGCCAAGCTTCTATAAATTTTAAACTTAAGTTAATTTACATTAATTTATTCCAACTTCAAACTTAAGTTCACTTCTATTTAATTTGATTCTCATCTAATCAACTTCCATTTAACTCAGTTAGCCCACCCATTTTAAATTTAATATTAATTCACATTCTCAATTTTTTGAAATAATATCCAAGCACATATTTAACTCATTTATGCTCGAATTGGATTTTATTTGTAACTCAAATCATTTCTATTATAATCCAATTTCATTTTATTTTTACAACATCCCCACTTATTTTAATTCATTATCAATCCAAGTTGAATTCTATTTATAATTCGAGTTTATTTTCAAACTTCGTTATTAACTTATAATCCATTTTATTTAACCGAGTTAAATTTTTATTAACATACTCTATTAAATGATTTATTTAGCTAGTTAGTTTACTTCTAACTTTTAAATCAGTATTCGATTTTATTACAAAAATCACTTCATTAAAATTCTGAGTTCATTTTTTTTTCATAATTCCAGTTTGGATTTTCTTCCATTTTCCAAAATTCCAACACTTTTATTTCAGCTTATTTATTCCCGTTTTACATTTTTGTAAGCTGCTCACTTATTAATATTCATACTTCTCCATCCATTTACAGTCAATCACATTCACATTTTACTTTTAACTAGGGATTATATATTTTTATTTCAATACTTTTAAATTCTTTTATAAGCTTCCAAAGCTTATTTATCCCAATTCATTATTATTAACTTTGCTTAAGTAAATTTAATTCTAATAAAATTTATTTATCAATCCAAATTTAATTTTTATTTTCCCATTCTAATCACATTCAAGATTTACTAATTATTTCTTCCAATCATCCATTAAATTTTCCACAATTTAATTTCTCCAAATTAAGTTTATTTAACTTTTTCACTTTAAATTTTTAATTCCAACATTCAAAGCTCCTATTTTCCTTCCTTATTTAAAAATCAGCTCAACTTTACAAGTTTATAACTTACCTCATCAGGATTTTCAATTCAAATAAGGATTCAGGATTTCAAACACCCAGCTTTTGGTTCAAATTATTTTACAACCACCATTATCCCAAAATCTCATTTCTCAAATTTTTAAATCAATCCTGGTTTTTATCCCCAACAAATTTCCTTTTAAATTTCAAAAACAAAACTAGTTCTTTTAAACAAATCAATTTGGCAGCAATACGTCACTTAAAAACTCGAAAATGAACATCGATGATGCTGTAGTCACTACCGAAATTATTTTCCAGCGACTGAAGTAAGTTCAATGCTATATCCCTTTTTAAAATTTATTTGAAACAATTTCCTTTTAGAAATACTTCTAAAACAATAATGCTATTATTTGTCTTCAAAACACTTCGAAAAACACTTCCAAAATCTCTGAGATTTTAAATTTACAGATTTGATTTTAAGTCAAATTTTAACTATAATTCATTTGTACAATTTATGCTCATACAAATTCCCTTTTTTTTATTACATAAGTCATTTCAGATTTTTTTTATAATCTTATTTGTTTAAAATATTATCATCCAAACACCCAAGTTATATAACAATTTAAGAAAATATTTCTTTTATATCAAAATTTAATTTGGTGTAAAATTATTTCATTCACCCACCTTTAAAACAATACTATGTCAATTTATCGTGTCAGGTGCTTATAAACTCCTCTCGAATAGCGGCCAACTTACTCGATCAGAATTCATATTCCACTCAACCAATAAGTCAACACAATATTAAAACAATTTATTTTCACTAACAAATACGCACTCATATCTATTAATACGCTTAAACTCATTCTAGAGAACTATTGACTCTATCTTTAATGAGTAATTCCCACCAGAGCAAAGGTTATCACCAACCTAAGCTCTGATACCAAAATTTCACGACCCAATTTTCCGACGCCCAAAAAACCAAACCATAAGGGTTAAAGAAGAAGAGTTAGAAGAAGAAATAGAAAACAACATCAGAATATAACCACCGCAGCGGAATAAAAAATAATAGATAATAACTGATCTTTACACTAAAGAAATTATATATGTTATATACATATATCACCAGAATACATCATCAGAGTTCAACAACATCAATAACATAAAACTGGACAGTCATATAAACTTATCTTCAAAACTGAATACACAGCGGAACAAAAATCAAGTACAAAAGTACATATCACCATCCATCTCCACGACATCCTTTCCTGTAATCTATAATACTCGGTCTGACCTGAGCATTATAGTTAGATAACACCAGAGTCAGTCTGGAATACCAGCGTGAGAAAACCACACTCAATTGGATTACTAAAGTTTCAAAACCCTTGAAACAAAAGCATCTCGTAAGACTACGCCACAAATAAACATGTTAGGTTTTTACCTTACGATAGCCAAAACATTTTTTTATAAAATCCTCTGATATTATAATAGTGTCTATTACAAATACTTATTCAAATAGCCAAAATTGTTACATTTATTAAATTCCGGATAATAGGCATATAAACAAAACCGTAAAGGCACGTAGGGAGAATGGATTTCCAACTAATGACTAGGCACTGGGGTACCACCTGTCACAGTACGTGGCCTAGATCACCATATCGAGGATTACTCTCTATCCCCTGCAACACAAGACGGGGACTACCCCTTACTGTATAATCCTGAGTAAGATCACCCAACGGTTGGGATCAGCAACCGCCCCACTAAACCGAATAAAAGTGACATCTAGATAGGGATGACCTCACCCTAATGGGTACTACCCACCTAGCCTTGCTGCATAACCCCTAATCTTCAGTCATTCCGGTTGATGAGGCTCGAGGCTAAGTGTTACCTTTTTAGAAAACATCCCTTAGAATGCCCATCGCCCACCTGACGATGTTCTGAAAGCTTTCATCCATACAAGTCTGTCCTCGGTTCGAATGGAACCAAAGGCATTACTCCTACTACATCCATTTTGGAATCATCCTCAGGATTAGTAGCGACTAGCCCTTGCACTTCACTGCTCCATCTTCGAATCCAAACTCTTTTTTTCCACATGAAAATGAACAAACCGGATCGAAGTGGTTCTCGAGAATTTAATCCCGATCCCGGTCTCTTCGAAACGATCAGCGCATTGGCCAATATTGATAGTCGGTTATTTAACTATCAATTAACATTCACAAACAATCATCAACCATAAATAGTTTCACCAAATTATTTATTAACCATAAAATATTTTCGCAAGAAATATTTCCGCTTTCAAACCTTTTTGAAAACAGTTTTCAAACCATCTTCCTTTTACAGAATAAATTTCCTAAATATTTTCTATTTCGACTAAAATCACCGAGTACAAACACTTTAGATTTTAAAATAATTTAAAACACTTTATTATAAAATATACTTTAAAATATTTAAATTGAAAACTACTTCAATACTTTATTAAAAATATATTCTATAGGAATATTTGAAAATGAGGTTACTTTATGAGATATAAAACTAGATTTTCTCCTTTTAAATAAAATACCAAGTCACCTTTAAATAATTACTACGATAATAGATTTGAAAAATACTTACTTCAGAATTTAAGCATTTAGAAATAATAAATTTTCTAAACAAGCTTTTTTAAAACAACATAACTTATATTTAAAAATTTACGTTGAAAACGTACTTGGCTATCCAGGGAAATATACTTTTATTCACATCCTTTAAAAATAAATCACTATTTATTTTTAAACAAGTTTACCCATTCCTTTAATAAATTCCCACCGTGAATTTACTCTTCCAAATATCCACTAATATATCACTTTGCTTTTATAAACCCAGTTTATAAATTTCAAGTCTCGCTTCTCTTTTTAAAAATCCCAGTTTTACACACTTAAATCAACTTAAATCAATCTCCAAATTGATTTCCAATGTACTTCACCTTTAAATAAATTTCCTTACTTACTCCATTTATTCCAAAATCCATTAATTTCAGATTTTATTTCTTCAACATGATTTAAAAATATTATTTAATTGAAAATACAAGCTTCATATTTCCAAATTCCTTCTTTACCCTTCTACAGAATTTAAACCTTAAATTTTAAAGTAAATTCTTTATTCCTTTAAATAATATCACTTAAGTTTTACAATTCATTATTTTCTGTTTATTCAAAATCCCCTTTTTCCATACTTGGAATTATTTATTAGAATTTTAAAACCACTTTTATTCTTATCCAGTTCATTCTTCAATTTATTCAAATTCTCTACGTTTATTTTACTTAAAAATTCACTCTTTTATTTTCTTTCAAAAATCCAATTCTATATATTTTGATAACTTAGTGTACCGAAATATATTCAAGCAAACTATAGCATCCAATATTCTAATTATCAACATAATTCATCATAGAATATCAAATATTCACAATACAAAATATTAAATAATCTAGATAATTTTGAGGAATCCAGTTGGATCCCTCCAACCTGTTTCCCTGCATCCTCATATGTTTGCACAATACAAATTCCACTTCGAGGTGGAATATCACGGTATATTGGATTTAAATATAATATCATCCGCTATTATGCGGCGCATAGGGTCTCATCCGCTATATAATGCAGGAAATCAATCACTCCAATATATTCTATATACTACTATATATAATATAGCACATCAAATCAATTCATTCGTTGTGACGACCCGAAATCCAATGTTCGAAAATTGACATCAAATACCTCACTTGTGTTCGACTGCCGAAGATTCAAACATCGAACTCCAGTCGAATGGAGCTTATAACAACATTAGATGAATATAAAACAGCAGAAACAAAATGAATATCATGCATTACATCACAGATGCAACATCATCATAATATCCATTACAACATCAGAGTATCTTAATACGTATATCACAACTTCAAATAGAACATCATAATAGAACAACAAGTGATCATATGCCAAAAAGTCTTCAAGGAAATAGAGTGATAGAAAACCTCCAAAACTAAGCACCTTGAGATCCAAAAGTTTTTAAAAAAATATCTCTAAGACAAAGGCCTCCAAAAATCGATAGCCTCTAACTCCAAAAGACTCCAAAATACAGCTAACACCAAAACACGGAAACCTGCTACTAGGCTGCCTGTGTGGAAATTATGGGCACCAAGAGTTTAGAAAGAAACAATAAACTCCGGGTCAGTTATAGGACTGGTATGAGTAAAAAAAACAGTTGCTTTTAAATAAAACAAGATTTATAAAAGAAAATTGTTTATGTTTTTGAAAAATGAAACTACCATAAGGCCTCCCGGCACACACACAATGCAATCGCACACTTGGGGAGTTTTTCCCTTAAGATAGTCTAATATGTTTAATACGAGAAAAATTCTTGGATATTATTACTAGTGTATAGTGTGAATTCATTTCGAAAATATAATATTAACCTTAGCCAGCATAGGTACCATTATACTATGCCTACTATAGCTGCCATGTTAAATGGTAGGTTCTACAATTAAAACCATACTGGGTTCGTATTGGAATTGGATTTCCAACAAATGGTCAGGCTAAGGAACTTCCTATGTCACATGGGTACGCCTCTTGAGGGATGTCCCGAGAACTTAACCACTTCTTTGCCAACACAAGGCCGGGTTACCTCTGTAACTAGGTAACTACTACAAGACTATGCCATTCCCTGATCGTTTGCGACCTTTATCCGAGCGCCCTCTACCACAAAGCAACAACCACACAGTAAATGAGATTGCAGCAACCACATAGGTAAAGTATCGAGGCTCCATACCATGATACCACCTTTTTCCAAATGGAAATGAAATACCCTAAAGGATGCGACCCTCATAACCTGGCCGCATCTTTCCTGTTTCGACCATTTCCGGGGCGTGAGGTCCGATGAGGTCTCGTCCACAAAGCTACGCTTTACACGAAAGCCATGCTTTGATCACAAATGATCATCAACACACAGCAGCACTTAGCATGCCACATTACCAAATTGGGAGTATATCGTTGATAACCTTCAACTACATAACCTCTGACCTCGTACGTCTCAGAGAAGGGTGTTAAGCTAAGAGAATAAATTCTCCGCCACCAACAGATATGTATTTGACAGAAATCTGCTTTATATCTCAAAGTGTAGTGTTAGACATACAACCATACAAGTTTGTTCCCGGTTTGAAAAGAATTGGAGGCACTTCGTCCAATAAAGGAAGAAGCCCTTGCAAATCCGGGTATCCACAATTCCGATCGGACTTCCCATAATATGTAGAAATCTCTATACCGGAGCAACTCAGTGCAGAGACATTCGATAGGTGTTATCCTATCGTTTTCGAAGACACCCGGTCTTCACCACCGTCTTCAAATGCTATTAATTTCGTCGTATCACTATTCAGAATGGGTTGTATGACACAAAGGTCATCTCCCGACTAATTCGAATACTGGGCACTTAATTTTAAAACACGTGGGCGTACCAGTTACAAGGATTCACATTCAGGGTTCGATGTGGATTTTGGATAACTAACTGGAATCCGACTCCTTGTCGCATTGAAGTTTAAATGCCGTTTTACGGGCAAAAGGGTTCTCACGTACATACAGAAGCAAATCATGAATCACAGTTTAGCACAAAGCAATTCACATCACACAATCATAACAGAAATATCAATCCAGTATACAACATTTGATAATAGTCAATCATCTTCAAATTAGGTGAATGTGATTTATATGAATTAACCACATAATTATTTTTATTTATTATTTTAAATCCATGATCAATTTTACTTAACTATGAATTAATTAAATTTTAATTACTTTGTTACTTAGTTATTCTTTAATTAATTATCTTAATTTATTAATTCTTAATTGTTGATTAATTAAATCTTAATTACTTTTATTAATTAATTATTCTTTAATTCATTAATTCTCAATTACAAGGTAATTACAAATCATTGATTATTTAATCATTATAAATTAATTTGTTTTAAGTTAACACTTTGAATATTTGATTTACTTCTCAATTTTTATCAAGTTAAATGTAAAATTTTTTTATTTAAGAATATAAATTTGAAATATTTTTGAACTTCATTAATTTCAAATAATCATTTCAATACCATAAACTTCACCTTACATTAACGAACTATCTTTATTTTATAAAGAATGGATTCATAAAATTGTTTAAACTTATGTTTTCAAAAATATCAAACTGGAATTAGCTGTTTTCATGGCCAACCCAAGGCCGTCTCGAGTCATCCCCGAGAAGAAATGCCCATTACTTCAAGTTTTACCAAGATTTACCCGTGACAAAAATTTCCCACTAAAATTTGTTTTAAGTTTTGAAATCTCCCCGGCGCATACGTAAATTCCTTCGAGCAATAACTCGAGCTAACGTTCGAATTTATACTACTGCCGCTTCGAGTCACCCCTTTTTCTTCCCAAACCCATCAGTGTTGTTACAATGGCAGCCATGTGCACGTGCACCGCTGAAGCCGTCACCTCCGGCCTCCAAGATCACCACCAGCCAACCACCCACGATCCCCTCTTGCTACAGACACGAAGAAGCTCAGATTAAACTCGAAAAAAAATAGAGTTATCTCAATCAAAATAGGCACAGCGACCATCACCAGAGGATTACCTCGCACGTCCTACGCCGACCATCGGAACGCCTAAAACTCCGGCCACATCTAGCTAGCCTTCCCCACTACAATCTCCCAAAACCCCATGACACATGAATCACCAGAGGCTCCGTAGTAACCAACATTCTGACCAACCAAAAATTTACGGTTAAAAACCCAATTCGACAATATGTAACACCACGACGATCTAACAACCCATTCAACAATTTTACGAGATCCCAAAACGCCCTGCTAGCCTCCGACGTGATCGCGAGACAATCTTCATCTTCGATCATCTGAATTTCAATAAAACCCATCTTCCATTCATTTTTAAATTTCTCAGTGAATATGTTCTTAAAAAAAATCTATTTTTGCTTCTAAAAATCATCAATTGTAAAAAAATTTCAACTGATATAATTGAAATCGAAGATTATGATGATCAAATTTTCCAACAGGTTCTGATTTTGCCAGTAATTTTGATTTTTTAGGAAATTCTTCGATTTGATTTGCTTAAAACAATTTTTAAGGTTTGAATCATGTAAAAACTAGCAACTTCCCTTCAGATCCTATAGCCTGAGGTGAATCCGAGGAGTGGAGACTGATTTTTTAAGACGGGGTTTCTTTTTTCTCTTGAAACCTGGAAATAAACAGAGACATCTCTGTTTGCATATCAAACATGCATCCACATCACACACCAATATTCACATGCATGTATATACTTTGCAATTTAATCTCAAGCCTGAGTCAAACAACACAAAGAGTCCAGATTCGCAAAGTTTACTCACCTTGCAAAGTGTGAAAAGATGCTCCTGACAGTTTCTAAAATAAGGTTGGAAGCCTGAATATTTTTTCCACTTTAATCTTGAAGTTAAATCTGCAAAGTTTGTTAATACAAATCTTTGCTTAATCTCTGTTGTGTTCATTTTCTTACTTCATTAATAACACACAATATTTAATTTACTTACAGTTTTGATTTTTTTTATGCAACAAAGAACAGAGTGGCAGCTTGAAGCCAGAAATTAATGTAGCCTTTAAACTTGATTTTTCCTGCAACTGATTTTATACAACTTGCTTAAATTCTTTCTTTATGAATGATTTACAAATTCAAATTCAAATTTTTTAAAAGAATTTCACTTGCCTTATTTTACTTCAGAGAATCCAACCCTGTTTCTGACCAAACTGGAGCCTTGTTTTATAAATCTGCAGTTTGAATTTGTTTGTATTTAAACTTGATTTTGAAATGAAAAATTCACTTAACTATGAAGTTTAAAGTTTACCTGAGAGATGGAATGTAAAACTACTGCTTTGTGTTGGAGATTCTCAGATTTTAGATTTTCTTGAATTCAAGAGAAAGCTGGGAATTTTTTCTTTTTTTTACCGTCTCCTTTGGTGTTGAGATTTGTGATGCTCAATCTTTTTTTACTGTTCTTCCAGAGATTGAGAGGCTAAATAATTGGAAATGGGAAGCTGAAAAGTTTTTGTGATTTCTAATTTTTTTTTTCAATCAACTATATTGAATGCCACTAGTTAAAAACAATCATGAGATCTCAACATTTGTTAATTCTTACTCCATCTCCCTTATGCATGTTTTACATTTGTAATTTTACAAAGACAGAAGAATTTTTAAATAAATTTCATATCATATTCACTTTATTAATTATTATACCCCTTATTCATTTGTGCAAATATATATACACAATGTTAAAAGAAGAAATGTTTCCAACAAAACTTTACGTTATATAAATTAAACCTTTATGATTTCAATTACCAATTATTTCTCTAAAACATTTATTTTAAATTTCAATTCAAATTTCAATTCAAACTTGAAATAAAAATCCATTTATGTCCATTTATATACTCATACACATACTTGTACAATTTAAATTCAAATTCAATATATACATTACAGACTACTCATATATGCATTATATATATAATTTAAATGCAAATGATTTTTAAAACATTCATTGTTTCAAAATTTTAAAATAAAAAAAAATTGGAATTTTATTCATATAAATTATCACTTATTTTATTTGTTTGAGATATTTTTTTTCAATTTTTTTCAAATTAAATTCCAAAATCAATTTATTTTCAAATTAAATTCCAAAAGTTTAAATATGCTACCAATTTGAATTGATAATTTTGGGATGTTACAGATATTTCCCCTTAAGAAAATTTCGTCCTCGAAATTTGAAAGGGAGAGAAAAACAAACAAAGAATATACGAATTCAGAAAAAGTAAAGGAATGGCTTACCAGCTTAAGCCGAGATATCCACTCTGCAATTGGGATATGATTTTTGCATATTATCTTCAGTTTTCCAAGTGCAGTCCTTTGGATCGCCACTCCACTGAACTTTAACTAGTTTTGTTCCTCAATTGCTCTTCATCACGATCCACAATCTTTATTGGTTCTCTTTTAATTGTTAAATCGGGAGTGATTTCGAGATCCTGTTAAGCAGCTTCTTTAATAATACTATTTGGATCGTGCACATACGTCCAAAGGTTAGAAAAGTTGAACACATCATGCATGCCAGACAACCAGCTAGGCAACTGCACTCGATAAGCTAAAGAACCGATCCTCTCTAGAATAGGAAAAGGACCAATATACCATGGTGCCAGCTTGCCGGTCTTCCCGAACCTTAATACACCTCGCATTGGAGATACTTTGAGAAAGACAGAATCTCCACTCTGGAATTCCAATTCCTTCTTCTACGATCATAATAACTCTTTTGTCGACTTTGAGCCATCCTCAATTTCTTCCGTATAAAATCAACTTTCTTTATGGCCTCTTTAATCATATCCGGTCCAAGGACGAGTCTATCACCTGCCTCAATCCAGCATGCCGGTGATCGACACGGACGACCATATAGAGCTTCAAAAGGAGCCATTTCGATACTGGCCTGATAGCTATTGTTATAAGAGAAATCGACCAGATTCCAAGAACCACCAAAATCAAGTATATAATATTCGGTTAATCCTCTCAGTCTGCCCATCAGACTGTGGTAGATAAGCAATGATGAAATTCAGTTTTGTTCCCAATGCTTGTTGAAACGTCTCCCAAAATCTACTAGTGAAGATCGGATCACGATCACTCACTATGCTGCTAGGAATGCCATGGAGACGGACAATTTCTTTCACATATAACTCTGCTAAACTTGCTGCCGCGCGGGAAGATTTCACTGGCGAGAAGTGGGCTGTCTTAGTCAAACGGTCCACAATGACCCAAATTGCTTCATTTCCTTTACGAGTATGAGGCAACCCGTCGATGAAATCCATCGATACTTGGTCCCATTTCCACTTGGGTACCTCTAAAGGCTGATGTAAACCCGCCATTTTCTTTTGATCGCTTTTGGTTTGTCGGCAAGTAGCATAGCGACTCACATATATAAATATTTTCCTTTTCATTGTCTTCCACCAGAAAGTTCTTTTGATATCACGATACATTTTGTTGACTCCTGGATGGATGCAAAGTTTACACTTGTGGCATTCGTCCAAAACTTCACGTTTCAGATCAGGGATGTCTGGGACACATATTCTGCCTTTTAATCTTATAATCCCATTATCATCAATTGCAAAATTAGAATCTTCCCCTCGACGAATTCACCCATATATTTCCTGAAGAAACTTGTCCTCTTTTTGCTTATTGGCGATTTTCTCAAGAAGAGTAGGAGCAATGACAAGGTGAGCAAGAATAACATGCTTTCTACTCAAGGCGTCGACAACTACATTGGCCTTTCCGGGCGTATATTGAATTCTTGGTCATAAGATGCCAGAAATTCGAACCAACGTTGTTGTCGCAGATTAAAACCTTTCTGGGTAAAGAGATATTTCAAAGATTTGAGGTCGGTGAATAATTCGAATTTTTCACCTACAATAAAGAGGGTTCAATAAGTATATTTGTTAAGTTAAATTATATTCATAAATTATTAAGAAAGCTGAAAAGATTCTTACCCAGAATATAATGTCGCCATATTTTCAAAGCGAAGATAACAACTAGAAGCTCCAAATCATGGGTTGGGCAGTTTCTTTCATGGGGACATAATTGTCTACTTGCGTATGCAATTACCTTCCCGTTCTGCATTAATACCGCACCCAAACCTTCACCGCAAGCATCGGTATAAACAGATAAACCCTGATTCCCGTTGATAATAGTGAGAACAGGAGTGGTGGTTAATCTCTTCTTCAACTCCTGAAAAGCTTCGTCACATTTCGAAGTCTAATTGAATTTTGCATTCTTCATTGTTAGCTTAGTCAACGGACTAGCTATCTTAGAAAAGCCCCGAACAAACTTCAGGTAATAACCTGCTAAACCCAAAAAGCTTCAAATTTCTTTTGGTGTAGTGGGTTTTCTCCAATCAAGAATAGCAGAAATTTTGCTAGGATCAACAGAAATCCCTTCTTCATTAACAACATTGCCGAGAAATTTAACTTCTTTGAACCAAAAAAGGCATTTGGAAAATTTTGCGTGTAGAATATTTCTCCTCAATATTTCCAAAACGATTCTAAGATGCTCGGCATGCTCCTCTTCGGTCTTGGAATAGACCAAAATATCGTCAATAAACACGAGCACAAATTTATTCAATACTTCCCGAGACACACAAGTCATAAGATCAACGAAGTATGCTGGAGCATCGGTTAGCCTGAAAGGCATGACTAACCATTCGTAGAACATATTAGGACCCCTAAAAGCAGTCAAATGAACACAATCTTCGACGATTCGTAGTTGATGGAACCCCTGGGTAAGATTCATCTTCGAAAAGAAACGAGCGCCGTGCATGATCAAATAGATCATCAATTCTTGGTAGAGGAAATTTATTCTTGAGTGTCAGCTTATTGAGATCGCGGTAATCCACACACAATCTCAAAGATCCGTCCGATTTAGTAACAAACACGACGGCTGAACCCTTTCAGAAACACTAGAACGAATTAACCCTTTCTCTAGCAAATCATTGGTTTGCTTGACTAATTCAACCCTTTCCCTGGGTGCCATCTTGCGACTTGTGTGAGCGACAGGACGAGCATTGGGTACTAGGTCAATTCTGAATTCTATTTCTTGTTGTGGAGGTAAAGATTTCACTTCTTCAAACACATCTGAAAAATCTCTAACAATGGGTATGGACTCCCAACTGGGTTCGGGATAACCCAAATAATACATCAACCCTTCTCTTTTAGGACTAGGGTCCTTACAAGAAATCTCAATGAAATCTCCAAATTTGATTTTAATCGAAATCAATCGATTATTGCAATCCAATTTGGCTTCATATATTGCTAGCCAATCCATTCCGAGTAAGACTTCAAACTCGTTAAAATCAAGGACAAAGAGACCGATAGGGAATCGGTAACAAAAATATGAGATAGGAACGTTTCTACATCGAAGACAAAGGTTCGCGGCACCTCCAACTGGATTCTTTATGCATATAGGCTCATCAACAAAATCAGGTTCAAGATTCAATTCATTTATAACTTGCTGAGAGATAAAACTGTGTGTAGTGCCCGTGTCAAACAGAACTCTAAGAATGCTATCATAAATAGTGAGATTAGCTTCCAGAACTCCTTTCCCCTTTTCCGCTTTGGAAGATGTGGGTTTGTCTTTGACTGTGTACACCTCGGCTGTCTAAGGTTGCTTCATGACTGGGCAGTCTTTAACTTCATGTCCCAATTTCTGACAATAATAACATTTCCTGGGCTTTGCATGAATGGATTGATTGACATGTCTCTTAAGCTTCATACATCTGCTCGAATAATGGCCCTTTTCTAAGCAATTAAAGCAAGTGACATTCTCTGATGTGCTTCCCTGATTGCTCTTCTTCTTCTCCTTACCCTGCCATGGTTTCTTGCCTCCAAATTTCCTCTTCTTCCAATTTTGATTGCTCGAATTTCCTTTCTCCATGTAGGATTCTTGCATGTCATGTTTAGCATATCTGTACCCCATATCTATCAAATCTGAAAAGGATTCTTTGACATGGCCAGTCATCCTTTCGTGTAACTTCTTATTCATCCCACGAATGAACCTTTTATTCTTCTTTAAAGGTGTGTTCACCAATTCTGGACCGAAATGAGACAATTTATTGAATTTGTTTAGATACTCCTCGAATGACAAACTCCCTTACTTTAAGTCCATGAATTCCTGGTACATTTGATAAATCCCCACTGATGGCATATAGCGCTTCTCAAATACTTCTTTGAATCTCTCCTAAGTAAACTTGTCTTCTAGCTCATCTACGGTGACTATCTCCCACCATGCTAAGGCTTCTTCTTGAAGTTGCCAAGAAGCTATGAGTCGCATATGATCATCTTGCGACTTTAGCCATTTAAAAAAATTTTCACGTGATTTGATCCATGCTTGGGCCTCAACAATCGACTCCTTGCCGGTAAACGGCTTACCACCAAGCCTTGAGAAACTCTTATATAAATAAGCCATATTCAGCTGATGCTGAGTAGATAAAGCTGCTGCTGCTATTAGGGGAACTTAGCTAGGTGTTGTGGCATTTCCTTGCCCCCATCTCTTCCTCTTCGTCCGCTCATCCTTACTATCTGTAATTACTAAGAAAATTGGTTTAAGTATTCGGATGAGATATCTTAAGGAATATCAGCAGTTAAAGGAAATAGACTAAGAAAATTTAGGGTTTCGGTCTCGGTTATACTCATTCTAGGGTATACTTCACCCTATCTCTAATAAGCCATCTAATGTGATATACTCCGTAGCTAAAGTTCTTACTCAACCTTTAGCTCTGATACTACATATCACGACCCAAAATCCAATGTTCGAAAATTGACATCAAATACCTCACTTGTATTCGACTGTCGAAGATTCAAACATCGGACTCCTGTCAGATGGAGCTTATAACAACATTAGATGAATATAAAACAACGGAAAAAAAGAATATCATGTATTGCATCAAAGATACAACATCATCATATTATCCATTACAACATCAAAGTATCTTAATACATATATCACCACTTCAAATAGAACATCATAATAGAACAACAAGTGATCATATGCCAAAATGTCTTCAAGGAAATAGAGTGATAGCGAACCTCCAAAACTAAGCACCTTTGAGATCCAAAAGCTTTCAAAATATCTCTAAGACAAAGGCCTCCAAAAACCGATAGCCTCTAACTCCAAAAGACTCCAAAATACAGCTAATACCAAAACACGGAAATCTGCTAGTAGGCTGCCCGTGTGGAAATTATGGGCACCCACAGTTTGGAAAGAAACAATAAACTCCGAGTCAATCATGCAACTGGTATGAGTAAACAAAAACAGTTGCTTTTAAACAAAACAAGATTTATAAAAGAAAACCGTTTAAGCTTATGGAAAATGAAACTACCATAAGGCCTCCCGGCACACAAATAATGCAATCACACACTTAGGGGAGATTTCCCTTTATGATAGTCTAATATGCTTAATACGAGAAAAAATCTTTGATATTATTACTAGTGCATAGTTCGAAAATATAATATTAATCTTAGCCAGCATAGGTACCATTATACTATACCTACTATAGCTGCCATGTTAAATGGAACGTTCTACAACTAAAATCGTACTGGGTTCGTATTGGGAATTGGATTTCCAACAAATGGTTAGGCTAAGGAACTTCCTTTGCCACATGGGTATGCCTTTGGAGGGACGTCCTGAGAACTTAACCACTTCTCTGCCAACACAAGGCCGGGTTACCTCTGTAACTAGGTAACTACTACACGACTATGCCATTCCCCAGTCGTTTGTGACCTTTATCTGAGGGCCCTCTACCACAAAGCAACAACCACACAATAAATGAGATTGCAAAAACCATATAGGTAAAGTATCTTGGCTCCATACCATGATACCACCTTTTTCCAGAAGGAAATGACATACCCTAAAGGGTGCGACCCTCATAACCTTGTCGCATCTTTCCTATTTCGACCATTTTCGGGGTGTGAGGTCCGATGAGGTTTCGTCTACAAAGCTACGCTTTACACGAAAGCCATGCTTTGATCACAAATGATCAACAAACGATCATCAACGCACAACACCACTTAGTATGCCACACTACCAAATTGGGAGTATATCTCCGATAACCTTCAGCTACATAATCTCTGAGCTCGTTCATCTCAGAGAAGGGTGTTAAGCTAAGAGAATAAATTCACCGCAAAAAACAAATATGTATTTGAAAGAAATCTGCTTTATATCTCAAAGTGTAGTTTCAAACACACAACCATACAAGTCTGTTCTGGGTTTAAACAGAACCGGAGGACTTCATCCAATAAAGGAAGAAGCCCTTGCAAATTCGGGTATCCACAGTTCCGATCAGACTTCCCATCACATGAGGAGATCTCTATACTAGAGCAACTCAGTGCAGAGACATTCAATAGGTTATCCTATCGTTTTCGAAGACACCCAGTCTTCACCATCGTCTTCAAATGCTATTAATTTCGTCGTATCACTGTTCGGAATGGGTTGTTTGACACAAAGGTTCTCTCCCGGCTAATTCGAAAAGTGGGCGCTTAATTTTAAAATACGTGGGTGTATCAGTTATAAGGATTCACATTCAGAGTTCGATGTGGGTTTCAGATAACTAACTGGAATCCGACTCCCTATTGCATCGAAGTTTAAATGCTGTTTTACGGGCAAAAGGGTTCTCACATACATACAGAAGCAAATCATGAATCACAGTTTAGCATAATGCAATTCACATCACACAATCATAATAGAAATATCAATCTAGTATACAACATTTGAAAATAGTCAATCATCTTCAAATTAGGTGAATGTGATTTATATAAATTAACCACATAATTATTTTTATTTATTATTTTAAATCAATGATTAATTTTACTTAACTATGAATTAATTAAATTTTAATTAACTTTATTACTTAATTATTCTTTAATTAATTATCTTAATTTATTAATTCTTAATTATTGATTAATTAAATCTTAATTACTTTTGTTAATTAATTATTGTTTAATTAATTAATTATCAATTACAAGGTAATTACAAATCATTGATTATTTAATCATTATTTAATCATTATAAATAAATTTGTTTTAAGTTAACACTTTGAATATTTGATTCACTTCTCAATTTTTATTAAGTTAAATGTAAAACAATTTTATTTAAGAATATAAATTTGAAATGTCATTGATCTTCATTAATTTCAAATAATCATTTCAATACCATATACTTCACCTTCCATTAACAAACTATCTTTATTTTATAAAGAATGGATTCAGAAAATTGTTCAAACTTATGTTTTCAAAAATTACAAACTGGAATTAGCTATTTTCATGGCCAACCCGAGGACGTCTCAAGTCATCCCCGAGAGAAATGCCCATTACTTCGAGTTTTACCAAGATTTAACCGTGACAAAAATTTCCCACTAAAATGTGTTTTAAGTTTTTAAATCTCCCCGGCACATACATAAATTCCTTAGAGAAATAACTCGAGCTAACGTTTGAATTTTTACTACTACCGCTTCGAGTCACCCCTTTTTTTTCCCAAACCCATCAGCGCTGATACAATGGCAGCCACATGCACATGCACCGCTGAAGCCGTCACCTCCGGCCTCCAAGATCACCACCAGCCGACCTTCCTCGATCACCTCTTGCTACACAAACACGAAGAAGCTCAGATTAAACTCGAAAACAAAATCGAGTTATCTTGATCAAAATAGGCATAGCGGCCATCACAAGAGGATCACCTTGCAAGTGCTACGCCGACCATCGGAACGCCTAAAACTCCAGCCACATCTAGCTAGCCTTCCCCACTACAATCTCCCAAAACCCCATGACACTCGAATCACCGGAGGCTCCACAGTAACCAACATTCCGACCAACCAAACATTTACGATTAAAAACCCAATTCGACGATCTATAACACCACGATGATCTAACAACCCATTCAATAATTTTGCGATGATCCCAGACCACCCTGCTAGCCTTCGCCGTGATCGCGAGACAATCTTCATCTCCGATCATCTGAATTTCAATAAAACCCATCTTCCATTCATTTTTAAATTTCTCAATGAATATGTTCTTAAAAAATCTGATTTTGCTTCTAAAAATCATCAATTGTAAAAACATTTTGATTGATATAATTAAAATCAAAGATTATGATGATCAAATTTTCCAACAGGTTCTAATTTTTCCTGTAATTTCAATTTTTCAGGAAATTCCTCGATTTGATTTGCTTAAAACAATTTTTAAGGTTTGAATCATGTAAAAACTAGCAACTTCCCTTCAGATCCTATAGCCTGAAGTGAATCCGAGGAGTGGAGATTGATTTTTTAAGACAGGGTTTCTTTTTTTTTTTGAAAATTGGAAATGAACAGAGACATCTCTGCTTGCATATCAAACACGCATCCACATCACACACCAATATTCACATGTATGTATATACTTTGCAATTTAATCTCAAGCCTAAGTCAAACAACGCAAAGAATCTACATTCGTAAAGTTTACTCACCTTGCAAAGTGTGAACAGAAGCTCTTGATAGTTTCTAAAATAAGGTTGGAAGCCTGAATATTTTTCCTACTTTAATCTTGAAGTTAAATCTGCAATGTTTGTTAATACAAATCTTTTCTTAATCTCTATTGTATTCATTTGATTACTTCATCAATAACACACAATATTTAATTTACTTACAGTTTTGAATTTTTTTCATGCAACAGAGAATAGATCTGCAGCTTGAACCCTAAAATTAATTTAGCCTTTAAACTTGATTTTTTCTGCAACTGATTTGATACAACTTGCTTAAATTCTTACTTTATGACTGATTTACAAATTCAAATTTTTTAAAAGAATTTCGCTTGCTTTATTTTACTTCAGAGAATCCAGCTCTGTTTCTGACCAAATTGGAGCCTTTTTATAAATCTGCAGTTTGAATTTGTTTGTGTTAAAAACCTGATTTTGAAATGAAAAATTCACTTAACTATGATGTTTAAAGTTTACCTGAGAGATGGAATGTAAAACTACTGCTTTGTGTTGGAGATTCTCAAATTTTAGATTTTCTTGAATTCAAGAGAAAGTTGGCAGTTTTTTTACTGTCTTCTATAGTGTTGAGATTTGTGATGCTCAATCTTTTTACTGTTCTTTCAGAGATTGAGAGGCTAAGTAATTAGAAATGGGAAGCTGAAAGGTTTTTGTGATTTTAAATTTTATTATTGTTATTTTCAATCAACTATATTGAATTCCACTTGTCAAAAACAATCATGAGATCTCAACACTTATTAATTCTTACTCCATCTCCCTTATGCATGTTTAACATTTGTAATTTTACAAACAAAAAAGAATTTTTAAATAAATTTCATATCATATTCACTTTATAAATAATTATATCCCTTATTCATTTGTGTGTGTGTGTGTATATATACAATGTTAAAAGAAGAAATATTTCCAACAAATCTTTACATTATATAAATTACAGCTTTATGATTTCAATTACCAATTATTTCTCTAAAACATTTATTTTAAATTTAAATTCAAATTTAAATTCAAACTTGAAATAAAATTCCATTTATGGTACCACGCTGTCACGCCCCACCTCTATACCCACGCTAGCCAAGGACACTACAGGGTAATGCCATCAACTAACACGGAGAATAAGGATGGTTAGGAGCGACCATCTATAGCCTTGCTCTAACTATCTATTGAATACATCGACAATAGTCATACCAAGCAGGTCGACATACCCATTGAATACTTATAACAAAACCATAGGTGGTTGAAGGATCTATCAGAACAGAATTAAACAACTCAAATGTAATATACATCACAGAACAGTAGATCATCATATACACATATACAGATACATAAAAGAGTTTACAAAATAATACATGTCAAGTGGTATAGCAAACCACAATATATAGACGAATCAAAAGAATACATATATCAGAGTTACAATAAAAGGACTATACAAAAAGCTTAAACAAAAAGGAACAAGCTGAATAGTCCATGCGGAAGCAAAAGTGGCTAAGTCCAAAAGCACCTAACCTGAAACATCTCGGTCTGACCCGAGTATAAATACACGGGTCAGTCTAGCTAAACAAACCAGTTAGATAAATTGAACAACAATAAACCTGCAAGGTTATAATGTATAACAAATATCTCTAAAGGAGATAACACAAGCATCTAACAAAAGATGAACATAATAAAACAAGCCTCATATCATCGGCATCTCATAGAAACAAAGGATAAGAATATCCCAAAGCAAGCCAAAAAGGCAATAACAAATACGAATGAAGGTAACACAAGTTCCACAAGGTAATCGCTACATATCATGCGGCTCAAAAAGACCAACACCGAAAGGCGATACCTAGGGAATATACATATGAATGAAAACATCATAAAATTTTCTCAAGCTCAGTACTGTACAAACAAGGATCCATGAGCCCAAAGACTCCAAACCCAATGTCACCAATGCGGCTCATAACGACCAACATCGGAAGCGATACTAAAGGGCACCCCAATATCACCCATGCGACTCATAACGACCAAAATCGGAAGCGATACTATAGGGCAACAAACCCGAAGGCACATACCCGAAGGCAACATACCCGAAGGCAACAAACCGTAGTGGTGAAGGTCGAAGACCCAGTACTGGACACCACTAACTGGCGAAAGGTGTCATAACTCTCAAAAAGGAATCCGAAAAGTGGTAACGTGAGTCCCATAACCACTCGTTCGCACTAAACGGTTTACTATCCGTTAGTTAATTTCACACTCAAAGCAGTACAAAGTTCACCTCATATCACCGGTAAACCAAACCCAAAGGTCAAAACGATCAATTGAATAAGTCGGTGATTAATCGGAAGGATAAACGCACAGATTCATGGTCCTTGTTTTGCCCAACCATTTAATCACCCTTCCACTTCGCTCGAAGTGCGAAATTGTGTATGTGCGTATTAATAGAATTTATAAATTGGAGAAGCGAGCTTTTAATGCGATTTGAAGAAATCATTTATAAAAGCCATGAATGAAGTCAAAAAGGAATCATTAAGGTCAAATATGCATAAACAACGAATTGGAATCAACAAGCGTCGATTAAATTTGGAAAACTAAACGAACAAGGCAATTTGGCAAAAACAGCATATTCAGACGTCTGAAAGAAGGGATCCGGACGTCTGAATCTGGAAATTAATTTGTTTTTCAAAATAGAATTTAGACGTCTGAATCCAAACTTTCAGACGTCTGAAATAGGCAATATTTTGCCTATTTCTTTTCTGGTCGAAAATTAGCCAATTCAGACGTCTGAAATATAATTTCAGACGTCTGAATCTGGGGATGAAAATGTTCCCCAGAACAATATTCAGACGTCTGAAATAGGGGTTTCAGACGTCTGAAACATGATGATCAGGCATTTCCTGAACCTAGGCCACTTATGGCCAAACAAATCGAAAGCAATCGGATGCGTGTTGATTATGGGCTTACGTCAAACGACTACCCAACCTTAACGACACACCCAAACACTCCGAACAACATAAACATCAACCATATAAGGTTTTACATAGATTTGGCTTCAAAAATCATAGTTTGGCAATTTCACCAAAGCAAACCAAAGCGAAAGCAATCGCACATGAACAAGTGTTAGTAATTCATACCTAACATCAATGAAATCAAGAGAAGTGGATGAGAGTTCAAAACTCACCTTTTTTAATTCAAAACAAAGAAGAAGAAGCTCAAACACAAGTAGGAGACTAACTACTCTTCACTTCAACTCTACTAGATTCAATCAAAGAATAAACACATATTTCCCAAAGTTAGGTTTAGGAAATTTTCTGAAATTGAAGGAGAAAGAGATAGAGAAGATGAAGATGAGGCTTACCACTAGCTTCTCCTTGATTTTGGAGCAAGAATCAAGTTTGCAAGTAAACTAGCGCTTGCAATTTCTATTTCCCTTTCCCTTCGACCATTTTCAGTTTTTCTTAAGTTTTAGAAGAGTGGAATGAGAGAATAGTGAGGAGAGGGACTGAGTTAGGTTATTAAACTAACAAATTGGCTGAACCCAACCCAAATCCAACTAGAAAAAGTTGCATAATTCAACTTACTCTAAACATATCAAAGATTATACTCAAAAAGATCGCAAACACCATTTTGGAACCAATGGAAATGGTTTCGAGTCCCAATTCGGCCATTTGCAAAAAGTAACTTTTCGGACCAAAAATCCGACTAACGACACTATATTTAAATAAAACATTTAAATATAAAATCGTTAAATATGCGGGTTGTTACAGATCTCCCCTCCTAACAAAATTGTGTCCCCGCAATTGCTAGAGACGATATTTGTAACAACTACATACAAACAACATTCAAAAGAAAAGAAAATAAGCTTGAGACGAAAAGACATACTCACCATTCCCAAGAAAAGATAGAAAAACCGGATAAGATCGCTCAATAAACTCTCTGGTTTCCCAAATACAGTCAGTGGGACTAGCGGACCATTGAACTTTAACGAGCGGCATGTCCTTGTCCGAAGGTGTCGCACCTCCGTGTCAAGTACGCGAATAGGTTGCTGTACAATAGATAAGTCCGGTGACATACTTGTACAATTTAAATTCAAATTCAATGTATACATTACAAACTACTCATATATGCATTATATATATATAATTTAAATGCAAATGATTTTTAAAACATTCATTATTTCAAAATTTTAAAATTAAAAGAAACTGGAATTTTATTCATACAAATTATCACTTATTTTATTTGTTTGATATATATTTTTCAATTTATTTTCAAATTAAATTCCAAAAGTTTAAACCAATTTAAATTGATAATTTTGGGATGTTACGTTCATTCAACTAATTATTTAAATTTAACCATTTAAATTTAAATATAACCCAGATGAGTGAGATTAACTCACCTTTGATTTTTGTTTGCAAATCCAATCAATCTTGACTTGCTACCCTATGATTTTAGACCTTGAAAAAACAATTCAATATTTATTTATATTTGAAATAATCGAACAACCCAATTATCCTTAATAATTTTATTTAAATAAAATAATTAAGTTTGAAACTAATTCTATTCCATAAAAATCCTTTAGTAACTAAAAATAATTAAGCTGGTTAATTGAATAAATAAATCATCAAACCATTATTTATAAAATAACTAGTAATTTAAAAATATGTATTTATATAGATATACTTATATTCATATTATACCTTTCTGTAGAAGACAGTACAATAATTTCTGTATTGTGTAAAATTCCCTTCTTTAATATACACATACCTTACTGCAAAAAGTTCCATTCCTAACATATATGTATATACACACACACCCCTATTTATTAGTTGGTGTAAGTCCAATACATATCTATAGGCATCAAATTAACCAATATCTTACCGTAAATCACCTCTACTGAGTTATATATATATATATATATATATATATATATATATATATTCTTACCGTATATATACATATATAAATTAAATTTAATTGAAAAAAACAAGAGGAAGTCGCATACCTTCTGCCTCTAAATCCCCGGCCTTCCATCGCACGGCCTCCATCGCGAGCTTCCAGAACTCCTAGCGATCAAGCTCGCGAACCTTAGCTCACGATCGAGTGCGGCCACAACTCCAGAGAACGTCACCGATTGTCCTATTCTAACTTCGAGTTTTTGTTCTTCACCTCATCGCTACCACCGGCCTTGCGAACGTCCAGACGCCACCACGCGGCTTTGCCAAACCGCCGAATACCCACTGCCAACCCTCAGACTCCATCGTCCCCTACTTGAATCGAAGGCAGAGCAAAACTCCACGGTTCCAATCGCGTCCACCATCCCTCAAATCGATATGATTTATAAGTGAACGAAGTGATTCATTTGTTTCGTAATTTTTTTTAACTGGGTTTCGATTTCGAAATTGAAGAAGGAAGGGGAAAACTTTATATCGAACCGAAGGTCGAATGAGAGAATGAAGAAGGGGAAACGAAGGGCTCGGCTTCGATTTGAAAATGAATGAGCGGCCATTTTTTTTCTTTCGATTCTCAATTAGTGGGGGAGATAAGGGAAGAATGGATAAGATATTGGCTTTTTTAACGAAGTGAGATGGCTTCGGTTATACGCTAGGCTAAGGTTGACTTGACCCGTTATAATATTATTTAATTTCAAATATCCCATGTTTAACAACTAAAATTCCGACCTCCAATCGAGGCATGCCGCTAGGCATTTATAATGTTATATCCCTATTCCGAACACAATGGAAAAGGTTTTGAGTCATAATTCGATCGTATGGATAAGATAGCTTTTTGGACCTTATTATTATACTAAATTTTCGATTTAAATTCAGCGCGCTTACTGATCGTACTTCCAAACGAGCATTCAAACACCATGAAAATTGAAATCCGATAATAATACAATATTACGGATCCAATGGAACTAGTTTTGTCAAAATCCGAGACTATGCCTCGGAAGGCTATTTTTAAATATCAATTTAAATGATATATTTCCAAAACTGAACAAAACACTTCCAAATTCAATTTTTACACTTTTATTATCTTCAGCACTATCAATATAAATTTTACAAGCCTTTAAAATATTTTTAACAAGCTCGAAATTCAAGATTAATTATTTTACTCAATCTTCAATTATTGAATTGAATAGTTATATTATTCAACAAATTGCCATATTTACATTTTGAATAAATAATCCATTTTTTTCATATGCAAAACAATTTTAAAATTCAATTTCTATAATTAAAGCCATTTATATAGTCCAGATTCAACGCTCAAAAATCCGGGTCGTTACACATTATTAATGCTTGAAGCTTTCAAAATAAAATACGACATTTATCTTTGTCTCTACACCTTCATTTCCTAATTATTAAATAACCTGTAGCATATTTCTTTCTTTTGCAGTGTATATTTGTGTTCTTTTTTTGCTAAGTCTTATTGGGTTTGTTTTAGACTAGTGGGCTCCTTAGTAAACCAAGAGGCCCTAGAAACCCTAAGAGATTTTGGACCCTTTTCTTTTCCTATCCATTGACCTTCTATTTCTTATCCGACTAAAACTAAGTATGGATATAAATTCCTCATTTAAGAAACTTTCTGCACTCTCTCTATTTTCTTGCTCAAATCTACAGAAAACTCCAAACCCCAAAGCTCCAAAATCTCCAAATCAAATTTTATCCTTTCTCCTTCAAAACCCTAGCCTAACACTATTCTCTTTCCGCCACCAACCTCCATCACCACCCACAACCCACGGCAGTAACCGATGGCCAAAGCCCCACCTTCCCTCTCCTCTTCTATCTCCTTTTTCGCTTCATTTTCCCTTCCCTTTTTCCCACTTTCTTCACCTTATTTCGATGGCTTCTATATTCCACCAAACTACTCCAAATCAAATAATTTATTTTTTGAAACCGTGTATAAATTCAATGGGAACAACTTTGTTGTTGAACTCTTCTTCCCATTTCGAATATTTCTATGTAGAAAACTCCAATTTTCAAGTCTCTTTTCGAGTCTAGTTCTGGTCGAAAATACCCCATATTGTATCAATCACATCTCCTTCAGGAATGAATTAAATTATGCATTTTTTTTTCAAATCATTTATTATTCCAGTGGCTTCAACTTTATTTTAGATGAGTTCTTCAAATTCCTTAATTTTCTATGTCAAAAACTCAAATATTTTCGAAGTATTTTTGAACATAGATTTTCAATTAAGAAAACACCCTATTTGTTTTTACCATAACTTCCTCAAGAACAAAGCTTTCTAAGTGATTCTTCTTTTGAAAATGGAGTGAAAAGAATTTGTAACTACTTTCAAGTTAGCCACTTTTACAGATTCAGTAATATTCTAGGCCGAATATTTTCTTAAAGATGACCTAGTTTGAGTTTTGTCCGTAGTTTGGATCTTGGGTTGTTTGGAAGTTGGAAGTAGTTGAAACTTGTTTATTGATTCGTGTTCATGTCTAAGCTTTGTTGGATTAGCTTTGCATTAGGATCTTTGCTAGGAATCTCCATATTGCTCCATTTTATCATCACATTCGTAGCAACGAAAGGTGAGCAAACAATCACAACTACTAGATTTTCTTATGTTAGTTAAATTGAATTTATGACGTGATTAGAAAATGATTGGTTGCTGTTTAATATATTTTCAATTGCCATTCTAGTTAAATCTGACTTTTATTGAATTTAATTTCCCTTTAGTTTAGCATTGAAATTTATATTGCCAATTAAATACCCGTTAATAATAACTAGCAAATCGTTGGTAGTTATTGGTTGATTTCAATTATGATTGTGTTATATGTTCAATTGCTGATATTTGGACGATTGGATGGATGTTATTTATCGACATTTTGGATAATTGGATGTTATTTATGTTTATATCTCTATTGTCCCTATGGGTTAAAATGATACATACCCGAACGATCTTATAGATTAGGGGAAAATCATTTTGGGTTGAAATGATTAGCCCGAGCGGTTTTCATTGATTTGGAAAAGTCGTTTTTTTTTATACTAGTTTAAATGACATGTACCCATATAATTTCTTGAATAATTACAATTAAATTATTTGAAGTTTTAAGTTAGTTTAAACTTTGGATTTATTTTGATTAGATGATTAAGATTGATATTTCGAATTATTTGAAACCCTTCAAATAATTATATTCCCGTTGTACACTTGATAGAAGACGAAAATCCTATAACATCTATGAAACCATTGCACTAATATTTCTATTTTACTCATTTTGATCTGACTTACATAAGATCTTTTAGTTCTGACTCGAGTGTTTTGTCTTTTCATTACGCACCGGTCAGTCTGAGCTTTTTGAGTGTATTGAAGGCTATTTTCTAGAGGGAGAAGATTTAGTATATTATTGCTACTTATTATTCCACTGCATTCTGTGTTCCACTGCATTATTTGTTTATTTCTGATGTATGTATAACTCTGATTTGAATTGTAAAAATATAATCAAATGTTATTTGTAAAGCACCTTCATGAATTGTTTATTTGATTATTATATTTTGTCGTTCCGCTGCGAGATTCTGTGTTTTCTTTTTCTTTTTTATTTTCTTATTTACCTTATAAACAATCCTCGTTTCTGAATGGTTTGAGTCCGACATGTGTGTCTGCTTATGCACTTGGAAGGTGCAGCATGATAGCGGGTTCTCGAATTTGGGTTTGGTAGCGAGTGGATGACTCTTACTCCTACATGTCCCGTGGGGTTGGTGCAGTCGAGAGGCTGGCCGTAAAGGCAGAGCACATGTACCATTCTATGCTACGGTAGGTATTACCCCACTGGCGTTATCCCGTTACAGTTGGTATCGGAGCTTTGGTTTAGACACACCCTAGCCTGTTTGGGTTAACTCATTAGAGATAGGGTAATAATACCCTAGAATGAGTCATCAGAGTGTATATAAGAGAGCACGCATTTGTTAGTGTTATAAAAATGTATTATTTTAAGTTTTGAAATGAAATTATTTTTCCTAATATTATATGATATATATAAAGGAGTAAATTTGTATAACTAATATAGTTATTTGTAATGTGTGTGATTTGTGAAATGGTAATATTTAGTTATTATCATTTATTATTGAGTTGAGTTTTTGTCAGTTTGTAAGCATTGGCTAATTATTGTTGATTTAATTTATGGACTAAACACTAGTTTAGTAATGGTGTATTAAAGAGAATAAAATGAATAATTAGGATATTTGGTTATGATATTGATATGTTTGGTTGTGAATATTGTTGTTTGTTGATTGGTAGTTTCAACTATTGAAATAAAATGGAATATCTAGATATTTTGGATAGTTGAAACTTCTGAATTAATATATGAGTTGAAATGTAGAAATTTTGTTGAATTATGCAGTTGAATTTGGTAACCTTAAATTGAAAGCAAGTGAAACAAGGTTAAATTTGTTATATCTATGTTAGTAAATGAATAGAATTTTTGTATACATTACTGGCATGTAATGTAATAATATATAAGTGTGAACTTTAAGCCTTGGCATGTTTAATCGAAATTGTGATTAAACAAAAGCTATAAAGGAGAATTAAAAAAATATGTTCATAAAC
Organism: Allium cepa; assembly: GCA_030765085.1. Taxonomy (NCBI): domain Eukaryota; kingdom Viridiplantae; phylum Streptophyta; class Magnoliopsida; order Asparagales; family Amaryllidaceae; genus Allium; species Allium cepa. The sequence continues at coordinate 555,816,328 of CM060928.1, read as the reverse complement.
TTAATTAACATTTGTGTAATGTGTCATGAATAAATTTGAAAGGTAAAGGTGAAACTATATGGGATAAGAAAATATGAATTAGAAGTGAAATGATTATAAATAAATCCATGACTTGTAAATTGTTATGAAATAAATGGAAGTTGCAATAAATGGTTATAAATAAAGTTGTGATAACTTTAAACATAAACAATGTCTTATGAAAGGAATTAAGCTTTTATAAATTTGTTATGAACTTAAGAAAATTCCTTATGAAATGATTTGCAAATAAATGAAGCATTAAATGAGAAATATTACAGGTGAAATGAATGTACTTTAAATGGAAGAAAAATATAAGCAATACTATGAGAATGAATATATTATTATTTTATATTAAATGGAGAAATTATGTGAAACAAATATTGAAGTATTAAGTGATATTTGTGTTAATCAATGAGATTAAAAATGAATTTAATTGACATGTAATTGCGATGAAACAAATTAGAATAATTACGCAAGTTGTATTTATATTGTTTTATTCAAAGAATTAATTTGATCCGAATTTGAGTACACAAGTTATATATTAATTGCACTACTTCGTGTTAGGATTTTTCATTCAATTCTTGACGGTGAATATTTGATATGGATTTTTGGTTTGAATTTAGAATTTTATATAATAGTATATGGCTATGCAAGGAGAATGATGGTTTCTACCAAGAAACCTTATCGAAGTCTGTATTAGGGAAGTCGAATGAAAAATACTAATTCAAAAGCGAACTTATGTAAACGAGTGAGTGATCGAATATGATTTTGCGAAATGATGACATATGTACATCTTATGTTCTAATATTATCGATAATATGCTTTGACGCTGAAATTGAAAGTTGTTGGGTTGGATATCTTTGTACTTTAAATTGGAATTTTCTTGTATGCAAAACTAATATTATAACAACCCGATCTTTTCATGCCCGAAAATCGACATCAATACATCCATTGAATCAAATGCCGAACAATCGAACGTAGGAAAACCGAACCATTAGGGTTAAAGAAGGAGGTAGAAGAAGAAATAGAAACAATATCAGAATCTTACCAACGCAGCAGAATAAAATATAATAGATGATAACTGATCTTTACATAAAAGAAACTATATCTGTTTTATACATACATCATCAGAATACAACATTAGAGTTCAACAACATCTATAACACACAACTGGACAGTTATATTAACTTGTCCTCACCAAACTGACAATACAACTTACAACATAGCGGAATTATACATAAAGTACGTATACTACGTCTCGCCATCCAGCTCCTCTCCTGAGCCTCATAGCAGCCTTTCCTATATCTATAATACTCGGTCTGACCCAAGCATTATAGTTAAATAACACCCGAGTCAGTCTGGAAATCCAGCGTGAGAAAATGCAATCAATTGGATTATTAAAGTTTTCAAAATCCTTTAAAATCAAAGGTATCTCGTAAGACCACACCACAAATAAACATACCGGGTTTTTACCTTATGATAACCAAAACATTTTTATCAAAATCCATCTGATATTATAATAGTGTCTATAGAAAGCAAAATAGAATCTAGCTGAAATGCTTGCATCTCACATTTCAGCGATAATTGGGCACAATCAAAACCATACATGCACTTACTGGAGATTAGATTCCATACAATAGTAGGGCTACTAGGGCACAGCCCGTCATAATACGTGGTCAAGATCACCGTACCGAGGAACCACCCTGATCCCCAACATCACAAGACCGGAGCTACACCTTACTTGATAGTCCGAATAAGTTCACCCCGCGGTTGGGATCAGCAACCACCCACACAGCCAAAATAAAGAGACATCTAGACAGGGGCGACCTTACCTAATTTGTTGCTAGCCACTTAGCCCCGTGTGCACCTCCCCTGTTTTAGCCATTCTTGGTTGATGAGGCTTGAGGTTAAGCGTTACCTTTTTAGTACACAATCACTTAGAACGCTCACCGTCCTCCTGACGATGTCATAAAAGCATTCATCTATAGAAGTCCGTTCCTGGTTCAAACGAAACCGTAGGAACCACTCCTACTACATCCATTTTGGAATCACCCTCAGGATCAGTAGCGATTAGCCCTTGCACTTCACTGCTCCATATTTGACTCTAAGATCTTGTCCTCCTCAAGAAAACATTCAAACCGGATCAAAGTGGTTTTTAGAAAATTAATCTCGATCCCGGTCTCTTCAAAATGATCAACGCATTTGGCCAATATTGATAGTCGGTTATTTAACTATCAATTAAACATCCATAAACAACCATCAAGTTTAAAGTAAATTATTTATTATTCAAATTATCTTCGCAAGATATCCTCTTTACTTCAGCCTTTTGAATCAGTTTCAAATCTCTTATCACTCGTGGAATAAATTCCCAAAATTGTTTATTTCCCACTGAAAATTTACCAAGTCCAAATACTTTTGATTTTAAAATAATTTAAATCACTTTATTCAAAAACATACTTTAAAACATTTAAATTAAAACTACTTAAACATTTTATTCAAAAATATATACTTTAATTTTTTTTTAAATAAACCACTTTGTAAAATATATAACTAATTTCTAAAATATAAGTTAAGCCAAACTAAATTTTAAAATAAGAGTTACGAAATTCTATACAAGTTTTCAAGTAAAACATTAACCAAACTATCATTATTAAAACTATTTTATTAAATATAAATATTAATAATTATCTTTTTAAAACGTAATACCAATTAACCTTTTAAAAATAATTACCACTAAAACTAATTTAATAAATCTTTACCTTTAAAAATTTAACAACTTAATAATTGTTTCTTAAAAACATTCCTTTAAATATGTAACAACCCTAGTTTTTTGAATATATTTTTAAATTTGACTTTATTTCATTTTGAAATTATGTTTTACTTATTTTTATTTCAAGATTTAAATTTTATATATTTTTAAAGTGATGATAAAATTTTTCCAAAGCTTATTATATTTATTTACAATTTTTAAAACCCAGTTTCTATTTTTAAGCTATTTTCTTAATTTATTTATATTTATCTAAAATTTATTCATTTATTTTTATTCATACATTATTTTGTTGTGTTTTTATTTTATTTATATTCATTTTTCATGTGTTTAAAAATTTAAGAAGAAAAAGGAAATTTGAAGAGTTTATAACCTTTTATATGCCTTTGACTTTTCACCTTTTTTTTTTTTACCTTTTCACTTCAAATAAACGCATGCATTGATGGCCGACCTTATCTCATTTTTTTAGCCGATCACTTTCATTTTTTTCACGCAAAAACTTTTCTTCTCATCTCAAAAAACTTCGGCCTCCATTTCTGAAAAAATTTTGGTAAAGTTTCTTTCACTTTTTTTTCATTTTTCTTCTTTGTTTTAGTGTATTTTCATGCCTTGCTTCCACCTATATGGTTCAGCCCCAAGCTCCACCTTCACCACCACCTTCATCACCACCTTTTCCAGCTGCAAAACCCCTCTATCTCCACTGACCTACCTGGCCGTGAACTCCAAGATGCAAGATCCACACAAAAATTAACAAACACTTCCTATATATGCATAGCCGGGCTCCTATTGCCATCACCACTTCACCACACCTCTTGGCCACCACTAGCACCACTTCCACCAGCCCCTACTTGACCCAAAGCCACTGCCACACCATCCCCTAGCCTCCACCGGTCATGGCCGAGCCAATTTGAGCCATGGCCGAGCTTGTGATTGTGAAAAATTTCACCTTTGTTGATTTGGCTTGTATGTTTATGCATAAACAACTCCCATACCTTCATACCGTAGCTAGGCCGACCATATATGAACCATACTTGACCAAATACACCCCATGGCGTGCCTTATCATCATACGGCCGAGCATTGTAATGGTGAAAGTAAGTGCAAGTCGTTTGATTTTATGTTGTGTATTATTTCTAGCTTGTTTAATGTTAAATTCTGGTGTTGAAATTCATGTGCTTTATATTATTTTGTTTGATATGTAATAAGATAGCTACTTTGGCTCTCCCCTTACCTGAATCGTAGTCGTGCTTTCATGCCTTTTGGATCTCTGTTGTGTGTCTAAATTGGTTATCTCCAGCTATTAAGTGTGAGTATTTCTCACCAGACATTTTATACATATATAACTAGTAAACTGGTAGCAATTGAATCTGTAAATTATATCATCATGTTATAACTGCCTATGTTATGATTATATGATGTTCACCCTGATTATACACCTGTTATATCATCTGGTACTGTTATATAATGCTATTCTGTTTATTTATATCAGTTTATCACACTGCAAGTTCCCTGTAGATTAGAGTCACTATGGGTTGAAATGATACATACCCGAACGGACTTTAGAATAGGGAAAAATCGTTATGGGCTGAAATGATAGGCCTGAGCGATTTTTATTTATTTCTTTTTACGCGGGACCGCGGGTTTAAAATGATAAAACCCAGGTTTTCTTTGTAAATTATGGATTGAAATGATAAATATCTGTATCACTTTACTTAGGATAGAAATTATATACAGGTGGTTAATATATATATATATATATATATATATATATGTATGTATGTATTTCTAGAAATTTTAAAGTATTATTAAAATGCAAATATTATAATATTTTGATTTAAATTTGAATTTAAAATGATTTTTATAAAGTGTTATTGATTTTCTATAAATTAAAAATGGTTAAATAAATAAATGTTTAAATTTGAAATTTTGAAATATGACTTAACTTAGAAAATGTGAAATGTGTTTTTGAATTAAATTTAAGTTAAGAAAAATAAAATGAAATTTAAATTTAATTTATGAAATGGTAAATTAAATTAAAATGTAAAATAAATGAAATGTTATAAAATTTTACATTTATTTTATAAGTGAATTATTAAAAATTTGATAATTACTTGTGAAAATTTCACTTTATCAAATCATAAACTAAATGGTATTTAAATGATATGTTTAAAGTGAGAAAATATGATTTTTATAAGAAAGATTTGTTTAAATAAAAATTTAATTGTTGTATGAAATTGTACTTGGAATTTAATTAACAGCATTTTTGAAATGCTATCATTTCTTAAGTAAAGGATATTACAGCATTTCTAAGTGCTGTAGTTTATATTAATGAACTAAATGGCTAAAATAAAAAAAGGGCTATTATAGCACTTTGTAAGCACTGTAGTTGCTGAATTTAACTAAAGTTTTATTTGAAACTTGAAATCTATTACAGCATTTTAAATGCTGTCTTTTGCTAAATGAATTGTTTTAAAACATAACTTTTCGTAGCATTTTTCTAAGTGATGCGAAAGTTGAAATTCCACTGTTTTGATAACTTTAAGTGAATAAATGAATTTTGAAAAGTCTAAAATTTTGAGAATCAAATATTTGATTTTTAAAATATAATGACTTCATTTTTTAAATGGTTTAAATGAAGTAATTTGATTTGAAATATAAACCATTTTGAAATGTGATTTGGAATGATATTTAAATTAAATAAAAATGAATGAGGTTTTTGAAAAGATATGATATTTTGATATTTTAAAATGGATTTGAAATGATATTGAATTTTAGAAATGATATTTAATTTTTGAAATATAAATACCATTTTTAAATCATAACCACGGGTTATAATAACGATTGGTTGTTAAAGAGACCGATATTGGATATGGACATACTATTTGTCGATACCGAAAACCACTTTAACAACTGTGTACACGGTGGAGACTCCAGAATGAAGTAGGATGGTGGCGACGATCCTATTATGGTATGAATGTGGACCCGACTCCCGTGAGTTGGCTTATGGTAGCTAAAACAGGAGCGATCAACGGGCCAAGTGAGGTAGCTCCTTCGATCGGACACACTTCTTCGATGCCACTCTATTACTTTTGTGATTGATTGGGTGCACCCTTTGTTTTTGGGAGTGTGGATCGAGGTGGGCGGTAGTGGCTGCTATGCGTTATCACCAGCCCGGAAGCGTAATTGGTATATCTACCATGGCATTGCCTCATGTGCCTTGTCACCTACCATAGCGAGCCTTACTACGAGTTTGTTTTTCTCCCGTAGCCCATGAAGTATTTAGGGTAGTTTCCCGATCTGGAGATATGCTGATACTGGATGGATTACTGGGACTATTACATGTTGGGGGCTGCATGGGTAACCCTTAGACGCATTTTTAAAGTAAGTTTATTTTATTGTAGACATTGTTATAATAACGCAATATTAATACAAAGTAAATAGTTTAATGGATCCATAGAGGATGGGCGGTCCCAAGCATCCTTTAAGTTACTTGTATCTTATTACAATTCACTTGAGTTGGTTTACATTATATAAGTATATATTTGTCCCACTCGAGTGTTTTGTGTTTTGCTTTACGCTCGTGTCAGCCTAAGCATTCACAGCTTTGGATTCTCTTTCTAGAACTGGTCTTTGCTGGAGATTCTGTCTTTATATATCTATTTCAGTTTCAGCTGTTCTAGTTTATCTCATGTACCAGTGAAATTCTATGTATTTAGGATTCCTATTATGTTGTTTTCAGACTGATATTATGTATTTGTTTTGAGACTTTGTTATAGTAGCTTCATGAACTACTATGGTATTTTATATTCCGCTGCAAGTTATTCTGATATTTCTGTGTCTTTGATTCCATGTGATTGGTTTTATTTGCTCCAAATTTATTTACAATCTGTTATTTTGCATCATCCAAGTATGACATGTGTGGATTATTGTCGATTTGAATGGTACGAAATAGTGGGTTGCCACATTTGGTATAAGAGCTTTGGTTTTAGGTAAACCATAGCCTGCGGAGCAAAAACTCATATCTTTGGGACAAAACGTATTTTCAAAGTATAAAATGATTTTTCAAAATGATTTTTTCAAAGGTTTTTTTTTCAAAGAATTATTTTGATATAAAATTTTCTTTTTTTAAAAGGATTTTTCAAATGTTTTCTAACTTCCTTCCTTTACTATCTACCTTATTAGAGTTTTCTTTCAATGGGATATTCATCCAAGTGAATTTATCTTATCTTATCTTAATTTATCTTTAGCTTCTTTATACCTTGTCCTAAATTCATTCTTGATTTTTCAGGATGAATCGAGGAAATGCCAGAGGTCGGGGTCGTGGTATTGCCCCAACTCCTCAACCTGCTGCACCTGTTAAGTTCACGGTTCTCTGTAAGGAATACTCTCAACTTGGTGGAACCCCATTCGCCGGTCTAGAGAGCATCACTGAGGCTCAGCATTGGTTGTGGAGTCTAGAGAGGATATTTACTGGTCTCGAGATTATTGATGCCCACAAGTGTTAGTTAGCAGCTTGGCAGTTGCACGAGGCTGCTCTAGATTGTTGGAGTCCGTTACGGCTAACACCGTCGAAGCTGATATTACTTGGGAGAAGTTTAGGTATCCTTTGTGTTATCTTGAATTTTGTTCCTATTTTTCCTTTTCTTTTGAATCTATCTTAAGTTTTTTTCTGTATCTCTTTCAAGGGAGGCTTTTATAGCAAAATGGATGCCCAAAGCTGGGAAATCTTAGCTTTATCGTGAATTTATGGATCTCAAGCAGGGTTGCATGTCTTTTGCTGAGTATGAGAGGAAGTTTAATGAACTTTCCTAGTTCTGTCCTAGCCTGATTGACACTCCTCTCATGAAAAATGAGAAGTTCATTGCTGGTGCTCGTCCTGAGTACTATAGTCGTCTCATTGCTCATGTTCATGGCACTTTCACCCAGCTTATGGATATGGCTATTCGTTATGAGAACCCTACTTCTAAGGGTCTTGCTGCCGCTGGTGCTACTTCATCTCAGTCTTCCTCTGCTAATTCTAGGAAGAGAAAGCCTAATTATCATCAACAGATAAAGAATTGGCACAAGCGTCCTGGTTTGGGATCTTCATCATCTGCTCCTTCTCAAAGGCAACCCGTTGATCTTTCCTCTATTACCTACTTTTGATGTTATCAGAAGGGACACTATGCCAATAGTTTCCTACTTTATCTGGTGCTGCTGTTCCTCCAACTGCTCAGTTGGCTAGGCGAGATCTCTATCATACCCGTCTCCAGCCTGGTCATTTCAGGAAGGATTGCCCTACCCAGTAGAAGGGTAAGCCTTTTGGTGTATTTGTTGTTTCATCTGCATCTTCTCCAGTTCCTCCATCCGCTCTTGCTCCAAGTGATGACCAAGGTACTCTTCAGGGCATATTTACTTTATTTCATCATCCCGTTCAAGTTTTATTTGATACTGGAGCTTCCCATAGTTTTATTTGTGTTGATTTATGTGATAAGTTCAAGCATCTACTTTCTTTTGGGTATGCTTCTATTCCTTTATGTGTTTCTAATCCTATCATAGGTCCTGCCAACCTTAATAGGATTTGTAGAGGAGTGAAACTCTTCCACTCTGGTTATCGTTTTTCTGGTGATTACTATGTTTTGTGCTTCGATGCTTTTGATTTATTGCTTGGTCAAGATTGGTTGAGGAATCATGATGCCCGTATTTCTTGCAAATCCAGAATTGTCACTCTTGTCGGAGATAAGGGTGATTCTTTGATTATTCAGTGCTGCATGCCTCAGGATTTTGTTGGAAGTTCTATTTATTCTCTGGATTCTTCCTCTAGTGATCTTGATTCGACTGCTGTGGTCAAATTATATCCCGATGTATTTAGTGAAGTCAATTCTTTGCCTCCTAAGCGGGAAAATGATTTTCGAATTGATCTTATTCCTGGCGCTCGACCATTGTTCTTCCTCCGAGAAGAATGGCACCCCGCGAGAAGGTTGAGTTAAGGAAACAAATTGAGGACTTAGCTTCCAAATGTCTGATTAGGCCTAGTTTTTCTAAATGGGGAGCAGCGGTGGTTTTTGTCATCAAGTTCGATGGTTCTCTGAGGATGTGTGTTGATTATAGGGAACTGAACAAGCTCACTATGGTAAACAGATATCCAATGCTTCGTATCAATGATATGTTTGATCAGCTTATGGTGCTACTGTTTTCTCTCAGCTTGATCTTGCAACTGGTTTTCATCAGCTCAGGGTTGCTGAGGATAGCATTCCCAAGACTGCTTTCCGCACTGAGAATGGGTTTTATGAATGGTTGGTCATGCCTTTTGGTTTGACTAATGCTCATGCGTTCTTTGTTGATATGATGAATCGTGTTTTTCGTGATGTGCTTAACAAATTTGTTCTAGTCATTGTTGATGATATCCTTGTCTTCTCTAAGACCAAAGAAGAGCATAAGTTGCATTTGAAATATGTTTTGGAGACTCTAAGAAATCATCAATTGAAGACTAAATTCTCTAAATGCCATTTTTGGAAGGTTGAAGTCCGATTTCTCGGGCATATTGTTTCTGGTAATGGAGTTTCTGTTGATCCAGTCAAGATCGCTGCGATCAATGTAATCTCTCTTTCCTCTCTTTTCTTTTATCATTTAATAATTTTCGGTTGTCCTTATTGTTCTCCCTATTCTGTTACAGGACTGGGAAACTCCAAAGACTCCATTTGATATTCGTAGTTTTCTGGGCCTTGCCGGTTACTAATAGAGATTCATCGAGAATTTTGCTCGGATTACTGCACCTCTCACTGCTTTAACTTGTAAGAATGCTTGGTTTATCTGGGATAAGAAGTGTGAAGCAGCATTCAATGAGTTAAAGAGCAAGCTAACTTCCGCACCAGTTCTTACCATTCCGAACGGAAGTGAGGGATTGACGGTATATACTGATGCTAGTCGTGAGGGTTTAGGTGTTGTTCTCATGCAGGATGGTAAGGTCGTTGCCTATGCCAGCCATCAGTTGAAAACCCAGGAGACAAATTATGCTGCTCATGATTTAGAGTTGCTTGCTATTGTCTTTGCTTTGAAGATTTGGAGGCATCATCTTCTAGGAACCAAGTTTAACGTTTTCACCGATCATCAGTCTCTGAGATATATCTTCTCCTAGAAGGATTTGAATCAGAGGCAAGTTCGTTGGCTTGAGTTTCTGGCTTCTTACGACCTCGATATTAGCTATAATCCCGGCAAAGCTAATGTTGTGGCCGATGCTTTGAGTCGAAAGACGGCTTTGTTTTGTCAGCTTGTTGTTTCTTCTTCTCCCCTTTTGGATCGTGTCATGGCTAAGCAGGATGAGGATGATATGCTTAGATTGATGAAGGAGAGTGTTCGTAGTACGGTTGGTGGAGGTAGTTGTAGTGGTAGTGGAGCTCAGATCGATGATAGAGGGATTTTGAGGATTAATGGTAGGATTTGTATCCCGAATGTTGATGGATTGAGGCAGGAGTTACTTCGGGAGAATCGTCGATCCAGGATTTCTATTCATCTTGGTGTGTCGAAGATGTATTAGGATATGAAGTGGCTTTATTGGTGGAAGGGGATGAAGAGGGATATCTCTATCTATGTTAGTCGGTGTGCGACTTGTCAGCAAGTCAAAGCCGATCACTAGAAGACCCCGGGTCTGTTGCAGCCCCTTAAGATTCCCAATTGGAAGTGGGAACATGTTTCCATGGATTTCATCGATGGTCTACCGTGGACACGAAGGGGTACTGAGAGTATTTGGGTTATTATGGATAGAGTGACCAAGTCCGCTCACTTCATTCCGGTCAAGTCTACTCGTTCTGCTTCTAGTTTGTCTGAGATCTACATGAGAGAGATCGTTCGTCTCCATGGTGTTCCTCTCAGCATTGTTTGTGATCGTGATCCTATCTTTACCATTCAGTTTTCGAAAGCTTTTCAGGAATCTCTAGGTACTCATCTGAATCTGAGCACTACTAACCATCCACAGACCGACGGTCAAACGAAAAGAGTGAATCAGATTCTCGAGGATCTTCTTCGTGCTTGTGTGCTTGATTATGGAGGATCTTGGGAAGATCATCTCCATTTTTTCAAATTTACCTACAATAATAGCTATCAGATATAACCTTATCTTCTTATTCAAGCTTATCTTAATCTCTTTATCTATCTCATTCCACCTTTGCATTCAGGCTAGTATCAAAATGTCTCCCTTTGTTGCTCTATACGAACGACCTTTTAGATCTCCATCTTGCTGGATTGAATCCGGTAATCGTTTGGTTCTTGGTCCTGATGTGATTTTGGAAGCTTCTGAGAGAGTTGAGGAGAATAATAGGAGGTTGAGAGCTGCTTAGGATAGGCAAAAGAAGCATTCTGATAGGCATAGGCGGAATTTGAAATTTGCTGTTGGTGATCAGGTTTTCCTTAAGGTCTCTCCCTTAAGGAATGTCATTCGCTTTGGTCGTAGAGTGAAGCTTTCTCCTAGGTTTATTGGTCCTTTCCACATGTAGAAAGAGTTGATTCTTTGGCTTATCGTCTGGATTTGCCGGAGAAGCTTTCTGGAGTGCATGATGTATTCCATGTCTCGCATCTGCGCCGATATCTTCATGATCCATCTCTTATTGTCCAGCCTTCTCCTCTTGATAGTTTGGATATTGAGCCTAACCTGACTGTCGAGAGGAAGCCACTTCGTATTATCTACGGAGGTACGAAGCATCTCAGAAGGAAATCTGTTAGCCTGGTCAAAGTACAGTGGAGTACTGATGGTCGAATTTGTACCTGGAAGACGGAGGAGAGCATTCATGCTTCGAATCTGAAATTGTTTATTTCAGGTACTATTTTGTATTCTATCTTGCTTTCTTTATTTTCCTTTCCCGTTCTTTTCGAGGACGAAAAGGTTTGAGTGGGGGAGAGTGTAATAACCCTACATTTTTGAATATATTTTTAAATTTTGACTTTATTTCTTTTTGAAATTATTTTTAATTTATTTCTATTTCAAGATTTCAAATTTACAATTTTTTAAAGTGATGTCAAAAATTTTCCAAAGCTTATTGTATTTATTTACAATTTTTAAAACCCAGTTTCTATTTTTAAGCTATTTTCTTAATTTATTTATATTTGTCTAACATTTATTTATATATTTTTATTCATACATTATTTTGTTCTATTTTTATTTTATTTATATTCATTTTTCATGTGTTTAAAAATTAAAAAAGAAAAAGGAAATTTGAAGAGTTTATAACTTTTTATATGCCTTTGACTTTTCACCTTCTTTTTACCTTTTCGCTTCAAATCAACACATGCATTGATGGCAGACCTTATCTCATTTCTTCAGCCAATCGCTTTCATTTTTTTTCATGCAAAAACTTTTCTTCTCATCTCAGAAAACTTCGGCCACCATTTCTGAAAAAAAATTGGGAAGGTTTCTTTCACTTTTTTTCCATTTTTCTTCTTTGTTTTAGTGTATTTTCATGCCTTGCTTTCACCTATATGGTTCGGCCTCAAGCTGCACCTTCTCGACCACCTTCATCACCACCTTCTCGAGCTGCAAAACCCCTCCATCTCCACTGACCTACTTGGCCGTGAACCCCAAGATGCAAGATCCAAACAAAAATTAACAAACACTTCCTATATATGCATAACCGAGCTCCTATTTCCATCACCACTTCACCACACCTCTTGGCCACCACTCGCACCACTTTCACCAGCCCCTACCTAACCCAAAGCCACTACCACACCATCCCCTAGCCTCCACCAGTCATGGCCAAGCTAATTGGGGCCATTGTCGAGCTTGTGATTGTGAAAAAATTCACCTTTGTTGAATTGGCTTGTATGTTTATGCATAATCAACACCCGTACCTTCATACCGTAGCTAGGCCAACCATATATGAACCATATTTGACCAAATACACCCCATGGCCATGCCTTATCATCATATGGCTGAGCATTGTAATGGTGAAAGCAAGTGTAAGTCGTTTGATTTTATGTTGTGTATTATTTCTAGCTTGTTTAATGTTAAATTTTGGTGTTGAAATTCATGTGCTTTATATTGTTTTGTTTGATATAGAATGTAACATCCCATCTTTTTTATGCTTTAAATCAACGATAAACCACACACATCAGACTTAAAACATACAGAAAGGTGGATTGTTATTGTGGTGAATGAGAAAAAGCAGGGAAAGAAGAAAAACAAAATAGAATCTTGCAGCGAAACGGTAAATATAATAATCAAATAAACAGTTCATGAAGCTGTTTTCCAAAATATTCGATTATACTTATACAATAGATATCAGAGATACACATACCAGAGAATAATAAATAACAATGTAGCCGAACAATGATGTAGTGGAATAACGTAATAATAATAGTGCTATAATTTTGGTCTTCATCCTCCAGAAATAAGGTCTTCAAATCTTGAAATGCTCAGGCTGACCCGAGCGAATTGAAAAAACAAAACACTCGAGTCAAAACTAAAAGATCTTATGTACGTTAAATCAACGGTAAAATATGAGTGGAACGGCGTCGGAGATGTTTATGGGATTTGACATCTCCTATCCAGTGTCTAACGTGAGTGCAGTAACTTAAGAGATGCACGGGATTCACATCTCCTAAGGACCCGTTAAACTATTTACTATGTTGTAATATACGCTATTATAATAGTGTCTAAAGTAAAATATTATACTAAAAATAGCGTTAAGACTTTACATTTTCAACCTTAACACACTTTTATATTCCCATAGTCTATACAGTACCGCAAACTCCCCCTACTGGGCATCGTCGGAGGGCACTCCATAGGTATGGTACAAAACAATATCGTACAAGGCGCACTAGGGTAGGTGACACGGCACAACTGGGTAATGCCAAGGTAGATATACTAATTATGCATCCGGGCTGGTGGTAACGGTTAGCCACATATACCGCCCACCTCGAGCCATACCCCCAAATCTGTTGAATATGCGATTATATGACTTTTGTTTAATGTTAATATATATATATATATATATATATATATATTCATTTAAATGTATTTTTAATGTACTATTTTATTTTTCATAGATTAATAAATATTTGCTGAATAAAAATAAATAACACAGAATTTGAATTCAAACAGAAATTTTTATTCAAACAGATATTTATTACAATCTTTGAATAGTACAAATTTCAATCTCTCACTATATATATACAACTTCAATTACAATACAATTTTGATTACATCACAATTTCACATTTACATTGCACCTAACGACATATCACTCATTCACTCAACTCGTACTGATTTTCATCTTCACTCCAAATTTAATCCAGCATCTGAGCAATCTGCAAAAATAAATATTGACGCAGTAAAATTGAAAATAAAATATTATTGCAGTATAAAATAAAATGTGAATTTTGAAAATAATATTTGCCATAGTTATTTGGATTGTTCGTCATCATTTAATTTGAATTCATCATACAGAACAGCTTGTGATATACACAGTGTATCATTGTATATGGTATAAGGCCATGCACACCGATATATACAATTGATAAAATTACAGGGACAGGTGAGCACAGGTTAAACCCAAAATACCGAATTCAACTCAAGTGCAATAAAATAATGTCACAACTTTCAAATCCGAGCTACAAGCTGGATTCAACTCAAGTGTAATTTGAAAAAAAAATCTAAATGCAATCAAGTGATCAAGACAGCTACATATAATCTCAAGTGAAAGGTTAGACAGTCCATTCAGACCATCAAGCAAATGCATATAAGACAATGTCACGAGACTCAGCATGTACATGTGATGGTCAGTGAAACCCAAAGCTAACAGCAATACAAAGAAATCAACTAATGGCCAGATCCAAACAACACAAGTGCACAAGGGCAGTTGTACCAAAACAAGCTCAACTGGACAGTACAATCTAACTAGATTCAAAGATGCAATCATGCACAGCAACTAGTAGAGCTGGCTCGAATGACGAAGTGCACTAAAGATATGGCAACACCGCACACAACAGTGATGATACAAGTACACTAATACATGAAGGAACCAGACCGAAAAGTCAAGCAGTGGACAGGAAAATCAATGCAACATGACAATGTAGACTCGAGTACACAACAAAGCTCTATACAAGTACAAGTACAGTTACAACAAAGAACAAGGCACAGTGCAGAAGCAAATGTCACCAACATATAAAACTGAGAAGCAGCGCAAACAAATATACAAAGACCAGAACTATATGCATACACCATAATCGAAGACATGTACAAATATGCAAAGCCATATGAAGTGATGTACAGTGGAATATACATGAGCAACCAAATACAACTATAAATGGCACAGGACAATGAACAATGTGACATAGCTAGTTCGAACAAACATTCTTGTATGTAGTGACAACATCAGAGAATATATGCAGAGTATAACAAAGTCAAGGCCGCAAGTAAATCAAGTGCATAAGGGCTGAAGCAAATATACAAAGATGTCGAAGTCAGGTGAAGACATGAAAAAGTTAAGCCAGAAAATCATCAACTGGGCCAATGCAGACCAGTGAACAGCAAGTGGCCGAAGTAACAAGCCAGCGTGACTTCAACACAAAATACAAATCAAAGCCGTAATTAACAAGTAAACAACTGTAGTTCAATATCAAAGCAATGGTGATGGCCGAAGATAATACAAAGTCATGGAATCACATGAACAAGCCGTGAGCTACTGACCGGAGTCAAAGGAAACAAAGAACGAAATTAACATCAGCAAAATCATTTCAAAACCGTGGTGGCCAAGTAAATTGACCAAGTCAGAAATCAACACCGTGACAAGCAAGCAAATTATAAAATTGAAAAAGTCAAAAATCAAAGCCAAAGTCAAGTAGGAAAGTCACTACCATAACGACCAAGGAAAGATAGAATGGTTCTGAATCAAAGCCATGACAATCAAGGAATCAAGCGAGTTCGAAATCAAAACCGTGTTAATGAAGTAAATGAAATTATTCGATATGAACAAGTCAGAACTTATCATTAGCATTAAAACAAAATCGAATGGCCGAGAAAAATCAAGTGATGAACTCAAGTAAATGAATACAAACGAAATTCAAGGGTCTCGAATCATATATAAATAGGTAACATCATCGGCAAATAAAGGGCATCGAGTTTAAGTATTTAAACCAGAGAGCAAAAGGAAAAAATCACATACCCAAATCAAAGCAAAACTCAATCAAATAGAAGCAGTCGATCGGCAGAGCAAGGAAATCGATATCAATCGATCTAATTCGACATCTTCAAATTTCTCCAAAACCCTAATTTTGATCGAACAAGGAAAAGGAGCGAGCCGCGATTATACAGAACAAAGAAGAAACGGGTCGAACACGTAAGAATAGAAATAAAGGAGGGCGTGTTTTGTTTAATTAAATTGGCCCGGCCTTGTTCATTTTTAATTGAGAATTAATTAGGGTGTAAGGGTTTTGTTTTTAAATTGTTTTTAAAATTTGTATTTCTCTTTTATAGTTACTAGTAGGTGACAAGGGGACAAACTACGTGGCGTAGTTTGTCCCCTCGCAACTCAGTGGTTGTGTTGTGGCAGGGTTTTGAGCGTAGAGTTAGGTTAGTCAGTAGCGGGTGTTGCGAGTTTCCATGTGTAAGCGTGTGACTACTTAATTTCTAGTGGAAACCTTGGTGGCAGCACGTAGGCAGGTTTTGTCGAAGCTGGGTAAATTCTGCGTCGTTCTATTTCTGCCTTTATTATTCTGCTATTATCTGTGCTACTATAATTCTAATTTATCTATGTTGAAATAATTTTATAAGCTTCCGCAACTAAATTTTATAATTATCAGCATCACCCTATTCATCCCCCTCTAGGGTGAAATCGATCCTATAAAATCAAAAAACAAAAATCAAAAGTGGCCACCGAATCAATCCAAAAGTCAGAGTATAATATCGAAGGGATGTGTCCGATAAGAGGGGCTACCTCCTTGGCCCATGAATCGCTCCTGTTTTAGCCAACTTATGCCAACTCACGGAAGTCGGGTCCACATATATACCTTAATAGAATCTTGCCACCATCCTACTTCATTCTGGAATCTCCACTGCGTACATAATTGTCAAAGTGATTTTCGGTATCGACAGAGAGTATGCCCATATCTGATCCCGGTCTCTTCGCCAACCAATCGTTGTTGTAACACCGTGATCATTTCAAAATAATTTTACTTCGAAACCATAATATAATATCCATTTGAAAACCATATAAATACGATATCATTTTCATTTCAAAACCCAAAGCAATATTATATCATTGTTGTAAAACCCAAATCAATATAATATAATTTTTTATTTTAAATATATCTCTTTTCCAGAACCATAGCACTTTCAAATTTATAATATTTCGAAACCAAATGCTTGAAATATAACCTTTTGAAACATAATACTTCGAATTTCATAGCTTCTAAACCATAACTTCCAAAACTTAAATGGTTTGGATATTCAAACAGTACATAAAATAAAATAGTTTTAATTTTAAAATTACTTTATAAAGTAAAATAATTTCCTCGACTTCAGAATTTTGTTCACTTAAAATTAAATCTCAATTCATAACGTTCAACTCTCTTTCAGTCTCAATAAACCATTTCAATTTCATTATATTTCAAACTTGAGTATTAAACAATTTCAATTTCAATGTATTTCAAACTTTGAGTATTAAACAATTTCAAAGCTAAGGTTGGTAATTACGGTTCAACAATTCAATATTCTATTATTTAGTCTTGAAGTCTTTTCATAATAAATCCATTATCATTAAAATAAAACTCAAATTACAAATAACTAAATATTTTCTTCAATTTATTTATATTTGAAATATTTGTTTAATTCATCTTAATCCAAAATCCAGTTATAAAAATCATACCCTTAAAATCTCAGTTTATTAAATTTCAAATCAATTTCATATTTATCCACCTACCTTATTCTCATTTAAATCATTATAAAATCCAGAAATATAATTTAAATAAATACTTAACCATACTGTATCCTAATAAAATCAAACTTTACTATTAAACGTATTTTACACTTTAACCCAATTTTATACATAGCTTAAACCAAGGATTTAACTATATATATATATATATAATTTATAAAATATCCAAGTCAATATCTCATAAAACCATATATTTCTTTACAAAACCATAGAAATCATTTCAAAATATTTTAACATATAGACCACGGTGTCTGTATATAATTTTCTACCCTATGGTCAAGTAATACGGATATTTATAATTTCAATCCGTAATTTCAAATAAAAATACGGTTATATATCATTTCAAATGCAATCGCAAATGAAATAAAATGTATAACAACTTGCAGTTTATAACAATATAAAATACAACATCCATTCATCTAATATCAATCGTCAACCATTTATCATAATCATCATCCAATTCAAAAAATAACATTAATATAGAATAGATAATAAACAACAGGTATTTACTGGCAGTTATATTCAATAATAAATTAAATAGCACTTTAACAGGCAGTTTATATGCAATAATAAACTCAATAACAATTTAACTGGCAGTTTATATGCAATAATAAATTAAATAACCATTTAATTCAATAAATTCAATTTAACTAAGATGATGATTAAAAATACGCCAAACAATCATAAATAAATTTCTAATCACATTCTAAATCAATTTAACAAACATAAGAAATTTTAGAAGTTGTGAGTGGGTTAAAACACTCTCCTTTTGAATTTAAATTGAATTTAAATCCAATTTAAACCTAAAAATTGAACATTCTTAGAATCCATCCAGACCAGTGCCAAAAATTTTGAAATTCCAACACGAACGTAGCGGAGAAAACCACACGTGAAACGGACCTCGTATGCGAAAGTTATACGGATTAGAACATGTTGAAAATTAAAATTCAATTAAATAAAAATATATACAAAACAAAATGAGTCATACCACAGCATCCACGTCATCTCCACGCTAGAGAACATGGACTGAACCCTAACGCTATCCAGAGAACACACGAAAAAGCTACAACAGCCGGCGAAAAACCTCAAAATGCACGACCTCTGGCCATCCTTCGCCACGTCGCCACCACTATCGGGTTCGCCTCTACCTACGCCTTACTCCCCAACCACCCACGAACCACCTCGTCGCCGATCGGAGCTGGAAACGTCCAGCTACCACCATGTTTATCTAGCCCTAATCGAATTATTATGCGAGATCTAGCCGTTAATTCGATAAGCTACTCATACCGATGGCTTCCACTCGTCCCGCTCTACCCAATAGTACCCACGATTTTCCGATCAGACGAAGTACATCAACACATGATGAATGCCCGAAACAATTTCATTGATTTTCGGACAAATAGTGCGTCGAACTGAAAAATGAATCATAGAATTGAGATGCGCTCTTCGAGAGCTTTCCGACGATATAAAATATGATATAGTTTGTGGAGTTTGAAATTTTGATTTGATTTTTGAATTAGAATTGAATCTAGAATTTGATTGTCTGCCATTGAAAAGGAGAGACAACTAAATTGTACATAAAGAAAAATGAGGAATAAGTAGGCTAGGGATTATATCGAAATTTTTATAGGTAGATCTGAAATTAGAATAGACAGACAAGGTTAATATACGCGTTGAACGATAAAGTGGTCCGAAAAGCCCGTTCTGACTCCGGAACGAAATTGGGTCAACCCATATATGGAAATAAATGTTTTTAAATATTTAAGCGCAATGGAACAGGTTTCAAGTTCAAATTCTATCGTATGAAGAAGTTATGCTAAAACCAAGTTATTTCAAATTGATTTCAATTGATTTCAATTTCATTGATTTCTAGGCGTTTTGAGTCCGTACGATCAAACGACAAGTCCGATCATTACGAAACTTGAAACCCTACAATAATTTACCGTTACGGATCCGATGAAACTTGTTTCGTCGAAATCCAAGTCAGTGGACAAAATGGCTATTTTTACATTAATTAATTAAATTAATAAATTAACTAATTAACTCAAAATTTTAATTTTAGTTCTTTAATTGACAAATTTCATCACTTTTGACTTCTCAATCATTTACAATGATTTAAACAAATTTAAATGTCAATTTAGAGTTGATTAATTTATCAATTTCAGTATTAACCTCAATTTCATTTAATTCAAAATTATAAATTTAATTTCCAACAATTCTATTTAATTTACTTTTCATTCTATAATTCAGTTCATTATTATCAAACGGATGAAATTAACATTGGATTCAAAATCTATTAAATAAATATTATCACATTTCATCTTCATTTCAATGAACGTAATATTTATATATTTAATTTCATTTATTTGCAATTAAATTCAATTTCTATAGTTCAAATCCCATTAAATTGATAGGTCTTCATTTCTATTCTTTCAATTCAACAAATTATCCAATTATGGATAATATTAACATTATTCTCCTCCAATATTACCATAATTAACATTAACGTAATAATTTATTTGGATTTATTGCAATTAATTCCAATTCAATTTAATGGATTAAAATATATCGGTAACTTATAATAATTGTTGCCACTAACGTTTAATTTCACTTATAAGCTATTATTAACAAACAAATGTTTTTCCGTGATTTGAATATTCATTTTAAACAAGTGTGTAAAATTAATTATGAAGATATGAAATTTATACTTTGATTTGGATATTTAATGTATGATTTGAGTATACTATTAGTTTCAGTTTAATAATCTAGGGTTATATGTATTCTAAAATAATGAGTCTAATAAATTATCGGATTTAAGGAACTTTATAAAAAAGGGCTTATCCTAATGTCTTGATATAAACTTCTAACATTGTTTAAACTTTTTGGAAAATTCTTTCATAATGATGTGAAGATATTTTAAATATATCTTATATTCTTACTAAGTGAATGAGGTTAAATGTTTTAATTGAATTTTTAGATGTATTGAAATATTTCTTTCTCTTCAGGGCGAATATCAAAACCTTGTGTAACATTCAATTACTTTCCTAATATATATATATATATATATATATAACTTACCATAAATGTTTAATAAGTTGAAATGTTAATAGAATATGTAATGGAGTATTATAGAAGGAAAACATAAGTAATGGAAGTATTCAATGAAATTATTTCTAAGTAAGAATTTCAATGTGTAAGAAATGTTATGAATGTAAGTTAATATTATGAAACAATTTATGTGAGTACATGCAAGAAAGAAAAAGACATTGTATGAATGAAAAAAATGAAAAAAAGGTAAATAATGATGTGAAAAGAAACCAATTAAATAATCTTAAGTAATGTGTGGAAATTCTTGGCTGTTTTGGCTTATGAGATGTTTAAAAAGGATACTTCTAATCGTTTAACATTGTATGGATAGTCTATTGAGTAATTACCAAAGGTTGTTGAGCATAGGATACACTTGATAGTTTATTCATCGCCGTTGTATGATTAAAAGTTTTCGAACTAAACAAACCATTGATTTTGTTGGCTATGAATGTATAATGGATTCCGTGGTT
Source organism: Allium cepa (assembly GCA_030765085.1). Classification (NCBI taxonomy): domain Eukaryota; kingdom Viridiplantae; phylum Streptophyta; class Magnoliopsida; order Asparagales; family Amaryllidaceae; genus Allium; species Allium cepa. The sequence goes on along the minus strand of CM060928.1, from coordinate 555,795,084 downwards.
GCATATAATGGTTGTATTGTTTGTTTGTATATATTTTATAGTGATTTTCTTTTGTTTCAAATTGAACAACTTAAATATTTCTCTTTTTGAATAACTATTAACCTATTTTTTATTATATAAGTGATTTACATGTTTATGGAAGCAATAACTACTCTTTTGGTTTCATAAATAAGCGTTGCTTTCTCGACAAATATGTACGTTTCGGATTACGTTTTCTAGCGATACTATATTGTTTTCCCATGATTGGGATATTTTGTTCTCAAATATGTTATATGTATGGTTATTATGGATATTATTTTTATTTTCCAGACCTCTCCATACAAAGGAGGCTCTACCGAAATCTTCCATGAATTTTAGACTTAGAAGAATTTTGTGGATGTGAAAATATTTTTTGAAACTTTAGTAAACTTGAATGTGAAGATTTGATTGTTTATTAATTAGTATATTTTATTTAAAATAATTAATTATGTTAATTGTTATAAATTGATAATTTGAAATAATTTGGATTCCTTCTTGTTTTTTTCGAGACAAAACTTTTTGAGTGGGGGAGATTGTAACGACCCGTATTTTTAAACATTTAAACATATTAATTTAGATAAGATTTTTGAATAATATTGTTAGGAATAAAAAAATTAAGATTTTACTAATAAAAATTAAATTATAATACAAGTTATGATCTTATGTAAAATTTCTATTAATGATACGCGTTTGCAATAATGTAAGGATGATAACAAATGCTAGTGTGTAAATTAATAACATTAGTTTGAGTGAAATTAACAATTGTCTAAATGTAAATTTCCAATTGATTGGAATAATAAATGTTAGTAAAGAATAATAAATGTTTCTTTATTAAAGAAGAAATCATATGTTTATTTATTTGAAATCTTTCGTAGCTAAAAGATTGATTGCGGAGACGAGAAACTACATTTGGTAAGAAATGTATAATTCATGTTTGTATCCAATAGTTTATAAATATGTTTAAACTACTATTAGATAAGAAATAATTGTTCTATTTCTCATTACATTCATTTTATCCATTTTGAAATTCGCCTTTTTAAACAATTAAAATTAATGCAATTGAATAATTTCGATTAATGGTAGAGAGGACACCAAATTGAAAATTAATAGGTGTAATTAATTGTAGCTTATGTTTCGTGAAAATATAAAAAAAAGTTGATTTAGTGAAAAGAACATTCATATCAAATAAATGAATGTTTCATTTGTGAATGTAGGTTTAATTTAATTAAAATAAAGAATAGAATGATTGATTTAAAGGAAGAAAATGTTTATTAGAACTATGTTTTAGCATACAAATGATTACAAGAGTAGGAAATTAATTTATTTAAGCAAGTTATTTATTACTCTTCTGTATAAACAATAAATTTATAAAGGTTTTTAAATGACTAAAGGAAATAATTATTCCATTTTTCATCCATTTTTGTTGTTTTTTTGAAATTTAACTTAGTAAGTAATTGCAATTAATGTTATTGAAATATCTCAATTAGAAGGGAAGAAAACGTTGATTGCAACTAATAGATTTAATAAAAGAAATGCACCTTTTTGTTGAACCAAAAGGATGTTTTAATAGAAATAAAATATCATTTCAGGTAAACCAAATTGAATGTTTTCATTTTAAGGTAAGTAATTTTATTTTTTATGCATAGAGAAAAAACTAAATGCGTACAAATTTGAATATTATTTAAGCTAATGAAATTAATTTGGTTACGTTTCACAAATTGAATTTCAAAAAGGTTGTATGATGTATATGATCCCTTCATTTCTTTTGTTATTAATTGTTGCATGGACGTTTTAAAATAGTTATCTCATTATTAATACTTGATCCGTTCATTTCTCCTTCTATTTAATACCCGAGCCTAGACTTTTAGATTGTATTTAATGCTTGCCACCTCATTTTCACGTATGCAAAATTTCCCTTTCCTTTGGTTTGAAAACTTTTAACGTCCTACCTTTTTGGATGGTTTAAATCGACGATAAACCACACATGTCAAACTCAAACTATACGAAGAGGTAGATTTTTATTGGGGTATATAAGAAAAGAAGAGAAAAGAAAGAAAACGAAACAGAATCTCGCAGTGGAATGACAAGATATAACAATCAAATAACAATTCACGAAGCTCTTTACAAAACATTTGATTATACTTATACAAAACTTAATCAGAGTTACATACAATAGAGATAAATAATAATGCAGTGGAATAGTATGAATTTAGTGGAATAATATAATAAAAATAATAGTGGAAATCTTCGACTTCGTCCTCCAGAAATAAGGTCTTCAGAGATGTTTACATGGTTTGACATCTCCTATCCAGTGTCAATGTGAGTGTAGTAACTTAAGAGATGTTAAGGATTCACATCAACTATGCATCCGTTAAACTATCTACTATGCAGTACAATATGCTATTATAATATGTCTACAGTAAAGTAAAGTATTAAAATAGCGTTAAGGCGTTACCCATATCCCCTTAACACATTTTTTTATATTCTCATAGTCTATATAGTACTGTAATTCGTTCGTAAACTGGAGAGCTATCAGAGAGCACTCCATAGGTATGGTACCAAACAAACTTGTAGAAGACGCTCTAGGGCATATGAACACGGCACTCAAGGCAATGCTAGGGTAGATATGCCAATTGTAGACCTAGAATAGTGGTAGCGCATAACAGCTACCACCCCCACCTTTGAACACACTTTCATAAAGAAAATCAAGGGTGGCCACCAAATCAATCATAAAGTAATAGAATGGTACCGAAGAAATGTGTCCGATCGGAGGAATGACCTCGCTTGGCCCAACATGGCTCCTGTTTTAGTCACATCTATGCTAACTCACGGGAGTCATGGTCATGTCATACCTCATACACAAATCGTTCGCCAAACTTGTGACGACGCGGAATTTTGGATATTTGAAATTGGAATATTTAATTGATGTTAAATATTTAAAAGTCAATTTTTAACTTGAATTTAAAATATAAAAAATTATTGGATAATTAAACTATTGAATTAAATAATTGGAAATTGGGTAAAATATAAATTCAAGGGTTTCAAGTCTGTAAAAAATAATTTGAAGGTTTATAAAATTTATATTGATTTTATTGAAGATAGTAGAAGTGTTAAAAATTGAATTTAAAAGTGTTTTGTTCAGTTTTAAAAATATATCGTTTAAATCGACATTTAAAATACCCTTTCGAGACACAGTCTCGGATTTCGACCAAACCAGTTCCATTGGATCCGTAATAGTGTATTATTATCGAATTTCAAATTTCGTAATGTTTGGAAGTGTCGCGTGATCGCACGGTAGATAAACGCGCTGAAATCTATATCGAAAATTCAATATATAAATTGGTCCAAAAAGCTATCTTCTCCATACGATAGAATTAGGACTCGAAACGTTTTCCATTGCGTTCGAAATAGGGGTATAACATTATAAACTCCTGGCGGCACGCCTCGATAGGATGTAAAAAAATTAAGCTTCTATTTGAAGTCGATTTAAATTTAAATTTAAATATAACATATGTATATTTTAGGACTGGTAAATATATTATGTAACAACTTGATATTTTCAATCATTTGCATTCACACATGTCGAACTTGAATTGCTCAACATACCGGATTGTTAATTTAGATTTGGCAAAACTCGGCATATACAGTAAATAAAATGATCACAGAATCACGGCACAGAGTAATATAACAATAATGCAGCGGAAACAAGAGAATAGTAGTTCATGAAGCTACTATATATATAACAGAGCTAAATAAGATACAACAGAAGTCTCGAATACAGTAGTCAAATACAAGATCAGAATACATCACTAGAATCAACTAAATATCTAAAAATTGGACATATAGCTGGATCTCCAAGCGAAGCTCTAACTCCAAAGGTGAGTCTCGAAAGCTGAATCACTTAGTCTGACTCGAGCATAAAGGAAAACACAAAACACTCGAGTCATGATTAACTTTCTTATATCAATAAATCCAACTCAAACGAAATAACAACTGAAGTAGAAGTAACTAAAAGGATGTTTGGGATAACCATCCTCTAAGGATCTGTTAAACTGTCTACTATGTAGTAAAATACGCTATTATAATAATGTCTAAAGTAAAGTATAATATATTTAAAAATAGCGTTAAGACATTACCCATATCCCCATTAACACATTTTATAGTGCCAATAGTCTATACAATACCGTAGTCCCTCCTGATCGGGAAGCCACCCGAGGATACTCCATAGGTATGACACAAATCAAACTCGTAGTAAAGCACGCTATGGTAGGTGACACGGCATAACTAGGCAATGATAGGGTAGGTATTGTAACAACCCATAAGTTTTATAAATATTTTTAAATTAAATTTATTTGAAACATTGGTTTTAAATCATCATATAAAAATTGGAATTTTGGAATTTTCCAATGTATTTTTGAATTTTGGTTATAATTATTTGTCCAAATATAATAAAATTGAGATTTTCTTAAAATTTTATGTTTTCGGTCAACTTGGGTCAAACTTTGACCTTCAGTTGAAATTTTAAAATTTGAATTTTTTTCCAATCTTTTTCTTCAAAGCTGAAATTGATTCTGATATTCGTTCTGCTTTTCGTTTTGCCAAATTCTATTTTATGCTTTTAAATCTGATAAAATTCAGCTTTTAACCCGTAAATATTTTTATATTTCTATTCTCTATTTATCTATGTTATTTTCAATTTTTATTTTGGTTTGGACTTTTATTTTTATTTTATTTTCTATTAGGTTGTTGAGCTTATTTGGATATTGGGCTCGGCTAATGGGCTTAGGAAATTCTAAAAGACATAAGTTTCTTTTCTTGAATTTGAAGTGACGCCTTTTCTAATTCCAAGCCGTTCCTTTTCTATTGCTTAGCCATACATATCATTTCTTTCTCACCTCTCTTGTAATTTCATTTCCTGACCAAATGTGACGACCCGGATTTTTGACGTCTAATAATGGCAATTAACTGATTTTAATTTTGAAATATTGATCTTATTAAGCAAACAAATAAATAAAAGTATGTATACAAAAGTTAAGATGCATATAGTATTTTCAATATAGAAATGTATAAGTGTGTGTGAATATATATATGATAGCAAATACAATTGCATTGGGTAAAACAAATATACATATGAAATATATGTGTATATATATGTATGAACCTAAGGAGACAAGCATTTAATGCACATTTCAACTCAAGCATACAATATATCATTTCAAGTTTACAAAACAAAAAAAAGAGAAAAAACAACAAATCAGGTCAACTGGTGTTAAAGTGAAAATCAAGTCGAAAGTGACCTCTGACCAAAGAAAAGATAAGAGGAAAATAAAAAGGAAGCTTACCGAGTACAACAAAAGAATGCAGCCTACCTTTTTCTTATTTATACCCCACTGCCTTCTACATTTTTTTCAAAACTAAAAAAGTTAAACAAAAGATAAGCATTTCTGCCATTTGACAATTTAAAAACATACGAGCTCAACTCAACAAGGATCATCAAAACCAAATCAAGAACAAAATTAGCAGCAGTGCAAAAGCCAGTGTTTCCTATTCAAAACATTTCTGTGAGTAAACTTTTAACTTAGAAACAGTTTTTAAAACCTATTGCTATAATGACGTATGTGATGAATGATCGTTATAAATTGTGCTGCAAAAGTATATGGATGTGAATGCATGTTTATAAATATGGAATGTATGTGAAATGCCGTGAGTGTGTGTGTGTGTGTGTATAAAGATGCACAGTCTCAAGTCCACACTTTCAAAAATTCATATCTCTTAATCAAATAAATTTTAAGCGTTGATCCTTGAATAAAAATAGATTGTAGCAGTATAATGTTAATTTTAAAAATAGTTTTAAGAATTTTTATTGTTTAATTATTTCAGAATATATGAATTTACAGAGATAATTTAAAATGGCCAGAAATCAATCTTTATAATTCTTGAATTTGATTATATAAGTAGAATCGTATTGTGGACTGATGAATTTTAGTGAGAAAATCGTATTTTTTTAATATACAAATTGGGAAGATAATTGGGTTTGTTCAAAATTTGGTTGATCGTCTAATTCTGGTAATTGGCATTGTGGGGTTGATCGAGTTTTGGATCTGAAGGATGGTGGAAGATCGGTGGGCAAGGGAAAAATAGTCGTTTGATTTTTAGGGCAACGAGGAGGTCGGAAACGGGTCGAATAGGGTGTAGACAGGAGTTTTACTCGACATGGTTATCGAGGCAGTGTAGGCGTGGGTGAAGGACCGGAATGTTGCACAATAGCGGGGATGGAAGCTGGATGAAGTAACGAAGCTTCCGTGAGGAGGACGGGTGATCTCGAGGTCGGTGGCATCGGGAAGAAGTAGTTTTCTGGCTATGGTGGTTTTTGAGTTTGGTCGAGAAGTCTCGTTTTCGATTCGCGTGGATTTTGCTCGATCTGGGTACTCGCTTGAGTTTGTATGGGTTCAAGTGGTCATCGAGCATTGTCACGAAGATCTCCAGAGGTCGGCGACGTTGGTACAAGTGCACCGTGTGCACGTCGAATCTGGGAGGATGGGTTTTGTTGGAGGCTCGGGTTCTGTCTCATGCGATAGAGGAATTGACTAGAAGTTTTTGTTGGAGTTGGTTGTCTCCAGGCAAGCATGGGGTTGCTGAAGGTTTGACTCGGGTTTTGTTCAGTTGTGTTAATCTGGGTCAAGTAAAACAATGTTTTGTAAAAAGAAAAATCAAGTTTAAGTAAAGTAAAAGCAAAGTTGTGTAATAAGAAATCAAGTTAAAATTTTAAAAGCAAGTTCTTTCAAACAAATGGAAATCATGTTTCAAGGGTGTTTAAATTTAAGATAATTTTAAATTTGAAATAGTTGATTTTAAAGTAATTAGCTAAAAAAAAATTAAATTGAATTTAAAGGTATTATCAATTTAAATATTAGATCAAAGTTTTGAGAAACTAAAAAAAGTTAAATAAGAATGTTTTCAAGTTATAAAGTTAAAAGCCAAGGTAATTATAAAGAAGTGTTTAAAATATATTTCAAATATGTTTTAAAATGAATAAGCTTAAAGAATGTAAAAATTGAGATTTTAAAGATAAATAATTGTTTAATTTAATTAAACATGTTTGGAAAGGGTTTTTCAAAGATTTTTAGGTATACTAAAATTAAGAGTAATTAATTAATTAAAGGATTAAGGTAAATTAATAATGTGATTAATTATTAGTTAAGGTAATTAATTAAAGAGAGTAATTAATTAAAGAAGTAATTAAGGATCATTAATTAATATAATTAATGATGTAAATAAGGGTTGATTAATTAAGATTAATTAATCAATAATAGGTGATTAAAGAGTAACAAATTAATGTAATTAATTAATTAAGGGTTAATGTAATTAATTTTAGTTAATTAATGAAGTAATTAAAGGATAATTACTGTAAATGGTTAAGGATAATTATCTTGTGAAATTAATTAAAGGCTAATTGCTTGAATGTAATTAAAGGATAATTAATCAAGAATGATTAATTAAGATGGAAATCAGAAAATTATTAATTAATTGGGTTATATTTAATTAATGGTTAAGATTAGCAGGATTTATGGAATGAAGTAATTTTAGAAAAACCCATATTTTGCATATGAATGGTTGAATGATGTTAAATGCCTTGAATTGGTTAATATCTCTGATATGAAATGATCTGTGATATAACACGTTTGGTTTGAACTGATAAATAATATGGTTATCTATCGGTGATAAATTACTATGTAAAAGTTGGCATCCCGTGTTTTAAGTTTGAATTGTAATTCTTTTGAATAAATTGAGTTAAGATGGCATTGGATCAAAAGAGACAGGGGTCAGGTACCAGTACATACCCGAACCCACTTCGAATTTGTAATTCTATTCCTCTAAATTTAATATGTGGAATTGATAGACTGAAATTATATGGACCTTTGAACTGAGTAGAATATTTAGAATTTGGTTTCTAAAATAAGTGTTGAGCATGACAAGGAAAGAACTCGTAACAAGGTACGAGTTACCTCAGGTCTAAAATAAGTCTTATGTTTTAGTATTACATGTTGATGGGTTTACTCACGCTGTTCTCCAGCCTGACCCAGGTGTAACTTTGATGTAATGCTCGGGTCAGACCGAGTATTACAGATTTTTAGGTATGGACGTTTTAGAACTCAGAAGACGAGCTGGATGTTAGGAACGTATGGAGAGTTCCCTCTGTATTATATTGTTGTATATATCTGAGTCATGTTGATTGTATATATCCAGTGTTTGTGTATATGTTGTAACTCTGATGTATTAAAGTGAAATTTGACAAGTACAGTTTTCCTTTGTATAACTGTTATTATTTGTTATTATATCTTATCCGCTGCAAATGTGAGATGTTGTTGTTTCTGTTCTTTTATTCTTCTATTTCTTTCTTCCTTTCCCTAACTATATGGAAGTTTTGGGATCGAAAATGTCATGTCGTTACAGTTGGTATCAGAGCTGAAAGTTAAGCGAGAGGCTTGCTGTGGTGGGAGTTCTCATTAAGGATAGGGTCAATAGTACCCTAGAATGAGTTGAGTGTAATATAAATATGAGAGAGCATACTTGTTATTTTCTTGCATAATGGTTTTAAAAGTAAATGATTTTTATATAAGAATATATTTTGATATAAAAAGCATTATTTCTTTCTAATAATTATTAAGGTAATTAGTTGTTAAATTATTGGAATTAAATTAAGTGGAAATAGAAATACAACCAAATTGAAATTAAATAAAGATAAGTTTAAATGGATTCAAACTGAAATTTAAATCTTGAATTTGGAAAGGAGTTTTAGAATAAGATAATAATAAACTGATTTTCAGATATGATAATCTTGGCTATTATCATAAAAAGTTATTGTGTTTAATAATGATATATTTATTAATAAGTAAGCCAAATGAAGTAAACTTTTAAGATGAGTATAACTTCTAAATAGAAGTGGGTTTTAAATTGTGGGATTTTAAAACCTAAATCTAGAAACATTTGAATTGTTTCAAAATGTTCAGAGAAATTTGTTTTGAATTAAAAACCAAAGGTGGTTTAAAATTTAAGGATGACTTAGTGTGTAAAGGAAATAATATGTATATATGAGGAATATACATAATATCAAAAATAGTTTGAATAAACTCTAGGTGTTGAGTTTTAAATTTGGAATGAGCTGTGACACCCAAGGTGATAAGTTTTGATCTTATAAGATTATTAATGTGAAGTTCAAAATTTGAAATGGGAATTCACATTGGGTAAGGTTGGCTGGATTAAGCAAATGGATTTTGACTTTGGGAAGGTTAAATAAGTTAACAAGCAACCTGAATTGGAAATTTTAAGATGAAATTGGGATTTAATTTGGAAAGTTAAATGGTAAATTTGAATTGGGAGTTTGTGTGATCTCAAAATGGGTTTGAGATCTAGAAAGTGAAAATGGATGGATGTTTAAAATAAATTGGACAATATCATCCTATTGTTACTAAAAATCTTTAAATTGTGGATCGAATTTTTTTAAATGAATGAGAAATGAAGTGTGGTAATATATCCATTATTGAGATAAAAGGGAAATTAAACTTTAATTTGAAATTAAGGATATCGAATTACTTTGAACTGAAAATTTGAATAATTGAATTTGTAAATCAAAATTGTTTAAGAACTGGTTTCAAAACTGGAAGATAAAATTGGGTAATAAGTTGAATTTTTAAGATAAAATTGTTTTGAAGTCTTATTTGAACTTTGAAATAAGTAAGTGAAGATAATTTAAAATGGAATTTTGAGAATTGGACTCATAATTAAATTGTTTAAAGATTTGGATGGTTGATTTAAAAAAAAGGTTAATTTGATTTAAGGGGTTAAATCAACATTTGGTAATTTAACTCTAATTTATATAATTCGAGATGGGTTAAAGTTGAGATTTAGATTTCATTGGTTCAAATTGAATTTAGTTTGAATTAATTAGAATTGAAGATGGATAAGTACAAATTTCAAATGGAAAATTGAATTGGATTAATTGGAAATAAAATCGAAGATTGAATGAGTTCAAATTCAAATGGGAATTAGGACTAATTCATAGAAATTGAAATAATTTGGAATTGAAGGGTATTCAATTTGAAATTAGTCTAAATTAATTTGAATAATTTGGGAATTGTAATTAAAGTGAATATGTTTAAAACTCAACTAGGATTTGATTTGAAATTTGGAAAGAAATTGGGAATTAATTCAACTTGAATTGGGGGTGAATCAATTTTGAAGGAAATAGAAGTTATTTAAATTGGAATTGAGTCAATTTAAATGGAAGCGGAAATTTAAATTGAATTGATGAAAATGGAGGTTGGGAATTGAACAGTTTGACTCTGGACTATTTTCAAAATAAATTGTTTTAATATAAATCTATTTGTCCATACTATTTACTGTACAACTTTTCTTTTTAAACCTAAACTATCTTATAATTGTTTCACGATTATCTTTTGAACTATTTAACGATTTTTCAACTGTTTATAAACTAATTACTGTTTTTCAAATACTTTATAACTAATTACTATTTTACAACTATTTTGCAATTATTTCTATAACTATTTGACTATTTTCCAACTATTTAACAATTACTTAACTATGTTACAGCTATTTTACAAACTATTAATAATTTTTCAACAACTTATCTATTTTTAAAATCTTCAAGCTATTTTCAAAATTTGAGCTGGAGAGAGTGCAAACTATTTATGATTAGATACCCAATATAGAAAGGAAATTGATTTGGCTAACAATCAATAAAGAAAGATACGTAGGATGTACGTATATTATTCTATTCACATAGTGATTTGATCCAGATTCGAGCATAGAATTTCGAGATAGTAATATCGATCCGATTTGGGATTTTTCACTCAATTTTCGACAGGGAACGTGGATATGGATTGTCGATTGGTTCTGGATATTCTCTATCATAGTTATGGCTATGCAAGGAGAATGACGGTTTCTGATCAAGAAACTAGATCTGAGTCCGCACTAGGAAGTCGGGTGGACGATACTAGTTCGGAAGTGAAATTGTGTGATCGAGTGAGCGATCAGATTGATATAGTGTACAGATGATATGTGTATATCGTACGGATTTGAATAAAATTAATACTAGGAATTTGTGGATAAGAAATGTGAAATGGTTTTTGAAATGAAAGGTATATTTTGTGAAATATATGATGAAATAAAGTGGAAATTGGATATTTCTATGTAAAAATTTACTTTATGGAAGTAAGTAAACTAGTAAGTGACTTTATAGAGTAATCAAATTTGAATATTTGATTTGGAAAAAAACAAAGTTATGTATCTTTGTTATATATAAGATAAATCTTCCCTTGTCGAATCTAGGCAGAATTAAAGGGTTTTTGAAAATATTTAAAGTATAAAAAGGGTTTTATACAAGTTTGAAATGATCCTAAGTAATTCAAAGGTTATATATATCTATATCTATATATATATAAAGGATCTTGTAAGAATGATTTTGAAAAAGGTTTTGGGAACCTTTGGATTTGGAAAGGCTTTTTGATTTTTGGGTAAAATCAATATTGGAATTTGAAAAGCCTAGTTTGAGAATTATCAATTTTGGGATAACCTATTTTGAGAAAGGAGATTTATATGAGATTCGTACTGGGTGTATGCTTTGGAAGATACTATATGTGTATAGTATTAAGTGTTTTGAAATGGCTCTGGGGAAAAAGTCGCTTCCTTGAAAATAACATCTCAGGAGTGCCATAGGTTGGTACTGCCTTGAACCTTAAGGGGGGTTCTAAAGTTGATCCTGTGAGGAGTCCGGACAAAACTAGTTCTTGAGGAATTTGCGTAGTGTGTAGCGGAAGTCGTGAGCGCTGATGCCTACAGAGGCATTTGGGTTATGCTATGACGACAGTATAACTCGATGCCACTGTGATATACCACAGACCATAGCGAAAGTCGTGTGTGCTGCTGAGAGCCAACAGTCTGCGTTTGATTTTATATCGGTAGACTGCGACCTATGGTAACATAGTGAAAGTACTGTGTGCCGCTGAGAGCCAACGGTCTACGTTTGATTTTACATCGGTAGACTGCGACCGATGTGGGAGTGGAGATATTTCATTTTGGCAGCGAAAGTCGAGGGCGCTGATGCCTACAGTCGCATGGACTTTTGCTATGATGGCAACGTATCCCGGAATGTAACTGCGATCTACTGTGAGTTCCATGGTGTAATCGAGGGGTGCGGAGTGCCTACAGTTACATGGACTTTTGCTGCGATGGCAACGTAACCCAGGATGTAACTGCAACCATGGATGGGGGTGATGATTTCCAGAGCATTCTCACCAAAGATATTTCCACTATTTTCAAAAACTGTTTTCTATATTTTCAATAAAATTATTTTCCCAAGTATTTCATAGGGTGTTGAAAACAGGTTTTCCAAGTAGACATAGATTTTCAGTGCCACGCCTGATCAACGTATGACCGAATTTCTTTGAGAACAAGGATGGGCTTGTTGAAACATCGAGTTATAAAAGTATTTTTATAAAACTACTTTGGAATAATATTATACGGATGTTAAAAAGTGTTTTAAAAATGATTAAAGAATATGTATCTGATTTCAAGCATTTTCATAAATTCGTTTCGTTCCTTTTCGAGGACGAAAAGTTCTAAAGGGTGGAGGAATGCGACGACTCGAATTTTTGACGTCTGATAATTGGCAATTAACTGATTTTAATTTTGAAATATTGATCTTATTGGGCAAACAAATAAATAGAAGTATGTATACAAAAGTTAAGATGTATATAGTATTTCCAATATGGAAATGTATAAGTGTGTGTGAATATATATATATATATATATATGGTAATAAATACAATTGCATTGGGTAAAACAAATATACATATGAAATCTATGTATATATATATATATGTATGAACCTAAGGAGACAAGCATTTAATGCACATTTCAACTCAAGCATATAATATATCATTTCAAGTTTGCAAAACAAAAACAAAAAAAAGAGAGAAAAAACAACAAATCAGGTCAGCTGGTGTTAAAGTGAAAATCAAATCAAAAGTGTCCTCTGACCAAAGAAAAGGTAAGAGGAAAATGAAAAGGAGGCTTACCGAGTACAGCAAAAGAATGCAGCCTACCTTTTTCTTATTTACATCTCACTGCCTTCTTCATTTTTTTTTGAAATTAAGAAAGTTAAACAAAAGATAAGCATTTTTGCCATTTTACAACTTAAAAACATGCGAGCTCAACTCAACAAGGATCATTAAACCCAAATTAGGAACAAAATAAGCAGCAGTGCAAAAGCCAATGTTTCCTGTTCAAAACATTTCTGTGAGTAAACTTTTAACTCAAAAACAGTTTTTAAAACCTTTTGCTATAATGATGTATGAATGATCATTATAAATTTGTTGCAAAAGTATATGGATGTGAATGCATGTTTATAAATATGGAACGTATGTGAAATGCCATACATACATACATACATACATGTATATATATATATATAAACACACACACACATATACATATATATATGCATAGATATCTGCTCTGTAATGATGCACAATTTCAAGTCCATATTTCAAAAATTCATATCCCTTAATCAAATAAACTTTAAGCTTTGATCCTTGAGTAAAAATTAATTATATCATTATAATGTTAATTTTAAAATAGTTTTAAGAATTTTTATTGGGTAATTATTTCAGAATATATGAATTTAGAGAGATAATTTAAAATGGCCAGAAATCAATCTTTATAATTCCTGAATTTGATTATATAAGTAAAATCGTATTGTGGACCAATGAATTTTAGCAAGAAAATCGTATTTTTGAATATACAAATTGGGAAGATAATTGGGTTTGTTCAAAATTTGGTTGATCGTCGAATTCTGGTGATCGGCATTGTGGGGTTGATCGAGTTTTGGGTCTGAAGGATGGTGGAAGATCGGTGGGCAAGGGAAAAATAGTCGCTTGATTTTTAGGGCAACGAGGAGGTCAAAAAAGGGTCGAATAGGGTTTAGACATGAGTTTTACTCGATGTGGTTATCGAGGCAGTGTAGGCATGCGTGGAGGACCGTAATATTGCACGACAGTGGGGATGGAAGCTGATGATGTGACGAAGCTTCCGTGAGGAGGACGGGTGATCTCGAGGTTGGTGGCGTCCGGAAGAAGTAGTTTTCCGGCCATGGTGGTTTTTGAGTTTGGTCGAGAAGTCTCATTTTCGATTCGCGTGGATTTTGCTCGATCTGGGTTCTCGCTTGAGTTCGTATGGGTACAAGTTGTCGTCGAGCATTGTCGCGACGATCGCCAAAGGTTGGTGACGTTGGGGCAAGTGCACCATGTGCACGTCGAATCAGGGAGGATAGGTTTTGTTGGGGGCTTAGGTTCTGTCTCGTGCGATAGAGGAATTGACTCGAAGTTTTTATGTGAGTTGGTTGTCCCGAGGCAAGCATGGGGTTGCTGAAGGTTTGACTCGGGTTTTGTTCAGTTGTGTTAATCTGGGTTAAGCAAACCAATGTTTTATAAAAAGAAAAATCACGTTTAAGTAAAGTAAAAGCAAAGTGTTGTAATAAGAAATCAAGTTAAAATTTTAAAAGCAAGTTCTTTCAAACAAATGGAAATCATGCTACAAGGGTGTTTTAATTCAAGATAATTTCAAATTTGAAATGTTGAAATAGTTGATTTTAAAGTGATTAGCTAATTTTTTTTTAATTTAAAGGTATTTTCAATATAAATATTAAATCAAAGTTTCGAGAAACTCAAACAAGTTAAATAAGAATGTTTTTAAGTTATAAAGTTAAAAGGCAAGGTAATTATAAAGAAGTGTTTAAAATATATTTCAAATATGTTTTAAAGTGAATAAGTTTAAAGAATGTAAAAATTGAGATTTTAAAGATAAATAATTGTTTAATTTAATTAAACCTGTTTGGAAAGGGTTTTTCAAAAAAATTTCGGTATATTAAAATTAAGAGTAATTAATTAATTGGAGGATTAAGGTAAATTAATAATGTGATTAACTATTAGTTAAGGTAATTAATTAAAGCGAGTAATTAATTAAAGTAGTAATTAAGGATCATTAATTAATATAATTAATTATGTAAATAAGGGTCGATTCATTAAGATTAATTAATCAATAATAAGTGATTAAAGAGTAATTAATTAATGCAATTAATTAAGGGTTAATGTAATTAATTATAGTTAATTAATTAATAAAGTAATTAAAGGTTAATTACTATAAATGGTTAAGGATAATTATCTTGTGAAATTAATTAAAGGCTAATTACTTGAATGTAATTAAAGGACAACTAATCAAGAATGATTAATTAAGATGGAAATCAGAAAACGATTAATTAATTGGGTTGTAAATAATTAATGGTTAAGATTAGCAGGATTTATGGAATGAAGTAATTTTAGAAAAATCCATATCTTGCATATGAATGGTTGATTGATGTTAAATGCCTTGAATTGGTTAATATCTCTGATATGAAATAATTTGTGATATAATACATTTGGTTTGAACTGATAAATAATATGGTTATCTATCGGTGATAAATTACTATGTAAAAGTTGGCGTACTATGTTTTAAGTTTGAATTGTATTTCTTTTGAATAAATTGAGTTAAGATGGCATTGGATTAGAAGAGAAAGGGGTCGGGTACCAGTACATAACCGAACCCACTTCGAATTTGTAATTATATTCCCCTAAATTTGATATATGGAATCGATAGACTGAAATGGAATAATATGGACCTTTGAACTGAGTAGAATACATAGAATTTGGTTTGTAAAATAAGTATTGAGCATGACAAGGAAAGAACTCGTAATAAGGTAGGAGTTACCCCGGGTTTAAAATAAGTCTTATGTTTTAGTATTACATGTTGATGGGTTTACTCACGCTGGTTTCCAGCCTGACACGGGTGTTGCTTTGATGTAATGCTCGAGTTAGACCGAATATTACAGATTTTCAAGTAAGGACGTTCTGGAGCTCAGGAGACGAGCTGGATGTCAGGAACGTATGGAGAGTTCCCTCTGTTTTATATTGTTGTATATATCTAAGTCATGTTGATTGTATATGTCCATTGTTTGTATATATGTTGTAACTCTGATGTAATAAAGTGAAATTTGACAAGCCGGTTTTCCTTTGTATAATTGTTATTATTTTTTATTATATTTTACCCACTGTGAATGTGAGATGTTGGTGTTTATGTTCTTCTTAGTCTTCTATCTCTTTCTTTTATTCCCCAACTATTTGGAATTTATGGAATCGAAAATTTTGGGTCGTTACACCAAAACAATTTTACAGTAAGTTATTCTCCTTTCTTCCTCTTTTCTATTTTTCTTTTTCTTTTGTTTCTCAAGCAAAGTTCGACCATGCTTCTTCCTTTAGTCGACCATAACTCCTTATCACCACCACCTATGATCGGCCACTACCATCTCATCACCCTCCATACCTAGGCCGTGACCACCATAGATCAAAAACCCATCACCTAAATGCCTTGCAAACCCTAACAGAGCCTATATGATCACCACTTTCTTCCCTTAGCCTCGACCACCACCTATTCCATCACCAACTCCTCTTTTCCATGCCTTGCCGTGACCATAGCCATACCATTTCAGATGTGCCATGACCTGATTCAAACCATGAACCATAGCCCGAGCCATGTTAGCCTTGGGCCGAGCCATGTTAGCATCTCCTTGTCCTTTTGCCTTCTCATGACCTTTGCTATTCCACCTCTTCACCTACCATAGCCGTTCACATCCATTCATACCCTAGCCGTGCCTTTTTGCTTCCATGGCCGAGCATATATGCTTCAAAACCAACATGGTCCAGCCATGTTTTGATGATGGCTAGTCTACTTGCATGGTGGTCGAGCCCACTTGTTCGGCTAAGTCAATCTTTACTTCATTTTAATTCATACTTATGCGTTGTTTTGATTTATAATCTTTTGTATAATGTATACTTATGTATGTTTGGTATTTGTTGTTTACAAGACTTGGATCATGGCTCTTCACTACTCGAATCTAATTCGTGCTTTGTCGTGCTTTTCGGAGTTTGGTTGTGTGTCTTGAATTGTTATCTCTAGATTTAGAAAGTGAGTTTATCACTTGCGACATTTCATACTTATATAGTTGTGAAACAATGACATGTGAATTGTAGAAATTGATATGCTATGTTGATAGTAGTTCATATATTCCAGTTATGTGACTTTATATGATGTTATAACCTGATGCTATGCCAGTTACATCACCTGCTATGATATGCTATGCTATACTGTTTATTTTATTTATTGTTTCTCACACTGCAAGTTCCTTGTTAGTACATAACCACTATGGGTTGAAATGATACATACCCGAACGGACTTTAGAATAGGGAAAAATCATTATGAGCTGAAATGATAGGCTCAAGTGATTTTTATTTTATTTAACTTGGGATTGCGGGTTTGATATGATAGAACCCAAAATTTTATAAATTACGGATTGAAATGATACATATTCGTTTCACTTGACCTAAGTTAGAAAATATTATACAGGCTCATGGTTATGTTTTAATGAATAGTTTTCTGAAAATTATTACGTATTTTGAATCTTTAAATATATGAAATTTTAATTTAAAATTTTAACTTAATAATTTTTAAATATAATGATATATTGGAATTTTATAAGTAAATAATTGGTTTAAAACTAAATTCAAGATTTTATCTATGATAAATAACTTAGTAATTTGATTTAATATGGAATTTTAATGCTAACCTAATAATAGTAATAGATTTTATTTATTAAATAGATATGTTTTGTATAAATAAAACACTATGATAAAAATTGAAGTAGTATGTTTTAAACATGTTATAGTGGTATTTATAGCATTTTTAAAATGCTATGGTATTTTAGTTATGCTTTTAAAATGTTGTAGTTATAAAAAGATAACATTTTAAAAATGCTATTTTACTTTAGGTTATGTTTTAAACGTGCTACTATTTTCAAATTGTAACATTTTCTAAAGTGCTATTATATCAGGGTAACATTTTAAAAGTGTTATGGTTTCTAACTTATTACATTTTTTAAACGCTATAATAAGTGTATGGTTTTTAAAGTGTTATGAAAATTATTACATTTTAAAAGTGCTATAACTAATATATAGGGATTTGGAAATATTACCAATTTTGAAATGGATATTATTTTGGAAGAGTAATAGCATATGGTTTAAATGGTTTTGGAATATATATATGTTTTGATTTGAAATGTAAACCATTTTAATAAATATCATGGATTTTAATAACGTTTGCTTGTTAAAGAGACCGAGATCGAAAGTTTTCATACTCTCTGCCAACTTCGAAAACCACTTTAACAACTGCGTACGCAGTGAAGATTCCAGAATGAAGTATGATGGTTGCGACGTTCTATTAACGTATATACGTGGACCCAACTCCCGTAAGTTGGCATAAGGTAGCTAAAACAGGAGCAATCGATGGGCTAATGAGGTAGCTCCTTTGATTGGACACACTTCTTCGTACACCAATATATTACTTTGTGATTGATTGGTGCGCACCTTTGATTTTTGGGAGTATGGATCGAGGTGGGCGGTAGTGCCTGCTATGGTTACCACCGGTCCGGAAGTGCAATTGGTATATCTATCATGCATTGCCTAGTTGTGCCATGTCACATAACCTAGCGTGCTTTACTACGAGTTTAATTTGTGTCGTACCTATGGAGTATCCTCTGGTGGCTTCCCGATCAGGAGGGACTATGGTACTGTGTAGACTATTGGCACTATAAAATGTGTTAAGGGGGATATGGGTAACGCCTTAGCGCTATTTTTAAAAATATATTATACTTTACTTAGACATTATTATAATAGCGTATATTATTACATAGTAAATAGTTTAACGGATCCTTAAAGGATGGGCGGTCCTAAGTATCCTTTAAGTTACTTATGCATTTCTATTACAGTTCACTTGAGTTAGTTTACATTGTATAAGTATGTATGTCATGACTCGAGTGTTTGTGTTTTTCTTTACGCTTGGTTCAGCCTGAGTATTTCTGCTTTGGATTCACCATCTGGAGCTAGGATTTGCTGGAGATTATCTACCTATCTAGTTGCTATTTATTTCTATTCAGTATTTCTATTCAGCTTATGTATTAGTGGATATATGTATTGGGACTTCCTATTGCATTTACTTTTCAGACTCTGGTATTTTGTACTCGTTTTGTGATTCTATGTTGTAGTAGCTTCATGACCTACAATGGTTATTTTTATTTCCGCTGCGAGTTATTATGATTTATCAGTGTCTGTGATTCGGTGATTGGTTATATTTGCTCCAAATTATATTACAATCTATTTTTTTGAATCATTCAAGTTTGACATGTGTGGTTTTATTATCGATTTCAATGGTTCAAAATAGTGGGTTGTTACATTTGATATCAGAGCTCTGGTTTTATGCAAACCTTAGCCTGCGGAGCAAAAACTCATTAGAGATAGAGTAGAAAAACCCTAGAATGAGTGAAATCAATCTTAGAATCCTTTCTTTATGAGAGAACGTATTTTAAAGTATAAAACAATTTTCAAATGATTTTTTTAAAGGATTTTCCAAAATTATTTTGATATAAACTTTTCTTGTTTTGAAACCAAATTTTTCTTAATTTCTTTCCTTTTCGTATCCGCCTTGTGAGTAATTTCTTTTTTAGGACATTCAATTCTCGTTGAATCTTATCTTATCTTATCTTATCTTGTCTTTGTTTCCCAGTTACCTTTGTCCTAAAATTCATTCTTGATTTTCCAGGATGAATCGAAGGAATGCCAGAGGTAGGGTCGTGGTGTTGCCCCAGTTCCTGAGCCCGCTACACCTGTTAGGTTCACTACTCACTTTAAGGAATACACTGTGTTTGGTGGTACCAAGTTTACTAAATCAGATAGCATTATCGAGGCTCAGCAGTTGTTGAAGGGATTGGAGAGGATTTTCTCCGATCCTGAGATCACCGATGCTTAGAAGCATTAGTTGGCTGCTTGGCAGTTGAAGGGATAGCCTTGGATTGGTGGGACATTATTACAGCTCACACTATCGAGGCTAATATTTCTTGGGAGCAGTTTAGGAATCATCTTCTGTTTGTTTTGAGTTTGGTTCAGTTTTCTCTTATTGAAATCTGTCTTATGTTTTGTTTTCGTGCTTTAGGTATGCTTTTGTTGTGAAGTGGATGCCTGAAGTAGGGAAGTCTCAGCTTTATCGGGAATTCATTGATCTTAAGCTGGATGACATGTAATTTGCTGAGTATGAGAGGATGTTCAATGAACTTTCCAAGTTTGGCCCTAATCTGATTGACACTCCTCTTAAGATGAATGAGAAGTTCATAGTTGGTGCTCTCCCGGAGTATTATGATCGTCTCATCGCTTATGTGCATAGCCCTTTTAGTAGTCTGATGGATATGGCCATTAGATATATTAATTCTACTTCTAAAGATCCTCCTATTGCTCGTGATACTACATCTCGATCTTTCTCTGGTAACCCTAAGAAGAGAAAGCCTAACTTTCATCGGCAGAAGAAGAATTGGAACAAGACTCCAGGTTTGGGATCTTCTTCTTCTCAGAGACATCCTATCGACCTATCTTCAGATACCCGCTTCAGGTGTGGTCAAAAGGGACACAATGCTAATAATTGTCCTACTTTAGTTGGTGCTATTGTTCCTCCAACTCAATTGACTAGGCGTGATCTCTACCATATTTGTTTGTAGCCCGACCACTTTAGGAAGGATTGTCCTACTCAGTAGAAGGGAAGCCCTTTGGTATCTTTGTTGTTACCTCTGCTTCTTCACCTGCACCTACACCTGCTTCTGCTCCTACTTCTGCTCCTAGTGATACCCAAGGTACTCTTCAGGACACTTTTTATCTGTTTAATTTTACTATTCATGTTCTATTTGATACTGGGGCTTCCCATAGTTTTATTTCTAAGGATCTTTGAGATAAATTTGAGAATCTTCTTTCTCCCGAGTTGGCTCCTGAGCCTCTGTGCGTTTCAAATCCTATTGGTGGTCCTGCAAACCTTAGTAGCATTTGTAGAAGAGTGAAGCTCTTCTATTTTGGTTATCGGTTTTCTGGTGATTTCTATGTTCTGGATTTTGATGCTTTTAATCTATTGCTTGGGGGTGATTGGCTAAAGCGGCATGAATCAATTATCTCTTTTAAAACCCGAACTGCTACTCTTGTTGGTGACAAGGTTGACTCTTTGGTGATTCAGTGTTGTTTGCCTTAGGATTTTGCTTGCAACTTTATTTATTCTCTTGATTCTTCTCCTGGTGGTATTCATTCGACTCCTGTGGTCAAACTATATCCCGATGTATTATATGAAGTTGCTACTTTACCTCCTAAGCAGGAAATTGATTTCCGTATTGATCTTATTCCTAGAGTTCGACCTGTAGTTCTTCCTCCCAGAAGAATGGCACCCCGTGAGAAGGTTGAGTTGAAGAAGCAAATTGAGGACTCGGTCTGCAAAGTTCTGATCAGACCTAGCCATTCTGAATGTCGAGCAGCAATGGTTTTCGTCACTAAGTCCGATGGTTCTTTGAGGATGTGCGTTGATTATAGGGAGCTAAAGAAGCTTATTATGAGGAACAAATATCCTATGCCTCGCATCAGTGATATGTTTGATCGGCTCCATGGAGCTACTGTTTCTCTTAGCTTGACCTTGCCATAGGTTTTCACTAGCTCAGAGTTGCTAAGGAAAGTATTCCCAAGACTGGTTTCTGTACGGAGAATGTTTTCTATGAATGGTTAGTTATGCCTTTTGGTTTGACTAATGCCCCAGCTTTCTTTGTTGATTTGCTGAATCATGTTTTTCGTGATAACAAATTTGTTCTAGTCTTTGTTGATGATATCCTTTTCTTCTCCAATTCAAGGAATGAGCATGAGTCGCTTTGAAATTTTTTTAGAGACTCTTAGAAAGCATCAGTTGAAGGTTTAATTCTCAAAATGCCATTTCTGGAAGGATGAGGTCCAATTTCTCGAATATATTGTTTCTAGTAATGGAGTTTCTGTTGATCCAGTCAAGATCGCTGCGATCAATGTAATTTTTTCTTTTCTTCCCTTTTATGTAATTAGGTCATTCTATCTTTTCTATATCCTTATTTCTCCCTATTCTGTTGCAGGATTGGGAAAATCCTAGGACTCCATCTGATATCCGTAATTTTCTAGGCCTTGCGGTTATTATCAGAGATTCATTGAGAATTTTTCTTGGATTTCTGCACCTCTCACTGGTTTGACTCATAAGAATGCGAAGTTTATAAGGAATGATAAGTGTAAAGCTGCATTCAATGAGTTGAAGTGTAAGCTTACTTCCGCACCAGTGCTTACCATTCCAAATGGAAATGAGGGATTAATGGTATACACTGATGCTAGTCGTGAGGGTTTGGGAGCTGTTCTGATGCCAGATGGGAAGGTCATTACTTATGTCAGTCGTCAGTTGAAGACCCATGAAGCCAATTATGCAGCTCATGATTTGGAATTGCTTGTTGTGGTTTTTACGTTGAAGCTTTGGAGGCATCATCTTTTGGGTGCCACGATTAAGCTCTTTACTGATCATCAGTCTTTGAGATATAGCTTAACCCAGAAGGATTTGAATCAGCGATAGGTTAGGTGGCTTGAGTTTCTTGCTTCTTATGATTTCGACATTAGCTATACCCCTGGGAAAGCTAACGTTGTGGCCGATGCTTTGATTCGGAAGAACGCTATGTTGTGTCAGCTTGTTGTTTCTTCTTCTCCTCTTTTGGATCGTATCATAGCCAAGCAAGATGAGGATGAGATGCTTAGGCTTATGAAGGAGAGTGTTCGTAGTAGAGTTGGGGGTAGCAGTCTGATGGTAGTGGAGCTCAGATAGATGATCGAGGGATTTTGAGGATTAATAATCGGATTTGTGTCCCGAATGTCGATGGATTGAGGCAAGATTAACTTTGGGAAAATCATCGACCCATACTTTCTATTAATCCTGGTGTGACGAAGACATATCAGGATATGAAGAAGCTTTATTGGTGGAGAGGTACGAGGCGAGTTATCTCTATCTTTGTTAGTCGGTGTGCGACTTTTCAGCAAGTCAAGGTAGATCATTAGAAGACCCCTGGTTTATTGCAGCCCCTTGAGGTTCTCAATTGGAAATGGGAAAAGGAGAACACGTTTCTATGGATTTTATTGATGGATTACCAAGGACTAGGAGGTGTAATGAGAATATTTGGGTTATTGTGGATAGATTGGCCAAGTCAGCTCATTTCTTTCTGGTCAAGTTTACCGGTTCTGCTTCTAGTTTGTCTGAGATCTATATGAGGGAGATTGCTCATCTCCATGGTGTTGCTATTAGTATTGTTTGTGATCGACATCCTATCTTTACTAGTCAGTTTTGGAAAGCTTTTCAGGAATCTTTGGGTACTCATCTGAATCTGAGCACTACTTACCATCAGCAGACCGACGATCAAACGGAAGGAGTGAATTAGATTCTGGAGGATCTTCTTTGCGCTTGTGTTCTGGATTATGGAGGTTACTCCACCTTGTTGAATTCACATATAACAACAGTTATCAGGTATTATTTTAATCTTGCCTTAATCTTTTATCTATCTCATTTCGTCTTTGAATTCATGTTAGTATTGCAATGTCTCCATTTGCTACTCTTTATGGACGACCTTGCAGATCTCCATCTTGCTGGATTGAATCCGGTAATCGTTTTGTTCTTGGTCCTGATATGATTTTGGAGGCTTCTGAGAAGGTTGAGGGGATTAAGAGGACGATGAGGAGTGCTCAGGATAGGCAAAAGATTGGAGGAGTTTGGATTTTTCTGTTGGTGATCTGGTTTTCCTTAAGGTCTCTCCCTTGAGGAATGTGATTCAGTTTGGTCGGAGAGGGAAGCTTGCTCCTAGGTTGTTGGTCCTTTCCGTATTTGTAAGTGGATTGGTTCTTTATCTTATCGTCTGAATTTTCCTGAGAAGTTTTTTGGAGTGCATAATGTATTCCATGTTTCACATCTTCGTCGATATTTGCATGATTCTCTTTGATTGTCCAGCCTTCTGCTCTCGAGAGTTTGGATATTGAGCCTAATCTTATTGTCGAGAGCAAGCCACTTCGTATTATCGATAGAGGTATGAAGCAACTGAGAAGGAAATCTATTAACCTGGTCAAAGTGCAGTGGAGTACGGATGATCCGGATTGTACCTGGAAGATGGAGGAGAGCATACGTGCTTCGAATCCGGAATTGTTTATTTCAGGTGCTATTTGCTTTTCTATCTTATCTTTCCTTGTTTTCGTGTCTCGTTCCTTTTCGAAGACGAAAAGTTTTGAGTGGAGGAGAGTGTAACAACCTATAATTTTTGTAAGTATTTTAAAATTAAATTTGTTTGAAACATTGGTTTTAAATCATATAAAAATTGGAATTTTCCAATGTATTTTTGGATTTTGGTTATAATTATTTGCCCAAGTATAATAAAATTAAGATTTTCTTAAAATTTTATATTTTTAGTCAACTTTGGTCAAACGTTGACTTTCGGTTGAAATTTATAAATTTGAATTTTTATTTTCCAATCTTTTTCTTTGAAGTTGAATTTGATTCTGATATTCATTCTGCTTTTCATTTCGTCAAATTCTGTTTTATACTTTTAAATCTGATAAAATTCATCGTTTTACACGTAAATATTTTTATATTTCTATTCTCTATTTTTCTATGTTATTTTCTGTTTTTATTTTGATTCGGAGTTTGATTTTTATTTTATTTTCTATTGGGCTGTTGAGCTTGTTTGGATACTGGGCTTGGCTAATGGGCTTAGGAAATTCTAAAAGACATAATTTTCTTTTCTTGAATATGAAGTGATGCCTTTTCTAATTCCTAGCCGTTCTTTTTCTATTACTTAACCGTACATATCATTTCTTTCTCACCTCTCTTCTCATTTCATTTCATGACCAAAGCAATTTTACAGTAAGTTATTCTCCTTTCTTCCTCTTTTCTATTTGCTTTTTCTTTTGTTTCTCAAGCAAAGTTCGGCCATTCTTCTTCCTTTAGCCGACCACAACTCCTTATTGCACCACCTATGATCGGCCCCCACCATCTCATCACTATTCCTACCCAGGCCGTGACCACTATAGACAAAAAACCCATCACCTAAATGCCTTGCAAACCCTAACCGAGCCTATATAATCACCACTTTCTTCCCTTAGCCTCGGCCACCACCTTTTCCATCACTAACTCCTCTTTTCCATGCCTTACCGTGACCATATCCATACCATTTCAGATGTGCCATGACTTGGTCCAAACCATGAACCATAGGCCAACCATGTTAGCCAAGGGCCGAACACAGAGTTGCATCCCCTTTTCCTTTTGCCTTCTCATGACTTTGCTATGCCACCCCTTCACCTACCATAGTCGTTCACATCCATTAATACCCTAACCGTGCCTTTTTTCTTGTCATGGCCGAGCATATATGCTTCAAAACCAATATGGCCGAGCCATGTTTTGATTATGGCTAATCTACTTGCATGGTGCACTAGCCCACTTGTTTGGTTAAGCCAATCTTTACTTCATCTTGATTCATACTTATGCGTTGTTTTGATTTATAATCTTTTGTATAATGTATACTTATGTATGTTTGGTATTTGTTGTCTATAAGACTTGGATCTTGGCTCTTCACCTACTCGAATCTAATTCGTGCTTTGTTGTGCTTTTCGAAGTTTGTTTGTGTGTCTTGAATTATTATCTCCATCTTTACAAAGGTGAGTTTATCACTCTCGACATTTCGTACTTATATAGTTGTGAAACAATGACATGTGAATTGTTGAAATTGATATGCTGTGTTAATAATAGTTCATATATGTTAGTTACATGACTTTATATGATGTTATAACCTGATGCTATGCATGTTACATCACCTGATTTGATGTGCTATGCTATATTATTTACTTTATTTACTGTTTCTCACACTGCAAGTTCCCTGTTAGTATAGAATCATTATGGGTTGAAATGATACGTACTCGAACGGACTTTAGAATAGGGAAAATCATTATGAGCTGAAATGATGGGCTTAAGCGATTTTTATTTTATTTAACTTGGGATTATGGGTTTGAAATGACAGATCCTGAAATTTTATAAATTACGGATTGAAATGATACATATCCGTATCACTTGACCTAGGTTAGAAAATATTATACAGACCCATGGTTAAGTTTTAAATAATAGTTTTCTGAAAATTATTAAGTCGAATCTTTAAATATATGAAATTTTAATTTAAAATTTTGATTTAAGGATTTTCAAATATAATGATATATTGGAATTTTATAAGTAAATAATTGGTTTAAAACTAAATATAAGATTTTATCTATGATAAATAACTTAATAATTTGATTTAATATGGAATTTTAATGCTAACCTAATAATAATAGATTTTATTTACTAAATAGATATGTTTCGTATAAATTAAACTATGATAAAAATTGAAGTAGTATGTTTTAAACATGTTATAGTGGTATTCGTAGCTTTTTTAAAATGTAATGGTATTTTAGTTATGTTTTAAAATGTTGTAGTTATAAAAAGATAACATTTTAAAAATGCTATGTTACTTTAGATTATGTTTTAAAGGTGCTACTATTTCCAAATTGTAACATTTTCTAAGGTTCAAATATATAAGGGTAACATTTTAAAAGTGTTATGGTCTCTAACTTATTACATTTTCTAAATGCTATAATAAATGTATGGTTTTTAAAGTGTTATGATTTATAAATTATTACATTTTAGAAGTGCTATAACTAATATATAGGGATTTGGAAATATTATCGATTTTGAAATGGATATTATTTTGGAAGAGTAATAGCATATGGTTTAAATCGTTTTGGAATATATATGTTTCGATTTGAAATGTAAACCATTTTAATAAATACCATGGGTTATGATAACGTTTGGTTGTTAAGGAGACCGAGATCGGAAGTTGTCATATTCTCTGCCAACTTCGAAAACCACTTTAACAACTATGTACGCGGTGGAGATTCTAGAATGAAGTAGGATGGTGGCAATGTTCTATTAAGGTATATACGTGGACCCGACTCTTGTGAGTTGGAATAAGGTGGCTAAAACAGCAGTAATCGACGGGCTAATGAGGTAGCTCCTCTAATTGGACACACTTCTTCGTATGCCATTCTATTACTTTGTGGTTGATTGGTGCGCACCTTTGATTTTTGGGATTGTGGCTCGAGGTGAGCGGTAGTGGCTGCTACGCATTACCACCGGTCCAGAAGTGCAATTGGTATATCTACCCTGGCATTGCTTAGTTGTGCCATGTCACCTTACCTGGCATGGTTTACTACGAGTTTGATTTATGTCATACCTATGGAGTATCGTCTGGTGGCTTCCCGATCAGGAGGGACTACGGTACTATATAGACTATTGGCACTATAAAATGTGTTAAAGGGGATATGGGTAACACATTAATGCTATTTTTTAAAATATATTGTACTTTACTTTAGACATTATTATAATAGAGTATATTACTACATAGTAAATAGTTTAATAGATCCTTAAAGGATGGGCAGTCCCAAGCATACTTTAAGTTACGTGTGCATTTCTATTACAGTTCACTTGAGTTGGTTTACATTGTATAACTATGTGTGTCCTGATTCGAGTGTTTGTATATTTTCTTATGCTCGGATCAGCCCGAGTATTTCAACTTTGGATTCACCTTCAAGAGCTAGGATTTGCTGGAGGTTATCTATCTATCTAGTTATCTATTTCTATTCAGTATTTCTATTCAGCTTATGTATTAGTTGATATATGTACTGGGACTTCCTATTGTATTTACTTTTCAGACTCTAGTATTTTGTACTTGTTTTATGACTTAGTGTTGTAGTAGCTTCATGAACTACTATGGTTATTTTTATTTCCGCTATGAGTTATTCTGATTTATCTATGTCTATGATTCTGTGATTGGATTTATTTGATCCAAATTATATTACAATCTATTGTTTTGAATCATTCAAGGACGAAATGTGTGGTTTTATTATCGATTTGAATGGTCCAAAATAGTGGATCGTTACAGACATACCAATTACACATCCGAACTTGTGGTAATGGATAGCCGTAGCTACCGCCCAACTCGAGCCACACTCCCAAAATCAAAAATCAAAAGTGGCCACCAAATAAATCACAAAGTCGGAATATAGTATCAAAGGAGTGTGTCCGATCAGAGGAGCTACCTCATTGGCTTGGAATTGCTCCTGTTTTAGCCACCTTAAGCCAACTCACGGAAGTCGGGTCCACGTATATACCTCAAAGGACGTCGCCACCATCCTACTTCGTTTTGGAATCTCCACCGCGTAAACAATTGTTAAAGTGGTTTTCGGAGTTGGCAAAGAGTATGAAAACTTCCAATCCCGGCCTCTTTAACAACCAAACTTTATTATAAAACCGCGGTCATTTCAAAATAGTTTATTCTTCAAAACCAACATATCATTTCCATTTCAAAACCATATCAATACAATATCATTTTCATTTCAAAACCAAATACGATATCATTCCCATTTCAAATATATCCATTTCCAAAAATCATAGCACTTTCAAGGTTATAACACTTTTGAAACCAAACACTTGAAATTATAACACTTTAAAACATAATACCTTAAAATTCAAAACTTTGAAAACCTAACTTCCACCACTTAAGTAATTTAGATAGTATATATAATAAAGTATGTTATAAAGTAAAATAGTTTATATAAAAGAGTTATAAGTTGAAATGGTTCATATTAAAATAGTTAGTATATTAAAATAGTTATATTAAAATAGTTTTTAAAGTAAAATATATAAATAGTTTTAAATATAATTTAAAAGTACTTTTTATAATAAAATAACTTCCTCAAATTTCACAAATCGACTCTCCAAGTCAATTCAAATTCCGAAAAATTCAAATATAATCAGGTCTCAAATCATCAATTCCAATTACCTTCAGTTTAACAAAAAACCATTCCAAATTATATTGGTTTCAAAACAGATTTGAACCTCAAAATAAACCATTTCAATTTCAATATTTTAAAAGCTTTAAATATTCAAAAATTTCAAAACTAAAATTTAAAATTTCATACATATCTAAATTTAACTTCATCATTAGCTTTGAAATATACACTTAATAAATCCAATATCACTTAAATAAATCTCGAATAATCTAAACTAAATATTCCCTTCAATTAATAAAACTTGAAATATTCATTTAAATCACCTTGACCAAAGTCAAATTATAAAACCATGCCTTTTAATATCTCAAATTCAATATGTTCCAAATCAATTTTAATTAAATATAATTATTAATTAAATACAATTTCAAACCAATTTCGAATCTATCTTCCCAGCCTTACTTTATTAAAATCATTATAAACTCTATATTAATGTATAATTTAAATACATATGTAACGACCTGCCCTTCTCGACCTTCGAAAATCGACATAACATACACCACTTGTGTATGTGCCGACGATCGTGTGTCGGAAGGGGAAGATTGCTGAGGGAAAGAAAGAAGGAGGTAGAAGAAGAGAAAAGAAAATAACATCAGAATCTCACAATCGCAGCGGAATAAAATATAATAGATAATAACCGATCTTTACATGAAAAGAAACTATATCGGTTTTGTACATTACAAAATCGGAATACATCACAATTCAAAATAATTTTTGGACAGTTATCTAAACTTGTCCTCACAAAACCAACTATACAGCTTATATAGCACAGCAGAAAAATACTTCAAATAGTGCAATACGTCTCGCCATCCAATTTGACTCTTGAGCTCCATAGCATCCCATCTTATATATACTGCTTGGTCCGACTCGAGCATTATAATAAAATAACACCCGAGTCAATCTAGAAAACCAACATAAAAATACACTCAATTGAATTCTTAAAGTTTCAAAATCTTTTGAAAACAAAATTATCTCATAAGACCATGCCATAAATAAACAAGTCGGGTTTTTACCTTATGATAACTAAAACATTTTTATCAAATCCGTTTGATATTATTATAGCATCTATAGAAAGTAAAATAGAATCTAGCTGAAATGTTTGCATCTCACGTTTCAACATAGTTGGGCATAATCAAAACCGTACATGCGCTTATTGGAGATTGGATTCCATACAATGGCAGGGCTACTGGAGTATCGCCTGTCACATTACGTAGTCTAGATCACCGTACCGAAATAAGGGACATCTAGAAAGGGGTGACCTTACCCTAATTGGTTGCTAGCCTCTTAGCCTTGTGTGCACCTCCCCTGTTTTAGCCATTCCCGGTTAATGAGGCTTGAGGTTATGCGTTACCTTTTTAGCAAACATTCACTTAGAATGCTCTTCATCCTCCTGACAATGTTCTGAAAGCATTCGTGTAACGCCCCGCCTTTTCGTAGGGTTTTAAATCGATGATAAACCACATACGTCAGACTTAAACTATACAGAAAAGTGGATTGATATAGGGTAAATAAGAAAAAGCAGAAAAAGAAAAGAATAAAACAGAATCTTGTAGCGGAACGATAAAATATAATAATCAAATATACAGTTCACGAAGCTATTTTATAAAATATTCGATTATACTTATACAATACATATCAGAGTCACACATACCAAAGAACAATAAATAATGCAGTGGAACAATATGAATATGGTGGAATAATAATAAATAGTAGTACTAAATCTTCGTCTTCGTCCTCTAGAAAATAAGGCCTTTAAATCCTGAAATGCTTAGGCTGACCCGAGCGAATTGAAAGGACAAAACACTTGAGTCGGAATGAAAAGATCTTATGTAAGTTATATCAATGGTAAAATATAAGTGTAACGGCGTCAGATATGTTTACGGGATTTAACATCTCTTATCCAGTGTCTAACGTGAGTGCAGTAACTTAAGAGATGCTCGGGATTCACATCTCCTAAGGATCTGTCAAACTACTTAATATATAGTAATATTTCATTATTATAATAACGTCTATAGTAAAATAAACTTACTTTTAAATAGCATTAAGGAGTTACCCAATCTCCCCCTTAAACACAATAATAGTCCTAGTTGTCCATCCAATATCATGGTCCCTCTTGATCAGGAAGCCACCAGAGGATACCATACGGGCTACGGGAGAAAACTAAACTCGTACAAGGCGCGCTAGGGCAGGTGACACGGCATAACTAGACAATGCTAGGGTAGATATACCAACTACGCTTTCGAGTCGGTGGTAACGCGTAGCACGCAGCTGCCGCCCACCTCGAGCCATACCCCCAAATCAAAAATCAAAGTGGCCACCGAATCAATCCAAAAGTCAGAGTATAATATCGAAGGGATGTGTCCGATAAAAGGTGCTACCTTCTTAACCCGTCAATCGCTCATGTTTTAGCCACCTTATGCCAACTCACGGGAGTCGGGCCCACGTATTTACCTCAAAGGAAATGCCGCCGCCATCCTACTTCATTCTGGAATCTCCACCATGTACACTGTTGTTAAAGTGGTTTTCGGAGTTGGCAGAGAGTATGACAACTTCCGATCGCAGTCTCTTTAACAACTAGACATTCTTGTAACACCGCGGTTATTTTAAAATAATTTATACTTCAAAAACGGATATAATATTTATTTCAAAACCATATAAATACGATATTTTTTCGTTTTAAAACCAAATCAATATAATATCCTTTTTTTAAAATCATAGTATTCAATGTTATAAAATTTCAAAATCAAAGACTCAAAACTATAACACTTCCAAAATACTTTGAAACATAACTTCTAATACTTTAATGATTCAAATATTAAATTTTTTTATATCAAATAAAATAGCTTCTTAAATTTCACAAATCAATTCCAAATACAGATTTGAACCCCTAATAAACCATTTCAATTTCAAAACTTTAAATATTATACCATTTCAAACTAATTCTTTGATAATTCCATATATATATATATATATATATATATATATATATATATATATATATATCAAATTTAATTACTATTATTTGGATTTGAAATATTAACTAAATAAATCCAATATAATTTAAGAAAAACTTTTAAAACTTCAATTAACTGGATATTCTTTAAACTTATTTAACCTGATATATTCATTTAAATCAACTTGATATTAAATTAAATCACTCTAAACCAAAATCAAGATATAAAATCATACCCGTTAAAATCTAAATTTTATTAAAATGTTAAATCAACTTTATTCGAGTATAAACCTTAAATAATTTAATTCAAACCGATTTCATATTTATCTTCCAACTTAATTTTTATTTAAATCATTAAAACTCTATACATACTACATCTTAAACATGTACTTAACCATATAATACAAAACAATCAACTCCATTATTCAACTTATTTTTGTTAACAAAATTATACATAGCTTAAATTCAAGAATTTAACCATATATATATAATAATATTTATATAATATCCAAAACTTAATATTTATTAAACCGCATATTTCTTTCCAAACCAAAGAAAATCATTTCAAAATATTTTTATTTATAGACCACGGTGTCTGTATAAAATTTTCTACCCTATGGTCAAGCGACACGAATATTTATCAATTCAATCCATAATTTAAAGTAAAATACGGTTATATATCATTTCAAACCGCAATCCCGAATGAAATAAAGTGCATAAGACTTTGCAATTTAAAACAATATAAAATACAACATCCATTCATCCAATATCAATCATCAACCATTTATTACAATCATCATCCAATTTAAACAATAACATCAATATGGAGCATATAATAAATAACAGGTAATTACTGACAGATTATTATTCAATAATAAATTAAACAAGCTATCTAACTGGCAGTTTATATGAAATAGCAAATTAAATAACAATTTAATTTAGTGAATTAAATTTAACCGGGATGATGATAAAAAAACATACAAACAGTCATAAATAAATTCATAGTCACAACATAAATTAAATTTAACAAACATAAGAAATTTTAGAAATTGTGAGTGGGTTAAGACACTCACCTTTTGGATTTAATTGAATTTAAATCCAATTTAAACCCAAAAATTGAATAGTCTCCAAATTTGTCCAGACCAGCGTCAAACTATCCGGAATTCATATACGATCCTAACAAAAGAAAGCGCGCGTAAAATGGATATCGTATGTAAAAGTTATGTGATTCAGAACGATTGAAATCAAATCAAATTAAAAACAAAATAAAGTAAACTCACCATCAACAAAATCGCCACGTCACCATCCCCTGTTCGCTTCACTCCCACGTTCAACTTCTAGATCTCACGAACCCTACAACAATGTTAACGCACGCGACCCCCTTCTCGCATGCCTCGTCGCACGCGCGGCCAAGGCTACGGCCTTTGCCACGATCGCGCGAGCGTCGACGCTCCGCCCACGACGCCGATTGCATGTGAATATTATGCAGCCGCCACCACTTTCCCAATCCCTAGTTGAATTAATCTCATCAATCTAGCTGTTAACATCCCCTATAAACCACCTAGATGTCATCCCCTCGACCTCCTCTCCGCAATGGTACCCACGAAATGGCGATGGCCGCCGATCAAAAACCACCTACAGGCGGCCGAGAATTCACCTTCAATTTCTAGACTAAAGGTGATTCAAAACCAAAAAAGAACTGCAGATCTGAGATGCGTACATCGAGAGCTTCGATATATAATTTTTCTGAATTTTTTTAAGAGTTTGAAATTTCCCTTTGATTTTTGAATTGCAATTGATATTAGGTATGTCTGCCGTTGAAATGACGAGGTGAAAGAAATTGTACGCCTAGACAAATGAGAAATAGAGGCAGGCTAGGGTTTATAACAAGGTATAAATAGACAAAGTTGAAAATAGAATAGATGGACCCGATTTATAAACGCGTTGAACGATAAATGGCCCGAAAGCCCGTTCTGACTTCGTAACGAAATTGGGTCAATCCATATATCAAAATAGATGTTTTAAAATATTTTAAACTCGATGGAACAGATTTCAAGTCCAAATTCCATCTTATGAAAAAGTTATGCTAAAATCAATATTTTTCTAATTGATATCAATTGATTTCAATTTCATTGGTTTCAAGGCGTTTCACGTTCGTACGATCAAACGACAAGTCCAATCGCTATGAAACTTGAAACCCTGCAATAATTCACAGATACGGATCCAATGAAACTAGTTTCGTCGAAATCCGAGTCAGTTGCCAAAATGGCTATTTTTACATTAATTAAATAATTTAATAATTAATTAATTAAGTCAAATTTTCAATTTTAATTCTATAATTGATAAATTCTATCGTTTTTGATTTCTCAATCATTTACAATGATTAAAACAAATTAAAATGTCAAATTAGAGTTGATTAATTTATCAATTTCGGTATTAACCTCAATTTCAAAAAATTCAAAAATTATAAATTTAATTTTCATAAATTCTATTTAATTTATTTTTCATTCTATTATTCAATTTATTATTATCAAATAGATGAGATTAACATTAGGTTAAAAATCTATTACATTAACATTCTCATATTTCATCTAAATTTCTATTAACGTAAAAATTAAATATTTAATTTCATTTAATTGTGATTAATCCTATTAAATTCCAATATGAAAAACCTTAACATTATTTACAAATAATATTACCATAATTAACATTAACGTAATATTAGATTATAATTATTGTAACTGATTTTCAATTTTTAAATTAACAAGCTACATAAATAGGTAACATACAATAATCGTTACGCTAAGTTTTAGTCACATTAATAAGCTTTTATTACTCACAAATCAATGTTCCTATTTATTTCATTAATTTGCATTTCATTCGATTCATAAATTATTAACTTTAATTAGCATTGGTTATATCTTGGCATATTAATATTCCCAATTCTACTAATTTTAATCAATTAAAACTTCACAATCGTTTAAACTAATTGGGATACATTTATTATTTATCAACTGGCCTTAACCTTATTACCTAAATTTACGTTCAGTTGCTATTTAATCAATATATTAATCCATTGGTTGATTCAATTATCTTACTTTTATTCATACTTTTATAAGTTTACATTTCCAACAATATTATAACTGCTTACAGGGCATTGGTTTTGTTCAATTACTATTTATTATTATTAATTCATAAATTAATTCACTATTTACCCTTGTTTTCTTATATTCAATTCTTAGCCTACTATAACAATTTACATTACTTCAATACATCGAAATTTCATTTCAATTGTTAATACCTATCTTTAATTTCCAAGGTTGCATTTCATTTTTAACATTTGCTTCATTATTAATTATAAAAAATTTATGTCTTTCTAAATTTAATTAAAAAAATCTTATTAATTCAACCAATTTATTTATCAAAATTTACAGGTCGTTATACTCTTCCCCACTCAAGACTTTTCGTCTCCGAAATGATAAAAGAAGGGAAAAGAAGAATTAGAAATCAATATATCCCGCTTGAAATATTTAATTTGTAAACAAATAAATTTACAAAATTAATTAATTTTTGAAAAAATACCAATTTATAACCATTAAATCTTTTTATACTCAAATTAAAAAAGTTTGGAAAATAATTTTCAAAATTTTATTCTAAGTCCAAAATTTATGGAAAATTTCTACAGAGTCTCCTTTGTACGGAGAGGCTCGGGAGAAAATATAATATCAAAAATAACGATATACAATATATAATTTCAAAATAATATATATCCCAACCCGAGAAAATAATATAATAATGCTATAAACCATAATCCGAAAATGTACCTATTTGTCGGGCAAACAAAGCTTAATTATGAAACCAAAAGCAGTAGCAATTGTTTCCATAACTTATATTTCACTTATATAATCCAAAAGAATTAATAATTATATAAAATGAAATATTTAAAGTTGTTTAACCATAAACAACAAATCAATACAAACAACAATCACTTGCAACAAAGCATACAACCATCACATAGAATCAATACAAATCAATTATTCATTCATATCAAACTAAACAAATAGTTGTTCGGGTTCAAAACTTTAAATTTGTTTGGATGTATGAATAATCTGTTTAGTTTCACGTAAGACTGTTGAGTGAAGGGTACACTTAGTAGTTTGTTTTTCATTTCGTACAATTTAAAGTATCCTTACCCAAACAACCATAAACCAAACAAACAACGATTTCAAACAACAGATTAAGATTATTCTTATTAATTCCATTCATTTTCATTTATTGCTTACAATTATTCATTTTCATTTATTCAGGTCATGTAAGTTTCTTTTTTTTTATTGCATAACGTTTATGCATTTCTCAATTTCATTTATTTATTTAGTGCTTGCGTTTCTATTATATTTAATTATAGTAACATTTTAATTACAACTTAAGTTTATAACTCTATAACATCAATTCTTATAAATAAAAGTAATTTATTGAGCACTTTCATTACCTACTTTCACTTGTGCAATTTCCATTACAATTTCTTATTAAACATTTCAACTTTTAATATTCGGTAAGTTATATATATGTTTTTAAGGATGTAACTGAAAGTTATACAAGTTTATTCTATTTCCTTTAATTAATTTAATGTTCAATAATAATATTCTTTTTCTTATAGGTTACACATTTCAATTTTCTTTTAATTTCCTTTATAACCTAGCATTAAATCTTCTTATTTGTAACAACCCTAGATTTTTGAATTTAAATTTAAATTTGACTTTATTTCATTTTGAAATTATTTAAAAAAAAATTATTTTTGATATTTAATTTCTAAATATTTTTAAAATGATAATAGATTTTTTCCAAAATTTATTGCATTTGTTTCCTATTTTTAAAAGCTATTTTTTAATTTTCTGCTATTTTCTTCATTTAAATTATATAATTAAAATTTATTTATGTATTTTTGTGAATGCATTTTTATTTTATGTTATTATCTTTAGTTTTAAATATTTTCCAAGTCCATATAATTTTTCCAAAATTTATTCTGTTTATTTTCAAATTTTCTAGACTAGTTTTCATTTTTGTGCTATTTTCTTATTTTAATCTTGTATAATTAATAATTATTTATTTATATTTTATATTTTTGCTATATTTTCGAAATTTAAACTGAAATTAGAATTACTTTCAGTTATTTAAACTTATATAAAGAAATAAAAGTAATTTGAAAAAGTTATGACTTTTGATTTCCAATGGCCTTTTATATTCCACCTTTTCACTTTTTAACCTAACTTTTCATTCAATTAGCCTTTACTCCTCAATTCTTTCAGCCGACCACTTCTTTTCTCATTCATGTAAATTTTTATTTCTCATTCCTGATGAAACTTTTGGCCATAGCTTGTGAGGAAAAAACATTTGGTAAATCTTCCTTTCTTTCTTTATTTTTTTTCTATTATTTTAATTGTTTTTGCATTTGTCTCTTCTCTCTTTAGGTTCGGCCACTTCCACCACCTGCCATGCCACCCCCACCATCAACTGAGAACATCACCATCACCACCTCCTATCTGGCCCTACCCCAAGCCGATCCCCTTGTTGATGATCCTCCACAAAATTCACCAAAAACTCCATCATTATTGTCATAGCCGAACCATCATCCACATCCACCACCTTCCTCACACCATAGCTGCCACCATCTCCATCTCCAGATCCATCTGGACCCTCTTCCACGTCACCACTTGGACCCCACAGTGAAGGTCGTGCCCATAGTGGCCTTGGCCGAGCCTTGTTTAGGCATTGAAACCATGCAGCTTGATTGTTGTGTTGTTGTTTTCATCTCCACTCTTTTGCACCATGTTAACCTATGTAGGCCGACCCTTAGGAAACCAAAACCTGATCCAAACACTTTCCTTAGCCTTGCATTTCACCTATGGCCGAACCCAAAGAGTGTTGGAAGCAAGTGCAAAGCATTTTTGCTTTGATTTGTGCAGTCAATCCTATCTTAATTTATCGTATTTCAAATTGAAAGCTTATAGTTATTATATTGTTTTTGTTTGACTTGTATTCAAGGGAATTGATACTTTGGCTCTCTCACTCATCTTTTGTCGTGCTATCGTGCTTGTGTGGATCTCTTTTGTGCATTCGTTGTTGTGTCTCCAGCTCAAACCTGTGAGTTATTCTCACCAGACAATGTGTACATATATAATTAGTAAATTAACCACTTGTGAATCTATAAAAAGCATAACCATATCACATCTGCTATGTTATGATTATATGATGTTCACCCATGCTTAAACACCTGTTATATCATATGTTACCGTTATATTATGCTGTTTTGTTATTTTTATCAATTTATCACACTGCAAGTTCCCTTTAGATTAGAATCACTATGGTTTGAAATGATACATACCCGAACGGACTTTAGAATAAGGGAAAATCTTTATGGGCTGAAATGATAGGCCTAAGAGATTTTCAAACTTTTTCATTTATTTGGGACTGCGGGTTTGAAATGATAAAACCCAGGTTTTTTCTTTGTAAATAACGGGTTGAAACGATATATTACCCGTATCACTTTACCTAGCGTAGAAAATTATATATAGACCCGTAGATAAAATATATTTTTCTAAAAAATTTAAAATATTTTAGAAATGTAATTATTATAATATTTTGATTTATACTTAATTAAAAATGATTTTTGTAAAATATTATTGATTTTCTGAACATTTATAAGTGAAATAAATTAATGAAAAGTTAGAAAATTTGAATGTAAGTTGCTTTGGAAATTTTGATTTAATTAAAATTGGGAATTAAATTAAATATGAAATTATGATAAATTTATGTTAATTTGGATTAAAATGAATTTAAAATGAATTTATAATATATTAATGATTTTTGAACAAAGTTAAAATGTAAAATGAATGAATATTTAAGTTGAAATTTAATTTAATGAATTTTAAGTTAAGTAAATAAAATTGAGATTAAGTTATATTTAAAAGTTTAAACTTAAGTGTTAAGTTGAAATTTAATTTAATGAATTTAAAACTGAATATTGGAATTTAATAAGTGAATTATTATTAAATCTTGATTTTTGAATGGAAATTTAACTTTATAAAATCATGAATTTAAGAAAAATTAAATGATGCATATAAAAGTGAAATTTTATGTTTTTATAAGTTAAAAATGATTTAAATGAAAATATAATTGGTTGTGAAATTATATTGAATATTTGAAGTTAATTAACTGCATTTTTGAAATACTATTAATTCTAATGTAAATGATATTACAGCATTTGTAAATGTCGCAGATGATAATAATGAACCAAATGTATAAATTTAATTAAAGGCTATTGTAGCTTTTTTGTAAGTTCTATAAGTGTTGAATTTAACTAAGTTTTATTTGAAGTTTAGGTAAACTCTATTATAGCATTTTAAATGCTGTCTTTTGTTAAATTGAA
The DNA here is from genome assembly GCA_030765085.1 of Allium cepa. Classification (NCBI taxonomy): domain Eukaryota; kingdom Viridiplantae; phylum Streptophyta; class Magnoliopsida; order Asparagales; family Amaryllidaceae; genus Allium; species Allium cepa. Next base: position 555,755,756 of record CM060928.1, on the reverse strand, counting down.
CTGTTTTGATTGTAAATTTCCGTAGCGTTTTCTAAATGCTGCGAAAAGTGAATTTTCACTGTTTTGATATAATTAAGTGAATGAATGAACTTTGAAAATTTTAGAATTTAGGAAATTTAATAAGTTAATTATTAAATGTAATAACTTCATTTTAATGATTTAAATGAAGTAATTCGATTTGAAATATAAACTGTTTGAAGTGTAAATTGAAATGGTATTTTAAATTGAATAAAATGAATATGGTTTTGAAATGAAATGATAAGTTTGATATTTTGAAATGATTATGATTTATTATATGATATTTGATTTTTGAAATAAATACCATTTTTAAAATTATAACTACGGGTTATAATAATGATTAGTTGTTATAGAGATCGGGATCGGATATGGACATACTCTCCGTCGATACCGAAAACCACTTTAACAACTGTGTATGTGGTGAAGATTCCAGAATGAAGTAGGATAGTGACGATGTTCCTAAGGTACTTTACGTGGACCTAACTCCCGTGTGTTAGCTTAAGGTGGCTAAAACAGGAGCGATCTCGGGCCAAAGGAGGTGGCACCTCTGGTTGGACATGCTTCTTCGATACCATTCCATTACTGTTGTGATTAATTGGGTGCACCCTTTGATTTGAAGTGTTGTTTGGGGTGGGCGTATGTGCCTGCTGCGTTACCACCAGCCCGTGTGCGTAATTGGTATATCTACCTTGCCATTGCCTTATGTGCCGTGTCACCTACCATACCGAGCCTTTATTACGAGTTTGTTTTTCTCCCGTAGCCCGTGGAGTATTTATGGTAGTCTCCTGATCTGGAGATATGCTAGTACCGGATGGACTACTGGGACTATTATGTGTGAAGGGTGATATGGGTAGCCCGGAACACTATTTAAAAGTATGTTTATTTTACTGTAGACATTATTATAATAGCGCAATATTACTATATAGTAAATAGGTGACGGATCCTTAGAGGATGGGCGGTGCCAGGCATCCTTTAAGTTACTTGTTCTTATTTACAGTTCACTTGAGTTAGTTTACATTATATAAGTATATATTGTCCTGACTCAAGCGGTTTGTGTTTTGCTTTACGCTCAGGTCAGTCTGAGTATTCACAGCTTTGGATTCGCTTTCTGGAGCTGGTCTTTGCTAGAGTTTCTGATTATTTACATTTATATCTACTTCTGTTTCAGCTATTCTAATTTATCTCATGTATTAGTGAACTTCTATGTATTTGGGATTTCTATTATGTTGTTTTCAGACTGTATTATGTATTTGGTTTGAGACTCTGCCATAGTAGCTTCATGAACTGCTATGTATTTTTATGTTCCGCTGCAAGTTATTCTGTTTATTCTGTGTCTCTGATTTTGTGTATTTGATTTCATATGCTCCAAATTTATTTACAATCTGTTATTTCGCATCATTCAAGTCTGAGATGTGTGGATTATTGTCGATTTGAATGGTATGAAACGGCGGGTCGTGATAGTTGGTATCAGAGCTTTGGTTTTTGGCAACCATTGCCTCTATGGAGTAAAAACTCATTAGAGATAGGGTATTTCTACCCTAGAATGAGTGAAATCATTCTCAGAATCATATCTTCGTGAGAGACGTATTTTCAAAGTATAAAATGATTTTCAAAATGTTTTTCAAAAGATTTTCAAAGATTATTTTGATATATAAAATTTTTCTTGTTTTAAAGGATTTTCAATTGTTTTCTAACTTCCTTTCTTTCGTATCTACCTTATTAGATTTTCTTTCTTTAGGATATTCATCCAAGTGTATTATCTTGTCTTATCTTAATTCATCTTTGGCTTTTCTTTATCTTGTACTAAATTCATTCATGATATTTTTCAGGATGAATCGAGGAAATGCCAGAGGTAGGGGTCGTGATATTGCCCCAGCTCCTCAACATGTTGCTCCAGTCATGTTCACTATTCTTTGAAAGGAATTCTCTCAGCTTGGTGGTACCCCATTCCCCGGTTCAGAGAGCATCATTGAGGCTCAGCGTTGGTTGTGGAGTCTCGAGAGGATATTTACTGGTCTTGATATTACTAATGCCCAAAAGCGTCAGTTAGCAGCTTAGCAGTTGCGTGATTCTGCTTTAGATTGGTGGGAGTCCGTTACGGCTAACACTGTCGAAGCTGATATTACTTAGGAGAAGTTTAGGTATTCTTTGTGTTATCCTGAATTTTGTTCCTATTTTCCTTTCTTTTGAATCTATCTTAAGCTTGTTCTGTATCTTTTTTCCGGGGAGGCTTTTATGGCAAAATGGATCCCAGAAGCCGGGAAATCTCAGCTTTATCGTGAGTTTATGGATCTTAAGCAGGGTAGCATGTCTTTTGCTGAGTATGAGAGGAAGTTCAACGAACTTTCCAAGTTCGGTCCTAGCTTGATTGATACTCCTCTCAAGAAGAATGAGAAATTTATTGGTGGTGCTCATCCAAAGTATTATAGTCGCCTTATTTCTCATGTTTATGGTTCTTTCACTCAGCTTATGGATATGGCGATTCGCTATGAGAATCCCACATCCAAAGGTCCTGCTGCTTCTGGTGCTCAGTCTTCATCTGCTAATTCCAATAAGTGTAAGCCTAATTTCTAACAGTAGAAGAAGAATTGGCAGAAGAGTTCTGGTTTGGGATCTTCATCCTCAACTCCTGCTCAGAGGCAACCAGATGATCTCTCCTCCATCTCTTTCTTTACGTGTCATCAGAAAGGGGCACTATGCCAATAGCTGTCCTACTCTATCTGGTGCTGCTATTCCTCCACCTGCTCAGTTGGCTAGGCGTGATCTTTGCCATATCTGTCTCCAGCCTGGTCATTTTAAGAAGGACTGCCCTACCCAGCAGAGGGGTACTCCTTTTGGTATCTTTGGTGTCACTTCTGCATCATATCCTGTTCCTCCACCTGCTCCTGCTCCTAGTGATGGCCAAGGTACTCTTCAGGATTCATTTACTTTATTCCATCATCTTGTTCGTGTTTTGTTTGACACCGGTGCTTCACACAGTTTTATTTCTGTTGCTTTATGTGATAAGTTTGAGCATCTCCTATCTCCTGAGTATGCTTCTGTTCCATTATGTGTTTCAAATCCTATTGGGGGTCCTGCTAACCTTAATCGGATTTGTCGAGAAGTGAAACTTCTTCATTATGATCATCGCTTTTGTGGTGATTTTCATGCTTTGGGCTTCGTTGCTTTTGATTTACTTCTTGGTTAGGATTGGTTAATACATCATGATGCGCATATCTCTTGTAAAGGCCGAACTGTTCATCTTGTTGATGATCAAGGGAATTCCTTGATTATTCAGTGCCGCTTGCCTCAGGATTTTGCTGGCAATTTTATTTATTTCTGGATTCTTCTCCCAGTGATCTTGATTCAACTCCTGTGGTTAGATTATATCCCGATGTGTTTGGTGAAGTCACTTCTTTACCTCCGAAGCGGGAAATTGATTTTTGGATTGATCTTATTCCTGATGCTCGACCTGTTGTTCTTCCTCCTAGAAGAATGGCACACCGCGAGAAGGTTGAGTTGGGAAAGCAAATTGAAGACTGGTCTTCCAAAGGTCTGATTAGGCCTAGTTTTTCTTAATGAGGAGCTACGGTGGTTTTCGTGACCAAATCTGATGGTTCTCTTCGGATGTGTGTTGATTATAGGGAGACGAACAAGCTCACTATGAAAAACAGATATCCAATGCCTCGTATCAATGATATGTTTGATCAGCTTTATGATGCCACAGTTTTCTCTCATCTTGATTTGGCTACTGATTTTCATCAGCTCAGGGTTGCCGAGGATAGCATTCCCAAGATTACTTTCCGCACTGAGAATGGTTTTATGAATGGTTAGTCATGCCCTTTGGTTTGACTAATGCTTCTTCTTTCTTTGTTGATTTGATGAATCGTGTTTTTCTTGCTGTGCTTAATAAATTTGTGCTAGTCTTCGTTGATGATATGCTTGTCTTCTCTAAGACCTAGGAAGAGCATGAGTCACATTTGAAATATGTTCTTGAGACTCTCAGAAATCATCAGTTGAAGGCTAAATTTTCTAAATGCCATTTTTGAAAGGATGAAGTCCGATATCTCGGGCATATTGTTTCTAGTAATGAAGTTTCAGTTGATCCAGCCAAGATCCTTGTGATCAATTTAAGTCTCTTTCTTTCTCTTTTTCTTTCTCATTTAATAATTCTATCTTTCTCTGTTGTCCTTATTTTTCCCTATTCTATTTCAGGATTGGGAAACTCCAAAGACTCCATATGATATTCGTAGTTTTTTGGGCCTTGCCGGTTACCACCGGAGATTCATTGAGAATTTTGCTCAGATTGCTGCACCTCTCACAGCTTTGACTCATAAGAATGCCAAGTTTGTCTAGAGTGATCAGTGTAAGGCTGCATTCAATGAGTTGAAGAGCAAGTTGACTTCTGCACCAGTTCATACTGTTCCGAACGGAAGTGAGGGATTTACGGTATATACTGATGCTAGTCGTGAGGGTTTGGGTGCCGTTCTCATGCAGGATGGTACGGTCACTGCCTATGCCAGCCGTCAGTTGAAAACCCACGAGGCAAATTATGTTGCTCATGATGTAGAGTTGCTTGCTGTTGTCTTTGCTTTGAAGCTTTGGAGGCATCGTCTTCTCAGAACCAAGTTTGATCTTTTCACAGATCATCAGCCTCTGAGATATATCTTCTCCCAGAAGGATTTGAATCAGAGGCAAGTTCGTTGGCTTGAGTTTCTGGCTTCTTACGACCTTGATATTAGCCATACTCCGGGTAAAGCTAATGTTGTAGTTGATGCTTTGAGTCGGAAGAAGGCTATGTTGTGTCATCTTGTTGTTTCTTCTTCTCCTCTTCTGGATCGTATTATGGCTAAGCAGGATGAGGATGAGATGCTTATATTGATGAAGGAGAGTGTTCGTAGTAGTAGTGGTAGTAGTGGAGCTCAGATTGATGATAGAGGGATTTTGAGGATTAATGGCATGATTTGTGTCTCAAATGTTGATGGTTTGAGGCAGGAGTTGCTTCAGGAGAATCACCGATCCAGGCTTTGTATTCATCCTGGTGTGTCGAAGATGTATCAGGATATGAAGAAGCTTTATTGGTGGAAGGGGATGAAGAGAAATATCTCTATCTTTGTTAGTCGGCGTGCGACTTGTCAGCAAGTCAAAGCCGATCACGAGAAGACCCCTGGTTTGCTGCAGCCCCTTGAGATTCCCAATTGGAAGTGGGAACAGGTTTCTATGGATTTCATCGATGGTATACCGAGGACTCGGAGGGGTAATGAGAGTATTTGGGTTATTGTTGATAGACTGACCAAGTACGCTCATTTTATTTCGGTCAAGTCTACTCGATCTGCTTCTAGCTTATCTGAGATCTACATGAGAGAGATTGTTCGTCTCCATGGTGTTCCTCTCAGTATTGTTTGTGATCGTGACCCTATCTTTACCAGTCAGTTTTGGAAGGCTTTTTAGGAATCTCTGGGTACTCATTTGAATCTAAGCACTGCTTACCATCCACAGACTGACGATCAAATGGAAAGAGTGAATCAGATTCTCGAGGATCTTCTTCGTGCTTGTGTGCTTGATTATGGAGGATCTTGGGAAGATTATCTCCATCTTGTCGAATTCACCTACAATAATAGCTATCAGGTATAATCTTATCTTCTGTTTTTCAGTCTATTCTTGATCTTTTTATCTATCTCATTCCACATTTCCATTCAGGCCAGTCTCAAAATATCTCTGTTTGCTGCTCTATATGGACGACCTTGTAGATCTCCATCTTGCTGGATTGAATCCGGTAATCGTTTAGTTCTTGGTCCTGATGTGATTTTGGAAGCTTCTGAGGGAGTTGAGGAGATTAAGAAGAGGTTGAGAGCCACTCACGATAAGCAGAAGAAGTATGTTGATAGACGTAGGCGGAATTTGGAATTTTCTATTGGTGATCAGGTGTTTCTTAAGGTTTCTTCCTTGAGGAATGTCATTCGTTTTGGTCGTAGAGGGAAGCTTACTCCTAGGTTCATTAGTCCTTTCTGCAGTGTGGAAAGAGTTGGTTCTTTGGCTTATCGTATGGATTTGCCCGAGAAGCTTTCTGGAGAGCATGATGTATTCCATGTCTCGCATCTTCGCCGTCATCTTCATGATCCATCTCTTATTGTCCAGCCTTCTATTCTTGATAGTCCAGATATTAAGCCAAATCTGACTATTGAGAGGAAGCCACTTCGTATTGTCGACAGTGCTACGAAGCAGTTTAGAAGGAAATCTGTCAATCTGGTCAAAGTACAGTGGAGTGCTGACAATCGAGATTGTACCTGGGAAATAGAGGAGAGCATTCGTGCTTTGAATCTGGAATTGTTCGTTTCAGGTGCTATTTTTTTGTATCTTGTTTCTCTTTATTTTACTTTCCGTTCTTTTCGAGGACGAAAATATTTGAGTGGGGGAGAGTGTAACAACCCTAGATTATTGAATATAAATATAAATTTGACTTTATTTCATTTTTAAATTATTTTAAATTTGTTTTATTTGTGAGATTTCATTTCTAAATATTTTTAAAATGATAATAGATTTTTTTCCAAAATTTATTGCATTTATTTCCTATTATTAAAAGTTATTTTCTAATTTTCTGCTATTTTCTTCATTTAAATTATATTTAACTAAAATTTATTTATGTATTTTTGTGAATGAATTTTTATTTTATGTTATTATCTTTATTGTTAAATATTTTCCAAGTCCATATAATTTTTCTAAAATTTATTCTGTTTATTTTCAAATTTTCTAGACTAGTTTTCATTTTTGTGCTATTTTCTTATTTTAATCTTATATAATTAATAATTATTTATTTCTATTTTATATTTTTGATATATTTTAGAAATTTAAACTGAAGTTACAATTATTTTCATTTATTTAAACTTATATAAAGAAATAAAAGTAATTTGAAAAGGTTATGACTTTTGATTTCCAATGACCTTTTATATTCCACCTATTCGCTTTTTAACCTAACTTTTCATTCAATTAGCCTTTATTCCTCATTTCTTTCAGCCGACCACCTTCTTTTCTCATTCATTAAATTTTTATTTCTCATTCCTGAAGAAACTTTCGGCCATAGATTGTGAGGAAAAAAATTTGGTTAATCTTCCTTTCTTTCTTTATTTTTTCTATTGTTTTAATTGTTTTTGCATTTGTCTCTTCTCTCTTTAGGTTCGGCCACCTCCACCACCTTCCACTCCACCTCCACCATTACCTGAGAACATCACCATCACTACCTCCTCTCTGGCCAAACCCTAAGCCGAGCCGCTTGTTGATGATCCTCCACAAAATTCACCAAAAACTCCACCATTATTGTCATAGCCGAACCATCATCCACATCCACCACCTTCCTCATCCCATAGCCGCCACCATCTCCACCTCCACCATCTCCATCTCTACCTAGACCCTCTGCGACGTCCCCACTTAGATGCCATAGTGAAGCCCGTGCCCATAGTGGCCTTGGCCGAGCCTAGTTTTGGCCTTGAAACCATGTAGCTTGATTGTTGTGTTGTTGTTTTCATCTCCACACTTCTGCACCATGTTAACCTATGTAGCCCGACCCATAGGAAACCAAAACCTGATCCAAACACTTGCCTTAGCCTTGAATTTCACCTATGGACAAACCCTAAGAGAGTTGGAAGCAAGTGCAAAGCATTTCTGCTTTGATTTGTGCAGCCAATTCTATCTTAGTTTATCGTATATGAAATTGAAAGCTTATAGTTATTATATTGTTTTTGTTTGACTTGTATTCAAGGGAATTGATACTTTGGCTCTTCCACTCATCTCTGTGTCGTGCTATCGTGCTTGTGTGGATCTCTTTTATGCATTCGTTGTTGTGTCTCCAGATTAAACCCGTGAGTTATTCTCATCAGACAATGTGTACATATATAATTAGTAAATTAACCACTTATGAATCTGTAAAATGCATAACCATATCACATCTGCTATGTTATGATTATGTGATGTTCACCCATGCTTAAACACCTGTTATATCATATGTTACTGTTATATTATGTTGTTCTGTTATTTTTATCAGTTTATCACACAGCTAGTTCCCTTTAGATTAGAATCACTATGGGTTGAAACGATACATACCCGAATGGACATTAGAACAAGTGAAAATCGTTATGGGCTGAAATGATAGTCCTGAGCGATTTTCAAACTATTTCATTTACTTGGGACTGCAGGTTTGAAATGATAAAAGCCGGGTTTTTTCTTTGTAAATTGCGGGTTGAAATGATATATTACCCGTATCACTTTACCTAGCGTAGAAAATTATATACAGACCCGTAGTTAAAATATGTTTTTCTAAAAAAATTAAATTATTTTAGAAATGTATTTATTATAATATTTTGATTTAAACTTAATTAAAAATGATTTTTGTAAAATATTATTGATTTTCTGAATATTTATAAGTGAAATAAATTAATGAAAAGTTAGAAAATTTGAATGTAAGTTGCTTTGGAAATTTTGATTTAATTATAAGTGGGAATTAAATTAAATATGAAATTATGATAAATTTATGATAATTTGGATTAAAATGAATTTAAAATGGTTTTATAATATATTAATGATTTTTGAACAAAGTTAAAATGTGAAATGAATGAATATTTAAGTTGAAATTTTGAAATATAACCAAAATGGAAAATTTGTGAATTTGGCCTAAAAGTGAATTTTAAGTTAAGTAAATAAAATTAAAATTAAGTTATATTTAAAATTTAAACTTAAGTGTTAATTTGAAATTTAATTTAATGAATTTAAAACTGAATATTGGAATTTAATAAGTGAATTATTATTAAATCTTGATTTTTGAATGGAAATTTAACTTTATAAAATCGTGAATGTAAGAAAAATTAAATGATGGATATAAAAGTGAAATTTTATGATTTTATAAGTTAAAAATGATTTAAATGAAAATACAATTGATTGTGAAATTAAATTGAATATTTGAAATTAATTAACTGCATTTTTGAAATGCTATTAATTCTAATGTAAATGATATTACAGCATTTGTAAGTGCTGCAGTTGATAATAATGAACCTAATGTCTAAATTTAATTAAAGGCTATTGTAGCATTTTTGTAAGTGCTATAACTATTGAATTTAATTAGGTTTTATTTGAAATTTAGGTAAACTCTATTACAGCATTTTAAATGCCATCTTTTGTTAAATTGAGCTGTTTTGAATGTAACTTTCCGTAGCGTTTTCTAAATGCTGCGAAAAGTGAATTTTCACCGTTTTGATAAAATTAAGTGAATGAATGAACTTTTAAAAGTTAAAAATTTTGGAAATTTAATAATTTAATTATTAAATGTAAGAACTTCATTTTAATGATTTAAATGAAGTAATTCGATTTGAAATATAAACTGTTTTGAAGTGTAAATTGTAATGGTATTTTAAATTGAATAAAATAAATATGGTTTTGAAATGAAATGATAAGTTTGATATTTTAAAATGATTTGAAATGATTTTGATATGTTAAATGATATTTGATTTTTGAAATAAATACCATTTTTTAAATTATAACTACGGGTTATAATAACGATTGGTTGTTAAAGAGACCGGGATCGGATATGGACATACTCCCTGTCGATACCGAAAACCGCTTTAACAACTGTGTACACAGTGGAGATTCCAGAATGAAGTAGGATGGTGACGACGTTCCTAAGGTACTTTACGTGGACCTAACTCCCATGAGTTAGCTTAAGGTGGCTAAAACAAGAGCGATCTCGGGCCAAAGGAGGTAGCACCTCTGGCTGGACACACTTCTTCGATACCATTCTATAACTGTTGTGATCGATTGGGTGCATCCTTTGATTTGGATGTTGTTCGGGGTGGGCGTATGTGGCTGCTGCGTTACTACCACCCCGTATGCGTAAGTGGTATATCTACCCTGGCATTGCCTTGTGTGCCGTGTCACCTACCATACCGAGCCTTTATTACGAGTTTGTTTTTCTCCCATAGCCCATGGCGTATTTAGAGTAGTCTCCCGATCTGGAGATATGCTGATACCGGATGGACAACTGAGACTATTATGTGTGAAGGATGATATGGGTAGCCCGGAACGCTATTTAAAAGCATGTTTATTTTACTGTAGACATTATTATAATAGCGCAATATTACTATATAGTAAATAGTTTGACGGATCCTTAGAGGATAGGCGGTCCCAGGCATCCTTTAAGTTACTTGTTCTTGTTTACAGTTCACTTGAGTTAGTTTACATTATGTAAGTATATATTGTCCTAACTTGAGTGTTTTGTGTTTTGCTTTACTCTCGGGTCAGCCTGAGTATTCACAGCTTTGGATTCGCTTTCTGTAGCTGGTCTTTGCTGGAGTTTCTATTTATCTACATTTATATGTACTTCTGTTTTAGCTATTCTAGTTTATCTCATGTATTAGTGAACTTCTATGTATTTGGGATTTCTATTATGATGTTTTCAGACTATATTATGTATTTGGTTTGAGACTCTGTCGTAGTAGCTTCATGAACTACTATGTATTTTTATATTCCGCTGCGAGTTATTCTGTTTGTTCTGTGTCTGTGATTCTGTGTATTTGATTTCATATGCTCAAAATTTATTTATAGTATACTATTTCGCATCATTCAAGTCTGACATGTGTGGATTATTGTCGATTTGAATGGTACGAAACGGCGGGTCGTGACATTATTTATCAATGGTTTCAAATACTCATCTTAAACTCAAGATGTTTTACTTACTATCCATTTTTCTACTTATTTAGTTATAAATAACTTTAAACATTAACTTAGCTCTTATTTTAATTAGAGGTTCCAATTATTAATTAGTTACTTTCCATTTCACTAAAATAATTGAACTGTTAATTAATGGAAACTTAAGAACTAAATACCGGGTTTAGTTTCGTATCATTTTAAAATAATAGATAAATGTATTTATACATCCAATTATATTTAAAATGATTAAAAATTTATATTTGTTTATCAAAAATAAATCTGCAGTAGAACTACTGCAGTGGCCTTCCCACTTTGAAACTCGAAAATGAATATCGATGATGCGTGCACTCATCACCGAAATTATTTTCCAAGGACAGAGAGGTGAATACAGGACTTATTACTTTCCAAAGTTTCTTTAAAACAACTCTTTAAAATCATTTTGAAATATTTATTCAGAAAATACTTCTAAAATATTATTATTATATCCTAAAATCATTTGAAAGCAATTCTCAAAACCCCAGAACTTAAGTTCTAAAATTTCCAATTTATTCTTTTTATTTTCAAATCCTACTTTACTAATAATTATAGATTACACTTCCTAACAACTAATGTATTACAACCCAGTATAACATTTGTAACAATTTATTTTATATATAGAAATATAATAAGCAAAATTATTTTATTCACCTATATTAAAAACAAATATTATGTCGGTCTATGCTACTAAGTGTTTAGAAATCCCTATTGATGCCATAGCATCCCATGCACCAACCCGAATTTATAAATACAAAACGGAACAGATTAACACAATATTAAAGCCTTTTATAACACTAACAAATACACGCTCTCATATATATAGACTCAACGACTCATGATGGGGTATTACTACCCTATTGATAAAGAGTCAGACCCCACAAGGCTAAGGTTTATCGCTAAACCAAAGCTCTGATACCAGATGTAACTCCCCGCTTTTCGTAGGGTTTTAAATCGTCGATAAACCACATATGTCAGACTTAAACCATACAGAAAGGCGGATTGTTATGGGGTAAATAAGAAAAACAGAGAAAGAAAAGAACAAAACAGAAACTTGCAGCTGAACGATAAAATATAATAATCAAATATACAGTTCATGAAGCTGTTTCATAAAATATTCGATTATACTTATACAATACATATCAGAGTTACACATACCAGAGAACAATAAGTAATGCAGCAGAATAGTATGAATATGGTGGAATAATAATAAATAGTAGTACTAAATCTTCGTCTTCATCCTTCAGAAAATAAGGCCTTCAAATCCTGAAATGCTCAGGCTGACCCAAGCGAATTGAAAAGACAAAGCACTTGCGTCAGAACTAAAAGATCTTATGTAAGTTAAATCAATGGTAAAATATGAGTGTAACGGCGCCAGAGATGTTTACGGGATTTGGCATCTCCTATCCAGTGTCTAACGTGAGTACAGTAACTTAAGAGAAGCTCGGGATTCACATCTCCTAAGGATCTGTTAAATATTTACTATGTAGTAATATTTCGCTATTATAATAATGTCTATAGTAAAATAAACTTACTTTTAAATAGCGTTAAGGAGTTACCCAATCTCCCCCATAAACATAATAATAGTCCTAGTAGCCCATCCAATATCATGGTCCCTCCTGATCGAGAAGCCACTAGAGGATGCCACACGGGCTATGGGAGAAAACCAAACTCGTAAAAGGCGTGCTAGGGGAGGTGACACGGCACAACTAGGCAATGCCAGGGTAGACATACCAATTACGCTTTCGGGTCGGTGGTAACGCGTAGCACGCAGCTACCGCCCACTTCGAGCCACACCCCAAATCAAAAATCAAAGTGGCCACCGTATTAATCCAAAATTCAGAGTATAATATCGAAGGGATGTGTCCGATAAAAGGTGCTACCTTCTTAACCCGTCAATCGCTCCTGTTTTAGCCACCTTATGCCAACTCACGGGAGTTGGGTCCACGTATTTACCTCAAAGGAAACGCCGCCACCATCCTACTTCATTCTGAAATCTCCACCGCGTACACGGTTGTTAAAGTGGTTTTCGGAGCTGGCAGAGAGTATGAAAACTTCTAATCACGGTCTCTTTAGCAACCAAACGTTATTATAACACCACGGTAATTTCAAAATAATTTATACTTCAAAACCAGGATATAATATTTGTTTCAAAACCATATAAATACGATATCATTTTCATTTTAAAACCAAATCAATATGATATCCTTTTTTTAAAATCAAAGTATTCAAAGTTATAAAATTTCGAAACCAAAGACTCAAAACTATAAGACTTCCAAACGTAATACTTTGAAATTTATAACTTTGAAACATAACTACCAATACTTTAATGGTTCAAATATTAAATTTCTTTATATCAAATAAAATAGCTTCTTAAATTTCACAAATCCATTCCAAATACAGATTTGAACCCCCAATAAACCATTTCAATTTCAAAAATTTAAATATTCCACCATTTCAAACTAATTCTTTGATAATTCCATATATATATATCAAATTTAATTACTATTATTTGGATTTGAAAATAAATCTAATATAATTTAAGAAAAACTTTTAAAACTTCAATTAACTGGATATTCTTTCAACTTATTTAACTTGATATATTCATTTAAATCAACTTGATATTAATTTAAATCACTCTAAACCAAATCAAGTTGTAAAATCATACCCGTTAAAATCTAATTTTTATTAAAATATCAAATCAATTTTATTCGAGTATAAACCTTAAATAATTTAATTCAAACCGATTTCATATTTATCTTCCAACTTAATTTTTATTTAAGCCATTAAAACTCTATACATACTATATCTTAAATAGGTACTTAACCATATAATATAGAACAATCAACTCCATTATTCAACTTATTTTTGTTAACAAATTTATACATAGCTTAAATTCAAGAATTTAACCATATATATATATATATATATATATATATATAATATTCATATAATATCCAAAAATTAATATTTATTAAACCATATATTTCCAAAACCATGGAAAATCATTTCAAAATATTTTTATATATAGACCACGGTGTCTGTATAAAATTTTCTACCCTATGGTCAAGTGATACAGATATTTATCATTTCAATCCGTAATTTAAAATAAAATATGGTTATATATCATTTAAAATCGCAATCCCGAATGAAATAAAGTGCATAAAAATTTGTAGCTTAAAACAATATAAAATACAACATCCCTTCATCCAATATCAATCATCAACCATTTATTACAATCATCATCCAATTTAAACAATAACATCAATATACAACATATAATAAATAACAAGTAATTACTGACAGTTTATTATTCAATAATAAATTAAACAATCTATTTAACTGGCAGATTATATGCAATAACAAATTAAATAACAATTTAATTTAGCAAATTAAATTTAACTAAGATGATGATAAAAAAATATACAAACAGTCATGAAAAAATTCATAATCACAACATAAATTAAATTTAGCGAACTTAAGGAAATTTAGAAATGCTGAGTGGGTTAAAACACTCACCTTTTGGATTTAAATTGAATTTATATCCAATTTAAACCCAAATATTGAACAGTCTCTAAATTTGTCCAAACCAGCATCAAACTGTCCGGAATTCAGATACGATCCTAACAAAAGAAACCGCGCATAAAACAGATATCGTATGTAAAAGTTATGCGATTCAGAACAATTGAAATCAAATTAAATTAAAAACAAAATAAAATAAACTCACCCTCAACAAAATCACCACGCCAGCATCCCCTGTTCGCTTCACTTACAACAACCCAATATTTTCATCCATTCGCATCCACACATGCCTTACTTGAATTGCTCAAAATATAGCATTGTAAATAAATTTGGAGCAAATGAAATACAAATCACAGAAGCACAGACATAGAAATATCAGAATAGCTCACAGCGGAAATAAAATACCATAGTAGTTCATGAAGCTACTGTAACAAACTCTCAAAATGTAATACATAATATTAGTCTAAAAACATATACAATAGAAATCTCAAATACATAGCTGTTTATAAATACCAGACCTGAAATAGAACAACTGAATCTGAAAGGGAACAGATAATTAGACAAGCAGAAACTCCAGCGATTCCTAGCTCTAAAAAAGAAATCCAAAGCTAAGCAGTAAATACTCAGGCTGACCCTAGCGTAAAGTAAAACACAAAACACTCGAGTCAGGACATATATACTTATATAATGTAAACCAACTCAAGTGAACTGTAGTAGAAAATGCACAATAACTTAAAGGATGCTTGGGATCGCCCACCCTTTAAGGATCAGTTAACTATAAATTAAATACATCCCATGGTTAAAATTTAAAAATGGTATTTTTACTTCGAAATCAAATTTCATTTAAAAATTCAATGTCATTCAAAAAATCCATTTCAAAATATCAAAATATCGTATCCTCAAAACCACATTCATTTATTAAAAATGCCATTTCAACACACATTTCAGAATAGTTTATACGTCAAAACAAATTACTTGATTTTAAATCATAAAAATGAAGTTATTATATTTAATAATTATATTTTTAAATTTTCAAAATTTTAAACTTGTCGAAGTTCATTCATTCACTTAATTTTATCAAAACAGTGAAAATTCACCTTTCGTAGCATTAAGAAAAATGCTACGGAAAGTCACACTTAAAACAGTTCAATTTAACAAAAGGCAGCATTTACGGACGCTATAATAAGTTTACATTAGTTTTAAAGAAACTTAGTTAAATTCAACAATTATAGCACTTACAAAATGGTATAATAGCCTTTAATTAAATTAAGCCATTTGGTTCATTATTATCAACTACAACATTTACAAATGCTGTATTACCATTTACACTAGAATTAATAGCATTTCAAAAATGTTGTTATTTAAAATTCAAATGTTCAATATAATTTCAAAAACAATTATATTTTTATTTAAATCATTTTTAACTTATAAAATTATAATATTTCACTTTTATAATCATCATTTAATTTTCCTTAAATTCATGATTTTATAAAGTTAAATTTCCATTCAAAAATCAAGATTTAATAATAATTCACTTATTAAATACCAACACTAAATTTTAAATTCATTAAATTAAATTTCAACTTAACATTTAAGTTTAAATTCTCAAATATAACTTAATTTCATTTTTATTTAATTAACTTAAAATTCACTTTTAAGCCAAATTCACAAATTCCCAATTTTAGTTATATTTCAAAATTTCTACCTAAATATCCATTCATTTCACATTTTAACTTTATTCAAAATCCTTAATATATTATAAAATCATTTTAAATTCATTTTAAATCCAAATTATCATAAATTTACCATATTTTCATATTTAATTTAAATACCATTTATAATTAAATCAAAATTTCCAAATAACTTATATTTCAAATTTCCACTTTATCATTAATTTATTTCACTTATAAATTCTCAGAAAAATCAAAATAGTTTACAAAAAATCATTTTTAATTAAATTTAAATCAAAATATTATAATATTTACATTTCTAAAATATTTTAAAATTTTTAGAAAAGCATATTTTAACCACGGGTCTGTATATCATTTTCTACACTAGGAAAAGTAATACGAGTAATATAACATTTCAACCCGTAATTTACAAAGAAAACCCGGGTTTTGTCATTTCAAACCCATAGTTCCAAGTAAATGAAATAATTTGAAAATCGTTCAGGCCTATCATTCCAGCCCATAATGAATTTCCCCTATTTTAAAGTCCGTTAGGGTATGTATCATTTCAACCCATCGTGATTCTAATCTAAAGGGAACTTGCTGATTAACTGATAAAAATAAAAGAACAGCATAATATAACCGTAATAGATGATATAACATGTTTTTAAGGATGGGTGAACATCATATGATCATAACATAACAGATGTAATATGGTGATGCATTCTACAGATTCAAAAGTAGTCAATTTACTAGTTATATAGGTACAATTTGTCTGGTAAGAATAACTCACGGTTTAAGATGGAGATGACAACAAACGAGTGCACAACTGAGATCCACACAAGGATAATAGAATGACAAGATTCGAGTGGGAGATCCAAGGATTAATTCCCTTGAATATAATTCAAACAAAAACCAATATAATAATCATAAGCTTTCAACTCAAAAATACGATAAAGTATGTTATAATTAACTGCGTAAAACAAAGCTGAAATGCTTTGCACTTTCTTCAATCTTCTCTAGGCTCAGCCATAGGGTGGAACACATGTCTAAGGCAAGGGTTTGGATCAGGTTGTGGTTAGATATGGGTCGGCCAAACTTGGTTAACATGGTGTAAAAGTGTGGAGATGCATGAAACAACTTACAAAACAAAGCAAGGAACAACACATGATTTCAAGGCCATTCAAGGCTCGGCCAAGGCCATATTGGTCACGACCATCACTGAAGTGGTCAAGAGTATGATTTGGTAGAGGGTTCAGGTGAGTTTGGAGGTGGTGGAGGTGGAGATGGTGGCGGCTAAGAGGTGATGAAGTTGGTGGCAACATTTGAAGTGCTCGGCTATGCATTCAAGAGGAGTTTTGTGAAATTTTGTGAAGGATCAACCACCTTGGTGGCTCGGCTAGGGGCTGGCCAGAGAGGAGGAGGTTATGGTGACATGATCAGGTGGTGATGGAGGTGGTAGGGCTGGTGGTGGAGGATGGCCGAACCTTAAGGGAGAAGACACAAGAGCAAAATCAAATCAAAGAAAACAATAAAAGTGAAAAAAAGGAAAAGAAGATTACCAAATTTTTTTCACAATGCAAGAGGCCGATTTTTTTTTCAGGAATGAGGAATTTTTTTTACGTGAATGATAAAAGAAAGTAGGCGGCTGAAGGAAGTGATTAGATATGGCCAATTGATGAAAATATATGGTTAAAATGTGAAAAGATGGGAACACCAAAGGCCATAAGAACCAAAAAGTCACGAACCATTCGCATTTCTTTATTTTCTTTTTATAAGTTTAAATAGCTGAAAATAATTATAAGTTCAGTTAAAATTCGGAAATACAACAAATAGACAAAATATAAATTAATAAATATTAATTATATATGATTAAAATAAGAAAATAACACAAAAATGAAAACTAGTATAGAAAATTTGAAAATAAACAAAATAAACTTTGAAAAATTTATATGGACTTAGAAAATATTTATAATTAAAGATAATAACATAAAATAAAAATGCATTCAAAAAATAATTAAATAAATTTCAATTAAATATAAATTAAATTAAGAAAATAGCAGAAAAATAGAAACTGGCCTAAAAAATTAGGAATTAAATGAAATAAATTTTGGAAAAATTCTAACTTCACTTTAAAAATGTTTTAAAATAAAATATATACCTAACATGTCGTATAACACATATTAGAACATGATTTGACAAATAAAAATATTATTTATATAAATTAAAATAGATAATTTTATTAAATAAATCAATATACACCCAATATTGTAAAAAGCATAACTTTCACAATAAAAAGTAAATTTCAACGAAACGGAAAGTAGTATTGTTAAAATTTAATCTTTTTTCATAAAAAAAGATAAAATTCAAAAATATTTATTTTAAATTTAAAAGTCAAAGTTTGGCCAGATTAACCAAAAATCCAATTTTTTTGGAAATATCTTATTTATTCAGGTTTGAAATTATAATTCACACAAAATCAAAATATACACTTAAAATAACAAAATTTACTTATTTTAATAAATATAATAAAGTTTTTAAATCAGGAGTTTCAATTTAAATGATTAAAATAAATAATTAAAATAATCACAAAATACTGGGTTGTTATACTCTCCCCTACTTAAATCTTTTTGTTCTCGAAAAGAACGAACAAGGAAAATAGGAAAAGGCAAGATAGACAACAAATAGTACCTGAAAAAACAATTTCAGATTCGAAGCATGAATGCTCTCCTCTATCTCCTAGGCACAATCTCAATCATTAGTATCCCAACGTACCTCGATCAGATTAACAGATTTCCTTCTTGGCTACTTCGTACCTCTGCTGACAATACGAAGTGGCTTACTCTCGACTGTCAGATTAAGCTAAATATCCATCTATCAAAAGCAGAAGGCTGAACCAAAAAGAGATGGGTCAAAAAGATACTAGAGGAGATGTGAGTCATGGAATACATCATGCACTCCAGAAAGTTTCTTAGGCAAATCTAATTGATAAGCCAAAGAACCAACTCTTTCTATAATACGTGAAGTACCCTCAAAGAAGAAGAAGGTAGAAATAGCCATAAAGGAGCATAGTTTGAAAGAAAAGGATGAACCATATTTAAAACTATATAAGTTTAAATTTAAAATTTATATTTAACATTCTAAACAATTTATAATCCGATAAATAGTCATTTGATTCAAATTTGTTAGTTCGAAGTAAACAATATTTAAAACATTTTAAATTATTTAGACAAGTAAAATAATGATCAAAATATCCTCTAAATAATATACTTTGTTATCAAAATACTTTTATAACTCGATGTCTTAACAAGTTTACTTTCGTTCCTGCAGACTCTGGCCAAGCGTTGATCGGGCGCAAAGCTAGAATTCTCCAGGTACTTGGTAGGCATGTTTCAACACCTAGTGAAAATACTGGAAAACCCTTTTAAAACAACAGATATGGAAAGTACAATCCCAAACAAATAAACCAAACCAAAACATTTGTCTAACCATGTATCGCAGATACACAATGGTTACGCTCGGATCCCCCAGGAAACAATATGTATCCATAAGCTTTCTCAGCCCTGCGAGTTACGCCATG
The DNA here is from genome assembly GCA_030765085.1 of Allium cepa. Lineage (NCBI taxonomy): Eukaryota > Viridiplantae > Streptophyta > Magnoliopsida > Asparagales > Amaryllidaceae > Allium > Allium cepa. The sequence continues at coordinate 555,736,265 of CM060928.1, read as the reverse complement.
ATGATTAGTAGAGTGCAGGATACACAATGGTTAAGCCTGGATCCCCTAGGAAACAAACTGTACCCCTAGGCCGTCTCAGCCAGGCAGTTTCCCTACTAACGCGACCTACATAGATTGCAGGATACACAATGGTTACGCCTGGACCCCTAGGAAACAATCCGTACCCCTAGGCCCTCTCAGCCAGGCAGTTGCGCTATGCAGTTGTGCTCGTAAGACCATGGTGATCGCCATGGAATTCGATGGACACACGAGTATCGTATCCGAAAAACCCAAATTAGAGAAAATCATATCGATAGAATGAATCCACAATGTGGCCACAAAGCGGATATCAAGCAGAAGGCACTTTCCATATCTTTACTTCGAAAATAAGTATCATATAGTACCTTTCAAAATATCTTTCAAATGTAGTACTTATATAAAGTCCATTATATATAAGATTCCATTTCAAATCGAATCTTTCCAAAATCAAAAGTATATCAAATCATACATATATAGACTTCGATTATAAAAGATTTCAATTTACAAATTTAGCTCCTTACAGATCAATAGTTTCAAATCACTTCATACTTATGCAAATCAATTTTTATATAAGTTCGATAACTCCCAAATCAAGTATTTAGTAAATCAAGGTTCTCAATTTCAGTTCCTTTCAATAACGTTTCAGTTTCACAATCATATACGATTTTGTCAAATCATTTCTTCTAAATTACATATATTCAGTTTCAAAGTTTCCAAAATAATAAGTTACAAGAATAATCCAAATTTCCAAATCAACAAAATTTAGGTCAAACAAATTCATTCCATTTCAAACATATATTACTTTCAAAAATCATAATATTTTCAAAGTTATAAATCTTTCAAAACCAAAATACTTGAATCCATTACACTTTGAAAATCATAACTTTTTGGATTATACATTTGAAATCATAAAACATTCCTTTAGTTCTTTACATTTCATGAATTTATTCAATTAAACCCGAATCTAAAATTTTCAATTTTAATTCAATTCAAACCATCAGTTTCAATTCAATTTAGTTTTTCAACAATACCTTCAAACTATTTATTTCTATATGAAAAATCCAATTTACCATTGAAAAGATTATTATTCTATATATATATATATATATATACACACACTTTATTCAAAACATTTCAAATCTATATTTCATACCAGTATAACTCAACATAGTCTTATTTATTTCACTCAACAAACAATTTTAAAATTTTATAAATCATATTACTTTATACTTTAATCATACCAAACTAAACTTATATTCTTTATCAAATACGGTATACCTTTCATAATTTCTTAGCCTTGAAAAGTTAACCTTGATTTGGAAGTGCTCGAACCTTAAAAATAATCGAAGAAATCATATTTTCAATCCAAGAGTTGGAAATCACCAACAAATCAGTAAACCTATTTAAAAAAATCTGAATCTCGAGGACTGAACACCGGCTTACTTTAAATCATTTCAAACGTGTGTGTGTGTGTGTATAGCTTTCGAATATCAAACCATACTTCAAAATCTAAAATCAAAATTTGTTTCACAAAATCACTCGCATAGCAAAGCTACTAGAGTGGCCTCTCCCCACACGGAAACTCGAAAATCAATGGCGATGATGCATGTAATCATCACCGAAGTTATTTTCCAGCGACATAAGTGGGTTCTGGACTTTATTTTTTTGAAACCTATTTTGAAATTACTTCGAAATCATTGGAATTCATTCGAATACATTTGAAACATTTTATTCGAAGAAATATATTTAAATCTTATTATTATTATTATATATTTTCCCAAATCTTAAAACCGATTTCAAAACACCGGAGTTAGATTCCTCGAAATTCAACATTCAAAACCCTTCAGTGATAAATCATTATACGTATAAGTCAAATTCTTAAAAAAATTCAAAATTTCAAATTCTTTCGAAATTTCAAATTCTCATTTTCAAAAGATATAAAATCCTTATTGAAAATATTTCACTTTTATATACAAAATAGGGTCATCCTTATCAAAATAATAATTTTGATGTATGCACAAATTCAAAATACAATCAAACACAAATTTCCAAAAAATGATTCAAGGTCATATTTCAAACAAACGGAGATTCAAATTTAGAGGATCTCTAATCAAATAGAATCCTGATTCGAAGACAAGCTCGAACTAAGATAAGATAATATAATTACCAAATAGAAGATGGATAAGCCCATATAAATCGCGAGCGACCTTAACCGGTCAACCGTGATTTCATGAATATAATTAATTCGGAAATCTAAGGAAAATGAACATTCAATCGCCAATAGATAGCATCGAAAACCGAGGATACAGGAATCTCCGTTGAATCAATGCCAATTATAAAGGAATTTCACCCCTTTACAAATCTTTCCAAGGTTTGCGGAATCACCGATCTTTATAGAGGTCATTCCAAAGTGGAGTTATGGAATGCCCAATATCAAAAGAATAAAATATGTAAGACAAGACTGGATTTCAAAACAAGTGGATGCGTTCCAAAGTTCAAGGAATCCTTATCGATAAGAATCCTAACCAAGAGATCCCTAACAAGGTGGATACATAAGGAATGAAGCTTAGAAAATCTTGGTTTCAAAATAAGAAGATTTTTATACCAAAATAATCTTTGAAAACACTTTAAAAAATATTTCGAAAATCATTGTATACTTCGAAAATACGTTCTCTCACAAAGAAAGGATTTTGAAATTGGTTTCACTTATTCTAGGGTATTTCTACCTAATCTCTAATGAGTTTTTGCTCCGCGGGCTATGGTTTGCCTAAAACCAAAGCTCTGATACCAACTATAACAACTCGATATTTTCAGCCATTCGCATCCACACATGCTGGACTTAAATTGCTTAAAATATCGCATTGTAAATAAATTTGGAGCAAATGAAATACAAATCACAGAATCACAGACACAGAAATATCAGAATAGCTCGCAGCGAAAATAAAGTACTATAGTAGTTCATGAAGCTACTATAACAAACTCTCAAAACATAATACATAATATCAGTCTTAAAACACATACAATAGAAATCTCAAATACATAGCAGTTTATAAATACCAGAGCTGAAATAGAACAACTTAAACTGAAAGGGAACAGATAACTAGACAAGCAGAATCTCCAGCGATTCCTAGCTCCAGAAAAGAAATCCAAAGCTAAGCTGTAAATACTCAGGCTGACCCGAGCATACAGTAAAATACAAAACACTCGAGTCAGGACAAATATACTTATATAATGTAAATCAACTCAAGTGAACTGTAGTAGAAAATGCACAATAACTTAAAGGATGCTTGGGATCGCCCATCCTTTAAGGATCGGTTAAACTATAAATTAAATACATCCCGTGATTAAAATTTCAAAATGGTATTTTATACTTCGAAATCAAATATCATTTAAAAATTCAATATCATTCAAAAAAATCCATTTCAAAATATCAAAATATCGTATCCCCCAAACCACATTCATTTATTTAAAATACCATTTCAACACACAATTCAAAATAGTTTATACTTCAAAACAAATAACTTCATTTTAAATCATAAAAATGAAGTTATTATATTTAGTAATTATATTATTAAATTTCCAAAAATTTAAACTTTTCAAAGTTCATTCATTCACTTAGTTTTATCAAAACAGTGGAAGTTCACCTTTCGTGGCATTTAGAAAATGCTACGGACAGTCATACTTAAAACAGTTCAGTTTAACAAAAGACAGCATTTACGAATGCTGTAATAAGTTTACATTAGTTTTAAAGAAACTTAGTTAAATTCAACAATTATAGCACTTACAAAATGCTATAATAGCCTTTAATTAAATTAACCCATTTGGTTCATTATTATCAACTACAGCATTTACAAATGTTGTATTATCATTTACATTAGAATTAATATAATTTCAAAAATGCTGTAATTTAAATTCAAATGTTCAATATAATTTCAAAAATAATTTTATTTTTATTTAAATCATTTTAACTTATAAAATCATAATATTTCACTTTTATAATCATCATTTAATTCTCCTTAAATTCATGACTTTATAAAGTTCAATTTCCATTCAAAAATCAAGATTTAATAATAATTCACTTATTAAATTTCCAACACTAAATTTTAAATTCATTAAATTAAATTTAAACTTAACACTTAAGTTTAAATTCTCAAATATAACTTAATTTCATTTTATTTACTTAACTTAAAATTCACTTTTAAGCCAAATTCACAAATTCCCAATTTTAGTTATATTTCAAAATTTCAACCTAAATATCCATTCATTTCACATTTTAACTTTATTCAAAATCCTTAATATATTATAACATCATTTTAAATTAATTTTAAATCCAAATTATCATAAATTTATCATATTTTCATTTTTATTTTAAATTCCACTTATAATTAAATCAAAATTTCCAAAATAACTTATAGTTCAAATTTCCACTTTATCATTAATTTATTTCACTTATAAATTCTGATAAAAATCAAAATACTTTACAAAAAATCATTTTTAATTAAGTTTAAATCAAAATATTATAATATTTACATTTCAAAAATATTTGAAATTTTTTAGAAAAGCATATTTTAACCACGGGTCTGTATATCATTTTCTACAATAGGAAAAGTGATATGGGTAATATATCATTTCAACCCGTAATTTACAAAGAAAACCCGGGTTTTATCATTTCAAACCCGCAGTCCCAAGTAAATGAAATAATTTGAAATCGTTTAGGGCTATCATTTCAGCCCATAAAGATTTTCCCCTATTCTAAAGTCCGTTTGGATATGTATCATTTCAACCCATAGTGATTCTAATCTAAAGGGATCTTGTAGTATGATAAACTGATAAAAATAACAGAACAACATAATATAACCGTAACAGATGATATAATAGGTCTTTACGCATGGGTGAACATAATATGATCATAACATAACAGATGTAGTATGATGATGCATTTTACAGATCCAAAAGTGGTCAATTTACTAGTTATGTAGGTATAATTTGTCTGGTGAGAATAACTCACATTTTAAGCTGGAGATGACAGCAAACGAGTGCACAACTGAGACCACAAGCACGATAGCATGACAAGATTTGAGTGGGAGAGCCAAGGATTAATTCCCTCGAATATAATTCAAGCAAAAACCAATATAATAATCATAAGCTTTCAACTCAAAAATACGATAAACTATGCTATAATTAACTACATAAAACAAAGCTGAAATGCTTTGCACTTGCTTCAATCTTCTCTAGGCTCAGCCGTAGGGTGGAACACATATCAAAGGTAAGGGTTTGGATCAGGTTGTGGGTGGATATGGGTCGGCCAAAGTTGGTTAACATGGTGCAAAAGTGTGGAGATGCATGAAACAACTTACAAAACAAAGCAAGGAACAACACATGATTTCAAGGCCATTCAAGGCTCGGCCAAAGCCATATAGGTCACACCCATCACTGGAGTGGTCAAGAGTATGACGTAGCAGAGGGTTCAGGTGAGGCTGGAGGTGGAGATGGTGGCGGCTAAGAGGTGATGAAGTTGGTGGCGACATTTGAAGTGCTCGGCTATGCGTTCAAGAGGAGTTTTGTGAATTTTTGTGAAGGATCAACCACCTTGGTGGCTCGGCTTGGGGTTGGCCAGAGAGGAGGAGGTGATGGTGACAAGATCAGGTGGTAGTGGAGGCAGCAGGGATGGTGGTGGAGGATGGCCGAACTTAAAGAGAGAAGACACAAGAGGAAAATCAAATCAAAGAAAACAATAAAAGTGAAAAAAAATAGGAAAATAAGATTACCAAATTTTTTTCCCAAAGCAAGAGGCCGAATTTTTTTTTGGAATGAGGAAAAATGTTTACGTGAATGATAAAAGAAAGTAGGCGGCGGAAGGAAGTGAGTAGATATGGCCAATTGATGAAAAGATATGGTTAAAATGTGAAAATGTGGGAACACCAAAGGCCATAAGAACCAAAAAGTCACAAACCATTCACATTTCTTTATTTTCTTTTTATAAGTTTAAATAACTGAAAATAAATGTAAATTCAGTTAAAATTCGAAAATTTAACAAATAAACAAAATATAAATAAATAAATATTAATTATATATGATTAAAATAATAAAATAGCAAAAAAATGAAAACTAGTCTAGAAAATTTGAAAATAAACAGAATAAACTTTGGAAAATTTATATGGACTTGGAAAATAATTATCATTAAAGATAAGAACATAAAATAAAAATTCTTTCAAAAAATAATTAAATAAATTTTAATTAAATATAAATTAAATGAAGAAAATAATATAAAAATAGAAACTAGTCTAAAAAAATAGGAATTAAATGAAATAAATTTTGGAAAACTTCTAACATCACTTTAAAAATGCTTTAAAATAAAATATATACCTAACATGTCATATAACACATATTAGAACATGATTTGACAAATAATAATATTATTTATATAAATTAAAATAGATAATTTTATTAAATAAATCAATATACACCCAATATTCTAAAAAGCATAACTTTCACAACATAAATCGGATTTCAATGAAACGAAAAGTAGTATTCTTAAAATTTAATCTATTTTCATAAAAAAGATAAAATTCAAAAATTCAAATTTTTAAATTTTAAATTTAAAAGTCAAAGTTTGGCCAGATTGACCAAAAATCCACTTTTTTTGGAAATATCCTATTTATTCAGGTTTGAAATTATAATTCACACAAAAATCAAAATATAATCTTAAAATAACAAAATTTACTTATTTTAATAAATATAATAATGTCTTTAAATCAGGAGTTTCAATTTAAGTAATTAAAATAAAGAATTAAAATCCACTTTTGTTACATCACTCCCGCGTTCAACTTCCAGATCTTACGAACCCTACAGCAACGTAAAGGCACGCGACCCCCTTCTCGCATGCCTCGTCGCACGCGCCGCCAAGGCTACGGCCTTTGCCACCATCGCGCGAGCGTCGACGCTCCACCCACGACCACCCACGACGCCAATTGCTTGTGAATATTGTGCAACCGCAGCTGCTTTCCCAAACCCTAGTTGAATTAATCTCGTCAATCTAGCCGTCAACATCCCCTGCAAACCACCTAGATGTCATCCCCTCGACCTCCTCTCCACAACGGTACCCACGAAATGACGATCGATAGCTGATCAAAAATCACCTATGGACAGCCGAGAATTCACATTCAATTTCTAGAAAAACGGTGATTCAAAACCAAAAACGAACTGCGGATCTGTGGTGCGTACATCGAGAGCTTCAATATATAGCTTTTCTGAATTTTTTGAGGAGTTTGAAATTTCCCTTTGATTTTTGAATTGCAATTGATATTAGGTATTTGTCTGCCATTGAAATGAGGAGGTGAAAGAAATTGTACGCGCAGACAAATGAGAAATAGAGGCATGCTAGGGTTTATAACAAGGAATAAATAGACAAAGTTGAAAATAGAATAGATGGACCCGATTTATAAACGCGTTGAAAGATAAATGACCCGAAAAGCCCGTTCTGACTCCGGAATGAAATTGGGTCAATTCATATATCAAAATAGACGTTTTAAAATATTTTAAACTCGATGGAACAGGTTTCAAGTCCAAATTCCATCGTATGAAAAAGTTATGCTAAAATCAATATTTTTCAAATTGATTTCAATTGATTTCAAGGTGTTTCATGTTCGTACGATCAAACGACAAGTCCGATCCCTACGAAACTTGAAATCCTACAATAATTCACCGATACAGATCCGATGAAACTGGTTTCGTCGAAATCCATGTCAGTGCCCAAAACGGCTATTTTTACATTAATTAAATAATTTGATAATTAATTAATTAAGTCAAAATTTCAATTTTAATTCTATACTTGATAAATTCTATCATTTTTGATTTCTCAATCATTTACGACGATTAAAACAAATTAAATGTCAAATTAGAGTTGATTAATTTATCAATTTCGGTATTAACCTCAATATCAAAAAATTCAAAAACTATAAATCTAATTTCCAGAAATTCTATTTAATTTACTTTTCATTCTATTATTCAATTTATTATTATCAAACAGATGAGATTAGCATTGGGTTAAAAATCCATTACATTAATATTCTCATATTTCATCTAAATTTCTATTAACGTAAAAATTAAATATTTAATTTCATTTAATTCTAATTAGTCCTATTAAATTCCAGTATGAAAAACCTTAACATTATTTATAAATATTACCTTAATTAACATTAACGTAATATTAGATTATTATCATTATTGTAACTGATTTCCAATTTTTAAATTAAAAAGCTACATAAATAGGTAACATACAATAGTCATTACGCTAACTTTTAGTCACATAAATAAGATTTTATTACTCACAAATCAATGTTCTCATTTATTTTCACTAATTTGCATTTCATTCGATTCATAAATTATTAACTTTAATTAGCATCGGTTATATCTTGGCACATTTATATTCCGAATTCTACTAATTTCAATCAATTAAAATTTCACAATTGTTTCAATTAATTGGGATTTCATAACATTTATTATTTATCAACTTTCCTTAATCTTATTACCTAAATTTTCGTTCGGTTACTATTTAATCAATATATTATTCCATTGGTTGATTCAATACTCTTACCCTTATTCAAACTTATAAAAAAGTTTACATTTCCAACAATATTATAATTACTTATATGGCATTGCTTTTATTCAATTACAATTTATTATTATTAATTCATAAATTAATTCACTATTTACCCTTGTTTTCTTATATTCAATTCTTAGCCTATTATAACAATTTACATTACTTCAATACATCGAAATTTCATTTCAATTGTTAATACTTATCTTTAATTTCCAAGGTTGCATTTCATTTTTTACATTTTCTTCATTATAAATTGTAAAAAAATTATTTCTTTCAAAATTTAATTACAAAAATCTTACTAATTCAACCAATTTGTTTATCAAAATTTACGGGTCGTTACAATTCGTCCATTCAAGTCCGATCCGAGTTCGAATGGAACCTAAGGCACTACTCCTACTACATCCATTTTGGAATCACCCTCAAGATCAATAGTGATTAGCCCTTGCACTTCACTGCTCCATCTTCGACTCCAAGCTCTTGTCTTTCTCATGAAAACGTTCAAGCCAGATCGAAGTGGTTTTGGGAATTTAATCCTGATCCCGGTCTCTTCGAAATGATCAGCGCATTGGCCAATATTGATAGTCGGTTATTTAACTATCAAATAACATTCACAAACAATCATCAGACTTTAAATAATTTTCCAAATTATTTATTTCAAAATAACTTGCAAGTTATTCTCCATACTTCAACCATTTGAAAACATTTTCAAACCACCTTTCTCTCACGGAATAAATTTCCCAAATATTGTTTATTTCCACAAAAAATCACCAAGTCCAAATACTTTAGATTTTAAAAATTCTTTAAATCACTTTATTCTAAAATATACTTTAAAACATTTAAATTAAAAATAATTAAACACTTTAGTCAAAAAATATATACTTTAAAAATATTTAAAATAAAACTACCTTATAAAATATAAAACTAATTCTTAAAATAAAAGTTAGACCAAACTAAATTTGAAAATAAGGGTTACGAAATTCTATGCAAGTTTTCAAATAAAAATTTAACCAACTATCTTTAGAATAAAACTATTTTATATAATATAAATATTAATCGTTATATTTTTAAAACATAATATCAATTAACCTTTTTAAACAATTACTAATATAATAATTTAATTTAATAAATATTTACCTTTAAAATTTTAATAACTTAAATAATAATTTCTCCCAAAACATTTTTTTTAAAACCAACTTTAAAACTTTATACTTAATGGCTACTTTGAAAACATACTTGGCTTTCCAGGAAATACACTTCTATTTCAATATAACCCATATAATTCTTTTATAAATCCTGCTCGATATATCCCAATTTAAATTTACGTCCCAATCCTGTAAATTCTTTCAATACTTTAAAAATAAGATCACTTTTATTTTTAAAACCCATTTCCATCTCCTTATAATCACTTTCAAAAATACATACTTAAATTATTTAAAATAAAGCTATTAAAATTACTTAAATAAAAATAATACTTAAGAAATTCTATAAGAGTTTCCAAGAAAAACTTAAACCAAAATTTCCTTTTATAATAAAGTTATTATGTCAAAATATTTATGTTAAAATTCCCTTTTAAAATCATATACTAATTTACCTTTTAAAAATAATTAACTTAAATAAAAATTTACTTTTCACCTAAAAATAAATTAAAAAAAAAATTTCCTGAAAACATTCTTAATAAACATTTTGAAACTTCTAGTTTATACTTTGAAATCATTTCTTTAAAAAATACTTAGTTTTCCAAGAAAATATACTTCCCAACATTTTAAAGTAAAATCACCTTTTTATTTTTGAAAGGTTACAACCTTTCTTATAAAGTTCCCAGCGGAATCTATATTTCCAAATTTATGCACTGATAAATATTCCATTCCATTGATAAACCCAGTTTACAATTTCTTTTCCTCATTTCATTTTAAATCACAGTTTCCAAAACACTTAATCAATTCAAACAGATTTTCCTAATTTAAATTCCCTTTAAATTTATTATTCGATTCACCCAAATTCCTAATAATTATTTACTTAAATTTTTTTTCCATTTCCTTTTAAAACCCAATTTATTATATTCTATATTTTAAAATACCAAATTATCTATTCATCCACGCCATAACATTGAATAATTTAATTCCAATATAATCAATCACATAACATATCACAGATAGGAAAATAATTACAGTATTTTGAGGAATCTAGTTGGATCCCTCCAACATGTCTTCTTGCATCCACAAATATTAGCACAATATAAAAATACCAATTCCACTTCGAGGTGGAATATCGCGGTATATGGGGTCATCCGCTATTATGCGGGGCGCATAGGGTCTCATCCGCTATATAATGTGGGAAATCAATCGCTCTAATATATATACACTACTACGTATAATATCCTATCCAAACTGAAAATAATATTCACATTCAACCAATCAATCAATAATTTAAATTTCAACTATTTAAATTTAACTGATTATCCAGATATGAGTGAGATTAACTCACCTTGAATTCGTCTAGCGTTTCAATTTTAAATTAAATCGAACCCGTCCGATTTAGTCCAAAATTCTCGCTTGCTCCAAATGCCTCTGGATCTACTGCAGCGCGTTGATCGCGTCGCTGTGATTCCGGCGCTTCCTTTTTCGTCGATTCTGACCATGCATGCGAGAGATATATTATTTCAAAGTTTTGTATATAAATTATACAAACAATTTTTTTTTATTACCCTACGAAATCACGGTCACAGGATCAGGAAAAAAAATCAAGACCGATACTAGCTTCTTCCTCCATGCGCGATACCAGGCTCCATAAACCCAATTGCCTTCCGCCTAGGGCTTAAAGTCACACCCAACTTGACGATCATGACGACGATCGGGCTCCACCAAAACGTCGAGCATCACGAACTATACCAATGGCCGACGACCGCACCCCAAACACGCCACCACCGCCTCGAAAACCATGGTTGAACGGCCGACCTTCACGGCTACTCTTTAGCTCCAAACGGTGAGGACAACAACGATCCACCGTTGGATTTGACCAGCTTGAAGAGCTCTATAATTTGCTAGTCGGAAGTTTTGCAATGGATTGATGGATTGGTCAGAAATTGGGGATGAATGATGATGAATTTCGGCCATTAAAAATCTCGGGCGGCTGGGGAGAAAAACTATGGTTTCGTCAAAAAAACGTGAAAATATAAACGTTTATAAATATTATTTTAATATTTAATTCACTTTAAAACAACATTTGCAAACGAACTCTGAATCAGACGTGCCGCCAGGCGATTATAAGGTTTTACCCATATTTCGAATACAATGGAACGTGTTTCGAAAGCTAGTTCAATCATATGTGGAAGATAGCTTTTTGAATTGATTTAAAATATCAAATTATCGATTGTAATTTCAACTCGTTTCTCACCTGTACGAACAAACGGTAACTCCAAACGCTACGAAATTTGAAATCCGATAATAATTAAGTATTATGGATCCAATGGAACTGGTTTCTTTGAATTCCGAGAATGGGCCCCGGAAGGCTATTTTAACTCGTCGATTAAATCAAGCGATTTTCAAAATTATCGAAATCATTTCAAATTTCACTTTTGAAACTTTACTAACATAATTATAAATCATATAGAATTTATATTCATATTATAAATCATCCTGATTCAATTTAAATCAAAATCTGATCATTTGCGCTATCATTATATATTAAATCCCATTATTTAATCAACATAAAAATCTCAAATTTAACTGATCGACTTTGGATTCCATCCAAAGTTCCAATATTAAAAATTCAAATCCAAGTAGATTTTAAATAAGTTTTAGAAACCATCCCATAACTATATACACCCAGATTCCCAAATTATCTGTGACGACCCAAAATTTTAGGCAATATCAATTTAATAATCTGAATTAATAATTAAATTGATTTGATAATTTTTCTTTATAATTTTAATTTAAATTGATAAATTTAATCTTTTAAAGGTTAATGAATATATAATCTGACAATATTAATTTATATCTTTTTAACAATTTAAAAATTGATAAGATATATTTTTCAAAGCTAATAATTTTTTTCTATTTATAATATATATATTTGATATATATTGTGAATATAAAATCTTTTGTTTTAAATAAAAGATGCATTTTCAAATTGAAATATATATGTATGTATATGTTGTAATTTGGAATCGTTTTGAAATTTAATATAATCTATTGATAATTTATATATGTATGAATTGTAATTTAAAGCTTGGTTCTAGAATTAATTATTTTTCAAAAGATAATTTAAGTTTAATTCAATTTATTTTCAAAGTATAAGATAATTATTTATTTTTAATATGATAGTTTAAAAAGGATTTAATCAAAGTTTTAATTTGTTTTCTTTTAAAAGTTCTTAAATTTAAAATGGTTATAAATATATTGTATAAAGTTATTAATAAAATTTCTTTTAAAAATTATTTCTTAAAAAATAAAGATGAATGATTTAGATTTTAAAAATCCATGTATAAGAATTTATTTGTATTATAATTAGTTTTATAATATTTTCTTTAAAGATTAAACTGATATATACATATGTAAATATTTATTAATTGAGAGATTTATTTAAGTAAGCTTATATTAATATTTAAATTAAATGAAAATTTATTAAAAATACTTAAGAAAACATGTGTAAACATATTAGTCATCTTAACAACATATGTAAGGCAATTAAGCAATATGAATGACAAATGTAAATTCTTAATAACAAGTTTCATTTTCACTTTAATTTACTTTTGTTTTTTTATATAAAAGTATAGTTTGAAAAGAAATTTGTTTCCTCTTTCAATTTCCAAACCTTCTTCTTCTCGTTTCTTGTCTTTTATTTCATTCTTTCAAATTAATGGCAAAAACAGAAATTATTCTCAAATCTGAAATTAAAACCCAAAAGCAAAATTAAATCTGCAAAACAAAGTTCTTCTCATTAATTAAAAATCTGCAATTTACAAAACTATAACCTTCAAATCTACTGCAATTCAAAGGGATTTTCAACAGAAATAGCAAGTTTCAACTTTTTAAAACATCAAATCGAAGGCATGCAAGAATTCAATTTCATCAGCATCAGCAAATCAAAAGCCTTTTCAGATTAAATGTTCAAGTCGGGAAAAAGAATAGAAACTGCTCTGCTTAAAATAAAGGGTGAGTAAATTTCTTTAAAAACAGTTTGATCTGGATTTTAACTGCCATGCATGTGATGATCTGTGATTTGAGTTTGGTGATTGCTTGAAAATCTTTCAGTATTTATATTATTGAATCTATGATATGAATATATATGTGTAATAGGTCTGTATGTATATGGAAACTCTGTTTTCTGTTTTTTTTAAGACCAGATTTCACTTCGAAAATCCAAATCTCCCAATAATATCCTTATTTGACTTTGATGATTAAATAAAAGTTGTTTTTTATTGTATGATGGTAATTTTAAAAATGGTTTCTGAAATTTTCAATTCACAAATAATGTTTAAAATAGGATAATTCAGTGAAACATTGTTGCATGTCAAAAATCAACTATCATGTTTTCTGATTTGGATTTGATGAATGTGTTAGGGGTTAAAAATTATGATTTTTTTTATATATATATCATAATTTTTAGTTGGGAAACTCATGTGAATTCAGGGTTTGTTCGAATTTGAGGTTTTGGCGATTGCCGATGAACGGCATGGCTATGTTGTTCGATTTTTGGGTTGGAGGTGGTTTGATTGATGGCGAGTGAAGGAAAAATAGTGATGATTTCTCTTATAGGCCGAGATGATCATATTTTATTGGAGTAGGGTTTTTGACTGTCGTTTTGGTTGAGATGAAGTTGAAGTGATCTCTGTAAAATTGGAGTTGTGGTCTCGATCTCGAGGGTCGCGATAGCATCCTGGTGGCACGAGGTTGCTCTGGTAGGAGAGCCATAGGTTCCAGGTGTCGTGATTGTCGGCGACAAGGGGTTTGGTGGTTTTTCTTTGTTTCAGAATTTCGATCGATGATCGAAATTTCAATGCGTTGTTGGATTCTTGATTCTGCGTTGAGGGAATGGTCGTCGTGGTCGTCGATGACTTGGAGATGGCCGGAGGAAGGTTCGACGTCTTTTGGATCGCCGTGCAACGTGCACGCGTGAATATCGTATCAGGTAGAAGAGAGGAAGTTTGGGGAAGAAAGGTTTTACTCGGGATAGCTCTCGCGTTTTTCTCGGTGACAACTCGAAGTGAAGGGTGTTGGGTTTTGCTTCGGGGTAGGCACGAGTAGTATGAGTGATCGACTCGAGTATTTAAGGTCGTTTGTTTTCTGGGTAATACTATATAATGATATAAGTTGCAAAGTAAACTTGTGTTTGAATAAATGAAAGTAGGCTTTAAATTATAAAACAAGTTTATAAAAGGAAACTAATTTATAAACGTTAAAAACTTATTCTTTGAAGTAAATATTAATCAAACTAACAAAAAAATGTAAATTGAATTTATTTTCAAATTTAAAATGTTTTAAATTGATTTCTTTTGAAAGTAATTATCTTAAGTAAAATTTGAATTTCAATTTAAAAGGGTGTTTTGAATTTAATTATTAAATCAAAGTTTAAAGTAAATTTTAAAGTAATGTTTTAATAACTAATTTTTTAAATTTATATAGAAAATGAATAAGTTTAAAATAGATAATTAAAGTGTTTTAAACTTTTAAAGATGATTTCTAAATGTTTTATTTTCAAACAAAGTTAATGTTATAATTTTGAAAACCAATAAAAATATTTGTCTTCAAGTTATTTAGATTTGATTAACTCAAATAATTAAATTGTGATGATGATTATGGTTAATTTATTATTGATATGAACATAAGAATACTTTATTAAATATGATTTGTTAATAAGTAAAGATAAATTAAGATAAATGCTTTTCTTATTTAATTAAGGATTTTGAAATATAAGAAGTTAGTTAATTAATTACTTAATTAATTTTAAATGATTAGTTAATTGTTTATTTAATTTTTAATAATCACTTAATTATGAATTAATTAAATGTAATTACTTAATGAAGTAATTGATGGTAAATTATTGAATGTAATTAGTCATAGTTAATTCATTAGTGGAAGCAAATGTAGGATCATTAATTATTGTAATTAATGATAGTAATTAAAGGTTAAATACTGTATAGATAAGGATAATTAATTTGTGGAATTAATTAAAGAATTAAGTATTATTTAATAATGAAATTAATTTCTTGTTAAGTAATTAATTTAAGAGAGTAATCGTCTAATGGAAGTAATTAAAAGATAATTACTTATGTAAGTAATTAAGGATTAATCTTAGTTAATTAATTAATGTGATTAATTAATTAATGAATGTGATTAATTTAAGATTAATTACTAAATGTAATTAATTAAAATTGTAATTAATTATTAAAGTAATTAATTAAGGATTTATTAATTAATTTAATTGATTATTGATTACTTAATGAAGTAATTAAAGATTAATCAATTAGTATAATTAATCAAGATTAATATAATTAATTAAGAAGTTAATTAATTAAGATAAGTAATTACAAGTTGTTAATTACTGTTTATGATAAATGAGATGATTAATTACAAGTTCATTATTTAATTTATTAAAGAAATTATTAATTAATAAGGAATATTAGTTAATATAATAAATGAAATTAATCAAGATTGATTAATAAAAATGATTAATTAAAGTATGATTAATTAATTGTAATTAATTAAGGTTTAATGAAATTAATCATAGTTAATTAATTAATGGAAGTAAATGAAGGATCATTAATTATTGTAATTAATGATAGTAATTAAAGGTTAATTACTGTATATGGTTAAGGATAATTACTTGAATGTAATTAAAGGATAATTAATCAAGGGAGATTAATTAAGGGAGATCATTAAAAGACGATTAATTTATTTATTTAGAATAAATAAATAAAGAAGGGTTAAGGTTAATCCAATTGATTTAGAGTTAATCAATTGTTCTTTTGGGTGCTTGATTATTATTGGATGGCTGATATTGGATGTTGAATGATGTTGGATGATTTGGGTATGATATCTCTATGCTTCTTTGTGAGATGAATGTTTGATATGAACTATCTATTGTGATAATGTGATTCATCTATCTGTTTATATCATCCTGAATATAAGTTAATTGTTTAAACCCTTAAACAACTTGGACATTAAAACGGCGTTTGGATTCGGTGAGACCGGGATCGGGTTTCCATATTTGGATATCCGAAAACCACATCGATCCAAATTAAATGTTAGGTCGTGAATCCAAGTGGAGCTTAGTGAAAACTCAAAGTGTAAGAACTATTCGTCAGTATAACTCTAGGGGTGATTCCGTGATGAGTTTGACGGAGATAGTACTTACAGGTTCGAGAAGGTGATTCAGAGTGCAAGTGCTATGGTCGTTGACTTTGAGGGTGATTCCAAAATGAGTGCAATGAGATAGTGCCTTCGGTTTCGTTCGAACCCGAAACGGACTTGTATGCATCGAATGCTTTCATAACATCGTCAGGTGGACGATGAGCATTCTACGATAGATGTGTTCTATAAAGGTAATCGCAGCCTCAAGCCTCATCAACCGGGAATGGCTAAAACAGGGGTGGTGCAGCAAGGCTAGGTAGGTAGCGCCCATTTCTGGGTGAGGTCATCCCTGTCTAGATGTCCCTTTTTATTTCGGCTTAGTGGGTGGTTGGTCGCGCCAACCACGGGATGATCTTACTCGGGACTGTTCGGTAAGGGGTGGTCCCGGCTTTGTGATGCAGGGGATTGGGAGTGATCCTCGGTATAGTGATCTAGGCCATGTACTATGACGGGCTGTACCCCGGTAGCTCTGCCATTGATGGAAACCCATTCTTCCTACGAGAACCTATGGTTTTGTTTGTATTACCCACTTTTGTGGCTAGTAGCTGGAATTTAATAATGTAACAATTTCGGCTATTTCTTATTTGCTTGAAAACCCTAGACACTATTATAATATCATTGGATTTCCTATCAAATGTTTTGGTTAGCGTCAGGTAAAAACTTTTCCATGTTTATGTGTGGGAAGTCTTACGTGATACCTTTTCTTTTCAAAGGATTTTCTAAACTTAAGAAATTTTAACCGGTTTACTCACACCAGACCCCTGTCTGACCCGAGTGTTTATTTTCTATTTTATTAAACTCTTGGGTACTCATATTATGTATGAGTAGTAGAGGGATTCAGGTTAGCTTGACGAATTCTGGAGGAGATTCGGAGCAGGAGGCTTCCACGTGTAGATATATTATGGTTCCGCTATGTTTGTGTTGTGTCTGTATCTTGTGATATCTTGAGTCTTATAGTTAGACGGATGTTTATAACTGTCTAATATGTGTTGTATAAGTTGTGTAACTCTGATGTAATATGATACCATGTAATATTTTATGTGATATATTCTATTTCATTCGTTCCACTGTGAGTATCTGATGTTGTTGAGTTTCTTATTTCTTATCTTTCCTTCTTCTATCCTTTTCTTTCTTAAATAGTGACCCGTCTTTCTGGAGACAGAAAGTCGGGTCGCTACAGTTGGTATCAGAGCATTAGGTTGAGTGAATATCTAGGCTCTGGAGTGATGTCTTTCTTGAGAGAGCGTACTTGTAATTTTTATATATAACTATATATAGATATATATATATATATCTATATCTACCTGATCTGTTGGGTTATCTATTCGGGTTTTCCAACATAAATTTTAGAGGTAGATGGAGTAGTGGTGTGTGTGTGTGTGTAACACGATTACGACTGATGGAAGAGGTCCATATGTTTGAGGTTGGAAGTATATTTGTTGAGACCGTAGACCTAATACCGTCTCAAGTAAGATTTGCAATTTAGAGTAAGGATTTCTTTGATATCCGAAGGAAATCTTTTTAAAAGATTCGGAGTCCATCTTTGAAGTGTAAGTTTGGATCTGCCGGAAGTGCAGAATTGAGTGATGGTATCTTTTTAACTGCATGGTGAGATGCAGTGTCCATGGATATTTTCAGAAGATGTTTTCTCTTGAAGCAGTTTTAGAAGTGGTTGGGGAGCAGTCTTTACCTGTCGTAGGGAAGATTCGTCTGTATGGAAGTTATCTGGATCTTTAGCAAGGAGGTTGGCTGTTTTGGAATATGAGACTAAGGTTTATGAGTTGTTTTGCTTCGGCATGGTCTCATTTCTCATCCCTTAGGGAGAGTGAGATGTTGATGCTTGGTTTGGAGCCCGAATCTCTTGGGAGGTTGTCTGCCATCTCGAGGATTCATGCGAGGAGTTTGTTGTGTGGTTTCTTGATCATTTTGGTTCTTGAGGAGCCTTTGGATTAGAAGTATTTGGTTAGTTGTGGTAGCAGTGCAACTCGAAGTGTTCGGTATGCTGACAAGAAGGTCTTTTGCCTTTGTAGTATCATAGAGGTAGAATTTGGAAGCAGTAGTGTGGCCGTTTCTTCGATGGTTCAGGAATGTTGGTGGTTCTTCTATCAACAGTCTGGGCAGATGGTGGATGTTTTCTTAAAGGGTCAACCTTGTTTAGAAAAGCTTAAGGCTGTTCTAATTGGTAAAGAAAGGACAGTTTCTTTGGAATCCAAACTAGGTAGGATCGTAAAGTGACTTGTGGTTAGTTTGGGAATTCATCTTAGGTAATCTTTTGTTTGAGACTGAGGGTTCTCATGTAGAAGTAGGAGCTACTGATGTAATCAGAAGTTTGTTTGCATATGGAGTTGAGTTCCAATATTGTTTTGGTTCTAGAAGCGATGCTGGTAGTTAGCCTGGTAGTAGGATGGTTCCTGGAAAGGAAGAGTAGCAGTAGCAACTCGGAAATTTTTGGAGTTTGGACTAGTCAGATCTAGTTTTTTGAGTTGGGATTCTGCTATAAGGTTGTGTGACCGAGTCAGATGGGTCACAAAGATTTTATGGATTTGATGAACAAAGTTTCCCTGATATATTGGATAAGTTTGTACTCGTGTTCATCAACAGTATTCTCATCTATTCCAGAATCAGAGTTGTGCAGCGGAAGCAAGGTAGCAGCTGTGCGAGGAAGGAAGTAAGTTTAGTTTGCTATTTCTTAGGAAGTAGAGCTTGTGTTCTAGATTTCGACGGATCTTGGAAGACTTTTTTGTTGGACAGGATCCAAAAACTGGTTTGCTTTGGTCTAGTTGTTTCTGGAAGCATCAGCATAGGTTGAGCTGATCAGGAAGTAGATTGACAGCCCAGGATTGCCTATTGAGTTATGTAGATATGAGATAAGGAGTTTGGAATTCGAAGTTGAAGACTTCATTTTTGTTAAGATTTCTCTGATTAAGAGAACAGTAATTGGATGGCTAGTTCTGAGGCATTTGAGATTTCTTATCTGTATTTTTGATAGGATAAGATTGAATTGCCAGTTTGGATAGCTGGAATTCATTGTATATCACGTATCTTTGAGGGAGTACGTTTATGATTCATCGTTGGTTGTAGAATCTGCAGTTCAGTTGGATTTGGAAGTTGTGCTAGACTTGAGTATAGTCTGATGTTCTGTTAAGATTGATGGATCTAGAGATGAGAGGAGCTCTGAATCATAGTGGCATTGTTAGCTTCTGTAGAGCGAGTCTCCCAGTGATTTATACTTGAGAAACTCTAGATAGTATTTGAGATCTATCCTGATTTGTGTCAGGATAATTAGTTAGGTTTGTTTGTTTGATTGGTTGGTATGGTTGTTAGTAACTGGATAATAGGTATGCTTTGCTGATTGAAATTAAAATCTTTACTAGGTTATTAAATTACCTTTGCTTTTAAATTTTGGGGACGAAATTCTTTTAAGGGCGGAGAAATGTGACGACCCGGAATTTTAGGCAATATCAATTTAATAATCTGAATTAATAATTAAATAGATTTGATAATTTTTCTTTATAATTTTAATTTAAATTGATAAATTTAATCTTTTAAAGGTTAATAAATATATAATCTGACAATATTGATTTATATCTTTTTAACAATTTAAAAATTGATAAGATTTATTTTTCAAAGCTAATAATTTTTTTTTTCTATTTATAACATATATATTTTACATATATTGTGAATAGAAAATCATTTGTTTTAAATAAAAGATGAATTTTCAAATTAAAATATGTATGTATGTATATGTTATAATTTGGAATTGTTTTGAAATTTAATATAATCTATTGATAATTTATATATGTACGAATTGTAATTTAAAGTTTGGCTTTAGAAATAATATATTTTTTCAAAAGCTAATTTAAGTTTAATTCAATTTATTTTCAAAGTATAAGATAATTGTTTATTTTTAATATGATAGTTTAAAAAGGATTAAATCAAAGTTTTAATTTGTTTTCTTTTAAAAGTGCTTAAATTTAAAATGGTTATAAATATATTGTATAAAGTTATTAATAAACTTTCTTTTAAAAATTATTTCTTAAACAATAAATATGTTAGATTTTAAAAATCCATGTATAAGAATTTATTTGTATTATAACTAGTTTTAAAATATTTTCTTTAAGATTAAACTTATATATACATATGTAAATATTTATTAATTAAGATATTTATTTTAGTAAGCTTATATTAATATTTAAATTAAATGAAAATTTATTAAAAATACTTAAGAAAACTTGTGTAAACATATTAGTCATCTTAACAACATATGTAAGGCAATTAAGCAATATGAATGACAAATGTAAATTCTTAATAACAAGTGCCATTTTCACTTTAATTTACTTTTGTTTTTTTTATATAAAAGTACAGTTTGAAAAGAAATTTGTTTCCTCTTTCAATTTCCAAACCTTCTTCTTCTCATTTCTTTTCTTTTCTTTCATTCTTTCAAATTAATGGAAAAAACAAAATTATTCTCAAATCTGAAATTAAAACCCAAAAGCAAAATTAAATCTGCAAAACAAAGTTCTTCTCATCAATTAAAAATCTGCAATTTACAAAACTGTAACCTTCAAATCTACTGTAATTCAAAGGGATTTTCAACAGCAATAAAAAGTTTCAAACTTTTAAAACATCAAATTAAAGGCATGAAAGAATTCAATTTCATCAGCATCAACAAATCAAAAGCCTTTTCGGATTAAATGTTCAAGCCTGGAAAAAGAATTGAAACTACTCTGCTTAAAATAAGGGGTGAGTAAATTTCTTTAAAAACAGTTTGATCTGGTTTTTAACTGCCATGCATGTGATGATCTGTGATTTGAGTTCGGTGATTGCATGAAAATCTTTCAGTATTTATATTATTGAATTTATTATATGAATATATATGTGTAATAGGTCTGTATGTATATGGAAACTCTATTTTCTGTTCTTTTAAGACTAGATTTCACTTCAAAAATCCAAATCTCCCAATAGCATCCTTATTTGACTTTGATGATTAAATAAAAGTTGTTTGTCATTGTATGATGGTAATTTTAAAAATGGTTTCTGAAATTTTCAATTCACAAATAATGTTTAAAATAGGATAATTCAGTGAAACACTGTTGATGTCAAAAATCAACTATCATGTTTTCTGATTTGGATTTCATGAATGTGTTAGGGGTTAAAAATTATGATTTTTAATATACATATCATAATTTTTGGTTGGGAATTTCATGTGAATTCTAGGTCTATTCGAAATTGGTGTTTTCGGCGATTGCCAATGAACAGCATGGCAATGTTGTTCTATTTTTGGGTTGGAGGTGGTTTGATTGATGGCGAGTGCAGGAAAAATAGTGGTGATTTTTCTTATAGGCCGAGATGATTAGATTTTGGGAGTAGGGTTTTTGACTATCGTTTTGGTTGAGATGATGTTGAAGTGATCTGTGCAAAATTGGAGTTGCGGTCTCGATCGCGAGGGTCGCGCTTGCATCGTGGTGGCGCGAGGTTGCTCTGGTAGGAGAGCTATTGGTTCCAGGTGTCGTGATTGTCGGCGACAAGGGGTTTGGTGGTTGTTCTTGGTTTCAGATTTTCGATCGATGATCGAAATTTCAATGCGTTGTTGGATTCTTGATTCTGGGTTGAGGGAATGGTCGTCGTGGTCATCGGCGACTTGGAGATGGCCGGAGGAAGGTTCGACGTCGTTTCACTCGCCGTGCAATGTGCATGCGTGAATATCGATCAGGTAGAAGAGAGGAAGTTTGGGGAAGAAAGGTTTTACTCGGGATAGCTCTTGCGTTTTTCTCGGTGACAACTCGAATTGAAGGGTGTTGGGTTTTGCTTCGGGGTAGGCTGTGAGTGATCGACTCGAGTATTTAAGGTCGTTTGTTTTCGTGGTAATACTGTATAATGATATAAGTTGCAAAGTAAACTTGTGTTTGAATAAATGAAAGTAAGCTTTAAATTATAAAAAATGTTTATTTTGAAAGCAATTATCTTAAGTAAAATTTGAATTTCAATTTGAAAGAGCGTTTTGAATTTAATTATTAAATCAAAGTTTAAAGTAAATTTTAATGTAATGTTTTGATAACTAAATTTTCAAATTTATATTGAAAATGACCAAGTTTAAATTAGATAATTAAAGTGTTTTAAACTTTTAAAGATGATTTCTAAATGTTTTATTTCAAACAAAGTTAATGTTATAATTTTGAAAACCAATAAAAATATTTGTCTTCAAGTTATTTAGATTTGATTAATTCAAATAATTAAATTGTGATGATGATTAAGGTTAATTTATTATTGATATGAACTTAAGAATACTTAATTAAATATGATTTGTTAATAAGTAAATATTAATTAAGATAAATGCTTTTCTTATTTAATTAAGGATTTTGAAATATAATAAGTTAGTTAATTAATTATTTAATTAATTTTAAATGATTAGTTAATTGTTTATTTAATTTTTAATAATCACTTAATTATGAATTAATTAAGTGTAATTACTTAATGAAGTAATTGCTGGTAAATTATTGAATGTAATTAATCATAGTTAATTCATTAGTGGAAGCAAATGTAGGATCATTAATTATTGTAATTAATGATAGTAATTAAAGGTTAATTGCTGTATATGGATAAGGATAATTAATTTGTGGAATCTATTACTTATAAAGGAAAAGAGAATCCACGCCCTGGTTAGTCGACACGTGTCCCTTCTTCTCATCAAACATCGGGGCAAAGTAGCACTCAAACATTCATTTTCTCTCTCTTTAGCATTCCCATTTGACGGTTATTATTCCTCCCTACATCTACCAATTCCAAAAACAGTGAGAACAACCTAATATCTACCAACTTCCTGAACCTAATTATGTGAGGAATCCGAAATCGACATTCTCACTTGGACCGCTAAATCATATCTCCGCAAAAACAACATCGTGGCATCCTCAAGAACCGCCTAGATCTACAAGTCTCCGGCGACGACGAAGTCATGAAGCTCCATCCTTCCAACGTTGACTTTATGACCGCTCTTGAGGTAATTGAATCCAAAATCTATTAATTTTCTGCGTATAAATTCTAACAAGGGAACAATTTTCATATGCTTTATGAATATTACTTCCGAGGATTTAGGGCAGGAGAATAGGCTTTCTATGAAGTAATCAAAGAAACATTCCATTTTCAAACGATGCCATAGTGGACATTACTTATAATACGTAATTTATTGTGTAAAGTTCTAGCCATAAAGAAAATAATATGTAATAACAGCAAACATTGGGACCATCTAATGGATTGTACAATTTTACAATGGAAATAATTATTCTCATGGTACTTAATTGATTTTTATTGATTTATGATTCAAATGTAATGAATGAATAAAACGACTATTTAGCTTATTGTATTTCTATATAGGAAACAATGCCTAATGTTGGTGACAGTACATTTAGGCAGTAGGTTTATTTCACACCTCTTCTTACATTATTTATTCGAGGTAAGAATTTACTACTGTTAAGTAGTATATTTTTATGATTCATAGCAAATATATGGTATTAAAATTGTGAAAAGCCTTGAAAAGTTTATTACAAGGAGTTCACTCGGTAACAAGTAAAAAGCATGCCTTCTGTGTTTCAGTATTTTGATAGTTTTGATTTTTTTTACAATTCTATGCTCATAGACTAAGTTTGGATGGAATGCATGTTCAAGCTCTAATGCTAAACTTAATCGAAGATTTGATATAAAAATTATAATACATACTAAAATTTCAGATATAAGGAAAAACAAATTGATTACATCAGCAAACATTTACACCATGCTTATTTCCTAAAATATACAAACATCTATTATTATTGTAGGAGCTCCAAGTAATATTTATTCTTTAACCATGTTATAGATAATCATAATTTTTAAACTACATGAAAAGCTACCAATCTCATGATTCCACTCAGACTGACAACATATGGAAATGATGAAGAAATCTCATATGCTAAAGAGAATATATATATATATATATATATATATATATATGAAAGGATTCACAATGATAGAAGAAAGTAATATAAGAGTGGATAATAATTGTTGAAATTGTGCTCTTCATTATCGCTGACTATTATTATTCATGATTATAAGGTGAAATTTCCAGTGGAAATTTCGATCTCATTTTTCTAGATGCAGACATGTCATTATTTTAGTATATGCACTAATTATGAATACGTTTTCACAACTTCATATTACATGTACTAAGTTTCAATTAGTTACCTAACATCATTCAGTCAACAAAATTTTAGATTTGACATTTTACTGAGATAGAGCATTGTGAAACTAATAAGATATTGATGATTCTCTTTGCTATTCAAGTATTCAGTCAACTTTGTATATATTTTGGAAGCAATTGATGATTATCTTTGCTATTTTAACGCCAACATGAATATATATCATCAATGTTGGTATGCTTTTATCCTTATATTATTATATATATATATATATATATATGTATGTATATGTATATGTTACAAAGCAATCAGGAAAATATGGTCTGACATGAATTTGCACATGCATTACTTTTTATTATGTCGTGGTTGTATTCTTACTGTCTATAAGATAAAAAGAAAATGATCCTTACTAAAATGTGGTTGAAATATGATTATCTTTTATGATTTAGGGGAATGCATTTTGTTATTACACTTGCACTCAAATTCATACCCAACAGTAATCCACTGAATCATTTATTCTATATACTATGGAATTATATTTTAATGAAAAGCAAGTTTCAAAAGCCAGGTGTTATCTAACTAAATTATGATGTTCCAAGTTGTTTAAAGTTTCATTAAATATAGTGTACAGGAAATAAATTTAAAAAATAAAATGATCCATGTCAAAATGGAAAAAAAAACATCGTACATAATTATTTAGGTAATCATGCATGTATCACCCATATTCATGAATTAAGCATGTCCATACTTGCAATACAACTTTAATTTTAGAGAAATAAATTAAAACTGAATATATCTAACATTTACTCAACCGATCCTTATTCAAATAAGAAATGAGACCCAAATGTGAAACTGACAAAAATGTTGAAAAATGTAGAAGGGTAAGGTCTATGTAATGAGCTTGGTCCATCGTTTCTATGATTCAAATAGTTACCATTGTGTTTTTTTTCATTTCATAGTTTCCATTTCTTGAAAGTGAAAGAAAAAACTACTTGCAAAAATATACTCCTAAATCAGTTTGTCTTCATTATTCGATTATTTGCTTCATGGACATATTCCCTAAATATTAGTCTCTTCTTCCATCAAAAAGGTCTTCATCTTCTCATTTCCTCAAGACTAATCTTTTGTGAGATGGATACAAAGATTTTAAAAAATTTAGTAGTCAAGTATCAAAGTTAGAGACAAGTTATATGCTATTATATTGTTAACTACTTTAACATCAATTTACTGGTACAGCAACACACATGCTTCATAGACTATTTTTCTATTTTACCGTTACCATTTCATATGCAAATTATTTGATAGAATAATTAGCTTAATCCAGTAAATAAATAGTAAAGTGTATTATTAATCTATTAGGTTGAATTCTCATAGTTAATACTTTATTTTAATTAATTATCAACATTATATTGAGTTAATAACTAGAAGATAATCTATTATAAAGTAATTCAGGTTAGGAGGGAGGGAATAAGTTAGAAATATATTGTGTGCTTCAACTATGCAAGTTTTATTTATATTTTTCTTCTTTTATTGGTGATTTTGACTATTGTCATCTTTGTTGTTTATGTCAATTTTTTGAACTAAATTCATATTGCCATTCTTTTCCAAGTTATGTTACTTATAAAAGAGCTACAGATCCATATTTTCATTGCTGTTATAACAAAGTATTTGTAATAATGAATATATAACTTAGGCCCTCTTGAAATATAGTAAAAGTAACTAATTTGCGCTTTACAAAATTATTTTTAATATATTTTTTTTGAAATTGTTGGATAAAATTAACTTACACAACAATTATGCATACTTACAAATAACGAAACTTGGTTTTTGAAAAACTATTTGAAAACCGCATGTTCATTTGTGTTTTCTACTAGGAAAGTGTTAAACAAGCTTGTGCTTTCTATATAAAAAATAGAGATTTGATTTACATATTCATTCCTAAATAGACTTTTCTTACAATTTCATAAAATAAGAGCTTTAGATACTCTAACCCCTTATGTTAGTTAGTGTATACATGTTTATCAAATTTCAATAGGAAGCTATTTTTCAGGTTGTCGATGTCCATTAATAAATCTACCATATGGATATAAATTCTATATTCTCATGCATATGTGAAACGTGTTTTCTTATGTTTTTCCTTTTTTTTCTAAATCAAGCTAATAAATTTTACTAGATTAACCGTAGAAGATGACACCTTTGTATCACTTTGTATTTTAAACATTTTGCAAGGAGGAAATGCCACATTAAAATTTAAAGTAAGTCCACCTACCTATTTGCACAATTTATGTAAGGAAGTGGACTGCCAATATGTTAATGTCGGCAAGGAGATGGAGAGATATTGGGTTCAAATACTGAATAGTGTAGTCACACACACACACATATATATACATATATACATATACATACATATATACATATAAATACATATGTGTGTGTGTATGTATGTATATGTGTGTGTTGTAATTTACATAGCTGCAGCTTTGTGTTTCATGATATGGTATTATGTTTTCGGTAGATTTATGCTATGGATTATAATGACTGCTTTGGTATTACTATTTTTATCATGCCCTGTAATTCATTTTAGTATGTAACATATTCAAACGTGTTCATATATTTTTACATATATGTAGTTGCTCAAGTATGACATTGAAAAAAACTAATTTTATATCTAAATTACTAAAAAGTATACCATTAAGCCTGTTGCAATAATTGTTGTGTCCATAGATATAATTTGAAAATCCATGTGGGATCCATATTTCAAAGTTGATTAGGAGGTATGAGATTTTGTAGTTTCTAATGTATTCCAAATAATGGCCAACCAACACTCTGATGGTCTGGAAAAAGTGTCGAAACACTCGATGATCTGGAAAAAGTGTCAAAAATAAGTTTGTGAACACAAATATTCATGAAAAAATGATAAATGACAGTGGAAGTGAATGGGCTATAAGTACTCCTGTGTTTTTCCCATTTATTGAGTAATGGAGTTGAAAAATAATTATAAAAGAAGTCAAACAGTTCGCGATTCAAATATAATTGAAACCGTGGGAGGCTCTGAAATTAACTTTGAGTAAAGTTATGAATTCTTTTTTTTTGGTTTGATGGCAATTCATACGGTTGTAATTTTTTTTTATCTATTTTAATATCACGGGTTGTAACCGCTCTATTAATTTATCCCCTTTTTCTCAAAGAATATAGGATAGTGAAGGATTTAAACTATTCTAATAATTTTCTTCTCCTTTTGCTACCGAATCCTAATTGAGTATAATCTAATGCCCATTGATTTGACTAAGAAGAACTGGCCTAACTCCGATGAATTGACTGATGTTTACCTACAGTGCAATTATTTATTGGATCTAACTTCAAACTGCTACTGTTCCTATTATATTTGCTCTGTTTTTCGAAAAAAACAAAATTTCAGTTGTCTATTTTTCGATATTAAGCGACTTCTGATCCGGTTATTTTTAACATTTACTGTTAGGATGCATAGTGCCAATGACTGCAGCCTCCATTTTCGATGTTCAAAATGCAGTTTGTGTTTTTTTATTGTATTAACAAGTTCCCTTCCACATTAAAACTGTCATTATTATTAAGGTAAAAATTTCTTGGGTTGTATTGATTTTCTTAATGCTTTATTCTTTTTTTTGGCTAGCCAGGAGAATGCGAATTTGTTTTTTTTCCTTTTTGGAATGATTACCTAAGTTTATTTTATGTTGAATGAATACTATTTCTATAAGATTAGTTGTATTGGCTTTGTTTTTTGGGTTAATTTTTCTTATCTCCTATACTATACAATATTGTCATACATAATTTTACCCTTTGCCATCATACATAAATAATATTACATAAGATTTTATGGTGAATATTTTCTCATGGCTATTGTTTCTTGAAGCTTCCACGTGCATTAGTTCAAAATATTGTTACAAGTAAGAAACGGTTCTAAATGACAATCTTTGCAACAATGAAGTGATTGATATGAGCCATCATGATGTTGACAGAACAGCAAAGTTCAATGTATGCATTCCTCCAAACAAAAAGGTAGTTCCTTTATTTTGCTTGCCCATAAGCATTAACATTAGTCCGTGCTTGCTTTGGTTTCAGAATAGTTGATCTGTTTGTACTAATATTAATAGAAAAGTACTTTGGTTTCACTATAATTGCGAGTAGCTATGCATTAACAAGGTAGCCAGCTTCACTAAATCACCCGGTGGAGTCAACATACACACACTGATATACTTTTTTATGTCTGGACAGGTAACCATACGATTGAACAATTAACTTGGTGGTGTATGCACTGACTATAGAGTTTGCGTAGCGTGCCTGGCTCATACAAGTTCAACAGCGAACCATTCTCCAATGACCCAAGCCTATAGCCATAGAGTTATCAGCATAAGTAAGTTCAGGTATATTGGTTAATTTGCATATAATTGTTTCCCATTGCTGAATTTGGACGGACATATATTACACCTATAGACTAGCATCATAACAATATTGATATGGTTTAAGACCCTTGGTTTTGTTCCGTTTTATAAAATTATTACAACATTATATAACCACCATGTTATTTATATCCCATAATGGATATATTGGATTGATACTTGAATAGTAAATACTATCTACTCGCAAACTTGGTTCATAATTTCTCTATTCATTACACTTTGGATGTCTGGCCGCTATTACGACAAAATTATAATTTAGTTACACCTTCAACAATTTTATTATTTGTTTATTGCTTGAATGTAGAGGAAAGCGACTTAGAAATTAAAGTTTGAAAGTTTCATGGCTAAGCATCTGAATTTGATCCATTTGATATTACCCTGAATCTTCTTTCACATCAATTTAAAGTGAAGTACATTCTTAGATGCACTTGTGCACTAAATCAATGATAGAAACAAGACTTAATAGTGATTGGAAACTCCTATAACATATTTTACCCTTTTCCTTGACATGCACCTTGATTTCAACTATCAACGAATTGCTCAGTTACTATATAAATTTCCAACTTTAACTGCAAATACATACATTTGTTGCAAGTTATATGGCACATGGTTAACCAACTTACCATCCAATTCTCAACTTATCATCCAATAATTACCTAAGGTATGCTATGTTAGATCCATATTATACACCATTTTGTATCAACAACTTTGAAAAGATGCTAAATGTGTAAATGTAGCATTTATGCTGGCCTTATAGAATCTTTTTCGTTAACCAATGATTCACATTTGGTCAGCTTTGCACGACACTAACAATTTCATTCCTTATTCACTATCGTTTTCTCTGCAGGTTGCATTATGTTGCTTATTTTTCCAAAGCCATAGAGAAGAGTCTAGGTCGTTGTAGTGCTAAACATTCAATCTCTACAGGACCATATACACCGATGTTCTGATTATATGTTATGTTATGTTTTAAGCATTAGTACTAATGTTACGATTTGTGGAAGTTAATTTTTATTATATAGCGCTGTTGTGTAAATATTTATTATGCTTGACCTGCATTTTTTTAATGCTTGAAGCACATATATGCAAATGTTTGTGCGTTTCAACTTCAATTGCTGTGGGAATATGTTATTCAAGTATGCCAGTGCATTATTTAGCTTACTGCAGTTAAAGTCAATTTTGCTGTTTTTATAATTTGTACAGCTGCCTTTGTATTAAGTTCTGCCATATTATAAAAGATATAAAATATCACGTCCCGCCTGCATAGACTAACCAGTCCACTCAACTTCATTTTGAACATTGACAAAGTGAATGGTTTACATCCAAGTTTTTTCAACTGTAAACTCAAAATACAAACCATAAATTTCCGTTCTACCTACATGAGGAGCTTCACTTTATTGACTGCCTTTTGTTTTCCCAATGACAGCTACGCCAATTAGCAATGGAAGTTTTCGACCACACTGGTTCTGCTACTGTAATTGCGTTTGATAAAGATGTTGCGTGCTTAACCAAACGGAGCGTGGATAAGATGATGGAACTATCGAGGAAGGTACGTTAAATGGGTTTTCAATTTACAGTCCTAATTCTCGACAATTAAACAATAATATATAGATACTGTCATGTTACCCCTGTCATACTCAACTGCAACTTTATAACACTACTGCTTATATTCTTTCAGAGCAATGGTGATGAACTAATTGGTAAACTGTTCAGTAGCTTAATGGGTACCCAAGCTCAATTTGAATTCAGAGCTTCTAGCTACGACATCATCAATCATGGAAAAACACTAATTGTTAACAGAATTTCAAATATTCACCAACCCTACAACTCCCGCACTGATCGACCTGAATCCGTGGATTCAACTGATACAATGGAAGTTGAGGAGGTACACAATTAACTGCTGAGTCAAGCATGGGTCGAAAATTGACTATGTTTCTCTTTTACAGCTCTTTCTGTTCTTCATAACAAACCTGATACTGTAATCTAACTAACGCTGCTACTCTTACATTATGCAGGATTTGAGAGTAAAGGAACGATGAAAGTTAAGCAGGTTTGTAATTCAGCACGCAGTCCATAGTGCTAGCCAACTAACAAAGTAACAAACTGACCTAATCACTCTACATTCCTGTAGGAGATGGACGACTGTGTTTCCACACCTCAGGCAAAATAAAAGACAGCGGTGGACCTGACAGTGAACCTCACTATGGCGTGGTTAATGGTGGTTCGCAATGAAAACGTGGACGGAATTCAGAGAGGAAGAGAGAGAAGTAAGCGGTCGCAGGGATAAGCGCAACGTGAAACATACTCTTCCCACAACATCAACCTGTATCTGTTTTCACCCTGTTCACAGTTCCCTTTTACGTTTCAACTTCTCTCTGTTTGCATACACTGCTGTTGTAACAACCGTGGTATTCTCAACCATTCGCATCCATTATAAGTGTATAGGTAGACACTCATGCCGGAATTAAATTGCTCAAAATACCGCGTTGTAAATAAAAGTTTGGCAAATCTCAGAATATACAGTAAATAAAAATCATAGAATCACAGAAACAGAGTAATAATAGTGCAGCGGAAGTAAAAGAAATAGTAGTTCATGAAGCTACTATATAAAAATATCAGAGTTACATAAAATACAATAGAGGAAATAAGGTACAAAAGAAGTCTCACTTCGTAGAAGTCAACTAATACAAGCGCTGAAAGGAACAACAGGTTTCAAAAGATAAACATGACAAGTAGATAATCTCCAGCGATTCCAATCTCCAGAAAGTGGAAATCCAAATCTGTGAATAACTTAGGCTGACCCGAGCGTAAATAAAAATACAAACACTCGAGTCAGGACATACATACTTATACAATGTAAACCAACTCAAGTGAACTGTAGTAAAGGTACAAGTAACTTAGAAGATGCTTGGGACCGCCCATCCTCTAAGGATCCGTTAAACTATTTACTATGTAGTATATTGCGCTATATACAGTAGTGTCTAATCAGTAAAGTATAATCATATAGAAAATAGCGTTAAGGGGATGGTGAACCTTAACGCTGTCGGATCTTTAAAACCAAAATCGTAGTGGGCTCGATATAAGGATATGACACGGCACGCGAGGCAATGCCAGGGTGGATACACCGTTTGCACTCCCGGACCGGTGGTGACGGCAAGCCAGCAGCTTCCGCCCACCTCGAACAATACCCCCGAATCAAATGTGGCGCCACCGAATCGAATCACAAAAGTAATAGAATGGTTTCCGATGGAGCATGCTCGATGAAAAGGTGCGACCCTTTGTGTAGCCCGGTATAGCTCCTGTTTTAGTCATATATGCCAACTCACGGGAGTTGGGTCCATGTAATATACCTCGAGAACGTCGCCACCATCCTACTTCATTCTGGAATCTCCACCGCGTACACAGTTGTTAAAGTGGTTTTCGGTATTGGCCGGCTATAAGACAATATCCGATCCCGGTCTCTTTAACAACCAATCGTTATTATAACCCGTAGTTATAACTTTAAAACATATTTTATACTTCAAAATAAAATATCATTTCAACCCAAATCTTTATCAAAATAAAGATTAAATCATTTCCAAACCATTTCAATATATCATCATACCATATCTTTCAATTCAAATATTTATCAAAGTAATTATCAAGTCATTTCAAATCATCTTTAATACATAAACATCACATCTTCCAAATTCAATATTTATCAAAATAATCATCAAGTCATTTCAAATCATTTTTAATACATAAACATCATATCTTCCAAATTCAATATTTATCAAAATAATTATCAAGTCATTTCAAATCATTTTTAATACATAAACATCAAATCTTTCAAACTTCATTTTCAAATCGTCTTAATTTCAAAATATCATAACTTTCAAAACTTCATCTTCGAATCATTTAATATATACCAGAATATCATATCTTTCAAAACTTCATTTCAAATCATTTCAATATATCATATCTTTTCGAAACCACATTTCAATCATTTAATATATCAAAATATCATCTCTTTTCACAACCACATTCATTTCAATATCATTATTCATTTTATTCAATTTAAAATACCATTTCAATTCATATTTCAAAACAGTTTATATTCCAAAAATCATTTTTTAATCACTAAAATGAAGTTATTATGTTTAATAATTAAATTATTAAACTTCCAAAATTTTCAACTTTCAATGTTCATTTATTCACTTAAGTTTATTAAAACAGTAAAGATTCACTTTTCGTGGCATTTAGAAAATGCTACGGAAAAATACATTCAAAACAGTTCACTTTAACAAAAGACAACATTTTAAAATGTTGTAATAGCGTTTACTTAAATTTCAAATAAACTTAGTTAAATTCAAAAATTATAGCACTTACAAAAATTTTCTATAATAGCTTTTAATTCAATTTAGCTTTTTAGTTCATTATCGTCAACTATAGCATTTACAATGCTGTAATATCATTCACATTGTAATTAATAGAATTTCAAAAATGCAGTAAATTAACTTCAAATATTCAATAAAATTTCTCAACCAATTATATTTTTATTTAAAACATTTTTTAACTTATAAAATCATACATTTCACATTTATAAACATCATTTAATTTTCCTCAAGTTCATGATTTTATAAAGTTAAATTTCCATTCAAAAATCAAGTTTTAATAATAATTCACTTATCAAAATGCAATGTTCAATTTTAGATTCACTACATTAAATTTCAACTTAACATTTATGTTAAAATTCTCAAATATAACTTATTTTTATTTTTATTTACTTAACTAAAATTTCCCTTTCAAGTCAATTTCATAAATTTCCAATTTTAGTTATATTTCAAAATTTCAACTTAAAATATTCATTCATTTCACATTTCAGCTTTATTAAAAATCATTAATATGATATAAAATCACTTTAAATTCAATTTATATTCAAATTATCATAAATTCATATTAAATTAAATTTCCAATTATAATTAAATCAATTTTTCCAAAATAACTTACGTTCAAAATTTCTAACCTTTCCATTTATTCAATTCACTTACAATTATTCATAAAATCAATAATATTTTACAAAAATCCTTTTTAATTATATTTAAATCAAAATAATATAATATTTAAATTTCTAAAATAACTTTAAAGATTTTAGGAAAACATATATTAACTACGGGTCTATATATAATTTTCTACGCTAGGTAAAGTGATACGGATATGTATCATTTCAATCCGTAGTTTAAAAAGAAAATTCCTGGTTTTATCATTTCAAACCCGCAATCCCAAGTTAAATAAATGATTTGAAAATCATTCAGGCCTATCATTTCAGCCCATAACAATTTTCCCTTATTCCAAAGTCCGTTCGGGTATATATCATTTCAACCCATAGTGATTCTAATCAAAAGGGAACTTGCAGTGTGATAAACTGATATAAATAAACAGAATAGCATAATAAACAGTAACAAGTGATATAACAGGTGTAATAACAGGTGTAAACATCATATGATCATAATATAGCAGTTATAACATGATGCAATACATTTACAGATTCAAATGGTGTCGGTTTATCAGTTATATAGGTACAGATTGTCTGGTGAGAATAACTCACCGGTTTGAGCTGGAGACACAACAACGAATTTCACGAACGGAATCTACACAAGCACAAAAGCACGACACAGATATGAATGGAGGAGCCAAGGATTAATTCCCTCGAATACAAATCAAACAAACAATAACAAACATGAATTATAAACCAAGATATTACAAAACAATGCTAGGAATAAGTACACAATTCAAAGCTAGAACTTTTGCACTTGCATTCACCTTTGTATGCTTCAGCTATGGACTGGAAAAGCACTGTAATGGAATGGTTTTAGATCAGGTTTGGATGCAACAGGTCAGCGTATCATGGATTTGATGATGGTGCAAAGGTATGTGTACATGAAACTATGACTACAAGGCATAAACAAGGATTTTGGTCCATATTTGGCTCGACCTATGACACACTTGGGCTGGCTATACTTACTCCAGATCTAGACAGTGGAGAGTGATGGTATAGCAGCACCCAAAGGTCATGTGGTTGCTGGTGGTGGTGGTT
This sequence comes from Allium cepa, assembly GCA_030765085.1. Classification (NCBI taxonomy): domain Eukaryota; kingdom Viridiplantae; phylum Streptophyta; class Magnoliopsida; order Asparagales; family Amaryllidaceae; genus Allium; species Allium cepa. The sequence goes on along the minus strand of CM060928.1, from coordinate 555,700,614 downwards.
CTAGGGGTGGCCAAGAGGAGTATGTGAAAGGATATTGGCATTAAGGCTCGGCTAGGCTAGTTTTAAGGGTTTGCTTGCAATTTTTGTGGAGTTTTCAACATGGGGAGGCCACGGCCTGATCTGGTTCAGGTCTGGACAGTGGGTAGGTGAAGGGTCAAAGGTTGTATCGTGGTGGTGGTGGAACAATAGGAGGTGGCCAAGGAAAGATATGAAGGAGATAGTGGAGTATATGGCTAGGCTAGGCAATTTCAAGGGGTTTGGTGCAAAGTTTGTGATGCTAACCTCAATGGATGGGCAAAACTTGGTTAATGTCAGAGGAGGGGGAGGAGGAGCTGTTGTAGATGGTGGAGGAGATGGTGGAGCTGATGGTGGAGAGGTTAGGCTGAGCAAAGCATGAAGAAGCAGGGCAAAAATCAAGGCAAACAAATGGAAAAAGGAAGAAGATGAGAGGAGAATGGAAGCCATATTTTTCTTTGAAGTGCCATGAGTTTTTAGGAGATGAAGGAGGACATTTGTTTACGTGCAAATGATATGTGATCAGCTGAAAGAAATGAGATATGGTTGGCCTCAATTGAATGCAAGAGTTAGAAAATGAAAAGGTGGGAAAACAAAGAGACTTAAGCAACTAAAGAGTCACAAAACCTTTCAAATTTCCACTAAATTCTTTTTAATTTTAAATAACTGAAATATATATATAAATCCAGATAAAAATACGAAAATTTAGTAAATAAACAATAATAAATAAATAAATTATTAATTATATATAGTTTAATTAAATAAAACAGCAAAATTTACAACTAGTCCTGAAAATATGAAAAATAAGTGCAATGAACTTGGAAAATTTTTTATGTACTTAAAAATATTTATAAATAAAGATAAGAACACAAAATAAAATGAATTCACAAAATAAATAAATAAATTTTAATTAAAATATAGTTTAGACGAAGAAAATAGCAGAAAAAGGAAACAGCCTTTTAAAAATAGGAAATCATCATAGTAAATTTTAGAAAAATCCTATTATTATTTTTAAAATATTTAGAGATGAAAATATACATAAATTAACATATCTACCCATATTAAAAGAAATATAAGAAAGAAAAATATGATTTATAAAATTTAAAATAGGCAAAATTGCACAATAAAACAAATTATACTAGAAATTGAAATGTACATAACTTTTACATTTTAACTCCGTTTTCAACGAAACGAAAAGTGGTGTTCTTAGAATTTTATGTAATTTCATAATAAAAGATAAAATTTATAATTTTAAACTTTTAAAATTTTAAGTCAAAAGTCAAAGTTTGACTATTTTGACCAAAATCAACATTTCAGGAACATATTCAAATTACACAAGTTTGGAATTATAATTTCATATAAAATCAAGATTTATATTTAAGTAATAAAATTTAATCATTTAAAATAAGTAAAATAAGTTTTTTTTTTTAAATCAAAATAATTAAAATATATATAAAAAAAAATACAGGGTTGTCACAGCTGTACTTCTCTACTCTCCCCGCAAAGAGAAGTCTATTCTCATTATGTACTTCACTTATGTATGATAGTCCCTGTATATTACTGTTCGTACCATCCTCTGTTTGTGAACTGCTTAGATGTAGTATTTATTACCATATTACCCTACCAAACTCAATCTACTGTACGCAATGTTCAGAGTCAAATATTCCCATTTCTAATTATGCCTGCAGATTCATATAAACATATACAATGTCTGTGCACTTTAGAGTTTGTATTGTTACTTCAGGCTTTGACTCATCTCATCACCCTATCAGGATTTTACGCCTTCTTTTCCTCTATTGTTGTACATGCCTACTTTCATGGCAAACTTTTTGTAAGTGTTTTCTTTTGTGCACAGCTAAATGTAGTTCTAACGGTTAAAAATTTAGCATTGTGCCATCCCTGTTTGGTGCATGTACTTTCCCCCGCAGCCAACACTGTATGCAACTCGGTCAATACAGTTAATCATTCTCATTGACCAACCTATGTACGATATATGGAGAACAGTGACATCCTTTTCCACTTTATGAAATGTATGTACGCCTCTAATTTCCGCCTTCATTGCTGCGTACATTTACCATATTTTGCTCTGTAATCGTCAGTCAACAACTATGCATATAACTGACTGATGTACTACAGCCCATCTCTCAGCGCACTGCCTGCCAATATAAAGAATAATACTCCAGCTCTAGCTTTGACACCATTTGATCATACTTTTCTACACCACATTAAAATTTGATTTTATTCTACATGCATACATATGGATCAATATTTACGGTTTCCATATTTGCACTCCATATTATTCTCCAAGCACATTACATTACTTTAACCATGGGTTGTGCAGTAACAATTGTAGTTGTCAATTTATACAAATAATCCACTATATTACACAACAAAGCTATATACATATATATACATACACACAAACACACACACACACACATATACGTATGTATATACAAATATATAGAGACGTACGTATGAAAACCAGTAAACTACACCCTAAACAGTGCATCATCCCTACAGCTCTTGCATACACACCCCACGTTTAAGTTTCTCTCTTCTTCCACTGACTCTCTTTCCACTCTTTCAATTATTTAAACATAAACTTAGGGCTGAGATTAACATGCAATTTGCATGCTACCAACCTGATGCGTCATCTATCGCTCATACACACACACAGATATAAATACACACACACAAATATATATATATATATATATATATATATATGTATGTGTGTGTGTGTGTGTCTATACATATATGTATACACACATGTAAGTGGTAGGGCGAGGCAATATAAGTCCCCCTGCACTTAATGTCGCTCAAATACAGCTTAATCATCACCTACATGCCACTTGATTTCTTAAAAGAAAATTATCTGTACCAATATAAATTTACTGAAAGAGAATATATTAAGCGCATCGTCCATATGTTCACAAACTGAGCATAAAGAAGTACATTTCAACTTATAAATCATATATTGCAAAAGCTAGGCATGACTTTTAATATCTTCCTATTAAGTATACTGTATCTAAATAAAAACCAGCCACAGTTGGCAAATAATATAGTCATAGCTTAACACAAAAAAATACTCACAATTCATCACCCCTTTGATATAAAACAACCAAATTTTGTTCACACATATCCCTTTTGCGCTCCGGACCAATTTCTTTCAATTTTAGAAATAACATCTTTATGCCCGATCCTACCTATTCATTGCCTAATTTCAATCCACTCACATATAACAACCAATGAAGCACGCTTACACGCTCATCACTTAATAATACTATTTTTTCACAAAATTTAGCAACATACAAACCTTCCACACTTAACCGCACTTTTCATAACATATATATACGTATACACACACATACACATATATCTGCATGTATGTATGTATATTACATTTACCAGTATGCATCAAATTATACTACAAATCTACATTCCTTTCCTACCTTTACGTTATATTGCACAACATTGTACTATGACTTTTTATACCAACTTGCTTACCAACAATGCCCGTGTGCGTAGCACGGGCCATACACTAGTTAATTAAAGAATTAAGGATTATTTAATGATGAAATTAATTTCTTGTTAAGTAATTAATTTAAGAGAGTAATCATCCAATGCAAGTAATTAAAAGATAATTACTTATGTAAGTAATTAAGGGTTAATCTTAGTTAATTTTAGTTAATTAATTAATGTGATTAATTAATTAATTAATGTGATTAATTTAAGATTAATTACTAAATGTAATTAATTAAAATTTAATTAATTATTAAAGTAATTAATTAAGGATTTATTAATTAATTTAATTGATTAATGATTACTTAACGACGTAATTATAGATTAATTAATTAGTATAATTAATCAAGATTTATATAATTAATTAAGAAGTTAATTAATTAAGATAAGTAATTACAAGTTGTTAATTGTTGTTTATGATAAATGAGGTGATTAATTACAAGTTAATTATTTAATTTATTAAAGAAATTATTAATTAATAAGGATTATTAGTTAATATAATAAATGAAATTAATCATGATTGATTGATAAAAATGATTAATTAAAGTATGATTAATTAATTTTAATTAATTAAGGTTTAATGCAATTAATCATAGTTAATTAATTAATGGAATTAAGTGAAGGATCATTAATTATTGTAATTAATGATAGTAATTAAAGGTTAATTACTGTATATGGTTAAGGATAATTACTTGAATGTAATTAAAGGATAATTAATCAAGGGTGATTAATTAAGGGAGAACGTTAAAAGATGAGTAATTTATTTATTTGAAATAAATAAATGAAGAAGGGTTAAGGTTAATCCAATTGATTTAGAGTTAATCAATTCTGCTTTTTGATGATTGATTATTATTGGATGACTGATATTGGATGTTGAATGATGTTGGATGATTTGGGTATGATATCTCTATGCTGCTTTGTGAGATGAATGTTTGATATGAATTATCTATTGTTATAATGCGATTCATCTATTTGTTTATATCATCCTGAATTTAAGTTAATTGTTTAAACCCTTAAACAACTTGGACATTAAAATGGCGTTTGGATTTGGTGAGACCGGGATCGGGTTTCCATATTTGGATATCCAAAAACCACATCTATCCAAATTAAACGTTAGGTCGTGAATCCAAGTGGAGCTTAGTGAAGACTCGAAGTGTAAGAACTATTCGTCAGTATAACTCTGGGGGTGATTCCGTGATGAGTTTGACGGAGATAGTACTTACAGGTTCGAGATGGTGATTCAGAGTGCAATGGCTATGGTCGTTGACTCTGAGGGTGATTCCAAAATGAGTGCAACGAGATAGTGCCTTCGGTTTCGTGCGAACATGGAACGGACTTGTATGGATCGAATGCTTTTAGAACATCGTCAAGTGGACGATGAGCATTCTAAGATAGATGTGTTCTATAAAGGTAATCGCAGCCTCAAGCCTCATCAACCGGGAATGGCTAAAACAAGGGAGGTGCAGCAAGGCTAGGTGGGTAGCACCCATTTCAGGGTGAGGTCATCCCTGTCTAGATGTCCCTTTTTATTTTGGCTTAGTGGGTGGTTGGTCGCGCCAACCATGGGGTGATCTTACTCGGGATTGTTCGGTAAGGGGTGGTCCCAGCTTTGTGATGCAGGGGATTGGGAGTGATCCTCGGTACAGTGATTTAGGCCACGTACTATGACGGACGGTACCCCGGTAGCCCTGTCATTGATGGAAACCCATTCTTCCTACGAGACCCTACGGTTTTGTTTGTATTACCCACTTTTGTGGCTAGTAGCTCGAATTTAATAATGTAACAATTTCGGCTATTTCTTATTTACTTGAAAACCTTAGACACTATTATTATCATTGGATTTCCTATTAAATGTTTTGGTTAGCGTAAGGTAAAAAAATTTCCATGTTTATGTGTGGGAAGTCTTACATGATACCTTTTCTTTTCAAAGGATTTTCTAAAGTTAAGAAATTTTAACCCGTTTACTCACACCAGACTTCTGTCTGACCCGAGTGTTTATTTTCCATTTTATTAAACTCTTGGGTACTCATATTTTGTATGAGTAGTCGAGGGATTCAGGTTAGCTTGACGAATTCTAGAGGAGATTTTGAGCAGGAGGCTTCCACGTGTAGATATACTATGGTTCCACTATGTTTGTTTTGTGTCTGTATCTTGTGATATCTTGAGTTGTATCATTAGACAGATGTTTATAATTGTCTAATATGTGTTGTATATGTTGTGTAACTCTGATATAATATGATACTACGTAATATTTTATGTGATATATTCTATTTCATTCGTTCCGCCATGAGTATCTGATGTTGTTGAGTTTCTTCTTTCTTATCTTTTCTTCTTCTGTCTCTTTCTTTCTTAAATAGTGACGCGTCTTTTTGGAGATAGAAAGTCGGGTCGCTACATTATCCTATTTTCAAATATTAAATTATTATCCAAATCAAATTAAAATTTCCATATTTGAAATTATAACTAATCTTATTGACTTAACCTAAATCTTCTTATTTCAAAATCAATTTATAATCCACACTCAGAACTTAAAATAAATTAAATGTTTAAATTTAACGATCAAATTTCCGGGTCATTACATTCCTCCCCCTTATAGAAATTCCGTCCCTAAAATTTGCCATGGTAGGAAAAATGCTCCTAAACTCATTAACTTACACAAAATCCACTTAATTAAAACTTACATCCACTTCTCAAAACCCTTTAGTTTAATCCAAAACCGCTAGCCTCCATTTCTAACCCAAAAACTTAGATTTCTCACATCATTCCAAAAATCAACTTTCTAGTTATCAAAAATTTCTAAAACATCCAAAAATTATCTAACTCCCAAAATTTCCAATAAATTTTGACAGCGTCTCCTTTTTACGGGGAGCCTTTTACAATATCACAAATATGATAATATATATGCATCGACCCAAACGGTTGGAAAACAAAACATATCATAATATATTATCATTTCTTATTTTTTTTATTACGTAGGCGTACCTCACATTAGTGTTTTAAGCGAGTGGCTAATTTATCAAGAATTTACGCGCTCCAAACTCTATCTGATTGCCTCCCATACCTGTGATTACTCAAACAAGCACATCAGTTTCAACAATATGAAATTTTAACAATAATTCATTTACCTACCAGCCTAACACATCAATTACATAGGTCAAACAATAAACTTCATAATCCTTCATGTTAACCAAACACTTAAACGATCACAAGGTTTCACCCTATTTTAATTTCCTTTATAAATCCATATTTCATTTTATTCAAAATGATTTACAACCAAGTTCACTATATTCAATTCACCTTTGCACCAATTAAGCCCATATCCACATCAAATTGGTTTATATGCCTTATTTTACATGATTTCACCTTCCCAATCCCAAGTTAGTTAATTAATTTGCATCACATACATAATTCACCTTCATTTATATGCAAATCTATTCTATTAACCTTCAATCTATTTCAATTTCTTCAAAAACCAATTTTATTCACTTCTTTTAATTCATTTACTTCATTTACAACAAAATGACTAATTTTCTATGCAAGTTGTTGTTATTCAAGCTAATAACAATTTCTTAATCTTATAACCATTAAATTAATTCTAACTCAATTTATATTAATTATTGTTCCATTCTAAATCATTCACAACCCAACATTCTCATTTTTATCACATTATTAATTTAAATCCTTCCACTTGCGTTTCATTTCATTATCCTAACAGGTTTCATTCAAGACCCTTACATAAAGCTCGACAATAACATCTCACAACTTACCTAAGTTTCTACAACTCCATCATAATTCATTTTTTCTTGCATCAATTCCTTTTTCAATTTAATTATAGTTCAACTAAATTTTACTTAACCAACTCAAATCCACTCCATTTTAAATTGATTCATATCTAATCAAATTTATCAACTTTTATTTAATTCTTATTAAAGTTATTCACCACTTGTTGGTTAATTTATTTATAAACCATTTTACAGAATTACTTCTAAGGTTTACTACTAGTATCCATATCATTGCTTATGTTATTACCAACTTAAAACTTAACTTCATTTTTAAATTCTATTCCAAATTCATATTTCAAATTATCTCCAATCATCTTTAATTTATTTACCCTTACATTAAATTATTCTTGTTATCTATTACTTAACCATTAAATTTTGGGTATGTTTTCACTTTCCCAGCTTAATAAGTTATATAAACTTTTCTATTCATAATTTCTTTAATTACCACTTAAATTTATCCACATTAATATTTATAACATATAATTGCATAAATAATTCACCATTCATATTTATATTCAACTAACTAAAGTCCAATTCACTCTCTATTTACAAATTCAAAATTTTACTTTCTTAATTCTTTACTTTATTACCAAACCATCTTCATCTTAGTTTATTATTTCATCTCCCAACTTATAAGTTAAAAACTTAAATTACTTACTTAAGTTCATTCTAAATTTTAATTCAACTTATTTTATTAACTAGTTAGTTATCAAATTAGTTCACATCCAAATCTTAGATCAACATTTGATTTTTATTTAAATACCATTTCCAATTTAATTTAATTTTCTCCCAATTCAATTTTTTTTTTCATTTCTTTTACTAATTTAAACAAGAATTTATTTCCATTTCTTCTATTTATAAGTTCACAACTTATTTACTTAAAATCTTACATTCATCATTTTGGATTATTTATTTCACTTAAAGACTTAAGTGAATTCATCCCATTTAATAATTGTAACTTATACAATTATTCTACCTTTCCACATAATATCCAATTCAATTCAAATCCAAATTTAATCTTATTTAACTTATCTTATGTTAAATTCCAATATCTTATTCCCTTTAATTTACTCAAGTTAAATTTTAATTCCAAGATTAAAATTTTCAATTTCCTTTCTTAATTATATCAACTTCACTTTATAAATTCAATACCGATTTCTTTTGACTTTTCACATCATTTAAATAGGATTCCCAGAATTCAATTACCCGATTTTGTTTCAAAATCATTTTGAAATCATAAATAACACATACCCTCTTGGTAAATCAAATCATACTTTCGGCTTTGCCAAAACAACTAGTTTTACCAAAACAATCTCCTTTTTTTGAAATTCCTAAAACAACTCGTTCACCAAACAAGTCTAACAAATAATTATACCAAACCACCCCGTTAGCAATCCATCACTTAAAAACTCGAAAATGAATACTGATGATGTTGCCATCATCATTAGGATTATGTTTCCTCGACTGAAGTGAGTTCAATGCTTCCTTGCTTCCTATAATTTATTTCCAAAATAATACTCCATTATTTTCTTCTAACACTTTGGAAAACATTTCAAAATTTCCAAGATTTAAAATTCCCAAACTTTTTATTTAAATTCATTTAAAAACATTTTCCAAAATTTTTAGGATTTAAATTCTGGTTTAAATCAAATTTTAGTTATACTCTTGGGTATAAATCATACTTATAATTCTATTTGGTTATAAATATAGACCATTCCAAATTTTAGATTCTTATTTGTTTATAACATTAACAACCAAACATCAAAATAAATATAATAAGTTCAGAAAATTATTTCTTTATATCATAATATAAATTTGGGTAAAATTATTTTATTTACCTACTTTAAAACAATACTATGTCGGTTTATCTTGTTTAAGAGTTTAGAAACCCCTATCGATACTGTTGTACTTCCCGTACCGACCAGAATTCATAAACACTCAACCGATAAGTCAATACAGTATAAAAACAGTTTTTTATTCACTAACAAATACACGCTCATAGCCATTAATACACTCAACTCATATTAGCGTACTATTGACTCTATTTCTAATTAGTAATTCCCATCCGAGCCAATGTTATCGTAAACCTAAGCTCTGATACCACTGTAACGACCCGCCCTTCTCGACCTTCGAAAATCGACATAACATAAACCACTTGTATATGTGCTGACGATCGAGTGCTGGAAGGGACATATTGCTGAGGGAAAAGAAGGAGGTGGAAGAAGAGGAAACAAAACAACATCAGAATCTCACAATCACAGCGGAATAAAATATAATAGATAATAACCAATCTTTACATAAGAAGAAACTATATCTGTTTTATACATTACATCATCGGAATACAAAACAAATCAAAACAATTTCTGGACAGTTATCGTAACTTGTCCTCGCAAAAGCTAACTATACAGCTGATACAGCACAGCAGAAAAATACTTCGAATACGTGTGATACGTCTCGCCATCCAGCTCGACTCCTGAGCTTCATAGAATCCCATCTTGTATATAATACTCGGTCTGACGCAAGCATTATAATAAAATAACACCCGAGTCAGTCAGGAAAACCAGCGTGAGAAAAATACACTCAATTGAAATATTAAAGTTTCAAAATCCTTTGAAAACAAAGGTATCTCGTAAGACCACGCCACAAATAAACTTGTTGGATTTTTACCTTACGATAACCAAAACATTTTTATCAAATCCGTCTGATATTATAATAGTGTCTATAGAAAGTAAAATAGAATCTAGCATATATGCTTGCATCTCGCGTTTCAGCATAGTTGGGCACAATCAAAACTATACATGCGCTTATTGGAGATTTGATTCCATACAATGGCAGGGCTACTGGGGTACCACCCATCACAGTACGTGGTCTAGACCACCGTACCAAGGATCCACCCTGATCCTTTGCATCACAAGACCGGAGCTACCCCTTACTTGATTGTCCGAATAAGTTCACCTCGTGAATAGGATCAGCAACCGCCCACATCGCCAAAATAAGGGACTTCTAGACAGGGGTGACCTTTCCCTAATTGGTTGCTAGCCACTTAGCCTTGTATGCAACTCCCCTATTTTAGTCATTCTCGGTTGATGAGGCTCGAGGCTATGCGTTAGCCTTTTAGTACACATTCACTTAGAATGCTTATCATCCTCCAAACGATGTTCTAAAAGCATTCGTCCATTTAAGTCCGTTACGGGTTCGAACGGAACCGAAGGCACTACTCCTACTACATCCATTTTCGAATCACCCTCAGGATTAGTAGTGGTTAGCCCTTGCACTTCACTACTCCATCATCGACTCCAATGTAACGACCCGCTTTTCTGGACTATTCGCATCCGCACATGTCGGACTTGAATAATTCAAAATACCGAATTGTTAATTTAAATTTGGCAAAACTCAGATATACAGTAAATAAATAATCACAGAATCACAGACACAGAGTAATAATATGCAGCGGAAGTAAAAGAGATAGTAGTTCATGAAGCTACTATATAAATATATAAGATACATCAGAGTTAACTAGATATAAAAGAAGAGTAACACGATACATCAGATATAAAACAGAATGCATCACTGGAATCATCGAATGCCGAAAGCAGAATAGATGGATGGATCTTCAAGCAAAGCTTCAACTCCAAAGGTGAGTCTCGAAAGCTGAACCACTCAGTCTGACCCGAGCGTAAAGCAAAACACTAAACACTCGAGTCAGGATTAATATTCTCATATCAATAAATCCAACTCAAGTGAAATAGCAATCGAAATACAAGTAACTCAAAGGATGTTGGAATCACCATCCTCTAAGGATCCGTTAAACTATCTACTATGTAGTACTGTACGCTAAATAGATAATGTCTATTAGTAATATAAAATATCAAAATAGTGTTAAGGCGTTACCATTATCCCCCTTAACACATTTTATATAAATGTCATAGTCTATACAGCACTGTAAACTCCACCGTAATATGGTGGGATATCAGGGAGTACTCCATAGGTATAACACAAAACAAATTCGTAGTGGTCGCGTATATAGGGATACAAGTATGACAAGGCACATGAGGCAATACCCAAGGTAGTGAAACTACCGTTTGCCTGATCCGGGCTGGTGAGAGCGCATCGCCGCAGCGATCGCAACACCGCGAAACAACATTCCTGAAATTCCGAGGGTGCACCAATCGATAATAAGTAATGAGTAGTAGTTACGAAGAAGTATGTTCGCTCGAGGTGGCTAACCCCATTTGGCCCGGCACGGCTCCTGATTTTAGTCATTTCCAATTTGACACAAGTGTCAAGGCTATCCATTATCGTTCTCTTTCTTCAGTCATCACGTACATCAATCCAACACTTCATTCTGGATCACACTCCGCGTATAGTTATTAAAGTGGTTTTCGGTTTTAGACAGAGAGTATGTCCATAACCGATTCCGGTCACTTTAATAACTTTCGTAATTATTTCACCGATTGGTCGTTTAATATATTTCAAAAATCAAATCAAATTCAATTTTCAATTAGAATTTGAAATTCAACATTTCATTTGTCTTTCTAAATCAATTTCCAAAATTTACGTTTCAAAACTTCCAAATAACCGTTTCAAAGTCTTACAATTCAATTTCAATATTTATTTAAACTGTACAAATGTTGATTCAAGTTCGTATATAAATTTTACTCCGAAATCATTTAAATTACTTTAATTTAACGCTCAAATCAATGTACATTCATTTATCGATTTCATTCAATATTCGTTAAGTTAAATTATTATTCAAAACGATTTCTATTACAATTCCAATTCATTAAATCAGTCTCTTAAGTTCAACTTCAATGTATCAAAACTTCAAATTCAATTAAATTAAATTCGTCAAATCAAATCCACAAAATTACAAGTCTTACGTTTATTTCAATAAAACGCATTCTATTTTTTGTTAAAGAAATTCAATTCCATTTCATTATTTACTTAGTTACAAATTTCAAACTCAATTAATAAAGAAACTAACTTTCACATACTCAGGAAGTTCAAATTCACCTATTAACTTACTTAAATAATTTTCTAAAACTTAATAATTAAGAAACCAAATTTCATTTATTAACGAAGTTCAAATCCACTTATTCAAAAGTTCAATTTCTCTTATCAAAGAATTCAATTTTTATTCAATTATCAAATAATTAAATCTCATTCAATTATAAAATAATTTCAATCTTAATTATTAATCATTTCAAAGCTTAATAATTTCAAATTTGATTAGAATTCAACTTAATTATTAGATTCAATTTAATAATTTCAACTTAATTAAAATTTCAAACTTAATTACAATTTCAAACTCAATTATAATTTCAAACTTAATTATTACTAATTCCAAATTATTTATTAATAATTCCAAATTTAATCATTAAATAATTAAATTTCAAACAACGTTCTTTCATCATTTATTACATTAATATTTTGATTCAGATTCCAATATTAACATTTTCCTTTCATCAAAATTTACGTTCCAATTTTATTTCAAAACCTTATTATTCAAATAAAATCTTTATTTTATTTCAAATCAAATTACTGACCAATCGGGTTATTAAGTTCTCTATCCTAAGTCAAGTTCATTTTGGGTATTTATCATTTCAACCCGATTCCAATTCAATTCGAAATCAAAACATAGCACAGGGAACTTCCAGTGTGATAACAAGGATGGTGTCAAAGTAAATAAACAAGCAATAATAACAATCAAACACAATCCAATAATCAATTCAAATAATCCCGGAACAATCGTATTAATTCACATCGTTGTTTGTGCGAATTAATATAATTTTTTCTAGAATCTACACTATCATTTCATGTAAATTAAAGATTATTACATCAATATTCATACGGTTCTTCAAGAGACATCAATTATTCAATTTCATACTTCATCAATTGATACGACATAAATTCAAATGGTTCAAGGGTAATTAACTATTTCCTTCATGTCAAATGATTAAACATTTAAGGGGTCGTATTAAACCAATTTAACTAACCAAATTCAACACATATGTTGATTCAAAATTTTTAACTATTCTACATCAAATTAACTTGCATAATATTTATCACTTATACATTGCAATTTAACGTGCAATATAAACAATCAATCAATCAATCAATTATCAACCAAACTGTATTATCATCTCATAAATAATTAACAGATAATGGTGTCAGAGGTCATAGGTGAACAGATATAGGTAATAGCATTTATAACAGTGTAAATAACTAACAGCAGCATATTTCAATTGTCGTTTCAATTGAAATCAAATTTAATAAATAAAAGAACATTAATCGTGAGTGATTGCTCACCTTCCGAGGCTAGAGAGATGAATAGACAACGAAGTCGAGTCACGAATCGCGAGCACGACTACCGAAATAAACTAGATTGGCACGAATTGACGAGAAAAGCTGTTAAATATGAATTTTCGAAATCAAATCAGAACAGAATAGGATTTATGAAGGTACTTTGATAAAAGTGAACTGGTATATAAAAAAAAACATATCCTATAATCGACAATATTACATTTTATATATATACGTGTATCTAAAAATTATTGTTTTGAAATTAATATACATACATAAAAATCAAATATATATACCATATATAATTTGAAACAAATACATCTATATGATATTTAGTAAATGATGATACTTATAGGTATATACAAGTATATATGTTGGCTACACACAGCTAACATGCAGACACTTTTGGTAAAATGTTATATGTATAACTTACAAACCAAATCAAAACAACATCAAGTCAACCTATATGTATATCACTTGCACTTATATAAATATTTTAATAAAAAAAATAAAATCACTAAAAAGTCAAAATTTATACTTAGGAGAAAATGCCAAAATAGATTGCTGTTTCTTCAGTATATGCGAACTACCCTTTTATAATAAACAAATATATACACCACTCAATATATACTTAAAACAATGAAAAAGAAAAAAAAATACTAACCAAAATAATGTACACGAACATAATGCGTAGCAGCTTATATGATAAAATATATGTATTATAGTATCTGACATATAAATGAATGCTACTATGACATCCTACAATATTCCACAGCAACCTGTATTTTAGACTTATATATTGATTATAGTGTATGTAAACCACCCAACACTTGTAAGTGCAGACCAAAAATATCTAAACAGACATATATAACCATATATAAACTATAAAACTTATTTTTCAACATATATAACTGTGCAACTTATAATATGCAACCGCAAAATACAATGCATACTAAATGCAGAACACGACCATATAACAAAAACATAAAACAGCAAATATAATTCAATACCATACCTAAACAGAAATTTCATGCCAACAAAAGATGGTTGCCTGATCAAGCTCGAATGCACAGAGGTGCTGCCATGAAGGTCGGCCATTTAAAAAATAGCGAGCGGCTGACAGATGCGGACAGGCGAAGCTTCGGCTACTGGAAAGGAGAGAGTGAGTGCGGAGAGGAAATGGAGGTGGGTGCTTGTGGTCATTGTGGAGGAGGGGCGTGGCAGTCGGGACAAGGAGGGGAGGAGGCGTGTGGCTTTGGTTCAGGCGAACCCATAGATGGTGGTCGACACTTGCGTTAGAGGCTGCGTCGGGTAGGTTGCGCGGGCGGAGGTGCAAGGGTGGGGAAGTTCGGCTGTAGTTTGGCGTCGGTGTCGGGATGCTCGGTATGCACGGTAGTCGGTCGCGTGGAGAGACGATAGGTTTTGTCATGTCGGAGGGTTGTGGGTTGCAGGGAGGCCATGGTCGCGCGTTCACTGATGGGAGGAGGAGAGGGTGGCATGTGGGAAGGTGGGAAGGTGAGGCCGTGGAAAAGGTGATGACATATATGAGGCTACAGGTGTGAACATATGGTCCTCTCATATGTTTAAAATAAAGAGCAAAATGATAGCTTTCTTGCATGCTAGTTCAACCGAGGAAGGAAGGAAACAACAGAAGAGAAGAAAAATGCAAAAGTTTTCAAATGGAAAAAAGGATCTGGAGAGATGAAGCTTGATTATTACATGCACTTTATTATATTGGAAACATAAAGCCATAATTTGTGGATTGGAACCAGAAAAAATAAACTGGAACGTTGGAAATGTAATAGCCGATTATGATTTCGCAATTAATAAATGGCAGTGGTTATTAATTTAATCTTTTTTTTATTAACCGTTACACTATGAAAAGATACAACAAACAAACGGCTTCAAAAAGATACCGATACGATTATCTGTTTCACAGATTCCGCCGTGCACAGGACATCAAAACACAGAATTAAATATATTGTAGTGATCGGCACGACGAGACGATCAAAATGGTATGCAGATATCTGTGGTATGATTGAATTATAAAAATCCGAATTTTCATACTAGCGGAAAATGCGTAAAAATCACAGAAAATTAAGATCGACGGAGCCAAAGATGTCCGAATTTGGAAAAACGACAAACTGACAACTTGCTCAGAAGATGTTTTAGAATTTTTCTATGCAAAAATATTTCGGTTTCGAAAGTGTTATATTTTCATCGCTTTTTAACTGATTAAATTGAAGAAAATTTACGCATGAAATAAACTTTCATAATTTCGGACGAAAATTTACTGGTTGCTATGTTTAACTAGACGCATTCCAAATAAAAAAAAATTCAAAATTTTATCGTTTTAAAATCCCACAAAATTTCAATTAATAACGTTATTAAAAACTGGTTAAATTTACGGGTTGTTACACTCTCCCCCACTCAAAACTTTTCGTCCCCGAAAAGGAAGGACGCAGGAGAATAGAAACATCCAAAAGAAAATAAACTTGAATTACATTATAAACAATTAATTTAAACCATATAAATTCCAATTTAAGTTAATTTATATTCAACAATTTGTTTTTTTTAAATAAGGTTTCCATCAAATTGTCTTGATTTCACATTTATTGATGTTAGATACAAAAGATTTCTTTCAAATGACATTCAATTTAAATTTAATTAATACCCCATTCAATTGATTTAATTTCAATTTATTAACTTTCAAGACAAATTTTTCTTCCATTAATCACAACTATTATTTATTTAACTTATTATTTTACTTATCTCCATAAACATTTTATAATAAAAATTTAAGGGTAAAACATTTATTATACGCACTCACTGATCATAAATTTTGAAAAGTCGTTTATTATAACCATACTTTATTTGACAAATTTAATTCTTCTTTTTTCCAAATTATTATTAAATTTATTCTACTTAATATAGCATCATATATATTAAGTATATTTACTCTGATTATAACTTCTCATATTTATCTAAAAATTCCTTTAACATTATTTTATACTGTACAATATTCAATTTCATAGTTAACTTTTGAAAATTTAGGTAAGTTATATATAATGCAATTGAGTATTATGCAAATAAAATTTTACAATTCTGTTATTTCAAGTTAACATATTTATTCCAAATTTTGGTTCATTTTATATTTGAGATTATCCTTTATCATACATTTAAGAATTAAATTTCCGAGTAACTTTAAATTTATTTAAAGATAAATAAATATATATTATATATCAAATCAAATTTTAAAACATACATCAATATATGTTACCAATCGAATCATACTTTAAGACATTCAACTCAATTTATTTACAAAACAAACCGTAGCAAAGCTACAGAATAGTCTCTCCGCTTCGAAACTCGAAAATGAATGTCGATGATGCGGCCGTCATCACCGAAATTATTTTCCAGCGACAAAGAGAAGAGCACTGATTTTTAAACTTTTAAAATTCTTTGGAATGATTCTTTTTGAAAATATTTAAATACTATACACTTTAAAACTTTCAAATCAAAGTTTGAAACCATCGGATACTAAATTCTCAAATTTAGTTTAAATCCTTTTAAATTTAAAATCAATTTTAACCCAGTTTATAAATTCATTTATTTATATTATTCAATAGTCAATATTTACAAACAATAAATGAAAATCAAATATTATCATTTTGGACAACAAATTCATTAACATTTTTAATTTCAGAAAAATTTATACTTATATAATATAATCATTCAAAATTTATTTTATTTACCAAATTTGAGAACAATATTGTGTCAGTTGCTCTGCTCAAGTGTTTTGGAAATCCTATCGATAGCGTTGATCAGACGAATCGATCGAAAATCCAAATTAACATCAACAACTCAAACAACGCAATATATTAAACATTTTAATATTAATTAACAAATACACTTCCTCGCTCAACGATACAATAATGGATTTCAAAGCAAGGATAGAGATTCAATTTTGATGACTCAGATCAAGGAGAATCTGATTCGAATACAAGTTCGAAAGAAGAGATAGGATGATTCAATTAACAGAATCGGAAGATGGATAAACTTATATAATACACGGGCAACCTTAACCGGGTCAATTGTGACTTAAAGAATAAGATCGATGCTGAATTCCGAGGTAAATCAACATTCGATCTCAAGAGACGGAATTCAGGTATAGCAGAGAATAGATAACATTGTAAACCGAGGTTATAGAAATCTTCGGTAAATCAATTCCTATTGTAAAGGAGTTTCACCCATTTACAAATAATTCGAAGATTGGCGAGACCGTCGATTCCTTATAAAGATCATTCGAAGTGAAGTTATGGGATGCTCCAGAATTGAAAGAAGACGAATAGTGAGGGACAAGAATGAATTTCAGAACCGAGGCGAACGTTTCAAAATTCAAAGGAATTGAGTCAAAAGGAAGAGATTGAAACTCGAATGAGAGTGATTCTGTAAATACATTTACCCTATATACTAAGTTTTTCCAAGAGCTAACAAAAGCTTTGATACCAACTGTAACGACACGCTATTTTGGACTATTCGCATCCGCACATGTCGGACTTGAATAATTCAAAATACCGAATTATTAATTTAAATTTGGCAAAAAACAGATATACAGTAAATAAATAATCACAGAATCACAGACACGGAGTAATAATATGCAGCGGAAGTAAAAGAGATAGTAGTTCCAGAAGCTACTATATAAATATATAAGATACATCAGAGTTAACTAGATACAAAAGAAGAGTAACACGATACATCAGATATAAAACAGAATACATCACTGGAATCATCGAATGCTGAAAGCAGAATAGATGGTTGGATCTTCAAGCAAAGATCCAACTCCAAAGGTGAGTCTTGAAAATTGAACCATTCAGTCTGACCCAAGCGTAAAGCAAAACACAAAACACTCGAGTCAGGATTAATATTCTCATATCAATAAATCCAACTCAATTGAAATAGCAATCGAAATACAAGTAACTCAAAGGATGTTGGAATCACCATCCTCTAAGGATCCGTTAAACTATCTACTATGTAGTAGTGTACGCTAAATATATAATGTCTATTAGTAATATAAAATATCAAAATAGTGTTAGGGCGTTACCATTATCCCCCTTAACACATTTTATATAAATGCCATAGTCTATACAGCACAGTAAACTCCACCGTAAACTGGTAGGATATCAGGGAGTACTCCATAGGTATAACACAAAACAAATTCGTAGTGGTCGCGTATATAGGGATACAAGTATGACAAGGCACATGAGGCAATACCCAAGGTAGTGAAACTACCGTTTGCCTGATCCGGGCTGGTGAGAACGCATCGTCACAGGGATCGCAACACCGCGCAACAACACTCCTGAAATTCCGAGGGTGCACCAATCGATAATAAGTAATGAGTAGTAGTTACGAAGAAGTGTGTTCGCTCGAGGTGGCTAACCCCATTTGGCCCGGCACGACTTCTGATTTTAGTCATTTCCAATTTGACACAAGTGCCAAGGCTATCCATTATCGTTCTCTTTCTTCAGTCATCACGTACATCAATCCAACCACTTCATTCTGGATCACACTCCGCGTATAGCTATTAAAGTGATTTTCGGTTTTAGACAGAGAGTATGTCCATAACCGATTCCGGTCTCTTTAATAACTTTCGTAATTATTTCACCGATTGGTCGTTTAATATATTTCAAAAATCAAATCAAATTCAATTTTCAATTAGAATTTGAAATTCAACATATCCTTTGTCTTTCTAAATCAATTTCCAAAATTTACGTTTCAAAACTTCCAAATAACCGTTTCAAAGTCTTACAATTCAATTTCAATATTTATTTAAACTATACAAATGTTGATTCAAGTTCGCATATAAATCTTACTCCGAAATCATTTAAATTACTTTAATTTAACGCTCAAATAAATGTACATTCATTTATCGATTTCATTCAATATTCATTAAGTTAAATTATTATTCAAAACGATTTCTATTACATTTCCAACTCATTAAATCAGTCTCTTAAGTTCAACTTCATTATATCAAAACTTCAAATTCAATTAAATTAAATTCGTCAAATCAAATCCACAAAATTACAAGTCTTACATTTATTTCAATAAAACGCATTCTATTTCTTGTTAAAGAAATTCAATTCCATTTCATTATTTACTTAGTTACAAATTTCAAACTCAATTAATAAAGAAACTAACTTTCACATACTCAGGAAGTTCAAATTCACCTATTAACTTACTTAAATAATTTTCTAAAACTTAATAATTAAGAAACCAAATTTCATTTATTAACGAAGTTCAAATCCACTTATTCAAAAGTTTAATTTCTCTTATCAAAGAATTCAATTTTTATTCAATTATCAAATAATTAAATCTCATTCAATTATTAAATAATTTCAATCTTAATTATTAATCATTTCAAATCTTAATAATTTCAAATTTGATTATAATTCAACTTAATTATTAAATTCAATTTAATAATTTCAACTTAATTAAAATTTCAAACTTAATTACAATTTCAAACTCAATTATAATTTCAAAATTAATTATTACTAATTCCAAATTATTTATTAATAATTCCAAATTTAATTATTAAATAATTAAATTTCAAACAACGTTCTTTCATCATTTATTACATTAATATTTTGATTAAGATTCCAATATTAACATTTTCCTTTCATTAAAATTTACGTTCCAATTTTATTTCAAAACCTTATTATTTAAATAAAATCTTTATTTTATTTCAAATCAAATTACTGACCAATCGGGTTATTAAGTTCTCTATCCTAAGTCAAGTTCATTTTGGGTATTTATCATTTCAACCCGATTCCAATTCAATTCAAAATCAAAACATAGCACAGGGAACTTGCAGTGTGATAACAGGGATGGTGTCAAAGTAAATAAACAAGCAATAACAACAATCAAACACATTCCAATAATCAAGTCAAATAATCCCGGAACAATCGTATTAATTCACATTGTTGTTTGTGCGAATTAATATAATTATTTCTAGAATCTACACTATCATTTCACGTAAATTAAAGATTATTACATCAAAATTCATACGGTTCTTCAAGTGACATCAATTATTCAATTTCATACTTCATCAATTAATACGACATAAATTCAAATGGTTCAAGGGTAATTAACTATTTCCTTCGTGTCAAATGATTAAACATTTAAGGGGTCGTATTAAACCAATTTAACTAACCAAATTCAACACATATGTCGATTCAAAATTTTTAACTATTTTACGTCAAATTAACTTGCATAATATTTATCACTTATACATTGCGATTTAACATCCAATATAAACAATCAATCAATCAATCAATTATCAACCAAACTGTATTATCATCTCATAAATAATTAATAGATAACGGTGTCAGAGGTCATAGGTGAACAGATATAGGTAATAGCATCTATAACAGTGTAAATAACTAACAACAGCATATTTCAATTGTCGTTTCAATTGAAATCAAATTTAATAGATAAAAGAACATTAATCGTGAGTGACTGCTCACCTTCCGAGGCTAGAGAGATGAATAGACAACGAAGTCGAGTCACGAATCGCGAGCAGGACTACCGAAATAAACTAGATTGGCACGAATTGACGAGCGAAGCTGTTAAATGTGAATTTTCGAAATCAAATCAGAACAGAATAGGATTTATGAAGGTACTTTGATAAAAGTGAACTGGTATATAAAAAAACATATCCTATAATCGACAATATTACATTTTATATATATACGTGTATTTAAAAATTGTTGTTTTGAAATTAATATACATACATAAAAATCAAATATATATACCATATATAATTTGAAACAAATACATCTATATGATATTTAGTAAATGAAGATACTTACAGATATATACAAGTATATATGTTGGCTACACACAGCTAACATGCAGACACTATTGGTAAAATGTTATATGTATAACTTACAAACCAAATCAAAACATCAAGTCAACCTATATGTATATCACTTGCAATTATATAAATATTTTAATAAAAAAAATAAAATCACTAAAAAGTCAAAATTTGTACTTAGGAGAAAATGCCAAAATAGATTGTTGTTTGCTTTAGAATATGCGAACTACCCTTTTATAATAAACAAATATATACACAACTCAAAATATACTTAAAACAATGAAAAAGAAAAAAAAAATTACTAACCAAAATAATGTACACGAACATAATGCGTAGCAGCTTATATGATAAAATATATATATTACAGTATCCGACATATAAATGAATGCTAGTGTGACTTCCTACAATATTCCACAACATCCTGTATTTTAGACTTATATATTGATTATAGTGTATGTAAACCACCCAACACTTGTAAGTGCAGACCAAAAATATCTAAGCAGACATATATAACCATATATAAACTATAAAACTTATTTTTCAACATATATAACTGTGCAACTTATAATATGCAACCGCAAAATACAATGCATACTAAATGCAGAACACGACCATATAACAAAATCATAAAACAGCAAATATAATTAAATACCATACCTAAACAGAAATTTCATGCCAACAAAAGATGGTTGCCTGATCAAGCTCGAATGCACAGAGGTGCGGCCATGAAGGTCGGCCATTTAAAAAATAGCGAGCGGCTGACAGGTGCGGACAGGCGAAGCTTCGGCTACAGGAAAGGAGAGAGTGAGTGCGGAGAGGAAATGGAGGTGGGTGCTTGCCGTCATTGTGGAGGAGGGGCGTGGCAGTCGGGACAAGGAGGGGAGGAGGCGTGTGGCTTTGGTTCAGGCGAACCCATAGATGGTTGTCGACACTTGCGTTAGAGGCTGCGTCGGGTAGGTTGCACGGGCGTAGGTGCAAGGGTGGGGAAGTTCGGGTGTAGTTTGGCGTCGGTGTCAGGATGCTCGGTATGCGCGGTAGTCGGTAGCGTGAAGAGACTATAGGTTTTGTCATGTCGGAGGGTTGTGGGTTGCAGGGAGGCCATGGTCGCGCGTTCACTGATGGGAGGAGGAGAGGGTGGCATGTGGGAAGCTGGGAAGGTGAGGCCGTGGAAAAGGTGATGGCATATATGAGGCTACAAGTGTGAACATATGGTCCTCTCATATGTTTAAAATAAAGAGCAAAATGATAGCTTTCTTGCATGCTAGTTCAACAGAGGAAGGAAGGAAGCAACAGAAGAGAAGAAAAATGCAAAAGTTTTCAAGTGGAAAAAAAGGATCTGGAGAGATGAAGCTTGATTATTACATGCACTTTATTATATTGGAAACATAAAGCCAGAATTTGTGGATTGGAACCAGAGAAAAATAAACTGGAACGTTGAAAATGTAATAGCCGATTATGATTCCGCAATTAATAAATGATAGTGGTTATTAATTTAATTTATTTTTTTTATTAGCCGTTACACTATGAAAAGATACAACAAACAAACGGCTTCAAAAGATACCGATACGATTATCTGTTTCACAGATTCCGCCGTGCACAGGACATCAAAACACAGAATTAAATATATTGTGGTGATCAGCACGACGAGATGATCAAATGGTATGCAGATATCAGTGGTATGGTTGAATTATAAAAATTCGAATTTTCATACTAGCGGAAAATGCGTAAAAATCATAGAAAATTAAGATCGACGGAGCCAAAGATGTCCGAATTTGGAAAAACGACAAACTGACAACTTGCTCAGAAGATGTTTTAGAATTTTTCTATGCAAAAATATTTTGGTTTAGAAAGTGTTTTATTTTCATCGCTTTTTAATTGATTAAATTGAAGTAAATTTACGCATGAAATAAACTTTCATAATTTCGGACGAAAATTTACCGGTTGCTTTGTTTAACTAGACGCATTCCAAATAAAATATAAATTCAAAATTTTATCGTTTTAAATCCCACAAAATTTCAATTAATAACGTTATTAAAAACCGGTTAAATTTTTGGGTTGTTACATCCAAGCTCTTGTCCTTCTCACGAAAACGTTCAAACGGATCGAAGTGGTTTTCGGCAAATTAATCTAGATCTCGGACTCTTCCAAACGATCGACGCATTGGCCAATATTGGTAGTCGGTTATTTAACTATCAAATAACATTCACGAACAATCATCAAGCTTTAAATAATTTTTCCAAATTATTTATTTCAAAATAACTTACAAGCTATTCTCCATACTTCAACCCTTTGAAAACAGTTTTAAACCACCTTTCTCTTATGGAATAAATATCCCAAATATTGTTTATTTCCATTGAAAATCACCAAGTCCGAATACTTTAGATTTTAAAATTGTTTAAATCACTTTATTCTAAAATATACTTTAAAACATTTAAATTAAAACTAATTAAACACTTTATTCAAAAAAAATCTATACTTTAAAAATATTTAAAATAAAACTACCTTATAAAATATAAAACTAATTCTTAAAATAAAAGTTAAACCAAATTAAATTTTAAAATAAGGGTTATGAAATTCTATGCAAGTTTTGAAATAAAAATTTAACCAACTACCTTTAAAATAAAACTATTTTATAAAATATAAATATTAATAATTATCTTTTCAAAACATAATATCAATTAACCTTTTAAAATAAGTACTACTATAACTAATTTAATAAATATTCACCTTTATATTTTAACAACTTAAATAATAATTTCTCCCAAAACATTATTTTTAAAACCCATTTTAGAACTTTAATTTATACTTAAAAGCTACTTTGAAAACATACTTGGCTTTCTAGGAAATACACCATCATTTCAATATAACCCATATAATCCTTTTATAAATCCTGCTCGATTTATCCCAATTTAAATTTGCGACCCAATCCCGTAAATTCTATCAATCTTAAAAAATAAAATCATTTTTATTTTTAAAACCCATTTCCATCTCCTTATAATCACTTTCAAAAATATATACTTAAATTATTTAAAATAAAGCTACTAAAATTACTTAAATAAAAATAATAGTTAAGAAATTCTACAAGTGTTTCCAAGTAAAACTTAAACCAAAATTTCCTTTTATAATAAAGTTATTATATCAAAATATTTATGTTAAAATTCCCTTTTAAATCATATACTAATTTACCTTTTAAAAACAATTAACTTAAATAAATATTTACTTTTCCCCTAAAAATAAACTAAAATAATAAATTTCTTGAAAACATTCTTAAAAAACATTTTAAAACTTCTAGTTATACTTTGAAATCATTTCTATAAAAATATACTTAGTTTTCCAAGAAAATATACTTCCCAAATTTTTAAAATAAAATCATCTTTTTTTTAAAAGCGAATTACAACCTTTCTTATAAAGTTCCCACCGGAATCAATATTTCCAAATTTATCCATTGGTAAATATTCCATTCCATTTATAAACCTAGTTTACAATTTCCATTACTCATTTCTTTTTAAATCACAGTTTCCAAAACATTTAGTCAATTCAAACTGATTTTCCTAATTTAAATTCCCTTTAAATTTATTATTCCATTCATCCAAATTCCCAATAATTATTTACTTAAAAAACATTCTTTTCATTTCCATTTAGAACCCAATTATTCTGTTTTATATTTTAAAATATCAAATTATCTATTCATCCAAACCATAGCATTGAATAATTTAATTCCAATATAATCAATCACATTACATATCACATATATGAAAATAATTACAATATTTTGAGGAATCCAGTTGGATCCCTCCAACCTATCTTCCTGCATCCATAGAAGTTAGCACAATATAAAAATGCAAATTCCACTTCGAGGTGGAATGTCACGGTATATGGGGTCATCCTCTATTATGTAGGGCGCATAGGGTCTCATCCATTATATAATGCGGGAAATCAATCACTTCAATATATATACTACTATATATAATATCCTATCCAAACTGATAATAATATTCACATTCAACCAATCAATCAATAATTTAAATTTAAACTATTTAAATTTAACTGATTATCCAGATGTGAGTGAGATTAACTCACCTTGAATTCGTCGAGCGTTTCAATTCTAAATTAAATCAAACCCGTTTAGTTTAATCCAAAATTATTGCTTTCTCCAAACGCCTCCGGATTGGCTGCAGTGCGTAGATCGCATCGTTGCGATTCCGGTGCTTCCTGTTTCGTCGAATTGTGACCATGCATGCAAGAGATATATTAGTTCAAAATTTTGTATATAAATTATACAAGCAATTTTCGTTTATTTTATTAACCTACCAAACCACGACCGCAGGACCAGGAATAGAAATCAAGACCGATACTAGCATCTTCCCCTATGCATGATACCAGGCTTTACGAACCCAATTGCCTTCCGCCTAGGGCTTAAAACCGCGCCTACCTTGACGACCGTGACGATGATCGGACTCCACCAAAACATCGAGCGTCATGAACTACACCAATGGCTAGCGACCACACCCAAACATGCCACCACCACCTCGAAAATCACGGTTGAACGGTCGGCCTTCACGGCTACTCTTTTTCTTCAAATGGCGAGGACAACAACGATCCACCGTTGGATCTAACGAGCTCGTAGAGCTCTATAATTTTCCAGTTGGAAGCTTTTGCAATGGATTAATGGATTGGTCAGAAATTTGTGATGAATGATGATGAATTTCGGCCATTAAAATCTCATGGCGGCTGGGGAGAAAAACTAGGATTTTGGCAAAAAAAACTTGAATATATAAACATTTATAAATATATTTTAATATTTAATTCACTTTTAAACAACATTTTCAAATGAACTATGAATCAAAAATGTCATCAGGCGATTATAAGGTTTTATCCATATTCTGAACACAATGGAACGTGTTTCAGAGGCTAATTCAATCATATGTGGAAGATAGCTTTTTGAATCGTTTTAAAATATTAAATTATCGATTTTAATTTCAACGCGTTTCTCACCCGTACGAACAAACGGTTCCTCCAAACGCTACGAAATTCGAAATCCGATAATAATTGACTATTATGGATCCAATGGTACTAGTTTCAACGAATTCCGAGACTGTACCCCGAAAGGCTATTTTAACTTGTCAACTAAATCGAGCGATTTTCAAAATTGTCGAAATCATTTCAAATTTCACTTTTAAAACTTTACTAACCTAATTATAAATCATATAGAATTTATATTCATATTATAAATAATCTTGATTCAATTTAAATCAAAATCTGATCATTTACACTATCATTATATATAAATCCCATTATTTAATCAATATAAAAATTTCAAATTTAACTTATCAACTTTGGATTCCATCCAAAGGTCCAATATTACAAATTCAAATCCAAGTAGACTTTAAGTAAGTTTTAGAAATCATCCCATAACTATATACACCCAGATTCCTAAATTATCCTAATTTCAAATAGTGAATTATTATTATCCAAATCAAATTAAGTTTGCCGTATTTGAAATTATAACTAATCTTATTGATTTAACCAAAATCCTCTTCTTTCAAAATCAATTTATAATCCACACTCAACATTTAAAATAAATTAAATGTTCAAAATTAACAACCAAATTTCCAGGTCATTACAACATAACCAAATTATATTTAATAAAATCGAACATTATTATTAACTTATTTTATATTAAAACATATTTATACATAGTCTAAAAATCAAGAATTAACTATATAAAATAACATTTATATAATATTTCAAATCAATATTCATATAAAACCATATATTTTTTTCCAAAACAATAGAAATCATTTAAAAATATTTTTATATATAGACCACGGTGCCTGTATATAATTTTCTATCCTATGGTCAAGTGATACAGATATTTAACATTTTAATCCATAATTTAAATATATACAGGTATATATCATTTCAACTCGTACTCTCTTTATTTAATTCTATTTTATACGTACCGACACCTATCAAAGCATAGCTGTTACAGAACATAAATTCTATTCCTTTAAAGAGCATAAAACTGAAAAGAACTAAACAATGTTTATACGAGATTTGCAAATGAAAAGTAAACAAATGTATATCATACTATGAAATATATTTGAACATAAAATAAACGATAAAATATAACTATAAACTTATACATGCACATAAAAGAGTGAAAAAAGGGCTCGAGTCAGAGATATTGCAAACTGGAAGAGATGAGCAAGGCGTTGGTCAATAGATCTAACTAAGTATATGCATAGATATATATACCTCATATATAACAGTATTAAGAAACGTGACCTGTTGCTTAGAAATGAAGCAAGGCAGAAGAGCCGAAATGTACGACTAGGGAAGTGAAGGGGAAAGGAGGCGCGACGGTCGAGACACGTGTGAGATGGGTTCAAGGGAGGTGTGGTTGTTGTACGGCTATGATGGAGGAAGGCCGAGTCGTATTAGTGGGTACGGTGGACTTTAGGATGGAGGTGGAGAAGTGAGGTGCCGGGAGGTTGTTAAAGACGAAGTGCAGGCTTCGGCCATTGGCTAGGCCACCAATATATATATATATATATATATATTTGTGTGTGTGTGTATAATTTTATTTTGTCTTTCAGCCATGAATGATTTTGGGCGGGAGGAGATGAACCTTCATTATTAACTTGTATATTATATTGGTACATCAGGCAAAAGAAACGAACAGTTAGCCAAGTATAAATATAACCTGTATATTATACTATAATTTCAAAGTGGACCCACAGAACAAAAGAAAAATGTGAAATTATGAAAATGAATTGCAATCAGATTTTATTGAAAAGTGGAGATGGTAAAGGTCATGGCTATTACTTGAAATGTTAAAAGTTAGAAGCCATATATATTCACTAGTGGAAATTGATTGGTCACGAAACACAAACAGACACGAACAAGTACCAGTATGGCTGATCGTTTTCGGTTTCTGCGACGTATCGGACATCGAAACACACAAATGAATATACCATAGAGATCAGCATGATGAGACAATCAAAACGGTATACATATATCAGTGGTATGATCATCCGATCAAAAGTCGATAATCGGTTTCGAAAATGCTGTTGATTTGCCAGAAATAAGTTGAACGGAGCAATAAAGGTCCAAATTTGGAGAAACAAAATATGAAGTCTCGCTCAGAAGATGATTTACAAATTTATAGTATAAAAATATTCAGGTTTGGAAAACATTTTATCATCATCAAATTTAACTGATTTAAATTGAAATAAAATTACACAATAAAATAAACTTCTATATTATCAGATGAAAATTTACCAGTTGCTATGTTTAAGTAGACGCATTCCAAATATTAAATTTTAATTTCTAAATTTTATTATTTAAAATTTCACAAAAATAAATTATTAAATAAATGAAACCACTAAAATTTACGGGTCGTTACTCTCTCCCCACACAAAATTTTTCGTCCCCAAAAAGAAAGGAGGTAGGAGAATAGAAACAACTAGAAAGAAAAATAGATTAAAAATAAAACAATTAATTCAAACCATATAGATTTGAATTTAAATTGATTAATATTCAA
Source organism: Allium cepa (assembly GCA_030765085.1). Lineage (NCBI taxonomy): Eukaryota > Viridiplantae > Streptophyta > Magnoliopsida > Asparagales > Amaryllidaceae > Allium > Allium cepa. The sequence continues at coordinate 555,671,570 of CM060928.1, read as the reverse complement.
CATTTGATTTTAAATTCATGGTATTTCATTAAGTTGATTCATTTCAATTTATTAATATTTGATACAAAGGTTTCTTCCAAAACAAAATTTTATTTAATTTGACTCATTTACTATTCAATCAACTTATTATTTTATTTACCTCTATTAACATTTTTGTAATTAAAATTTAAGTACATAACGTTTATTATACCCATTAAGATTTTAATTATAAAATCATTTTATCTTGTATATTATCCAATGTCATCTCAAACTATTTAGAGATAAATATATATATATATTTCAAATTTAAATATTTATTACAAAATTTGGCTTTATTTTATAATTGAAATCATCCTTTAACATAAATTTAAGAATTAAATTTCCGATTAACTTTAAACAAATTAGAGATAAATTTATATATTTATATACTATATATACCAAATCAAATCTATAGTCATATACTTATATTATAAATAAGGTCACACTTTTAGAAATTCAAATCAATTTATGTTCCGAAACAAAAGTGCAGAAAAGCCACAGAATGGTCTCTCCACTATGAAACTCAAAAATGAATGTTAATGATGTCGTAGTCATCGTCGAAATTATTTTCCAACGACGAAGAGAAGAGCACAGGTTTAAAGCTTTTTAATTTTCTTTGGAAACGATTTCTATTCGAAATTACCTTAAATAATATTCATTTAAAACTTTAAAACCAAAGTTTAAAATCATCGGAAATTTAATCCTTAAATTTTAAATTTAAATTCATTTAAATTCTAAATAAATTTATAAACAATATTTTAAAATTCCAAATCAATTTATAAACTATATTTATAACTCCGTTTATTTATTTATTGAGACAATAGTCATTGGTTTATAAAACAATAAATGAAAATCAAATATTATCGTTTTGTTAATCGATTCATTTAACAATTATCTGTAAGGACCCGTAAATTTCGTTAATTAAATTTGTCATATTAATAAGATTTTGGAATTAAATTTATGAAGAAATAACATTTTTATAAGTTATAATGAAGTAAATGTTAAGAATTAACCTATGAAATATTATGTTGATTAATATAGACTTAATTAAAAAGGTTGAATTGAATCGATTCTATTTATTGGAAACTAAATTTTTTTGTATGCAAATTATAATAAATGAGTATTTGCAAGAAATTGAAATTTGAATAGAATGGAATTCATTAATATAATAATGAATAGTGAAAGTGTTACATTTGGTTATAAAATAGAAAATGAGTAAATAAAAGTAATTGTCGAATAAACCAATGCAATAATTGTAGATAAGAAATTATAATGAGCGTTGTTGATAATAAACCTACTTAAATGGTAATAAATTAAATATAAGAAAACAAAGGCATTTAGTGGATTAATTAATGAATTCATGAAATAAAAATCTATGTCCTGTAGCTAATTATAATATAGTTGGAAGTGAAAACTTATTAAGTATGAAACCAAGAAAGTAAATTTATTAAGAATAAATAGTAATTAATGTACATATTTCCGAATATAACTAAATAGTATGGAATGAAGCATGCATTAATGAAATGTAATGTAAGTTGTTAATTTCACCCATAAATGTCAATTTATTGAATAGAAAGGTTTTAAATCAAGTAACGGATTTGTTAAAATTTCAACTGATAATTTGTCAAATTTAATGTGAAATCAATTTTAGTAATTGACCTAATTGTGCAGTTAGGATAAATTGATTTGTCATTAAAGATTGTTAATTCCATAAGAGGTAACCAATGTTAATTTCATTTATAATGCAACAAGTGGTGGATTTTAGGAGTGAAAAACAGGATTTGTTAATTTATTTGAAAGCTAAAATTCAATAAGTTAATTAATTGCAAATAAGTGGAATTTAATATTAAATTTTACATTAGTAGAAGTGTGGATGAAATTTGTGGATATTAATGCAATATCTACGAGTCAATGAAAATTCATCCAATTGATAATAGGATGAGAACGGTGTATGTAATCAATTTCAACACTTGTCCGTTAGTGATAACTTAAATGTAATTTAACGTTAGTGGAGTCTAATAAATTAAAATGGGTAATAATGTATTTCTAATGATGTATGAATGAATTGATGATTAAATTAAAGGAAACAATGTTAAGGTTATTCATATTGGATAATTTGTTGAATTATAAGGAATGGAAATAAATTTTTATCAATATATTGGAATTTAATTTCTGATAATAAGATAAATTACAAGTAAATGAAATTGGAATAGCTAAGTAATATGTTATTGGAAATTTAGACGGAATATGAGAATATTTAATGTAATAGTTTTGAATCCAATGATAAATCCATCTATTTGACAAATATGAATGGAATAATCTTTTATTTATGTAATTAAATGGAAATTTTGATGATAAGAATTATAATTTGTGAATAATGAAATTTGAAAATTTAACCTTGAAATTGATAAGTTAATTAACTTTAAATTGACATCAAAAATTTGTTAAATTAATGTGAATGATTTGGGAATATAAAAATGAGAAGAATTGTCAATTTTGAAATTTCACTTGGGAATTTGATTTAATTAGTAAAATTTTAATTTATTTAATTAATATAAAAATAGTCATTTTGGCCACTGACTCGGATTTCGACGTAACCAGTTTCATCGTATCCATAACGGTGAATTATTGTAGGATTTGAAGTTTCGTATTGATCGGACTTGTTGTTTGATCGTATGGGGTTGAAACGCCTTGAAATCGATAAATTGAAATCAATTGAAATCAATTTGAAAATATTGATTTTAGCATAACTTCTTCATACGATGCAATTTGAACCTGGAACCTTTTCCATCATGTTTAAAATATTTTAAAACACCTATTTTGATATATGGGTTGAGCCAATTTCGTTCCGGAGTCGAAACAGGCTTTTTGGGCCACTTTGGCGTTAGCGCGTATATCTGTTTTATCCACCTATTCTATTTTCGATTCTGCCTATAAATATCCTTCTATAAACCCTAGCCTCCCTAATTCTTATTTGTCTGTATGTACATCTCAACTCTCTCCTCCTCAATGGCAGACAAACGAACTCTAGATCCAAACACAACCCCAAATAAAATCAAAAGCTAAAAATTCAAACTTCTCGAAAAATTTGAAAAAAATATATGTTGAAGCTCTCGAAGTGCGTAATCTTTTGGTGTGATTCGTTTTTCGTTTTGGTTCATCGTCTGAACAGTAAAAATCGAAGAAGTTTCGGCCGTTCATCGCTCGATGATGAACTTCGTCGGATCGGAAAACCCTTTCTGGGTTTCGAAGAGAGGACCGAGGGGTCTTCATCCATGTAGTTTATTTCACGAACCGACGGTTTGATCATCATGTAATCGCGATTTAGGTTTTCGAATCTAAAGGGCGGCGGCGGTCTCGTGGTCGACTTGGGGCGATTGTGGGTTGTCGTGGGGGGTTTGTGGAGGCGGCGTAGCCTCAGGGATTGTTCGGCGTGGCTGCGGTAGGTTGTAGAAGCGGGGGCGATGAGTTTTTGATGGCGGCTATCGTGCGAGGTACAGGGCTCGAACGAGTAGGGAAGAAGATGATTGTGAGTTTTCTGATGACGTGGCATAGGAATGTGGTAAATTTTTATTTATTTAAATTTCGTTTCAAAGGTTCTAACTAGCATAACTTTTACATACAATCTCAAATTTACGTGCGGTTTTCTGCTTAGGATCATGTTTAAATTCGGAGTTTTTGACGCTGGTTTGGACGGATTTGGAGACAGTGCAATTTTTGGGTTTAAATTGGATTTAAATTCAGTTTAAATTCAAAAGGTGAGTGCTTTAACCCACTCACAACTTAAATTTCTTATGTTTGTTAAATTGATTTATGATGTGTTTAGAAATTTATTTATAACTGTTTGGCATATTTTCAATCATCATCCCAGTTAATTTAATTAAATTGTTACTTATTTTATTTATTGCATATAAACTGCCCGTTAAATTTGTTATTTATTTATCCATTGCATTTAAACTGCTAATTAAATTATTAATTGATTAATCATTGCGTATAAACTGCCAGTTAATCAGTTATTTAATTTATTATTGAATATAAACTGCTATTTAATACCTGTTGTGTATTATACATTCTATATTAATGCTATTGTTTGAATTTGATGATGATTGTGATAAATGGTTGATGGGTGATATTGGATGAATTGATGCTGTATTTTGTATTTTTATAAACTGCAAGTTACTATGCATTTTCATCTCATTCGGGATTGCGGTTTGAAATGATATACAATCGCATTTTTATTTTTAAATTGCGGATTGAAATTATAAATATCCGTATCACTTGACCATAGGGTAGAAAATTAGATACAGGCACCGCGGTATATATATATATATATATATATATAATTATTTTTGAAATAATTTTCTATGGTTTTGAATAGGAATATATATATATATATATATATATATATATATATGGTTTTATGAGATATTGATTTCGGATATTTGATAAAGGTTATTTTATATATAGTTAAATTCTTGGTTTTAAGCTATGTATAAAATTGTTTAAAGTATAAGTAATTTTAATAGTAAAGTTGATTTCATTAAAATATATTATGGATAAGTGTTTACTTAAATTATACTCTAATATAGAGTTTATATTGTTTTTATAAATCAAAGTTGAGAAGATAGTTTTGAAATTGATTTGAAATTTTATTTAATTAAGATCTTATTGAAATTTAGATTTAAAAAGAATATAGTGTTATAACTAAACTCGGGTTTAAGATAATTTAAGTGAATAAATCGAGTCCAAATAAATTGAGGAATATTCAATTATTGAATTTGAAAATTTTATATAAAGGATACTGGATTTATTAAGTAAGTATTTCAAAACTAAATAATAGTAAAGTGAATTTGACATATATATGAATTTAAAATTCAGTTTTGAAATGGTGGAATATTTAAACTTTGAAATATATGGAAATTTAAATGGTTTATTTGGGAATTCAAATCTGTATTTGGAATTAATTTGAGAAAGTAAAAAGCTAATTTTCTTTATAAAGTAATTTATTACTAAACCATTTAAGTATTGAAAATTATGTTCGAAGCTATGGTTTTAAGGTATATATATTTGGAAGTACTATGACTTTTGAAAAGATATATTCGGAATAAAAATGATATTATATTCATTTGGGTTTTTAAAATAGAAATGATATCGTATTTATATGGTTTTGAAATGGATATTTTATTCGGTTTTTAAAGTATAAATTATTTTAAAATGACCGCGGTGTTATAATAACGTTTGGTTGCTAAAGAGACCGGGATCGGAAGTTGTCATACTCTCTGCCATCCCCAAAAAACACTTTAACAGTCGTGTATGAGGTGGAGATTCCAAATTGAACTATGATGGTGGCGGCGTTTCCTTTGAGGTAAATAAGTGGACCCAACTCCCGTGAGTTGGCATAAGGTGGCTAAAAGAGGAGCGATTGACGGGTTAAGAAGGTAGCACCTTTTATCGGACACATCCCTTCGGTATTCTACTCTGACTTTTGGATTTATTCGGTGGCCACTATTGATTTCTTTGATTTGGGGGTGTGGCTCGAGGTGGGCGGTAGCTGCGGCTATGCGTTACCACCGACCCGGAAGCGTAATTGGTATATCTACCCTGCCATTGCCTAGTTGTTCCGTGTCACCTACCCTAGCGCACCTTATACGATTTTGTTTTGTACCATACCTATGGAGTGCCCTCTGACGATGCCCAGTACGTAGGAGATTACGGTACTGTATAGACTATGGGAATATATTTCGTGTTAAGGGCTATATGGGTAATCCCTTAACGCTATTTAAAACTAAGTTTATTTTAAAATTAGATACTATTATAATAGCGAAATATACTACATAGTAAATAGTTTAACGGATCCTTAAGATATGTAAATCCCAAGCATCTATTGAGTTACTGCACTCATATTTATTTCCGTTGATTTAACTTACATAAGATCTTTTAGCTCTGACTCGAATGTTTTGTCTTTTCAATTCGCTCGGGTCAGTCCGAGCATTTCAGGATCGAAGACTTTATTTCTGGAGGACGAAGACGAAGATTTCATTATTATTATTATATTATATTCCACTACACTATATTCTGTTGAATATGAGCTTACATGATTTTTGTTTGATGATAATAAACATATATACATTCGTTTAAATGTATTTGTTAATGTACTATTTTATTTTTTCATAGATTAAATAAATATTTGCTGAATAAAATTAAATGACACAGAATTTGAATTCAAACAGAATATTTTATTCAAACAAATATTTATTACAATTTTGAATAGTACAAATTCAAGCACTCACTATTCACTATACAACTTTGAAACAAATTCAATTACATCACTATTTTACATTTACATTTAACCTCACTACATATCACTCACACTCGTATTTAGTCTTAAACTTCATTCCAGTTAGAATCCAACATCTGAGCAATCTGCAAAAATATTCTCTAACGCAGTAAAATTGAAAAAGAAATATTTTTACAATATAAAATAAAATATGATTTTTGAAAATAATATTTTCCTCAGTTATTTGGGTTGTTCGACATCATTCATATTTGAATTCGTTATACACGAATAACTTGTGACATACACAGTGTATCACTGTATATGCCACAAGGCCATGCACACCGATATACACTTGATAATGCTACAGGGACAAGTGAGCACAAGGTCAAACCCAAATATACGGACAGGTTCAACTCAGGTGGAATATATTCAAAATCTCGTCAGCAGCACAAGGTCAAACCCAAGTTTTTGAAACTGGATTCAACTCAAGTAAAATTTCAAAAATCAACAAGAAATGGCCAAGAAATCAACAATGTTTGGACAACATAAATGAACAGTGCAAGCATGAAGTATGCACAGCAAATAATGTACACCAGTGAACAAGTATGGCAGCAGGCAAGTGCACAACTTCAACAGTCTCAAGGCTACAACACCAAGTATACATGGATGCAGATTACAAGACAGTTTGCAAGCAAATTCAAAGGGGAAGCACTACCAAAGACTCAACAGGGAACACATGCCACAATAAAGCATGAAGCAACATGTGATAAACTAGAATGCTATCATATGTACAAATGCAAAGGCAAGTGATATAACTCAGGTGCAACAACCAAAGTCAAGGCAACATGAAGCATGCAAGCTCGAGCACAAAATATGAAGACAGCAACTTGACACAGTAAACTGCAAGTGTCGACCAAGTGACAATGCAAGCAAGATCAACAGAGTTTCAAAAATCCAATGCTCAACATCATGAATATGAACCCAAATCAACTCTACTGGACAATACAAGGCAATGAAAAGACTCAGCAATGCTCAAGATCAACACAAGACAGAGTAAACATATATGCACAGGTACAAAGACAGTGAGCATATACATATGTATGTAATGCAAAGGTTCAGGCCGAGACAAAAGCAAGTTCAAGTGATGTAAAATGAAAATCAAAGTATGTAAAGTTGTAATATGCATATGGTCGAGCTGTTATTCAACACAGCAATGCAGCATAATTCAGATAACATGTCAAAGACCACAAGCAATCAGACCAAATGCAGAGAGATGAATCAACAGCCCAAGTCAAGATGGAGCTACAGGAATGTGCATAGACCAACAGCTACATGAAACAAACCCAAATGAAGACCAACTGCATAATGCAAATAAATTCGAACCAAGTATGGCAGTGAAACTCAAGCGAGTAAGTACAAACTGATGCATGATGAATCAGACAAGCAATGAAAATAAAAAAGGTATGTATCAGACTCTCCACCGAGAAAACAATGGATCATAAAATCCAAGTCGAAGTCAACCAGATAAAATCATGAAATAAAATTTCAACAGCAGCAGTATTATCGGAATTCTAGCCGTGAATTTTAAAGCCGTGTCAATCAAGCAATCGAGTATTTGCACAAATGAATTAGTCAAGGACAAATCACGAGCATCCAAGTATAATCGAATGGCCGAAGCACAAAATTGACAAATTCAAACAAATTCAGACGAACACAATTCAAGGAAATCGAACGCATATATAAATCCACAATCACCATCGGCTAAAGGCATCGAGTTCATGTACGAAAACACAAAAGCACAAAAGCATAAAATTACATACCGAAGCAAGGAGTCGAACTCGATCGAACAACGAAGCAGCCGAAGAGAGCAACGAGAGAAGATCAAAGCTACTCGTGCATTATCCACAAGATTGATCAAACATAAAGTCGGCAGCTTCATCAAATCCTAAATTGGATCGAAGGGACGAAGCCCTACATTTGCAAGAGGAACGACCGCCATTACGAACGGAGCAAATAAAAGAGATGGGTCGAATTACAAAGTGGGCCGGCCTATTTTCAAAAGAGACTTTTATTTTATAAAAGGGCTTTGTATTTTAAAATTAGGGTTATTTAATTTTTAAATTGTTTTCAACTTGTATTTTCGTTTTAAACAGTTTTAATTTTCTAGTCGTGTGACTAGGGGACAAACTACGTGTCGTAGTTTGGGAATTCTCAACTCGGGGGCTGAGTTGTGGCAAGGTTTTGAGCGTAGAGTTAAAATAGTCAATAGCGGGTATAGCGAGTTTACGTGTGTAAGCGAGGGACTATCTAATTTCTAGTAGAAACCTTCGGGGCAGCACGTAGGCAGGGTTTTGCCGAAGCTGGGTAAATTCTGTGTCGTTCTATTTCAGCATTTTATTCTGATATTATCTCTGCTGTATTTATTCTGCTGTGATTTGTGTTAAAATTAATATACACTTCCGCAATAATTTTTATAATTAACACTATCACCCTATTCACCCCCCCTCTAGGGTGAAATCGATCCTACAAGTGGTATCAGAGCTAGGATCTAAAGCCGTTTTTGTTTTAAAATTTTGATTTTTTTTTACAAAAACCAATTTTTGTTTTAAAAATTTGAATTTTTAAAATGGCTTCTTTTAATACTGCTTTTGCCGAGGGTCAATCCATAGTTAGACCACCAATATTCAATAGTGAATATGCTTATTGGAAAAATAGAATGGAAATCTTTCTGAAAACCATTGACGCTTGGAATATTGTTGAGACAGGTTATAGAATACCGACTATAACTGTAGATAATCAGGAAGTAGATAAACCAAAGGATCAATGGACAGAACTAGAAAATAGATTACAAAATGCTAATGCTAGAGCTATGAATTCTATTATTTGTTCATTAGATCAATTTGAATTTAATCGCGTCTCACATTGTCTAGCTACACAGGAAATATGGCACACACTAGAAGTGACTCACGAAGGAAATCTCAAGTCAAAGAATCTCGCCTTGCCATGCTAAGCAGCGAATACGAGAACTTCACAATGGCGAAGGAAGAAAATGTCAAAGAGATGCATGGATGACTTTTCAATATCGTTTACAAATCAAAAGCTCTTGGAAAATCATACACGGAGTTGGAGATAGTCCGAAAAATCCTTAGAGTTCTTCCACGAAAATTTGAAGCCAAAGTGACTGCCATCCAAGAATCAAAAGACTTGAAACAAATGAAAGTCGAAGAACTCATTGGAAATCTCACTGCTTATGAGTTAGAAATGAAATTCAAGGAAGAGCGTGAAGGAGGTGACACTCGAAGAAAATCAATAGCTCTTAAAGGAACAATTGAAAATGAAGATGATGATGATAATGATGATGAGTGTGAAGCAGAACTAGCACTATTAATAAGAAAATTCAAAAGGTGGAGTCGCAAATATGGCAATCCAGTTAGAAATCAACAAGCAAAGAGCAGATTAAACAAAGCAATAGACAACCCAGAAGAACAGAAAATCATCTGTTACAAATGCAACAAACCCGGTCATATCAAGCCACATTGTCCTAAAAAACGATCAAACCAAGGAAAGAAACCAAAGAAGAAAAGCTTTGCGGCTACTTGGGATGAAACTGACGAAGATGAAAGTGATAGCACCGAGAGTGAGAGTGAAAAAGCAAACATGTACCTTCATGGTGAAGTTACAGATAGTGATAATGACGAGCCAAGCAAGGTATCAAAACTCACTCATTCTGAATTACTTATTTATTTCCATGAAGTAAATGGCTGTTATGAACGACTTAGGGAAAAATATGCCAAACATGAATCTCAAAAGGATACTTTGATAGAATGTAATGAACAACTTGATCAATTAGTTAAGAACTATCAAAGTAGGATCCCTAAGTGTGATAAGTGTCCAACATTCAAAGAAGAAATTAAAAAATCAGAAATCAATATAAAATCACTTGAAAATGAAATTCTGATTTTAAAAGAGAATGAAAATACTAGGAGAGAGAATTCTATTAAAAAGTGCACACAATTGTTAAATGAAAATGAATCTCTCAAAACAAAAGTCCAACAATTGTCAACAACTTTAGATAAATTTTCAAAAAGTGAAAAATCGTTGAATATGCTATTAGGAAAGCAAACTGTTAATACGGTTAGACAAGGACTTGGATATAGTAAATCGAAAACTATTGAAAGCAATATTAATCATAATTCTATGTGCACAATTTGTAGAAAATATGGACATAATCACAATAATTGTTGGTATAGACCCAAACATGTGAAAACTATATCGATTTGGGTTCCAAAAGGCACAAATATAAAAACTCTCAAAGTTAAAAAATTTGGGTGCCAAAGGGAACAATTATAAATAGTTTTGGGTCTCCACAAAATTATCGTTCTAAATATTTTTCCACTAACAATCATGGATCTATAAAAAAAAATAGGTCACTAAACTCTCTTCTCGTGTAGGTATGCTGGTAGGCTAACGAACAACAGCAATGGTACTTGGATTCTGGCTGTTCCAGGCACATGACAGGCGATAAATCAAAGTTCCTTAGCCTAGAAAAGTGCAAAGGTGGAAGAGTCACAATGGGCAACAATGACAAGTGTAAAATTGTCGGTAAAGGTAAAGTAGGTAACAATACATTTACCTTGAATGACGTACTATATGTTGAAAATCTACACCACAATTTGATATCAATCAGCCAGCTATGTGATAAAGGTATGAATGTTATCTTTGATTCTGACTTGTGCAAAATTGTTGACAAATCATCAAAAGAAATCTTATTTTCAAGAAAAAGGAAAGGTAATATATATTCTCTATCTTTTGATGATCTCACCCTCTCTAAATGTTTGGTAGCTAAGGATATAGAAGTGAATTTATGGCATAGACGTTTAGGGCATGCTAGTATGAACTTATTAAACAAATTAAAAAGGAAAAGTTTGGTAAGAGGGTTGCCATCACATGAGTTTGAAACAGAAAAAATTTGTAAAGCATGTACTTTGGGAAAACTTAAAAAATCATCATTTCATGCCAAAAACAATGTAAGCACTTCTAGAGTTCTTGAACTAGTTCATATGGATCTATTCGGACCTAATGACATTGCTAGCTTAAGAGGTAAGAAATATTGCTTTGTGTTAGTTGATGATTACTCAAGATATACATGGGTATATTTCTTGGCTAAAAAATCAGAAACTTTTCATACTTCACAAAATTCGCAAAATTAGTGCAAAATGAAAAAGGAGTCCCTATTGTTTCGTTAAGAAGTGATCATGGTGGAGAATTTGAAAATTATGAATTTGAAACTTTCCGTGATGAAAACGGAATCAAACATTAGTTTCTGCACCACGTACTCCACAACAAAATAGGGTAGTTGAGAGAAAGAATCGAACTTTGCAAGAATTGGCTAGGTCTATGATAAATGAATATGAACTACCTCTGCATCTTTGGGCAGAAGCAGTAAATACATCATGTTATGTAATGAATAGAGTTATGATTAGACCGATTCTTAACAAAACCCCCTATGAGCTATGGTTCAACAATAAGCCAAACATCGCTTACTTCAAAGTGTTTGGATGTCCTTGCTATATTCTTAATACAGGTGATCAGTTAGGAAAATTTGAAGCAAAGGCCGATGAAGGCATCTTCATGGGTTACTCTTCGAGAAGCAAAGCTTATAGAGTCTACAACAAAAAGACCAAAACAATCGTGGAGTCAACCAATGTGAAATTTGATGAAGGCATGATGATCAGGAAACATCCAAAAGCAACGTTGAAGAGGAGAAAGAAAAAGATGATCTTGAAAAACCAAAAGAAACTGCTGATACTAGAGAAACTACCACAACTCAAGAAGTCCGAAGAAATCTAGATCCAGAAAAACTGAAATACAAAACAGACCATCCAACAGAATTGGTAATTGGAAACCCTATAGCAGGAAAAATTTGAAATGAGCTTGGTTGGAGAGTTAAAATTCTTTTTAGGATTTCAAATCAAACAAAGCGATAAAGGCACATTCATTTCAAACAAAATATATTAGGGAACTTGTCAACAAATTTGGATTGAAAGATGCTAAACCAGCAAGAACTCCCATGAGTACAACACTTAAACTTGACAAGGATGATAAAGGTAAGACAGTTGATCAAAAGCAGTACAGAGGTATGATTGGATCACTCCTTTATCTTACCGCTTCTAGACCTGACATCATGTTTTCTGTCTGCTTGTGTGCACGTTTTCAATCTAACCCAATAGAATTTCATTTAAAAGCTGTTAAAAGAACTATAAGATATTTGTTGCACACCCAACGGTTTGGTCTTTTGTATCCATCAGACGATAACTTTGAATTGAAAGGTTTTTCAGATGCTGATTATGCTGGAAATTTAGTTGATAGAAAAAGTACTAGTGGAGCATGTTTTATGTTAGGACATTCATTAGTTGCATGGTCGAGTAGAAAACAGAATTGTATTGCATTATCCACAACAGAGGCAGAGTATATTGCTTTGAGTGGTTTCTCTACTCAAATCTTATGGATGATACAAACTTTGCATGACTATGGCCTAAATATTAAATGTGTACCACTAATGTGTGATAGCAAAAGCGCAATCGATCTGACACATAATCCTATACATCACTCACGAACAAAACATATAGATGTTAGACATCATTTTATTGGAGATCATATTTCCAAAGGAAATATCTGCATAAATTTTATTTCAACTAATTCTCAATTGGCAGACATTTTTACAAAACCCCTACCAGAAAATAGTTTTTGTAAACTACGACCCAGCTTAGGTGTTTTAGAAATTTGCTGAATATTTAACATTTTTTTCTCCCTACAAATCGTCGAAGAGATAAATAGTGATTGAAAAAGTGATGAGTATTGATATTTATCATATATTATTACTCGAGACGGTATAATTAGTAAATTTTTCAAATTAAACAAGAGTTGTAAAACTTTTGTTGGTAAAAATTTCATGACCATCTCTATTTCTATCATATTTCTAACAACCATCACTCATCAAAATTCTATATAGTTTGTCGATATGTGGTACTTTAAACAGGAATCGTTCGTTTTTTTTTCACTTTTACATAAATAAATAAAAATTACCAATGTATTCACTCTCATTTAAAAGTCCTCACGGTTATGCATGGGTGAATTACTTGGAATTTGTTATGTGCTTCCATGCTCATTTAAAAGTCCTCACGGTTATGCATGTATGGAATGCATATCATAACTTGATTTTAAAAATAAACAAGTTGATTCTAATCCCATTTAAAAGTCCTCACAGTTATGCTTGGTTAGAAGATACTTGAATTCATTTTAAAAATAAAATAAAATTGGAATACTACTAATCTCATTTAAAAGTCCTAACAGTTATGCATGGTTAGTAGATATTCAAATTCCTGATATAAGTATACCACAAATAGACATAACTATATGGTTTTATATGATGACAACATTTCCATCATTCTAAAAGTGGAATATGCGCCTAACAAAATATTTATGATTTTTTGTTTGATTTTTTTAAATTTAATACTTATATTCGATTGAGTCTTAATATTAGATCAATATCGATCACTTTATCTCTATTTTCTCTAACACTATTATTCTTTTGCTGATAACAAAAGGGGGAGAGAAAAGTTAAGATTTTAGCAAATAAAATTCATATATTTGCATATGCATATATATTCATTTGCATATTTTTATTCTCATGCATATATGTAGGGGGAGTATTGTGTAGATAGGAAGCATTCAAATAGGGGGAGCAAATTGAACGATCAAATACATTTAACATATTCGAAATCTTAAATATATGTTTGTTATCATCAAAAGGGGGAGATTGTTGAATATGCGCTTACATGATTTTTGTTTGATGATAATAAACATATATACATTCGTTTAAATGTATTTGTTAATGTACTATTTTATTTTTTCATAGATTAAATAAATATTTTCTGAATAAATTAAATGACACAGAATTTGAATTCAAACAGAATATTTTATTCAAACAAATATTTATTACAATTTTGAATAGTACAAATTCAAGCTCTCACTATTCACTATGTAACTTTGATACAAATTCAATTACATCACTATTTTACATTTACATTTAACCTCACTACATATCACTCACACTCGTATTTTGTCTTAAACTTCATTCCAGTTAGAATCCAGCATCTGAGCAATCTGCAAAAATATTCTCTAACGCAGTAAAATTGAAAAAGAAATATTTTTGCAATATAAAATAAAATATGGTTTTTGAAAATAATATTTGCCTCAGTTATTTGGGTTGTTCGACATCATTCATATTTGAATTCGTCATACACGAACAACTTGTGACATACACAGTGTATCACTGTATATGCCACAAGGCCGTGCACACCGATATACACTTGATAATGCTATAGGGACAGGTGAGCACAAGGTCAAACCCAAATACACGGACATGTTCAACTTAGGTGCAATATATTCAAAATCTCGTCAGCAGCACAAGGTCAAACCCGAGTTTTTGAAACTGGATTCAACTCAAGTAAAATTTCAAAAATCAACAAGAAATGGCCAATAACTCAACAATGTCTGGACAACATAAATGAACAGTGCAAGCATGAAGTATGCACAACAAATAATGTACACCAGTTAACAAGTATGGCAGCAGGCAAGTGCACAACTTCAACAGTCTCAAGGCTACAACACCAAGTATACATGGATGCAGATTACAAGACAGTTTGCAAGCAAATTCAAAGGGGAAGCACCACCAAAGACTCAACAGGGAACACATGCCACAAGAAAGCATGAAGCAACATGTGATAAACTAGAATGCCATCATATGTACAAATGCAAAGACCAGTGGTATAACTCAGGTGCAACAACCAAAGTCAAGGCAACATGAAGCATGCAAGCTCGAGCACAAAATATGAAGACAACAACTTGACACAGTGAACTGCAAGTGTCGACCAAGTGACAATGCAAGCAAGATCAACAGAGTTTCAAAAATCCAATGCTCAACATGATGAATATGAACCCAAATCAACTCTACTGGACAATACAAGGCAATGAAATGACTCTACAATGCTCAAGATCAACACAAGACAGAGTAAACATATATGCACAGGTACAAAGACAGTGAGCATATACATATGTATGTAATGCAAAGGTTCAGGCCGAGACAAAAGCAAGTTCAAGTGATGTAAAATGAAAATCAAAGCATGTACAAGTTGTAATATGCATATGCTCGAGCTGTTATTCAACACAGCAATGCAGCACAATTCAGATAACATGTCAAAGACCACAAGCAATCAGACCAAATGCAAAGAGATGAATCAACAGCCCAAGTCAGGATGGAGCTACAGGAATGTGCACAGACCAATAGCTACATGAAACAAACCCAAATGAAGACCAACTGCATAATGCAAGTAAATTCGAACCAAGTATGGCAGTGAAACTCAAGCGAGTAAGTACAAACTGATGCATGATGAATCAGACAAGCAATGAAAATAAAAAAGGTATGTATCAGACTCTCCACCGAGAAAACAATGGATCACAAAATCCAAGTCGAAGTCAACCAGAGAAAATCATGAAATAAAATTTCAACAGCAGCAGTATTATCGGAATTCTAGCCGTGAATTTTAAAGCTGTGTCAATCAATCAATCGAGTATTTACACAAATGAATTAGTCAAGGAAAAATCACGAGCATCCAAGTATAATCGAATGGACGAAGCACAAAATTGACAAATTCAAACAAATTCAGACGAACGGAATTCAAGGAAATCAAACGCATATATAAATCCACAATCATCATCGGCTAAAGGCATCGAGTTCAAGTACGAAAACAAAAAAGCACAAAAGCATAAAATTACATACCGAAGCAAGGAGTCGAACTCGATTGAACAACGAAGCAGCCGAAGAGAGCAACGAGAGAAGATCGAAGCTACTCGCGCATTATCCACAAGATTGATCAAACATAAAGTCGGCAGCTTCATCAAACCCTAAATTGGATCGAAGGGACGAAGCCCTAAATTTGCAAGAGGAACGACCGCCATTACGAACGGAGCAAATAAAAGAGACGGGTCGAATTACAAAGGGGGCCGGCCTATTTTCAAAAGAGACTTCTATTTTATAAAAGGGCTTTGTATTTTAAAATTAGGGTTATTTAATTTTTATATTGTTTTTAACTTGTATTTTCGTTTTTAAACCGTTTTAATTTTCTAGTCGTGTGACTAGGGGACAAACTACATGTCGTAGTTTGGGAATTCACAACTCGGGGGCTGAGTTGTGGCAATTTCTAGTAGAAACCTTGGGGGCAGCACATACGCAGGGTTTTGCCGAAGCTGGGTAAATTCTGTGTCATTCTATTTCTGCATTTTATTCTGATATTATCTGTGCTGTGTTTATTCTGCTGTGATTTGTGTTAAAATTAATATACACTTCCGCAATAATTTTTATAATTAACACTATCACCCTATTCACCTCCCCTCTAGGGTGAAATCGATCCTATATATTCCGCTGCATCGATTTTTTTCATTGGTATGTGCAACTCTGATATGTATTGTATAAGAAAAATTAAATATTTTGTAAACAGCTTCATGAACTGTATATTTGATTATTACATTTTATCCTTCCGCTGTGAGATTCTATTTTGTTTTATTTCTTTCTTGTTTTTCTTATTTACCCCATAACAATCCGCCCTTCCATATGGTTTGAATTGGTACGTGTGTCGATTTAAAGCGTGCGAAAAGTGGGGACGTTACAATGTGGTATCAGAGCTTTGGTTTAGCGGTAAACCTTAGCTTTGTGGGGTCTGACTCTTTATTAATAAGGTAGTAATACCCTATGGGAGTCGCTGAGAGTATATATATGAGAGAGTGTATTTGTTAGTGTTATATAAAGATTTTAATATTGTGTTAATCTATTCCGCTTTGTATTTATAATTCTGGTTGATGCAGGAGATGCTATGACATCAATAGGGATTTCTAAACACTAAATAGGACAGACCAACATAATATTTGTTCTTAATATAGGTGAATGAAAATTTTTGCCTATTATATTTTCTATATATAAATTAAATTTTTAAATGATATATATAATATTTGGTTGCAATATATTGGTTGTTAGGTAATGAAATTGATAAATGATAGTGAAATATGATTGAAAATAAATTAAATGAAAATGGAAATTTAGAACTTAAGTTCCGGGGTTTTGAAACTTTCTTTCAAATGATTTCGGAATATAATAAAAATAATATTAGTAGAAGTATTTTTTGATATAAATATTTCAATATAATTTGAAGGAAATGTTTTAATGGAAATTTTGGAAAAATTTAAGTTTTGTACTCTCCTCTCTGTCATTGGAAAATAATTTCGGTGATGAGTGCACGCACCATCGACGGTCGTTTTCGAGTTTCGAAGTGGGAAGGCCACTGTAGTGTTTTATTGCAAAGTTGTTTTGATAAACAAATATAAATTTTAAATTGTTTAAATATAAATTGATTTTGTAATAGTATATTTATCTATTATTTTAAAATGAATTGAAATTTAACCTGATATTTAATTCTTAAGTTTACGCTAATTAATAATTTTAATTAGGGTAGTGAAATGGAAATTAACTGACAATTGGAACCTTTAAATAAAATAAGAGATTAAAAGCTTGGTTATAAATGAAATTAAAAGAAGTTTGAAATTGTAATATATAAAACAAAAGATTAAATTATTGAACATTTAATTAATTAAAAGAAATGAGTAAAACTTGTATAAGTTTCAATTACATTCTTAAAAAGCATATATAACCTACCAGATATAAAAAGTTGAAATGTTAATAAGAAAATGTAATAGATATTATACAAGTAATAAACTTTAGGTAATGAAGTAATTTACGAAATTATTTAATAAATAGAAATTTGGTGTCGCAGTTGTTATAAAACTTAAGTTTAATTGAAAAGGCTACAAATTGAAATGGAAAAGTAAGTATTGTAAATGGAATTTAGTAATAAATGAAAGTAGTATAAATGAATGGTAGTGAACTTAAGTAAACAGTTGAAGATATTTATAGATAAACCATTATATAAAAGAAAAGGAATCAAACAACTAATGTATGAAATGAAATTATAATAAGTAAATTTGATTTGTTGTGGAAATTGTTGTTTGTTTTGGTTTATGGTAATTTGGGAAAGGATACTTTAAATCTGTTTGGAAGGTATGAATAATCTATTTAGTGTCACCTAAGAATGTTGAGTGAAGGGTACACTTAGTAGTTTGTTTATTTCCGTACAATTTAAAGTTTTAAAACCCGAACAACTATTTGTTTTGTTTGATATGAATGAATGTTTGATGTGGGTTGATTTATATAACGGTTGTATGCTTTGTTGCTGGTGATTGATATTTGTATGGATTTGGTTGTTATTGTTTGAAACAATTTTAAATATTTCATTCTATATAATTGCTAACTCTTAACAGATTATATAAGTGAAATACAGGTTGTGGAAGCAATTACTACTGCTTTTGGTTTCATAATTAAGCGTTAATTGCCCGACGAATAGGTACGTTTCCGAATTACGGTTTTTAGCGGCATTATATTGTTTTTCCCGTGTTGGGATATATATTATTTTGGAAAATATGTATATATTGTTATTTTTGAAATTATATTTTCTCCCGAGGCTCTCCATACAAAGGAGACTCTGCCGAAATTTTCTGTAAAAAAATTTATACTTAGAAAATTTTTGAAAATGTTTTCCAAACTTTAATAATTTAAGTATAAAAACATTTAATGGTTATAAATTTGATATATTTTATCTAAATTAATTAATTTTGTAAATTTAATTGTTTATAAAGTTAATGTTTTGAATATGATATATTAATTTCTAAATTCTTCTTTTCCCTTCTTTTTTCCTTTTCGGGGACGAAAAGTTTTGAGTGAGGGAGAGTGTAACGACCCGTAAATTTCGTTAATTAAATTTGTCATATTAATAAGATTTTGGAATTAAATTTATAAAGAAATAACATTTTTATAAAGTTATAATGAAGTAAATGTTAAGAATTAACCTATGAAATATTATGTTGATTAATATAGACTTAATTAAAAAGGTTGAATTGAATCAATCCTATTTATTGGAAACTAAATTTTTTTGCAAATTTATAATAAATGAGTTTTTGCAAGAAGTGAAATTTGAATAGGATGGAATTCATTAATATAATAATGAGTAGTGAAAAGTGTTACATTTGGTTATGAAATAGAAAATGAGTAAATAAAAGTAAGTGTTGAATAAACCAATGCAATAATTGTAGATAAGTAGTTATAATGAGTGTTGTTGATAATAAACGTACTTAAATGGTAATAAATTGAATATAAGAAAACAAAGGCATTTAATGGATTAATTAATGAATTCATGAAATAAATATCTATGTCCTGTAGGTAATTATAATATAGTTGGAAGTGAAAACTTATTAAGTATGAAACCAAGAAAGTAAATTTATTAAGAATAAATAGTAAATAATGTACATATTTGGCAAATATAACTAAATAGTATGGAATGAAGCATGCATTAATGAAATGTAATGTAAGTTGTTAATTTCACCCATAAATGTTAATTTATTGAATAGTAAGGTTTTAAATCAAGTAACGAATTTGTTAAAATTTCAATTGATAATTTATAAAATTTAATGTGAAATCAATTTTAGTAATTGACCTAATTGTGCAGCTAGGATAAATTTATTTGTCATTAAAGATTGTTAATTCCATAAGAGGTAACCAATGTTAATTTCATTTATAATGTAACAAGTGGTGGATTTTAGGAGTGAAAATCAAGATTTGCTAAATTTATTTGAAAGTTAAAATTCAATAAGTGAATTAATTGCAAATAAGTGGAATTTAATATCAAATTTTGCATTAATAGAAGTGTGGATGAAATTTGTGGATATTAATGCAATAGCTATGAATCAATGAAAATTCATCCAATTGATAATAGGATGAGAACGATGTATGTAATCAATTTCAACACTTGTCTGTTAGTGATAACTTAAATGTAATTTAACGTTAGTTGAGTCTAATAAATTAAAACGGGTAATAATGTATTTCTAATGGTGTATGAATGAATTGATGATTAAATTAAAGGAAACAATGTTAAGGTTATTCATATTGGACAATTTTGTTGAATTATAAGGAATGGAAATAAATTTTTATCAATATGTTGGAATTTAATTTCTGATAATAAGATAAATTACAAGTAAATGAAATTGGAATAGCTAAGTAATACGTTATTGGAAATTTAGATGGAATATGAGAATATTTAATGTAATAGTTTTGAATCCAATGATATGTCCATCTATTTGAAAAATATGAATGGAATAATCTTTGATTTATGTAATTAAATGGAAATTTTGATGATAAGAATTATAATTTCTGAATAATGAAATTTGAAAATTTAACATTGAAATTGATAAGTTAATTAACTTTAAATTGACATCAAAAATTTGTTAAATTAATGTGAATGATGTAGGAATATAAAAACGAGAAGAATTGTCAATTGTGAAATTTCAGTTGGGAATTTGATTTAATCAATAAAATTTTAATTTATTTAATTAATATAAAAATAGCCATTTTGGCCACTGACTCGGATTTCGATGAAACCTGTTTCATCGGATCCGTAACGGCGAATTGTTGCAGGATTTCAAGTTTCGTATCGATCGGACTTGTCGTTTGATCGTATGGGCTTGAAACGCCTTGAAATCGATAAATTGAAATCAACTTGAAAATATTGATTTTAGCATAACTTCTCCATACGATGCAATATGAACCTGAAACCTTTTCCATCATGTTTAAAATATTTTAAAACACCTATTTTGATATATGGGTTGACACAATTTCGTTCCGGAGTCGAAACGGGGTTTTTTGGCCACTTTGGCGTAAGCGCGTATGTCTGTTTTTTCCATCTATTCTATTTTCGACTCTGCCTATGAATATCCTGCTATAAACCCTAGCCTTCCTAATTCGTATTTGTCTGTACGTACATCTCAACTCTCTCATCCTCAATGGCAGACAAACAAACTCTAGATCCAAACACAATCCCAAATCAAATCAAAAGCTAAAAGTTCAAACTTCTCGGAAACATTTGAAAAAAATATATGTTAAAGCTCTCGAAGTGCGTAATCTTCTGGTGTGATTCGTTTTTCATTTTGTTTCATCATCTGATCAGTAAAAATCGAAGAAGTTTCGACCATTCATCGCTTAATGATGAACTTCGTCGGATCGGAAAACCCTTTCTGGGTTTTGAAGAGAGGACCGAGGGGACTTCATCCATGCAGTTTATTTCGCGAATCGATGGTTAGATCGTCATGTAATCGCGATTTAGGGTTTCAAATCTAAAGGGTGGCGGTGGTCTCGTGGCCGATTTGGGGCGACTGTGGGTTGCCGTGGGGGGTTTGTGGAGGCAGCGTAGCCTCAATGATTGGTCGGCGTGGCTGCGGTAGGTTGTGGAAGCGGGGGCGATGAGTTTTTGATGGCGGCTGTTGTGCGCGGTACAGGGCTCGAACGAGTAGGGAAGAAGATGACTGTGAGTTTTCTGATGACGTGGCATAGGAATGTGGTAAATTTTTATTTATTTAAATTTCGTTTCAAAGGTTCTACCTGGCATAACTTTTACATACAACTTCAAATTTATGCACGGTTTTTTGCGTTAGGATTGTGTTTGAATTTCGGAGTTTTTGACGCTGGCTTTGACAGATTTGGAGACTGTGCAATTTTTAGGTTTAAATTGGATTTAAATTCAATTTAAATTCAAAAGGTGAGTGTTTTATACCACTCACAACTTCTAAAATTTCTTATGTTTGTTAAATTTATTTATGATGTGTTTAGAAATTTATTTATAACTGTTTGGCATATTTTCAATCATCATCCTAGTTAATTTAATTAAATTGTTACTTATTTTATTTATTGCATATAAACTGCCCGTTAAATTTGTTATTTATTTATTCATTGCATTTAAGTGCTAATTAAATTGTTAATTAATTATTCATTGCATATAAACCGCCTGTTAAACAGTTATTTAATTTAGTTTTGAATATAAACTGCTATTTAATACCTATTGTGTATTATACGTTCTATGTTAATGCTATTGTTTGAATTTGATGATGATTGTGACAAATGGTTGATGGGTGATATTGGATGAATTGATGCTATATTTTATATTTTTATAAACTGCAAGTTACTATGCATTTTCATCTCATTCGATATTGCGGTTTGAAATGATATACAACCGCATTTTCAATTTTAAATTGTGGATTGAAATTATAAATATCTGTATCACTTGAACATAGGGTAGAAAATTATATACAGACACCGCGGTGTGTGTGTGTGTGTGTATATATATATAAAATTATTTTTGAAATAATTTTCTATGGTTTTGAAATGGAATATATATATATATATATATATATATGGTTTTATGAGTATTGATTTCGGATATTTGATAAGGTTATTTTATATATAGTTAAATTCTTGGCTTTAAGCTATGTATAAAATTGTTTAAAGTATAAGTAATTTTAACAATAAAGTTGATTTCACTAAAATATATTATGGATAAGTGTTTACTTAAATTATACTCTAATATAGAGTTTATATTGTTTTTTTAAATTAATGTTGAGAAGATAGTTTTGAAATTGATTTGAGGTTTTATTTAATTAAGATCTTATTGAAATTTAGATTTAAAGAGAATATAGTGTTATAACTAAATTCGGGTTTAAGATAATTTAAGTGAATAAATCTAGTTCAAAAAAATTGAGGAATATTCAATTATTGAATTGAATTTTTTTATATAAATGATACTGGATTTATTAAGTAAGTATTTCAAAACTAAATAATTTGTAAAGTGAATTTGGCATATATATGAATTAAAAATTCAGTTTTGAAATGGTGGAATATTTAAAACTTTGAAATATATGGAAATTTAAATGGTTTATTTCGGAATTCAAATCTGTATTTGGAATTGATTTGAGAAAGTAAAAAGCTAATTTACTTTATAAAGTAATTTATTATTAAACCATTTAAGTATTGAAAATTATGTTCGAAGCTATGGGTTTAAGGTATATATATTTGAAAGTACTATGATTTTTGAAAAGATATATTCGGAATATAAATGATATCATATTGATTTGGGTTTTTAAATAGATATGATATCTTATTTATATGGTTTTGAAATGGATATTTTATTCGGGTTTTGAAGTATAAATTATTTTGAAATGACCGCGGTGTTATAATAACGTTTGATTGTTAAAGAAACCGGGATCGGAAGTTGTCATACTCTCTGCCAACCCCGAAAACCACTTTAACAACCGTGTACGCGGTGGAGATTCCAGAATGAAGTAGGATGGTGGCGGCGTTTCCTTTGAGGTAAATACGTGGACCCAACTCCCATGAGTTGGCATAAGGTGGCTAAAATAGGAGCGATTGATGGGTTAAGAAGGTAGCACCTTTTATCGGACGCATCCCTTCGATATTCTACTCTGACTTTTGGATTTATTCGGTGGCCACTATTGATTTCTTTGATTTGGGGGTGTGGCTCAAGGTGGGCGGTAGCTGCGGCTATGCGTTACCACTGATCCGGAAGCGTAATTAGTATATCTACCCTGGCATTGCCTAGTTGTGCCATGTCACCTACCCTAGCACGCCTTGTACGATTTTGTTTTGCACCATACCTATGGAGTGCTCTCTGACGACCCCCAGTACGGGGGAGATTACTGTACTGTATAGACTATGGGAATATATTTTGTGTTAAGGGCTATATGGGTAACCCTTTAACGCTATTTAAAACTAAGTTTATTTTACAATTAGACACTATTATAATAGCAAAATATACTACATAGTAAATAGTTTAACGGATCCTTAAGAGATGTAAATCCCGAGCATCTCTTGAGTTACTGCACTCATATTTATTTCTGTTGATTTAACTTACATAAGATCTTTTAGTTCTGACTCAAGTGTTTTGTCTTTTCAATTCGCTCGAGTCAGTCCGAGCATTTCAGGATCGAAGACTTTATTTCTAGAGGACGAAGACGAAGATTTCATTATTAATATTATATTATATTCCACTACACTGTATTCCGTTGCATCGATTTTTTTTCGCTGGTATGTCCAACTCTGATATGTATTGTATAAGAAAAATTAAATATTTTGTAAACCGCTTCATGAACAGTATATTTGATTATTATATTTTATCCTTTCGTTGTGAGATTCCATTTTGTTTTATTTCTTTCTCGTTTTTCTTATTTACCCCATAACAATCCGCTATTCCGTCTGGTTTGAATTGGCACATGTGTCGATTTAAAGCGATAAAAGGGGGGACGTTACATTGTCTTTTAGAAAATTTACTTATATAGTATAATCACAAAAGTTTATTTTATTTACAAATTTTCAAAACAACATTGTGTCAGTTTGCTTTGTTCAAGTGTTTTGGAAATCCTGTCGATAGCGTTGATCAGATGGATCGATCAAAAACCCAAATCAACATCAACAACTCAAACAGCATAATATATATATATATATATATATATATAACATTTTAGCATTAATTTACAAAAACACTTCCTCGCTCGACGATACAAGAATGGATTCCAAAGCAAGGATAGTGATTCAAATTTGATAGACTCCAATCAAAGAGAATTTGGATTCGAAGATAGGTCCAAAATAAGATAAGATGATTAAATAACAAAATTGGAAGATGGATAAGTTTATATAAACCGCAGCCAACCTTAACCGGTTCGACCTTGACTTCAACAATAAGATCGTTGCAGAATTCCGAGGCAACTCAGCAATCGATCGTAAAAGATAGAATTCAGGCATAGCCAGAGATAGATAGCATCTTAAACCGAGGATACAGTAATCTACGGTAAATCAATGCCTATTGTAAAGGAGTTTCACCGCTTTACAAATCAATCGAAGGTTGGCGAGACCGTCGAGTTATTATAGAATTCATTCGAAGTGGATTTATTGGATACTCCAAATCAAGAATCACGAATAAGGAGAGATAAGGATAGATTTTGGAACCGAGGGGAATGTTTCAAAATTCAAAGGCAAACCGAATCAAGGAGGAAGGAATTCAAGCTCGAACGAAAGTAGTTCCACAATTAAATTTACTCTATATGCTGAATTTTGCCAAAAACCAAAGCTTTGGTACCACATGTAACGACTTGATATTTTCAACCATTCGCATCCATATATGTCGGACAAGTTATACATAGCTATAAGCTTAAATACAAGAAAACAAGTGTGAATGTTGAATCAATTAATGCGATAATATATGATTAATAGAAATGGAAGTAAATCTATGATTAATTGTAACATTGGAAATAGATAATAGACTTATTAATGTGAATAAAATCCCAATAAACGAAATAATACAAAATTCTATACATAGCTATAAGTGTGTACATGAAAACAATTATAAGTATTGAATTGATCAATGAATTACCAATTAGTTAATGATAGGTGAACGGAATTATGTAGGGAGAATAATTATAACATTTGATTGTAAATAATAATGGATTCATAAGTGCAATTAAAGGTTATGGTAACAATTATTATAAGTAGCCTATAAAATTAATTGGAAATCAATTATATTTTAATATAAATAAATGTTCATTAATGTGAGTTAGGATAGTAATTGTAAAGTGTGAATGTAATGAAATGAAAGTATATTTATATTTTATTAATAAGATAAAATAAAACAATGAAACCAAATTGAATAAATTTATTGATATTTTAATTATAATAAATGTATATATTTGACAAATTCAATATAATTGAAAACAATTGTTAATACAAAGGAGAGATGGAAATTTGAATATATTAATATAATAAAAGACAAAAAAATACTTACTAAGGTTATAGAGTAATAATAGACTTAATAAAAAGATTGGAATTGAATCAAATCAGTTTATTTGGAATTAATTAAAATTAATTGGAATTCAATCTATAATAAATGCCTTTATTGTAAGTAAATGAAATTAAATACTACGTTAATTGAATAAAGATGAAATGGGAGGTATTAATGTAGTAAACGCAAACCAATGGGAATTATACCCATGAGATGACAATTGGTTGAATAACTAGATTTAAAACCAAATAAATGGAATTATTGGAATTTTAATTGATAATTAATGAATTTACTGAAATTGAAATTTGATACTGTAATTGGTGAATAAATTAACTTCAAATTGTTATAGAAATTTGTTATAAAGGATTATAAATTACTAAAGTAATCAAAGATGATAAAAATTATACATTATAGAATTTGAATGAAAAAAATGATTTAATTTAATTTAATGTTAATTTATTTAATAACGTGAAAAATAGTCATTTTGGCCACCAACTCGGATTTCGACGAAACCAGTTTCATCAAATCCGTAATAAATAATTATTGTAGGATTTCAAGTTTCATAGCAATCGGACATTTCGTTTGATCATACGGGCTTGAAACACCTAGAAATCAATTTAATTGAAGTCAATTGAAATCAATTTGAAATAAGTTGATTTTAGCATAATTTCTTCATATGATGGAATTAGGACTTAAAACCTGTTCCATTGATTTTAAAATTATCGAAAACATCTTTTTTGATATGGGATGACCTATTTTGATTCCGGAGGTAGAACAGGTTTTTCGGGTTGTTTATCGTTCAATCAAATCTTGTCCGTTCATTCTATTTTTAGCTTTGCCTATAAATAATCCATTATAAACCCTAGCCATTACTTATTTTCATTTGTCTTTACATACATCTCCTTCTCAACTCCTCATTCCAGTGGCAGACAAAACCTACTTCCTAAATTCCAAAACCTAATTTCAATTTCAAAATAAAAAATATATTTGCGGATCTGCGGTAACTTTGGGTCGTGCTTCAGGTTTCAGAGGCAAAAACCATGCAGCAACTTTGGGTCCGGAAGAAAATGACTCGGGTCTCTCCGGATCATTTTGGAAAAAACTCGAAGCAAGCACCGGGGATTTGAGGCGGCGGACCGAAGTTGAACCGGAGTCCGTCTAGGACTAGAATTTTCCAATCTTCTAATTTTCATAACTTTTTCATACGAGCACGGATTTGCACGCGGTTTATTTTGCTGGGATCGTATCGGAATTGCAAACATTTTACCGCTGATTTGGATGAATTCCGAGACCATTAAAATTTTAGGCTTAAATTGGATTTAAATTCAATTTAAATTCAAAGGTGAGTGTTTTAACCCACACACAACTTCTAAAAATTTCTTATGTTTGTTAAATTTAATTCATGATGTGATTAGGAATTTATTTATGATTGTTTGGTATATTTTTAATCATCATCTTAGTTCAATTGAATTTATTTGAATTAAATGTTATTTAATTTATTATTGCATATAAATTGCCAGTTAAATACATGTTATTTATTATTAGTTTCTATATTGATATTTATGGATTGTTTTGGATGATGATTGTGATGGATGTTGGTTGTTGATATTGGTTGAATGGATGTTTAGTTTATATTGTTATAAACTTCTAGTTCGTTATGGATTATTATTAATTCAGGATTGCGGTTTGAAATGATATACAACCGTAAAATATTAAATTGCGGATCGAAATGATAAATATCTGTATCACTTGACGATAGGATAGAAAATTATATGCAGACACCGTGGTCTATATATAAAAATATTTTGAAATGATTTCTCTGGTTTTGTAAAGAAATATATGGTTTTATATAAATATTGATTTTAGAATTATATAAATGTAATTTTATTCTTGATTTTAAGCTATGTATAAATTTGTTTTAATATAGAATAAGTTTAATAATAAAGTTTGATTTTATTGAAGGTAATATGATTAAGTATTTAAATTATATTTCAATATAGAGTTTATAATGATTTAACTAAATTAAGGTTGGAAGATAAATCTGAAATTTATTTGAAATTGAATTTATTTAATAACTAAACTCAAATAAGTTTAATTTGAAATTTATTAAATTTGAAATTTTAAAAGGTATGATTTTTATAACTTGATTTTGTTTAAGATGATTTAAAATGAATATTCACGTTTAAATTAATTGAAGGAACACTTAGTGATTTGGAATTTGGTGTCCATTTAAAAGATATTGGATTTGTTAAGTAAATATTTCAAAACTGAATAATGATGAAGTAAATTAAGGTATATACGACGTTATCAAATTTAGTTTTGAAATGTTGGAATATTTAAAGCTTTGAAATATGTGGAAATTGAAATGGTTTATTTGAGGTTCAAATCTGTATTTGAAATCGATATAAATTGAAATGGTTTATTGAAAACCGAGTTGAGTTGAAATTTATGAATTGAGATTTGACATAAATTGAATTTTGGATTCAAGTTGATTTGAATCAATTTGTGAAGTGGAGGAAATTATATTATTTTATAAAGTAATTTTAAATTTAAAACTATTTTATCATATATACTATTTGATTATCTAAACTGTTTGAGTGGTGAAAGTTATGGTTTTGAAGCTATGAATTTCAAAGTATTATGTTTTGAAAATGTTATAATTTTAAGTGTTTGGTTTTGAAAGTGTTATAACCTTGAAAATGCTATGATTCTGAAAATGGATATTTTTCAAATGGAAACGATATCATATTTGATTTTGAAATGGAAACGATATTGTATAGATATGTGTTTACGCCAAAATTGGTCACAAACACCAAATATCGCAAAAGCACTAGTGTACAAGCACAGATCGGTAATATATATCCACATATCACAGATATAGATGGTATAGAGAATGATAAATAATGAACAATAGACTTCAAACGTAAAAAAATTGACAAAAACACAGGATTTATAGTGGTTCGAAAATCTCCGGCCCACGTCCACTCCAAAAGTTAATCTTTTTATTAATGTTCTTCGTTGATTACAACGGGTTACCATCAAGAAATTAGAGTACAACAACAATGATGAAGTGCAAAGTTGAATCCGGTAGGGTCTGGACGTTAAATAGGTAAAAGATCACTTTTCTTTAGGCTTTGGGGCTCTATTTATAGGTGTAGGAGGTTGATATCTTGCACCAACTTTGGGGGACTTCTTCTGGCATATGAGTGGGCCCACACGATCGATCCCGGGAAGTTTCATCTCGATCCGTGATCGATACGAACGAATTTCGTACCGATCAAGATTTTTTCCTATGGAGTTGAAACTTAGCAAGAACCTTCCTTGGCTTGTACGTGAGCTCCTGTGAAAATTTCATAGCATTTGGACCTGTGGTTTAGGAGATATGATCGATACAAGATAGAGTTTTTTGGCAGGCAGTGTAGTTCGAATCGATAAATTCGTGTCGATCTATTCGAAACCATCAGGGCACGTGCCTAGGTGATGACGTGTTTCAAAATTCCTGGACCGATCCATTTTATGTGCCAAGTTGATCGATTTATTTATATCCAATATCGAAGCCTCATTTGCATCGACCATTGGTTCGCATCCATTCAGTTCAGTCCTTCTTCGAATCGATTATCGATTCACATCCATTCATCGTAGCCCTTGTTTGTATCGATAGTTGATGGTGTACTTCGCATCGATCGCTGCAGATACTATCGATACGAAGTGAATTCGCTTGAGCGTGATGGATACGAACAAGAACTCGGACGCCATCGATTCGAACAACCACGAACTGGATGGATGCAAAGGAGGTCTGTAGGGTGGATGGATACAAATTAAGCTTACCTGTGATCGATGCGAACTGAGTCAGTCCCCGATAGATACGAAGTAGTACGATCCTAATGGATACGAACCAAATCGATACGACGCTGCTGCTTTTGGATCGGTGTGAAGAGTTTAATTCCGGATGGAGTCGAACATCATCGATTCGAACAGAGCTTTATGATGGATTCGAAAAACATTTTTTCCTTAACTTGTATCGATCATATCTCGATCACACGAACTCCCATTGACCTGAAATTTGAAACCATCCTCTCATAGCCCTGTTCATCATTTCCAATCAATTCCGCCTTGATCGAAGCTCGGCCAAATTTTGATGGCATCGATCACAACCTGGTTTCCAATCTATTTCTAATCCTGATAGTCATTCTTTCTTGCCAATTTGTTGATATTCTAGCCTTGAGCAAAAGGTAGGATAACATATGCCCCCCAAAACATGCCTTGTGATAAGAAGGTGCGTTTTGAATAGTTTCGAACCCGATATTCGAAGTCCATAGCCATATCCATCCACATCAGGTAACCGAGTCCTAATCCATCCTTTTCCAGTAATCGATAATCAAATCCAAGACCTCTCCGGGTCGATATCCAAATCCATAACCTCTCCAGGTTCTTGCCAAGTGTAATCCACACTTGACAACCGTGGTCCAGGGTCCATGGACGTGGAGTAATGCCATGGCTTAAGTCCTAAGCCGAATCCTGGTCGCTCCGGACCCTTATCGAGGATAGTCCATACCCGACGATCTAAAATAGTAGCCGGTAATATAGGGCCTAATTCCTAGGCCAAATCCTGGTCTCTTCGGACCCTTGTTGAGTATAGTCTATACTCAACGACCTGAATAAGCCAATTCGCCGCGTTCGGGTGAAGAGGCTCACCCCTTGCCAGGTACAATCCATACTCGATGACCGTTTACCGGAAAGCGAAATAAAAATCCAATGAAAATCTAGTCCAAAATCCAAGCCAAATCAGAAAACCAAAAATCCGCATCCGAAATCAAAATCAACATCCAAACATGAGAGCAACCATCCAAACAGAAGCCAAAAAAAAGAAAAAAAAGAATCAAGAGTTCAAACAAAACTCCAAAACCAAACTAGAAAAATGAGAGTCCAATCCAAAAACAAAAAATGAAAAACAGATTTCGCAAACCATGGCATCGCGGTTTATTGTCAATCAGAGCATGCCTAGGGGCCATCTCCGTCCCCGTACATGAGTAAATGACTTCGCCGTTTGCCCGCGGTTTGTTACTTATGTCATACTATCCCAGTCAAATGATAACCAATCAACCATCATTCCTGGGCCTCGCGCCATGATTATTTATGGTAGATGGTGGTTATTCCTGCCCCACCGCTGTATTCTGAGCCCTGGTGTATTGTCGCAATTGTCCGTTCCTTACATGCTCCTCAATTATGTCCTTTAAGTGC
This sequence comes from Allium cepa, assembly GCA_030765085.1. Classification (NCBI taxonomy): domain Eukaryota; kingdom Viridiplantae; phylum Streptophyta; class Magnoliopsida; order Asparagales; family Amaryllidaceae; genus Allium; species Allium cepa. Next base: position 555,640,196 of record CM060928.1, on the reverse strand, counting down.
CTGCAACTGTTGGTGTCATGCCAATCCAAATCGTGGAAGAGACAGTGCCTTCCTGATGCCCTTTCACATTCGGAAGGTACTCTCCTAGCTGGCCTTCGGTAGGGAAGGCGATTTCGAGGTCCAGGAGTATCTATTCTAATATTTCATCCAATCCTGTGTAAGTGGAGAATTTTGGCTCTCTCCATCGTTTCTTAGCTTTCTCTGAATCATCATCAATCTTCCTTTTTCCTTTACCTTTATCTTTGTCCAAGCCTTCGCTGGATGGTCCTCCATTAACAGTCATGTTCGCCTCCTTTAACTTCATATCCGAACATGTGTCTTCCTGCCGAAGGAATCTCTGGCTTCATGAAAGAATTTCTCGAAATCCATTGGTGGATCCCGTATTAGAGACACTTTAAAATATGTATCCTCCCTAACTCCTGAAACTGCTGCCATTAAAACCATCGATGGATCCGACCGATCGACCGAAGCAACTGCGCATTGAACCGAGTTAAGAAATCTCTAAGCGATTCATCCATCCTTTGCTTTATCGATGTTAGCGTCATTACATTTTTCAGTCTATTAGTATGAACCCAAACTTTCTTCAAAAACCTGTCCACCAATTATGTCCATGTCCTGATAGATCCCTCTTCCAGCTTCCTAGACCACATAGCAGCTATGTCCATCAAGTATAAAGGGAAAATAGGGCCATTACTTCCTCCGATGCCCCCAGCACCTCCATGTGTCTTGTGTATCTCATCAAATGATCGGTTGGATCAGTCTTGCCATTGTATAACTCCACGTTAGGTAGCTTAAAATCCGGTGGATTTCGAGCTATCCTGATTTCACGAGTGAACAGACTCTTGTTTACTCCTTTCAGGTCTCTATTGGTCAGACCTCCGTGCATAGTTCTCCTGATGATCTAAGCTAATCTAGCATTGTCCGTCAAGGGTTGCCCCCCGAATCCCTGAGGGAATTATGGTACATACTCTTCATCCCACGCTCTCACATTGTTGCCAGCATCTTGTTGTATGGTGTTAACTGGAATTCCTCCATGAACTGGTCCATCTTCATCTGGTGGTGTGCCCCCAAGCCTAGTTTCATCTAGATTAGCAGGTGTACAATGATTCGAGATTGCGCCTTGCTAAGCTGCTCCATTGATTGCCTGTTTGGTCCTTCCGCTCCTACTCCGTGGATCTGAACTCCTGGAGCTCCAGCTGCTCCTGTTCGTCCAAACCGTCTGAGGAGATTCTGCATCATTTCCTCCTGCCTTTTCAGAAATTCTTCGTGCATGGCTCCCATCATCATCTCCATTTAGTCTTGGGCGATGAAAGATGAAGTTTGCTTGGCCCCTGATGAAGCCTCCCGCCTTCCTTCATGCTGACTTCTCTCTATTCTCTGTCTTCTACTCGATTGCCTCGTCATAGCTCTATAGACCTGAATCCTTAAACTTTCAAATCTAAACCCTAAATCTGGTATAGCGCATGCTAGTTGTTCTCAATGAAAGCACCAAGTGTTTGCACCAAAATTGGTCACAAACCTCAAATATCGTGAAAGCACCAGTGTATAAATAGAGATCTGTAATATATATATCCATAGATCATAGATATAGATGATATAGAGAATGATAAATATTGAACAATAGACTTCAAACGTAAAGAAATTGACAAAAACACAGGATTTATAGTGGTTCGGCTATCTCCGGCCTACGTCCAGAAAAGTTAATCTTTTTATTAATGTTCTTCACTGATTATAGTTGATTACAACGGGTTACCATCAAGAAATTAGAGTACAATAGCAATGATGAAATGCAAAGTTGAATTCAGCAGAGTCTGGACGTTGAATAGCTAAAAGATCCCTTTTCTTTAGGCTCTAGGGACCTATTTATAGGTGTAGGAGGCTGATATCTCACTCAAACTTTGGGTGACTTCTTCTGGCACGTGAGTGGGCCCACGCGATAGATCCCAGGAAGTTTTGGCTCGATCCGTGAATGATATGAACCAATTTCGTATCGATCAAGATTTTGACCTATGGAGTTGAAACTTGGCAAGAGCCTTCCTTGGCTTGTACGTAAGCTCCTGTGAAAATTTCATACCATTTGGACATGTGGTTTAGGAGATATGATCAATATGAGATAGAGTTTTTGACAGGCAGTGTAGTTCGAATCGATAAATTCGTGTCGATCTGTACGAATCGATCCGGGCATGCCCAGGTGATGACGTGTTGTGAAATTCCTGGACCGATCCATTTTATGTGCCGAGTTAACCGAGTTATTTGTATCCAATATCGAAGCTTCATTCGCATCGACCATTGATTAGCATCCATTCAGTTCAATCCTTCTTCGAATCGACTATCGATTCGAATCCATTCATCGTAGCTCTCGTTCGTATCGATAGTTGATGTTGTACTTTGTATCGATCACTGCAGATACCATCGATATGAAGTGAATTCACTTGAGCATGATGGATACGAACAAGGACTCGGATGCCAACGATTCGAACAACCACGAACTGGATGGATACGATGGAGGTCTGTAGGGTGGATGGATACAAACTAAGCTCACCTGTGATCGATGCAAATTGAGTCAGTCTCTGATCAATATGAAGTAGTATGATCCAAATGGATACGAACTAAATCGATATGACGTTGCTGCTTTTGGATCGATGCGGAGAGTTTAATTCTGGATGGAGTCGAACAGCATCGATTAAACAGAGCTTTATGATGGATTCGAACTACATTTTCTCCTTAACTTGTATCGATCATATCTCGATCACACGAACTCCGATCGTCTTGAAATTTGAAATACAGCCTCTCCTAGCCCTATTCATCATTCTCAATTGATTCCGCCTTGATCGGAGCTCGGCCAAATTTTTACTCCATCGATCACAATCTGGTTTCCAATCTATTTGCAATCCTGATATTCATTCTTTCTTGACAATTTGTTGATATTCCAGCCTTGACCAAAGGGGGGGATAACAATATGGTTTTGAAATGACAATGATATTTTGGTTTTTGAGTATAAATTATTTTGAAATGACCGTGGGATTTTAATAACGTTTGGTTGTTAAAGAGACCGGGATCGGATATTGTCATACTCTCTGCCAATTCCGAAAACCACTTTAACAACTGGGTACGCGGTGGAGATTCCAGAATGGAGTAGGATGGTGACGATGTTCTATTGAGGTATATACATGGATCTGACTCTTATGGGTTGACATAAGGTGGCTAAAACAGGAGCAATTGAAGGGCTAATGAGTTAGCTACTCTGATCGGACACACTCCTTCGATACCATTCTATTACTTTGTTATTGATTGGGTGCACCTTTGATTTTTGAGAGTGTGTCTCCAGGAGGGCAATAGTGGCTGCTATGCATTACCACCGGTCCGGAAGTGTAATTGGTATATCTACCCTTGCATTGCCTAGTTGTGCCGTGTCACCTACCTTAACGTGCCTTATACGATTTTGTTTTGTACCATACCTATGGAGTGCCCTCTGACGACGCCCAATACGGGGAAGATTGCGGTGCTGTATAGACTATGGAAATATAAAAATGTGTTAAGGGGGATATGGGCAACACCTTAACACTGTTTTTAAAATATATTATACTTTACTATAGACACTATTATAATAGCGTATTGTACTACATAGTAGATGTTTAACGGATAGGAGATGTGAATCCCAAACATCTCTTAAGTTACTGCATTCACGTTAGACATTGGATAGGAGATGTCGAACCCCATAAACATCATCGGTGCAATTTACACTCATATTTATTTATCATTGATTTAACTTACATAAGATGCTTTAGTTCTGACTTGAGTGTTTTGTCTTTTTAATCCGCTTGGGTCAGCCTAAGCATTTCAGGATTTGAAGACCTTATCTTTGTAGGGCGAAGACGAAGATTTGTAATACTATTATTATATTATTTAATTCACTGCATCACGTATTCCGCTGCATAATTATTATTCTCTGCTATGTGTAACTCTGATTCGTATTGTATAAGTATAATCAAATTTATTAGTAAAACACCTTCATGAACTGTTATTTGATTATTATATTTTGTCATTCCGTTGCGAGATTTTGTTTTGTTTTTTTCTTTCTCTGCCTTTTCTTATTCACCCAATAAGAGTCCGCCCTTCTTTATGGTTTGCGTCGGCATGTATGTCTGCCTGAAACGTACAAAAAGGCAGGATGTTACAGTTGGTACCAGAGCTTTGGTTTAGCGATAAATCTTAGCTTTATGGGGTCCGACTCTTTACTAATAGGGTAGTAATACCCTATGATGAGGCGTTGAGTGTATATATATAAGATAGCGTATTCGTTAGTGTTATAAAAAGGTTTTGATATTGTGTTAATTTGTTCCGTTTTGTATTTATAAATTCTGGTTGGTGCATAGGACGTTATGACATCGATAGGGATTTCTAAACACTTAATAGGACAGACCGACATAATATTTGTTTTGAAATATAGGTAAATGAAATAATTTTGTCTATTATATATTTTTATGTATAAAATAATATATTTTATAAAGGATATATTTGGTTGTAATATATTGGTTGTTAGGTAGTGAAATTTATAAATATTGATTGTAAAGTAAAATTTACAAATAAAATGAGAATAAATTGGAAATTTTAGAACTTATGTTCCAGAATTTTGAAAATTTATTTCGAATGATTTTGGAATATAACAAAAATATTATTTAGAAGTATTTTATGACATAAATATTTCAATATAATTTGAAAGAATTGTTTTAAAGAAAATTTGGAATGAAATAAGTTCTATACTCCCCTCTCTGTCGTTGGAAAATAATCTCGGTGATGCACGCATCATCGACATTCATTTTCGAGTTTCGAAGTAGGAAGACCATTGTAGTTGTTTACTAAACATTTGCTTTGATAAATAAATATAAATTTATTTCCAAATATGATTTGATACATATAAAAGATATGATACATATGTGATTTTAAATGATATGAAATGGAACCCGACATTTGGTTCTTAAATTCCTATAAATTAGAAGTTTTAATTATTGAAATGAATAGGGATTTAACTATGTAATAATTAGAACTTCTAATTGAAGACAAGAAATTAGATGCTAGGTTATGAATGAAATATACAAGGAATTTGAAATTTGTAACCTGTAAGTAAAAGAATGGAAATCTAGAAGGTATGATTATTGAATATTTTGCCAATTAAAAGAAATAAGATAAACTTGTGTAACTTTAAATTACATCCTTAAAAGCATATATAACTTACCAAATATTAAAAGTTGTAATTCTTAAAGAAAATGTAATGGAATATTATACAAGAAAAACTTAAAGCAATGAGAATGTTCAGTGAAATTTAATTTTACAAATAAGAATTTGATGTTATAGTTGCTATAATACTTAAGTTATAATTGAAGTATTACTGTAAAAAAAGGGTGAAAGAAAGAAAGTATTGTAGGAAAGTAATTATAAACTTAGGTAAATGAATTGATATGCTAAGTAATTGACTTGAACATGAATACTATAAATAAATGGATGTAAATAAATGAAATTCAGTAATGAATGAATGAATATAATGCAATAAAAAGAAACGAACATGATATGAATAAATGAAAATGAATATTTGTGAGTAATAAATGAATATAAATGAAATAATCAGTGAATGAACGAAAAAAATGAATGAACAACAAATCTTGTGAAAAGATTAACAAGAATAAACTTAAGTAATGGTAGAATCTGTTGTTTGTTTGGTTTATGGATTGTTGGGAAAGGATACTCCTAGTTGTGTTGGTTGTATGAATAAATCTGTTAAGTTTTATCTAAGACTATTGATTAAATGATATAATTAGCAGTTTATTTGACATTTGATGTGATTAAAAGTGTCTTGACCCGAACAAACTATCTCTTTTGATTGATGTGGATGGATAATTAATTTGCATTGATTTCATATGATGATTGTATGCTGTGATAGTGATTGTTGTTCTATATTGATTTGTTTGTTAGTGGTTGGAGCAACTTTAAACATTTTATATTATATAACTATTAAATCCTTTTGGGATTATATAAGTGAAATACAGGTTACGGAAGCAATTGCTACTGCTTTTGGTTTCATAAAATAAACGTTAATTGCCCGGCAAATTGGTACGTTCTTGGATTACGGTTTTATAGCGTTACTATATTGGTTTTCCTGTTGTTGGGATATATTATTTTGAGATATTTTGATATATATTATTATATTTGATATTATATTTTCTCCGGAGCCTCTCCATACAAAGGAGACTCTGTAGAAATTTTCCGTAAATTTTGGACTTATAGAAATTTTGAAAGATGTTTTCCAAACTTTATTAATTTGAGTATAAAATGATTTAATGGTTATAAATTGGTATATTTTATTTCAATTAATTAATTTTGTAAATTTATTTGTTTACAAAGTTAATATTTTTAAATAAGATGTATTGTTTACTTAATTCTTTCTTTTCTCTTCTTTTTCCTTTTCGGGGACGAAAAGTTTTGAGTGAGGGAGAGTGTGACGATCCTTAAATTTTCAATAATTAAATTTGTTAATTTAATAAGATTTTGCTAAATAAATTTGGAAGAAATAAAAACTTTGTAATTTAATAATGAAATGAATGCTAAAATGAAATGTAACAATGGTATTTAGAACTAATTATTAAAAATTGAAATGAAACTCCAATAATAAACTAATGCAAATTGTTATACTTAGTTATAAATTTGAATAAAAGAAAACAAGTGCGAATGTTGAATCAGTTAATGAGATAATCTATGATTAATACAAACCGAAGTAAATCTATGATTAATTGGAATATTGGCAATAGATAATAGACTTATTATTGTGAATAAAATCCCAATAAATGAAATAATAAAAAATGCTACACTTAGCTGTAAGTGTGTATATGAAAACAATTGTAAGTATTGAATTGATCAATGAATTACCACTTAATTAATGATAGGTGAATAGAATTTGTGTAGGGAAAAACATTTGATTGTAAATAATAATGGATTCATAAGTGAATTAAAGGTTATGGTAACAATTATTATAAGTTGCATATTTAATTAGTCTATAAAATTAATTGGAAATCAATTATATTTAAATATAAAAAAATGTTCATTAATGTGAGTTAGGATAGTAATTGTAGAGTGTGAATGTAATAAAATGAATGAAAATGTATATTTTATTCATAAGATAAAATAAAAGAATGAAACCAAGTTAAACAGATTTATTGATATTTTAATTATAGTAAATGTATATATTTGACAAATTCAATATAATTGCAAATAATGGTTAGTTCAAAGGAGAGATGGAAATTTGAATATATTAATGTAATGAATGACCCAAATACTAACTAAGGTTATAGAGTAATAATAGACTTAATAAAAAGATTGGAATTGAATCAAATCAGTTCATTTGGAATTAATTAAAATTAATTGGGATTCAATATATAATAAATGCCTTTATTGTAAGTAAATGAAATTAAATACTATGTTAAGAAAATAAAGATGAAATGGGAGGTATTAATGTAATAAATGCAAACCATTGAGAATTATACCAATGAGATGACAATTGGTTGAATAACTAGATTTAAAACCAAATAAATGGAATTATTGGAATTTCAATTGATAATTAATGAATTTACAGAAATTGAAATTTGATACTGTAATTGGTGAATAATTAACTTTAAATTGATATAGAAATTTGTTATAAAGGATTATAAATTACTAAAGTAATCAAAGATGATAAAAATTATACATTATAGAATTTGAATGAAAAAATGATTTAATTTAATTTAATATTAATTTATTTAATAGCGTGAAAAATAGTCATTTTGGCCACAGACTCGGATTTCGACGAAACTAATTTCATCGAATCTGTAACAGTGAATTATTGTGGGATTTCAAGTTTCATTGCGATCGGACCTTTCGTTTGATCGTACGGGCTTGAAACGTCTAGAAATCAATTTAATTGAAATCAATTGAAATCAATTTGAAATTAGTTGATTTTAGCAAACTTCTTCATGCAATGGCCTTAGGACTTGAAACCTGTTCCATTGATTTTTAAAATTATCAAAAACATCTTCTTTGATATATGGGGCGACCCATTTTCGTTTCGGAGGCAAAACGGGCTTTTCGGGTCGTTTATCGTTCAATCAAATCTAATCCGTTCGTTTTATTTTCACCTTTTCCTATAAATAACCCATTTTAAACCCTAACTACTCCTTATTTTCATTTGTCTGTACGTACATCTCCTTCTCAACTCCTCATTCCAATGGCAGACAAAGCCTAATTCCAAAATTCCAAAAGCTAATTTCAAAATCAAAAAAGAAAAAATTTGGCGGATCTGCAGCAACTTTGGGTCGCGCTTCAGGTTTCAGAGGCAAAAACCCTGCAGCAACATCGGGTCAAGAAGAAAATGACTCGGCAGGTCATTTTGGCAAAAATTCAGAGCAAGCACCAGGGATTTGAGTTGGCGGACCAAAGTTGAACCAAAAGTCGACCCAGGACCAGAATTTTTCAATCTTCTAATTTTCATAACTTTTTCACACCAGCTCGGATTCACACGCGGTTTGTGTTGATGGGATTGTATCAAGATTATGGACATTTTAACGCTGATTTGGATGAATTCAAAGATCGTTCAAATTTTGGGCTTAAATTGGATTTATATTCAATTTAATTTCAAAGGTGAGTGTTTTAACCCACTCACAACTTCTAAAATTCTTATGTTTGTTAAATTTAATTCATGATGTGATTAGGAATTTATTGATGATTGTTTGGTATATTTTTAATCATCATCTTAGTTAAATCGAATTTATTTGAATTAAATTGTTATTTAATTTATTATTGCATATAAAATGCCAGTTAAATACCTGTCATTTATTATCAGTTTCTATATTGATATTTATGGATTTTTTTGGATGATGATTGTGATGGATGTTGATTGTTGATATTGGTTGAATGGATGTTTAGTTTGTCGTTATAAACTTCAAGTTCGTTATGGATTATATTAATTCGGGATTGCATTTTGAAATGATATACGACCGTAAAGTATTAAATTGTGGATTGAAATGATAAATATTCGTACCACTTGACCATAGGATAAAAATTATATACAGACAACGTGGTCTATATATAAAAATATTTTGAAATGATAACTATGGTTTTTTTAAGAAATATGTGGTTTTATATAAGTATTAATTTTAGATATTATATAAATTTTATTTTATTCTTGATTTAAGCTATGTATAAATTTGTTTTAATATAGAATAAGTGTAATAATAAAGTTTTATTTTCTTGAAGATAATATGGTTATGTATCTAAATTATTTTTAATATAGAGTTTATAATGATTTAAATAAATTAAGGTTGGAAGATAAATTTGAAATTTATTTGAAATTGAATTTATTTAAGAATTAAACTCAAATAAATTTGATTTGAAATTTATTAAATTTAAAATTTTAAAGGTATGATTTTTATAACTTGGTTTTGTTTAAGATGATTTAAAATGAATATTTCAAGTTTAAATTAATTATAGGGACATTTAGTGAATTGGAATTTAGGGTTTATTTAAAAGATATTGGATTCGTTAAGTAAATATTTCAAAACTGAATAATAATGAAGTTAAATTAAGGTATATATGAAGTTATCAAATTTAGTTTTGAAATGGTGGAATATTTAAAGATTTGAAATATATGGAAATTGAAATGGTTTATTCGAGGTTCAAATCCGTGTTTGAAATCGATATAAATTGAAATGGTTTATTGAAAACTGAATTGAGTTGAAATTTATGAATAGAGATTTGATATAAATTGAATTTTGGATTCAAGTTGATTTGAATCTATTTGTAAATTTGAGGAAATTGTATTATTTTATAAAGTAATTTTAAATTTAAAACTATTTTATCATGTATACTATTTGAATATCTTAACTGTTTAAGTGGTGAAAGTTATGGTCGAAGCTATGAATTTCAAAGTATTATGTTTTGAAAATGTTATATTTTCAAGTGTTTGGCTTCGAGAGTGTTATAACCTTGAAAATGCTATGATTCTTAAAATGGATATATTTGAAATGGAAATGATATCGTATTTGGTTTTGAAATGGAAATGATATCGTCTTGTTATGGTTTTGAAATGACAATGATATTTTTGTTTTGAAGTATAAACTATTTTAAAATGACCGCGGTGTTAAATAATGTTTGGTTGTTAAAGAGATCGGGATTGGATATTATCACACTCTCTGCTAATTTCGAAAACCGCTTTAACAACTAGGTATGCGGTGGAGATTCTAGAATAAAGAAGGACGGTGGTGATGTTCTATTGAGCTATATACGTGGACCCGACTCCCGTGAGTTGGCATAAGTTGGATAAAACATGAGCAATTGACGGGCTAATGAGGTAGCTCCTCTGATCGGACACACTCCTTCGATACCATTCTATTACTTTGTTGTTGATTGGGTGCACCTTTGATTTTTGGAAGTGTGGCTCGAGGTGGGCGGTAGTGGCTGTTATGCGTTACCACCGGTCCGAAAGTGTAATTGGTATATCTACCCTGGCATTGCCTAGTTGTACCATGTCACCTACCATAGCGTGCCTTATGCGATATTGTTTTGCATCATACCTATGGAGTTCCCTCTGACGTCGCCCAGTACGGGGGAGATTACTGTACTGTATAGACTATGGGAATATAAAAATGTGTTAAGAGGGATATGGGTAACACCTTAACGCTATTTTTAAAATATATTATACTTTACTGTAGACACTATTATAATAGCGTATTGTACCACATAGTAGATAGTTTAATGGATCCTTAGGAGATGTGAAACTTGAACATCTCTTAAGTTACTGCACTCACGTTAGACACTGGATAGGAGTTGTCAAACCCCGTAAAAATCTTTGACGCCGTTTACGCTCATATTTATTTATCGTTGATTTAACTTACATAAGATCATTTAGTTCTGACTCGAGTGTTTTGTGTTTTCAATTCGCTCGGGTCAGTCTGAGCATTTCAGGATTTGAAGACCTTATCTCTGGAGGACGAAGACGAAGATTTGTAATACTATTATTATATTATTTAATTCACTACATCATGTATTCCGCTTCATTAATTATTATTCTTTGGTATGTGTAACTCTGATTTGTATTGTATAAGATAATTAAATTTATTTGTAAAACAGCTTCATGAAATGATATTTGATTATTATATTTTTTCATTCTGCTGTGAGATTCTGTTTTTTTGTCTCTGCTTTTTCTTATTCACCCTAATAACAATCCGCCCTTCTATATGGTTTCAGTCAGCATGTGTGTCTGCCTAAAACGTACAAAAAGGCGGGATGTTAGAAAAAGTAAACCAATATATATCATACTGTGAAATAGATCTAAACATATATACATTTGCAAACGTATAAAATAAACTATAAAATATAACTTTAAACTTATACCTGCACATAAATGAGTGAAAGAAAGGGTTTGAGTTAGAGATATTGCAAACTGGAAGAGATGAACAACGCATGTGAGATGGGTTCAAGGGAGGCACGGCGGTCGACACGCATGTGAGATGGGTTCAAGGGAGGTGCAGTTGCTGTTTGGCTATGATGGAGGAAGGCCAAGTCATATTAGTGGGTACGGTGGACTTTAGGATGGTGGTGGAGAAGCGAGGTGCCGAGTGGTTATTGAAGACGAGGTGTGAGCTTCGGCCATTAGCTAGGCTATATATATATATATATGTATGTATGTATGTATGTATATATATGTATATATATATATATATTATCTTTCGGCCATGAATGATTTTGGGTGGGAGGAGATGAACCTTCAATATTAACTTGTATATTATATTAATACATCAGGCAAAAGAAACGAATAGTCAGGCAAGTATAAATATAACCTGTATATTATACTATAATTTCAAAGTGGACCCACAGAGCAAAAGAAAAATGTGAAATTATGAAAATGAATCGGTGAACAGATTTTATTGAAAATTGGAGATGGTAAAGGTCACGGCTATTACGTGAAATGTTAAAAGTTAGTGTTACCTGGAGATTTGACCAGGCAACTAGGCACTCGGCATTTGCATACTGTTTGGCATCTCGAGCGTTCGGCACAACACACTGGGTCAGTTCCAGAGTCGTTTGGCACAAATGGTTCGTTCGGCCCTCGAGTTCGATCGACATCTATGGGACGATCGGAATGCAAGAGCGTTCGGCATTGAGAGCCGTTTGGTATTGTATATCGTTCGTCATCTATAGACGTACGGCATGGCAGAGTCGTTCGACATTCATAGTGCTCGACATCACTTCGTTCAGCATTCAAATAGTTCGACATCACTTCGTTCGGCATTCGAGATCGATCGGCATTCAGAGTTGTTCAGCATCACTTCGTTCGACATTCAGAGTGTTCGGCATCACTTCGTTCGGCATTCAGAGTGTTCGGCATCACTTCGTTCGACATGAGGATATCGTTCGACATCATTTCATTCGACATGAGGATATCGTTCGGCATTCATGCCTTGTTTAGCATTTTGCCGTTCGGTATTAATGGATCGGCACATAGAGATCACTCTTTTTTTGTTGAGCTACTTAACTACCTGGCCCACCAGGGAAGTCCAACCCATCTTCGTCTATAAATAGAGAGGCAGGGGCACAGTGAAAGGGACCTTTTTTCCGAGAATACCGAGGAGACTCTGCCGCATACAAGACTCATTTAAGACTTAATCTTTTTTGCTTAGCAATTGTATTTGAGTAATTGGTATACGGATTGTATCTGTAATCGATTAACGAGAAAAGCAATAAAGATCAACATCAAAGTGGATGTAGGCAATTACGCCGAACCACTATAAATCTGGTGTTCGTTTTTCCTACATTTAAATTTATGTACTGTCCTCTATTTAACTTTACTTTGTTCACAATTCTCTCTACACAATCTCTCTTAAGGGTGTTAGTGACCAATTTTGGTGCTAACATTTTGGTGCTTTCACCGAGAATCGAATTCTCAGGACAATAGGATCTACTTTGTAGCTACTGGATCGAAAAATCCCCCGAAGGAGATCCAAATCATTCGCAAGACATCTGTTGATTCTACTCAGAGTTACAACCGACAGCTCTACCATGGGAAGACCACGAACTAGATCGGCCTCTCACAACGCAAATGTCAATGAAACTGCTAGTGTACAACAGATAGGACCTAGCAACCAACCGGCAATTCCAAGCGTAGGAACCTCCACCCAGAACCAAGCGGAGGTCGTTTTCCGAACATAGTTCAACGACTTGATAAGAGAACTCACGGAAAGTAGAAGCAACTTGCTGAGCAGATCCAAGCCAATACTAATCTCATGACTCAGTTTTACCAGCAGCTGCATCAGAATGCTGGAAGTAGTCCTGCTCCTTATTATTCATCTGATAGTTCAGCCTCAGCCGACAAACCTCCTAGGCGTAGATGCCGCAAGACAGAAACTGCACGGACAGGTGCAACTGATCGATCTTCTAGGGATCAGGCACGTGAAGAGACCGGACACCCGGCTCATCAAGACCCAAATCAAGTTGGCCTTCAGGACGCACGTTTGGCTGACCGTCAGCAGGCGGGACATCAACCCGCACGGTCCCGTAGAGCGGAATCTAACCACCCACCTTCCATACAAACTCCAGATTTATCGGCCATGGTCAGGCACTTGATGAGAGAGAACCAAGGCCCGACCAACGAAGATTGGGGAGTGTCCAGGAGTCATACTCCCTTCATAGATGTTATCCTATAGGTTGATACCCCAAGAAATTCAATATGTCGACTATCCCAGCATACGAAGGGAAGACTGACCCTAGGCAACACGTGATGAGGTACGAATGGATGATGGATTCGGCAAGGGCAAATGACGCGACTAAGTGTGGGTGTTTCGCAATTACTCTGTCCGGAATCGCCACTATGTGGTTTACTCGGCTTCCTCTGCGATCTATATCCAGCTACGACGAGTTAGCGATGAAATTTTTTGAACAATTCAGGATACATGCTACTCGCCCAAAGGACGTGATGTCCTTAGCAAGTGTAATCTAGGCTTTTGGAGAGTCTTTGAAAGCATATTTACAGAGGTTTCATGTTGCAACCACTGAAGTCAGCAATCCTAACGACCATGCAATTTTGATGGCGGTAACGCGGGGCGTAGATCCAGACTCGGAGTTTGGATATTGGTTGGTGGGAAAGCCCCCAGCTACGTTGGAACGATTCTATTCCAAAGGTCATCAGTTCATACGGAGAGAGGAAGCTCGATGGACGAGACGAGATAAGGCACTAGGGCCTGTTCAGGAGACCGTGAAAAGTAACGTCACCGTGAAGCAGTTCGGTGGTAGTTCGAGAAAAGTTCAAGTCAATGTCAAGAACAAGCCTGGGAAGTCCAAGCGATCCGGAGGTGGAAATCCTGAAAAGAAAAGAGAAGTAGGGAAATGGAAGTCAAAGATTCCGACCTACAATGAATACACCCCGCTGAATATTTCTCTTGAAAATATTTATCTATCTACCTGTAATACCTTTGAATACAGAAAGTCGCGCCCAAAGGAGTCCACTGAAGAAAAGAAACGGACAGGGAAGTATTGTCGCTTCCACGAGACCCATGGGCACAATACTGAGGAGTGTAGACACCTCCATGACGCCACAGAAATGTTGATCAGGCAGAAAAGGTTGCAAGAGTTTGTTAAGAACCCACCAGAGGGTAAGCAAGGAATGTCGGACCTCGGGCTCGGGCTGGCACCACATCACCCAGAGGAACCTGCCCGGACTATAGGAAGGTTGATCATAAACACTATTGTCGAAGGACCTTATCCTGCAGACAAGAATTGGCAGGAGATGGAACGATATGCTACCTCCTTGAGGCATGCGGATTATGAGTGTTTTTCTAATGTGGAAGATGGAACCCCTGCAAAACAACAACGCATGATGACTGACGATATAGTGTTCAGGAGTCGAGACGCGGACAAGGTGGAGGCTCCTACTATCAACCCGATGGTTATATCTGTAACAATCGGGCCAGCTTACGAGAAAAGAATCTTGATTGATTATGGAAGCTCTGTCAACATCATCTTCAAGAAGGCATATGACCAAATGAAGATGGAAACGAAAGATTTGAAACCATGCAAAACCCGTATCCATAGCTTTAATGGTGCTGCAACCGACGCGATGGGGTATATTGAGCTACCATTTGAATGGGGGGAAGGTGAGCGTAGGAGAGTGCGAGTGCTATCGTTCATAGTAATGGATGTTGACTCTCCATACAACGTATTTTTGGGTCGTCCAGCCTTGGCAGATTTTAGGGCCGCTCTGGCCCAATGGTGTTTGACATTGAAAGTTCCGACAGACAAAGGAGTCAGTGTTGTACATGGCGATCAGGCGACCGGTCGTGCATGTTATGTGGCAGAACTGAGAGAAGCTCAGTGGAGGGAGAAGGGAAAGGTTGCGGACAGCTCCGTCCACATCCTAAAGACTAATGATTGACAAGTAGCGCCTGAGCCCTGGCTCGGGCAGCATTTTCGGATCCTTAGAGACATAGATCTGAGAGATGATGATGGGGAACCCAGGGAAATCAATGCAGCACCGGCTGAGCTGACGATCGACATCCCAGTCAGCCGGGATGACCCATCACGAGTTCTTAAGATTTGATCGCAACTCGACCCTTTAGTGGCCGAGGATCTTAATGATTTCCTCCGGACGAATCTGGATGTTTTCGCTTGGACACACTATGATATGTGCAGGATTTCTCCTGCAATTGTGAGTCATATGTTGAACATAGACCCAAAACACGTTCTCGTAAAACAGAAAAGGAGAGGTATGGACCCGGAGAGGTCCGCGGTTCTCAAAGAGGAGGTGGAAAAACTCAAAGCCAATGAGTTTGTCCACGACGCCCTCTATCCTGAATGGGTATCTAACCCAGTGCTAGTAAAGAAAGCAAATGGAAAGTGGAGAACTTGTGTTGATTACTCTGATCTGAATAAGGCATGCCCGAAAGATAATTTCCCTTTACCTAGAATCGACCAGCTCGTCGACTCTACCGCCGAACACGAATTATTGTCATTTATGGATGCGTATTCAGGATACAATCAGATCCCGATGCACATTCCAGTCCAAGAGCACACCAGTTTTGTCACAAATATAGGACTATATTGCTATGTAGTAATGCCCTTTGGATTGAAAAACGAGGGAGGAAATTATCAGCGTCTGGTGAATCAAATGTTTAAGGACCAGATTGGTAGAACGATGGAAGTCTATGTAGATGACATGCTCACCAAGTCATGGTAGTCAAGCGACCACTTCCGAGACTTAGCGGAGATGTTTGATATACTCAGGCATTACGGAATGAAGATCAATCCTTTAAAGTGTTCATTTGGCGTAGTGTCGGGATAGTTTCTAGGATTCATTGTGAATGCGCGGGGAATCGAAGCTAACCCAGAGAAAATTCAAGATATCCGAGATATACAAGTGCCCAGAACCATAAAGCAAGTACAAAGCTTGAGTGGAAAGGTGGTCGCGCTGAGCCGATTCATATCCAGAGCTATGGATAAGTGCATTCCTTTCTTTGAGGTGATAAAGAGAGGAAAGAGAAATTTCGAGTGGACATCCGACTGTGAGGAAGCATTTCAAGCTCTGGTAAGGCACTTAGAAAGTCCCCCGGTACTATCAAAACCGATGGACCACGAAATGTTGTATGTGTACTTGGCCGTATCCCAGCATGCTATCAGTACAGCTTTGGTTCGCGAGGAGGACCGGATTCAAAAGCCAGTTTACTATGTTAGTAAACGCTCGACAGGGGTGGAAAGAAATTTTCCAAAGATTGAGAAACTAGCCTATTGCTTGGTGATTGCATCACGGAAACTTCATTTATATTTTCAGGCTCACTCAATCAGTGTTTACACTGATCAACCCATGTGACAGGTACTCCAACGATTGAAAACTTCCAGAAGGATGTTAAAGTGGAATATCACGTTAAGTCAATTCGATATTACCTATCTGCCACGAAAGGCCATACAAAGACAGGCACTAGCTGACTTCATTGCTGAATTTACTGTGTCAAACGAATCAAACGACCAGTATGCCATACCTCCCGTTCGATGGAAGATGTACACCGATGAGGCATCTAATGACCGTTGTTCGAGGGTTGGCATAGTTCTTGTAACTCCTGAGAACCGATCAATTTTCTATGCTTTGAAGCTCAAATTCACAGCAAAAAAAAACGAAGCCGAGTACAAAGCCTTGATTGCCGGCTTAAGGCTCATCAAGGAACTGGGAATAAGATCTGTTGAAATATTTTTTGACTCGCAACTGGTGGTGTATCAACTGCATGGAGACTACCAAGCAAGGGGCGGAGACTTGCCCTATATTTGGTCCGAGTTCAGGAGCCGCTAGCCAATCTCGAGTATTATGATAATTGACATATCCCGCATGAGCAAAACATAGCAGCTGGTTCATTGGCAAAATTCGCAAGCACTGGTGATGTGCAACAGATGGTATTGTTTCCCATCGAAAGCTTACACACTTCGAGCATAAATATGATGGAGGTAGATTTTGTGTTAGAAACAGAAATCGAAAAGGAGTCATGGATGACCCCATTCAAGCAGTACTTGTTACGCGGGGTCGTGCCTGAGAGAAGAATAGAAAGACGACAAGTCATTCATAAGGCTTCGCGTTATGTGATGCAAGATGGGGTAATATATTGAAGGGGATTCTCGACCCCCTTACTCTAGTGCATTGCCCACGATGAGATAAAAGGATCCTGGAAGAAGTCCATGAAGGTGGATGTGCCGACCATACCAGAGGGCAGTTGTTAGCAAGGAAAATCCTCTGCTATGGTACTATTGGCCAACTGTAAATCGGGATGCCGCAGACTACGTGAGAAGATGTGAAAAATGTTAGAAGTATGCGAAAATCCCAAGAGCTCCACCGACGGAACACATACAAATGGTTAGTCCTTGGCCATTTGCAATGTGGGGAATCGACATTGTCGGTTCCTTACCTCTATCCAAAGGTGGTGCAAAATACGCGATAGTTGCAGTCGATTACATTACCAAGTGGGAAGAAGCAATACCTTTGGCCACTATCACCACCAAAAAGGTCATTAATTTCGTTGTACGAAATATTATATGCCGTTTTGGCCTTCCACGAACCATCATCACAAACAATGGAGCTTAGTTTGAAAGCAAAGAGTTCAAGGTATTTTTCCAAAAATATGGTATTGAAAAAAGAGTTTCAGTAGTTACTCACCCGAAAGCTAATGGGCAAGTGGAAACCGTAAACAAGGTAATCAAATCCATATTAAAAAACAATTGGAAAATGCTAGAGGCAAGTGGGTGGATGAGCTACCAACGGCGCTTTGGGCTTACAGAACCACCCATAAATCCGTGATTGGCCACACTCCATTCGCATTGGCATATGGCATGAAAGTGGTCATACCTGTGGAACTTGAAGTTCCGTCACATCAGGTAGCTTATTATGACCCTGAGTTAAATCAAGATCTCTTGCTGGAATCATTGGACTTCATTGATGAAAAGCGCAAAGAAGCTAATTTAAGAGCGGCTGCGTACAGGCACCGAGTCGCTCGATGTTATAATGAAAAAAGTCCGACCGAGAATTTTTGGCGTGGGTGATCTCGTTTTGAAACGAGTTTTCCCAGTTCCATCACACATGAGCCCTGCATGGGAAGGTCCATACGTCATTGAACGGAAGCTTGGAGAAGGAACTTTCAAGCTAGCGACCGTTGATGGTGCGACACTCCCCCGAGCATGGAATAGTGAACATTTGCGGCACTATTACACTTAGTTCATTTCTATCATATTTTAGTTGCATTTATTTCTAGCAAGTTTTTATTCCTATTTTACGGCATTTAAAAAGACAATTCAGCTTATTTGCATTAATAAAGGCTTGAAGCCATTTCTTTTTCCCATGACTTGTCGATGTTTCTGTGTATAGTAACATTGTAACAAATGACTAAGAGATGCATTACTCTGTCTGACGTACGAACGCGTATAAATGATTTAAAACCTCAAAGTCCCTAGAGTGCGGACTGGAGTACTCTAAGTCCCCAGAGTGCGGACTCGAGTATAAACGACTCAAAATCTCCAAGTCCTCAGAGTGCGGACTGGAGTACTCTAAGTCCCCAGAATGCGGACTCGAGTATAAACGACTAAAAATCTCCAAGTCCCTGAAGTGCGGACTGGAGTACTCTAAGTCCCCAGAGTGTGGACTCGAGTATAAAACCTCCAAGCCCCCGAAGTGGGGACTGGAGTACTCTTAGTCTCCAGATTGTGGACTCGAGTATAAACGACTCAAAATCTCCAAGTCCCCGTAGTGCGGACTGGAGTACTCCAAGTCCCTAGAGTGCGGACTCGAGTATAAACGACTCAAAATCTCCAAGTCCCCGGAGTACGGACTGGAGTACTCTAAGTCCCTAGAATGCGGACTCGAGTATAAACGACTAAAATTCTCCAAGTCCACGGAGTGTGGAATGGATTACTCTAAGTCCCTAGAGTGTGGACTCGAGTACAAACGATTTAAAACCTCCAAGTCCCCTGAGTGCAGACAGGAGTACTCTATGTCCCCAAAGTGCGGACTCGAGTATAAACGATTTAAAACCTCTAAGTCCCCGGAGTGCGGACTGGAGTACTCTAAGTCCCAAGAATGCGGACTCGAGTATAAATGACCCAAAATCTCCAAGTCCCCGAGTGCAGACTGGAGTACTCTAAGTCCCCAGAGTGCAGACGTGAGCATAAACGACTCAAAATCTCCAAGTCCCCGGAGTACGGACTGGAGTACTCTAAGTCCCCAGAGTGCGGATGCGAGTATAAATGACTAAAAATCTCCAAGTCCCCAGAGTGCGGACTGGAGTACTCTGAGTCCCTAGAGTGTGGACCAGAGTATAAACGACTAAGAATCTCCAAGTCCCCGTAGTGCGGATTGGAGTACTCTGAGTTCCCGGAGTGCGGACCAGAGTATAAACGATTTAAATGTCCAAGTTCCCTAAGGGCGGTCTGGATATAAATGACTTGAAGTCATTGAGCCCTTAGTGTACGGACTGGAAAATATTCTAAGTACCCGGAGCATGGAATAAAGAATGTGCAATGCCAAAAAGTTGTCAACTTTTTTAAAGATGATTCGAGAAGTTCGCGTAACTCGTAGTAGCTTGGGTTTTGACCATGATTATACAAAAACCAAACAGCAATAGTCCTCTGAGAGGCAAAAGAACTAAGTTTTATTCATCAAAAATGAGTTTATTTTCATGAACTACGAAAACAAAAGTAATTACATAATCTAAACTAGCTCTTGTTGAACGAGAGCGATGACTACTTCTTCGACTTCTTTGACTTTTTGCCAGATGACTCCTCCCCATTGCGTTTACCCTTGATAGATTTCTTTGACGGGGGAGTGGCAGCTGAAGAAATATGAGGAACATCCATGGGTTTGGACCCGCTTGGGAGGATGACCTTCAACGGCTTGTTCAAAGGATCGTCTAGGTCAACAGCTTGAGGTTCGACCTTGATCTTGACCGTCTTTTCCTTCTCTTTCTCAAGCTGCTCCTTCATGCTCAGCTCGGATGTGTGCTCAGAGATGCATGTAATTTCAACTTCATAACTCCCATTGATGGGAGAGGAAGTCTCAGATTTGTCCTCATCAAGCACTCCGATCACCTGAGTATCTGGACCGGGAGCCTCTCCTGCGTGAGTGGCTTCACTTGTTTCTTCCCTCACCTCCTTGGCAACATCGCTCCTCGGAGTGTGCTCAAGATCAGAACGGCCTGCACAAAATAATGAAAAGAAAGTATTAGAATGTGATAGCTTCTGGTGAAAAACGAAAACTCTTGGAATGTTAAAGCCAAAGAGTGGCCTACCAAGTTGCAGATGGCTTTCAGCCATCAGGGGGGTCTCACCCTTTGGAATAGGGGACAAAATGTGAATGCCAAGGCCAGGGTCTCCGGGTCATAGCCGATGTGCTGCTCAAAGGGATCAAGTATCGGCCGACTGGCCGGCTGGGTAGGCACATGAGCTGGAGGCTCGATCCCGGATGGACCGGCGATAATTTTTTTCTCTTTCGTTGAGGTGGAGCCTTTGCAATAAAGGGCTTTAGCCGCTGACAGGTCCAAAGGCTCGTTTCCCTTAAGGAATTCTTTTATCAAAGCACCCTCATTAACCTCCTCGATACCGTGTTCGGCCCTGTTGATTTCTATTAAGGTCTTCCATGCTTTGGCTAAAGATTCGAGATAGCCCTCGCCCAGAAAAGTTAAGTCCCGATGCATGAGAATGCGCGCATTGAATTCGGCAGTAAGCGGGTCGAACATGCTTTTGACCTCTTCTCTACCTTCTTCCTTGGCCGCCTCAAGACGGGAGTCAATTTCCGCAGATGCTATCTTTTTGCCCTCCTCGTGGGCTTCATTCGTCAGCGTCTCAACTTTAGAAAGCTCGCCCTCAAGTTTTGCCTTTAGGAGTCGCGTTGCAATGATCTCGCCGTAATACCGTTGCGACTCTTCTTAGGCAACAATCTTCTCTTCTTTCTCTTTGCGGAGTCGCTCCTCAAGTTCTTTAACTCGGAGGCAGAACGCATCCCTCTCTTTTTGCACCGAGTCTTTCTCCAAACCTAAAGCCCCACTGCGTTGTACCGCCTCGTCGATTTCTTTTTTGTGAGTTGATTCCAAACGAGTTACAGCTTTGGCTGTATCTTTGGCACTCTGCTGGGCGGCCTCAAGATGAGATTTGTAAGACGCGAGCTCTTCGTCCTGAGCTTTGATAATATCCTTGTCATGGATAGCCTCAAGCTTTAGGCGATCAATCTCATGCTGGCGCTCTATGAAGACTTCTGACACTTTCTCAGCAAGATAAACAAACGCGTCATGTTGAACATAGACGTCATTGGTACAAGAAATAGCGCTCTGCTTAACATCTCCAGGTATATGATGGATCGCCAGGAGGAACTTCTGACCATCGAAGCAGATTTTTGGAAATTTAACTTTAAGCACGGCTAGTCTCTCCGATGCTGTTGGATCCATTGCGGGAACGGGAGGAGACGGCTTTGAAAGTTCAGCTCTCCTATAAGGATCCTGGGACTATCGTGTGGAAAAGGAATCAGAGTGTTGATCAAGGGGGACCTCGGATTGCGACCCCTTATGGCCATGCTTATCTTTGCTTTGCTTCGAGTGAGAAGACGGATGTTGGTGATACTTGGGCTGATAATATGTTTTCTTTCGAGATGATGAGTCCCAGGAATGATAATCCCTATCGCCATCACAGTCGTTGTCCCGACGTCTCCCGGAACCTGAGTCCCATCTAGAGTGATGGAAGATAGACGATCCATGGAGACGATCAATTCCGTGTGCACGCCCCATGTTACCTACACAGAATTTAAATAACAACGAATTAGCAAAGAGTAGTGTAACGATGGAAATTTAAGTGCAAGGTGAAGTGAATGTGTTTGTGTGCATCCTAGTGTTTCCCCTCGACGGACCAGTTTCTTTACTATTGGGAGTTTTTCTCCCTGAGTTTGGGCTTGAACGCCTGCATCTCCTTTGATGGGCGAGTGAAGTTTAAGTGCCTCCGGATCGTCAAAATCATAATTAAGTAGATCGTCAGGTATGTAGAGGTTCGAAAGGCCCTTTAAAGAACTTTCTAAACGCTGTGAGGAAGCCTCTTTCTCTGTTGGATTAAGAGTAACTTTAGAGGTTGCACCAACTTTTTCCTTCCTTATCTTGTACGTCGGTTTCTTTTTCCTCTTCGAAGGGGAAGATGACGTTTCGATGTCGTGAACTTCAACAATAGGGTCCTGAGTAGGACCAATGTTCTCATCTTGTGCTTTGGGTGTTTCGATTTCCTTGATTTCTCCTTCTTCTATTGCGCCAGGAGCGTTACGTGCTGAAGACTCAGCTTGTTTTTTCCCTTTGCCAGAGGCGGGCCTGGGAATGGTAACTCCCTGAGGAAGGCTTATCCGACGGCCTTATGCCAACAGTCCAAACGTTGTAAGTGACTCATTCGAAATCAGATTTCAGATATCCCGTTCTTCGGAAGGAAGGGCTCTAATAGCTTCGACGGCTTCAGAATATCCACGCTGTCGGGACGTTGATTGATATTTGAAAAGATGGAAAAACGAGTTAGAAAAGGCACGACTTTGACCAAGCATGAATATCGATCCAGAGAAAAGACTTACTTCCTTCCACTCATCTCTCGCGAAACCAGGAGGGCAATGCACATTAAACCATTCCTGTTTGTACAGTGCAAACTTGCTACATGCACCAGTCAAATTTGACATTTGTTGTGCAGCTCGATAAACATGAAAGAGGGGCTATCTCTCCGCTTCTTGATGCAATATTATATATATATATATATATATATATATATATATATATATATCTGATATTGCCTGGGGTTGGAGGCCTAGAGAGGACATTTATGAAGAGGATGTTGGTTACGTAGATGAATGTGTGGCCGTTCGGGTGCAGTTGCGACGGGGCAATGTCGATATTACAGCACGCCCTGAAGAAATGTATTGAATGGTGGCACGCTGCCAACCCTGCATATAAATTTATTACAAGCTATGTATCCAACTGGGGGCAAGTGTGGACGATCGCGTCCTGATGGAACTAGCACGTCATCAAAGGGGATTCCGTGGACAGAGCATATCCGATAGAGCGCATTTTCATTAATTTTCGAATCCTGTGAATCGACTGGGTTGTCCAAGAAAATTGATACTTCCAAAGTGTCGGGAGCTAGGTTATAAGCAGGGGAAGTCGATAGGTTTGAAGTATCTACGACTTCTTGTCTAGAAGACGGCAGAGGTCTGTTTGAGATTGTAGCGGAGCTAGATTTCCTAGACATCTTTAATAGAGATTGATTCTAGTAGAGCACCTGTTTGAACTATACTTAAAAACAATCGACGTTAGACTTAACAACACAAGTATTTCTTCGGTGTGGTGTGTGAACTAGTGTGATAATTCAAATATAAGTGCTGAGAAATTGAAAGTCACAGAGTTGATGGTATAAAGTTGAGCTTTGAATTGTCACCTTCGAAGACCGTTATTGCGGACCGTCCCCAAAAGCCTGCTCTATGATATTTTCAATTTCGGGCTCAGACATTGGCGCTGTATGTTAAAGGCAAGTATCTGTTTTTGTCGTTTTAAGTTCATGCTTGTGATTATTGAAACTACGAAGTTATTAGTTCAGATTAGTTCGATATGCTAGTTTGCTTAGGTCCTTGTCCTTGTTTTTGTCATATGATTAGGAAAAGTGAATAGGTGTTCGGCCAAAGTATCGCTCGACCAAAATATTGATTGGCCATAGTATCGTTCGGCCAAAATATTGATCGGCCTAACTATCGTTCGGCCAAAATATTGGTCGGCCTAAGCATCGTTCAGCCATAATATTGATCGGCCTAAGTATCGTCCGGCTGAAATATCTTTCGGCCTAAGTATCGATCGGCATTCGTGCCGTTCGGCATAAGCGCTGTTCAGCCAAAATATCGATCGGTATCCTTCCCATTCTCCACTTCCTTTCAGTTTTTCCACACCAACGTCGTCCGGCATGGAAGATAATGTCGAACCACTACAATGCATCTTCCACCTTTCTCTTCTCCAATCCATCCACCTCGAAATCACCTGAGAGCATACTAAGTTCCAGCCCTAGAACGCAACCAAACCTTAGTTCATCACCCTCATTCACACGCCACCCACTTTCTACGATCTATGAAGGATTCACAAGCTCGAGTAATATCCAATATTTCCTAATTTGAGAGAATGATCGAAAGGTCCTTACCAAAGAGAACAGCATGAGTTTGAAGGTCTGTGAGCTTAAGATTGGAAGTTGTTCGAGCCTAATTTGGGATGAAGCTGTAAGAAGGGCTTGTTGGATTCAAGGAAGGAAGGGGAGTTCGGAAAGGTTAACGAAATTCAAGGGAGGTAAGTTGCGAGTTCTTAGAAAATAAAGGAGGTAAAAAGTGAAAAGAGAAGAAGAAGGAAAATGCCGACCTTTATAGGAGAAGAGGGCAAGTCGAAGGGACAATGACCGGTAGAACCGGTCAAGACGACCTCGTTCGGCATCGGCTATGCTGTTCAGCATTCGCATGTCGTTCAACGAGCATCACCCCACCTGGTATTTGAGAGAAGATACTATCGAGAAAACTGAGCCGAGGCTCGATGCAAAGCACGGAGAGCTCATGATTCGAGCTCACCATGTTTGACCACGTGATGCTCTTTGGGGGGCAAGTGTTACCTGGAGATTTGACTAGGTTACTAGGCACTCGGCATTCGCCTACTCTTTGGCATCCCAAGCATTCGGCACAACACACTAGGTCAGCTTCTAGAGTCATTCGGCACTCGAGTTCAATCGGCATCTATGGGACGATCGGCATGCAAGAGCGTTCGACATTGAGAGCCATTCGGTATTGTATATCGTTCGACATCTATGGACGTTCGACATGGCAGAATCGTTCGACATTCAAAGCGTTTGGCATCACTTCGTTCGGCATTCAGAGTATTCGGCATCACTTCATTCGGCATTCGATATCGATCGGCATTCAGAGTTGTTCGGCATCACTTCATTCGGCATTCAGAGTTTTCGGCATCACTTCGTTTGGCATTCAGAGTGTTCGGCATCACTTCGTTCGGCATAAGGATATTGTTCGGCATCATTTCATTCGGAATAAGGATATCGTTCGGTATTCATGCCTTGTTCGGCATTTTGCCGTTCGGCATCAATGGATCGGCACACAAAGATCACTCTTTTTGGGCCGAGCTACTTAGCTAGCGGGCCCACCAGGGAAGTCTGACCCATCTTCATCTATAAATAGTGAGGCAGAAGCACAGTGAAAAGGGACCTTTTTTCTGAGAACACCTAGGAGACTCTGCCGCATTCATGACTCATTCAAGACTTGATCTTTTTTTCCTAGAAATTATATTTGAGTAATTGGTATACAGATTGTATCTGTAATCAATTATCGAGAAAAGCAATAAAGATCAACCTCAAAGTGGACGTAGGCAATTACGCCGAACCAGTATAAATCTGGTGTTCTTTTTTCCTGCATTTAAATTTACGTACTGCCCTCTGTTTAACTTTACTTTCTTCACAAATATTTCTACACAATCTCTCTTAAGGGTGTTAGTGACCAATTTTGATGCTAACAGTTAGAAACCATATATATTCAACTGGTGGAAAATGAATGGTCATGGAACACAAACATACTCGAACAGGTACCGATACGGCTGACCGTTTCACGGTTTCTGCGACGTACTAGACTTTGAAACACACAAATGAATATACCGTAGAGATCAGCAAGATGAGATGATCAAAAACGGTATATAGATATCAGTTGTAAGATCATCCGATCAAAAGTCGATAATTGGTACCAAAAATGCATCTAATTTTCTAGAAATAAGATGAACAGAGCAATAGAGGTCCAAATTTGGAGAAACGAAATATGACGTCTCGCTCAGAAGATGATTTACAAATTCATAGTATAAAAATATTCAGGTTTGAAAAACATTTTATTATCATCAAATTTAACTGATTTAAATTGAAATAAAATTGCATAATAGAATAAACTTTCATATTATTAGAAGAAAATTTACAAGTTGCTATGTTTAAGTAGAAGTATTCCAAATAATAAATTTTAATTTCCAAATTCTATTATTTAAAATTTCAACAAAATACAGTTAATTAAATAAATAAAACCACTAAAATTTACGGGTCGTTACATATTACACCTCTGTGCATTTTGCTTTCATTTCTCAACTACCATTGCAGGCCTTTATAGTCACGGAAGAAAATTTTAAGCATGCGTTCACTTGGTATAACATGCGTCTCCTCTTAACTTCTTTTTTTTTAAATCGAATTCTTTTTACAAATCAAATCGTTTCGCCCCTTTTAGTTTCCTCCTCTTCATCTCAGTTTAAACAAAATCGAAAAAAAAGATACAAACGGAAATTCGTTCGAAGTCTGTGACGATTGATCCAAGGGAAAAGGGGGATCATGTTCGTTCGAAAGCGAATCGCGAGGTGGATTCGTGGCGTGCGACGGCAGCTAGGGCTCGGTTCTAGACATCGACTGTAGGGAAAGGCATGATGTGGTTTTGAGTAAGGCGATCGATCGAAACTGCGATGGTCGTGATTTCGAGAGATAGCGATTGATACTCGCGAGTGGTCTTGGTCAACTGAGGAAGTAGGCATCGCGGCTTGGCTTAGCTCAAGGGTTGTTCGGTTCGGGGATTTGCGATCTAATGTTCGAAGTCGAGGACGATGGTAGTGAGGGTGTGCGCATTCGATGGCTGTAGTTGTTCGATGTTAGTTGTGAAGGTAGTTTCTTTTATGAATTATATATATATATATGTATGTATGTATATATCTATATATATAGAAAAAAAATATGTGTCACAGTAAGTAAATTTCATTTTGTTGTTTACAGAAAAGAAACATAAGTATAAACCCATATATATGTACCTACACATTTAAAATCTTATTATTTAATTTTAAATAAGTTTTATATTTTATGGAAATTTAGTAGTCACTATATATATTAGTACTTAGAATTTATATATACATTCATGTGGATAAACAGTAAAACAGTGAATACATATACATACATACATATATATATAAGATTTTGGGTGTGTAAGAGTTATAAAAGTAGATTTTTTAAAACCTATATAGAATGTTTTTATAAGTGTGTGTATATATATATAGCTTCAAAAGAAAAATAAATATACATATACACATACACATTTTTAATTTACTAGTCATTTCAAACAATGGATTGAGTGATGAACTTATTTATTTAACTTATTTAATTTATTATAGTTATTAAAATGATTTTTAAAAGCAAATTTTTAGTTAAATTAAATGGAAATTAATTGTTCGATTTTCCCAAGTATTAATAAACCCTATAATTTTGTACAAGGTCTTAAATCGGGAAGAGACCGAGTCGAGATTTAAGTGGATTGCAAATTAAAAGTCAAAGGCAAATATCTCACTCATTTGGATTACCATTTAGTTAAATTTAAATTATTGGTTGATTGATTGAATTGACTGGAGGTGGTATATTATATATAGTAGTATATATATATATATATATATATATTGAAGCGATTGATATTCCTGCACTATATAGCGGATGAGACCCTATGCGCCCTGCATAACAGCGGATGACCCTTTATACCGTGACATCCCCTCGAAGAGGGATTGGTATTTTATATTATGCTAACATCTGTGGATGCAGGGAAACAGGTTGGAGGGATCCAACTAGATTCCGTAAAATATTGGAATTTATTTTCATATTACGTGATATAATTAAATTATTTGATAATCCATGATAGATTATATTGAAAATTGAAATTATTGATTCCTTGGTTTGTTGAATATATTTAGGTGTATTGAGATATCCGAAAATATAAAGATTGGATTTTTGAAGGAAAATAAAGGGAGAATTTTGAAATTAAATATGAAATTAAATTTCAGATTTGAATAAGATTTAAAATCTTAATAAAGGAGTGAATATGGAATTATTGGTTTTGAAATAAATTTGGATAAGTTAAGGAATTTATTGTAAATGGAGTTGGCTTTGGAAATCGATTTGAAAACTGACCAAGTGTTGAAACCTGCGATTAAAAAGAGAATGAGATGGTGAGATTTATAAACAGAGTTTATAAATAAAGTGAAATATTTAGCAGTGGATAATTTGAAAGTATAAATTCACGATGGGAATTTATAAGGAAAGGGTATTTGGTTTAAAAATAAATTGTGGTTTATTTTTAAAAAGAGCATGGAAAAGAAATTTACAGTTTGGGACGTAAATTAAACCAAAATAAATCGAGAAGGATTTATAAATGCTTAGATGGATTATATAGGAATTGTAACACCCCGCCTTTTTGTACGTTTTAAATCGACGATAAACCACACACGTTAGACTTAAACCATACAAAGGGCGAATTGTTATGGGGTAAATAAGAAAAGCAGAGAAAGAAATAAAACAAAATAGAATCTTACAGCGGAATGATAAAATATAATAATCAAATAAACAGTTCATGAAGCTGTTTACAAAATATTCGATTTTATTTATACAATACATATCAGAGTTACAAAAAATAGAGAATAATAATTAATGCAGCAGAACAATGTGATGCAGTGGAATAATATAGTAAATAATAGTACTAAAATCTTTGTCTTCGTCCTCCAGAATTAAGGCCTTCAAAACCTGAAATGCTCAAGCTGACCCGAGCGAATTGAAAAGACAAAACACTCGAGTCAGGGCTAAAAGATCTTATGTAAGTGAAATCAACTGAAATAAATATGAGTGTAATGGCGTCAGAGATGTTTATAGGATTTGACATCTCCTATCCAGTGTCAAGCGTGAGTGCAGTAATTTAAGAGATGATCGAGATTCACATCTCCTAAGGATCTGTTAAACTATTTACTGTGTAGTAATATTTTGCTATTATAATAATGTCTATAGTAAAATAAACTTACTTTTTAATAGCATTAATGGGTTACCCATATAGCCCTTAACACGTAATAGCCCCAGTAGTCCATCCAGTATCAGCGCATCTCCAGATCGGAAGATTACCCTAAATACTCCACGGGCTACGAGAGAAAAACAAACTCGTACAAGGCATGCTAAGGTAGGTGACATGGCACATAAGGCAATGCCAGGGTAGGTATACCAATTACGCTTCCGGGCTGGTGGGAACGAGTAGCACGTAGCTATCGCCGACGTCGAGCCACACCCCCAAATCAAAAAAAAATCAAAAGTGGCCACGGAATCAATCCAAAAGTCAGAGTATAATATCGAAGGGTTGTGTCCGATAAAAGGTACTACTTTCTTAGCCCGTCAATCGCTCCTGTTTTAGCCACCTTATGCTAACTCACGAGAGTCGGGTCCACGTATATACCTCAAAGGAACGTCTCCACCATCCTACTTCATTCTGGAATCTTCACCGCGTACACGGTTGTTAAAGTGATTTTCGAATTTGGAAGAGAGTATGACAACTTTCGATCCCGGTCTCTTTAACAACCAAATGCTATTATAACACCGTGGTCTTTTCAAAATAATTATACTTCAAAACTAGGTTATAATATCCACTTCAAAACCATATAAATAAGATACCCTTTCCATTTCAAAAAACCAAATCATTATGACATCATTTTTATTAAAACCCAAATCAATATAATATCATTTTATTTCAAATATATCTCTTTTCCAAAATCTTAGCACTTTCAAATTTATAATATTTCGAAATCAAACGCTTGAAATATAACCTTTCAAAACATAATACTTCGAGTTTCATAGCTTCTAAACCATAACTTCCAAAATTTAAATGGTTTGGATATTCAAACAGTATATAAAATAAAAATAGTTTGAATTTAAAATTACTTTGTAACGTAAAATAATTTCCTCGACTTCACAATTTTATTCACTTTAAATTAAATCTCAATTCATAACTTTCAACTCACTTTCAGTTTCAATAAACCATTTCAATCTCAATATATTTCAAACTTGGAGTATTAAACAATTTCAAAACTAAGGTTGGTAATTACTTTTCAACAATTCAATGTTCTATTATTTAGTTTGAAATATTTGCATAATAAATCCTTAATCACTTAAATAAAACTCAATTGCAAGTAACTAAATATTTCCTTCAATTTATTTATACTTGAAATATTCGTTTAATTCATGTTAAACCAAAACCCAGTTATAAAAATCATACCTTTAAAATCTCAATTTTATTAAACTTCAAATCAGTTTCATATTTATCTTCCCACCTTATTCTCATTTAAGTTATTATAAACTCTAGAAAAGTAATTTAAATAAATACTTAACCATATTATATTTTTAATAACATCAAACTTTATTTTTAAACTTCTTTTATACTTTAAACCAATTTTTTTTTACATAGCTTAAAACCAAGAATTTAACTATATATAGAATAACATTTATAAAATATTCAAATCAATATCTCATAAAACCATATATTTCTTTACAAAACGATAGAAAATTATTTCAAAATATTTTTATATATAGACCACGGTGTCTGCATTAAATTTTCTATCCTATGGTCAAGTGGTACGGATATTTACCATTTCAATTCGTAATTCAAAATAAAAATACAGTTATATATCATTTCAAACCGTAATCTCGAATGAAATAAAATGCATAACAACTTGCAGTTTATAAAAATATAAAATACAACATCCATTCATCCAACATCAATCATCAACCATTTGTCACAGTCATCATCCAATTAAATCCATAACATCAATATAAACAGATAATAAACAACATGTATTTACTGGCAGTTTATATTCAAAAATAAATTAATTAACAATTTAACTGGTAGTTTATATGCAATAATAATTTAATTAACAATTTAATCCAATAAATCTAATTTAACCGAGATGATGATTAAAAATATGCCAAACAATCACAAATAAATTGCTAATCACATCAAAAATTAATTTAACAAACATAAGAAATTTCAGAAGTCGTGAGTGGGTTAAACACTCACATTTCGAATTTAAATTGAATTTAAATCCAATTTAAGCCCAAAAATTGAACAGTCTTAGAATCCGTCCAAACTAGTGTCAAAATGTCTAGAATTTCAACACGATCCTAACGGAGAAAACCGTGCACAATTTCGACCTCGTATGCGAAAGTTATTGCGATTAGAACATTTGAATTTAAAATTAAAATAAATTTAAACAAACAACATCACCTACAATTCCAAGGCCACGTCACCCTCTTCACTCACGCTACCCACACACCTGCTTCTTCGTTCGAAACCCTGATGCCATCCCACAACCATCAGCGTATGCGACTAATACTCTACCCTCGTACGCGTTCACCCCCACCTACACCGTCACGCCGCCACCTACGTGGATTCCCCCGAAGCACAGCGACCTCGATCTGCACGGAATCGGGTAGCATCCGCCACCATAACCCAAACCCTAATGAATTAACACGCTCGATCTAGCCATCCAATTGACGAATAACCTACTCTGGTGAACTCCCATCCGTCCTCTCCACAAAAAGCTACCGTCCAATCGACGATCCGTCGAAGATCATCAAATGCCAATGAACGGCCAAGACTTATTCTTCGATTTCTGGACAGAAGGAGTTTCAAATTGAAAAATAAATTATAGATCTGAGAAGCGCTCATCGAGAGCTTCAAATTGGTACATAATTCAATATATATTGAGAAGTTTCAATTTTTGATTTGGTTTTGAATTTGAATTGCAATTGGATTTGGCAGTGAGAATTTTTTTTGTCTGCCATTGAGGAGGAGAGACAGTTGAATTATATGTAAAAAACATTGAATATGAGGAATAGGCTAGGGGTTTATAGCAGGGTATCTATAGACAAGGCTAAAATAGAATAGATGGACACGATTGATATACGCGTTGAACGATAAAATGACCCGAAAAGCCCGTTCTGAGTCTGGAACGAAATTGGGTCAACCTATACATCAAAATAGATGTTTTTAAGTATTCTAAATGCAATGGAATAGGTTTCAGGTCCAAATTCCATCGTATCAAGAAGTTATGGTAAAATCAAATTATTTCAAATTGATTTAGTTGATTTCAATTTAATTGATTTCAAGGCCTTTCGAGTCCGTATGTTCAAACGACATGTCAGATCGCTACAAAACTTGTAACCCTACAATAATTCACCTTTACGTATCCGATGAAACTGGTTTCGTCGAAATCCAAGTCAGTGGCCAAAAATTACTATTTTCCGGTTAATCAAATAATTTAACATTAATTTAACTAATCACTTCTTCAAATTTAAAGTCTATAATCAACAAATCTCATCATTTTCGATTTCTCAAACCTGCCTAATAATTTAGGCAAGTTCATATATCTAATTTAATTTATTTAATTTACCCATCATCGTATTAATTTCCGAATTTAAATAAATTCACTAATTGTCAATTTGAAATTCCAATAATCCATTCATTTGATTTTTAATCTTATTATGAATCAATTAATAACTTACCATTTCTATCATTTATTATTACAATTAAACTTCAAATTCATTAACCAAAATTTCCATACCAATCAAATAAGGATTTATTGCAAAATCTATAGTATTTACCTTCAATTTAAGTAAATTCAATAAATTATAAAATTTTACTTCAATTAAATTTATACCATTCGTATCCATCTCTTTATTCAATCAATCTTCATCTTATGTATAGATTTAACATTAGAATATATCCAATTACCCTAATATTTTTACAGTTGTCAACTAAATTCATATTAACGTAGTTTTTAATTACGTTTAATTGCAATGGAATTAGATCTAATCCAATAGATTGAATAAATGGGTAACCAATTAATGATTATCACCATTTGATTAATTTAATCCCATTCATACTATATTATCAAATAACAAATATTTTAATTACTTATCTAGCATTGATTCAATCAAATTACAATTTATTACGTATTATTCCATCAATTAACATAACTTTGAATTTATTTTCCAATTTACTAATTTCAATCAATTATAACCTTCCAATTGTTTCAATTAAATTGGGATCGCAATAAAATAGTTATTTATTCACTTTCATTAACATTATTACCTTAAATTGAAATTTGATTACCAATCTTATTTAACACACTAAATAAGTAAATAACATATATTAGCTGACACCTATTTACTTTTACTTACATTTACAAGTTTATTACTTATTATTAACACTGTATTATTTCATTAATTAATTCAATACTTACATTTGTTTTTCTTATATTTCACTTATAAACAAATTATAATGTTTCCATTTTTTTCAATAAATTTGAACTCCATTCAAGTTATTAGCCATTCACTTACATCTATTTACTTATTTCAATTTTATACTCCGGTGCAACAATTTACACTACTACATTACTGGGAATTCACTCCAATCGTCAATAATTAGTTTTAATTACCATTCCTACATTTCATTCTTTTCATTCACTTCATTATAATTATAATTTTTTTATTTCTTTCTAAATTAAATTACAAAAATCTTATTAAATTACCCATTTAATTATCGAAATTTATGGGCCGTTACAGGAATGGATAGTGTATTTCTTGAAAAGCAAAGTATATTTTTCAAAAGAAGATTTCTAAGTATAACTTAAAGGATTTTTAAGTTGTTTTAAAAGAGTGTTTTTAGATAAATTTGTTTATTTTAAATTGTTAGAATTTTAAAGTAAATATTTTTTAAATTAGTTATAGTAGTAATTATTTTAAAAGGTTAAATTAGTGTTATGATTCAAAAGATAATTTTTAAATATTTATACCTTATAAAATAATTTTATTTTAAAATAGTTTGTGGCTAAAGTTTTCCTTGGAAAATGATTATAGAAATTCATAACTATTATTTTGAGTAAAATGATTTAAGTAATTTTATTTCAAAGGTTTTAAGTGTATGTTTTTTGGTAAAGTGATTTAATTTATAAAATATAATTTTTAATAAGACTTGGATTTTTCAGTGGAAATAAAATAATTGGTTGAATTGATTGTCTATTTGATAGTCAAATAACTGACTATCAAATCTGGACCCAAAATATAACTTCGGAAATATCTAGGAGAGGTATAAGGATTATATGGTACAATTACCATTTGAGGTGCCATATTGAACGTATAAACTCGTTCATTTTTTTAGGACGTTTATAAGGAAATTCATCCACTAACGGTTAGGAGGTGAACTCCAATCTTATTTTCGTCTTTGTGTTTCCTAAAGAACCGAGGTTGAGTTTACCAGGAAATAGCGAACGTTGTTTCGAAGAGACCGGGATTGGATTTGTGATCCAAAAACAACTTCGATCCAACAAGTACGTTTTCGTAATGAAGACAAAAGCTTGGAGTCAAAGATGGAGTAGTGAAGTGTAAGGGCTAATCGCTACTAATCCTGAAGGTGATTCCAAAATGGATATGGTAGGAGTAGTGCCTTTGGTTCCACTCGGACCAGGAACGGACTTGTATGGATGAATGCTTTCAGAACATTGTCATTGGAGGACAATGAGCATTCTAAGTAAGATGTGTTCTAAAAAGGCAACGCTTAGCATCGAGCCTCATCAACCGGGAACGACTGAAAATCAGAGGGATATGCAGCAAGGCTACGTGGCTAGCAACCTGTTAGGATAAGGTCATCCCTGTCTAGATGTCCCTTTTATTTAGCTGTGTGGGCGGTTGTTGATCCCAACCATGGGGTGATACTATTTGGACTATCCAGTAAGGGTTAGCTTCGGTCTTGTTTTGCAGAGGATCCGAAGGGGTCCTCGGTATGCTGATCTACACCAGGTAACGTGACAGGTGGTACCCTAGTTCCTAGTCATTAATTGGAAATCCATTCTCCCTACCTGCCCTTTTATGGTTTTGATTGTAGAGCCTGGTATTGCTGGAATTTAATAAATGTAACAATTTTGACTATTTGAATAAGTATATGTACTTAGACATTATTATAATATCAGATGATTTTATAAGAACTGTTTTGATTATCGTAAGGTAAAAACCCGACATGTTTATTTGTGGCATGGTCTTACAAGATACCTTTGATATCAAAGGATTTTGAAAATTTAATAATTCAATTGAGTGTGTTTTCTCACGCTGATTTTCCAGACTGAATCGTGAGTCATTTCATTATAATGCTTGTGTCAGACCGAGTATTATAAAGTACAGATTTTGGATGGACTGACATGAAGCCTGGGGATGTGCTGGATGGCGAGACGTAGCACACGTACTTGATGTATATTCCGCTGTGTATTCATTTTGTGGGGACAAGTTAATATAACTAACCAATATTTTGCTATTTATGGTGTTGTACGTTGATGATGTAATGTATAAAATAAATATAGTTCTTTGTGTGTAAAGATTAGTTATTAACTATTATATATTATTCCACTGTGATTGTGAGATTTTGTTGTTGTTTTGTTTTCCCTTCTTATACCTCCTTCATCTTTCCCTTACGTCTATTTTTCCGACATTCAATTATTCGGCATTTAATACAGTGGACGTATTGATGTCGATTTTCGAGCATCGAAAAATCATGTCGTGGCATTTTGGTATCAAAGCTGAAGATAAAATGAAAACCTTGGCTCTGGTGGGGATTACTCATTAGGGATAGAGTCAATAGTACTATAGAATGAGTCTGAGTGTATTAATAGATATGAGCGCATATTTGTTAGTGGATATAAGTTGTTTTATATTATGTCTACTTATCGGTTGAGTGTTTATAAATTTTGGTCGGTGCAGTCTGGACAACTGTATCGATATGGATTTCTAAACTCTTAAATAAGGCAAACCGACACATTATTGTTTTTAGAAAGTGGGTAAATGAAATAATTTGCCCAAATTATTTTTATATATAAAGGAAATAATTTTTAGAAAATTATTATAGTATATATGGTTGCTTGGTTGCTAAAAAATGATAATATTAAATTACTCATTGTTGTGTGGAAATTGAATAAGAAAATGAAATCATAACTAAAAGCTAAGAATAAATTCATATACATATGGAATTCATAAATGTAAATTATAAATGTGATTTGTAATTGAAATGAGGTAAAATTCCAGAGTAATGTTTGAATATAGATCGGAAAAATTTGAAATTGGAAATTTTAGGAAAAGTTTAAATTCCTTTGGGTTTGAAAACAGTTTTCAAAGGCTTTGGAGGAATAATAGTGATATTATTCGAAAATATTCTTGAATTGGGAATGAAATCTAGTGGGATTTGGAAATTAAAAACATTTTAAAATATTTTAAAAAGTAAAACCACTAAACTAAACTTTGGTCACTTGAAAATAACTTCAGTGATGACTATAGCATCATCAATGCACATTTTCGAGTTTCCGAGAGCAGAATTGCTATTGTTTCCTAGAGGTTTGACCAGGCAACTTAGTACTCGGCATACCCTCGATTGGCATCTATTCACGACCGTTGTTTAGGAACATTCGGTATCCAGGGAACGTTCGGCCAAAAACATCGCTCGGCCAAAGGCATCATTCGGTCAAAGGACATCCGACATCTCCAGGCGCTCGGCATGGTAGAGCCGTCCGGTATCAAGCGGCTCGTTCGGCATTGATAGCGCTCGCCATCAAGTGTCGCATTCGGCATGGTAGAGTCATCCGGTATCATGCGCCTCGTTTGACAATGGATAGCGCTCGGCATCAAGCGCCGCGTTCGGCATGGTAGAGTCGTCCGGTATCAAGCGCCTCGTTCGGCATTGGATAGCGCTCGGCATCAAGCGCCTCGTTCGGCATTGGATAGCGCTCGGCATCAAGCGCCTCGTTAGGCCTACACCCCTCACTCAACACCACATCCCGTCCGGCACATACCTCGTTCGGCCGTCACCTACCGTTCGTCATCCAGAATCGTTTGGCGCCAAGGAATGTTCGGAACCAAGGATTGTTCGGAACCAAGGAGTGTTCGGCATGAAGAGCGTCCGGCCTCACTTTGTTCGGCATTAAAGATGGAGGTTCGGCACTTGGCTGTTCGGCATGTTTGGGTCGGCACACAGGGCTCATTCCATTTGGACCAAGATATTCAGATACCAGGCCCACCAGGGAAGTCTAACCACCTTCGTCTATAAATAGAGAGGCAGGGGCACAGTGAAAGGAATCGGTTTTTTCGAGAACACTGGAGAAACTCTGCCGCATTCAACACTCACTCAAGACTTAATCTTTTACTTTGCAATTGTATTCATGTAATTGGAAACGGATTGTATCTGTAATCAACTATCAAGGAAAGCAATAGAAATCAACTCCAAAGTGGACGTAAGCAGTTACGCCGAACCACTATAAATTTGGTGTTCTTGTTCTCTGCATTTAGATTTATACTCAGTTCTCTATTTTAATTTACTATCTTCATTAATCTCTCTACACGATCTTTCTTAAGGGTGTTAGTGGCCAATTTTGGTGCTTTCACTGAGAATTGAACTCAGGGGCTGTTAGGATCTGCTTTGAAGCTACTGGTTGCATAAATCCCTCGAAGGAGATCCAAAATCATTGAAAAGGCATCTGTTGATTCTACTCATAGTTACAACCAACAACTCTACCATGGGCAGACCACGAACCAGATCGGCCTCTCATAATGCAGATGTCCATGAAACTGCTAGCATACAACAAGTTGGACCTGGAAATCAGCAAACAACCAGAGGTGCAGGACCCTCCATCCAAATCCGACCGGAAGTCGTTTCCCGAACGGAGTTCAATGATTTGATAAGAGAACTCAAGGAAAGTAGAAGGCAGCTTGCTGAAAAGATTCAAGCCAACACTGACCTCATGACTCAGCTCGCTCAACAACAGCGCCGTAATGCTGAAGGTAACCCTGCCCCTTATTCTGAATCTGATAGCTCAACCTCAGCTGACGAACCTCCTAGGCGTAGGTGCCGTAATGATGAAGGTGCACAAGCAGGCGTTGGGAATCAAGCCCACGAAGAGACCGGATAACCAAATCTCCAAGACCCAAATCAGGCGGGACATCAACCCGCACGGTCTCGTGGAACGGAACCCTACCTTCCATCCTCCATGCAAACTCTGGACTTAACAGCTATGGTCAGGCAGTTGATGATACAAAACCAAGGCTTAACCAATGAAGATTGGGGAGTGACCAGAAGCCATACCCCTTTACGGATGGTATCCTGCAGGCTGAGTACCCTAAGAAGTTCAAAATGCCAACTATCCCAGCCTATGAGGGAAAGACTAGCCCCAGGCAACATGTGATGAGGTATGGATGGATGATGGATTCTGCAAGAGCCAATGATGCAACCAAGTGTATGTGCTTCCCAATCACTCTGTCCGAAATCGCCACCATGTGGATTACTCGACTTCCCCCGCAAGCCATATCCAGCTTTGACGAATTGGCAATGAAATTCATAGAGCAGTTCAGAATACACACCACTCGTCCAAAGGATATGATGTCCTTAGCATGCGTAATCCAAGCTCCAGGAGAGTCATTGAAAGCATACTTGCAGAGATTTCATGTTGCTGCTACTGAGGAAAGCAATCCAAACAACCACGCAATTTTGATGGCGGTAATCCGTGGAGTGGATCCAGATTTTGAATTTGGAGATTGGTTGGCGGGAAAGTCTCCAGCTAAGCTGGAACGTTTTTATTCGAAAGCTCATCAGTTCATAAGGAGGGAGGAAGCTCGGTGGACAAGGCAAGACGAGGCACCAGGGCCCGTTCAGGAGTCCGTGAAAGGTAACATCACCATGAAGCAAACTGGCGATAATTCTTGAAAAACCCTAGTTAACGTCTAGAACAAGCTCGGGCAGTCTAAAGGACCCGGAGGTGGGAATCTCGAAAAGAAAAAAGAGATGGGGAAATGGAAGTCAAGGATCCCGACCTACAACGAATACACCCTGCTCAACGCATCTCTTGAGAACATCTATTTGTCAACTTGTAACACTTTTCAATATAGAAAACCACGCCCAAAGGAATCAACGGAGGAACAGAAGCGGACTGGGAAGTATTGCCACTTTCACGTGTCTTATGGGCACAACACAGAGGAGTGCAGACACCTCCATGACGCTATAGAAAAGTTGATTAGACAAAAGAAGCTGTAGGAGTTTGTCAAAGACACACAAGACGGAAGACAAGAGACATCGGACCCCGGACGCAGGCCAGCTCCATGCCAACCAGAACAACCTACTCGAACTGTGGGTAGATTGGTTATCAACATGATTGTTGGCGAACCCCATCCTGCGGATGAGAATTGGCAGGAAATGGAGCGATATGCTAACTCTTTAAGACATACGGAGTATGAGTGTTGTTCGAATGTAGAGGATGGGACTCTTGCAAAGCAGCAGCGCACAATGGATGATGATATTGTATTCAGGAGTAGAGATGCGGATAAGGTGGAGGCTTCTACTGTCGACCTAATGGTCATATCTGCGACAATCGGGCCAGCGTTCGTGAGGAGAATTCTGATTGATTGCGGAAGTTCCGTTAACATCATCTTCAATAAGGCGTTCGACCAAATGAAGCTAGAGATCAAGGATTTGAAACCATCTAAAGCCAGAATCCATGGCTTTAACGGCGCGGCAACAGATGCAGTGGGGTATATGGAGTTACCAGTTGAACTGGGGCAAGGCGAGCGTAGGATGGTGTGAATCCTACCATTCATAGTGTTGGACGGTGACTCTCCATATAACGTATTTCTAGGATGTCTAGCCTTGGCAAAATTTAGGGCATCATTGGCCCCTTGGTGTCTGACATTAAAATTTCCCATAGACAGTGGTGTTGGAGTGGAGCACGCGATTAGGCGACCGGACGTGCCTACTATTTGGCTGAGCTGAGAGAGGCTCAGCGAAGAGTGAAAGGAAAGGTTGCGGACCGCTCTGTCCGCAGCCGAAATGCTGATGATTGACAAGTAGCGCCCGAGCCCTGGCTCGAGCAACACTCTCGAATCTATTGAGACATAGATCCGAGAGACGATGATGGGGAACCCAGGGAAATAAATGCAGCATCGGCCGAACTAACCATTGAAATCCTAGTTAGCCGGAGCGACCCATCACCGGTTCTTAAAATTGGGTCGCAACTGAGGGGTCGCAACTCGACCCTTTGGCCGCCGAGAGCCTTACTAATTTCCTTCGAGCGAATCTTGATGTTTTCGCCTGGACACATTTTGATATGTGCGGGATTTTTCCTGCAATTGCGAGTCATATGTTGAACATAGACCCGAAACATGTACCTGTGAAACAAAAAAGGAGAGGCATGGACCCGGAGAGGTCTGCGGCTCTCAAAGAGGAGGTGGGCAAACTCAAAGCCAATGGGTTCGTTCGCGACGCCCTCTACCCTGAATGGGTATCTAACCCGGTGCTAGTAAAGAAGGAAAATGTAAAATGGAGGACCTATGTTGATTATTCTGATTTAAACGAAGCATGCCCTAAGGATAATTTCCCGTTGCCTAGGATTGACCAGCTGGTCGACTCAACTGCTGGACATGAGCTATTATCATTTATGGATGCGTACTCTGGATATAATCAAACCCCAATCCACCTTCTAGATCAAGAACACACTAGTTTCATCATGAACATAGGATTGTACTGCTATGTAGTAATGCCATTTGGATTGAAGAACGCAGGAGCGACTTATCAATGCCTGGTGAATCGAATTTTCAAAGATCAGATTGGTAAAACAATGGAAGTATATGTGGATAACATGCTCGTGAAGTCATGGCAATCAAACGACCACATCCGAGACTTGGCGGAGATGTTGGACATACTCAGGCATTATGGAATGAAGATCAACACATTGAAGTGTTCGTTCAGCATAGCGTCAGGAAAGTTTCTGGGATTCACTGTGAATGCCAGGGAATCGAGGCTAACCCAGAGAAGATCCAGGCTATCCGAGATATACAAGTGCCCAGAACCATAAAACAGGTACAAAGCTTGAATGGAAAGGTAGCCGCGCTGAGCCGATTCATATCAGGGCCACAAACTAGTGTATTCCTTTCTTCTATGTCATAAAGAGAGGAAAGAGGAATTTTGAGTGGACATCCAACTGTGAGGAACCATTCCGGGCTCTTGTAGGGCACTTGGAAAGTCCCCCGATATTGTCGAAACCAATAGACCATGAAATGTTGTACGTATACTTGGCTGTATCCCAGCACGCTATCAGCACAACCCTGGTTCGCGAGGAAGACCGGGTCCAAAAGCCCATTTACTATGTTAGTAAACGCTTGACGGGGGTGGAAAGATATTATCCGAAGATTGAAAAACTAGCCTATTGCTAGGTGATTGCAGCATGCAAGCTTCGCCCGTATTTTCAGGCACACTCAATCAGTGTTTATACTGACCAGCCTTTGCGACAGATACTCCTACGACTGAAAACTTCCGGAAGGATGCTAAAATGGAATATTGTGCCAAGTCAGTTCGACATCACCTACCTGCCGTGAAGGGCCATACAAGGACATGAACTAGCTGATTTCATTACTGAATTCATTACGACAGACGAATTAAACGATCATAATGTCATACCCCCCGTTCGAGGAAGATGTACACTGATGGGGCATCTAATGACCATTGTTCGGGCATTGGCATAGTTCTCGTAACTCCTGAAAACGGATCGGTCTGCTATGCTTTGAACCTCGAATTCACAGCAATGAATAACAAAGCCGAATATGAAGCGTTGATCGCCGGCTTGAAACATATCAAAGAGCTGGGAGTAAAATCGGTTGAAATCTTCAGCGACTCGCAGCTGATGGTGTACCAAGTGCGAGGTGACTACCAAGCAAGGAGGCAGAGACTTGCCCCATATTTGTTTCGAGTTCAGGAGCTGCTAGCGAATCTCGAGTACTACGATATTTCACATGTCCCGTTGAGCAAAACGGAGCAGCCGACTCATTGGGAAAATTCGCAAGCACAGACGACACACAACAAATGGGATTATTTCCAGTTGAGACCCTCCATGCTCCGAGTATAGATATGATGAAGGTAGATTTCGTGTTGGAAACAGAAATCGAGAAGGAATCGTGCATGACCTCAATCAAGCAGTACTTGCTATTCGAGATCTTGCCCAAAGAAAGGAGCGAAAGACGACAAGTCCTTCGTAAGGCTTCTCGTTATGTAATACAGGATGGAATAATGTATTGAAGGGGATTCTCGACCCCGATACTCCGATGCATTTCCCATGACGAGATAAAACGAGTCCTGGAGGAAGTCCATGAAGGAGAGTGCGGCGACCATACTGGAGGGCAGACATTAGCAAAGAAAATCCTCCGCTATGGATACTACTGGCCAACTATGAATCGAGATGCTATAGACTGTGTGAGGAGATGTGATAAATGCCAGATATATGCAAAAATCCTGAGAGCTCCGCCGACGGAACTCACGCAAATGGTTAGTCCCTAGCCATTTGCAATGTGGGAATTGACTTAGTTGGTTCTTTACCCATAGCCAAAGGTGGAGTGAAGTATGCAATAGTTGCGGTCGACTATTTCACCAAAAGGGGCAGAAGCAGAGCCTCTGGCCACAATAACCACCAAGAAGGTCACTAATTTCATCGTGCGAAATATCATATGCCACTTCGGCCTTCCACGGACCATCATTACAGACAATGGGACTCAATTCGAAAGCAAGGAGTTCGAAGAATTTTGGCAGATATATGGCATTGAAAAGAAGTTTGCAGCGGTTGCTCACCCGAAGGCCAACGGACAAGTGGAAGCCGTAAACAAGACAATCAAGTCCATATTGGAAAAACGTCTAGAAAAGGCTAGAGGCAGATGGGTGGATGAACTTCCAACGGCACTTTGGGCCTACAGGACCACCCACAATACTGCAACTGGCCACACTCCATTCGCATTGGCATATGGCACGGAAGCTGTCATACCCATGGAACTTGAGGTCCCATCACATTGGGTAACTTATTATGACCCCGATTCGAACCAGAATCTTTTATTGGAATCTTTGGACTTCATTGATGAAAAACGCGAAGAAGCCAATTTGAGAGCGGCTGCATACAAACATAGAGTCGCTAAATATTATAATGAGAAGGTACGACCAAGAATTTTTAGTGTGGGAGACCTTGTTTTGAAACGAGTTTTCCCGATATCGTCTCATATGAATCCCACATGGGAAGGTCCATATGTCATCGAACGGAAGCTTGGAGAAGGAACTTTCAAGCTAGCGACCGTCGATGGAGCGACACTCCCCCGAGCATGGAACAACGAGCACTTGCGGTATTATTATATTTAGTCTATTTCTTTCATGTATTAGTTTCACTCATTCCCAGTATGCTTTTTTTTCTAATTCTTGGTATGCAATAAGGCAATTTAGCTTGCTCTCATTAATAAAGGCTTGAAGCAATCTTTTCCATGAATTACTAATGTCTCCACAAATGATGATCTTGTGACGGGAAAATAAAATTATGTTATTCCGGCTAATGTACGAATGCGCGCGAACACTTAAAATCTCCAAGTCCCTGGAGCGCGGACTGGAGTACTCTAAGTCCCCGAAGTGTGGACTCGAGTATAAACGATTTAAAATCTCCAAGTCCCCAAAGTGCGGACTGGAGTACTCTAAGTCCCCGGAGCGCGGACTTGAGTATAAACGACTTAAAATCTCCAAGTCCTCGGAGCGCGGACTGGAGTACTCTAAGTCCCCGGAGCGCGGACTCGAGAATAAATGACTTAAAATCTCCAAGTCCCCGTAGCGCGGACTTGAGTACTCTAAGTCCCCGTAGCGTGGACTCGAGTATAAACGACTTAAAACCTCCAAGTCCCCGGAGCGCGGACTGGAGTACTCTAAGTCCCTGTAGCGCGGACTCGGATATAAACGACTTAAAATCTCCAAGTCCCCGGAGCGCGGACTGGAGTACTCTAAGTCCCCGGAGTGCGGACTCGAGTATAAACGACTTAAAATCTCCAAGTCCCCGGAGCGCGGACTGGAGTATTCTAAGTCCCCGAAGTGCGGACTCGGGTATAAATGGCTTAAAATCTCCAAGTCCTCGGAGCGCGGATTGGAGTACTCTAAGTCCCCAGAGCGTGGACTCGAGTATAAACGACTTAAAATCTCCAAGTCCATGGAGCGCGGACTGGAGTACTCTAAGTCCCCGG
The DNA here is from genome assembly GCA_030765085.1 of Allium cepa. Classification (NCBI taxonomy): domain Eukaryota; kingdom Viridiplantae; phylum Streptophyta; class Magnoliopsida; order Asparagales; family Amaryllidaceae; genus Allium; species Allium cepa. Next base: position 555,595,691 of record CM060928.1, on the reverse strand, counting down.
AGCGTGGACTCGAGTATAAACGACTTAAAATCTCCAAGTCCTCGGAGCATGGACTGGAGTACTCTAAGTCCCCGGAGCATGGACTCGAGTATAAACGACTTAAAAACTCCAAGTCCTCGGAGCGCGGACTGGAGTACTCTAAGTCCCCGGAGCATGGACTCGAGTATAAAAGACTTAAAATCTCCAAATCCCCGGACCGCGGACTGGAGTACTCTAAGTCCACGGAGCACGGACCCAAGTACAAACGATTTGAATGACCAGGTCCGTTGAAGACGGACTGGACATAAATGACTTGAAGACATCGAGCCTTCAGCGTGCGTATTAGAAAATATTCTAAGTACTTGGGGCACGGAAGAAAAGGCAGGTAGTTCTCAGAGCATTTCCAAGCTATATGAAAATGAACCGAGAGGTCTATTATATTCACAACAGTTTGGATTTGAATCACAATCACAAAGAAAATTGAATTACAAGAGCCATGGAAAGACGAAAAAATTAAGTTTTATTCATCAAAGCTAAGTTTCCATTACAACTCCTTTGAAGCTCGGAATCAAAAGTTCATTTACGCAAACTAAGAAAATAAAAGTACTTGTCTAATCTAAACTGAATCTTGCAAAACGAGAGTAATGATTACTTCTTATGCTTCTTCACCTTCTTTGCCTCCATTGTCTTCTCAGACGACCCCTCTCCTCCGTGTTTACCCTTGGTACCCTTCTTTGATGGAGGAGTGACAGTCGAAGAAGTACGAGGGACATCCATGGGTTTAGACCTGCCAGGGAGAATGATCTTCAGCGGCTTATTCAGAGGATCGTCGGGGTCCACGGCTTGAGGTTCGACTTTGATCTTGGTCGTTTCTCTCTTCTCTTTCTCCAGCCGCTCCTTCATACTCAGCTCAGACGTGTGTTCGGAGGCGCCTGCGATCTCTACTTCATAACTCCCCTCGATGGGAGAAGAAGTCTCATATTTGTCTTCATCTAGCGCCCCAATCACCTGAGCATCTAGCCCGGGAGCTTCTCCTCCCTGACTAGCCTCACCTATCTTCTCCTCCACCTCCTTGGCGACATCACTTCTTTGGGGTGGGTCCGGGATCAGAACGACCTGCGCGAAAGCATGGAAAACAAGCATTAGAATACAATAGTCCCAAGATGTCGTCATCTGGAATCTCAAAGTGAAGAGTTATCTACCAGCTTCCCGCAGGCTCTCAGCCGTCAAGGGGGTCTCACCCTCCGGAATGGGAGACAGAATATGGACACCAAGCGCAAGGTCCTCCGGGTTGTAACCAATATGCTGCACGAATGAATCAAGTATCGGCCGATTGGCCGGTGGAATAGGCGTAAGAGCTGGAGGCACGGCCCTGGATGGACCAGTAATAACTTATTTCCTTTTCTTTGAGGGGGAGCCTTTGCAATATATAGCTTTGGCTGCCGACAAGTCCGAAGGCTCATTTCCCTTGAGATATTCTTTTATCAACGCCCCCTCATCAATCTCTTCGGTGCCGTGCTCGGCCTTCCTGATTTCTATCAAAGCTCCCATGCCTCGGCTAAAGATTCAATATAGCCCTCGCCCAAAAAAGTCAAGTCTGGATGCATGAGAACGCGGGCATTGAACTCAGCAATTAGCAGGTCAAACATGCTTTTGACCTCTTCCCTGCCCTCTTCTCTGACCGCCTCGAGACGCGAATCGATATCCACGGACGCTATCTTCTTGCCCTCTTCTCGGGCTTCACTCTTTATCGCCTCAACTTGGGAAAGCTCGGCCTCAAGTTTTTCCTTTAAGAGTCGAGTAGTAACGATTTCATCACAGTACCGCCGTGACTCTTCTTGAGCGACTATTTTCTCTTCCCTCTCCCTGCGGAGCTGCTCCTCAAGTTCTTTCACTCGAAGGCTGGGTGCATCCCTCTCCTTCTGAACTGAGTCCTTTTCTAGAGCCAAAGCCCCACATTGTTCAACCGCCTCATCAAGTTCTTTCCTATGAGTTGACTCCAGACGAGTAATGACCTCAGTAGTGTCCTTAGCGCTCTGACGGGCGACCTCGAGCTCAGACTTGTAAGTGGCCATTTCTTCGTCCTGAGCTTTAATGATATCCTTGTCGTGGATAGCCTCAAGCTTCAGGCGGTCGATTTCATGCTGGCTCTCCACGGAAACTTCAAAAAGTTTTTCAGCTAGATGAACAAACGCGTCATGTTGAACATAGACGTCATTCGTATAGGCAAGGGCATTATGTTTAGCATGTCCGGGAATAGGGTGAATCGCCGGGAGGAAATTCAGGCCATCAAAGCAGATTTTCGGAAATTTATCTTTAAGCTCGGCCAGCCTCTTTGATACTGTTGGGTCTATTGTAGGAGCGGGAGGAGACGGCTTTGAAAGTTCGCCCCTCCTGTAAGAATCTCAGGACTGTCGAGTGGAAGAGGAGTCAGAGTGTTGGTCCCGGGGAGCATCAGGTTGCGACCTCTTATAGCCGCGCTTGTCTTTACTTTGGTCCGCGTGAGAAGAGGTATCCTGGAGGAATTTTGGCTAGTAATAAGTTTTCCTCTGAGATGATGAGTCCCGGGAATAATAATCTTTATCACTGTCACCATCCCTATCTCGACGTCTTCCGGAACCCGAGTCCCGTCCAGAGTGGTGAAGAACAGACGAGCCACGAAGGCGATCGAATCCATGCGAATGCCCTATACCACCTGTACAGAATCCAAATAACAGCGAATTAGCTAAGAGTAGTGTGACGACAAAAGTCTAAGCGAAAATTAAAGTGCAAGTGTTCGTGTGTGTCCTAGTGTCTCCCTCCAACGGACCAGTCGCTTTGATAATAGGAGTTTCTCTCCCTGACTCTGGGTTGGAGCACCTGCGTCGTCTCTGATGGGCGAATGAAGTTTGAATGCCTCCGGATCGTCAAAGTCATAATTGAGTAGATCATCCGGAATAGAGAGGTTTGATAATCCCTTTAAAGAACTTTCTACGTGCTGTGAAGAAGCCTCTTTCTCCGTCGGGATAAGCGTAACTTTCGAAGTTCCGCCAACCTTCTCATTTCTGATCTTGTACGTCAATCCCTTTTTCTTCTATGAAGGAGAAGATGACGTTTCAACATCGTGCGCTTCAACTGTAGGATCTTGGGCTGGACCCAAATTCTCACCTTGTGCTTCGGGTGTTTCACCCTCCTTGATATCCCCCACTTCTTGTACATCAGAGGTGTGGCATGCTGACGACTCAGCTAATTTTTTTCCTATGTCGGAGACCGACCTGGTTACAGTAACGCCTTCGTGAAGACTTACCCGGCGACCTTCTGCTAACAATCCGAACCTCGATAGTGACTCGTTTGAGATAAGAGTTCGGATGTCTCGTTCTTCGGCAGAAAGAGCTCTAATAGCTTCAACGGCCTCAGAATACCCACGGCCGTCGGGACGTGAATTGATACCTGATAAGATTAAACAAGAGTTAGAATAGGCATAGCTTCGACCAAAACATGAGTATCGTTCCAAGAAGAAGACTTACTTCCTTAGACCCATCTCATCGCGAAACCAACGGGGCTACGCACATAGAAAAATTCTTGTTTGTACATGGAAAATTTGCTCCATGCCCCAGTTAAGATTTGGCATTTGCGGTATGGCTCGAGGAACATGTAAGAGGGGCTATCTCCCCGCTTTTAGATCATGTATATGTATCTGATGTCGCAAGGAGTTGGGGGCCTAGAGAAAACGGTCACGAAGAGGATGTAGGTGCAATAGATGAAGGCATGCCGTTCGGGTGCAGTTGCGACGGGGCTTTGTCGATGTATTGCAGCACATCCCGAATAAATAGATCAAACTGTGGCACGTTGCCAACCCGCACATGAATTTATTGCATGATGTATATCCGACTGGGGGCTGGTGTGGCCGGTCGCGCCCCGATGGAACCAGCACATCGTCAAAAGGTATTCCATGGATGGAGCATATTCACCGAAGCGCGACTTCATTGATTTTTTAAGCCTGTGAGTCGACAGGGTTGTCCAAGAAAATCGATGCCTCTAGGGCATCGAGGGCTAAGTTATGTGCAGGGGAGGTGGATGGATTTGAGATGTCTGCGACTTCCTGTCGAGAGGATGTCCCTGGTTTGTCAGAAATCGTGGCGGAGCTGGATTTTTTCGACATCTTCCATAAATAGTGAATTTGGCTAAGCACCTGTGTGAACTATACTTGAAAAATGTTCGACATTAGAATTAACAACACAAATATTCCCCCCCAAGTGGTGTGTGAACTAGTGCGATCAATCGTATATAAGCATTGAAAAATTGAAATTCACAGAATTAGTAATACAAAATTGAACTTTGGATCGTCGACTTTGATGACCGTTATCGCAGACCGTCTCCAAAAGCCTGCCTTATGGTGTTCACAATTTCGGATTCAGTAAATGTTGGAAGAAGTTATCCGTTTATGTCAATTTAAGTTTAGACCGTGACTATTGAAACTAGGAAGTTTATAGTTCGAATCAGTTCGATATGCTAATATGCTAGAGTCCTTGTCCTTGTTTTGTTATATGGTTCGGCATCTATGTTTGTTCGGCCTTGATATGTGTGACGCCCCACCTCTATACCCACGCTAGCCAAGAACATTACTGTGAATGCTGTCAACTAGCACGGAGAATAAGGCTGTTGAGGAGCGACCATCTGTATAATTGCTTTGTGCGAGTACCGATATACCGGATAAAAATATAACTTTTCATCTCAAGAGGAAATCCGACATACCGACACAAACTCAAAGCTACTACACAGTGGCTATAATTTCTTTGGAAACAAATATAGAAATAAACATAACATAAATCAGTCACAGACAATTCATATCACAAAGGCGGAATAAGATATGAATATTACACATGAAAGTGTACATCAGAGTAGTGGTCTAAAAAGATCCACAATAATACAAAGGAATAGATACAAGTGCTAGACAAAAGAATAAGTATACATCAAGGAGTCTAAATCTCAAATGTATACAACAAAAACTACTAATCTAAGTAGTTAGCCAAAAGTCAAGGAGTTAATCCCGGATGAGAAGTCAAGCAGAAGCACCTATAACATCTCGGTCTGACCCGAGTATTATTTAATAAGAAAATAAGAAACGGATCAGTCTAGCTATAAATATCAGATGAAGTGATATATAATAAGAGATATGACATAAACGTATAATAATCACAATGCCAAGCTGTGATAAAATAGTAATTGAAAATCAACAAGAGATTAATCAATATCACAATAATCTACTCAAGATAAAAGGAATGTCATACTCCTAATTTCATTCACCAAGCCACAATAAATGACATATATATCAATGCCCATCGAAAAAGTTGGTGAAACATAAATTCCAGAATTCAACACACGAAATCCAGAAATCACAAGGAAAGGATCAACGACGTCGTACAATGGGACATCCGATGAACCAAATCACAATAAAAAGGATGGCCAATCCCCAAAAGAAACTAGACATCGACACACCTAAAAAGACATGCCCCATGAACAGTCGAACATCGATGCACCTAGAAAGATACACCCCATGCTCTAGCATCGACGCACCTAGAAAGATACGCCCCATGCACAAATAAACATCGATGCACCTAGAAAGATACACCCCATGTAATGTCGAACATCGATGCACCTAAAAAGATACACCCATGCTCTAGCATCGACGCACCTAGAAAGATACGCCCCATGCACACAAAAATAAACATCGATGCACCTAGAAAGATACACCCCATGTAATGTCTAACATCGATGCACCTAGAAAGATACACCCCATGCTAAGTCGAACATCGACGCACCTAAAAAGATACGCCCCATGCATAGACGAACATCGACGCACCTAAAAAGATACGCCCCATGCCCCGACTTATTGAGCCGATTGCTCCACGAAATAAACAAACATCGATGCACCTAGAAAGGTACACCCCATGCATAATAAAACATTAACGCACCTAAAAAGGTACAACCCATGTATAAAATGAGACGAAACTCAATAAAATGAGGAACAGTCCTCCACATAGACAAAGAGACATCGCACATTGCTAGTCTAAACCACAAAGATGATCATCATGATCAAAGAGAAGTGTCAATTACAATAAGCTAGTAAATATATGAGCTTAGCTTCATGTCCCATAACCACTAGCTTAACTTAAATATTTACGAACAAATTGTAGATCTCCACTAGAAAATTGTCACAAGAGATTCAATCGAACAAGTCCAAGAATTAACCGACGAAGTAAACGCAAGCGTTTCATACCACTCGTTTTACTAAGTCGTTTAATTAGATTTCTCATACGAGTGAGGTAAAGGTTTGTATATACTAGTAGATTGGAAAACGGTTTTATAAACGAATTTGGTATTAATAGTACTGAAATCGTTTGAGGAAAGAGTTTTGATATTTACTACTAGTATAGAAAACCTTTATATTTTTAAAGTGACAAAGCACAAGGGGGATTGTAGAAACAATCAATCACAAAGATCACATTCGAAGATGTGAATAAAATCCAATGAAATCGATAAAGGATCCATCGAAGTGGATATATCTAAAATTTCCAAAGAAAATAAGTCATCAAAGATGATAATAAATGATGACAATAAATAGGATCATCACGAATCGATTTAAATTGGAAATTCAATCCAAAAAGGCAAATTGGACTCAAACAGCAGGTTCAGTCGACTGAACAGATAATTTCAGTCGACTGACCCTGTACATGGAAATTTTCCAGGTTCAGGAAATTTTCTGTTTCCAGTTTCAGTCGACTGTGCAGAGTTTTTCAGTCGACTGAATCATGCCTGGAAACTCTCGGGTTTCAGGTTCAGTCGACTGAACAGAGATTTTCAGTCGACTGAATCATGCCTGGGCTGTTTTTCAACCTTATTCAAATGAAGAGCAAACTCTTCCAAATTGCAACCGGACGGACATTGGCTCTAAGGGTTTATGCCAATCGGCAACCCGGCCCTATATGCTCCTCGATGCATCACCAAAAGCATGATCAAACATCCATAAAAGGATTTTACACAAATTTGGCTTAAAAACCCAAAAATTGGAATATTCACAAAACCAATCCAAATCAAGAGCAAATGCACATGAAGAAGTGTTAGGAATTCATACCTAACAACCAAAGATAATTATAGTCATAGATGTGAGATAAAAATCTCACCTTTGCACTAAAATTTATGAAGATGAAGCTTGAAAGCAAAGGGGAATCAACCACTCTTCAAATCCAACTCTAGAAGCTTGAATCTAAGCTAAAAAGAAGAACATTTCCTAAGTTAGGTTTAGGAAATTTCTGAAATTCAAAGAGAGAATGAGTTGGAGAAGAAGAAGAAGAGGAAGCTTACCAATGGGTTCTCATGAACTTTGGAGCAAGGAGATGGATTTGCAAAGCAAGCTAGGGCTTAGGAATTTCTATTTCCCATTCTCTTCCTCCATTTTTGCTTGAGCTTGAGTGTTAGGAAAATAGAAGAGAAGTGAATGAAGAGGAGAGTGTTGGAACTGAGTTAAGTGGCTAATTGGCTCAGTCCAACCAAAGCCCTAAGCGGGAAAAAGTAGCAAAAATCAACTTTCTCCAAACATATCGAAGCTTATACTCAAAAAGGTCGCAAACGGCATTTTAAACTCAATGGGAGTGGTCTCGAGTCCTAATTCTACCGTATGCAAAAAGTAGCTTTTCGGACTAAAATCCGACTAACGATAAAATATTTAAATAAAATATTTAAATATAAAATCGATAAATATGCGGGTTGTTACAGACTCCCCCTCCTTAAAGAAATTGCGTCCTCACAATAAGTAAGAAGGAAATATAAGAAGTAACAACCATAGAAGCATATCAACACAAAAGAAAATTTGAAATAGGAAGTTCACCATAAAGTACACAAAAGAGTTAGCAAGAAATCTGGTGAAACTTCAATTTCCACAATAACACCGGGCTTAAGAATAAAAAACCGGAATCCCTAAGGCATTCCCGTAGATAAAAGACGTGGGGAACGTCAAGAATAGCAGAAAATTGAGCGGGTGCAACGGCGTAGTACAAAAACGGTACGCCCGAAAAACTAGAAACTCAAACAATTTGGGACATCAGCGTAGTACAAAAACGGTACGCCCAATGAACCAAAGCAAAGACATCGATGTAGTACAAACGGTACATCCGATGAATCAAATACAAAGACATCGATGTAGTACAAACGGTACATCAGATGAATCAAAAACAAAGACATCGATGTAGTACAAACGGTACATCCGATGAATCAAAAGAAAAGACATCGATGTAGTACAACGGTACATCCGATGAATCAAAAGAAAAGACATCGATGTAGTACAAACGGTACATCCGATGAATCAAACGCAAAGACATCGATGTAGTACAACGATACATCCGATGAATCAAAAGCAAAGACATCGATGTAGTACAACGGTACATCCGATGAATCAAAAGAAAAGACATCGATGTAGTACAACGGTACATCCGATGAATCAAAAGCAGAGACATCGATGTAGTACAACGGTACATCCGATGAATCAAAAGCAAAGACATCGATGTAGTACAACGGTACATCCGATGAATCAAAAGAAAAGACATCGATGTAGTACAACGGTACATCCGATGAATCAAACGCAAAGACATCAATGTAGTACAACGGTACATCCGATGAATCAAAAGAAAAGACATCGATGTAGTACAACGGTACATCCGATGAATCAAATAGCAAAGACATCGATGTAGTACAACGGTACATCCGATGAATCAAAAGAAAAGACATCGATGTAGTACAACGGTACATCCGATGAATCAAAAGAAAAGACATCGATGTAGTACAACGGTACATCCGATGAATCAAAAGCAAAGACATCGATGTAGTACAACGGTACATCAGATGAATCAAATAGCAAAGACATCGATGTAGTACAACGGTACATCCGATGAATCAAAAGAAAAGACATCGATGTAGTACAACGGTACATCCGATGAATCAAAAGAAAAGACATCGATGTAGTACAACGGTACATCCGATGAATCAAAAGCAAAGACATCGATGTAGTACAACGGTACATCCGATGAATCAAAAGAAAAGACATCGATGTAGTACAACGGTACATCCGATGAATCAAACGCAAAGACATCGATGTAGTACAACAGTACATCCGATGAATCAAAAGAAAAGACATCGATGTAGTACAACGGTACATCCGATGAATCAAATAGCAAAGACATCGATGTAGTACAACGGTACATCCGATGAATCAAAAGAAAAGACATCGATGTAGTACAACGGTACATCCGATGAATCAAAAGAAAAGACATCGATGTAGTACAACGGTACATCCGATGAATCAAATCCCAAATAATTCGGAACACTGACGCAGTACAAAAACGGTACGTCCAATGAACCGAACACAATAAAAGGACATCAGACGCAAGTACTTAAAAGGAATGAGATAAAGCTCAATAAAACGAAGTAAACCAAAACGTCCGATGAACTTGATAGAAAAATAATTCCATTCAGACAACATCAAAGAGTCAACCACTTGTTGCCTACGACAAAGCGCATTGGCAACACGATTTCCCTTCTTGGGAATAAAAGAATATCAAGATCATAGGAAGCTAGGAACTCGAGTCTACAAGCAGTTCCTTAAGAGAACATAAATATTCCAAAGATTTATGATCGAGATGGAGAACAAATTTCTTCCCCAAAGATGATGATGTCAAATTCCAAAAGCAAAAACAATAGCCTCGAACACTAGATCATGAGTGGCATATCTAGTCTCGATAAGCTATAATGATTTAGAAGCACAAGCGATATCACGTCCTCCTTTGTAAGAGAATGGCATTCCAAACCAATACGACTAGTATCGGTACAAATAGCAAAGTCTTGGTTCCCCTTCAGGAATCACAAGAAAGAATAAGAGTATCGAAAAGAAAGAACTTCTTTTAAATAATTCTCTTTCCCGAAAAGTTAAAACTTCCAAAATTACATTTATCATTATGTAATAATCTTTCTAGAAAAATTTACATTTTTACAAGTCAATATATCGTGTCTGACTGTCTCATCAAAGCGTTTAGGAAATTCCTATCGATAACGTTGATCAAGCCCATCGACCAAAATTCTTAAAGCACTCAACGGGCAATACAATCACAAAATCATATTTTAGAGGATAAATAAATCTCTTAAAAAGTTTCAAGAATATTCTTTGTTCGTTTCAAGAACAAAAATCCAGTTTTACTTATAAATAAATCTTATGAAAAAGATTTGCAAAATTTTAAATTACTATTTTCATCCAAAATCAATAAATACAAGAATGGTCTCATCGAAATATTCATAGAATATTCGATTTATAAAATGGATGAAATAAGTTGGACAAATTGAATGACAAAATAAGTCATTCATAAGAATCATAACGAGTGCGGAATGCGATAAGTGGAATGCTAATTTCCGCAACTCGTAGCAAACGAAAACCGGTGGTAAAGTCAAACTGAAAAGACCTTAACACCACACAAAAGATTTCTTAGGTGATAATCCTAAGACAAACTCAAAAATACCGGAAAATTTCTCAAACTACATGAATGAGAGAAATAACACTTTCCTTATAAGTGGGCTTAAGGAATAAAATGATGCCATCCAGATGGAATCAAAATCACGAAGAAAAATAGAAATCTGCTTAACAGATTGAAAATGTCGAAGATGAATAATCCACTCGGAAAAATAGGATATGGGCTTCACAATGATTAAGCCAATCCTTGCAGAAAGGTCAATTCCGAAGCCAAAGCAAAAATATTGGCTCGGAAAGAAAAGTAACATAAAACAATCTCGACATCTAAACAAAAGCAAATTGAGTGTTGCGGATCTACCATCCGGATTAGCAATTCTCAATGAAGTCAATAAGCCCAAAATATTCAAAGGAAAAGAATTGACAAGTTCTTTTGATATAAAAATAATGAGATGAAACCCATATCAAAAAGAACTCGAATAAGAAGATCACGAAATAAAACAATGCCACCAAGGATTGAGTGAAAAATACCTTGACCAAGAGAAGAGTTGCTAGGGGCTTGCTCAGTATTTAGCTTTCTCATGTCCTTGTTCAAAAGTTTGGGACACGCACATAAAAGATGACCCGGTTTCTTGCAATAGCGACAAGAATGGGGTTTTGGACACATATTCGCATAGTGTTCCTTAGAATTACAATTGTAGCATCCTCCACGATCAGGGATTGGAGTCTTTGCTACAAAAGTAGTTTGCTTCACTCTCTTATGGGGATTAAGGCTCTTGAACTTAATATGCCTCTTCTTGGAAGTCCCAACATCACAAACACTTCCTTTACCAATCTCTCCATGAAGAAGAGTAACATCCACAAGCTGATTGAAAGAAACTTCAAGTTTCAAAGGTAGAACCATTTCGGGGTTCTTACTCAAAGCATAGATAAACTCTTGATTCTTTACAAGATCCAAAAGTTGTTGAGCAGACATGAATACTCCATCCTGAGGAGTAGCACTAGATTGACCGGCGTTGGAACGGCCTGGTCTGACCATTTCTCTTCTTTAAGAAAGAAAGAAAGAAGAGGAAAAAGTTATTCTCAAAATGAATATCAAGCAATCTTGATAGATAAAACAAGGAATCATAAAAGAAAGTAGGATAGAACGGTACGAAGACCCGAATAAAATCCTAAAGCACAACTCCTAAGAAAGACTTAGGACATGATCCTTGCTAAATTATTCTACATTGTTTCGAAGTTTGGCTCTGATACCAAGCTGTGACGCCCCACCTCTATACCCACGCTAGACAAGAACACTACGGGGTAATGCTGTCGACTAGCACGGAGAATAAGGCTGTTGAGGAGCGACCATCTGTGTAATTTCTTTGCGCGAGCACCGATATGTCAGATAATATAACATGCATTCTATTTCAAGAGGAAATCCGACATACCAACACAAACTCAAAGCTACTACACAGTGGCTATAATATCTTCGGAAACAAATATAGAAATAAACATAACATAAATCAGTCACAGACAATTCATATCACAAAGGAGGAATAAGATATGAATATTACACTAGAAAGTGTACATCAGAGTAGTGGTCTAAAAAGATCCACAATAATACAAAGGAATAGATACAAGTGCTAGACAAAAGAATAAGTATACATCAAGGAGTCTAAATCTCAAATGTATACAACAAAAACTACTAATCTAAGTAGTTAGCCAAAAGTCAAGGAGTTAATCCCGGATGAGAAGTCAAGCAGAAGCACCTGTAACATCTCGGTCTGATCCGTTTATTATTTTCTTATTAAATAATACTCCGGTCAGACCGAGATGTTACAGGTGCTTCTGCTTGACTTCTCATCCGGGATTAATTCCTTGACTTTTGGCTAACTACTTAGATTAGTAGTTTTTGTTGTATACATTTGAGATTTAGACTCCTTGATGTATACTTATTCTTTTGTCTAGCACTTGTATCTATTCCTTTGTATTATTGTGGATCTTTTTAGACCACTACTCTGATGTACACTTTCTAGTGTAATATTCATATCTTATTCCGCCTTTGTGATATGAATTGTCTGTGACTGATTTATGTTATGTTTATTTCTATATTTGTTTCCGAAGATATTATAGCCACTGTGTAGTAGCTTTGAGTTTGTGTTGGTATGTCGGATTTCCTCTTGAAATAGAATGCATGTTATATTATCTGACATATCGGTGCTCGCGCAAAGAAATTACACGGATGGTCGCTCCTCAACAGCCTTATTCTCCGTGCTAGTCGACAGCATTACCCCGTAGTGTTCTTGTCTAGCGTGGGTATAGAGGTGGGGCGTCACAATATGGTTCGGCATCTACATATGTTCGGCCTTGATATGGTTTGGCATCAATGTTTGTTCGGCCTTGATATGGTTCGGCATTTATGATTGTTCGGCCTTGACATGGTTCGACATTTATGTTTTTCGGCCAAGTTGTCATTCGGCCAAGCTACCGTTTGGCCTCAAACTTGTTCAGCCAAACTCTCTTTCGGTCTAACTATCGTTCGAACTAGTTAGCACTCGGAAAAGTATCATTCGGCAAAGATTCTGTTCAGCCGAAACAACACTCAGCATCATGCCCAATTCATACTTCCTACCTAACGCACTGTTCCACTGCTCGGCATGTGGCGAGCCATGCCGAAGCAAAGCTACACCGAGCCCCAATGCTCGGCACTCCGTCATCATTCCGCAAGTCATGCTAGAACATACCGTTCGGCATTCTAACCATCTCCTACTCCTCCTATATTCTTTTTACCCAATCTTGTTCCGCACAAGGAAACTGCGCCGAACCATAAAACATCTCTCCCTCATACGCTCGTCTCTAGTCATTCCTCCTTTCCTCCTCATCATTTAACTCTAGAAACCCTTAGAATACCTTAACCATGGCCCGACCCTATCGTGTCTCCTGAGGACTCGGGCATAAGAAACTTCTCTAATTATGAAAAGGACTTTGATGGAAGGATCGATACCTAATTAGTAGATCGAAACTTGGAAAGGAATGTTGAATCGTTGGAGGTTGTTAATTGGAAAGGTCGGCAAGTACAAAACAGCGGTGGTAAAAATGTGAAAAGAGAAGAAGGAGGAAGGCGCCAGGTTTTATAGGGAAGAAGAAGAAGTTGAAGAGACTATGACCGGTAGAACCGGTCAAATCGATATCGTTCGGCTACCTTGGTTTGTTCGGCTTCGGCTACTCCGGTTTGGTCGGCATCGTGGGTACTCATCTTCGGCTAGATTGTTTGGCAAACGCATTACGTTCGGCATGCGCCATAACCCCGTCAAGAGAAGTGAACCAAGGATCGAAGATGAGCCCAGAGGACACACAATTCAAAGCGCATCACGTTTGATCACGCGATACACTTTGCGGGGCAAGTGTTTCCTGGAGGTTTGACCAGGCAACTTAGTACTCGGCATACCCTCGATCGACGTCTATTCACAACCGTCGTTTAGGAACGTTCGGCGTCTAGGGAACGTTTGGCCAAAAACATCGCTCGGCCAAAGGCATCATACGGTCAAAGGACATCCGGCATCTTCGAGCGTTCGGCATGGTAGAGCCGTCCGGTATGAAGCACCTCGTTCGGCATTGGATAGCGCTCGGCATCAAGCGCCATGTTCAGCATGGTAGAGTCGGTCGGTATCAAGCGCCTCGTTCGGCATTGGATAACGCTAGGCATCAAGCACCGCATTCGGCATGGTAGAGCCGTCCGGTATCAAGCGCCTCGTTCGGCATTGGATAGCGCTCGGCATCAAGCGCCTCGTTCGGCATTGGATAGCGCTCGGCATCTAGCGCCTCGTTCGGCCTGCACTCCTCACTCAACACCACATCCCGTCCGACACATACCTACGTTCGCCGTCACCTACCGTTCGTCATCTAGAATCGTTCCGCACCAAGGGGTGTTTGGCATGAAGAGCGTCCAGCCTCACTTTGTTCGACATAAAAGATGGAGGTTCAGCACTTGGCTGTTCGGCATGCTTCGGTCGGCACACAGAGCTCATTCCATTTGGACCAAGATATTCAGATACCATGCCCACTAGGGAAGTCCAACCCACCTTCGTCTATAAATAGAGAGGTAGGGGCATAGTGAAAGGGATCGGTTTTTCGAGAACACTGGGGAAACTCTGCCGCATTCAACACTCACTCAAGACTCAATCTTTTACTTTGCAATTGTATTCTAGTAATTGGAAACGGATTGTATCTATAATCAACTATCAAGGAAAACAATAGAAATCAACTCCAAAGTGGACGTAGGCAGTTACGCGGAACCGCTATAAATTTGGTGTTCTTGTTCTCTACATTTAAAGTTACATGTTATCTTCTGTTTTAATTTACTATCTTCATTAATATCTCTACACAAACTTTCTTAAGGGTGTTAGTGGCCAATTTTGGTACTAATAGCTACCAAATTGTTTTAAATTGGAGTTGTTTGAAAAGCTGGGTTTGGTTTCAAAATTCAAAGGATAATTTGATATGCAAATGAATTATGTATATAAATGATTTCGAAAATGATTTTGAAATGTTGAGTAATTGTTTAAAAGACTCTGGAATCTTATTTAAAATATTTATGGAAATATAAATGGGTTTAATAACTAGTAAATTTTGAAATTTTCTAGAATAGAAACTTTTAACTTGAAGAAGAGTTAAAAATTTGAAGTAAGTAAGAAAACGAATTAAGTTAGAATGTAGGCCAATTAAATGAAGTAAATTAAAAGAAGTTAGCAAATGGAAAGTGAATAAGTTGGAAAACTTATAGAAGTTAAAAATTTGAATTAAATTGACGTGTAACTGAATCAAGCAAAATGAATGTGAATTAAAGAAAATTGTAGGGATAAGATATTAGTAAGTCAATAACTTAAGAAATTTTAAGAAAAAATCTGGTTTTGTGGGGTGAAGCTTAACTTGAGTTTAGTTAAATAAAAGGAAACTTTGTGGAAGATAAGTCTATGTTGGTTAAATGGAATGGCCTGGAAATAAAATCTATCAAGTTTGAAATAAAATTTTAAATGAACAAACTAATTTAAAATTGTAAGTAAATGAGATTGAAACCAAAATTAGTAAGTAAACTGATTGACTTAAATGGGTTAGCAAATGAGTTGAAATTGAATATTGATGTGATATTTAATTTAATTTTTTTAAGTAAAGTGGAATCAGGAAATTGGTTCAAAGTGGACTAAAATAATAAAAGTTTGGAAATTAAAATGGTTTGAGATAAGATGAATAGAATTCAATATTTAAAATGAAAGGTAAACTGAATTCAGAATGAAACTGAAAATTTAAGTTAAATGAAAATAGATGTGAAAGTTTAAGTGGTGAAATTAAAGTAAATATAAGGAATGTATAAAATATTTATATTGAACTTAAGAAATGGATGGTAAAATACTTAAGTAAAAATGTGGTATTGGGAAAATATTCTAAGTTAATACTGAATGATGGTTAAGTAAAGTGTGGAATGGGATAAGTGAATGGAAAACCAAAATAGATGTGAATAAAAGAGAATTAACATAGCTAATAATCAATTGAGAAAAATACGTAGGATGTGCGTATATTATTTTATTCGCATAGCAACTTGATCCAGATTCGAGCATAGAATTTCGAGATAGTTATATCGATCCAAGTTGTGATTTTTCACGTGATTTTCGATGCGAACCCTAGATATGGATTTTTGATTGATTCTGAAATTCTCTATCATAGTTGTGGCTATGCAAGGAGAATGACAGTTTTTGATCAAGAAACTAGATTCGAGCCTGCACTAGGAAGTCGGGTGAACGATACTAGTGCGGAAGTGAAGTTGTGTGATTGAATGGGTGATCGAATTTGGTACTGCATACAAATGATATGTGTACATCATACGGATGTGAATGTAATAGATATTAATTTTTTTATAAAGAAGTGAATAAAATAATTTTGGATTCTGTGATTGGATAATATTGCTAAGTAGGATATACATGTGTTTGAAAGGAAAGGAAATTGGTGTTTTTGATTTCAGAAGATAAATATGAATTGCCGACTAAAAGGTATGTATTGAATTGTCATATGAAATTTGATGGTTTTCTGATCTAGCCACTTGGCATTTTGTTTTCATTTGAAATTTGGGGGCCCTTAGAGGCATTTTGTAGTTTTTTCGATCTAGCCACGCAAAGGAGGCACTCGCAAAAAATTTCAAAAATTTAGGGAGTTAGAAAAATTTTGAAATTTTTTTGGTAAGTTTATATTTGGTTTTTGAATTATTGAGTAGATAATATTTTTTTGAACCTATAGATGAGTTTATGAAGTTAGTAAGAGTGATAGTGTTTTTAATAAAAAGATTTTTTTGGGTTTTGTTTGAAACTTTTTGACCTTGGGAAAAGTTAACGGGTTGTGGAACATTACTCTTAACTAGTAATTTCGAGGACGAAATTCTTTCAAGGGGGAGGAATATGATGATCCAAAATTTTGAATATTTGAAATTGGAATATTTAATTGATTTTAAATATTAAAGTTTATTTCTAACTTGAATATAAAAATTATTGGATAATTAAATTATTGAATTAAATAATTGGACATTGGGTAAAATATGGATTCTGAGGTTTCAACTCTGTTAAAAATAATCTGAAGGTTTACAAAAATTATATTGATTTTACTGAAGTAGTAGAAGTGTTAAAAATAGAATTTAAAAGTGTTTTGTTCAGTTTTAAAAATATATTGTTTAAATTGACATTTAAAATTATCGAAATCCGAGACACAGTCTCGGATTTCGACAAAAACAGTTTCATTGTATCCATAATAGTGTTTTATTATCAGATTTCAAATTTCATAATGTTTGGAATTGTCGCATGATCGTACAGTAGATAAATGCGCTGAAATCTATATCGAAAATTCAATATGTAACTGGGTCTAAAAAGCCATCTTCTCCATACGATAGAATTAGGACTCGAAACCTTTTCCGTTGCATTTGAAATAGGGGTATAACATTATAAATGCCTGGCGACACGTCCTGATAGGATGTAAAAAATTTAAGCTTCGAATTGAAGTCGATTTAATTTTAATTTTAAATATAATATATGTATATATTAGGACTGGTCAATATATTTCCCCTTTGTGCTTTTTTGCTTTCATTTCTCAACCACTGTTGCATGCCTTTGCAGTCACGCAAGAAATTTTTTAACACGTGTTCACATGGTATAACACGCGTCTCCTCCTAACTTCTTTTTTTTAAATCGAATTCTTTTTACAAATCAAATCGTTCTGCCCCTTTTAGTTTCCTCCCCTTCATCTCAGTTTAAACGAAATCAAAAAAAAAAGATACAAATGGAAATTCGTTTGACGTCTGTGACGATTGATCCAAGGGAAAAGGGGGGATCGGGTTCGTTCGAATCAAATCGCGAGGTGGATTCCTGGCGCGCGACGGCAATTAGGACTCGGTTCTGGACATCGACTGTTAGGGCAAGGCATGCTGTGGTTTTGAGTAATGCGAGCGATCGAAACTGCGATGGATGTGATCTTGAAGGATGGCGATTGATACTCGTGAGTGGTCTTGGTCAACTGAGGAAGTAGGCGTCGCGGCTCAGCTTCGCTCGAGGGTTGTTCGGTTCGAAGATTTACGATCTCATGTTCGAAGTCGAGGACGATGGTTGTGTGGGTGTGCGCATTCGATGGCTGTAGTTGTTCGATCTTCGCTATGAAGGTAGTTTCGTTTATAAATTATATATATATATATAAATATGAATATATATATATATATAGAAAAAAAATATGTGTCACAGTAAGTAAATTTCATTTTTCTGTTTATAGAAAAGAACACAAGTGTATATATATATATATATATATATATATATATATATATATATATATACCTACACATTTTAAATCTTATTGTTTAATTTTGAATAAGTTTCATATTTATGGAAATTTGGTAGTCAGTATATATGTAAGTACTCGGAATTTGTATATACATGCAAGTAGTAAACAGTAAAACAGTAAATAACTATATATATATACATAATATTTTGGGTGTATAAGAGTTTATATAAAAGTAGATTTTTTTTTAAAACCATATAGAATTTTTTAATAAGTGTATATATAGATATATGTAGCTTCAAAAGAAAATAAACATACATATACACATTTTTAATTTACTAGTCATTTCAAACAATGGATTTAGTGATGAACTTATTTATTTAACTTATTTAATTAATCATAGTTATTAAAAAGATTTTTAAAAGAAAAGTTATTAGTTAAATTAAATGGAAATTAATTGTCCGATTTTCCCAAGTATCAATAAACCCTATAATTTTATGCAAGGTCTTAAACCGGTAAGAGACCGAGTTGAGATTGAAGTGGATTTTGAATTAAAAGTCAAAGGTGAGTTAATCTCACTCATTAGGATTACCATTTAAATTTAAATTGTTGGTTGATTGATTGAATTGGCTAGATGTGGTATATTATATATAGTAGTGTGTGTGTGTATTGGAGTGATTGATATTCCCGCATTATATAGCGGATGAGACTCTATGCACCCCGCATTATAGCGGATGATCCTTTATACCACAATATCACCCTCAAAGTAGGATTGGTATTTTATATTGTGCCAACATCTGTGGATGCAGGGAAATATGTTGGAGGGATCCAACTGGATTCCTCAAATACTGGAATTTATTTTCATATTTAGTGATATAATTATTTGATAATCCATGATAGATTATATCAAAAATTGAAGTTATTGATTGCTTGGTTTGCTGAATATATTTAGCTGTATTGAGATATTCAAAAATATAAAGATTGGATTTTTAAAGAAAATAAAGAGAGAATTTTGAAATTAAGTACGAACTTAAAACTTCAGATTTAAATAAGATTTTAAACCTTAATAAAGAAGTGAATATGGAATTAATGGGTTTTGAAATAAATTTGGATAAGTAAAGGAATTTATTTTTAATGGAGTTGGTTTTGGAAATCGATTTGAAAACCGACCAAGTGTTGAAAACTGTAAATAAAAGGTGAATGAGATGGTGAGATTTTAAACAGGGTTTATAAATAAAGTGAAATATTTAACAGTGATAATTTAGAAGTATAAATTCAAGGTGGGAATTTATAAGGGAAGGGTGATTTGCATTAAAAATAAATGGTCGTTTATTTTCAAAAAGAGTGTGGAAAAGAAATTTACGGGTTTGGGACTTAAATTAAACAAAAATAAATCGAGAAGGATTTATAAATGGTTAGATGGATTATGTAGGAATGGAAGGTGTATTTCTTGAAAAGCTAAGTATATTTTTCCAAAAAAAGATTTCTAAGTATAACTTAAAGGATTTTTTAGTTGTTTTAAAAGAGTGTTTTTAGAGAAATCTATTTATTTTAAATTGCTAAAATTTTAAAGTAAATATTTATTTTAAATAATTGTAGTAGTAATTATTTTAAAAGGTTGAATTAGTGTTATGATTTAAAAGATAATTATAAAATATTCATAGCTTATACAATAATTTTATTTTAAAGTAGTTTGTGGTTAAAGTTTTACTTGGAAAATGATTATAGAAATTCGTAACCATTATTTTGAGTACAGTGGTTTAAGTAGTTTTATTTCAAAGGTTTTAAGTGTACGCTTTTGGGTAAAGTGATTTAAATTGTTAAAATCTAATTTTTTAATAAGACTTGGAGTTTTTAGTGGAAATAAAATAATTTGTTGAATTGATTGTTTATTTGATAGTCAAATAATCGACTATCAAATCTCGACCCAAAATATAACTTTGGAAATATCTAGGAGAGGTATGAGGATTATATGGTACAGTTACCATTCGAGGTGCCATACTATACATATAAACTCATTCATTCTTCTATGATGTTTATAAGGAAATCCGCCCACTAGCTGTTAGGAGGTGAACTCAGATCTTATTTTTGTCTATGTGTTTTCTAAAAAACCGGGGTTGAGTTTACCAAAAAATAGCGAACGTTGTTTCGTAGAGACCAGGATGGGATTTGTGATTCGAAAACCACTTCGATCGAACGAGTATGTTTTCGTGATGTAGACAAGAGCTTGGAGTCGAAGATGGAGCAGTCAAGTGCAAAGCTAATCGCTACTGATCCTGAGGGTGATCCAAAAGGGATGTGGTAGGAGTAGTGCCTTCGGTTCCATTCGGACTGGGAACGTACTTGTATGGATGAATGCTTTTAGAACATTGTCATTGG
This sequence comes from Allium cepa, assembly GCA_030765085.1. Classification (NCBI taxonomy): domain Eukaryota; kingdom Viridiplantae; phylum Streptophyta; class Magnoliopsida; order Asparagales; family Amaryllidaceae; genus Allium; species Allium cepa. The sequence continues at coordinate 555,575,053 of CM060928.1, read as the reverse complement.
AGGATAATGAGCATTCTAAGTAAGATGTGTTCTAAAAAGGTAATGCTTGGCCTTGAGCCTCATCAACCAGGAATAACTAAAAATCAAGGGATATTTAGCAAGGCTAAGTGGCTAGAAACCAATTAGTGTAAATTCACCCCTATCTAGATGTCCCTTTTATTCGGCTGTGTGGGCGGTTGTTGATCCCAACCGTGGGGTGATCTTATTCGGACTATCCAGTAAGGGGTGGCTCTGGTCTTATGTTGTAGAGGATCAGGAGGGGTCCTCGGTATGTTGATCTAGACCAAGTACCATGACAGGTGGTACCCCAGTGCCTAGTCATTAGTTGGAAATCCATTCTCCCTACGTGCCCTTTATGGTTTTGATTATAGAGCCTAATATTGCTAGAATTTAATGAATGTAACAATTTCGGCTATTTGAATAAATATCTGTACTTAGATACTATTATAATATTAGAGGATTCTATAAGAACTCTTTTGGTTATCGTAAGATAAAAACCCGAGATGTTTATTTGTGGCGTAGTCTTACGAGACACCTTTGATTTCAAAGGATTTTGAAACGTTAATAATTCAATTGAGTGTGTTTTCTCATGCTGGTTTTCCAGACTGACTTGGGTGTTATTTCACTGTAACGCTCGGGAGTACAGATTCTGGATGGACTGCTATGGTGCTTAGGGGATGTGCTGGATGTGAGACGTAGCACACATACTTGATGTATATTACGCTGTGTAGTAAGCTGTGTATTCAGTTTTGTGGGAACAAGTTAATATAACTGTCCAGTATTTTGCTATTGTTGGTATTGTTCTCTGATGGTGTAATGTATAAAACAGATACAATTCTTTTTGTGTAAAGATCACTTATTATCTATTATATATTGTTCCGCTGCGATTGTGAGATTCTATTGTTGTTCTGTTTTATCTTCTTCTACCTCCTTTCCCTAACATCTGTTTTTCTGACATTCGATTGTTCCGCATTTAATACAGTGGACGTATTGATGTCGATTTTCGAGCGTCGAAAAATCGGGTCGTGACAAAACCATCCTACTTCATTTATGGAATCTTCACTGTGTACACAGTTGTTAAAGTGGTTTTCGGTATTGGTAGAGAGTATGACAATATCTGATCCCGGTCTCTTTAACAACCAATCGCTTATTACACACTGAATAATTCTTTTGTATTTTCAAAACCATTTCATAATTGGTATCGAAATATCATATTCAATTCAAACCATATCACTTTCAAAATTATATTTACTTTCGAAATCGTATTTCAAAACAGGTTAAATCCCTATTTCAATATCATCATATTTACTCAAAATAGTTGTACAAATCCCAAATTAGGTTATAATGTCATTGAACCATATTTACTTTAAAATCGAGGATTTGAATTTGTAGTACTTCCACTTACTAAATCTAAAATTTAAAAAATAATTTAGATAGTTGTAAATAGTTTAACATAGTTAAAATAAATTTTCGAATTTTTAAAATACTCTATAATATTTAAAGATTAATTAAACGTAGTTTTAAGTTGGTTTAAGATAGTTAAATAGATTTAAAATAGATTAAACATAATTAAAATAGATTAAATAGCTTTCAAATAGATTAATTAGATTTAAAATATTTTAAATTGTTTAATTAGTTTAAAATAAATTAAGTTGGTTTAAAATAGGTTAAACTAATTTAATATAGTTATTATAGGTTAAAATAGTTTATAGTATAAAAATATTAATAATTACAATCTTTAAAATAACATATTTGAAACAGTTTATATTAAATATGAATTTGAAATTTATATCAATTTAAACTATTTATTTCATTTCAACGCATTTGGACCATTTTCAATTACCAAATCAACAAAACCCAATTTCAAAACTTTCAATTCAATTTCTCAATAAACTATTAAATTCTGTATTGCTTTCAAACCATGTTTAAAATATTGATTTTAAATTACTTAAATTCCAATATATTTTAAAGTTATATTTCAAGCAATTTCAATAACTCAATTCTGATAAATTTCAATTATACTTCAAAAATTAACATTAAAATTTCAATTTAATTCCATTAAACAATTCGTTTAAACCAATTCCAATTTTAACATAAAACTTGGATTTTGATAATAATTCAATTTATATAAATCAAACTTTTATTTCAAAATATCATTTAACTAAATTTCAAAAATTAAGGTTTTTAAAATAATTTAATTTATCCAATCCGGTGTCCGTATATGATTCTCTATCTTAGGATCAAGTGATACAGTTATTTGTCATTTCAATCCACAATTTAAAATTTTACGGTTATATATCATTTCAAATCGCAATCCCAAATTAATATAAAATCTATAGAATTGCTCGGGTCTATCATTTCCACCCATAATGATTTTCCCTAATCTATAGATCGTTCGGGAATATGTCATTTCAACCCATGGTGCTTTTATAGACAATAATTAAGGGAACTTGCAGAGTGATGACAGTGTATATTTCAAACAAGACATCCAATCATCCAATGTCAACAATCGAATATCCATCACAATCATCATCCAATTCAATTAACAAATTTCAATAATTAACTAATTATCAATAACAAGTAATTAACTGGCAATTTAAATTCAATAATTAATTAAATGGCAATTTAATTCAAATTAACTAGAATAGCAATTTTAAATTACCAAACAGCCATCAATATATTTCTAATCAAACTACAATTTTAATTTAATAAAAATAAGAAATTTTAGCAGTTGTGAGTGGGTTAAAACACTCACCTTCGATTTTAAATCGAATAAGAATCAAATTTAAGCCCAAAATTCAAATAGTCTTAGAATTCATCCAAACTAGTGTCAAAATTTCCTAAATTTCAATACGATCCTAGTAGAGAAAACCGCGCATGAATTAGATCTCATATGTGAAAGTTATGCAATTTCGAACATTTGAATTTGGAATTTATATAAAAAAGAGAAAGGACTACACCTCTGCCATGTCATCACATGTGCACACGATCCCCCTTATAGGCTTCGAACCCGACTGTAACCCTAGCTGCCACAAACACCTCTAAGCACCACCCCAAGTGTTAGTCGTGGCCATCGGAACCGAGTCTCCTCCTCCAGGCGAAGCGCCCCCCTCGTGTGATCACCTCCGTCGTCGATTGCGACGAAAAACACAACCGCCGCCGTTAGTTTTTGCAACCAAATCAAATCATTGCCAATGATCCCACCGTCGGATCGCCGTTTAACTGGCATGGATGGGTTTTGTTCGAGAATATCTACAAAGCCATGTCGTCGATTTGATGATCGGTCGAAGTCGATCGCAGCCCTACGAACTATAACATCCTGGTATTTTCAACCATTCGCATCCGCACATGTCGGACTTGAATTGCTTAAAAATATCATATTTTTTACTTTATATTTGGCAAAAATCAACATATACATTAAATAAATCAATCACCGAATCACAAACACAGAGTAATATAATAATAATGCAGCAGAATAGATAAATAGTAATTCATGAAGCAACTATATAAACAACAGAGTTTGAAATAAAATACAATAGAATATCTCAAATATAGTGAAGTCTCAAATACAAACTGAGAACATCTCTAAACAAACCAACTTGAAAAGCTGAAAGTTGAATCGATAGTTGGATCTCCAAGCGAAGCTCTAGACTCTAAAGGTGAGTCTCAAATGCTGTATCACTCAGTCTGACCCGAGCGTAAAGCAAAACCCAAATACTTGAGTCAGGATTAACATTCTTATATCAATAAATCCAACTCAAATGAAATATCAACTAAAATACAAGTCTCTCAAAGCATGTTTGGGAAAACCATCCTCTAAGAATCCATGGAACTATCCACTATGTAGAAATATAAGCTATTAACAGACAAACATCATTATAACAACGTGGTCATTTCAAAATAATTTATGTTCAAATCCAAAATATCATCTCCATTTCAAATATATCTATTTCCAAAATATAGCACTTCCAAAGTTTCAACCCTTTCGAAACCAAAACACTTTTAAATTATAGCACTTTGGAAACATAACACTTTGAAATGATAATACTTTGAAAAACCATAACTTTGAAATCACAACTTCCAACACTTAAACATTAATACTAGTATATAAAATGAAATAGTTTATAAAACAAATAGTATATATAAAATAGTTTATATCAAAAATAGTTGGTATTAAAATAGTTCATATGAAAATAATTTATAAAGTAAAATATATAAATGTTCAAATATAATTTAAAAATACTTATATAATAAAATAGCTTCCTCAAATTTCACAAATCGATTACAAATCAACTCAAATTCCAAAATTCAAATTTAATCCAATCTCAAATCATCAATTTCAATTCAATATATTTCAATGCTTTAAGTATTAAACATTTTCAAAACTCAATTTGATAATTTCAAATATAAATCAAATTCAATTTACTATTATTTAGTTTTTGAAATATTTACTTACTAAATCCAATATCATTTAAATAAAACCTCAAATTTCAAATAACTAAATACTTCCTTCAATTTATTTAAACCTGAAATATTCATTCGATCACCTTAAACCAAAATCAAGTTATAAAAATCACATCCTTTATAAATCTCAAATTCTGTAAGTTTCAAATTTATTTATTTAATTAAATTCTTAATTATATACCATTCCAAATCAATTTCAAATCTATCTTCCCAACCCTAATTTATTGAAAATTATTATAAACTCTATATTTTAGAAAATAAAATATTAAATAATACCTAAACATATTATATATAAATTAAATCAAACGTTATTAAATCAAATCTTATTATCAACCTTATTTTATAATAAAACTAATTTATACATTTTTTTAAAATAGTAAAATTATAAGTAAACTCTTAAATTTATAATTTCAAAACTAACTTATAATTTTAAAATTTTCAAAACATATAAATCTAAAAGTCTAAAATTTAAACCTCTATAAAATAACATTTATATATAATATCTTAAAATCAATATTTATTAAACAACATATTTCTTGCCAAAACCATATAAATCATTTCAAAATATTTATATATGTAGAACAATGGTGTCTGTATATACTTTTCTATCCTATGGCCAAGTGATACAGATATTTATCATTTCAATCCGTAATTTAAATTATATACGGGTATATATCATTTCTACCCGCAATCCTAAATTCTATTCAATGAAACCGCTTGGATTTATCATTTCAACCCATAAAGATTTTCTCCTATTCTACAGATTGTTCGGATATGTATCATTTCAACCCATAGGGAATTCTATACTAACAGGGAACTTGCAGAGTGATAACATATATTATAATAATAAAACAACATGCATGTTTCATCAATATAAATAACAGATAATGGTGTCAGATGTCACAGGTGAACAGATGCAGATAATAACACATATAGCAGTGTAAATATCTAGCAGTAGCATATTTCAATTGTGGTTTCAATCGAAATCAAATTTAATAAATATAAGAACGTTAATCGTGAGTGATTGCTCACCTTTCGAGGCTAAAGAAGACTAGACAAGGAAATGGGTTAAGGAATGTAAGCACGACTTCAAAAGCAAAGTGAGATGGGCACGAATTTTGATGGACAAGCTAATAATAGAATTGATGAAAACAAGTCAAGTCAGTTTTGATCTAAACTAATATATATATATATATATACACACACACACACATACATACATTACTATTATTTTAATAAAAATCAATATGTTAATTTAAGACAATATTAAATTAAATAAAATTCAAAATCAATATTTTAAAACTCAAATAAAAAGAAAAAAATCAAAGTATATATATATAATTTATACTCTAGACCCAATTCATGAAATCAATACTTTAAACTTACAACATAAAACCCCTATATTATCAAAACCTGATGCACTTTACAAAAAAATCAGACATAAAACTATTACATCTTGCTCAGAAAAACAGCTTTTATATATATATATGTATATATATATATATATAAACTTACATATAAGCTATACAAACAACGGATATATTCACATATAATATATACATATCCTTCAACTTAGAAGTTATAAAACCCATAGATTATAAAATATATATTGTAATACATAATTGCATGCAACATATATAAATTCTTACTTCACCATTCTATATGAAGATCACACCATCCAAATCACTATATATATATATATATATATATATATATATAAACTTTCATACGTAAAATACTTTGAAATCAACAAATATGTATATACTAATATATAAACAGCGTTTTATAAACTTACACAAACCATATATATAAACTAACTTTAATATTTATATGTAAACTAACATGTATACATTGTATGCTTTTACAAAACAAATATATATATATATATACAGTTATATAAACGTACAGTTTACAAAACTTTTATATGTAACAGATAAGATTTTATAAAAGTACTTTATATGTGTATAAAACAACATATCAATATACAAATTACTTTACTAACATACATATAATAGTCAGCATATGCCACAGTTCAACTTCCTATATACAACTTACGTAAACCTTTATATAATAACAAACATATCATAGTAGCTACTACTAACATAATTATATATATATATATATATAACTGACGATATATATATATATTAACTTGTATTAGCCGTCAATATATACAATACTTTTCTATTTACAGAAAAGGAGGGCTCTAGCAAAGAAGGAGGGTGATTAGTGAAGGCTTCTCAGTGGAGGCGGGAAGGAGAGGAGATTGCGGATGGGATGGTTGTAGGCTTTGGCTAAGGGGCCATGGGGGTAGAGAGGAAGGCCAAGGCAGCTTGCCTGAGGGGAGGAGCACGAGATGAGGGTGGAGCAGCTCAGGTTGGCGGCCGATGTTAAAGGCGGAGGATGTACGGTGATGGAGAGATGCTGTAAAGGATGGAGACGAGTGGCGATGGTTCACGCGAGGGAAAGTGAAGATGTCAATCGGCTTGCATGGCCGTTGTGGTTAATGATGAAGGGCAGGAATCCAAATAAAGAATGCAAAGTATATAATATAATATTTCTCAATTGAAGATATGCAGAAGAACAGAAGGCGATGCGAACCGATTATAGATTGAAAAGAAAAATTAACATGGTGGGACATCAAACGTCAAAAGTTGGATTCAACAAGTAATAAACGTGAGTGGATGTTTGTTTAGACGGTGTAAATGAATAGACAAAGGAAACGAAAGGACTTAGAAGTGAAAGGACTCAAAAGGAGTACCGATACTATTAACCGCTACGCAGTTCTTTACCGCGTATTAGAAACCGAAGCATACAAAAGAATATACTATGGAGATCAGCACGGCGAGACGATCAAAACGGTATACAGATATCAACGATATGATCATCATATCAAAAGTCGAACATCGGTACCAAAATGCTGTTAATTTGTCAGAAATAAGATAAACGGAGCAACAATAGTACAAATTTGAAGAAAAGAAATATGACGTCTCACTCAGAAGATGATTGTGACGACCCAGAATTTTTGGACATTTGAAATTGAAATATTTAAAAGTTAGTTTTATGAATTTCAAATATAACTATTTTATTGGAAAAATTAATTATTCAATTAAATTACAGGAATTGAGGTAAATTAGTGAATCTTGATTTTTAAGCTTAAAAAAATTGAAGGCTTGTAAAATTTATATTGGTCATACTGAAGATAATAAAAAATTTAAAATCGGATTTGGCAGGGAATTGTTCACTTTTGAAAATATATCGTTTAAAATGATATTTAAAAAAAAAGCCTTCTAACGCACAGTCTCGGAATTTTCTAAAACCAATTCCATTAGATCCGTAATAGTGTATTATTATCGGATTTCAAAAATTCTTAGTGTTTGGAGTTTTCGTGTGATCATACGAGTGGTAAACGCGCTGAAATATAAATCGAAAATTCAATATAATAGTTAGGTTCAAAAAAACTATCTTCTCCGTTCGATCGAATTAGGACTCGAAACCTTTTTCATTGCGTTCAGAATAGGGGTTTAACATTATAAACACCTAGCGGCATGCCTTGAAAGGGGGTTCGGAATTTTAGACCGTGTAAATCGAGACAATTTGAATTTGAGTTTAAATTAAAAATTATATATATTCACATTCAATTGACAAATTTAACACGTTTATAACCTTGGAAACACGTATCTACTGTTTCTTTTAAAATCGAACAGATGTCCTCTTCTTTTATATTTTTAGTCGAGTTTCATTTTTTTTTCAAAACAACGAAGCCGATAAAACGGAAATTGAATCGAAAACTTCAAAAGAAAAATAATGGTGGAGATTTTAAATCGAAAAACATAAAATCAAACATCCTCCTCTCTAATTAAAATCAGATCGATCCTAAAAAAGATGGCTATCGATTATCAAACGCGACATAGTTGTGATGGCGCGGCGACAGGGGCGACTGTGGTGTCGATGGGGGAATCGAGTGCGTGAACAAGTCGAGGCGAGGCCGCGATGGCGACGCTGATTGTTGCGATAGGGTCGCGACGTGGTGGAGAGATTGGAATGGCAAGGAAAATGTGGGATTCGAGAGCTCGAGCGTGCAAATCTGGGGGTTCGTGGTCGTTTTGGGGAGGATAGTTAGAGGGTTTCGGCAAAGCTAAATTTGGGTAGTTTGAGGTATCTTTATCTTTTTATTTAATGTATACGTAAGTTCAAAAATAAAAAAGATTTTTTACAGTATGGTATGGTATTGTTTATTTTAATTGAATTTTAAATGGAAAAAAAATTATATATATTCCTTCCATTTTAAATTAATTATATATATAGGTAAGAAGGAAATTGTATATATTTTGGAAAGAGAAAAAGGAAAAAAATATTATACATAGGATTTTTAAATATTGAAGAATTTATAGAAATTAGATTTTTATATAGTTTATTTTTATAAGTGTGTGTGTATATAGTTTTAAAAGAAAATTTTACATGCATGTTTGATATATAAATAGTTTCAAAAATATAAAAAAAATATGCACGTACCTATTTTAAATTCGATAGTTGTTTTGAATGACGGATTTGGTAGTAGATTTGTTCATTTAACTTATTTAATTATCCTAAGTTACTAAAAGATTTTTCTTCAAAAAGGAAAATTAGTTAAAATTAAATTAATAAATTGTAATTGACTGTTGATTATTTAAAATATTAATTAACCATATAAATATTTGTACAAGGTCAACATCTGGAAATTAGTAATTTTCAGTGGAAATAAACAATATTTATAAATTTATTCCGTAAGAGAAAGTGATTTGGAAACTGTTTTCAAAGGATTGAAATCTAGAAAGATATCTTGCAAAGATATTTTGAATAATAAATAATTTTGGAAAATTATTAGGATTGATGGTTGCTTGTAGATGTTATTTGATAGTTAAATAACCGACTATCAAGATTAGCCGATGCACTAATCGTTTCGAAGAGACCGGGATCGGGATTAATTTCCTGAAAACCCCTTCAATCCGGTTTGAACGTTTTCGTGAGGAAGACAAGAGCTTGGAGTCAAAGATGGAGCAGTGAAGTGCAAGGGGTAAATGCTACTAATCTTGAGGGTGATTCCAAAATGGATGTAGTAGGAGTAGTGCCTTCGGTTCCGTTCGGATATGGAACGGACTTGTATGGATGAATGCTTTCAAAACATCGCTAGGAGGACAGTGAGCATTCTAAATAAAAATGGTCTTAAAAGGTAATGCTGGGCCTCGAACCTCATCAACTGGGAATAACTGAAAATCAGGGGTTATGCAGCAAGGCTAAGTGGGTAGCACCTAATTAGGGTAAGGTCATCCCTGTTTAGAGGTCCCTTTTTATTCGGCTGTGTGGGAGGTAGCTGATCCCAACCACGGGGTGATCTTATTCGGACTATCCAGTAAGGGGTAGCTCCAGTCTCTTGTTGTAGGGGATCATGGCGGATCCTCGATATGCTGATCTAGACCAGGTACCATGATAGGTGGTATCCCAGTGCCTAGTCATTAGTTGGAAATCCATTCTCCGTACGTGCATTTATGGTTTTGATTGTAGAACCTAGTACTATTGGAATTTAATAATGGTAACAATTTCGGCTCTTTGAATAAGTATTTGTATATAGACACTACTATAATATCAGAGGATTTGATATAAAAATGTTTTGGTTATCGTAAGGTAAAAAACTAGCATGTTTATTTTTGGCGTGGTCTTATGAGATACCTTTGATTTCAAAGGATTTTGGAAACTTTAATAATCCAATTGAGTGTGTTTTCTCACTCTGGTATTCCATACTGACTCGGGTGTTAGTTCACTATAATGCTTGGGTCAGGTGGAGTATTATAGAATACAGATCCTGGATGGACTACTATGGAGCTCAGGTGACGAGCTGGATGGCGAGACGTATCACACGTATATAATAAATATTCTGCTGTGTATGATTAACTGTATATTCAGATTTATAAGGACAGGATGTGATAACTATCCAGTTATATACTATAAATGTTGTTGTACTCTTGTAACAAACCATAATTTTAATAAATACTTTTAATTCAATTTATTTGAAACTTTTATTTTTAAATCATTTAAATTTTGGAATTTTGGAATTTTCCAATGAATTCTTGGATTTTGTTTATAATTATTTTTTCAAATAAATAAAATAATGATTTTCAAAAAAATTTACATTTTGGTCAACTGTGGTCAAACTTTGACTTTTAGTTCAAAAATAAAATTTTGAATTTTAATTTACCAGTCTTTTCCTTTGAAGCTGTATTTGATTCTGGTATTCATTTTTCTTTTCGTTTTATCAAATTATGTTTTATACTTTGTAAATTTGATATAATTCGGCATTTTACACGCTATTATTTTATGTATTTCATGCATCTATTTTCTATTTTCATTCTCTATCGTTTTGTTTTGGTTTTGGCTTGTTTATTTTGATGGGATTTGATAAATGGGCTTAGGAAATTCAAGAGGCACAAGTTGTCTTTTCTTTAATGTGAGTTGATGTCTTTTCCTTTCCATAGCCGTTCAAAACTTTTCCCATGCCCTAGCCATACAAAACATTTCTCATCTCATCTCTTTCTCATTCACGTTTTACTGAACAAAAGAATATTTACAGTAAGTTTTCTCTCTCGTGTCTTCCTCTTTCTCTATTCTTTTTCCCTTTTCTTTTTCTCTTTTCTTTTGTTTTATTTCTCCTTTGCATGATCGGCCACTATGTGCTCCTTTAGCTGACCATCATCTCCTCTACACCAATTATAACCGGCCTCCATCACATCATCACCATTCCCAGCTAGGCCGTGACAACCATGGATCCAAAAACCCATCACCTAAATGCTCCACAAACCCTACCCGTGCACCATATCATTCTTTTCTCCTTGCTAGCCTCGGCCATCACCACAAATTCCATACCTTCCACCCACTTGCCATGACCATTCCCCTACCTATAGCCATAACCAGACTTGACCTGATCCAAGCCCAAAGCCACACCATGAACCCGCCCAAGCCATGCTAGCCATAGGGCCGAACCTAAACATCAACTTGCCTTTGCCTTTTTTCCTTCCTATTGACTTTTGCCTTGACATCCCTTCACATTCTAGCCCATAGCCGTGTATGTTGTGACCATGGCCGAGTATATATGCCCCTAAACCATGATGGTTGAGTCATGTTTTGATGATGGCTAGTCTAATTGCAAAGTGGCCTAGCCCACTTGCTTTGATTGAGCCAATTTTAATTCATTTTGATTCATATTTGTACATTGTTTTGATTTATAATCTTGTCTTGAATTATATATTTATATATGTTCTTTGTTTATTTACAAGATTTGAATCTTAGCTCTCCATCCACTCGAATCTAGTTCGTGCTTTGTCAAGCTTTTCGGAGTTTGGTTGTGTGTCTTGAATTGTCATCTCTAGCTTTAGAAGGTGAGTTATCACTCTCGACATTCGTACTTATATAATTGTGAAACAATGACATGTGAGTTATAGTAGATGATATGCTATGTTGATTGTAATTCATACATGCCTATGATATGATGTCACAACCTAATTTTTATATGCCTGTTACATCACCCGATATGTTATGCTATGTTATACTGTTTACTTTATTTTCTGCTCTCACACTACAAGTGCCCTGTTAGTATAGAATCACTATGGGTTGAAATGATACATACCCGAACGGACATTAGAATAGGCAAAAATCGTTATGAGCTGAAATGGTAGGCTTAAGCAATTTTTATTTATTTCGCTTGGGATTGCGGGTTTGAAATGATAGAACCCGGAATTTTATTTTTAAATTATGCATTGAAATGATACATATCCATATCTCTTGACTTACGTTAGAAAATATTATACAGACCCATGGTTAATTTTAAAATAACGGTTTTTTTAATTTATTAAGTATATTAAGTATTTTGAATATTTAAATATGAAATTTTAACTTAAATTTGGATTTAATGATTTTTAAATATAATGATATATTAGAATTTTATAAGTAAATAATTGATTTAAAGCTAAATTAAAGATTTTATCTATGATAAATAACTAAATAATTTAAATTTGATTTAATATGGAAATTTGATTCTAAGCTAAAAATAATAATAAATTTTAATTATGAAATATATATGTTTAGCATAAAATAAAACTATGATAAAAATTGAAATAATATGTTGCAAACATGTTATAGTAGTATCCGTAGCATTTTGAAAATGCTATAGTATTTTAGTTATGTTTTTAAAATGCTGTACTTAACATTTTTAAAATGTTATGTTACTTTAGGTTATGTTTTAAAGGTTCTACTATTTCCAAATTGTAACATTTTCTAAAGTGCCATTATATAAGGGTAACATTTTAAAAGTGTTATTGTTTCTAACTTATTACATTTTAAAAGTGCTATAACCAATATATATATATATATATGGATGTGGAAATATTACCAAATTCAAAATGGATAGTATTTTGGAAGAGTAATAGCATTTGGTTTAATGGGTTTTTGAAATGGAAATGTTTTGATTTGAAATGTAAACCATTTTCAGTAAATACCATTGGTTTAATAACGTTTGATTGTTAAAGAGACCGGGATCGGAAGTTGTCATACTCTCTGCCAACTCCGAAAAACACTTTAGCAACCTTGTATGCGGTGGAGATTCCAGAATAAAGTAGGATGGTAGCGACGTTCAATTAAGTTATATATATGGACCCGACTCCCATGAGTTGGAATAAGATGACTAAAACAGGAGCAATTGACGGGCTAATGCTTTATGATTAATTGGTGCGCACCTTTGATTTTTGGGAGTGTGGCTCGAGGTGGGCGATAGTGGCTGCTACGTGTTACCACCGGTCTGGAAGTGCACTTGGTATATCTACCCTGGCATTGCCTAGTTGTGTCGTGTCACCTACCCTAGCGTACCTTGTATGAGTTTTGATTTGTTTCATACCTATGGGGTATTTATTGTAGTCTCCCGATCTAGAGGTACGATGGTACTGTATAGACTATTGGCACTATGCATGTGTTCAGCTGGAGAATGTAAAGCCTTAATGCTATTTTTTAAGTAAGTTTATTTTACTATAGACATTATTATAATAGCGTATATTACTACATAGTAGATAGTTTAAAGGATCCTTAAAGGATGGGCGGTCACAAGCATCCTTTAAGTTACTTGTACATTTCTATTACATTTCACTTGAGTTGGTTTACATTGTATAAGTATGTATGTCCTGACTCGAGTTTTTTATGTTTTTTCTTTATGCTCAGATCAGCCTGAGTATTTCAGTTTTGGATTCACCTTCTGGAGCTAGGATTTGCTAGAGATTATCTATCTATCTACTTGTTATCTGTTTCCATTCAGTATTTCTATTCAGCTTATGTATTAGTGGACATTTATGTATTGGGATTTCTATTGTATTTACTGTCAGACTCTGGTATTTTGTACTTGTTTTGTGACTCTGTGTCGTAGTAGCTTCATGAACTACTATCGTTATTTTTATTTCCGCTGCGATTTATTTTGATATTTCTGTGTCTATGATTCTATGATTGGTTTTATTTATTCCAAATTATATTACAACCTACTGTTTTGCATTATTCAAGTCCGACATGTGTGGTTTATTATCGACTTGAATGGTCCAAAATAGTGGGTCGTTACATTTGGTATCAGAGCGAGGTTTTGGGCAAACATTAGCCTGCAGAGCAAAAACTCATTAGAGATAGGGTAGAAATACCCTATAATGAGTGAAATCAATCTCAATATCATTTCTTTGAGAGAGAACGTATTTTAAAGTATAAAATGTTTTTCAAATCATTTTTCAAAGGATTTCAAAGATTATTTTAATGTAAATTTTTTTTTGCTTTGAAATCAAAATTTTCTTTATTTCATTCCTTTCCTTATCCACCTTGTTAATTAAATTCCTTGATTAGGATTTCTATTTTTGTTGAATCTTGTCTTTTGTTTCTTAAATACCATTGTCCTACTCAGCCGTAGGGCAAGTCATTTGGTATTTTTCTGTTACCTCTGCTCTTGCTCCTTGGGTTACCTAAGGTACTCTCCAGGGCCCTTTTTCTCTGTTTAATTTTCTTATTCGTGTTCTATTTGACACTGGAGCTTCCTATAGCTTTGTTTATGTGGATCTTTGTGATAAATTTGAGCATCTTCTTTCCCCCGAGTTTGCTCCTAAGCCTTTATGTGTTTCAAATCCTTTTGGTGGTCCTGCGAACCTTAGTAGGATTTGTAGAAGGGTGAAACTCTTCCATTCTAGTTATCGGTTTTCGGGTGATTTCTATGTTCTGTGTTTTGATGCTTTTGATCTATTGCTTGGAGGTGATTGGCTGAAGAGGCATGAAGCCATTATCTCTTGTAAAACCCGAACTGTTTCTCTTGTTGGTGATAAAAGTGATTCTTTGGTGATTCATTGTCACATGCCTCGGGATTATGTCGGCAGTTTTATTTATTCTCTTGACTCTTCCCCGGATGATCTTGATTCTACCCCTGTGGTCAAACTATATCCCGATGTATTTGGTGAAGTCACTCTACCTCGTGAGCAGGAAATTTATTTAAGTATTGATCTTATTCCTCGAGCTTGACCTGTAGTTCTACCGCTTAGAAGAATGGCACCCCGTGAGAAGGTTGAGTTAAGGAAGAAAATTAAGGACTTGTTCTCCAAGGGTCTGATCAGACCTAGACATTCAGAATGGGAAGCAGCAGTGGTTTTCGTCACTAAGTCAGCTGGTTCTTTTAGGATGTGTATTGATTATAGGGAGCTGAACAAGCTCACTATGAGGAACAGATATCCTATGCCTCACATTAATGATATATTCGATCAGCTCCATGAAGCTATAGTTTTCTCTCAGCTTGATTTTGCCACAGGTTTTCATTAGCTCTGAGTTGCAGAGGAGAGTATTCCCAAGACTGCTTTCCATACTGAGAATGGTTTCTATGAATGGTTAGTTATGCCTTTTGGTTTGACTAATGCTCCCGTTTTATTTGTTGATTTGATGAATTGTGTTTTTCATGATGTTCTTAAAAAGTTTGTTCTAGTCTTTGCTGATGATATTCTTGTTTTCTCTAAGTCTGAGGAGGAGCATGAATTCCATTTGAGCTTTGTTCTGGGAACTCTTAGGAGTCATCAGTGGAAAGCTTAATTCGCGAAATGCCATTTCTGGAAGGATGAAGTCCGATTTCTCGGACATATTATTTCTAGTAATGGAATTCCTGTTGATCCAGTTGAAATCGCTGCGATTAATGTAAGTCTTTCTTCTCTTCTCTCTTTGGATAGAATGACCAAGTCGGCTCATTTCATTCCAGTCAAGTCTACCCTTTCCGCTTCTTGTTTGGCAAAGAGCTATATGAGGGAGATTGTTCGTCTTCATAGAGATTCCATCTTTTCTAGTCAGCTTTGGAAAGCTTGTCAGGAATCTTTGGATACTCATCCGAATCAGAGCACCGCTTACCATCTGCAGACCGACGGTCAAACGGAAAGACTGAATCAGATTCTGGAGCATCTTCTTCGTGCTTATGTTCTTGATTATGGAGGATCTTGGGAAGATCATCTCCATCTTGTTGAATTCACCTATAACAACACTTAGCAGGAATATTTCACTCTTTTATTTTAATCTTATCTTAATCCTTTATCTATCTCATTTTATCTTTGAATCTCCCAAATTTGAAATTCTATCCTTATTTTGAAATCCATTCTGGAATCATCGAGTGAGGGAGTGTATTTGTATTAGTATTGAACGTTTTATATGTTGTGTTGTTTAAGTTGTTGATGTGGATTTGGATTTTCGATCGATTCGTCTGATCAACGCTATCGACAGAGTTTCCAAAACATTTGAACAGAGCAAACCGACACAATATCGTTTTCAAATTTGGTAAATAAAACAATTTTTATGATTATTATATGTATAAGTAAGTTTTCTAAAAGATAATTGTTAAATGAATTGGTTAACAAAATGATAATATTTGATTTTCATTTATTATTTTGTAAACCAATGACTATTGCCTCATAAAATAAATAAATGGAATTATAAGCAGTTTATAAATTTATTTGGAATTTTAAGCATAATTTATAAACTGATTTGGAATTTAAATGAATTTAACTTACGGATTTGAGAATTTAACTCCTGGTGATTTCATACTTTGGTTTTAATGTTTAAAATGTATATCATTTAAAGGTATGTTTGAATATAAATTTTTAAATTTTTAAATCTATGCTCTTCTCTTATGTCGCTGGAAAAAAAATTCGGTGATGGCGGCCGCATCATCGACGTTCATTTTCAAGTTTCGAAGGGAAGAGACCAATTCGTAGCTTTGCTACCCTTTTGTTTAGATTTGATTTAAATTTCTTATGTATGGCTTGATTTAATATATAAGTATATGATTTTAGATGTGATTTGATCGGATATATAGTATATATATAATCTCTTAATGGTTTGAGGTAAATCGGAGATTTAAATTCTTTAATTTATGATTCAGGGATGATTTCAATTATAAACTGGAAATTTGTTTTTGAAATAAATGAATTGGAAAACTTTAGATAAATAATTTTAATTTTGGATAAATAATTGAATTGGAAAATTTTATTTATAATACTACATTGCATTCCAATATAACATATCTAATTATTCAGAAGTTAGGTATGTAATTGGATAATATACAATATAAAATGATGTTAAAGGAAATTATAAATAAACTTGAGTAGTTATGGTAGGAGTAAATATACTTAATATATGCGATAGGATATATTAAGTGGAATAAATTTAATACAATTTAGGATAAAGAGGAAAATGAGGGAAGCTTGTTCTAAGGTTTGTTGGTCCTTTCCATATCACAGAGAGGATTGGTTCTTCGTTAGCTTATCATCTGGTTTTGCTTGAGAAGTTTTATGGAGTGCATAATGTATTCCATGTTTCACATCTTCGTCGATATCTACATGATCCATCTTTGATTGTCCATCCTTCTGCTCTCGAGAGTTTGGGTATTGAGCCTAATCTTACTATCAAGAGAAAGCCACTTCGTATTATCGATAGAGGTACGAAGGAACTGAGAAGGAAATCTGTCAACCTGGTCAAATTCAGGTACTATTTTCTTTTTCTATCTTATCTTTCCTTGTTTTAGCTTCTCGTTCCTTTTCGAGGATGAAAAGTTTTGAGTGGGGGAGAGTGTAACAAACCATAAATTTTAATAAATATTTTAATTCAATATATTTGAGACTTTGATTTTTATATCATTTAAATTTGGAATTTTGGAATTTTCCAATGAATTTTTGGATTTTGTTTATAATTATTTTTCCAAATAAAATAAACTAATGATTTTCTATAAATTTGTATTTTGGTCAACAGTGGTCAAACTTTGAATTTCGGTTAAAAAATTTAAAGTTGGATTTTAAGTTACCAATCTTTTTCTTTGAAGCTATATTTGATTCTGATATTCGTTCTGCTTTTTGTTTTATCAAATTCTATTACTGTGTAAATCTGATATAATTCAACGTTTTACACGTAATTATTTTCTGTATTACATGTATCTATTTTTTATTTTCATTCTCTATTTTTTTGTTTGGGTTTTGGCTTGTTTATTTTGATGGGCTTTGATAAGTGGGCTTAGGAAATTCAAGAGGCATAAGTTTTCTTTTCTTTAATGTGAATTGATGCATTTTCTTTTCTATAGCCGTTCAAAAGTTTTCCCATGCCCTAATCATACAAAACATTTCTCATATCATCTCTTTCTCATTCACGTTTTACTGAATAAAAGATTATTTATAGTAAGCTTTTCTCTCTCATGTCTTCCGCTTTCTCTTTTCTTTTTGTATTTTTTTTTATTTCTCCCTTGCATGCTCGGCTACTATGTGCTCCTTTAGCCGACCATCATCTCCTCTACACCACCTATGACCGGCCTCCATCACATCATCACCATTTTCAGCCAGGCCGTGACCACCATGTATCCAAAAACCCATCACCTAAATGCTCCATAAACCCTAGCCATGCACCATATCATCCTTTTCTCCTTGCTAGCCTCGGCCATCACTGCAAATTCCACACCTTCCACCACTTTGCCATGACCATTCCCCTACCCATAGCCATGACCAGACCTGACATGATCTAAGCCCAAAGCCACACCATGAACCAGACGGAGCCATGCTAGCCATTGGACCGAACACAAATATAAACATGACTTCGCCTTTTTCCTTCCTATTGACTTTTTCCTTGCCACCCCTTCACATTCCAGCCTATAGCCATGTGTAACAATCCTGTATTTTGTATTATTTTTAATTTGAATTTGCTGATTTAAAAACTTTATTTTATGTTACTAAAATGAATAAATTTTATTATTTTAAATATAATTTTGATTTTGATGTGAATGATAAATTACAAACATGAATAAATAGAAAGATCTCATCACTCTCTACAAATTTCATTTAGCAATCGAAGGATAAAAGTGTTTGGATCGAGAGAGATTAAGAAAAGAATTTTGGAAAACGTCGACCATTGAAAACAAAGAACGGCGGCGGCTAAGCCTAGCTAGGATTTATGAAAAAGGTGAAATATTGTTGCCTTTTATAGAAAATTTACACGCGCTATTCATCCGAAATTTTTTCGAACTCCAAATGAAGCATGCTTCCTAGTGTTTATAATGTTTTACCCAAATTACGTACACAAGGGAATATATATATCTGAGGCCAATTCAATCGTATTTGGAAGATAGGTTTTCGAATTGACTTATTTAAATTTAAAATTTACTTAAACAGATTTCTACGTGTTTTAGCTTGCCCTGGACAAATCGTAAATCCGATTGACGCAAAATTTCAAAATCTTACAATAATATAACATTACGGATCAAACGAACCTAGTTTCATCAAAATCTAAGACTATGTGAAAAATGGCTATTTGTACACATTAATCAAATATTAAAATATTCAATTTCTACAAATTAACTTTAAATTTAGTTTTAAAAGTTCTGTAACATCATTCTAATTGAAATAGAATTTAATTCAACTTTATAAATCATTTTCAATCGTATTAAATTCAATTTCTAATTATTTCTGCAATTTCAAATATTAAACTAACAATTACATTATCCAGTTAAATCCTTATATTTAAAATATAAGTTATTCAGCTTATAAAATTTGCTTGTGAATATTTAAAATCAATTAAATATATGAATTTTGAATGATTAAATTCGGGATCGTTACATTCTCCTCTACTTAAATGAATTTTCGTCCTTATAATTACAAAATAAGAAAAAAAAATCACAAAATCCATTTACTTTTCAAAAACAACTCATTCAATCAAGATTTACCGAGACGACTCGGAAATTTTGAACATTTGAAATTGAAATATTAATTGATTTTAAATATTTGAATGTTATTTTAACTTGAATTTCAAATATCAGAATGAATTTGGAAATTAAATTATTAAATTAAATTATTAAAAGTTGGGTAAAATATTAAATCTTCAGTTTTAAGCATGTTAAAAATATTTTGAAGGCTTGGCAAATTTATATTGATAATACTGAAGATAATGGAAGTGTTAAAAAATTTAAATTTGAAGTGTTTATTTAGTTTTGAATTTATATCGATTAAATCGATATTTAAAAATAGCCTTCCAATGCACATTCGTGAATTTCGACAAAACCAGTCTCATTGGATCCGTAATGTTGTTTTATTATTGGATTTCAATTTTCGTAGTGTTTAGAGTAATTATTTGACCGTACGATAAGCAAACACGCTGAACATTATATCGAAATTTAATTTGAATACTGGGTCCAAAAAGCTATCTTCTACGTACGATCGAATTTGGACACGAAACCTTTTCCATTGCATTTGGAATAGGGGTATAACCTTATGAACGCCTAGTGGCATGCCTTGATTGGAGATCGAGATTGTGAATTGCGAAAATCGAGGTGATTTAAATTTGAGTTTAAATTTGAAAATAAACAATAAAATCAAACACTGTTCCATGCTCAGACACGTAGAGAAATTTTTAACGCGTGTTTCTTTTTCTCTAATTATCTTCACACACGTCTTCGATGGATATCTCGTTCAAAATAAGAAAACAAACAAAACCCTTCGTTCAAAATAGAAAAGGAAAAAACACACAAATGAAACCATTTTCGTTCACATTCCAACATAGTAATATCAAATCAAAATTTCTCAAATCGATGTCTAGGAAATAAATGAATGGCCGATAGTTCCTTCCACTTCCAGCTCGTTATAATCGAAATCGACTTCGATTTAGGGCTTTTTAAGGGCCATCGTGGATTAGGGCAGCAAATGGGGGTGGTTGCGGTGATGATTTGGAGGGCAAGCAAGGCGAGTTCAATGCGATTTGGGATAGTAGTAGTTGATCGGCTGTAGGCTTTCTTGCATGCGCGCGCTTGGTCGCAGGCGAAGTCGGGGAGGCTCGCGATGCTATGGCTAGGGCAGCGTTCGCGAGCATGTCAAGCTCGGTGCAAAACACTATCGAGGTGATGGGCACAGTGGCATGGATTCGATAGGCCGGAGGGTCGTCGTCCGAATGCAGGAGTGGAGGCGCGTAGGAGGCTACAGCCAATCGTGTGGTGCGACGGGAACTTCGGCAGGTGGTCAATGCGATCTTTACAGTAAGATATTCTTTATAATTTATTTATTTAAAATTATATATTTTTATATATACATTTTATAATAAAAAAATATAAATATTCAGTAAGCTTTAAAACAGAAGCTTTTTATTAGTCAAGGGTTATTATTTATAAATAAAATATGTAGAAAACGGAATTTTTTTAAGGCTTTTGGATAAAAATAGAAAATTATATAAACATTTTATTTTATAAAGAATAGTTTTTATAAGTATATGCGAAGTTCAAGAAATACACACACACACACATACACATATATACATATATAAATATTTTCAGTGACTAGTTTAATTTAAAAAAATTATAGTATGGAGATGTACTGTTTAATTAAATCAAAATTATTTAAAAAGGAAATTTAGTTTTAAATTTAATTTTTAGTCAGGTAAATTTATTAAAAGAAATTGGCTTAAAATAAAATCATTGGATAATCGATTTGAAACGTAATAAATTTGGAAATCAATTTTAAAATTGATTTGTTGTTTGAAAACAAATCTTTGGGAAATCGATTTGAAATTTGATTTGGTGTTTGAAATCAATTTTGAAATCAATTTGGAATTTGATTTGGTGTTTGAAAGTGAATATTTGAAAATCGATTTGAAAATCGTATATCAATGGATATTTGGAAATTTAAATTCACAATGGGAATTTATAAAGTAAAGGGAAATTTGTTTTAAAAATAAATATTGGTTTATTTTTAAAAGAGTGAAAAGAAAATTTACGAGTTTGGGACGTAAATTTAAAATAAATCAAGAAGGATTTATTAATTGATTTAAATGGAACATTCTAAAATGGAAAGTGTATTTTCCCTGGAACGCCGAGTATGTTTCCAAAGTAGCTTTATTAATATAAATTGGAAGTTTTAAGGATGGTTTTAAAAAGAGATGCTTTGGAGAAATAACTTTCTTAAGTTGTTTTAAAATCTTTAAAGTAAATATTTATTAAGTTAATTATAGAAGTGATTATTTTAATAGATTTAATTGATATTTGATTTAGAAAATGGTTATTTAAAAAGTTATACTCTATCTAATAATTTTATTTTAAAATTAGTTTGGGCTTGAAGTCTATATGAGATACGAGTATAATATTTTTATAACTAATATTTTAAATATAGTGTTTAAAAATATTTTTTATTTTAAATGTTTCCAAGCATATATATTTGGATAAGTGCTTTAAATTTTTAAAGTATTCAGGCTTGGCAAATTTTCAGTGGAAATAAATACTTTTTGAAAATTTATTTCGTGTGAGGAAAGTGATTTGAAATTTGTTTTCAAAGGATTGAACTGTGGAAATATATCTTGTGAAGGTATTTTGAAAATAGATACTTGGGGGAAAATTATTTAAAATCTTGTGATTGTTGTGAATACTGATTGATAGTTAAATAACCGACGATCAATATTGGTTGTTGAATCTTTGTGATGGATCTTCTGTTTAAAAAGATTAAAGTGGAAATTTGTTCTGACCTACTTGAAATCTGAATGTAACGCTTATTTTAAAATAAGCTGTGACGCCCCACCTCTATACCCACGCTAGACAAGAACACTACGGAGTAATGCTGTCGACTAGCACGGGGAATAAGGCTGTTGAGGAGCGACCATCCATGTAATTGCTTTGCGCGAGCACCGATATGTCAGATAGTATAACATATATTTTATTTCAAGAGGAAATCCGACATACCGATACAAACACAAAGCTACTACACAGTGGCTATAATAATCTTCGGAAACAAATACAGAAATAAACATAACATTAAATCAGTCACAGACAATTCATATCACAAAGGCGGAAATAGATATGAATACTACACATGAAAGTGTACATCAGAGTATTGGTATAAAAAGATCCACAATAATACAAAGAGTAGCAACACGTGCTAGACAAAAGAATAAGTATACATCATAGAGTCTGTGTCTCAAATGTATTCAACGAAAAACTACTAAACTAAAGTAGTTAGCCAAAAGTCAGAAGATGGTTCCAGATAGGAAGCCATGAGGAAGCACCTGTAAAATCTCAGTCTGACCCGAGTATTATTTAAGAAGAAAATAATAAACGGATCAGTCTAGCTATAAATATCAGATGAAGTGATATATAATAAGAGATATGACATAAACAATATAATAATCACAATGCCAAGCTGTGATAAATAAGTAATTGAAAATCAATAAGAGATTAATCAATATCACAGTAATCTACTCAAGATAAAAAGGAATGTCATACTCCTAATTTCATTCACCAAGCCACAACAAAAGACATATATATATATATATATATATATATATATATCAATCCCCATCATAAAAGTTGGTGAAATATAAATTCCAAAAATCAACACACGAAATCCAGAAATCACAAGAAAAAGGAACAACGACGTCGTACAGCGGGACGTCCGATGAACCAAATCACAATAAAAAGGATGGCCAATCCCCAAAAAAACTGGACATCGACGCACCTAGAAAGACGCGCCCCATGTACAGTCGAACATCGACGCACCTAGAAAGATACGCCCCATGCTCTAGCATCGACGCACCTTGAAAGATACGCCCCATGCACAAATAAACATCGATGCACCTAGAAAGATACACCCCATGTACAGTCGAACATCGACGCACCTAGAAAGATACGCCCCATGTACAAATAAACATCGATGCACCTAGAAAGATACACCCCATGTACAAATAAACATCGATGCACCTAGAAAGATACACCCCATGTAATGTCTAACATCGATGCACCTAGAAAGATACACCCCATGTAATGTCTAACATCGATGCACCTAGAAAGATACACCCCATGCATAAACGAACATCGACGCACCTAGAAAGATACGCCCCATTTCCCGACTTATTGAGCCGATTGCTCCACGAAGTAAATAAACATCGATGCACCTAGAAAGGTACACCCCATGCATAAATAAACATTGACGCACCTAGAAAGATACGACCCATGTGAGAAATGAGACGAAGCTCAATAAAACGAGGAACAGTCCTCCACATAAACCAAGAGACATCGCACATTGCTAGTCTAAACCACAAAGATGATCGTCATGATCAACGAGAAGTGTCAATTACAATAAGCTAGTAAATATATGAGCTTAGCTTCATGTCCCATAACCACTAGCTTAACTTAAATATTTATGAACAAATTGTAGATCTCCACTTGAAAATTGTCACAAGAGTTTCAATCGAACAAGTCCAAGAATTAACCGACGATGTAAACACAAGCGTTTCATACCACTTGTTTTACTAAGTCGTTTAATTAGATTTCTCATACGAGTGAGGTAAAGGTTTGTATATACTAATAGATTGGAAATCGGTTTGAGAAAACGAGCTTTGTTATAAAATAGTGTTGAAACCATTTGAAGAAAGAGTTTTGACATTTACTACTAGTATAGAAAACCTTTATATTTTAAAGTGACAAATCATAGAAGTGATTGTAGAAACAATCGGGCATACAAATTCACATTCGAAGACGTGAATAAAATCCAAAGAAATCGATACAAAATCCATCAAAGTGGATATATCTAAAATTCCCAAAGAAAAGGTCATCAAAGTCGATAATAAATGACAACAAAAGGGAGACAACACGAATCGATTAAAGTTGGATATTCAAACGGATTAGCAAAATAGGCTAATCTGGCAAAAATCATCAGGTCGATCGACCGGACTCCCTGAGTCGGTCGACCGAACCAAAGGTTGGGAACCTCTCGGGACAGCAGGTCGGTCGACCGAACCCTGTACTCGGTCGGCCGAACCTTAAAACAGAAAGTGCTTATGCACTTGGAAGCAGGTCGGTCGACCGGACCAGAGGGGTCGGTCGGCCGAGCCTGTTTCCAGCCTCATCCATGCCTATTACAAATGAGGTTCGATCTCAACCAAAATTGCATTCACACGAGCAACGGCGCTAAGGGTTTATGTCAATCGACTACCCGACCCTATATGCTCCTCGATGCATCACCAAAAACATGTTCAAACATAGAAGTTAGGATTTTTAACGAATAGAACTCAAAACACTAAAAATTGGAATATACACCAATTCAATCCAAACCAAAAGCAAATGCACACGAATAAGTGTTAGGAATTCATACCTAACAATCGAAGATAAATATAAGCATAGATGTGAGATAAAAATCTCATCTTTTTAACTCAAGAACAAGAAGAAGAAGCTCAAATGCAAAGGAAAGGCTAACCACTCTTCACTCTTACTCAACAAGCTTCAATCTAGGAATAAAAAACATATTTTCCTAAATTAGGTTTAGGATATTTTCTAAAATTGAAGAGGAGAAGAGATGGAGAAGATGGAGAAGAGGCTTACCTATCCTTCTCTTTGAATTTGGAGCAAGAATTTGGATTATCAAGGGCAACTAGGGCTTGGGGGTTTCTATTTCCTCTTCCCTTCCCCCATTAACATAAAAGCTTGAGTATTAGGAAAATAGAAAAGAAGTGAATGAAGAGGAGAGGGTTGGAACTGAATACATAAGTGGGCTCAGCCCAAACCAAAGCCCTAAGTGAAAAGTAGCAAAATTCAACTTTCACCAAACATATCGAAGCTTATACTCAAAAAGGTCGCAAACGTCATTTTGAACTCAATGGGGGTGGTCTCGAGTCCCAATTCGACTGTTTGCAAAAAGTAGCTTTTCGGACTAAAATCCGATTAACGATAAAATATTTAAATAAAATATTTAAATATAAAATCGATAAATATGCGGGTTGTTACATAAGCGCTCATTATTCGGTTAAACAGGGAGAGGACTTTATGTCATAAAACCCATTCCAAATAATGATACGACGAAATGGGATTCCATTTAAATATGGTGTTGAAGACCGGGTATTTTTGAAAACGAAAGGATTACCTGTCGAATGTCTCTGCACTGAGTTTCTCCGCTATAGCGATTTTATCACCTTTTGTGATGGGGAGCCGGGACATGATTAAAGAATATCTGGATTTGCAAGGGCTTCTTTCCTTAATTGGAGGAAGTGCCTTCGGTTACATTCGAACCTGGAATGGATATGTATGGATGTGTGCACGACGTTACACTTTGAGATATAAAGTTGGTATCTATCAAATACATTTCTATTGGTGGCGGAGAATTTATTCTCTTAGCTTAACACCCTTCTCTGAGACGTACAAGCTCAGAGGTTGTGTAGTTGATGGTTACTAGTGATATATTCCCAATTTAGTAATGTGGCATGCTAAATGTTGCTGATCATTTGTTGATCGAAGCATGACTTTTGTGAAAAGCATAGCTCTGTGGACGAGACTACGTCGGACCTCACACCCTGGAAATGGTCGAAACAGGAAGGATGCAGCAGGGTTATGGGGGTTGCGCCCCTCAGGGTATGTACATCTCCTTCTGGATAAAAAGTGGTATCTAATATGCAGTCCAGATATTTAACTTATGTGGATTTAAAAGTGGTTTTCTGGTATGGAGTCCAAATTATTTGCTTCATGATTGCTGGTTGAGAGGCGCCTCAAATAAAGGTCGGTCTAGACCGGGGGACGGCATACGCGTGCCAGTTAGTTACCTAGTTACAAAGGTGACCCGACCTTGTGTTGGCAGAGAGCTGGTTAAGTTCTCGGAGCGTCCCTCCTGAGGCATACCCATCTGGCGTAGGAAGTTCCTTAGCCTGACCATTTGTTGGAAATACAAAGATACAATACGCGCCCTATACGGTTTTAGTTGTATAACCTACCATAGAATGTGGCGGTAACCTGCTATTGAACATGGTAGCTATAGTAGGAATACGATGAAATGTGATATGCTGGCTAAGATTAATATTATACTTTTGAAATGTTTTTCTACACTATGCACTAACGATAATATAAAAAAGGATTTTGTGCATCAAGCACGTTTGACTATCATAAGGAGTAATCTCCTCCAATTGTGCGATGCATTATGTGTGTGGCGGAAGACCTTATGGTAGTCTCATTTTCCAAAATCATAGTTGGTTTCCTTTTCTTTTCTTTATGAAAATAACTGTTTTAAGATCTCACACCAGTCCCATGACTGACCTGGAGTTTATTGTTCCCATTCTAAACTCTGGGTGCCTATAATTTTCCACACGGGCAGTCTAGAGTCAGGTTATCAGTTTTTTTGGAGCAAAGTCAGAAAATTATGCTGTGGAGATCAGCAGACAAGTTGGATGGCGAAACGTCTAACTTATATTATGTAGTATCTGCTGCGTATGGGTTGGTGCATGTTCAGTTTCATGTGAGCAAGTTATAATGACAGTCAGTGTTGTAAACTCTGATGATGTATGCATAAACTGATATAGCTCTTTGTTTTAAATATTATTCATTTATCTATTATATATTGCTCTGATGCAAAAGTGAGATTCGCATATTATTTATGTTTCTTCTTCTATCTTCTTCTTCTTTAACCCTAACGGTTCGGTTTTCCGACATTCGATTGTTCGGCGTTTGATATAGTGGATGTACTGATGTTGACTTTCGAAAGTCGAAAAATTTGGCCGTTACATTTGGTATCAGAGCAATTGGTTAAGCGATAATCTTAGCTCTGGTGGGAAAATTAATCATTAGAGATAGAGCCGGTAGTACTCTAGAATGAGTTTGAGTGCAATAATAGATATGAGTGCGTATTAGTTAGTGAATATAAAATTGTTTTATATTGTGTTGATTGGTTTGTTGAGTGGTATATGGATTCTAGTCAATACGAGTAATTAACGTTATTGATAGGGATCTCTAAATACTTGTATAGAACAAATCGACACGATATTGTTTTAAAATAGGGTAAACGAATTAATATTACCCAAATTATTTTTGTCTATAAAAGAAATAATTTTCCATGATTATTATAATTATATATGGTTGCTTGGTTGTTATGAAGTGATAATATTAAATCATTGTCATTTAAGATGTGAAATTGAATAAAACTTGAAATCATAACCAAAGATTATAAATTCATATACAAATGAGATTTGTAAATATAAATTGTAAATGTGATTTATAGAATTCCGGAGAAATATTTGAAAAGAAATTGAAAAGATTTGAAATTTGGAAAATTTGGAAATTAAATCCCTTTTGATTTGAAAATCGTTTTCGAAGGTTTTTGAAAAATAATTTCGGAAATATTTTTGAATTAAATTTAAAATCTGATGGAGTTTCTAATATAAAAGTATTTGGAAAAAGGTTTTTGAAGGGATAAAGGCACTAAACTCTTTTCGGTCGTTGGAAAATAATTCTGATGATGATCGCGACATCATCGGTGTTCATTTTCGAGTTTCCAAGAGAGGAATTGCTGCCAAAATGTTCTAAAATTTCAAATTGTTAGAATAAAAATCTAACTTAAAGAAAGGTTAATTTAAAATAGGTGTGAAATGAAAATAAGTTGGAATACTTATTGAAGCTTAAATGTTTGAATTAAAACTAAATTTAACTTGGATTAATTTGAATAATAGAAGATTTGAGTTAAATAAAACAATCATATGGATTCAAATGAACTTGAAATGCAGGTAAATGAAATTGAAAACTTAATGTTGAAATTCATTTTGAATTATGTTAAATAAAGGAAAAGGGAATTGGGATTTTGATTTTGAAGATAAAATTTAAGTTGCTCGATAAAAAGGCATGTATTTGAACTTCAGTATGAAATTTGATGATTTTCTTGTCTAGCCACTTGGCGTTTTGTTTTCTTTTGAAATCTGAGGGCCCATTGTGACATTTTGTAGTCGTACCGTGCTAGCCGCGCAAAGGAGATGCTGGTGGAATTTTTCGAAAATTTAGGGATTTAGAAAAAATTTGAGAATATTTTGAAATTTAAAATTTGAATTTACTTTAAAATTTGAATTGTGGAGTGAATAAAGTTGTTTGGAAACTATGGAAAATTTTGGAAAGTTAGTTGAAGTAACAATGGGTCTTAAATAAAAAGATTTGTTTTGGCGAGTTGTTAAAACTGTTTGGTTTTGCGAAAAAGATAAACGGGCTAAGGATCATTCTTCTTAACCAGTAATTTCGGGACGAAATTCTTTTAAGGGAGGAAGAATGTGACGACCCGGAAATTTTGAGCATTTGAAATTGAAAGATATAATTGATTTTAAATATTTGAACGTTAGTTTAACTTGAATTTTAAATATCAGAATGAATTTGGCAATTAAATTATTAAATTTAATTATTGAAAGTTGGGTAAAATATTGAATCTTCAGTTTTAAGCTTGTTGAAAATATTTTGAAGGCTTGGAAAATTTATATTCATAATACAGAAGATAATGGAAGTGTTAAACATTTAAATTTGAAATGTTTATCCAGTTTTGAATTTATATGTTTAAATCGATATTCAAAAATATCCTTCCAAGGCACTGTCTCGGATTTCGATGAAACCGGTCCTATTGGATCCGTAATATTGTATTATTATCGGGTTTCGATTTTCGTAGTGTTTGGAATTATCCTTTGGCCGTACGATAAGAAAATGCGCTGAAAATTATATCAAAATTTAATTTGAATACTGGGTCCAAAAAGCTATCTTCTTCATACGATCAAATTTGGACTCGGAACCTTTTCCATTGCATTCGGAATAAAGGTATAACCTTATGAACGCCTAGCGGCAAGCCTCGATTGGAGATCGAGGTTGTGTATTGCGAAAATCGAAGCGATTTAAATTTGAATTTGAATTTGAAAACAAATAATAAAATCGAACAATGTTCCATTCTCAGACACGTAGAGAAATTTTTAACGCGTGTTTCTTTTTCTCCGATTATCTTCACACGCGTCCTCGTTGGATATCTCGTTCAAAATAAGAAAACAAAACCCTTCGTTCAAAATAGAAAAGAAAAGAAAAAACACACAAACGAAACCATTTTCGTTCACATTCCAATACAGTAATTTCAAATCGAATTTTCTCAAATAGATATCTAGGAAATAAATTCATGACCGATAGTTCCTTCCACTTTCATCTCGTTATAATCGAAATCGACTTCGATTTAGGGCTTTTTAAGGGCCGTCGCGGATTGAGGCAGCAAAGAGGGTGGTTGCGGTAATGCTCTTGAGGGCAAGCAAGGTGAGTTCAACACGATTTGGGATTGTAGTAGATGATCGGCTATAGGCTTTCTTGCATGCGCGCGCTTGGTTGCAGGCGAAGTCGGGGAGGCTCGCGATGTTGTGGCTAAGGCGGCGTTCACGAGAGCATGTCAAGCTCGGTGCAAAACACTGGCGAGGTGATGGGCATGATGGCGTCGAATCGATAAGCCGGAGGGTCGTCGTCTGAGTACAGGAGCGGAGGCGCATAGGAGGCTATGGCCACTCGTGTAGTGGCGGAGGCGACTTCAGTAGGTGGTCAATGCGATCGTTACAGTAAGGTATTCTTTAAAATTTATTTATTTAAATTTATATATTTGTATATATACGTTTTACAGGAAAAAAAATATATGTATTCAGTAAGGTTTAAAACAGAAGCTTTTTAATAGTCAGGGGTTATTATTCATAAATAGATATGTAGAAAACAAAAAAAAAATTATGGCTTTTGGATTAAAATAGGAATTTTGTATAAAGATTTGATTTTATAAAGAATAGTTTTTATAAGTATATATGAAGTTCAAAAACTATAAAAGTAAATATACATATATAAATATTTTCAGTTACTAGTTTAATTTAAAAAATTTGTAGTACGGAGATGTATTGTTTAATTAAATCAAAATTATTTAAAAAGGAAATTTAGTTTTAAATTTAATCTTTAGTCAAATATATTTATTAAAAGAAATTGTTTTAAAATAAAATCATTGGATAATAAAAATTATCAAACGAAAATTGATTATTCGATTATTTCGAATATTAATGAAATTTATATAATCGTTATAAAAGGTCTGAAAATTATAGAGGATCAAGCTGGATTTGCAATAGGTTGCTTGCATAATCAAAGGTGAGATCGTCTCACTCAAATTTGTTGCCTAGTTAATTTAAATGAATTGATTTAAATTATTTGATGTCCTTGGATGAATATGATAATTTATCTCTTGGATGATAGTATATATGATAATATATACATACACACATATATATATTTGGAGTGATTGATTTCCCGCATTATATAGTGGATGAGACCCTATGCGCCGCATAATAGCGGATGATATGATATAAATCCCAAATACCGCGATATTCCACCTCGAAGTGGAATTGGTATTTAATTATTGTGCTAACATCTTTAGATGCAGGGAAACAAGTTTGAGGGATCCAACTGGATTCCTCACATTGTTGAATTTATTTGTATATGTTGTGACGTGATAATCTGTGAATGATTATACTGGTGTGAATGACTATATTGGTGGTTGGAATTTATTGAAGACTATAGTTTAGCCGAATATATTTTTGGTATCGTAGGATACCAGAAATATAAAATTGGATTTTTGGAAATTAAAGTACAAAATTTTAAGTAAATTCATTTTAGAGGATTGGATAAGTTTAAAAGAAGAAATTTAAAAGTATAAAAGTTTATTTTTGTAATCCTATTGAATTAATTCCAAAATATGGAAAAAAGATTTTAATAAATGGATTTTTAATAATATTGTTAAAAGTTGAATAATTTATTTAAAAAATTTGGATTTTAAATAGTTTGAGTGAAATAAAGGAATTCATTTTAAAAGGTAATAAATTTGGAAATCGATTTGAAAATTGATTTGGTGTTTGAAAACAAATCTTTGGGAAATAGATTTGAAATTTGATTTGGTGTTTGAAATAAATTTTGAAATCAATTTGGAATTTGATTTAGTGTTTGAAAGTGAATATTTGAAAATCGATTTGAAAATCGTATATCAATGGATATTTGGAAATTTAAATTCACAATGGGAATTTATAAAGTAAAGGGAAAATTTGTTTTAAAAATAAATAGTGGTTTACTTTAAAAGTGTGGAAAGAAAATTTACGAGTTTAGGACGTAAAGTCAAAATAAACCAAGAGGGATTTATTAATTGATTTAAATTGAACATTTTGAAATGGAAAGTGTATTTTCTCTAGAAAGCCGAGTATGTTTCCAAAGTAGCTTTATTAATATAAATTGGAATTTTAACGATGGTTTTAAAAAGAGATGCTTTGGAGAAACTATTTTCTTAAGTTGTTCTAAAATCTTTAAAGTAAAGATTTATTAAGTTAATTATAGAAGTGATTATTTTAAAAGATTTAATTGATATTTGCTTTAAAAAATGGTTATTTAAATAGTTATACTCTATCTAATAATTTTATTTTTAAAATTAGTTTGGGCTTGAATTTTATATGAGATATGAGTATAATTGTGATATCCCGGATATTTTGACAATATCTATTTAATAATCTTTATTTACAATTAAATTGATTTGATAATATTGATCAATAAAATATGATTTGGTTTAATAATCAGATTAAATAAATATTTAATTTGTGATTTTATCTTTTAAAAGCTAAATAAATGTTTTTAATTATAATGTGTGTGTGTGTGTGTATATATATATATATATATATATATATATATTTGTATATATATTATAGATAATCTTTGTTTTGGATTTTAATAAATAAATGAAGTTTTGTTTTTAAATTCTAATAATATATTGAGTAATTGGGAAATCATGTTTTAAATTAATTTTAAGTTTCTCAAATTATTTAAAATAATAACTATATGGTTTGTAAATATTTAAATAAATGTTATATTGTTTAAAATTATATCTTAGCTTAATTTTTTGTTTTAATTTAAATAAAAAGTTGGTTTTATTTCTTTTTAAATATTTATTTGATTAATTTGATTTGGAAATATTTTATATAAGTTTAAAATACAAATAGCATATGGTTTAAATTTATTTATTAATAAAAGTGATTTATAATCTCTTTATAAATCATTTAAAATTTGTTAAATAGATTATTTTCAAGCCTTATGTATAATATATTATTTTTTCCATAAATATAAAAAGAATTAAAATAAGAAAATAGATTTTTCATTTTAAATTGAATAAATTGATTTCAATTTGAAAATTCAAAAGATCAATTTGAATTTGGAATTTTATTTGGAATTCAAATTAATAGATTCTTTAAAAAAATTGTATAAGTTTTAATTTATAGTTTATTTTATTTACATTTTCTTTAAATAAGAAAATCGTATATATTTTCATAAGTATAAAATAAATTAAAGAAAACCCTTTATAAACATTTAAAAATATAACTAAATTTAATTAAAAGACAAGTGTAACCTATTAAGTAATCTAAATACAAGTGTTAGCTCACAAATTCATGACAAGTGTCATTGTTTTTATCTTTTTTCTTTATTTTGATTTAAAAATTTATTTCAGCCCTTTAACCATTTTTATTTCCCTTCATTCTCTTTTAAAAATCAAAAGCTAGTTGAAAACAAAGAAGAAAATCTGAAATCCCTCAAACATAATGATCTGTAACACTCCTCAAATTTCGATTTTCAAACCAAAACTTGTAACAAGAATTTCAAACATGAAATTTCAAATTTCTGCAAAAATCAAGTCTGCATTTTTTCTAAGGCTTGCATACAATTGTGTTTCCACTGGAAATTGGCAACAAGCAACCTGGAAATTTGAGCAAATCAAGTCTGCATTTCTTTTTTTTCAACCTGAAGACCAACTGCATTTGCATCTCTGGAAATCATCAGCTTAGTAAATAAAAAGGACCTGCATGCATGAAGTTTATAATTTGAGCAGTAACACTGCAGCATTTAATCAAGACAGGGTTCAGTAGCTTTTCTAAATCAATAATGGCTCTGTCTTTCTGAAGAAAGGTGAGTAACATTTTGGAAAATTAATTAAGTTAACTTTGGTTGCCTAGTTTATCTCTAGAAAAAATTGATTGTTTGTGAACATTTGATGAATGTGTGCATGCTTAATGTAATACTGCAACTTCCCTATTCCCGGGATTCAAGTTTTTATTTATTTAATTCCTGATCACTTGATTCTAATTAGTGTTAGTAATTAAGTTACAAACAAATTTGTTTATGTGATCCTAAATTAAGTTTGAGATTTTAATTAAGTTAGAATAAAATCAAACCTGCTCTAGAAACAAAAAGGATCAGGAAACATGAATTTGTTTAAAAACATAAATTCCTTAATTTATTGAATTTAGATTGTGATCTGAAACCATTCAAGAAAACAAGATTTTTAAATCAGAAAACACAATTTATAGCTTAAGATTTTGGGGGCAGTTCACTTTTATCTGGAAAAGGTGAATTTGGAAAATTCTGTTGATTTTGATAATTTGGAGGTTTGAAGTTTCTTATGAATGGAGTAGAGTGATCAGACATTTCAGGAAAATGATCAAATTGGTGTATAGGTCATTTAGTTGGCAGTGGGTAAGGAAATTGTTCTGTAACCCTAGTTTTAAACAAATTAGGAAATTCGATCATCATTTCCTCTAAGGTTGTTCGAGTGTGAAGCAATTTTGAGGAAATGTTGTTGGGTCCTTGACGAGGTTGTGGCCGAGGTTTCAACTCAAACGATGGTCAAAGGGGAAAGAACTCGCCGTTGACAGCTTTGGGGTCTGGGAGGTGTACTGTGTTCCAGGTTTTAAAGGGAGGCTGGTTTTTGATTTTGGGAAAATGGAGATATTCTGATGATGTGTTGTTCAAGTTGGATTCAAGAGTGGTTGGTGGATGAGGATGATCATCGTTGATGATCGGAAATTGTCTATGGGTTTTGTGCATTTGCACAGTAGTCATTTGGAGGTGATTTTGTTTCTGGAAAAATTATGGAGGGGAAGTGTTCTTGAGGAATACTCGGGTTGCTTGAGGGTGTGACTTGAAGATAGGAGGAAGTTGACTCGAAGCAAATCAGTTTATGGCTCGAGTAGTTTTTTTTAGTTTCAGGTTTGTTTTCTAAAACCTGACTGTTTTAGGTTTTTAAAAATTTTAAACTAAATTTAAATAAAAAGAAAGCAAAGCAAGGTTTGAATCAAATTTGAAGCAAGTTTAAACTATGAATTCAAAATGAATTTGAATTTTGGATTTTGAAAATAAATAATTTTATAAAAGATGAAATGGTTAACAACTTAAACCTGCACAGTTTTTATATAAAGTGTTTTATAAATCTGAAAAAAAATGAGATTTAAAACAAGATTTTAAATTTAAGTTTAAAAATCTGAATGGTAAACCTGAATTCAAATTTGAATTTAAATTTTAGGATTTGAAAAGGAAATAAGTGATAAATTCTAATGTATAATCAAGTTTGAATATTTTAATATTTATAACATGTGTTTTTATAAATCTGAAATGAAATTTAAAACAGGATTTTAAATTTAAATTTTTGAATCTGAATCTGAAACATAATTTGAATTCTAGTTTGAAATGAATTAAGATTCTGAATTTAAATGTTTCAAAACCACTTGAACATATTTAAAGTATAATTTAAATTTATTTAAATTGATTATGGGTTAAACTATTTTTAAACTTACCTTGGAAGGTAAGAAATTCTTTAAAAATAAAATAGAAAGGATTTTAAATCCTTAAACCTTGTTTAAGTTAAAATTTGATTCATTTTAAAATTTTAATTTAAAGTGGAATTTAGAGAAAATGTAAAAGAAAATTGTTTTTAAATTACTTTGATAATGGTATTTAAATAGTTAATAAGATTAATGATTATTATTAAGTTAATAAGAACTTAATAATTTATAATTCATTAAATGATTAAGGTGATTAAGTTTGTAATTAATTAATTTAATTAATTAATAATTAGGTTAATTAATTAAATAATTAAGTGTTTTATTTAATTAATTAAAGGATTAATAAGTTAATTAAAATTGATTAAATAGAAATTAAGAAATCAATTAATTAAATAAGATTTGGTTTAATTTAATTAATGATTTAAATTTATTAATCAAGTAACTTAAATTAATTAAGTTTCTAATTATCACTTGATTAATTAAATAATTAGAGATTAATTAATAGGTTTTATAGCTAAATTAATTTGTAATTAATATTGATTAATCTCAGTTAATTATTTTAGAAAAGTAATTAAAGATTTTTTATTGGTTAATGAAGGTCATTAACTTAATATTATTTTATAATCAATTAATGTAATTAATTTTAATGATTAATTTTATTAATTAATTTAAAGATAATCATTTGAGAATTGTTTAAGTGTAATTACTTAAAAGTAATTAAGAAAATTAATTTCTGATTGTAATTAATTAAGTTTTGTTTTGATTAGTTAAGTTAATTAATTAAATTTAATTAGTTTAAATTAATCACGGGTTGATTTGAGAAGTAATTACCGATGTAATTAAAAATGAATAATTACTTAGTGAAGTAATGAAGAAGATAAATTACTTGATGTAATTTAATTAAAGGATACTTGTATACTGGACGAGTTTTGGAAAATTAATTACCTTGTGTAATTAATATGTAATCAATATGCAGAATAATTACTTAAAGTAAGAAATTAATAATTAATTAGTTAGTGTAATTAATTTAGGTTTTTGTTAATTGAGTTATTTGGAGATAATAAAAGATGTAATTAAATTAAATGTAATTATTTACTTAATATGATTGATCATAAGTGATTAATCAATATGGACAATTGATAATTAATTTAAATAGGGTAATTACAAATAAAATAAATTTGGGATCATTAATCTATATAATGAATGATGTAATTAAGGATTGACTAATAAGAACAATTAATCAATGAAGGAATTAATTAATGTAATTAATTAAGGATTAATGTAATTAATTATAATTAATTAATTAATGAAGTAATTACAGGTTAATTACCGAATTTGGTTTGAAAAATTAATTTTTGAAATTAATTAGAGGTTAATTACTTGAAGTTAATTAAAGGATAATTAATCAAGATGATTAATTAGGGTAATTTGTTGAGAATAATTAATTGATTGATTTATAGTTAATTAAGGAATATGTAAGCAAGATTTATATGGATGGGTAATTAATTTAATTCATTTTAAATTAATTAAGGAAGAAGTAATTAATTTAATTCATTTTAAATTAATTATAGAATGGATTAATAAGTCATTGCTTATGAATGTTGATTGATACTGATTACCCTGAATGGTTGAGATCTCGGTTATGAGATAAATGATGTTGTGTGATTTGGATGCTATGGTTGCATTTGAGTTGATGATATGAATTATCTGTTTGGGATGATAATATGGATTATCTATTGTGATGATTGTAACAACCCGCATATTTATCGAGTTTACATTTAAATATTTTTATTTAAATATTAAATCGTTAATCGGATTTTGGTCCGAAAAACTACTTTTTGCAAACGGTCAAATTAGGACTCGAGACCACTTCCATTGAGTTCGAAATGTCGTTTACAACTTTTTAAGTATAAACATCGATAGGTTTGGAGTTAGTGAAATTTCACTAACTTTTTCCGCTTTGGACTTTGGGTTAGTTTAGCCTATTAAGCCCAAGTTCCAACCCTCTTCTCCTCACTCTTCATAAATTTCCTAACTAACTCAAGCTTTAGCATTAATGGTGAAGAGAATGGGAAATTAAAACTCCAAGCTCAAATTCAATTGCAACTCCATCATTCAACTCCAAATTCAAGTAGAAGATATTGGATTCAAGCTTTGGATTGCTTCTCCTTGCTTTCAAGCTTCATCTTCATAAATTTTAGTGCAAAGGTGAGATTTTTATCTCACAATTCTAGCCTATAACTATATTGGACTGTTGGGAATGATTCCCCATCACTTTAGCATGTGCATTTGCATTTGGTTTGGATTGGATTGGCGAAAAACTCCAATTTTTAGCGTTTTTGACAAAAAACTGCAGTTAGGTCGCACTGCCTCGGAGTTAGGTCGTTCTGGCCTTAAGTCGTTTCTGGCCATCGCTAAGTCGTCCACGAGTTAAGCCTAAGTCGTAAGTCGCGCGCGTTGAAAAGTCACCGCCTTTGTATTTCTGTTCGCCTGTGTTGAGTCGTTCACGAGTTAGAGTGCTAAGTCGGCTGCGAGTTAAGAGTTAAGTCGTTCGTGTGTTATCTCGTAAGTCGTCTCCGACCTAAGCTCCAGTAAGTCGTTCGTGTGTTATCTCGTAAGTCGTCTCCGACCTAAGCTCCAGTAAGTCGTTCGCGTGTTATCTCGTAAGTCGTCTCCGACCTATGCTCCACTAGGTCGTAGGTCGTATCCGACCTAAGCCTCTCTAAGTCGCGAATTGTTAAGTCGGCTGTCCTTAAGTCGTTCGACCCCACTAAATCGTAGGTCGCCTCCGACCTTACCCTTAGGTCGTATGACCTGTTTGTTAAGTCGGCTGTCCTTAAGTCGTTCGACCCCACTAAGTCGTAGGTCGCCTCCGACCTTACCCTTAGGTCGTATGACCTGTCATCCACTAGGTCGCGCCACTTAGGTCGTATCCCTTAGGCCGCGAACTCTTTAGGTCGTTAGACCTCATTTTGCTTTAGGTCGTAAGCCGCTTGTCTTCACTTAGGTCGTACCGTGACGGGGCGCTGCCCCGCACCCCGCCGGGGGCGCTGCCCCCTGGACCCCCGCGACCTGACCGGGCAGGTCGAACCCCGTATAACTCTGCGTAGGCGATCTTATCTGAAGAACATTCAACTGAACTTCCTGAGCTGATTTCCTTGGATTTTTATCACATCTTCGAATGTGATCTTTGTGATTGATTGTTTCTACAATCGCTTCTGTGATTTGTCACTTTAAAATATGAAGGTTTCAATACTAGTAGTAAATATTTTCTTAAACCGTTTTCCAATCTATTAGTATATACAAGCCTTTACCTCACTCGGATGAGAAATCTAATTAAACGACTTAGTAAAACAAGTGGTATGAAACGCTTGCGTTCACTTCGTCGGTTAATTCTTGGACTTGTTCGATTGAACCCCTTGTGACAATTTTATTAGTGAAGATTTACAGTTTGTTCGTAAATATTTAAGTTAAGCAAGTGGTTATGGGACATGAAGCTAAACTTCTATATTTACTAGCTTAGTGTAATTGACACTTCTCGTTGATCTTGATGATCGCTTTATGAATTAGACTAGCAATTGCGCGATGTCTCTTTCATTGCAAGGTTAGACTAGACACCACTTGTGTGATTCCATTCACACATACCTTTCTGCTTTTTGGTTAGTCTTGACCTCATTCTGTGTGATTCCACTCACACATGTGGGGTAGCTCCCCATGGTCTTCGGACCGTCATGTGATAGGCCTCTTTCCCTTTTTATGATTTCTGGATTTCTCGTGTTGATTTCTGGAATTTGTGTCATTGACTTGTTATGAGTACAAGTTTAGGGTATGATGCCCCCTTCGAATCTTTGAGAAGATTCTTGTGATATTGATTATCTCTTATTGATTGATCTTCTGTTGATCATTATTTACATACTTATAGCGGTATGTCGTTATGGATGTTTATGTTTATGCCATATCTTTTATGTTATATCATGTCATCTGATATTTATAGCTAGACTGATCCGTTTATTATTTTCTTAAATAATACTCGGATCAGACCGAGATGTTACAGGTGCTTCTGCTTGACTTCTTCCCAGGGATTCATCACTCTGACTTTTGGCTAACTGTTTAGATTAGCAGTTTTTGCTGTATACACTTGAGATATAGACTCATAGTTGTATTCTTTTGTATAGCACGTGTTGCTATTCTTTTGTATTATCGTGGATCTTATTGACCACTACTCTGATGTACACTTTCATGTGTTAGTTATATATTCATATCTTCTTCCGCCTTTGTGATATGGATATCTATGACTGATTTGTGATATGATTATTTCTATGTTTGTTTCCGAAGATTATTTATAGCCACCGTGTGATAAGCTATTACATGGATGGTCGCTCCTCAACAGCCTTATTCTCCGTGCTAGTTGACAGCACTTCTCCGGAGTGTTCTTGGCTAGCATGGGTATAGAGGTGGGGCGTCACAATGATAATGTTGATTATCTATTATGATGTTGAGAATTATCTATCTGTGTGTATATAGATAATGAATTGAATTGTTTTAAAATCAAAACAACTTGGACCTAAAAG
The DNA here is from genome assembly GCA_030765085.1 of Allium cepa. Classification (NCBI taxonomy): domain Eukaryota; kingdom Viridiplantae; phylum Streptophyta; class Magnoliopsida; order Asparagales; family Amaryllidaceae; genus Allium; species Allium cepa. Next base: position 555,535,064 of record CM060928.1, on the reverse strand, counting down.
ACGCGTTTTGGATTTCGATGCGATCGGGATCGGGTTTCCATATTTGGACATCCGAAAACCACATCGATCCAAATTAACGATAGGTCGTGAATCTCAAGTGAAGATGAATATTCAGAGTGCAAGGATTATCGTCGTTAACTCTGAGGGTGATTCCAAAATGAATGTAACGAGATAATGCCTTCGGTTTTGTTCGAACCCGGAACAAACTTGTATGGATTGAATGCTTTCAGAACATCGTCAGGTGGACGATGAGCATTCTAAGATATGTGTTCTCTAAAGGTAATCGTAGCCTCAAGCCTCATCAACCGGGAATGTCTAAAACATGGGAGGTGCAGCAAGGCTTCGTGGCTAGCCCCCACTTGAGAGTGAGATTTACCCCTGTCTAGAAGTTCCTTTATATTCGGCTGTGTGGGCAGTTGGTTGCAAAAAACTGCGGGGTCGTCTTGTTCGGAACTATTCAGCAAGGAATGGTTCCAGCCTTGTGTTGCAGGGGAGTTAGGGTGGCTCCTCGGTACGGTGATCTAGGTCATGTACTGTGACGGGAGGTACCCCAGTAGCCCTGCCATTGTATGGAATCCAAAACAACGGTTTTGATTGTGTTACCCACTTTTGTGGCTAGTAGTTGGAATTTAATAGATGTAACAATTTCGGCTATTTCTTATTTACTTGAAAACCCTAGACACTATTATAATATCATCGGATTTCCTATCAAATGTTTTGGTTAGCGTAAGGTAAAAACTTTTCCATGTTTGTGTGTGGGAAGTCTTACGTGATACCTTTCTTTTCAAAAGGGTTTTAAAAGTTAAGAAACCTTAACTGTTGCTCACACCAGACCCATGTCTGACCCGGAGTTTATCTTTGTTTTCTTAAACTCTTGGGTACTCAAATTTTTACGAGTAGCCAAGTATTCAGGTTGGCTTTAACGAATATTGGAGGAGCAATGGAGTAGGAGGCTTTGTCGTCCGCTGTGTGTTCTCCGTGTTGTGTTTGTATTGAGCTGTAAATACTAGACAAGTGTTTATAACTGTTTAGTATATGTGATGTGTATGTTGTGTATCTTGATTGATATTGTATATTATGTAAATACTTAAGTATTAATATAATTTATTCGTTCCACTGTTGAGATTCTAGTATTGTTTCTTCTTTCTCTTCTTTCTTTTCTCTTTCTATCCCTTTCTTTCTTAATAGATGATGCGATTTTCTGGTTAGTGGAAGACGGGTCGTGACAATAATATTTTCCTAACTAATATTTTAAATAAAGTGTTTAAAAATAGTTTTTATTTTAAATGTTTCCAATTATATATATTTGGATAAGTGGAAATTAGCCGCAAGGGTCTCTTTAGCAAATGGAATTAGTTTCTAGAACATTCAAGGACAAAACATAAAATACTTAGTTTCTAGGGCCTAAAAACCTATGAAATTATGTCCTTGAAAGTAAATGTACCACCGAATTTGTCCTTGAACAAAATTATTCTGCTGACTTTGGCCTTGAAAGTAAATTCATTGAATGTGTGTCTTAAAAACTAGTTGGATTGCAAAGTTTGTCCTTCTTGTAAAATGCCTCTTTGGATAAGTGCTTTAAAATTTTAAAGTATCCGGGCTTAGCAAATTTTCAGTGGAAATAAATACTATTTGAAAATTTATTCCGTGTGAGGAAATTGATGCGAAATTTGTTTTCAAAGGATTGAAGTGTGAAAATATATCTTACGAAGGCATTTTGAAAATAAATAATTCAAGGAAAATTATTTAAAATCTGGTGATTGTTGTGAATATTGATTGATAGTTAAATACCCGATTATCAATATTGGCCTTTAAATGGCATTTGAATTGCGATGCGACCGGGGGTCGGATTCCAAACGATTATCTGAAAACCAAATCGAATCTTTGTGATGGATCTTTTGATTAAAAAGATCAAAGTGGAAATTTGTTGTGATTTACTTGAAATCTGAATGTAACACTTATTTTTAAAATAAGCTCTCATTATTCGGTTAAGCCGGGAGAGGACTTTGGGTCATAAAACCCATTCCGAATAATGATACGATGAAATGGGATTGCATTTGAAGATGGTGTTGAAGACCGGGTATTTTCGAAAACGAAAGGATTACCTGTCGAATGTCTCTATACTGAGTTACTCCGGTATAGAGATTTTATCACCCTTTGTGATAGGGAGTCCGAACGTGATTAGAGAATATCCAAATTTACAAGGTCCGGTTTCCTTAATTGGAGGAAGTGCCTTCGGTACCGTTCGAACCCGTAATAGACTTGTATAGATGTGTATCAGATGTTACACTTTGAGATGTAAAGCTGGTTTCTATCAAATACATTTCTGTTGGTGGCAGAGAATTTATTCTCTTAGCTTAACACCCTTCTCTGAGACATACGAGCTCAGAGGTTATGTAATTGATGGTTACTAGTGATAGATTCCCAATTTAATAATGTGGCACGCTAAGTGTTGCTGATCATTTGTTGATCGAAGCATGGCTTTTGTGAAAAGCGTAGCTTTGTGGACGAGACTTCGTTGGATCTCACACCCTGGGAATAGCCGAAACAGGAAGAATGCGGCAAGGTTATGGGGCACGCGCCACTCGGGGTATGTACATCTCCTTCTGGATAAAAAGTGGTATCTAGTATGGAGTCCAAATATTTAACTTGTGTGGATTTAAAAGTGGTTTTCTGGTATCGAGCCTAGATTATTTACTTAGTGTTTGTTGGTTGAGAGGCGCCTCGGATAAAGGTCGGTCTAGACCAGGAGGTGGCATACTCGTGACAGATAATAACCTAGTTACAGAGGTAACCCGGCCTTGTGTTGGTAGAGAGCTGGTTAATTTCTTGGGGTGTCCCTCCAGAGGCATAACCATGTTGTGTAGGAAGTTCCTTAGCCTTGCCATTTGTTGGAAATCCAAAGAAACAATATGCGCCATGTACGGTTTTAGTTGTTTAACCTGCCATGGAATGCTGCGGTAACGTGCTATTGAACATGGTAGTTATAGTAGGCATACGATGAAATGTGGTATGCTGGCTAAGATTAATATTATACTTTCGAAATGTTTTTCTACACTTTGCACTAATGATAATATTAAAAAGGGTTTTGCGTATCTAGCATGTTTGACTATCATAAGGAGAAATCTCCTCCAATTGTGCGATCGCATTGTGTGTGTGGCGGAAGACCTTATGGTAGTTTCATTTCCCAAAAGCATAGCAGGTTTCATTTTATTTTCATTGTGAAAATAACTATTTTAAGATCTTACAGCAGTCCCATGACTAAGCTGTAGTTTATTGTTCCCTTTCTATACTCTGGTTGCCCATAATTTTCCACACGGCAGCCTAGAGTTAGGTTATCAATTGTTCTGGAGCGAAGTCAGAAAAATATGTTGTGGAGATCAGAAGACAAGCTGGATGGCGAGACATATCGCTTATATTATGTAGTATATGCTGCTTATGGGTTGGTGCAAGTTCAGTTTCATGTGAGCAAGTTAAAATGACTGTCAGTGTTGTATTGTGCTGTCGTAAACTCTGATGATGTATGTATAAACTGATATAGTTCGTTGTTTTAAAGTTATTCATTTATCTATTATATATTGTTCCGCTGTGAAAGTGAGATTCTGATATTTTTTCTGTTCTTCTTCTATCTTCTTCTTCTTTAACCCTAACGATTTGGTTTTCCAGCATTCGATTGTTCGGCATTTGATACAGTGGACGTATTGATGTTGAGTTCGAAAGTCAAAAAATTGGGTCGTTACATTTACCAAATCTCTTAAGTGTTTAACTTTCCCAAAATCGTTTAGTTAATCTTCTTATAAAAACATTTCCATGTTTTCAAATTCGTTCATAGTTATCTTTTCAAAACTAACTAATATCGCTTCAATTTATAACTCAAAAATTAAAAAAATTAGTTATCGAAAATTTTCCAATTTTCCCAAAAATTTCTAACGCCTTTAACTTTCAAAAAATTTCGCCATAGCTTCCTTTGCGAGGTTTGATCGTAGTTGGACCACAACATATATATACTACAAATATATATCTCATCTTCGAGGATGAGGCATCTCGTAGGGAAAAGGTGTAAAAGTACAATACGAAATCCAGGACATGTACCTTATATATTATTAGCGAGCATATACGGCTAATATAGCACGAAAGCAAGCTCCAAATACAAAGCATACGCCATCCGCACCTACTAAAGACTTAACAAGCAATGAGAAAATTGTATGTAGAAAGTAATATCAATATACAACATATACCAATAAACTACAATATATGCTAATATAGCAAATGCGATCAAAAGCAACAAATCCAACCATCAAACAACTATCATCCAATCAACAACCGACAAACCAATATCTATCCAATCAATCCATAACCAAATCAATATACATTCATTTTTCATTAATATTCAATGAACTGATCTTCAATTAAATCATATTTGATTTATTAACATTGGACTTTACTAACATTCATTTATTCATATTCAATTAGTTTACATTCACTAATTCACATTCAAGTTAGTTCACTTCCAATATAAATCAAATTCAATTCTATTTAGATTCACTTATTTCCAATTTGAATTCAATTATTTAGCTTTAAATTTCGTTAATTTAATTCTATATGAATTTTTATACAATCAACTAACATCCATCTATCAACCAAAGCATATCCAATATAACCAATTTTACTTAATTTACTTTACTTACATTCAATTTGGTTCAACACATTAAATTTCAGTTGGTTTAATATTCAATTCTTAACAACAACATTTTCTAATCCATGTTTATTCACTAATTCAATTTTACAACTAAAGTTGACTTTTATTACATAACTCAAATTCATATTCATTTAACTACTTCATTCAGAAGTACTTAAGTTATGTTTTATTTCAACTCACTTGCATTTACTTCCACCATACAATCTAAAGTTCACTACTAATTTAATTGAGATTCTATCTTATTTGGCTTTTGCTAAAGTCAAATTTCATCACTTATTCAAATTCAGATTTTGTTTTGCTTAACAAAATTGTTTAACCATTTTAATATTTGGTTTTACTTACATTTTCTCATTTTATAAGTTATACAACTTATTTATCTAAACTTCCAAATTCATATTATATAATCACCTACCAATTAAGTTTAAATTTCCATTTCAATAACATTACATAATCCGGTTCAATTTATTTAACTTTCCTTTAGTTAAATTTCAAACCATATATTTATCATGCTAACTGAAATTTATTTAACTTTACCAAGTTACATTTTTTTATCTCATATTTAAGTCCAAAACTCATTTCACTTATATTTATCAATTACAACTTGGATTTTAAATTCAAATTCGTTTATCACAACAAAATTTAAATTTCAATTTACTGTTGGTAGCAAATCCATCAAATAGAAACTCGAAAATGATACTGATGATGTTGCAGTCATCACCCTTATTATTTTCCCAGCAACGGTAGTGAATTTAGTGCTTTATATTCTTTTAAAAATCCTTTTTATTCATAAATCACATTTATAAATCTTTTACGTATATGATTCCACTATTTTACTTCACTTGTATAAGATCATTCCAATTTTATTTATCTTATTTAAATTTATATTATAATATAATCTCTTTAATCTTTGAAAAATATCTTTCAAAATCAACAAGTTTCAAAATTTTAAATTCATACATTAAATTCATTTTCATTTATAAATATACTCATGTTGTTTCATTTCTTATATATAAGATTATTTCCCAATTGTAAATCATATTAATTATAATTCCATTCGTATAATTCATTTGCTTTTATAATATATTTTTTACAATGTTGTTTTTATTAAGATTATTCAAACAACTTTTATTAACTTATATATTTTACATTTTCAATAGCCAAACAATCAATTTATATACACTATAATAATTCTAAAAAATTGTTTCCTTTGTATATAATATATAATCTAGGTAAAATTATTTCATTTACTCAATTTAAAATAATACTATGCCGACTTGCCTCGTTTAAGTGTTTAGAAATCATCATCGATAATATAGCGTCGCATATACTGACCAGAATTCACAAACTGCTCAACGGATAAGAAAATAAAATATAAAACATTTTATATGACTAACAAATACGTGCTCATATATATAATACACTCAAAATCAATCTAGGGTGCTACTGTCCCAATCTATACTGAGTACACATCAAAGCTTAGGAATATACAAAATCTAAGCTCCGATACAACGTGTGATGACCCAAAAATCCACACCATTTGAATTGATAATAAACCACACATGTCCAACCCAAAAAGCACAGACTGACAGAAAGTCAGGAGAAAGAAAGAAGACAGAAGAAGAGAAGAGAAGAAAGAGAGAAGATAGAACCAAACTGAAAAATACAGAATCTCACATCGCAGCGGATAACATATAATATCATATCAACAATCTTTAAAAAATAGAAACTGTATATACATTCATCAATCAGAGTTCAAAAATCAATCATAAGTTATCAGTCTGGACAGTTATAATAACCTGTCCTTACAATTGCCGATAATATACAACAACTAAGCAGCGGATAGTCAAAACAGATATGTGTACACGAAAATGAAGGTCTTTAGCTCGCCTGCTAAAGCTCCAAAAGCACCAAATCTGAACATGTAAATATACTCGGTCTGACCCAAGCATTGAATGGGAAGAATGCCCGGAACAGTCTGGTAAACCAGCGTGAGAAACACACTCAATTGAATTTATTAAATTACCAAAATTTTCCATTATCAAAACAAAAGTATCTTGTAAGACAAGCCCACACAAAATCAGGGCATGTTTTTACCTTATGATAACTAAATCGTTTCATATCAAATCCTCTTATATTATACTAGTATCTAGTATATACAAATAATATTAATCATAGCCGAAATGATAACCCATATAGCATTTCGAGGCTATTCATTACGCCTTTCCAAAAAAAACCGCAAGCTCGTAGTAGGGTTTGGATATCCATACAAATAACCAGGTGAAGGGACTACCTTCCGATGGGTACACCTCTAGATGGATGTCCCGAGGCATAGAACGTATGCCCTCTACCAACACAAGACCGACCCACCTCTATAACTAGATGGTACTGAATATATCATCCTCCTGTCATTACCGACCTTTTCCAAGGGCCCTCTAAGCATACAAACCATAATAATCAGATACGTGACGTCATAGCGTGTAAAGATATATCTAGAAGAGGATGATTATATCTTACTTGGGAGCGACCCACTTAGCCTTGCTGCATCTAACCATGTTTCGGTCATTTTCGGTTGATGGGGCCAAAGATAACGATTACCTTTCACAAATCATATATCACATCACTTTGAATGCCACATGACCATTTTCGTTAACTACTAATTGCCTTCCACAAAAGTACAACCCTTAAGCTCATATGTCTCAAGGAGGGTGTCAAGCTAAGAGAACATGCGGTGACAACCCAGAATTTTTGACATTTGAAACTAGAATGTTTGATTGAATTTAAATATTTGAATGATAGTTTAACTTAAATTTCAAATATCACTATTGCTTGGTTGTTAAAATTATTGAATTTAGTAATTTGAAATTGGGTTAAATATGGAATTTTGATTTTAAGCTTGTTAAAAATATTTTGAAGGCTTGGGAAATTTATATTGATAATACTGAAGATAATGAAAGCTTCAGAATAGAATTTGAAAGTGATTTCTTCAGTTATGAAAAACTGTCATTTAAATCGATATTTAAAAAAAGCCTTCTGGGGCACAGTATTGAAATTCAACGAAACATGTACCATTGGATCCGCAATAGTGTATTATTATCGGATTTCAATTTTCGTAGTGTTTGGAGTGATCGTTTGGCCGTACGATAAGCAAACGCACTAAAAATTGTCTCGAAATTTAATTTAATAACTGGGTTCAAAAAGCTATCTTCTCCATATGATCGAATTTGAACTCGAAACCTTTTTTATCGCGTTCGAAATAGGGGTATAACCTTACGAATGCCTGGCGGCACGCCTCGATTGGAGGTCGAGAATTTAAGTTGTGTAATTTGAAACGAATTGAATTTAAATTTAAATTAAATATTTATATATGTTTAATACAACAATATTTCATCAGACAATTAAAACACGCACCCTCTTCTCAACCACGTGTCCTTTTCTTTCTGTTTTTTTCACACGCATTTGATTTTTATAAAAAAATATAACATATCGAACGAAAGAAAAAAAAACAGAGATTTCTTCTTTCAGGCATTCAAACCAAACGAAAACCTTTTCGTTCAAAATCTAATAATGGCCGCTCTATCCCTCAATCTTATTGGAAAAACTCAAAATCAAATCGCCTCTTCTTGAGAGAAAAATTGTGACACCTGAAATTTTTGAGCATTTAAAATCGGAATATTTAATTGATTTTAAATATTCAATATAATCATTTTAACTTGAATTACAAATATCGCTATTTATTTGATAAAATAATAAAATCTAATAATTAGAGATTGGGTAAATTGTTGAATCTAGAATTTTAAGCTTGTTAAAAATAATTTGAAGGCTTATGAAATTTATATTGATAACGCTGAAGATAATAGAAGTTGTAAATTGAAATAAACAGTGGGTTGTTCAGTTTTAAAATCTATATCGTTTAAATTGAATTTAAAAATAGCCTTCCGAGACACAGTCTTGAATTTCGATGAAACTAGTTCCGTTGGGTCCGTAATATTGAATTATTATCGGATTTCAAATTTCATTTTGATCGGAGTTGTTATGTGAGCACACGATAAATAAACGCGTGGAAAACTAAATAAAACTTTAAATTGATCAACCAGTTGAAATAATTTCACATAGTCGTTTTTCTTTCACCTCAAAGGCACTGTAGCAGCCAAGACAACACATCGACTTTCTTTCATCTCCGTGTTCCCTCTTTTTATAACATCACGCAAGATCATGTCGCTTTTATCTTTCAGCCGAAGCTTTAACGAAATCAAAGCATAAAAAAAAATTAATAATGGCCGAAGCCCTAAATTCCTCAAATCGAAAAACATTCGAATAATGGCCGAAGCCATCATCGTTCAAATTACGCTTCCCATTTTCTTCCTTTAAAAATTTTATTCTTCTAAAAAAAAGAACCTAAATCAAAATCCCCCTCTTCCTCACGAATCCACAAGGTCGAAGCTGGGTTCGAATGAATGGCGAGATTCAGTCGCGATTTCGCAGAAGATGGCGGCGTCGACTTCGAAGTTCACGTGGAGCTGGGTTGAGCGCGACGCATCGAGGGTACGACGTATGGTGATCGTGACGAGCAAGGCGATTTCGTCCCTTCTTGATGCTCGAACGACACGACGATGGCAGGGGAGTGGTCGCTAGATAGGTTTGGATGAAGCATTTAGGGCAGGTCGAGGTGAAGAGGGGTGTCGCGACTTCATCTCGAGCTCGAAGGAGAGGAAGAGTTCGCGAGGAGGGGTTCGCCGATGACGTGAGTTGAGGTGAGCTGCTTCTCTTTTTCTTTTGTTTTGAATTTTAAATGGGAAACTCTAAAGAAAAAAAATTTATATAATCTAAAATTTGTTCTTGGCAACCTGGAAATCTAGCAGTAAATTTTATATGACAATATGTACAGGAAGTGTATATATAATTTACAGTGAGTGATTTAAATTTAAATGATTTATATTGAGATAGTATAGTTAATAGAAGATCATTTTTTTTGGGTAAGGTTTAGGATCTCAATTTTTATGGATAAACAGTAAATCGATAATATATATATAGAAGATTTTGACAAATAAATATACCTATATACGTTTTAAAGTTATTAGTTTAAAACCAAATGCTTAGTTTAAATTAAATAGTTGGTCAATTAAATTATTAAATAGTAAGTCATTGGTCAATTAAACTTATAAATGGAAATAAATGGTTCAGGTTATTTCAAAGTGTTAATAAATCGTATGATTGTTATACAAAATAGCCTTCAAAGTGTTAATTAAACTTAAAATCTATATCGTTTAAATTGAATTTAAAAATAGCCTTCCGAGACATGGTCTCGGATTTCGATGAAACTAGTTCCGTTGGGTCCGTAATATTGAATTATTATCGGATTTCAAATTTCATTTTGATCGGAGTTGTTATGTGAGCACACGATAAATAAACACGTGGAAAACTAAATAAAACTTTAAATTGATCAACCAGTTGAAATAATTTCACATAGTCGTTTTTCTTTCACCTCAAAGGCACTGTAGTAGCCAAGATAGCACGCCGACTTTCTTTCATCTCCGTGTTCCCTCTTTTTATAACATCACGCAAGATCATGTCGCTTTTATCTTTCAGCCGAAGCTTTAATGAAAACAAAGCATAAAAAAAATTTAATAATGGCCGAAGCCCTAAATTCCTCAAATCAAAAAACTTTCGAATAATGGCCGAAGCCATCATCGTTCAAATTACGCTTCCCCTTTTCTTCCTTTCAAAATTGTATTCTTCTAAAAAAAAGAATCTAAATCAAAATCCCTCTCTTCCTCACGAATCCACAAGGTCGAAGCTGGGTTCGAATGAATGGCGAGATTCAGTCGCGATTTCGCAGGAGATGGCGGCGTCGATTTCGAAGTTCGCGTGGAGCTGGGTTGAGCGCGACGCATCGAGGGTGCAACGTATGGTGGTCGCGACGAGCAAGGCAATTTTGTCCCTTCTTGATGCTCGAACGACTCGGCGATGGCAGGGGAGTGGTCGCTAGATAGGTTTGGATGAAGCGCTTAGGGCAGGTCGAGGTGAAGAGGGGTGTCGCGACTTCATCTCGAGCTCGAAGGAGAGGAAGCGTTCGCGAGGAGGGGTTCGCCGATGACGTGAGTTGAGGTGAGCTGCTTCTTTTTTTTTTTTTTTGAATTTTAAATGGGAAACTCTGGAATTTTTTTTATATAAACTAAAATTTGTTTTTGGCAATCTGGAAATCTAGCAGTAAATTTTATATGAGAATATGTACAAGAAGTGTATATATAATTTACAGTGAGTGATTAAAATTTAAATGATTTATATTGAGATTGTATAGTTGATAGAAGATCATTTTTTGGGTAAGGTTTAGGATCTCGATTTTTATGGATAAACAGTAAATCGTATATATATATATATATATATATATATAAAAGATTTTGACAAATAAATATACCTATATACGTTTTAAAGTTATTAGTTTAAAACCAACTGTTTAGTTCAAATTAAATTGTTGGTCAATTAAATTATTAAATAGTAAGTCATTGGTTAATTAAACTTATAAATGGAAATAAATGGTTGAGGTTATTTCAAAGTGTTAATAAATCGTATGATTGTTATACAAGGTCAAAAATAATGAAGAACAAGCTGGTTTGGATGAATTGCAAATTAAAAGGGGCAAAGGTGAGTTAATCTCACTCAGTTTAAATTTAAATTTAAAATGATTAAATTTAAATAATTGTTTGAATGGTTGAATTGTGTAAGAACTAGCATATTTATGGATTTTATATTTAAATATTTTGTCGTTAATCGGATATTGGTCCGAAAAGCTACTTTTTGCAAACGGTCAAATTAGGACTCGAGACCACTTCCGTTGAGTTCGAAATGCCGTTTACAATTTTTTTAAGTATGAACATTGATGGGTTTGGAGTTAGTGGAATTTCACTTACTTTTCCTACTTTGGACTTTGGGTTAGATTGGCCATTATAACTCAAACCCACTTCTCCCCTTCTCCTTACTCTTCGTTAATTCCTAACAAACACAAACTTTAACATTAATGGTGAGTGGAAAGGGAAATTAGAAACTGTAAGCCTAGGTTTCAACTCCAACTCCATCATTCAACTTCAAATTCAAGGAAAAGCATTGGATTCAAGCTTGTGTTGCTTCTCTATTCACCTTCAAGCTTTACCTTCATAATTTGGTGAAAAGGTGAGATTTTTATCTCACATTCTTGTCTATAACTATTTTGGACTGTTGGGAATGAATTCCCATCACTTTAGCATGTGCATTTGCATTTGGTTGGGATTGGATTGGCCAAAAACACCAATTTTTAGTGTTTTTGGTGAAAAACTGCAGTTAGATCGCACTGCCTCGAAATGACGCCTCGGAATTAGGTCGTTTCCCCTAGGTCGTAGGTCGCATCGGCACCGTTAGGTCGCGTGACCTTAGGTCGTTCCCCTTTAGGTCGTATGACCTTGAGTCGTCCGCATGGTTTAAGCCCTTAAGTCGTTAGGTCGTAGGTCGTAAGGCCGTAGGCCGCGCAATCCCCTTAACCCGCTCGGCCTTGTCATTTTTAGGTCGCGAGTCTTGGTAGGTCGCTCCTTGTGTCATCTCGTTCGGCCTTTATCTCGTTGGGACATTCCCCTTTTAGGTCGCATGGCACTTTAGGTCGCGTGGTACCATAAGTCGCATGACCTCAACCCCGTTGGGTCGCATGACCTTTAACCCGTTAGGTCGCATGATCTTCAACCCATTAAGTCGCGCTTGCACTTTAGGACGTTGCTCGGCCTTTCCACATAGGTCGCTCGGCCTTTGTTCCATTAGGTCGCGTACCCCCTTAAGTCGCTCGACCTCTAGGTCGCGAACAACTCTAGGTCACTCGACACCTTAAACACGTAGGTCGCTCGGCCCCTTACAACCTTAGGCCGTTCTATTTAGGTCGCTCGATCGTGCTAATGATAGGTCGTGAGCTTCTTAAGTCGCTCGATCCTATCCTCCCTTAGGTCTTCACTAGGTCGTACCGTTTTGGACGGGGCGCTGCCCCCTTGGACCCCCACGACCTGACCGGGCAGGTCGAACCCCGTAGCGGGGGCGTTGCTCCCGCACCCCCACCTTGAGGGGTTGCCACCCCCCTCCTTAGGGGATCTTATCTGAAAAACATTCAACAGAACTTGCTTTGTTGAGATGTTGAGTTGACCATTCTTCGAAACAAACTATCTTTGGCTTCTCGGTCGATTTTATGGTATCACGACCTTGCTAAAAAGGCGGGATAACAACTTTAGAAATACAAAGGTTTCAATACTAGTAGTAAACAACAAAACTCTTTCAACAAAATGATTTCAACTCTATTTTCAATAACAAAGCTCTTTTCTTAAACCGTTTTCCAATCTACTAGTATATACAAACCTTTACCTCACTCGGATGAGAAATCTAATTAAACGGCTTAGTAAAACAAGTGGTATGAAACGCTTGCGTTCACTTCATCGATTAATTCTTGGACTTGTTTGATTGAATCTCTTGTGACAATTTTCTAGTTAACATTTACAGTTTGTTCGTAAATATTTAAGTTAAGCAAGTGGTTATGGGAAACGAAGATAAACTTTTATATTTACTAGCTTAGTGTAATTGACACTTCTCCTTGATCATGACGATCATTTTATGATTTAGACTAGCAATTGTGCGATGTCTCTTTGTTTGCAAGGTTAGACTAGACCTCATGGGTGTGATTCCGACTCACGGATATCTCTTTATCCGCAAGGTTAATCTAGACACCATTTGTGTGATTCCACTCACACATACCTTTTTGTTGCGAGGTTAGGCTAGACACCATTTGTGTGATTCCACTCACACATACCTTTTTGCTTTTTGGTTAGCCTAAACCTCATCTGGGTGATTCCGACTCACCCATATGGGTAGCTCCCCATGGTCTTCGGACCGTCATGTGATAGGCCTCTTTCTCTTTTTCTGTGATTTCTGAATTTCTTGTGTTGATTTCTAGAATTTATGTCATTGACTTGTTATGAGTACAAGTTTAGGGTATGATGCCCTCTTTGGATCTTTGAGAAGATTCTTGTGATATTTATTTATCTCTTATTGATTGATCTTCTGTTGATCATCATTTGCATACTTATAGTAGTATGTCATTATGGATATTTTATGTTATGCCATATCTTTTATTTTATACCATGTCATCTGATATTTATAGCTAGACTGATCCGTTTATTATTTTCTTAAATAATACTCGGGTCAGACCGAGATGTTACAGGTGCTTCTCCTTGACTTCTTCCCGGGATTCGCTACTCAGACTTTTGGCTAACTATTTAGATTAGCAGTTTTTGTACTATACACTTGAGATATAGACTCATAGTTGTATTCTTTTGTATAGCACGTGTTGCTATTCTTTTGTATTATTGTGGATCTTTTTGACCACTACTCTGATGTACACTTTCATGTGTTAGTTATATATCCATATCTTCCTCCGCCTTTGTGATATGGATGTCTGTGACTGATTTGTGTTATGCTTATTTCTATGTTTGTTTCCGAAGATTATTATAAACCACCGTGTGATAAGCAATCATATGGATGGTCGCTCCTCAACAGCCTTATTCTCCGTGCTAGTTGACAGCACTACACTGTAGTGTTCTTGGCTAGCGTGGGTATAGAGGTGGGGCGTCACAGCTTGGTATCAGAGCCAAACTTCGGAACAATGTAGAATAACTTAACAAGGATCGTCGTCCTAAGTCCACCTTAGGAGTTATGTCTTAGGATTAATTCGAGTCGTCGTACCGATTCATCCTATATCCTTTATGATTCCTTGTTTTATCTAGCAAGATTGCTCGATATTCATTAGTGAATAATCTTCTTCTTTCTCTTCTTTCTTTCTTAAGGAAGAGAAATGGTTAGACCTGGTCGTCCCAGAGCTGGATCATCTAGTGCTCCACCCCAATATGGAGTTTTTATGACTACCCAGCAACTTCTTGACCTTATCACGAATGCTCAAGCAGCTGGTTCTAATCCGGAACCTACTCACCCTAAATCTGGGTTTGCACATTTGTGCAATGATTACACCAACTTGGGTGGGAAGCAATTTAAAGGCACTAAAACTATCATCGAGGTCCAAGCTTGGCTCAGAACGTGCGATAGAATCTTCTCTTGCATGAACCTCACTGACCTCCATCGAGTCCAGGTGGCTTCCAGTATGCTCCAAGAAAGAGCATTGTATTGGTATGAGCTGTTAATCTCATAAATTGATGAAGCGGATCTCTCCTGGGAGCACTTCCGGGAACGCTTCGAATCGAAATTCATGCCCGAGGCTGAAAAAGTAACTTTGGCTCGGAGATTTATTGACCTTGTTCAAGGTCAGTCTTCTGTGGCGGACTACGTTGCATCATTCGAATCCCTTTCCAAATATGGGGTCGAATATATAAATACTCCATTGAAGAAGAACCAAAGGTTCATTTATGGCTTAAATAAGAATCTTAAGAAGCCACTACTCCTGAAACTAGAAGTTACATTTGATCAACTCGTCGATATCGCTCTTCGTCTTGAAGAGGCCGATAGAGAGAGTGATGTTGAAGTGGTTGGCGCTAAACCAAACTTCAACAAAAAAAGGAGGCCCAGTAAATTCAAAGGCCCGTATCCCAACAAAAAGGGTAAGCATGCAACCCCTGCGGCAAAGTCTCCTTCTCCTAGTGGTGCGAGATGCTTCAACTGTGGATCTGGGGATCATTTTGCGAATAAGTGCTCTAAGCCCAAATCTTGTCGCTATTGTAAGAGCCCGGATCATTACATACATCAATGCCTCAAACGTGAAGGCAAGAAGGAAGGAAAGTTGAATGTGGCTCAATCCCTTGGCAACACATCTCGTGGCCAAGGTATTTCTCACTCCATTCTTGATGGTATTATTTTATTTCATGATCAACCTATTAGAGTTCTCTTTGATACGGGTGCATCCCATTCTTTTATATCAAAAGAACTTATTGATACTTTTTCTTTAAATGTTGTTGCTTTAATGACTTCTTTAAGAATCGCGAATCCGGTTGGTGGGTCCGCAATTCTTAGTTTGCTTTGTAAAGATGTGGAGATTATTTTATGTGATTTTTCTTTTCTAGCCGATTTTCATGTCATGCGTTACTTAGGCTTTGGAATAATTTTGGGAATGGATTGGCTTAACCGTTATCGAGCCCATATCCTATGTCCTGAGCGGACTATTCATCTACGACATCCACTATCTGTTAATCAGATTTCTGTTAATCTTAAAGATTCAGAATCCTGTTTGGTGGCATCTTTATATTCTTTAAATCCTCGTGATGACGACGATGATGATGAAGATGATATTATTTCTCGTATTCATGCTGTTCGTGAATTTTCCGACATATTCGAGCCGGTTTTAGGTTTACCACCTAAACGAGCAATTGAGTTCAGAATTAATCTTGTTTCTGGAGCTCAACCTATTACTCGTCCTCCTTATCGCATGTCCAACAAGGAAAATGAGGAGATGCGCAAACAATTGTTCGAATTGGAGATGAAGCAATTTATTCGCTCTAGTTCCTCGCCTTGGGGAGCTTTGGCTATTTTCGTGAAGAAATCCGACGGTACACTTAGGCTTTACATTGACTATCGCAAGCTTAACGATCTGACTATTAAAAATAAATATCCTTTACCTCGGATTGAAGATCTGTTTGATCAGCTTAGCGGAGCTAGGGTTTTTTCACTGTTGGACTTGGCTACCGGTTTTCATCAACTTCGTATTGCTGAGGATAGTATTCCGTTGACATCGTTCCATACTCGTTATGGATCTTATGAATGGCTTGTTATGCCATTTGGTTTAACGAATGCTTCGGCTTAATTCGTTGACCTCATGAATCGAGTTTTCAAGACTTTCCTCAATCGGTTTGTTCTCATCTTCATTGATGATATCTTAGTGTATTCTAAAACCGAGGAGGAGCATGAAAAGCGTCTTCGGATTGTATTGGAAACTCTTAGGAGTAATCAATTAAAGGAGAAATTTTCTAAATGCCACTTTTGGCAATCTCGTGTGAAGTTTCTCAGTCATATTATTTTCGAATCCAGGATTTCCGTGGATCCTTCAAACATTGAAGCGATTCAAGATTGGAAAAGACCGGAGAGTGTGACAGAGATTCATAGTTTTCTCAGATTGGCGGATTATTACCGTCGTTTCATTAAAAACTTTTCTAAGATTGTCGTGCCTCTTACTGGCTTGACTAAGAAGGGAGTTAAATACATTTGGTCGGAAAAATGTGAAGCCTCTTTTCAGAAATTGAAAGAACTCCTTTCCGATGCTCCTATTCTTGTTATTCCCGAAGGAAATCAAGATTTTGTTGTTTATACTGATGCTAGTCACGTTGGTTTGGGTGCCGTTCTTATGCAAAAAGAACGTGTTATTGCTTATGCTTCTAGGCAATTAAAGCCGGCCGAGACTAGATATGCCACACGTGATTTAGAATTCGCGGCTATTGTTTTCGCCCTTCGAATTTGGCGTCATTATCTATTGGGAGA
Source organism: Allium cepa (assembly GCA_030765085.1). Lineage (NCBI taxonomy): Eukaryota > Viridiplantae > Streptophyta > Magnoliopsida > Asparagales > Amaryllidaceae > Allium > Allium cepa. Next base: position 555,517,888 of record CM060928.1, on the reverse strand, counting down.
GAAATTTATTCTTTACACGGATCATAAATCTTTGAAATATTCATTTTCTCAAAAGGAACTTAATTTGCGTCAACAGCGTTGGCTCGAGTTCCTTGCACCTTATGATCTTGATATTCTTTATACCCCCGGTAAGGGTAATCGTGTCGCCGATGCTCTTAGCCGTAAACAACAAGCAGTTGTTTCTATGATGATATCCGAATGGAACGATCTCGAGATTTTATCCACTTGTGAGATTCGAGAGCGCGTATCCGATTTATGCTCATCACTTGTTTTATGTAGCCTTGAGGCTCATCCTTCTCTTTTAGACCGCATTCTTGAAGCTCAAGGGCTAGATCCTGAATTGGCTCTTCTTGGCCAAAATGTTAAAGATAAAATTGATATTGTAGGTTTGAAAGAATTTGATATTGATTCTCGTGGCGGCATTCGAAAATTTGGTAGACTTATCGTACCAAATATCGGTGATCTTCGTAAAGATATTTTAGAAGAGTCCCATCGTTCTAAATTCACCATTCATCCCTATAGTAGTAAAATGTACGCTGATATGAAGCGACTTTATTATTGGGAGGGAATGAAATCTGATATTGCTAACTTTGTTACGTGTTGCATGACTTGCCAACTTGTCAATGCCGAACATCAAAGGCCTGGTGGGTTATTGCAACCTTTAGAAATTCCAATTCGGAAGTGGGACCAAATTTCCATGGATTTTATAGATGGCCTTCCCCATTCTCGTTCGGGTCGTGATAGCTTATGGGTGATCATTGATAGACTTACTAAATCCGCCCATTTTATTCCCGTTCGGTCTAACCGAACCGTTCCTCTTTTGGCCAAACTCTTTATCAAAGAAATTGTTAAATTGCATGGAGTTCCTACTTCTATAGCGATCGAGATCCATTGTTTACTAGTGGATTTTGGAAGACTCTTCAAAAAGCTTTAGGAACAAAGCTTAATTTTAGCACTGCTTATCACCCCTAGTCCGATGGACAAACCGAGCGTGTAAATCAACCTCTTGAAGATCTTCTTCGTGCTTGTGTGCTCGATTTTGGTGGAAGTTAGGAAGATCATATTTCACTTGTTGAATTTTCCTATAATAATAGCTTCCAATCTAGTATTGGTATGGCACCTTTCGAGCAGTCTATGGAAGGCCATGCCGATCTCCTTCTTGTTGGCTTGAGGCCGGTGAGAAGCTGGTTTTAGGTCCAGACTTTATTCGTGATTCCATAGAGAAGACTGAACTTATTCGACATAGGATGAAAGAAGCCTAGAGTAGACAAAAATCCTATGCCGATAAGAAGAAGGAAGTTAGAATTTTCTGTGAGTGATTCTGTTTTTATTCGTGTTTCACCTATGAAAGGTGTTGTACATTTCAGTCGATCGGGAAAGTTAGCACCCTGATATATTGGGCCATTTCCTATCACTGAACGTATTGGTTCTATGGCTTATCGCCTTACATTACTGGCTCAGTTTTCTGCTATGCATGACGTGTTTCATGTTTCTCAATTACGGAAATGCCTACGAGATTCCGATTCTATTATTGAGCCTAGTGTTGTGGAAGAAATTAAAGTTTCACCGAATTTAACTTACGAGCAGCATCCTATTCGAATCATTGCTTCGGAGGTCAAACGACTTCGAAATAAAGATGTTCCGCTTGTGAAGGTTCAATGGTCCTCAAATCCTAGAGATTGCTCTTGGGAATCCAGAGAATTCATCAAGCGAACACATCCGAACTTGCTTACTCCTGCTCTTTGAGGTGAACTTCCTGTTTCAAATTTCTTTTGTGTTAATATGCTTTTATGGTTGTTACTTTTTATTTCCATCTTATATATTGCGACGACGCAATTTCTTTAAGGAGGGGAGTCTTTAACAACCCACATATTTATCGATTTTATATTTAAATATTTTATTTAAATATTTTGTCGTTAATCGGATATTGGTCCGAAAAGCTACTTTTTGAAAACGGTCAAATTAGGACTCGAGACCTCTTCCATTGAGTTCGAAATGCCGTTTGCAATTTTTTTAAGTATGAACATTGATGGGTTTGGAGTTAGTGGAATTTCACTTACTTTTTCTACTTTGGACTTTGGGTTAGATTGGCCATTATAACTCAAACCCACTTCTCCCCTTCTCCTTACTCTCCGTTAATTCCTACCAAACACAAACTTTAACATTAATGGTGAGTGGAAAGGGAAATTAGAAACTGTAAGCCTAGGTTTCAACTCCAACTCCATCATTCAACTTCAAATTCAAGGAAAAGCATTGGATTCAAGCTTGTGTTGCTTCTCTATTCACCTTCAAGCTTTACCTTCATAATTTGGTGAAAAGGTGAGATTTTTATCTTACATTCTTGTCTATAACTATTTTGGACTGTTGGGAATGAATTCCCATCACTTTAGCATGTTCATTTGCATTTGGTTGGGATTGGATTGGCGAAAAACTCCAATTTTTAGTGTTTTTGGTGAAAAACTGCAGTTAGGTCACACTGCCTCGAAATGACGCCTCGGAATTAGGTCGTTTCCCCAAGGTCGTAGGTCGCATCGGCACCGTTAGGTCGTGTGACCTTAGTTCGTTCCCCTTTAGGTCGTATGACCTTGAGTCGTTTGCATGGTTTAAGCCTTTAAGTCGTTAGGTCATAGGTCGCAAGGACGTAGGTCGCGCAATCCCCTTAACTCGCTCGACCTTGTCATTTTTAGGTCGCGAGTCTTACTAGGTCGCGAGTCTTGCTAGGTCGCTCCTTGTGTCATCTCGTTCGGCCTTTATCTCATTGGGTCATTCCCCTTTTAGGTCGCGTGGCACTTTAGGTCGCGTGGCACCATAAGTCGCAAGACCTCAACCCCGTTAGGTCGCATGACCTTTAACCCGTTAGGTCACATGATTTTTAACCCATTAAGTCGCGCTTGCACTTTAGGTCGTTGCTCAGACTTTCCACATAGGTCGCTCGGCCTTTGTTCCATTAGGTCGCGTACCCCCTTAAGTCGCTCGACCACTAGGTCGTGTACCCCCTTAAGTCGCTCGACCACTAGGTAGTGTACCCCCTTAAGTCGCTCGACCTCTAGGTCGCGAACACCTCTAGGTCGCTCGACCCCTTAAACTCGTAGGTCGCTCGACCCCTTACAACCTTAGGCTGTTCTATGTAGGTCGCTCGATCGTGCTAATGATAGGTCTTGAGCTTCTTAATTCGCTCGATCCTATCCTCCCTTAGGTCTTCACTAGGTCGTACCGTTTTGGACAGGGCGCTGCCCTGCACCCCGCCGGGGGCGCTGCCCCGCACCCCGCACCCCGCCGGGGGCGCTGCCCCGCACCCCGCACCCCGCCGGGGGCGCTGCCCCCTGGACCCCCGCGACCCGACCGGGCAGGTCGAACCCCGTAGCGGGGGCGTTTCCCCCGCACCCCCACCTTGGGGGGTTGCCACCCCCCTCCGTAGGGGATCTTATCTGAAAAACATTCAACAGAACTTGCTTTGTTGAGATGCTGAGTTGACCATTCTTCGAAACAAACTATCTTTGGCTTCTTGATCGATTTTATGGTATCACGGCCTTGCTAAAAAGGTGGGATAACAACTTTAGAAATACGAAGGTTTCAATACTAGTAGTAAATAACAAAACTCTTTCAACAAAATGATTTCAACTCTATTTTCAATAACAAAGCTCTTTTCTTAAACCGTTTTCCAATCTACTAGCATATACAAACCTTTAACTCACTAGGATGAGAAATCTAATTAAATGGCTTAGTAAAACATGTGGTATGAAACGCTTGCGTTCACTTCGTCGATTAATTCTTGGACTTGTTCGATTGAATCTCTTGTGACAATTTCTAATGAATATTCACAGTTTGTTCGTAAATATTTAAGTTAAGCAAGTGGTTATGGGACACGAAGATAAACTTTTATATTTACTAGCTTAGTGTAATTGACACTTCTCCTTGATCATGACGATCATTTTATGATTTAGACTAGCAATGGTGCGATGTCTCTTTGTTTGCAAGGTTAGACTAGACCTCATGGGTGTGATTCCGACTCACAGATATCTCTTTGTCCGCAAGGTTAGTCTAGACACCATTTGTGTGATTCCACTCACACATACCTTTTTGTTGCGAGGTTAGGCTAGACACCATTTGTGTGATTCCACTCACACATACCTTTTTGCTTTTTGGTAAGCCTAGACCTCATCTGGGTGATTCCGACTCACCCATATGGGGTAGCACCCCATGGTCTTCAAACCGTCATGTGATAGGCCTCTTTTCCTTTTTCTGTGTTTTCTGGATTTCTTGTGTTGATTTCTGGAATTTATGTCATTGACTTGTTATGAGTACAAGTTTAGGGTATGATGCCCTCTTTGGATCTTTGAGAAGATTCTTGTGATATTGATTTATCTCTTATTGATTTATCTTCTGTTGATCATCATTTGCATACTTATAGTAGTATGTCAGTATGGATATTTTATGTTTATGCCATATCTTTTATTTTATACCATGTCATCTGATATTTATAGCTAGACTGATCCGTTTATTATTTTCTTAAATAATACTCGGGTCAGACCGAGATGTTACAGGTGCTTCTGCTTCACTTCTTCTCAGGATTTGCTACTCTGACTTTTGGCTAACTATTTAGTTTAGCAGTTTTTGTTGTCTACACTTGAGATATAGACTCATAGTTTTATTCTTTTGTATAGCACGTGTTGCTATTCTTTTGTATTATTATGGATCTTTTTGACCACTACTCTGATGTACACTTTCATGTGTTAGTTATATATTCATATCTTCTTCCACCTTTGTGATATGGATGTCTGTGACTGATTTGTGTTATGCTTATTTCTATGTTTGTTTCCGAAGATTATTTATAACCACCGTGTGATAAGCAATCACATGGATGGTCGCTCCTCAACAGCCTTATTCTCCATGCTAGTTGACAGCACTACACCGTAGTGTTCTTGGCTAGCGTGGGTATAGAGATGGGGCGTCACAAATTGATTGATGTAATATAGTATGATATTTTGGAATTGGTATATTATATTGTGCCGATGTTTGTGGATGCAGGGAAAAACAGGTTGGAGGGATCCAACTGGATCCCTCAATATTTATTTAAATTATTTAATACCCTTTGTTATGATTTATTTGATATCCTATGATGATCTTTATTGGGATATTGAATGCTACGGTTAGATTGGATATAATTGGGTATGATGAATTACAAAAAAAAATATAAATTGGATTTTGGTAAGATAATAAAAGAAGTGAAATTGTAAGTCAAATAATTATAGAAATTTGAATAAATTTTTAAATGAATTGGAAAGAAATAAAGTGACTTTAAAATCCTAATAAATAAATCTTGGGTATAGAATGGAAATTTGGATACACAGAAAGTTAATGAATTTTAATCTTCAATTATATTAATTAAAATAATAAAACATTTATTTAAAATATGAGACTTAAATTATTGAAAATAATAAAGAAGAAGTTGGAAAAAAGCTGAAATCCGTATATTCCAGTTAAAAAGGTTTAAAAACAAACGGGAATAATAACATTAATAATAAGTCCATAACTAATGAATTTTGAAATGAATTGAGAAATTAAAGAAACTTATTTCAAATAAAATAAATTGGAAATCAATTTTGTGGAAATTGATTTAAGTAATTGAGGTTGGAATTTTCTCTGGATGGCTAATTACATGTTTTAAAAGTAAATTTGTAAATATAAATTAAATCTTTTAAAGTTGTTTTTAAGAAAGCAAGTTTTGTAAAATTTATTGTTTCTATTATTTAAAGTCTAAAGTAAGTATTTTCTTTTAATCTATTTTAGCAGTAATTATTGAGGAGTAACTTAGAATTTTGTTTTTTTTTAAAAAGTAGAAATTCAGTTATTATATTTTATTAAGTAACTTTATTTTCAAATGTTTATATAGTAAGTATTTTTAGTAAATTATTAAAGTAGTTTTAACTTAACTGTTTAAAGGTAAATTCCAAAGTAAGTATTTTTGTTTAATCTATTATCATAATAATGATTTAAAGAATGATTTGGTCTTTTGTTTAAAGTATTATTACAAATTAAGTATTAAAGTAATTTTTTATAAATTGAACGTTAAATATATTTTACAATAAAGTGTTTTTAAATTATTTTAAAATCTAAAGTTTTGTGCTTGGGATTCCAGTGAAAATAGAAATACTTGAAATTTATTCTGAGAAAGGAAGATAGTTTGAAAACTGTTTTCAAAAGGATATGAAAGTAAGAATATATCTTGTAAAGATATTTTGAGATAAATAAATAATTTGGGAAATTATTTATTGTTTGATGGATGTTGTGAATATTAATTGATAGTTAAATCACCGACAATCAATCTTGGATAACTGCGTTGATCGTTTCGAAGAGACCGGGATCGAGATTTATTTCTCGAAAAGCACTTCGATCCGGTTTATACGTTTCGTGGAAACGAGTTTGGATTCGAAGATGGAGCAATGAAGTGCAAGGGCTAGTCGCTACTAATCCTGAGGATATTTCTAAAATGGATGTAGTAGGAATAGTGCCTTCGGTTCCGTTCGAACCCGGGACGGACTTGTATGGATGAATGCTTGCGAAACATCGTCAGGTGGAGGATGAGCATTCTAAGAGATATGTTCTATAAAGGTAACGCTTAGCCTCAAGCCTCATCAAATGGGAATGAATGAAAATCAGGGGTTATGCAGCAAGGCTAGGTGGGTAGCACCCAAGCAGGGTTAGGTCATCCCTGTCTAGATGTCCCTTTTTATTTCGGCTTAGTAGGCGGTTGCTGACCCCAACCGTGGGGTGATCTCACTCGAGATTATCCAGTAAGGGGTAGTTCTGGCCTTGTGTTGTAGGGGAGCAGGCTACTCCTCGGTATGGTGATCTAGGCCCCGTACTGTGACAGGTGGTACCCAAATGCCTAGTCATTAGTTGGACATTCATTCTCCCTACGATCCTTGCACGAGTTTTATTTGTATTACCCACTCTGTGGATAGTAGCTTGAATTTAATGAATGTAACAATTTCGGCTATTTTATAAGTATTTGTATATAGACCCTATTATAATATCAGAGGATTTCTATAAAAATTGTTTTAGCTTTCATAAGGTAAAAACCCGACATGTTTATTTGCGGCGTGGTCTTACAAGATGCTTTTGTTTTCAAAAGATTTTTGAAACGTTAATAATCAATTGGGTGTGATTTTCTTACCCTGGTATTCCAGACTGACTCGGGTATTATTTAACGGTAATGCTCGGGTCAGACCGAGTATTATAGGTTATACAAGATATGATGCCGTGAAGCTCAGGAGACGAGCTGGATGACGATACATACTCCCGTACTTGTTTATATATATAATCCGCTGTGTTGAGTTGTTGTGTATCCATTTGTATGATATTGATGTTGAGCTATGATTGATATACTCTGATGATGTAATATATAAACAGAGATATTTGATTTTGAGTAAAGATTATTTAATATCTATTATATTTTATTTCGCTCCGATGGTTAGATTCTGATGTTGTTTTCTATTTTCTTCTTCTACCTCTTCTTCTTTAACCCTAATGGTTCGTATTTCTGTACAACTTGAGTTGATTTAAGTAAAATAGTGTTGACTCAAGGGGTATGGATTTGCGTGTCGTTACACTTGGTATCAGAGATTAGGTTGGAGATAAACTTGGCTCTGGTGGGAAATTACTCAATTAGAGTCCGTAGTACTCTATAATGAGTTTGAGCGTATTAATAAATATGAGCGCGTATTTGTTAGTGAATATAAATTGTTTTAATATTGCGTTGATTGATTTATTGAGTGGCATATGAACCTTCGTCGACACAATCTGCGCTACTGTATCGAAGGGGTTTCTAAACACTTGAATAGAACAATTGACATGGTATTGTTTTAAATGTGGGTAAATGAAATAATTTTACCCAAAATATATTTTGATATAAATAAAAGTTTTGTAAACTATTTTAGCTAAGATATGGTTGCTTGGGTGTTAGAAATGATAATATTAAAGTATTGTCATTGTTAAGTGAAAATTTAACTAGAAATTGAAATACAACCAAAGATTAAGAAGATAAATTCAATTATGAAATGAAATTTATAAATATGAATTATAAATGTAAATTATAAATTGAAATATAATCAAATTGAAATTTGTATAAGCATAAACTTTACAAATGAATTATAGTTAAATTTATTTAAGCATGCTCTGGATATTTAAAATTACGGAGACTTTGGAAGTGTTTATCAAAGTATTTGAAGATAAATAATAATATTATTGTTTTGGAGGTATTTCTGAAAGAAGTGTGTTTTAAAGGGATTTTGAAAGTGAAATAGCATTGAAATCACTTGGATTATTGGGAAATAATTCTTATGATGACGGTCGCATCACCAGTATTCATTTTTGAATTTCTAAGTGACGGATTGCTGCAAAAAAAATTTGATTTATTTAGAAAAGCTGGTTGCTTTTGAAAATTTCAAAGGAAATTTGTTGGGGATAAAACCAGGATTGGTTTAATTTTTGAGAAATGTGATTTGAGATGTTGAAGATTTCAGAATGATTTGAAACCAAAGCCGGGAGCTTAAAAATCCTGATGAGATAGGTTGTAAGCTTATAAATTGAGATGATTTTTAAATGAGGAAGGGAATATAAGCTTTGAATGTTGGAATTTAAATTTAAAGGGAGTGTTAAAAATGAAATTTACTTGGATTGGGAAATAAAATTTAACTGGATTGAAGTAATTGAGTAGGCTGAAAATAATATCCAGTTGTATTTCAATTAAGTTGAAATCGAATTGAGATTAAATAAATCTGAGTTAAAATTTAATTGAATGGAATAAAAATTCAATTGAATTAATGAATGGAATTAAATTCTTACTTGAACGAATGGAAAATAAATTGAATAAGGATTGGAATTGGAGTAAATGAATTAGAAATAAATTATAAAAGAATCAGAATTAAATTGCAGGGAATAAAAATATGCTTGGGATATAAATAAGCATAAGGCTTGAGTTAAAATAAAAGAACAATATATTCAAGCCTATGATGAATGGAATTGTGTAAATAATAAGGTGTGACTTATAAATTTTGAAAGTGGAATAGAAAATCCAAAATAAATATTGTTTGATGTTTTGGATAATGAAACGGAAAATCTAAACTTGAATTATATAATAAAAATTGAACTAAGAAAATAAAATGAAGTCGTATTTGAAATTGAAAATTTAGTATTGAACTATAAATAGGAGAGAACTAATTTTATAATAAATCAGTTAATAAAATGTGTAAATGAGAACGTAATGTTGTTTAATTGGAGCTGAATTGTGAAATTATGATGAAGATTGGAAATAAAACTCAAGTTACAAATTGAATTCGACCTGAATTATCAGTAAAGTAAATGTAAATGAATTGTGAGTTCATGAAATTTGGTGGTAAATTGCAATTGGATAGTGGATTCAGAACTTGAGTTATAAATTACAATTTAACTTGAAGCGTTAACAAATTAAGTATAATTGGAAATATATCGAATAAAAATGAAATTGGATTGAAATAGTAATGGTTTGAATCGCAAATAAAATCCAAATAAGTGGAAATAAATTGGAAATGGCCTTGTAATAAATTGAATGAGTTGAATCTAAAAAGTTAAAATGTATAATAACTAATCAAATAAATTTGTAGTTTGAAATGGGATTGGATTAAAATAGAATCAAGTTAAATTGAAAAGCGAAATTTATTTGCAAAATGAAATAAGCTTAAGTATAAAAAAAAGATTTGAATAAATTGAAGTGAATTAACTTAAAACTAAAAAAACGGAAGAGAGTTGAATTTAATTCAACTTAAAATAAGTTAAATGATATTGGAATAAATTTAAATTGAGTAAAAAAATAAATTTTAATCGAAATAAAATTCGGTAAGTTACCGATAATATTTAATGGAATGTAAATTCTTAAATAAATAATTGTAAACCATTTAAATTATTAAGGGATTGAAATAACTTGAGACAATAGGGAAAATAGAATGTTTCGAGTTTACTAGAATGGTTTAAGTGAATGTGGATAAACTAATTATATTGAATAAATAAAAAGATAGAATGAATAAGAATCAAATGAAAGATGGAAGTAGAACTTATTATAAAAAGAAATGGAAATGAACTTAAGTTATTGACTTAAGTAAGTGTTGAATAAAATCTGAAGTCAAAATGGAGTATGGTTTAAATGTGTTGAGAAATAATTATTGAATGAAATAGCGTGGTTTGTTTTTGAGTTAAATAAAATAGTTTGGAATAGAATTAAGTATAAATTGAGTTGAAATCAATTTAAATTGGTTATAAACATAAATACTTATTTATTCACATAAATCTCGTCGAATTGCATAGAATAAATTGTCGTTGGATGTAAATGGAAGTAATTAAAATTCTATGTGTTGATAAGGGTAAAATAAATTGATTTTGAGAGCAATTGAATTAAATATGAGTTCAGTTTGCTTAAAAATAAAGTAAATGTAAGCTTGTGAGTTGTTAACCATTCGCATTAAGTGAAACAATATGTGATTGGTTGTAAACAATTAAAATTAATGTTGGAATATCTAAATTGCTTATAAAAGTATTTAATGGGCATTTCTTTTAGAATCCATATGTTTAACTATTGCAACTAAGTGAAATATTGATAAAACTGCATATATTTGGCACTTACATGTTTAAATTGAGTAAGTACAGCTACCGGGAAGCCGAGTGGCTGGATTTTGGGCACGCTAACTGCTAAATTGATAAGCTGTTTGCTTAAAATGCTAAATAAGGTACGCCTACGCAATAAAAATAGGAAATATGAACTGTTTTTGGTTTTTCCGACCGTGTGGGTCGATGTATATATATTTATATCTTTTGTCAAATTGCAAAAGCTCCTCCGCACAAAGGAGACTCTGCCAAAATTTTCAGAAATTTTGGGAGATAGAATTTTTTTAAATTTTTGAAATTTTTTGTTAACGACAAACAAATTCAAATTGAAAACTAAAATAAGTTAGTAAATGAAACCAATTTAAAGTAATGACATGAATTAGTAATAAATGACAAATAAAATTTATATATGCAGATTTAAAGATAAATTGAAATTCATATGGAAATGAAGAAATCAATTTGAATAGAAATAGACATAAACTAAAGTGGTAAGGTGAAAATGAATGTAAGGAACATATTTCACGCATATACTAACTTAAGAAGGAATGGTGAATTCTTAAATGAAAGATTGATCCTACAAATATAATCTAAGATAATATTGGAATGAACAGATATTGACATTTTGTAAGAAAGTCGATAAAATGTTTTTGAAAGTTGTGATTGGGTATTAGTGCTAAGCAGGGTATGCAGGTATTATTAAAGGAAAGGGAAAATTGGATTTGATTTCAAAAGATAAATTAAATTGCCCGACAAAAAAGTATGTGTTTAAATTTCTGTGAAATTTGATTGGGTTTTTGGATTGAGCCACTTGGCTTTTTGTTTTCTTTTTGGATTTGGGAGGCCGTAGAGCCATTTTGTAGTTGTACCGAGTCAGCCGCGCAAAGGAGACGCTGGCGAAATCTTTTGGAAATTTAGAGAGTTAGAAAAATTTTGAGAAAATTTTGATAATTCAAAATTTAGTTTTGAATTATAATTTGAATAGTTGAACAAGTAGGTTGTTTGGAAACTATAGAAGGTTTTGGAAAGGTTTGAGAAGTTAATAAGAAAGGTAATGTGTCCTTTATTAAAAAGATAATTGGTAAGTTGTTGAACTGTTAGAAACCGTTTGGTTTCGGAGAAAAGTAAACGGGTATTAGACCATTCTTCCTAACTAGTAATTTCGGGGACGAAATTCTTTTAAGGCGGGAGGAATGTGACGACACAGAATTTTTGAACATTTAAAATCGGAATATTTAATTGATTTTAAATATTCAATATAATCATTTTAACTTGAATTACAAATATCGCTATTTATTTGATAAAATAATAAAATCTAATAATTAGAGATTGGGTAAATTGTTGAATCTAGAATTTTAAGCTTGTTAAAAATAATTTGAAGGCTTATGAAATTTATATTGATAACGCTGAAGATAATAGAAGTTGTAAATTGAAATAAACAGTGGGTTGTTCAGTTTTAAAATCTATATCGTTTAAATTGAATTTAAAAATAGCCTTCCGAGACACAGTCTTGAATTTCGACGAAACTAGTTACGTTGGGTCCGTAATATTGAATTATTATCGAATTTCAAATTTCATTTTGATCGGAGTTGTTATGTGAGCACACGATAAATAAACGCGTGGAAAACTAATTAAAACTTTAAATTGATCAACCAGTTGAAATAATTTCACATAGTCGTTTTCATTTCACCTCAAAGGCACTGTAGCACCCAAGACAACACATCGACTTTCTTTCATCTCCGTGTTCCCTCTTTTTATAACATCACGCAAGATCATGTCGCTTTTATCTTTCAGCCGAAGCTTTAACGAAATCAAAGTATAAAAAAAATTAATAATGGCCGAAGCCCTAAATTCCTCAAATCGAAAAACTTTCGAATAATGGCCGAAGCCATCATCGTTCAAATTACGCTTCCCATTTTCTTCCTTTAAAAATTTTATTCTTCTAAAAAAAAGAACCTAAATCAAAATCCCCCTCTTCCTCACGAATCCACAAGGTCGAAGCTGGGTTCGAATGAATGGCGAGATTCAGTCGCGATTTCGCAGAAGATGGCGGCGTCGATTTCGAAGTTCACGTGGAGCTGGGTTGAGCGCGACGCATCGAGGGTACGACGTATGGTGGTCGTGACGAGCAAGGCGATTTCGTCCCTTCTTGATGCTCGAACGACACGATGATGGCAGGGGAGTGGTCGCTAGATAGGTTTGGATGAAGCATTTAGGGCAGGTCGAGGTGAAGAGGGGTGTCGCGACTTCATCTCGAGCTCGAAGGAGAGGAAGAGTTCGCGAGGAGGGGTTCGCCGATGACGTGAGTTGAGGTGAGCTGCTTCTCTTTTTCTTTTGTTTTGAATTTTAAATGGGAAACTCTGAAGAAGAAGAAATTTATATAATCTAAAATTTGTTCTTGGCAACCTGGAAATCTAGCAGTAAATTTTATATGACAATATGTACAGGAAGTGTATATATAATTTACAGTGAGTGATTTAAATTTAAATGATTTATATTGAGATAGTATAGTTAATAGAAGATCATTTTTTTTGGGTAAGGTTTAGGATCTCAATTTTTATGGATAAACAGTAAATCGATAATATATATATATATATATAGAAGATTTTGACAAATAAATATACCTATATACGTTTTAAAGTTATTAGTTTAAAACCAAATGCTTAGTTTAAATTAAATAGTTGGTCAATTAAATTATTAAATAGTAAGTCATTGGTTCATTAAACTTATAAATGGAAATAAATGGTTCAGGTTATTTCAAAGTGTTAATAAATCGTATGATTGTTATACAAAGTCAAAAATAATGAAGAACAAGCTGGTTCGGATGAATTGCAAATTAAAAGGTGCAAAGGTGAGTTAATCTCACTCAGTTTAAATTTAAATTTAAATTGATTAAATTTAAATAATTGTTTGAACGGTTGAATTGATTGATGTAATATAGTATGATATTTTGGAATTGGTATATTATATTGTGCTGACGTTTGTGGATGCAGGGAAAAACAGTTTGGAGGGATCCAACTGGATCCCTCAATATTTCTTTAAATTATTTAATACCCTCTGTTATGATTTATTTGATATCCTATGATGATCTTTATTGGGATATTGAATGCTATGGTTAGACTAGATATAATTGGGTATGATGAATTACAAAAAAATATATAAATTGGATTTTGGTAAGATAATAAAAGAAGTGAAATTGTAAGTCAAATAATTATAGAAATTTGAATAAATTTTTAAATGAATTGGAAAGAAATAAAGTGACTTTAAAATCCTAATAAATAAATCTTGGGTATAGAAGGTAATTTGAATAAACAGAAAGTTAATGAATTTTAATGGAAAATTTTCAAACATAGACTTGTTTTTGAAAACAATAACGCAAATAACCCTGTTTTGAAAATAATTACAAACATAGACCTGTTTTTGCCAGGTAGACGAAGGCGAATTTTCAAAACTCGCCTTCAGGCGCATTTTCAAAACGCGCCAACGGGCGACTTTTGAAAATTCGCACGAAGGAGAGTTCTGAAAATTCGCCTTTGTTAAAACCCTGCACAAAACAAGACAGCAAGCAAAGAGTTTATCAGATTTTGTACATATCAACTTGAGTACATCACAATCGTATAGATATATAATTTCAAATCTAACAACTTTTGTACATATCAGCTTGCAAATCTTACAATTGCAAAGTTCATTTAAGTTTGATACATGAGTAGGTAGTTTGATACATAGAAATTGCATGTCTTTAAAGTTGAATACACCGAAAGCATAATTAGGTCGCCGCAGTACATTTGATAAAGGAAGGTTAGGTCGCCGCAGTACATCGCTTTCTGTTATGGCCCTGCGATCCACATTTGCTGCACCTGTTTGTTTTAGGCGTTTGAAGCTAGTCCATAACATTTTTTATCCTTGTAGATTTAGGTCGTCCAGGTTGTCTTCTTGTAGGTGGAGGCAATATATGTGGACCGGTGTATGGTCTCCAGTATCTTTTATCACGCACGGGATGAAACTCTGGCTGATATGAAGCTTTGTAACTCCGAACAGAAAACCAATCTAATGCGAACTCATGGTGTGCTCTGTTAGCACCGTAATCCTGTGCCGCACAAGCCGCCATTACATGCGCACATGGTAATTTTTGCAGTAAGGGGATGTTGCATGTACATGAGCAGTTAGGACCATCAATTAACACTTTAAATTCATCGCCGTAGCAATGAATCACTTGCCATTCGGTTCGACTGAAGCGAACTAGTTTACAACGACGTGCTTCAATAGCTCGATCTGCTATTTTAGCTTCCCATTTTGGAGTCAAACGTGTTGTAATAGCGTCCGCCATCTCTCGTCTCTTACAGAAATATTCAACCGATCGAAAGAAGGTTCATGCAACCAACACCTTTATAGGTAATGATCGAGCACCTTTTAGTACACCATTAAAACTTTCGGATGCATTGGTGGTCATAACATGAAAGCGTCCTCCATCGTCTTTGCACAGGGACCAATTTTCTTCAAAATTCCCTAAACTTCTTTCAATCCATTCATGAGCTCGTGAATTTGTAGCTTTAATTTCTTCTCTGATTTTGTTGTACTCGACCACTTCTGAAGCACATGCAGCGGAATAAAATAAAGATGTAAGTCGTTTATCCCTAAAACCCGTCGTTTGAAGATTAGCTTTAAGATGTCGTGCACAGAACCTATGTTTGTGTGGTTCTCGCCAGCTCTCCTGTAAAGCCTTCGGAATTCCTTTCATCCGATCCGATATGAAAGTAATACGACGATTGCAAACACTGTGAATGAATTCACGCATGCAAGAAAAAAACCAACCCCAGCTGTCATATGACTCGGATTCGACAAGTGCATAAGCTAATGGAAACAGACAATCATCCGCATCTACAGCAGTAGCAACAAGCAACGTCCCTTTGTATTTACCATACAAGTGTGTCCCGTCAATACATAGCAATGGCCGGCAGTGTAGAAAACCTGTAATGCAAGGGCCAAATGCCGAAAATGCACGATCAAATACACCAACTTCATCGTGGGTCACATGGCCTACAGTCCCCGGATTACTTCTCTTTATTTCCTCGAAATACTGAGGCAAAGTCGCGTACGATTCGGCCCAGTCACCATAAATTCTTTCTATTGTTTTGTTTAATGCCCACCAAGCTTTCATGTAACTAATTTTGATGAACAGTTGATCGTCTACAAGCACTTGGATTGTACCTGCTAAGATATCCAAATCGGCCTTGACAAATGACATGATTTTTGACACAAGAAAATCAGAAGTGGCTTGCTTGTGGTTGGAATTAACTGTAGGATTGACACAGGTATGTTCGCTAGGCAACTTTCTGATTACCCACCAGCCAGACTGCGATTTCTTTGAGACTATTGCATGTATTCTCCATGGACAGTTGGTGTCAACATTACAGATGGCGGTGTATATAGTTTTATTCGACTTGATCGGCTTGTATGAAACTCCATGTAGAATTGATCCTTCGGTTAATAGGAAAACACCCGAAATCACTAATACTCAACAGATTATTACGCTGTTGAACTACAAGATACCTCTCAATAGAAAATACAGGACGGACAGATGATAAAAGGCAAGCATACACAAACAACAACCACATTATACTAGTTTACGACCATTACATCAAAACATACGGTCAATCTCGTGGTAACCGGTAGCACCCCGCAAGCATTTCATTGCGAATTGCAATATTCATCCTCTCCAAGCGAATAACCGTAGCTTGCATCTCAAGCGCGTATTGGACCCCCCCTTGGGTAATTGGAGGATCGAACCATTCAAAAAAATTACAACTATTCACCCCCTGACGCGTCTGTGCATCGATATACGCTTTACAGCCGTAGAAGCGACGTCCTGCATTCCTCTGACTTTTGGAAACAATAATGTTACATTCAACTCCGCAATAGCAAAGTACCGAACGTCCACTGATGCTAGGACTTGATGTTTTAGGGTTTTGATGAGCAAGTACAGTCATTAGCCTGGTATGCATTGATTATTGAACCGGTTGGGGATTCTCGAGTACGACATTTTCCCGCGTAGCACAAACAAGTTCACTCTCTACTTCTTCATTTGTCTCTTCATTTGTCTCTGTAGCACCCACTGTTGGTAGATCTTCCACTTGGGTCTCCGGAACAAATTCTACCTCATCGTCTGCAACCTTATTCCGTTCGTAGTCATCATATATTTCCATCATTGTTTGATCATCGATCTCCCAATCATCCATTTTCGCCTAAATAAAAGTTAAAGAAAATACCAAAATTAGTCAAATTTGCAACCATGGTTTGGGTCGAATTCCTTTCCGATTTGAACAAAATTGAAGACTGGCGTACTACACACCCATCTGTGAGAAGAGAGGAAAAAAATGACAAAATACCAACCTTAGTGACTTCTGCGATTGTTTTTGCACAAATTTAGGTTTTTGGTTCGACTTTGAAGCAAAAAGAAATGACAAAGGAAGAAGGGTCAACTGGTTTTTACAGTGCAGGTTTGAATTGGCAAAATTTCAAAAATCACCTTTAGGCGAATTTTTAAATTTCGCCTACAGGCGCATTTTAAGAATTCTCCTACTGGCGAATTCTCAAAATTCGCTCAAAGAAACCTGCTGCTGCAAACAGAGCAGCAGATACAACATCTCAAATTTTACAAATTCAACACGGCAACAGAGCAGTCGCTCAATGGACAAATTTAACATGCAGCTCATGAAATACAACATCTCAAATTTAAGCGAAATGCATCTAACTACATTACTTCGTACGGTACAACACAAATTTTACAAATCCAAACAACATTTTGCAAAGCCAAACAATATTGCTTCGTACGGATATTACAAATCCAAACACAAATTTTACAAATCCAAACAACCTCTAACTACTCGCATCCAGCAACAATATGGATTTACTCATGAAGATCATGAAATTCGTACGGGCTTCTTCTCTGCCGACGTGTTACCAGTGGTCTAGAACCGCTATTGCTGCTGCTGCTACTGCTACTCCGATCTCTGGGCGCAGTGGAAGACGAAGGTAATGCGAGCGCTGGTTGAGATGGGCCAGGAACAAATTCTTCGTGTACCGGTGCACCTTGGGACGAGGTGCCCTGTGACGATGAACCCGCACCTCCTCTAGGCCGACGTCGGGTGTACACAAGCGCTGGAGGTGGAGATGGAGGTCTTGGCCTATCAAGTTTATTCCTGCACAATACAACATCTAGAATCCTATGGATGTTAGTGCACATCCTCCTCCCCTCCTCGTCGGTTTGTCGTCTGCGAAGCTTTTCAGCTTCTTCCCAAGCCCTGCTTATACCAGCTGCTTGTAAAGTTGAATGAAAATTAGCCAGAGACACAACTATCATAACTAATTGATATACTACTTACAACATCAGCTTACCACGTTCCTCTCAAGTGGTGCTCTGGGAACGTACGGACTTCTATACACTGCCTCCACTGGCGCCATAAGAACATATCGTCGTGTTATGTTCCAGTACCACCTTTTGTACTGCTCTAGCGTGATGGTGGGCTCCCTCTCAATCTGGGTAGCTGTATGTCTCTCATTCCACAACTGAATGTAGGCAACATACTTCTCTGCATTGTACGTAGACGTGCAGGGTGGCGCATCATCTGGTATATGCTACATCATGCCGAACTGTCTCATAACCCTGTCTGGTAAGTGAAATGCAGCCTGGGTGTAAGATAGGAGTGGTACTCTCGCAGTCCACAAGTATCTAGCAGCTGTACGCATGGCTGGAAGCTGTGCTAGCACATCTTGTATGTAAGGTGTCCATGTAACCTTGTCATCCTCTAGCACATCTAACTCGTTGCGATAGAGTTTCACACTCCGTCTTGGAGTTTGGCGCTTTTTTTTGGTCCTACCCACCTGTTAGAATATGTTAGAATATATTACACATGGAAATTGCACTGTATAATTTATTTGAAAGGATAAAAAAATACCGAGACCCAAGCGGCATCGACTGATCGACAACAACGTTTGTTACTAACAATCTTCCGATTGGAAGATAAATCCACGACCAAAGCTGCATTTATAAGAAAAAGTTAAGACCAAAAATGAGACAAATCATGTAAAGCAGTAAATTATTGGAGTTTGTTTCAAACCTGTAGTAGTGTCAGACAGCCACCAATAGATTTATTCTCCAAAAGAGAGAGTCTGGACATCTCCATATACGTATAAGATAACACAGCACTGCCCCAGGAAAACTTACCGCACTCCCCTAAATCAACAATATACGGTAGCCATTTCAGATCTACCCGAGTATTTGTATGGTCGCGCATCAATCGAGAAACAATGATGTGCAAAATAATAGCACGTGCTCGCTGCTGAATCTGAGCCTCTGTAGCATCAGCAGGAATATCGTGCGACAATTGACGTCTATACCACATGATTTCCACAAACTCATTGCCCCTTGTTTGTTCAGGGGGTGGGTCAAGACCAAGTAAATCATGACACAATTGCATATAGTCATATGCCACTCCTCCATAAGCCACTGCATTGCCTTCAATAGGCAAACCTAACAACACGGCAACATCTGCTAATGTAATCGTCATCTCACCAACAGGGAAATGAAAAGTGGAGGTCTCTGGTCGCCATCTGTCTACCAAAGCAGTGATAAGATAGTGGTCAAGCTGGATGTATCCTAACTTCATTATATGTAAAAAATCAGCCCTCTCAATCTCAGCCAATACTCCTGGATGACTTGAACTCACCTTCTTCACCGATGTGGAGTGCTCAATAGTTGTATCTGGATCGTCGCGCTGAACAAATGATAAATATATAATTAGAAAGCCGGAATTATACCAACTAACACAAAATTATATTTTTTTAAAAACCACCTGCATCCATATATCGTTAGAAGTACGATGCCGTGCTTGAAGAAATAATACCCTTCCATCAACGGGTCCGGGCTCCATCTCCACATACTCTACAAGATACAAATATTAAAAATCAATTCATTTCGATAAAAATTATACACTAACCAAAAATTGACAACCTCATAACCCACAAAGTAGTATGAATGCACGTAAACTCCTTGTCGTTCATATAGATTTTTAATATGGCTTTTATAAACTACAACTACCTTAGTTGTAACCTATTGCATTTTGTACACTCTATCGCAACATGGTTTGAAGAAAAACACACAGCGCGCGCACACACACACACACACACATATCATGATGAAGTAAGTTGTGTGATTAAATAGATACTATTTGCATGAAAGAACAAAACATGCAATATTAAAAATATTAAATGCTCAAACTATATGCTTGAAAACAAACAATGAAGTAAGTTGTGGAAGCCAAACAATTATGCAAAAACAATTCATGCTCGACCTATTGCTTAAATACTTTTTGTACATATTAAAATGTTTTACAAAGTAACCTATTGCATTTTGTACACATACAACTACCTTAGTTCAAACAAGTTCAAAGCGTACAAATTATCAACAGTGATATTCAAATGCTTTACTTTACAAGCACAATTTTTGTTCATGAAGTAAATTTGCAACAAATTCATGCCCTAAATTATAAATACCAAATTATGGGTATAGATTCGTACCTATTTCTTGTTCTATACCAGACATGTTTGCCATTACTAATTTGTGAAAGAATTTGTCTAAAAATTGAAGAAATGGAAGTGGAGGAAGGTTTTGAGGAATTTGGGGCTTTTGGGTTCGGTTTTGTTTTGTTTTGAGGAAATGAGGAATTGGGAAGAAGGGTTGCTGGCTGTCTTGTTTTGTGCAGGGTTTTAACGAAGGCGATTTTTCAAAATTCGATTTCGTGCGCATTTTCAAATGTCACCCGTTGGCGCATTTTGAAAACTATCCCGAAGGCGAATTTTGAAAATTCGCCTACGTCTACCTGGCAAAAACAGGTTTATGTTTGTAATTATTTTCAAAACAGGGTTATTTGCGTTATTGTTTTCAAAAACATGTTCATGTTTGAAAATTTTCCAATTTTAATCTTCAATGATATTAATTAAAATAATAAAACATTTATTTAAAATTTAAGATTTAAATTATTGAAAAGAATAAAAAAGAAGTTGGGAAAAAGCTGAAATCCGTATATTTCAGTTAAAAAGGTTTGAAAACAAAGGGGAATAATAACATTAATAATAAGTCCATAACTAATGAATTTTGAAATGAATTGAGAAATTAAAGAAACTTATTTCAAATAAAATAAATTGGAAATCAATTTTGAGGAAATTGTTTTAAGTAATTGAGGTTGGAATTTCTCTAGATGGCCAAGTACATGTTTTAAAAGTAAATTTGTAAATATAAATTAAATGTTTTAAAGTTGTTTTTAAGAAAGCAAGTTTTGTAAAATTTATTGTTTCTATTATTTAAAGTCTAAAGTAAGTATTTTCTTTTAATCTATTTTAGCAGTAATTATTAAGGAGTAACTTAGAATTTTGATTTTTTTAAAAAAAAGTAGAAATTTAGTTATTATATTTTATTAAGTAACTTTATTTCAAATGTTTATATAGTATGTATTTTTAGTAAATTATTAAAGTAGTTTTAACTTAAGTGTTTAAAGGTAAATTCCAAAGTAAGTATTTTTGTTTAGTCTATTATCATAATAATGATTTAAAGAATGATTTGCTCTTTTGTTTAAAGTATTATTATAAATTAAGTATTAAAGTAAATTTTTCTAAATTGAATGTTAAATATATTTTACAATAAAGTGTTTTTAAATTATTTTAAAATCTAAAGTTTTGTGCTTGGGATTCCAGTGAAAATAGAAATACTTGAAATTTATTCTGAGAAAGGAAGACAGTTTGAAAACTATTTTCAAAAGGATATGAAAGTGAGAATATATCTTGTAAAGATATTTTCAGATAAATAAATAATTTGGGAAATTATTTATTGTTTGATGGATGTTGTGAATATTAATTGATAGTTAAATCACCGACTATCAATATTGGATAACTGCGTTGATCGTTTCGAAGAGACCGGTATCGAGATTTATTTCTCGAAAACCACTTCAATTCGGTTTATACGTTTCGTGGAAACGAGTTTGGATTCGAAGATGGAGCAATGAAGTGCAAGGGCTAGTCGCTACTAATCCTGAGGATATTTCCAAAATGGATGTAGTAAGAATAGTGCCTTCGGTTCCGTTCGAACCCGGGACGGACTTGTATGGATGAATGCTTGTGAAACATCGTCAAGTGGACGATGGGCATTCTAAGAGATATGTTCTATAAAGGTAACGCTTATCCTCAAGCCTCATCAAATGGGAATGACTGAAAATCAGGGGTTATGCAGCAAGGCTAGGTGGGTAGCACCCAAGCAGGGTGAGGTCATCCCTGTCTAGATGTCCCTTTTTATTTCGGCTTAGTGGATGGTTGCTGATCCCAACCGCGGGGTGATCTCACTCGGGATTATCCAGTAAGGGGTTGTTCCGGCCTTGTGTTGCAGGGGAGCGGGCGTACTCCTCGGTACGGTGATCTGGGCCCCATACTGTGACAGGTGGTACCCGAGTGCCTAGTCATTAGTTGGAAATCCATTCTCCCTACGAGCCTTGTACGAGTTTTGTTTGTATTACCCACTCTGTGGCTAGTAGCAGGAATTTAATGAATGTTACAATTTCGGCTATTTAATAAGTATTTGTATATAGACCCTATTATAATATCAGAGGATTTCTATAAAAATTGTTTTACCTGTCGTAAGGTAAAAACACGACATGTTTATTTGTGGCGTGGTCTTACGAGATGCTTTTGTTTTCAAAACATTTTTGAAACATTAATAATCAATTGGGTGTGATTTTCTCACCCTGGTATTCCAGACTGACTCGGGTATTATTTAACTGTAATGCTTGGGTCAGACCGAGTATTATAGGTTATACAGGATATGATGCCGTGAAGCTCAAGAGACGAGCTGGATGATGATACATACTCCCGTACTTGTTTATATATATAATCCGTTGTGTTGAGTTATTGTGTATCCATTTGTATGATATTGATGTTGAGCTGTGATTGATATACTCTGATGATGTAATATATAAACAGAGATATCTGATTTTGAGTAATGATAATTTAATATCTATTATATTTTATTTCGCTGCGATGGTTAGATTCTGATGTTGTTTTCTATTTTCTTCTTCTACCTCTTCTTCTTTAACCCTAATGGTTCGTATTTCTGTACAACTTGAGTTGATTTAAGTAAAATAGTGTTGACTCAAGAGGTACGGATTTGCGTGTCGTTACACTTAGTATCAGTGCTTAGGTTGGAGATAACCTTGGCTCTGGTGGAAAATTACTCAATTAGAGTCCGTAGTACTCTATAATGAGTTTGAGCGTATTAATAAATATGAGCGCGTATTTTTTAGTGAATATAAATTGTTTTAATATTGCGTTGATTGATTTATTGAGTGGCATATGAACCTTCGTCGACACAATCTGCGCAATTGTATCGAAGGGGTTTCTAAACACTTGAATAGAACAATTGACACGGTATTGTTTTAAATGTGGGTAAATGAAATAATTTTACCCAAAATATATTTTGATATAAGTATAAGTTTTGTAAACTATTTTAGCTAAGATATGGTTGCTTGGGTGATAGAAATGATAATATTAAATTATTATCATTGTTTAGTGAAAATTTAACTAGAAATTGAAATATAACCAAAGATTAAGAAGATAAATTCAATTATGAAATGAAATTTATAAATATGAACTGTAAATGTAAATTATAAATTGAAATATAATCAAATGGAAATTTGAATAAGCATAAACTTTACAAATGAATTATAGTTAAAATTTATTTCAGCAGGCTCTGGAAATTTAAAATTACGGAGACTTTGAAAGTGTTTATTAAAGTATTTGAAGATAAATAATAGTATTATTGTTTTGGAGGTATTTCTGAAAGAAATGTGTTTTAAAGGGATTTTGAAAGAGAATTAGCATTGAAATCACTTGGATTATTGGAAAATAATTCTGATGATGACGGCCGCATCATCAGTATTCATTTTTAAATTTCTAAGTGACGGATTGCTGCTAAAAAAAAACTGATTTGTTTAGTAAAGCTGGTTGTTTTGAAAATTTCAAAGGAAATTTGTTGGGGACAAAACCAGGATTGGTTTAATTTTTGAGAAATGTGATTTGAGATGTTGAAGATTTCAGAATGATTTGAAACCAAAGCCGAGAGCTTAAAAATCCTGATGAGATAGGTTGTAAGCTTATAAAATGAGATGATTTTTAAATCAGGAAGGGAATATAAGCTTTGAATGTTGGAATTTAAATTTAAAGGGAATGTTAAAAATGAAATTAACTTGGATTGGGAAATAAAATTTAACTGGATTGAAGTAATTGCATAGGCTGAAAATAATATCCAGTTGTATTTGAGATAAGTTGAAATCAAATTGAGATTAAATAAATTTGAGTTAAAATTTAATCGAATTGGAATAAAAATTCAATTGAATTAATGAATGGAATTAAATTCTTACTTGAACGAATGGAAAATAAATTGAATAAGGATTGGAATTGAAGTAAATAAATTAGAAATAACTTATAAAAGAATCAGAATTAAATTGCAGGGAATAAAAATATGCTTGGGATATAAATAAGCATAAGGCTTGAGTTAAAATAAAAGAACAATATATTCAAGCCTATGATGAATGAAATTGTGTAAATAATAAGTTGTGACATATAAATTTTGAAAGTGGAATAGAAAATCCAAAATAAATATTGTTTGATGTTTTGGATAATGAAACGGAAAATCTAAACTTGAATTATATAATAAAAATTGAACTAAGAATATAAAATGAAGTGGTATTTGAAATTGAAAATTTAGTATTGAACTATAAATAGGAGAGAACTAATTTTATAATAAATCGTTAATAAAATGTGTAAATGGGAACGTAATGTCGTTTAATTGGAGCTGAATTGTGAAATTATGATGAAGATTGGAAATAAAACTCAAGTTATAAATTGAATTCGACCTGAATTGTCAGTAAAGTAAATGTAACTGAATTGTGAGTTCATGAAATTTGGTGGTAAATTGCAATTGGATAGTGGATTCAGAACTTGAGTTATAAATTAAAATTTAACTTGAAGCGTTGACAAATTAAATATAATTGGAAATATATCGAATAAAAGTGAAATTGGATTGAAATAGTAATGGTTTGAATCGCAAATAAAATCCAAATAAGTGGAAATAAATTGGAAATGGCCTTGTAATAAATTGAATGAGCTTAATCTAAAAGGTTAAAATGTATAGTAACTGATCAAATAAATTTGTAGTTTGAAATGGGATTGGATTAAAATAGAATCAAGTTAAATTGAAAAGAGAAATTTATTTGCAAAATGAAATAATCTTAAGTATAAAGAAAAGATTTGAATAAATTGAAGTGAATTAACTTAAAACTAAACAATTGGAAGAGAGTTGAATTTAATTCAACTTAAACTCAGTTAAATGATATAGGAATAAATTTATATTAAGTAAAAAAATAAATTTTCATCGAAATAAAATTCGGTAAGTTACCGATAATATTTAATGGAATGAAAATTCTTAAATAAATAATTGTAAACCATTTAAATTATTAAGGGATTGAAATAACTTGAGACAATAGGGAAAATAGAATGTTTCAAGTTTACTAGAATGGTTTAAGTGAATGTGGATAAACTAATTATTTTGAATAAATAAATAGATATAATGAATAAGAATCAAATAAAAGATGGAAGTAGAACTTACTACAAAAAGAAATGGAAATGAACTTAAGTTATTGACTTAAGTAAGTGTTGAATAAAATCCGAACTCAAAATGGAGTATGGTTTAAATGTGTTGAGAAATAATTATTGAATGAAATAGCCTGGTTTGTTTTTGAGTTAAATAAAATAGTTTGGAATAGAATTAAGTATAAATTGAGTTGAAACCAATTTAAATTGGTTATAAACATAAATGCTTATTTATTCACATAAATCTCGTCGAATTGCATAGAATAAATTGTCGTTGGATGTAATTGGAAGTAATTAAAATTCTATGTATTGATAAGGGTAAAATAAATTGATTTTGAGAGCAACTGAATTAAATATGAGTTCAGTTTGTTTAAAAATAAAGTAAATCTAAGCTTGTCAGTTGTTAACCATTTGGATTAAGTGAAACAATATGTGATTGGTTGTAAACAATTAAAATTAATGTTGGAATATCTAAATTGCTTATAAAAGGATTTAATGGGCATTTCTTTTAGAATCCATATGTTTAACTATTGCAACTAAGTGAAATATTGATAAAACTGCATATATTTGGCACTTACATGTTTAAATTGAGTAAGTATAGGTATCGGGAAGCCGTGTGGCTGGATTTTGGGCATGCTAACTGCTAAATTGACAAGTTGTTTGCTTAAAATGCTAAATAAGGTACGCCTACGCAATAAAAATAGGAAATATGAATTGTTTTTGGGTTTTCCGACCATGTGGGTCGATGTATATATATTTATATCTTTTGTCAAATTGCGAAAGCTCCTCCGCACAAAGGAGACTCTGCCAAAATTTTCAGAAATTTTGGGAGATAGAAATTTTTTGAAATTTTTGGAAAATTTTGTTAATGATAAACAAATTCAAATTGGAAACTATAATAAGTTAGTAAATGAAACCAATTTAAAGTAATAACATGAATTAGTAATAAATGACAAATAAAATTTGTATATCCAGAGTTAAAGATAAATTGAAATTCATATGGAAAAGAAGAAATCAATTTGAATAGAAATAGATATAAACTAAAGCGGTAAGGTGAAAATGAATATAAGGAACATATTTCATGCATATACTAACTTAAGAAGGAATGGTGAATTCTTAAATGAAAGATTGATCCTACAAATATAATCTAAGATAATATTGGAATGAATAGATATTGACATTTTGTAAGAAAGTCGATAAAATGTTTTTGAAAGTTGTGATTGGGTATTAGTGATAAGCAGGGTATGCAGGTATTATTAAAGGAAAGGGAAAATTGGATTTGATTTCAAAAGATAAATTAAATTGCCCGACCAAAAAGGTATGTGTTTAAATTTCTGTGAAATTTGATTGGGTTTTTGGATTGAGCCACTTGGCCTTTTGTTTTCTTTTTGGATTTGGGAGGCTGTAGAGCCATTTTATAGTTGTACCGAGTCAGCCGCGCAAAGGAGACGCTGGCGAAATATTTCGGAAATTTAGAGAGTTAGAAAAATTTTGAGAAAATTTTGATAATTCAAAATTTAGTTTTGAATTATAATTTGAATAGTTGAACAAGTAAGTTGTTTGGAAACTATAGAAGGTTTTGGAAAGGTTTGGGAAGTTAATAAGAAAGGTAATGTGTCTTTTATTAAAAAGATAGTTGGTAAGTTGTTGAACTGTTAGAAACCGTTTGGTTTCGGAGAAAAGTAAACGGGTATTAGTCCATTCTTCCTAACTAGTAATTTCGGGGACGGAATTCTTTTAAGGGGGGAGGAATGTGACGACCCGGAATTTTTGAGCATTTAAAATCGGAATATTTAATTGATTTTAAATATTCAATATAATCATTTTAACTTGAATTACAAATATCGCTATTCATTTGACAAAATAATAAAATCTAATAATTAGAGATTGGGTAAATTGTTGAATCTAAAATTTTAAGCTTGTTAAAAATAATTTGAAGGCTTATGAAATTTATATTGATAACGCTGAAGATAATAGAAGTTGTAAATTGAAATAAACAGTGGGTTGTTCAGTTTTAAAATTTATATCGTTTAAATTGAATTTAAAAATAGCCTTCCGAGACACAGTCTCGGATTTCGACGAAACTAGTTCTGTTGGGTCCGTAATATTGAATAATTATCAGATTTCAAATTTCATTTTGATCCGAGTTGTTATGTGAGCACACGATAAATAAATGCGTGGAAAACTAAATAAAACTTTAAATTGATCAACCAGTTGAAATAATTTCACATAGTCGTTTTTCTTTCACCTCAAAGGCACTACAGCAGCCAAGGCAGCACGTCGACTTTCTTTCATCTACATGTTCCCTCTTTTTATAACATCACGCAAGATCATGTCGCTTTTATCTTTCAGCCGAAGCTTTAACGAAATCAAAGCATAAAAAAAAATGGCCGAAGCCCTAAATTCCTCAAATCGAAAAACTTTCGAATAATGGCCGAAGCCATCATCGTTCAAATTACGCTTCCCATTTTCTTCCTTTCAAAATTGTATTCTTCTAAAAAAAAAAAAGAACCTAAATCAAAATCCCCCTCTTCCTTACGAATCCACAAGGTCGAAGCTAGGTTCGAATGAATGGCGAGATTCAGTCACGATTTCGCAGGAGATGGTGGCGTCAATTTCGAAGTTCGCGTGGAGCTGGGTTGAGCGCGACGCATCGAGGGTACGACGTATGGTGGTCACGACGAGCAAGGTGATTTCGTCCCTTCTTGATGCTCGAACGACTCGACGATGACAGGGGAGTGGTCGCTAGATAGGTTTGGATGAAGCACTTAGGGCAGGTCGAGGTGAGGAGGGGTGTCGCGACTTCATCTCGAGCTCGAAGGAGAGGAAGCGTTCGCGAGGAGGGGTTCGCCGATGACGTGAGTTGAGGTGAGCTGCTTCTCATTTTCTTTTGTTTTGAATTTTAAATGGGAAACTCTGAACAATTTTTTTTATATAAACTCAAATTTGTTTTTGGCAATCTGGAAATCTAGCAGTAAATTTTATATGAGAATATGTACAGGAAGTGTATATATAATTTACAGTGAGTGATTTAAATTTAAAGATGTATATTGAGATAGTATAGTTGATAGAAGATCATTTTTTTTGGGTAAGGTTTAGGATCTCAATTTTTATGGATAAACAATAAATCGATAATATATAGATAGAAGATTTTGACAAATAAATATACCTATATACATTTTAAAGTTATTAGTTTAAAACCAAATGTTTATTTTAAATTAAATTGTTGGTCAATTAAATTATTAAATAGTAAGTCGTTGGTTAATTAAACTTATAAATGGAAATAAATGGTTCAGGTTATTTCAAAGTGTTAATAAATCGTATGATTGTTATACAAAGTCAAAAATTAATGAAGAACAAGCTGGTTCGGATGAATTGCAAATTAAAAGGTGCAAAGGTGAGGACTTTATGTCATAAAACCCATTAGAATAACGATACGAAGAAATGGGATTGCATTTGAAGATGGTGTTGAAGACCGGTTATTTTCGAAAACGATTACCTATCGAATGTCTCTACACGGAGTTGCTCCGGTATAGAGATTTATATCATCCTTTGTGATGGAGAGTCTGGATATGATTAGTGGATATCCGGATTTGCAAGGACTTCTTTCCTTAATTTGAGGAAGTGCCTTCGGTTCCATTCGAACCCAGAACGGACTTTTATGGATGTATGTCTAACGCTACACTTTGAGATGTAAAGCTGGTTTCTATCAAATACCTTTCTGTTGGTGGCTGAGAATTTATTCTATTAGCTTAACACCTTTCGCTGAGACGTACGAGCTCAGAGGTTATGTAGTTAATGGTTTCTAGTGATATATTCCCAATTTGGTAATGTGGCATGCTCAGTGTTGATCATTTGTTGATCGAAGCATGGCTTTTGTTAAAAGCGTAGCTTTATGGACGAGACTTCGTCGAACTTCACACCCAGAAATGGTTGAAACTTGAAAAGATGCAGCAAGATTATGAGGGTCGCGCCCCTCTGGGTATGTGCATTTCCTTCTGGATAAAAAGTGGTATCTGGTATGGAGCCCGAATATTTAACTTGTATGGATAAAAAGTGGTATTCTGGTATGGTGCCCAGATTATTTACTTATGTGGTTGTTGGTTGTGAGGCACCTCGGAAAAGCTCAGTCTAGACCGGGTGGTGGCATACTCGTGACAGTTAGTTACCTAGTTACAGAGGTAACCCGGCCTTGTGTTGGCAGAGATCTGGTTAAGTTCTCGGAGCATCCCTCAAGAGGCATACCCATTCGGTGAAGGAAGTTCCTTAGCCTTGACCATTTGCTGGAAATCCAATCATTCAATACGAGCCCTGTACGGTTTTAGTTGTACATTCTGTCATTTAACATGGTAGCTATAGTAGGCATACTATAATGGTACGTATGCTAGCTAAGATTTATATTTTACTTTCAAAATGTTTTCCCACTATGCACTAATAATAATATCAAAAGGATTTTGCGTATCAAGCGTGTTTGACTATTATAAGGAGAAATCTCCTCCAATTGTGCGATTGTATTGTGCGTGTGGCGGGAGGCCTTATGCTAGTTTCATTTTCCAAAACCATAGCGTATTTCTTTTTATTTCCTTTTGGAAAATAATTATTTTAAGATCTCACATCAATCCCATGACTAACTTGGAGTTTATTGTTCCCTTTCTAAACTCCGGGTGCCCATAATTTACGATACGGGCAGCCTAGAGTCAGGTTATCAGTTGTTTTGGAGCGAACACAGGAAAAGTATGCTATGGAGATCAGGAGGCAAACTGGATGTCAAGATATATCACTAGTATATGATATTCTTTTTCGCTGTTTTGTTGTTGTAATACTTTGATAATGCAATGTATAACTGATATAGTTTCTTTGCTTGAGGATTATTCATTTATTTATTATATATTGTTCTGCTGCGAATGTGAGAATCTGGTTTTGTTTCTGTTTTCTTCTTCTCCCTTCTTCTTCTTTAACCCTGATGGTTCGGTTTTCCGGCATTCGATTGTTTGGCATTTGATATAGTGGACGTATTAATGTCGACTTTCGAAAGTCAAAAAATCAGGTTATTACAATGTGGTATCAGAGTAATTGGTTAAGCAATAACCTTGGCTCTGGTGGGGATTACTCATTAGGGATAGAGTCGGTAGTACTATAGAATGAGTTGGAGTGTATTAATAGATATAAGCGCGTAATTGTTAGTGAAAATAAATTGTTTTATATTGGGTTGATTGGTTTGTTGAGTGGTATATGGATTCTGGTCAATACGAGTAATTGACGTTATTGATAGGGATGTCTAAACACTTGTACAGAACAATTCGATACGATATTGTTTTAAAATAGGATAAATGAAATAATTTTACCCAAATTATTTTTGTATATAAAAGAAATAATTTTCTGTAAATTATTATAGTAGTATATGGTTGCTTGATTGTTAGGAAGTGATAATATTAAATTATTATCATTCAAGTGTGAAATTGAATAAGAAATTGAAATCATAATAAAGAGCTAAGAAATAAATTCATATACAAATGGGATTTGAAAATGTGAATTATAAATATGATTTATAGTTTAAAATAGAATTCTAGAGAAATATTTGAGAATGTTTTTGAAAAGATTTGAAATTTGAGTGAAAAGTTTAAATTCCCTTGAGTTTGGAAATGATTTTCAAAGTTTTGGAAAAATGGTGAAATTTTTTGGAAAATATTTTTGAATTGGATTTGGTTAATTATATTAATCGAAATCGAGTTGAAATCGATCGGCGGCAAGCACGAGTAGTGGAGACACGATGTCGAATCGCGTGGAGGAGGGCAAGCAAGGCGACGTCTTCGCGATTACTAGAACTAAGGCTTCATGATGGCAATCGACATGAAGGTCGGCGATAGAAGCGGAGGTAGCATCGGTTGCTGGAGTAGGTAGCTTCGATGGTTGTGAGCCGCGCGTATGGTTCGTCGAATCTGGGAGGCGTTGTCATGGAATCGCGAGCGCATTTAGAGCTCGCATGCGTTCGACGATGGTCGCGGCATAGTTTAGAGGCACGTGAGGTTGTCGTTTGTGGCCACGTTCGTGGCCGCACTTAGGCTGTGAGGCCTAAAATCAGTGAGGTATTTTCTTTTAAATTATTTATATATATGTGTGTGTAATTATACAAATATATATGTAACAGTAATATATATATATATATATATTACAATAAGGGTATATGCAGTTAGACAGTTTTTAAATTTTTAAGTTAATCTTGATTTAAATTAAAAAAAATTGTAAAGCAGTAAATAGACAATGATATTTATATATATATATGTATGTGTATATATATATATATACGTACATGCATATTTTGATTTAAAATGTAGAAGTGGAAAACAAAATATTTATATATAAAGATAGTATTTTTTTGGAAAATATATATGAACTTTTAAATGTTGAAAAGTTTATATATGACTTAGATTTTGAATCTATTTATTTTCTAATTATATATATATATAGTTTCAAAATAAAATATTATATGCATATATTTTTATTTATTAAGTTTTGAAAAAATAATATTAAGGTGATAAATTATTCAATTAACCAATTTAATTATTTTAGTAACTGAGAAAAATCTATTTATTATAGGAAGGTTAGTCTAAAATTAAATTAATAAGTTCAAGCCAAATCTTTAGTTTAAAATTACAAAAAAATAAATGGTGATTAATGATTTGATTTATTCAATATTAATAAGTCATACAATTTTTTATACAAGATCTAATGTTGTGAAGAAAACAAGTCGGGATTGGATTGGATTACAAAACAAAAGCAAAGGTGAGATCTTCTCACTCAATTGAAATAATTAGAATTTAATTTATTGATTGATTGTTTGGATGTGATAGTATATATATATGTGTGTGTGTTTGTGTACATATATTGGAGTGATTGATTTCCCGCATTATATAGCGGATAAGACCCGATGCGCCGTATAATAGCGGATGATATGATATAATCTCATATACCACGATATTCCACCTCGAAGTGGAACTGGTATTTAACTGTTGTGCTAACATCTGTGGATGTAGGAAAACAGGTTGGAGGGATCCAACTGGATTCCGCAAATTGTTGAATTTATTTTTAAATGTTGTGATGTGATTATTGATAATCCCTGAATGATTATATTGGTGATTGAAATTTATTGAAGGATATGGTTTGGCCGAATATATTCTGGTATTTTAAAATACCGGGATATATAACTAGATTTTTGGAAATTAAAGTAGAAAATTTGAAGTAAATTAATTTTAGAGAATTGAATAAATTTAAAAGAATAAATTTGAAAAGGGTAAAGGTTGATTTTTTGTGTAATCCTATCGAATTAATTCCAAAATATGGGAAAAAGATTTTAATAAATGGATTTGAGTAATATTGTTCAAAAGTTGAAGAATTTATTTAATATTCAGATCTAAATAGTTTGGGAGAAATAAAGGAATTTATTTTAAAAGGTAGTAAATTTTGAAAATCAATTTGGAATTTGATTTGGTGTTTGAAAATAAATTTTGGAAATCAATTTGGAATTTGGTTTGGCATTGGAAAGTGAATATTTGGAAATCGATTTGAAAATCTTATATCAGTGGATATTAGGAAATTTAAATTCACAATAGGAATTTATAAAGAAAAGGGAAATTTGTTTTAAAAATAAATATTAGTTTATATTTAAAAAGTATGGAAAGAAAATTTACGATTTTGGAATGCAGATTTGAGATAAATCAAGAAGGATTTATTAATTGATTTAAATGGACTATTTTGAAATGGAAAGTGTATTTTTCTTGGAAAGCCGAGTATGTTTTCAAAGTAGCTTACAAATATAAATTGAAAGTTTTAAGGATGGTTTTAAAAAAGGATGCTTTGGAGAAATTATTTTCTTAAGTTGTTTTTAAATCTTTAATGTAAATATTTATTAGGTTAATTATAGAAGTGAAGATTTAATTGATATTTGATTTAGAAAATGGTTATTTAAATAATTATACTCTATCAAATAATTTTATTTTTAAAATTAGTTTGGACTTGAGTTTATAGGAGATATTAGTATATAATTTCATAACTAATAATTTAAAATAAAAGTTTTAAAATAGTTTTTATTTTTAATGTTTCCAAGTATATATTTTTGGATAAGTGATTTAAATTATTTTGAAATATTTGGACTCGGAAAATTTTCAGTGGAAATAAATAATATTGGAAATTTACTCCGCAAAAGAGAAAGTGATTTGAAAATTGTGTTCAAAGGGTTGAAGTGTGAAAATATATCTTGGGAAGATATTTTGAAAATAAATAATTTGGGAAATTAATTAAATTTGATTGTTGTTGTGAATATTGTTTGATAGTTAAATAACCGACTATTATATAAATAATTTGGAAAATTATTGAGGCTTGATTGTTGTTGTGAATGTTGTTTGATAGTCAAATAACTGACTATCAGTATAAACAATTTGGAAAATTATTGAGGCTTGATTGTTGTTGTGAATGTTGTTAGATAGTTAAATAATCGACTATCAATATTGGCCTTTGAAACGGCCTTTGAATTTTTTTTCAAAATAAGCGCTCATTATTCGATTAAGCTGGGAGAGGACTTTATGTCATAAAACCCATTCCGAATAATGATACGACGAAATGGGATTGCATTTGAAGATGGTGTTGAAGACCAGTTATTTTCGAAAACGAAAGGATTACCTATCGAATGTGTCTGCACTGAGTTGCTCCGGTATAGAGAATTATATCACCCTTTGTGATGGGGAGTCCGGACATAATTAGTGTATATCCCGATTTGCAAGAGCTTCTTTTCTTAATTGGAGGAAGTGCCTTCGGTTCCGTTCGAACCTACAACGGACTTGTATGGATGTATGTCTGACGTTACACTTTGAGATGTAAAGCTGGTTTCTATCAAATACATTTATGTTGGTGGCGGAGAATTTATTCTCTTAGATTAACACTCTTCTCTGAGACGTACGAGCTCAGAGGTTATGTAGTTGATGGTTACTAGTGATACATTCCCAATTTGGTAATGTGGCATGCTAAGTATTGATCATTTGTTTATCGAAGCATGGCTTTTGTGAAAAGCGCAACTTTGTGGACGAGACCTCGTCAAACCTCACGTCGCGTAAATGGTTGAATCGGGAAAAGATGCAGCAAGGTTATGGGGGTCGCGCCCCTTAGGGTATGTGCATTTCCTTCTGTATAAAAAGTGGTATCTGGTATGGATCCCGGATACTTAACTTGTGTGGATAAAATATGGTATTATGGTATATGCCAGATTATTTACTTATGTGGTTGTTGGTTATGAGGCGCCTTGAAAAAGGACGGTCTAGACCGAAGGGTGACATACTCGTGACAGTTAGTTACGTAGTTACCGGGGTAACCCGGCCTTGTGTTGGCAGAGATCCACTTAGGTTCTCGGGGCATCCCTCTAGAGGCGTACCCGTTCGGTGAAGGAAGTTCCTTAGCCTTGACCATTTGTTGGAAATCCAATCATTCAATACGGGCCCTGTACGGTTTTAGTTGTAAAACCTGCCATTTAACATGGTATCTATAGTAAGCATACTATAATGGTTCGTATGCTGGCTAAGATTTATATTTTACTTTCGAAATGTTTTCTACACTATGCACTAATAATAATATCAAAAGGATTTCGTATATCAAGCATGTTTGACTATCATAAGAAGAAATCTCCTCTAACTGTGTGATTGTATTATGTGTGTGGCGGGAGGCCTCATAGTAGTTTCATTTTCCAAAAGCATAGCGGATTTCTTTTTATTTCCTTTTGTGCAAATAATTATTTTAAGATCCCACACCAGTCCCATGACTTACTTGGAGTTTATTGTTCCCTTTCTAAACTCTGGGTGCCCATAATTTTCGACATGGGTAGCCTAGAGTCAGGTCATCAGTTGTTCTGGAGCAAAGACAGGAAAAGTATGCTGTGGAGATCAGGAAGCAAGCTGGATGTCGAGACGTATCACTAGTATATGATATTCTTTTCAGCTATTTTGTTGTTGAAATAATCTGATAATGTAATGTATAACTAATATAGTTTCTTTTTTTAAAGATTATTCATTTATTTATTATGTATTGTTCCGCTGCGAATGTGGGATTCTGATATTGTTTTTG
The DNA here is from genome assembly GCA_030765085.1 of Allium cepa. NCBI lineage: Eukaryota > Viridiplantae > Streptophyta > Magnoliopsida > Asparagales > Amaryllidaceae > Allium > Allium cepa. The sequence continues at coordinate 555,482,455 of CM060928.1, read as the reverse complement.
TTTTCTTCTTCTATATTCTTCTTTAACCCTAATGGTTCATTTTTCCGACATTCGATTGTTTCGCATTTGATACAATGGACATATTATTGTCGACTTTCGAAAGTCAAAACATCGGGTTGTTACACTTGCCTTCCCGCTGCCACTGATGTACGATTGTAAAAAGCATTGTACGTAATCTGTAGAAATGCAATGTCAGACAAATATTTATACAAGTTGTCCAGGAACAGGACAAACCGAAGGTACTTTCCTACCACATCTTGTAGGGAAATTCCAAGTTTAGTAGCGAATAGTTCATGCATTGGATATTTCATAATGAAAAGACCACTGGTACTATATGTATATTGGGATTTTAACCTCAAACGATCTACAAGTGGCCCTTCAATATGAAAATCTCGAAGATCAATATCATCGGCCAACCTGCACAATCGAATGCATATACGTTGGTCCGTAGTGGTTTTCAGATAAATTTGATCCCAATTTCTTCGCACCAACAATGCAAAAGCATTTCTTTATCTCACATAGAAACTAAGTCTCATAGACTTATCACGTCTCCAACTTTAGACTTGCTATCCTTCTGGCCAAGAAGGAAGCTCGATAGATTGGAGTAATACTCCACACCACATGAATCAACATCCTCAACACAAATGATAATCAAGCCTACACAATAGGCTACGTATTAAGTGTACGACTAAATAGTTCCCACATCAAGTCGAGGAACTAAAATGGCCAAGTTTGATAGTCGGTTATTTAACCATCGAAGCAAATAAACAAATATCTAGCACCATAAGCAATCACTAGGCCCTTTTAATTAATCTTTTATTAATTAAATCATTTGCCAATGATTCACTTTAAATTATCTTTTTTTAAAAGATATAATCTCAAACCATTTCAACACCAGAAAACATTTCCATACACTTATTTAATAATAAGTAATCCACAAATCAATTTATTTTCAACATTTAGAAATTATTACATATACTTAAATCAGGATTAAGTATATATTATATTCAGTAAGGAAAACATTCTTTTAAACATATTTATTTGAGTCAAAACGACGGTTGCGTAAAACATCGTTACGACAATCCAAAATTATTAGTATAGAGATTCAATAATTAGATAGATATATAAATACCATAAACTATACAAAATATCTCCTTCCGAAAATCATTGACTATAACAACAGTGTTATAGTCCATCATTTCCTTATTTCTCGAAACGTCTATTTCAACAATGAACGTTGAAATATATGTATTCAATACTTAACACATTTAAAATATCTTCAAATCATTTAAATTCAATTTAAATACCACTTTTCAAAATATTTTAAAAGATTATTCGCTGTCCAAAATCGTGAATATAAATTGTTTATCAAATTCATTACTTCTACATATTTATTTTATAGATTATCCATTATCGTGGATATAATTCCAACCAAATACATTGCTTTTGCACTGTTTGCACAAAAAATGGGCAAACACCTCCAAGTCGTATGATTTAGTTGATTATATGTTGTTCTTAATGGTTTGGGTGATTTATGCAAATATGTGAAATAGATGGACTAAACTGTAAAAGACACACAGATTTATAGTGGTTCGGCCAGAACGTGCCTACGTCCACTTTATATGTTATTCTCCTTTTCTATTCAGATTACAAGTACAAAGTTTTGATTACAAGTAACTGAAAGTTGTTTGAAAGTTCTATCCGTGCTTGAGCTCTTAAACTTGTCTGCCATTGTTGTACCCCTGCCCCTCTATTAATAGAGTGAGGCTGAGGGTAGGGGTCCTGGATGTATATAGCTGCTGGTGGGCCTAGGCTGAAGCAATCTGGCCTGGCAAGGTTGGTACGGTCGTGTCCTCCCTTGCTTCTGGTTCGGTAGTGAATGGCATGGCTTGGACCGGTGATGAGTGGTTCGGGCCCTAGAGGTGAGGTGGTGTCTTGGTGCGGAGGTGGATGGTTTGGTGGTGAGTGGACGGGTAGTGCATGGAGATGGAGTTGGTTCGGCAGGGAGATGGAGAGTGGGTTGGTTCGGCAGGGAGATGGAGAGTGGGTTGGTTCGGCAGAGTACCGATCCGGTAATGCTTCGGTCCGATTGTGGATCGGTGAAGTTGGTTCGGTGGGTTGATTGTTCGGTAGTAGGCTGGTTCGGTGGATGAGGGGGAGTGTCTTTGATTCAGCATGCATGAGAGGGAGTTGGTCCGGCCGAATCTCATCCAACACTTGCCCCCCCAAAGTAGGGCAGGTGTATACACATGGCATGCTTTGTTTTAGCTAGGATATCTTCACTCGGCCCTGCGTGCCGATCCAACTGATCCGGTCGTTCGTAATTGCCTATAAGTATGGGTTTCAGGCCTTCGTTCAACCTCCATCATATGAGATAGCTGAACCACATAAGTGACGAATCACCTAGTGCCGAATCACCTAGTGCCGAATCATCCTAGTGCCGAATCATCCTAGTGCCGAATCATCTTAGTGCTGAATCAGGTGCGTTTCTTTCGCCGAATGAGGTTTCAATTGAGTTCAGGGACCTTATGTGCCGAATGATCCTGAAAACCTTTATCCTTTGAGTTTTGAATTCGAGTGAAGTTGTAGATTATATACACTCGTTTGTTTATATCCTCTGTTCTAACGATGTACTTTCTTGTGTTGTAGATAAATGTCTCACAAAGTTGAAACTCGATCAGAAAAGAGAAAATCTATGGACCGAAATGAGCCTCCCGTTGTGCCCCCTGCCCAGCCAGGGCCAGCGCGAGAGGGACCTGCCCCGAGGTCATTAGTGGACGGATATGGCCCCCAAGAGCTTCTGGACTCTCCTCCCGATTGCTTTCCGAGCTCCCTCAATGAAGGGAAACTTGATGTCATCGCTCGCTCCTTTGGGATTGACAGGGCGAGTATGCTGTTGTCGGAAGATGGTGTGATGCCGTATGATCCTCCTGAAGGATATTTCGCCTATAGCCGATATTATTGCATGTGCGGGGCCATTCGTTCGATCAATGCGTGGATAGTCAGCTTCGTTACCTACCTAAAGGTGGCTCCTTTCCAGCTTCAGCTCAACTCTTACGCCATCTTAGTGTGTCTATTCGTTATCTTTCAGAGGAGGTATGGGCGCCCCCTTCTAACCGGGAAATCCGATATTTGTATAATCTGAGGGGCTACAAGAAGGGGTCTCCGTACATTAGTTTAGAGTTGGTCGTGTCCTTCAAGCCGGTCTTGGACTTATACTCGAAGTTCACATGTTTAAGAAGGAATGGTTCTTCGTCAAGGATGACTCCGTTTCTTTTCGCCTTTTAACTTCTGGCTGTAAGTTGAATTCCATTTGTAATTTCTCTGTCCCGAATGCAATGCTTCTTCTTATATGCTTTTATTTCTTGCTAGCGACAGGTGGATTTGCGGTTGTGGAGAATGATCATCTGGTTCAAATGGCCACGGAGATGGAGGCCATTTCGAAAAAGGATAGGTCAGCTTCTTACCCAATCAGGAATGCCACTCTCCTAGGACATAACTTGATTCTACCACATCAGTCTGTGGTCAAGCAGAGTGATACGGCTTAGGAAAGAGCTGTCAAAGCCAAAGGAGGGGACATGACAAAGAGAAGCAAGAGGAAACCCTTCTCGGTACCTCCTGTCATCGGGGGGAAGAAACTCAAAAAATCCGATGGACCCTATCCCAGCACATGCCCGGATGTTCCGGAGGAGGAGAGCGCAGAGGAGGAAAGAGGCGAGGGTGAAGGAGGTGAGGCAGAGAGTGGAAGTGGTAGGGAAGGCGATGGTGGTGGCGAAGGATAGGGTGGTAATGTCGTTGGTGCCTTGACCTCTGGGCAAGCAGGTGAGATTCAAGAGTGGACGGATGATGCTTTTCGCCAAGCTTTTGAGGGGTTGGAGGAAGGGCCGGCCTTGGTGGAGAAATCAAAGAAGTCTGATAAGGCCGGGACTGGTGCCAGTCTTTCTTCTAAAAGTATTTCAGCTAAGGCAACTCCGGCGGTTCAAGGTGAATTCTTAACTCCTTTTTTAACTTCATATGTTTCTTGAATTATAGTCTCATGCATGCTTATAACACTTGGTTCTTATTCCAGGATCGGTTGAGGCGGCCAAGACATCAAACATTCGGCACCGCCTTGATCAATTCAAACTCTTTAAGGCTTCTGCTAAACCGAAGCCCTCGACTGACCGTTCCGGGAGCGTAGTCAGTTACCGTCCTCTTCTCGGAGTTATCGAAGAGGATATTCAAAAGAGAAAGAGGAGTCGTTCCATGTTCGAACCTTCACTTGGACCTCAGCCCCCAACCCATCCTATCCATGACATCGCGGAGGAAGATACTGAGTCCATACCATCTCCGCATCCATCAGAGAATCCTTCCATTGCTCATATTGATCGTCCCGGCTTGGCTCGTAACCCATTTGCGGGTCATCCCGATCTGGACCCGAGTTCTCATGATATTTCCTTCGATGAGGTTACCGGTGAGCACCTCCTACCCCGCAATCCTATGGTAAGGTTACTTGATGAGGCTAAGGCTTTGGATCTCGACTTGTTGACTACTCAGATTGTGACTATGGGGGATGAGGCCAAGGCAAACATCGATCGGGTGGCTGAAGAGACCAAGAAGTTAATGGAGCATCATGCCCGACTGGTCAAGGCTGGAGTGGAAATCGGAAGTGCTAACATTCGGCTGCGGCTAATGGTTTTCGATCAGGCCAAACAGCTTGCCAATCAGGCAATTCAGATCTCCCAGCATGAGGCGGCCTCCAGACGGCTAAAGAAAACTATGGAGGAGGTTAGTAGAGCCGAGCTGCGAAAAATGGAGGCCACCTGCAAGGAGTGAATTGATATGGCCATTGCCACTGTGGATGAGGTTCGGAGAGCGGATCTTGAGAAGATAGAGGAGTTATCTGGGAAGCTTGAGGCCGCAGAGTTTGCTCAAGCTAAGATGAAGGAGGAGATGGAGGCGATGCGGAATTCCCTTCAGGCTGACTGCTCGAGATACCGATTGGAGAGACGCACTGCCGTTGCAAGGCTGTCGGCTTCCGAGGCCCGGATGAGGGAGTTTGAGGAGAACGAGGGGACGATGGATGAGATGCTCCAGGACATGTACTTCCGTACTTGGAGGCAGGGAAACCTGTCCTGGATGGACGATTATCCCCGGGTTATGGCTAGGATATATCTCCGGGCTTTGGAGAAAGCCAAGGCTGAAGCGGATAAAGAGGGTGGCGCGGCCTTCAGAATGGATGTGGTTACCGCAAAGTTCACCAAGGAGGAGAAGGCGGCGGTGAAGGAGGGCATGCGGCTGTTTACTACCGAGGAACTGGGTGTGCAATTGGAGGATGATAATCAGGGAGTAGACGCTGGTAAGTCTTCCCTTTTTAATATTTTCTCAACTTGATTGCTTATCGTTGGTCTAATAGATTCTTCTCCTGAATTGGACAGGTGGGATCTCTGGTCAGCATGCTAGGAGTTCTGATCCTGCGGTCAAGTAGATCTTGGGGGGTTGGAAGGATAGAGATGAAGTTCCGATGCTGTCGACTATTTTGATTTGATCCGGGCATTTTTGGTTTTACTTGACATTCCTGTACACACTAGTTCTCAAACAGTAACGCACTTTCAGGTTGTAATTATGTCATTGCAACGAACGACTTTATTTTTAACATGTAATTTTATAACATGAGCTTATTCTGTCATGTTTGAATGCTATCGTTATTTTGATGCGTTGCATAAGAAACATAGCTGTGTATATGTATGTGCTTTAATCGCGTTTGATGCTAAATTCTTGCTTAAAATGTAATTTCATGTCTCACAATGTTAGTGTGATGTGTGAATAGGCTATAGTTACAAGTGTATGTACAAGAAAAGGAAGTACCGCCCTTCATGTTTTAGTTGCAGAGGGCAGCTTTGAACGTCTTGTGCAACTGAGTATGGAATGCAGCTGAGTGTCTTATCATCCAGTTTGCGAGTCTCCTATTTGGTGTCCTGTACTTTAGGGACTGTTATATAGGATAGGAAAAAAGTTTTTAAATGAAATGGAAATATGAGAAATAGTAAAACTTCCAATCACGGAAGGCCGTCGATATGCTTAAGTTCGTGGCAAACGGGTTTTGTAGTCACTTTCCCTAGGTGTGGGTCTTGGAGACATTTGTCACCCATCTTACGCCTCCGCGAGGAGTTTATCTTTTTTACCACAACCGCACTTAAGACATCGAAGTCGAGATCACGCACAGTAACTACCCGAGCCATTATGGCCCGTAATCGTGGGTATTATTCGATTTACTGTGGTCGGCTAGCGTGGGTGTCGATCGTCAACCGTGAACTACCCCTGCCCGGCCACACCTTATGTTGGGGCTTAAAGTAGGTTCACAGTTGTCGGCGAGTCGAACGCCGTAATGAGCTGCCATCGGCTATAGTCGGCCTTCTTGATGGCTTATAATCGGCTCATTATAGTTGGCTTTGAGGGCAGTCGCGAGCAATGAGTTAACCCACAGCAGAGGGATGCTGGAGCAAAAGTGTCTCATTGGCGAGTGCATAGATTCGCATAGTACTTGTTGGGTCTTTTCTAGGTGAGGTTGCGCCGTGAAGTGTCTTGAATGGGGATGCCATTACACAGGATTTTGTTCAACAGAAAAGGATACAGTTAACAAGCAGCCAGGATATAAAGGAACAAGTTAAAAAGAGACAAGTTTTTTAAAGTGGTTTGGCACGAAAATGCCTACGTCCATTGATTCTCTCTGTTAATTCACTTTATATGGGCAGTACAAGTTAGGAGAAGTATCGACGAAGGTGTTGGATGTTCCATGCCCTATGGAACACCTCTCTGTCCACTGTTGACAAAATATAAGCTCCGTTGTGGAGATCTTTATGAATTACATAGGGTCCATCCCAGAATGGATCTAGCGCTCCGGGGCGCGGGAAGATCCGCTTGAGGGCAAGATCTCCTTCTTGTAAGCTGCGGTGCTTGACTTTGGAGTTGTATTGTGCTGCCACTTTTTGCTTGTGAGCTGCCGCTTTGAGTGCTGCATCGTTTCTTCTCTCCTCAATTAGATCCAAAGATATGTGGAGGAGTCCTTCGTTCTCTTCTGGGTTGTAGTGGATCCTACGGTGGGAAGGCACTACAGTTTCAACTGGGAGCATGGCCTCCGATCCGTATGCCAAAGAGAAAGGAGTATACCCTGTTGATGTTCTGTAAAGATGTGTGGTAGGCCCAAAGTGCCGTAGGAAGTTCCTCGACCCAAGCGCCTTTTGACTTTTCAAGTTTCTTCTTGATTAGAGCTTTGAGAATTTTGTTGACAGCTTCGACTTGTCCGTTTTCCTGGGGATAAGCTATAGATGAGAAGCTTTTGTGAATTACGTGCTCTTGGCACCAGTCGGTGAATTCCTCACTGTCAAATTGAAGTCCATTGTCCGATATGATTTTGAGTGGAACCCCGTACCTATTTGGTGAAATAGTCAACTGCCACTATGGCATATTTGGCCCCGCCTCGGCCCATTGGCAGTTCGCCAATCAAGTCAATTCCCCATATTGCAAAGGCCCAAGGGTTGGTCATCTGAGTAATCTCATTTGTTGGTAGTCGATGGATCTTAGCAAATTTTTGACATCTGTCGCATTTTTTGACGAGGTCCAAGGCGTCTTTGTTTAAGGTGGGCCAGAAATATCCATATCGGAGTATCTTCATTGCCAGAGTCTGCCCTCCAGTGTGGTCTTTATCGGGGGCGTGCATAGAAATCTGGTTATATCCTAAGTATGCGTCCATAAAGAATAAGAGTTGGTGCCCGCTGCGCTGTCCACGAGTTGATCGATTCGGGGGAGTGGGAAGCAATCCTTCGGGCAAGCGTCATTTAAGTTGGAGAAGTCAATGCATGTTCATCACTTCCCGTTTGCCTTCTTTACTAGTAGCGGGTTAGCGATCCACTCTGGGTAGATGGCTTCTCGTATGAAGTTATTGGCAAGTAGGTTCTTTACTTCTTCCTCAAGGACTGCTGATCGTTCTGCCCCCATACTTCTCTTTTTCTGCTTTACTGGTACTTTGGTAGGATCGACGTTCAGTACGTGGCATGCTACGCCTGGGGAGATTCCAGTCATATCAGCGTGCGTCCATGCAAATAAATCCAAGTTATGGCGGAGAAAATCAATGAGTAGATCCTTTAATTTCGCTTTTAGTTGAGATCCGATTTTCAATAGTCTACTCGAGTCATGTTTGTCCACAGATACAAACTCCATAGCCTCTGCGGGCTCGGCGGTGGCCTCCTCCTCTTTGTCTCTGGGGTCTAATTCATTGAAAGGATCACTGGCATATCGAAGAGGAGGGGCCTTCTTTAGTTGCTATGCTTCCAAGCTATTCATGCAGAGAGTAGTCTCTGCATTTTCCCCTTTATCCCTTCTGTGGTTATTGCGAAGTTCAGTTACATAGCAGTCTCGAGCGGCGTCTTGATCTCCCTCTACTTCCCCTATTCCGTTGTCTGTTGGAAATTTCATCTTCAGACACCATGAGGCTAGGAGAATTTGGAAGTCGGCCAAGGCTAGTCTTCCCAAGAAAGCGTTGTAGGCCGAGTGATTATCTATTATCACGAATGTCTGTTTCCGTACGACGGAGCGGGGATGACTTCCTATTTCAACAAAGAGGTCCAATTGCCCGAGGGGCATCTTTGCATCTCTAGTAAAACCGTGTAGTGGTTTGTTGCAGGGAGACACATCCTTCATTGACAGCTTTATTTTTTCGAAAGCATGCTTGAATAGGATATTTACTGAGCTTCCAGTGTCTACTAAAATTCGGAAAACTTTGGCTGGACCGAACCAGGCAGAGATGACCATAGGATCTATGTGTGGGTACTGCCTTCCCTCTAGACCACGCCTACTGAATATGATGTCGTCATTCTCTTTCCATTTCGAGTGGCGTTCTTCCATAACATAATTAAAGCCTTCATCGTTTCTAAGTGACTTACCGTATCTTTCCATCTCTGCCCAGCTTCTGTCGGCGATGTGTGGTCCTCCTGATATGGTATGGACCACTATCTTCTCTTGACTAGAGCCACTGGTGTTGCGATTTCCTCCGCCTACTTCTGGGAGGGGTAGCCCTGGGTTTCCATTGGCGGGAGCTGGAGTCCTGTTCTGGCTTTTTACATAGCGTTCCAGTCTCTTCCTTCTAATATGTTCTTCAATCAAGTCCCGGAGATGGTGGCATTCATTGGTGTCATGTCCATGGGATTCGTGGAAGCGGCAGAACTTTCCAGACTTGAGTACGTTATCTGACTCCTTCTTGTGCGGGGGTCGCTTGTATCTAACTTCGTCTTGAGTGGCTAGGAAGATGTTTTCGATTGTTTCATCCAAAAGAGTGTAAGAGTCAAATCTTGGTCCTGGTCGATATAAGCTCTTTTCTCCCTTCTGGACCCCGGCATTGTCTCTAGAGTAATTTCTCCAAACATCCTTTGCTGCAGCGGGAACCCTGTCTGTAGATGTCTTAGCCTGTTACCCTGACTGCCTCTCAGTGGCAACATCTTCAAGTCTCATATATTTTCCAGCTTCATGGAAGAAATCAAGTAAAGTAGCTGGTTTTTCCTTGGTTAGTCTTTTAGCAAATTTAGTATCCGGATGTACACCACTGCAGAGGGCCATTAGGATAAGTTTCTCGTCGGCATTGGACTGCGGCCGCTGCGACGTTGAATCGGGTTAGATATTGTTGCACTGTCTCTCCGGGTTTCTATTTGATATTAGATAAGGAATAAGCGTCCTTGGGTTGTTCCATATGAATGCGGAAGTGGCTGATGAACTTTTCTTTCAACATTTTCCATGAGCTGATGGACCCTTGGGGTAGGTAGCAGAACCAGGAGGTAGCTAGATCTGCCAAGAATAGCGGGAAGCATTTACACAACACTCCCTCTGTTTCTCCGCTCATGAGCATATGCTGGGTATGTCTTTGTAAGTGTACGATGGGGTCATAGGTTCCCTTGTAAGGTTCCATTGTTGGCATTTTCCATTCCCGGGGGGTGATGGCAGTTTCGATATTGCGGGTGAAGGGGCTGGTTACCCTAGCGCCTATCCCCCGATCCCTTTGGTCCCGTTGGACGCATTCTCTGAACAATCGCGCCATCCTTTCATCGAAATTTAGGGCGAATAGAAATGAGTTTGGTTCTTCCCTGCGGGGTTGATTCCGTCCAGACGACTTGTAGGGATGGTATCGTCTCTCACTCCTAACATTCTCCAATGGCTGCCTCTGGTCTTCCGGGGGCACGCTGGGGTCAGCCACAATTGGCCCTTGCCTTGATCTTCCCCTGCTGGGTTCTGTTCTCAGCACTTCCTCGGGTCCAACTTCGGGCTGGACTCTAGCTCGGCCCCGTCTACTGGTGTTTCCATGGTTAGGTAGCATGACAGGCTCAGCTACATCCGACCCCTGCCTGGTACCTCCTCCATTGGGTTCGGTTCCAAGTGTTTCCTCGGATCGGAATTCAGGCTGAGTCCGGGCTCAGCTCCTACCATGCCTGTTTCTGCTGTTAACTTCTTCGAAGAAGAAATACCTTTGTCGTCTCCCAGATCCTCCAGATCGGGACTCACCCCATGATTCAGTGTTGCGGTTGGATTCTTCAGCATCCCTTAAGTGTGACATGAGTTGGTCCACCAAGGCTTCTTGTTGAGATGCGAAGCGGTTAGTTACTTCAGCCACAACCCTGTCCAAATCCGTCCTTATAATTGGTTGTTCCGTAGCAGGGGCTGTCGGATCTGCCTGATTTCCATTTGCTGTTGGAAGCGGACGATTGTCTTGATTTCTGATTACTGGATCTAGGATACTGCTAGTTGCGATGTTCTTTCCTTTGTTAGCATCTTTCTTCCGCCCGGAAGGCATGTTTTCCAAGCAATGAACGATGTTGATAGGAGAAGGGTTGAGTGAGAGAAGCTGAAGCTTCGAGCTCCTGCTCTCAGTGAAAGCACCAAAAATGTTTGCACAAAAAATGGACAAACGCCTCCAAGTCGTATGATTTAGTTGATTATATGTTGTTCTTAATGGTTTGGGTGATTTATGCAAATATATGAAATAGATGGACTAAACTGTAAAAGACACACAGATTTATAGTGGTTCGGCCAGAACGTGCCTACGTCCACGTTATATGTTATTCTCCTTTTCTATTCAGATTACAAGTACAAAGCTTTGATTACAAGTAACTGAAAGTTGTTTGAAAGTTCTATTCGTGCTTGAGCTCTCAAACTTGTTTACCATTGTTGTACCCCTGCCCCTCTATTTATAAAGTGAGGCTTAGGGTAGGGGTCCTGGATGTATATAGCTGCTGGTGAGCCTGGGCTGAAGCAATCTGGCCTGGCAAGGTTGGTCCGGTCGTGTCCTCCCTTGCTTATGGTTCGGTAGTGAATGGCATGGCTTGAACCGGTGATGAGTGGTTCGAGCCCTAGAGGTGAGGTGGTGTCTTGGTTCGGAGGTGGATGGTTCGGTGGTGAGTGGACCGGTAGTGCATGGAGATGGAGTTGGTTCGGTAGGGAGATGGAGAGTGGGTTGGTTCGGTAGGGAGATGGTGAGTGGGTTGGTTCGGCAGAGTACGGATCTGGTAATGCTTCGGTCCGATTGTGGATGGGTGAAGTTGGTTCGGTGGGTTGATGGTTCGGTAGTAGGCTGGTTCAGTGGATGAGGGAGAGTGTTTTTGGTTCGGCATGCATGAGAGGGAGTTGGTCCGGCCGAATCTCATCCAATATGCACATTTAATTTAAATGATTATCCACTATCCAAAATCGTGGATGAAATTCCTTTAATAATTTCTATATTTAACTTATCAAGTTCAATCAGTTTTGGATTTATAAACAATGTTTATAAATTCACATTTCTATTTTATAAGTACTTCAATTTATAAAATACCTTTATTTACTAAATTCCATTTATCTCATTTACATGCCAAAAATCCAAATTATAAGTTAATTACTTATAAATCATTTATTTGCCAATTCATTCCTTTATACTTCATAAATTTATAAATCTTATTTACTTATAAAATCCAAATATATATTGACTTATAAAATATCCATTTTATAAATCTTATATACATACCATTTATAATAATTCAAAAATCTTGATTTAAATAAACTTATTCTTTTAATAATTTGCAAATCGTTTTTAAAACATATATAACTCCAAAAATCATACTTAAGTATATTTCACAAAAATCATAATTTTTATAACATGAAAATCATAACATTTATTTATTAAAATAAATTCATCCCTTTAACAATTAAAAAATTAACAAAACATCTATTTTCAAAATCACTTGAAAATCCTTTTTAAATTGAAATCATTACTTAATATTTTTAAAGTATCAGAAATAGGCCCAATGCTACAGTAGCACTAAATACATCAATCACAACATCCAAACATCATATATCATATGATAACAACATGTATCACAATATCCGTAAATTGAGGGAAAGAGGAAAAGAATGGGTGTAATATTTGTTTTGTTTTTTATTTTTCAACTAAACCCTTTGCAAAATAAGATTTCCTTTCTCATTTATTTACATCTAAGTAATTCTACTATTGAATTATAAAATCTTTTTCAATTTAAATTGCTCAACTGTACATTTTACAAAGTATATTTTGATGCATTTTACAATAATATTTAAGTTCAATATATATTTATTTTTGTTGACTAACTCATTTTTTTAACATCTAGTCAAACTTTTTTCAATTATTTCATTCATATACAAAAACAATGTAGAAACATTTTATTCGAGTTCATAATATGGTCACAAAATAATTTATGAGTTAATTCATTTTATTAAAAAAATCCTTTAACAAATTAGCTTCGATAACGATACATTTTCGAAAATAAAACTTATAAAAAAATTGGACTCCAACGTTGTATTTTACTTAATTTATTTTGACGACGTAAAAAGTAGGGTTGTAACATTCTACCAAACTGTACCATGGATATAGAGAGAGGGAGGTGACTATTGGGAAGTGAACAAAGATGACTTGATGAATGACTATGTTTGCTGGCTTAGAATGCCAACTGAAATATAAGTTTTGGAATGAGGCGCTGCTCCATGCCTCACTAATGGCTTCGTTGTTCTTAGAGGTATCCACGGGACGATGAATTTGCCTCTGCATCCTATCCGGGAGGTTGCCATCCCTTGGACTACCATTCGTAGTGGCATGGCAAACCTTTAAAGAAAGTTTATGAAAAAAATATCAAAAAAACCATTTCATTTTGCTTGCTTGATCATAGAATTTAACAGGGCAATTAGTAAATGAAGAAGGAAAAACAAGTTAAAAGTTCAAATACTCTATATTTAATCTTTGATAACGACAGGGTTACAGAAAAGAAACTAGATAAGTATAACGATTTCAGTCCAAATTTCAAAGTGTACAAAAATGAAATTTTGCAAATATAATATAGGCACAGGGCAAAAGAAGCAACCAATAAACTTATAACACATAGTCACACCTGAAGATAGTGGGATAACAGCGACAGATTACGTAACAAAATTTTGACCCATAAAAAGAAGTCGGTAACGGTTAAAGCACAAGAAACCCAGCTAAGTCCAAAAAAATGTTTACGTAAGTAACAAGATTTTACTACTTTCAATTAAAATTCGTACCCTGGTCACATGCCACTACTAATTATCAATCCATCATTGTTGGTAAACTTAGAACATAGTGCACAAAACAGGAGTTCAAAGGGAATAATAATGACTACGTCGTCCACGATATATAATTTGAATATTGAATTACGTAGCCTTTTAAAATAAGCAACTAAAGCGTACAGTCTTTTCAAGCGAGAGATGAGAAATGATTTATCATGAAACCGTGTTGATAACATCATAACTAAAAAAGTGGTAGTTACTCGTTTTGTCTAAATTCTTGGTCGGTAAAGGTTTGATTAATTTAGGGCTCTGCTCAAATCAACTCGTGACAAACACCGAAATTTGAATATTATAGCGTGGTGTTATGTACACGTTAACGATTTGATTTGTAATAGTCTTTAAATAAGTTATGTTGATCATGTTGTTAACCTACGTGAAGGTATGATATTTGTGAAAAGGGCATGTGAGAGAGTATGAACACAGAGAAACGTCTCTGCTTAATAATAGCGTGAATTATGACATGTGGGATGTCAAAGTAGGAGAACAAAGATAGAGGTGAGAGGGTCCGTTATGTATGTATGTGAATAAATAGTCTACCAACAGAGAAAGACAGCCGAGCCCACCATGCTACTCGTGTCGCTCTTTCGGTCTGTTTCGCTTTAAACCACCACCACCGGCCCTCTTTCTTTTGTATCTTCACTATTTCTGTCTGTCTTTTCTGAAAATACTAAGAACCACAATTGGATTCTGTGAACAAATGTTTGTATGACTTTGTATGACTTGTTCACATGCAATTTTATAGCTGCATCTCTTTAACACCGATTTTTAGAACAGGTATTTCAGTGGTTAATGCAACTATAAAGCATACACATACATACACATATATATATATGTATGTATGTATGTATGTATATATGTATGTATGAATGATCCGTAGCCTTATTAGATATCTTGTAAATGCAAACCAATAGAATGATGTCTCAATAATCCGTGTCAATCAACTATGCAAAAGCATTTACCATGCAGGTAGGCCGTCATTACATGAGTCTACTGTTCTATGATATAATTGCCGTCCTTACCAAAGTATCATGGTTGTGTTTGCCGTCATCACCAACATAACACGCGCAAATATAGACGTGTGTGAGCACGTACACACATATATATCCTTAATTTCGTTGAACTTTCTAATTTAAATAATATAATAAGACGTCAAAGAAGAGAAAGTATAATATTTAAATCGAAATATGTGTCTGAATTCCAAATGGAATAGATGTATAGCGCAAATGAGGTATATTCATTCTCTGCCAATATGTATAAAATGATAAGTCAATGATCGATGGTTCAATGAAGTAATGAACGCAATTCGCTAAGAATACATACTTAAACATTTTCTATCTGAAAGATGAATTTGGATGTAAGATGTAGGGAAACAAAAAATAAAAAAGAAAAAGTTTTAAACATTCGACGCACCATCTCCCACGTTCAACGTATTTTAACATTTTAATTGTGCGACTGATTTAATTCACTCATCTTAAACATAACTTATGTCAAACATACAATCTCTTTCGTCTCACATAAATGTTGTCTATTATGTTGGTCGGATTAATCAGCGCGTCCAAGAAATGAAAGTTAAACATGCATTTGGTTGAATTTTTCCTACTGTAATGATCTGTATTTCCATCCACTATGAGTCGACAATAAATCACACACGTCGAACCCAAATTGAACGGAAATACAAATCATTAGGGGTGAAGAAGAAAAGGTAGAAGAAACAGAAACAACACCACAGAATCTCTCAATCGCAGCGGAACAAATATAATATATAATAATAGATTTTTATACAAAAGAACTATAACTATTTTTATACATATCATCATCAGAGTTCAACAATCAACAAATCAATTCTGAAGAGTTATTATAACTTGTCATCACCAGTGCCGACTATAAAATCTATACACACATCGGAATATAAACAAGTACGCAGAATACGTCTGAGTTTTCTCCAGCTCGTCTACCGAGCTCCGTAGCATTCTAACCTGAATCTGTAATACTCGGTCTGGTCCGAGCATTATAATAAAATAACACCAGAGTCGGTCTAGGAAACCAGCGTGAGAAAACACATTCAATTTGAATTATTACTATTTCCAAAATCCTTTGAAATCAAAGGTATCTCGTAAGACCACGCCACACATAAATATGATGGATTTTTACCTTATGATAACCAAAACATTTTATATCAAAATGGTCTGACATTATAATAGTGTCTATAGAAAGTAAATTAGAAAATAGCTGAAATGCTTACATATTACATTTCAACACAGTTGGGCACAATCAAACAGAACGGCGTTAATTGGAGAATGGATTTCATACTATGACTAGATAAGGAACTACCTTCCGATGAGTGCATCTGTAACTACCCGATTTTTCAGCGTTCCAAAATCTACATCAATACGTCCACTTTATCAAATGACGAATAATCGAATGCCGGAAAACCTAACCATTAGGGTTAAAGAAGAAGGAGGTAGAAAAAGAGAGAACAAACAACAACAGAATCTCACCATCGCAGTAGAATAAAATATAATAGATAATAACTGATCTTTACACAAAAGAAATTATATATGTTTTATACATTACACCATCAGAGTACAATATAATCAACAACACAATTCAGGACGGTTATAATATCTCGTCCTTCCAAAGCTGAATATACAGCTTACACTGCACAACGGAAATATGAATCTATGGAGTTACGCCTTGTCATCCAGCTCGTCTCTGGAGCTCCACAGCAGTCTATCCATAACCTGTACTCTATAATAATAGGTCTGACCTGAGCACTATAGTTAAATAACACCCGAGTCAGTCTGGAAAACCAGCGTGAGGAAACACACTCAATTGGATTATTTAAGTTTTCAAAACCTTTAAAATCAAAGGTACCTCGTAAGACCACGCCACAAATAAACAAGTTGAGTTTTTACCTTACGATAACCAAAACATTTCTTATAAAATCCTATGATATTATAGTAGTGTCTATATACATATACTTATTCAAATAGCCGAAAATGTTACATTATTAAATTCCATCTACAAGCCACAAAGTAGGTTCTACAAACAAAAACAGTAAAGGCACGTAGGGAGAATGGATTTCCATCAATGGAAGGGATACTAGGGTACCGCCCTTCACAATACATGGTCTAGATCACCATACCGAGGATCCACCATGATACCCTGCATCACAAGACCGGAGCTACCCCATACTGGATAGTGCGAATAAGTTCATCCCGCGGTTGGGATCAGCAACTGCCCACACAACCGAAATAAAAGGACATTTAGATAGGGGTGGGCTTACCCTAATTGGTTGCTAGCCACTTAGCCTTGTGTGCACTTCCCATGTTTTAGCCATTCCCAGTTGAAGAGGCTCGAGGCTATGCGTTAACTTTTAGCACACATCCACTTTGAATGCTCATCGTCCTCCTGACGATGTTCTGAAAGCATTCGTCCATACAAGTTCGTTCCGGGTTCGAACGGAATCGAAGACACTACTCCTACTACATCCATTTTTGGAATCACCATCAGGATTAGTAGCGATTAGACATTGCACTTCAATGCTCCATCTTCGATGCTAAGTTCTTGTCTTCCTCACGAAAATATTCCAATCGGATCGAAGTGGTTTGCGGGAAATAAATCCCGATCTCGGTCTCTTCGAAATGATCAACGCATTGTCAAATATTGATAGTCGGTTATTAAACATCACATAACATTCAGAAACAACCATCAGGCTTTAATAATTTTCAAATTATTTATTTCAAAATATCTTCGCAAGATATTTTTCTGCACCTCAACTCTTTTTAAACAATTTTCAAATAACTTTCTCTCACGGAATAAATTCCCCAAATATTGATTATTTCTATTGAAAACCACCAAGTCCGAATACTCTAGATTTTAATATAATTTAAATCACTTTATTCTAAAATACACTTTAAAATATTTAAATTAAACTACTTAAACACTTTATTCAAAAATATATACTTTAAAAATATTTAAAATAAAACTACGTTATAAAATATAAAACTAATTTTTAAAATAAAAGTTAAGCCAATCTAATTTTTTTTAAAAAAAATAGGAGTTACGAAATTCAATATAAGTTTTCAAATAAAACTTTAACCAAACTATCTTTAAAATAAACTATTTTATAAAATATAAATATTAATGGTTATCCTTAAAATCATATTACTAGTCAAGCTTTTAAAATAATTACCACTATTACTAATTTAATAAATATTTACCTTTAAAATTTTAACAACTTAAATAATAATTTCTCAAAAACATTTCTTTAAACAACTTTAAAACTTTCAACTTATACTTAAAAATCTGCTTCGAAAACAAACTTGGCTTTTCAGGGAAATACACTTTTCGTTCACGCCTTTTAAAAATAAACCACTATTTATTTTTAAAACAAATTACCCATTCCTTTATAAATTCTCATCGTGAATTTATACTTCCAAATATTACTTGATATCTTCTTTCACTTTACAAACTTAGTTTATAAATTCCATAGTCTCACTCCTTTTAAATCACAGTTTCAAACACTTTATCAATTTCCAAATCAATTTCCAAATTTACTCCATTTTAAAATAATTTCCTTTACTTAATTAATTTCAAAACCCATTAACTTCAGATTTTACTTCTTAATTATGATTTGAATTTTTATTTAACTGAAAATTCAAATTTCATACTTTTCCAAATTCCTTTATCCTTTCCAATAAATTTAAACCTTGAATTTTAAATAAATTCTTTATTCCTTTAAATAATATCACTTATGTTTTAAAATTCATTTATTGCCATTTATTCAAAAATCTCTTTATCATACTTGAAAATTTATTTATTAGAATTTAAAAATCACCCTCTATTCTTTTCTAATTTATTTACCCAAATCTCTATAAATAATTACTTAATAATTTTCTTTTTATATTTCCTTTCAAAAAAATCCAATCTATATATTTTTGATAACTCAGTATACCCAAGTATATTCAGTCAAACCATAGCATCAAATATTTCAATTACCAATATAATTTATCACAGATTATCAATAATCATATCATAGAATATTAAAACAATCTAAATAACTTTAAGGAATCCAGTTGGATCTCTCCAACCTGTTTCCCTGCATCCACAAATGTTAGCACAATATAAAATATCAATTCCACTTCAAGGTGGAATATAGCGGTATATGGGGTTATATTATCTCATCCGCTATTATGCGACGCATAGGTCTCATCCACTATATAATGTAGGAAATCAATCACTCCAATATATATACTATATATACTACTATATATATACACTATCACATCCAGTCTATTCAATCCATCAATCAATAATTTAAATTAACTATTTAAATTAACCAGAAATTCGAGATGAGTGAGATTAACTCACCTTTGACTTAAATTTCCATCCACTTCATACTCGACTTGGTTTCCATGATTTCAAACCTTGAATAGCATTTTGGGGTTTCATTAATATTTGAACACATCAAACAATCTATTTCCATTTAATATTTCAACTTATTTAGCTAGTTCTAAATAATAATTTACCAATCTAATTCACATTTGGTACAAGTATTTTTGATATCCTCAAACAATAGTTTATACACTTAATTTTAAATAAGAAATAATCATGGTTGATAATGATTCCCTGAAATGGTATAACTTTTAAAACAAGAAATTTTCAGACATCTATTTTCTAAAATAAAATTCTTCATCTCTTCTTCTTTCTTTCTTTTATTTTAACAACTGAGCAGTTTAAAATTTACTAGCTAATCTTGATTATTAAAAAGAATAGAAATAGAAACAAAGAAACAATACCCTATCACAAAAACGAACCGGCCCACCCTCTAGATCGCTATAGCTCGAACCTAGATGCGTTGCCGAACCCCTGCTTCACGATCAAACGCCCATCAATGCGAAACCCTCATCGATCCACATGCGACTCACCTAGAGTCCATCACTTCGCGCGCATGCTCTGCTCAGATTGTACGAGTAAGCGAACTTCACTTTCAAAATCGACTTCGAGCCACCCCCTACTGCACGCGACTCTCGTCACAAAATTGATGATGCCGTCACATCCATGCCATTGCCACGACACTCGGAGCTCAGCCATCATGGCCCTGCTGCAATTGGAATCAAATGGGAACATTGGCTTCAACCGAAAGAACGAAAAGGAAAGAGGGGAGCCTCGCGTGAAAATGACTCGGTCGCCAAGATCTCAAACGAAATCGTTTTCGTTTGGTAATAGAATTCGAAAATAAGGAACTAGGATGAGATTTGTTTCGGCCATTATTATATATATTTTTCTCAAAGTTAAAATGAAAAGCTTGGAGAATTTTGATGCGTATATTTTTTTTAGTTGAATTCCATTTTAATTCTTCTACTGCCATATAATTTTTATCACGGAGAAAGAAAAACAACACGTTTCAAAAGAAAGAGTACACAAGGGGACACGTGTTTTAAGGAGTGAAACGTGTCAAATTTTCCATTGCATGTGAATATATAGTTTAAATTTAAATTTAAATTTAAATCGTCTCGATTCCCACAACTCGAAATCTCAATTCCCAATAGAGGCATGCCGCTAGGCGTTTATAATGTTAAACCCCTATTTTGAACGCAATGGAAAAGGTTTCGAGTCCAAATTCGATATATGGAGAAGATGGCCTTTTGGACCCAATTATTATATTGAATTTCCATTAAAATTTCAGCGTGTTAATATATTGTACGATCACATGACAACTCTAAACACTACAAAATTTGAAAACCGATAATAATACAGTATTATGGATCCAATAGAACTGGTTTCGTCGAATTCCGAGACTGTGCCTCGGAAGACTATTTTTAAATTCAATTTAAACAATATAAATTCAAAAATGAACAAATCACATTCTAATTCAAATTTTTAAAGTTCTATACCTTCAGTATTATTTTTATGAATTTTCTAGGCCTTTAAAATATTTTTAACAATCATAAAGTGAAGATTCAAATAATTTACCCAACTTCAATAATTAAATTTAATAATTTAATTGCCAAATAAATAGTGATATTTGAAGTTCAAGTTAAACCAACTTTAAAATATTTAAAATCAATTAAATATTTCAATTTCAAATATCCAGGAATTTCGGGTCGTCACACTCCTTCCCTCCTAAAAGCATTTCGTCCCCGAAATTGCTAGTTAAGAAGAATGTTTCGTATTTTCAAAGCCAACAGTCCAACAACTTACCAACCATCTTTTATTAAAGACAACCTATTGTTCCTACTAACTTTCCAAACTCTCTTCCATAGTTTTCAAACAAAAATTACTTACTTAACCATTTCAAATTTTAATTTAAAACCAAATTTTAAATTACCAAATTTTCTCAAAATTTTTCTAACTCCTTAAATGTTTGAAAATTTCGCCAGCGTCTCCTTTACGCGGCTAGCTCAGTACAACTGTAAAATGCCTCTACGGGACCCCAGATCTCAAAAGAAAACAAAACGCCAAATGGCTAGACCAGAAAACCATCAAATTTCATACAGAAATAAATACATACCTTTTTTGAGCAATTAAATTTATCTTTTGAAATCAAAACACCAATCCCCTTTTCCTTTATAACACCTGTATATCCTACTTAGCAGTCATATCCAAGCATAGCTTTCAAAATCATTTTATTCATTTCTATACAAAAGTTTCAATATCTAATTCATTCAAGTGTGTACGATGTATATATCCGGTACTCAATACCAAATCTGATCGCTCACTCGATCACACAATTTCACTCCGAACTAGTATCGTCCACCCGATTTCCTTGTGCGGACTCAGATCTGCTTTCTTAATCAGAAACTGTCATTCTCCTTGCATAGCCACCTACTATGATATAGAATTTCCAGAATCGATCAAAAATCCATATCCAGGGTTCGCCATCGAAAATCGAGTGAAAAATCCTAATTTTGAACGATATAAATATCTTGAAATTCTGTGCTCGTTTCTAGATCAAACCGTTATGCGAATAAAATAATATGCATACATCCTACTTATTTATCTCAATTGATTATTAGTTATATCAATTCTCTTTTATTCACTTTTGTTTTGACTTCTACTCACTTATTCACAATTACCCATTTCACAACTTCACTTAATCTTCATTCAATTATTCACTTAGAATATTTTTCCCAATACCAACTTCACTTAAGAATTTTACCATTCCTTCTTAAGTATAATATAAATGTTTTACATACCTCTTATAACTATTTTTACTTCACCACTTTTTTTTTTATCTATACTTTTACTCAAATTTTCATTTTCAAATTCATTTGAATTCAATTTCCCTTTCATTTTGAATATTGAATTCTATTCACATTATCTCAATCCATACTTAATTAACCATTTTTCCAATTAGTTCCACTTACTAATTTATTTTATGTATTAATGGACCTTATTTCCATACCCTTATTGTTCTTAGTCTATTTCAAATTAATCTTTCAACTTCACTTTACTTCACCCAATCTAAATTAAATATCATTCCAATATTCAATTCCAGTTCATTTACTTACCTACTTAATCAATTAGTTTACTTACTAATTTTTATTTTTAATCTTTTGTTTTATTTAGTCCAACTCAACTATATTTTCAATTTTACTTTATTTAAAACCATTCTAATTTAATTTCAATATTCAGTTTCGATTTCATTTACTTACAAATATAAATTCATTTGTTCATTAACAAATTTATTTCCAACTAATAAATTTTATTTTCATAACTTATTTTATTTCGCCTACTTAGATTTATTTCCTCAACATTCACTTTTATTTAACTTGGTTTAGTTACATTCTAATTTAATTCAGCTTTCAAGCTTCTCTAGTTTACTTACCTTTTATTGGCTAACTTCTTTTAATTCACTTCAATTAATTAGCATACCTTTCAGCTTATTTTGTTTTCATACTTACTTTTATTTACTATTTAAAAGTTAATTCCCTTCCAAATTTACAAACTTATAAGTTTCCAAACCTATTAATAATCCATAAACATTTTTAGTCAAGCTTCCAGAGTTCAAACCACTACTTAAACACTCAAAACATTTTATTCCAATTCCAGAGTCTTCAACAATCATTTAAGCATTTCAAAATCATTTGGAAATCAATTATATCCAAAATCCTTTAGTATCAAATTATCTTTTGAATTTTAAAACCAAACTTAGTTTTGCAAACACTCCATTTTAAAAAAAATTAGTAGCAATTTCTCTTTTGGAAACTCAAAAATGAACATCGATGATGTTGCAGTCATCACCGAAGTTATTTTCCAGCAACCGAAAAGAGTTCAATGCTTTTATCTCTTCAAAACCCTTCAAATATTTTTAAATTCCAAATCTCACCAGATTTCAAATCCAATCCTAAAATATTCTCAAATAATATCACCTTTACGCCTCCAAAACCTTTGAAAATCATTTTCAAACTCAAAGGAATTTAAACTTTCCCAAAATTCCAAATTCTTTCAATCCATATTCAAATATTGCTCTAGAATTTTATTTTAAATTATAAGTTACATTTATAATTCTCACTTATGATAATTATGTAATATGAATTTACTTCCTTAACTTTTTGGTTATAACATTAATTTCTTACTTTAATTTCTACATAACAATGATAATGGTTTAATATTATTATTCCTAACGATCAAGCAAACATATATAATTATAATAATTTACGAAAAATTATTTCTTTTATATACAAAAATAATTTAGGTAAAATTATTTCATTTACCCTATTTTAAAACAATATTATGTCGGTTTATCTTTTTTAAGAATTTAGAAACCCCTATCGATGACATGGCGTCCCACATATCGACTAGAATTTATAAACACTCAACCGATAAGTCAGCCCATTGTAAAACAAATTTTTATATTCACTAACAAATACGCACTCATATCTATTAATACACTCAAACTCATTCTAGAGTACTATTGACTCTATCCTAATGAGTAATCCCCCACCAAAGCCAAAGTTCTCGCTTAACCTTCAGCTCTGATACCAACTATAACGACCCAATTTTTCAGCTCCCGAAAATCGACATCAGTACGTCCATTGTATCGAATGATGAACAATCGAATGCTGGAAAACCAAACCATTAGGGTTAAAGAAGTAGGAGGTAGAAGAAGAGAGAACAAACAACAACAGAATTTTACCATCGTAGCGGAATAAAATATAATAGATGATAACCGATGTTTACACAAAAGAAACTATATCTGTTTTATACATTAAACCATCAGAGTACAATATAATCAACAACATAATCCAGGACGGTTATAATATCTCGTCCTTCTAAAGCTGAATATACAACTTACACCGCACAACGGAAATATGAATCTACAGAGATATGCCTCGTCATCCGGCTCGTCTCCTGAGCTCCACAGCAGTCCATCCATAATCTATAATACTCGGTCTGACCCGAGCATTATAGTAAAATAACACCGGAGTCAGTCTAGAAAACTAGCTTGAGGAAATACGCTCAATTGGATTAGTTAAGTTTTCAAAATCTTTTGAAATCAAAGGTATCTCGTAAGACCACGCCACAAATAAACATGTCGGGTTTTTACCTTACGATAACCAAAACATTTCTTATAAAATCCTCTGATATTATAGTAGTGTCTTTATACAAATACTTATTCAAATAGCCGAAATTACTACATTATTAAATTCCAACTACTAGCCACAAAGTGGGTTCTACATACAAAAACCGTAAAGGCATGTTGGGAGAATGGATTTCCATACATGGCAGGGCTACTGGGTTACCGTCCGTCACGGTACGTGGTCTAGATCGCCGTACCGAGGATCCACCCTGATCCCCCGCATCACAAGACCGGAGCTACTCCTTACTGGATAGTCTGAATAAGTTCACCCGTGGTTGGGATCAGCAACCGCACACACAGACGAAATAAAGGGACATCTAGACAAGGTTGACCTTACCCTAATTGGTTGCTAGCCACTTAGCCTTGTGTCCACTTCCCCTGTTTTAGCCATTCCCGGTTGATGAGGCTTGAGGCTATGCGTTACCTTTTAGCACACATTCCCTTAAAATGCTCATCGTCCTCCTGACGATGTTCCGAAAGCATTCGTCCATACAAGTCCATTTCGGGTTCGAATGGAACCGAACGCACTACTCCTACTACATCCATTTTTGGAATCACCTTCGGGATTATTAGCGATTAGCCCTTGCACTTCACTGCTCCATTTTCGACTTCAAGTTCTTGTCTTTCCCACGAAAACGTTCAAATCAGATCGAAGTGGTTTGCGAAAAATAAATCCTGATCCCGGTCTCTTCGAAACGATCAGCGCATTGTCCAATATTGATATTCAATTATTTAACTATCACATAACATTCACAAACAACCATCAGGCCTTAATAATTTCCAAATTATTTATTTCAAAATATCCTCGCAAGATATTTTTCTACAGCTCAACCCTTTTCAAACAATTTTTCAAATCACTTTCTCTCACAGAATAAATTCCCCAAATATTGATTATTTCTACTAAAAACCACCAAGTCCAAATACTTTAGATTTCAGAATAATTTAAATCACTTTATTCTAAAATGTACTTTCAAATATTTAAATTAAACTACTTAAACACTTTATTCAAAAATATATACTTTAAAAATATTTAAAATAAAACTACATTATAAAATATAACACTAATTTCTAAATAGAAGTTAAGCCAAACTATTTTTTTTAAATAAGAGTTATGAAATTCTACATAAGTTTTCAAATAAAACTTTAAACAAACTATCTTTAAAATAAACTATTTTATAAAATATAAATATTAGTAGTTATCCTTAAAATCATAATGCTAGTCAAACTTTTAAAATAATTACCACTATCACTAAATTAATAACTATTTAGCTTTAAAATTTTAACAACTTAAATAATAATTTCTTAAAAATATGTCTTTAAACAACTTTAAAACTTTCAACTCATACTTCAAAATCTGCTTTGAAAACATACTTGGCTTTTTGGGAAATAAACTTTTCTTTCACACCTTTTGAAAATAAACCACTATTTATTTTTAAACAAATTACCCATTCCTTTTTAAATTCTCATCGTGAATTTATACTTCCAAATATTCCCTAAATCTTATTTCACTTTATAAACCTAGTTTATAAATTCCATAATCTCACTTCTTTTAAATCATAGTTTCAAACACTTTATCAATTTTCAAATCGATTTCCAAATTTACTCCATTTTAAATAAATTCCTTTACTTACTCAATTTATTTCAAAACCCATTAACTTTAGATTTTACTTCTTAGTTATGATATAAAATTTTATTTAACTGAAAATTCCAATTTCATACTTTTTTAAATTCCTTCTTTATCCTTTCCAATAAATTTAAACCTCGAATTTTAAAATAAATTCTTTATTCCACTAAATAATATCACTTAAGTTTTAAAATTCATTTATTGCCATTTATTCAAAAATCTCTTTACCATAGTTGCAAATTTATTTATTAGTATTTAAAAATCAACCTCTATTCTTTTCTAATTTATTTATCCAAATCTCTATAATTATTTACTTAATAATTTTCTTTTTTATATTTCCTTTCAAAAATCCAATCTATATATTTTGATAAGTCGGTATACCCAAGTATATTCAATCAAACCATAGCATCCAATATTTCAGTTACTAAATAATTTATCACAGATTATCAATAACCATATCACAGAATATTTAAACAATCTAAATAATTTTGAGGAATCTAGTTGGATCCCTCCAACCTGTTTCCCTGCATCCACATATATTAGAACAATATAAAATACCAATTCCACTTTGAGGTGGAATATCGTGGTATATGGGGTTATATTATCTCATCCGCTATTATGCGGCGTATAGGTCTCATCCGCTATATAATGCGGGAAATCAATCACTCTAATATATATACTATATATACTACTATATATATACTATCACATCCAATCTATTCAATCCATCAACCAATAATTTAAATTAACTATTTAAATTAATCAGAAATCGAAGATGAGTGAGACTAACTCACCTTTGACCCTAGATTGCCATCCACTTCAAACTCGACTTGGTTTCCACGATTTCAGACCTAGAATAACATTTTAGGATTTCATTAATATTTGAACACATCAAACAATCTATTTCCATTTAATAATTCAATTTATTTAGCTAGTTTTAAATAATAATTTACCAACCTAATTCACATTTGGCATAAGTACTTTTGATATCCTCGAAACAATAGTTTATACACTTGATTTTAAATAAGAAATAATCGTGGTTGATAATGATACCCTGAAATGATATAACTTTTATAACAAGAAATTTTCAGATATATATTTTCTGAAATAAAATGTTTCTTCTCTTCTTCTTTATTTTTTTTAATTTAACAACTGAGTAGTTTAAAATTTACTAGCTAATCTAGATTACTGAAAAGAATAGAAATAGAAAGAAAGAAACAATACCCTACCACAAAAATGAGCCAGCCCACCTTCTAGATCACCATAGCTCAAACCCAGATGCGTTGCCGAACCCCTGCTTCATGATCGAACGCCCATAATTGTGAAACCCTCATCGATTCACATGAGACTCACCCAGACTCCATCACTTCGCGCGCATGCTACACTCAGATTGTACGAGTAAGCGAACTTCACTATCGAAGTCGAAATCGGCTTCGAGGTTCCCCCTAATGCATGCGACTCTCGCCACAAAATTGATGATGCCGTTGCATCCATGCCATTTCCATGACACTCGAAGCTCGGCCATCACGGCCCTGTAGCGATTGGAATCAAATGGGAACATTGGTTTCAACCGTAAGAACGAAAAAGAAAGAGGGGGGCCTTGCGTGAAAATGACTCTGTCGCCAAGATCTCAAACGAAATCATTTTCGTTTGGCAATAGATTTCGAAAATAAGGAACTGGGATAAGATTTGTTTTGACCATTATTATATATTTTTTCTCGAAGTTAAAATGAAAAGCTTGGAGAACTTTGATATGTATATTTTTTTAGTTGAATTCCATTTTAATTCTTCTATTGCCATAATTTTTATCAGGGAGAAAGAAAAACAACATGTTTCAGAAGAAAGAGTGAACAGGGGGACGCATGTTTTAAGGAGTGAAACGTGTCAATATTTGCCATTGCATGTGAATATATAATTTAAATTCAAATTCAAATTCAAATTGTCCCGATTTCCATAACTCAAAATCTCGATTCCCAATCGAAGCGTGCCACTAGGTGTTTATAATGTTAAACCTCTATTTTGAACGCAATGGAAAAGGTTTCGAGTCCAAGTTCGATAATATGGAGAAGATAGCTTTTTGGACCCAGTTATTGTATTGAATTTCGATTAAAATTTCAACGCGTTTATATATCGTACGATCACATGACAACTCCAAACATTACAAAATTTGAAACCGATAACAATATAATATTATGGAACCAATGGAACTGGTTTCGTCGAATTCTGAGACTGTGCCTTCGAAGGCTATTTTTAAATTCAATTTAAACAACATAAATTCAAAACTGAACAAATCACTTTCAAATTCAAAATTTTAATGTTCTATTACCTTCAGGTATTGTTCATATGAATTTTCTAGGCCTTTAAAATATTTTTAACAATCATAAATTGAAGATTCAAATAATTTACCTGACTTCAATAATTAAATTTAATAATGTAATTGCCAAATAAATAGTGATATTTTAAGTTCAAGTTAAACCAACTTTCAAATATTTAAAATCAATTTAAATATTTCAATTTCAAATATCCGAAAATTTCGGGTCGTCACAGCATCTCTAGACCGATGCACCCGGGTCTGACAAGAACAACTTGTGCCTTTCCGTAGAAGACCGGCCTAGCACTTTGCTACTAGTACCAAATATGTTATCACCTCGAGTGTTCCCACCCTTATCGAGCACTCTCTTTCCATGCACAACCATATCCTTAATTATAATATTTCCGAGGGTATCTATAAAAGTGATAACATACCCTAATGGGAGCGACCCACTTAGCCTACTACATGCCCTGTTTCGATCATTCCTTGGTTGATGAGGGTTGAGGCTACGTTTACCTTTAGAATAGCGTTTATACTTGGAATGCTAACACTGCCTTCCAAGCAACAATACAATGATAACATTCATCCATACAAATTATTCTAGGTCTGAACATACCGAATCTCCAAACTCACCATATCTATTATCTTTAAGGTATCACAATTCGTAACGCATAAACCGGATCGAAGTGGTTTTCGGATAATTAAATCCAATCCTCGTCTCTTCGAAACGATCTACAAATTTGGACAGATTTTATAGTCAGTTATTTAACTATCAAATAACATCCGTAAGCAGTCACTCGGTCTTATTTTATAATCTTCAAAACATTCATTCAAAATATCTTTACAAAGATATATATTTAAATCCCTTCTAGTATATTCAATAATTGAAAACAATTCAATTTCTTTTATCCAAAACAGGATATTTAAATCCACATCAACATTTAGATTATTTCTTTCAATCCCATTTAAATTCAACCTTTTGAGAAATATTTCTAAAATAGAAATCTCATAGTTAAATATTTCAAATCCTCCCGGTTAGTACTTAGAAAATATTTATAAGTATATTTCCAAAAATCACATTATTTCCAATACTTAGGTAATATTCCCTTTTATTTCATACTTCTCAAAATCCTTATAATCCACTAGAAATTTCCTTAACCCGTTTATAACGGATTCGATAAGTTTCTGAAATTCATTAATTAATCCCCATTAAAATTTCCAACATCAATTATACTCGTTTATAATCTCAACCACCCATTGCTAGCTTCCTTTTATGAATTTTAATTCATTTTCGAAATTTCTATTTTAAACATTTTACGAATAGACAAGTACAAAATCCAATATGAAATCATTTACTTTATCCAAATCAAATTTTCTTAAAAATAATCCAAATTTCGATGTAAATATTTTTATATCCAAAACCTCCTTTTAATTCCTTCAAATTTCGAAAAATAATATTTATGGTATTTAAAATACCAAATGTTAGGACAGTGCTATAGTAGCATCTAATAAAACAAATCACACAACATTCCATAACAGATTATCAATTCACATCATATATCACTGTATATGGAAACAACCAACATATATATATTTGAGGAATGCAGTTGTATCCCTCCAACCTGTTTCCTTGCATCCATAGGTGCTAGATAACATAAACTACTAATCCCACTTCGAGGCGGACATCACGGTAATATAGGGTCATCCGCTATTATGCGGGGTGCATATGGTCTCATCCACTCCAACGGCAAGAAATATATCTAACAACTAATATGTATACTACTATATATATATATATATATAACATCCATACTGATAATAATGAATACCAATTCATCCAATCATTCATTAATTTTCAACAATTTAAATTAAAATAGTAATACAAGATAAGTGATATTTACTCAACTTGATTTTTTATTCGCCAAACCAATTCCGTTGCGTAGATTTCACATCTACGAATCCAACGTGATCGATTTCATGATTTTTGGACCTCGCATGTAAACGATATGTAATTTATAAATATTCGATTACTATTAACATCATAAATTTTCTTATTAATTACAGTAATTAAAAGGGTTAATTACCTTCATTACTCACGACCAAGTTTTCTAGGCTAACGACTTCGACTACCCCTCACTTCCCATTGCATACGACAACTAGCTGGATACACGACTACATCAGCTCCTGTACGCGATAAAAAATGTCGAGCTTCCTCTTTTCCTTGTTGTACATGCCCAAATGACCACCTCAACTTCGCTCAGCGAACCCCCTACCAAGCGTCGCCATCCATCTCCTCACCCTTGAAGTTCGCCCCTCTCGACCTCCTTTCCAACCTCTGCCACACGTCATGATTTACGCCAAACCGCCTAAAACCCTAAAACACGCAACAACTCGTTATCACCCCTGCCTCATACGCCTGGCTCTAGCCTTCCCCACCGAAAGTCATGACCATCATGATCGATCGCCAGGCTCCATCATGAACTCTTCGATGTCGTCCCTTAGATCAGCTCAGTCGTGAACGTGAATCCCTCTATTTTTCTTCTTTTTTTAAAATTACGAACGAGCTTTTGGATTCCAAAAGGGGGAAAGTTTTGCGATTATAAACAGAGGAGGGTAGGTGATTTTTAACTGGATAAAAAGAAGACGTTTGTGATTTTAAAATGAAAGGAGAGGGTAGCTTCGTATGCTAGGTCGGCTATGGCACGAGGTTAGGCTGGCTTACTAGGTCTGCTTCTGGGTTTAGGGTGGTTGTGATTGAACTTGATTTGATTTATAAATTTTAATATTGAAAATATCCCATTTACGTACCTCGAAATCCTAAACCCCTATTGAGGTGGGATGCCTAGCGTTCTTAAAGTTATACCCATATTCCAAACTAATGGAACAAGTTTCAAGACCTAACTCGATCGTGTGGAGAAGATAGCTTTTTAAATTGACTATTTAAATTAAATTCAATTAAATTATTTCTAGGCATATTAACATCGCACGACCAAACAGTAAATCCAAACGTTATGAAATTTAAAACCCGACAATAATACACTATTACGTTTTCAATGGAACTAGTTTCATTTAATTCCAAGACTGTGCCCCAGCTCACTATTTTAATGCGTTGATAAAATCGACGATTTCAAAATTTTACAAAATAACTTGAAATTTCAGTTTTAAAAACTTATTGACTCAATTCTAATTCAAATAGAATTTATATCAACATTAGAAATCATTTTGATTCATTTTCAACTCCAATTCAATTATTTAAGCGATTTTCAATTATTAATTCAACAATTAAATTTATCAAATAAATTTCTATATTTGGAACTTAAGTTTTATTCCACTTGTTTAATCATAAACCTCATATTAAAATTCCAATTATATTTCATTTTCAGCATTTAAAATAAATTAAATGTTCAAAATCAAACGGTTGAAAATCCGTGTCGTTACATTCTTCCCTTAAAAGAATTTCGTCCCCGAAATTGCAAAGTAGGAAAAATGCCATAAACCCATTTCTTTTCAAAACCCACTTAGTTAAAACTCGATATTCGCATATCTAAATCTTTTATTTTTAACCCAACAATTAGTTTCCATTCCTAATTCAAAACCCTTTATCTCAATTTCAATTTAAAAATTAACATTTTAATTAACAAAAAAAAAATTTCAAAAAATTTCAAAATATTTCTAACACCCTAAATTTTCGAAATTTTTTGGCGTAGTCTCCTTTGTACGGGGAGCCTTTTGCAATATGACAAAAATGATAAAAATATATACATCAACCCACACGGTCGGAAACACAATATAGATCAATATTTACGTCATTGTTGTATTTAATCCAAAAACCTACCTTTATTTTGCGCTTTTAAGTGAGATTTTTTTACTTTATTTGCAATTTCGGAACACAAATCTAGCCCAATAGCCTCCTTGTACCTGTACTTACTTAAATAAATTCCATCAGTTTTATATATATGAAATTTAATAGCATTACGTTCATTTCTTCTAGTTAAACACATAAATTTGCATAAACCAACATGCTTAACATATATTTATAAGCAATTTTAAGGTTCCACCATTCGATTATTCATTTCAATCGATTTACTCCAAATTATTCGATTTCTAATAATGCACAAGAACTTTATTTTCATTCCATACAAAATTGCACACATTATATTCATAACCATTTCAAATTGATTCAAAATCAATTTATTCACTTTCCATTGATTCACAAAATTTTATTTACTTCCGTTTACGTCAATTGATAATTTTTTTCCATGTTAATTCGGTGATATTCATTTAAATAAATAGTCACTTAAGCTTATAAACCTTTAAATTAATTCTAAACCAATTTATCCATTTCTATTGATTCACGTTCAAATTTTTTAGAAAAATATAATTCGCTAATTTTTATATCAACGACATTTCATTTTATGCCAATTCGATTAATAACCCATTCCAAAAATTTATTTGAGCCAACTTCCATCCAAAAATATCAACTTAAGTTAATTCGTTTACTTTCAGTCATTTCAACCATATAACTTAAGTTTATTTCTATTGAAATCAAATTTCATTTCATTAAAATTGATTCCTATTTAATTTATTTACCTTTTATCGATTTGCATTTCCAATTTCTTGGTATATCTCAATTTACTCTATATTATTTTGAGAATCATTTCATAAAATTGATATATCGGTTATTTAACTATCAAATAACATCCATAAGCAGTCACTAGGCCTTATTTTTTAATCATCAAAACATTCATTCAAGATATCTTTAGAAAGATATATATTTGAATCCCTTCCATTATATTCAATAATTGAAAACACTTCAATTTTTTATTTTCAAAAAAAGATATTTAAGTCCATATCAACATTTAGTATATTTCTTTCAATCCCATTTAAATTCAACCTTTTGAGAAATATTTCTAAAATAGAAATCTCATAGTTAAATATTTCAAGTCCTCCCGGTTAATACTTATAAAATATTTATAAGTATATTTTCCCAAAATCACTTTATTTCCAATATTTAGGTAATATTCCATTTTATTTCATACTTCTCAAAATCCTTATAATCTACATGAAATTTCCTTAACCCGTTTATAACGGATTTGATAAGTTTCCAGAATTCATTAATAAATCCCCTTTAAAAGTTCAAACATCGATTATACTCGTTTATAATCTCAACAACGCATTTCTAGCTTCCTTTTATGAATTTTAATTCATTTTCGAAATTTCTATATTTAAACACTTTGGAAATTTCCTTAAGTTCTCAGAATTTCACTATAAGATTTCTCTTATAAAATTAAATCCTTTATATAAAACCCTTTTATAAATCATGGGAGGATTTATAAATAAATTTCAATCATTTCAAAACTATATATATAATAAGTATTTTTAAATAATAATTGATTTTTAAAACCTATTTAAGTAATTATTTAAAATATTAAAACACTTTATATAACATCGATAATTAATTTCAAATACATTTTTAAATAAACTAATTAATTTACAAGCTTGAAAAAAAATTGGAATTTAATTCAATAAATATCAAATACTTGAATAACTAACTTTTCGAAATATTTTAATCTACCTAATAGTTTTTGAGGTACATAGTATAATAAATAAAAATCCAATTTAAAAAAATAATAATTTCTCAACAAAAATTTATTATACAAATCCAATATCGCCAATTTCAATTTATAAATCCCTCTCGATTCATATCACATCGACTACATATCCAATTTCATAATCGTTTCCACATTTCAAAGTAGAATCCACTATTTTTCTCAAAACCCAATTCTCATATCTCGATATAAAATCACATTGTAAATTTATATTCCAGTTTATCAACTAATATAATTTTCTATTATTTATAAACATCATTCATAAATTTATAAACCCCTTTGAGTTTCACTTGTTTATAAAACTAATCCTATTTATAAAATCTCATCTTTATAAATCCATATCTTAATAAATTCCATTTATTTTACAAATCTACTTTTAAATATCGATTTCGACTTCTTTTCCAAATTTCAAAAATATCATTTTAAAATTTCATTAATCCTTTATATAAATTATTTTGAAATTTCTATTTTAAACATTTTACGAATAGATAAGTACAAACCCAATATCAAATCATTTACTTTATCCAAATCGTTTTTCTTTAAAATAATTCAAATTTCGATGTAAATGTTTTTATATTCAAAATCTTCTTTTAATTCCTTAAAATTTAAAAATGATATTTATGGTATTTAGAATACCAAAAGTTACGCTAGTGATAATGTAGAATCCAATAAAAAAATTACACAACAACCCATAACAGATTATCAATTCACATCATATATCACTATATATAAAAACAATCAATCAATATATATATATATATATATATATATTTGAGGAATCCAGTTGGATCCCTCTAACCTATTTTCCTGCATCCATCGATGTTAGATAACATAAAATACCAATCCTGCTTCAAGGAGGATATCGCGGTAATATAGGGTCATCGGCTATCATGCGGGGAACATAAGGTCTCATCCGCTCTAACGGTGGGAAATATATCTAACTACTAATATATATGCTGCTATATATATAACACATCCAAACTGATAATAACATATCTCAATTCATCCAATCATTCAATAATTAATTTTCAACAATTTAAATTAAAACAGTAATCCAAGATGAGTGAGATTTACTCACCTTAATTTTTTATTCGCCAAACCATTTCCATTAAGTAGATTTCACAGCTACGAATCCAACGTGATCGATTTCATGAATTTTTGACCTTACATGTATATGATATGTAATTTATAAATCTTCGATTCCTATTAATATCGTATATTTTCTTACCAATTACATAAATTAAATAGGTTAAATTACCTTCCTTACTCGCAACCAAGTTTTCCAGGCTAACGACTTCGACTGCCCCTCGCTTCCCATTGCATACGACAACCAGCTGACATACGACTACATCAGCTCCTGGATGCAATAAATGAATGTCGTGCTTCCTTCTTTCCTCGCCGTACATACCCAAATAACCACCACAACTTCACTCAGCCCCTACCACGCGTCACCGTCCATCTCCTCAGCCCTGAACATCGCCCCCTCTCGACTTCCCTTCCAGCCTCTGCCACACGTTGCGACTTAACCCAAATCGCCTGAAGCCCTAAAACACGCAACAACTCGTTGTCGCCTTGCCTCATGCACCTCACTCCAGACTTCCCTGCCGAAAATCGCGACCATCGAGATCAATCCTTGGCTCCATTGCGAACTCATTGATGTCATTGCCTCAGATCGTCCCAGTCACAAACGCGAATCCCTCCATTTTTCTTCTTGTTTTTTCATTACGGACGAGTTTTTGTATTCCAAAAGGGGGAATAATTTCGTGATTATAGACAAAGGAGGGTACGCGATTTTTAACTGGAGAAAATGAAGACGTTCTTGATTTTAAAATGAAAGGAGAAGGCAGCTTCATACGCTAGGTCAGCTATGGCATGTGATTGAGGTGGCTTACTTGGTATGATTCATGGGTTAGGGTGGCTGTGATTGAACTTGATTTGATTTATTTATTTTAATATTAAAAATATCTCGTTTACGTACCTCAAAATCCTAAACCGCTATTAAGGCGTGCCGCTTGGCGTTCTAATTGTTGTACCCCTATTCTGAACCCGATGGAAGAAGTTTCGAGACCTAACTCGATTGTATGGATAAGATATCTTTTTAAATTGACTATTTAAATTAAATTCAATTAACTTATTTCTTGGCGTTTTCATATCGCATGACCAAACGATATATCTAAATATTATGAAATTTAAAATTCAATAATAGTACAATATTACGAATCCAATGGAACCAGTTTCGTCGAATTCCGAAACTGTGATCCGCATGGCTATTTTAACCCATCGGTAAAATCGACGATTTCAAAAATTTATGAAATCACTTGAAATTTCATTTTTAAAAACTTATTAACTCAATTCTAATTCAAATAGGACTTATATCAACATTAGAAGTTTTTTTGATTCATTTTTCAACTCTAATTTAATTATTTAAACAATTTTCAATTATTAGTTCAACAATTAAATTTATCAAACAAATCGCTATATTTGGAATTTAAGTTTTATTCCACTTATTTGATCGATAAACCTCATATTAAAATTCCATTTACATTTCAATTTCAACATTTCAAATAAAATAAATGTTCAAAATCAAACGGATGAAAATACGGATCGTTACACCTACGAATATATGTTAAGTGAGATGTCTATACCAAAGTGAATAGGATCTATACAAAAGTGAATGGGACATACATTTGGATTCACTAGTCTTTAGTTTTGGTTATTCATGAGATCTTAATATTATAATACATAACCCACACTATAATGAGTAGAATTTGGGAATATAAAAAACCTAGAAGTCATATTTGAGTTTGAAGATCATAATTAAAAAAGATTAACCCATTTGATATTAAAGGACGCAATAACCCGTCATTTTGATCCTTAGAAACCGACAGTAATACATCCACTGTATTCATGTGCTAAACATCCAAGTGCCAGAAAGATAGATTATTGAGGTGAAAGGGAAATGAAAGACAAAACAGAATCTCATGACGTGGCGAGTAATATATAATATTTCAATGGCATTTACAAAGAAACTGAACTTTAACATATATACATCAAACCAGTATAACTAACATATCATCGGTCTGGACAGTTATAACAACATGTCCTTACAATTGCTGAAAAATGTAGACAAAAAACCACATAAGAAAAATACGAAAATACGCCTTGGAGGATCCAACTCATCTCCTGAAGCTCCCTAGTGTCCAGCTAAATCTGAAAAATATGCTCGGACTGACCCGAGAATAATATGAAAAATAATGCCCAGATAAGTCTGGTAAAACAAGCGTGAGAACATAATCAAATGGATTTTTAATATTTAAAAAACTTCTAATATAAATGTATCTCGTAAGACCATGGGTTTTTACCTTATGATAAACAAACCATTTTTAAAGAACAAATCAGTGATGTTATAATAATGTCTAGGGTTTAAAGTAAATTATGAATATAGCTAAAATTCTTGCATCTCACATTCCAACATATTTGGGTATAACTAAGTCCATAAGGAAAATATTGAAAATTAGGTTCCATCAATGAAAAACTACTGGGTTACAGCTTACCATAGTACATCTCTAGATAAAATGTATCGAAGTCAAACCTATCGACCTCTACGAATCAGGACAGCCCTACCCCTTATTGGATAGTACCGAATATTTCATCATCTCGGTTTCTTTACAACCTTTTCCCGAGAGCTCTCATGCATAACCAAATCCATAATTGTATATATATCTAGAAGGGTGATGACAATACCCTAACGAGTGTGACCAACATATCCCTATAGCATATTCCTTGTTTTAGTCATTCCTGATTGTTGAGGCTTAAGTCTATGTTTTACCTTTTATATAGCAATCGCACTTGGAATGCTAACACTGGCCTCCAGACGATAATGCAATTCCATCATTCATCCATATAAGTTGTTCAAGATATGAACAAACTAATGGCACTATTTCTATATCCATTTTAGAATCATCCTCAGGATTAGTAACAAGTAACCCTTGCACTTTAAAAAACTTCATCTTCAATTCCCTTTTTTGAGTCCTGATTAAGGACTGATTATCAAAATCAAATCTCATTCCTTTTATAAAATTTATTTTTTATGAGTCCATTTCGTATTTACAATTCCTTTTTATAAATCTCCAAATTAAACTATAAAACTTCTTTTATAAATCTCTTAAAATGATTTATAAAGTCCTTTTAAAACTTATTTACCAAATATCATTTAAAATAACCTTTATAAAATATCATTTGTAAACCTTTTTTTATAAATCCTTTTTACTAAATATAATCCTTTTTATAAAACAATATATCATTTATACACCCTTATTTAATTAATTAATTACCAATAAAAGACATAAGTATATAATTAATTAACTTTGAATCACCATAAATAAAATAGTTAGTTAACTTAAACCTCATTAACGAACAATTAACCTCAAATTGGTATAGGACTGAAGTTAATTGAAATCCATAACCTTACAAATTCGAAAAGAGACTTAGCGGCATCAATGGTACAAAATCAAGTTACTATTTAATTCAAGTTAATTTTTTAGGTCACATAACTGGTATTTACATAAGTAAGCATATAAGTAAATAAAATCAATTAGAAATCACTAGTTGATTCATCACTTATCCAATATTAATTAATCCACATAATAATTAGCTGACATATGAATAAATGCCCAACCTAATATAATGTTAGAACGGGGATTTATTCTACCAAACAAAACCATCGAAAATCTATTCAACTAAATTATAACAGAATGGTATTTTATTCTGCTAAACAAATGTTCAACTAAATATAAATAAATTTGACCACATTACTACATAATTCAAAGTTTTAGCATAACTTATCCTACTTGCACGCTACGTAATGGCACAGACAAAAAAATCCTTTGTATTTAAAACCCATCTTTGAAAAAGAAAGTTGCTTTTAAACTAATCGAACCTTAGAAATAAAGAAATTTAAAAATTAAAAACCATTATTTAATTAATTAAAATAAGTTTAAAACCTTTATTTAATAATATTAAATGTTATATTGATTAATACTTAACCCTGCCTAATTAAAAATTAATTGATTTATTAAATCTCACTTAATTTATGATTTATTAAATAATTAAACCTTATTTAAATAATATTAATTAAATAATTAACCTTTAATTAATTAATTAATAAACCTTATTTAATCAATAATTTTTCCTTACTTATTTAGTAATAAGTCCTAGTTACTTTTACTTAATTAATAAATTAAATAAATCATTAACTCCTTAATAAGTTAAGTAATAATTAAACCTTTTTTTGTACTCATAATATATTTTGAAATATCATTCATGATTTATTAAAATGAAAATGATTTTTTTACTAAAAGTATTCGTTTTTACGAACAACATCCATAGCAACTATTGCTATGGATACCAAAATCCTAAAACTAGTTTCATGTACCAAATAGCCTTCAAGACTTTATATTTTATGTTTTTAACTTACTTTATAAACTTTGATAAAGGTTTTGGCGATTAAAAAGTAAAGTTAAAAATTTTATAAAACTTTTCTAGAAAACACATAAGCAAAAGCAAGCTTACGGATAGGGGATCTCGATGTTACACAATAAAGAAATTCAAGCTTTTACTTTCCAAACAATATGCTACAACCACAACATAAGTTCATACACTTAAAAAATGCAATAGATCCATTCCAAAAGGTAAAGATCATTGCTTTTCGACCGCACTCAACTTTCTGACTTCATTTCCAAGTCTGTAACAAATACTACACGTAATCCCACATATGTAGCCACAGATGACATTTCTGTTTTTGCAACCAACAACCACCATAATTATTAGCACATAATAAATTTTAAAAATTTGCATAAATATGTGAGCTTTACCCACAAAAAATCGACTGAATCAAGTAAAACTACCCCTACAACTTGTATTCACCTTACAACTTGGTTTCTCCTTTGTCAAAGTGGGTTATGGGCCTAAGATGGCCTAAAGGGATTAGCCATGGAGGAGTAGGCTCGGCTTAGCTTGGCAAAGGTGGATTTGGGCTTGTTGTTGGGAAGAGAAGAGGTGTAAAGGTAGAAAGGAAGCGTTTTTAGATAGTTTTAAAAGATTTAGAATAAAAAAGAGAAGATTTATAACTTGGAAATTTTTTTAAGACGCCATGGAAATATGAAAGAGAGCTTAGCAAAGAAGAAGTGAAGTTTGAACAGTGGGAAATGAAATGAATAATGAGAAGGGAGAAAAAAAGAAATTGTTTTTATACAAAATGGAATAAGTAAATTACCCAAATACCATTTGGTCCATTACCCTCAACCATTTTATGCCACATCACCCCTTTCCCTCTCCTTTCTTCATACACACACCGCCATCATTTCCCCCTCGCTATCACATTATCACACTTATGATAATATGGAGGATAGTAGCTTGGGTCATGTACTTTTGTTAATCTTCGTACTTATGGAATCTTTTAATTTTCAATTCAAACTTCCTATCCAACACTTCATATTTTAAATTATATTTTATGCTAACTCTTATTATTGTCATATTACTTATTTGCTGTACATTTTCATAATAAAATGTTTCAAACATTCAAATGTTTTCAAAAACTTTCAACGACTCGTCATTCGATAAAAAGTCAAAAATATGAAAAAGAGGTTTCGGTCATTTTTTCTGTTTTTCATCAAACTACCTATTTTAGTAAAAAAAATAAAAATTGAATTTTCTATCATTAGTTATAAAATAAAAGAGGCTTTTTCAATTATTAAAACCATAAATTGAACATCAAAATTAAATTAAGTATTCACAAATCAAATTGATAAACTTCCGGGTTGTTACATTCTCCTCCCTTAAAAGAATTTCGACCTTGGAATTTCACCTTATTAATACCCAACATTATTCATAAGCTCGTATGATGTTCAAAAATCATCCATATGCAAAATATTATTCGATCCCAACCTGAATAAATAACTTCACTACCTAACTAATATCACTCACCCGGTTCCCTAGTGTGGATCCGAACAAGCTTCTTGTTTAGAAACCTCCGTTTTCCTTAAATAGCCATTTACTTATAATAGAAAACTTTGGCTCCATAAAAAGAACCCTCTCCAAGTGTTTACCGTCAATAATCGAGTAATAGACCTTTAGATGGAATGGTGTGGAACACTCAAAGTCTTGTGCTCGAATCGTCGATCGAAACTATGTAAAAAAAGAAATGATCTACGTTCAGCTTACATACTTATTTTATTGGTTCTCACTAATATCTATTTCTATTCCTGTTAAAACTATTTATGAAAATACGTCAATAATCACCACTTAAGTTTTTTAAAACTTGTATGATACCCCCTACATCCTGAGAGTATATACCACTATTTAGTTCAACTTTTCCATTTTGAATTTATTAGGAGAATTCAAAATATAAATACCTGGTTTTATTTCAAAACTCATTTTTGAAATAGTAGTATATATTTTAACCATAAAAAAATAGCTCAAGTAACCACAAAATGATACTAAGGGACTCGGTACGACCAAATAGTATCATATATTCCTTGACCAAGAAGGGTAATACTTAAGAGAAGTGATTACCATCCAAACACCTCTTTTCCATTTAAGTTATTTTCTAGTTATTCGATTTAATTAACATAGAAATATTTCTTCTAATTTAAAAGTCCCTTTTGAAAAATAACGTATATATTTCCACTCAAATAGTTTTAAATAAAATATCAACCTAACTTGCTTCGGGTTTGTTTGGATTTGAACTTGTTTCAATCGTACAATGATAAAGAGAATAATTTATTAAGTGCACTACAACATTCACCTAAGTAAACATCCGATCTTCACATAGAATATTACTCTAATCATCACGAAACCAATCAAGATCCATTTCCTGAACTAGTCTGAACAAAACACTCCTTAGTTAAAAAAAATTCCAAAATATTTATACTTAAAAGTAATTTCAATTAAAAATATTACTACCTCTTTCCATAAAACATTTGTAATCTTCTTTATGACTTCGTGATTTAAATCTTCAACACCTTTTATTTACAAAACACATTTTTATAAACCAGATTTACATCAAATCACTTCTTTATACAAAATCATTTCTTAAATATTCATTCCTAAAATATTCTACCTTTCTTTTAGTAAATATCTTTTATTAAAATCAAATTTTAACCCAATATTAATATCGAATGCCCTATAGTCAAATTGTGATACTTAATTCACAAGACGTTTATTTCAATGTTCCGACAATTTCTATTGACCCAACCCATGCTTTAAAAAGGAAAGTTATGGACAGAACACACAATTATCAATGCCTAAAACTAAACGAGCATGACTAATCAAACAATAAATGATAATAATTAGATATTATCATATCGTAACAAATAAACACATCAAAATAACTATTTTAATTTATGAAATTTGTTCCTTTATATATAAAATATAATCATAGGCAAAATTATTTCATTTACTGATTTAAAATCAATACAGTGTCAGCTGGCGTTATTCAAGTGTTTAGAGATTCCTATTAGTAACATTAGCTACTTGTATTGAACATAATCCATAAACCAACCAACTGATCAATCAACACAATATCAATTTTTTTTAAAAATAAAAAATATGCACACTCATATATATTACTGTTTCTCTAATATATTAAAAATAAAAAAATATAAATCCATCAACTCATTCTAGGATGTTACTAACCCTATCTCTAATGAATTTACCCCACTAGTGCCAAGGTGCTCACTTAACCTTCAGCTCTGACACCCATTGTAACTGTAACAGCCCGAAGTTTTAACAAGTATTTTTCACTTTTAATTATAAAACTTTGGGGGTTTATTATATAAAAATCTAAAATTTGAATTGATTAAAACAATTTCCCAAATTTTTAAATAAATAATAAGATCTCTGAAATTTTGACGTGGTTAAGAATTTACTTTATTTGAAAATTTGGGTTTTTTGTTGAAGATCGTAAATAACTTAATTTCTAGCAAAATCATGTTTTAATTAAGAAATAAGATTTGAAAAAAAAAAATTAGTGTATAAATAAACTGTTTAATTACGCGTTTAAAAGGCGTGTTATTGATGGAATGTTTTTAACGTATATTTACTACATAAGAGAACGCGTAAATTTAAAAAGCGTTACTTTTATTATGAAACTGGGCGTGTGTTTGATTTAATTATTGCGTCGGTTTTTCATGCGTCTAAATTTCTTACCTTGGATATAAATAATCAAATAAATCAGTAGACATGTATTTTTAAGTGGGAAAAGAATAAATTTTCTTTCCATTGACTCCACATATTTAATAAATAAAACCCATTGATTTTTCAATAACGTTCAAATCAAATATTCTTTTCCGTTTCTTTACTCTAAGAATCAACACTTTTCTTTGTTCAATTTTATAAAACGTT
This sequence comes from Allium cepa, assembly GCA_030765085.1. Taxonomy (NCBI): domain Eukaryota; kingdom Viridiplantae; phylum Streptophyta; class Magnoliopsida; order Asparagales; family Amaryllidaceae; genus Allium; species Allium cepa. The sequence goes on along the minus strand of CM060928.1, from coordinate 555,439,307 downwards.
CGCCAATTTTCCATTTTTCTGTACCATTAAAACAACACAATGATTTTTACCTTAGCTATAAATGGATTATGTACGTTTTAAAAATTTATAATGTTACTTATATACATTTTAGTAATAGATTTCTTGGTAAATGGTAAACGAATGAAAAAAAACCGAATATAAACAAATCATATTTTTTAAGTAATAAATTTCAAAATTTATGTATAAATAAACTGTTTAATTACGCGTTTAAATAGCGCGTTATTTGATGGAATAAACAACGTATAATAAAACATATAAAATTTAAATCCGTTATTTTCGTTATATTTTGGGCATAAATTAATTGCGTCTGTTGTACGCATTCTAAAGATATCCTCCTTAGTATTTACACGTCGCTCAACATTATTCTTTTGGTCAAATTTTCCATTTCCGTTTTAAGTGCAAATTTATTGCTTGCCGTTTTATGTTCTCCTTAATTCACGAAATCTACACTGGTAATAAAAATTTATTACTCACTGTAACTAATTGTTCCAAACTTTCCTTACCTCTCATGTGAAATTAATAGGAAAAATATTCAATAGACTGATTCAAAATCAACGCAACAGGGTAATTGTTATTTTTTTTAAAATATTAATTTCTTGCCGTTAACTTCTCATCTAAATCAATGCATTTTCTTCCTTAAATGTTGCACGTACGAATGTTCACTAATAAAAGAAACTGCCCCTTGATTTACGCATGCCGTGATTTTCACCTTCCCTTTTTGCTGCAACTATTTTAATTTAGTATAAAATCTTTGAATAAAGTAACGTTCAAATCTAACATTATTGTCGTTTTCTCCGATATCAACGCTAGTTTCTTCTCATTATTAAGCACGTTCGCAAATTGTTCAAATTCCATTTCCATTCAAAGCAAAAAATATAATTGCTTGCCGTTTCTTTCGCTAATTAATTCTTACCCCCTGCAATTATTTGCTGCGATCACTCTTGCCATTTCTTTTTATTTATCAACGCATTCTCTTCTTACTAATTTCAAACGAGTACAAATGCGTGCCAAATAGTCTCTTGCCTCTTTTCTTCGCTTTTAATCAATGCACTTGTTTCCAAAATATATAAAAAAAAGTGTAAAAATATTGCCAAGTATTCCTATCCATTCCTTTTGTAAATCAACGAAATCAATTATTCGTTGCCTATTTTTATCTTAAATCAGTGCAAGATTTTATTTATTAGCGTACGTTCAAAAGTTCATTTATCTCTTGCACTTTCTCCCTATAAAATCACGCAAGATACCCTACGTACATATTCCAATCACGGGTATAATTGTTTAAATCAATTCTTGCCGTTACTTTGCTAAAATCACTCAACCTATTTAATTACAAAACGCAATCTTTAATAATGCAGTGAAATCATTCATTTCTTATAGCATTTTAAAATTTGAATTCACTTGCCCTTTTTTTTCCTGCATTGATTTTTCGCATGCGCAAAAATACGCAACCCACTATATAAATTCATAACCCCTCATTTACATTTCCATCACCGCAAGCTCATCTTTAAATACATAGCACATTTGCAACAATTTCATTCTTTTTTTTTTCATGTCGTGCTAAAGCTTCAGGTAGCATTAGGTACATAGCTGCATCCCTTCTTCCTTCTTATTTTCCTCTTTCTTTTCTTTTTAGGTTTTCTCTATTTCCTATTGTTTGTTCCACCGTGCTCGGCTACTCCGCCACTACCCTCCGCTCCTTGTTCTGTCACCGACCTCGCACCATGAACCATCCCATGACTTTGTGCATGCGTTCAGTTTAAAAAAATAAAAATAAAAATAAAGGGAGAAGTAGATTATGCGTACATGTCAGGAATGAATATATGGGCAAGCATAGTGTTGTGTTGTCTAACTAGAGACTAGGTTAAAATTACCGTTTTGCATTTCTGAAGTAGAAAATGTGCGCCACTTGTAGCTTGTGTAACCAGTCCTTTATGACATGACGTGAAGTCTCAGGAGTGCATGCATTCGAGTTTTGAAATTTGGCAAGGGTCGTGCCTTTTTTTAAAAAGAAATAAAAAATTATTATAATAAGAGGGTGAATAGAATAGTAGGAAGCCACCTGTGAATGTGAGTAGAACATTCTGAGCATTAGCTTGTTAGGATATATAGTGAATATAGATAGGTAGATACATGCATGAATAACACTCTTTATGCACTATGAACAGATCCATATGAAGTATTGCATACTAAGAATAATTATGAAGTATTAATACGTAACCACATGTTGCACTTAGTAATAAAAAAATAAAAATAAAAGAAAAAAAAGAATAAATAAATAATAAATAAATATTGCATGCGCCACCTTTATGTATCACTGCCGTGAATTGCATTGTTGCCCACACAAGATTTGCCACCTTTTATTTACATGTCATAATATTCTATAAAAAGGGTAAAAGAAAAAATATAGAGTATAAATTTATTTTTTAAATTTTGATTTGGAAAAATTAAATGGGCAGGCTGAGTTTTTTTTTCAATGGGTCAAGTCGTATGGTGAGTGGTCGAGCCGTTGTGTGAATTTCCTTTAATTCAATCTTGTTCAAATTTGCTGTGTTCGTGATAAGATTCGAATACTTAGTTTTATTTAATTACTTTGTTCAAGATTTGAATCAAGTAGTTGCATCCACTGAAAACTGATCGTGCCTTCTGTACTCTTCTTTCGGGGTAGATATCGTTGTTTGAATAAATTCTACAGCTACGAAAAGGTGAGTATTCTCACCTGACAAACATACTTATATATCTGTAAATTAATAACAAGTGTAATTGTAGCATGATTTTATTTCATTGATTTGACTGTGATATAAATTGATGATGTTAAAATGCTATTATTAACCCCACATATCATTAGGTATATTATATATTGTTTTATTTATGTTGTTACACTATTTATATAATTAGTGTTTATCGCACTGCAAGTTCCCTGTAGTATAGAATCATTACGGGCTGAAATGATAGGCCTGAACGATATTTATTTATTTAGTTATTTATTTAACTTGGGATTGCGGGTTTGAAATGATAAAACCCGGATTTTCTTTATAAATTATGGATTGAAATGAAATATTATCCGTATCACTTGACCTAGGTTAGAAAATATTATACAGACCGTGGTTATATATAAATTTTCTGGAATTATTAAATATTTGTAAAAATTGAATGTTATAATATTTTGTTAAAATTTGATATAAAATGATTCTTAAGCATAGTTATATTTTACAAGTTAAACATGTAAATAAATAAAGGTTAAAAAATTAAAGTATAAATTTATCTTGTAAAATTTGGATTTGTAAAATAAATGGAATTTAAGTTAAGAAAAAAATTATGAAATTTGTTATAACTTGAATATAAAGCTGAGGTTAAGTTTTCTATGAATTAAATAGTTAAATTAGTGAAAATATGGAAGTTGAAATATAACTTGATTTAGAAATGGGAGGCTGGTCTTGGAATAAAGGTAAGATAAGAAATTAATTGGAAATTTAGTTTATTATGAAAACGGTAATTTAACTTAATTGTTAAGTAAAAATTCATAGAAATTTTGCACTTGATTTTAATAAGTAAGTATAAAAAGTTAGATATATATTTGAAGAATTTACTTTAAAAAAATCATAAATTATCGAGAAATTTAAATTACTATTTAAATGTGGAAATTTTGATTTTTTTTTAAGTTAAATTTGTTTAAATAAAGGCTTGTATTTTGCTAAAATTATATTTAATTTACTCAATCTGTTGTAAAGTATATTACCACACCGCGCAAGTGCTGTAGTTGATACAAATGAACTAAGGTATAATCTTTGGGATTTATATTGGATTTTTATAAGAATTATAACTTCGCTTTTAAATAATTTAAAATGAAGTATTTGATTTAAATATAACTATTTTGGAATTTATAACCACGGGTAATAATAACATTGGTTGTTAAAGAGACCGGGATCGGATATGGGCATACTCTCTGTCGAAACCAAAACCACATTGACAACCGTGTACGCGGAGAAGATTCCAAAATGAAGTAGGATGGTGGTGATGGTTTCTATGAGGTAAATACATAGACCCGACTCCCGTGAGTTGGCATAAGGTGGCTAAAACAGAAGCGATTCTCGGATCAATGAGGTAGCACCTCTGATCAGACGCACTTCTTCGTACGTCATTCTATTACTTTTGTGATTGTTTGTGCGCACCTTTGATTTGGGAGTGTTGTTCGAGGTGGGCAGTGGTAGCAGCTACGCGTTTCCACTGGTCCGGATGCGTAATTGGTATATCTACCCTGGCATTGCCTAATTGTGCCGTGTCACCTACCATAGCGAGCCTTGTACGAGTTTGGTTTTCTCCCGTAGCCCGTGTGGTATCCTCTGGTGGCTTCCCGATTAGGAGGGACTATGATATTGGATGGACTACTGGGACTATTACGTGTTAATGTGGAAAAAATAAAGCCTTAACGCTATTTAAAAGTAAGTTTATTTCAATATAGACACTATTGTAATAGCGAAGTATTACTACATAGTAAATAGTTTAACGGATCCTTAGAGGATGGGCAGTCCCAAGCATCCTTTAAGTTACTTTTTCTGTAACGACCCATAATTTTTTTAATTAAAATTTGTATATTTAATTAATTTTAAATATTAATAAGTGAAATTTATAAGTCGAATAAATTTTATTTCGAATATCTGGATTTAATTGCATAATTAAATCGATAATCTAATAGTTGAAATTACAGAAATAATTAGAAATTGGGATAAATATGATTAAAATTGATTTATAAAATTTTATTTAATCATATTGGAGTTAGAATGATGTTATAGAACTTTTAAAATTGAATTTAAAGTTAATTTGTGAAAATTGAATATTTTAATATTTAAATGACGAGTTAAAATAGCCATTTTTCAAACGGACTCGGATTTTGACGAAACTAGTTTCATCTGATCCGTAATGTAATATTATTATATGGTTTCAAATTTCGTGTCAATCGGATTTACCATTTGTCCGAGGCAAGCCAAAACGCATAGAAATTGGTGTAAATCGATTTAATTTAAAATCGATCGTTTATTTCCGTAACTCGCACGGATGATCGAATCGGCTCCCAAAACATATTCCATTATGTCCGGAACGCGGGGTAAACCTTAAAAACGTCTGTCATCGCGCGAGATTTGGAGTTCGAAAAAATTCGGGTGAATAGTGTTTTGGCGAATTTTCTATATAAGGACGATTTTATTCTTCATTTGCAATCAAGAAAACAAAACCCTAATTCCTATAACCTAGCCGCCGGCTATGAAATCAAGGGCTAGAAAATTGCCTCTTTCTCTCTCAATTTTCTTCCAATCCATCGATTATTTCTAGAAAATTCAACTACAGCATGGAAGAGGGTGAGGAGAGCTTCGATTCTATACGAGTGTGATCGTTTTTAGTGGCACGAATCGATGGCTATCGAAGCTGGAACGGCCGGCGTTGTTCACGTTTTCCTCGTGATGCGCACGACCGAGCGTGGCTGGCCCTTGGGCGATGGAGGCACTCGCGATGGGCAACGAGATAATGGTCTCCGATCAAGCTTTAGTGTGACGCAGGCGGGGTGGCATCAAGCCCTAGATGGCGGCTTCATGGGTTTGAGCTCGCGTATTTTACCTGATGGAGGAGATAAGTGCGCGTGCGGCCTAGATTGGGAATAGGGATCAACGGCCGGGATTAGGTTATAGTATAAAAAAAATTGTAAAATTTATATATTATAATTCGTTCGATGTTTAAAACTGTGTAACTTTTTCATACGAGGTCGAAAACGCACAAAACGAATTTCGTTGGATTCGTTTTGTCGAGCACTATGCAATGAAACTAAATTGGAGTCGTTTGGAGCTAGTGTGAATTTCGGGTAAAATTAAACGCTCGTTTAATTTTATTCGAAATAAAACGCTACAACTGATATTGGAAACTCAAGGTGAGAACTTCTCACTCAATCGAATTGTTTCGATTTAAATTTTAAATAGTTAGATTTAAAATTGATGATTGTATGCCTGGATGATAAATTATTATCTATTGATGATTGAAATAGAAATTATACGTCGTATATTAAGCGGATGTTATTTATTAAAAACATATACCGCGATAATTCCAACTTGTATGGAGTTGGTATTATATATGTACTTGGAGTTGATTTTCCCGCATTATATAGCGGATGAGACCCTATTGCGCCGCATAATAGCGGACAATATTTTTTAAATCCCATATACCGCGATATTTCGTATTGGAACGGAATTGGTATTGTGCTAACATCTGTGGATGCAGGGAAACAGGTTGGAGGGATCCAACTGGATTCCTCAACTGTATTGATTTATTTACAGATATTGTGATATTTGTTGATTATCATATTTATATATGATGTTTTGATTGTCGTGATTGATATATTGTTGCTGTTGCATCATTGGGCCTATTTTTGGAGTTTAAAAATGTTAAAGTAAATATTTTTATTTTAAAAGGATTTTTAAAGTTATTTTTGAAAATATACATTTTATTGAATTTTTGGAATTGTTTTATTTTAAATAAATAAACGTTATAAATTTAATGTTATAAAAAAATTTATTTTTGTGAAACATGACCGAAATGTGATTTTTGAAATAAGTAGTTGATTAAATTTATAAAAGGGTTTAACTTGGGATTTTTGAATTATTATAAACGATTTACATAAAAGATTTAAAAAAATTGATATTTATAAGTTAAAATATTGGAATTGTGAATAGAGTTTTTATAAACGTTAAAAAGAAGTATAAATGGATTTCATAAGTGAATGAAATTGATAGATTTATAAATTGTGAAGTTATAAAATGAAAAGATTTTGTAAAATAGAAAATTATAAATAATTAACCTTAAAATTTGATTTTTGGCATTTAAATGAGATTTAAATGGAATTGGTTAATAAGGGATTTTTATAACTTGAAGTTTTTTTATAATATATAAATGTGAATTTATAAACATTGAAGATTGATTGAATTTGATAAGTAAATTTTTATAGCTTATTAAAGAAGCATATTCACGATTTTGGGACAGTGGATAATTTTTGAATTGAATATGTAAAAGTGTTGAATTTGGTTAATGATTTATATTCGCGATTTTGAACAGTGAATAATATATTAAAGTGTTTTGGGGAAGTGATATTTTAAAATAGAATTAAAATGATTTGAAGTTGTTTTAAAATGCATTAAGTGTCGAAACCATAGATTTGAACATTTATTGTTGAAATAGACGTTTTCGAGAAATAGGAGGAAATAGTGGACTATAACACTATTGTTATAGTAAATGATTTCTGAAAGGAAAGGTTTTTGTATAGTATTGGGATTTATATATCTATTTTAATTTCGAATCCCTATACTAGTGATTTTGGGTCGTCGTAACGATGTTTTACGCAACATTCGTTTTGACTCAAATAAATGTGTTTAAGCGCACGTTTTCTTTAAACAATGAAATATATACTTAATTTCGATTTAAGTATATTGAATATTTTCCAAGTGTTGAAAATAAATGGATGTGTGAATTACTTATTATTAAATAAGTATGGAAATGTTTTCCAATATGAAGTGAATATTTTGAGATTTTATCTTTTAAAGATAAATTGAAAATGAATATTAGAAATCGATTTGGAAATCGTATATTCATAGATATTTTGGAAATGTAAATTCATTATGGAATTTATAAAAGAAAGGGAAATTTGTTTAAAAATAAACGTCGATTTATTTTTGAAGTGTGGGAATAAATTTACGGATTTGGAACGTAAATATAAAGTAAATCGGTAAGGATATATTTAATTGGTTTAAATGAATCATTTTGAAATGAAAGTATTTCTGCGTAAGGAAAACGATTTGAAATTTGTTTTCAAAAGTGGTAAAGGTGAAAAATGATTTGAAAATATGTTTTCAAATGGTTGAAGTGTGGAAATTATATATCTAGTAAAGATATTTTTGGAAAATAAATAATTTGAGAAATTATTTGAAATTTGATGATGTTGTGCATGTCTAGTTAAATAACCGACTATCAATATTTACCTTTAAATGGGTATTTGTTGTGATTTGCTTGAATTTGAATGCCACACTTAATTTCAAAATAAGCGCTCACTATTCGGGTTAGCCAGGAAAGAACCTTTGGGTCGTATAACCCATTCCCAATATGTGATACGTCATTATGGATTGCATTTGAAGACCGGTGTTGTGACGCCCCACCTCAATACCCACGCTAGCCAAGAACACTACGGTGTAGTGCTGTCAACTAGCGCGGAGAATAAGGCTGTTGAGGAACGACCATCCATGTAATTTCTTATCACACGGTGGCTATAAAATAATCTTCGGAAACAAATATAGAAGTAAGCATAACATGCGAATCATCACAGATATCCATATCATAAAGGCGGAAAGAGATATGAATATATATCACATAAAAGTGTACATCAGAGTAGTGGTCTAAAAAGATCCACGATAATACAAAAGAATAGCAACGCGTGCTATACAAAAGAATACAACTATGAGTCTATATCTCAAGTGTAAACAACAAAAGCTGCTAATCTAAACAAGTAGCCAAAAGTCAGAGTAGTGAATCACTGGGGGAGGAGTCAAGCAGTAGCACCTGTAACATCTCGGTCTAACCCGAGTATTATTTATAAGAAAATAATAAACGGATCAGTCTAGCTATAAATATCAGATGACATGATATAAAATAAAAGATATGGCATAAACATAAAATATCCATACTGACATACTACTATAAGTATGCAAATAATGATCAACAGGAGATCAACCGATAAGAGATAAATCAATATCACAAGAACCTTCTCAAAGATCCAAAGAGGGCATCATACCCTAAACTTGTACTCATGACAAGTCAAAGAGATAAATTCCAGAAATCAACACAAGAAATCCAGAAAGCATAAAAAGGGAAAGAGGTCTATCACATGACGGTCCGAAGACCATGGGGAGCTACCCCATATGGATGAGTCTGAGTCACCCGAATGAGGTCAAGGCTAACCAAAAAGCAAAAAGGTATGTGTGAGTGGAATCACACAAGTGGTGTCTAGCCTAACCTTGCAATGAAAGAGACATCGCGCAATTGCTAGTCTAATTCATAAAGCGATCATCAAGATCAACGAGAAGTGTCAATTACACTAAGCTAGTAAATATAGAAGTTTAGCTTCATGTCCCATAACCACTTGCTTAACTTAAATATTTACGAACAAACTGTAAATCTTCACTAATAAAATTGTCACAAGAGGTTCAATCGAACAAGTCCAAGAATTAACCGACGAAGTGAACGCAAGCGTTTCATACCACTTGTTTTACTAAGTCGTTTAATTAGATTTCTCATCCGAGTGAGGTAAAGGCTTGTATATACTAATAGATTGAAAAACGGTTTAAGAAAAAGAGCTTTGTTATTAAAAATAGAGTTGAAATCATTTTGTTGAAAGAGTTTTGATATTTACTACTAGTATTGAAACCTTTATATTATAAAGTGACAAATCACAGAAGCGATTGTAGAAACAATCAATCACAAAGGTCACATTCGAAGATGTGATAAAAATCCAAGGAAATCAGCTCAGCAAGTTCTGTTGAATATTTTTCAGATAAGATCCCCTACGGAGGGGGGGTCCAGGGGGGGTGGCAACCCCCCAAGGTGGGGGTGCGGGGGCAACGCCACCGCTTACGGGGTTCGACCTGCCCGGTCAGGTCGGGGGGGTCCAGGGGGCAGCGACCCCGGCGGGGTGCGGGGCAGCGCCCCGACCAAAACGGTACGACCTAGTGAAGACAAAATGAGGTCTAACGACCTAAGGGGAATAGGGTCGAGCGACCTAATGGTTGCGACCTAGGGGTCTAAGGAGTCAAGCGACCTAACTGGAGCAACTCTATGGTCATGCGACCTAACTGAAATGGCCAAGCGACCTAACAATAGCACAGGTCAAGCGACCTAACGTTTTAAGGCCGAGCGACCTAATTAAACTCACGACTTAATGGTGTGAAAGGCGTGCGACCTAATGTGTTACGACCTAAGGGTCGAGCGACTTAGTGGAACAAGGTCATACGACCTAATACTTGTAGTAGGGTTGGGCGACCTAATGGAGTAAACGGTCGAGCGACCTAACAGGTTATAGGTCATGCGACCTAGTGGGTTAACGGCCTAACGACCTAACGACCTAAAAACCCGCGACCTAAGGGTCGAACGACCTAAATGGTCCAGCGACCTAGCACTAAACAAGGCCGAGCGACCTAATGGTACCCGCGACCTAGAGGTCAAGCGACCTAGGGATGAAATGGCCAGAGGATATAGGCGAGCGACCTACGACCCACCTACCCACGACCTACGACCTAAGCTCAAACGCGAGCTGCGAGCTACGAGCTAGCGACCTAGCGAAGTGAGAGAGACCGAGCGACCTACGACCTAAGGTCCATACGACCTATGACCTAACATCGAACAAGCATTAAGATGGCCCAGCGACCTATGGTACTAACTCGCGAGCGACCTAAGTCCTAGGTCGTGAGCGACCTAACTGCGAGTGAGCAAAAATGGCCAGAGCCAAAGCAGAGCGACCTAACGGCCATACGACCTACGACCTAAGGTCCTGAGCGACCTAACTCCGAAAACACGAAAAATGGCCAGAACGACCTAGGGGTTAACTCGTACGCGACCTACGACCTAAGGTCCACACGACCTAACTCCGAGCGAGCTAAAAACGGCCAGAACGACCTAAATGCAGAAATTTCACCCAAACACCAAAAATCGGAGTTTTTCGCCAATCCAATCCAAACCAAAAGCAAATATGCATGCTAAAGTGATAGGGAATCATTCCCAACAGTCCAAGATAGATATAGCCTAGATTTGTGAGATAAAAATCTCACCTTTGCTCCAAAACCCAATGAAAATGAAGAACAAAGCTTGAAGGAAAATGGAGAAGCAACCACAAGCTTGAATCCGATGTCTTCTTCTTGAATTTGGAGTTGAATGTTGGAGTTGCAATAAAACAAAGACTTTGGAGTTTTAATTTCTCATTCCATTCACCATTTTTGTTGAAGCTTTAGTGTTAGGAAATGAAATGAAGCAATGAAGAAGAAGGGGGGTGGAACTTGGGCCTAATGGGCTAAAAGTCCAAACCAAAGGCTCGAGTGAAAAAGTGGTGAAATTCCACTAACCCCAAACATATCAATGTTTATACTTAGAAGATTGCAAACGACGTTTCGAACTCAATGGAAGTGGTCTCGAGTCCTAATTTGACCGTTTGCAAAAAGTAGCTTTGGACCAAAATCCGATTAACGATAAAATATTTAAATATAAAAATCGATAAATATGCGGGTTGTTACAGGTGTTGAAGACCGGATATTTTTGAAAACGGAAGGATTACCGTCGAATGACTCTGCATCGGCTGATCTACGATATAGAGGTTTTATCACCCTTAGTGACGGGAAGTCCGGACATAATTAGTGAATATCCGGATTGCAAGGGCTTCTTTGGAAGTGCCTTCGGTTCCGTTTGATCTCGGAACGAACTTGTATGGATGTGTGTATGACGTTACAATTTGAGATGTAAAGCTGGTTTCTATCAATCTATTGGTAGCGGAGAATTTATTCTCTTAGCTTAACACCCTTCTCTGAGACGTATGAGCTCAGAGGTTATGTAGTTGATGGTTACTAGTGATACATTCCCAAATTGGTAATGTGGCATACGAAGTGCTGTTGAGCATTTGATGATCAAAGCACAGCTTTTGTATAAAGTGTAGCTTTGTGGACGAGACTTCGTCGGACCTCACACCTCGGAAATGGTCAAAACAGGAAGGATGCAGCAAGGTTATTAGGGGGTAGCGCCCCTTTAGTGTATGTCATTCCTTTTCGATAGAGGTGGTATCATGGTATGGAGCCCAGATACTTAACCTATGTTGTTGCTGCAAATTTATTACTTTGTGGTTGTTGGAATCGAGGATCCTCAGATATAGATCGGTTACGATCGAGGGATGACATATTCGTGTCAGTAGTTACCCAGTTAGGGGTAACCCGGCCTTGTGTTGGCAGAGATCCTGTTAGGTTCTCGGGTCGTCTTTTCAGAGGCATATCCATGTGGCAATGGGAAGTTTCTTGGCCTGACCATTTGTTGGAAATCCAAAGAAACAATACGAACCTTGTACAGTTTTAGTTGTAGAACCTATCATTCACTTATGGTGGTCACCACTGTTTGGATGGTAGCTATATTAGGCATAAGTGCGAAATGCCTATGCTGGCTAAGATTTATATCTTTACTTTCAGAATGTTTTCCTACACTATGCACTAGTAATAATATCAAATGTTTCTTTTTAATGCGTATCAAGCATCTTTGATTATCATAAGGAGAAATCTCCTCCGATTCTGCGTTTGCATTGTGTGTTTGTGCGGGAGGCCTTATGGTAGTCTCATTTTCCAAAAAGCATTGCGAATCTATTTTAAAATACCCCTTGGTTTGTTACAAAGATAAATAACTGTTTTAAGTTCTCACACCAGTCCTATGACTGACCTGGAGTTTATTGTTTTCCTTCCTAAACTCTGGGTGCCCACCAATTTCCACACGGGTAGTCTAGAGTCAGGATATCAGGATATTCTGGAATTCAGGAGTTGCTGGAGGCAAGCTGGATGGCATGGCGTATTCACTAGTATATAGTATTTCTTTTCCGCTATTTGTTGTTGTACACTCTGATGATGTAAGGTAATGTAATATGATGTAATGTAATAACTGATATAGTTCTTTGTTTAAAGATTATTCATTTATCTATTATGTTGTTCCGCTGCGATTGTGAGATTCTGATATTGTTCTGTTGTTTCTTTCTGTTATGTTCTATCTTTTTCTCTCTTCTTCTATCTTTTTCTTCTTCTTTAACCATAACATTTCGATTTTTCGGCATTCGATTGCTCGGCAGTTGATACAATGGACGTATTGATGTCGGTTTTCGAGCGTCTAAAAGTCCCAAACTTTACATTTGGTATCAAAGCATATGGTTAAGCGACAACCATGGCCCTGTTGGGTGTTACTCATTAGAGATAGAGTTAGTAGTACTCTAGAATGAGTTTGAGGGTAATATAGCTATGAGCGCATATTTGTTAGTGAATATAAATTATTTTGTATTGCGTTGACTTATCGGTTGATTGTTTATGAATTCTGCTCGGTGCGGGAAGTACAACCGTGATCGATAGGGGTTTCTAAACTCTTAAACAAGATAAACTGACACAGTATTGTTTTGAAATTGGGTAGATGAAATAATTTTACCCGAACTATTTTCGTATATCAAAAGAAATAAATTTTCTGTAAATTATTACAGTATATGGTTTCTTGGTTGTTAGGAAACGATGATATTGAGATATTATCATTATTAAAATGGAAATTGAAATAAGAAATTGAAATAATAACCAAAGGATAAAGGAATGAATTTATATACAAATGGAAATTGAAAATATTTATAAGTGGGAATAAAATTCATTAATGCAATGAAATTGGTAATGTGAATGTATAAATGAGTTTTATAAATTGAAATGAGATTTGATTGGGAATTGAAGTTTGATTGTGATAAACAAATTTGAAATAAAAAAATCCAAGCTGAAATTGTTGAATATAAGTGAAAAGAGTTTTGAACTTATAATATGAGATAATAAATTTTACTTTGGTAAAAGTTAAATAGATTTACTTTAGAATTGAAATCTGAATTGAATTTATAAGTGGAAATTTAAGTTAAGTTAAACAAATGATTTTTAATGAAATATAACTTGAGTGATGTTGAATGAAGTTGATTTTGGTATCGAAGTAAATTAATCAAGAGAAGTGATGAATATGAACTTAAGTTATATAAATGAAATTCAACCTTATATTGTTAAAGGAATTAGCAATTGAATTGATAAATGGATGAAATATTAATCAATCGAATGTAAAAAAATTGATATGAGATAATGGATGAAAGTGTTAATTCATTAGAAGCTAATGAAGTTGAAAAAATTGAATAATTAAATGGAAGTCAATTTAATATCAACTAATTGGAATTAAAAGTGTTGAACCAAATTTAATGTAAAGAAATGTATAATTTGGTTATGATGGTTATGATTTAGTTATGAATTGATTTGGATAGACATTGATTGTTGGATGTTTATTGGTTGGATAGTTATTCGATGGTTGCATTTGTTGCATTTTCTACATTGGCATATATAGTTATTGATATATGTTGTATATTGATGTTATTTTCATATATGCATGTTTCTCATGTTGTTGTTGAGTGTATAGTAGGTGCGGATGGCTTATGCTTCGCATTTGGAGCTCGCTTTCGCGCTATATTAGCCGTATATGCTCGCTAATAATAAATAAGGTACATATCTCGGATTAAATATCGTACTTTTACACTTTTTTCCCTGCGGGATGCCTAATCACTTGATGAGATGTATATTTGTGATATATATACTATCATTTTTTTCGGATCGAGCCGCGCAAAGGAGGTAATGGTGAATTTTTTTCAAAAATTTAAGGCGTTAGAATATTTTTGAGAAAATTGGGAAATTTTTGAAAACTAAGTTTGGATTTGGAAACTTAGTAAAGATTTTGCATGAAGTTTAACTATGAATTTTGCGAAAGTTAAAAACCTAAGAGATTTGAAAAATCCAATTTGAATGGTTTGTTTTGGAAAGTTAATGGATTCTTTAACTTTTTCTTACTTGGTAATTTCGAGGACGAAATTCTTTTAAGGGGGAAGTTTGTAACGACCCAGAATTTTTGTTAATTAAAATTCGTATATTTAATTAATTTTAAATATTAATAAGTGAAATTTATAAGTCAAATAAATTTTATTTCGAATATCTGGATTTAACTGCATAATTAAATCGATAATTTAAAAGTTGAAATTACAGAAATAATTGGAAATTGGGATAAATATGATTAAAATTGATTTTCAAAATTTTATTTAATCATATTGAAGTTAGAATGATGTTATAGAACTTTTAAAATTGAATTTAAAGTTAATTTGTGAAAATTGAATATTTTAATATTTAATTGACGAGTTAAAATAGCCATTTTTCAAATGGTCTCGGATTTCGAAGAAACCAGTTTCATCGGATCTATAATGTGATATTATTATATGGTTTCAAATTTCGTGTCAGTTGGATTTACCGTTTGTCTAGGGCAAGCCAAAACGCATAGAAATTGGTGTAAATCGATTTAATTTAAAATCGATCGTTTATTTCCGTAACTCGCACAGATGATCGAATTGGCTCCCGATACATATTCCATTATGTCCGGAACGCGGGGTAAACCCTAGAAATGCCAGTCACCGTGCGAGATTTGGAGTTGGGAAAAATTCGGGTGAATAGTGTTTTGGCGAATTTTCTATATAAGGACGATTTTATTCTTCATTTGCAATCAAGAAAACAAAACCCTAATTCTATAACCTAGCTGCCGGCTATGAAATCAAAGGCCATAAAATTGCCTCTTTCTCTCTCAATTTTCTTCCAATCCATCGATTATTTGCAGAA
Organism: Allium cepa; assembly: GCA_030765085.1. Classification (NCBI taxonomy): domain Eukaryota; kingdom Viridiplantae; phylum Streptophyta; class Magnoliopsida; order Asparagales; family Amaryllidaceae; genus Allium; species Allium cepa. Next base: position 555,423,813 of record CM060928.1, on the reverse strand, counting down.
AACTTCAACTACAACATGGTTTAACCATATATAACTTGTATAACATCTTTAAACCATAGTTTCCAAACATAGAATTCAATTTCAAATTTTGAATTCAAATTTAAATCAAATTATTTAAATTTCAAAACTTAATCATGTTATTCAAAATAACTTTTATTTTTGAAACTCCTTTTCAAAAGCTTTAAATCCCATTTCCAAAACTATTTTGGATTCAAAAATTTATCTTTTAAAACCATTTTAAAAATCTACGACTTAACCAATTTCCTCAAGCAATCCATATTTGTGTGTGTATAGTGTAGTCCAGGGGTTTTACACAATAGTGCAACATCATCAATCATTATAGATTCAATCACAGCAATATCGATAAGCGGTATAATCCTATAACATTTATTTATATATACAGAATCACAGATAGATAATATAAATGAATCACAGATAAATGAGTCACAGATCACAGCTTAATCATACAATTCATATCACATAATAGTGCACATCAAAGATATTAAACAATACAAGACATTTCATACAATTCAAACATCCAAGCATTCGATAATCATTTATAAGCAAGACTAATTACTTGTTTAATCCTAAATTAATTACTCATGAATTAATTACTCAATCCTGATTATATATTAATTTAAATTAGATTAATAAATTACTAACCCTGGTTTGTTAACATTAATTAATTACAAATCATTTTAATTAATCTTTAATCATTTATTAATTAACCTTAATTAATAAATCGATTGACCCTTAATCATTAAATAATTAATCTTTAATCATTTAATTATTCTTTTATTAATTAATTACTCCTCAATTATTTATCATTATTCATTAAATAAATTAACCTTTAATTAATTATTCTTAATTAATTACAATAAGTGATTATCCTAATCACTTAGATTAATGAAACGAATTAATTATCACTTGATTAATTAATTATTAATCATAAGTTCATTTAGCTCTCAACAAATTAATCAATCTTTAATTTATACTCAGTTAAACTCTAATTAAGTAATTATCACTAAATATTAAAATTAATAATCTTGTAAGATAACACATTTATCTTAATTAATTTCATAAAATTTAACTTAACCCTTTTTATGTTAATTGATAATCAAAATCATAATCTCAAAATAAAACATTTTTATCTTTAAAATCTTATTTTAAATAATTTAAAAAATGGATTATCATCCACATACGAGTTAACTTAATACCTTCAACTTAATTCAAATCAACAACATTGTTTAGGATAATCGTTAACTCTTAAATCAGATTCTTAATTTAAACTATTAAATTTTTATTTCCAAAATAAATTTTAGAAACCAAACTTAAATAATTTTAAGTTAAATAGCTATATAACTTTTATTGATCAAAACTTAATTAAACTTTTATTATGAAGAAATTTTTTTAAGAATAAAATTTTAAAACTTATTTAATATAATAAACTTTAAACTTGTTCAACATTTATTCGAAACTCTTGGAATCAATAAGTTTTTAACAAAAACCCGAGCCAAGCTTATTTTTACCTGAGCCTAATTCCATTTTTCCCAAGCAAAATACAGTTTCTTCTTTTCCTTTTTCGTTTTCTTTTTAAACTTCACTGGTTTAACTTTCAAACCGTTGCAGTACTTTTGCAATTACCTGAGCCCAAGCCCAATTTCCTCGAGCCCAACTTCGAAAAAAAACCTCGAGATGCTCTTCTTCTTCCCGAGCTCAATCAAATCCAGACACGCTTGATACCATGTGCACGTGTACATACGATCGGAACGCCTCCGATCATTGTCGCTGGCTTCAGCATATCGCCAATCATTCCCTCCATCATCGCGAACATCTGTATTATCGAATCAAGCTGGAAATCAAAATTTAACTAGTCGACACATTCGAACCCAATCTAATCATCGGAAAAATGTCTAGCCCCGATGATCTTGACCATCATAAATCATGCCCATCCTCCCAGAGTTGCGTCACGCCACGATGCACCAATCCCCCCTTCTCCAAAAGCTTCCGGCCCTCCCTCGACCACACACAAGCTCAAGAACACAACGACCCAAAACTGTACGTTAAACCCTAAAGCTCACTTTCTCACCCAATCCAAACCCTATTTCAAAATTTGGCCACGGTCGATGTCTTCCCCACGACCACCTACATCTTTCAGAACAGGCCGTAACACCCCACGTTGACGAGAACGACAGAGATTGATTTTAGAACGATAAATTGACTTTAAAAAATTTCTCGAGATTTACTAATTTAAAAATCTTGATTTTTCTTTTAAAAATCATCATTTCCGAAAACAAATCATATAATATAATCAATTCAAGAAATTAAGATACTTGAGTTTTTGCATTTATTTGAGTTTCACTGTGAATTCTTGTTTCAGATAAAATTTACTTTCTGATCTTCTTAAAAATATTATTAAGAGCTAAATTATGATTTTACAAACTTATTTTGTTTGAATCCTAAGGTCTAAAGAAGATTAGAGGTGAAGATTTAAATTTTTAAAACAGCTCTGGAACCCTGTTAACCTGGAACAGAGGCATTTATTTTTTTGTACGGACATGCACTAGTATATCCATCTATACAGAAGCTCATATTCACACAAGCATACATAGTTACAGATCATTATATGCAAACCAGAAGATATACATACAGGTTCAAGTGTTTGCGCACCTGAGTTTGGGAAGAACAGAGAGCACGAGCCTGGAAGTAAAATTTGAAAACTGGAATTGATTCAAATCCTAGAAACTTGGACTTACTTGGATCTGGAAGTTGTATTCGACCTGAAGCTTGATTGTTGCCATCTTTTCTTTGATCTTCTTTTTTCCAGTTTTGAAGATTTTGAAAACAGCTTTCTTTTTATCTGATGATTTTTCTCTTATTTCCAAATCTGATATGATTAACAGCTTCAGGTTTGAAGCCTTTGACTTTTCTTTGATTTTTTGTTTTGATTAAATTTGTTTATTTCAGGTTTAAGTTTGAAGAGCTTGTTTTCAAGTTGAAAACATGAGGTAGGTTTGGATTTGTAACCTGATTTGTTTCAGGTTTGAGGTATTTTGATTTTCTAGTTTTTTTTTAAAACAGCCTGGTTTTCTTCTTTTAATGCATGTTAATAAAAATTTAAGAGAATTAAATGCCACTTGTAATTGGTATTGACACTTGTTATTTGCTTGCATAACTAATGTTATAAATGTCTTTTATGATTAAAATTGTGTTTAAGACCCTTACTTATTTTATTTAGTTTAAATACATATATACTTTGTATTTATATTTATATATACCAACAAACATAAAAGGAAATGTATTTGTTTAAACTCTTACATATTTAACAACTATACTTAGTTATGTTTTGTACATGTATATATTTTGTACTTATTTCTTCCAAAAGAATATATACATAATAAAGTTTTTACATTTATACTAACTATATTCATTTTAAAACTCTTTATATTTCACTTTAGCTTTACAACCAATTTTGTCAAATCTTATTTAAATTGAAACTATTATACATTTAAATAAATATTTATCTATATACATTAATTTCAAAATATAACTTTCATATATATCATATATTCATCTCCTATATTCAAATCAAATTCAAATTATCTTATAAAAATCCATTTATATAAATAGATAAACATACATTTTATTAAATTTGGAAAATACAATTAAATCATATACATATTCATTTCCAAATATTCAAAGAAATTCTCAATTAATCCATACATAATTCCAAATTATTTAAAAATGTTTATCTTAGAGTTATAAATCCAAATTCTTTTTAAAATCAATTATACACATATATTTGAACAAACAACCAAACATCTTATTTTATTTAAGTAAATTCAAATAATTACATAATTTATATTAAAATTTTAATTAATTATCAATTTATTCTTAGTTAAAATCCAGGAATGTTACATTTGGGGTCTTAAGTGACTATAGGGTCCTCCTTTTTCCTATAAAAGAAGGATTAAGTAGCCAAATGAGATTTCTACGGAATGATAACTAGATAGTACCATTGAAGAGCACGCTTTTGGAAATAAGTCTTAAATGATGGCATTAAACTTAATTAAAGACTTAAATGACTAGAGTTTGTCTATCTTCCACTTGAAAGTATTAAGTGGCTTGGATACTGTAACGACCTGCCTTTTTGACCCATAGAAATCGACAATAATACATCCACGATATTCACGTGCCGAAAATCCAAGTGTCCGAAAGAAAGATTATTGGGGTGAAAGAAACAGAAGACAGAATAGAATCTTACATTATGACGAGGAAAAATATAATATAAACAAGATATTTACAAAATTAAATCATTTTTAGTATACACAAAATCACAGTATTATAACCTTTTATCAACCTAGACAATTATAACAGTCCGTATTTACCATTGCTAATAAATGCAGATAAAAATCAAGAACGACAGTGGAAAATATAAGATGCAGAGTACGTCTTGGAGGATCTAGCTCGCCATTTGAAAGCTCCAAAGCATCTGGCTAAAATCTAGGAAATATGCTCGGGATGACCCGAGCATTATAAGAAAACAATGCCTGGGTCTGTCTGGTAAAACCAGCATAAGAAAAGCTCGAAACAAATCATATGGATTACTATATTTGAAATTACTTTTAAAATAAGAAGTATCTCGCAAGGCCACGTCGCATATAAACATGGTAGGATTTTTACCTTAAGATAACTAAAACATTTTATTATAAAAAACCAGAGATATTATCATAATTGTCTAGGTTTAAAATAAATATGGAATGTAGCTAAAATGCTTTCATCTTACATTTCAACATAGTTGAGCACATCTAAATCCGTAAAGGTTTGTATTGGAGAATGGGTTCCAATGATGACAGGTTAAGGGGCTACCTTCAAATGACATACCTCTACAAAACATACCTGAAGCCTACAAATACATCTGCCCCTCAGCTACACAGAGCTGGCTTACCCCTTTAACATGACAAGCCAGATTACCTCACCCCTTTAACGTCGAGGGTGCTTTACTTTGCCCCTCAGGAAGAACAGTATAGCTCCATATCATACTTCATCACAAACGTATTAGTTTGGAGTGGTTTGATATATTTGAAAAATGGTGTCTCCAAACTAAGCAATAACTAACTCAGTTTCGGTACTTTGGAAATATGCAACAAGTATTCAAGTCCTCACCGGGGAACTCGAATATACAATCATTCTTCTTGAGTCAAAATAGGTCAAGATTTGATAATTGGTTATTTAACTATCAAATTATGACTCCCCACCTCTATACTCACGCTAGCCAAGGACACTACGGAGTAATGCCGTCAACTACCGCGAAGAATAAGGCTGTTGAGGAGCGGCCATCCCTGTAATTGCTTTGTGCGAGTACCAATATGCTAGATAGAAGGTTGCGTATTTCATTTAAAGAGGAAATCTGACATATCAAGTACAGACTCAAATCTACCACACAGTGGCTATGTGGTCTTCGAAAACAAATATAAAATAAGCATAACATAAATCAGTCATAGATATTCATATCACTAAGGCGGAAACAGATATGAATCTAACACGGTAAAGTGTACATCAAAGTAGTGGTCATGTAAGATCCACTCCATCACAAAAGTATAGGTATAAGTGCTAGACAAAAGAATAATTATACATCGACGAGTCTCTATCTCGAATGTATAATAACAAAAACTACAAAGCTGGAATAGTTAGCCCAAAAGTCAGGTGACGGGCCCTAATAAGTAGTCAAGCAGAAGCACCTGAAATACCTTGGTTTGACCCAAGTATTATTTAATACGAAAATAATAAAAGGATCAGTCTAGCTATAAATATCAGATAAAACGAGATAGATAAGAGATATGATAAAAAAAACGATAACAAAAATGCCATACTGTGACATGTATACATTAAATAACAACAAAGAATCATACAATATCTCAAATCTACTCAAACACCAAAAAAATGTCCTATTCTTTGTTTTATTCACCAAACCACAAATATTGGCAAAACTTATCAATGGAAATCACAAAAATTGGTGAAACACAAATTCTAGAAATCATCAACTAGAAATCTAGAAATCACAAAAAGGGGAAAGCCTATCACAAAGAGGAGCATGAAAACTCACCAACACGTGTATCATAAACATAACTCTATTCCATAAACCGAATATCGACGCAAGTAAAAAGATACGCCCCATGCATAGTCGAACATCAACGCATCTAAATAGATATGCCCCATGCATAAACAAACATCGACGCACCTCGAAAGATACGCCCCATGCATAAACAAACATCGACGCACCTAGAAAGATATGCCCCATGCGAAGTCGAACATCGACGCATCTATAAAGATACGCCCCGTGCATAGACGAACATCGCTGCACCTAAAAAGATACTCCCCATGCATAGACGAACATCGACGCACCTAAAAAGATATGCCCATTGCTCTAACTTATCGAGCCGATTGCTCCACGAACGGTGCAAAGACCATGGGTCGCTAGCTATAAAAATAAGCCGAAGTTCCATAAAACGAGGTACAGTCCCCCACATGGACAAAGAGACATCGCGCATCGCTAGTCTAAATCACAAATTGTCATCATTGATCAATAAGTGCAAATTACACTAAGCTAGTAAATAAACGAGTTTAGCTTCATGTCCCATAACCACTGGCTTGACTTAATATTTATAAACAGATTGTAGATTTCCAATCGAAAATTGTCACGAAAGTTCAATCGAACAAGTCCAAGAATTAACTGACAAAGTAAACGCAAGCATTTCATACCACTTGTTTTTCTAAGTCATTTAATTAGATTTCTCGAATGAATGAGATAAAAGTTTGTATATACTAATGGGTTGGAAAATGGTTTTTTATACTGAAAGTAAATATTGAAATTGTTTTGATGAAAGATTTTTAGTATTTACTACTAGTATAGAAACCTTTTCATTTTAAAGCGACAAACCATAGAAATGATTGTAGAAACAATCAATCACCAAAAATTCACATACGAAGACGGGAACCATAGAAATCAATACCAAATCCATCAAAATAGATATTCCTAAAAAACCCAGGAAAGAAGTCATCAAAGTCGATAATAAGCGAAAACAACTAACCATATCAACAAAAGTCGATAAACAATGGAAATTTACTCAAAAACTAGGCAAATAGGCAAAACTGCACAGTTCTAGACATCTGAAATTACCAACCAGACGTCTAAACCACCAATTAGACGTCTGGTTGGGTTTCCAGACGTTTGGATTTTGTTTCTGCCTTTATCCAAGGACCAATTTCAAACGTTTGGATTTTTCAACCAGACATCTGAATTTGAAACCAAACATCTGGATTTTCTTCCAAACGTTTGAAATTTCCTGCTAGGCAAAAATCAGCCTGGCCCAAATAGAGCAAAAATCCAAACCGAAAGCGATCGGACGAGCAACGAAGACTAGGGATTTATGGAAAGTGACAACCCAGTCTTAGAGTCTCTTCGATACACCCCAAATAACATGTCCAAACATCCAAGATAGGATTTTTAATGATTTTGACTTCAAAATACAAAAATTGAAAAATTTACCAAATCAATTCAAATCAAAAGCAAATGAACATGAATAGATGTTAGGAATTCATACCTAACAACAGTGAAAGCTATAGACGTAGATATGAGTTCACAAACTCACCATTAAACCCAAAAACTCAAGTGAGAAGCTATAAAAAAGGCAAGATCAACTACTCTTCAATTTCAACTCAAGAAGCTTCAATCTAAGCTCATAAGAAAAATATTTTCTAAGTCAGGGTTTAGGAATTTATGAATATGGAAGAGGGATTGAGATGGAGAAGATGAAGAGGATGCTTACCTAAACTTCTCCTTGATTTCTAGAAACTTGAATTTGAATTTCCTAGCAAAACTAGGGCTAAGGAATTTTGATTTCTTTTCTCTTCCCCTATTTTTTTCTTTTATCTTGAGTGTTAGGAAATGAAAATGAATGAAGAGGGAAGGAGTGGAGTGGGAGTTATCATGTAGAGGAGTTGGGTTCTCTTAGTGGGCTGAAACCCAAACCCAAAGCCCCAAACAAAAATATCAAAATTCTAATCAACTCCAAACATATTGATGTTTATACTTAAAAAGGTCGCAAACGCCATTTTGGACTCAATGGAAGTGGTTTCGAGTCCTAATTCAACTGTTTGCAAAAAGAAACATTTCAGACATTAATCCAACTAATGATGGTATATTTAAATAAAATATTTAAATATACAATCGTAAAATATGCGGGTTGTTACAGACTTCCCTCTTTAAAGAAATTGCATCCTCGCAATTCTTAAGAAGAAAACAAAGAGTAACAACCATGAAGCATATCAACACAGAAGAAAATTTGAAGTAAGAAGTTCACCTTTAAAGAGCACGAGAGAGTACTTCCAGATGTGTTCACTCGATGAATTCTCTGGATTCCCAAGAGGAATCCTTAGAATTTTCGGACCATCGAACATTCACAAGAGGAACATCTTTATTTCGAAGGCATTTAACCTCCGAAGCAATGACACGAATAGGATGTTGCTCATACGTCAAAGAAGGTGAAACTTCAATTACTTCAATAACACCGCACTCAAGAATAGAATCGGAATCCCAAAGGCATTTCCATAGTTGAGAGATGTGGAAAACATCATGAATAGCAGAAAATTGAGTCGGTGCAACGACGTAGTTTAATAACGGTGCGCCCGAGGAACCCGAAACTCGAATAATTTGGTACAACGACGTAGCACAATAACGGTACGCCAGATGAACCTGCTAAAAAGATCATTCCATTCGGACATCATCATAGAAACAATCGCTTGTTGCTTACGACTAAGGTCATCGACAACACAATTTCCCTTTCCGAAGGTATAAAGAATATCAAGATCATAAGATGCAAGGAACTCGAGCCAACGTTGGTGATGCAAATTAAGTTCCTTTTGACAAAATAAATGCTCCAACGATTTATGATCGGTGTAAAGAACAAATTTCTCTCCCAAAAATAATGATGCCAAATTCAAAACGTGAAAACATTAACTGCAAGCACTAGATCATGAGTAGCATACCTAGTCTCGATAGGCTGTAATTATATAGAATCATAAGTGATAGAACGTTCCCTTTTTGCATGAGAACGACACCCAAACCAATATGACTAGCATCGGTACAAACAATGAAGTCTTGGTTCCCTTCAAGAATCACAAGAATAGGAGCATCGGAAAGGAGTTCTTTTAAATGATCCTCTTTCTCGAAAAACTAAGACTTTCAAAAATTATATCTAACTTTATGTAATCTTCTTTTTAGAATTTTTTTACATATTCTAAGTTAATTTATTGTGTCTGATTGTCTCATCATAACGCTTAGGAAATTATTATTGATAACGTTGATCAAGCGCATTGACCAGAATTCTTAAAGTACCCAATGAGCAATACAACATAAAATCATCTTCTATGTGATAAAAATATCTCTTAATAATTTTATGAATATTCTTTGTTCGTCTTAAGAACAAAATCCAATTATACTTATAAATATCTTATTAAAAATATTTGCAAATTTTAAATTGCTATTTTCATCCGTAATTAATGAATACTCGTTGAGATATTCGTCGAATACTCATTTATAAAATGGATAAAATAAGCTGGACATATTAAATGACATCATGAGTCATTCATAAGAATCATAACAAGTGCGGAAAGCGGTAAGGAGAAAGCTGTTCTCTACAAATCGTAGCTGATGAAAACCGATGGCAAGGTCGAGCTGAAAAGACCTTAGCATCATTCAAAAGATTGCTTAGGTGATAATCCTAAGACAAGCTCAAAGCCACCGGGAAATTATCGAACTGCTCGAATGAGGGGAATAACATCTTCCTCAACAAGTGTGTCTAGAGAATAAAATGATGCCACCAAATTAGATTCGAAATCATTAAGAAAAATAGAAATATTCTTAACAGATTGAGAATGTCGAAGATGGATAGTCCACTTGAGACATAGGATATGGCTTCATAATGGTTAAGCCAATCCTCTCACAAAAATCAATTTCAAAACCTAAGTAGCATATAGCATGCAAATCGGATCGGAAAGCATAATCATGTAAAATAATCTCGACATTTTTACAAAGTAAACTGAGTGTTGCGGATCCACTAACCAGATTCACAATTCTCGGTGAAGTTGTCAAGCCCAAAATGTTTAAAGAAAAAGAACAAGTTCTTTTGATATAAAATAATGAGATGAACCCATGTAACGATCGCGATTTTTCGTTGCTGAAAAACCGAAATGTTATGGGTTTTAAGAAAGAAGAAAGAAGAAGAAAGAGAAGAAGACAGTGGAAAATAGAGAGAAAAAGAAAATAGAAAATAGAACGGAACTGAAAACAACAACAGAATCTCACAATTCGCAGCGGAACAACATATAATAAATAAATGAATAATCTTTAAACAAAGAACTATATCAGTTATTACATTACATCATATCATTACATCAGAGTGTACAACATCAAACAATGCAGCGGAAAAAGAGCTACTATATAAACTAGTAATACGCCATCCAGCTTGCCTCCAGCAACTCCTGAATTCCAGAATATCCTGATAAACCTAACTCTTAACTGCCCGTGTGGAAATTGGTGGGCACCCAGAGTTTAGGAAGGAAAACAATAAACTCCGAGTCGGTCATGTGACTGGTGTGAGAACTAAAACAGTTTATTTTTCTTTAAAATCAAAAATAGAGGAATATTTTTAAAATCAATTCGCAATGCTTTTAAAAATGAGACTACCATAAGACCTCCCGCCACACACACAATGCAAACGCAGACTTGGAGGAGATTTCTTCTTATGTTAGTCAAAGATGCTTGATACGCATTAAAAAGAAACATTTGATATTATTACTAGTGCATAGTGTAGGAGATATTCCGAAAGTAGAATATAAATCTTAGCCAGCATAGGTACCATTATAGTATGCTTACTATAGCTATCATATTAAATGGCAGGTTCTACAACTAAAACCGTACAAGTCTCGTGTTGTTTCTTTGGATTTCCAACGAATGATCAGCCAAGTAACTTCCCATTGCCACATGAGAATGCCTCTGGATGGACATTCCTGAGAACCAAACCGGATCTCTACCAACACAAGGCCGGGTTACCCCTAACTGAGTAACAACTGACCGAATATGCCATCCCCCGGTCCTTTGGGACCTTTCACAGAGCGCTCGCAATCAATTCACACAATCATAAAGTGTTTTCAACATGAGTAAGTATCTGGGCTCCATACCATGATACCACCCTTTTCCAGAAGGAAATGCACATATCCTAAAGGGCGCTACCCCTCATAACCTTGCTGCTTCTTTCCTGTTTTGACCATTCCGGGGTGTGAGGCTCGACGAAGTCTCGTCCACAAAAACATACTTTATACAAAAGCCATGCTTTGGGTCAACAAATGATCATAGAAATGATCACCAGGATAGACGATCAAAAAAATGATCCTATCACAAATAATCAACACAATGATCATTTCACAGCAACACTCAGTATGTCACATTACCAAATTGGGAATATATTGCTGATAACCCTCAACTATATAACCTCTGAGCTCGTACGTCTCAGAGAAGGGTGTTAAGCTAAGAGAATAAATTCTCCGCCACCAACAGAAATATATTTGAAAGAAATCAGCTTTATATCTCAATTTGTAATGTCAGACATACTATCCATACAAGTCTGTTCCAGGATCGAACAGAACCGAAGGCACTTACAAAGAAGTCCTTGCAATCCGAATAATCTCTAATCACGTTCGGATTTCCCATCACATATGGAGATCTCTATACCGGGGATCAGCCAGTGCAGAGACAATCAACAAGAAACCCTTACGTTTTCAAAAATATCCGGTCTTCAACACCGATCTTCAAATGCAATTCATAACGACGTATCACATATTCGGAATGGGTTATACGACCCCAAGGTCCTTTCCCGGTTAGCCCGAATAGTGAGCGCTTATTTTAAAAAAATAAGTGTGGCATTCAAATTCAAGCAAATCACAACAAATACCTATTTAAAGGTAAATATTGATAGTCGGTTATTGAACTATCAATAGATATGCCAACATCACCAGATTCCAAATAATTTTCCAAATTATTTATTTCCCAAAAATATCTTTACAAGACATATATTCTCCATTCTTCAAAAATAAATCAATATTTATTTTTAAACCCAATTTCCCAATTTCATTTATAAATTCTATATTGAATTTACATTCCAAAATATTTATGAATATACGATTTCCATTCGAATTTACATTCCAAAATATTTATGAATATACGATTTCCATTCGTTTTCAAATATTCATTTTCAATTTATCTTCAAAAAGATAAATTCAAAATATTCACTTAATATTGGAAAAACATTTCCATGCTTATTTATTTATAAGAAATTCACAAGCCTTTTTATTTTCTATACTTAGAAAATATTCAATATACTTTAATCGAAATTAAGTATATATTTCATTCTTTAAGGAAATCATTCACTTAAAGATATTTATTTGGGCCAAAACGAATGTTGCGTAAAACATCGTTACGACAACCCAAAATCACTAGTATAGGGATTCGAAATTAAAATAGATATATAAATCCCAATACTATACAAAAACATTTCCTTTCGGAAATCATCTATTATAACAATAGTGTTATAATCTACTATTTCCTTTTATTTCTCGAAAACATCTATTTCAACAATGAATGTTGAAGTCTATGGTTTCGACTCTTAATACATTTTAAAACATCTTTAGATCGTTTTAATTCTATTTCAAACATCACATCCTAAATAATTTCTCTAACATAATATTCACTATTTAAAAACGTGAATATACCTTGTTAATAAATTTCATTACTTCTATTCATTTTATTTTAAAGGATTATTCACTGTCTAAAACATGAATATAACTCCATAAATAAATTATACAATTTACTTATTAAAATAAGTCGTTGCGGATTTATAAAACAACGTTTATAAATTCTATTTCTATTTATTTTATATCACTTCCTTTTATAAATTTCCTTTATTAACTTATTCGATTTATAACTCAATTATATACCGAAAGTCCATATTATAAGTTAAATGCTTAAAAATTTATTTGTTTACAAAATCGTTCCTTTAAACTTCATAATTATAAATCTTATAACTTATAAGATTCATTTATTTATCCAAAATCTATTCTTTTAAATAACTTTACTAATTTTATAAACCTACTGTTTATAAAATTCCATTTATAACTTCACTGTTTATAATTCTATAAATTTCATCTATTTATGAAATTCATTCGCAATTCATTCTAACACTTATAAAAGCTCGTTTTATAATTCAAATATTTATTTGTTTTTTTTATAAATATCAATTTATAAATCTTTTAATATAGATCAATTTATATTATTCTTTTAAAACGTTTTTAAACTCCTTTATAATTTCACCATCTTGATTTATAAAATAATTAAATTTCATCAATCCTATATTTAAACCTTTTTTTAATAAATTCAGAAATCCCAGTTTAAACTATTTTATAAAATCATTAATCCCATATTTTCAAAAATCAACTTTTAACTGTATTTCTTAAAAATCATAATTTTTATACATTAAAATTATAACGTTTATTTATTTAAGATGAATCAATTTCAAAAATATTTTATAAACGTATATTTCCAAAAATCACTTTAGAAATCAAAATCGTTGTTTTTAAACTTCAAAAATTGGATCCGATGATGCAACACATCAATAGTCAATCACGACTTTCAAACATCATATATCGATATGATAAACAATCAAACATCACAATATCTAAAATCAAATAAATATTTGTGAGGAATCCAGTTGTATCCCTCCAACCTATTTTCCTGCATCCACAGACATTAGCACAATACCAATTCCGTTTCAAGACAGAATATCGCGGTATATGGGATTTTATAAAATATTATCCGCTTACTAATGGCGCAATAGGGTCTCATCCGCTATACAATGCGGGAAATCAATCAACTGCAATATATACATATGCCAATATATATATATATATATATATATATTGCTATATATATAATATAATACCAATTCCACTTCGAGGTGGAATATCGCGGTATATGGGTGTAATAAATAACCTCCGCTTACTAACGGCGTATAGGGTCTATTCACATCCAATATATATATATATATATATATATATATATATATATATAACAATCATCATTCAAGCATTCAATCAACACAGCTAACAATTTTAAATCTAACTATTTAAAGTTTAAATAAATCTTTTAGAGTGAGAAGTTCTCACCTTTGCTTTTATTAGCAATCCATTATCCATCTTGACTCGATTTCTTGATTTATACCTTGTATAAATATTATACACAATTTACTAATATTCGAACAAATTAATAACCAATTTTCGTTCTTTATTTTTTTAAATAAATCAATAGTTTTATTTAAACCAATTTCTTGTTTAATAATTTATTTTAACTAATTATTTTACTTTTAAAATAATTCTAACCAGAAATTTTCAATGAACTAAATTTCCTTTTTATAAATTAAATCAACTAATTATTTTACTCTAAATTAATATCTTAAAATCAATTTCTTTTAAATAATTTGTTTAGCAAAAATTCAGATTTAAACTAAATTTACTTTAATAAATTATCTCACCAAAATAATTGATTTGCCGGTTAAACAAATTTCTTTACTATAACTATTTTTTTTTCTGTATATTTATAAATTAAAAATCTGCATATATATTTTACTGTATATATTTTTTCATATTTAAATCAAATTGAACAAAAACAAATAAATAAAAAAAAACTTACTGCAATTCGACTAAGGCCATCTCCATGTCTCGGCCTCGAATTCCCAACCCCACGAACGAACACGCGCGCCCCCAATCCATCGTGCGCCGCCATCCCAAATCGCCACCGCGCCTTGTAATCGAGCTTGCCGTGAGCTACATCTACCACACCCATCCACGCGAGTACCCACCATGTCGCGCACCCCAATCGACGCCGCCTGCCTCGACGCCTCACCACGACAGCGCCGCCATCTCGCGAACCACGCTCCACCTACGCGCGCGTGCGCGATTTTAAATTAGGGATTCGGCCATTACTGAAAAGAATGAAGTCGACTTATTTTTTTATTTGAATCTGAAGAGAGGAAGGGGGAGAACGAGAATTGGCTTCGGCCATTTGATTTCTCTTTGAACCGTTAGTAGTTAATAAGGAGGAAGAGGGAACAGAATTACGTGATTTTGCAGAGGTAGAGTTATGTTTGCACGATCTCGTTCGTGATTTCAGTGGCGTGATTTTAGGCGTGAGAGAAGGTAGAACGTGCAGATGTTTGACTCAATTTAAATTTAAATTTAAATTGAATTCGATTTTATTTCAATGCGTTTACTCACCGTGTGCTCACATATAAACTCCGAAAAATACGAAATTTGAAACCCGATAATAATTCAATATTACGGACCCAATGGAACTGGTTTCGTCGAATTCCAAGACTGTGCCTCGGACGGCTATTTTTAAATATCGATTCAAACGATTAGATTTCAAAACTGAACAATTTACTTTAAATTTCAATTCTGAAGTCCCTATTATTTTCAGTACTATCAATATGAATTTTACAAGCCTTTGAAATATTTTTAATCGGCTTAAAATTGAAGATTCAAATTTTTATTCAACTTCGATAGATTAAATTCTATAATTCAATCGCCAAATTCAAAGTTATATTGAAAATTCAATCCAAACCATCATTCAAATATTTAAAATTAATTAAATATTTTCAAATTAAATTGTTCAAAATTCTGGGTCGTTACAACCCATATCAAAAAGAGCTCGAATATGATAATCACAAAACAAATGTCATCAAGGACTGAATGAGAAATATCTCGACCAAAAGAAGTGTCACTAAAAGCTTGCACAACATTCAGCTTTCCCTCCTTCTTATTTTGAAGTATGGGGCATGCAGATATATGGTGACCTGAATTTTTACAATAGCGACAATAAAAAGGTTTTGGACACTCCTTTGCATAATGGTCCGTGGTACCAAAATTGTAGCATTGTCCACTACTAGAGGTAGGAGTCTTTGCTACCATAGTTTCGTGCTTCCCTTTCTTGTTGGGATTGGGGTCTTTGAACATAATAGGCCTCTTCATGTTATTGTTGAAGTTCTATTTGACACCCACAACTTCAACATCACTTTCTTTATTGGACTCTTCAAGTCGAAGAGCGATATCAATAAGCTGATCAAAAGAAACTTCCAGTTTCAGGAGTAAATGCTTTTTGAGGTTCTTATTCAAACCATAGACAAACCTATGATTTTTCTTCAATGAAGTATTAATATACTCAACCCCATATTTAGTGAGAGATTCGAAAGATGCGACGTAATCCGTCATAGAAGATTCACCTTGAACATGGTCAATAAAATGCCGGGCCAAAGTTACATTTTCAGCTTCCGGCACAAAATTCAACTCGAACCTTTCTCGGAATTGCTCCCAAGTAAGATACGCTTCGATAATCCCTGTAATCAAAAGCTCATACCAATCTATTGCTCTTTATTGGAGCATGCTAGAAGCCACTTGGACTCGATGGAGATCAACAAGATTCATGCGAGAAATGATGTGGTCCCATGATCTAGCCAAGCTTGGATTTCTATAACACTCTCGGATCCCTTAAATGGCCTTCCACCCAAATCGGCATAATCTCTGCACAAGCGTGCAAAACCAGATCTAGGATGAGTAAGCTCTGGAATGGGTCTGATAGCTTGAGCATTCTTTACAAGATCTAAAAGATGTTGGGCAGACATGAATACTCCATCCTGAGGTGTAGCACTAGATTGACCGGCGTTGAGACGGTCCGGTCTAACCATTTCTCTTCTTTAAGAAAGAAAGAAAGAAGAAGAAAAAGTTATTCTCAGAATGAATATCAAACAATCGTGATTGATAAAACAAGGCATCATAGAAGAAAATAGGATAGAACGGGTCCAATGACTCGAATTAAATCCTAAGGCAGGATTCCTAAGAGAGACTTAGGACAACGATCCTTGCTATAATATTTTATATTGTTCCGAAGTTTTGCTCTGATACCAAGCTGTGACGCCCCACCTTCATACTCACTCTAGCCAAGGATACTACGGAGTAATGCCGTCAACTAGCATGAAGAACAAGGCTATTGAGGAGCGACCATCTGTTTAATTGCTTTGTGCGAGTATCGATTTGCCAGATAGAAGGTCACGTATTTCATTTAAAGAGGAAATCCAACATATCAAGTACAGACTCAAAGCTACTACATAGTGGCTGTGTGGCCTTCGGAAACAAATATAAAATAAGTATAACATAAATCAGTCATAGATATTCATATCACTAAGGAGGAAACAGATATGAATACAACACATTGAAGTGTACATCAAAGTAGTGGTCATGTAAGATCTACTACATCACAAAAGAATAGGCATAAGTGCTAGACAAAAGAATAATTATACATCAAGGAGTCTCTACCTGGAATGTATAATAACAAAAACTACAAAGCAAGAATATTCAGCCCAAAAGTCAGGTGACGGGCCTTGATAAGAAGTCAAGAAGAAGCATCTAAAATACCTTGGTCTGACCCGAGTATTATTTAATAAGAAAATAATAAACAGACCAGTCTAGCTATAAGTCAGATAAAATGAGATAGGATAAGAGATATGATAAAAAAGTATGATAACAAAAACGCCATGCTGTGACAAGTATACATTAAATAAAAACAAAGAATCATACAATATCTCAAATCTACTCAAACACCAAAAAGAATGTCGTATTCTTTATTTTATTCACCAAACCACAAATATTGACAAAACTTATCAATGGAAATCACAAAAATTGATGAAACACAAATTCTAGAAATCTTCAACTAGAAATCCAGATATCACAAAAAGGGGAAGGCCTATCACAAACGGGAGCCTAAAAACTCACCAACACGTATATCACAAATGGAATGCTATTCCATAAACCAAATATCGACGCACCTAAAAAGATACGCCCCATGCACAGACGAACTCGACGCACCTAAATAGATACGCCCCATGCATAAATAAACATCGATGCATCTAGAAAGATACACCCCATGCATAAACAAACATCGATGCACCAAGAAAGTTACGCCCCATGCAAAGTCGTACGTTGACGAACCTAAAAAGATACGCCCCATGCATAGACGAATATCGACACACCTAAAAAGATACACCCCATGCATAGACGAACATCGACGCACCTAAAGTGATACGCCCCATGCTCTGACTTATCGAGCCGATCGCTCCACGAACGGTCCAAAGGGCATCGATCGCTAGCCCATAAAAATGAGCCAAAGCTCCATAAAACGAGGTATAGTCCCCCACGTGGACAATGAGACAACGCACATCGCTAGTCTAAATCACAAAATGATCATAATTGATCTATAAATTTAAATTACACTAAGCTAGTAAATAAATGAGTTTAGCTTCATGTCCCTTAACCACTGGCTTAACTTAAATATTTATTAAAGATTGTAGATTTCCACTCGAAAATTGTCACGAGAGTTCAATCGAACAAGTCCAAGAATTAACCGACAAAGTAAATGCAAGCATTTCATACCACTTGTTTTGCTAAGTCGTTTAGTTAGATTTCTCGAACGAATGAGGTAAAGGTTTGTGTATACTAATAGATTGGAAAATGTTTTTGAAAGCGAGCTTTATATTGAATGTAAATGTTGAAATCGTTTTGATGAAAGAGTTTTAGTATTTACTACTAGTATAGAAACCTTTTCATTTTAAAGTGAAAACCATAGAAATGATTGTAGAAATAATCTATCACCAAAAACTCACATACGAAGACGTGAATTAAATGCATAGAAATCGATACCAAATCCATCAAAATGGATATTCTAAAAAATCCAAGGAAAGAAGTCATCAAAGTCAGTAATAAGTGATAACAGCTAACGAGATCAACAAAAGTTGATAAACAATGGAAATTTACTCAAAATCTAGGAAAATAGGCAAAACTGCACAGTTCCAGACATCTGAAATTACCAACCAGATGTCTGAACCACTAATCAGACGCCTGGTTGGATTTCCAAACGTCTGGATTTTGTCTCTGTCTTTTTCCTTTTTCCAGGGACCAATTCCACACATTTGGATTTTTCAACCAGACATCTAAATTTGAAACCATATGTCTGAAATTTTCTACAAGGAAAAAATCAGCGTAGCCCAAAAAGGACAAAAATCCAAACCGAAAGCGATCAGACGAGCGACGAAGACTAGGGATTTATGCCAAGCAACAACCCAGCCTTAGATGCTCTTTGATACACCCCAAATAACATGACCAAACTTCCAAGATAGGATTTTTAATGATTTTGAATTCAAAACACCAAAATTGGAAAATCCACCAAATCAATTCAAATCAAAAGCAAATGAATATGAATAGATGTTAGGAATTCATACCTAACAACAATGAAAACTATAGACATGGATGTGAGTTCAGAAACTCACCTTTAAACCCAAAAAATCAATGTGAGAAGCTATAAAACAAGGAAAGAAAACCACTCTTCAATTTCAACTCTAGAAGCTTCAATCTACGCTCATAAAAAAATATTTCCTAAGTTAGGGTTTAGGAATTTCTGAAAATGGAAGAGGGATTGAGATGGAAAAGATGAATAGGATGCTTACCTAAGCTTCTCCTTGATTTCTAGAAACTTGAATTTGAATATCCTAGCAAAACTAGGACTTAGGAATTTTGATTTCTTTTCTCTTCCCCCATTTTTTTTCTTTTAGCTTGAGTGTTAGGAGATGAAAATGGATGAAGAGGGGAAGAGTGGAGTGGGAGTTATCATGTAGAGGAGTTGGTTTTTCTTAGTGCGTTGAAACCCAAACTCAAAGCCCCAAACGAAAATATCAAAATTCGAATCAACTCCAAACATATCGATGTTTATACTCAAAAAGGTCGCAAATGCCATTTTGGACTCAATGTAAGTGGTCTCGAGTCCTAATTCGACTATTTGCAAAAAGCAACATTTTAGACTTTAATCTGACTAACAATGCTATATTTAAATAAAATATTTAAATATACAATCGTAAAATATGCGGGTTGTTACACAAATAATCAAACAACATCAATTTATAGGCTAATCCTCAAATGAATTCTTTCATTTATTAAAATCTATTTTCAAAAGTGTTAATCAAAAACATCCATATAATTATCTTACTGACATAATTATGTTCATAAAACATTTGTGAAAGGTTTTTCATTTACAAATCAAATCAAAGGATCAAAACAAAATATTATTTAAGTTGGAGATAAAGGTAACCACAAGCAATATTTCTTCGATGTTAAGTGTGGAACAAATGTCCATAACACTAAAATTAAGAAGGTCGGTTAAAGGAAATTCCATCTCAAATTCTTTTAAAATTTATTTTTATAAATCCTTTTAATAAATCTTTTTTCTATGTAATATTCCCTTTACCTAAAAATCAAAATCATTTTGTAAAACTATTTTTATGAATATTCAAAACCATATATAACACTCTCTATAAATCTCCAAAATCATTTATAAAACTTCTTTATTTAAAACAAAACTCCTTTGATTAAACGTAATCCATATTCCCTTTATAAAATCACTTATTTTAAAAACCTTTAAATAAACAAGTTATTATTAAAACATCATCTTTTAGTTATTTTTAAAACATATTAACAAAACACTGATTTTAAACAATCATTGAAAAATATAAATTTAACTTCAAACATTTCATAAAATAACTGCTTAACCAACAATGGATTTTGTAGGCTATAAGGGACAAGATAGCCCAACCTAAGCATAGGTGGCTCGACCATGACAATTTCAAAGGAGGCTTGACTTGATTTTTGTAGAAGTAGAGTTGTAGAATGAAGGAGGAGGTTTTAAAAGTTTAAAAGTCAATTAAAACATGGATTTTGAAACTTTAGAAATCAAAGAAGCCGTGAAACTTTTTCATGAAGCTTAGAGAGGTTATTTAGATAATGTAAATGAATTGATCAAATGAGAAAAATAATATGAAAATTGATTTTTATATTACATGAAACTACTAAATTAATAATTAGCCCTAAGTTAATGCCCTCCACACATATGCTTCCACATTTTCATCCTTTGTCCCCTCCTTGCCAACATGCATTTAAATAGCATTTATACTTATATCTCTTAAGGTTTAATGTAACGACCGCAAATTTTAATGGTTTTTAAAACGGAATTAATGGAAATTTTGTGAAATTTTAAATAATTGAATTTGAAAATAAAAATTTGACATTTGGTATGCATCTATTTAAATGTAGAAAATGCCAAATTTTCATCAGATAATATGGAAGTTTACTTTTTTGTGTAATTTTATTTAAAATTTAAAATAAGTTAATTTGATGAAAAATAAATACTTTCGAAAACTGAATATTTTTATATAATAAAAATGTTAACTATTTTCTGAGTGAGACGTCGTATTTCGTTTCACCAAATTTGGACTGCTCTAACCCCATTTTTTTATTGTCGACATTTTAGTAGCATTTTCGGCACAGAATATTGACTTTTTGATAAAATGATCGTATCATTGATATATGTGTACCATTCTGTTCGTCTTGTTGTGTTAATTTCTGCAGCATATTTATTTTAGTATTTTGGCGTCCGATACGCGTCGAAATTTGCGAAATTATTTCCACATTGGTTCCATATTTGGGTCTTTTAAGTTTCCAATATCCTTTTATTGTCTACCATTTGAAAAAAAAGTAGCCATCTATTTCATATTCCCATCTATTCAACTTCTGACTTTTGTCATTCCTCTCTATTCAATATTTTCTGGTTCCAATATAATTTTTGGTCCGTTCATTTCAATCGTTCTCTTACTCTCTGATTTGGTTCTGTCTTCTTCAATAAAAAAAGAAATAAAAATTATACTCTCACTGCCTTCATTTTGCTCAAGATACGAAAGGAAAAGAAAAAAAATCTGTAGCCTTATCTTCATCCACCACCTTTACATCACCCACTCGTCCCCTTCTCTCTTGACTCCTCCACCGAACGTTCATCCCCAAACCTCGCCTACTCTTCCACCTTCTCCCCACGCACTTCACCCCTTCCACTAGCATTTGACTTTGCACCTCATCCACCTATGAACCTCCTCACGCCACCCAACACCCTAGTGGCAACACCAACCACCCGACCTCTCAATTTCCTATTGCCTTATCACCACCTCGCGTACACTCACCGACTTTCCATGCCATAGCAACCGAACCCGACAAACAGCCTGTCATGGCCATGCACTACCCTCCGCCACCCATGCTACCGCATCGCTTCTAGTCAAACGCCCATGCCTTCAACCCTGCTTGCATTGCCTAACCCGCCTCCCCACTGTCCCACATCCACCTCTGACCTGGGCTGCACCCTTCACACAACCCCCTTGTTTTTGTATTATATATAATATATAATTCTACTTCGTATTTTATGCATAAGCTTTTGCATGCTGTTTTCGTATATCATTCAAGTAAATAATGTTATTTTAAGTGTGTACACACACACACACACACACACACATATATATATATATATTAAGAGGTATATATTGTTTGTATCAAAAATGGGCACAACACTCTTTGGAAGTTTTTGAAGAGATAAAAATGAAGAATATAAATTAAAAGGTGGCTTATCTAACAAAAACTCCAAAAATTAATAAATAAATGCACATACACTAACTATTTACAGTGGTTCGGCGTGTTGCCTACGTCCACTATGAAGTTTTATGACTTTATTGATTCTCTCTCAATGAATACACTTGATTACATCGAACAACAGCGAATTACAACTTGAAATTCATGACGATGGCAGTAATTGGATGCAAAGTTCAATCCGGCAGAGTCTGGGCGCTTGAGAATCAAAAAATGCTTCTTCTGTAGGCCCTAGGGCTCTATTGATAGGCGTAAGAGGCTGATATATCGCTCAAACTTCGAGAGACTCCTTCTGGCACGTGAGTGGGCCCACGCGATCGATCTCGGAGACTCGATCTATGATCGATACGAATGCAATTCCGTATCGATCAAGATTTTGTCCAATGGAGTCAAAACTTGGTGTGAACCTTCTTTAGCTTGTAGTAAGCTCCTGTGAAAATTTCATAGCATTTGGACTTGTGGATCTCGAGTTATGATTGATACGAGATGGAGGTTTCCAGCAAATTGTTTGATTCGAATCGGCCAGTTCGAATCGATGATAGCACGTGCCCTAGATGACGACATGGCGTGCACTCCTCGCATCGGTCTACCTTCACTCCGAGTTGACCGAGTCGTTTCCCTAAACTTCGCCTCGTTTGTGTCGAAGACCGTTGCATATCTTGAATCGATGGAGATGCTCTAGTTCGCATCGATGAAGGTGACGTGGTTCGCATCGATAGAGGCAGCTGTGTTTGCATCCATCAAGCTAGTCCTTGTTCGTATCGATCAAAGTCACTTCAGCTTAATGGATACAAAAAAGCAATATTATGATGGATTCGAATAGGTGGCGATGACGCTTGGCTCGATGGATACAAATAACGATTACTCAATGGATGCGAAGTATGGTCACCTGATGGATAAGAACTAGAGTAACTGATGGATACGAAGTAGGCGAGAGACGATCGACATGATGATAGATATTCTGATGGATACGAGGGTGATCGATGCGAAGTTAATGGATACGAAGATGTGGCCATTCTGATCGATGCGATGTCGATGGATTCAAATCTAGGTTTGTTGATGGATACGAACCAGATCGGTACGAACTAAGGCTTACTGATGGATACGAAAAAGAGGCCATTTCCTCCAATTTGCATCGATCATAATTTGAACATACGAACTCTGGTTGACTTGAAATTTGGAATGCTGGCTTTCATGGCTTCACTTATCGTGCCTTGTCAATTCTAGAATGATCCGAACTCGAACAAAATCCATCGATATCCACAGCGAACCTGTGCATACTCGATACCCAAGACGAGTGATCCTTGATATCTCGGCCTTGCCAAAAGGTGGGATAACATTTGCCCCCGAAAGTATGTCTTGTGGAAACATGACGTGCTTTGAAAAGCTACATCCTCATTTGGAATAGTTATCATCTTTTTGTTGAAATTTGTAATCTTTGACTGATTTCCTCAGTAATGCGAACTGCCAATTGTGAACTGTTGTGCTCTGTATCGTTGTAACTGATTTTTGTATGATAGTGATTAGCTGTTTGTTGCCGTAATCATCATTAGATTGGTATCCAATTCCTATGAATGTCGAGAATTGAATATTAGTCCGGCATATATGAATATATGCTAACTGACTCTTGTTAACTTTGCAAGTTCACGAGTTGTTGTCTTTTTTCTCGTGTTAAATCCCGTATTGATCCTCTCCTGAAGCATTGTGAAATTCGTGTCGCAAAAAGGCTTGATTGTTGTTCTTAGTTGTTTCTTCATATCGATGCTCTCCTGAATTGATATAAAGGGTTGAAAAATTGCTCTCACATTGATAGACGTTGCGTCGATGGATACGAAAATGATCATCTCGCATCGATACATAGGAATCTCAATGGACACGAAACGATCGTTCGCATCGATGGGTGTGTGCCTTGATGAACACGAAGTTTAATGTTTGTATCGACGAACTTCAACTATTGTGGGTCGAGCACCGATGGATACGAGTTAGTAGTTTCGAATCGATGGAACTTGATGCCTTCAGAGCTGCCTTCATCGTGCACTTCGTATCGATGGATCATGTGCCATTGGATACGAATAGATGATTCATAATTCGTATAAATGAAAGTTGGCTCCTGGATGCCGTGATCTAATGGATTCGACCAGCTTAGTCATATCAATACATTATGGATGGGGTCGAGCTAATCGATACGAATAGTAGTTTTCGAATCGATGGCTTCTGGCGATAGTTTCGCATCGAAGAAGGTCTGAGCTGATAGATGCGAACTTCTTGTTTGAATCGATAAGGCGAAACCGTTGCTACCGGCCGCTTTTGACTGGGAGGCGAATCGCCTTCTATCCTTCCCTTGGGTCCATATAAATACTACAGACTTGGGAATTTTTCACTTTTTTACTTTCCCTTTGCTTTTGACCTTTGTATCGCTCTGGAAACTGGATAAAGGAAGAACACTGCTCGTTGTTGAATCGATCCAAACCTTTAATTCCTCTCATTAACTGTCAGATTTAGGTAATCTATTAAACAAACCCAACATTCAATCGACGAGACTTGAAATTTTCGCCATTCTGTTTGCTTTTGCGATCGATTTTGATGAAATCAAGGTGGGAGACGGGCCAGAGTAAGGCGAAGGATAGAGAATGGAAATGGAGATGAGGCTGTTTGGGGAAGGAGTGTGGAGAAGGATGGCTTAATCTTCATTTCGCATCAGTCTGGAGTAAGAACGTTCTAATCGATCCGGATAATTTGATTTCGCTATCGGAGTTCGTATCGATCCTGGAAAGGCCTAATGAGATGATGATGTTCGCCACGATCGAAGATGGTTGGAACATGTATCGATCTGGAGTGATCGATCCAAGGATTTGGCCCGTACGATCGATACGAAGTCTTGGCTCCAACGATCGATACGAAGTTTGGGGAGGTGATCGATGCGAAGCCAAAGGTTTCAGATCGATACGAAACCAACGGACTAAATCGATACGAAGCTGTATGCCCTGATCGATGCGAAATTATGTTTCTTTGACCGGTGCGAGATACATTCCCCTGATCGATACGAGACGTACCGATTCGAACTGTATCGATACGAAACGTATCGATTGGAACCAGATTTACACAATTGATGCGAAGTGGGGGTGTCTCGATCGATATGAAGTAAGGGTCTTGAGTGGTCGATCCAAGCCTGAATTTTGATGGATACGAAATCTTGCATAATCGAACACTTGACTCCGACGAGCTTCAGCCTTGCATGACCGGACTTGACTATAGAACTGAATATTTGACTGCCTCTCGAAGCTCATCGATGGAACTCTGACTTAACAAAAATATAACGAACTCCAACTTGGATCGATCGCTAATGTCACGATTGTGACGGTCAGCGATGACGGCCACTCCGGCTGGATTTCGTAGTCTTGTCGTTTGCATACTTTCATTATCTCTGTAGAATCTATTCTAGTAATGCACAGCACTGCACTGCACAACACACACTTTACACTAGGGGACACATGGGCTCGTTATCGTCTAATGATGATTTCTCATAAGTTAGCTAGTTATGGAACCTTCAATCTCACAACAACAGGAAGCTCAGAGTTCAATTCTTCCACCAATCAAGATACCGGCCATCGAGGCCGAAATCATTGATCCAGCCCCAGATGAAGCACCTGGTGCCTCTTTCATTGCTAATTTGGTAGACTCTATGCCTTCCAATGTCTCTGAAGACATGTTGGGACGGATATGTCTGAGGCATGGTTTATCTTTTGATGACGTGCTATTGTCGGGACCCGATGATAGGCCACACTGTCCACCGGAAGGATATACAGCATTCAATCGCCATGCGTGCACAGTTGTGACGCTTCCTCCGTTTAACCAATATATCCGAGAAGTGTTGTCTTTCCTTGGAATTGCTCCATCTCAGTGCACCCGAACAGATATGCTCTGCTGAACAGCCTGTTCATCGTATTCATGGAATATCTCTATCAATCATCGCTCCCAACTGAGATCAGATATCTATTCAACTTCAAGAGTCAGGGAGATAGCCCATCTTTCACATTTCTGGAGGCAGTAAGAAATTGACAAGTAGTCACGGGATCCTGGACGAGGCTAAGTTACTTCCAAACGGAATGGTTTTATGTCCGATGCCCCCTTAGGATTTGCTAGTCGATGGCTACTTCGACGTAAGTATTGTAGTCTTCTCAAATAGTTGATAAGTCATAAATGAAGTCAACTTATATCTCTTTTTCTTTACAGCTGTAATTCAGTGACCCGAAGGTATTTATTATAGGGAGATAGTTCGAACTCTCCATGAAATCCCAAGTGATGACAGACATAATGATTTGGTTATGACGGACAAGAATATGATAATTCTAGGGTTGATTGAGCGGAAACAAAATATAAGGGTCGAGGGGACGCTTCGAACTAGCTCGAAAAAACGGACCAAGCGCATGACGCCCCGTCTTGTTATAACCAAGGAAGTTGATTTGGAGAGGACACATACCAACGACGAAACTCTAGCTGAGCCTTCGGATGCAGTCCCAGATTCCAAAGGAAAAAGAAAAGGCAAGGCAGCTGCTTTTAAATGTCCCGGATCTAGGGGATGGAAATCTGTGGTTACGTCTCGGCCTGCTTCCAGAGTTAGAATTTCGGAGGCTTCTCTCCCACGAGTGGAAAATCTTTTCGAAGGGCTCGCTGACATCCTGATTCCGGACTACATGTCCTTTCAACATGATGCCGGATTGGAACAACTTCAGCACGCATTAGATCTAAACGAGTCTCTTCCCACTAGCATGGTCGATACTTCCAGTTGGTCGGGGGGTTGCACACACATAAACGATTCACAGCACCACATGATTTCAAACCATAAGCTCTCCACTATTGAAAGATCTCTAGCTCTATTCTTGTTTTACTTTGCAAATATGATGTCTGGCCGTGGCTCTATGCTTGGTAGTCTACGATATACTCGCCGATCTTCTTCATATTACGGGTCGCGCAGAAGAGAAGGAGACAAGGATTATAACCAGGGGTATTCTTGTCAAGAACGATATGAAGAGATAGGGGATACGTACACCGATCTCGATCTCGCTCACCCCCTCCCAGAGCTCCTGCACTGCCTCCAGTTCATGTTTCATGGCCTCTTGAAACTTTACGGCATAAGCCTTCTTCTCATGCTCCAAGGTCTGATTCTCATTGCAAAACTAAAATAGCGGCCCCTCTAACTACAGAACAGGTCCTTACTGAAGCTATCGAGGAAGGAGCGATTAAGCTTGCTTAATTGAAGAAGGATTTCCCTGATATTTGCTTTGTTGGTTACATCTCCCCCTGCACCTAAAGAGAATCTCGACGGAGGCAGAGAACACTGCTCATGATAATGTTGCAGATATCTTCTTCTAGTACAAGGAATGGTCGAAAGCTTCAAACAAACAATCAAAGTGGCTTTCAATTGGGCTGCCACGATTGAAAAATTGGAGAAAGAGCTTTCACAGAAAGATCAGATTATTCAAGTGCTCAACAATGAAGCCGAGTCTTCTAGAAAATCCAAAATGGAGGTTCTCAAAAAGGTCGATGATACCCACACGGCCATGGTAGAATGAGGCAAGAACATTTTGTCATGGTGGAGGACATGGGACTTAGGAAAACCACCATCGTCGCTGAGCAGGATGCAGCCCTCAAAGAGCTCAACGAACTTAAGTCTAAGTTCTATGAAATTACAAATGAGAAGGATGATGCCAACATCTCCGCACAAGAGGCATGTGATCAGGCGGTGGTGCTTGGGGTGAGAGAGATGCGGCCGTGGCTAAAGTTCGCATGGTAGAGGATGAGGTTGATGAGAAGGTTCGACTGGCGGAAGCCAGGCTTGAGGCTGACATAGAGGAACTTCTTGTCACTTACAATGCCAACGTGCTGAGACATAGAAACTTGGCTTGGCTCGATGATTACTTAACTCATCTCTATAATGCTTGTAATCTGTTGGTCAAAGAGGAGGAGGCATTGCATCTGCGTGAAACATTTGATGTTCGAACTAGAGAACCGTATACTGAATGAAGATGAAAAGAAGGTTCTCCACGACTCCATGATTTCACAATCAAGAGAGAAGCTTGGCACCCAGCACCAAGAGATTAGGGAAGGCTCAGGCGTCGAGCATCACGCAAGAAGTTCCAGGATTATTACTTCATATCGATCTGAGCCTACTTCAGTGGTTGAGCCCCAAGCTGTCCCAGCTGACGACCCAGAGCAGCCACATTAATCTCCTATAAAGGAGCACACTTCCGAGCCTGTTCAGCCAACTACGAAATAAACTGAGAAAGGTACTCTGAACAAATCTCATGTGTGTTCGAAATGAAGACCTTGTTTTGAAGTGTGCAATAATAACTTCTCTTTTTCTTTGTCCAGTGTCTGAAGTTATATTGACAGTGCCTCATGCAATCCAGGAATCACATCTGGCATAGGAGGCCATCATTACCGAAGCGACCACTACAACAACGACCGTTCCCATTGAAGTAACACAAGGGAGCTCACTTTCTTTTGATGAACATATAATGAACGAGCCTCTAGGCCGACAGTGTGACCCCTTCGCGGACATACCATTCGTCATTAGTGGATTAGCGCCCGCCTCTAGCGCTTCAACACAAACCACTGCTGCCCTCAACGAAGCCCGATCTATTCGAGAAGAAATACAGGCTGAAATCAATGCTGAATTGGAGGCAGCAGCTCATGGCGATAGTTCTGAGGGTGGAATAATGACGCTCGGCCCAACTCCACTTAGAATGATATCACCTGGGGGAACATTAGTTGATACTAGTGTGTCCATTCCGCTCCCGGTTGTAGATCTGGTTCCTTCGACTCCTCCTGCAGAGAGCATTCATCTAGACTCAAGTTCAGAGGAGGATGTCGACATCATGCCTCCGTCTGGAGGTGATCCGCAAAAGGCTAAAAGCTCAAAGTGAAAAATCACTAGTGGCTCTAGCGAATCCACACCAAAGATGAAACCAAAGAAGAAAAAGGAAAAGATAGGCCTCTCAGGCGCATTTTTTGATAGTTAGGAACTTGTTTTTCTTTCATTAGCCGTGTATAGATGTGGGTTCAGCCCCTGCTAGTAGGAATTTTTTTGGAAGAACTTGTATATGGATCTTTGCTTTCAATTAGTTGAAATGAAATTTTGTTTTCTTGCTTCAACTGTTATTCCTATCTTTTATGCTTATGTGTTGTAGCGTTTGATCCTCAGTTTAATGCACTGAGTTTGCTTTATTCACCAAGTCTAAAAATCATGAAACAAGTTGTAGCTGGAGATTGGGTTGGATTTTTGACGCTGCACTGCTTCGATCAATGATAAACACGTAAGCTTTGACCCTAATTCCGAGGATAGGTGGCGACGATCAGTTAGTGGTCGCCATTTGTCTTTATTATTTCAGGCTTAACATCATCGGATCGATGATAAAACAAGTAAGAGTAGAATGGTCAAATCACACTTGCTTACTCATAGTACTCACATCCACGCTTTGGGGACTGCATTTGTATTTCGGCGAGCAGTCGCACCTGTTAAAGTTTTTAAGCACATGTCCACACTTTGGAGACAGAGGTTAGTTTATGAGCGATCGTCCGCACTCGAATTATATTTATACTCTGACCACACTCTGGGGACTCATAGTTATTTGCGATCGATAGTCTGGTTCGCACTCTAGGAATCCGTAGACTATCAATGTTTGTAACACAGTTCGCACTCCGGGAACTTGGACTTAGCATTCATACACCAATTCATACTCTGGGAAATTAGGGTCGGTGTTTATGCTCCAATTCACACTTTGGGAATTTTGAGTTAGTCTTTATACTCCAGTTCGCACTACGGGAACCTAGGGTTGACGTTTATACTCCAATTCATGCTTTGGGAATTTGAAGTTAGTGTTTATACTCCAGTTCGCACTCCGGGAACCTAGAGTTGATGTTTATACTCTAATTCACACTCTGGGAATTTGGAGTTAGTGTTTATACTCCGGTTTGCACTCTGGGAACCTAGAGTTGATGTTTATACTCCAATTCGTGCTCTGGGTATTTGGAGTTGGAGGACAGATGGTTAGTCACATCTGTTTAGGCTTTCTAGGAGTTCATTCGTGCTCTAGGAACGAGGGATTTATCGGGATCGTGGATGGTCGTTTCACATCCACCCTAAGCAAACAAATGAGGTCGTTAAATGGATGGATCCATCCTCCTCGAACTTGGGATACGGCCGAAGTAGTTAGGCGGACGGGTCCACCCTCTCTAGAACCGTATTTATGAGTTTTATGCTCCAACTTACACTCTGGGAGTTTGGAGTTGGTTAAAGGATTTTCGTGTAATGATCCCGGATTTTGAATAAGTTTAAATTGGTAATTAATTTAATTTTTGAAAAACATTTGTGAAATTAATTGGTTTATTGATTTGAGTTTCTTCAAATTCAACATGTGTTTAATTTCAAAACCCTCCTCTTTTGAATAATATGTATTAATGCAAAAAAAAATATTATTAAAATATATATATATATATATGTTAAGATACAAGATCATAAATATTGAAATTAGAAATAGAAGTTAATATATATACAATAAATTATAAAATATTGAGTACCACATTAGATAAAATCTAGATATCTATGAAACAAGATAACGAATATTAAATTTAGAAATAAGTAAATATGTATGTAGTCATACAAGAAAATAAGTATTAAAGTTAAAAAATAATATTAAAATTAGAAATAGAGACATATTTATAAAAGGTAAATTATGAAATACAAAGTGTTAACAAGACAAATGTAAGTAAGAAGGAAATGTAAATATCCTTAGGCATGCAAAAAGAAGATAATAAAACAAATATCTGCATATTCAAATAGAAATAGAAAAAATGTGATATGCATAAGCTTTCGAAACAAGACAAATATCATTAAACAAGCCACCACAAAAATCTTCTCAACACATACAATATCATTATCAGCCGAAAATAATATGATCATTACCTCTTGCTTGGTCAAAAATGTAGGCAGGCAAGAATAAAACAAGATAAAATGGAAAATAAAGGAGGGTAAGTACAGAGACATAAAGGACTTAAGCATTTATTGCTAGCATCAACAAGGTCAATTCGAAATGTTTTCCACTATGCACCATAATAATACCCGGATTTGCAAGGGCTTCTTATGAAGTGCCTTCAGTTCTGTTCGAACCCGGGACAGACTTGTATGGTTGTATGTCTGACACTACACTTTGATATATAAAATAGATTTCTTTCAAATACATATCTGTTAGTGGTGGAGAATTTATTCCCTTAGCTTAACACCTTTCTCTGAGATCTACGAACTCAGAGGTTATGTAGTTGAAGGTTATCAGTGATATACTCCCAATTTGGTAGTGTGGCATGCTGAGTGCTGCTGTGTGTTGATCATTTGTTGATCATTTGTGATCAAAGCATGGCTTTTGTATAAAGCGTAGCTTTGTGGAGTAGACTGCATTAGGACCTCACAACCCCGAAATGGTCGAAACAGGAAAGATGCGACAAGGTTATGAGGGTCGCACCCTTTAGGGTGTGTCATTCCCTTCGCGTAAAGGGTGGTGTCATGGTATGGAGCCCAGATATTTACCTATGTGGTGGGCTTCAATCTCATTTCTGTGTGGTTGTTTCTTTGTGGTTTAGAGGCTCCTCGGATAAAGGTCCCAAAGGACCGAGAGGTGGCATGCTCGAGAAGTAGTTACATAGTTACAGAGGCACCCGGCCTTGTGTTGGCAAAGATCCGGTTAGGTTCTCGAGACGTCCCGCCAGAGGAGATCCCATGGACAGTGGGAAGTTCCTTAGCCCGATCACTTTTTGAAAATCCAAACGAAACAATACGTGCCCTGTAAGGTTTTGGTTGTAGAACCTGCCATTTACTTATGGTGGCGCCCCACTGTTTAAATGGTAGCTATAACAGGCATACGATAATGGTCGTATGTTGGCTAAAATTAATATTATACTTTCGAAATGTTTTTTCTGCACTTTGCACCTATAATAATAATATTGAAAAGAAATTCTCTCGTATCAAGCATGTTTGACTATCATAAGGAGAAATCTCCTCCAATTCTGCGTTTGCAAGGTGTGTGCGGTGGGAGGCCTTATGGTAGTTTTATTTTTCAAAAAAAGCATTGCGGATTAATTTTAAATTCTGTTGTTTGTTTTAAAGATAAACTTTTTTGTTACTCATACCAGTCCCATGACTGACTCGGAGTTTATTATTTCTTTACTAAACTCTGGGTGCCCACAATTTTCCACACGAGCAGTCTAGAGTTGGTTTTCTCAGATAGTTAAGTTTATTTAATTATCTGGAGTTAGTCCAGTCTTTGGATATGGATGAGACTTGCTTATCTTGTGAAACATGATGTTGATTCGAGCTAGCTTTGGATTGGAGCATTTGATTTGGGGATGCATTCTATTGAAGATTTTCTTTGTCGCTGCTGGTGTTATCTATTTTCTTTCCGCTGTGTCTTGTATCTCTGATAGTATTGATATCTGTTATATCATTCTGTTGTATCATATTGTATCAGATGTTGTGTCTGTCATTATATCAATGTTATATATATTGATATTCTTTTCTTTCGTCGTGTTGTACTTAATGGTGTTATAAGCTTCGGCGCACCAGATTCGACGTTTGGATCTGCGACATTTGAATATGAGTGTCGTATTCGGTGCCGATTTTCGAAGGTCGACTCAGGATCGCTACATTTGGTATCAGAGCGGAGGGTTAAAACTTTAGCTCAGGAGTATAGCACGTTAAGTAGCTCAATATAGATAGGGTGAAGTAAACCCTAGAATGAGTATATCCCTAAGATATCCATTCGAATGCCTCAGTAAGTTCTCTTACTATCCACTGATAGTGAATATGAGTGCGAGAAGAGGACGAGATAGGGGATAGGGAAGTACCACTATAAATGGTCAATACCCCGTAACAGTGGAAATAATTTTCTTCTCAATTTCCTTTGATTCATCTTTCCAAATCTTTTGATATCTTCGTAGCAGCTACAAGAAGAAGTTTCGGTGTGAAGTGACCATACGAATTGTTGTAGAAAATCCTTATCTTTATCGATTTCTTATAAGTTTTCGATTTAAACTCTAATGAATATAGATAGGAAAGTGGAAATTGAAAATTTTAAATAAATTGAAAATTTTAAATTGAGTCAAATTTGTTAACAAATACAAAGTAAAATTTTAATTGAATTGATGACACGATTTCGTTTAAAACCAAATTTGAAATTCTATTGTAATTTCTTGTGAATATCGAAGTCCGAAGAGGGACAAGTTGGTCTACACTTTGGGTATTCCAACTTAAGTTTGGAATCCATATCTTGTGTTAAAGAAATTATAGAAGATTGAATCCATCTATTAATCTCTTTTGTTCAACATCTCTTTTCAATTCCTCGATGGTTCCTGGTAGATCCAGGAAGAAGATTTGATATATTTGCATGGTATCCGGATTTGCAAGGGCTTCTTATGAAGTGCCTTCGGTTCTATTCGAACCCGGGACATACTTGTATGGTTGTATGTCTGACACTACACTTTGAGATATAAAACAAATTTCTTTGAAATACATATCTGTTGGTGGCGGAGAATTTATTCCCCTAGCTTAACACCCTTCTTTGAGACGTACGAGATCAGAGGTTATGTAGTTGAAGGTTATTAGTGATATACTCCCAATTTGGTAGTGTGGCATGCTGAATGCTGCTGTGTGTTGATCATTTGTGATCAGAGCATGGCTTTTGTATAAAGCGTAGCTTTGTGGACGAGACTGCGTCAGGACCTCACAACCCGGAAATGGTCGAAACAGGAAAGATGCAGCAAGGTTATAAGGGTCGTGCCCTTTAGTGTGTGTCATTCCCTTCAGGTAAAGGGTGGTATCATGGTATGGAGCCCAGATATTTACCTATGTGGTGGGCTTCAATCTCATTTCTGTGTGGTTGTTGCTTTGTGGTTTAGAGGTGCCTCAAATAAAGGTTCCAAAGGACCGGGGGGTGGCATGCTCGAGAAGTAGTTACCTAGTTACAGAGGTAACCCAGCCTTGTATTGGCATAGATCTGGTTAGGTTCTCGGGACGTCCCTCCAGAGGCGATCCCATGGACAGTGGGAAGTTCCTTAGCTCGACCATTTGTTGGAAATCCAAACGAAACAATACGTGCCCTGTACGGTTTTAGTTGTAGAACCTGTCATTTACTTATGGTGGCGCCCCACTGTTTAAATGGTAGCTATATTAGGCATACGATAATGGTCGTATGTTGGCTAAGATTAATATTATACTTTCAAAATAGTTTTTCTGCACTTTGCACCTATAATAATAATATTGTAAAGAAATTCTCTCGTATCAAGCATGTTTGTCTGTCATAAGGAGAAATCTCCTCCAATTCTACGTTTGCATGGTGTGTGCAGCGGGAGGCCTTATGGTAGTTTCATTTTTCAAAAAAAGCATTGTGGATTTATTTTAGATTATGTTGTTTGTTTTAATGATAAACAATTTTGTTACTCATACCAGTCCCATGACCGACTCGGAGTTTATATTCCTTCCCTAAACTCTGGGTGCCCATAATTTTCCACACGGGCAGTCTAGAGTTGGGTTTCTCAGATAGTTTGGTTTAGTAGATTATCTGGAGTTAGTCCAGTCTTTGGATATGGACGAGACTTGCTTATCTTGTGAAACACGATGTTGATTCGAGCTAGCTTTGGATTGGAGCATTTGATTTGGGGATGCATTCTATTGAAGATTTTCTTTTTCGCTGCTGGTGTTATCTATTTTCTTTCCGCTGTGTCTTGTATCTCTGATTGTATTGATATCTGTTATATCATTCTGTTGTATCATATTGTATCAGATGTTGTATCTATCATTGTATCAATGTTATATATATATATTGATATTCTTTTCTTCCGCTGTGTTGTACTTAATGGTGTTGTAAGCTCCGGTGTGCCAGATTCGACGTTTAGATCTGCGACATTTGAATATGAGTGTCGTACGGTGCCGATTTTCGAAGGTCGACTCAGGATCGCTACATTTGGTATCAGAGCCGAGGGGTAAAACTTTAGCTCAGGAGTATAACACGTTAAGTAGCTCATTAGAGATAGGGTGAAGTAAACCCTAGAAGAGTATATCCCTAAGATATCCGTTCGAATGCCTCAGTAAATTCTCTTACTATCCACTGATAGTGAGTATGAGTGCGAGAAGAGGACGAGATAGGGGACAGGGAAGTACCACTATAAATGGTCCATACCCCGTAACAGTGGAAATAATTTTCTTCTCAATTTCCTTTGATTCATCTTTCCAAATCTTTTGATATCTTCGTAGCAGCTACAAGAAGAAGTTTCGGTGTGAAGTGACCATACGAATTGTTGTAGAAAATCCTTATCTTTATCGATTTCTTATCAGTTTTCAATTTAAACTCTAATGAATGTAGATTGGAAAGTGGAAATTGAAAATTTTAAATAAATTGGAAATTTTAAATTGAGTCAAATTTGTTAACAAATACAAAGCAAAATTTTAATTGAATCGATGACACAATTTCGTTTAAAACCAAATTTGAAATTCTATTGTAATTTCTTGTGAATATCGAAGTCCGAAGAGGGACAAGTTGGTATACACTTTGGGTATTTCGACTTAAGTTTGGAATCCATATCTTGTGTTTAAGAAATTGTAGAAGGTTGAATCCATCTATTAATCTCTTTTGTTCAGCATCTCTTTTCGATTCTTCGATGGTTCCTGGTAGATCCAGGAAGAAGATTTGATATATTTGCATGGGCATTAACTATTAACAATTCTTTTTAACTACTACTCTTAAGAAGTTAATCTTAGATAAATTATTGTTAATTATTTCCAATTATAAATTAATCTAATTTATTAATTTATAAATTAAATTAATCATTCTTTAATTACCTTTTAGTTAAATCACTTAAATGCCTTAATTAATTATGTAATTGGTTCAAAGGTTAATTTAATTAATATGATCAATTAACAATAAAATAATTAATTAAGGTGTTTGATAAATTAATTTATATCAAATAATTTGTAATTAATAAATTAGGAATGGATAATTAATTCATAAGAAATTAATTTAATTGAAAATAAACTGATCTAATTAGGATTGAACAATTAATTAATCCTACTTATAAATGCTTGACCTTACCTATGAATGATTGTATTGTATGAGATTCCTTGAATTGATTGTCCTCTATGATCTGTGATATTTTGTTCTGTGGATTGAGGTGTGTATAAATTATTCATTTATTTATGATACATTTGTATATTATCCGTGAATATATGAATGAACGATAAGCGTTATAGTTTATACCGCTTATCAACTACATTTCTGTGTTTTGATATGTGATGATGATGTTGCACTACTGTGTTAAACCCCTGGACCACACCATACACACACAATTATGGATTTTATGAGGAAATCGATTAAGTCACAGATTTTTGAAATAATTTTAAATAGAAAATTTAAATCGAAATGGTTTTGGAAATGGGATCGGGTTAAATGTGAAAAGCTTTTAAAATGGAATTTCAAAGATAAAATTTATTTTTGAATAACTTGATTAAGTTTTGAAGTTAAATAATTTGATTTAAATTTGAATTCAAAATTTGAAACTGAGTTCTATGATTTAAACTAAGGGCTAAAGATGTTGTACAATTTATATATGGGTTAAACCATTTTAAATGTATTGATTTGGGAATTTGAATTTAAATTCAAAGGTTTAACTCATGCAAATATAATTGGATTCTTCCGAAACGAAAACTATTTGTTTTCAAATAAATAAAGGCGTTCACAAAAGAAATGTACGTCCAATTTGAGTTAAAATGATTTCAAGTTTAAAACGAAAATGATTTCCAAGTTATGGAAATGACTTGAAATCTATAAGTTAAATCTTTGATTTAAATATTTAATGAGTTAATCCAATTGAAATGGAAATTGTTTTGGAATCTGTAAATGGATCTTTGTGAAACTGGGTGAACTTCGTGAAATAAATCTTTTTGTTTAAAGATTTGAAATGGTATATTTGTTAAACCATTTAAAGAAAGGTTTTTGTTTTAGGTGAAATTGTGAATTAACTGAAATCCCATATCCATATATTTTTAAATTTCGCGCTCATTATTCGGTTTAGCCGGGAGAGGACCTTTGTGTCACATAACCCATTCCGAATAGTGATACGTCGTTATGGATAGCATCTGATGACCGATGGTGAAGACCGGGTATTTGTGAGTATGATAGGATAACCTATCGATTGTCTCTGCACCGAGTAGCGCCAGTATAGAGATTCCCTAAGTGATGGGAAGTCCGATTGGGATTGTGAATACTTGGATTTGCAAAGGCTTCTGATGAAGTGCCTTCGGTTTTGTTCGAACCCGGGATAGACTTGTATGGATGTATGTCTAACACTACACTTTGAGATATAAAACAAATTTCTTTCAAATACATATCTGTTGGTGGTGGAGAATTTATTCCCTTAGCTTAACACCCTTCTCTAAGACGTACGAGCTCAGAGGATATGTAGTTGAAGGTTATCAGTGATATACTCCTAATTTGGTAGTGTGGCATGCTGAGTGCTCCTGTGTGTTGATCATTTGTGATCAGAGCATGGCTTTTGTATAAAGCATAGCTTTGTGGACGAGACTACATCAGGACCTCACAACCCGGAAATGGTCGAAACAGAAAAGATGTGGCAAGGTTATAAGGGTCGCGCCCTTTAGGGTGTGTCATTCCCTTCTGTTAAAGGGTGATATCATGGTATGGAACATAGATATTTACTTATGTGATGGGCTTCAATCTCATTTCT
The DNA here is from genome assembly GCA_030765085.1 of Allium cepa. Taxonomy (NCBI): domain Eukaryota; kingdom Viridiplantae; phylum Streptophyta; class Magnoliopsida; order Asparagales; family Amaryllidaceae; genus Allium; species Allium cepa. The sequence continues at coordinate 555,385,356 of CM060928.1, read as the reverse complement.
GTGTGGTTGGATCTTTGAGGTTTAGAGGCGCCTCAGATAAAGGTCCCAAAGGGCCGGGGGGTGGCATGCTCGAGAAGTCGTTACCTAGTTACAGAGGAAACCCGGCCTTGTGTTGGCAAAGATCCGGTTAGGTTCTCGGGACGTCCCGCCAGAGGCGATCTCATGGACAGTGGGAAGTTCCTTAGCCCGACCATTTGTTGGAAATCCAAACGAAACAATACGTGCCTTGTACGGTTTTAGTTGTAGAACCTGCCATTTACTTATGGTGGCGCCCCACTGTTTAAATGGTTGCTATAGTAGGCATACGATAATGGTCGTATGTTGGCTAAGATTAATATTATACTTTCGAAATGGTTTTTCTGCACTTTGCACCTATAATAACAATATTGAAAAGAAATTCTATCGTATCAAGCATGTTTGCCTATCATAAGGAGAAATCTCCTCCAATTCTGCATTTGAATGGTGTGTGCGGCGTGAGGCCTTATGGTAGTTTCATTTTTCAAAAAAAGCATTGCAGATTTATTTTAAATTATGTTGTTTGTTTTAAAGATGAACTGTTTTGTTACTCATACCAGTCCCATGACTGACTCGAAGTTTATTATTCCTTTCCTAAACTCTGGATGCCCATAATTTTCCACGTCTAGAGTTGGGTTTCTCAGATATTGGTTTAGTAGATTATCTAGAGTTAGTCCAGTCTTTGGATATGGACGAGACTTGCTTATTTTGTGAAACGTGATGTTGATTCGAGCTAGCTATGGATTGGAGCATTTGATTTGGGGATGCTTTCTATTGAAGATTTTCTTTTTCGCTGCTGGTGTTATCTATTTTCTTTCCGTTGTGTCTTATATCTCTGAAAGTATTGATATTTGTTATATCATTCTGCTGTATCATATTATATCAGATGTTGTATCTATCATTGTATCAATGTTATATATATTGATATTCTTTTCTTCCGCTGTGTTGTACTTAATGGTGTTATAAGCTCCAGCGCACCAGATTCGACGTTTGGATCTGCGGCATCTGAATATGAGTGTCGTATTCAGTGCCGATTTTCGAAGGTCAACTCAGGATTGCTACATGTCATGTATCAATCCTTTTCAATTTTACTGTAGTGACTTGCCCCTGAGCTCAGGTTTCACTTAGTGAGTGATCGGTCGTATCACAGTCACTCTTTATTTGAATAAATTCCACCGCACGGTGGAACTTAGCTCTCCATGCATCGTGATGTTGAATGTCATATTCAATAAATCACAACTCTAGCTCGAAGTGATGGCATTTTCTTACTGAAATGAAAAAATATAGCAAAGTCAGTTGCCTTATTACAATTTCAAATTTCGAAATGCAGAAACAAATTATGAATGGAAAAAATGGATTGATGTGAATAGAGCCTGTCATGTGCAGTAGCGATGGAGAGTCTCGCTGTTCCAGGTTCTTGGCAAAGTAAGACCGTCAACGATCGATAACTTGAACGTGCCATCTCCAAGATTTTGTGTAATCACATATGGTCCTTCCCAATTCGGCTTCATGTGTGAAGGAACCAGATAGATTATTTTGAGAACGAGATTGCTGAGTTCAAGGGTTCTTGGTCGTTCCTTGGCATTGTACAATTGGGCGACTCGACTCCGATATGCGGCTGCGCTCAATTCAGCCTCTTCCTGCTTCTCATCCAGTAAATCCAAAAATTCAGCAAGAATCTGGTATTTGTCTTCGGGTCATAATAAGTCACGCGATGAGAAGGTAGTTCCATCTCGACTAGAAAATTGTTTCGGAGCCATAAGATAGAGAAAATGGAGTGTGTCCGGTCGCGGACTTGTGAGTTGTTCGGTAAGCCCATAAAGCCATAGGAAGTTCATCAACCCGCTTGCCCCCATCTTTTTCCAGTCGTTTCTTTAGAATAGATTTGATAACCATGTTAACAGCTTCAACTTGGCCACTCGCTTGAGGGTGCGCAACTGCGAAGAATTTCTTGTGGATATGAAATCGTTGACAGAAATTCTTGAATTCAACACTACTGAACCAGGCTCCGTTATCAGTGATAATGGTATGCGAGAGACCAAATCGATAGATAATGTTGCGAACAACGAAGTTGATCACTTTCTTTGTCGTGATTATTGCAAGGGGTTAAGCTTCAGCCCATTTGGTAAAGTAATCAACTGTGATGATGGCGTACTTCACCCCACCTTTGGCCAGAGGTTGAGTGCCAATAATATCAAAGCCCCATACTGCAAACGGCCACGGGCTGACCATTTGGGATATCTCAGTAGGTTGGGCTCTAGGAATTCGAGCATGTTTCTGGCATTTATCGCATTTCTTGGCATAGTATGCTGCATCATGGTTTACAGTGGCCCAGTAATACCTGTATTGGAGTACTTTCTTAGTTAGTACTTGCCCTCCCGTGTGATCGCCAAATTCTTCTTCGTGTACATCATGTAGCACTCGTTTAATTTCATCATGCGCGATACATCGGAGGAGAGGAACAGAATATCCTCTTCAATACATTACTCCATCCTGAATGGTGAACAACGAGGCTTTTCAAAGAATCTGTCTTCTTTCACTCCTACACTCAGGTAGTGTTCCATGCTCGATGTAATTTTGGTAAGGAGTCATCCATGATTACCTTTCGGGAGCGGTTTCAAATACGAAGTTTGTCTCCATCTGATCAATACTTGCAAAAGATAATGTCTCCACAGGAACAAGCCCCATTTCTTATGCTTCGCCCGTACTCGCTAACTTCACCAATGAATCAGCCTTTTGGTTGTGCTCACGGGGTATGTTGAAGATGGCATAATAATCAAACTGATCAAGTACTTCCTAGACTCAAGATAGATAAGCAGCTAGGCTTCGATCCTTGGCCTGATATTCACCCCGAACTTGCATACGACCAATTAGGATTCACAATAAATTTCCACAGCAATACTCAAATCACGGGCGAGTTTTAATCTAGCAAGCAAGGCTTCATGTTCAACTTCATTATTGGTCGCCCCAAATTCAATTTTCAAAGCATAACATATGGATTGGCCTTCGGGGGTTTCAAGTACTACTCCAACACCTGAGCATCGATCATTGGACGCACCATCGGTATGTAGCTTCTAGATGTATTTGGGAGATTCACTAGTTTCGGGTAAGTCCTCTGGAATGGTAAATTCAACTATGAAGTCTGTTAGGACTTGTCCTTAAATGGCTCTCCTTGGAGTATAGGTGATATCAAACTGACTCAGTTCAATGTTCCAATTGAGTAACCTACCTGATGTCTCGGGCCGCGTAAGGACCTGTCGTAACAGCTGATCAGTGTACATAGTGATAGGATGAGCTTGGAAATATGGACGGAGCTTCCTTGAGGCAATGGCTAGGCAGTAAGCCAATTTCTTTAGCTTTGGATAATTTCTCTCAGCTCCGGTTAGCCGTTTGCTAACATAGTAGACCGGTATCTGCACTCGGTCTTCCTCTCAAACTAAGGCAACACTAATTGCGTTCTTTGATACTGCCAGGTAAAGATATAACTGCTCATGGTCGATAGGCTTCGACATCGGTGGCATGGATAGATGTTGAACTAGTGCTCTGAATGCGTCTTCACATTCTATGGTCCATTCGAAGTTTCGCTTTACCTTTCGGATCAGATCGAAGAAGGGGATCCTGATGTAGCACAATCTAAAGGAGTTTCGGGTTTAACCCGTAAGGCGCTCACGACTCAGGTGAAGGAGTCATATGGGAAAGTGGCGACTCTTAACAGCTTAAGTCGTTCGTGCTTGATGAGTCGCACACGACTCAACGGTTCATCCATAAGTCGTTTACGACTTAACATGAAGAAGGATAAAGTTTCAGCAAGTAAAGATCTTGAGTCAGAGGAAGGGCACGAGTTACGACTCAATGGGAGTTTCAATAGTTCTGGATTGATGAGTCGTACCCGACCTAACTACATGGCTATGAGTCGTCCACGACTCATCAAGAAACAAAAGGGAATTCTAGTAATTGAAGGCCATAAGTCGGGGACGGGATACGACCTAAGTGATGAGTCGTTGTGTGATGAGTCGTAAGTCATGACAGGGTGTTGTAAACTGCTAGTTTTCTCGAGTCGTGTACTATAATCGAGTCTGTACATATTTTGAGTCATCTGTTATGATAAGTCGTGAGTCATGATAGCTGATGAGTCGTATGTCGTTGTCATCTGTTGAGTCGGTTGCTTGTGTTGTGTTGTAATTGAGGCATGTAGTGTCTGTTAGGTTGGCAACGACCTAGTTGAGTCGTAAGGCATGAGTCGGTCACGACTTAAGGGTCAGGAGTTGAAAACACTATAAATAGGGGGTGTGTTGTACATTTGAAAAAAAGTTGATTTTGAAATAAAATTCCTTGTTGATTGCTTTGTGCTTTCTTCTCTAATTGATAGTTGAGTGTAATCTCCTATCTCCACTTACGTCATTCGAGTGCGCTCGAATCCACGTTTGTTGAAGTCGATTCACGGAATCTAGTGCGTTAGATCAACGTACGAAGAATCGTAGATCTTTGAACACGGTATAGTGCGCTATCAACGTGTTTGAGATAGCTAGAATTCGGTATCTTCGGATCAACGAATTTGGGCAATTCGGTATCTTCATTCCATCGATCGCTAGTTTCACCAATTGAAGTTTGTTTTGATTAATCCGCTGCGTCATTATTGGTATCAGAGCCATACTTAGCCAATCATAGCTAAGTTGATTCTTGGAGCCAAGTATTTGAAGGTGTGTTCGTTGTGTTCATCTTGAAGTTGCAACAAGTTTGGAGTATTTGATCTATAGCATTTTGAATCAAGGTGTTGGACAGTGTTTGAATTTGTGAGGAGATTTTTGCGCGCCAAGTATAGAAGAGTGTGAGCCGTGCCTTATGTTTGAATTGAAGCCGACTTAACCTTGAGCCGAGCCAAGTTAAGTCGTGAAGATCAAGCCGAGACAAGATTGAGCCGAGCATTGTTGTTTGAAGTTGAAGGTTGAGCCGTGACTTATTGTTGTTTGTGAAGTGTTGTGTTGATTCAATCATGCCGCCAAGGAGAGCTAATCGCCATCAAAATGTTGAAGCATTAGATAGACGAGAAGAGGCTGATCAAATGGAACAACGTATGCATGAGAAGATTGATGAAGGCATTGGTAGGTTGGAGAAGCTTATGATTGATATGAATCAAAGTAGAAGAAGAAATTCACCTGAATCCATTCGTGGAGGAAGTAGAGTTTCACATCATTCAGATCGGGAGAGGAGAGAGAGTCAGGATCAACGGAGTATTGATAATCGAAGTAGGAGGAATGATGATGGTCGTGATCGAAGAGATATGGGTAGTAGGAGTGGTGGTAGAGATGCTGGAGGGCGTGAAATACAACGATATGCATCAGACTTTGATGAGGAGTTTGATGGTGAGAGGGGAAGTATTCATTTCAGAGACCGAGATCAGGGACAACGTCAGTATCGGGTTATTGATGAAGATCGACGTTGGGAATCGGGTATGAAGATGGAAATACCAGAGTTTAAAGGAGGAATGGTAGTTGAAGAATTTCTTGATTGGGTGTCAAATGTTGAAGAGATCTTTGATTTTAAGGAGGTTCCTGAGCATAGGAAAGTAAAGTTGGTTGCTACTAGGTTGAGGGGGAGAGCTTTGGCGTGGTGGCAACAAACTAAACTTACCAGGGAGAGAATGGGGAAGTCAAAGATAGAAACGTGGAAGAAGATGAAGAAATTGATGCGAGCTACATTCTTACCATACAACTATCAATCACTTATGTACCAGAGATTGCAGAATCTGAGGCAAGGGACGAAGTCTGTTAATGATTATGCTGACGAATTTTACCAACTCATTGCCAGGAATGATATTATGGAAACGGAAGAACAGCTAACTGCTCGATTCATTGGGGGGTTGAGAATGCAGATCCAGGATATGGTTAATATGTTTGATCCTAGATCAGTGGCAGAGGCACATCAGAAAGCGTTGGCTTGGGAGAAGCAAGGAAGGCGTGGAGGTGGTGTGTTTACTAATTCCAATAATCAAGCGAGGGGTGTTAGTGGAAGTTCTAATGTTCCTAAACCTGTCAATAAGCCAGTGGTGAAAGAGGCTGAGAAGGCGAAGGTTAACAATGTTTTCAAATGTTTTAATTGTCAGGAGTTGGGTCACAAAAGCAATGAATGTCCGAAGCCGAAGAAGAGAGCAATGGTTGCTGAGATTGAGGATGATGATGAGAAGGCAGAATGTTTAAATGCACCTTATGATGAGGAGGAAGAAGAATTATCTGGAGATGAAGGTTGTAATCTTATGATGAGGAGGTCATGTCTTACACCAAAGCAAGAGGAGGATTGTAGTTGGTTGAGAAGTAACATATTTCAGTCGACATGCACTATTCTGGGAAAAGTTTGCAAGTTCGTTATTGATGCTGGAAGTTGCGATAATATTATTTCTACCGAGGCTGTGAAGAAGTTGAAATTGAAAACTGAGAAACATCCTAAACCATACAAGTTAGCATGGTTAAGGAAGGGAGGTGAAGTGAAGGTGTGTCGAAGGGCTTGTGTTAATTTTTCTATTGGGAAGAAGTACAAAGATGAAATTTGGTGTGACGTTGTAGACATGGACGTATGTCATCTGTTGTTGGGCAGACCGTGGCAGTTTGATAGATCAGTTCAACATGATGGTCGTGCCAATAGCTACAGTTTCATGTTCGAGGGTACTAAAATCACTTTGGTTCCCAAGAAGCAACAACAGAAGGAGAGCAAGCTAGAGGAGATTGAGGAATTGAAAACTTTATTATCTTTGAAGGAGTTTGTTAAGGAGGTTGAAGAGGAGCCTGAAGTATACGTGTTGATTGGGCGTGAGAGCAGTGAAGAGGTTGAAATTCCTGAAGAAGCAAAGCCAGTTTTGAAAGAGTTTGAAGATGTATTTCCAGAGGAGTTGCCTAAGGAGTTACCACCATTGAGAGACATTCAACATCAAATTGATCTTGTTCCGGGAGCAGTTTTACCACATCGACCACATTACCGAATGAGTCCGAAGGAACATGAAGAGTTACGAAGGCAAGTGGAAGAGTTGTTAGAACAGGGACGTGTTCAGGAAAGCTTGAGTCCTTGTGCTGTACCAGCTTTGTTGGTACCGAAGAAGGATGGAACATGGAGAATGTGTACAGATAGTAGAGCTCTGAACAAAATTACTGTTCGCTATAGATTTCCTATGCCGAGGTTGGATGACTTGCTGGATCAGTTGAGTGGAGCAACTATATTTTCGAAAATTGATTTGAAGAGTGGATATCATCAAATTCGAATTAGACCAGGTGACGAATGGAAGACAGCTTTCAAGACAAGAGAGGGTTATACGAATGGTTGGTTATGCCATTTGGTTTGTCAAATGCACCTAGTACATTCATGCGGGTGATGAATCAAATCTTTAGACCATTCATTGGGAAGTTCATGGTGGTTTATTTCGATGATATTCTGATATATAGCAGGAGTATGGAGGAGCATGTTCTACATTTGAGGGAAGTGTTGATTATACTTCGTGAAGAACAATTTTATGATGCTACAAAGAAATGTGTGTTTATGACAAGAAGTGTTTTATTTCTGGGGTATGTTGTTTCGGAGGAAGGAATTCAAGTAGACCAGAATAAAGTTGAGGCAGTCAGAAATTGGCCACAGCCGAGAACTATCACTGAAATTAGAAGTTTCCATGGATTGGCGTCATTCTACTGAAGGTTTATTCCACACTTCAGTAGTGTGATGGCACCAGTTACTGATTGCATGAAGGGGAAACAGTTTGTATGGTCAAAGGAAGCGGGAGTTGCTTTTGGACGAATCAAAGAACTATTGACGACAGCACCAATTCTTGTTTTACCGAATTTTCAGTTGTTGTTTGAATTGCACACTGATGCGTCGAAGGTGGGAATTGGAGGAGTCTTGAGTCAGAGTGGGAAACCCGTTGCTTATTTCAGTGAGAAGTTGTCAGGGGCAAAGATGAGATACAGTACATATGACATTGAATTCTATGCTGTTGTGCAAACGATTAAACATTGGAGACATTATCTATTTCAGAAGGAGTTTGTTCTATACACTGATCATGAGGCGTTGAAGCATTTGTAGGGACAGGACAAGATTTCAGCGAGACATGCATCATGGATCGCATATTTACAGCAGTTTACCTTTGTTGTTAAGCACAAATCTGGGGCGACGAATCGGGTAGCTGATGCTTTAAGTCAGAGGAGTCATTTGTTGACAACAATGAAAGTGGAAGTGACAGGTTTTGAGCTATTGCCAGAGCTGATTGAAGAAGATCCTTATTTTGTGAAATTTGTTGAAAAGATAAAGGAAGGAAGTGCTGATGAGTTTATATTGGTGGATGGTTTACTGTTTAAAGGGAATCGTTTATGCATACCGGATTGTAGCTTGAGAATGAAAATTATCAAGGAGTTGCATGAAGAAGGGCATGTGGGCCGTGATCGTACTTTGCAATTGATTTCACAGTCTTACTTTTGGCCGTCGATGAGGAAAGAAGTGGGAAGGTTTGTGGAGCGATGTCATATTTGCCAAGTTTCGAAAGGAACCGCGACCAATGCTGGGGTGTATATGCCGTTGCCTGTACCGGCTAGACCATGGGTTGATGTGAGTATGGACTTTGTATTGGGATTGCCGAGAACACAGCGTGGTAATGATTCTATATATGTAGTGGTTGACAGATTTTCTAAAATGGCACATTTTATTGCTTGCAAGAAGACGGCGGATGCTGTTCGTGTCGCTCAGATATTTTTTAAGGAGATCTATCGACTTCATGGACTGCCAGAATCTATTGTGTCAGATAGGGATACTCGTTTTCTGAGTCACTTTTGGTTAAGTTTGTGGAAGATGGTGGGAACAAAGCTGAAGTTCAGTAGCGCTTATCATCCGCAAACTGATGGACAGACAGAAGTTGTAAACAGGTCATTGGGAAATTTGTTGCGATGTCTTGTACAGGATAATTTGAGAAGTTGGGACATGAAATTATGCCAAGCAGAATTTGCTCATAATCATGCCATAAATCGCAGTACGGGATTCAGTCCATTTCAGATTGTATATTCAAATTTACCAAGGGGGCCGTTGGATTTAGCAGTGGTACCACAACCGAAGGGGACAGTTAAACGAGCTGTTGATTTTGTTGATGAATTAACTGAATGTCATAAGATCGTTCAGGAACGATTGGAAAAGTCAAATGAGAAATATAAGAAATTTGCAGATTTGAAACGACGAAATGTTGAATTTAACGAAGGCGATTTGGTGTATGCTGTGTTGACGAAGGATCGTTTTCCAGTGGGCGCTTATAATAAGCTGAAAGCCAGAAAATTTGGTCCAGTTGAAGTTTTGAAGAAAATCAACGAGAATGCTTATCGATTAAAACTACCAGATGATGTTTATACTTCTGATGTTTTTAACGTCAAACATTTAATTCCATATCGTGGAGGTGAGATTGTTGAGAAAGAATTTACAAATTCGAGGTCGAATTTTTCTCAACCAGGGGAGGATGATGTAGCACAATCTAAAGGAGTTTCGGGTTTAACCCGTAAGGCGCTCACGACTCAGGTGAAGGAGTCATATGGGAAAGTGGCGACTCTTAACAGCTTAAGTCGTTCGTGCTTGATGAGTCGCACACGACTCAACGGTTCATCCATAAGTCATTTACGACTTAACATGAAGAAGGATAAAGTTTCAGCAAGTAAAGATCTTGAGTCAGAGGAAGGGCACGAGTTACGACTCAATGGGAGTTTCAATAGTTCTGGATTGATGAGTCGTACCCGACCTAACTACATGGCTATGAGTCGTCCACGACTCATCAAGAAACAAAAGGGAATTCTAGTAATTGAAGGCCATAAGTCGGGGACGGGATACGACCTAAGTGATGAGTCGTTGTGTGATGAGTCGTAAGTCGTGACAGGGTGTTGTAAACTGCTAGATTTCTTGAGTCGTGTACTATAATCGAGTCTGTACATATTTTGAGTCATCTGTTATGATAAGTCGTGAGTCATGATAGCTGATGAGTCGTATGTCGTTGTCATCTGTTGAGTCGGTTGCTTGTGTTGTGTTGTAATTGAGGCGTGTAGTGTCTGTTAGGTCGGCAACGACCTAGTTGAGTCGTGAGGCATGAGTCGGTCACGACTTAAGGGTCAGGAGTTGAAAACACTATAAATAGGGGGTGTGTTGTACATTTGAAAAAAAGTTGATTTTGAAATAAAATTCCTTGTTGATTGCTTTGTGCTTTCTTCTCTAATTAATAGTTGAGTGTAATCTCCTATCTCCACTTACGTCATTCGAGTGCGCTCGAATCCACGTTTGTTGAAGCCGATTCACGGAATCTAGTGCGCTAGATCAACGTACGAAGAATCGTAGATCTTTGAACACGGTATAGTGCGCTATCAACGTGTTTGAGATAGCTAGAATTCGGTATCTTCGGATCAACGAATTTGGGCAATTCGGTATCTTCATTCCATCGATCGCTACTTTCACCAATTGAAGTTTGTTTTGATTAATCCGCTGCGTCAGATCCATTTGTCGGTGGACTTTGAAATGAACCTGCTCAATGCTGCTACCTTCTCGTTGAGACTCTGGACCTGTTTTGTGGTTCTTGGAGTTTGTAGACTTCTTATTGCCTAGATATTTTTAGGATTTGCTTTTATTCCTCGAGCGTTGGCGACGAACCCAAGGGACTTTCCAGATGCGACTCCAAAATGACACTTCAGCGGATTAAGCTTCATCATGTATTCTAGAAGTATGTTGAACATTGATTCCAAATCTCTGATATGATCAATGGAGAATCGCGACTTTACCAGTATGTCGCCTGCATATACTTTCATGGTCTTTCCAATCTGGTCGGCGAACATCCGATTGACTAGGCGTTGATATGTTGCTTCGGCATTCTTGAGGCCAAAAGGCATGTCTCTGTAGCAGTAGAGTCCCAGATCGGTCGTGAAGCGGGTATGTTCTTGGTCAGGTTAATGCATGCGTATTTGATTTTAGCCAAAATAAGCATCCATAAAAGATAACAATTCGTGTCCAGTCGTTGAATCTACAAGCTGATCAATTCGAGGAAGTGGAAAACTGTCCTTCGGGCAAGCTTTATTCAAGTTAGAATAATCAACACACGTCCTTGATTTCCCATTTGGCTTTCGAACAAGTACGGGATTGGATACCCACTCCGGGTATAAAGCATCTCAAATGAACCCATTTGTTTTCAGCTTATCGACTTCTTCTTTAAGGCGGCAGATCTCTCTGGATCCATACCATGCCTTTTCTTTTTGACCGGGATACACCGCGGATCAATATTTAGGGTGTGGCTCGATGTCCGGTGAGATCCCACACATATAAGAGTGCGTCCAGACGAACACGTCGAGATTCTTCTGGAGAAATTCAACCAATTCCTGTTGCGTCTGTTGGCTCAACTAAGACCCAATCTTTAGCATTCTTGAATCATCATCATCATCATCAATCGGAACATTGATCGTCAGTTTAGCCGGGAAAGCTCGACTCTCTTTAGATTCATCTTTGCTTTCAGTGTCTCTTGGATCAAGGTCCCTCTGGAATTGGTTGGGGTGCCCATGCTTGGGCCCAGGCACCAATTGTCAATTGTTAGCAAAACAGACGCGGAGAGTTTACTCTATGCCCTTTCCTTTCTCCCTTCGTTGCGCCTCGCGTAGCTCAGCAACATAACATGCTCTCCAAGCAGCCTGATCTCCTTGAACTACTCCAACCCCATGATTGGAGGGGAATTTCAGACTCAAACACCATGGGGCAATGGATGCCCTGAATTCAGCAAGGGCCGGTTGGCCCAAAAAGGCATTATATGGAGAATCAATGTCTAGAACAACAAACTGTAAAATCCGAACTCTCTGGCGTTCTCTAACCCCCAACTCCACCGGCAGTTCATCCACTCCAGTGCGTATAGTTGCACTTCCATTGAAGCTGTGGATTCGAGATTGACAAGTTTTCCAATCCTTAGCTTCCATCTTCATTAAGTCATAAGCTTGCTCAAACAAAATATTTACAAAGCTTCCACTGTCAACCAGGATCCTCATCATCAAAGCAGGACCTACCTGGGCAGATATGACTAGTGGGTCGATAGTGGGGGCTTTGACCTTATCAGCATCCCAGTTTAATACGATGTCATCAGTCATCGTTCTTTGTTGCTTGGCTGGAGCTTTGTCATCAGAATTACTACAACACTCGAAGTCCACATGCTTGATAGAGCCGCCATATGACTCCATTTTCCTCCAGCTTCGGTCTGCTAGATGAGGACCAATAACTAACCTCCTGCCTGTATGAGCATGTTCCTCTCTCCTTTCTTGGTTCTGCACACGATTTTGATTTGATGGGAGCGCACCTCTAGATTACGGTGCCCTAACGAACTGATCCAACTTTCTCTCCCTGAACAATTTTTCAATGAGGTCCTGTAGATGATGACACTCATTGGTATTGTGGCCATAGCTTTCATGAAAACTACAAAACTTACCCGTCTGAACCTACCTCTCCGATGATGGTTTCAGAGCAGGCACTTTGTATTGCATAGCATTGCAGGTCTGCAAATACACATTCTCCAATGACGTATTCAAGGGAGTGTAATTATCAAACATTGGAACCCAACGTCGGGGGCCTCGATTTTGATCTCTCTTCTTATTCTGATTATCAATGTTTCTTGGCTGAGCTTGCTTGTTCTGTATGTTCAACTGAACCTTTCCGAAACTCTCACCGGACTGTTTGACTACCGCATTACTCTGTATGCCTTCCATGCTGGGTCCCACGTCATCCTTCTTCCTAGACTGTTTTGCGTCCTCCCATCTCAAGAATTGAGCAGCTTTGTAGTAGCAACAGTCCAATGACGCTGGGGGTTTTCCAGCTAGCCAATTTCCGAACTTGGAATCAGGATCAATCCCCTTTGTTAATGCCATCAGAATATAATTTTCGTTGGGATTGTTTATTTCCGCACATGAAGCATGAAATCTCTCCAAGTAGCGTCTAAGTGTTTCTCTGGAAGCTTGAGTGACGCGGGATAGAGTATAACATCTTTTGGCCTTGCCACATGCATTCGGAACTGTTCCACGAACTTGGTGGCCATTTGGTCGAAGCAGAAAATAGATTGGGGTGGCAATCATGTAAACTACATAGTAGCAATGCCCCCTAAAGAGATGGGAAAGCTACGACACTTCGCTGCGTCATCGGCTCTTGCAGCATTCATTAGCCATTCATACTTCAGGATGTGCTGATTTGGATCCGAATTCCCTTCATAAACTGGCAGAGCTGGCATTCTGAATCGCCGAGGAGGTTCAACATAAAGTATGTCATCTGTAAAAGAGGCATGACTCCGGGAGATTCCCCAGTCGTCATTAGTAAGACCATGGCTTTCATGGATCATTTTCCAAATCATAGTCGGAATGTCCAGCATCTGGACATTCTGTGCACATTGAGCCAAGGTGTGGTCAGGCTCCACAGTGCGAGGCTGGACCGGGCACTATCAACGGTCCACGTCTCGCCTCCTTGGCTCATAGTCTTTAGGGACGTACGGTTCAGGAGTACGCCCATGCTGATGTTAGTTTGGATCGGGTTGATTCCGTGCATCAACCCTTGGTTCTGCAGCGGCGGTTGTGGTGCGGTTATCCGTGGCATAGTGTGGAAGCGTATCTCCCTGAGAGGAGGGTCCCGTATGGAAGCCGCCCGATGGGCCGACTCTCAGCTACCCGACGGTCATCGTAGGTTGATGTCTGGTAGCCTATGTGTAGTTCCCGTCTAGTCGGGGACGGGTGGATCTGTGATGGCAATCGGAGGAGGCAGAGCTTTCTATGGAGGAACTAGGAGCATGATCCCTTCTAGATCTTCTGCGCCTTTGGCGGTTTAGCTGGTTGGTCAACTCAACATTAGCGTGCAGCTGTTCAGTTAGTCGTTGCCGACTCTGGGTCAATTCTTGGAGCAGCATCTTTAATTCTTGCCTCGTGACTGGGCCCGACGGATCTGAGGGTCCAGTAGCAATTTGGTTGGATGGAGGCAGTTGTGCGGGATTCTGTCTATGCCGTCCTTCCTGATCGGCAGTATTGGAGGTGGCCCTTATGCTCACCATTATGAGAGATGAAGTCCTTTCCTAGATTTTTTGCAAATCTGAATAGCTTGGAAGAATTCTGGAGTAGAGATCTGGATCTTCCTCTTAGATTTTTGCAATCTGGTATCGACGGCAGATCCAAAGAGCAGGACAAAATCTAGGTTTTCTCAGTGAAAGCACCAAAGTGTTTGTATCAAAAATGGGCACAACACTCTTCGGAAGTTTTTGAAGAGATAAAAATGAATATAAATGAAAAGGTGGCTTATCTAACAAAAACTCCAAAGATTGATAAATAAATGCGCACACACAAACGATTTATAGTGGTTCGGCATGTTGCCTACGTCCACTATGAAGTTTTTATGACTTTATTGATTCTCTCGCAATGAATACACTTGATTACAGCGAACAACAGCGAATTACAACTTGAAATTCGAGTACGACAGCAGTAATAAGATGCAAAGTTCAATCCGGCAGAGTCTGGGCGCTTGACAATCAAAAAGATGCTTCTTCTGCAGGCCCCGGGGCTCTATTTATAAGAATATAAGGTGATATCTTGATCAAACTTCGAGAGACTCCTTCTGGCACATGAGTGGGCCCACGCGATCGATCCTGGGAAGTTTCGACTCGATCTGTGATCGATACGAATGCAATTCGTTTCGATCAAGATTTTGTCCAATGGAGTCAAAACTTGGCGTGAACCTTATTTAGCTTATACGTTAGCTCCCGTGAAAATTTCATTGCATTTGGATTTGTGGATCTCAAGTTATGATCGATACGAGATGGAGGTTTCAGACAAATTGTTTGATTCGAATCGATTAGTTCGAATCGATCTATTCGAATCGATTAGTTCGAATCGATCTATTCGAATCGATGATAGAACTTGCCCTATTGACGATGTGGCGCGAACTCCTCGCATCGATCCACCTTTCACTTCGAGTTGATCGAGTCGTTTCCTTGAGCTTCGCCTCGTTTGGGTCGATAACCGTTGCATATTTTGAATCGATGGAGATGCTCTAGTTCGCATCGATGAAGGCGACGTGGTTTGCATCGATAGAGGCAGCTTTGTTCGCATCCATCAAGCCAGTCCTTGTTCATATCGATCAAAGTCACTTCAACTTAATGGATACGAACAAGCAATATTATGATGGATTCGAATAGGTGGCAATGCCGCTTGGCTCGATGGATATGAGTAGCGATTACTCAATGGATGCGGAGTATGGTCAGCTGATGGATACGAAATAGAGTAATTGATGGATACGACGTAGGCGAGAGACGATCGACACGAAGAGAGATATTCTGATGCATACGAGGCCGATCAATGCGAAGTCGATGGATACGAAGATGTGGCCATTCTGATCGATGCAAAGTCGATGGATTCGAATCGAGATGTGTTGATGGATACGGACCAGATCGATACGAACTAAGGCTTACTAATGGATACGAAAAAGAGGCCATTTCCTCCAATTTGCATCGATCATAACTTAAACAAATGAACTCAGATTGACTTGAAATTGGGAATGCTGGCTTTCATGGCTTCACTTGTCGTGCCCTGTCAATTCTAGCATGATCCGGACTCGGAAAAAATCCATCGATATCCATAGCGAACCCATGATGAGTGATCCTTGATATCTTGGCCTTGCCAAAAGGTGGGATAACATATATCATGTGTTTTATAGTATTTATGATATGATTAATGGTATATAATATAATATGTTAGTTTATATATATATATATATGTATGTATGTATGTATGTATGTATGTATATATATGGATATATGAGTTTGCAAATTTTTGTTTGTTCTACTTACGGTTTTACGGTTTATATTGTTGCATATCACATATGTACTGTAAAGTAGAAAATATGTATTATATACAAATATTATATTTTAAGTTGTTGCGTATTGCTCTATTATTAGATTTAAGTAAGAGAAGAGTATTATATATATACAAATTTCAACCTGTACCTGTTGATAAGAGTTGTACTATTAGCTTTTCTTTTTCTAATATATATATGTATATATATATTCTGGTACATATTTTGATTCTTGATGTTCTTTATATATTCTGAATTTAATATGTGAATTCTTAAATAATTGTTTAAAAATGTAATATATGAATTCTTAAATATATATTTTGAATTAAATATCGATTGAATATATGTATATATATTATTTTAAATATATGTTTTAAATTGATTAAGACAAAATTATATATATAACATATATTTTCTCAGTTTATATTAAGTTAATTTTGATTTGCTTTCAGTCAATTCCATACTTCCAACTTTGCTTTGATCGTCAAATTCGTGTTCATCGTACTTTACTTTGGAATTCGTTACTCAGATTCGTAGCTCAGTTCGTTATCAAATTTCTCTAACCTCGAATGGTGAGAACTCACTCACGATTAACATTTTTATGTTTAATAAATTTTATTTCACTTGAAACCACAAGTGAGATATGCTATTAAATTTGAATTATTAGTTATTTAATTTTCAAAGACGATGTGCCATTATCTGCAATTGTTCACATATGATATATGACACTATATCCCATTGTATATATTTTATTTTATTTATCACTGATGATATATGCCTGTCATTGATATGTTATATTGTTATCATATTTTTTCTCACTCTGTAAGTTTCCACTTAGTTTACAATTCCCTATGGGTCGAAATGATACGTACCCGAACGATCTTTTAGAATAGGGAAAAATCATTATGTGTTGAAATGATAAACCCAAGCGATTTCATTGATTTTGAATTTTGGGATTGTGGGTTGAAATGATATATACCCGTAAATATTTAATTTGCGGATTGGAATGACAAATATCCGTATCACTTGACCATAGGATAGAAAAGTATATACAAACATCGTTAGTCCATATTTTGAAATGATTTCCAAAGTTTTGGAAGGAAGGATTTTATTAAATATTAATTTTTAAATATAATATAAAGATATTAAGATTTTTAAATTTATTTGTTTGGAAATTTTAAATTTATAAGTGAGTTTTGAAAATATAAATTTTAAGATTTTACTTATAATTTTATTATTTATATATATATATATATATATAAAGATTTAAAATAGATTTATTAATGAGATTTAATTTGATATAATTTATTTAAATAAAATTTAATTTAATTAGTATATATATGATATGTTTAAATATTTATTTGAAAATTTACATTAATATTTTAAATAGATTTTTGTAATAACTTTAAATAAATAGAGGCTGAAAAAAAAAGTAAAATTGACTTGAAATTTATTTGGTTAATAATTGAATTTGAATAAGAATTTGTTTGAACTTATTGATTTTGAGATTTGAAAGATATGACTTATAACTTGATTTGATGAAAAGTGATTTGGATGAATATTCTCAACTTTAAATGAAAATTGAGACTGAATATTTAATATTGATTCAAATTTATAAATTGAGATTTTATTTAATTGTTATTAAAATTATTAAGTGAATATTTTCCAATTTGAATAAAATAAAAATTGAATGTTGAAATATAAATGAAACTTATATTGTAAATGTTTGAATATTTAAACTTTGAATCTTACTAAATTTGAAATGATAGTTCAAACCTGGATTTGAAGTCGATAAAGATTGAAATGGTTTTGTGAGAATTTAAATTGAATCTTTAACCTTTTAAATTGGAAATGTTGAAAAGGGATTGATTTAAGGGGAAATAATTTTAAAGGGCAAATTAAAGTAAATAATTCCTAACAAGGACACGCGCAAAAAACTTTTACCGTAAGGACAAAGCCCAAAGCCCAGATACAAATTAAAACAAAACAAAGAATTCTGCTCATCTCCTCCTCCTCGCTTTCACTCAGAATTTGACGAACTTTCTTTTAAAAATCAAATTAAATAAAAACAACTCGATTTCTCGTTCAATTGCTCAGAAGCAAAATCAATTTCCACAATCTCCCCAATATCAAAATCACTTTCCTTAAACCAAAATTACAATTTCCAATTTCTTTGAGTCTGTGTTTGATGTCGCAGTTGTGGTTGGTGTTTTACAGGAGGCGGTGAGAAGAAAATTTTGATTAGTTCGCGGTTTGGTCGAGGTTGAGGTCGCGAGTTGATGGCGATGATTGTGTTGGTCGAGGAAGGTGGATTGGAGTTTGGCCGTGGCATATGAGTTGGGTTTTTGGGCAGTGAAGTTGGAGAAGCAATTTGTTGTAGATGCAGAAAGGTGGAGCAACCTACATGAAAAAAATGATACATACTTACAAAAACTGATACCTACTTAATACAAACTGATACCTAATTACTACAAACTTGAAATCGTTACATATTTGACTGAAGATATTTCACTGCATCTAATACACAACCTATTATTACATTTCAACATAATTTGTTTCAAAAATTACTTATTGTCTTTATTTTGAAATAATAGGATGATGATGATGATTTTGTTAATCCACATCCAGTTTAAAAGAAGCTATAAAATTGGTATGAGTGATTAGTGTGAGATTTCTCTTTCTTTTAAAAATAATTACTTATTACAGATAAAAAAGGTGAATATGACCTAACTTTTTAACATTTTGTCTTTATTAGAGACAAAAATATAAGAAATGCTCAAAGAAATCTGGAAAAGCAATAACATAGCATGCATGGAGGTGAAACTAGATGATATGCATCAAATAAAGAGTGCACAACAAGCAGAAGACACGTAAGTTTTTTTGGTTAAAACGATATCTACTGACAACAAAATGAACAATACAATTGAAACTACTAGTCATAATCAATTGAAAGTTGCTCATTATTCAAACTATCTGTGTTTTGGCATTATAACATTTCATACATAATTCTATACATCATTGTATGCCTTTTATAATTAATTGAATTTGATTCATAACAAAATATTGAAAAATATTATCTCTCATTTTCAAAAACAGTTAGTTCAGAAATAAACAGTTACTACTGGAAGAAAATTGATACCTACATAAATGAAACTGATACCTACAGAAACAAAACTGATACATACATAAAAGAAACTGATATCTACAGAAACAAAACTAATACCTACAGAAACAAAACTAACACCTACAAAAACAAAAAAGATGACTACATAATAAAAAATAAATCAAAATATTTAGCAAATATATCTTAAAGTAATAGCTACAAATGCAAAAATTCATACACAAATCGGTACTAAGTGTGCTAGTAGAACTGTTAAATATTTTAATTCAAAGCGTACTATATGCTTGTACCATTATCCCTGAAATTCAATGTTTTGTATTAATTGTGAACCTGATAATACAACTTATGCAAACTGACACTAACATTACATTTTGGTTTCGACAGGCTTGACTATGGAATATTTGTAATGGTATTCATCGTTTCACTGAACAATGCAGAATACCAATAAACTTGAAAAGAAGGAAATATTATCCACAATAGCAAGGATTGTACATGCAATATTGACAAATGATGAACATTGCCGGAGTCTATCTAAATACATATCAAGCTTAGAAGAAGAAAGAAAAGGAAAGAACTGAATTCACATTGTAATGTTTCACAATTAATTTTGATACTTGTAAAGTAATGTAACTCTGTTGAAATTTATACTTGTAAAGTGATGATGTTCCGTTGCAATTTGATACTTATGAAGTAATGATGTTATGTTCTTAAAACAAAGCTGCTCTTACTTGTAAAAACAAAAACCAGAACTGATACTGTAAAAACATTTAACTGATGCTATCACTTATACTAAATGCTTGAAATTAAAATCAATTTGATAATACGCTATACTGAATACTAATTAATAACAAAAGGTTCAATTATAATGAACCACCAAAACAAGTCACACATGCACTTATTAATCTGAACAAATTCAAAATGAAAAACCAAATCATATCCTCTTCGAAGCTTGACAATTCCATTTATTATGACCAAGCTGCTTTGCACTCGCTACATCTGTTATGCTTGTTCTGAAAATATGAAAACCCTCCTTTAGACTTAACTGATGGTCTACCTGCGTCACATTATCACCACTGACAAAAAAAACATTAGTAAAAACATGTTCAGTTTAGAACATTAGTTTTTCCATCTCATAAAACTGATACCTAAGGTATACAAAACTGATACCTAGTTATTGATAATCAAAAAAATTAATACTAAGTGTTATCCCGCTTTTTGGCAAAGCCGCGATACCAAAAGATCGATCAAAAGCGAAGGACAGTTCGCCTCAGAAGTTGATCGTACTTCCTTTCGCCATGGATATCACTGAATTTTATCCGAGTCCAGATTGAGCTACAATTTATAGGACACGGCAAGAAAGACCACAGGAGTCAGCATTTCAAATTTCAAGTCAATCCGAGTTCGCATGCTCAAGCTATGATCGGTTCAACTTGGAGGGGACATGCTGGTTTCGAACCCACCATGATGGGTGTATTCGAACCCATCATCGTGCACCACTCGAGACCATCACCTTCGAACCGAAGGACATCGAACCCATCAGTTTCGAAACCACCAAAGCGCCACACCTTCGACTCCATCGTATTCGAATCCATGTGCCTCGTATCCATGGAGGGGTTGCAGAGCTCATGTGCATCCGAGGAACGCAAGTTCGAACCCATCACAGAAGCCATGCTTCGAACCCATCACAGAGGCCATGCTTCGAACCCATCACAGAGGCCTTCTTCGAACCCATCTGTGATACCATCTTCGAACTCATCCTGTGTAACTTCGTTCGAACCCACTAGGTCAACCAACCACGATGACGTGTCTTCCATCGGTTCGAATGCGCCGAGATACATGGAGTCGAAGCGGTCAACACGGAGTGAAGTCCGGATCGATTCGAAGTCTGCGCTCCATGTCACCACGAAGCCGCGTGCCATGATGGATTCGAAACCATCGTTACGAATACATGGGTTCGAACCAGACAGCTATGCCAAAAACCCAATTTCGAATCCAAGATATCTCCTAACCTATTGATCCAAATGCCACGAAATTTTCACTGAAGCTTGCGTACATGTTGAAGAACGTCCATGCCAAATTTCACCTCGATTGGATGGATTCTTGATCGGTTCGAATGGAGTTCGAACCGATGCCAAAGTGGGCCCAAACTTTCTGAGACCGTGCGTGTGGGCCCCCTCACAGGCCAGACATGGTCTCCCGAGTTTTCAGCGAGATATCAGTAGCCTACGCCTATAAATAGAGCCCCAGGGCCAATAGAAAAGGGGGCTTCTAACTCTGAGATGTCGAGACTCTGCCGGATCAAGATCTCCATCATCTTATATCATAACTTGATTGTTGATTTCGAATTTCCAGTTGTAACTTGCTGTTGATCGCTGTAACAACTTGTAATCATTGAAAGAGAATCAATAAAATATCAAAACACTTTACAGTGGACGTAGGCAACACGCCGAACCACTATAAATCGCCTGTCTACGCATTTATTTTACTGTTGATTGGAGTTTTTGTTAGATAATATCTGTTTTGAACTTACATTCTTGACTATTATCTCTTCAATGACTCCCAAAGAGTGTTGTGCCCAATTTTGACACAAACACTTTGGTGCTTACACTGAGAAAACCCAGATTTCTCCTGCTCGTTGGATCTGTCATCGATACCGGATTGAATAAATCTAAGAGAGAGATCCAGATTGTTAAATCCAACTTCCTTCCCTTCTATTCAGATTTGCACAAAGTCTAGGAAAGGAACTCAATTCTAAAGATGGTTAGCACAAGAACCACCTCAAACGCCGTCGATCAAGAAGGACAGGATAGACAGAATCCTGCCCCTCTACCTCCTCCTAATCAAGATGTCGCTGGGCACTTAGAAGCGTCGGGTCCGGTTACCCGACAAGAATTGCAGTTGTTACTTCAAGAGCTGACCCAGAGTCGGCGACAACTAGAAGAACAGCTACGCGCTAACGCTGAGCTAATCAATAAGCTGGATCGCCAAAAACGAAAAAGATCCATGAGAGATCGTGCTTCTCGCTCTTCCAGCGAAAGTTCTTCATCTTCTGATTATCATAATCAACCCCCACGACCCCGGTTAGACGGGAGTCGTATGCCATCGGCTGGAAACCAACCGACATTGACCGTTGGACAAATAAGAGCTGGTCCGTCAGCCAATTTCCAAGCGGACCCTCCTCAGGAAGAGGCGCCGTTCCTCATCACGCCGCAGAATACCGCACCACTAGCGTTGCGGCTGAACCAGGGGTCGACGTTCAAGACCAGTCAGACCTAGACCGTCGTCATAGCGGCCGTACTCCTGAACCGTACGTCCCAGAGGACTATGAGCCGAGAAGGCAGGATGTGAACCGTCAGCGATATCCGGTTCAAACCCGAAGTATGGAACGTGACCATACTCCGGCGCAAATGCCGGATCTTTCAACTATGATACGTCAGATGATCCGTGAGAGTCAGGGATTCACAAACGACGATTGGGGAGTTTCCCGAAGTCACACTCCCTTTACGGACGACATTCTTAATGCTGAACCCCCACGGCGATTCCAAATGCCCACTCTCCCCATGTGTGAGGGAAACTCCGATCCCAACCAACATATTCTGAAATATGAATGTTCGATGACTGCTGCCAGAGCCGACGACGCTGTGAAATGTCGTAGTTTACCCATATCCCTGGGGGGTATCGCCACCATGTGGTTCACCCGATTGCCTCCTTGATCCGTCTCCTCATTCGACCAGCTGGCCACAAAATTCGTCGAGCAATTCCGCATGCACGTCGCAAGGCCGAAAGATGTCAACACTCTATCTAGTGTCACACAAGCTCCCGGAGAGACACTCAGACACTACTTAGAAAGATTCCATACTGCATGTGCAGAGATTAGTAATCCAAACGATAACTCCATCCTTATGGCGTTAACTAAGGGGATCGACCCCGATTCTGAATTTGGCAATTGGCTAGCTGGGAAACCACCTGCGTCATTGGACCGTTTCCATGCCAAAGCAGCTCAATTCCTGAGACGGGAAGATGCGAAACAGTCTAGGAAGCAAACTGACGCAGGACCAAATGCGGGAGGAACCCAAAGCAATGTTGCAATAAAACAGTCCAGCGATAGCTCCGGAAAAGTTCAGTTGAACATTAAAAATAAACAAGCTCGGCGAGGAGAGAGCGTGAATCAACTTAAAAAACAAGATCAAGATCGCGGCCCGCAACGCAAAAATCCGAAGTTCGACAGTTATACTCCTTTGAATATTTCATTGGAGGACTTGTATTTGCGGACCCGTAATGCAATTCAATATGAAAAACCTTCTCCAAGACCGTCGTCGGAGAGACAAATCCAGACGGGAAAATTTTGCAGGTTCCACGAAGGCTACGGGCACGATACGAACGAGTGTCGTCACTTACAGGATCTTGTTGAAAAACTGGTCAGGGAAGGGAAACTGGAACAGTTTGTGCGGACACCGCAGCCCAGAGATGCGGGCCCATCCAATCCAATCAATGAACCCAATTGACCGAGGCAGGAGGACTCGACTTGTCCCCGTGGGAGATTGGTGATAAACGCCATCAGTGGCGGGCCTACTCATTCAGAAGCCTGGAACGACGAAGAACCTCGTCACTGTCACACTTGACAGGCTCCTTCAATCCATGAATACTTTACAATTTCTTTTACGTTCTGAATTTTGAATTTGTAATAAGGCACTGACTTTGCCACATTTTCTCATTTCAGCAAATAAAATTCTATCTCTTCAAGCTAGAGCTGTGATTCACCGAATACAACATTCAACAATCACGACACACGAAGAGCTAAGTTCCATCGAACAATGGAATTTATTCAAATAGCGAGTGACTGCGATACAACCGGCCACTCACTAAGTGAAACCCCAGCTCGGGGGCAAGCCAACACATCGAAGGCTGAACTTGACCAACACACGACAGTCCGTTCAATAATTCGTTCCCGGAGTGCGAACGGACTCCAACTTCCCACAGCGCGAATTGGAGTATAAACATTCAATAATTCGTTCCCAGAGTGCGAACGGACTCCAAATTCCCGGAGCGCGAATTGGAGTATAAACACTTAACAATTCGTTCCCAGAGCGCGAACGGACTCCAACTTCCCACAGCGCGAATTGGAGTATAAACATTCAATAGTTCGTTCCCAGAGTGCGAACGGACTCCAAATTCCCGGAGCGCGAATTGGAGTATAAACACTTAACAATTCGTTCCCGGAGTGCGAACGGACTCCAACGTCCCACAGCGCGAATTGGAATATAAACATTCAATAATTCGTTCCCAGAGTGCGAACGGACTCCGAATTACCGGAGCGCGAATTGGAGTATAAACACTTAACAATTCGTTCCTAGAGCGTGAACGGACTCCAACTTCCCACAGCGCGAATTGGAGTATAAACATTCAATAATTCGTTCCCAGAGTGCGAACGGACTCCAAATTCCCGGAGCGCGAATTGGAGTATAAACACTTAACAATTCGTTCCCGGAGTGCGAACGGACTCCAACTTCCCACAGCGCGAATTGGAGTATAAACATTCAATAATTCGTTCCCAGAGTGCGAACAGACTCCAAATTCCCAGAGCGCGAATTGGAGTATAAACACTTAACATTTCGTTCCCAGAGCGCAAACGGGCTCCAAATTCCCACAGCGCGAATTGGAGTATAAACATTTAATAATTCGTTCCCACTGCGCGAACCAACCCATCAATGCGGACTCCAAATTCCCAGAGTGTGAATTGGAGTATAAACATCAATTCAAAGTTCCTGGAGTGCGAACCGAAGTATCAACACCAACTCCATGATCCCCAAAACATGAATTAGGGTATGAACATAAGTTACGGGTTCCCGGAGCGCGAACCGAAGCATCCGTGCAAACTCCAGATTCCCGAAGTGCGAGTTGGAGTATAAACGTCAATTCCGGGTTCCTGAAGTACGAACCCAAACATAAATGTTTTATCCAAGTTCCCGGCGTGTGAATTGGAGCACAAACACCAAGTCAAAGTTCCCGTAGTGCGAACTAAAGTGTTAATACTAACTCCGAGTTAGTAGAATGCAAGTTGGAATGTGAACATCATTCCCAAGTTCCCGGAGCGCGAACCACGTTACAAGCATCAATAACACTCGAACTCCTGGAATGCAAACCAGGTTATCGATCTCAAATTATTCTAAGTCCCCGGAAGGCGGACGTGTGCTCAAGACTTGCAACAAGTGCGATCAACCATCATAAATACAAGTGTTGTTCCCCAAAACTGGGGGGCACGAAAGCTAAATATTAATCACTAACCTAAGTGATACAACGTCCGAAGTTCAACTCATTCATCAATCACAACGTGTGACCAAGATCTTCAGACTTGGAAAATGAGACGAACTCTACTTAAACGATAAAAACACCACAAGTACACCGGACCGAAAACAAGACACTGCAAGTACTTAAGCACAAATAAAACAAGAGTTGAAACAAAGAAATAAAATTTTATTTCAACTAAATTAAAACAAGGACTTACACGCAAATAAATTCTTCCAAAAAAGAATGCCTACTAGCAGGGGTCGAACCTGCATCTATACACGACCTACTGACAAAAAACGAAGACAAGTTCCTATCTACCAAAACATCTACTTGAGAAGCTGATTTATTTCTTCTTTTTCGTCCTTCTTACTAGTGGTACATCATCAGTGTCACTAGGGACAGAAATTCTTCGTTTTGAGTGTCTCTTCTCCGGCGGTGGCTCTTCGACTGGGGGCATGATGTCAATATCCTCCTCGGAGCCTGAATCTACATGGGGGCTTCTCGCCGGAGGAGTAGGGGGGACTGGATCCGTAACGAAAGTTGAGATAGTGCCATCCGATGATGCTACCATAGCAGGTGTTGGACTCTGCGCCGCCGTGCTGCCACCGACGGTACCGCTCTGCCCCGCAGCCTCTATTTCGGCGTTGATCTCAGCCAAAATTTCCTCATCACGAGTCGCATGGGCTTGGCTGGGGGCATTTATGGCCTGCATCGAAGAACTTGAGGACGGAGGGAGGCTACTAACAATGATAAATGGCAAGTCAGAGAAAGAACCACCCTGCTCACCAAGCAGTTCGCTCACCATTTGTTCGTCAGCAGATAAGGATCCCCCCTGCACCGTTTCAGCAGATACCGCAGTCACGACAGTAGTCTCGGTAGCGATGGCCTTATCTCCTCTGCTTGATTCTTGAGCCACAACAGTCGGCGCAACTCCAGTCACTAGGAAAAAAATAAGAAGTTATTAAAAACTACTACAAAACAAACACTCTATTCAGAAAACGCTTGAGATAACTTCGGAATACCTTCCCCAGTTTGGCTCGCAGACGGCTGAACGGCCTCAGAAGTACGCTCATGAATAGGAGATAAGCGCGGTTGTTCCGGGTCGTAAGCAGGAACAGGTTGCAAACTGACCACAGATACAGGCATCGACGAAGATGGTGTGGTGACTTCAGTGACAGCAGAATGGTGCTCAACGCCTGACCCCTCTCCGACTTCCAGGGAACGACCACCGATCATTTCCTTCTCATGAGCGATGATAGCGTCATGAAGAACCTTCTTCTCATCGTCTGTGAGCAGCCGCTTCTCCAGTTCGAATCGATCGACCGCTTCACCTGGGTGCGCTTCCTCTTCCTCCTCAACCAATCGGTCCCAGGCTACGAAGGTGAACTGAGTAATCTTGAAGCCAGGCCAAGTTTCTGTGCTTCAACACATTGGCATTGTAAGTTATGAGCAAATCTTCGATATCGGCCTCTAGCCTGGCCTCTGCATGTTGAACCTTCTCCTCCACCTCTGCTTCGACCGCCTGAACTTTGGCCACGGCCGCATCTCTCTCAGTGCGAAGCACTACGGCTTGCTCGCAGGCCTCTTGCGCCGTGTTATGCGCGTCATCTCTATCTTTGATAATCTCGGCAAATTTAGCCTTGAGCTCATTAAGTTCTTTTAACGCCGCATCCCGCTCAGCAGTGACGACAGTGTTCCGGTGGCCCATATCTTCCACCGTAACATAGTGCTCCTTTTTCATTCTATCCATGGCTGCTTGAGCTTCGTCGACCTTTGTAAGAGCCTACATCTCTGACCTTCGAGACGATTCAGCCTCAGTATTCAGCACTTGTATGATGCGGTCTCTTTGAGCCAACTCGGTTTGAAGCTTTTCAATGGTAGCCGCTCGTTCGAAGGCCAACGCCGATGCCTTGTCGGCCGCCCTATACCACGCCTTGTATTGGGAGTAGAAGTCATGCACATAGTCGAGCGCTAACCGCTCGGCCTCCGGCGGGATTCTTTTCAGGTTCGGAGGAAAGACGTAGTTATCGAAACAAATATTCGGGAGCTCCCTCTTTAATTGCGCGAGTCTAATTGCCCCTTCTCCCGAGATCTCTGTAGGAGGCTGCTCTGCGACTATCGGGGTCATCGCCTCGGATCGGGAAGCTTGAGAAACCGACGTATATCGAGAAGACTCGGAAGGATGAGGGACATGAGCAGGAGGTTGTACGGGATCTCTGGAAGGAGGAGGAGTGCGCGATCGCGATCGACGCTTATAGCCTCTGTCCGTGTCATATCTCTCGTGACTAGAATACCCAGAGCGTCCCTGGTTATAATACCCAGGACGCCCCTGATCATAACCACTATCCCCTTCACGTCTGCGCGAATCGTAATATGAAGGCTTGCGGGCGTGTCGAAGACTCCCAAGCATTGAACCTCGCTTAGACATGATATCTGCGAAGCAAAATAAAATAGAATTAATCACTTTTCAAAACAGGTAGTTTGCAGTCAAAGGTTATGCAGTGTCGTGAAATGTGTATGAATATGCATTCCCCCCGACCAACCGGAAGTGTCGACCTTGCTAGTAATAAGAGGCTCGTTCAATTCTAAAGTGCGATGGAATTCCTCCAACCCGACATCATGTTGAAAAGACACATCGTCCGGGATTGGAAGATCGGCAAGCCCTTCAAAAAGATTTTCAGTTCTCGGAGGAGACATCTACGAGATTCTAACTCCGGGAGCAGAACCGGCCGTGACGACCGATTTCCATCTCCCCTTCTTACTTGACTTAACCATGGTAGCCTTGCCTTTTCTCTGCTCCGCGACATCCGGAACTGCGTCAGTAGGCCCGGTCAGCGGCTCATCATCGATGTGGGTTCTTTCAGAGTCCGCTTCCTCAGCTGTGGTAACTCTGGGTTTCTTATGCTTGACTCGTTTCTTCGAGACGACCCTTAGTGCCACTTCAAAGCTTATGCTCTGCCCTTGTTCGATCAAACCGCAGGCCCAGAGATTCCTATCCGTCAATAACACATCGATATCCCTATTTCCACCCGGGACTTCTCGCAGCACTCGCACCATCTCCCTAAAGTGCTCGCCCTCAGGTCGCTGAATCACCGCTGTAAAAAAGGATAAAATATAAGTTCCACTCCAACTGCAATTGCTGTAGTAATTATTTACGAACTCAGCTATACTCACGTCTGAATAACCATCGTTGGGCAAATCCAGGAGGACATCTGACATAAAACCATTCTGTCCTATAATAGCTCAACCTGGTCCAAGACCCGGTAACCACTTGGCAGTTTCTCACCGCTTCCAGGAATGTGAAGGAGGGATAATCACCCCGAGTTTTGAAATTGAACAAGTATCTGATCTCAATTGGGAGCGGTGGTCGATGGAGATATTCCATAAATGCAATGAACAAGCTATTGATCGACGCATATCCGTTCGGGTGCAACTGAGATGGGCCGATCCTCAAGAACGACAAACTTCCCTTATGTACTCGTTGAATGGAGGAAGTGTCCCGGCCGCGCACGCGTGGCGGTTAAATGTTGTATATCCCTCTGGGGGATTATGCGGTCTATCATTCGGCCCCGGCAGTAGCACATCATCCAGCGACAGGCCGTGTCTCAAACATATTCTCCCCAGCATGTCTTCAGAGATATTGGATGGAACAGAATCTGATGGATTGGCAATGAACGACGCATCGGGGAGTTCATCCGGGGCTGGACCAATAATCTCAGGATCAACATCCGGAATCTCTAGCCTCAGAGAGACTGTAACTTGAGTCTCCTGCTGCTGTGAACTTGATGGTTCCATAACTAGCTAACTCACGAGAAACCATCGTTAGACGACAAAAACCCGTGCATTCCCCAGTGTAACGTGTATGAGTGTATGTTGAGCAGTGACATGCATTACTTGAATAAATGTTGCAGAGTTAAAGAAATATGCAAACGACAAAGCTACGGAGTCCGACTATAATGACCGTCATCGCTGACCGTCATCACTAATCCGTTTCCATGATGGAAGTTGGTTCGGATAGAAGTTGTTATAGTTCCATCGACGAGCTTCAAAAGGTAGTCATGTATGCAGTTTAACATTCAAGTCCAAGTATGCATGAATGAAGCTCGTCGGAGTTATGCTTGGAGAATTTCAAATTTTGGTATCCATCATGTAGGGTTCGAAACCATCACCAGGACTTCGTTCGAACCCAACCGAACATCCCATGCGTTCGAACCCATCCTGACGTCGCTTCGAACCCATGCGTTCGAACCCATCCTGACGCGCTTCGAACCGATAAACAGATGACAAGTACGAACCGATGAGAAAACCTTAACTCCGCATCACTCACATTCAAACCGATCCACTTCGTATCGATACGAAGTTGTGGACTTCGAAACGATAGCCTATGGGTTCGAACCCATCGGTTCGAATGGACCCCTCGAATCCCTCGATCGGTGCGAACTACACACCCCAGCAAGGACATTCCAAGGATCGATTCGAAATCCAGTAAAAAGACGCCACCGTCATCGATTCGAACTTGAGCCCACGCATCGGTTCGAATCCCTCCCAAACCAGATCTGGTTTTGCCAATCTCGAAGCTACGCAATCGATAAAAAGAAATGGGTTCGAAATAACTTCGCCGTTTGGATCCGAGGCTAATTACCTAGTTTGGATGATGAATTCAAGGAATTGAAGATTCGGATCTTGAATGGTTCGAAAGAGCGACACTGTGTTTTCTCTTTTGGAGCTCTGAAACGATGAAGAGCACAGTAAAAAGAAGGCAACAGTAAAAGTAAAAAGTGAAAAAATGCCGTGGTCTTTGCTATTTATATGGGGAGTTGGAGATGACTGGGTCGATTCGCGTGCCGGTGGACTTGACCGATTACAACAGGTCAGAATGCAGAACCGGTTCGAAATCCACTTTCGAACCCATACGTTTGAGGCTCCATCGTGTGAAGCACACGGACCACTGCCACGAACAAAAGTCTCGAAACCATCCCTTCACATCGGTTCGAATGTCAATTTCGAACCCATCACTACACAAGTGTACTCCATCCTTTCAGACCGGTTCAAATGTCAATTTCGAATCCATCATAGCAGCAAGCGTACCGCGTCCATACAAACGTGGGTTTCGAACCCATCAATGCTCGAATGCATCGGTTCGAAACATTACGCTCGCGCAATACAAATTCGATTCCTTTAACCTTCTACATCGGTTCAGGAGAGGATCGATACGAAGGAGCCTTTCAAAACAACCACCAAGCGTTGTCTCAATTCAAATTTCAAAGTTGGTTCAGGAGAGAATCAATAAGAAATTCTATAGCAAACCAAATTGACAACAACTCGTGGACGCACGACGTTAACAAGGGTCAAATTAACATATGCGCATACATGTTGGACTAACGTTCGATTTTGAATATTCACAGGGATCAAACACTCATCCTGTTACAAATGCGACAGCCAACGGCTAAGCACTATTATACAGCAATCAATCATATCAACGCAAGGTTACAGCAGTACAACATACGAGTTTCGACAAAAAAGAGAGCAATGATTGATCAGGGAGAGATTGCAGCTATTCAAAGCACGTCATGTTCCCACAAGACGTACTTTGGGGGGCAAAATGTTATCCCGCTTTTTGGCAAAGCCGCGATACCAAAAGATCGATCAAAAGCGAAGGACAGTTCGCCTCAGAAGCTGATCGTACTTCCTTTCGCCATGGATATCACTGAATTTTATCTGAGTCCAGATTGAGCTACAATTTATAGGACACGGCAAGAAAGACCACAGGAGTCAGCATTTCAAATTTCAAGTCAATCCGAGTTCGCATGCTCAAGCTATGATCGGTTCAACTTGGAGGGGACATGCTGGTTTCGAACCCACCATGATGGGTGTATTCGAACCCAACATCGTGCACCACTCAAGACCATCACCTTCGAACCGAAGGACATTGAACCCATCAGTTTCAAAACCACCAAAGCGCCTCACCTTCGACTCCATTACCTTCGACTCCATCGTATTCGAATCCATGTGCCTCATATCCATGGAGGGGTTGCAGAGCTCATGTGCATCCGAGGAACGCAAGTTCGAACCCATCACAGAAGCCATGCTTCGAACCCATCACAAAGGCCATGCTTCGAACCCATCACAGAGGCCTTCTTCGAACCCATCTGTGATACCATCTTCGAACTCATCCTGTGTAACTTCGTTCGAACCCACTGGGTCAACCAACCACGATGACGTGTCTTCCATCGGTTCGAATGCGCCGAGATACATGGAGTCGAAGCGGTCAACACGGAGTGAAGTCCGGATCGATTCGAAGTCTGCGCTCCATGTCACCACGAAGCCGCGTGCCATGATGGATTCGAAACCATCGTTTCGAATACATGGGTTCGAACCAGACAGCTATGCCAAAAACCCAATTTCGAATCCAAGATATCTCCTAACCTATTGATCCAAATGCCACGAAATTTTCATTGAAGCTTGCGTACATGTTGAAGAACGTCCACGCCAAATTTCACCTCGATTGGATGGATTCTTGATCGGTTCGAATGGAGTTCGAACCGATGCCAAAGTGGGCCCAAACTTTCTGAGACCGTGCGTGTGGGCCCCCTCACGTGCCAGACGTGGTCTCCCGAGTTTTCAGCGAGATATCAGCAGCCTACGCCTATAAATAGAGCCCCAAGGACAATAGAAAAGGGGGCTTCTGACTCTGAGACGCCGAGACTCTGCCGGATCAAGATCTCCATCATCCTATATCATAACTTGATTGTTGATTTCGAATTTCCAGTTGTAACTTGCTGTTGATCACTGTAACAACTTGTAATCATTGAAAGAGAATCAATAAAACATCAAAACACTTCACAGTGGACGTAGGCAACACGCCGAACCACTATAAATCGCCTGTCTACGCATTTATTTTACTGTTGATTGGAGTTTTTGTTAGATAATATCTGTTTTGAACTTACATTCTTGACTATTATCTCTTCAATGACTCCCGAAGAGTGTTGTGCCCAATTTTGACACAAACACTAAGAAAAAATAAAAATGATATCAAAAAATTGATCCTATGATATGATACTTTTCCACTCTATCACAAGCTACAACCCAATCAATGATACTTTTCCAATCATCACAAGCTTATATCTCATTCTTCAAATCATACAAAGAGCAATCAATTGACAATCGAGTGCTAAATGTGTTATTATTCAACACAAACAGACAAAGAAGACTGTTATCCCCACTGCCAAAAAATAAATAAAAAATAAACATTAGTAAAAAGTTTGATCGAAAGGAAGAAGAAGAAGAAGTGCGCGAAAGTGGGCTAGAAGAAAAATACGTGCGTGTGTCCTTATGAGAAAATAATTAGCGGGCTGTCCAACATCTAAAAAAGCCCTAAAAATTGTCCTTGAGGAAAATTTCCTGTTGATTTAAAATGAATTTGGAAGTTGAATCGATTTGTGAAACAGGAGGAAACAATTTTTGTTATATAAAGTATTTTTAATATATAAACTATTTTAATATATAAATTATTTAATATATAAACTATTTTAATTTATAATTATTTTAATATACATACTATTTTCAATATCAAAACCATTTTAAGTTGCAAGTGTTATGACTTCAAAAGTGTTATGATTTCAAAAGTGGTATGATCTCGAAAGTGCTATAATTACGAAAGTGTTATAATTTTGAAAGTGTTACGATTCTTGAAATGAATATTATTTAAAGTGAAAAATGATATCGAATTGATATGGTTTTGAAATGAATATGATATTTTGATATAAAGTATGAATTAATTGAAATGAAATGATCACGGTGTGAAATAAGCGTTAGGTGGTTAAAGAGGCCGAGATCGGACATTGTCACACTCTCTGCCAATACCGAAAACCACTTTAACAACTGTGTATGTGGTGGAGGATGTAGAACGAAGTAGGATGGTTTGGTGACAATTACGTATGAGGTATTTACGTAGCCCTGACTCCCGTGAGTTAGCTTGATGTAGCTAAAATAGGAGCCATGTCGGGCCAAGTGAGGTCGTTCCTCCTATCGGACAAATTTCTTCGATAACATCATATTACTTTGTGATTTGATTGGGTGCGCCTTTGATTTGGAAGTGTGTCTCGAGGTGGACGGTAGTAGCTGTTATACGTTACCACCCGTCCGGATCCACAAACGACATATCTACTCTGGAAATGCCTCGCGTGCCTTGTCACATTCCCTATTGCGCCTTCTACGAGTTTGTTTTATATCGTACCTATGGAGTGCTCCCTGATAGCCCACCTACGGGTAGAGTTTACAATATCTGTACAGACTACGACATTGTATAAAATGTGTTAAGGGGGACATGGGTAACGCCTTAATGCTATTTTAATAGTTTACTTTAATATGAACATTATTATTATAGCGTATATTACTACCTAGTAGATAGTTCCATGGATCCTTAGAGGATGGAAATCCCAAACATCCTTTAAGTTACTTGTATTTCAGTTGACATTTCACTTGAGTTGAATTTATTGATATAAGAATGTTAATCCTAACTTGAGTATTTTGTGTTTTGCTTTATGCCGGGTCAGACTATGTGTCATAGCATTTGAGACTCGCCTTTGGAGAATGGAGCTTTCTTTGAAGATCTATCTTTCAGCTTTCCAGTTATTTCAGTTTATTCAAGTCATTTATGTTCAAACTCGTCAGTTGCTTTGTGTATTAGAGATTCAATTGCATTTGAGATTCTATTTTATTTTGTTTAAGACTCTGATGTTTTATGGTAGCTTCATGAACTACTATTTATCTATTCTGCTGCTTATTTTTATAATACTCTGTGTCTGTGATTCTGTGATTTATTTATTTACTGTATATGCTAAGTTTTGCCAAATATAAATCAACAATCTGACATTTTGAGCAATTCAAATCCAACATACGCGGATGCGAATGGTTCGAAATACCTGGTCGTTACAGTTGGTATCAGGGCTCTGGTTTAGGAAAAACTTTGCATATAGAGTCAATTTAATTACAGAATCACCTTCGTTCGAGCTTGAGTTCCTTCCTCTTCGACTATGGTTTCCTTTGAATTTATGGAACTCTCCCCTTTTGTTCTAAAGTTCATTCTTGTCTTATCCCGTTTGTGTTCCTTTTGATATTGGAGCATCCCATAGATCAATTTCTATTGAACCCTGTAATAATTTGAGCTCATTCCGCCATCTCAATTGGCAGTTTTGTCCTTGTGGGTGTGACCAATCCCATTGGTGGTCCCACTAATCCTAATATGATTTGTAAAGGGGGTGAAACTCTTTTATAATAGGCATCAACTTACCGGTATATCCTCGGTTTTAATGCTATTATTTCTGGCAATCATTTCTTTTGATGATCAACCTAGTATTTTTGATTTTCTCGATAGTCGGAATTATCCTGATGTCTGGTGAAGCCACTCCTCCAACTCATAAGTGGGAAATTGAATTTCCACATCGATCTTATTCGTGGAATCCCGGTTAACTCGGTCAAGGTCGCCCGTGATTAATATAAGTCTATCCATTTTTCCACTTATGTAATTTAAATATCTTGTCTTCCTTTTGAACCTATCTTATTAATTAGAATTATATTTGACTATGGTCCCTCTAAATTTGAATCTCTATTCTTGTTTCAGAATCCATTCTTGAATTATTGTGTGAGGGAGTGTATTTGTAATTAATATTAAAATGTTTTACATTAGGTTATTTGAGTTGTTACGTTTGATTTTGGGTGTCGATCAATTCATCTGGTCAATGCCATCGATAGGAATTCCAAAACACTTTAACAAAGCAAATTGACACAATATCGTTTTTGAAATTGGTAAACGAAATAATTTTATGTATGATTTTATTTTATATAAAAGTATAATTTTCCAGATAATAGATAGTTAAATAAATTGATTGTTAGAAAATGATAATATTAGATTATCATTTATTATTTCGTTAACATTTCTAAACCATTAACTGTCATTGTATGTTATAAGAAGATGGATTTTAAACATGGTTTATAAATCTGTTTTGCAAATGAAATAAATTTAAGTTAAGGATTTGAGAATATAATTTTGGTGTTTTTCAAAGTTTGGAAAATATATCATTTGAAACTATTTTTGAATGGAAATTATTTTTGAAGAATTTTTAAAAGAAGAGGTCAGTAGTCTTCTATGCTGCGTTGGAAAATAATTTCGATGATGACTGCAACACCATCGACATTCATTTTCAAGTCTAGGAGTGAAGAGACAGTTTAGTAGCTTTGCTACACTTTTGTTTTAAAAAACAAATATGATTTAAATTTCATGAATATGATTTGATATACAAAATATATATGTATATTTATTTATTTGAAAATGTTTTGATACGTAACCGGAAAATTTAACTCTTAAATTTTTATCAAACTATGATTTCAGTTATTGAAATAAGGCAAAATTTAGAATTACTGGAGTGTCTAAAATGAGAAATAGATTTAAAAGAACTTGAAAACAACTAAACTAGGATCAAATTAATTTTTATAATACTCGGTTGCATCTAAACCATATATAGCTTACCTAAAATATCCAAAAAGTTGAAAATATTATATGGATATGTAATGGAAGGTTATACAAGAGAAAGTTAAATGATAAAAATATTCGAACTAAAAGAAAATTTTGTATAGTGCTTAATTACATTTGTAAACACTAATAAAACTTACCTAGAAAGGGTTTGAATTTGAATAAGTATACAATATAAATGTAGGAAATAAGTTGTCCAGAAATGAAATTTTGTTGAAATTTATAAATAAAAAGTGGGTGCTTATAATAAGTGTTTATACACTGATTAGCTGAAATAAATTGAATAATAAAAGTGATGCTATTTAGGTAAATAAATATGAACTTAAGAATAGTTGAAAATGAATTATAAGTGTAATTGACTTAAGTGTAATAAATGGATAAAATAGATGTGTTAAATAAAATAAATTTTGTTTTGAAATAATTTTTTTAACAATTGTAATGAATTGAAAAAAATCAATTGAATGAAAATATATGGAATTGAAATCAATCAAATGTGAATACAATAAATTTGATTGATTAAATAAAATGATTCAAATCAATTAGTTGAATATAAACTAATTTAAAAATAAATGAAATTTATGTGGTTTTGGAATTAATTGTGGTATTTGGTATTTTATATTTCAAATCCACCTTTTCTTCTAGTATTTCTATTCTCCTATGTCGTTCCTTTTCGGTAACGAAAATTTTGAGTGGGGGAGAGTGTAACGACTCGTCAATTTTAACAATTTTTATAATGTAATTAACTAAAATTTTGTGAAATTTTAAATAATTGAATTTGAATTTGAAAATAAAAATTTGATATTTGGTATGCATCTATTTAAACATAGCAAATGTTAGATTTTCATCAAATAATATGGAAGTTTATTTTATTGGGTAATTTTATTTAAAAATTAAAATTAGTTAATTTGATGGAAACTAAATACTTTCGAAAACTGAATATTTTTATATAATAAAAATGTAAACTATTTTCCGAATGAGACATCATATTTTGTTTCACCAAATTTGGACTACTCTAGCCCGTTTATCTTATTTTCGACATTTTAGCAGCATTAACGGCACCGGATATCGACTTTTTGATAAAATGATCATATAATTGATATTTTGTACCATTCTATTTGTCTTGTCGTGTTGATTTCTATAGTATATTTATTTCAGTATTTCGGCGTCTGATACGCATCGAATTTCATGAAATGATTTCTGCATTAGTTCCGTATTTTGGGTCTATTAAGTTCCAATGTCCTTTCATTGTCTACCGTTCGAAAAACAAACAACCATTTGTTTCATATTCCCAGCTATTCATCTTCTGACTTCTGTCATTTCTCTTTATTCAATATTTTATGGTTCTAATAAAATTTCTGGTCTGTTCATTTCATTGGTTCTCTTACTCTCTGATATGGTTCTATCTTCTTCAACAAAACAAAAGAGAAAAAAAATTATACTCTCACTGCCTTCATTTTGCTCAAGATACGAAAGCAAAAAAAATATGTAGCCTTATCTTCGTCCACCACCTTTACATCACTCACTCATCCCCATCTCTCTTGATTCCCCTACCGAACGTTCATTACCAAACCTCGCCTGCTTCTCCGTCTTCTCCCCACGCACGTAACCCCTTCCACCAGCATTCGACCTTGCACCTCATCCACTTATGAACCTCCTCACGCCACCCGACACCCCAGTGGCAACACTAACCACCCAACTCCTTCATTTCCAATCGCCTTATCACCACCTCACCTACACTCACTGACCCGCCACACCATAGCAACTTAACCCGACAAACGGCCTGTCATAGCCATGCACTTCCCTCCGCCACCCATGCTGCCGCCTCGCTTCCAGTCAAACCCCCATGCCTTTAACCCTCCTTGCATCACTTGACCCGCTTTTCCACTGTCTCGCATCGACCTCTGACCGAGGCTGGACCCTACACACGACCACCTTGTTTTCATATTATATAATATATAATTATACTTCGTATTTTATATATAAGCTTTTGCACGTTGTTTTCGTATATTATTTAAGTATATAATGTTGGTTTATGTATATATATATATTAAGAGGTTTATATCATGTGTTTTACAGTATTTTATTATATGATTAATGGTATATAATATGATATGTTAGTGTGTGTGTGTGTATATCTACGGATATATGAGTTTGCAAATTTTTGTTTGTTCTACTTTTACAGTTTTACAATTTATAGAAGATTAGTTGTTGCATATCACATATGCACTGCAAAGTAGAAAAAAACAAGTATTATATACAAATTTTATATTTTAAGTTATTGCCTGTTGTCTCTATTATTAGATTTAAGTAAGAGAAGAGTATTATATATATAGATTTCAACCTGTACCTGTTGGTAAGAGTTGTACAATTAGCTTTTCTTTTCTGAAATATATATATATATGTATATATATTTCTTATACATATTTTGATTCTTGATGTTCTTTATATATTCTGATTTTAATATGTGAATTCTTAAATAATTGTTTAAAAACGTAATATATTAATTCTTAAATATATATTTTGAATTAAATATCGATTAAAATATATATATATATATATATATTATTTTAAATATATGTTTTAAATTGGTCAAGAGAATATTATATATATATAACATAAACTTGCTCAATTTATATTAAGTTAATTTTTATTTGCTTTCCGTCAATTCCAAACTTCCAGCTTTGCTTTGATCGTCAAGTTCGTGTCCATCGTGCTTTACTTTGGAATTCGTTGCTCGGATTTGCAGCTCAGTTCGTTGCCATATTTCTCTAACCTTGAAAGATGAGCAATCACTCATGATTAACATTTTTATATTTAGTAAATTCGATTTCACTTGAAACAACTAGTGAAATATGCAATTAAATTTGAATTGTTAGTTATTTAACTTTTAAAGATGATGTGCAAACAATCTAACATCCAAATGGCAGTGCCCCTCATCAATGTATCGATAGTGAAAGAATCATTAGCCTGATGGTTTAACTCTAGTCTTTCTCGAAATCTCTCTTGGTCTTGATGCTGGTCGATATCTGCATGCAACTATCCTTAAACTTACTTGCAAGTACTTGAAATACGGATACGCTACTCTGAACACCAAGCCCTTCTGACTGCTTATAAAGGTCTGCTTCGTTAGGCCTAAAATGCAAATGTAGTCATGGCATTCTTCCTTGATGGAACACCTACAGACCTACCTCCAGGGCTGTAGCTTTGTTAGGCCTACCCAGAGGGCCATCCTAGAGTATCCTTACGTCCCGTTAAAGTATCCCTTGAAGCCCAAAAATACTAAGTTGGATGTGCTTCATTAGGCGCTTCATTCTTTAGTCTGCTCCAAACGCATCTCAATTCTTTTATTAAACCCTAAGCCTAATCTTTTAATTTGCATTAAGGTTACTTTCTTATTTTATTGGCTACTTATTTACCCTGATTAGCATATTCTTGCCCTCGTCTCACCTCTATCTATTATGAGATTTCCATTTATTTAATAGGGAATGCTGTTGGTATAAGCCACATTCATTATCTTGCTTATTTAATTTAATATAAATCTTAAGTTCATTAAAAAAAACCTATTTTATCATTCATGCTTTATTTTCTTATTGACTTAATATAAATTATTTAAATAAGCTTCTATAATTATTATTGCTCATTACTTTGTTCAAAGTTTCAAAATAAGCTTTTTCATTCTTATTACTTAATTATAACCTATGTTATAATTCTACCTGTAATTGTCATTTTCTCTTCCTTACATAATTGCAGCATTTCTTTTCTATTTTAGTCTGCCTTCCTTTACTACGATATAGAATATATTTGTAACTACTCACATATTTTACGATTGTATATTTATATGATTCATTTAAATATTGCATCGTTAGTAAGATTAAGGTCTGAAATGCTATTTTTTGTAAACAGTCGAATTAGGACTCGAGACCACTTCCATTGAATCCAAAATGGCATTTGTGACTTTTTTGAGTCTAAACATTGATATGTTTGGAGTTGAGTAGAATTTTGCTATTTTTTTATTGGGCTTTGGGTTTGGGTTTCAGCCCACTAACTCATCTAATACCCCAACTCCTCCGACAACTCCTCTTCATTCATTCTATTATTTTCTAATACTCAAGCTAAAGGAAAATGGGGGAAAAAAGGGAAATTAAAATTCGTAAACCCTAGATTACCAGGAAATTCAAGATTCAAGATCCAAAATCAAAGAGGAGCTTAGGTAAGCATCCTCTTCATCTTCTCCATCTAAATCTCTCTTCAATTTTTCAGAAATTCTGAAACCCTAATTTAGGAAATATTTTCTTATGAGCTTAGATTTGAGCTTCTAGAGTTGAAATGAAAAGTGGTTGATCCTTCCTTTGTGTTTGAGCTTCTCATTCGTTGTTTTTGAGTTTAAAGGTGAGTTCTTGAACTCACATCTACGTTTATAACTTTGATTGTAGTTAGGTATGCATTCCTAACACCTATTTCATGTTCATTTGCTTTGAATTGAATTGGTTGTTGAATTTTCCAATTTTTGATATTTTGAAGTCAAAATATATGAAAATCCTACGTTGGATGTTTAGACATGTCGTTTGGAGTGTGTTGAAGAGCCTATAGGGCTGGGTTGTCGCTTCGCATAAATCCCTAGCCATCGTCGCTCGTTCAATCGCCTTCGTGACAATTTGGCCCATTGGCCTAGGCAAAATATTGCCCTGAGCTTCAGCTCAGACCTCTGGTAGTATGCACAGATGTTGGAGCTACGGAATAAAAATTACAGACCTTCAGCTAAGACATCTGATCTTGCTTCCCAAACATCTGGGCAATTTGGAAGAAAATTCCAGACCTTCAGCTCTACGTCTGGGGAAACCACCAGATGTCTAACACTATTAAATTCAGGAAAATTGCCTTTTTCTACGTGGCTTTTCATTTACATCGATTTTTGGTTGATCCGATTGGTCGTCGTCGTTTATTATCGACTTTGATGACTTCTTTATAGATTTTTGGGAATATCCATTTAATGGATTTGATATCGATTTCTATGGTTTGATTCACGTCATCGAATGTGAATTTTTGGTGATTGATTGTTTTTATAATCATTTCTATGATTTGTTACTTTAAAATACAAAGGTTTCTATACGAGTAGTAAATATTCAAACTCTTTCACAATAATGATTTCAATGTTATTTTTAGTACAAACTCGTTTATAAACCCTTTTTCCAATCTGTTAGTATACACAAACCTTTACCACATTCGTTCGAGAAATCCAATTAAACGACTTAGCAAAACAAGTGGTATGAAACGCTTGCGTTTACTTCGTCGGTTAATTCTTCGACTTGTTCGATTGAAATCTTTTGACAATTTTTGAGTCGAAATCTACAATTTGTTCGTAAATATTTAAGTTAAGCCAGTGGTTATGGAACATGAAGCTAAACTCGTTTATTTACTAGGTTAGTGCAATTCACACTTTTTATTGATCTATGATGATCATTTTATGGTTTAGACTAGCGATATGCGATGTCTATTTGTTCGCGTGGGGGACAGTACCCCGTTATGTTGAGCTTCGTCTCATTTTTATAGGCTAGCGACTTATGGGTTTTATTGAGTTCAGGTTCATCAGACGTACCGTTATTGTACTACGTCGTTGTTCCATATTATTTGAGTTTCAGGTTCATCGAGCGTACCGTTATTGTACTACTGTTATGAATTATTTGAGTTTCAGGTTCATTGGGCGTACCGTTATTGTACTACGCTGTTGTTTCGAATTATTTGAGTTTCAGGTTCCTCGAGTGTGGCGCCCCACCTCTATACCCACGCTAGCCAAGGACACTACAGGGTAATGCCGTCAACTAACACGGAGAATAAGGCTGGTTAGGAGCGACAATCTATAGCCTTGCTCTAACTATATTGAATACATCGACAATAGTCATACCAAGCAGGTCGATGTACCCAATGAATACTTAAAACAAAACCATATGTGGTTGGAGGATCTATCAGAACAGAATATAACAACTCAAATGTAATATACATCACAGAACAGTAGATCATCATATATACATATATTGATATCTAATAGAGTATACAAAATAATACCTGTCAAGTGGTATAGCAAATCACAATATACAAACGAATTCAAAATAATACATATATCAGAGTTACAACAAAAAGGACTACACAAAAAGCTTTAACAAAAAGGAACAAGCTGAATAGTCCATGCGGAAGCAAAATAGGCTAAGTCCAAAAGCACCTAACCTGAAACATCTCGGTCTAACCCGATTATAAAATACACGGGTCAGTCTAGCTAAACAAATCAGTTAGATAAACTGAACAACAATAACCTGCAAGGCCATAATGTATAACAAATATCTCTAAAAGAGATAACCCAATCATCTAACAAAAAGATGAATCATATCATAACAAGCCTCATATCATTGGCAACTCATAGAAACAAAGGATAGGTATATCCCAAACCAAGCCATAAAGGCAAATAACAAATACCAATGAAGGTAACACAAGTTCCACAAGGTAATCGCTATACATCATGGGTTCAAAAGGATCAACATCGAAGGGTGATACCTAGGGAATATACATATCAATGAAACATCATAAAATTTTGCACGTGCTCAGTACTGTATAAACAAGGATTCATGAACCCTAAGACTCCAAACCCAAATATCACTCGAGCGGCTCATAAAGATCTAACTCCGAAAGCGATACAATAGGGCAACAAACCCGAAGGCACAAACCCAAAGGCACAAACCCGAAGGCAACATACCCGAAGGCAACATACCCGAAGGCAACAAACCTGAAGGTGCAAACCCGAAGGCAACGCACCCGAAGGTAACAAACCGTAGTGGTGAAGGTCCGGAGGCCCAGTACTGGACACCACTAACTGGCGGAATGTGTCATAACTCTAAAAAAGGAATCCGAAAAGTGGTAACGTGAGTCCCATAACCACTTGTTCGCACTAAACGGTTTACTATCCGTTAGTTAATTTCACAATCAAAGCGGTACAAAGTCTTCCTCATCTCATTGGTAAACCAGACCAAAAGGTCAAAACAATCAATCGAATAGGTCGGGGATTAATCGGAAAGACAAACGCATGGATTCATGGTCCATGTTTTACCTAACCATTTAATCTCCCTTCCACTCCACTCGAAGTGCGAAATCGTGTGTGATTAAATAGAATTTATAAATTGGAGAAACGAGCTTTTAATGTAATTTTTAGAAGATTATTTATAAAAACCCGTGAATGAAGTCAAAAATAAGTTATCAAAGCCAAAGATGCAATAACAACCACTAAGAACTAACTCGAATCGATAAAATTTGGAATACCAACCAAAATGAGAAAAAATAGGCAAAACAGAAAAATAGGAGCAGGTCGGTCGACCGGACTTCCTGAGTCGGTCGGCTGACCTGATCCAGAGGCAGAAAAGTGCTCGGGGGTATCAGGTCGGTCGGCCGGCTACAGGGCTCGGTCGGCCGAACTGCAAGTTTCTGCAGTTCCTGCCCTTTCTCATCCAAGCACAAACTCTTCCTAAACGCAATCGGTCGAGCGATGGGTCTGAGGAGCCTTAGCCAATAGATACCCCAGCTCCATTAGCTCTTCGATTTGCCACCAAAAACACGTTCAAACATCAAAGTTAGGATCTTTAAAGAATTGAACCCAACACTAAAAATTTGGATATTCACCAATTCAATCCAAACCAAAACCAAGTGCATATGAACAAGTGTTAGGAATTCATACACAACCATCAAAGATAGGTATAAGCATAGATGAGAGATAAAAATCTCACCTTACATCAATAATATCAAGAGAAGTAGATGTGAGTTCAAAACTCACCTTTTTACACACAAACAAAGAAGAAGAAGCACAAACACAAGAAGGAGACTAACTACTTCACTCTACAAGCTTCAATCTAAGAATAAAACA
Organism: Allium cepa; assembly: GCA_030765085.1. NCBI lineage: Eukaryota > Viridiplantae > Streptophyta > Magnoliopsida > Asparagales > Amaryllidaceae > Allium > Allium cepa. The sequence continues at coordinate 555,341,655 of CM060928.1, read as the reverse complement.
CATATTTCCCAAAGTTAGGTTTAAGAAAACTTTCAGAAATTGAAGAGGAGAAGAGTTGGAGAAGATGAAGAGAGGGCTTACCAAATCTTCACTTTGATTTTTGGAGCAAGAATTCAAGTTGCAAGAAGAAACTAGGGCATGGAATTTCTAATTCCCATTCTCTTCCCCCATTTTTAGTTTTTAGCTTAAGTTTTATGAAATAAATAAGTGTGGAGAGGAGAGGGACTGAGTTAGGGTTAATTAGTTAGCTAGTGGGCTGAACCCAAACCAAAAACCCAACTAGAAAAAGTAGAAAAATTCAACTTACTCCAAACATATCAAAGCTTATACTCAAAAAGATCGCAAACGCCATTTTGGATTCAATGGAGGTGGTTTCGAGTCCTAATTCGGCCATTTGCAAAAAGTAACATTTTCGACCTAAAATCCGACTAACGACGCTATATTTAAATAAAACATTTAAATATAAAATCGTTAAATATGCGGGTTGTTACATCGAGCGTACCATTATTATACTACGTCGTTGCACCGGCTTTATGCTTAGCGACCATGGGATAGCATCCCGTTTATGATACACGTGTTAGTGAGTTTTCATGCTCCCATTTTTGATAGGCCCTCCTTTTGTGATTTCTGGATTTCTAATTGATGATTTCTAAAATTTGTAATTCACCAATTTTTATGATTTATATTGATAAGTTTATCAATATTTGTGGTTTGGTGAATAAAATAAAGAATATGACATTCCTTTTTGGTGTATGAGAAATTTTGAGATATTATATGATTTTTTTTGTTACCATATATATTTTTCATATCTCTTATCCTCTCTCATTTTATATGATATTTATAGCTAGATTGATCCGTTTATTACTTTTCTTCTTAAATAATACTCGGATCAGACCGAGGTATTTTAGGTTCTTCTACTTGACTTCTTAGCAGAGACTAGCTTTTGACTTTTGGCTAACTACTTTAGCTTAGTAGTTTTTTTTTTGTTTTTATACATTTGAGATAGAGACTCCTTGATGTATACATATTCTTTTGTCTAGCACTTGTACCTATTCGTTTGTGATGTAGTGGATCTTGCACGTTCACTACTTTGATGTACACTTTTATGTGTTATATTCATATCTGTTTCCGCCTTAGTGAAATGAATATCTGTGATTGATTTATGTTATGCTTATTTTATATTTGTTTTTGAAGATCACACTACCACTGTGTAGTAATTTTGAGTTTGAAATTGATGTGTCAGATTTCCTCGCATATAATGCTATCTGACATATCCATACTCGCACAATGCAATTACACAGATGGTCACTCCTCAACAGCCTTGTTCTGTGTGCTAGTCAACGACATTACCCCGTAGTATCCTTGGCTAGTGCGAGTATAGAGGTGGGGCGTCACAGCTTGGTATCGGAGCCAAAATTCAGAACAATATAGAATATTGTAGCAAGGATCGTTGTCCTAAGTCTCTCTTAGGAATCGTGCTTTAGGATTTATCCGAGTCTTAGGACCCGTACTAACCTAATTTCTTTTGTGATGCCTTGTTTTATCAATCAAATTTGTTTGATATTCATTTTGATAATAACCATTTTCCACTTCTTTCTTTCTTAAAGAAGAGAAATGGTTAGACCTGGTCGTCCCAGCGCCGGTCAATCCAGCGCTGCTCCTCAAGATGGTGTATTCATGTCTGCCCAACAGCTTTTAGATTTTGTAAAGAATGCTCAAGCTGTCGGACCCATTCCAGAGCCTACTCATCCTAAATTTGGGTTTGCACGCCTATGTAGTGACTATACCAATTAGGGTGGAAGGCCATTTAAGGGTTCCAAAAGCATTATAGAAGTCCAAGCTTGGCTTAGATCATGCGACCGCATCTTTTCTCGCATGAATCTTGTTGATCTACATCGAGTCCAAGTAGCTTCTACCATGCTCCAAGAGAGAGCACTAGATTGCTATGAGCTTTTGGTTTTGGAAATTATTGAAGCAGATCTTACTTGGGAGCAATTTTGAGAAAGGTTCGAGTTGAAGTTTGCGTCGAAGTTGAAAAAGTAACTTTAGCCTGAAACTTTATTGGCCTTTTCCAAGGTGAATCTTATGTGATCGATTATGTCACGTCTTTTGAATCCTTTCTAAATATGGGGTTGAATATATTTATACCCGATTGAAGAAAAATCAGAGGTTTATTTATGGATTGAATAAGAATCTCAGAAAGCCATTTCTTTTGAAATTAGAAGTTTCTTTCGATCAGCTTATTGATATCGCTTTTCGACTTGAAGAGGCCGATGAAGAAAGTGATGTCGAAGTTGTGGGTGCCAAACAAAACATCAATAGGAAGAGGCCTATTAATTTCAAGCCTAATCCCAACAAGAAAGGGAAGCAATCAACTTCGGTAGCAAAGACTCCTACTCCTAATCATGGAGAATGCTACAATTGTAGTTCTATGGACCATTATGCAATAGGTGCCTAAACCCCTTTGTTGCCGCTATTGCAAAAGTTTGGGTCATCATATCTCTTTATGTTCCAAACTTCAAAGCAAGAAAGAGGGAAAGCTAAATGTTGTGCAAGCCCCTAGTAACACTTCTCTTAGTCAAGTTGTTTCTTATTCTATCCTTGATGGCATTATTATGTTTCGTAATCATCTTATTTGAGTTCTTTTTGATACGGGTGCAACTCACTCTTTTATATTAAAAGATGTTGATACTTTTTCTTTAAATGTTATGGCTTTGATGACTTCACTGAGAATTGAAAATCTAATTAGTGGATCCACAACACTCAGTTTGCTTTGTAAAGATGCTGAGATTATTTTATGTGATTATGCTTTCTGTGCTGATTTCCACGTTATGTGTTACTTAGGCTTTGGAGTAATTTTAGAAATGGATTGGCTTAACCGTTATGAAGCCTACACCCTATGTTGTAATGAACTGGTACTTTCAACCATTCGTATCCGTACACCTCGGACTTGAATTGCTCAAAATATCAGATTGTTAATTTATATTTGGCAAAACTCAGCTTATGTAGTAAAATAAATTAATCACAGAATCACAGATACAGAGTAGTACAATAATACACAGCGGAGTAATTAAAGATTAGTAGTTCATGAAGCTATTATATACATCAAGGTTAGAAATAAAGTACATCAGAATATCTCAAATACAGTGAAGTCTTCAGTACGAACCGATGACTTCTCTTAACCAATCAACTGGAAAAGCTGAAAGATGAATCGATAGTTGGATCTCCAAATGAAGCTCCAAACTCCAAAGGTGAGTCTCTAATACTGTATCACTCAGTCAGAACCGAGCGTAAATTAAAACCCAAAACACTCGAGTCAGGATTAACATTCTTATATCAATAAATCCAACTCAAGTGAAATAACAACTGAAATACAAGTAACTCAAAGGATGTTTGGGATAACCATCCTCTAAGGATCTGTGGAGCTATCTACAATGTAGAAATATACATTATAACACCATAGTCATTTCAAATTAATTTATACTTCAAAACCAAAATATCATTTCATTTCAAATATAGTTATTTCCAATTTTATCACTTTCAAAGTTACGATTCATATCTACTCAATTTCCAAATTCAAATTTAGTCTAATCTCAATTTATCAATATAAATTCAACTCAATTTCTAAATAGCCATTTCAAATTTTATCGATCTCAAATCCGGAATTGAAATCACAAAATACCCTTTTACATTTCAATATATTTCAAAACCTTAAATATTCAACATTTCAAAATAAATTTAGCGATTTCAGATAGATTTAGTTTATCTTCATTATTATTTAGTCTTGAGATATTCCCTCATTTGATTCAATATCGTTTAAGTAACCTTAAGTTACACTTTATTAAATATTTTCTTTAATTTACTTAACCGTGAAATATTCATTAAATCACTTAAATCAAAAATCCAGTTATAAAATCATACCTTTAAATTTCACATTCAATAATTTCAAATTGATTTAATTAAATAAAATCCTTGATTAAATACCATTCCAAATAAACCCAAATTTATCTTCCCAATCTTACTTATTTAATTTATTACAAGAAAATCTATTTGAAATATAGATTTACGCAAATACTTAAACATATTATATCAATCTAATTTAAATTAAATATTACTACTAAATCTATAAATAAAATTACCATTTTTATATAATATGTTAAGAATAAATACTTATTAAGCCATATATTTCTTTCCGAAACCATAGAAATTATTTTCAAATATTTATATATGGACCAACGGTGTCTACATATATTTTCTATCCTATGGTCAAGTGATACAAACATTTATTATTTCAATCCGTACACTAAATATATACGGGCAGATATCATTTCAACCCATAATCCCAAATTCAATTCAATGAAAATCGCTTGGGTCTATCATTTCAACCCATAACGATTTTCTCCTATTCTAAAGTCCGTTCGGGTATATATCATTTCAACCCATAGTGAATTCTATTCTAACAGGGAACTTGCAGAGTGATAACAGACATGAAAAATAATAATAACAGGCATATATCATCAATAACAATATAATATAAACAACATGATATGGTGTCATATCCCACAGGCGAACGGTTATAGATAATAGCATAGATGACTATTTAGATAAATACAGCAGCATATTTCCATTGTCGTTTCAATTTAAATTAAATTTAATAAATATAAGAACGTTAATCGTGAGTGATTACTCGCCTTTCGAGGCTAGAAAAATTTGACAAGGAAACGAGCTACGAATTCCAAAGCAACGCTAGATGGATATGATTCGATGAAGAAAACAGGCACGACGGATAACTGATAATGAGGAATCGATGGAATGATTAGGATCAGTTTGACATAAATTGAAAATAGACATAGTATTAATACATATTCAGTATTCCAATTTAATACAAAAATCAAAATAATATAAAAATTTCTAAATCATCATTCTTAACTCAAGCTTTAAAAATCAAAGATTTTTTTATAATTAAACTATTTCCCACAACAATTTCTTAAACACATATTATATATATATACACACATTCCAAAATCCATTGTTTTAGAATAAAACGCAGTTTATCTAAAACACCTACATTTACCTAAAGTCAGTACTCATCTTATATACAAGCTTTTAAGCGTACTTAATAATATACTTAATACATATCTTAGAATATGAACAACTTAACCAGTATAACATATGTATCCTAAAAAAATCATGCTGACGTCTAAAAAAATAAGATGTTGTTTTAAAACAAACCAAATATATATAGTACTTAAAATATCCGATCAAAACAAAATAACTATATATTTTAACTTTAACAATGAGTTACAACACTAACAAAAAGTTTATTATTTTATGTAAAATAGTATAACATATATCACAGAACTTAATATCATTTACTTAAACAGACCATATACAAATAAACTATTATAAGCATGTACACAATCCATCAGCCTCCATATAAACACATGCATTATGTACATAAATTTGTATATATAAAGCAATAGGTATAGGTACAGCTTAAACAATGATGCAACTCATTTTTTTTCCAAAAAAAATAAACAAATGCTAACATATTTTAAAAATTCATATACACTATACTATATATACTAGGTACATCTGCATCTATTTTCTATTTAAACCAATAATTATAAAACTCCTCACTAACTCAAACAAAACAAAAGTTTAAAGAAATTTTTTACACAAATTTCTTTACACGACAAAAGACTACTGCTCCCAAATATGTACATATATTTGTTAAAGAATCAAAACACTAATGCATAATAAAATTCAAAATTGTTATATATTTACTTAAACACATTACTAATATAAAACTATAACCAATTTTAATATAACATACTATAACATAATTAATATATGCATGACTGGTAAAATTTGTATAACCGACATATTTAAGATTTATGTAAGTTTATACATATTATATTAAAACATATATATATAAAAATCAGAAAGAAAAGTATTCATATAAACGAAAATAGAATATATACTACCTTTATATATATATATATATATATATAACAGATAGAACTCACACGCAAAAAATTATAAGTTTTAACATATATTAACCCAAAAAAGAAAGTTCTGAGTTATATCTATATATACTAACGTATTTTGATCCAAAATTAACATATACATACAGTAAATTATATATATGTACTTTAAAATCATAAACAACAGTGATAAAATATACTATGATATAATATACTATACTATTATATGTAACACACGCATCATACAAAAAAAGAAGAAGCAACTTACAACACCATATAAAAAGATTTGATAAAATGAAATATACTATAACAAAAGCATGCAAATTTTGATAACAAAACTGTAGATTAACCCAAAATAAGTTTTAAAATAACTTACTTACTTATATAAGTACATAAATGAGGGGGAAGAAAGCAGAAGGCTTGTTCTGGAATTGGCGAAGGCAACGAGATCCAGGCGGCAAAAGATGAAGCAGCGATGCTTTTATTTTTATTAAAAAAAAAATTTCCTTGTCGAGTGAAAATATGAAGGTGGATTTGGCAAATCTATATTGAAAGTATAGAACAGGGAGAGGGGGAAGAAAAGAAATATATAAAATGGGTAGAGTGGAAAAACCGAACTGTCAAAAGGTTAAAAATGTTTCAGCGATTAAAACAAGTAATGTAGGAAAAACGAATAGGCACAAATTAGGAAACGTATCACAAAAATAATAAATATAAAGTAGTTGGTGAGGATTTTAGGCAATAAATACCCATGTTGATTTATACACGCAAATAAAATATGAGTTGCAGCCAAATCAAATAATGAAAAATAAAACGTACGTACGTTATACGTTTCTTCAAGAGATCGTGCAGAACAAAAGATAAAGGGAGTTATAAAGCTAGATGACCGCTTGAATTTGTACTGTTGGCAATAAAATAAATGAGAAGTAACATAAACACTTGATTGACGCAGATAATTAAGCGATTGATATGCGTGTGCAGCACGTTTCAAAATTTAAAACCGAAGGGAAATTAATTGTCACAATTAAAGGTACCGATATAAATGTAAAGTAATGAATAATTTGCTGCAATGAAATAGCAACGGTTAGAAGCGTTGATTCAGGAAAGATTATTAAAGTAATAAATTTGATTGGACAGCAAGTTTCGAAATTTTTCTTTTAAGCGGATGGAGATTGAAGAGTCAAAATAAATGCTTCAGGTAAGAGAAAAGAGAAATAATAGAAACGCACGCGAAAATTAAGCAGGTGGAATAATACACAAAGAAGGCAACGTATATTTCTTTCCGAAAGCAACAGAGAACTGAAATAAATAAACAAAATAATGGCAACGGTTTAATCCCCTTGATTTCAGCTGAAAATCTATTTAATGCACTTTATAATTTGCTTGTAAAGAAGAGGAGCAGATAAAGAAAAGATATAGGTAAGGTAAGGAATATATATATAAATTTTGTACCGAATATGATACGTTTGTTGAAGCTAGTAGCACCAAAATCAAGGAATGAAAAAGGCAACATGGAAAGGAACGGAACATAATTAATGGATAGATAATTAAAACAATTGAAATCTTTTTACAGTAACTTAAATACATTTATAGAATCGTTATTTACACATAAGATAATTAAAACAATTGGGTTCTTTTTACAGTAACTTAAATCAATTTATAGAATTGTTGTTTACATATAAGAGTTATAAATTAAATTGCTCAAATAGTATCAATGACATACAAACAACAAAAATTTATTTTTATATTTTATTATTAGCAATTATTAACTGACTTGAATTTAATAGAATTTCATAATGACTTTCATAAAATCGGATGAAAATTTACTATCTGCTAAAATAAAATGAACATATTTCAAATATTAAATTTTTATTTTAAAATATTATCCTTTAAAATTTCTTAAAAATCAAATTAAACACGTTATAAAATTTATTAAAATCTACGGGTCGTTATACTCACCCCCCTCAAAACTTTTCGCCCCCGAAATGGAAGAAAGTAGGAGAATAGAAACTACAAGACGGAAAATTAGACTTTGGAAAACAAATTAAACAATTTTTTTTAAAACCATATATTTTTTATTTAAACTAATTAATATTTAATAGTTTGGTTAAACTCATTTTATTAAATCCATTCAATTATTTATGAGATCAATTATTTATATAAAACACTAAATTTTTTACTATTAAACCAGGTAGTATATAAATAAACAATATTTTAAAGGATATATTCGAAAGAAGGAAAGAAGGTAGATTCGAAAAACAGAATATAGGTGAATAAATGAAGCTGGGCAGATAACGTAGATTCAAAAGAATAGTGTTGGGCTCGAATAGTCAAATCAAACCATAAAATTTTAATCCCAAATATTAATACAAAATTTCTTTGTTGGAAATACTTTTATAATAAAACACCTTTATAATAAAATACTTTTATATCAAAACCAATTTTCCTTTTGAAAATATTTCTGAAACTTGATGTTTCAACAAGTTTATCCTCGTTCTTGCAGACTCTGGCCATGCGTTGATCAGGCACAAAGCTAGAATTCTTCAAGTACTTAGTAGAACTGTTTCAACACCCAGTGAAAATACTTGAAAAACCTTTAAAACCGATATGAAAAGTACAATCCAATAAAACACCTAGATCGCAGGATACATAACAATGGTTACGCCTGGATCCCCCAATAAACATCCATATCCTTTATGCATTCACTGCCTTACTAATTATTCCATGATAAACAAAACCCGTGGACCATAGGATACATAACAATGGTTACGCCTGGATCCCCCAGGAAACATCCATACCCTTTAAGCAATCTCTGCCTTGCGGATTATGCCACGATAACAAAACCGATAGACCGCAAGATACATAACAATGGTTATGCCTGGATCCCCCAGGAAGCATCCATATCCCTTAAGCAATCTCTTCCTTGCGGATTACGCCACCCAAAAAAAGACCATGGGAAACGCCAAGGTAGGACACTTGTGACGACTCGATATTTTCAACCATTCCCATCCATTATAAGTGTATAGGTAGACACTCATGCCGGAATTGAATTGCTTAAAATACCGCGTTGTAAATAAAAATTTGGCAAATCTCAGAATATACAGTAAATAAAAATCACAGATCACAGACACAGAGTAATAATAATGCAGCGGAAGTAAAAGAAATAGTAGTTCATGAAGCTACTATATAAAAATATCAGAGTTATATAAAAAACAACAGAAGAAACAAAGTACAAAGGAAGTCTCACTACATAGAAGTATACTAATACAAGAGCTGAAAGGAACAACAGACTGCAAAAGATAAAACTTGACAAGTAGATAATCTCCAGCGATTTCAATCTCTAGAAAGTGGAAATCCAAATCTGTGAATAACTTAGGCTGACCCGAGCGTAAATAAAAATACAGACACTCGAGTCAGGACATACATACTTATACAATGTGAACCAACTCAAGTGAACTGTAGTAAAAGTACAAGTAACTTAAAGGATGCTTGGGACCGCCCATCCTCTAAGGATCCGTTAAACTATTTATTATATAGTAATATACGCTATATACAGTAGTGTCTAATCAGTAAAGTATAATCATATAGAAAATAGTGAGAAGGGGATGGTGAACCTTAACGCGGACGAATCTTTAAAACCAAAATCGTAGTGGGCTCGATATAAGGATATGACACGACATGCGAGGCAATGCCAGGGTGGATACACCGTTTGCACTCCCGGACCGGTGGTGACGGCAAGCCAGCAGCTTCCGCCCACCTCGAACAATACCCTTGAATCAAAGTGGCGCCACGTATCGAATCACAAAAGTAATAGAATGGTTTTCGATGGAGCATGCTCAATGAAAGGGTACGACCCTTTGTGTAGCTCGGTATAGCTCCTGTTTTAGTCATATATGCCAATTCACTGGAGTTGGGTCCACGCAATATACCTCGAGAACGTCGCCACCATCCTACTTCATTCTGGAATCTCCACTCATACACAGTTGTTAAAGTGGTTTTCGGTATTGGCCGGCTATAAGACAATATCCGATCCCGGTCTCTTTAACAACCAGTCATTATTATAACCCGTAGTTATAACTTTAAAACAATATTTTATACTTCAAAATAAAATATCATTTCAACCCAAATCTTTATCAAAATAAAGATTAAATCATTTCCAAACTATTTCAATATATCAACATACCATATCTTTCAAATTCAAATATTTATCAAAATAAATATCAAGTCATTTCTAACCATTCAATATATTAAATTATCATATCCTTTCAAAACTTCCTTTCAAATCATTTTAATATATCAAAATATCATAACCTTTCAAAGCTTCATTTCCAAATATCATATCTTTTAGAACTTCTTTTCAAATCATTTTAATATCAAAATATCATATCTTCCAAAACTCCATTTTTCAAATCGTTTAATATCAAAATATCATATCTTTCAAAACAACATTTTTCAAATCATTTAATATCAAAATATCATATCTTTCAAAACTTCGTTTCAAATCATTTTAATACATCGAAATATCATATCTTTTTTGAAACCACATTTCAATCATTTTAACATATCAAAATATCATATCTTTCGAAACTTCGTTTCAAATCATTTTAATACATCAAAATATCATATCTTTTCGAAACCACATTTAAATCATTTTAATATATCAAAATATCATATCTTTCGAAACTTCGTTTCAAATCATTTTAATACATCAAAATATCATATCTTTTCGAAACCACATTTCAATCATTTTAATATACCAAAATAACATATCTTTCGAAACTTCGTTTCAAATCATTTTAATACATCAAAATATCATATCTTTTCGAAACCACAGTTTAATCATTTTAATATACCAAAATATCATATCTTTCGAAACTTCGTTTCAAATCATTTTAATACATCAAAATATCATATCTTTTCGAAACCACATTTCAATCATTTTAATATATCAAAATATCATATCTTTCGAAACTTCGTTTCAAATCATTTTATTACATCAAAATATCATATCTTTTCGAAACCACATTTCAACCATTTTAATATATCAAATAGTTATATTTCAAAACAAATTACTTCATCATTAAATCATAAAAATGAAGTTATTACATTTAATAATTAAATTATTAAATGCAAAAAGTTTAAAATTTTCAATGTTCATTTATGAACTTAAATTTATTAAAACAATGAAAATTCAAGTTTCGCAGCATTTAGAAAATGCTACAGAAAGTTACATTCAAAAACAATTAAATTTAACAAAAGACAGTATTAAAAATGCTGTTAATTAACTTCAAATATTCAATAGAATTTTCACAAACACTTATATTTTTATTTAAATCATTTTTAACTTATAAAATCATACATTTTCACATTTATAAGCATCATTTAATTTTCCTTAAATTAATGATTTTATAAAGTTAAGTTTCCTTCCAAAAATCAATATTTATTAATAATTCACTTATTAAATTTCAACATTCAAATTTAAATTCAATACATTAAATTTCAGCTTAAGACTTACGTTTAAAATTTCAAATATAACTTAATTCCATTTTATTTAACTTAACTAAAAATTTCACTTTTAAACCAAATTCATATATTCCAATTTAAGTTATATTTCCAAATTCAACTCAATATTCACTCATTAACATTTTAACTTTATTCCAAAATCATTAATATGTTATAAAATCATTTTAAATTAATTTAAAATTCAAAATATCATAAATTTATCATATTTTCAAAGTTTATTTAAATTCCATTAAAAATTAAATCAAAATTTCCAAAATAACTTACATTCAGATTTCTATCTTTTCCATAATTTATTTAACTTATAGATTTCCAGAAAAATCAATAATACTTTACAAAAATTATATCTTTATTTAATTTTAAATCAAAATATCATAATAATTAAATTTCTAAAATAATTTAAAATTTTTTGAAAACATATTTTAACTACGGGCCTGTATATAATTTTCTACGCTAGGTAAAGTGATACGGGTAATGTATCATTTCAACCTGTAATTTACAAAGAAAATTCCGGGTTTTATTATTTCAAACCCGCAGTCCCAAGTAAATAAAATAAGTTGAAAATCATTCAGGCCTATCATTTCAGCCCGTAACAATTTTCCCTTATTCTAAAGTCCGTTCGGGTATATATCATTACAACCCAAGTGATTCTAATCTAAAGGGAACTTGCAGTGTGATGGACAAATAAAATAAATGGAATAGCATGAAATAATAGCAACATATAACATAATAAGTGTAATAACAGGTGTGAACATCATATGATAATAATATAAGCTGTTATAACATGATCATATAGTTCTACAGATTCACAGGTTGTCAATTTACTACTTATATAAGTACATAATGTCTGGTGAGAAATACTCACATGTTCAAAGCTGGAGATATCTACCAAAGCACACAACACAATGAAGGCACGATGACATGGATATGACTTGAGAGTGGAGAGCCAAAGCAATTAGGTTCAAATATTTACACAAAACAATGCAAATATATGTAAGTTTCAACGCAAGTTATCACCAAATGGCATTAGAAACAAAACCCCAAAACAACAATAAACGAATTGCACTTGTTCCCAACCTCATATGCTTCAGTTAGACATGGAATAAGCTCAGCTAAGGCAGAGGATTGGGTCAGGTTTGGGATTCATAGTAGTCGACCATCATGGTGTAAAAGTGATGAGATGGTATAGGTACAAAACTATACAATTTCAAGGCAACTACAAGGCAACAACTTCATCTCTATGCTCCTATTGTGCTCGGCCAGAGGCTAGGTGGGCCAAACCAGTGGTGCAGGTAGTGGTGGGCGATGTGGAAGAGGGTGGAGGCCAGGTCAGAGGTGGTGGTGGTGGTAGTGGCGGCAAATGGTGGTAGAAGGAGGAGATGACAATTCTAGGCCATAAGTGATAGTTTGTGATGGTTTTTGGTGGATTTTGTGGTGGTCTTCACCTTGGATTGGCTTGGCCTGAAATGGAGAGGTCAGAGGATGGGAGATGGTCAGAGGAAGGGGGTGGTGGAGGTCAGGTCAGATCTGGTTTAGGAGGTGCCAAGCTATGAAGGTGAGAACGAGTACAAAATTCAAATAGAAAAGTAGAAAAACAAAGGAAGAAGAAAATGAAATGGAAGCCATTACCTTCAATACTTCTAAGCCGTGAGTATGATGATGGAAAGTGAGAAGTTTCTCATGTTAATAGGAAGGAAAATACACGGCTATTCAATAGAAAAAGAAAAAAAACGATCACAGAGTAAATGAGGAAACGGTAAAAGAAACAACTTAGGAGGTGAAACGACTTTACGTTTCGAAGCTTTTAAAACCTTTCAAACTTCCTTAGTTTTGTTTATATAACTTTATATTCTGGAAATAATATTAATTCCATAAAATTTCGAAAATTTATCAAAATATAAAAATATATATAATATTTATGAATTATATAAAGTTAAATTAAGGAAAATAGCTAAAAATAGTAAACTAGTCTAGAAAATTTGAAATTACATGAAATAAATTTAAAAAAAATTCATATGAGCTTGTAATATATTTTTAAACATAAATAATAATATAAAAGAAAAGTAAATTCACAAAATAAATAAAAAATTAAATCTAAATATAATTTTAATGAAGAAAATAGCAGAAATTAAGAAAACAGCCTTTTAAAAAAAAAGAAATCAACACAGTAAACTTTGGAGAAATTATAACATCACTTTAAAAAAAATATTAAAAGACAAAATATACTTAAAATAACCCATTAACACATAAGAGAAGAATTATATTTTTTAAAGAAAATAGAAAAAGATTTAAAGAAATTTCTTAAAAATCCAAAACAGTGTCCAGAAATTACAAATAAATCACCATTGACTTTGAAAAATTATTTACTTCATTTTAAAATTATTATAATACAAAAATATTCATACAATAACATATTTACACATATTAATATGACAAGGAAAATATAATTTATATAATTTAAAATAGACAAAATTGCAAAATAAAACAAATTATACTCAAAATTGAGATGTACATAACTTTCATAGTTTAAGTCCATTTCCAACGAAACGAAAAGAAGTGTTCAAGTTATTTCATCTATTTTCATAATAAAAGATAAATTTTAAGATTTAAAATAACTTAAATTTTATGTTTAAAAAGTCACAGTTTGAACAGTTTGACCAGAAATTCACTTTACAGTAAAATATTCAAATTATACTAGTTTGAACTATAAATCACTTAATAATCATCATTTATATTTAAAAATGAAATGTTTGAAATAAAACAAATTTAAAATAATTTAAAAATGAAAGAAAATCCAATTTAAATAATATACAAAAATCTAGGGTTGTTACACTCTCCCCCACTCAAAACTTTTCGTTCTCGAAAAGGGATGAGGTAAGGAAAAGCACTAAAAAACATAGAGTGAAATAGGATTGAGATAAGATGACAAGAAGATTGAAATTATATCTGATAACTGTTGTTATAGGTAAGTTTAACAAGGTGGAGATGATATTTCCAAGATTCTCCAAAATTAAGAACACAAGCACGAAAAATGTGGATCCAAAATGATTACCAAAGATTATCAAGGATTATAGAAAGATTTCTAAACAGAAACATTATAGAAAGATGTTTATACCAGTCTATAGAAAGATAAGGATAATAAGGACAACAAAAAGATAGTTTGAAAAACAAAATAAGGAAATAAATTTGAAAGCATGGAAATTTCATCTTAAATAGAGAATAAATCTTTACACAAGTTAAATAAATCTTAACTATCCCAAATTTCATTATCTTATTATCCAATCATCTTAAATTAACAATTTTTAAAACCATGGGTTTGAAAAATAATCATTTATTACACTCACAATGTACTTAATAAATTTAATTCTTCTTTATTCCTAACTAAAATTAAATTTATTCCTCTCAATATATTTTAACTTATGTTAAATATGCTTACACTTATTATAACTGCTTTCTTTTATTCTTAGTTCTTTTAACATTATTTTATATTGTAAATTATTCAATTACCCATTTATTCTATTTACCTCTGTTAATCATTTTATAATTAAAAATTAAGTGTATAACATTTATTATAACCACTCAAATTTTATTTACAAAATCTTTTTATATTGTATATTATCCAATTACATTGTTAACATTTGAAAAATTAAGGTAAGTTGTATTGAATGCAATTGTATTATACAATTAAATCATTTCATGCTTGAATATTCATCCAAAAATTTTATTTTCTTTTTATAATTGAAATTACTCTTAAAAATAAAATTTAAGAATTAAATTTTCGATTTCTTCAAACCATTTAGAGATAAATAAATGTATGTACATAATTTATCGAATCAAATTTAAATCATATGTCCATATATATTATAGATCAAGTCATATTTTAGAAATTCAAATCAAATTGATTTACCAAAACAAAGCTGTAGTAAGTCTACAAAGCAGTCTCTTTACTTCGAAACTCGAAAATGAATGTCGATGATGCTGCAGTCATCATCGAAATTATTTCCTAGCGACAAAGAGAATAACACTACTTTTTAAACTTTAAAATCCTTTGGAAACATATTCTTATTCGAAAATACTTTAAATAATATACTTTAAAACTTTAAACACAAGGTTTGAAACCATCAGAAATTAAATTCTCAAATTTCTTATTTTAAATTCATTTCAGTTCCCAAATAAATTTATAAACAACTATCTATAAATTCATTTATAAAACAATAAATGATAAATTAAGTATTATCATTTCAAATAATCAATTTTAAATCAATTTATTAAGTTCCATAAATTTACTTATATATCAAAATTTATTTCATTAACCAAATTTTAAAATAATATTGTGTCAGTTTGTTCTGTCAATGTGTTTTAGAAATCCTATCGATAGCGTTGATCAGACGAATCGATCGGAAACCCAAATCAACATCAACAACCCAAACAACACAATATATAAAATAAAACATAGATATGCAAGTACAATTTAAAAATGTTTGGAAGAATAGACTGGAAACAAAAGACAAGATGATTAAATAACAAAATAGGGAGGTGGATTAGCTTAAATAAATCATGGGAAAACTTAACCGGGTCAACCGTGACTTAAAGAATAAGATCAATGTGGATTTTTCTGGGGTAAATCTACATTGATCTCAAGAGTTAGAGTTTTGAAATAACAAAAGATATTAGCATCTAAACAAAGGATAGATAAGAATCTCTGGTGAATCGATGCTAATTGTAAGGGAGTTTCCCCTTTTTTTTCAATTCAGTTTGAAATTGGCGTGATCGCCGACTCACTTGAAAGATCATTCGAAGCGGAGTTATGGAATACTCCAGAGTCAAAAGAAGATGAATAGTGAGGGACACGAATGGATTTTGGAACCGTAGGGAATGTTCCATAATTCAAAGGAATCGAGTCAAAAGGGAAGAGATTCAACTCGAATGAAAGTGGTTCTGTAAATACATTCACTCCATATGTTGAGCTTTGCCTAGAGCTACCAAAGCTCTGATACCAACTGTGACGACCCAATATTTTCAACCATTTGCATCCATTATAAGTGTATAGGTAGACACTCATGCCGGAATTGAATTGCTCAAAATACCGCGTTGTAAGTAAAAATTTGACAAATCTCAGAATATACAGTAAATAAAAATCACAGGTCACAGACACAAAGTAATAATAATGCAGTGGAAGTAAAAGAAATAGTAGTTCATGAAGCTATATACAAAAATATCAAAGTTACATAAAATACAACAGAAGAAATAAAGTACAAAGGAAGTCTCACTACATAGAAGTCTACTAATACAAGAGCTGAAAGGAACAACAGACTGCAAAAGATAAAACTTGACAAGTAGATAATCTCCAGCGATTTCAATCTCCAGAAAGTGGAAGTACAAATCTGTGAATAACTCAGGCTGACCCGAGCGTAAATAAAAATACAAACACTCGAGTCAGGACATACATACTTATACAATGTAAACCAACTCAAGTGAACTGTAGTAAAAATACAAGTAACTTAAAGGATGCTTGGGACCGTCCATCCTCTAAGGACCCGTCAAACTATTTATTATATAGTAATATACGCTATATACAGTAGTGTCTAATCAGTAAAGTATAATCATATAGAAAATAGCGTTAAGGGGATGGTGAACCTTAACGCGGTCGGATCTTTAAAACCAAAATCGTAGTGGGCTCGATATAAGGATATGACACGACACGCGAGGCAATGCCAGGGTGGATACACCGTTTGCACTCCCGGACCGGTGGTGACGGTAAGCCAGCAGCTTCCGCCCACCTCGAACAATACCCCCGAATCAAAGTGGCGCCACGTATCGAATCACAAAAGTAATATAATGGTTTTCGATGGAGCATGCTCTATGAAAGGGTGCGACCCTTTGTGTAGCCCGGTATAGCTCCTGTTTTAGTCATATATGCCAACTCGCGGGAGTTGGGTCCACGTAATATACCTCGAGAACGTCGCCACCATCCTACTTCATTCTGGAATCTCCACCGCGTACACACTTGTTAAAGTGGTTTTCGGTATTGGCCGGCTATAAGACAATATCCGATCCCGGTCTCTTTAACAACCACTCGTTATTATAACCCGTAGTTATAACTTTAAAACAATATTTTATACTTCAAAATAAAATATCATTTCAACCCAAATCTTTATCAAAATAAAGATTAAATCATTTCCAAACTATTTCAATATATCAACATACCATATCTTTCAAATTCAAATATTTATCAAAATAAATATCAAGTCATTTCTAACCATTCAATATATTAAATTATCATATCCTTTCAAAACTTCCTTTCAAATCATTTTAATATATCAAAATATTATAATCTTTCAAAGCTTCATTTCCAATATATCATATCTTTTAGAACTTCTTTTCAAAACATTTTAATATCAAAATATCATATCTTCCAAAACTCCATTTTTCAAATCGTTTAATATCAAAATATCATATCTTTCAAAACTTCATTTTTCAAATCATTTAATATCAAAATATCATATCTTTCAAAACTTCATTTCAAATCATTTTAATACATCGAAATATCATATCTTTTCGAAACCACATTTCAATCATTTTAATATATCAAAATATCATATCTTTCGAAACTTCGTTTCAAATCATTTTAATACATCAAAATATCATATCTTTTCGAAACCACATTTCAATCATTTTAATATATCAAAATATCATATCTTTCGAAACTTCGTTTCAAATCATTTTAATACATCAAAATATCATATCTTTTCGAAATCATATTTCAATCATTTTAATATACCAAAATATCATATCTTTCGAAACTTCGTTTCAAATCATTTTAATACATCAAAGTATCATATCTTTTCGAAACCACATTTCAATCATTTTAATATACCAAAATATCATATCTTTCGAAACTTCATTTCAAATCAT
Source organism: Allium cepa (assembly GCA_030765085.1). NCBI lineage: Eukaryota > Viridiplantae > Streptophyta > Magnoliopsida > Asparagales > Amaryllidaceae > Allium > Allium cepa. Next base: position 555,323,233 of record CM060928.1, on the reverse strand, counting down.
TTTAATACATCAAAATATCATATCTTTTCGAAACCATATTTCAATCATTTTAATATATCAAAATATCATATCTTTCGAAACTTTGTTTCAAATCATTTTAATACATCAAAATATCGTATCTTTTCGAAACCACATTTCAATCATTTTAATATATCAAATAGTTATATTTCAAAACAAATTACTTCATTATTAAATCATAAAAATGAAGTTATTACATTTAATAATTAAATTATTAAATGCCAAAAGTTTAAACTTTTCAATGTTCATTTATGCACTTAAATTTATTAAAACAATGAAAATTCAAGTTTCGCAGCATTTAAAAAATGCTACAGAATGTTACATTCAAAAACAATTAAATTTAACAAAAGACAGTATTAAAAATGCTGTTAATTAACTTCAAATATTCAATAGAATTTTCACAAACACTTATATTTTTATTTAAATCATTTTTAACTTATAAAATCATACATTTTCACATTTATAAGCATCACTTAGTTTTTCTTAAATTCATGATTTTATAAAGTTAAGTTTCCTTCCAAAAATCAATATTTATTAATAATTCACTTATTAAATTTCAACATTCAAATTTAAATTCAATACATTAAATTTCAGCTTAAGACTTACGTTTAAAATTTCAAATATAACTTAATTCCATTTTATTTAACTTAACTAAAAATTTCACTTTTAAACCAAATTCATAAATTCCAATTTAAGTTATATTTCCAAATTCAACTCAAGATTCACTCATTAACATTTTAACTTTATTCCAAAATCAATACTATGTTATAAAATCATTTTAAATTAATTTAAAATTTAAAATATCATAAATTTATCATATTTTCAAAGTTAATTTAAATTCCATTAAAAATTAAATCAAAATTTCCAAAATAACTTACATTCAGATTTCTAACTTTTCCATAATTTATTTAACTTATAGATTTCCAGAAAATCAATAATACTTTACAAAAATTATATCTTTATTTAATTTTAAATCAAAATATTATAATAATTAAATTTCTAAAATATTTTAAAATTTTTAGAAAACATATTTTAACTACGGGCCTGTATATAATTTTCTATGCTAGGTAAAGTGATACGTGTAATGTATCATTTCAACGCGTAATTTACAAAGAAAAATCCGGGTTTTATCATTTCAAACCCGCAGTCCCAAGTAAATAAAATAAGTTGAAAATCATTCAGGCATATCATTTCAGCCTGTAACAATTTTCCCTTATTCTAAAGTCCGTTCGGGTATGTATCATTTAAACCCAAGTGATTCTAATCTAAAGGGAACTTGCAGTGTGATGGACAAATAAAATAAATAGAATAGCATGAAATAACAGGAACATATAACATAATAAGTGTAATAACAAGTGTGAACATCATATGGTAATAATATAAGCAGTTATAACATGATCATATAGTTCTACAGATTCACAGGGTGTCAATTTACTACTTATATAAGTACATAATGTCTGGTGAGAAATACTCACATGTTCAAAGCTGGAGATATCTACCAAAACACAATGCAACACAATGAAGGCACGATGACATGGATATGACTTGAGAGTGGAGAGCCAAAGCAATTAGACTTGTTCAAATATTTACACAAAACAATGCAAATATATGTAAGTTTCAACGCAAGTTATCACCAAATTTTTAAGAAATAAAACCCCAAAACAACATTAAACGAATTGCACTTATTCTCAACCTCATTTGCTTTAGTTAGACATGGAATAAGCTCAGCTAAGGAAGAGGATTGGGTCAGGTTTGGGGTCCAAAGTAGTCGTCCATCATGGTGTAAAAGTGATGAGATGGTATAGGTGCAAAACTATACAATTTCAAGGCAACTACAAGGCAACAACTTCATCTCTATGCTCCTATTGTGCTCGGCCAGAGGCTAGGTGGGCCAAACCAGTGGTGCAGGTAGTGGTGGGCGATGTGGAAGAGGGTGGAGGCCAGGTCAGAGGTGGTGGTGGTGGTAGTGGCGGCAAATGGTGGTAGAAGGAGGAGATGACAATTCTAGGCCATAAGTGATAGTTTGTGATGGTTTTTGGTGGATTTTGTGGTGGTCTTCACCTTGGATTGGCTTGTCCTGAAATGGAGAGGTCAGTGGAAGGGGGTGGTGGAGGTCATGTTAGATCTGGTTGAGGAGGAGCCAAGCTATGAAGGTGAGAACAAGTACAAAATTCAAATAGAAAAGTAGAAAAAACAAAGGAAGAAGAAAATGAAATGGAAGCCATTACCTTCAATACTTCTTGCCGTGAGTTTGATGATGGAAAGTGAGAAGTTTCTCACGTGAATAGGAAGGAAAATACATGGCTATTCAATAGAAAAAGAAAAAAAACGGTCAAAGAGTAAACGGTAAAAGAAACGACTTAGGAGGTGAAACGACTTTACGTTTCAAAGCTTTTAAAACCTTTCAAACTTCCTTAATTTTGTTTATATAACTTGATATTCTAGAAATAATAATAATCCTAGAAAACATTTCGAAAATTTACCAAAATATAAAAAATATATATAATATTTATGAATTATATAAAGTTAAATTAAGGAAAATAGCTAAAAATAGTAAACTAGTCTAGAAAATTTGAAATTACATGAAATAAATTTTAGAAAATTCATATGAGCTTGTAATATATTTTTAAACATAAATAATAATATAAAATAAAAGTACATTCACAAAATAAATAAAATATTAAATTTAAATATAATTTTAATGAAGAAAATAGCAGAAATTAAGAAAACAGCCTTTTAAAAAAAAAAGAAATCAACACGGTAAACTTTGGAGAAATTATAACGTCACTTTAAAAAAATATTAAAAGACAAAATGTACTTAAAATAACCCATTAACACATAAGAGAAGGAAATTTTTTTTTAAAGAAAAGAGAAAAAGATTTAAAGAAATTTCTTAAAAATCCAAAACGGTGTCCAGAAATTACAAATAAATCAACATTGACTTTGAAAAATTGTATACTTCATTTTAAATTTATTTTAATACAAAAATATGCATACAATAACATATTTACACATATTAATATGACAAGAAAAATATAATTTATATAATTTAAAATAGACAAATTTGCAAAATAAAACAAATTATACTCAAAATTGAGATGTACTTAACTTTCACAGTTTTAGTCCGTTTCCAACAAAACGAAAACGGTGTTCAAGTTATTTCATCTATTTTCATAATAAAAGATAAAATTTGAGATTTAAAATAATTTAAATTTTAAGTTTAAAAAGTCACAGTTTTGAACAGTTTGACCAGAAATTCACTTTACAGTAAAATATTCGAATTATACTAGTTTGAACTATAAATCACTTAATAATCATCATTTATATTTAAAAATGAAATGTTTGAAATAAAACAAGTTTAAAATAATTTAAAAATAAAAGAAAATCCAATTTAAATAATATACAAAAATCTAGGGTTGTTACAACACTCGAGTATCACATCCGGAAAACCAAAATCAGAGAGAATAATATCGATAGAATGAATCCACAATGTGGCCACAAAGCGGATATCAAGCAGAAGACACTTTCCATATCATTACTTCGAAAATATATATCATATAGTACCTTTTCAAATCACTTTCGAATATCATACTTATATAAAGTCCATTATATATAAGACTTCATCTTCAAATCGAATACTTTCCAAAATCCATAGTATATCAAATCACACTTATATAGATTTTCATTATAAGAGATTTCACTTTTCAAACTGAATACCTTTCCAAATCAATAGTTTTCAAATCACTTCATACTTATAAAAATCAATTTTATATAAATTCGACAACTCCCAAATCAAGTATTAAGAAAAATAAGGTTCTCAATTTCAATTTGTTTCAATATCGATTTAGTTTCAAAATCCTATATGATTTCACCAATTTATTTCTTCCAAATTAAATATCTCAATTTCAAATTTCCTAAAATAATAGGTTTAGAAAATAATCCCAGTTTTCAAATTAACATAATTCAAGTCAAACAAATTCATTTTCAAAATCACCATATAAGTACTAGTTTTAATTCCAGTCTAATTTCAAAACCAAATACTTTTCTCAAAATCAATTATACTCAAAATGGTCTCTAAATTTATAACTATCCCTTTAAAACCTTTAAACTACTTATTTCTATTTGACAGTCCAATTTACCTTTTTGAAAACTATTATCCTACATATACATATGGTTTTATAAAGATGTTACTAAGTAAAAACATTTAAAACTAAATTTTAGTCAAACAATTCAAAACTAAATTTCATATTAGTTTAATTCAAAATAGACTAATCCATTTACTTAACCAAACAGTTTTAAACCTATATACTTTGTACTATTCAAAATAGGAAGGGATTCAAGCTCGATCGAAAGTGATTCTGTAAATAAATTTACCATATATGCTAAGTTTGCCTAGAGCCAAAGCTCTGATACCAACTTGTAACGACTCGGTATTTTCAACCATTTGCATCCGTACATCTCGGACTTGAATTGCTTAAAATATCAGATTGTTAATTTATATTTGGCAAAACTCAGCATATGCAGTAAAATAAATCAATCACAAAATCACATACAGAGTAGTATAATAATACGTAGCGGAATAAATAAAGAATAGTAGTTCATGAAGCTACAATATACATCAGGGTTAGAAATAAAATACATCAGAATATCTCAAATACAGTGAAGTCTTCAGTACGAACCGATGACTTCTCAGAACCAATCAACTGGAAAAGTTGAAAGCTGAATCGATAGTTGGATCTCCAAATAAAGCTCCGAACTCCAAAGGTGAGTCTCTAATGCTGTATCACTCAGTCTGACCCGAGCGTAAAGCAAAACACAAAACCCTCGAGTCAGGATTAACATTCTTATATCAATAAATCCAACTCAAGTGAAATAACAACTGAAATACAGGTAACTCAAAGGATGTTTGGGATAACCATCCTCTAAGGATCCGTGGAGCTATCTACAATGTAGAAATATACATTATAACACCGTAGTCATTTCAAATTAATTTATAATTCAAAACCAAAATATCATTTCATTTCAAATATAGTTATTTCCAATTTTATCACTTTCAAAGTTACAATTCAAATCTACTCAATTTCCAAATTCAAATTTAGTCTAATCTCAATTTATCAATTTAAATTCAACTCAATTTCTAAATAACCATTTCAAATTTTATCGATCTCAAATCCTGATTTGAAATCACAAAATACCCTTTTACATTTCAATATATTTCAAAACCTAAAATATTCAACATTTCAAACTAAATTTAACGATTTCAGATAGATTTAGTTCATCTTCATTATTATTTAGTCTTGAGATATTCCCTCATTTGATTAAATATCGTTTAAGTGACCTTAAGTTACACTTTACTAAATATTTTCTTTAATTTATTTAAACGTGAAATATTCATTAAATCACTTAAATCAAAAATCCAGTTATAAAATCATACCTTTAAATTTCACATTCAATAACTTCAAATTGATTTAATTAAATAAAATCCTTGAATAAATACCATTCCAAATAAATCCAAATTTATCTTCCCAATCTTACTTATTCAATTTATTACAAGAAAATCTATTTGAAATATAGATTTACACAAATACTTAACCATATTATATCAATCTAATTTAAATTAAATATTACTACTAAATCTATATATAAAATTACTATTTTTATATAATATCTTAAGAATAAATACTTATTAATCCATATATTTCTTTCCGAAACCATAGAAATTATTTTCAAAATATTTATATATTGACCAATGGTGTCTATATATATTTCCTATCCTATGGTCAAGTGATATAGATATTTATCATTTCAATCCATGCACTAAATATATACGGTTGGATATCATTTCAACCCGTAATCCCAAATTCAATTCAATCAAAATCGCTTGGGTCTATCATTTCAACCCATAACGATTTTCTCCTATTCTAAAGTCCATTCGGGTATGTATCATTTCAGCCCATAGTGAATTCTATACTAACAGGAACTTGCAGAGTGATAACAGATATGAAAAATAATAATAACAGACATATATCATCAACAACAATATAATATAATTAACATGATATGGTGTCGTATCCCACAGGTGAACAGTTACATATAATAGCATAGATGACTATTTAAATAACTACAGCAGCATATTTCCATTGTCGTTTCAATATAAATTAAATTTAATAAATAGAAGAACGTTAATCATAAGTGATTACTCACCTTTCAAGGCTAGAGAAATTTGACAAGGAAACGAGCTTCGAATTCCAAAGCAACGCTAGATGGATATGACTCGATGAAGAAAACAGGCACGACGGATAACTAATAATGAGGAATCAATGGAATGATTAGGATCAGTTTGACATAAATTGAAAATAGACATATTACTAATACATATTTAGTATTCTAATTTAAGACAAAAATCAAAATAATATAAAAATTTCTAAATCATCATTCTTAACTCAAGCTTTAAAAATCAAAGATTTTTTTTATACTTAAACTATTTCCAACAACAATTTCTTAAACACATATTATATATATACACACACATTCCAAAATCCATTGTTTTAGAATAAAATGCAATTTATCTAAAACACCTACATTTACCTAAAGTCAGTACTCATCTTCTATACAAGATTTTAAGCGTACTTAAAATATACTTAATACATATCTTAGAATATGAACAACTTAACCAGTATAACATATGCAGACCTAAAAAAATTCATGCTAACGCCTAAAAAAATAAGATGTTGTTTTAAAACAAACCAAATATATATAATACTTAAAATAGGCGATCAAAACAAAATAACTATATATATTAACTATAACAATGGGTTACAACACTAACAAAAAGTTTATTATTTTATATAAAATAGTATAACATATATCACGGAACTTAATATCATTTACTTAAACAGACCATATACAAATAGACTATTATAAGCATGTACGCAATCCATCAGCCTCCATATAAACATATGCATTATGTACATAAATTTGTATATATAAAGCAATAGGTATCGGTACAGCTTAAACAATGATGCAACTCATTTTTTCAAAACAAAAATAAACAAATGCAAACATGTTTTAAAAATTCATATACACTAACCTATATATAATGGGTACATCTGCATCTATTTTCTATTTAAACCAATGTTTATAAAACTCCTCACTAACTCAAACAAAACAAAAGTTTAAAGAAATTTTTTACACAAATTTCTTTACACGACAAAAGACTACTGCTTCCAAATATATACATATATTTATTAAAGAATCAAAACATTAATGTATAACAAAAATCAAAACTGTTATATATATCTACTTAAACACATTACTAATATAAAACTATAACCAATTTTAATATAACATACTTTAACATAATTAATATATGCATGACTAGTAAAATTAGTATAACAGACATATTTAAGATTTATATAAGTTTATATATATTATATTAAAACGTATATATATGAAAATCAGAAAGCAAAGTATTCATATAAACGAAAATAGAATATATACTACCTTTATATATATAACAGATAGAACTCACACGCAAAACAAAATATAAGTTTGTACATATATTAACCCGAAATAGAAAGCTTTGATTTATATCTATATATACTAACGTATTTTGATCCAAAACTAACATATACATACAGTAAATTATATATATCTACTTTAAAATCATAAACAACGGTGATAAAATATACTATGATATAATATACTATACTATTATATATAACAGACACATCATACAAAAAAGCAACTTATAAAACCATATAAAAAGATTTAATAAAATGAAATATACTATAACAAAAGCATTGTGATGTCCCGAAAATTTAGGCAATATTTATTTAATAATTTCATTTATAATTATTCTAAAATGTGAAATGTTGATTTAATAATTTAATTCAAAAAGGAATTTCCTTTTGAAGATTAATAATTGTTAATTTGTCAAATGATATTCTTTTCAAAAATTTATAATAATGATAATTTTAATTTGAGAATCTAATTGTTTTCAAATGTTAAAAATATTTAGATAATAAAATTATCTTTCTAAGCTGATTTAAAAGATATTTTATTTATAATGTATATATGTGAATACATTGTAAATAGAAGTTTTGATTTTAATTTAAATTTAAATTTAATAAAGGATATTTTCTAATTATTATATATAAATGTATAATTTTTAAATTGATTTAAATTAGTATTGAAAACTTTCCAAAGGAAAATATTAAAGTCTTTCTTATATCTTCATAGTAATGTAAGTAAGTATTTATTTTGTTTAAATTTTGTTTTATAATAAAAGTTTATTTTGTTTTGTTTTAAAAATTGTTTTCTTTGAAATAAATTTAATTCATTCACATTAAAATATAGTATTTTGATTTAAAACTCTTGAATAAAATTGATTCAACATTTCTTTTCTTTTTAAAATCTTCTCTTTTGAAATTTAGTTTTAAAAGAATATTATTTTAAACATTCAAATAAACATTTAAAATTGTGTGTAATCTTATTAAAGAAGTAAACATGTAATCATTTTCAAGGCTATTGTTAACAAATATTTAAAACATGCTAAAACAAATTAGAAATGGTTTTAGATAAATTTAAATACATTTTTAAATTAAAGAAATTTCTTTTAAAATCTAGATAAACATGTGTTAGATTCTTAAACCATAAAGTGGACACTTGTAAACATTGGTTATTACTAAACATAACAAGTGGCAAGCTAATTTATTTTTGAAATTTAATTATATTTATAAGGAAGCTTAGCAAATTCATTTGTTAAAAACATTCTCTTCAAATTGAAAATCTGAAACCAGATTTGTAAAAAGAATTTCAAAACCCAAATTCTAACTCATGATTCAAGAACCAAATACAAATCAAAATTTGCATAACCTATTTACTCAAAATCCAGAAAACCAAATTATGTTTAATCCGCAAATTCAAAACCCAAATCTACAGTTCAACTTCAAATCTGAAAAACATATCTACATCTAAATTCTGCAAGTTTCAACATCAAACTGGAGTGCAACTTCAATTTAAAATCTGGGCAATGAAGATAAGAGTCTGCATGCATGTTCAAACAATTTACATCATAAAGTTAAAGCAATTTCTGTAATCAAAATGCAAGCCCAGATTTCAACCTGCAGCTTCAAGTCAGGTCCTGGAATATGTGTGATGCCTCTTTGGAATTTGTGCTCTGTATCTTCAATAAACAGTGAGTAAACTTCTTATTTTTAAAACAGTTTTCTTTTAAATCAAAGATAAATAAAATTTCCTAAATTCAAGTATTAGTTTACAAAAATTAAAATCTAGTTGATTTAAAACTGCTCTGTTATTTTTAAAGTGATACCTAAATGCAAAAGTTTGAATCTGTCTGTTGCATGTTAATATATAAGAATGTGTATGCTTTTAATGATTGTATTTGTGATGAATATGGTGTGTGAATATATATATATATATATATATATATATATATATATATATATATATATATATGAGATTACAGTAAACCTGATTAACAGTTTTCTGTTTAAATTAAGTTTAACAAGAAAGCAATATACTCTTGTTTAATTTCTGTTAGAAATTTTTATGTGTTAGCAAATAATGTTGTTTAGTAATAAATTATGTTCTTAAATCATAATTAGTTGTACTTAAAAAATAATTCTATTACCTCTGAAACAAGTATAACAGTAAGTATTTTTAATATAACCAATCATCATTGAAAATGAAAACAAATACTCAAACAGTTCAAATCAATTAAACAGATTTGTAATCTGAATTCATGTTTAAAAACATGAATTTTAAAACAAATTTTATATTTTTAAAATTACTGAGATATGAGCAATTCTGTTTTGAACAGAATTGGGAAATTTGGTTCTATCTAAATATCTAGTGATTGTGGGATGTTGTGAATTTGTCTGGAGATAGAGGATTGATGGGAGAGTGAGTGAAAATTTGTCAGAGATTTATTTCAGTGATGGTGGTTGTAATTGAGAATTCCAGGTTTTAACCCTAATTTGGAGCGGTCGGGTTTTGATAGCTTCTGAATTTTTCTGTATTGCATCGAGTGATTCAATACTTAAGGGATGGAAAGAGGGGACGTAGATGAAGGGATTGCGGAGTTGCAGGTGATCAAGTGGTCAGAGATGGGTGAGAGCGGTGTTGACAGGTTTGGCCTTTGGTTGCAGTGCTGATGTTACGGGTTGGATTGATATACTCGATTTCAACATCGAGGTGCAGTGGGGATTTTTGTGGTCGCGATCAAGTTTGGAAATGGTCGGCAACTTGGTGAGGTGGTCTTGAGAGGCTGGAGATCATCAGAGTGCTGGTGCATATGCACCGTGCACATAATTTTTCTGATGACATTTGGGGGTGTTGCGGGGAAATGGACTTGAAGTAATACTCGGGTTTTTGTTATTTAGTCTCAGAGAAAATGGGTTGGGAAATCGAAGTGGAAAGATGGGTTTCTCGGGTTAGTTTAGTTACAGGTTTAAAAACTTGAAGTTTGCAGTTTTTTTTTTGAATTTGAATGGAATTCATATATTAAAGTAGAAACTTGATTCAAATGTAAGTTGAATCTGAATTGAAATGAAGTTTTGAATTCAAATGAAGTTTTGAATTCAAAGTTTTTAAAAATGAAAATTTAAAAATTTAAACAAGATTTAAATTTAGTTTTAAATCAAGTTTAAAAACAGTCTTCGGGTTACTTTCAAAACCAGTTTTTAATTCAAAACAGTTTTTGTAAAAAAATAATTAAAAAAAATTATGAACAGATTCAAATGTTTTAAAAGAAGATTTGTAACGACCCAGAATTTTGAACAATTTAATTTGAAAATATTTAAGTAATTTTAAATATTTGAATGATGGTTTGAATTGAATTTCAAATTATCAGAATGAATTTGGCGATTAAATTATAGAATTTAATCTATTGAGAGTTGAATAAAATTTTGAATCTTCAATTTTAAGCCAATTAAAAATATTTCAAAGGCTTGTAAAACTTGTAATGATAATATTGAAGATTATAGTAGCTTCAGAATTTAATTTGAAAATGAATTGTTCAGTTTTGAAATTATATCGTTTGAATCGATATTTAAAATAGCCGTCCGAGGCACAGTCTCGGAATTCGACGAAACCAGTTCCATTGGGTCCGTAATATTGAATTATTGCCGGATTTCAATTTTCGTATTTTTAGGAGTTGATATGTGATCACACGGCGTGTAAACGCGTCAAAATCAAATTGAATTCAATTTAAATTTAAAATTTAAATTGAGACAAACTTCACCACGTTCTCCCTAAACTCACGCCGAGTATCACGTAGGAAATCACGATGAAGATCGTGTAAAGCATGCCTCCTTCCATTTTTAAATACCGTCTTCCTTCACCACTTTTCAGTCCAATTCAAAATCAATCAAAGAAAACATTAATGGCCGAACTCCTTTAAAACAATTCCCCTCTCTCGTTCAATTCTTAATCGAAGCCCTAAATTGAATCGCGCACGCGCGCGTAGGTGGAGCGTGGTTCGCGAGATGGCGGCGCTGTCGTGGTGAGGCATCGAGGCAGGCGGCGTCAATTGGGGTGCGCGACATGGTGGGTACTCGCGTGGATGGGTGTGGCAGATGTGGCTCGCGGCAAGCTCGATTACAAGGTGAAGGCGGCGACGTGGGGATTCTCGAGCGCACGCGTATGGAGCTCGAGTTGATGGCGGCGGCTACTCACGAGGCAGTGGGTCGCGATGCAGATTCGAGGCACGGCGGCGCGCGCTCGCGCGAGGCAGGGGATGTCGAGGCGCGCGCAGACGTGGGGTTTGCGATGTGATGGCGAAGCTTGAGGCTGTGGCGCGCGTGGATGGAGGAGCTCGAGACGAAGTCGAGGCCTGGGTTGCTCGAATTAACAGTGAGGTAATTTTAGAATTTTTGTTTTCAAAAAATTTAATTTATATGTAGATAAAAAAAAGGAAAAAAAAATATATATACAGTTTCGTTACAAGAATAAGTAATTTTAATTTATGAAAAATTGATTTGATTTATCTTATAAGAATATGTAATATATGTATATTTTTCAGTAGGAGATATAAAACAGTTTTGTTTTAAAATATATATATACTTACAAATATGTATAGGAAATAGTAAATATATGAATATATAAGATTGAAGAAATTTATATAAGCAAAATGTTTGAAATATGTAAGAAAATGAGATTTTAGATGAAATGATTTATTTAAGGAAATTTAGTTTTTAAATTTAGTTTTGTTAAGTAAATTTGTTAAAAGAGATTTCTTTAGAAATTAAAAGTATCAGTTTAAACTTAATCTATCTAATTATCTTAAGATATTAATAGAAGGAAAATTTTGGTTTATAATTAAATTAAGAAAATCATTAGTTAGATAAATTTAATTATTTAAAAGAAATTGTTTTAAGAATAAAAGGAATTTGTTAGTTAAAATAAAATCTTGGTTAAATAAATTTAATTTAAAAGGAAATTTAAATTTTAGTTAAATAAATTTATTTAAAGAAGAAACTGGTTTAAATAGAACTATCTGTTAATTTAGCTATTAAAAAGAAAATCACCAATGAATCAAAATTATCAAATGAAAATTTATTATTCGATCTGTTCGAATATTAACAAATTGTATATAATATTTATACAAGGTATAAATCAAGAAAATCGAGTCAAGATGGAAAATGGATTGCTAATAAAAGCAAAGGTGAGAACTTCTCACTCAAAAGGAATTTTATTGTTTATTTAAATTTTAAATAGTTAGATTTAAAATTTGCTTGACTGTGTTGATTGAATGATTGAATGATGATTGTTATATATATATATATTGAATGTGAATAGACCCTATACGCCGTTAGTAAGCGGAGGTTATTTATTACACACATATACCGCGATATTCCACCTCGAAGTGGAATTGGTATTATATTATATATATAGCAATATATATATATTGGCATATGTATATATTGCAGTTGATTGATTTCCCGCATTGTATAGCGGATGAGACCCTATGCGCCGTTAGTAAGCGGATAATATTTTATAAAATCCCATATACCGCGATATTCCACCTCGAAGTGGAACGGTATTGTGCTAATGTCTGTGGATGCAGGGAAACAGGTTGGAGGGATCCAACTGGATTCCTCACAAATATTTATTGATTTTAGATATTGTGATGTTTGATTGTTTATCATATCGATATATGATATTGGAAAGTCGTGATTGACTATTAGATGTTTGCATCATCGAATCCAATTTTTGAAGTTTAAAAATAACGATTTTGATTTTAAGAGATTTCTAAAGTGATTTTTGAAAGTATACGTTTATAAAATATTTTTTTGAATTGATTCATCTTAAATAAATAAACGTTATAATTTTAATGTTATAAAAAATTATGATTTTTGAGAAATTTAGTTAAAAGTTGATTTTTTGAAAATATGAGATTAATGATTTTATAAAATAGTTTAAACTGGGATTTCTGAAATTATTATAAAAAGTTTAAAAATAGGATTTATAAAATTGGATTATTTTATAAATCAAATGATGAAATTATAAAAGAGTTTAAAGATGTTTTAAAAATAGTAATATAAATTGTTTTATATTAAAAGATTTATAAATTGATATTTATAAATTAAAAATATTGGAATTATAAAACGAGCTTTTACAAGTATTAGAATGGATTGTAAATGAATTTCATAAATTGGAATTATAGAATTATAACGATGAAGTTATAAATGGAATTTTATAAACAGTAGGTTTATAAAATTTGTAAAGTTATTTAAAAGAATAGATTTTGGATAAATAATGAATCTTATAAGTTATAAGATTTATAAACTTGGGAAGTTTAAAAGAACAATTTTGTAAACAAATAAATTATAAGTGTTTGACTTATAATATGAATTTTTAGTATATCATTGTGATATGAATTTTGATAGGTTAATAAAGGAATTTATAAAAAGGAGTTGATATAAAATAAATAGAAATAGAATTTATAAACGTTGTTTTATAAATCCGCAACGACTTATTTTGATAAGGAAATGTTGTAATTTGTTAATGGAGTTATATTCATGTTTTAGACAGTGAATAATCCTTTAAAATAACGAATAGAAGTGATGAAATTTATTAACAAGGTATATTCACGTTTTTGAATAGTGAAGAAATTATTTTGGATGTGATGTTTGAAATAGAATTAAAACGATCTAAAGATGTTTTAAAAGGTGTTGAGATTCGAAACCATAGATTTCAACATTTATTGTTGAAATAGACGTTTTCGAGAAATAAAAGGAAATGGTAGACTATAGCACTGTTGTTATAGTAAATGATTTCCGAAAGGAAATGTTTTGTATAGTATTGGGATTTATATATCTATTTTAATTTCAAATCCCTATACTAGTGATTTTGGGTTGTCGTAACGATGTTTTACGCAACATTCGTTTTGGCCCAAATAAATATGTTAAAGAGAATGATTTCCTTAAAGAATGAAATATATACTTAATTTCGATTAAAGTATATAGAATATTTTCTAAACGTAGAAAATAAAAAGGCTTGTGAATTACTTATAAATAAATAAGTATGGAAATGTTTTTCCAATATTAAGTGAATATTTTGAATTTATCTTTTTGAAGATAAATTGGAAATGAATATTTGAAAACGAATGGGAATCGTATATTCATTAATATTTTGGAATGTAAATTCAATATGGAATTTATAAATGGAATTTGGAAAATGAGTTTAAAAATAAATATTGATTTATTTTTAAAGAATGAAAAATATATATATATCTTGTAAAGATATTTTTGGGAAATAAATAATTTGGAAAATTATTTGGAATCTGGTGATGTTGGCATATCTATTGATAGTTCAATAACCGACTATCAATATTTACCTTTAAATAGGTAATTATTGTGATTTGCTTGAAACTGAATGCCACACTTATTTTTTTCAAAATAAGCGCTCACTATTTGGGTTAACCGGGAAAGGACCTTGGGGTCGTATAACCCATTCCGAATATGTGATACGTCGTTATGAATTACATTTGAAGATCGGTGTTGAAGACCGGATATTTTCGAAAACGTAAGGGTTTCTTGTTGATTGTCTCTGCACTGGCTGATCCTCGGTATTGAGATCTCCATATGTGATGGGAAATCCGAACGTGATTAGAGATTATTCGGATTGCAAGGACTTCTTTGTAAGTGCCTTCGGTTCTGTTCGAGCCCGGAACAGACTTGTATGGATTGTGTGTCTGACATTACAAATTGAGATGTAAAGCCGATTTCTTTCAAATATATTTCTGTTGGTGGTGGAGAATTTATTCTCTTAGCTTAACACCCTTCTCTGAGACGTACGAGCTCAGAGGTTATATAGTTGAAGGTTATCAGCGATATATTCCCAATTTGGTAATGTGACATACTGAGTGTTGCTGTGAAATGATCATTGTGTTGATTATTTGTGATAGGATCATTTGTTTGATCGTCTATCCTGGTGATCATTTCTATGATCATTTGTTGACCTAAAGCATGGCTTTTGTATAAAGTATGTTTTTGTGGACGAGACTTCGTCGAGCCTCACACCCCGGAATGGTCAAAACAGGAAAGAAGCAGCAAGGTTATGAGGGGTAGCGCCCTTTAGGATATGTGCATTTCCTTCTGGAAAAGGGTGGTATCATGGTATGGAGCCCAGATACTTACTCATGTTGAAAACACTTTATGATTGTGTGAATTGATTGCGAGCGCTCAGTGAAAGGTCCCAAAGGACCGGGGGATGTCATATTCGGTCAGTTGTTACTCAATTAGGGGTAACCCGGCCTTGTGTTGGTAGAGATCCGGTTTGGTTCTCTGGGATGTCCATCCGGAGGCATTCTCATGTGGAAATGGGAAGTTCCTTGGCCTGATCATTCATTGGAAATCCAAAGAAACAATACGAGACTTGTACGGTTTTAGTTGTAGAACCTGCCATCTAATATGGTAGCTATAGTAAGCATACTATAATGGTACCTATGCTGGCTAAGATTTATATTCTACTTTCGAAATATCTTCTACACTATGCACTAATAATAATATCAAAATTGATTTGATTTTTATACGTATCAAGCATCTTTGACTAACATAAGAAGAAATCTCCTCCAAGTCTGCGTTTGCATTGTGTGTGTGGCAGGAGGTCTTATGGTAGTCTCATTCTTAAAAGCATTGCGAATTGATTTTATAAAAAATATTCCTCTACTTTATTTTAAAGAAAAATAAACTGTTTTAGTTCTCGCACCAGTCACATAACTGACTCGGAGTTTATTGTTTTCCTTCCTAAACTCTGGGTGCCCACCAATTTTCACACGGGCAGTTAAGAGTTAGGTTTATCAGGATATTCTGGAATTCAGGAGATGGGGAGGGAAGCTGGATGGCGTATTACTAGTTTATATAGTAGCTCTTTTTCCGCTGCATTGTTTGATGTTGTACACTCTGATGTAATGAAATGTGATGTAATGTAATAACCGATATAGTTCTTTGTTTAAAGATTATTCATTCATTTATTATATGTTGTTCCGCTGCGAATTGTGAGATTCTGATATTGTTCTGTTGTTTTCAGTTCCGTTCTATTTTCTATTTTCTTTTCTCTCTATTTTCTATCTCTTCTCTCTTCTTCTACTTCTTTTCTTTTTCTTAAAACCCATAACATTTCGGGTTTCCGGCCTTCGATTTCTCGGCAGTCGATAAAGTGAGTATCGATGTTGAATTTTCGAAAGTCAAAAATTTTCGGGACGTTACATTTAGTATCAGAGCTTATGGTTAAGCGACAACCATGGTTCTGTTGGGTATTACTCATTAGAGATAGAGTCAGTAGTACTCTAGAATGAGTTTGAGTGTAATAATAGATATGAGCGCGTATTTGTTAGTGAATGTAAAATTGTTTTTGAATCGGGTAAATAAGATAATTTTGCCCAAAACTATTTTGTATAGAAAAGAAATGATTTTCTATGATTTATTATAGTATATGGTTGCATGATTGTTAAGAAGTGCTAATATAGAATTATTATCATTAGTATATGGAATTAAATAAAATTGATTAAATTCAAGTAAACTAACTTGATAAATTATTA